>OX387245.1:60032662-62532662 GCA_947561735.1 Cenchrus americanus | reverse complement strand
AACAAAGCCTACTTGTCTTCTCCACACCCGGAGGCCTCACCGCGACGACCTTTCGCGCTTGTTCTTCACCTGCACCAACACGAGTCAAGCCGCAACCTGCACCTGCAATACTTAGCCAAGAATCAGTCCACACAACGTTGTCAATCACTCATCACACAAAGAAGCGACCATCCACCGGTCCTCGAACCACACATGGTCCTCAGAGCGCCGCGCCCTCGAGATGGAGAGGAAGCAGGTCGAAGGTGAGCCACTGTTTGACTCTTGCCTTGTTGGTTTTTTCCTTTGGGAACTCGCATTCCCTTTTTCTGATTTCTTTCTTGCCTTGGCGTTTCCAGGCCTGCGCACCGCCCTGGGGCACGCGGCTGAGCGGGCCGAGGCGCTGCAGGCTTCGTACAACTCCTCCGAGCGGGAGCTGCAGGAGCTGCGCGATGCGGCCCTCGAGACCTGCCGTGCCGTCGAGGAGGGCGAGGCACGGGCGGCGGCTCCGGCCGCCCGCCCGCGTGCCCTTGGTGGCCATGTCACCGAGCGGATGCGCCGGGCGCTGCATCTGGGCGTCCAGAAGGCACTCGGAGTGGTGCGATCCCACTACGAGGTCAACTTCGAGGCGCTGCGGAAGGCTACGTCGTTCCCGAGGGTGTCGAGGACGAGGTGGTGATGGAACGTGTGGATGCGCTCGCCGCCGACGCCGCCGGGTCGCTCGCCGAGGCCTTCGAGGAGTTCCTCTTCCCCGACGTCGCTGACGCTGCTGCTCCTCCCGTCTGAAACATCTGGGCGCTGGGCCCGCTTTTTGTGTATCAATATTCTGGCCTCGTGGCCTTTGTAAATAAATACATTATCCTCATCGTAAACATTTGACGATATGAAATGAAGTCTTTTGTTTATTGCGCTTTTTTGTTTCTCCTTCTTCCTGAGTAGATTTTACTTAGGGGAGTTCGATTTTCGCTGGGGGCCTGCTGGGTTGGAGGCGAGAGAGAAGGGCCATATCCACGCGGCGTAGGCTATCTCTGGCTCGCACGCTCCTTCCGCTGGGCCGCCTGCGCCCTGTTCGAATCGTTGCTCGTAGTTGAAGTAGAAAACAAAACTTAGCGCGTGTAAGTTATTTCGTTTTTGCGCGAAAAAATTGGGACCATTTGGGGGGGTGCCCCCCCGCAAGGCCCCCGAGGGTAACTTGGGTTTCAGGGGAAAGCCGAGTTGCCCTTTTATTGAACTTGAAGCTTTTACATAGTTGCAACCAACTGGGGCGTTGGTCGTGTGATTTTTACAACAGAAATACTTGGAAAATCCTAGCTAAGGGTAGAAGCGACGTAGCTGTTGGATGTTCCAAGCGTTGGTGAGCTCTTCACCGTCCTCGTTGGCCAGCTTGTACGTGCCCGGCTTGAGTACCTTCACCACGACGTAGGGTCCCTCCCATGGGGGCGATAGCTTGTGGCGCCCTCGGTTATCTTGGCGTAGCCTTAGGACTAGATCCCCCTCGCTGAAATCCCGTCGACGTATCTTGCGTGCTTGGTAGCGTCTTAGGGACTGTTGATACCTCGCGGAATGCATTAAGGCTACGAGGCGTGCCTCGTCCAGCTGGTCCAGCGAGTCCTCGCGGGCTCATTGGTTAGCATCCTCGTTATA
This sequence comes from Cenchrus americanus, assembly GCA_947561735.1. Classification (NCBI taxonomy): domain Eukaryota; kingdom Viridiplantae; phylum Streptophyta; class Magnoliopsida; order Poales; family Poaceae; genus Cenchrus; species Cenchrus americanus. Next base: position 62,531,042 of record OX387245.1, on the reverse strand, counting down.
GCCTCGAACCTTGGGCGACCCGTATTCTAAGTCCGTGGGGAGGACGGCCTCCGCGCCGTGGACTAGGAAAAACGGGGTGAACCCGGTGGCTCTGCTTGGGGTGGTCCTTAAGCTCCACACGACCGCTGGTAGTTCTTGGAGCCATTTTCGCCCAGATTTGTTGAGCTGATCGAAAATTCTGGGCTTAAGGCCTTGTAGGATCATGCCGTTGGCACGCTCCACTTGGCCGTTGGTCTGTGGGTGTGCCACGGCCGCCCAATCCACACGGATGTGGAACTTGTCGCAGAACTCCAAGAACTTCCGGCCCGTGAACTGGGACCCATTGTCTGTGATGATGGAGTTTGGCACTCCAAAGCGGTAGACGATGTCGGTGAAGAATGTCACCGCCTGCTCCGCCCTTAGGTTCGTGATGGGGCGCACCTCCACCCACTTGGAGAACTTGTCGATCGCGACTAGCAAGTGGGTGAAGCCCCCGGGCGCCTTCCGCAGGGGCCCGACGATGTCCAGCCCCCATACGGCGAATGGCCATGTCACGGGGATGGTTTGTAGGGCATGGGCGGGCAGGTTGGACTTGCGGGCGTAGAACTGGCACCCTTCGCAGGTGCGCACGATCTCGCTGGCGTCCGAGACCGCGGTAGGGCCGCAAAAGCCCCCGGCGGAACGCGTTGCCGACGAGGGTGCGGGGTGCGGCGTGGTGGCCACAGATCCCCGCATGGATGTCCCGTAGGAGCTCGCACCCCTCGGGAATGGGTATGCACCGCTGTAGGATGCCGGAGGCGGCGCACTTGTACAGCTCGCCGTCGACGAGGGCAAAGGATTTGGCCATCCTGGCGATGCGCCTGGCCGCGGCCCGGTCCGCGGGGAGCTCCCCTCGAGCGATCCAGGCGACGTACTTTTCGCGCCAGTCCTCTTGAGCGGGAGCTGGCTCGATGTCCATCGCGTCGGCCTCGTGGGAGCCGTACCCCTCGAGGAGGGAGAGCACGTACGCCTCGTTCAAGGGGTCCTCGTCCATGGGTTCCGCACCCGCTGGATTTGAGGGAGCCCCCGAGGGTCCGTCATGGCTCGAGCGGTGGGGCTCGAAGACGACCGAGGGTTGCGTGATGTCGCGCGCGAAAACGTTCGGGGGAACGGTGATCCGCCCGGACGCGATCTTTGCCAATTCGTCTGCCTCCTCGTTGTACCGGCTGGGTACATGGTTGAGCTCAATGCCGTAGAACTTGTCCTCGAGGGCCCGCACGGCCTTGCAGTAAGCCTCCATCTTGTCATCATGGCAGCTCGCATTCTTCATGACTTGATCGATCACGAGCTGCGAGTCCCCCCGCATGTCGAGGCGTTTGACGCCCAACTCAATGGCGATTTTGAGGCCGCAGAGAAGGGCCTCGTATTCAGCCATATTGTTGGACGCGGGGAAGTGGAGGCGCACTACGTAGCGCATGTGCTCCCCGAGGGGTGACACGAAGAGCGGGCCCGCGCCTGCTCCCGTTTTCATCACTGAGCCGTCGAAGAACAGAGTCCAGGACTCGCCCGGATTTGTGGGGGCGGCGGCTCGCGTGTCCGTCCACTCGGAACGAAATCCGCCAGGATTTGCGATTTGATGGCCTTGCGCGGGGCGTAGGTGAGCGTTTCGCCCATCAGCTCCACGGACCACTTGGCGATCCTTCCCGCGGCGTCGGGGTTGCGGATGATCTCTCCTAGTGGGAAGGAGGAAACCACCGTGACGGGATGGGCCTCGAAGTAGTGGCGGAGCTTGCGCCGCGCAAGGACTACCGCGTACAGCAACTTCTGGACCTGGGGGTAGCGCGTCTTCGTGTCTGACAGGACCTCGCTGATGTAGTAGACCGGCCGCTGTACAGGCAAGGCGTGCCCTTCTTCCATGCGCTCCACGACGATCACGGCGCTGACCACCTGGGTGGTTGCGGCTACGTAGAGCTGCAGGGGTTCGCCGTCTTGCGGCGGCGTGAGGATCGGGGCGTGCGTTAGGGACGCCTTCAATTTGTCGAGCGCATCCTGGGCCTCGGTGGTCCAGGAGAAGCGCTCGTGCTTCTTGAGGAGGCGATAGAGGGGCAGGCCCTTCTCACCGAGCCGCGAGATGAAGCGGCTCAAGGCGGCGAGGCACCCCAGCACCTTCTGCACCCCTTTGAGGTCCCGGATCGGACCCATCCGTTCGAGGGCCGCAACCTTTTCGGGGTTGGCCTCGATTCCCCGTTGGGAGACAATGTACCCCAGGAGCATGCCTCGCGGCACTCCAAAGACACATTTTTCGGGGTTTAACTTGACCCCATTGGCCCGTAGGCAACCGAACGCGACGGCGAGGTCGCCGACCAGGTCGTCCGCCTTCCTGGTCTTCACGACGATGTCGTCCACGTACGCTTCGACCGTTCGCCCGATGTGATCCCCAAAAACGTGCTGCATGCAACGCTGGTATGTTGCACCCGCGTTTCTGAGGCCAAATGGCATCGTGACGTAACAGAACGTCCCGAACGGTGTGATGAACGAAGTCGCGAGCTGGTCGGACTCCTTCATTTTTATTTGGTGGTACCGGAGTAAGCATCGAGGAAGCAAAGCAATTTGCACCCAAATTTCGTTGAATCAACGATTTGATCAATGCGTGGCAAAGGAAAAGGAACTTTAGGACATGCTTTATTAAGACTAGTGTAGTCTACACACATCCGCCACTTCCCATTCTTTTTCTTTACAAGCACGGGGTTAGCTAGCCACGTTGGGTGGAACACCTCCTTGATGAATCCGGCCTCGAGAAGCTTCCGCAGCTCCGCTCCGATTGCCCGTCGTCGCTCCTCGTCGAAGCGGCGCAGCCGCTGCTGCACGGCGCGGACGTTTGGCAGGATGTCAAGGGAGTGCTCGGCGACTTCCCTCGGGATGCCTGGCATATCCGAGGGGCTCCACGCGAAGATGTCGGCGTTGGCGCGGAGGAAGTCGACGAGCACTGCTTCCTATTTGGGGTCGAGGGTGGAGCTGACCCTCAACGCCTTGCCCTCGGGGGCTGAGGGGTCGAGGGGGACCCCCTTGGTCTGCTCCGCGGCCTCGAAGTTGCCGGCGTGCTTGGCGGCGGGGTCGAGTTCTTCGTTGACCATCTTCTCTAGCGTGTTCACCAGCGCTTCGTCCAGCGCCAGTGCCTCTGCGTGCTCCACGCACTCGACGTCGCAGTCGGACGCGTGCTCGATGGATGACCCGACGGTGATGACGCCGTTCGGTCCCGGCATCTTCATCTTCAGGTAAGTATAATTGGGGACCGCCATGAATTTGGCGTAACAGGGTCGCCCAAGTAATGCGTGGTAGGCCCCCTTGAACCCCACCACCTCGAAGGTGAGGGTCTCCTTGCGGAAGTTCTTTGGGGTGCCAAACCAGACCGGCAGGTCGATCTGCCAGAGGGGTTGGACCTGCTTGCCCGGCGCGATGCCATGGAACGGCTTCGTGCTGGGCCGCAGCTGGTCCAACCCGATCCCCATCAGGCGCAATGTATGCGCGTAGAGGATGTTGAGGCTGCTGCCTCCGTCCATGAGGACCTTCGAGAACCGGGCGTTCCCGATGATGGGGTCAACCACCAGCGGGTACTGGCCCGGGTTGGGGACACGGTTCGGGTGGTCCTCCCGGCTGAAGGTGATGGCATCCTCCGACCAATTGAGGAAGGCCGGAGGCGCCCTCTCCGCGGCGAGGACCTCGTGCCGCTCCTTCTTGCGCTGGCGGGTCGACATGTCGACGGTTGCCCCCCCAAAGATGAGGAACACATTCTCAACGGCGGGGAAGCCGCCGGCGTCGCCATCGCCTCCGTCTTTCTTGGCCTCTGCCTCCTTCGCGGCGGCACGGCCATAGAACTTCTTGAGCATGTCGCACTGCTCAAGGGTATGGTGCACTGGGGTCTTGTGGTAAGGACATGGCTTTTTCGAGCATGTCGTCAAACACCCCCGGCCTCGAGGGGCCGGTCGAGGGCCCCGTCGAGCCGGGTCGACGGCCGAGGGCCTCGGCGTTGCCGCCGTCGCGCCCCTGCTCGCGCGCCTCGCGGCGCGGCTTCTTCCCCTTCTTGCCCCGCTTGTCGTTGCAGTGCGGCTCCTTGGACTTGCTGCCCTCCGCGGGCGCGTCCTCCGAGCGCTTGCCCTTCTTACCGTCAAAGATTGCCCCCACGGCCTCCTCTCCGGAGGCGAAGCTGGTGGCGATGTCGAATAGCTCATTGGAGTCCGCGGGCGGGCTGCGTCCTAGCTCTCGCACGAGGTCCCGGCACGTGGTGCCCTCGAGGAAAGCGTGCACGATTTCGGACTGCGCCACGCTGGGGAGCTCAGTGCAGCGCTTGGAGAAGCGCCGTATGAAGTCTCGCAGCGACTCGCCGGGCTTCTGCGTGCAGGAGCGCAGGTCCCAGGAATTCCCGGGGCGCACGTACGTGCCCTGGAAGTTGCCCACGAACATGTGGACCAGGTCGTCCCAGTTGTGGATCTGGCTAGCGGGCAGGTGCTCGAGCCATGTCCGGGCTGCGTCGCCAAGATGCAGGGGCAAGTTGCGGATGATGACCTCATCGCTGGTGGCCCCGCCCAGCTGGCAGGCCAGGCGGTAGTCGTTGAGCCATACACGGGGGTCCGTCTCCCCGTTGTACTTGACGATGGTCGAGGGTTGGCGGAAGCGTTGGGGGAACGCTGCCGCGCGGATCTCCCGGCTGAACACCCGGGTGCCAGGGGGCTCCGGCGTCGGGGAGCGGTCCTCGCCGCTGTCGTAGCGTCCACCCCGTTGAGGGTGGTAGCCCCTTGCTGCACGTGCGTCAGCCTTGCTGGTGCGCCTGGCGTTGATGACGTTTCGGGCGTCACCGTCCAGCGCCCTGCATGCGTCAAGGAGCCGCTCCTTGGCTGGCGTGCGTCCTTGGTCGGCGGGTCGTCCCGCCGGTCCCCCCGCGTGCACCGAGGGTTCGCCTCCCGGTGCAGCTTCGTCGTCCCGCGCATCCCCCCCGTTGGCGGATGCGTGAGGCCGAGCTCTCGGCCCGCCGGACGGCCGCTTGCTCGATAAGAGTTTGCACCTCGCGGTGCGGTCTCGAGCCTCGGGGGGTCGAGGGTGCGGCATGGCCCGCGCGCGGCGTCGCGGCGGCGATGAGCTTTTGGCTCGCCCGCGGCGGCGCGTCCGCGTTGTCGACGTTGGGGACGGTGTTGATGCGGTCGCGGACCGTCGGCCCGGCTCCCGCGCGCGTTCGCCGCGCGCGGAGGCCTCCCCCGCCATTGAGGCGCGGAGCGCTCGCACCGTTCGGTACTCTTCCGCCGGCCCTGGCTTCGAGCTCGCGGGCTTGGGCCGGCTATGCGTCCGGCGTCGGCCCCGGCGGGGCGCTTGGCCCCGCGGCCGGGCGCGTGGCGATCCCCGGGGGCGGTGTGACTTCCCCGCGTCTCCGGCCCCCGCCGCACCGGCGGCGTTGGCCGGGTCGTTGGTGATGACGGTGTAGCACTCCCGCGCGGGGTCGTAGCTCCCGGTGCTGGAGTCGTCGGAGTAGCCGAACCAGTAGTCCGCAGCGTCTAAGAAACGCCGGAACACAACTGGGTCAGGTACGCCGGAGAAGTCCCTCTCCGTGTACCCGTGGCGGTTGGCGGGTGGTAACGTGTCGACGGAGCCCAGGGACGATTCGTCCCCTGCTGAGGCGCCGGGACCCCTGGCGACGAAGACGTGGCGGCCAGGTGGAACCCTGCGCATCGTGGTGTTGACGTTAGCGTTGTAGGCCGACGTAGCACCACGCAGCCCGATGGGGATGCGCGGTCCGGAGACCGCGCGCGGTCCCGCTGGGGCGGTGGCGGTTGTCGTAACGGTGGGCGTGCCGCGTTGAGTGGCGCGCGCGCTCGGCCCGCCGCCGCTCGGGACCGCGCTTGGCGCGAGCGCCGTCCCGAGCGATGACGGCGTCGCGGCGTTGATGGGCCCGCGGCATCCGTGCCCGCGGGCGCCCGCGCCGGGGTCGTGCGTGCGGCGGGGGCACCGGGCGGACCCGGCCCGGCGCCGCGCGCGGAGTTCCCTCACGGTTAGTGAGGCGCATGAGATAGCCGTTCCCCGTGGCCCGAAAATTCGGGTTCCCGAAGCGAATTTCGAACCCGCCGGGAGGGGGGTCCGAGCTACCCATGCAGTAGCGTGTACCACGGTACTCAGTGCGAATCACCATGGAGGGAGTTGGCGAAATGACCTTAGGCGCTCGCTTGCCCCACGGTGGGCGCCAACTGTCGGTGCGTAATGTGGTCCCGACACTAACCAGTAGAAAGCGCCGTGGTCTATCCCTCAATGGTCGATGCTAAGTAACAAGTGACACAGGGTTTTTATCCTGGTTCCGGCCGAGGGGGCTGTACGTCCAGCAGTGGCGTGCTCGGGGCACTATATTACTTAGCACCGTAGGTGCCTGTAGTGGGGCGGCTACAAGCAAGGCGGGAGAGGAAGTCGAGCTTCCAAGTCCCTGGCTGAAGATGTTGTGGGAGAATTGGGGAATGAGCACGTGGTGTGTGAAGAGTTCCTGTTGTCTGCTATCTTGCGTCCCCCGCGGCTGGGGGGTTCGCTCCCCCTTTTATAGATCAAGGGGGAGGCGGTTTACATGCGCGCCGCGCTACCTAGCTACGTGGGAAAGTGCGACGTGCTACGCCGTAGAGTGGGCAGCCGTCCGGGCGATCCTTGCAGCGATCTGGTCATCATGGCCTGACTTGTACCCGAACAGTGGCGGTTCGAGGGTAGGAGAGCAGCGGATGGCGGTGATGTCCTCTGATAGGCTCGAGGGAGGTGCTGACGCAGGCCTGTACGGAGTACAGGAGTAGGCAGAACGACGTTCCTTCCCAACGCGCTTCACGGGGCTGGAGTTGTTGCTACAGCGTCAGGCGTGCTCCTGCATGCGCAGGTACGGCGGCCACGCCGTTACAGTGGCAGGGATGGCAGTCCACCGGCCTAGCGCCTCCACCTAACCCTGTAGGGTCACAAGAAAGTGAATCGAGGGTGCGCCCGGCCCCCCTTCGAGGGCCTGGCGCGTTAGCCGTACTGGGGCAGGCGCACGGTGTCACGGGACTGACACCGGCCGCGCTGCATAGTGCCTTCCCACAGTGGCGGGGATGGGCTCCTCCCTGGGGAGTTGGTGCGGCGGCACCGGGGTGCGAGCTCCGGGCGCATGATGGCGCCGTCCCGCTCGTGTCGGGCGTTAAATGCCCGTGTACGGGGGCCGGCGCACGCGTGAGGGGCGCCCTCGAGCGTGGCGGACCCCCGACCGAGGGCGGGACGCGCCCTCGAGCGAGGCGGAACCCGCCCGAGGGGGAGCGAGCCCTCGAGCGAGGTGGAACCCGCTCAAGGGAAGTGCTGCCCCTCGAACGGGGCGAAGCCCGCCCGAGGGGGGCGCGTGCCCTCGAGCGAGGCGGAGCCTACTCGAGGGGATCTCTAAGAGGGCCGCCTTGGTGGGCCGTTGGGGTCCCTGCGGCGTGGGCCGTGTCCTGCATGGTTAGGCACCTGCATGGTTAGGCTTAACGTGTTTTGGTTTCGTTGCGGGTTTTAAGTGGGGTTTTCCCCATTGTTTAAGGGGACCCCTAGGGCTGTCCCCGATAGAGCCCCAGGCTCATGATGGCGCCGCACTGCTACGGTCAGAGCATTAAATGCCCGTACCCGCGTACAGGGTCGGGCGCGTGCGCGCGGGACGCCCTCGAGCGAGGCGGAGCCTGCTCGAGGGCGGCGCGGACCCTCGAGCGAGGCGGAGCCCGCTCGAGGGGATCGTTCTCCCTCGAATCGGGGCTGAGCCCGCTTTGAGGGAGGCGTGCACCCTCGAGCGAGGCGGAGCTTGCTCGAGGGGATCTTTAAGTGGGCCGCCGGGGCCGTCAGGGCCACCGTGGCGTGGGCCATGCCTCGTGTAGTTAAGCGAGGCGCGTTTGGCTTTGGCTTATTGCGGGTTTCAAGTGGGGATTCCCCAGTTGTTCAAGGGGACCCCTTGGGCTATCCCTGACACTCCTCTCAGCCGAGCCAGTCAACCGAATATGACTCAGCCTAGAACTCCAAACGACCCATTGGCGGACTGGTCAAGGAAACCTTTCCACCTTCCGATTTTCTTGGGATATGCGCCACGATCCAGAGCCACGACTTGAGGCCACGATCTATCTTGCCAGGCCTATAAATGAAACCGTAGGTGCCCCTAGCTCTCCACTAAGCCTTCAGCTCTCGAATCTTTGCCAATCTCAACTCTTCTTCTTCTTTCCAAACAGTGCACATCCCAGAGCAGCATGGTGCGCCGCCTTAACCGACACCGCGCCTCTGATAGGCAGAGGGGAGTAGCGCCAATGCGCGCCGGAGGCAATGATCGTCAATTCCTCTTCTCTGGTTCATCTTTGATCCCCTTTTGTTTTGACGATCACCCCTGTTTTAGGTTGATCCAATGGAACCCGTCCCCTGCGCCGGCCGGCCAACCCCTGCCGGACGACTCCTCGGAGTCCGATGGCCACTCCCCCATGCCTTACGGGGAACTCGACGCTCTCCGCTTCAAAGGGGAACTGGAGGTGGCCCAGCGCGAGCTGGAGGAGGTCTCCAAGAAGGCTGGCATAGCCGAGTTGGAGTGGGAGGACCAGCGCAAACAGCTGCTGGAGACTATCGACGGTACAATCCTGACGCCGCTCTTTGATCCAACCCGGCCTTTGATGCTAATCTCCCTTTTCTTGCACCTTGCAGCCCGTGATGCTGAGCTCAACCAGCTAAAGATGCTGGTGGAGCAACTGGCCGATAAGGTGAACGCCCGCGGAGACACGCCGGCGGAGCGCCTTGCTGCGGTGGAGCACCGCGTTGATGAAGTGGCCACCCATGGCGTCCGCCTGGGCACGACCCTGGGCCTGGCTACCATGGTGACGCACACCGACGTCGACTACTCCACCAGGCCGCGCGGCTTCCGGGGCGGCGCGCCAGAAGACATCGAGGAGATTGAGCTCATCTTGGAGCGCCTCGATGGCCACGGCGACGCCATTGCCGAACTCACTCATCCCCAATCTGTGCTGAACAGGCTTTTTGACTAGATTGTATTAGGGATGCTTGAATATCGACAATAAATAACGAACTTTTGAACTCTGTGCTTGCACTGCGATGATTTTCCTTCATGTTTGCATCCGTGAATCTTGTTTTTTCTTAAACGTATCCGGGAACTGTCTTGAGCCGAACACGCGAGAACAGATGCCCCTTGGCGCAAAATCCATAGAAGATCCCTGAATCAGCAATCCGTAAGCACTGTTCAAGCGAAAACCCTTCGCATTCGGGAAGAAAACCCTGCCGTTTGGTATTCCAATAGTGCACGCCGGCCAGTCATCACTCCCAATGCACCCCCTCGGTCAATAAAATAGCTTGCTAAGATGCCCTGCAAATCCACTCGCACACTCATCCATCACTTCTCATTTCTTCCCCTGTCTCCAGAGGAAAAAACCCCAAGGCCATGGACAAAGGCAAGCAACCCCAGGAGAGCAGCACTCCGAAGAAACGTACGATTCGAGGGTGAGTTTTCCCTTGATTCACTCCTTGTTTTCCATATGATCTTGCGCTTTACCTCTTCTCTACCTTTCCCCTTTCAGCCTTTATTTGCTTCCTGAAGAAATCATCGGGACCGAAGACGTGCCTGAGTACATCTCCTCCGATTCCTCCCTCGAAGCAGAGGACGCCGCGCCTGAACAGAGGACCAGCCATCAACTGCGCCACCGCGTTCGACGCCTGGAGCATGGCCTCAGGGACATCACTGCTCGTTGCCAGGCCGAACGCGAGCGTATTATGACTTTGGAGGCATTAGTGGGAGGTAAAATGTTTCTGACCCCTTCTTGATTTCGCGCTCACATCTGGATTTCTTGCCCCTAACATCCGCTCCTCCGTTTCAGATGTCTCTGACAGGTACAACAACCTGAAAGCGGCTTGGGACAGCTTGGTGGAGGCCGCAAACCATGGTCACCCCCGTGCATTCCAAGTTGCCGTCACGGTGGTCTTGGAGCAACTGAAGAGGGATGTTGGATGTAAACCTGCAAGAAGCAGTTGTAATGTAGTTTTGTGCTAAGGGCAATGCATCTGGGCACTGGCCGTTCCTTCTGTTCGTGTATTTTGTTCTGAAGGCGGCCTCGTTCTTGAGCGCCGGCTATTTCCTGTGTCAAATGCATGTAATCCCACTGCTGGTGATCATCGATCGATTTCAATACTAGGATAATATTTCTTCAAATACCTTCCGTTTATTGCAGCAGAAAATTCTTCTCCTAGTAAAGTTTTCAATATGTATGCATTACCAGGGACGCATCTGACCACGCGAAAGGGTCCTTCCCAGTTAGGGGACCATTTGCCGAATTCGCTGTATTTGGTCCCAATCGGCAATAGCGCTTTCCAAACCAAATCCCCTTCTGCAAATTGCCTGATTTTCACCTTCTTGTTGTAATACTTGGCAACCCGCAGCTTGTTCTTCTCAATGTTCTCCAGAGCCCTGAGACGGATCATGTGCAAATCCTCTAGTTCCTCCATCACTAGGCCTCTGTAATCTTTGGAGCTCAAATCTTTCTGTAACACGATCCTCCTGGAATCTGACTGCATCTCCCATGGTAGAACCGCATAATGCCCATAAACCAATTCGTAAGGAGAAGTCTTTGTAGCTCCATGAGGGGCCATTCGGTAAGCCCATAGCGCCTCACTAAGTACCGAATGCCACCTCCTTGGCTTCTGGTCGATCTTCTTTTGTATAAGCTTGATCATGATCTTATGAGAAGCCTCTGCCTGACCATTAGCTTGGGCATAATAGGGAGAAGAGTTAAACAATTTGATTCCCATGCTTTCGGCAAATTCTCTGAACTCTAGGGACACGAATTGGGCCCCTTGATCAGTTGTTATTGTCTGAGGGATCCCAAACCGATAGATGATGTGCTCCTTGACAAATTCAACCATGTTTTCCGACGTCACCTTCTTCAGTGGGATCGCCTCAACCCATTTAGTAAAATAATCTGTAGCCAAAAGCACAAACTTATTCCCCTTGCTAGACGGTGAGTTAATCTGGCAAATCAAGTCTATACCCCAGCCCCTGAATGGCCATGGCTTGATAATGGGATTCAATGCTGACGCGGGGACCCTTTGAATATTTCCAAACCTCTAGCAATCTTGACATCCCTTGTAATACTCAAAGCAATCCTCTAATATCGTCGGCCAAAAGCACCCAGCTTGCCTGACAACCCATTTCATGCGGTAGGTCGATTGGTGTGCTCCACATATCCCATCATGCACTTCGCTCATCATCTTCTTCCCTTCTTCTGGACCCAGGCATCGTAACAACACCCCATCTAATGATTTGTAAAACAAATTGCCATCCAGAAGAACGAATTTTATGGCCTTGTACCTGAGCTTCCTAGAGACCTTTCGGGATGGATCCTTCAAATAGTCGACGATCTCTCTTCTCCAATCATCCTCCGCAAGATCCATTCCCAGTGCGCATATATCTGCAGCAAACGCTTCTTGACTCTCTTTGTAACCAGAAGCGCTCTGAGCCAACCTGTTCGCTTCTTCGTTATGCTCCCTAGGAATATGCTGCAAGGTTACTAACGGAAAGCTCTTCAAAATCTCCCTGCATTCTTCGTAGTAACTCCTCAGCGCTTCACTTTTGCATTCGTATTGGCCGTTCAATTGCTTGATCACCAACTCTGAATCTCCATAAACCTCAACTGAAACGGCCCCGGCTTCTCTCAAATACTGAAGCCCTCGAAGCAATGCCTCGTACTCAGCCTGATTGTTTGTAACAGTGGGCTGTATAGGGATGGCAAATTCAAACATCTCACCTCTAGGCGAAATCAGTAGGATCCCTACTCACCCACCTTTACCACATGATGATCCATCAAAAAATAAAGCCCACGGAGTAATTTCAAGCAAATCAATTGACGGATCACGATGTTCAGTTATAAAATCGGCAATGATCTGACCTTTAATAGCCTTTGCCCATTCGAACTTCAACTCAAACTCTGATAAAGCCAAGATCCATTTGCCAATCCTGCCATTCAAAATTGGCATAGATAACATATGTTTTATTACATCAAACTTGGAGTATACAGTGCATTCGGCATTCAACAAGTAGTGCTGAAACTTTGTACACGAGTAGTACACGCACAAGCATAGCTTCTCTGTAGCCGAATACCTGGTCTCAGGATCAAGTAATTTTCGGCTAAGATATGCTACTACCCGCTCCTTTCCTTCGAGTTCTTGAATAAGGGCCGATCCAATGGTTTGGGTATCGGCCGCCACGTACAACTTGAAAGGCTTATCCAGCTGAGGAGGGACCAGCACTGGTGGCTCCTTCATGTACTGCTTGATCTCATCAAAAGCCTTTTGTTGTTCATCGCCCCATGTGAACTTCTGATCTTTCTTTAGCTTCAGCAATGGAGAGAACACCAAAACCTTCTGTGACAGATTTGAAATGAATCTCCTTACGAAATTAATTTTGCCGAGCAGTGATTGTAACTCCTTGAGATTAGTTGGAGGGACAACTTCATCAATGGCCTTCATGCTCTTCTTGCCAACCTCAATCCCCCCTTCCTGGACCAAAAACCCCAAGAATTCTCCAGCTGATACCCCAAAAGCGCATTTGTTTGGATTCATCTTTAAACCATGCTTTCGGGTGCACTCCAAGGTCTTCTTCACATCTTCCAAATGTGTGTCATGACTTAGGGACTTGATCACGACATCATCAATGTAAATTTCAACAACTTTGCCGATCAACTCGTGAAAGATGTAATTCATGGCTCGTTGATAAGTCGCACCGGCACTTTTCAACCCAAATGTCATGACTATCCACTCAAACAGTCCTATATGACCAGGACATCTGAAGGCCGTCTTTGATATATCTTCTACTGCCATAAAAATTTGGTTGTATCCCGCATTGCCATCCATGAAACTGATAACTTTGTGCCCAGCAGCGGCGTCAACCAACAAATCTGCAATAGGCATGGGGTAACCATCCATCGGAGTGGCTCTGTTCAAATCCCTGAAATCTATGCAGACCCTCATCTTTCCATTCTTCTTGTAAACAGGGACAATGTTAGAAATCCACTCCGCATATCTGCATGGCCGAACGAAGTTTGCATCAAGTAATCTCTCAACTTCTTTCTTCACATCGGCCAATACTTCACCCTTGTAGATCTTCCGGGGTGGTTGCTTGTATTGTTTGAAACCAGATTTGATTGGCAACCGATGCTCAACGATGGAGCGATCCAGTCCAGGCATCTCCGAGTAATCCCAGGCGAAGCAATCCTTATATTCTTTGAGTAGCCTGATTAATTCCTCCCTGAAGTCTGATTGCAAGTTTGCGCTGATGAACATCGTCCTTGGCTTGTCACCGCTTCCAATGTCAACTTCTTCTAATTTATCAGCCGACATGAATCCTCGCCCCAACTTGCCATCAGTACCATCGACGGGGTTCTCCATTAAAAATTGCTATAAGAGCCGACTGCTTGAATCGGCTGTTGATCGCTGCTGACAGGTTCAACAGGACCTTCTCTTCAGTCTTTCCCTGAGAAGCAGTCAATGCCTTGATACTCCCAGAAAGCTGGTTCCATGTTTGCAACGCTCACGGAGTCATCTGCTTGGACCACCTCAATATCATCATCCACCCATTGGATGAGCTGCTGATGCATGGTGGATGGGACGCAGCAATTGGCATGAATCCCGATCCCGCCCAAGCGAAGATGGGGCCGTAGGCTCCTTTACCTTCAATAACAAAGAAGGTCGTGAGCAGTGTCTTGGACCCTATCATCAGATCCACGTGAGCGCATCCCTTGGTGTCTGAAGGGTTCCCAGCGAAATCATTTAGTATTATGCTTGTAGGCGTCAGATCGCTGGGGCCCATGCCAAGTTTCCTGAAGGTGGTGTATGGCATTACGTTGACCGCCGCTCCACCGTCGACAAACATCTTGGTCAATGGTTTTCCATTGACATATCCCTTCAAGTACAGCGGCCTCATGTGTCGATTTTGGCCGGTTTGTCGAAGACGGCCTGCTTGGCTAGCACCAGTTGTGCCATCAGCTCCTCAACCTGCTCATCATCCAGGGACGCCTCTTCCTGCACAACCTGATTAGCAGGAGCCATAAATTCATTCCGCAGAAAGTATACCATGCATGCTGGAGCCGAACGCTTTGACCCTTCAGGTTTGTCCTTTGGACGCCACACCTGCCTTGTCTGGATCCCAGCCTGCCTCAGTTCACGGTTCCTCAAGCGCTGAACCCTTCACTTCTGACTCTTTCTTAGGCCAGGCGGGCACCATTGCCCCTTCTGCCAGATGTACTCGTCCTCGTCTTCCTCTTGATCAGCCCACCTTAAATCAGCTTGCCTCTTCCTGGGATGATCAATGATTTCAATTTTTTGGCGCCGATCCTCGCTAGGATGTATCCTTCCAATTCTCTCATGGACGGATCGGCGATTGGCAGTCTCCTGCCTGTACTCGAAATACCTGTCGCTGCACTCAGGGCAGTTCCTCAGTGTGGGCAGCTTCAATCCCTCGTTCCAACAGTGCCTGAAGAACGCACAACCCCAGTGCGCGTGTTCCTTCTCGCGTGTGTATTGCTCCAGGTCTCTCCTGCGTGCCTCTTCCTCAGCCCTGCGCTTCTCCTCCTCGTACTTCCGCTTCTGGTAGCGCTCCTTTTCCAGCTGGCGCTGCCACTTGTTGAGGAGGATTCGTGTGGTCACCCTGGGCTTGGCTCTGGATGATTCCCGATTTCGATGTGGCTCTTGAGAACGCGGGGGGCTTCACCATGCAGCTGCTCCAAGGTTACTTGACGCTCCGGGTCCACTGCTCCATCCTGCCTTGCCCTGGTTGAGGTCAAGACTTTGACCTTGCGCTTCTCCTCAGCTGTCACCATGTTGACCGAAAAACCCACCATGTTCTGAGGGAAGGGGTGGCCATCCAGCTTCATCTTGTTATCAAATTTGAGGTGCCTGTCCTGGATGGCTCTCTGGATCCTCATTCTAAAGACCCTGCAGTCGTTGATGGAGTGTGAGTTCCTATCGTGGAAGCCACAGTAACGTTTCTCCTTTACTCCATCAGGCCGAAGCATGGAATGCCCTTCAGGCAATCTGATTCGGCCTTCCTTTACCAGGAGCTCAAACAGCTTGTCAGCTTTCGTGATGTCGAAATCGTAGGTCCCTTTGGTCTGTTTGACCCAGCGCTGATTCATAGTCAATGGCTCCTTTTCCCACATGATTTCGGCCGCAGCCACGTCCTATTCATCATCAGAGTCTTCCACCAGGTCGGCCTTGTCCAGGAACTGGTTGTAGATATCCGCCACATCGTGCTGCTTGCCGAACCTGGCATCCTTCTTGAAGCCGTATGCTTGGTTGCTCATTAACGACAGCTTTTGGGACAGCTGCCCCAAGTTATCGAACTCCATGCCAAACAGCTTCTCACACACGGCTGGCAGCATCCCGGCAACGGCCATGTCAGCCAATTGGTCATCTGGCAAGTTGAGCGAAAAGCACATGCCCTTAACTTCCCTGAACCTCCTGAGGAATTCCAAGGGCGTCTCACTGTGCCTCTGCTTCAGGGTAGCGAGGTCGATTAGCTTCTTTTCTGAGCTGCCGCTGAAATAGTGGGCATGAAATTTCCGCTCTAGCTCCTTCCATGTGCTGACTGATTGCGGGGGTAGAGATGAAAACCATTGGAACGCCGGACCCATCAATGACGCGGAGAACTATCTGACTCTGAACGCTTTTTCGGCTGAGCACTCTCCAAGCTGCATCAGGTAGCGAGCAATGTGCTCCACCGTGCTCGTGTCGTCCTGCCCCGAAAACTTTGGGAATTCCGTCAGAGGTTTTACCCTTGGCGGAAGGATCATCATGTTGTAGTACCACTCCGGGAACGACGGCATGTAGGTAGGTCCTTGCATTTTTGGTTTGAGGCCGAATTGATTCTGCATCAAATCGTCCATCTTCTGTGCCAGGACGTCGTCTTCCTGCATGCCTGCAGCTGGTCTGTAACCCGGATTTGGAAGAGCGTCGATGGCACCGTAGTTCTCTACCTCGTGGTAGCCTCCGCCGTATAGATTCCTATGTAGCCAATTGCTTGCTGGAGCAATCCTGTGGCCAGAAGCAAGCGGGGCCCCAGGCGAGCCGAATGCCAACTACCCGTACGTGGGCTGGTACGGGTTCGGCTGTTGCACAGGCTAACCCGTGCTGCCCTGCGGTGGTGGCTGAACTAATCATCCTCCTGTGGCCTGCAGTGGGGGCTGAGCTGGCTGACCTCCAGCACCTTGTGGAGGAGGCTGGAAAGCTTGACTCCCAACGCTCTGAGGAGGAGGCTGGGCTGGCTGGCTCTGCAATGGCGGTTGAGAACTGGATTCGCCCAACTCCACGGTGCCCCCTTGAACGGGTGCCTTACTGAATGCCTGCTCCATGCCTGGACCGAAGACAGCCACCATCATCTGTTTGAACGCACCAAGGAAAGCTTTGTGGTGCCTGCTCAAGACGTGGTCCGCGGCATCTCGGAACGCTTGTATGCATTCCGCCCTCTCCTGCTGGGTCGTGGCGTCGCTCTCCCCCAGCAACAATACCCTGGGCATCTCATTTTTCAGGTACGGGACACCACTCCTGTTCTTCTTGAAGGACAGCATACACTTCTGCTGGAATTGGCCCACGTCGTCCTGGAGCTGCTGCCGTTGTTCAGGGGAGAGGTCTTCAATGTTGACATCCATGACATCCGCGATATCAGGCATCTTGATTTTCGGCTGTGGTCCCACCGGGCGTGCCAAAAAGTGTGTTGACGCGAAATGTGCACCTAGCGCCAAGCACACAGCAAGCTGAACAAGCTGGCTTCACACGCGCAAAGAATCACGAGACGTGCCAGTCAATTTTCCTTGAAAATTAACAAAAGATAAAGTAGTTAGATACCAAAGCTTGGAACTTGCCGGGTGGTACCAGACAGTTCCATATTTACGGCTACAAAGCCATGTAAGATGACATATAGCTATAGAAAGCTATCTGCCAGCAAACTGAAACCATTCGGGAGCTTTAAGAAGGAAAAAGTAACATAGCCGAATGGATGACGTGAGCATGACGGCGATCGGTCTTTGTTTGGGCAAAGATGCACGTGCGCAAGATCGCGACCGATCCCCGTGGTGATCAACATTAAATAAATAAATAAAGTAAAACGCGAGCATAAACATGTAATAAACAAGCATGCATAGATCCAAAGCACTAGTCTACCGCATGTCTAGATACTTTAAAACCCGTCAGGTATGATGCCAAAACAAATCTATCCACCGCATGATACAACTTGCATGGGGATCGCACCACTTTCCACAAATAGATCTATCCACCGCATGATACGATCTAAATATGGAAAACTAAAAGCATACATTATTTAAAGCATGAATTACGCACGTGTTCTACTCATGAGAAACATAACCGAATGCGGCTGAACAGCCGATTCGGGGTCCATGGAGAAGGAACGAACATTACCAAGTAATATAAATCTATCAGATTGATTTGAGATCTAATCCACCGGATGACTAGCTCCAAAGCAACCCAAAAACCTGCATCTACCGCGTGATACTCAGTTCTTTCAAGATTTATACAGACATCGGTAAGCATGAACCCGCAACACGTAACAACCTAGATCGATTCGGTTTCGGCTATTGAAGAGCACGTGATCCACATGTTAAAATAACCAAGGGATCAAATTTGACTCGCATAAGGATCACCAAGAGATGTAAAGCCGATCCAAAACCATCTAGATTGGGCAAAAAGGTGTTACATGAATTTAAACATAAAGCAAAACTCAACGCAACACGGGGTAACTTAATGAATCTATTGGATCTTGCCAAAATCCAATAGAGCCGATAACTAGCTTCAGGCTAGATCTTAGCCTACCGCATGGCTCATGACCTAACAAGAAACCTTCTTGATCCAAGCTTGAATCTACCGCATGACACGAAGCTTGGTAACAAGACTACTTGCATCAGATCTAAATCCACCGCATGATACTAGATATGATACAAGGTTGCCGGTACTCACGGAGGTCGACGGATCGATGAACCCTCTCGAAGAACTCGACGACACGACGAATGGACTCTAGGGTTTGGCGTAAAGCCGGTGTGTATTGAGAATGATTCTGTATATGTTATATACAACCAGGGCTCATATTTCTACCCTGCCGAGCACAACCTCGAATGGATTCGATACCTAATTTATCTCTAAGCTTGATCGCTTATCCATCCATTCGTCCTTCCTGCTTGAGCCACGTCACCATTCAATCCCGCAAAATCGGCTCAACTGTTCCCTTGCCGAAAGGAAGCAGATAGCCGACCGTGGATCTCTCTGCCGAACGCATCTGAGGAAACCTTCCTTCCGCCAGACGGACTCCTCACCGAGCTGGACCCACAAGTCAGACTCCTTACCAAATTTTGGTGTTAACAGGAGAGGCTCTAGTACTACGATTGGCTGAGGCGGGGCCATGGCGGGCGAGAGCTGGAAGCTGGGGGGCGGCGGATCGAAAGCGAGGTGGGCAGTAGCAGGATTGGCGAAGCGCGCAGGCGAGGAGAAGGCGAATCGCAAAGGCTGTGGATGCAAAGTGGAGAGGTAAGGGACTCACCCTTCCCTTCCCCGCAATTTATGGATCTAGGGGGGCCATGCTCCTGGGAACTCCGTGCGCCACACGCATTAACTACAGGCGACACCATCTGCTACTGACCGACGGGCCCCACCGTGCTGAAACGGCCGGGTGCGCGCGCGTGCGCGATCATTATGGCGCGACAACCGAAGGGCCGCGGTGCCCCGTCATGTCCACCCCCACGTCATCCACTACGCCCGCGGTAGCGCCGCTTGAAAAGGCGCGCCCGCTGCGCACGACCGCTGCCACGACCACAACCATTTAATGGCCCGGTTCCTTACCGAGTAAGGATAACCCCGTGCGCGGTCCGAGCCAAAGGCTCGAAAAACTAGACCCTCAAAGGGTGCGATTACTGATCAGTGGTCTTAAGTCCCACCCGTCGAAGGTTGACACCACAAATGCCCTCAACCCAGAGGGTTACTGATCAGCGGCTCGAGGGTCGGGTAAACCATGACCCCACGAGTCCTGCAGATACGACAAAGACGGGGGCACCTTGTTGCCACCCCACAACGGCCCTACTGATCAGGGGTTCAGATCCTGACCCTGAAAGGGTTTGTTTAGGCGCCCCAGATTGATAGAGTAAGGGACGACCAGGGCGCGCGCATTCGAGCCTGACCTCGAGCCCACCAGCTCGAGGGCGCCCTACATGTTGTGTTCAAGAGCCAATGAGGGTAGCGAGTCGAGGGATCCCATTGAGGGAGAGCTTCTGCGCCCTTGGTCCCCATCGAACGGGACTGAGCCCTGCCTAGCACACCCACGTAAGTGCTTTCATGGACGTGTCTCCAGACCATGAGCCGACCCTTATCAAACGGGGCACGGACGTCCACTTGAATCACCCGTTAACAGCTCAACGAGGAATCTACGATTCGCGACCCACTCGATGGGAGTCGTGGACGCCTCACCCCTCCATCCCATGGAAGGATGGCGAAGGGGCGTGCAAACAAGTTGGAGAGCTCGCCTCGATCGCCTCAAGTGGGCTCAAGCTCGGGGGCTCGACGCACGGCTACACCTCCTGGATATGCACTATATGCAGACGAGTGTCGATACGTGCGCATGGCACCGCCGAGGCCAGCTGAAACACCGCCAATGCCGGCTGAAACTAACACCTCGCACATTGACGAACGCTGTGAAAAAACCTTGCAGGAGCACCCATGCTCCTGCAAGGCTTCGGGGGCTAAACCCGCGGGTGCTCTAGCGCGCCCCACGGAACAACATAGCAACCAGGAGGGAAGAACATCCCATTAACAAGCATCAGCCTCTACGGGTTCCTAACGGACACCACCGCAGAGGCTCGGGGGCTACTGTCGGGGACAACCATGAGGGTCCCCTAATAACCAGGGAAAAACCCCATTTTTCGCAAAACAATAAAACATAAACAAACTCACAAACCGTAAATCACACTCCTCACAATCATGGCTTGGTGCAGAGAAGAGCCCACGACCCAAATAACCTCAGCCAGCCCATCGAGCGGCCAGACTCGGTGCCCCTCGGGCGAACTTCTGCCTCGCTCGAGGGCCGGGCGCAACTCCGCGAAATCTCCGCCTCGCTCGAGGGCTGGACGCCCCCTCGGGTGAAACTCTGCCTCGCTCAAGGGCGGAACGACCCCTCAGGCGAATCTTCGCCTCACTCGAGGGCCAAACGCCCCCTCGGGCGAATCTCCGCCTCACTCGAGGCTGCCCCGAGCTCGCGGCCCTCGCGCCCTCTCCCCCGACCAGAGCATTAAATGCCCTGGTACGACGCGGGCACCCGGGTCAAAAGCGAATCCTCACCACGCTGGCGCTCTGACACGCCTGGGAATCATATCCCGGCACTGTTCCACTAACCCTCCCCGTGCGGCCATCCCTGGCACTGCAGGGGAATTATGCAGGAAGGCTGGTGTCAACTCTGTGACACTGTGCCGCCCACTCCCATACGGCCTGAACACTGCGCCCTCAAAACAGGATGACGGAACCCTCGAAAGGGGTAAGGACGCCTTTCCTGCGCCCGCATGGGACGACACGGTGACGTTGGACTAGTGGAGCGCGTTCCCTCCGCCAACTCTGGCCCTGTGTGGCCATCCCCGCCGCTATACTACCATCCCGAGCACTGCAGCACCAACCCCGGTGTTGTGGGAGCCCAGGACGACAAGACATCGCCACACCCGCTGCTGTGCGACCTCCAACCCTCCGTCAGCCCAACTCTCGAGCTGACGTACGAACAATGACCAAATAAGAGGCTCCCACACCACCACCCTCGAAGCCGCTCCTGGACAAGCACAGGACTCATCACGACGCCCCCAGAAGCGGGATTCGTCAGGACGACCATCAACTCCGTTCGCTGTACACCATACCGCCATATGTAGCTTTAGAACTGTGCGTCATGATTGTAAACCGCCTCCCCTTGGCCTATAAAAGGAGGAGGTGGTCCCCTGGCCGTGGGGGAGAGGACGGATAGTTGCACACTTGCACATTTCCACCTTCACCACGATATTGGTACTTCTCCTCAATCAAACCTCAGGGACCTGGAGGCTCCTCCTCCTCTCCCGCCACGCTTGTAGCCCCCTCTGCAAGCACCACGGTGCAACGCAATACAGCGCCTCAAGTGCAACCCTGCTGGACGTACGGCCCACGGCCAGAACCAGGATAAAACCTGTGTCATTGTGTTGCTTAGCACCAGCCATCGAGAGATAGATCTCAACGGTCGTACTAGTTAGTGTCGGGACTACTTTCCACACCGACACTAGTAATGAACACTTAAGAAGTCACGAAGGAAGTAATCAAGTGACCATGCGAAGATTTTGCAAACCTCCTTGCGCACCGGGCGTGACGCTTTCGCCACCAGGGCCGAGGTGCGTCCTCCAAACCTGTCGAAGCTACGCCGCCCTATGTGCTACCCTCCAACGACTTGGGAGAATTCGCCAACATGATGGGGGCTAAGGGTAGTCGATCTTGACCAAAGTATCGTCGGAAACGACGATCTCCTTTTGAGTTGAGGGAAACACCAAAACGTGCACATCTGGGTGTCGCAAACCACCCTCCAACGCCCTTCGAGGGGAGGAATCCTCAAAGGAGGGAGGGCCGGACAAAGGTGAACTTTCACCACCCGACATAAGATTTGGTATTACATCAACAAGGAGAGCGCCGACAAAGTAGTGGCCAGCAATGAACACTTAAGAAGTCACGAAAGAAGTAATCAAGTGACCATGCAAAGATTTTGCAAACCCCCTCGCGCACCAGGCATGACGCTTTCGCTGCATGGCTGCAAGCAACACAGAAATAGGGCATACTCCAACCGGAGAAGAACTCCAGGTTGGAAGCAGGCAACACTGAAACCGTCGAACTGTGCAAGGTGCAGAAGCACCCCTGCGCACCGAGCGTAGCACTTTCATTGCACATCATCCGAGGTAAGGTGTTGACTCTACCAGAGCTCAAATCCACTCCTCAGCAAGAAGGGATGAGAGAACAACCACCACGGACGCACCTCAGCCCCCCTCGATGATGAGTAGAATGGTTCACGCGACCACCACGCTAACCAGATGAAGAACCAGCAAGAGACGATGAACACACATGGGGAAGCATGGAGGATGTGGCGGAGCAGCCCCAAACCTCCGAGCGGAGGCGCCAGATCTGGCGAAGGGGGTGCCGAGCCATGCTCCACCCGCTACCGTCGAGGCCTCCCAACCGCGTCTGCAGCACTTCGAGGGGGGGCGACCGCGACTTTGCATGCACATTCAGCGGTGATGTCGGCAGCACCGTCCGGCAGCTTCGACAGCAGAACCAGCAAAGCACCTGTCACATGGGGGGAGGGAGAAGAATACGGCCGCCGGCTTCGGTGCGGCGCAAGCCGCCGCTGCCGCAGGGAGGGCCCAACGACAGCAGCAAGTAGGAGACCACGCAGGGGTCTGGAAGAGCACAGATGTCGGGGTGCCACGTGAGGTCGCACCACCCATCCACCAGCGTCGCGTGCCTCCACACGGGGGAGCCGCACTGCCGTGCGGTAAGTGTCCGTGTAGGGAGCCCCGCCGGGCCCCGAGCTCCGCCATGGGCCACAACGGGTCGGCCACCGCACCTAGCCACCGAGCCCCGCCCGCACCAGGAGGCTGCAGATCCGGGGCAGTAGGGCGCAGATCTCGCGTCCGGGAGGACAGAGCAGCCCCGCCGGCGACCTTGGAGGACCCTTGCCGTCGACCATGGAAGGTGGAAGATGGTAAGGAGGGAGAGTGGAAAGAGAGTGGAAAGAGGAGGCGGAAAGAGGAGCAGAAACGCTGCGGCACCGGTTGTGCGGGGCCACCAGCGGCGGAGGCCGTCAGCGTCGGGGGGGGGGGGGGGCTTCGCGGCGGCAGTGGCGGTCGCCTCCCGAGTCGCCTTGTGCGAGCAACTCAGGAGACGGACCAACATTTATACCTCATCCCTTCAAAATTGTAGATCATTTTGAATTTCATAGTTCATATATATATAATTGGATGTATAAAAACACTATGTACTAAAAAAGCAGAAATGACCTACAATTTGGGAGTGATTTACGCACATGCCATTAAAAAAGATGGTGGTTACGCGTATGCCACAAAAAATTTCGTAGACACCTATGTGCCATGCACTAAACTTTTCTTTACACACATGCCATTCCGTCCACATTCATCTAGGATTTAACGGTAGCACCCACCTGACATATGTGACCCACGGATCGAAATGACTTTTTTGCCCTGAATCCATTCTAACCCTACCAGTGCCGCTCTCCTCCCTGCGCAGAACTCAATCCCATAAAAAATGCCACGGCGCCTCCCTCTCGAAGAACCGTAGCCCCCTCCGCCGCCGGGATCCCCCGCCGCCGTCACGTCACGGCGGCCGCGGCGGCCAGATCCAGCAGGGGCTCGCGGCCAGGCGCGCTGCTAGGGGCGCGACCGAGGCTCGCGGCCAGGGGCCAGCGGCCGACGCGGCTCGCCGCCAGGTCGAGCACAATGTCTAGGTCAGCAAGCAGTCAAGGACACCGACGACGGGCCAGCAACAGGTGTTCCAGTAGTCGTGCGTGGCAAATCAGGCACCAGCGCCGGCAGGACATCAGCTCGTGATGCCGGGCAGTACGCGGCGGGCGGGCCGTAGATGTGCACCACGGACGCGTCGGAGAGCGGCGTCACACCTGCTGGCCTGCTTCTACTAAGCACATATGAAGTAATCCAGCAAGAGCAAAGCTAACATCTTCCGTCTACCACAATACCGTGAATCAAAATCCTAAATAAGCAGAAGCAGAGGTAAAGAGACGCGAATCAAAATCCTAAATAAGTAGAAGCAGAGGTAAACAGACAGATGTATTATCAATTCTCGTGTAGGCAATATCAATAATCAGGAAGAAAATGTAATTTTTGCAACTTTTCCCTATTTTTCACACGTTTTCCCAAAACTTTTACACAATTTTCTCGATTTTCACAGATTTTTAATCATTGTCTTGCAATATTTCCATTTTCAGATTTTTAAAAACTATTTTTATTTTTCCTGATTTTTTTAATCTCCAATTCAATTTTTTCCTCTTTTCTGATTTTTATAACCCATTATTGCTAGAAGGGTAAAATTGTCTTTACACACCATCTAACAGCTCTGTTACCTTTCCATCCATCCAAAATGGCATGTGGGTAAAGAAAAGTTCAATGCGTGGCATACAGGTGCCTACAAAATTTGTTATGGCATGAGCGTAACCACCATCTTTTTAATGGCATGTGCGTAAATCACTCACAATTTGGAATGAATGGAGTAATATCTAGTGCTGCGTCCAATATTGCAGCACCGATAACATGTGGGTTTCAGCTTTTGGAGCACACTGCGCTAGGAAAGCATGAATGAATTTGTTGCTTGTTGACAATCTATATTCTCATCACTTCCTGAACATCTTTATAAATGATGATGATACACATCGTCATGTGTATATCTTAATTATTACAGGATATACAAATAGGGTAAGAAATCTATAGTTAGAATCATATAGTAGTGGTTAATTAAGGATACCTCCTGCTGTTTTCAATAATTGCATATATGGTTAATATAGGTGCACATTTAAGGGGAAAATTTATGTTTTAAATGTTAGTGATGGGAACTTTATTCGCAAATTTATGATTGCTATTTTTATATTGGCATGAGATGGTAATTTTGACGAAGATTAAGATATTATGTTAGTTTGGTTTATGTAATGGTGGAGGTGGGTAATTTAGATATATATAAATTAGAGGGTCACTTAACTATTTTCGTAATAGCATAGCTAGGTAAGTTTTTATAAAATATAATATAGATCCAATGGCTATGATGATTTGAGTTAGCCGATCATAGGATTTCTCTCATTTGTAGAGTATTGCCTGCCATCCAATTGCCTAGTAGAGTGACAATTTGGATAAGATAATTTTACCTTTAGGCTCTTCAAAGAATCTCAACCATAAGTTTTATTCTTGTCTCTTCAAACTTTTACTGATAATCTTTTGTAAAGATCCCAACATTGCACATAAATTCCACTCTTGCTTGCAAACTCTATTCTTGTCTCAACTTTTATCGATAACCCCCTGCAAAGATCCTATATTTGCACATAAACCTCACCCTCAGCTCGTAAGATGCAAGAAGATGTTGACCGTTGGTTGTTTATTAAAATTAACTGTCAGCTGAATGTAAGAGTAAGATGTAAGATAAGTCTTTCCCTATTTATAGTATAGACAAATTTCAAATAATAAAGTTGTTACCAAAGGATAAGGAACACATATAGACACGATAATCTAAAACACTGAATACACCTAGATAACTCACTGATGATAAGTTGAATAAATGAACTTCCAGTGTAAGTAGGAACTAACATTCATCGCTGGAAATACTATTTCCACTTGTGAGAATGAAATGATCTGCTGACCATAATAAAAAAATACTCGGCATCTAACACGGTGACATGGGTCTCGAAATGAGGAGCAGCAACACGGAAGCCTGACGCAGATTGAAATCTCCAAAATGGCAAAAATCACTCCACGAACTGCACTAACCATGCGAAAGGAAAATCGATCCCATAACCGCAGCCGAAGTGTGCTTTGTTGGAAATATGCCCTAGAGTCAACTGGATTTGATCCACTAGTGGGCTCAGATGGATTTGATCCATTATGGTGTAAAAGTCTTAATGGGCCACAAATGTTGTAAAGCCCATTAGTATTGGAAGGGGTACACCATCTATTAGTCCCGTATTGCTAATGGATGATGGTGTGGGGGGTTTTCCTCCCAATAAATATGGACCACACCCCTCTTGAAAAGACACAACTTTCTCAAGTAGCGGCCCGCGCCGCCAACGCTCCCCTCCTCGTCGCACTCGCGGACCTAGCGGTCCGACGTGCGTCGCTTCCTTCTCCGTACCCGTGGATACCTTGGAGGTGCTACATCCGGAGCACTTGAATCGGACGAGCCGCACGTGCAAGTCAAGAAGGACGTGAGCAAGCCGCACCGCTCGCTACCCTCGACGCGTTCGTCTACATCGAGACGGTTCCGCCGCATCCGCGCGTCTAGTGGTAATCCCGTGATCTCCGACGAGCCAGCGGTTCTCGTTTTGCGGGGAAAATTTTGTTTTGCGCTAGCGTAGACACCCCGTTTCCCTTCGGTGGTACCGCAGCCGTAGCCGCTAAGTTTTAGATTCGGGATGTGTGCATATAGAGATATGCGGATGTAGATCAAAGTTTTGATCGGCTTCGTGTTCTTGACGTGATGGTCGTGTAACGAATTACTCCTACGGTCGGAATTCCGCCATCGGAGTTAAGTGATACACGTAAACCCGGTCACAACGAGAAGGAGATCAATTGGATTGGTCGAATCGAAGCTAGGTCAAGTGCCGGGCGCATGGGATGCGTGGCGGTGGCGCATTGGATCTCTACGGCCGGGAAAAACCAGAAAATATACTGTTCGGTAAAACAGTCATAACTTTTCGTGGTTAACACGGATGAAGACATTTTCTATACAAAAATTGATCTACAGAAAATTTTACACATGTGATAAACCAGCTTTGCTGGTCTCGGCAAAATTAGTTTTGCCAAATTCGGCATGCAAGATGGGTTTTCGGGCGTTTTAAGTTTGGACGTCGGAATTGCGATAATCTGTTTTGCAGGTTTTGTAATCGGTATGGCCTATATGTGTATGTGATGCATGTGTGTAATTTTTTTTTCGTGACTGCGTGTCACGCATAAGGCAATACGGCCGGAGCCACATGTATTGTCAAAATTAATGTAATGGTCCGTGTACCAAATTTGTGATGATCTAATACGCGATTGTGTAACTTTCATTACTAGCACGCGTTAGATAGTTCTTGGAGGACTCATCACATGGAGGATGGCACACACGGATCATGGAGATGGAGATCAACATGATGTACGGGTCAATGGAGATGGAGATCACCATGCGACAATAGGCCATACCGTGTTACAACTGTGTGAATGTCGTTCTTACCGTTCTACTTTTACATGCGACAATGTTATTTTCTTGCGTGTGATGTTACGAGTAGAACGATCCCTTTGGAATTTTAAGTTAACATGCCCTCCCAACACTTGCCACCGTCCCACGTCTCGTACAATTAGTGGTGGGTCTATGAAATTAGGGTGCCACTAGTTTTCCTTGACTAGACAGGTTTGTATCGGATACTTACACGCATAAGTGTTGGTTTACTTATCAAAGTCATCTTAACGGTTAAGGACTTTGGGGCATAAAGGTTGGGAGCCTAGACATAGAGATGTCACCCAACAACGGAGTCATATGTGATATGATTAGCAAAGAGTTGCTTACCGATCTACCTTGTTTACTAGCGGTGACGCAAAAGCTCACTAGTAGACTTGTTAGTTGTGGATTCCGAATCACTAAGTATCAATGTGGGGATATTGATTTTAGTGGGAGTAAATTCTTTTATTTTACTCTGTCATGGATATATTGTCTTAGTGTTTTGCATTTATTATTCTCGTTGTAGATTAAAGGCACCTAGCAACACCACATCGTTTACCTTGCATTCGGTCCTTGAGAAGGACAAGTTGACTGAAACAAACTTTACGAATTGGATTCGTAATGTGAGAATTGTTCTCAGAGCTGAGAAAAGGGAAGGAGTTCTAGGCACCCCCTTACCAATAGATGATAACGTTAAGAAAAGCACGGGCAGTAGTCATGTGATGGCGATCCAAAACAAGCCGATATTTAAAAGGTAGGGCAATTCTTGGAAGAAGAAAGGTAAGGCCAAGGATAAGATCCTAATGCCAAACCGGGCGCCCAAGGCTAGTCCAAATTTGCCAAGGCCGAATATTTTCATTGTAAGAAAATCGGTCAACGGAAAAGAAATTGTAAGTTGTACTTAGCTTCTATGAAAAGCAATGGAAGTAAGGGTACTTCCACTTTAGGTACACTTAATGTTTATGTTACATATATTTTCCTCGCTGATTCTTATACTAATTCTTGGGTATTTGATACCGGATCGGTTGTTCATATTTGCAACTCGATGCAAGGAATGATAAGAAGTAGAAGCGTGGAACAAGGAGAAGTTGATTTCCGCGTAGGCAATAATGCAAGAGTTGCTGCATTGAGCGTCAAAACGATGCAACTACACCTCCCGTCAGGATTTATTATGGAGTTGAATAATTGTTATTTTTTTCCTAGTTTGAGTCGAAACATTTTATCCCCTTCATGTTTGATGAAGGATGGTTATTCATTTGCGAGTGAAAACAATGGTTGTGTGATCTCTAAGGATAATATGTTTGTGGCTTGTGCATCCATTGTGAATGGCTTATTTGTTTTAAATCTTGATGATTCACCTATCTGTAACATAAGTGCTAAAAGGTCTCGACCTAATGATTTAAGTCCTACCTACATATGGCATTGTCGTTTGGGTCACATCAGTGAAAAGCGCATGAAGAAGCTCCATAACGATGGACTTTTAACTTCGTTTGATTTTGAATCCTACGAGACATGTGAAGCTTGTTTGCTAGGCAAGATGACCAAGATGCCTTTATCGAGTTTTCCCGAGAGAGCCTCGGACTTACCGGAACTCATACATACGGATGTGTGCGGACCAATGAGTACGACGGCTAGAGGTGGATACCAATACTTCATAACGTTCACCGATGATTTAAGTAGATATGGTTA
The DNA here is from genome assembly GCA_947561735.1 of Cenchrus americanus. Taxonomy (NCBI): domain Eukaryota; kingdom Viridiplantae; phylum Streptophyta; class Magnoliopsida; order Poales; family Poaceae; genus Cenchrus; species Cenchrus americanus. Next base: position 62,502,377 of record OX387245.1, on the reverse strand, counting down.
TGTCTATTTAATGAAGCACAAGTCCGAAACTTTTGAAAAGTTCAAAGAATTTCGAGTGAAGTAGAAAATCAACGTGGCAAGAAAATCAAGACCTTGCGTTCTGATTGTGGAGGTGAGTATTTGAGCCATGAGTTTAGCAATCATCTAAAGAGTTGCGGAATTGTTCCACAACTTACGCCACCTGGAACACCTCAAAGAAACGGTGTATCTGAGCGACATAATCGAACCTTGTTGGACATGGTCCGATCAATGATGAGCCAGTCGGACCTACCATTGTCATTTTGGGGTTATGCTCTAGAAACCACAGCTTTCACTTTAAATAGGGTACCTTCTAAGTCCGTAGTTAAGACACCATATGAGATGTGGACTGGTAAGACTCCCAGTTTGTCTTTTCTGAAAATTTGGGGTTGTGAGGTTTATGTGAAGAAACTTCAATAAGATAAATTAACACCTAAATCGGACAAGTGCATATTCGTGGGATATCCAAATGAAACCTTGGGATATTATTTCTACAACCGGTCAGAAGGCAAAGTGTTTGTCGCTCGGAACGACGTTTTCTTAGAGAAAGAGTTTCTTAAAAGAGAAAAATGTAGATAGAAGGTGTATCTTGAAGAAGTTCAAGATGAGCCGGTTGGGCAAGATTTCACAATTGATGCTAATGTAGCTGAATGAGTTGAGATGCCCGTGGCAAGAGAAGCACCACCACAACCACGAAGGTCTGAAAGGGCACGTCGCGCAACTGATAAGCTCAATCTCATGATCGCGGGAGAGCGCGACATATTGTTGTTAGACAATGATGAACCTATGACATATGCGGAAGCAATGATGGACCCGTTCCGAGAAATGGCAAAGTGCCATGAGATTCGAAATAGATTCCATGGATAACAATCAAGTTTGGAACTTGGTTGACCCGCCGATGGTGTTAAACCCATAGAGTGCAAATGGATCTATAAGAAGAAGAGGGACATGGATGGAAATGTTCACATCCATAAAGCTCGACTTGTTGCAAAAGGTTTTCGACAAGTTCAAGGAGTTGACTACGACGAGACATTCTCACCCGTAGCGATGCTTAAATCTATTCGGATCATTCTAGCTATAGCTGCATATTTCGATTATGAGATATGGCAGATGGATGTCAAAACAGCTTTCCTAAATGGAAATCTGACTGAGGATGTGTATATGACACAACCTGAGGGATTTGTTGATCCAACCAATGCTGGAAAGGTGTGCAAACTTCAAAAATCCATTTATGGATTGAAGCAAGCATCTCGGAGTTGCAACCTTCACTTTGATGAGGTGGTAAAAGGGTTTGGCTTCATTTAGAGTGAAGAAGAGCCTTGTGTTTACAAGAAGGCAAGTGGGAGCTCTGTAGTATTTCTAATCTTATATGTGGATGACATATTACTGATTGGAAATGACATTCCTATGCTTGAGGCCGCTAAGACCTCATTAAAAAATAGTTTTTCAATGAAGGACTTAGGTGAGGCGGCGTACATTTTGGGCATCAAAATCTATAGAGATAGATCAAAAAGGCTTATAGGATTAAGCCAAGACACTTACATTGATAAAGTGTTGAAAAGGTTCAACATGGAAGAGGCAAAGAAAGGGTTCTTGCCTATGTCACATGGCATACATCTTAGCAAGACTCAGTGTCCTTCGACAACTGATGAGCGGGAACGCATGAGTAGAATACCGTATGCTTCGGCCATCGGATCTATTATGTATGCAATGATATGTACATGTCCAGATATTTCGTATGCGCACAGTGTTACAAGCAGATACCAATCTGATCCAGGTGAGGGTCACTGGACAGTGGTTAAAAATGTTTTTAAGTACTTAAGAAGGACTAAAGGCATGTTCCTAGTCTATGGAGGTGAGGAGGAGCTCGTTGTAACGGGTTACACCGATGCTAGTTTCCAAACTGACCAAGACGATTCAAAGACGCAATCAGGATACGTATTTACGATAAATGGTGGAGCTGTGAGCTGGAAGAGTTCCAAGCAGGAGACAGTGGCTGATTCTACAACAGAAGTCAAGTACATCGCGGCTTCGGAAGCTGCAAAGGAGGGTGTTTGGATAAGGAAGTTCCTTTCTGAACTTGGTGTGTTTCCGAGTGTCTCTAGCCCATTGGATTTTTATTGTGGCAACAATGAGGCTATTGCGCAAGCAAAGGATCCAAGGAACCACCAAAAGAATAAACATGTACTGCGGAAATTTCATCTGATACGAGAGATCGTTAGACGAGGTGATATCAAGATGTGCAAAGTACACACGGATTTGAATGTTGCAGATCCTTTGACAAAACCCCTTCCACAGCCTAAGCATGAGGCGCACATGAGAGCTATGGGTATTAGATATATTCTAGATTAGCTCGAGTGCAAGTGGAAGAATGTTAGAAATATGTCCTATAAGGAATTATAGAGATGATTATATTTCATTATATCCATGTCACTTGGTTCTTTTATTGAATATCCATGAAAGGCGACTTGTATTTGATTGGCAATTATGTGAATTGTTTGTGAAACTATTTTACTTGTATGGTTATTCAAAAGTTGTCCCTAGTATGAGTTAATGACTAGCACATGAATTAGTTGATGACTATGTTTCACAAGTCATGAACATGGAGATGTATAACTAATAATGTGGGCACATGTATGACATGGGGCGGGACCGACCCAATTTGAGACCTTGTTCTCTCGTTTACACAACGTATACGCTATGTCCTTAGACTTGAGATTGTCGCATGTACTCAAGATGTGAATTGACCTACTTAGGGGCCATCAACCACTACTCCGTGAATCGGGTAGTCATAAAGATGACTTTCGGGTTTGTCGGGAAGCATCTTTGTGAGGCATGGTCAATCAAGATAGAATTTGCCCCTCTACTTGAGAGAGATATCTGCGGGCCCCTCGAGTGATCGGATCAAGAAATGCATGGCCGTGCTGGGTTAAGGGTTAACCCCCTTTTGATGATCCGAATCACAGTGTCGAGAAAGAGAGGTCAGCTTGGAGCTAGACCAAATATCGTGAGGCAAAGGGAATAGCATGTATGAATTGTTGTGATGGTTTGTCTGATAATATCTTTACGTATGCATAGGAGTTGACACGTTTTGCTAGAGGCCGCTATCCTACAGCTAAAAAACCTGAAATGATATCGTAGTCAGTCCGTATCGGACCCTTCATCCCCCGCGGCTCGCAGGACTCCGACTCCAAGCGAACCGCCGCCACCTCCCCTCGCTCTCCGCCTCCGCCTCCACCGCGGCCCCCTCCTCACTCCGCCGCGCCTCGCCACCACCTTGCGCCCGCGACGCCGCCTCGCCACCACCGCGCGCCCGCGGCGCCGCCGGTCCGTATCGGACCCTTCATCCCCCGCGGCTCGCGGGACTCGAGCTCCACGCGAACCGCCGCCACCTCCCCTCGCTCTCCGCCTCCGCCTCCACCGCGCCCCCCCTCCTCACTCCGCCGCGCCTCGCCACCACCGCGCGCCCGCGACGCCGCCTCGCCACCACCGCGCGCCCGCGACGCCGCCTCCCTCACACGACGGCGGATCCCCACGGCGGATTTAGGGTACGCTCTCCCCCCCCCCCCCCCCGCGGTACCTTCGGATGCGAGTCGATCCCCATCGATTTCGCTTCCCCGAGTAATTGTTTTCCTTTTTGCCCATTAATGCGCAGGATGGGAAGGTGTCGCAGTGGAGCACGTCTTCATCGAGGGAAGTAGAGTGAGGTAATTAGAAGGCTCGGTTGTTTCTCGGCGCAATGTTGTTGAGTTGCGGGGGACTAATTTTTCTTCTCTCGTGTGGGTTTCGGCCTTTGTAATGTTGCGGTTTATGATTATACCGGACATGCTCAAGAATGCTCCTATGTTCAAGCGTTTGGAAGCGAGGATTAGGGTTAGTGGCCGATTTGCTGCACCGTTTTGTCTTTTTTTTTTTTGTTCTTTGTGTGGCAAGCTAATGGTGAGATGTTGTTATGTTTTTGTTTTCTAATTTAGGGTAAAGGATCAGCTGTTGGAGTTGGCCGTGGTCGTGCAGTCGCAATGCGTGCTCGGGTAACTTATGCTTTCCATGAACTCTATGTGCTATGATTGCTTCGCCTTATTCTCATTGTTGGCATTCACTACATACTTAACATGATATGACAATCCTGCTTCTATAATTTCTAAAAGAAAAATATAATGTGTATGTGCTCTTAACTGTGCATTGCCTCTTCTCAAAGGCAACACAACATTTTTTTGTTTGGGTGTCTGTATAGAAATATCTGACGAGTAACCACTGTGAATTCGGAAAGGCAATTTTTCTGGCACACCATCCTACATGTTAAATCCTACAGCTAAAAAGGCCCAAATGTTATCGTAGTTGCCTCGGACCGCCCGGCTCCTTCCGCTCCACCCCGCTCCCGCACAACTCGCCCACCTCGCCGCGCACGTCTCGCTCCCCCATCGTACCGTCCATCCGGTGAATCGACGCTCTCCGCCTCAGGCGTGGCCGCCACCGGTGGACTCCCTGCGCTAATCCGAGGGGCACGGCCGGCGCTGGGTACCTCGCCGCGCTCCTCCTCGGGCCGGACGCCGCCCCGCCGCGACCGGCGCAAGTGCCCCGCCGCGACGCCTCCGCGCCCGCCGCCGGTGTGCTCGCGGTGCTCCTCCTCGGGCGCAACGGCCGTCGGTGGCCTCGCGGCGCTCCTCCCTCCGCGCCCGGTGCCGGTGTCCTCACTGCGCGGGCGCGACCTTGTTGCTGCACGCAGCTGGCCGTGGCAACTACGATCCCCCGGCGTGCCAAGTCAGTGCCTGATTACCTCCATACCTCCACAATAACATATTCACTACCAGTAGCAATGTAGTTGGTTTAGCAAATGGAGGATGCTTTGCTGTTGCTGTTGCTGTTGCGATGCTCATCCACAATAACTCATCCCGTCCCCCCCCTCAGCGCGCGATCTGGTTGGTGGATGGGTGCTTTGCTGTTGCGACTTGCGATGCTCAAAGCTTCTAGATCGACCCATGCTTGTTCGTTCCTCGATCTGGGTGCTAGGGTTTGCATTTGTGGGTTGTTACTTTAATTTAGCTGGCTTTGCGAGGAGTTAATTCTGTGCTTCAGCTGAATGCTTTCTTTTAGATCGTTTCAGTTGAATGCTTTGATTGGTCCGTAGTGTGGTTAGTTTTAATTGACAGACGTTTGTGTTTGGATTGCTACGTTGCATAATTAGGATGTGCTTTCTGCCGGTGGATTGCAGAATTGATATGGCCCGGCTGTAATTTTGTGACCTCTCCCTTCAATTTGGTTGACATGATGCATCCTTTGGGTCTCAATCTGTAATAGGAACCATGCCATGTGATTGAAATATTCAATTGTTCATGGAGAGTTAACGAATTAGAAGTAGGTTCGAGTTCTTTTCTGTGGATCAGAATTTGAGTAGCAAATCTAACAAAGGGGAAAATTATGGAGCCTTTTGACATCTGGAATGGTATTATCGTGTAACAACTCCAGGTGTTTGCAACTATGTATTACTGAAATTACTTGATTATTAATGTTTTTTTAATGTGAATCATACAAAACTTTATAAATGGTACCATTCTCTCAATTCCTGGAGTGCCACGTCATCCATCTGCCTCAGTCCTAAGAGATACTACATTAAGCTCCAGTGAAATATATATATACACACACACGGCTCCTTTTTATTTCAACCACATTTGATTAAACATAATTTTGTGCATCCTTTTGCTGCACTGAAATGTATTCCCTTTTTCCCAAGTTACTATTCTTTTTTTCCTGGATACAAGTTTTGCTATATATCCAAATAATAATCTGCTATGGAGAGAGTAGTACTTTAACAAAGTTGATTTGATTACTTGGCCAGCTTTAAACTTCCAGTGACCCCATGATGCTACTGCAGATCAGCCCTAACCAGGAAGTGCTTGACACACTACTTGTGTAGAGATAAGTAAGTTGCTCCACTCATCCAATTATTTAGTTCAAAAGGGCTTATTAGAGCATGTATCCACTTATTTAGTTCAAAAGGGCTTATTAGAGCATGTGCATAACTTCATATTGTTTATTATTTCTTATTATGAAATATGATGTTATCGCATTCTTGAGTTGATATTTCATTATTTGATTAATTCAAGACCAGCTTTATCTAATTGCTATCCTCGCTCGTCCTCATTTGATATTAGATCCGAATTAATAACCTTCATCCCTTTCGGTTGTCTAAATGTGCACATCCAGTTTACTACATCCATTGATTTGATCTTCTTTCCTCCGAATGTTATACCTTCGGTTTTCGGGATGCCACTTGTCTGATCTTCCTCATGTGGAGACTTCATTAGGCATCATATATGAAACAGGAGTAGGCACTAATATTTGATTGCTTCAGTGCATTAGCTATAATTTGAACAAGATATCTTTGATCACACTACAGGCACCAATAACTCCTTTGGTAGGAGAGAGTAAAAAAAATAGTATTTCCAATTTTCTTATGTGGGTTAGATGCATTAGCTCTTCTCATTGGCAAGAGTGCACTGCAATAGTTAACTGAATCATGAGCCAGATGAGGAGAAAAGAAAACTTGATCTGTAGGGAGGGGAGGATGGATGCACTGCAGCAACAGTTCAGGCAAAGCTTAAGCTGGTGATGGGTGGAGACTCAGCTATATTTTAACACTTCCCCTCATGTGTGAATCTTGCCATTAGGTTAGGAATCACGCATATAATTGGAGTGGAATCTTGCCAGATTTTATTACTTTACAAGCATCGTAAAGATTATCAGCAAGTGTAACTGTTGTTCTTACTGTTTAGGTAGACGAATCTGTTGGGGGGAAATTCATATTGCCTTTGTTTGCTTGAGACATTTATTATTTCCTTCTCTTATTGCTGAATGGAATAATTACTGATTGTCATTGTGACTGGCATATTTTCGGTTATTGTGCCTATATTGATGCGTAAAAATGCTTTTAACCCTTCCTTTGCGGAAGCCATTGGTGTAGACAGTGAAAGGCTCTTAATAGCCCAACCTGATTCAGCTGAAAATTCGTTGAGCATTGTAAACACTCTTATTGGTGGATCTGTTGCCGTTGTTGTCGTGGATAGTGTATGTTACTTCACTATGTCATGTTTAGTATATTTTTGCTGTTTCCGTATTTCAAGGTCCGCGTTTAAACGCTTGAAAAGGAATGGGATTTCAGATGACAGAAGCTTGAACATAGGTTGATTTTTCTTTTCCAGTATGTCGAGCTATGGTTATTACAATAATTATCTTGTACTTCGTGATCTCATGGACCTTTATCTATATCTATCCATGTTACTCATTGCTGCTTAAATCCTTAATCTATTATTGGTTTAATTTAAATTTGTGTTAGACTACTTATATTTTTTAATTAGGCTTGACATGGACCTATATCTATATCTATCCATGTTACTCATTGCTGCTTAAATCCTTAATCTATTATTGGTTTAATTTAAATTAGTGTCAGACTACTTATATATTTTAATGGGGCTTGACATGGACCTTTATCTAAACTTCAACATACTTTAATTACCAATCAACAAACTTCAAGTTAACTGCACAGTACCTAAACTCTACCAGACAGGAATAAAACATAGTAATTTAAATTCAACATTTAAAGTTATCTCACAGCTACAGCTACTCGAGCCTGAATATAAATGACCTTTTTTAGATGTATGATATGTCATGAGAGATTATATGTTACCTTTAGTTCGTTTGACCTTTTTTCAGCTTACTAACTCTAATTTTTATCGTTTGACTCTAGATAATACAAGGAGACAATTGAGGGTTAAGTCAATGGAAAATTGCGGCAGCTGTACACCATTGGGTGACAAGACTAATACTACTAATGGAGGTAAAAACAATAAGACATGGGACATTATGTTATTGATTCAACGTATTGCTTACAACATTAATGGATTATACATTATATATATGGATGAAATATTACAGGCAACGATGATACGGGAAACCATGCTAGAGAACGTAAGAGAGAAAAAGACAAGGCTCGGTGGCTCCACATGTCTCAAGAGAAGAAGGATGAAAGAAATAGAAAACGACGAGAAGCATATAAAAGAACAAGGGAGCAACGACTACATGTCGAAGCTAACAATGGTTGCTTAATAGAAACGTTGGTTTATTATAATATATAGAAATATTGCTATTGATGTTTCTCATATGTGCTATATCGATTGGTAGATGGCCAGGACACACCAAACAAGGAAAATGTGGATCCTAATGAAACAGATGATTGGTTTCATAGGAATGATTCATTCCATGCGACCAATGTTGATAATATATCGAATCAGTTATCAGGTAATTTGACTGTAGCTAATATGACATGAATGGCTAATATTTTTGGGTTGGTGAATCAGTGATTAGCTTAAAATACAATTGGAGCATCATTGAGCATATCTGTGTGTTCTTGTTATATTGCTACTGTTTTAACTAAAACACAACTATGTAGGTGATGATGTAACTAATACTCGTAATATAATTAATCAAGAACTACAGTCATAGTGCACCAGCAATTCACGTGACGACAGAACCATGTTATCTCTGCTCGTGCAAGGAAGAGGATGGCATATGAAAACATGACACCTGACCAACAGGAACAAAGATGCAAGCAACAAAGGCTTTACAATCAAGTTCCATCCCGAAAAAAGGCGATGAAAGCGACTACAAGCCGCTCTAGGGAGGCACATAAACATACCTTAAATAGTGAGTCCATTGCAATGGAGAATCCACTCTTTAATCCAACGACGGAGTTGTCCACTGCAAACTCATCTGGTCCTCATGGGCCCACAACAAGCCCCGAAGTGAGTGGGATATCCCGGAATCGGCGCAGCAACACCTATTCGTTACCCGCAAGCCGCAAATGAGACTAATGATGATGATCATGATAAGGATGATTGTGGTGATATATTTCCCGATCATACGAGTGGAGAACATGCGGATGAAAATACACCCTTACCACAATCAACCGTGACAAACAACGGTAAATAACATGGCCTCACTTTTCTCATTCCTTCTCATGAAACAACTTTATTCCTATCTCAACCATGCATGTCCATTATGTGATTAACAAAAGACGCTAGACCAAGGAAAAAACCATTATTAAAATTTCTTTACGACATTTTCTTTCCTTTATTTTTACCCGGCCTATAATATCTCGATGGCACGGTGACGATCACAAAAGATGATGAGTGCAACATATTTGATGATGATGAGGAAGAGGACGAGGCATACATGTTTGCTGGCCAAGGTATTTGTAAAAAATATCGAATAGCTTTCTGAACATCCACTCCTTTATCTTACTTTTCCATTATATGGTTGACAGAAAACATTGGACCAAGTAATCAAAATGTAGAAAACGCAGGACAAAGCAATCAAAATGCATCATCTGCGCCTGAACAACCATTATTTGATGAGATCGGTGATGCTCACAACTTTTAACATTCTTTACTATGTTTTCTTTCGTTTATTGTTACCCAAACTATAATGTCACATGGCAATGTGGTGATCACAGACGATGACGAGGGTGACATATTTGAAGATGGTGAGGAAGAAGACGAGGGATACCTATTTGCGGGGCAAGGTATTTGTACTGAACCAAATACCTTCCTAAATATCCACTACGTTATCTAACCTTTTTTGTTTGATCATGTCATTTCATTAGAGGAATCGATGATGATGATGTCCAAAGTGATACTCCCGAGGACGACACGACTTCTATCCCCGAAGAACCCGACCCGTATGAAAAGGTGTACAAGTAACATGCCTACGGAGACACATGTGTTAAAACATGTCCCTAATTGCCACCACCGTCATGCGAAGAGGTTTCCGAAAGAACCACCCGGGTTCTCGTTGCCGCAACGGGAAGATCGAGCCGAATGAACCAAGGATACCGACCAACTCATAAGGCTTTATACGAGCTCGATGAAGATGCTAGGCACTTTCGTAGCAATATTAGGTTTTTCAATGGTCACTTCTCTTTCACTTCCCTCTATTGTCGTCTAGATGGTGCTACTGCTAACATGAGGAACACCGGCATATATACCTTCCGTGCACATGGCATGATGTATCACAACATAAGGTCATTTGGGAGAGAGGAGGGCTTGGAGCCTAGGCATCTTGAGCTTTACTTCTATGATGATGATCCGAGCCTTGAGTATCGTTACCGAAGGTGCCGTGAAGAGAAGTACCAAAAAGATAAAGAAGTTATAGACAGATTGGTGGCCATCCTTCGTCACAACCCGTACTCACAACATTTGAGAAGTATGGGGCAGGCTGGACAACTTGATGACTATTGTCTCGAACTTAATCTTGATCAACGATTGGACCAAAGGACATACAATGAGCCGATCGCTAAGGAGGTGGCTGCTGTTTGGATCGAGGGTAGTGAACTCCTGGGCCAATTTCAAAATAGTGTTGTTCTCCATGGAAAAGATAGGAGCAGGCATGGCATCCGATCATACCATGGGTGCTACGATGCTCTTTCATATCCATTATTCTTCCCTAAGGGTGAGCTTGGATGGCATATGGATATCCCAAAGAGAGGTGTTACTATGGAGGATGTCAACACGGCTCGTGCCCTGCGTAAGGCTCGTAGTAATACCGAGGAAGAAGAAACAGGTTTATTTCTCTTTATACTATCATGTATACGGAACCACGTTGTCATAGAAATAACTCTAATAACATGTTACTTTTGCAGAATCTCCAGGAAACTTATGTGTTTCTGTGCGTGACTACTACTGTTATAAGTTTCAGATACGGCCGGGAATCTTCAATCCCATTATTTATGGCCAGCGCCTTTTCCAACAATTTGCTGTGGACACGTACATCAAAATTGAGAGTTCTCGGTTGGATTACATACGTAATCATCAAAAAGAGATCAGGGCCGACCTCTACCAAGGATTGGTTGATAGCCTGCATGCTGGTGAGGGGAAAACTGAAATGGTTGGAAAGCGTACGGTGATGCCTTCGTCGTTTATTGGAGGCCCGAGGGACATGAGGCGTAAGTACTTGGATGCCATGGCACTGGTGCGAAGGTTTGGGAAACCAGACATCTTCCTAACCATGACATGTAATCCAAAGTGGGAAGAGATCACGCGTGAGCTGTACCCTGGACAAACAGCACAGGACCGTCCGGACCTTATTGATCGGGTCTTTAGGGCAAAATTGGAAGAGCTTAAGGACAAGTTGCTAAAAAAGGACATTCGGGAAAGGTTCGCGCACATGTGTATGTTGTTGAGTTCCGGAAGAGGGGACTACCACACGCACATTTTTTGCTAATCATGGAAAGAAACTATAAACTCAAGTGCCCGGAGCAAGATGATCTTCTAATCTCGGTCGAGCTCCCAAACAAGAAGAAATATCCAGAATCGTATAAAATGGTTACAAAGCATATGATGCATGGGCCTTGTGGATCACTTAATCGCAACTGCCCATGCACAAAGGGCCGTAAAGAATGCAAGAACCATTATCCACGACCTTTCTGTGATGCCACATTACAGGGCAAGGATTCATACCCGGTTTACAGACGGCGTGATGATGGTAGAAAAGAGAAGGTTCGTGGGCATGACCTTGACAACAGATGGGTTGTGCCTTACAACCCGTACCTCCTCCGTCTGTTCAATTGCCACATAAATGTTGAGGCATGTGGGAGCATCAAGTCCGTCAAATATTTATTTAAGTACATTCACAAGGGTCATGACCGTGCATCCGTTCTTTGTGAGAGAGGCTGCCAAGGAGGGTAATGAAGGAAACATTGATGAGATCAAACTATATAGGGATGCTAGATGGATAACTCCTCCGAAGCCTTGTGGAGGATATATGGGTTTGATTTAAGTGATAGGTCCCCTTCGGTGTTGGCCTTGCAGCTCCATCTTCCTGGCATGCACATGGTGTCATTTTGCGGCGCGAGGGTATTCGACATGTGCTTAATCGTCCGGTGTTGAAATGTCGATGCTTAAAGCCTACTTTGAAAAGAACAGGACGTCTGAACATGCCCGTGGTATATTGTATCCGGACTTTCCTGAGTACTATAGGTGGGACTCACGGGGCAAAATATGGATTCGGAGGGCACAAAAGGCTTTAAGACGGGTCGGAAGAGTTGTAGGTGCCAATCCAAACCGAAGGGGAGCGTTATTACCTACGTGTTCTTCTACACAATGTGGCCGGTGCAACCTCCTTCACCGATCTAAGGACGGTTTCGGCACACTCCCTGCCGACTTTTCGCGAAGCCGCGAAAAAAGGGGCCTTATTGAAGCGGACAAAACATTGCATGATTGTCTTACCGAAGGTACTCATTGGATGATGCCATTTGAACTACGAACGCTCTTTGCAAGTATCTTGGTATTTTGTGAGCCAAGTAATGTGTTTGATCTCCGGGAAAAGCACAAGGATGCAATGGGAGAGGACTATAGGCGCAACAACCGGTCCTAGCTTCAAAGTGGACCGGATGGTCCTCATAGAAATTCGGAAGAAGTTAGAATCCATGGGGAAGGAAATAACAAAGTTTCCACTTCCTAAAATCGATGATACATATGATCCGTCTGGCAATATTCCTAGAGAGATTTTTGAAGAGGCTAACATTGAGGCGAGCATTGAAGACTTGGAACTATCAAAAACCCTTAACGAGGAGCAACACGTTGCCTACAATGAGATTATGTCTCGCCGTTGATAGTGAGTGTGGTGGTGTGTTCTTTGTGGATGGACCTGGCGGCACTGGAAAGACTTATCTATATAGAGCCCTGCTCGCTACTATACGTAGTCAGAATAAAATTGCAGTGGCAACAACAACTTCTGGAGTTGCAGCCTCAATAATGCCTCGGTGGCGAACGCCCACTCGCGCTTTGGGGTTCCTCTCGCCCTCGAAGATGGGGACCGTTGTTCCTTCACAAAACAGAGTGGTACCGGTGAGTCGCTTCATATTGCATCCCTTATTATTTGGGATGAGGTGACGATGATGAGGAGGCAAGGTGTCGAGGCGCTAGACTACAGCCTTCGTGATCTCATGGACCGTTGGGATGTGCCGTTTGGGGGAAAGACTATTGTGTTTGGTGGAGACTTCAGGCTGGTTCTCCCGGTTGTTCGGAAAGGATCAAGGGCACAAGTAGTCGGTGCCTCTCTACGGATGTCGCACCTTTGGAGTTCAATGCGACATCTAAGATTGGTGTGCAACATGAGGGCAAAGGCCGACCCATGGTTTGCGGCATACTTACTACGTATCGGGGGAGGCACCGAGGAGGCTAATGCGATGGTCAAATCCTCCTTCCTAAAGAAATATGCATACCGCAGACCGGGGAAGACAATGATCTTGATATGCTAATTGATTCCATATTCCCTGCCCTCAATGACAATATGTCAAACAAGAGCTATATCACCTCACGAGCGATATTATCGCCAAAGAATGACTCGGTTGATAAGATTAATATGAAGATGGTAAGCCGTTTCCAAGGGGATGAGGTGGTGTACCACAGCTTTGACAGTGCGGTGGATGATCCACACAACTACTACCCGTCTGAGTTCCTCAACACTTTAAACCCTAGCGGTCTCCCGCCACATGTATTAAAGCTCAAGGTTGGGTGCCCAGTCATATTGCTAAGGAATATCGACCCTGCGACTGGACTTTGTAATGGAACCAGCCGGTGGTTAGAAGGTTCCAAAGAAATATCATTGATGCCGAAATTATGGTTGGAGACCATGCCGGAAAACGAATCTTCCTACCACGGATTCGTTATGCCCATCGGATGACGATATGTTCCCGTTCAAGTTCAAGAGGAAGCAGTTCCCTATTAGACTCAGTTTGCCATGACAATAAACAAGGCTCAAGGGCGTACTATCCCCAATGTTGGTGTGTATTTGCCTGAACCGGTGTTCTCCCATGGCCAGCTATATGTTGCGCTATCTAGGGCCACTGCTAGATCAAACATTAAGATCCTTGCTATCCCACCCAGTGATAAGAAAGATAAGAGAAAAAAGAAAATAGATAATCCAACTTATACTAAAAATATTGTTTACAGAGAGGTCCTCACTTGATGACAAGGTATTATCTTATGTTTTGCACACCTATTACATCCTTACGTTTGTGTCCTTTGTAATCTTGTTTCTCGTGCATCGGAAACATTAAATGATTATATATGTTCTTACGTTATGGCGTTGTAACTATTTATCTTTATTTGAGATTTATGTAATATTATGTTTCTATCATCACGGCTGCAGTATATGTTCTTAAATTATGATATAAATGAAGTTGATGTTTCATATTTAGGGTATGTTTATGTGCTTATACATATGTCATTATAGTACTATGTGTCCCGTAGCAACGCACGGGCACTTAACTAGTCAACTATTGATCGAGTAATGTACTCGGGTCAAGTCTATGTGTATGTGAACCTATAGGGTCACACACTTAAGGGGTTGGAAGCCGAATGAGGATGAATATACTTGCATAGTTGACTCTAGTGCAAGTGGGAGACTGTTGGAAATATGCCCTAGAGTCAACTGGATTTGATCCACTAGTGGGCTCAGATGGATTTGATCCATTATGGTGTAAAAGTCCTAATGGGCCACAAATGTTGTAAAGCCCATTAGTATTGGAAGGGGTACACCATCTATTAGTCCCGTATTGCTAATGGATGATGGTGTGGGGGGGGGTTTCCTCCCAATAAATATGGACCACACCCCTCCTGAAAAGACACAACTTTCTCAAGTAGCAGCCGCGCTGCCAACGCTCCCTCCTCGTCGCACTCGCGGACCTAGCAGTCCGACGTGCGTCGCTTCCTTCTCCGTACGTGTGGATACCTTGGAGGTGCTACATCTGGAGCACTTGGATCGGACGAGCCGCACGTGCAAGTCAAGAAGGACGTGAGCAACTGCACTGCCTGCTACCCTCGACGCGTTCGTCTACATCGAGACGGTTCCGCTGCATCTGCGCGTCTAGTGGTAATCCCGTGATCTCTGACAGCAGCAGTTCCTGTTTTTCGGGGAAAATTTTGTTTTGCGCTAGCGTAGCCACCCCGTTTCCCTTCATGCTTGTATGCAGAGCAACAGCAGCAGGCAGCAGCTACTATACAGCGCTGCTATAGGCAGGGTTCACGGAACCGGTGGGAACCGGACCGGTACGACCGGTTCCCGGTGGAACCGTCCGGCCCGGTACATGAACCGGTCCGGTTCCCACCATAAAACCGTGCCTGTAATTTAGATACCTCGATGAAACGACAGGTTCCACCGGTAAACCGGACCGGTTTTTTCTTTTCGGAAACCGGTCGGTTCACGGTATAATTAACCCTGGCTATAGGTAGGCCGTAGCAAGCACTTGCGATCAGGGTTCCCCGAACCGTTGGGAACCGGACCGGTTCGGCCGGTTCCCGGTGGAACCAGTCCGGCCCGGTACACGAACCGGTCCGGTCGGTTTTTTATATTCGTGGGAACCGGTGTGGGGGCGGTTTGGGGAACCCTGCTTCCGATTCGTCGAGGCTATCCCACTAATGCGCTGATGCAGCAATCGGAATCAACACGTGAAAAACACCGGTAATTTGACGGGCCACCTAAAAACAGAAGGCCCGAAAACGACAACCGATCAAGTCATGTAATAAAAAAGAAGAAGCGCAATCTTGGAAATGATCTCGATCGGCTACACATAAAAGTCAAAAGCTGGGTGATGTTGTTATTAATTTAGAAATTTGGATTGGGGACGAAACCACGCAATCCGCCCAAGGACCACGCTATCCGTTTCCTGGAAAGAGGCTCGACGAACAGTGCATTAATCGTGAGCGTGACTGCGTGAGCCGCTCTATATATAGAGATACGTGGGCAAAGCGTTCAGCGCAGGCACAGCGCTATAGCAGAAGCCGATCGAGGCCTCGAGACCAAGAAGTGCTGAGAGCATCGGGGGCTTGGACACACACGATGGCTGGGCGCGCGGAGGCGGAGAGCGCTGCCGGGGGGAGCCGGGAGACGGTGTGCGTGACGGGCGCTGGCGGGTACATAGCCTCGTGGCTCGTCAAGCTCCTGCTCTCCCGCGGCTACACCGTGCACGCCACCGTCCGCGACCCCTGTAAGCAAAGCACCCTCGCTCGCCTGTCTGAGCGCTGCACATTTCCAGGGCCGAAGTGGATAAGCGTTTGTTCTTTACGTCGATTTCAATCTGACAGGAAATGATAGGGTTGACACTCAAAGTTGGCAGGCTTGGGTAGGCCCGTCTAACCGGTATGGCATACCCGGTTAGACCGCCATGACTAAAGTCCTCAAAAGGCAATTTGGACCCATTGATAGGACTCGTCGAGGAAACCAAGATTCATATATAAGATTCATATATAGAACGTCCAAATTAGAGTCTAGATGAGGGAGATATGGCTTTCGGAAGGTCTGCACGTCGGGCACGCGGTTAGACCGCGTTCCTAGGGCGGTTAGACCCCCCTACACGCCCAATACGGGTTAGGAATTGTATTTTGACACGGTTTTGCAAGAGTTTCGGCTCCTAATGGAGCAAGACCTCCCCTTACTATAAATATAAAGGCCATGGCCGATTGAAAGGATCACAATCGAATCTATCAAATTTATATTTTATCGTATTTACCTTTTTGTTCCTCTTTACCTACTTTTCCAACCCCATATTTTGTTCCTCTACTACCTCCATTGCATGAGAGGACATCCTAGCTAGCCTGCCGAGCATAGGACAACGCAAGGTGCGCCTGCCCCGGCGGGGGTTGACGAGGGCCAGGATTAGGGACCCCTTTGACGGCGAAAAGATTTTCCTTAGACACAAGCTAACTCAACACCATTGACAACGTGAAGGCCAAGATTGACAATGTCAAGACCAAGATTCAAGACAAGGAGGACTGAGAACCCTGGTCAAGACCCACACTGGCAAGACGTCCAGTCTTCGGTAGTTGGCTGCATCTCCGACCAGTTCCCTACAAAAGGGATCCCCACGACAAGTCTCCGCCTCGCACGACAAGTCTCCGCCTCGCACGACCACCCTCCCGCTCTGACTGGTACGTGGGTCATGGCTTGCGGCGCAAGCACAGGGTGCGAGCACCACCACCAACGCGCATGGGGGAACGGTTCCCCATGCCATGCAGGTACAACAGCTGGTGGCCATGCAAGTAGCTCACCCCGACAAGAGTCTTAATGTTGGCCTAACCGGCTGCGCGGCCATCCCATCACCATCATCTCTCACTCTGCCACACGCAAGCTCAGCCCGAAGCACTCAAGCACCGTCTACGACGCGCACGAGCCTAGACTTAGGCTCGGGCGTGGCGGGCTAGTCAAGTACTCGGGCAGACTAAAGCAAGCGCAAACTACTCGGAGGAGAAGCCAGGCGTCCCGGGATGAACAGTCACACCCGGCCACGCGGTGGCTCCCACGACCAAGCATCGTGACTCAGCTTCAATGCGTCCTGGCTGACAGCGACGTGCGACGGGACGTTCCAGCAACCGAGCATTGTACCTCTTTTTACTTCTCCCTTGTGCCCTCCCCTTGTGACTATAAAAGGGAGAGGAGGGCAACGATAACAAGGGTTAGACTTTCGATAGCTCAAATGCCACTTCAAGGGACTTGGGCTCGACACCCTCTCCCGACCAGCTTGTAACCCTACTACAAGCACTCCTAGCTCGGGAACACGGCAGCTCGACACTTGACGTAGGGTATTACTCCTAGGAGGCCCGAAGCAGTCTAAACCTCGTTGTCTCCTGAGCTAACCATCCGAGCCCGACGCACAATCAATATAAATTTACTGCCAATGGTAGAGAACCCCGACAGTTGGCGCGCCAGGTAAGGGCACATCGTGCGTCTCGATGAACTCCAGTGGGTCGGATGGACGGACGCAGGATCACACTGACTCCTAGGGCCATGCTACGCTTCGACTCGCTCGGCTTCGTCTACATCGGGGCGGCGGAGTCCGACGCCGGGCGCACCTTCGCCTGGCCGCCTCGTCCCAACGTCCTAGCGGGGGCTTTGGGACACGAGGCTTTTGTCTGAGGCTTCTCGGACGACGTCATCGTCGGTATGTTGGGGCCCAACCCAACACGGGAGCGTTTTAGGCTCGCTGCCTACTACCTCACCGACCTTACCTTCCAGGCTAGCGGAGACGAGCTGCTGGCCTGGGGGGAGTTCATGGAGAGGTACACCACGATGTACCCCCGTGGACAACCCGGCCTCCCAGACGACCCGATGACGGCCTATGTCAACGACCTCTGCGCGACTAGCGCCGCCTCTGGGTCTACAATGACTCAGAGGGCACGGACCACGTGACGACATGATCCACGCGGGAATGCAACGTCTCCGTGGCCTCCGCCTCGAGCAGCTTCTAATCGGAGCCAGCTCCGCGCTAGCTCGACGAGGAGATGGCCCTTCTTCACCGAGAGCTGGGCATGGATGCCGAGCCGCGCGACCGACGACCTGCACAAGATATCCCTGTGCAGGAGGAGCCCCGTGAGGGAAATGGCGACCGGCGTGAGCGCCGTCCGGCTGCCGACCAGCCACACGGCCGCGCACCAACGCCACCGGCGCGCGCGGCCGCACGCGACAACAACCGACGCGCCAACAAGGGAGCGAATGTGGAAGCAAACGCTGACGCTGACGCACCGCCACACTTTCGGCGGGCGTCGCAGAATCTTGCCGCTGCGACCATGTTGTTGCGCGGCTGCCCGGAGGTGGCGACCTCCGAGGAACGACGAGTGCGCCAACAGCTGAAGGCGTTGCTCGAGGCGACGGCAGCACAACAAGCCGAGAGCTCGGCCTTGCGCCAGCACTCCGAGCGCAGGCGGGCAGGAGCATCATCTGCGCAAGGCCCGAATCTGCCTCCTTCCTAGAATCGAGAGCGCGGGGAGCGAGGCGGAGCCGCGTCATCAGTAGTCCAGAGCCGCCTTGGGCCCAACCGCGACGCGCGAAACACCATGGAGGCCCGACGGCGGGCCAAGAGCGTCAACAACCACCACGACAACCGCTCGCACCACCACGACGACCGCAGGAGCGGGTGGCGCCACGACAGCGACAACGACCGCGGCCGCAACTGGTCACCGAACTAGAGAGGTCCACAGGCCTTTGGCCAGAGCATCTGGGACGCGAAGTACCGTTCGCTCTTTTGCGCTCCGAACAACGTGCCAAGGTACGATGGGGACACTTACCCCAGCGTCTGGCTGAAGGACTACCGGCTCGCGTGCCATGCCGGGGGAGCGACAGACGATCTCTTCATCATCAAGAACCTACCGCTCTACCTTGGCGACTCTGCGCGGACATGGCTCGAGCACCTGCCGCGGGACAAGATCAACGACTGGACCGACCTACGTCGGTCTTCGTCGGCAACTTCCAAGGAACCTACATGCGCCCCGGCAAGCAGTGGGAGCTGCGCAACTGCAAGCAACAGCTGGGGGAGAGCCTCCGTGAGTACATACGACGCTTCTCCAAGTGCTGCACCGAGCTCCCCGGTGCGACCGACAACGACGCCATCTCGGCATTTCGGAATGACACAAAGTGCACGTCCCTCATCCATCGCTAGCAACCATGCTGACGGTGAGGAAGCGGTCGCCGTGATGCTTAACACCCTTCAAGGCAAGGGGAAGCAAGTCGTGGACCACCGCGGACGTCCTCGCGCTTTAAGAAGAAGAAGAACGACAAGCGCCGTCGTGATGACAACTTTGTCGCGGCGGCAGAGCGCACGACGTCGTGCCCCAAGGGCAACTCGCCAAGCCCGCACCGACCAAGGACCACTTCGAGAGACTCCTAGATGTGTCGTGCCCGCACCACGAGGTCCCCGTCAAGCACACACTCAGGGAGTGTCGACTCATGAAGAACTACGTTAACAGCAGCCTCAAGCCAAGAACGGCGGACCAGCCCAAGAAGGGAGGCCCCTCCCCCGACAACAACGACAGCGCGGGAGTTGCGTTCCCAAGGGAAGACGCCGTGGTGCACATGATCTTTGGGGGACTCCAGCAAGACCCTCAAGACGGCCCGAGAAGCTCATTCGATGAGAAGTCTTCAGAGCCGATGTCGCAAAGTTGTCCTATCTAAAGTGGTTAGAGGTTCCGATAACCTTCGACCGTGAGGACCATCCCGACCACGTTCCTCAGCCCGGATCCTACCCACTAGTGGTAGCTCCCCTGTTCAAGTCTAAAAGGGTACATAAGGTCCTAATGGATGGGGGAAGTGGGATCAACGTGCTCTATATGTCAACTCTTGACGACATGGGCATCCCGCGGTCCACATTCAGGCTGTCGACCGCACCATTCCACGGGGTCATACACGGGATGGAAGCGCTTCCCATCGGGTAGATCGATCTGCCTATCACGTTTGGGGACGTGCGGATCTTCCGCACGGAAACCCTCACCTTCGAAGTGTTGGGAATCTCGGGGACGTACCGTGCGATCCTCAGGAGGCCGGCATGCTCGAAGTTTATGGTTGTGCCTAACTATACATACCTGAACTGAAGATTCTCGGTCTGAAGGGGGTCATCACAGTAGCGTCAACGTATCAGTGCGCATACAAGTGCGACATTGAATGCTTTCAGTTCGCTGAGGCAATCATCCGGTCTGAGAGGCTTCGCGTCGAGCCTCGATTTGAGGACCAGGATCTCCCCGAGTTGTCCAAGCGAGCGGCCTGCTCTTTCGAGCCCACCAAGGACGTCCAGGATGTGGTCGTCTCTGACGACGGCCGTACGCTCCGTATTGGGACGGCGCTCGATCCTAAATAGGAAAGCGCGCTCGTCGACTTCCTCAAAGCGGACCTCGATGTGTTTGCATGGAAACCCTCCGACATGAAGGGAACCCGAGAGAGGTTGCCAAGCACAAGTTAAACATCAAGCCGGGATTGAACCCGGTGAAATAGCGCCTTCACCGCTTCAACGACAAGAAGTGCAAGGCGATTGGTGAGGAGGTCATGAAGCTCCTTAGTGCAGGGTTCATCCGAGAAGTTTTCCACCTCGAGTGGCTAGCAAACCCTGTACTTGTAAAGAAGAAGAATAAGAAATGGAGGATGTGTGTTGACTATACGAGCCTTAACAAGGCGCGTCCCAAGGATCTGTTTCCTTTGTCTCGCATAGACCAGGTAGTCGATTCAACGGCAGGGTGCGAAACCCTCTGTTTTCTCGATGTGTACTCCGGGTACCACCAAATAGCGATGTGCTTAGCTGACCAACTCGCAACTTCATTCATCACTTCGTTCGGCACGTACTGCTACCAGATGATGCCCTTCGGCCTCAAGAACGTGGGTGCCACTTTCCAACGATGCATGCGACACGTCTTTGGGAATTGATAGGCAGAATCATAGAAGCGTACGTCGACGACATTGTCGTCAAGTCGAAAAAGACAGGGGACCTGGTCCCCGACCTCACCGAGGTCTTCGCGAAGCTACGACAACACAGGGTAAAGCTAAACCCCGAGAAGTGCATTTTCGGGATCCCAAGGGGCATGCTCCTTGGCTTTGTCATGTTATAACGTGGCATCGAGGCTAACCCTGAGAAGATCTCGACCATCATGGACATGGGGCCGATCAAGAACCTAAAGAGCGTGCAACGTGTCATGGGCTGTCTCGCGGCTCTAAGTCATTTCATAACGCGACTCGGAGAGCGCAGCCTGCCACTGTACAAGCTTATGAAGAAGTCTGACCACTTCACGTGGACCCTCGAAGTGCAAGAGGCACTCGATTCTCTCAAGAATATGCTCAAGAGTCCTTTGATACTGACTGCTCTGACCCTTGAGGAGCCAATGCTCCTGTACATCTCAGCGACAACCCAGGTGGTCAGCGCGGCACTGGTGGTCGAGCGGGAAGAGCCCGGAAGGTGCAACGGCCCGTGTACTTCGTCAGCGAGGTGCTCTCCGACTCCAAAACGTGCTACTCCCAGATCCAGAAGCTTGTGTACGCGATCTTGATGACCAAGCACAAGCTCCGCCACTACTTCAACGCACACCCCATCACCATGGTGTCCAAGTATCCGCTCGGGGAGGTCATCCAGAACCCCGAGGCCGAAGGAAGGATAGCCAAGTGGGCGCTCGAGCTGATGGAACAAAACATCACATACGCCCTGCGCAGTGCTATCAAGTCACAAGTACTCGCGGACTTCGTGGTCGAGTGGACAGAGATTCAAACTCCCCTAGCGTCGATCGAGCACGAGACGTGGATCATGTATTTGGACGGCTCGGTCATGAATGAAGGAGCTGGTGTAGGCC
This sequence comes from Cenchrus americanus, assembly GCA_947561735.1. Lineage (NCBI taxonomy): Eukaryota > Viridiplantae > Streptophyta > Magnoliopsida > Poales > Poaceae > Cenchrus > Cenchrus americanus. The sequence goes on along the minus strand of OX387245.1, from coordinate 62,480,208 downwards.
TTGTCTTCATCTCGCCTCTTGGCGAGCGCATGGAGTACCTGGTACGACTACATTTCCCGGCATCGAACAACGCTGCTGAGTACGAGGCCCTGATCAACGGTCTCTAAATCGCTGTCGAGCTCGAGATCAAGCACCTTGAGATCAGGGACGACTCAGAGCTGGTCGTGGATCAAGTTATGAAGGACAAGAACTGCGTGGACCCAAAGATGGCGGTGTACTGTCAAGCCGTACGAGATCTGGAGGGCAAGTTCCACGGCCTCGAGCTTCATCATGTGCTGCGCGACTACAACAAAGCAGCCGGTGTACTCGCAAAGACCGCATCCAGTCACAACCCGGTGCCTCACGGGGTCTTCGCGAGAGATCAACATGCACCCTCTGTGCGAGCGGAGGGCGAGAAGCCACCCGAGGAGTCGGAACCCAAAGTCATGGCGATTGACCAGCCGCCCGAGCTGAACCTCGAAGATCCCGACTGGCGTTTCCCGATCCTCGAGTGGTTAGTCCAGGGGAAGCTACCCCCCGACCAGATAGAGGCTTGACACATCGCCCGCCGAGCAAAAGCGTTCGTCCTCATCGACGACGAGCTCTACAAGCGTGGGGCTGCTGATATACTCATGCAGTGCATCCTCAGAGACCAAGGTCGTGAGTTGTTGCAAGAGATACATGCCGGCACCTGCGGTCACCACGCCGGTCCAAGAACACTTGTCGGGAAGGCTTTCCGACAAGGTTTCTACTGGCCCACGGCAGTCGCAGACTCCAAGGACATCGTGTGGCGCTATGAAGGGTGCCAGTTCTACGCTCGACAAACTCACCTCCCGGCGTAGGCGCTACAAACCATCCCCATAACGTGGCCTTTCGCCGTCTGACACCTCAACATGGTGGGGCCGCTCCGACAAGCGCCCAAGGGCTTCACCCATCTTCTCGTGGCAGTTGACAAGTTCTCCAAATGGATTGAGGCTCAGCCTATCGTCAACGTCTGCTCCGAGGAGGCGGTGTCATTCTTCACCGACATCATCTATCACTTCGACATACCCAACACGATCATCACTGACAACGACACCCAGTTCACAGGGAAGAAATTCCTCAACTTCTGCGATGACAACAACATCTGTGTGGACTAGTCCGCTGTTGCCCACCCGAAGACGAACGGGCAAGTCAAGAGGGTGAACGACATGATCCTACAAGGCTTGAAGCCATGAATCTTCAAGCAGCTCGACAAGTTCCGAGCAAGATGGGTAGCCGAGGTACCGTCTGGGTTGTGGAGTCTACGCACCACACCGTGCCGAGCCACGGGATTCACGCCCTTCTTCATGGTGCATGGCTCCGAAGCAGTGTGCCTATGGACATCGACTATGGTAGCCCACAAGTACGGGCTTACACTGAAGAAGGAAATCAAGTCGCGATCGAGGACGCGATCGATCAACTCGACGAGGCATGCGACGTGGCGTTGCTGCGAAACACCAAGTGCCAGCAGGCCCTGCAGCGCTACCACGAGCGCAACATGCGCCCCCGCGAGTTCCACGTCTGGGATCTCAATTTCCAATGTGTTCAAGGAAGCAAGGACAGGCACAGGCTATCGCCACCTTGGGAGGGGCCGTTCATCATCCACGAGGTGCTCTGACCAGGGACATACAAGATCCAGTATGAGGATGGGAGGGTCGTCTCCAACGCATGGAACATCGAACACCTGCTCCCGTTTTATCCTTGAGTAAATGTTCAAACCTCTTACATCAATAGATAGATGTTGCATGTCTTGTTCACGTGTCTCTGAGTTCGAAAAACTTATCGTTTGGCTATGTTCATGTGTTTGCGACAACGCTTGGGGCTAAGTAGCAAGCATCTTTGCACCAGTGCAAAGACGCTCCCTACTCAGGGGCTACCCAGGGCACAATGCCCTCCCTCGTTTTTTATAAAATTTTTCAAAAATCCCGACAACCTTGTAGAGACCAATCGCATGAGCGAAAGGTTTTTTGACGGAAGCTCGATTTCGAGAAAAGTAAAGACGACGGCCAGCGTGGGGTGAGGGGTTGCTGTTCATTCAAAGCTCCTAGTGCTCATGCCTCCGCGGCTACGGCACGAAGACTTGCGAACACTCTCCAAGTCCCCAGGTCTTTGTCCGACCTCTTTTCAAGAAGCATTCGAGTGACCGCTTGGACTCCGGTTCGAAAAATGATTTCACAAGCAAAATTACGTCAAGTTACCTCCCGAACCTTCCGAGTTCTCGGGGGCTGCGAACGAATGGTCGTGCTTAGTGGATTGAGGAGGCTAAGCATTCTGACTCCTATGCGTCCGTGGCTCTAGAGTAAGGCTTGGTGTCCTCGGTTTTCTAAGATCGACCTTGCGTTGCTGCAGTCGTCCTCGAGCGCTCGGAAGCGTTTGTGAAGTAACACAATTCGAATAAAGTACTTAGCTACACGGTTTGTAGCCTTATGACTTGTTCGAGTTATTACATAAGGCAAATTATGGTACAATTAACTTGAGGGTCTGGGGGCTTCTGTGTCCTCTGATGCATCCTGTGGCAGCATCTCTAGGTCCTTCAAGGCAGCGTCGACCGTGTCGTAGGCGAAGGGCGTGCAGTCTTCTTCCAGCTCGTCGCACTACTCATCGGAGATGCTAAGGACCCAGCCACCGCTCAGCGCCATGCGGTCGAGCCCTTGGTAGTGCGACTCGAACATGGCGAGGACTCGATGCACTGCTCGCCGGGACGTCGTCAGCTCCAGCTCTCGCACCATGCCAGGGAGGTGCCCGACCTCTTCGATCAGCGTCTCGGGCATCATCGGTCCAAGTGTCACACCGAGCCCAGCCAAAGCCGTGCTCATCGCCCTTCTGAGCTTGGCAATGTCCCTGATGATCTTCTGGCTGATGACCTCCGACTTGCACTGGGGCGGTGAGTGGGGGAAGCTGGCCCTCCTCAATGAGACGGAGGAGTTGCTCGCAGGACACGTTGGAGTGCGTCCCGTTCGACATCGCGGTGGCGGAGTCTCGGGCGGGCTGGAAGCGCAAGAAGCGGTGGCGCTGCGGAGGCGAATGAGCGCGGAGAGCAGGATGCGAGCGCGAGAGGAAGAAGATGATGGGAAAGTAGAGTCCTGAACCTGCGCCCTACGCGCAATTTTAAAGGGGCAGGCGCGGCCCCTCGCCTTCGACGCCGGGCCAGCCGTGTCAGAGAAACTTTCGCCCACACGCACGTGCCCCCGGTGAAATAGCCGCCCACTAGTGCGACGCCTCGATCCCCGCAGAATACGGACCTGCAACGTCTGCGCGCGATCGTGATGGAACGGTCACGTCCGTCACATTGGCCGAAATGCCCACACCCATTACTACATCCACGTTCACCACGACGACCACGACTACCCTGACGAAGCATCCCCAAGATGCAATGGCTACAATCACACATAAAACCTCGCGAGTGAGTGAGTCTCCAACTCACTCATGAGCTCGGGGGCTACATCCGGCGGATGCACGCGCACCCACCGAGAACTCGAAGAACACCATTGTGAGACATGGGTACCCCTAGGTCCCCACCGACCAGCTGCCGTCCCCGACAAGTGGGTCCGGCCTACTAGAAAGACCCGCCGACTTGTTAGTGGGCCCTATTGCTTTAGTTGGCGGCCCACACGACCTCCTGAAGACCTTCTCGAAAATTCCCCAGACGAACTAGTTCATCACGACCTCAAGACTTGGCGTACAAGACAATACCTCGGTGGATTTTGACCAAAGCTTTTCGACGAGATATGGCAAGATATGTAACATAGACTTAGGTCTCCTAGTCGTAACCGGCCAGAAGTCTGGGAACCGACCTCATCTGCTAGCCAATATAAGGTAGATGAGGTGACCCCTTGTACGATCATGCAATCCCCAAGAAATATAAACTGAAGAACTGGACGTAGGGTTTTACTCTTCAGGGGCTCGAACCAGTATAAACTCGCCGTGTTCTCTGTGTTCCGCGTACTCGTGTTCGACCTTCGAGTTCTTAGCCTTAGATTCCACCCCACCGAACAACTAAACCACCGGAATTAGCAACCCTGTGAGTTGTCTAGATCTCACCATCTAACAGTTGGCACGCCAGGTAGGGGGAATCAAGGTTCTTCGTGCAACTCGATGGCTTCGACCAACGGCGGCATCTTCCCGGAGAGCATGGCGGACATCCTCGCCAATCCCGTCGCCATTCGCTTTGGCTCGATGCCGGCGAAATCCACCACTCTAGCCGCCTGCCTCGTCATCGAAAGCAATGCGGTCACCACCAACTAATAGACCGGAACAGATCTGTTCACGGAAACCCACCCAACCACCCACTCCTAGTGACCTGATCGCTGGGATCAATCGTGTCGAGGGCGTGCTCTCCAACATAATCAAAGTCTGCGAACGCGTCAAGCGCCCTCATAGGACCTCATCTTCATCCATCACGCCTCTTGGCTTGCGCAACACAGCTCACGTAGACACCCGCTACATGAAGCGCAAGATCCAGATCAAATCTGGACCCAAGACACAAGATCGTGGAAGCCGCAGGAGCCACCTCGACGAACCCAGTCCTATCCACGAGAATCCTAAACACACGGCGCGCCAGTGCCGTGTCTTCAAGGGGCTCCGTCGACCTCTTACTGCGGCCCATCACCACCAGCCGAACCGAGAGACATCTCCGGGCCACCTCGCGTTCCAGATCGCCTGCACAACTATCTCCCCGAACTATCCAGGAGAAGAGCTCGAGAATCTAGATCGTGAGATCTTGGTCGTCTCTACTGACGTACCACCTCAAGATGGAGAGACAGATGAACAACGCCAGGAGTGCGAGAACGCCAACGCTGCTAGTATCATTCGACGACAACAAGAGCTTGTCGCTGCTGTCCCAAGCACATGTCAACAACCAGGTCAACGACCGCTCAACGCAGGACAGGTCAATTACAATGCCGGGCAACAAGCACCTGCGGCACCAGCAGCCCCTCAGTAGCGACGCCACGACAATCAACCTCGCGCCAACCGACTACGTGTCAGAGACCTCCTCAGGGACTTCGAGCGTGATGGTCTTGAAGTTTACAACTCTCCACAAACCAATTTAGGAGCCGCTCTTGCCACCCTAAACCACCTCGAAGATTCTCCGACGGTACGACGCCTTCAAGCCAACGTCCGCGTTCGCCATTGCCCAGATCAAAGAAAGAGGCCCTAGATACAGTAGATCCGCGGCAAGTTCTTATTCCAGGAGTAGATCGGAACATCCTCGCCAATGACGTCGCAGACAGGGTCCCCTTGAGCCAGTGGCTGAAGAGGGACGAGGTGAAAATGAAGTGGTTCAGCCGGTCAATCACGCTGCCAATGCTACAGTTAATGCTCCAGCTAACCCTGCAGCCAATGCTCTGGCAAATGCTCCAGCCAACACTGCCGGCAACGTCGCCAACAACGTAGCTAATGCTGCCAACGTCCAGGGAAACACCGCCCCAAACCCAAGGCATAATGCAGGAGCTCAACCTCCTCCTATACAGGCCAATCGCGCAGAAGCAAGCTAGCGTCAACACATAAGAGACGAAGTGGAGATAGCACAACGTGCTAACTATGACCGTGAACATGGGGTCCCTGACGCCCTTGATGCCAACAACCCCATTCAAGCAACGGACCTCTGGCACATGCACGACCAGGAACTCCTGTGACGTGCCCACTACGACCAAGACAATAGCCCTCCCGATGACCTCTACGTCATCCCGGCAACTTATGCCTCGTCAGCAAGCCCGGGAGCAGTCAATAACTTCCCCACGTCTTCACGACGTCTCCGGACGATCAGATACCCCAAGGACTTCAAACCGGCCATTGAGAAATACGACGGTCGCTATGACCCAAGTATATGGATCAAGATGTACAACATTGCAGCACGCGCCTCTGGAGGCAATGAAGACCACATGGCGGGATACTTCCCCCTTGTGATGGGCAAGGCACCACTCCTTTGGCTCGATAATCTCTCAGCAGAGTGCATCACTTCCTGGGCAACTTTGACTCGCCTTTTCACGACCAACTACCAGGCGACCTATAATTGTCCTGGCAACACTCACCACCTCGCTAGAGTGCGGATGAGACGTGATGAAACTCTCTATTAGTACACCAATCGCTACTTCGAGAATTGCAACACTCTCGCAGGTGTCAAAGACGAGGACGTCATTGTCTACTAGAAGAAGGGGATTACCAACATCAAGCTATTTGAGAAGATCCATGAAGCTGACGCACATACCATCGCCGACCTCATGGCCTACGTCGACAAGCTAGTCGACACTCAAGATGCGGTGATGCACGACTTCAACAGAGAAGATCACGATGACGGCGGAAACAGGTCACGCAAATGATCTGGTGAAGCCTACATGACAGATCCACCAAGACCTTCTACCTTCCTCAAAGGCGACTTCAACATGGTCATGGATGACCAATGTTAATTGCACTGTGACGCTAAACACACCATGAGGGAGTGCGAGCAGCTAAAACGTGCCCTTGGAGTACCGTCTGACTCCAAGAAGACTAAGAGCAGCAACAACGATGGCCGGAAAGGTGACCAATGCTTCGACAACTGTAACCGTCAGCCTGATCGACGTGATTACCGTGATCGCAGGCTCTATCGTCGCAATGATGACAGGGATCGACGTGATTATCACCGCGACGACAGACGCGACGACTACCATCACAACGACCGTAACGACACGCGTGACGATTGCAAGGGTGATCGCTGTGATGACCAGCGTAACGACCGCCGAGATGATCGACACGATGACCGACATCACCAAGACGACCACAACCGCCACGACAACAATCGCAAAGAGCGGTCTCCACTGCCACCACCTAAAGGGGGCAACCTCAATGGTGTGTTCCAGTCAGCCAACCGAGAGATCAACATCATCGTTGTCGGTCGCCAAGCGACCAAAAGCAACAGATAGATCCGATCAAACGCAAGGGAGATCGGGCATGTCGACACTGAAAAACCCTGTAACCTCTGCGTTGGTCTGAGTTCCCAATCACTTTCTCTAGGAAAGATCATTGGGTCCACATCCCTAACCCCGAGACCTACCCGTTGGTCATTAACCCCATAGTCGATGGGGCCTTCCTGCTTAAGACCCTTATCGACGGGAGGAAAGATCATTGGGTCCACATCCCTAACCCCGAGACCTACCCGCTGGTCATTAACCGCATAGTCGATGGGGCCTTCCTGCTTAAGACCCTTATCGACGGGGGCAGCAGTTTGAACATCATCTTCACAGAGACGCTACGCAATATGGACTTCGACTTCAACAAGATAACTGCCTGTGATGAGCCCTTCTACGAGGTCGTGCCCGGCAAGGCTGCATACCCCATAGGTCGTGTATGCCTACCGGTCACCTTTGTCACAAAGGAGAACTTCCACACGAAGTAATTGACGTTCGAGGTCGCAGACTTCCGCTCCTCGTACCACGCCATCCTCGGGCGACCTATGCTCGCCAAGTTCATGGCTATACCTCATCACACCTACCTCATCATGAAGATGCCAACGCCAAACAGAATTCTCTCCGTCCTCGGGGACATCATGGTCTCCTACAACTGCGAAAGCACTACCGTCGAGCTCTCCAAAGACTCCACTATTAAAGCTGTAACAACGGTCATGGTCGCCCAGGCAGCCAAGATCGACCAAACCACTCTAGAGGTGCCAGAGCAGAAATGCACAAGCACAGCCTTGGACCCAAGTCCAGCTGTCAAGAAGGTTTGCCTCGGCCTGCCCGACGCATCCAAGGAAGTCGTCATCGAGGCCAACCTCAACCCCAAATAGGAACTCGCGCTCACCAGTTTCCTCAGGGACAACGCTGACATCTTCGCATGGAGCCCGTCCAACATGCCTGGTGTCCCCAGGGAGCTGGCTGAGCACGCACTTGAAGTCAACAAGACCGCACGACCTATCAAGCAAAAGCTCCGATGATTTGCAAAAGATAGAAAACAAGCCATAGAAGTAGAAGTCTGTAAGCTCTTAGCTGCAATATTCATCAGAGAATGTAAACACCTGGTTTGGCTCGCAAACCCGGTCCTTGTACCAAAGAAAACTGGCAGATTAGAGTGTGTATCGATTACACCGACCACAACAAGCACTGCCCGAAGGATCCTTTCCCTCTTCCTCGCATCGACTAGGTCATGGACTCCACTGCTGGTAGTGTTCTACTCTGCTTCCTCGACTGCTACTCAGGGTATCACCAGATAGCCTTGCATCCTGACGACGAAGATAAACCAGCGTTCATAACGCCTCACAGGATCTACTACTACAAAGTCATGATCTCTGGTCTGAAAAATGCTGGAGCGACATACCAGAAGGCAATCTAGAAGTGCCTAGCGTCGCAGATCGGGAAGAACGTCGAAGCCTACGTAGACGATGTAGTTGTCAAGACTACCGTGGAAGATCAGCTCATCGCCGACCTCACTGAAACTTTTGCCAACCTACGAGAATTTCAGTGGAAGCTCAACCCAAATAAGTGTGTCTTCGGTGTGCCTTCTGGATTGCTCCTGGGCTTCATGGTCGGGCACCGAGGCATTGAAGCCAACCCTGCAAAGGTCGACGCTATATGCAAGATGGCCAAGCCATCCAACAAGAAAGATGTCATGAAGGTCATAGGAATGATGGCAGCTCTAGGTCGTTTCATCAGCAAGCTCGGCGAAAAAGGCTTACCCTTTTTCAAGCTATTGAAGAAGGCAGACAAGTTTGTGTGGGACGACAAAGCCCAAAAAGCATCCGAAGCTCTAAAAGAGTCCTTGACAACGCCAGCAATCATGACTCCACCAATCCAAAAAGAAACACTCCTACTCTACATCCTTGCCACCACTAATGTGGTCAGCACAATCCTCGTCGCTGAGCAAGAAGAAGAAGGGCAGGCCTATCATGTTCAACGAAGTGTGTATTACGTAAGCAAGGTCCTGGCCGACGCTAAGACACATTATACACAACCTCAGAAGCTGCTCTATGCACTCTTGATCACGTCGAGAAAGCTTCGTCACAACTTCCAAGCTCACAAGATCGTGGTTCCATCATCATTCCCACTAGGAGAAATCATCCGCAACCGCGACGCCAACGGGCGCATTGTCAAGTGGTCGGTCGAGCTTGGAGAATTTGAAATCGAGTTTTGCCCCCAGCAAGCGATCAAATCATAGATCCTCACAGACTTTGTGTCTGAGTGGACAGAAATCCAGATGCCCCATCCCAAGGAGCAGCCTGAACACTGGATAATGTACTTTGACGGTGCCCTAAACTTCAAAGGAGCAGGCGCTGGCATATTACTCATCTCTCCTCAAGGGGAGCAGCTCAAGTACGTCATATAGATACACTACAAGGCCTCCAACAATGGTGCAGAATACGAAGCCCTGATCCATGGGCTCCGCAAAGCAGTGTCCCTCGGCATCAAGCGACTACTAGCTTTTGGCAATTCCAAGGTCATCATCGAGCAAGTCAACAAAGAGTGGGACTGCGTCAAGGACACGATGGATGCTTACTGTGCTGAGATTTGCAAACTCGAAGGCCACTTCGAGGGAATCAAGTTTCGGCACGTCCCACGAAACAATAACGTGGCTGCCGACATACTCTCCAAACTAGTCTCTCGACGAGCTCTAGTCCCAGCAAGAGTGTTCGTCCAAGACCTACGCAAGCCTTCAATTAAGCTTCTGGATTCAGATAACCCAGAACCACCTCAACATGTTCAAACTTCCGCACCTTCCCGCAACGTGCTGATGTCAGAAAAAGAAGATGATTGGCGCAAGCCCTTCATAGACTTTATACTTGATCAGCTCATCCCCGACGACAAAGCAGAGAGAGAACGTATCACACGACAAAGTGCCCACTATGTCGTGATTGGTACCGACCTATATAGAAAAGCCGCCTCTACTGGCGTCTGGATGAAGTGCATCTTAAGATCAGAAGGCCTCTAGCTCTTAGCTGAGATTCACAGCGGCGAATGTGGCTGCCACGCGGCATCCACTAACCTGGTCGGTAAGGCGTACTGATTTGGATTTTACTGGCCCACGGCCATGACTGACGCTAAAGACCTCGTCAAGAGGTGCAAAGGATGCCAATTCTTTGCCAAACAACAGCACCTGCTGGCTCAGGTCCTGCGCACCATCCCTCTGTCATGGCCCTTCACCATGTGGGGTCTCGACGCTGTAGGACCGTTTTGTACCGCCCCAGGCGGCTACAAACACATACTGGTGGTCGTTGATAAATTCACCAAGTGGATTGAAGTCTGACCCGTTGCGAACGTAACATTAGAAGAAGCGGCAAAGTTCATCAGAGACATTACACATCGCTTCGGTGTGCCCAACAGGATCATCACCGAACTGGGCAAAGCTTTCACTAGCTCTGCCTTTTGGCATTTTTGCCAAGAAAACACTATCGACGTCTACTACTCCTCGGTCGCCTCATCCTCGATGCAACGCCCAGGTCGAACGAGCCAACAGCATGGTCCTTCAAGCTCTCAAAGATCGTATCTACGACGACGCCTCCAACTACGCCACTCGGTGGTTAGCCGAGCTGCCGCACGTGATTTGGGGTCTGAGGACTCAGGTCAGCTCCGCCACGGGCTTTTCACTCTTCTTTCTGGTTTACGGATCAGAGGTCGTACTACCCATCGACGTCGCCTTCAGAGCTCCATGCATCCAGTTCTACAAGGAAGGAGAGGTCGAGCAAACAGGTTGCGTCGACCATGACATCCACGGAGAGCAGAGGCTCGCTGCTGTCATGAGACAAGCCCGTCATGACCAACAATTTCGACGTTATCACGATCGCAACGTTAAGGAAACTTCCTTCAACGTTGGTGACCTCGTCCTTAGGCGCATCCAGAAGACCGATGGCATGCACAAGCTCTCTGCCCCTTGGGAGGGACCCTTCATCGTCACCGAAGTTATCAGCCCATCCACTTATCGCCTCCACTAGGGCGACGGACAAGGAGTACCAAACCCTTGGAACGTGGAGCACCTACGATGATTCTATCCGTAGAATAGTTTCTAAAATTCCAGCTATGTATTTCCTTTCCTTGTACTTTTTTCAGATTGAATAAATATTATTTCAAGCAGTCTTTGCTATGTGCTGAGCACTACCTTCTCCTCTCTCTTGTCACAACCCCCCCCCCCCCCCCGTCGACATGCTCGGGAGCTTGGCTAAAGCCAATACATTGGTTGCAAAACCTAGGGGTCATAGATTTCTGCATACTCCTCACCTTGGACATGCTCGGGGGCTTGGCTCAAAGCCAACTTAAAGGTCATTCGACCCGAGGACACCATCCCTAATGAATACAAAGCCTCCTGTCGCCGCGAGCATGCTTGGTCAGAAAGGTCACCAGACCCGAGCCCTAGGCTCCTCCCTCGCGCGCTGACCTCACGTAAGCCTCCACGCTGAGCTGTGGAGGTCGGTAAGCCAGCCTCTCCGTGAGTAGTGGTTAGCGAGACAAGAAACAAGACATCGTCATCTACAAAAGTCTACCAAGCTCGCACAGGCACAAGGCAAGTCATTCATTCAGGTTCAGCAAAAATATTCCATTTACGTGTTTACAAGACTGAGGAGGAGGGGAAGGTACTACTCCTATGACCAAGACTACTCTTCGCCGTCATCGCCCTCATAGTCCAGATGGCGGCATCTCGAACCTCCAAATCCAGCACTACGAGGTCCTTCTCAACATCGGGACCAACCTTGACCTTGGCCATGTCGATGTCAGGGTAGTGAGACTTTGCTCTCACCAAAGCTCAATAGCTGCCGCCAAGCTCGTCGCCTTCAGCAGAGTTAGAAGCCTATTAGGAGTATCTACAAGACGATCTATGATGGATTTCACCTCCCCCCTTCAGCCGGCACAGCTATGCAATCCATTGCATAGTTGACAGCACCCTTCAGGTCGTTTAGCTCCACCTCATACCCTGCAATGGTCATTTGGTCATTCTGCAATGACTTCAAAACAACCTTGAACTCGACCTCAAGACCCCGACGAGCTCCTGTCTCATAAGCCAACTTTTGAGATACGGCGTACTCACTGTCTGCAGCTTCCTTCATCACCCGCTTGAGCTCCTGGCCCCCAGCCTCGACCTCCCGAAGCGACACCTCCAAGTTTTGAACCTTCTCCTTGGTGTTCTTCAGGACGGTGTTAAGCTCCTTTTCACGGTTGTGGAAGCCTATGAGATGTTGCAGTTAGCATACCACAAAAAAGACCTTCTTCAACAAGATCATCAACACGAAGATTCGTCCTACCAATGCATAAAGTATTGAACTGCGTAGTAGCCTCCATGGCCTTGCGCTTCTCCTCGGCAAGCTCGTCCTCGAGCCTTTTTTTTGGCAGCCGCCGCATCACGGACCTGCTTGACCTCCTGCTCAAGGTCAGTAATCCGTTGTTCCCTCTCCGCTGCGTTCTTCAGCAGGTCAACTTGGCTTTTGGCCCATTCTGCTAAAGACTGACACAATACAACAAGCTCGTTAGTAGCATTTCAACAAAACATCGTCAAGAAAAGTACGTTGTAAGAAAACTTACTGTCAGCGCATGGTTAATGGTCATAATGCTGGTCCACAAGGCTTGCATATCCTCGTTATCCTCGAAGATATCATCCTGCCAAGGGGTGTCATTCTAGTCAATTTCCCGCCATGGTAATCTCAGGCTCGAAGAGGAAGATTCAGGTACCTGTGTGCCAGATGTCCCCGGACCTCTTGGCACCTGGTCAATTTGAGGCTGGTCCTTTACTAGATCGTCAGCCCCAGTAGGTATCGCACTGATGCGGTCGACATCAATAATTCTCGGGGAGGCCGCCACTCCGACGTCCCCAACAGTAGATCCTTCTCCCGCTTCAACGGCGCACGGCGGACTCGCCACCCTCAAATCTGCCACCAGCATCGAAGTTGCCCTACTCTCAGTCGCTCCCCGCGGTGGAGTGGTTGTCCGCACGTCATCATCTAATGATCCCCCCACAACCTTAGGGTCGGGCGACCTCGTACGAGAGGGAGAAGCCTGGGTGCCCAGGTCGCGATGCGGCACCACAACCGGCTTGCACAACAACACTACATCAAAATAGACTTTCACAGCGCGGCAACAACAAGTAAAAGAGATTGAGTCTTCAAGACTTTACCTCATCACGACCGGGACGTGAGGCTTTGGCCTAAAGAGTCGCAGCTTAATCGCCGCAGGAATCTTTTCCTGCGCTGCGGCAGCAGTTCGCTGTGCCTCCAAACCTCGACGGAGGGCATCCTCCAACGTCTTCTCTACCAACTCCCACTGCCTCATGGAAGCAGGACTTTCCGACCTCCTCGCCGGTCGATCTCCGGCGACCAGCGACCCTTCAACATCTTCGTCTTCCTCCACTTCTTCAGACTCGACCTCCCTCAAGCGGGGCATTGGAATTGACGGTGTCACAACCGCAAGTGGGGAAGTCGCCTTCCTTTTCCTCTTCTTCTTCTCCGCGACCTTCACCGCGGAGACTGCAGCAGTAGCCGATGAAGCTGACTGCTTCGCCACCGCCAACCTGGTCTTGCGTCGAACTTTGCGGCGCCACCAGTATCCGAGCCCGTCCTAGCATCACCTCCGACCTCAACATCGGTGTCTTCGTCGGCCTCCACCGACAAGTCAGACTCATAAAACTCCAGCAGACGACCTGCTGGAGGCTGATATTTGTCCGACCTGAGTTTCCTCTGGTGCATCTCGCCTTCAAGAAGAGGCGCGGGCCACCACAACTGATGTTCACAATCCTGCAAGAAGACGACCAAAGATAGTCATACGATGCAAGCAGCGGCGAATGAAGTAAATGACCTAAAGGTAGGTCTCAGGATCTTACCGGATTAGCTGGCCTCTTCAATGAATATGCCTTAGGGCACTTCTTTATCTTCACCTTCCCAGAGTACATCTGGGATACCCTGAACGCCATCTCCTCCATAGAGACCTTGTGGTTAACTTCACGCGTGGGGTCTGACTTCCCCCAGTACTCATACGCGGGGTGAACCCGATCCTTGATCGGCTAAATCAACCTCCGGAAAAACAACCTGGCGACTGCAGCTCCTATCACGTCCCGCTTCTTCATATCGCTGACGAGCTCCAGGACCCTCTTAACTTTCTCGAGGTCACAGAATGATAGCCCTAAATCCCACTTGGATATTTTTACTAGCTTATGGCCAGTATGACGTGGAAGCCCAGGAAGCTGATCTACAATATAAAACCACTCTGACCTCCACCCAGTGGTGTTGTCGGGGAGGTTGCTATCTATCTACTCTGCCTTGAGGCCCGACCTCAGGAGAACATCACAACCCCCACTGGCCCTGACCTCTTGCTAGTGCTCTTCACACAAAACAAATACCTCCATAGCAAGAAGTGAGGCGATATCCCCAGATACGCCTCACAAAAATGAATGAAGGTCGAAACTACAGTTATGGAGTTGGGAACAAGATGTACCAGCTCCAGCTTGTAGTAATACAGCAAGCCACGAAAGAAATCCCCCACGAGGAGGTTGAAGCCGCATTCGAAGAAGGACGTGAAGACGACCTGCTCCTTCACATCTTCGGTCGGGAACTCCTCCCCAGCCACAGCCTTCCACTCCACCTCCGCCTTCGACCGCAGTAGCCCACGGTCGACCAAAGCCTGGATCTTGGCCTCCGTCATCGACAACCCACGCCGTCTGTGGGTCCAGGATGGAAGCCGCCTCCGCCGCCATTTCGCCGCTAGGGTTTGGACTGGATCTAATAGTGCACAAAGTTTTGATGTGCATGCCAAGAGGAGCGCTAGAGCGTGGACGGCCGGAACTAGAGATTGGATGGGGATGCGCGCGTGGGAGTGAAGCGGTCGCAAGATCGCGGGAAAGCTACGGCGGCGGAAGCGAGAGCCACAGAAGGAAGAAGAAGGGAGAATGGGGTCAACCCCGACCCGGGCCACTCTATTTATAGGGGGGTCCACTGAATCTGCCCGTTGCGGTTCCTTCTGCCGTACAACATGCTCCAACGGCTCTATTCCGAGAAGTTCGCGAGAAGATTGTAGCGGATTCATCGCTAACAGAGTAAAGCCACGACCTAAACTATGAGTTTAGGTCGCCGGCTGACAACAAATTATCATCAGGCCACCTTGATGGCAAACAAGTTTAACAAGCCCCCACATCACATTAATTTAGGTCTTTGACAAATCATTTTGTCAAATCGACCAAGTACATGACAGAGAGAGTGAACATTACATGGACCGCCCGAAGGTACACAAGTCGCATGCGGCCTCACTGGATCCAGAACCTGACACACAAGATAAACATACTACAAGGCCTGGGCCACCCAGAGCAATCATCACGACCTACTTTACCGAAGCAGAGCATGTTGCAAGATTTCTCCTAGCACCAGGACCCTGATGGCGGCCTTGCGGGGGACAGCTGCAGGATGGCGCACAACCTAAGGCATGCTCAGCCCAAACTATTGGAATGCAGGTACGAGCTTGCTCTTCGGCGCGGGACTCCAAGCCCTAGTGAGCACCCGATGCTCACTAGCGACGTCCTGCTATAGCCCCAGCTCAAACAGCATCACCTCCAAACTCTACCTGATACCCTGCAGAGGCAGGGCATAGAGAATGGGGGTGTTGCCTACATTTCGCAAGATTTCTCCTAGCTCCAAGCTTCTACAAGCAGAAGGCTCTACAATCTGGTGGTCGAACACATGCCCATGGCATGGTGGGAACACTACTCAGCAGCTTCATAGCTCAACAATGCTCGGTGCTTGCCTCCCTCAGCTTCACGGTGCTATTTATAGCTGGAGCCGAGCCTTGGGCAGTTGGCGGAGTGATGGCACTGTCACCACGTGGTCCTGGGACCCATAGACATGTGCATGATTAAAGGCGATGACTTTACTGCCCTATCTCGCGACGTCTCTATCGTTAGCGCATCAATAATGCTTGAGCCCCGCCGTAGAGTCACATGGCTACTGTAACCCCCTAGATTCGTGGGCAGTTTGTCGATTTCTGCGTGGCAAGAGAATCTCCGACCACTATTGACCCATGACCCTGCAGCCCACACTACACGACAAAACCTGACTCTGCGTCAGATGGCTCAACGCCTAACTTAGCCCCCTTACGACGACAAGTTCACGACCTTCCTCTATGACCTGCTGTCTTTTTTCTTTGCACGCACTAGGCTCTGCGTCCTGGTGCACCCACTATGGCTCTGCATGTAAATGGACTTATTCCAATCAACCTATATTTCTATTTCCTGAGCAGAATGGTCGTAGGTTCGATTGAAGACCTTTCGAGGTAGGCGTGCCTCACTGCCCTACCATATCCGTCTAGGTGCCTGGAGATCTAAAAGTACCATAGAAATCAGAAGCACTATGAAAATTGGAAACGTCACTTCTATGATTTCGTCGGACCCCCCGTGGTCGGTGTGCCTTGCTGAGGTCACCATTACCTTACTACAATGGCTCTACTGGATGGTTGGTAGCTATGTTCATCATCTGGACACCAAAACAACCTCCTCGAGGTCGGCGTGCCGCAAATACCTAGGTCTTGCAATACCCAGGTATAACTATGACCCTGCCAACCTAGTTGGGTGCCCGCATGTGTGAACTTCCGAGGTCGGTGTGCTCTTGTAGCCATGCCAAACTGTTCTAGACACCCATGATTTTACGTCGGGAATGAAGGCCTCCATGTGGGGTGCGCACCTAATGGCCCTGCCAAGTAGTTCTGGGTACTTGGGCGCTTTTATCTTGAGAACTTCTTGAGGTCGGCATGCCTCGAGTGGCTCTGCCAGACTCCTCGCAGCCATGCAGGATATCTGGGTGTCTCTACACTCGATTCGTTCAAGATCAACATGTTTTCAAATAGCTTCATCATTGATCGTTTCAACCACCATAGAAGACCTCTTCACATGATGTACCCTTCAAGATCCTACTGGGCATCCTCAGATACTGGACATTGTAGATTTGAGGCCTCTTTGAGGTCAGCACGCCTACAAAGGCTTCCTTGCGGTCAGCCCCGCTAGACTCCTTGCAGCCATGCTGGGAGATCTGGGTGCCTCTATACTTCGTTCGATCAAGACTATGACTCAGTTTTCTTCTCTTTTTGGAGCATCAAACCAGCCATGCTGCCTACTTCAATGCTCGGGGACTACTCTACGAGTGCGTCTTCGATGCCCTCTTGTTTTCCTCATCTTAACGACCTGTTGGGAAACACGTTTCTCATCACGTCGCTACTCGACCTAGTTTTTCTTCTCTTCTCTTTTTTGGATAATCATACCGGCCATCCTGCCCGTCACGATGCTCAGATACTACTCTATGAGTGCATCTTCGATGCCCTCTGAATTTTTCATCGTCATTTTGATCTATTGGAAGCCTGCTTCCTATAGGTCGTCACGTGACCTCTCTTCGTTCGACAAGACTACAAACAGGTCGGCTGCTAAGCTGACTTGTTATTTTTTCTTTTGGACCAACGTGCATGCTATTCGACCTGTCGATAGCTCTACGACTTCGTCGTGACCTTTCTAAGGTCGCTGCGTATACACCTCGCTCAGGGGCTTGTGAGACATGGGTACCCCTGGGTCCCCACTGACCAGGCCCACTGCCGTCCCCGACAAGTGGGTCCGGCCTACTAGAAAGGCCCGCCGACATATTAGTGGGCCCAACCGACCTAGTTGGCGGCCCACACGACCTCTTGAAAACCCTCTTGAAAATTCCCTAGACGACCTAGTTCATCACAACCTAAAGACTTGGCATACAAGACAAGACCTCGGTGGATTTTGACCAAAGCAGATCAATGAGATATGGCAAGATATGTAACGTAGACTTAGGTCTTCTGGTTGTAAACGGCCAGGAGTCTGGGAACCGACCTCTTCCGCTGGCCAATATAAGGCGGACAAGGTGACCCCTTGTACGATCACGCAATCCCCAAGCAATAAAAACTGAAGAACTGGATGTAGGGTTTACTCTCCGGAGGCCCGAACCAGTATAAACTCGTCGTGTTCTCTGTGTTCCGCGTACTCGTGTGCGACCTTCGAGTTCTTAGCCTTAGATTCCACCCCACCGAACAACTAAACCACTAGGATTAGCACTCTTGTGGGCTGTCTAGATCTCACCATCTGACAACCATCAACACCAGGACTGTCCAGCTGAGCCTGAGCGCGACTCCTTGACTCCCTCTCAGGCTCAGGGGCTACTGACAAGGGCCCAGATTAGGGCCCCCTTTGACGGCGAAAAGAAATTCCTTAAACACAAGGTAACTCAACACCATTGACAACATGAAGGCCAAGATTGACAATGTCAAGACCAAGATTTAAGACAAGGAGGACTGAGGACCATGGTCAAGATCCACACTGGCTAGTTGGTTGTATCTCTGACTAGTTCCCTACAAGAGGGATCCCCACAACAAGTCTCCGCCTTGCACGACAAGTATCTGCTTCGCACGACAAGTCTCTGCCGCGCACGACCACCCTCTGGCTCCGACTGGTACGTGGACCATGGGGCGCGGTGCGAGCACCACCACCAACGCGCGTGGGGGAACGGTTCCCCATGCCATGCAGGTACAACAGCTGGCGGCCATGCAAGCAGCTCACCCCGACAAGAGCCTTAATGCTGGCCTGACCGGCTGCGCGGCTATCCCATCACTATCATCTCTCACTCTGCCACACGCAAGCTCAGCCTGAGGCACTCAAGCACCCTCTACGACGCGCACGGGCCTAGACTTAGGCTCGGGCGTGGCGGGCTAGTCAAGTACTCAGGCTGGCTAAGGCAAGTGCAAACTACTTGGAGGAGAAGCCAGGCGTCCCGGGATGAACAGTCACACCCGGCCACGCGGCGGCTCCCACGACCAAGCATCGTGACTCAGCTTCAATGTGTCCTGGCCGACAGCGACGTGCGACGGGACATTCCAGCAACCGAGCACTGTACCTCTTTTTACTTCCCCTTGTGCCCCTCCCCTTGTGACTATAAAAGGGAGAGGAGGGCAACGGTTACAAGGGTTAGACTTTTGATAGCTCAAACACCACTTCAAGGGACTTTGGCTCGACACCCTCTCCCGACTAGCTTGTAACCCCTACTACAAGCACTCCTAGCTCGGGTACACGTCAGCTCGAACGTAGGGTATTACTCCACGGAGGCCCGAACCAGTCCAAATCTCGTTGTCTCATGAGCTAACCATCCGAGCCTGATGCACGACCGATATAAATTTACTGTCGGCGGTAGAGAACCTATCGGTAGAGAACCCCGACAGGGGTCCCTCCTAGGTGGGCGTTCGTTGGTTTCTCGCCGGTGAACCCAGCGGCCCTGGTCTGACCGCCCTTGTGACGCGGTCTGACCGCCCTACATGGAGGTGCTGCAAGGAGTTCCTCACTGGTAGACAAAGAGGCTTTCGTACACCCCTTCAGTCCCGGTTCAACTTTGGAGCCGGGACTATAAAGGGGTTTCATCGACGTGGCCAGTAATGCCATGAGTGCTCACCCCCTTTAGTCCGGGTTGATAACACCAACCGTGACAAAAGCCCCCCCCCCCCCCCCGCTTAAGTCAGGTTCGTGTTACGAACCATGACAAAAGGGCCTAGACTAAAGGGGGTGACCCTTTTGTCACGGTTGGTAACACGAACCTAGACTAAAGGGGGGCCTTTTGTCACGGGTTGTGTTACCAACCGGAACTAAAGGGTTTCCCACGAGTTACTATAAGAGGATAGCATCCTCTACTCAGTCAGACGTGCTGTGTAGGTGAGATGGTGAGGAAGCTACGCGCGAGGTTGGAGGTCATGAGTTTGAATCCCCGCACCCGCGCACGCGTATATTTCGCGTGACTTGTGACTTGGGATGTGCGCGTGTGTGAGGGTCTCCCGGGGATTTTCAAAATTTTTTGACGCTGGCGTGCCCGCCTCCTTAGTCCCGGTTGGTATTACCAACCGAGACTAAAGGTCCCCCGGTTCCTCCACCGGGGGCTAAAGGACCCCCCCCCCCACCCCCTTTGTCTCTCATCATCAATCCCGGTTGGACTTGAGGGACCTATACCCCTTACCAACCGGGACTGAAGGTCCTCTCTCCACTGGTGCCTCCGCGTGCTTGTTGCCTCCTAAAAGGCGTCAACGGATAGGTATAAAAAAATCATAATAGATACTATATAGATTCAGATTTATTCCGGATCGAAAACTAATTTATTTATCATAATAAGTACAATAAAAGAATGAAGAGCTAGATTGATTCCACATCTTTTGACTAGTGGATTAATTTCGGGTCTCTTGGTGTACATATTATGAGTAAAATTAGTTTCAGACCTCAATAAATCATAATATCAAGTTATCTTATTGTAACTATAATAATTTTCTTATTGTATTTTTTAATTTCATCTGGAATCTGATCTGGTGGAAATGAATGAGCCATCAAGCGCGTGCAGTGACTAATGGAACTGGGCCTATATGCCTGTGTTTCAGGTGATCCCAAGAACGCGCATCTGGGGCGCCTGGAGGGGGCCTCGGATAACCTCCGGCTGTTCAAGGCCGACGTGCTCGAGCACGGCGCGCTGGCCGCCGCGGTCGCTGGGTGCCGGGGGGTCTTCCATGTCGCGTGCCCGGTGCCCACTGACAAGGTTGTTGATCCGGAGGCAAGTATATATCAACTGGTTTTGCCCGGTGCCTTCCCGATGAATTTTACTGCTGGGGAGATATATGTGACTGAGTTTACCTTCACCGTGCAGTCAGAAGTGCTGGGTCCTGCTGTGAAAGGCACCCTGAACATTCTCCAGGCTTGCTCGGCTAACAATGTTCAGAAAGTTGTCGTGGTTTCGTCAACTGCCGCTGTCCATTTCAACCCGAAGTGGCCGCGAGACAGGCCCAAGGACGAGGAGTGCTGGTCGGACATAGACTTTTGCAAAGAAAACGAGGTTAGTGGTGTACTGCTGATGTTTGGGAAGTCTTATAATCCTCGTGACATTTTAGGCTTTCCTCCAAGAAAAAGAAGAATTCATTTATACTCTCATCGTATCAAAATATTTATCATCATTGATATTTTGTCGTCATTGATATTTTGTTCCAACTCTGACCATTCGTTATATTCAAAAATTTATTTCAAACATATACACAAAGATAAGTCATGTTCAAAATAACTATAATAGTAAGTCATGTCACAAATAAAGTAGATACTATTGAATAATTTTTGATAAGAGGATGATCAAAGTTGGAAAAAAGGTTAACGGCGACAAATTAAATATGTGGCTAAGAAGGGATCGGAGTACTAAATAAAAGTCAATCACAAAGGCTAATTGTTAATTGCTTCTACACCGGATTAATTAACTTAAGGCTAACATCGTTCTACTGGCAGGACTGGTATATGGTTGCCAAGGTTGTCGCCGAAAAGACAGCCATGAAGTATGCGGATCAAAATGGGTTAAATGTTGTTACAGTTTGCCCTACTATGGCACTAGGACCCCTCCTACGGCCTGTGGTCAATGTCAGCCACGAATTCCTCATATACAATATAGAAGGTTGCATTGTGTTTTGCTGTTATTTTCTACTTATGGTTACTATAGTTTCAATCACAGGTGTGATGTTTTTACTGATGCGCTGCACAATTATATTGTGTGCTAATCATCCTGTTAAAAGCACATGTGAGAAAAAATGCAACACGTACGTGCAACTGAAGTTTCGTTAGCTTGATTATCACACAGGAGGTCCGACGGTGATGAAGAACATTCCATGGCACATAGTTGATGTGCGTGATGTGGCTAATGCTTTGCTTCTGGTATATGAGAAAGAGGAATCAGCTGGGAGGTACATCTGCGCGCCACATCATATTAGCGCTAAGGATATGGTGAACTTGCTCAAGAAGACTCATCCCAACTACAACTATGTAAACTGGTGAACCTCTTACCATAAATGCATATGGTGACAAAACTTGAAATGGCTAGCTCTTATTTATTTACATGGTTTACATGTGTCTTTTCTGCAGTGGCAGTGATATGGACCCTAACTCTATAGTTACACCACTTGTGTCGGACAAACTCAAGAATCTAGGTTGGAAACCAATGAAGAAAATAGAGGAAACATTGTTGGATAGTATCGAGTACTATGAGAAGGCAGGGATTTTGCAGGATGAGGGACGCACTTGCCGTCTTCCTCACCTTTTTCATATAGCTATAGAAAAATGAAGCAAACTCTGCATGCGCGCCTTCTAAACATGGTTGATGAATATTTTCCAATAATGTTTATGCTCAGGGGACTTGCTCTTTCAATTGTTTCCCTTTCAGCTAAGCCCCATTCGTTTCCACCAGATTGATTCCGACCAGAATTGAATTGATAAATGTAACAAGAAAATTATGATAGCTACTATAAGAAATCCGGATTTATTCCAGATCAAAAATGAATTTACTCATGATAGGTACACCAAAAGACTCAGAATAATCAATCCACTAGTCAAGAGGTATGGATTCAATCCGGCTCTTTCGTCTCTTGTTCTACCTATCATGATGGGTAAATTAAATCTCGATTCGAAATAATTCAGAGTCTTTATCACAATTTTCTTGATGTATCTATTATTCCGACCGGATTGAAACCGATGAAAGCGAAGGAGCCCTAAATCTGTGGTCCGTCCATCAAGTTGTATGCAATAACGTGTATTTCCGTTCACTCATCCCGCATGGAAGTTGTATGCAATAATGTACATGCTGTTTCGTACTCTCGTTCCCATTTTGAGAATTATAATACGTCTGTGTGCAGTCGATCTACTTGTCAGGGTTGTGTTGTTTTTAGATTCACTCACAGCAGTCACTTTCAGTGTGATCAACGGAGGAATGACTAGAAATTTCGAACAACGTGTAAACCCTAGAACTTCTAACGTCTTCTACTTTTCCTCACGTTTGGGCAGTCTTGTCAGTTGTGCTTTGTTGTGTGGCTATAGGCCCCTCCTAATGCAGACTTCACTATGGAGTCTAAGCCACTCTCAGTGAAAGGGTCATGAGGAAGTTTTCAAGAATGATACATCATCTTTACTATATTGGTTTGCGGGATGACACGTCCTCTCTCAATGCACAGGGTCATAGTACAGTTTCATAGGTTCCTGTAAATATTTAATAGTTGCATGTTGGTTGGTCGATTGTACTATAAAAATGTATCAATTTGTCACAGTGGAAGGGTCATGTGGGTGTTATTCCTGGGACTCCACACCAACCCGGGGTCATGAGGATGACCCTGGTTATATCATGACATGTCATCTCTTTTGCATATGCGGCACCTTATTTAATGTCTATGACCCTCCCATTGAGATTACCCTCTCATTTATAGCTTTTTGCTTTTGTGACACTATATTTATTGAAGAAAGAGAGAGAAAACACAAGAAACCAAGTCTAACAAAAAAATCAAGTCTTCACGCAAATCAAAGCTGACTGTGAGAGAGACAAGTGAGCCATGTGATACTAAGATAGAAAATTGCATTGTGAAAAATAATATTTTGACATGATGTCCAAAAATTAAAAACTATGATAGTTTCAGCATTACCAGTGCCCTAAAACTCTATCTCATACAGGACAGACAACATGGCGGTGGTAACAACCAGGGGCGGTCGTAAAGAAAGTGAGGCATAAGAAACACTTAGATATCATATAGATTAGCAATCTAGTACAAGCAGCAAATAAACTAGCTTACTCAAAATGACCTTGGACACATAACATAATGCTACTAGTACATTACCAGTGCCCTAAAGCTCTATCTCATACAGGACAGACAACATGGCGGTGGTAACAACCAGGGGCGGTCGTAAAGAAAGTGAGGCATAAGAAACACTTAGATATCATATAGATTAGCAATCTAGTACAAGCAGCAAATAAACTAGCTTACTCAAAATGACCTTGGACACATAACATAATGCTACTAGTACACTATCTTGGGCAAAATGAAGTTCCTCCGGATCATGTTCACAAAATAGCATAACCTGAAAATGTGTGTAGACATGTATATTAAAAAAAACAATGGAAAAATTGACAAGGAAAAACATGGCCAAAATGGCATGTGGATGCGGCATCACTAACGCTTTGTCTTCATTCTCACTGGTGGAGAGCGAGGCTTTTGTTCGGGCCTTTAGTCCCGGTTCAACTTTGGAGCCGGGACTAAAGGCCTTTCGTCGACGTGGCCCGAAATGCCCGCTGGAGACACCCAACCTTTAGTCCCGGTTCATATTACGAACCGTGACTAAAGGGGGTGTCCCAACAGCATTTTCCCGCAATGATTGACGCGGGCTTTTAGCACTGGTTGGAATTACCAACCGAGACTAAAGGTTTACCCTTTAGTCTGGGTTGGTAATTCCACCCGGTGCTAATTCTTTAGTCCCGGGTGGAGTTACCAACCGGGACTAAAGTGTGTCCTTTAGTCTCAGTTGGTAACTCCAACCGGGACTAAAGTGTGTCCTTTAGTCTCAGTTGGTAACTCCAACCGGGACTAATAATCCGCGCCCTATAAATCCACCTTCTTCTTCCCCTTTCTCTTGCCCGAGCCATTCTTCACCAAGAGCTCAAGCTCCTCCTCCATGGCGCCTCAACCTTAGAGAGGTGTTGTTGACTTTTTTCTTCATGTATTTGTGAAGATTTCTCTCCTCTAAAGTCTTTCCGAGGTTTGATTCTTCTTCCTCCCATCATTTGTTATGATTAACTGTTCTGATATATTTTAGAGATGGAGAAAATAGAAATCTTAAATCCTAGGTAGGCCTCCGGTTCTCATCATCCAGTTCATAACGGTATACATCATCGAATTTGTCCTTATTCATCTTTCTCTTTGTCAATTTACTTTTTATATAACGGAACATAGAACAAATCTTAATTTTGCATTTAGCTAATTTTATAGAAGTTAGTTTATAAAAAGTATGGTCACTGATAATGGAGATCAAAATGGCTATCAAGTGACCTCTGTATGTCATTGTATCACAAGTCCCCAAGCAAAAAACTAGTCAGCTTCTAGCTTTTGAACCTCTGCTTCAAACACATTTATGAATTCACATATTGTGTTGAGATGATCAACATGTTAAGGAAGAATGTAGGTAGGCCTCCAGTTCTCATCATCTAGTTCGTAACGGTATACATCACCGAATTCACCCTTCTTCATCTTTCTCTTTGTTAATTTACTTTTTAATATGACGGAACATAGAACTAATCTTAATTTTGCATTTAGCTAATTTTATAGAAGTTATTTTATAAAAAGTATGGTCACTGATAATGGAGATCAGATCAAAATGGCCATCAAGTGACCTCTGTATATCATTGTATTACAAGTCCCCAAGCTAAAAACTAGTCAGCTTCTAGCTTGTAAACCTCTGCTTCTAACACATTTATGAATTCACGTATTGTGTTCAGATGATCAACATGTTAAGAAAGAATGTAGGTAGGCCTCCAGTTCTTATCATCTAGTTCATAACGGTATACATCATCGAATTCACCCTTCTTCATCTTTCTCTTTGTTAATTTACTTTTTAATATGACGGAACATAGAACTAATCTTAATTTTGCATTTAGCTAATTTTATAGAAGTTAGTTTATAAAAAGTATGGTCACTGATAATGGAGATCAAAATGGCCATCAAGTGACCTCTGTATGTCATTGTATCACAGGTCCCCAAGCTAAAAACTAGTGAGCTTCTAGCTTTTGAACCTCTGCTTCAAACACATTTATGAATTCGCGTATTGTGTTGAGGTGATCAACATGTTAAGGAATAATGTAGGTAGGCCTCCAGTTCTCATCATCCAGTTCATAACGGTATACATCATCGAATTCACCCTTCCTCATCTTTCTCTTTATTAATTTACTTTGTAATATAACAGAACATAGAACTAATATTAATTTTGCATTTAGCTAATTTTATAGAAGTTAGTTTATAAAAAGTACGGTCACTGATAATGGAGATCAAAATGGCCATCAAGTGACCTCTGTATGTCATTGTATCAGAAGTCCACAAGCTAAAAACTAAGCTTCTAGCTTTTGAACCTTTGCTTCAAACACATTTATGAATTCACGTATTGTGTTGAGGTGATCAACATGTTAAGGAATAATATAGGTAGGCCTCCAGTTCTCATCATCTAGTTCATAACGGTATATATCATCGAATTCACCCTTCTTCATCGTTCTCTTTGTTAATTTACTTTTTAATATGATGCAGATGAATCGTCAATGGATGAATGTCGACAGACGATCCCCGGAGTACATTGCTGGCATGCAAGCTTTTCTCGAAGTGGCCAAAGCCAACAAGAACCCAAAGGGATTCATGTGTTGTCCATGCTCTTTGTGCAGAAACGACAAAGACTACTCTGACTGGGGGACTCTTCACCTCCACTTGATTAAAAACAGATTCATGGCGAACTATGTGCTTTGGACCAGGCACAGTGAAAGAGGGGTTGTGATGGAAGAGAACGAAGATAAGGAGGATGATAATAACATTCCTGATTGGGCCGCAGGGCAAGATTTTGCGGATACTTTAATGGAAGATGCTGACGAAGAAGAGATACCAGAAGACGGCCATGTTGATGATCTTGGTCTAGTTCTAAAAGATGCACAAAGGGACTGTGAAAAATGATAATGAAAAGGCAAAGTTGCGTCGTATGATAGAAGATCATAGAAAACTATTGTACCCAGATTGCAATCAGGGTCAACAAAAAGTTTGGTACTACACTTGAAATGTTGCAATGGAAGGCAAAATATGGTGCGTCTGATAAAGCATTTGAGGGGATGCTAAAAATTGTGAAGGACAAGCTTCCTGAGAACAATGAATTACCGTCAACAACATATGAAGCGAAATAGATTGTGTGCCCTCTGGGGTTGGATGTTCAGAAGATCCATGCCTGCCCTAATGATTGCATCCTATACCGAGGCACGGAACACGGGAATTTGGAAGCTTGTCTTGTGTGCAACGCGCTACGTTATAAGATCTGGAAAGATGATGATCCTGGTGCTCCCGAGGGGACACCTCCCAAGGTGACGAAAGTACCGGCGAAGGTTATGTGGTATTTTCCTATAATACCACGTTTGAAGCGTTTGTTCAGGAACAAAGAAAATGCTAAGTTGTTGACATGGCACAAAAGTGATCGTAAGCAAGACCACATGCTGAGACATCCGACAGATGGGTCTCAATGGAGAAAGATTGATAGAAAATACAAAGATTTTGCTGGGGAAGCAAGAAACATAAGATTTGGTTTAAGCACAGATGGCTTCAATCCATTTGGTGAATTTAGCAGTGGTCATAGCACTTGGCCTGTGACACTTCATGTTCAACCTTCCTGGTTGGATGTGCATGAAGCGAAAGTTCATTATGATGTCGGTGCTAATCCAAAGTCCAAAACAACCTGGCAACGACATTGATGTGTTTCTAAGACCATTGGTTGATGAACTATTACTTCTATGGAAGAAAGAAGGTGTACGTGTGTGGGATGAGAATAAGAAAGAGAACTTCAACCTACGAGCATTGTTATTCATTACCATCAACAATTGGCCTGCTTTAAGTAACCTATCTGGGCACTCAAATAAGGGATATCGAGCCTGCACCCACTGTTTACATAAAACAGACGGTATTCATCTGAAAAATTGTAAGAAGGTTGTGTATATGGGTCACCGTCGCTTTCTTCCTGACAAGCATCCCTTAAGGAAGAAAGGTTTGCATTGGAAAGGAAAGGCTGATCATCGTACAAAGCCCCCCATTTTAAAGGTAAGGAGATATTTGAGATGGTAAAGGATCTAAGGTTTGTCTTTGGAAAGGGTGATGATAGTGAACCTGTTCCACATGATGCTAATGGGCGTGCACCAATGTGGAAGAAGAAATCTATATTTTGGGAGTTACCTTATTGGGAAATTCTTGAGGTCCGGAATGCTATTGACGAAGAATCTTTGTCTGAATGTCCTAGGCTTCTTGGGTTGTTACAAGAACTCTAAGGATACATTAGACGTACGACGGGACCTGAAAAATATCCATAGGAATGAAGCACCTCCGATAGAGGTTGATGAGGAAGAAGCAGATCCTGAAGAGGTTGAGGAGGAAGAACAAGATTACTTAGGTCCTGCTAGTTACACCCTGAGCAAGGAAGAGAAGGACATCATGTTTGATTGCCTAATCAGTATGAAGGTTCCATCTGGCTACTCATCGAATATAAAAGGGACAATAAGTATGAAAGATAAGAAGTTCACAAATCTAAAGGCCCACGACTGCCACATGTTGATGACACAGTTACTTCCAGTTGCGTTGAGGGGTGTTCTACCAGAGAAAGTACGATTAGCGCTCGTAAAGCTTTGTGCATTTCTCAATGCAATTTCACAGAAGGCAATCGATCTAAGGAACCTAGTGAAGCTACAAAATGATGTTGTGCAATGTCTTGTCAGCTTTGAGTTGGCATTTCCACCTTCATTCTTCTATATTATGACTCACCTCCTGGTGCACCTTGTGAAAGAGATTACTATTCTTGGACCAGTATACTTGCACAACATGTGGCCTTTTGAGAGGTTCATGTCAGTCCTCAAGAAATATGTTCTTAACCGCGCACGTCCGGAAGGAAGCATCGCCAAAGGATATGTAACTGAGGAGGTCATTGAGTTTTGTGTGGACTTTGTCGACTCAATTGACTCGATTGGGGTTCCAGTATCACGACACGAGGGGAGACTACTAGGAAAAGGCACCATTGGAAGGAAAGCATGTTTCAGCAATGATACTGATTTGTTCAATAAAGCACACCTAGTTGTTCTGCAACAATCAACCTTGGTGACTCCATACATAGAGGAACACAAGTAGATTATTTCTTCACAAAATCCATCCAAAACTGAAGCATGGTTTACACGCCATCACCTGGAAAATTTCCCCTCGTGGTTGAGTGAACAAGTTATTGGTGCTTCCACAATTCACCCACAACTCGCTTTGTTAGCCAGGGGACCTTCTAGCACAATTGTCAAATTCCAAGCTTACGATATAAATTGTTATACTTTTTACACAAGATACCAAGATCGGAAAACCACACACCAAAATAGTGGTGTCCGTATAGATCCCATGGACAGCAACAATAACAAGAACTCATATTATGGTGTCATAGAAGAGATATGGGAGCTTGAGTACGGGCCACTTAACATCCCTCTGTTTCTTTGCCAATGGGTAAAACTAACTGGAGGTGGCATAAGGAAAGATCAATATGGAATGACAATAGTCGACCTGACCAAGATTGGTTTCAAAGATGAACCATTCGTCCTTGCCAAAAATGTGCATCAAGTTTTCTATGTCAAGGATATGACTAGCAAACCGAAGAATAAAAATCCCGAAGGACGACAAGAGCCAAAGCGACACATTGTTCTTCCAGGTAAAAGAGTAATTGTGGGAGTCGAGGACAGAACAGACAAATCAGATGACTATGATCAGTTCGATGGCATGCCTCCATTCGCTGTCAAAGTTGACCCAAGCATACCGCTGGGAAATGAAGAGACACCGTACGTACGTCACGACCATGACCAAGGAACTTTCGTCAAGAAAAGAAACTTCAATATTGTATTGTAATGATTAATGTTCAAATCATTTGTGTAATGTTCTATGAGTGTATTCCTTTAGTTATTTGAAATGAAACTTGTTAAAGCCTTTCAGATGCCCTGTAAGAAGTAACCACAAAGTTTGACATTTTTCTTATGTTCTAGGAGACAAATATTGTCGAGTCCGAAAAGAAAATAATTATTTCAACTATTAAATTATTTTTTATATTGGAAAGTTAAGGCTGTTAACACTTAACTAAATATAATTTTGCATGGTTCAAATATTAAACTTACCATTTTTTAAAAATATTACAAAAGAGAAAGATTGAGAAAATGAGGAGGGAAAATGGGAAAAGAATTAAAGTCCCGCTCATAATACACCTTTAGTCCCGGGTCGTGTAACGAACCGAGACGAAAGGCAACCCTTTTGTCACCCTTTAGTCCTGGGTGGTATCACCAATCGTGACAAAAGACCACCCTTTTGTCATGGTTCGTTACACGACCCGGGACTAAAGGTGTGTACATATAAAACTAGTGACCCTCCCCCTCCAGCACTTAGCCACTTTTTCGTCCCCGATCCACCGCCGTCGTCGTCGTGTCCTCCTCCGCCGCCGCCGCCGTCATCCTACCCAATCTCCGCTTCCGTGGCGCCCCCTGTCCTCTGCCCCACGGGATTCTCCGCCGCCGCCGGCCTCCCGAAATCCGCCGACACCCTCGCCCCCCACCACGCCGCCAGTCCGCCGTCGTCGGCCCCCGGACCGCGGGCGGCTTCCTCCCTGTCGGTGCGGAATATGGTCCCGACACTAACCAGTAGAAAGCGCCGAGGTCTATCCCTCAATGGTCGATGCTAAGCAATGAGAGAGACGGGTTTTATCCTGGTTCCGGCCGAGGGGGGTGTACGTCCAGCAGTGGCGTGCTCAAGGCACTGTATTGCTCAGCACCGGGGGTGCCTGTAGTGGGGCTGCTACAAGCAAGGCGGGAGAGGAAGAGTGGCTTCCAAGTCCCTGGAGGAGTGGCTGAAGATATCGTGGGAGAATTGGAGAATGAGTGCGTGGTGTGCCGGGGAGTTCATGTCTGTCTTCCCCCGGCGGCTGGGGGGTTCGCCCCCCCTTTTATAGATCAAGGGGGAGGCGGATTACATGCGCGCCGCGCTATCTAGCTACGTGGGGAAGCACGACGTGCTATGCTGTAGAGTGGGCGGCCGTCCGGACGATCCTCGCAGCGATCTAGCCATCATGGCCTACCTTGTACCCGAACAGTGGCGGTTCGAGGGTAGAAGGGCGGTGGATGGTGGCGATGTCCTCTGATAGGCTCAAGGGAGGTGCTGACGTTGGCCTGTACGGGGCACAGGAGTAGGCAAAACAGCATCCCTTTCCGACGTGCTTCACAGTGCTGGGGTTGTTGCTACAGCGTCTGGCGTGCACCTGCATGCGCGGGGACGGCGGCCACACCGTTACAGTGGCAGGGATGGTGCTCCACCGGCCTAGCACCTCCACCTAACCCTGCAGGGTCACAAGAAAGTGAATCGAGGGTGCATCCGGCCCCCCTTCGAGGGCTCGGCGCGTTAGCCGTACTAGAGCAGGCGCACGGCGTCACGGGACTGACACCGGCCGCGCTGCACAGTCCCTCCCCACAGTGATGGGGATGGGCTCCTCCCTGGGGAGTTGGTGCGGCGGCACCGGGGCGCGAGCCCCGGGCGCATGATGACGCCGTCCCACTGGTGTCAGGGCGTTAAATGCCCGTGTACGGGGGCCGGCGCACGCGTGAGGGGCGCCCTCGAGCGTGGCGGACCCCGGCCGAGGGTGGGACGTACCCTCGAGCGAGGCGGAACTTGCTCGAGGGGGAGCGAGCCCTCGAGCGAGGCGGAGCCCACTCGAGGGAAGTGCTACCCCTCGAACGGGGCGGAGCCGCCCGAGGGGGGCGCGCATCCTCGAACGAGGCGGAGCCTGCCCGAGGGGATCTCTAAGAGGGCCGCCTTGATGGGCCGTCGGGGTCCTTGCGGCGTGGGCTGTTCCCTGCATGGTTAGGCAAATTGTGTTTTGGCTTTGTTGCGGGTTTTAAGTGAGGGTTTCCCCGTTGTTTAAGGGGACCTCTAGGGCTGTCCCCGACAGTAGCCCCCGAGCATCTGCGGGTTTGCCATTGAGGCTCCCGCAGATGCTGGAACCTACTGATAGGACGTTCTTCCCTCCTTGTTTTGCGAATGCTTTCCGTGGGGCCGCGTCAGCGGACCCGCGGGTCTAGCCCCCGAAGCCCTGCAGGAGCGTGGGTGCTCCTGTAGGGGTTAACCGCGAGAACTGGTCAGAGGGTGTGGCACATGTTTCATCCGGCATCGGCAGTGTCTCAGTCGGCTTCGGTGACGCACGCGCGGCTGGCGCTGTCTCCGGCGGGTGCAGGCCAAGGAGGTGTAGCCGTGCGTTAAGCCCCCGAGCCTGGGCCCGTTCGAGGCGATCGGGTAGAGCTTTACGACTTGTTTTTTAACGCGCCCTCGCCGTCCCTCCGCGGGATGGAGGGTGAGGTTTCCGCAACCCCCATCGAGCGGGTCGCGAATTGCGGATTCCTCTTTGAGCTGCTAGTGGGTGGTTCGAGTGGACGCCCATGCCCCGTTCGATAAGGGTAGGCCGCGTGGTCCGCAGACACATCCATGGAAGCGCTTGCGTGGGTTTGCTAGGTGGGGCTCGGTCTCGTTCGATAGGAACCGAGGGCGCGGAAGCTCTCCCTCGGTGGGATCCCCCGGCTAGGCGCCCTCGGCCGGCTCTCGAACACGACATGTGGGGCACCCTCGAGCCGGCGGGCTCGAGGAACGGCTCGAATGCGCGTGCCTTCGTCGTCCCTGACTCTGCGATCTGATGCGCCTGTTCGAACCCGTCGAGGGTCAGGCTTCGAACCTCTGATCAGTAGGGCCGTGCGGGGTCGCGCCTGGGCGGCCCTGTCTTTTGCGTTTGCGGCCGTCGAGGGGTCTGGGCGAGCCAGCCCTCGAGGCGCTGGTTGGTAGCACAGCGCGGCATGGGTGCTTGTGGTGCCTGCTTTACTTCAAGCGGCCCTGGGCGACCTTCTCACGCATGTGCCCTTTTTAGAGGGTTGATATTGTCTCAAGCCAGGGGCTCGTGCCGCTCGAGGGTTTTGCGTGGCATGGGTGCCCGCGGTGCCTGCTTTACTTCAAGCAGGCCCCGGGCGGCCTTCTCACGTCGATGTCCCTTCGAGGGCTGACATCGTCTTGAGCCAAGGGCTCGTGCCGCTCGAGGGTTTTGCGTGGCATGGTTGCCCGCGGTGCCCCGCTTCCTTCAAGCAGGCCCCGGGCGGCCTTCTCACGCCGATGTCCTTTCGAGGGCTGACATCGTCTTGAGCCAAGGGCTCGTGCTGCTCAAGGGTTTTGCGTGGCATGGGTGCCCGCGGTGCCTGCTTTACTTCAAGCAGGCCCCGGGCGACCTTCTCACGCCGATGTCCCTTCGAGGGCTTACTTCGTCTCGAGCCAGGGGTTCGCCTCGCTCGAGGGTTCTCCTTGTTTGGCAAGGGACCGGGTCATTAAATGCCTCGCAGTCGAGGCTGCGGTTCTGCAATGCAGGCGCGCCTTTTTAGGCGTTGCGGCCGCGCGCGCGCGCGTAGTGGGCGGCGTGGCAGGCGGATGTGAATGCTTGCCTCGGTTCCTGCTAGTATTCGCCGCGATGATGGCTCGTCCGCGGTGATGTGGCCGCTGCGGTCGTGGTGGGGACCGTTCGTCGGCGTGAAGAGAAGATTCCCTGCAGTTAATGCGCGCGGGACATCCGCCCCGGAGAGCTCGCCCGCGGCTTATAAATCTGAGGGGAGGGGGAGACGGCAGTTTTTTACCTTAGCGCCTCACCGTTCCAGCCCCTTGTTCCTTCGTCTTCGCCTCGCCTCTGCCACCGTGCGGTGTCGCCATTAGAGCTCTTCTTCCGTTTCTCGTCCTCCGCTCTCGCATTTCTTCTCCTCATGGCACCGCCTCCGCCCCTCACGATCCTTGACCCGTACGCCTGGGAGCGGTCGACGGTGACTCCGCTGGCCCTTGGCGAGCTGGTCGCCGCCGGCCAGCTGACGGCCAATGAGGATGGACGCCCGGCGGAGTGGATAGTGCCGCCAGCGGGGGACCGCGCGCCCAACCCGCCGGAAGGCTACGTGGTCAGCTTCGTCCGCTTCCACGAGCGGGGCTTCAATGCGCCGGCGAGCTGCTTCATGCAGGCGCTGTGCCACTACTACGGCGTGGAGTTGCACAACTTCGCGCCCAACGCGATCTCGCAGGCGGCCACGTTCGTGGGCGTCTGCGAGGGGTACCTGGGGATCCCAGTCAACTGGGAACTCTGGGTGCACCTCTTTCGCGCGGAGCTCTTCACGCAACCCACGACGGAGCCGAGGACCCGCCGCGCAGTGCGCGTCGGCGGGATGTCGCTCGCCCTGCGGGTGCAGTTCAAGGACGTCTACATCCCCTGCACCATGACGACGAACAACGCCGGCTGGGAGCGGGGATGGTTCTACTTGCGTAACGCCGAGCCCGGCCTTCCCCCCTACACTGGTCGGGTGTTCAAGGAGAAGCCCAGCTCCTGGGGCTACGGGGTGTCTACGGCCCAGCACCGGAGGCGGCAGGACTCGGTCCTGGCCGCCCTGAAGAGCCTGGCGGCGCAGGGGCTGACCGCGTTGGGCGTCCTCGCCTTCCTCCATCACCGGCGGATCGTGCCTCTGATGGAGAGGCCGCTCTGCATCTACGAGATGACGGAGGCGGCCAACCCCGTCGATCTGGCGAGGTCGCGGATGCTCCCGACCCCCCTTGGGCGGCCGTACGCGCTCACCCGGGCGCGGAACGCCGTCGACACCCGGATGCCGATGCATCCGGACCGGACCCCATGGGACCTCGAGATGCTCCCCACCGGCCCGCTGGTGAGTGTGGTTCTTGATTTTGTTTAAGTTCTTGGTGTTGCTTCTGCCTCCTGACGCGTCCTTGATGTTTCTGCATGCAGCTGGTGAGCTTTACCGCCTCGAAGTCCGTTCCGCCCACCCCTGACTCCCGCGCGCTCGGTCGGGCAGCGCAGCAGCGGGAGCAGGAGCGGGCGGCGCGCGAGGAGGGAGCGCGCGAGGGGCGGCGCAACGAGCGCCGTGAGCGGCGGAACGCGGAGTACCGGCGGCGCGAAGAGCTGGGGCTCTCCTCCCCGGGGATTGAGGAGTACTCGTCCTCGGGGGAGGACGAAGAGGAAGAGGCTGAGGGGGAGGCCCCTCCGATAGGGTGGGAGCCCTCGCCCCCGTCGCCGGAGCCGGCGCCGGCGGCAAGGGCGGCATCGCCGCGGGGCGGGGCGCAACGGCGCCCGCCGCCGTGCAATCGTCAACGAGGGCGGCGCGCGCCGCGCGGGGCGCCGGCTCGTGCCGGCGAGGTGCGCCCGGCGAGCGCGCCCGTGCGCGCGTCAAGCGTGCTCGCGCGCGTGGCGGCGTCGTCGGGGAGGCGCGACGGCGGGCGCACCCGCACGCGGGGGCGAGCGTGCTCGCGCGCGCGTCGGCGCCGTGCCGTCCGGAGGCGCGGCGTCGGGCGTGCCCGCGCGCGCGGGCGGGTGCGCCTACGCGCGCGGCGGCGCCGTCGGGGGGCGCGGCGGCGGGTGTGCCTGCTGCACCGGCCTCATCCGCTGAGGCCTCGAGGAAAAGGAAACGTGCCTTCTCCTCTTCGAGGTAAGGAGCTCGCCTTTTTCGCTTGGCTTGGTTTTGTGATGACCAAACACTCTAACTTTTCGTTTGTGCCTGCGCAGGGTGGTGCCAACCGTGCCTCCCCTCGCACCGGCCAAGGTGCTGAGGACGGACGCGTCCATCCCCACCGGCGGCGCTCGTCGAGGGCGCCGCGGGCGGGGGTAAGCACGACGGCGGCGGGCGAGAGCTCGCGAGGGCACGGCCGGGGCCCCGAGGGCCTCGGCCGGCGGATCGGCCGCCGCGGCGCGGCCGGCGGTCACCGAGGAGCGACCGGCGCGCGCCATTGTGGGGGCGCGAGGCCGCGGTATCGGCCGTGGCGGAGGCGCGCCCACGAGAGGATGTTGCCGTGGAGGCGCGGTCCGTGGCGCCGGTTGCGAGAGGAGGCGGAGCGGGTGCAACCCGCGGCGGCGCCCGTGGTCGCAGGGCGCGGCCGGGAGGTGGTGGCCGTGGCGCCGCGTCGGGCGCCCGCGGCCACGGAGGCGCAAGTGGAGGAGCCGGTGGAGGGCGGCGCAAGGGCCGGTGCCCGCCGGCGGTTCCCGGCGGGAGGTGGTGGAGGTCCCGGATGACGACTCCCCGCCGCCCGGATGGGATCAGTGGGCTAGCTTTCCCACACGCTCCCCCGAGCCCCCGGAGGGGGCCCTCGTGAGGCGGCACGAGGGGCACATGGTGGCGGGGGACCGCGGACACGGTGCCGAGGCCTCGACCTCCCGCGCCGGCCACCCCGCCCGGTGGAGGGGGCCGTCGACGATCCCCCCGCGTTTGCTGACGCCCGGGGGGAGCAGGAGCTCTGGGGAGAGCTCCGGAGCCACGGCGCCACGCTCAACCGCACGCTAAACGAGGCGCTGCGGGTCCATGGCAGCCCTGCATGGCGCGTCTTCCAGGTAGGGAGTGGTTGCTCACTTTCTTCCATCTCTCGTTTTTGTGTGCTGCCCCCGTGTCGCAGCGCTTACGGGTTTTGATTTGTGGGTGCCAGGAGCTCGAGCGCCGCGCCCACGACAAGTACGACGCCTTCGACCGGGTGAACGCCGAGGTCCACCAGCTCCGGGAGCGGTGCAGCGCTTTCGACGCGCTTGCTGACGCCCTCAGGACGCCGGACGGCGGGCCGGCGTGCGGGCCATGGCCTGGCGCGGCGAGCTCCCCGAGAGCTCGAGGCAGGACCCAGCGTGCCGCTCGAGCCTCGAGCGGGTCCGCACAGCTCTCATCGATCGTGATGAGGCTCTGTGGCAGGCGCGCTCGGACTTGGAGAAGATGCGGACGCTGGCCACCAATTGGGAGGCGGAGGTGGCCAACGTCCGCGGCGAGAACCGGGAGCTCCGTTCGTCGCTCAAGGGGGCGCAAGCGCGGCGGCGCGGCCGAGGAGCGGGCGCACGGGCCGGAGCACGGGCCAAGGAGGCCGACGACTTGAAGGCCGCCCACGACGCCAAGGCCGCGGCGCTCGTCGCCGCCCGAGGAGCAGCTCGCAAGAGCGCACCGCCCGCCAAGGGGCCGAGGGGAGGCTCCGGCGAGGAACAGGGCCGCCCTCGTCGACGCCCGGACGGCGCTGGAGAAGGAGCGCGTCGCTCGCGAGGCAGCGCAGAAGTCATTGGCGGAGCGGGACGACAAGCTCTCCAAGGCCGAGGGTGAGCTTATTGTGCTCAGCATTGCAAGCGCAAACCAGGAGATGGCCCTCCAGGAGCAGAGCGAGGTCGTCAAGCGCCTCGAGCTGGCGGTCGAGGCCGAGCGCCGTGCTCTCGAGATGGAGAGGAAACAAGTCGAAGGTGAGCCACTATTTGACTCTTGCCTTGTTGGTTTTTCTGTTAGAGGGCTCGCGTTCCCCTTTTTGATTTCTTTCTTGTCTTGGCGATTCCATGCTTGCGCACCGCCCTGGGGCACGCAGCTGAGCGGGCTGAAGCGTTGCAGGCTTCCTACAACTCCTCCGAGCAGGAGCTGCGGGAGCTGCGTGGTGCGGCCCTCGAGACCTGCCGTGCCGTGGAGGAGGGCGAAGCACGGGCGGCGGCTCGGCCGCCGGCACCGCCCGCGTGCCCTTGGCGGTCACGTCACCGAGCGGATGCGCCGGGCGCTGCATCTGGGCGTCCAGAAGGCCCTCGGAGTGGTGCGGTCCCACTACGAGGTCAACTTCGAGGCGCTGGCGGAGGGCTACATCGTTCCCGAGGGCGTCGAGGACGAGGTAGCGATGGAGCGTGTGGATGCGCTCGCCGCCGACGCCGCCGGGTCGCTCGCCGAAGCCTTCGAGGAGTTCCTCTTCCCGGACGCCGCTGATGCTGCCGCTCCTCCCGCCTGAAAGCAGTTGGGCGCTACGCCCGTTTTTTATTTGTGTATTAGTATTCTGGCCACGCGGCCTTGTAAATAAGCACATTATCTCAGTCGCAAACATTTGTTGATACGAAATGAAGTCTTTTGCTTATTGCGCTTTTTTGTTCCTCCTTCTTCCTGAGTAGATTTTACTTAGGGGAGTTCGATTTTCGCGGGGGGCCTGCTGGGTCGGAGGCGAGAGAGAAGGGCCGTATCCTCGCGGCGTAGGCTATCTCTGACTCGCGCGCTCCTTCCGTTAGGCCGCCTGCGCCCTGTTCGAATCGTTGCTCGAGGTTGAAGTAGGAAACAAACTTAGCGCGTGTGAGTTGTTTTGTTTTTGCGCGAGGGTAACTTGGGTTTCAGGGGAAAGCCGAGTTGCCCTTTCCATTAGACTTGAGGTGTTTACATAGTTGCCACCAACTGGGGCGTTGGCCATGTGATTTCTACAACATAAAAATGCTTGGGAATCCTAGCTAGGGGTAGAAACGACGTAGCTGTTGGATGTTCCAAGCGTTGGTGAGCTCTTCACCGTCCTCGTTGGCCAGCTTGTACGTGCCGGGCTTGAGTACCTTCACCACGACGTAGGGTCCCTCCCATGGGGGCGATAGCTTGTGGCGCCCTCGGTTGTCTTGACGTAGCCTTAGGACCAGATCCCCTTCGCTGAAATCCCGCCGGCGTATCTTGCGTGCTTGATAGCGCCTGAGGGACTGCCGGTACCTCGCGGAATGCATCAGGGCCACGAGGTGTGCCTCGTCCAGCTGATCCAACGAGTCCTCGCGGGCTCGCTGGCTAGCATCCTCGTCGTAGCCTCGAACCCTGGGCGAGCCGTATTCTAAGTCCGTGGGGAGGACGGCCTCCGCGCCGTGGACTAGGAAAAACGGGGTGAACCCAGTGGCTCTGCTCGGGGTGGTCCTTAGGCTCCACACAACCGCTGGTAATTCTTGGAGCCATTTTCGCCCGCATTTGTTCGGTGGTCGAAAATTCTGGGCTTTAGGCCTTGTAAGATCATGCCATTGGCACGTTCTACTTGGCCGTTGGTCTGTGGGTGCGCCACAGCTGCCCAATCCACACGGATGTGGAACTTGTCGCAGAACTCCAAAAACTTCCTGCTCGTGAACTAGGACCCATTGTCTGTAATGATGGAGTTTGGCACTCCAAAGCGGTAGACGATGTCGGTGAAGAATGTTACCGCCTGCTCCGCCCTGAGGTTCGTGACGGGGCGCACCTCGACCCACTTGGAGAACTTTTCGATCGCGACCAACAAGTGGGTGAAGCATTCGGGCGCCTTCCGTAGGGGCCCGACGATGTCCAGCCCCCACACGGCGAATGGCCATGTCACGGGGATGGTTTGCAGGGCATGGGCGGGCAAGTTGGACTTGCGGGCGTAGAACTGGCACCCTTCGCAGGTGCGTACGATTTCGCTGGCGTCCGCGACCGCGGTAGTCCAGTAAAAGCCCTGGCGGAACGCGTTGCCGACGAGGGTGCGGGGCGCGGCGTGGTGGCCACAGATCCCCGCGTGGATGTCCCGTAGGAGCTCGCGCCCCTCGGGAATGGGCACGCACCGCTGTAGGATGCCGGAGGCGGCGCGCTTGTACAGCTCGCCGTCAACGAGGGCAAAATATTTGGCCGTCCTGGCAATGCGCCTGACTGCGGCCCGGTCCGCGGGGAGTTCCCCTCGGGCGATCCAGGCGATGTATTTTTCGCGCCAGTCCTCTTAGACAGGAGCCGTCTCGATGTCCATCACGTCGGCCTCGTGGGAGTCGTACCCCTCGAGGAGGGAGAGCACGTACGCCTCGTTCGAGGGGTCCTCGTCCATGGGTTCCGCACCCGCTGGATTCGAGGGAGCCCCCGAGGGTTCGTTGTGACTCGAGGGGTAGGGCTCGAAGACGACCGAGGGTTGAGCGACGTCGCGCGCGAAAACGTTTGGGGGGACGGTGATCCGCCCGGACGCGATTTTGGCGAGCTCGTCCGCCTCCTCGTTGTACCGGCGGGTTACGTGGTTGAGCTCGATGCCGTAGAACTTGTCTTCGAGGGCTCGCACGGCTTTGCAGTAGGCCTCCATCTTGTCGTCGTGGCAGCTCGCGTTCTTCATGACCTGATCGATCACGAGCTGCGAGTCCCCCCGCACGTCGAGGCGCTTGACGCCTAACTCAATGGCGATTTTGAGGCCGCTGAGGAGGGCCACGTATTCGGCCATATTGTTAGACGCGGGGAAGTGGAGGCGCACCGCGTACCGCATGTGTTCCCTGAGGGGTGACACGAAGAGCAGGCCCGCGCCCGCTCCCCGTTTTCATCACCGAGCCGTCGAAGAACGAGAGTCCAAGACTCCGCTTGGATGCCGCGGCGGCCGTAGGCTGCGTATCCGTCCACTCAGCGACGAAATCAGCCAAAATTTGGGATTTGACGCCTTGCGCGGGGCGTAGGCGAGTGTCTCGCCCATCAGCTCTACGGACCACTTGGCGATCCTGCCCGCAGCGTCGGGGTTGCGGATGATCTCCCCTAGTGGGAAGGAGGAAACCACCATGACAGGGTGGGCCTCGAAGTAGTGGCGGAGCTTGCGCCGCGCAAGGACTACCGCGTACAGCAATTTCTGGACCTGGGGGTAGCGCGTCTTCGTGTCTGACAGGACCTCGCTGATGTAGTAGATCGGCCGCTGTACAGGCAAGGCGTGCCCTTCCTCCGTGCGCTCCACGACGATCACGGCGCTGACCACCTAGGTGGTTGCGGCCACGTAGAGCTGCAGGGGTTCGCCGTCTTGCGGCGGTGTGAGGATCGGGGCGTGCGTTAGAGACACCTTCAGCTTGTCGTGCGCATCCTGGGCCTCGGTGGTCCAGGAGAAGCGCTCGTGCTTCTTGAGGAGGCGATAGAGGGGCAGGCCCTTCTCACCGAGCCGCGAGATGAAGCGGCTCAAGGCGGCGAGGCATCCCAACACCTTCTGCACCCCTTTGAGGTCCCGGATCGGACCCATTCGTTCGAGGGCCGCAACCTTTTCAGGGTTGGCCTCGATTCCCCGCTGGGAGACAATGTATCCCAGGAGCATGCCCCGCGGCACTCCAAAGACACACTTTTCGGGGTTTAACTTGACCCCGTTGGCCCGTAGGCAGCTGAACGCGACGCCAAGGTCGCCAACCAGGTCGTCCGCCTTTCTGGTCTTTACGACGATGTCGTCCACGTATGCTTCGACCGTTCGCCCGATGTGATCCCCAAAAACGTGCTGCATGCAACGTTGGTAGGTTGCACCCGCATTTCTGAGGCCGAACGGCATCGTGACGTAGCAGAACGTCCCGAACGGTGTGATGAACGAAGTCGCGAGCTGGTCGGACTCTTTCATCTTTATTTGGTGGTACCCGGAATAGGCATCAAGGAAGCAAAGCAATTCGCACCCAGCCGTTGAATCAACAATTTGATCAATGCGTGGCAAATGAAAAGGAACTTTAGGACACGCTTTATTAAGGCTAGTGTAGTCTATACACATCCGCCACTTCCCATTCTTTTTCTTTACAAGCACGGGGTTTGCTAGCCACGTTGGGTGGAACACCTCCTTGATGAATCCGGCCTCGAGAAGCTTCCGCAGCTCCGCTCCGATTGCCCGTCGCCGCTCCTTGTCGAAGCGGCGCGGCTCGTTCGCACTCGCGCGGGCGTTTGGCGGGATGTCAAGGGAGTGCTCGGCGACTTCCCTCGGGATGCCTGGCATATCCGAGGGGCTCCACGCGAAGATGTCGGCGTTGGCGCGGAGGAAGTCGACGAGCACCACTTCCTATTTGGGGTCGAGGGTGGAGCTGACCCTCAACGCCTTGCCCTCGGGGGCTGAAGGGTCGAGGGGGACCCCCTTGGTCTGCTCTGCGGCCTCGAAGGTGCCGGCGTGCTTGGCGGCAGAGTCGAGGTCGTCGTTGACCATCTTCTCCAACGTGTTCACCAGCGCTTCATCCAGCGCCAGTGCCTCTGCGTGCTCCACGCACTCGACGTCTCAGTCGAATGCGTGCTCGATGGATGAGCCGACGGTGATGATGCCGTTTGGTCCCGGCATCTTCATCTTCAAGTAAGTATAATTGGGGACCGCCATGAATTTGGCGTAACAGGGTCGCCCAAGTATAGCGTGGTAGGCCCCTTTGAACCCCACCACCTCGAAGGTGAGGATCTCCTTGCGGAAGTTCTTTGGGGTGCCAAACCAAACTGGCAGGTCGATCTGCCCGAGGGGCTGGACCTGCTTGCCCGGCGCAATGCCATGGAATGGCTTCGTGCTGGGCCGCAGCTGGTCCAGCCCGATCCCCATCAAGCGCAACGTATGCGCGTAGAGGATATTGAGGCTGCTGCCTCCGTCCATGAGGACCTTCGAGAACCGGCGTTCCCGATGATGGGGTCGACCACCGGCGGGTGCGGCCCGGTTGGGGACGCGGTTCGGGTGGTCCTCCCGGGCCGAAGGTGATGGCGTCCTCCGACCAATTGAGGAAGGATGGAGGCGCCCTCTCGCGGCGAGGACCTCGTCTTGCTCCTTCTTGCGGCGGCGGGTCGTCATGTCGACGGTTGGCCCCCCAAAGATGAGGAACACATTTTCGACGGCGGGGAAGCCGCCCGCGTCGCCATCGCCTCCGTCTTTCTTGGCCTCTGCCTCCTTCGCGGCGGCACGGCCATAGAACTTCTTGAGCATATCGCACTGCTCAAGGGTGTGGTTCACTGGGGTCTTGTGGTAGGGACATGGCTTTTTCAGCATGTCGTCGAACACCCCCGGGCCTCGAGGGGCCGATCGAGGGCCTCGTCGAGCTGGGTCGACAGCAAGGGCCTCGGCATTGCCGCCGTCGCGCCCCTGCTCGCGCGCCTCGCGGCGCGGCTTCTTCCCCTTCTTGCCCCGCTTGTCATTGCGGTGGGGCTCCTTGGACTTGCTGCCCTCCACGGGCGCGTCCTCCGAACGCTTGCCTTTCTTGCCGTCGAAGATCGCCCCCACGGCCTCCTCTCCGGAGGCGAAGCTGGTGGCGATGTCGAACAGCTCGTTGGAGTCCGCAGGCGGGCTGCATCCCAGCTCCCGTACGAGGTCCCGGCACGTGGTGCCCTCGAGGAAGGCGTGCACGATCTCGGACTGTGCCACGCTGGGGAGCCCAGTGCAGCGCTTAGAGAAGCGTCGTATGAAGTCCCGCAGCGACTCGTCGGGCTTCTGTGTGCAGGAGCGCAGGTCCCATGAATTTCCGGGGCGCACGTACGTGCCCTGGAAGTTGCCCATGAACGTGCGGACCAGATCGTCCCAGTTGTGTATCTGGCTAGCGGGCAAGTG
This sequence comes from Cenchrus americanus, assembly GCA_947561735.1. Classification (NCBI taxonomy): domain Eukaryota; kingdom Viridiplantae; phylum Streptophyta; class Magnoliopsida; order Poales; family Poaceae; genus Cenchrus; species Cenchrus americanus. The sequence goes on along the minus strand of OX387245.1, from coordinate 62,437,591 downwards.
CTCGAGCCATGTCCGGGCCGCGTCGCCGAGATGCAGGGGCAAGTTGCGGATGATGACCTCGTCGCTGGTGGCCCCGCCCAGCTGACAAGCCAAGCGGTAGTCGTTAAGCCACACGCGGGGGTCCGTCTCCCCGTTGTACTTCACGATGGTCGAGGGTTGGCGGAAGCGTTGGGGGAACGCCGCCGCGCGGATCTCCCGGCTGAACACACGGGTGCCTGGGGGCTCCGGCGTCGGGGAGCGGTCTTCGCCGCTGTAGTAGCGTCAGCCCCGTCGGGGGTGGTAGCCCCTTGCTGCCCGTGCGTCCGCCTGGCCGGGTGCGCCCGGCGTTGATGACGTTGCGGGCGTCGCCATCCGGCCGCCTGCGTGCGTCGAGGAGCCGCTCCTTGGCCGGCGTGCGTCCTTGGTCGGCGGGTCGCCCCGCCGGTCCCCTGCGTGCACCGAGGGTTCGCCTCCTCCGTGCAACTTCGTCATCTCCGCGCATCCCCCCCCGTTGGCGGATGCGTGAGGCCGAGCTCTCGGCCCGCCGGACGGCCGCTTGCTCGATGAGAGTTTGCACCTCGCGGTGCGGGTCTCGAGCCTCGGGGGTCGAGGGTGCGGCATGGCCCGCGGCGGTGTCGCGGCGGCGATGAGCTTTTGGCTCGCCCGCGGGGGGCGCGTCCGTGTTGTCGACGTTGGGGACGGTGTTGATGCGGTCACGGACTCGTCGGCCCGGCTCCCGTGCGCGTTCGCCGCGCGCGGAGGCTTCCCCCGCCATTGAGGCGCGGAGCGGCCGCACCGTCCGTATTCCTCTCGCGCCTTGGCCTCAAGCTCGCGAGCTTGGGCCAGCTCGCGTCGGCGTCGGCCCCGGCGGGAGCGCTCGGCCCCGCGGCCAGGCGCGTGGTGATCCCTGGGGCAGGCGTGACATCCCCGTCTCCGGCGCCTACCGTACCGGCGGCATTGGCCGGGTCGTTGGTGATGACGGCGCAGCACTCCCGCGCGGGATCGTAACTCCCGGTGCTGGAGTCGTCGGAGCAGCCAAACCAGAAGTCCGTAGCGTCTAGGAAACGCCGGAACACAACTGGGTCTGGCACGCTGGAGAAGTCCCACTCCGCGTACCCGTGACGGTTGGCGGGTGGCAACGCGTCGACGGAGCCCAGGGACGATTCGTCCCCTGCTGAGGCGCCGGGGTCCCTGGCGACGAAGACGTGGCGGCCAGGTGGAACCCTGCGCATCGTGGTGTTGACGTTGGCGTTGTAGGCCGACGTAGCGCCACGCAGCCCGATGGGGACGCGCGGTCCGAGACCGTGCGCCGTCCCGCCGGAGTGGTGACGGTCGTGGCGGCGGGCGCGCCGCGTTGAGTGGCGGCGCATTCGGCTCGCCGCCGCTCGGGGACCGCGCCCGGTGCGAACGCCGCCGGAGCGACGACGGCGTCGTGGCGTCGACGGGCCCGCGGCATCCGTGCTGCGGGCGCTCGCGCGGTGGTGGTGCGTGCGGTGGGGGCCAGTGCTGACCTGGCCTGGCGCCACGCGCGGAGCTCCTCACGGTTGGTGAGGCGCATGAGATAGCCGTTCCCCGTGGCCTGAAAGTTCAGGTCCCCGAAGCGAATTTCGAACCCGGCTGGGAGGGGGTCCGAGTGAGGACCATGTGTGGTTCGAGGACCGGTGGATGGTCGCTTCCTTGTGTGATGAGTGATTGACAACGTTGTGTGGACTGATTCTTGGCTAAGTATTGCAGGTGCAGGTTGCGGCTTGACTCGTGTTGGTGCAGGTGAAGAACAAGCGCGAAAGGTCGTCGCCGGTGAGGCCTCCAGGTGTGGAGAAGACAAGTAGGCTTTGTTCGAGGGACCCGGTGGCCAGCGGGGTCAAGTGCGGGCCGCATGGTGGCATGAACAGCAAGATGATATCGTGGACGGTTTCTTGGTTGAGCCTCAAAACCAAGGTCGAGCCGGGACTACATGGGAGTCAAGTCATGAGTGGAGATTGGCGGAGGCTACACCGAGTTCGCGGGGTTTCCGGTGGTTCACCAGAAAACCACTGGGTTCCTTGGTTGATCCACAAAGCCAAGACCGGAGAACCGAAGACGGAGGTGCGGCGGCACGGACCGGTCCGACCGGTGGGTCCGGCCGGTCGACCGGTGGGGACCGGTCCTAGCCGGTGAGGAGCACCGGTCGACCGGTGTGCGACGACGCAGTCCGGAATCTTCGAAGCGGAGGACACGCGTCGGGATCGCATGGCTTGCGTCGAGGCTACGCAGGGTGCGGTCGCCGGGCATCCGTCCGATGGTGAAGACATCAAGAATTCCATATCCGCCCTTGAGGGGCTTGTATCCCTAGTTAGTAGAGAAGGGTATTTTGGACATTCGGTTGCCTCCATATAACCCAAGAGGAGAGAGGATGGCAGCCAACTCTTGGAACCCTAGCTCATTAGTTTTCCTATTTTCTACCTATTTTCTCTAGGTTTTCCTTAGGACTAGCAAGAGAGCTTCACGGAGAGATCTTGTAGAGAGGGATGGATGATCGGGCGGCTTGCTAGACCTTGTACGAATCCTTGTTTCATGTATAGATGATTCGGCGTGATTCCTCAAGGTTTGGATGTGTTTTCCCCGGTTGTTTTTGGTGGTGATTTTCGGAGCCCTCTTCCGGTGATTTCTTTGGAGTGTTTTTGGGGCTTTTCTCTTGGTGATTCGGTGGGGGAAATTTGTGGGAACCCTTCGTGGTTCTTTGGGCCGTGATCCCCCTCCCAAATCCGTGAGAAAAGTTGCTCGAATTTGGGGTTTCTTGAGTTCTTGGGTTGGAAGTGCTTTCGGCGGGATTTCTTCGATTCCTCCTTTTTGGACGAGATTTGGTGGGATTAAACTTGGCTATGGACTCCTCATGAGGTGCTCCTGATATCCCCAAAGTCTTGTTCAAGTCCGTGGAGCGATTCGGGAGATCGAGATTTGGATTTGGGGGAGTTGACCCGCGGGTGCTGTTCATCCCGAGCTGCCCAGGCTACACCGGTCTGACCGGTGCTCTTGACCGGTCTGACCGGTGCAAGCCCTTGTGGGTTTTCGCTCGGGTGAGTGTCTTGGTGCGTTCTTTGTTGTCCCGTGGTGCTGCTGTTTCGAGTTTGGGTTCGTTTGGTGGTCGGTTGGCCTGTTTGGTGCCTTGAGGGCTTTCTGGCTGCCATCGGTCTGACCGGTGCGTCTCACCGGTCTGACCGGTGTAGAGCCACTTAGTGGAAGTTGCTCAGGTTCACCAGCAGGGACCGGTCTGACCGGTGGTGCTCACCGGTCTGACCGGTGTGGGTCTGTAGACTCGGGGTTTGTTGTTCCGCTGCGTTCTCGAGTCGGAAGGTTGTGTGTGTTGGTTCCTAGGTCCAGTGGCACTCCAGTGGCTACGTGGGCTTGGCCAACTTGGGTAGTGAGTCGGAGACGTGTGTTGGAAGTCGTGTTCGTCTTGTTGGAGTTCTCATCTCCATCGAGAAGAATTTTTATCGGCTCCCATTCACTCCCCCCCTCTCTGGTTCGCCGTATCGGTCCTTCACCGAGCTACCCATGCAGAAGCGTGTACCACGGTACTCAGTGCGGATCACCATGGAGGGAGTTGGTGGAATGACCTTAGGCGCTCGTTTGCCCCACGGTGGGCGCCAACTGTCGGTGCGGAATATGGTCCCGACACTAACCAGTAGAAAGCGCCGAGGTCTATCCCTCAATGGTCGATGCTAAGCAATGAGAGAGACGGGTTTTATCCTGGTTCCGGCCGAGGGGGCCGTACGTCCAGCAGTGGCGTGCTCAAGGCACTGTATTGCTCAGCACCGGGGGTGCCTGTAGTGGGGCTGCTACAAGCAAGGCGGGAGAGGAAGAGTGGCTTCCAAGTCCCTGGAGGAGTGGCTGAAGATATCGTGGGAGAATTGGAGAATGAGTGCGTGGTGTGCCGGGGAGTTCATGTCTGTCTTCCCCGGCGGGCGGGGGCGCCCCCCCCCCCCTTTTATAGATCAAGGGGGAGGCGGATTACATGCGCGCCGGGCTATCTAGCTACGTGGGGAAGCACGACGTGCTATGCTGTAGAGTGGGCGGCCGTCCGGACGATCCTCGCAGCGATCTGGCCATCATGGCCTACCTTGTACCCGAACAGTGGCGGTTCGAGGGTAGAAGGGCGGCGGATGGTGGCGATGTCCTCCGATAGGCTCGAGGGAGGTGCGCGTTGGCACATGCGGGGCACAGGAGTAGGCAAAACGGCGTCCCTTCCCGACATGCTTCACAGTGCTGGGGTTGTTGCTATAGCGTCTGGCGTGCACCTGCATGCGCGGGGACGGCGGCCACGCCGTTACAGTGGCAGGGATGGTGCTCCACCGGCCTAGCACCTCCAACTAACCCTGCAGGGTCACAAGAAAGTGAATCGAGGGTGCATCCGGCCCCCCTTCGAGGGCTTGGCGCGTTAGCCGTACTGGAGCAGGCGCACGGCGTCACGGGACTGACACCGGCCGCGCTGCACAGTCCCTCCCCACAGTGATGGGGATGGGCTCCTCCCTGGGGAGTTGGTGCGGCGGCACGGGGCGCGAGCCCCGGCGCATGATGGCGCCGTCCCGCCGGTGTCGGGCGTTAAATGCCCGTGTACGGGGGCCGGCGCACGCGTGAGGGGCGCCCTCGAGCGTGGCGGACCCCGGCCGAGGGTGGGACGTACCCTCGAGCGAGGCGGAACCTGCTCGAGGGGGAGCGAGCCCTCGAGCGAGGCGGAGCCCGCTCGAGGGAAGTGCTACCCCTCGAACGGGGCGGAGCCCGCCCGAGGGGGGCGCGCATCCTCGAGCGAGGCGGAGCCTGCCCGAGGGGATCTCTAAGAGGGCCGCCTTGATGGGCCGTCGGGGTCCCTGCGGCGTGGGCTGTTCCCTGCATGGTTAGGCAAATTGTGTTTTGGCTTTGTTGCGGGTTTTAAGTGAGGGTTTCCCCGTTGTTTAAGGGGACCTCTAGGGCTGTCCCCGACACTCCCCGACGTGCCCTGTCCTCCCCGGCCTCCGGGGCTCCACCGCCGCCGCGTCGTCCTCCTCCCCGCCTTGCCACCGGCCGTCCTGAGCATCGTCGCCTTGTCCTGCACAATTGTCCTCCTCAACGCCGCCAGTAGTACCGCACCCCCCCCCGGACACCGACCCCGGCCCTTGTCCTCCCAAATTGGGTCTTGCTGACGCAAGCAAATTAATTGTTTGCGTCAACATTTTTTAATTTCTTTAAAGAATTAATTTATGTATAAAATTGTACTAAATATGTCTATAATAATAATTCTAATTAAATTTGTTTCTCCCCAGCATCGGCAACCGCCATCTCGCCTCGGCTCCCCACTGCCTCCCTCGACGCACCCAAGATCCTGTCGTCGTCTCGCCCGGGCTCCCCACTGCCTCCAAGATCCTGCCGCTGTCTCACCCCGGCTACCCACTGCCTCCCTCGACGCACCCTAGGATCCCGGCTCCCCTTCTCCTCGCCGACTGCGGTAGGTGACACTATTGTATATTCCCCTTCTCGTAGAAATACATAGAAATTATTGTATATTCTCATAAATTCGTGTCGATTCATAGGAAATTAGTGTATATTCTACATGGATACTAGAAATACATAGAAAGTATTGTATATTCTCGTAAATTCGTGTTGATTCATAGAAAATTAGTGTATATTCTAAATGGATACTAGAAATACATAGAAAGTATTGTATATTCTCATAAATTTGTGTCGATTCATAGAAAATTTCTGTTAATTTTAGATGGATAACAATGACAACGATGAAAGGATTATGGAAGAGATTATTGCTGGCGGTGCAAATGCCTTTGCATCCTACACAGATGAGGAAATTATTCTAAATATGATTGGTCGAGGTGTCACCGCCAATGACTTTGCAAATAACGAGGAAGACATAGCCGCCGACTTTGCAAATGATGACCTTGAGGATGCTAATGCAGAAGGTTCCAACGAGGTATACATATCATGCATTAAGTTCATTACTATTAATTCGATAACCCCATTTCTTGTATATTCTCATAAATTTATGTCGATTCATGGAAAATTACTGTTAATTCTTGTAGGCTTCTGGATCGACGACGAAAAAGTCTAAGAGAGGTCGTGCACAACTAATCATCGGCGATGTGATGTATCGTATCACGGAGGTGTCAGAGCTTGGCCAACCTGTTGCTCCAAAAAAATCAAGGACAAGTTTGTGTCTCAATGCGAGGCAATTGTAAGGGACAATGTGTCCATCAAGTATAAAGAGTGGAAGGGAAAACCAAGTAATCCATACGTGGTTCCAGACTCAGTAAAAGACCAGCTGTGGAATGATGTGCTAAAACACTTCGCACTTCCTGAAGGCGTCGACCTAAACCTTATTAAAGGTTGGACTCTAGTGAAGATGGCAACTCAATTTCAGAATTTCAAGAAGAAGTTGGTTAGAGATTTTATCAAGACCAACCGAACTCCAAATTGGGATGAATATACGAAGATAAAAGATCACTGGAAGTCCTTTGTTAAATACAAGAAAAGTGAAACGTTTGCCCAAAAAAGTGCCCAAGTGAAGAACAGTGCTAGTAAGAAAGGGGAATACAACCATCGTCTTGGTCGAGGTGGTTACGCGGCAGCAATTCCCAAGTGGCGGAAGATGGAACAAGACCTTATCGCCAAAGGTATCATATCAGCAGTCTTTCACTAGCCTGAAAGATCGAAGAATTGGTATTATGCGCATGGAGGCAGATTGAACCCGGATGATGGTACCCTTGAATTCCTGCCCACGTTACGAGAGAAGGCACTTGAGTTAATGAACAAAATAGAAGATGTCAAAGCTGGTAGATTGAAGGTTGATAGAGAAATGGATGAGCTCACTATGGCACTTGGGAATCCAGAACACCCAGGACGTTGCAGGGGCTACGGGGTGGTGCCGTGGAAGTATGCCTTCAAGGGAAACCTCGATAGCTATAGAAGCCGCAAAAGAAGAAAAGAGCGCGAAGAGGATCATTGGCGCCAAATGATGGAGCAAAGACTTAAAGAACAAGATGAAAACATGCAGGTAGAAATTGAACTGCGACTGGCCGTAACGATATCTAAAATAACCCAAACTGGAGCACTACCTGAAGTACCTCTGGATCCCGTCATTAGCCCTTCTTCTCGGAAAAGCAGTTGTGCTTCTACCGAGGTTGCAGTGCATAGAGGTCGCACCGGGTGCTTGCACAGAAGGCCCTGAAGAGCCTAGGGCAATCGAAGGAGTTCCAGTGGATGAAAACCAACAATACCCGGTGGATTTTCTTTGTCGGTGCACCCCATATGAGCTGCACAAGCCATTCGGCAACATCACAATGCAGGTGGTGTACGGAAGTGCTTTTGCACATTTTCCTGGACAGACTAGCCACGACATGTTGATTCCACCCGGCTACGCCTCGGTTTCTGTGGAGGACATTTGTCAGTCACAATTTGAAGATTTAGAGCTAGACATCCCAGGAGGTGATGGGGAAAGGACACTCAAGGATGTGATTCACGGTATCATATTGTAGCCCAAACGTTACATTATAATCCCCCAGACGGAGGGATCAATCCCTCCTACAGATCCCCCACAGTCGCGACCATCATCATCTCCTAGGTCGTCCTCACGACCTTCGATATCACCTCACTCACCGTCTACACAAGAACCATTATTCAATTCCAGAGGTGCGAGCTCCAGCCATGATATTGACATCAATCCCGAATCACCTCCAAAAAAAGTAGAAAAAACCAATCGCGGCAAAGCAAGCGCCATCAAAAGCACAAAAAAACACCGCAGCACCGCAGAAAAAATTGCCCAACCATGAAAGCACATCAGAAAAACCACCCAACCACCAAAGCATATCTGTAAAAACCACGAAACCACCGCAGAAGAAACCACCGCAGAAAAAACCACCTAGCCACGAAAGCACAACTGAAAAAACCGTCGGAGCACAATCTTCCAACCCAGTGCAACCACCAAAACCACCAACGATAAAGAAAATGGTTGAGCCCATCAGGAAAAGGAAGCTAGGATGGGAGACGACAGAAGAAGAAGGAAAAACAATGATCGGTGCCCAACATGTGCATGAATTTTTCAGCAATATGAATACAAAACAGCAACGGAGGGAGCTAGAGAAGACCAAACAACTAGATCCGTCAAAACTTGGGTTTTTCAAACTAAAGAGTGAAAACAACAAGAAATTGATGATGCCCATACTGGCGTCGACTTCGTATAAAGAAGATGCGTCGATGAGGAAACACACTTACGTTCCCTCCGACCTCAATGCATAGGAACGAGCTGTAGCAGAAATGCCTACACAAGAAGTAGTGAAGCTCCTTGGTTTCATGGAAGAAACAAGGATGCTTTTAGGTGTTGCACTCGGCCATGAAGAACCACCCCGGGATCCAAGTTTCGAGTATAGATGCCCCTTTCAGCTAGGAAAGCCTCTTGTCAAGCCAGAACTAGTACTTAAGCTCTCACCTAAGATGTACAAATTTCATGAGTGGTACATGCGGCAATCACTGAAAGGTGTACATAACATAGCCATGCTTGCTGCACCCAAAGATTTTGCCACTGAACGCAACAAGGTGGTCTGGCTGGATTTCAAAGATATTTATGAAGTTTACCATCAAGATGCCCTGAGTACCGATCTTATCGTCGCTTGGTGTCTGTAAGTAACGTCTTTTTTAATGTTTATTAATTAAATTATTACATATGTGGATTTACTAATTAAATTTGTATTTCCTTTTTGGTAGCCTGCAAAAACGTGAGATGCAAAAAAAGAATATTGTCAGTATTGGTTTCATGGACCCATCAAAAGTCAATGAGTTTGAGGTCAAGCATCAACCAGACACAACAATCGTGACAATCTATAGGACCTTGTCTAGGTTTCATGACAAGGATCTCATACTACTACCTTACAGCTGTGAGTATGTGCAATTGCCATCTAATTGTCTTTGATAATTCTATTTAGTTCTAATTTGTATGACTATTATGACCATGTATGTGCAGTTTTTACTGGATTCTTATGATCATTCAAGTCAACAATAGCAGCGTCATGGTGTGGGATTCATTGAGAAAAAACCCCGCAAGTTACCAAATCCTTCAAGATATGTTTCAAGTGTAATAATTCTATCTAAGACATTCTTTTAAATGCAATATTTATTTATATATGTATTTATTTATATATATTTATTTTATATATATTCTTTTACCCGCAAGTTGCCAAAACCTTCAATATTTGTTTCAAGATATGCTTTTACTAACACATCATCTCTCATTAATTTTCCTCAGAGCTTGGCAAAAATTCATTGCAGAGAAAGAAGGTGAATTTAACCCAAGAATTACATTCTATACTGATTATCCGGTACGTAATCCAAATAACAACTTCGTATTTGAAAAAATTTAAATTTATCACACTTATATTTCATAACATTTTCTCCTATCCACTTTAGTATTTGAGACGGGAACAAGGGAATAATTTATGTGGATCCTATGTCTGTGAGCACATACGATGTTTGGCAGGTGCAAAGTCCGGAAATTATGATGTAAGTTAATTAAATAAACCTATTAATAATACATCATTTCCTAATATATTAACATATTTGCACATTATACAGATGCTTCTATATTAAATTGTTGGGTGCAATATATTAACATATTTGCACATTATACAGATGGATATGGTTAAGGACGAGGTCATTCAGAAGGATCGTCTTTCGGCGATTCAAGAAAGTCTCTTGGGATTCATCCATGAGGAGGTGGTTATGCCAACAGGAAAACATTATTATGATGCATCCAAAAAATCTAATAGAGACTAGAAATTTGAAGTGAACAATATTTTGATGTATAAATACTATTTATTTTGATGTGTATATTTTTAAGTTTATGTAAGTTTATATATAAATCTAACTTCAAAAACTTTATATATAAGTCTAACTGCGTACATGGTATATATAGACAGCTATATAACTATATACATGTTCAAATACGTATACGTGCATATACGGGTTAGACAACAATTAGAATATAAGCTCAAATCGAAAAACAAAACAAAGAGAAACGAGACCCTTTAGTCTCGGTTGGTAACACCAATCGGGACTAAAGGGGGTGGGCGCAGGTGCTGGCGTGCCCCCCCCCCTTTAGTCTCGGTTCGTAACACCAACCGGGACAAAAGGGGGGAGGGCTTTTGTCTCTGAACTTTAGTCCCGGTTGGACTTGAGAGATCTAAACCCCTCTCCAACGGGGACTAAAGCCCCCTCCCTACCAGTGTCTCCGTCATTTTTTGGTCTTTCATCTTGTAGAAAAGTTCCACGATCACTTCACTTAAATTCATGTTCAACATTTCTTTCTCCACAAAATATATTAGAGTAGGGCATTCTTAACAATTTTCATAGCTGAAATGACACCTTTCAATTGTTGTTGTGGCAACTGGGAGTGTTAGTGTTCGCTTAAGAAGCCGACACCAATGGATATGAATTGTGCTTCCCTCTATCCACTATCAGTCTAGCTAGATCACTTATGCTTTGCAAGTTTTCAAAATCTGGATCATGGAGTAAATTGTCAATATAAAATTGAAGCTCGGAACGGAGGATCAAAGGTTTGGTGTTCAAAAAAACAGCCGCACGAGCCGCTCGTGACGCCCCCGCGGCGAGCAACCTAAGCCGCCGCCGCCCGAGCGGCTGCGAGGAAGGCGGCAGCATGGCCCTCCTCCTCTCCTCTCGAGCAGGCTGGGGGCGGCCACTCGGCTCGGACCGTCGCCCAGCGGCGGCAGGTGGTGTAGCCTCCAGATCCAGCGGTGCCTTGGTCGGATCTGGGGCCTGCACGGAGAGGGCTCTTCATTTAGTGATGGGATGGAGGCCGTTGTCAGGCAACTCCGGTAGGAATGGCAGAGGCGCGGTGGCACGGGTTGACGTCGGTAGTTGTGGTTGGCGCTGAGCTCCGACGGGGGCGTGGCTGACGCGGGTCCCCTTCGGTGGTGGCTCTGCCTGGTGAGGTCGTCAGCGGATGGCGGGTCAACAGCGTGTTGTTGTCGGCACTCTTGCGCCCGCGTGGTGCAGGCGACGGCGGTGGCGGCAGTCAGTGCTGTCTATGCCGGGCAGCGGTCTACCGGTGGCCGTCCGCTCGGCCCTTCTTCACCGATGTTGTTGGTTTGGTGTTGCCATGGTGGTGGAGCCAGGGGGCTATCTAGTGCTTGATGCAGCATCGTGGTGGTAGTTCAGGTTGCGCTAAGCTCCTTCAAATGGCGGTAATGCGAAGGTGGCGGGGAGCTGGCTTCTTCCTTGACCTTGAGCGCGCGGCTGGCGTGGTGCAATCGGGAGAAAGCCTTCACCGAACGGTGGGCATGATGGAGGCACCATTGGAAAGTCGGTCTCCCTGCTGGGGGCATCATGGCGAGGCACGATGTTCTCATCGTGTGGACTCTCGGGGTGAAGACCTCATCTATCTGGATGTGGGATGGCAGCGCCTTGGCGTCGTGACCTTCTTGGAGGCGTCGCATTTGGAGTCCCACCGCTTGTGTGGTCGTGGAGGTCGTCTGGAGGTGTTGCGGGAAGCGAGCTTGGTCCGTGTTGCTGTCAAGGTGCGGAGGGCCCATGGATGTTTGAGGACTTGAGCTGTCGTGCGGGTTGCAGTGGTGAACTCGATGACGGCTGGGCGGAGGAGATACTCTCGGTGCGGTCTTAGATATCTGAGCACTTGGCAGAGGAGTGAGGCGGTGGGTGGCCCCCCACGCAGAGAGGTCAGGATCAGTGGCTGCCCTGGAATTGAGATGGGAGTGTTTGTTGAAGCTTCAATGAATCAGAGGGATCGGCGAGTGTTTATGTGCAGCTTGAGGGTGACAGTTCCATGGTAGAGGAGCTCCGGGGTCGTTCAGGCCTGCAGCGGGTTGCAGCTTCGCCGTGACATAGTGTTGGTGACGACGACATAGGTGTCGGCAGCTTGTTTCGATCTTCTTTCCCAAGAGGTTGAGGATGGTGGTGTGCTGTGTCAGGTGCGTTTGTTTCTGTTATAGGGTTTATTGTGTCAAGCGGTGTGGCACGACTCAGAAGCGAGCTCAGTACTACTACTGCCTAAGGGCTCCTCCCACTCTCATTTAGCTATTTTTCCTTATTCCTTTTAAATAGCAAACGAACTCCTAATTTGTGAAACTCGAGATATATGATCTATAGAGTGCATACGTTCCATTTTCACTATGTGAACTCGAAATCATGGTGTATAACATGAAAAATCTAATTTTGAAATAGCCTAAGTGTTATTAGATCAACACATGAAAATTGCGAAGTCTGAAAATAGAGTGAACGAGTCAACTTCGGGCATACTTTTTGACAAATTTTACACAAAGACCTATAATAATTTTGGGCTACAAGTCAATTTGGATGTTCATATGAAAGTTTGGACAAGTTGTTGTTCAAATATAACATAGAATTCATAGTTTAAGGGAGGATTAAAGTTGGAAAGTTGTGTTGTTTTCTAAGTTTGTCAGCTAAGTATAAAACAACATAACTTTCCAACTTTAAGCCTCTTAAACTATGAATTTTTTGTTATATTCGACCAACAATTTGTCCAAACTTTCCTATGATCATCCAAATTCACTTGTAGCCCAATAGTATTTAAGGTCTTTGTGTAAATTTTGTCAAAAAGTTGCCCGAAATTGACTAGTTGACTCTTTTCAGACTAAGCAATTTTCATGTGTTGATCTAATGACAGTTAGGCTATTTCAAAATTAGATTTTCTCATTTTATACATCATTATTTCGAGTGCACGTAGTTAAAATGGAACGTATGCACTCCATAGATCATACATCTCGAGTTTCACAAATTTAGGAGTTCATTTGTTAATTAAAAGGAATAAGGAAACACAGCTAAATGAGAGTGGGAGGAGCCCTTAGCCGGTACGTAGTACTGAGTCGCGCGCCACGTATAGCTGTGTGAGTTTTTTTCAACACCACCGTGTACATTGATCGCGCCACGAGCATGACACGACCAAAAGGGTTACTTCTTGGAAATATAGTTCGGTGTGAGTTATTTTTAAAATATTAAATTAAAAAGTGTTAAATTAAAAAAATCCGGACAAGCCTGGTCTCCGGTGCGGAAGTAACCGCTCCGGAAATCTTTCGCCACCTCCAGCATATAATTCCGGATAGGTTCAGAACCCATGTCAAGCTAGGTAGAACAGAGCAGAAATTGACACTTTTAGAAACATGTGACTTTCTTTTTTCCACCTTGCCCGAATTTCGTTACAAAAAGCAACGAAATTACAAAGATTCGATTCGTATCACACAAGCAAGGAAACAGCAGAACGACAGGCTCCAACTGATGCCTGATGAGCAGCACAGAGGGCTCTCAAAACCTAACAGCAAAACCACTAGAGACAGCATCCGAGAAATCAAAAAACTGTTTTTAATCATTACGTGAGACCTAGAGACAGCATCCGAGATATCAACAAATTCTATTTTTAATCATTATTACGTGAGATCCGCCGAGACATGTGACTTACATGATGTGAAGAGGTCTTGATGCGTCTCAGGCTCCAGGCTGGGGGAGGTGCCGGAAAATGAATGAATACAATCCTAAATCCATTAGTTCCTGTTTTTAAGATTATGTCCTACCGATCTGCACATTATGCTAAGATTTAACTTTCAAATTGTCTTAGATATTTAACTTTGAATTTTGTTTCAATTAAAATTTGAATTTGGTTTGGTTGGGGTATGCCAAAAGCCTAAGCAATAGTGCAACGCTAAGGCGACACTTGAGAACCCCAGTGGTAAGCTACCATTCTAGGTCATCCCCCATAAAAATAAATTAAATATCATTGTGAGTACATGACCAACATATCAGATATTAAACTGATAAGAACAAATACTACACTTGATCTTAGCCAAAAGACCAAGAAAGGTACGAGTTGCTAGGTTGCCGGGACCCTTATTTTATTTGTGTCACGCAAGAATTTCTTCTCCTCACGATGTGGTACTAATCCTTCGTCTCGGACTTGGGGTTAACACAAACCGGAGGGAGCTAAGACTGTTAGAATTTGCAAACGACCCATTAAGATGTCTGGGGCCCAATCAAGCCCAGCGGAACGAACCGCCAATGAAAGAAAGTTTGCTGGTACACGACCAAGCAAATTTATGTACTATGCATGTAAGTGCACTAAATTGATTGGACTTGTAGTTCAATGGTATGACGGTCCAGTGAGACGCTACCCACCAGGATTCAAATCCTGGTGCTCGCACCTTTTCCTGGATTTTCTAGGATATACCGGTGTTATGCATTAAGTGGTAAGTGACGTTCCCGTCGACGACAAGGCGCCATTGGTGACTTCGGGAATCTCTAGATCTGCCAATGCTCAGTCATTCGGAGGTACTCATAGGGGTAGGGTTTGCCTATGTGTACTCATAGGGGGTGAGTGTGTGTGCGTGTTGTGTTGTGAGCGTCTGCGTTGTACTGTGTAATTCTAAAAAAAAGTATATAAAAGAAAGAAGCTAAGAGTCAAATAAGGGTTTACCCAACAAAAAAAAAGAGAAAATAAGCAAAATTACAGGGCAGAGTCTAGCCTTGGTTGAAGAAGTACATTTGTTATTAGAATAATTGGAAATTCATGTTTGAACTTGTTCTAAACCTCCTCTAGAGCCACCAGGGAATTCCAATCCTACCCTAATCTAATTTTTTGGGCATTTAAAACAAAATAAGATTCGACTAATTAAAAGCAGTGGCGGAGCCAGCAACGGGTGGGGCTCTAGCTCCTCCTACAGCCGGAAATTTAGAACATGTTGGGGGTGCAGGAGATGGAACAAGAAGAAGAACATGTTGACAGCCTGTTCGGTTGGCTGGTGGCTGATGACTGGTGCTGGTTTGTTCTGAGAGAAAATCTTCTTGGCTGGTTCTTTGGTGGCTGGTTCGTTCGAGAGAAAATCTTTTCTTGGTCGGTGGCTGATAAGCCGAGCGAACAGGCTGATGCCTGGTAAGTGGTAACAAGGTAACATGACATGACACGCCTAAAGACTTTTATTAGTTAACGGCCCATGGCTAAGATCATAAAGCACTAGGAACCCCGAACTGCTAAATTGAACGATCTCGAATGCTGTCAGCATCACTCTCTCTTTTTTTTGGGGGGGGGGGGGGGTGGGTAGCATCACGGCCAGAACTAAACTCACATGGAGTACAAGGATCGTGGACAAGGTAATGCCATCGCAGTCAACGGCCGGGACGAGGCGCTTGAGCTCCATAGTCGGCGCGAAGTCACTGTAGCCGTCGACGGTGGTTTCGGCAGCGTCGGCCTTGACGAAGAGCACGCCCTCGCCGTTGCAGTCGAGCTCGAGCCTGCCGCCCTCACCGCACCTGAGCCGCCCCACCAGATGGTAGAATGGCACAAGCGCCTTCGCCAGCGCGCGCCGCATCTTCTCGCTGTCGAAGAAAAAGCAATCCTTCGGCCCTTCCGGCCAGCGGCGGCGGTAGAAGCGGACGTTGGGCGCATGCATACATGGCGCCACGAGCCACGAGGTCGAGGTTGGACAGCCACAGCCTCTGCCGCGGTGTCTCCGCCGCTGGCCGCACTACGGTCGACCGCCTCACCGTGATTAGTACCATTTGCAAGTTTGCAAAGCTCTCTCAATCGGCCGGTGGAGTGACGAGGATGGACGAGGAGAGGAGAGCTCGATTTTAGTTCCGACGAGGGAAGACAAATTTGAATGTCGTCTGATCCTATCTATCCTATACGGTGCGAAGACAATTGAAAACTTTTCACACCCAATTCAGACCCGCTTACCCCTCATGCCGGACCCACTCGTCATCTAATTGTTAGACCGAAAAGGTTGAACGACCATAGAAATCACAATTTAGAGCGTTTCTGCCAAAAAAATTAATTCTTTTCTCACCAGTCATGTGTGTACCCACAACATATACCCACCGACGAGTCCCATGAGTAATTCACATGTTTAATGTTACTCCCTTCTCCTCCGGACTATCTAACTCCTTCTCCTTCCCTCCCTAATCCCTATCCATGATCCACTCCACAAGGAAACAGTTGTCCGTGAGGATGGCCCCATCCCCAGGCGGAGGAGACGCGGCTCCCTTACCTCGTCAACGTGCCTGCACTCGAATGAACTCGGTAATGATCTGGCATGTCTTGCTATGTGTGTCTCCTCTACCCACCATAGTTTTCTCTCCACGTAATGATGGTGCATATGGAGTGGCGGTCGAAGCTGACGGACATGCGCCTGATGCGCCGCGCACCGGTTCTCGTTCCACGGCCGGAGAGCGCGAGATTTTTCGCTGCGCTGCCAATCCAGGCGTCCAGTGACCTCTTGCTCTGTTTCTACTCCAAATAATGGTGCTGTGTGCGCCAATGCAGATGGTTTAATACCGCAGTGAGAGCAAACTTGGAAGGAACACAATGCCCTGGCACATCGGCAGTCGTAGCAGCTGATGGGCGACGTCGATCAGATCGCGATGCGGTCAGGCAGGCAGGTGCTGGATTTCGGGCACACACATGTCCTTGAGATCTGACGAGTCTCACGTTGCTGCGCCGAACTCGGTACTCGATGGCTCACAGCCGTACGCGGCCACGCCGGCTCCCAAGTGAACAAATGCCCCGTGTGCAAGCAGCTCGGGGAGTCATCTTGTTCGGTATAGAGTGTCGCCAGCGCCGCGTCCGTGAAGGCATCACGGTACCGTTGCGCCGACCGGCGCAGTCCGGCATGTGTAATTGAAGGCTATGTGTAATGGCAAAGTCAGTCAACTGAGCTATTGTCAGCATGACATCACCTCCCTCCCTCGACTTCCATAGACCTGCTTTTGACATATCTATCCTCTCGGCCGCCTTAATCAGAATTTCTGAATGTTGTGGTTATATTATTTTCAGACACAGGAAATTCAAGGTGAGGACTGAGGAGAGGACCCTTCTAATTTTCCTTCTCACAAACTAGATCTTGTGTGCCACAAGAATACTGACGGTAGCATGAGTTTTTTTCTAACATTATGCAAGTCTGTTCGCTTCGACTTATCGTGTGGTAAATAAAGATCTTTTCTCTCGCAAGAACAAACCAGAACAGCAATAACCATGCGTGATTTTTCTCTCGAACAAACCAAAGCACAGTACATGCAGTACCAACCGAACAGGCTGTTATTTCTGGTTACACAGCCGAACCTTCTGAATATTGAGGGTAGATCATGCTTAGGCCTTGAAAATTCAAGATGAACAGCTGATCTTTCTATTTTAACTCCCTGTCCAGGCTGAGATGTTCTCCCATAATTCTTGTAAGTCTACACTTAGCGAGCATAAATGGAGGGGTGCTTTTCTTTTTGACAGCGGCGAAGTGGGTAGAGTAGAGAGAGTTTGATTTTGCCATCTCCGACAGATTGCAATATATATGTTGACTGTTCATAGTCGGTTCTGAGCCGGCATAGAGTTTGATTTGGCCATCTCGAGGGCTTGCAATATGTGTGCACGTGTGAAAATCTTGCAGCTTTGAGGATAGGCTGCCATGTCATTTCTTCATAATTAGTTGCCGTACACCATTGATTTATCTATATAGATGCAAAAAATGCTAAAAACTTTGTCTTAATTCTTGTGTATTTTAAAGTGTTGCAAGGATTGAAATGCAAAATTGATACTCATGTGTGCTCTATAAATATCGCGCGTGCACTTTGCTAGTACTTGAAAAGGTTTATATCAATTTAATATTTACAAGTTTTGGAATCACAATGTGACCCGTGGAAAGAAACACGAATATGCGTTTACACCAACACCATAGCTTCTCTATTAAGATACTCTTTCTTTCGATCCTAATGACTCGTCTATGTTCACTTTTCATTGGACCATTCGTCTTATTAAAAGACAAGTTTTGTCACAGGATCAGCAGCTAGTTTTAACCGGAAGTTTTGACCATTCGTTTTATTAAAAAAACATTTGTCACAGGATCAACGGCTACAGTTTTGCCACGCCGGGACCGTCCACCAAGTTCGAGTTTATCTTGTCCCCACCATTTTCCATGGCCAAAGCTGGAAGCTCCTTCATCACCTGTTGCTTTAGCGCCTCCATCGCTGGAGCTGGCAGCCTCATCGGCACCAGAATGCCAGCATCACCAGCTTCATTCCTCCCCTCCAGGTGGAACGTGGCCAGCATTGTGGTCGCCGGGCCTCCGTACAGCGGCCTTCCCCACCCGAAGTCCACCGCCAGCAACCCCGCTTGGGTAACGTCCGAGATGAGGTACGTCCGCGCCTTGGGGAACGGCGGCCTCCTGCGCGCCGCGTTGAAGCCGGCCACCGACTGCACGTACCCCTTCTGCGACGCCCGGACCTTCGCCTCAAGCAGCAGCTGCAGCGCGTAGCCGAAGGGTCTCCGGCAGAGCTCCCCGGCCGCCGCGGCCGCCGCCGCGAACGCGAACGCGTTGCCGTAGTAGCCCGCTGGCACCGGCCGTCGGCTCCGGTTCCTGACGCGCGCGTTCACGAATAGGTGCAGGCGGACGAGGTCGCCAGGGTCGAACCGCAGCGCGGCGGTTCGGCAGCGCCACATGAACGCGCCGACGAGGTCGAACCGCGAGGTGCCGGAACGCAGGGCGGGCGGGGCACGCGACCGTATCGCGGCGATCTCGCGGGGACCGAAGAAGAAAGCGTGGTGCGCGAACGCGTCGCCGGGGGTGACCATGTCTTTTCCGGGGTTGGGGAGGGGAGCGTACTCCTGGTGGTCGTGTGTGATCTCCGGCGGCCAACCCGCCATGAAGAGCTCGCGCTCCCACACCGGCCGCACTGTCGGTGCGCCAGGAACGCCGCGCGCGAACTCTGTCAGGGCTGTCAGGAACTGCACGATCCCCGTGCCGTCAGCCAGGCAGTGGCATATCTGGAACGCGAAGATGAAGCCTCCGCACCTCAGTCGCGTCACCTGTTGAGATTATTAGCATGGCACTACACGTCAGTATCGTCTCGGTCTCGGATAAAAGTTGATACCTGAGAAACTGTGTTCACTGACGACCTGAACATAGATGAGAGGACGGTCGATGACATCTGCTGTTGGGCACTCAGGTTCGCATAGCAACTTGTCGTAGCAGGGCACGGGCGGCGCCAGGGAGCCTCCAAGATCATCCATCCGGACGTCGGCGTCGGCCTCGACGAAGACGACACCCTCGCCGGTGCACTCCACCACTAGCTTTCTCGTGGGCTGCAGCTCGCGCAACCGGCCAGCGAGAGGGTGGTAGTGCACGAGCGCCTCCGCAAGCGCCGACCTGATGACCTTCACGGGGTCGAGGCCCGCCCTGGAGGCGTTCCCGCGGTAGAAGAAGATGCCGGACCGGTAGAAACGGAGGATGTCCTGGTCGTCGATGTCGGAGAGCATCTTGAAGCCGTGGGGCGTCGGCCTCGCGGGGGCCACGAGCTGCGGTTCGCCTCGCCGAACAGGGAAGCTGACCAGGGATGGTGCACCGCCGGCCATGCCCTTACCCAAAGAAAGGTTTTGGATTGCCAAGCTGCCGGTCGCCGAACAGGCCGGATTCAGATTGCTGCGATGATGGTCTCGGCATGCATGCGCCTGCTTATATAGGCGTGCGTCCATTCGTGGGCATGCGTGCGAGCTGACGCCTGGGCGATGTGCAAGTGATGTTGACATATACTCCGTATGCTACAAGAGCAAATATATACGATGAGATAAACCTGAATAGAACGAAACAAACTTGTTACTCTGTTTTTACAGAGAGTCAGAGAGCATAGATGTGTCCTCATCCTCACTAAATTTGCGGCGATCCGTAGAGGAATCTGGAATCATTCTGGGAATATTTGTGCATCTTTTATGTGTACTCTTCTCAGTATCACCGGCACCAGTGCGCTTTCGATTGTTTTTGTTGTCCGATGATATCTTCACCCTCATCATCTGATGAATTGTGTATTCTTTTGCCCTCGTTGGAATCTTGTGTCGCCTTCATTCTGACTGTCCGAAGCAAACAAGATTTATTTACACCTTATGATAGCAAAACGAAATTTCTTCATCTAGTGATGATATGTGCCCATTGCCAGAGTACCGGTTAGAACAAGTTCAAAAATAATACAGTCGACGGTGTGCAACCGGGCGCAAGGGCAAGGCATGAAGCTTCTGGCGCCGCTGGTTTACACCAAAAACATCCTGAACACTGCATGGTGTTGCGCCCCCAGTGCGCCCTCCGGTTTCAACCGAATGCTTAGACAGAGTATTAGAGTAAGACTGCAAGAGCCTCTAGCTACTGCTTAATGATTACTCCTTCCGTTTCATAATACTTGTTATTTTGGTTTTCTACGTAAGTATTATGAAACAGAGGTACCTGAGTATCTAGTGGGGAGTAATTGATGTGTGCGCAAC
The DNA here is from genome assembly GCA_947561735.1 of Cenchrus americanus. NCBI lineage: Eukaryota > Viridiplantae > Streptophyta > Magnoliopsida > Poales > Poaceae > Cenchrus > Cenchrus americanus. Next base: position 62,417,322 of record OX387245.1, on the reverse strand, counting down.
ACTTTGGGAGCGGGTCGCGCTAATCAGCTCGCATGCTGACCCCACTGTTGGGAATCAACCAAAACAAGCCACCCCGGAGGTGTCGGAGGAAACTCAACTTTCCGACGATTCTCTTAAAATTTGCCAAAATGGGTGACAAAATTACTTGCTAAGGTCGGGATCGAAACCGGCTCGGCGGTTTGAGACGTGAAGGAGCTTCGGAGGTTGAGTGGCTAAGTGTTGAACGGGTTTTCTAGGCTAGTGTCTGGTCATCAAAACTTTATTTTGAGTGATGCGATCAGATTCCAAGGAATGATGATGTCCGAAGGCCATGAATTGATGTTTTCAAATATTTCCCATATGAGCCTCAGAGGGATTTAAACTAGTTTTTATTCTATTTTAAGTGGTTCTAACTCTCTAGGAACGAAGTCTCCTGACAAAGTGTTTTCTCGTTGTCATCACTATGGGAAAACCGAGGTTTGTCGTGGCTAGAAAACGCACGGGAAATGTTTTGCCGTGCGTTTTCTACCGAGGCGCACGACAAAGGGCACACGACAAATTTTTGCACGGTGAAGTCCCTTTGTCGTGCGTCTTCCTACAACATGCACGGTTAAGAATCTTTGTCGTGCGCCTCGGGCGGCGCACGGCAAAAAAAGGCAACTGAAGGTGCCCTCCTTGAGACGATGTTGAATATCCATTATCGTGCGTCTATACTTCGGCGCACGGCAAACAAAACAAAAAATAAAAAAAATACAACATAGGGCGGGGCCTGCCGTCGGCTGGCCACCACTGCGCTGGAGCCGGCCACCACCGCGCTGGGGATGCACTGCCAGGAGTTGCCGCTCGCGGCAGGTGGTAGGGGCTACTGGTGCCACCGTCAGAGGCCGCCAACACCACTGCCACCATGGAGAGGAGGGATGCGCCGCGTGAAGGAGGACCGCCGCTGCCATTGTGGCGGCCGCAATCGACGACATCCGCCGCGCCTTGGGAGGGAGGAGAGGAGGTAGGGCGTGGGGGAGACGAGGTGACGGTGCCGGCTTCCATGCGCCGATTGCAGGGAGGGGCAGCTACGCCAGATCCCCCGCCTGTGGGGAGGAGCCCACCGTGGTCGGGGTTGACATCCACCACACCTTGGGAGTAAGGAGGAGGTGGTGCTGGTGGGGCGCGGGGGAGACAAGGCCATGGTGTCGTCCGCCACACGCCAGATCCGGCCGCCACGTGCCGGATCCGGCCTCACGCGCCAGACGCGGGGATGGGAAGGCCGGATCGAGGTCGGTGCCGCTCGCCGAGGCCGGCCGCTCCGCCGAGGCCGGCCACCACTTACCGAGGCTGCATCTCCGTGGAGAAGGGACAACGGCGGGATGAGGGAGGGAGTGGGGGCAGGGAGTGGAGAGCGGCGGGATGAGGGAGGGAGAAGGGGAGGCGACGCAATGAGGGCTGCGCAGGGGGTGGGAGGGGAGGAGAGGCAGGGGTCTAGGGTTGGGGGTGTTGTTTTTATATAGATGGTGAGCGCAAATTTGGACCATCGGATCGAATATCCACAGTTGCCAGCTATATGGGCCGGGGTGGTCTGTAAATGGGCCGGTTGGTGCCCATTTCGCCTTTGCCATGCGCCATGGTTCCTTAGCGCACGACAAACAATCTTTGTCGCGCGCTGTGTACCCCTGGCGCACGGCAAAGACCTTTTTCCATTTAGACCTATTTCAACCTCATAATTAGAGTTAACTTACTAAAATTATCAAATGGATCTAAAAAATTACCATAAATTAAGATCATGGTTTTAAATAGCGCGCTATAGCGCCGCAATAGCGGCGATATAGCGGTTCGTAGCTCTCGACGCAAAGCTATTCTTCTTTTTTGCGCTATCGACGCTATTGCCGCTATATCGTGCTATTGCGTCGCTATTCCAGAATAGCGTCATATCGTGCTATTTTGCCGCTATAGGCTCAGGCAAAAAACACCAAGGCAAGTGGACTGTAATTAAAAAAACGTGGCTCGGCCCATGGTTTCATATGTGATTTGTGAACTTTATGGTTGTGTGGTCCATGGTTGTTTGCTTATGTACTTCAACTTCAAGTGTTGGCTTGATGCCTTCATGGCTATTTGGTATTTGCTTTGAGGTTGAGAATTTATCGTATTATGTTGTCCATTGTCATGACTATTTGAGTTATTAACTTATTAAGGCTAGTTCAACATTGTCATGTTGCTGTTGCTATTTCAATCAAATAGCGCGCTATAGCGGCGCTATAGCAGCAGCAGCAAGCAAGCGCTACTGCACATAGCTGACGCTATAGCGGTGACATAGCGGCGCAATAGCGCCAAATAGCGGCCAGACTAGAACGCCGCTATTTTCCATAGCCCGCGATTAAAAACCTTGATTAAGATTAGACAATATAACTTATATATTGCCTAAATAAAAACTTTGAATGCAAATTCAAATTTGAAATTTACTACAAATACAAACCTAATGAAACTTCTAGCGAGATGCTTCGCTTTCTAAACACCATCCATGATAACATGCTCAACACACTCTATATGATTTATCACAAGATTCACATAGGATATCACGAGCCCTTGACGAATCTCATGATTTTCAAACTTAATTTACATTTTATACAATTAAAAAACAGTGCAACCGCATGTGAATTTTCATGATTCGCGAACAAAATATTCAAAATTTCATCCAATTTCATGGATAAGGTCTTAAAAATGATGTAATTACATGAATATGATTTTTCCACAAACTTTACTACATTATTTTATGCACTTGCAGTTCAAATTTGACATATACGACAAAAATTCTTTAAGTGACACATAATTGTTAAAAATAGTAAATTAATCGAGACACGTATAAAATTGAATATGGAGTACAAAATAACGTTTTTGTAGTGGAGAAATAAAAATAAGTGCAAATTTCAATTTTTTAAAAATACTTTATCGTGCGCTATAAGAAAACGCACGACAAAGGTATATGTTTGCCGTGCACCGTAGGAAAATGCACAACAAACAAATAGTTTGTCGTGTGTTTTCCTACGGTGCACGACAAAGAAATTGTCATTGCCGTGCGCCTTTTCATAGCGCACGTCAAAGATAACGCACAGGCTAACGGTTGTGAACGAGAGTAACATCCTGTGTGGGGAAAAAACGTTTGTTGTGCGCCAAGAAAAAAACGCACGACAAACTACTTCTTTGCCCTGCGTTGAGGGTAAAACGCACGGCAAATAATTTTTTTGCTGAACGTTTTTTTCGTTGTGCGCTATGGAGAAGATGCACGACAAAGATCATCGTTGTCGTGCGTCCAAAAAAACACACGACAAAGATTTTCACACACGGCAAACTCGGGTTTTCCCCTAATGCATTTTAGGGTGTTAGGATAATGAAAGGATGAAACCTGTCGTGGAGGAGCTAGTGCCTAAATGATGATGGCGCAAGTTGTTGGAATCTAGAAGATTTGGGAACTCCAAGGGGTGATGTCACATCGAGCGAGGCTCATGAAGAGGAAGCTAGTCCAATTGCGAGTAATATGATGATCCTCGGAGTTGAATCAATCAATGTGGTGCCGAAGAAGGAAGAGAACTCGTGAGAAGCGTGAACTCTCATGGGCACAATTGTAATTAAAAGGAGCGATCACACAATAGGCGTGATCATCTTAGACATTTTTGTACAACATATTCCTCTGAGATGCTGCGGGAGGTAGCGAGGGTATTCTCGTAAAATATCCTTCGGGGTTTCAGGTAGTATAAAAGCGGAGCTCATGCCTCCCGTGTGTAGGCGGGATGACTTTTTCTTGAATACAGAGCCACTTTTCTTGTTTTTCCACTTGTTTTTACTTTCTGTCTGGATGTTAAAAGTTTTTGAACACCCCACACCGGGCCCCACCATGTACCGATCACCACGCGCTTCTTCGGTGTGTTCCCAAGTGGTCCCAAAGCATTTCTTCTTAATCCCAGGTTATATACGAAATATATGTGAACAAAAGTTATACAGATAATTTAGACTCATAATTTCGAACTATAAAATTTTACCTGATAATTTATTAGTACACTTGATGGCATGTAGAACAACTTGTATGCACAAGTTTTTTGAAGAATGACTTGTATGCATAACTTTTTTCGAACACCAACTTACGTGATAGTTTTTTAAAAAAATTTACACATATAATTGATATGTGAAACAATATTTAATTAGTATCATATAATTTTAAGCACATTTTGATGGTTTGCGGAACTTAAACGTACAACTTGTATAAACAATTTGTGTTGAAGAATAATTTGTACGCATAATTTTTTTGAACATCAATTTACATGATAGTTTTTTAGTATCTTATAAATATGATTTTTACTCATAAATATTTAGTTAGCACAAACTATTTTGAAAAATAATACAAAAAATCAAAAAGGAGATGGCAGGGCCCGCGTGGCCAGGGAGCACGCGGGCGAAATTGGCTTTGTGAGCAGTAGATCTAAGTTCAATTCTTCACAAGAGCGAACTTATGGGGCTTGTTTAAAAAGATATTCTCGTCGTTGAAACACCTTCTTATTAATGAAAACCCGTGAAGTGGTCTTACCCCATTAGAGGCAATGCAGTGACATGATGATGTTATGTATAAGGTTGCCTAAGATCCTATCTATTTCCCACACTATGTATGCCTTTAAAAGTGAGCACCAATGTTTTATTGCAATGGTTGTATTATGGTAGTATTATCTGACATTCCTTAGTAAGTTTGGTGTTTTGGGAAAGCTCTTTCATTTTGTTCTTTTTCCTTGTGTTAGTATGTCTTTTAGCTAAGTACAAAGTTCAAATTACTCCTCTTGTCGGGGACAGCCATGAGGGTCCCCTAAATAACCAGAAGAAACCTGCTTAAAACCCAGAAAAAACGCAAAGCACAAACTTGTTAACACCAAAATTTGGTAAGGAGTCTGACCTGTGGGTCCGGTTCGAAAAAGAGTCCGTCTGGTGGAAGGAAGGATATTTCCAGAGATTTTCGGCAAAGAGATGCGCGGTCGGTATGTCCGCTCCGGTTCGGCAAAGGAACGAGAGAGCTGATTTTGCGGGATTGGACGGTGACGTGGCTCAAATCGGGGAGACGAATGGATGGACGGGCGATCGAGTTTAGTTAGGTAATGAATCCATTCGCAGTTGTATTCAACGGGGTATAAATACGACCTCTGAATGTATGTAAAAAACACGATCATTCTTCAATACACACCGGCCTTACGCCAAACCCTAGAGTCCTTGTCGTGTCATCGAGTTCTTCGAGAGGGCCAATCGATCCGTCGACCTCCGTGAGTACCGGCAACCTTGTATCATGTCTAGTATCATGCGGTGGATTTAGATCTGATGCAAGTAGTCTTGTTACCATGCTTCGTGTCATGCGGTAGATTCAAGCTTGGTTCAAGAAGGTTTCTTGTTAGATCATGAGCCATGCGGTAGGCTAAGATCTGGCTTGAAGCTAGTTATCGGCTCTATTGGATTTTGGCAAGATCCAATAGATTCATTAAGTTATCCCGTGTTATCTTGAGTTTTACTTTATGCTTTAATTCATATAACACATCTTTGCCCAATCTAGATAGGTTCGGATCGGCTATATTTCTTTTATGATCCTTGTTCGAGCAGGTTTCGTGTTTTGACGCGTGGGTCTTGTGTTCTTCGATAGCCGAAACCGAATCGATCTAGGTTGTTACGTGTTGCGGGTTCAAGCTTGCTATGTTCGTATAAATCTTGAAAGAACCGGGTATCATGCGGTAGATGCAGGTTTTTGGGTTGCTTTGGAGCTAGTCATCCGGTGGATTAGATTCCCAAATCAGTCTGATAGATTTATTCACGTGGTAATGTTTGTTCCTTTTTCATGGACCCTGGATCGGCTGTTCAGCCGTATTCGGTTTTGTTTCTTTACGAGTAGATCACGTGCATTATTTATGTTCTAAATGATGTATGCTTTTAGCTTTCCATATTTAGATTGTATCATGCGGTGGATAGATCTAATTGTGGAAAGTGGTACATTTTTCATGCAAGTCGTATCATGCGGTGGATAGATTTGTTTGATATCATACTCGACGGATTTTAAAGTAACTAGACATGCGGTAGACTAGTGCTTTGGATCTATGCGTGCTTATTTAATACATGATTATGCTCGTGCTTTACTTCATTTATTTAATGTTATTCTTCATGGAGATCGGTCATAGCTTTGCGCGTACATCTTTGTTTATACAAAGACTGGTCGTTGTCATGCTTGTGTCATCCGTTCGGCAGTGTTCCTTCTCCTTTTGCGGTTGCCCGAATGGTCGTGGTTCTTTGACAAATAGCTTCACATAGCTATGTGTCATCCTGCTTGGCTTTTTTTAGCCGTAAATATGGAACCTGATGCGGTACCACCGGCAAGTTCCAAACTTTGGTATTTAAGCTTGCTTTATCTTTTGTTAATTTTCGGGAAAAATTGGTCGGCACGTCATTTGCTTTTTGCGCGTGCGAAGCTGGCCTTTGTTCGGCTTGTCTTTGTGTGATTGGCGTTGAGTGCACTTTTTGCGCCAACACACTTTTTGGCACGCCCGGTGGGACAAACGCCGAGCCGATTCAAGATGCACGAGATTGCGGACCTTATGGATGTCAACCTGGAAGATCTTTCTCCGGAGCGGCGGCGGCGGCTCCAAGACGTCGTAGATCAATTTCGGCGAAGTGCACTGCTGTCGTTTAAGAAGAACGAAGCGGCGTCCCATATCTAAAGAACGAGATGCCTAGAGTGCTGCTACGGGAGAAGTCGATGCTACGTCTCGGCGGGGAGAAGGAGGAATGCGCGCGGGTGTTCCAAGAGTCGGCGGACTACATGCTCACCAAGCACAACAAGGCCTTCCTCGGATCGCTCCGGCGGATGATGGTGGCCATCTTCGGCCGGGCATGGAGCAAGCGTTCGGGAAGACGCCCTTCCGGAAGAGCACCATAGAGCCGGGTGAGTCAAGCTCTCGGCCGCCGGCTCGCGGAGCCGGCCACGGCCACGGCCTCCTCCTCGGAGCGCCGGAAGCCAAACGTTCCAACCTCCTCCACGGGCGGGGGGGCGGCCGGTTCGGCCCCCGTTGCAAGCTTCGGGGAAGTCAACCAATCCTCGCCGCCACCACGGAGCGGCACGGGTCGGCACGTGCAACGGCCGAATCCGTACCGGCCTACGTACGGAGACCTAGCGTTCGGCTCGTACGGGGCCCCACTTGACCCCGGTCGGAGGATTGCTCCGTCGACCAACGGCTCCCGAGAAGAATTTGTACGGCGGTGGTTATCATGAAGTGGGAAACTACGGAGCGTTCGATGCCTTCCCGCACCCAGGGTACGCGCCAGCTGCAGGCGCGCAAGAAGATGACGCCCTAGCGCGCAAGATGGCCGAATTGATGCAGAATCAGTTCGGCCTCAAGCCAAAGATGCAGGGCCTCGCTTATAGGCCGCCGTTCCCAGAGTGGTACTATAACGTGCTCTTGCCGCCCAGGGTGAAGCCGCCGACGGAATTCACAAAGTTCTCGGGGCAGGACGAAACAAGCACGGTCGAGCACATCGCCCGTTACCTCATGCGGCTTGGGGAATGCTCGGCCGAGGAGACGTTCGGGGTTCGCTACTTCCCCGCCTCCCCGACGGGTCCGGCTTTTCGGTGGTTCTCGTCCCCGCCCCCGAATCGGTGGCCGGATGGAAGGATTTGGAGCGTAAATTCCACGCTCATTATTTCGGCGGCGGCTACGAAAAGAAGGCCGATTGATCTCGCCACCCCGAAGCAAAGGCACGGCGAAACACCGCCGGAGTTTCTTAGAAGATTCGGGAAGTCAAAGGCATGTGCTTCTCGGCCGAACTTGCCGGACGATCGGTGGGCGATATGGCCGTCGCCGGGATGTTGCCGGCCGTGCGCGAGAAGCTATTTGGGATGGAATTCGAGAACCTGGGCCGAGTGTCGCAAAAGTTATCTCGATGAGCAATCGGGCATATGGCCTCAAGAAGGACCCCAAATTTGGCAAGCGACACGACGTCGGCGACATCTACAACCAATTCTTGGACAAGGCTGATTTGTTCGAGGATTCGATGACGAGTGGAGGTAGGCTGCAGCGAAATCATGTGGGGTAAAGAGCCCTTGACAATGAATCGGCGGTGGGTCAAGCGGACCAAAGGGACTTACGACTTTGACATCACGAAGGCCGATAAGTTGTTTGAGCTCTTGGTAAAAGAAGGCCGAATTAAGTCGCCCGAGGGGCATTCTATGCTTCGGCTCGATGGAGTTAAAGCGAAACGTTACTTGTGGCTTCCATGACGGGGATTCACACTCCATCAACGATTGCGGGGTCTTCGGGATGAGGATCCAGAAGGCTATCCAGGAGGGACACCTCAAGTTCGACAACAAGATGAAGCTGGATGGCCACCCCTTTCCTCAGAACATGCTCGGCTTTTCTGTCAACGTGATAACAGCCGAGGAAAAGGGAAAAGTCAAGGTCCTGACTTCAGCCAGGTCCAAGCAAGGTGGAGCAGTGGACCCAGAACGCCAGGTGACCCTGGAGCAAGTACAGGGCGACGCCCCCCGCGTTCTCAAGAGCCACATCGAGATTGGGGAACCATCCAGGCCTAAGCCCAAGGTGACGTCGCGCATTCTCCTCAACAAATGGCAGCGCCAGATAGAGAAGGAGCGCTACCAGAAGCGTCGTCACGAGGAGGAGCAGCGCAGGGCTGAAGAGGAAACGCGCAGAAGGGACCAAGAACAGTACACGCGCGAGCAGGAGCGCGCACACTGGGGATGCGCCTTCTTCAGGCACTGCTGGAATGAGGGCCTTAAGCTGCCTACATTGAAGAACTGTCCTGAATGCAGCGACAGATATGTTGAGTACAGGCAGGAAACTGCCAGTCGCCGATCCGTCCACGAGAGACTTGGAAGGATCCACCCGAGTGGGGATCGGCGTCAAAAAATTGAAGTCATCGATCATCCCAGGAAGCGCCAAGCTGATCTCAGGTGGGCTGATCAGGAAGAAGACGAGGATGTCCACGTCTGGCAGAAGGGGCAGTGGTGCCCGCCCGGTCTACGCAGGAGTCAGAAGAGGCGGGTCCAGCGCTTGAGGAACCGCGAGATGAAACAAGCCGGGATCCAGACGAGGCAGAAGTGGCGCCCCAAGGACCAGCCAGAAGGATCGAAGCGTTCGGCTCCTACATGCATGGTATACTTCCTGCCGAACGAGTTCATGGCTCCTGCTAACCGGGTTATGCGGGGAGGAAGCTTCCTTTGATGACGAGCGACCGAGGGGATGATGGCACAACCGGTGCGGCCAAGCGAGGCCATCTTCGACAAGCCGGCCAAGAATCGCCATATGAGGCCGCCGTACTTGAGGGGGGTACGTCAATGGCAAGCCGTTGACCAAGATGTTCGTCGACGGTGGAGCGGCGGTCAACGTCATGCCGTACACCACCTTCGGGAAGCTTGGCATGGGCCCGAGCGATTTGACACCTACAAGCATCATCTTGAACGACTTCGCCGGGAACCCCTCAGACACCAAAGGATGCGCTCACGTGGACTTGATGATCGGGTCCAAAACGCCGCTCACCACCTTCTTTGTCATCGAAGGCAAGGGAGCCTACGGCTGCTTCTTGGGCGGGGCCCGGATTCATGCTAACTGCTGCGTCCCATCCACCATGCATCAACAGCTTATCCAGTGGGTGGATGATGAGATCGAGGTCGTCCGGGCGGATGACTCCGTGAGCGTGGCCAACATGGAACCGGCCTTCGGGAGTACCAAGGCGTCGATTGCTTCTCGGGGAAGGACGGGGAGAAGGTCTGTTGAACTCGTCGGCGGTGACCAACGGCCGATTCAAGCGGTCGGCTCTTACGGTAATTTTTAATGGAGAACCCCGTGGATGGCACCGATGGCAAATTAGGGCGAGGATTCATGTCGGCCGATAAACGGAAGAAGTTGACATTGGAAGCGGTGATAAGCCAAGGCCGACGTTCATCAGTGCAAATTTGCAACCAGACTTCAGGGGGAACTTAATTGAGCTTCTCAAAGAATATAAAGATTGCTTCGCCTGGGATTACTCGGAGATGCCTGGATTGGATCGTTCCATCATTGAGCACCGGTTGCCAATCAAGCCTGGTTTCAAACCATATAAGCAACCACCCCGAAAAATCTACAAGGATGAAGTATTGGCCGATGTGAAGAAGGAAATCAAAAGATTACTTGACGCAAACTTCGTTCGGCCGTGCAGATATGCGGAGTGGATTTCTAACATCGTCCCTGTGTATAAGAAGAATGGGAAAATGAGGGTTTGCATAGACTTCAGGGACCTGAACAGAGCTACTCCCATGGATGGATACCCGATGCCTATTGCCGATTTGTTGATTGACGCCGCTGCTGGACACAAGGTGATTAGTTTCATGGATGGCAACGCGGGATACAATCAGATCTTCATGGCAATAGAAGACATATCGAAGACGGCCTTTAGATGTCCTGGTCATATAGGCCTATTTGAATGGATAGTCATGACATTTGGGTTGAAGAATGCCGGTGCAACCTATCAACGGGCCATGAATTACATTTTTCATGAGTTGATCGGCAAAACTGTAGAGATCTACATCGACGACGTGGTGATCAAGTCCCTAAGTCATGACACCCATCTGGAAGATGTGAAGAAGACCTTGGAGTGCACCGGAAGCATGGTACGAAGATGAATCCAAACAAGTGTGCTTTTGGGGTATCGAGTTTGGGGAGTTCTTGGGGTTTTTGGTCCACGAAGGGGGAATCGAAGTTGGCAAAAAGAGCATGAAAGCCATTGATGAAGTCGTTCCTCCAACCAACCTCAAGGAATTGCAATCACTGCTCGGCAAGATCAACTTCGTGAGAAGATTCATCTCAAATTTATCACAGAAGGTGTTGCCATTCTCTCCATTGCTGAAGCTAAAGAAAGATCAGAAATTCACATGGGGCGACGAACAACGAAAGGCTTTTGATGAGATCAAGCAGTACATGAAGGAGCCGCCGGTGCTGGTTCCTCCTCAGCTGAACAAGCCTTTCAAGTTGTATGTGGCGGCCGATACCCAAACTATTGGATCGGCCCTTATTCAAGAATTCGAAGGAAAGTAGCGGGTAGTAGCTTATCTTAGCCGAAAACTACTTGATCCTGAAACCAGGTATTCGGCTATAGAGAAACTGTGTCTTTGCGTGTACTACTCGTGTACAAAGTTTCGGCACTACTTGTTGAATGCCGAATGCACCGTATACTCAAAGTTTGATGTGATAAAACATATGTTATCTATGCCAATTTTGAATGGTCGGATTGGCAAATGGATTTTAGCTTTATCGAATTCGAGTTGAAGTTCGAATCGGCAAAAGCCATCAAAGGTCGAGGTCATTGCCGATTTTATAACCGAACATCGTGACCCTTCAATTGATACGCTTGAAATTACCCCTTGGGCTTTATTTTTTGATGGGTCATCATGTGGCAAAGGTGGGGGAGTAGGGATCCTACTAATTTCGCCCGAGAGGTGAGATGTTTGAATTCGCCATTCCCATACAACCTTGTCACAAATAACCGAGTGAGTACGAGGCACTACTTCGAGGGCTTCAATATTTGAGAGAAGCTGGGGCCGTCTCAGTTGAGATCTATGGAGATTCAGAACTCGTAATCAAGCAATTGAACGGCCAATACGAGTGCAGGAGCGAAGCGCTTAGGAGTTACTACGAAGAGTGCAGGGAAATCTTGAAAGGCTTCCCATTGGTAACCCTACAACACATTCCTAGAGAGCATAACGAAGAAGCAAACAGGCTAGCTCAGAGCGCCTCTGGTTACAAGGAGAGTCAAGAAGCGTCTGCTGCAGAAGTGTGTGCACTAAGGGCGGATCTTGCAGAAGATGATTGGAGGAAAGAAATCGTTGATTACTTGAAAGATCCATTCCGAAGAGTCTCCAGGAAACTCAGGTACAAGGCAATTAAGTTCGTTCTTCTGGATGATAATTTATTCTATAAATCATTAGATGGGGTATTGCTACGATGCCTGGGACCAGAAGAAGCCAAGAACATGATGAGCGAGGTGCACGATGGGATATGTGGAGCGCACCAATCGGCCTATCGGATGAAATGGGTTATTAGACAAGCTGGATGCTTTTGGCCGACGATATTAGAGGATTGCTTTGAGTATTACAAGGGACGCCAAAATTGCCAGAGGTTTGGGAATATTCAAAGAGTCCCTGCATCAGCATTGAATCCCATCATCAAGCCATGGCCATTCAGGGGCTGGGGTATAGACTTGATTGGACAAATTAATCCGCCGTCTAGCAAGGGGCATAAGTTCGTGCTTTTGGCTACAGATTACTTCACCAAATGGGTCGAGGCAATCCCACTGAAGAAGGTGACGTCAGAAAACATGATCGAATTCGTCAGGGAACACATCATCTATCGATTTGGGATCCCTCGGACGATTACCACCGACCGGGGGGCACAATTCGTGTCGTTGGAATTCGGAGATTTTGCCGAAAGCATGGGAATCAAATTGTTTAATTCTTCTCCATATTATGCCCAAGCTAATGGTCAAGCAGAGGCTTCTAATAAGATCATGATCAAGCTGATACAGAAGAAGATCGATCAGAAGCCAAGGAGGTGGCATTCGGTACTCGGTGAAGCGGCGTGGGCTTACCGAATGGCCCCCCACGGAGCTACAAAGACCTCTCCTTACGAGTTGGTTTACGGGCATCATGCAATCCTGCCTTGGGAGATACAATCAGATTCAAGGAGAGTAGTGCTGCAAAACGAGTTGAGCTCCAAGGATTACAGTGGCCTAATGATGGATGAGTTAGAAGATTTGCATATGATCCGTCTCGGGGCCACCGGAGAACATCGAGAAAAACAAGCTGCGAGTCGCCAAATACTATAACAAGAAAGTAAAAGTAAAGCAATTCGCGAGAAGGTGATCTAGTTTGGAAAGCGCTATTGCCGATTGGAACTAAATACGATGAATTCGGCAAATGGTCCCCTAGCGGGAGGGGCCTTTTCGTGTGGTCAGATGCGTTCCTGGTAATGCATACATATTGAAAACTTTGCTAGGAGAAGAATTTTCTGCTGCAATAAATGGAAGATATCTGAAGAAATACTATCCTAGCATTGAGATCGATCGATGATTACACACGTTTGGCACAAAAATAGCCGGCGCTCGAGAATGAGGCCGCCTTCAGAACAAAATCCACGAACAAGAGAAAATGGCCAGTGCCTAGATGCATTGCCCTTAGCTCAATACTACATTACAACCGCTTCTTGCAGGATCACATCTAACAACCCTGATGGTCGGGTCCCCGAGGAGGTGGAAGCAGAAGGCGTGGAGAAAGAAGCGAAACTATGATTCAATCTTTTCTTTACTTCTTCGGCTGCTGCTCCCTCTTCGAGTGTTCCAGGACCACCGTGACGGCAACTTGGAACGCACGAGGATGACCATGATTGGCGGCCTCTACCAAGCTATCCCAGGCCGCCTTCAGGTTGCTGTACTTGTCAGAGACATCTGGAGCAGGAGAATCAAGGTTAGAGGCAAGAAATCCAGAGGCAGGCATGAAGGAGTCAGGAGCATTTACCCCCTACTAGTGCTTCCAGAGCCATGCGACGTTCGCGCTCGGCTTGGCAGCGGGCGGACATGTCCCTGAGGCCATGCTCCGGGTGCCGACGCGGCGGCGCGGCGATGGTTGGTCCTCTCGTTCGGGCGTGACATCCTGCGCCGGGAGAGGAATCGGAGGAGATGTACTCGGGCACATCTTCGGTCCCGATGACTTCTTCGGGAAGCAAATCAAGGCGAAAAGGACGAGAGGGAAAACATGAAGCGCAAGATCAAGCGGGAGAACAAGGAGCAGATCAAGAAAGAACTCACTTCCGAATCGTACGCTTCCTTGATGAGTCGCTCCCCTGAGGTTGTTTACCCTTGTCCATGGCGTTGGGGTTTTTTCCTCTAGCGGCAGGGGAAGAGATGAGAAATGATGAAGGAGTGTGCGAGTGGATTTGCAGAGCATCCCACGGGCTATTTTATTGACCGGGGAGGCGCATTGGGAGTGATGATTGGCCAGTACACACTGTTGGAATACCAAGCGGCAGGGTTTTCCACCAGACGCGAAGGGTTTCCTCTTGAACAGTGTTTACGGATTGCCGAATTGGGATCCTCTGTGGATTTTGCGCCAAGGGGCAGTTGTTCTCACGCGTTTGGCTAAAGATAGTTCCCGGATGCATTCAAAGAAAATTCGCAGATGCAAAATGCAAAGGGAAGTCATCGCAGAACAGGTGCAGAATTCAAAAGTTCTTCATCTATTGCCGATATTTACACATCCCTAGTACAATCTAGTCGAAGAGCCTATTCAACACAGATTGGGGATGGGTAATTTCGGCAATGGCGTCGCCGTGGCCGTCAAGGCGCTCCAGGATGAGCTCGATCTCGTCGATGTCCTCCGGCGCGCCGCCCTGAAAGCCACGCGGCCTGGTGGAATAGTCGACGTCCGTATGCGTCGCCATCGCAGCCAAGCCCAAGGTGGTGCCCAAACGAACGCCATGGACGGCCACCTCGTCGACGCGGCGCTCCACCGCGGCCAGGCGCTCCGCCAGTGTGTCGCCGCGGGCATTCACCTTCTCGGCCAATTGCTCTACCAGCGCCTTTAGCTGGTTGAGCTCAGCATCGCGGGCTGCAAAGAGCAAACAGACAGGATTAGCATCAAAGGTCGGGCTGGATCAAGAATCAATCTCAGAGCCATACCGTCGATGGCCTCCGGCGGTGGCTTTGCGCGCGGGTCCTCCCATTCTAGCTCGGCCACGCCCGCTTTCTTGGAGACGTCCTCCAGCTCGCGACGGGACGCCTCTAGCTCCTCCTTGAAGCGGATAGCGTCTTCTTCCCCGTACGGTATCGGGGAGTGGCCATCGGACTCCGAGGAGTCATCTGGGAGGGGCTGATTGGCCGGCGCACGAGGCGGATTCCCGCGAATCGATGCGAAAAAAGGGGGATGATCGTCGAGGCAAAAGAAGATCGAGAACGAGAATCAAAGAGGAGAGATTGACGATCATCACCGCCGCGCGCATTGGCGGCTGCTCCCCTCGGCCTCGTCGGAGGCACGGCGGCGGTTGAGGCGGCGCACCATTGTGGTTTGGGATGTGCCTTGTTTGCGAGAGGGCTAAAGATTGACAAAGATTCGAGAGCTAGAAGGCACTGGTGGAGAGCTAGGGGCACCTATGGTAACATTTATAGGCCCTGGCGGGATGAATCGTGGCTTCGAGTCGTGGGCGTGGATCGTGGCGCATATCCCAAGAAAATCGGAAGGTGGAAAGGTTTTCTTGGCCGGCCGCTCGGCGGCGGGTCGTTTGGAGTTCTAGGCTGAGCCGCGTGCAGATCGATTGGTTCGGCTAAAGGAAATCAAAGTGTCGTTCGGGAGTTGGCGTTTCACTACCGAATGGGTCGTTCAGCATTACATCTAAAAGTGCGCAAAAGAAAGGAAACAAATCACAAGAAGATATTACGAGAACGACCAATTCAGTTATACATCAATAAGGATATTCAGGCATTCAGAAGTTTGGCAAGTACACGACGAACATTGGATATTATCAAATGGGAATTGTCCAGCAACTCCTGGCAGTCCTTTTGGGCACCGGATAAGTCAGTGAGTTCCGCATCGCATTGCTCTATTTTGGTGATAGCCGATTTTACTTCCGCTTGGGTCTTTGCTATCAATCCAGGAAGTTCGGCTATTTTCTCTTTGTCAATCTCTATCTCCGTCGACGGGCTTCTCGGTTCTGCTTCTAGAGCAACCTTCCTAGCAACTTTCAGATCATAGGAAGCTTGCAGGTTAGCCAATGCATCTTTATGGTTCTCTGCTTGGGATTGTGCCCCGTTCATGGCATGTTCAGCATCGGTTTTCCTCTTTTCAATGGCCGGACGGGAGCGCAATTTCCGCCAAGCGCGCCTTAAGGGTACATAAAGGGGCTCTAAGTCATAGACGGATGATAGAGAAGCTCTGATGTCTTCAGGGAGTTCTTGGCTAATAGATTCAAACATCTCTTCGAAATGATGAAGATCATTGAGCCGATCTGAGCATCTTTTTCTAGCCGGTGCTGCAATTTCTTTAAGTTTGGGCAACACTTCATCTGGCGGTGGGCGATATGTTTCTTTCATCGCCTCGGCGATTGAATTGCTCTCGAATGGCGAGGCTTGATGATGATGGAGCCGATCACGAGAAACGACGTTGCCGAGTTAAGAATGCTAAACATCGAGGTACCAAAATTAAGCGCGGTGGATACCTCATGGCTGGTTTCTTGAGCGAGGGGCGATCACGGGCGAAGGAGATGCTCCGGGCGAACCGAAACTTCCAAGCCGGGAGGTGCCGATGCGGCTATCGGCCGGCTCGTGAGTTTACGGGCGATGAGGAGTCGGATCCGCCTCTCGTTGGGTTGGTTATCTCTGCTTGACCAACAGGTGATGGCACCCTTGGGGAACTTGGTGGCTCCAGTTGAATTGGGAGATTCATCTCTGGAGAGTTTCTTCGCTTTCGCGAGAAGGTGATGAGGATGATATCTCCTTTGGGATAGGTAATTCAACCCCGGGTGGACTTGCTTGCTTTGGACCACCGGAACATTTACAAGCTGCCCTTACGTTGTTTCTTACGCAAATGCCAAATTGGGAGGGTAAATGCCGGTGTTCATCCTCAAGAAAAAAGCGAGAGAAGTCATACCGGTGGATGCGGCATTGGCGAGTGCGGGTCCGAAGGAGTCGTTGGGCTACGGTACGAAATGCACGGTAATATGATTCGTCAAGAACGAGTGACCTGGTAATCAAGAAAGTAAAAGGGTTTACCTCAACAAGCACTTTCTTGACAGTCCTTCTCCTTTTAGCACTTGGAGGGGCAATCAGATGCAGACCTTGCCTCCTGTCTGCAGCAAGGCTAGAAAGGCTGGGATCTGTGGTAGCGTATCTGGCCATTAGTTGATGCAGAGTTGTGGATTTGAATCCTAGTGCTGAAATTGGGCCTTCAGCGTTGTAAGCAATTGCCCTGGCTCGAAGGGCAGGCACTGTGTTCTGTGGACAGAAAAATGAAGGTCAGGACCACGAACAAAGAGGGAAGGTCTGATCTAAGGGCTCATTGTATTACCTCTGAAATTGGCAGAAAATCGGTACCAACTGCGCACGAATACATGAACGAGGCTCACCGAAGATATGGTCATGAAATTCTTGCCACCGGGGAGTTGAAGGTGGGGTGAGCTATGGTTGTGGGCACAAAAGGACATGTGTAGACCGTGGGAGCCCGCACACATAGTTGAAAACTTCTGCTGCCCCGCATCAGTTCTTTGATTTCCTCCCTGGGTTTGAGGAATTCATGCAGGAACAATCTTGGGGGCATCTGGCCGCATCCAAGTTGTACGGCCATTACATTAGGCCGATAGTATTCATAAGTGCTGACATTCAGCCTTCCTCCATTGAACTCGGCGGCGGTATGCATGGGCGGATTATGATATTAAGGATCTCCAAGAATCTCCCATCTTGATGGCCGGGCTCAAAGGAAAACTCAACGGGGAAGGTCAAGGTATCGTTGCCTAGATAAGGAAGCCAAAGAGGATTGGGGGAAACCTTTGAAGAACAACTCGAAGAGCCGGTCGATATCTGTTTGGATGGAAACGGTTGAAGAGCTTTGCTTCTCCGTAGTTTTGGCATCCTCTGGTAGCTTGAGGCTCTCCTTCGGGGTGATTGGACGAGGGGAAGAACACGAAGTTCAAATCGACACCGACAATTTGATGCATGTGGAGGCTGCAGCCACATTTGAACAAACCACCAAGGGCCATTGACGCATGTTATCCTCTGACTGGTGTACATTTGGGTAACAGTCTGATGAAGCATATGATATACGCTGCCCAAGAAGAATTTTCCCAGAGGGAGGCGATTGCCACCAGCCAGATGAATCGCCATCGCGATATGGTTCAAAGTGGGTTCGTTGGCCTTGCCACAGAAAACGAATCTGCACAGCCACATGTTCAGGAAGGCTCTGTATTCAATATCGCCAAGGGGATTGTCTTTCATGTGCTTCAAGATATAATTCTTGTAACCATTCCCTGGCTTTACCCCTGTCTGGCGTGAAGAGTTTTTGAAGTCCCAGGGCTGGGCAGATCCGGTGATGTCAAGGCCAGTGATCATATATACATCGGCCAAGGTTGGAGACATTGGGCCATGCCCAAAAAGGAAGGCGTTGACTCCATTTGACCAGAAGTGGCATGCGGCTATCAGAAGATCTTCATTCTTGGGGGTCTCAGCCACGGATAACTCCAAGCATTGAGCGATACGGAGAGCATCCGGGTTGGTCAATCCACTCTTATCCGCAAGAATCCTCCCGTACCAAGTCTTCCGGCCTCGCAATTGGGGGCAAAGGCCGGTTCTTGAACGCATCTTGCCACGAGGAGGTGGAGACGAGCTAGGCCTTGAAGGGGATTCTGCGAGATTCGAGCGGCAATAAGATCTCGAGGGTCGGGATTCCCTACGGGACCAAGGTAATAAGGCTGCGAGTTGGCCTCGATGGGAATCAAAAGAGCGATAGAAGGCTCTGGAAGAAAGCGGAAAAGGAAAATCTCGGGTAAAATTGAAAACCTAATGCCGAACAAGGTTTGCGGGGGATGAATTTACCTGAGCAGCTTGGTTCTGAGTTGCCATTGGAAGTTCGAGCTCGGAGCGAGGGGATCTAGGGTTGGATCTGAACGAAGATTCCGGCGGATTGCGAAGAACAGGTGTTGACGGATTTGATTCGAGGATTCGTGGCTGGAGTCAATTGTGGAACAAAATTATTTTTATCCCACAATTGAAGGGGCATGTGTTAACACCAAAATTTGGTAAGGAGTCTGACCTGTGGGTCCGGTTCGAAAAAGAGTCCGTCTGGTGGAAGGAAGGATATTTCCAGAGATTTTCGGCAAAGAGATCTGCGGTCGGCTGTCTGCTCCGGTTCGGCAAAGGAACAGTAGAGCTGATTTTGCGGGATTGGACGGTGACGTGGCTCAAATCAGGGGAGACGAATGGATGGACAGGCGATCGAGTTTAGTTAGGTAATGAATCCATTCGCAGTTGTATTCAACGGGGTATAAATACGACCTCTGAATGTATGTAAAAAACACGATCATTCTTCAATACACACCGGCCTTACGCCAAACCCTAGAGTCCTTGTCGTGTCGTCGAGTTCTTCGAGAGGGCCAATCGATCCGTCGACCTCCGTGAGTACGGCAACCTTGTATCATGTCTAGTATCATGCGGTGGATTTAGATCGATGCAAGTAGTCTTGTTACCATGCTTCGTGTCATGCGGTAGATTCAAGCTTGGTTCAAGAAGGTTTCTTGTTAGATCATGAGCCATGCGGTAGGCTAAGATCTGGCTTGAAGCTAGTTATCGGCTCTATTGGATTTTGGCAAGATCCAATAGATTCATTAAGTTATCCCGTGTTATCTTGAGTTTTACTTTATGCTTTAATTCATATAACACATCTTTGCCCAATCTAGATAGGTTCGGATCGGCTATATTTCTTTTATGATCCTTGTTCGAGCAGGTTTCGTGTTTTGACGCGTGGGTCTTGTGTTCTTCGATAGCCGAAACCGAATCGATCTAGGTTGTTACGTGTTGCGGGTTCAAGCTTGCTATGTTCGTATAAATCTTGAAAGAACCGGGTATCATGCGGTAGATGCAGGTTTTTGGGTTGCTTTGGAGCTAGGCATCCGGTGGATTAGATTCCCAAATCAGTCTGATAGATTTATAACTCGCGAACCTAAAACACGCGCACGACACGGTCACGACCCCGGTGGCCCCCGCGGCCCGCCAAGGTGGCACAGCTGGATGCCCCCTCGGGCGAGGTCCGCCTCGCTCGAGGGTTAAACGCTCCCTCGGGCGGGATCCGGCTCGCTCGAGAGCCCAACGTCCCCTCGGGCGAGGTCCACCTCGCTCGAGGGCTCCTGCACGCTCACGTTGTCCCCGCTCCTGCCCCCGTGTATGGGCATTTAATGCTCTGACACCACAGGACGCGCGCCACGACCCTGACACGCCTGGGAATCACGCCACGGTGCTGTTCCACCGACTCCCTGGGGAAGGCCATCCCCGCCATTGTGTAGCACTGTGTGATGAGGCCGGTGTCAGCCCCGTGACACTGTGTCGCCTACTCCTGTACGGCTAACGCGCCGAGCCCTCGAAGGGGTGACGGCGGAACCCTCGAATACTTTTTCCGTGACTACACAGGGCTACGCCGTGACATCAGGTCGGCGGGAGCAGTCTTCCCCGTCGATGTCAGCCCCGTGTGTCCATCCCCGCCACTGCAGCACCACGCCGGGCACTGTGACGACATCCCTGACGCTGTTGGAGTGCACGGGGACATGACATCGCCGCGACCGCCACTGTGCCGCATACGGACCCCCCGTTGACGGCACCCTCGAATCGGCCCACGGGCGGCGGCCGGACAACCAACCACTACGCCATCACCCTCGAAGCTGCTCCTGTACGAGCACAGGGTGCGCCACGACGCCCCCAACCGGAGCAGGATTCGCCAGGACGGCCGTCAGTTCCGTGACGCTGCTCACCACGCCTCCGCACGTAGGAGAATAGTGTGCTGCTCCCTCCTTGGCCTATAAAAGGAGAGGCAGTCCCCCGACCGCAGGGGGATGACGGATAGCGATCACGCACACGCTCTCCGCCTTCTCCACGATATTGGCACTTGCCTCAATCAATACCTCTGGGACTTGGAGGCCAGGCCTCCTCTCCTGCCACGCTTGTAGCCCCCCTCTACGAGCACCACGGTGCAAGGCAATACAGTGCCCCGAGCATACCAGTGCTGGACGTACGGCCCCGGGCGGAACCAGGATAAACCCAGTGTCATTAGTTGCTAGCACCGGCCCATCGAGAGGCAGATCTCAGCGCTCATTACTAGTTAGTGTCGGGACTACATTCTGCACCGACAGTTGGCGCGCCGGGTAGGGGGCTCGCGCTGAAGATCAGCTCGCCACCAGCCCTCTCAATGGTGATTCGCACCGAGTACCGCGGCCAGAGGTATTCCATGGGCAGCTCAGACCCCCTCTCAGCCGGGTTCGAAATCCGGTTCGGGAGCCTGAACTTTCAGGCCACGGGGAACGACTACCTCATGCGCATCACCAACCGCGACGAACTCCGTGCGCGGCGGCGGACTGGGGCCGACCCGGCCGCCGTTGCACCTGGCCGCTCGCGTCCCGACGTTCGCCCGGGTGGATTCTGCGGGGCCCTCGGTGCCTCGGCACCGTCGACGCTCCGGCCGGCGCTCGCGACAAGCGCGGACGGAGCACCGATGCACGGCGCGCGTCGCCTCACAGCGCGACGCGACCACCGGTGAGACGGCGACCGCTCAGACGGGGGAACGCTCGATTTCAGGACCACGGTTCCCCATCGGTTTGCGCGGCGCCACGACGGCGTACGTCGCCTCCGCCAACACCGATGCGGCGGTGCGCATGGCTCGTCCTGACCGCCATGTTCCAGCGGTCGGGAACCCCAGCGCTTCTGCCGACGACGAGTCGTCCTACGGCTCCGCCAGCGAGCTGCCACCCGCCACCTCGCACGGGTACGCGGAGTGGGACTTCTCCGACGTACCTGACCCAGTGATGTTCCGGCGGTTTCTCGACGCCACAGACTACTGGTTCGGCTACTCCGACAACTCCAGCGCCGGGAGCTGCGACCCCACGCGGGAGTGCTTTGTCGTGCTTGCCAACGACCAAGCAAACGCCGCGAATGCGGCAGAAGCCGACGACGGAGAGGTTCCCCCTGGCCCGGGAACTGGACCGCACTAGGGTGCGGGGCCATGTGCTCCTACCTCCTCACCGCCGAGGGGGGCTGACATCAACGCCCAACTAGCTCAAGCGTGCGAGCTCGAAGCCAAGCTCGTGGAGAAGTACCGTGCGGTGTGGCTGCTTCGAGCCTCCATCGCCGGAGAAGCCTCCGCGCGCGGTGAACGCGAGCGCGAGCTGGGCAAGCAAGCCTGCGAGCGCATCAACGTCGACTTCGACATCGACAACCCGAACACGCCCCCGCGAGCAAGTCAGAAGCTCATTGCCGCTGCAACACTGCTGCGGGCCATGCCCGCTCCCTCAACGCCCGAGGCGCGGAACCTGCACCGCGAAGCGCAGGCGCTCATTGAGCAAGCGGACGTGCAACAGGCCGAGAGCTCGGCGTCCCGCATCCGCCAGCATGGGAGCGCGCGGGATGATGGGGGTGCACAAGGTCCTGAAGCATCAGTACACGCGGGCGGCACGGCGGAACGGCCCGCCAACGCAGGGCGCACACCGGTCAGGGAGCAGATCCTTGACACGCGCGGGCAAGCCCAAGACGGTGACGCTCGCAACGTCATCAACGCCCGGCGAACGGGCAACACAGAGACACAGGCGGCGGCGGGCTACCACCCCTGGTGGGGTGGGCGCTATGACAGCCGAGAGGATCGCTCGCCGACGCCGGAGCTCCCGCAAACCCGTGTGTTCAGCCGGGAGATCCGCACGGCGAGCTTCCCTCAACGCTTCCGCCAGCCCACGTCGATCGACAAGTACATGGGGGAGACGGACCCCCGCGTATGGCTCAACGACTACCGCCTGGCATGCCAGCTGAGCGGAGCCACCACCGACGAGGTCATCATCCTCAACTTGCCGTTGCACCTCGCCGACTCGGCGCGGATGTGGCTTGAGCATCTGTCGACCAGCCAGATACACAACTGGACGATCTGGTCCGCACCTTCATGGGGAACTTCCAGGGCACGTATGTGCACCCTGGAAACTCCTGGGATCTGCGCGCGTGCACCCAGAAGCCCGGCGAGTCGCTCTGGGACTTCATACGGCGCTTCTCCAAGTGCTGCACGGAGCTCCCGAGCGTGGCCTAGTCTGAGGTCGTGCACGCCTTCCTCGAGGGCACGACCTGCCGGGACCTTGTGCGCGAGCTTGGGCGCAGCCCGCCAATCGACTCGAACGAGCTGTTCGACATCGCCACCAGCTTTGCCTCTGGCGAGGAGGCGGTGGGGGCGATCTTCGATGGAAAGAAGGGCAAGCGCGTGGACGACGCGCCCGCGGAGGGCAGCAAGTTCAAGAACCCCAGCAGAAGCACAAGTGGGGCAAGAAAGGGAAGAAGCCGCGCCGCGAGGCGCGCGAGCAGGGGCGCGACGACGACGCAGATGAAGTCCTGGCTGTTGACCCAGCTTGACGGGGCCCTCAAGCGGCCCCTCGAGGCCCTGGGGTATTTGATGACATGCTGAAAAGGCCTTGTCCGTACCACAAAACGTCGGTCAACCACCCTCTCGAGCAGTGCGACCTGCTCAAGAGATACTACAGCCGCGCCGCCACGAAGGACGTCGAGGCCAAGAAGGATGGGGGTGACGGCGACGTCAGCGGCTTCCCCGCGGTGGAGAACATCTTCCTCATCTTCGGGGGGCCGACCGTCGACATGTACAACAGCCAGCGCAAGCAGGAGCGGCACGAGGTCCTCGCCGCGGAGAAGGCACCTCCCTCCTTCCCCGACTGGTCGGAGGATGCCTGTTAACACCAAAAATTGGTACAGGAAAGAGACTGACCTGTGGGCCGAGTTTGGTAAGAGAGCACCATTCGGCAAGAGGTTTTCCTCAAAGCATTCAGTAAAGAAGCCTGCGGTCGGGAGCACGCCATCATTCGGCAGAAGGGCTGTTGCGCGCTTGGAAGAGAAAGCATTCGGGAATACGTGATGACGTGGCCTGAATGTAAGGAAGGAACGAATTGATGACGGGTGCAAGACGGACATTGGCGCTGGGGCATTAATTTAGGCAATAAATGTTGTAATCGTGGTCGACTAGGAGTCGTGTTAGGACAAGGGTATAAATATAAACCCTGAGTGTTTGTAATAGGTATCGAACAATTTCACAACAAACCGGCCCCGTGCCACCTTTCGAGTCCTTTAGTCGAGTCGTCGAGTTCTTCGAGAGGAGCCATCGATCCGTTGACCTCCGTAAGTACCGGCAACCTTGTATCATGTCTAGTATCATGCGGTGGATTTAGACCGTGATGCAAGTAGTCTTGTTACCATGCTTTGTATCATGCGGTGGATTTAAGCTTGGTTCAAGAGGGCTTTCTTGTTAGATCATGATCCATGCGGTAGGCTAAGATCTAGCTTGGAGCTAGTTATCGGCCCTATTAGGTTTGGCAAGATCTAATAGATTCACTAAGTTACCGTGTGTTGCTTTGAATTTTGCTCTTATGTTTAATTCATGTAACACTCTTATTGCCCAATTTAGATTGATTAGATTCGGCTCTATCTTGTTTGCGATCCATATGATGCATGTTCAAATCCTTAACTCGACGTGGTGCATGGATCACGTGCTTTTTAATAGCCGAATTCGAATCAATCTAGATTGCCACGTGTTGCGGGTTCAAGCGTGTTAATCTAGCATAGTTTGTTCCTTCTCCACGGAACCCGAATCGGTTGTACAGCTGTATTCGGCAATTCTGTCACGAGCGAAATATGTTCGTAAGCTTGTTTTAAATAATGTATGCTTTTAGCCTTCCATGTTTAGGTTGTATCATGCGGTAGATTGATTTATTCTTGGTTGGTGGTGTGATTTCAAACAAGTCGTATCATGCGATGGATTAATTTGTTTGGTATCACGCTCGACGGGTTTGAAAGTACCTAGACATGCGGTAGACTAGTGCTTTTGGCCTATGCATGCATGTTTACTGCAAATTTATAATCATGCTACGCCTTTATTTATTTTATTGTGATTTATCCTTGATAATCGGTCATGGTTACGTGTTGCAATGTTGTTTAGATAAAGACCGATATTTTATCATGCTTACATCATGCATTCGGCTATATCCTGTTTAGATGTTTTAAAGTTCCCGAATGATGCTTAGATTGCCGACAGATAGCTTGTTGTAGCTATATGTCGTTTAGATTGGCTTTGTAGCCGTAAAT
This sequence comes from Cenchrus americanus, assembly GCA_947561735.1. Lineage (NCBI taxonomy): Eukaryota > Viridiplantae > Streptophyta > Magnoliopsida > Poales > Poaceae > Cenchrus > Cenchrus americanus. The sequence continues at coordinate 62,392,434 of OX387245.1, read as the reverse complement.
ACGGAACTGTCTGGTAGCACCCGGCATGTTCCAGGTTTTATCTAACTGTTTTCATCCTTTGTTAGTTTCAGGGAAAATTGACTGGCGCGCTTCGGATTCAGCAATGTGTGTTAAGCCAGCTTTTTCGGCTTGCCATGTGCTTCGCGTGAGGTGCTGATTTTACGTCAACACACTTTTTGGCACGCCCAGTGGTACCCATCTAGTTGATCAAGATTCATGATATCCAGGATGTCATGGATGTCACCTTCGAAGAACTGTCTATAGAACAACAATTGCAACTGAAGGAAGCTATTGAGCAATTTCAGCAGAGGAGGGTTTTTCTCCGAATGCGAAGGGTTTTTTCATTGAATAGTGTTCATGGCTCCTGAATAAGGATTTTCTGCGGATTCTGCGCTAAGAAGCAGGAGTTTCTGCGTATCCGGCTAGAGGAAAGTTCCCGAATGCATTCAAAACAGTGAAGATTCGTATGTACAAATCAAGGAAAATCATCACAAGACAAATACGAAAGATAAAATTTCATCTTTATTGCCGAAATTCCATACCCCTAGTACAAACTAATCAAATAGCCTATTCAGAACAGACTGGGGGTGGATGGAATCGACAATGGCGACGCCGTGGCTGTCGAGGTGCTCCAGAGTGGCCTCGATGTCGTCGACGTCCTCCGGCGTTCCACCGTAGAAGCCACGCGGCCGCGTGGAGTAGTCGACGCCGGTGTGCGTCGCCATTGCGGCCAGGCCCAAGGTGGTGCCCAGGCGGACGCCGTGGAGGGCCACCTCATCGACGCGGTCTTCCACCGCACCAAGGCGAGCTTCCGGTGTGTCTCCGGGAGCGTTTACCTTGTCCGCCAGCTTCTCAACCAGCACCTTCAGCCGATTGAGCTCGGCGTCGCGATCTGCAGAAATCACAAAGCAATGGCGGTTAGTTCAAGATTAAGTTGAGATTAAACAGGTTACAAGATTCACCGTCAATGGCCTCCAGCAGTTGCTTGCGCTGGTGCTTCCACTCGAGCTCGGTGATCCCGGCCTCTTTGGAGATGATCTCCAACTCGTGCCGGGTTGCATCGCGCTCCTCCTTGAACCTACGGGTGGCGCGATCATCGTAGCGCGAGCTGGAAGAGTGGGAGCGGTCAGATGATCTTGAGGAATCGCCCGCCATGGCCGGAGTTGTGGCTGGTGCAGGGGCGGGGTTCCACTGGATGAGCCTGAAGACACAAAGAGGATCGTCAGAAACAAAAAGGGATCTAAAAGAGCCGCAAAGAAACCAACGATCACCACCTCCGGCGAGCACCAACATGGCTCCCTTCGGCCTCGTCGTCGGCCCGACGCCTGTTGCTGCTGCCTGCCATGGAGCTTTTGGGAGTACTAGTACTAGAGAGAAAAGCTTGGGTTGGCGAAAGCTTGGAAAATAGAGGACTTGGTGAAAGGCTAGGGGCACCCGAGGTTCTTATTTATGGAACTGGCAAAGAGATCATGGCCGGAGATCGTGGCGTGTATCCCAAGAAATTTGGGAAGTGGAGGGAGTCTCAACCGAACCGTCGCCGGGTCATTTGGGATTCAAGCTGAGTTATATTCGGTTTGACTGGTTGAAGTCCGGCTGTGTTGCGGTCGGGTTGTTTTTCGGGTCTGACACTGTTTGGTCAGAGTTGCCGAATGGATCGTCCAAAAATTGCTCATCAAAATAAGGCAAGACAAATATTGGAAAATAAAGACTGATGAGGAGCAAAATTACAGAGATGATGAGGCATTCGGCTACAAATTGTTTGTTACAATCATACACCCAAGTATTTTGAGATTACATTGGAGGCATCTGATACCATCTTATTGATATTTTCCAGCAATCTTTGATCAGCTTCTTGGGTTTTAGACAAAGTCGAGAGCTTTGTCTTGAGCTGCTTTCCTACGGTCATGGCTGTTGTGGCTTCTTTTTGTATTTTCTCCATTGATTCAGGGAGTTCAGCCATCTTCTTTTCATCAGCCTCGATCTCAGCTGTCAGGGTTCTCAGTTCAGCCTCCAATTCAGCTTTTCTGGCTTTCTTTAGCTCAAGTTCAGGCTGCAATTTGGTTAACAGGTCCTTATGATTCTGCATCTGGATATGCAAATCTTTCACGGATTGCTTATTTGCAACTTGCTCTTGTTCCAGAGCTGGTTGGGAGGATAGATTCTTCAAAGCCTGCTTTACTGCTACAAATTGATCATCCAGCTTGGAGACAGGTTCTAGGGGAGCCTTAATGTCAGCAGGGAGATCTTGATCGATGAGTTCAAGTGCTTCTCTTAGGAGATCAGCATCCTTGACATGGTCTTGAACATCCCTTTGCAGCAGGGAGAGGATTTCCTTCAACTTTGTCTGGTTTTTCTCTGACAAAGCTTGGCTAGAAGATGCTTCATCCCCTTTTTCGGCAATCAAGTCATCCACAGCAAAGGAGTAAATTGGTGATGATACAGTTTTCTCCTGAAAAGAGTTTCTTGCCGAATCAGTGGTGATTTATTGAACAGAAAATAGAAAGATGAGTGTTCACGCTTACATCATTTCTGACTTCCTGAGTTGGGGAAGGAAGTTTTTCAGGCTCGAGGAGGGGCTCTTGGATGTCTGGTTGAGGAGAAGCTTGAGGAGTCCTTGGTAAAGCTGAAGCTTCTGACTGAGGAGAAACTGAGGGAGTCCTTGGTAGGGCTGAAGCTTCTGGCTGAGGAGAAGCTGGAGGAATCCTTGGTGAGGCTGAAGCTTCTGCTTGATGGGAGGATGGCTGGATCATTGGTGAGGATGGATTTGAATCATGTTGAGGAGAAGAACTCCCCATGGTTTGGCTCACCAAAGTTTCCTCTGCAACTGTTAAGTAGAGGATAAGTGCCAATGAAGAGAAAAATGATTAGAAAAAATAAGATGGTGAAAAATTTTACCAGTGGATGAAGCATTGGCAGAATCTGTAATGACCAGTGGTTGCTAAGTTCTGGTCTAAAATTACACAAGATAAAGATCAGGATGAAGAGTGGCTTTATGCTTAGGAGGGAAAGGATTCTAATCTGAATGAGACGTTTTTTGGTTGTTCTTTTCTTCTTGGAAGCCAAAGGAGCAACCAGAGATGGAGCTTTCCTTTTGTCAGAGGCTGAACTGATGAGAGTTGGATCCAGTGTGGCATATCTGGACATCAGTTGAGACAGAGTAGGGGATTGATATCCCAAGGTAGAGATTGGGCCTACGATGTTGTAGGAGATTGTCCTGGCAAGGGGGGCAGGTGCTGTATCCTGTAGAAAAAGACAGAATCCTGATCAGTAAAGAAGGACATGATTGAAAAAGAGAGAAAATAAGTATATTACCTATGAAGTTCGATGAAAGTCAGGCATTAGTTCAAGACAGAGAGGATGTACTGGCACATTAAAGATTTGCTCATGAAGTTCTTGCCACCAAGAAATAAAAGAAGGGTGAGTGATTGTTATTGGCACAAAAAGCCTGGGTGCATAAACAGTTGTGCTGCACTTGTACTCAAAGACCCTTTTTGCTTGTATGGATTCCTTGATATCCTCTCTGGGCTTGAGGAATTCATGAAGGAATAGCCTTGGGGGCACTTGACCACATCCTAGTTGTCTGGCCATCATGTTTGGCTGATAGTACTTAAAGGTACTCTGGATTTGCCTTCCTCCACAAAATTCTGTTGGCATGATACATGGATGGATGAAGACACTGAAAATTGCTATAGATCGTACATCATTACATCCAGCTTCAAAACTAAACTCACAAGGAAGGGTCAAGCTATCATTGTCTAGATATGGAAGCCAAAGAGGATTGGCAAAACCTCTGAAGAAGAGCTCAACAAGTTGGCCAATGCTTTGATTGATGGACACAGTGGAGGCAACTTCTCCATAAGTTTGGCAACCTTTGGTGCTCTAGGTTTCACCCTCCTTGTAATTGGCTGAAGGGAAGTGCCGATTGTTGAGGTCAACAGCAACAATCTAGTGCATATATAATTGGAGCCACATCTGAACAAACCACCAAGGGCCATTAACACAGGAAATCTTTTGGCTGGTATGCATCAGATAGGTAGTCTGATGGAGCATGTGGTAATCACTTCCTAGGAGGTACTTCCCGAGGGGAATAGGGGTACCAGTAGCCAAGTCCTCAGCCATTACAATGTGGTTCAGGGTTGGCTCATTGGCTTTGCCACAAAAGATGAATCTGCATAGCCACATGTTCAGAAAAGCTCTGTATTCAACATCAGACAAAGGGCCGTCAGACATATAGTTTTGGATATATTTCTTATATCCAACCCCTGTTCTCACTCCAGTTTTCCTGGAGGAGCCCTTGTACTTGTGTGGGTATACAATTCTTGTGACTTCAAGGCCGGTTATCATGTATACATCGGCCAAAGTGGGGGACAATGGCCCGTGGCCAAAAAGAAAGGTATTAGCGCCATTCGACCAAAAATGGCAGGCTGCAATCAGAAGGTTTTCATTTTTGGGTGTTTCAGCCAGAGATAATTCCAAACAATGAGCAATGCGAAGAATGTCCCAATTGCTTGTCTTAACACTGTCATCATCAAGCATACTCTTGTACCAGTTTCTCTAGCCTGCAATTGGGGGTAGGGGCCAGTTCTTGAAAGCATCCTGCCATTCATGGGGTTTCGACAGTGCTGCTTTGAAAGGGATCATCTGAGATTCGGCTGCAATGAACTCAGAAGGGTCAGAGATTCCCACGGGCCCAAGGAAATAAGATGGTGATTGGTCCTCGACGGGAATCAAAATTTCGGCGGCAAGAGCCTATCAAGAACAAGAGAGGGCAAGAGGAAAAATTTAAGATGAAATTCGAGAAAAGTAATACCGAATGGGCCTGAGGAGGATGAGATTTACGTGAAGAGCCTGGTCTTGGTTCGCCATTGAAGATTTGAGCTTGAAAGATTGATGAACTAGGGTCCGGATCTGGGCGGAAACTCCAACAGTTTGAAGGAGGAAAGAACGGGTGTTGAACGGATTCGGCTTGGAGACGTTGGGCATTTATGGTCAATTCCGGAATAAAATCACCTTTTATCCCGTAATTGAAGGGGCATATGTTAACACCAAAAATTGGTACAGGAAAGAGACTGACTTGTGGGCCGAGTTTGGTAAGAGAGCACCATTCAGCAAGAGGTTTTCCTCAAAGCATTCGGTAAAGACGCCTGCGGTCGGGAGCACGCCATCATTCGGCAGAAGGGTTGTTGCGTGCTTGGAAGAGGAAGCATTCGGGAATACATGATGACGTGGCCTGGATGTAAGGAACGGATGAATTGATGACAGGTGCAAGACGGATATTGGCGCCGGGGCATTAATTAGGCAATAAATGTTGTAACCGTGGTCGACTAGGAGTCGTGTTAGGATAAGGGTATAAATATAAACCCTGAGTGTTTGTAATAGGTATCGAACAAGTGTGTTAATCTAGCATAGTTTGTTCCTTCTCCATGGAACCCGAATTGGCTGTACAGCTGTATTCGGCAATTCTATCACGAGCGAAATATGTTCATAAGCTTGTTTTAAATAATGTATGCTTTTAGCCTTCCATGTTTAGGTTGTATCATGCGGTGGATTGATGTATTCTTGGTTGGTGGTGTGATTTCAAACAAGTCGTATCATGTGGTGGATTAATTTGTTTGGTATCACTCTCGACGGGTTTGAAAGTACCTAGACATGCGGTAGACTAGTGCTTTTGGCCTATGCATGCATGTTTACTGCAAATTTGTATTCATGCTTCGCTTTTATTTATTTTATTGTGATTTATCCTTGATAATCGGTCATGGTTACATGTTGCAATGTTGTTTAGATAAAGACCGATCTTTCATCATGCTTACATCATGCATTCGGCTATATCCTATTTACATTTTTGAAAGTTCCCAAATGATGCTTAGATTGCCGACAGATAGCTTGTTGTAGCTATATGTCATTTCGATTGGCTTTGTAGCCGTAAATACGGAACTATCTGGTAGCACCCGGCATATTCTAGGTTTTATCGAACTGTTTTCATCCTTTGTGAGTTTCAGGGAAAATTGACTGGCACGCTTCGGATTCGGCAACGTGTGTTAAGCCAGCTTTTTTGGCTTGCCGTGTGCTTGACGTGAGGTGCTGATTTTACGTCAAGAATGCCATCACCTTCAGCCGCGAAAATCACCCGAACCGCATCCCCAATCCGGGCCAGTACCTGCTGGTGGTCGACCTGGTCATCGGGAACGCCCGGTTCTCCAAGGTGCTGATGGACGGAGGCAACAGCCTCAATATCCTCTACGCGCACACTCTGCGCTTGCTGGGGATCGGGTTGGACCAGCTGCGGCCCAGCACGACGCCGTTCCATGGTGTCGCGCCGGGCAAGCGCGTCCAGCCCCTCGGGCAGATCGACCTACCAGTCTGGTTCGGCACACCAGAAAACTTCCGCAAGGAAACGCTCACCTTAGAGGTGGTAGGGTTTAGGGGCGTGTACCACGCCATCCTTGGGTGGACGTGCTACGCCAAATTCATGGTGGTCCCGAACTACACCTACCTCAAGATGAAGATGCCGGGGCCCAAAGGTGTCATCACTGTGGGCTCGTCAATCGAGGACGCATTTGACTGCGACGTCAAGTGCATGGAGCACGCGGAAGCACTAGCGCTGGAGGAAGCGCTCGTGGAGAATTTAGAGAATCTGGTCAACGAAGACCTCGACTCCACCGCCAAACACGCCGGCAGCTTCGAGGCTGCTGAGCAGACCAAAGAGGTGCCCCTCGACACTGCTGCCCCTGAGGGCAAGGCGTTGAGGGTCAGTTCCACCCTCGACTCGAGATAGGAAGTGGTGCTCGTCGACTTCCTCCGCGCCAATGCCGACATCTTCGCGTGGAGCCCCTCAGATATGCCAGGCATTCCGAGGTAGGTCGCCGAGCACTCCCTTGACATCCACCTCACTCCCGCGCCGTGCAACAACGGCTGCGCCGCTTTGACGAAGAGCGACGCCGGGCGATCGGAGTGGAGCTGCGGAAGCTCCTCGAGGCCGGGTTCATCAAGGAAGTGTTCCACCCTACGTGGCTAGCTCACCCTGTACTAGTGAAGAAAAAAATGGGAAGTGGCGTATGTGTGTAGACTACACTAGTTTAAATAAAGCATATCCTAAAGTTCCTTTTCCTTTGCCACGAATCGATCAAATCGTTGATTCGGCCGCAGGGTGTGAGCTCTTATGCTTCCTTGACGCCTATTCCGGGTACCACCAAATAAAAATGAAGGAGTCCGACCAGCTCGCGACTTTGTTCATCACGTCGTTCGGGATGTATTGCTACGTAACAATGCCATTCGGTCTCCGAAATGCGGGCGCTACATACCAGCGATGTATGTAGCATGTTTTCGGGGATCACATCGGGCGGACCATTGAGGCGTACGTAGACGATATAGTCGTGAAGACCAGGAAGGCGGACAACCTGGTTGATGACCTCCGCATCGCTTTCGGCTGCCTACGGGCCAACGGGGTGAAATTAAACCCCGAAAAATGTGTCTTCGGTGTGCCGCGGGGCATGCTGTTAGGGTACATTGTCTCCCAGCGAGGCATCGAGGCCAACCCTGAAAAAGTTGCTGCCCTCGAGCGAATGGGTCCGATTCGGGACCTCAAGGGGGTCCAGAAGGTGTTGGGGTGCCTTGCCGCCTTGAGCCGCTTCATTTCGATGCTCGGCCAAAAGGGATTACCCCTCTACCGGCTCCTAATGAAACACGAGCGCTTCTCCTGGACCGTCGAGGCCCAAGAGGCGCTTGATAAGCTGAAGGTGATGCTCGCCCACGCTCCGATTCTTATGCCGCCTCAGGACGGCGAGCCTCTGTACCTCTACGTCACCGCGACCACTCAGGTGGTCAGCGCTGTCATCGTAGTAGAGCGTACGGAGGAGGGGCACGCCCTACCAGTCCAGCGGCCGGTATACTACATCAGCGAGGTACTGTCTGAGACCAAGGCGCTCTATTCGCAGGTCCAGAAGCTGCTCTACGCAGTGGTCCTTGCGCGACGCAAGCTCCACCACTATTTCGAGGCTCACCCGGTCACGGTGGTCTCCTCCTTTCTGTTGGGAGAGATCATCCGAAACCCGGATGCAGCAGGCAGGATTGCCAAGTGGTCGATAGAGTTGATGGGCGAGACGCTCGCTTACGCGCCGCGCAAAGCAGTCAAATCCCAGATCTTGGCAGATTTCGTCGCCGAGTGGATAGACATGCAGTTGCCGCCGCCACAGATCCAGGCTGAGTGCTGGACCCTCTACTTCGATGGGTCGGTGATGAAGACAGGAGCGGGCGCGGGCCTGCTTTTCGTCTCACCCCTCGGGGAGCATATGAGATACGCGGTGTGCCTGCATTTCCCCGCGTCGAACAACATGGCGGAGTACGAGGCCCTCCTCTGCGGCCTCAGAATCGCCATCGAGACGGGCATCAAGCGCCTCGACGTAATGGGAGACTCGCAGCTCGTGATCGTCCAGGTCATGAAGAACACAAGCTGTCATGACGACAAGATGGAGGCATACTGCAAGGCCGTGCGGGCCCTCGAGGATAAGTTCTACGGCATAGAGCTCAACCATGTGCCACGCCGGTACAATGAGGAAGCGGACGAGCTCGCCAAAATCTCGTCAGGGCGAAGCACCGTTCCCTGTTGACGGTGTATTTTAGTGCACCTAGCATGTTCATTACACTTTGGTTTGGATTTGATTATGGAACTAACTCGCCACTAGGCACACTAATCATATAACAAGTTCATCTTTGTGCATGCATTTGGAAGTGTTGTGTTTATGTAGGAAAACATGGACGTAAAGGACAGATTCGCAACAAGTTCAAAGGAGCATTTACGGAGTCTTGTTCGTGTTCATGAGCTTGATGAAATCACTTCCAATGGTGGCAAGGACCGAAGTGCTACGAGGAACACCCCCGGGGATTGAAGCATAAAAGATCGAACTTCATGCGAAGAGAACCTCCATCTTGAACGCGAGGATAACATCATCAAAATCATGCAAGTGGAGGGGGCAAAGTACATAAGTGCATGAGGACCCACAGAGCAAAAGGGCGACCGAACCGGGCCGAACTGGGCCCAGGCCGGTCGGCCCAGGCCGGCAGGCCCAGACCACTCCGGTGGCCGGTTCGGTCCCGTTTTCCTTGCCCTCGAAGGATCTTCAACCCTAAAAGCCCCGAGGCGCCGCCAACACCGAAAGGAGGACTCATTCGCACCAGAAGGCCATCCACAAGCTAGAGAGAGAGGAGGAGGATCTCCGGAGGGAGATCAACCACCTCGAAGGAAGCACCCTCTCGTGGAGAAGAAGGAAGACACCGGCGGAAGGGAAACCATGATCAACGGTGCCATGATCAGCACCTTGATGGGGTAATCTTCTCATTCGTCCATGGGTTGTAATCGATATTGAGATGTAATCGCACTTTGTCGGATTATCTATCTATCATCTTGTGTTGAATATACTTTCATGCTTAAGGTTAGCTACCATGCCGTAAAGGGAGTATGAGCTCCAATGCTTCCTTGGATCCATTCAATACGCCGTGTCCATCAAAGGTCTAGTCATGAATACCTTCGCGTAGTGACAGTACGAGAGGAGGGAAAGGGCGAAACCGTGGTCACAACCCCGATAAATTAGATTGGTTTTCATGTCTTTAAGCGATTGCATGCTCTAGTATCGTAGACCCGTGGGTGAGTGTCTTCTACCTTGATATCTTAATCATTCTCTCTAGTGTAGTTTAGTTGTTTTCTAGCATAATAATAGTTAGGGTTTTAGTAGCTAGTGTGTCGTTGTAGATCGAACGCTTGTAATCCCTTGCTCCGCGGATTGACAAGAACCTTGGGAATCCCGTGGTGAAAAAGGTGTGGGGTCCGTACGCTTGCGGAACATAGAGGGATACGTCTTTTATCCGTCAACATTCCCCCAGACGTTTTTGCGCGGAACGTCCTCAAGCCGTCCGTCGACCTCGAGCCCAACACCTCGAGTCGTGAAGAACCCTCAGGGGCTCCCTCGAGTCCAACAGGCGCAGATCCCATGGACGAGGACCCCTCGAACGAGGCGTACGTGCTCGCCCTGCTCGAGGGGTACGACGCCGATGAGGCCAAAGCCATGGAAGCGGAGCTGGTCCCCAGCACGGGAGACTGGCGGGACATATACATCGCCTGGATGGATCGAGGGGAGCTACCCTCGGACCGATCCGAGGCCAGACGCATCGCCAGGATGGCTAAGTTGTTCAACCTCGTCGACGGCGAGCTGTACAAGCGCGCCCTGTCAGGCATCCTGCAGCGATGCGTTCCCATCCCTCAGGGGTGCGAGCTCCTTCGAGACATCCACGCGGGCGTATGCGGTCACCACACAACGCCACACACCCTCGTAGGCAACACATTCCACCAAGGCTTCTATTGTCCCACAGCGGTCGCTGATGCCAGCGAGATCATGTGCACCTGCGAAGGGTGCCAGTTCTACACCCGCAAATCCAACCTTCCTGCACACGTCCTGCAGACCATACCCGTCACATGGCCTTTCGCCGTCTGGGGGCTGAACATTGTCGGGCCCTTGCGGAAAGCGCCCGGGGGCTACACCCACCTACTAGTTGCCATCGACAAGTTTTCCAAGTGGGTTGAGGTGTGCCCCATCACGAATCTTAGGGCAGAGCAGGACGTGACATTCTTCACCGACATTGTCTACCGGTTTGGAGTGCCCAACTCCATCTTCACCAACAACGGGTCCCAATTTACGGGCAGAAAGTTCTTGGAGTTTTGTGACAAGTTCCACATCCGCATCGACTGGGCTGCCGTGGCACACCCACAGACCAACGGTCAGGTGGAGCGTGCCAACGGCATGATCCTGCAAGGCCTAAAGCCCAGAATCTCTGACAGACTGAACAAGTCTGGTCGAAAATGGCTCTAGGAGCTACCAGCGGTCGTGTGGAGCCTCAGGACCACGCCGAGCAGGGCCACAGGATTCACCCCATTCTTCCTGGTCTATGGCGCGGAAGCCATCCTCCCACTGACTTGGAGTATGGGTCGCCCAGGGTTTAGGGCTATGATGAGGGCGCCAACCAGCGAGCCCGCGAGGACTCGCTGGACCAACTGGACGAGGCCCACACTGTGGCCCTGATGCACTCCGCAAGATATCAGTAGGCTCTGAAGCGCTACCAAGCCCGGAAGGTGCGGCGCCGAGACTTCAGCGAAGGGGACTTGGTCCTAAGGCTGCGCCAAGACAATCGAGGCCGCCACAAACTGTCACCCCCATGGGAGGGACCTTACGTCGTGGTGAAAGTGCTCAAGCCCGGCACATACAAGCTGGCCAACGAGGACGGCGAAGAACTCACCAACGCTTGGAACATCCAGCAGCTATGTCGCTTCTACCCTTGGAAAGGATTTCCAAGTTGTTTTTGTAAATTGCATACCCAACACCCCAGTTGGCTGTACAAGATGTAAATCTTAGTGAATTAATAAAGTTAAAGGGCAACTTGGCTCTCCCCAAGAAACCCAAGTCATCATCGGGGGCTACTACGGGGGGCAGCCCCCCTGAAAAATGGTCAATTTGTTCGCAAAAATTCGCGAACACGCCAAGTACGTCTCGACCTAAGCTTCGGGGAAATTCAGATAGAGCGCGGGCAGCCAAGCGGGAAAGACGCGCGAGCCGAAGAAAGCCTACACCTCCAGCAGGATACGGCCCTTCTCCCTCGCCTCTAGACCAGCGGGCCGCTCGTGGAACCGAGTTTCTCTACCTCAAATTCGCCTAAGCAAAGGAACAGCGGAACAGTGTGACAAGCGAAGCAAAAGATTTACTTTTATTTACAAAACGCTTTAAGCAAATAGTTGTCCATTACATGGCCACATGGCCCCAACACTGACACTTAAACAAAAAAGGGCTTGACGCCCAGTGGTCTTCAGGCTTGAGGGTCACCGACGCTGGGAGCATCTGGGAACAAGAAGTCGGCGAAGTCCTCGGCAAGCATGTCAGCAGCAGTGGCGGCGAGCGCATCTGCGCGATTCATCGCCTCCTCGTCTTTGACGCTGACAGGGACGACGTAACCTCAGGACACGACCTCGAAGTCCACTTGATAATGAGACGCCACCATGCCGAGGGCCTTCTTGATGCCCAGGTGAAGGGCGCGGCGCATGCGCTGGGAGACATGCCCCTCGAGGGCGCGCAGGCGACTCGCCAGCGAACTCCCGGCCTGCGCCACGCCCTCCTCAACCTCTTGGCAGATCTTGAGGGCGGCGGCCTGCAGATCCTCCAACTCCTGTTGAGAGTAGTTGTAGGCCGTTTGCACTGCCTCGGCCTGGGTGGTCGTGTTCCCTAGGGCAGTCCGCAAGCCTGAGAGCCACGAACAAAGGAAAGGAAAATTGGGAGCGAATCCTCAGAAGACAAATCGACAAGCGAAAAGCGCACGGAAACTAACTCACCTTCGACCTGCTTCTTCTCCACCTCGAGGGCCTTGCGCGCCTCCGCAGCCTCTTGCCGCAGGTTGCGGACGGTGGTCTCCTGCTCCTTGAGGGACTGGCGCTAATCTTCGTGCGAAATGCTGAGTTGGACCAGTTCCCCATTGAGCTTCGAGGCCTCATCCTCCCGCTGCTTGAGGGCCGCCTGCGCCCCCTCGAGCGCGGTACGCTCTTGCTGGAGCCGACCCAGCGCCTCTTCCTGCGCCAAGCGCTCCCACTCGAGCGCAGCCTGGGCCTCGGCGAGAGCAGCACACTCCTGCTGAAGCTGGGTCTCCGCATACTGACGCGCAGCTTGCTCCTAATGGAGCTGCTCCTCTGCCGCAGTGAGCGCATTAGCCTTGTCCGCCAAGGTCATCCTTAGCTCCTCGGCTTCCTTGGCCCTCTCCTCGCCCTGACTCTGCCAGGCCCGCGCCCCCTCGAGGGTCGCGCGGTCCTGTTGGAGTTGGGCGCGAGCGGAGGTGACCTCGGCCTCCCACGCCGCCGCGGCCGCGCGCCCCCGCCGTTTTCGCGCGCTCTACGCAGCGCGTCGTCCCGCTCCACCAGTGCCATCCTCACCTTCTTGACTGCGGAGGCGTCTCCCGCGGCTTGGGCGCCCTGCTCCGGAGGCTGGTCCAGCAAGGCCTCGGCCCGATACACCAGCCACCGATCCGGCGACCTCAGGGCCTCGGCGAGGGCATCGAGGGCGTTGTATTGCCCCCGGTACCAGTCGAGATCAGCATCGAGGCGGTCGAGGGCGTCTTACCTTTCCCGGGCCCGACGCTCCAGATCCTGTCGCCGAAGGCCAAGGCGAGAGAAGGGGTCAGGGAAAGCACGAACGCGGAAGAAAGCGGGGCAGGAAACTACGAAATTCGACGAAAAGCCACTAACCTGGAAGACGCGCCACGCAGGGCCGCTGTGGACCCACAGCGCCTCGTTCAGCGCTCAGTTGAGTGAGGCGCCGTGGTCACGAAGCTCCTGCCACAGCTCCTGCTCGGCCTGGGCCTCGACGAAGTGGGGCGGCGGTCCGCCAGCGCGCTCCCGCTTCTGCTCCGGATGTGCCCGGGGGCCGCCCGAAGTCGGGAGGGTGGCGCACGACGACGAGGCCCCGGCGCGCGCGGACGGGCACCCCGGTGCCACGCCGCCATCGTCCCATACCACGAGAGCCCCGCCGAGGGCTCGGGGGGCGACGCGGGCGGACTCACCCCCCGGTCTCGGCCGAGCGGCGGGACATCGTCGTCGGGATCTCCACCGCCGCCGGGCGTCGTCGATTGGGGCCGGCGCCGGTGGAACCGACGGCGCGATGACCACCGCGGTCATGGCCGCCAACGGGGCCGCCACCGCCCGCTGCGACCCCGCCGCTGCGGCCGCGCTACGCGGGCCCTTGCTCGCCGCCGGCCGGCCGCCGTGCTCTCGGCCGCCCGCGGCGCCCTCGATGAGCGCCGCCTCATGGGGACGGCCGCGTCCGACCTCAACACCTTGGCAGGTGCGAGGAGAGGCACGGTGGGCGCCACCCTGTGAGCGCAAAGACGAGAAATCAAGAACCTGCCTCTCGAAGACATGGCGTCGGGGGGAGCGATCACTTACCTTAGGGTGGGGAAGCCCCGCTTCCTTGTTGACGGTGAAAATCCGTCAACCTAGCCATGAGTTTACCTTCGGTGTTGGCATGACTTTTGTATCTTATCCATTGGTACTAACCCCCGTGGTATAACAAGTACACTTGTGCATGTCGGTTTTGGAGTTAAGTGTTTACGTAGGGTTTTAATGTTGAAAGCAAGACTTCTGGGATAAGTTCATTAAGCACCTCATGACAAGACCTTGAAGCCCGGTACAAGTCAAGCAATGAAGTGAACATGACTCCAAGAGCCCAAGGACCAAGCTCGAGAAGATGACAAACTCCGAGGACCTAGCCAGAAAAGTGAATCTTGCAAGACAAGGAGCTTCGTCCAATTCAGAGAGAAACCGACGACAAGGGCCCACATGCAAAAGGGGAGAGGATCTAGAAGACTCGGGAAGCAATACCAGACGAAGGAGGACACGGACTGGGCCGAAGTGGGCCCAGGCCGGTCGGCCAAGGCCGGCCGGCCCAGCCTGTTCCGGGGCCCAGTCGGCCTCCCCTTTGACCTAGTTGCATCTCGGGCTATTTATAGCCCCCTGACCGAGAGCCACGCATCAACCAATTCGTCATCCACTGCCGAGGAGCCGAGAAGCTTGAGGGACACCATCTCGGAGATGAGGGTCGTGCTAGTTGTCTAGGGTCTCCCTAGCCGACATGGGAACCTTGCATGGAAGACCACATCGGAGCTCCAGATCAAGGGTCAAGATCGAGGTAGGATCCCGGTGGTGATCTTGTTCATGTAATCATTCATGGTAAAGTTTTTATAGTGAATCCAATTTCTAGCGATCAAGTGCCTTCTCGATGATTTTGTTTTCTTCTTGGTTTTGCTTATTCCACAATCTAGTCTATAGCTAGATTTCTTAGGGTGCTCTTGTAGCCGCGGTGGCTAGAGGTGCATACCGGAACGTCCAAGTGATTTCAACTTGTTATTATCGAACTCGCCCTAGACTACCCGCGTGAGTAGGGATACGTTGTGACAGAATGGGGGTTCCGAAAGGCGGGCGTTTTCGAAGTTGGATGGGAGGCCATGATTTAAAGATGCTTTTAATGAGATTCACTTTTCTATCTTCATCTATCTTGTTTGGAGCTACAACATAAGCATGATCTAGACTCTCTAGATCGGTTATCTCTTGCTTTCTCTTGCTACCGCTTTAGTAGATTAGATTAGATGTGTTTCCTTTATGAGTTAGTAGATTAGATGCAACTTGTCTTCATAAGATAGCTTACCTTTCTTTACTAGATTGAATCCTTGCGTTGCACATTGTTCCACGGATTCGATACCTTGGGTTCACCACTCGAGGGAAGAAGGGTCCCTTGACTACGACGGGAGACTTGTCCGCTTGCAAGTCTAAACAAACTTTGATACAACTATTAACTGTCAACAAGCCCCTTTTTCTGGCGCCGTTGCCGGGGAACAAGCAATCAAGATCCAATCTAGTATCGCTTATTTTTTAGTTTTTCTTTTGATTTTCTTTTGCATCTCTTAAGTTTGATCATCCCCAAAAAGAAAAAAAATCAATCTAATCTAGTTTTGATTAACCCTAATTTTTCTTTTGTTAGATTTTTGTTTTTGCTAACCCTAACCGGAGATGGTTGGCTACCTCTCCAAGAAACCCAAAACTTTTTTGTGGATGATCTAGGAAAACTTTACAGGCAAAGGAGACATGCAACACAAGCTAAAGGGTTGGAAACCCTAGATTCAAAAGCTGAAGTTGAAGGACCGCCAGAATCTCCAAGGGAATCACCACCTCCAAGTCCAAAGGAAGATCGACCTAAACCGACATCGTTGATCTACCTATCATAAACCTTCAAGACACCGAAAGGATGTTCAAGATCAAGAGGAGGATGGAGAAGATGGAGATAGAGAAAGAAGCTCAACACCTAAAGGCTGCCAAGACAAGATCCACATGCGAGGATTGTGAGGAGCACGGCCATCCTCCAGGAATTTCTTTCTTCTTCTCAAGATGTTTCTCGTGTTTAGCCTATCATTCAGAAGAAGCCAAGCAAAGAATTTTATCATGGGAATACAATTTGATTTCCAAACCCAAAGGAGCACCCTGCTAGGCGTCAAGTTTTTGAATTGATACTGATAATATTTACTGGAGGAATAAACCTGATGCCCCCAAATGAACCTCCAGGAGTCATTCTCACATCTATCAGGGGCAGGAAGTGAATCAATGTATTGTTGAAGGAGAAGAAATTCATTGTATGCAGCTCTGGACATGGGAATATTGAAACAATTAATGAGGTTGCCTTCATTTCTAAGCTTCCAGAGGGAAGCCTTAGGATCCTTTGCATAACCAGCAAGATTTGGGAAGGTGTCAGAGTGCAAATTTCCATCGATAACATCCTCCCAGAAAGCAACAGTATCTCCCCTAGAAGGCAAGCAGACTGCAACACCTCTGTAAATAACATGTAGTCTGAGAATGCCCTTCCACCAAAAAGAGCCTTTTTCTCTAGCCAGATGAGGAATTACATTCTGATAGTACTTATGCCATATGAGACTCACCCATTGCACATCAGCTTTCCTATAGAATTTATCAAGCTGCTTCAGGAGAAGAGCATTGTTCTGAACGGCAAGATTAACCACACCAAGACCCCCTTGATCTTTGGCCTTCGGATTAGGTCCCATGCAGTGAGGTTGTATTTCTTTTGGTTGAATTCTTTCCCTCTCCACAGACAGTTTTTCCTGTATTTATCTATGACCTCAATCACAGTCACGGGGAGTTTGAGGGAGCACATGTAGTAGGTTGGCAAAGAAGAGAGCACAAAATTGATCAACTGAAGTCTTCCAGCATACGAAAGAAACTGAGAAGAAGCAGCCAACCTCCTTTCTACTCTGCAGATGAGGGGGGCAAAATCTCTGACCAAAGGCTTAGTAAGCCCCAAAGGCAAGCCTAGGTACGTAAAGGGGAAGGAACCCACCATACATCCAAAAGAAGCAGCCAGTGAATCTGTTTTCTGGGCATTAATATTAATAGGCACAAGGCAGGACTTGTGGTAGTTCACCTTCAGACCGCTGGAGAGCTCAATTTTGTGAAGATTGTCTTTAAGAATGAGCAACTGTTGTTCTTCTCCCTGCATAACAATGATGGTGTCATCTGCATATTGGACCACAGGGAAGGGGAGATCAGCGTTCTGGGGAAATGGAGGGGCCAATATCCCCTGCTGGAATTCGTGATTAATAGCATACTGGATTAAGTCAGCCGCAATAGCAAATAAGATAGGGGAGAGAGGATCCCCCTGTCGAACACCTCTTTTGCACAGAAACTCTTTTCCGGCAGTGCCATTAAGTAAGACTGAAGTAGTGGCAGAGTTCAGTAGAGATTCGACCCACAGGATCCATTTGTCAGGAAAGCCTTTGGCTCTAAGCATATCCTTCACTATAGAAAATTCTACAAGGTCAAATGCCTTTTCAAAATCAAGCTTCAAAATAACAATTTCTCTTTTAGATTGGTGGCATTGGTGAAGCAATTCAAAGGCCCATCCAAGACAATCTTGGATGGTTTTACCCTTAACAAACCCATATTGATTCTTATGCACAACCTGAGTGGCCACCTTTTGTAATCTATTTGCCAGAATCTTTGCCACCAGCTTGGGAACAGAATTAATGATAGAAATGGGCCTGAAATCAGAAACCTTCTCCAGATTATCAATCTTTGGGACCAAAGTGATGTATGAGTGATTAACACTTTTTAGGTCAACATCATGATTGAAGAAATCTGTGCACAGCTTAAAGAGATCTTCCCTAATGATATGCCAAGCTCTTTTAAGGAACAAGTTATTGAAACCATCAGGCCCTGGAGCTCTGTCAGAAGGCAAATCAAGAATAATATTTTCAATTTCCTCTTGACCAAAAGGCAGACAGAGGTGATCCAGATTGCCACAGCAGGGAACAATGTTGTTAAGCTAGTACTGCAGACTGGTGGGAATAGAGCATCCCATTCTACTTTTAAATTCCTGATAGAAAAGTGCACTTTTCTCTGTGTAATCAGCAATCATTCGACCAGAGGAATCCACAATTTGGCTGATCACATTCTTCCTGTATCTCTCAGAAGCTATAGCATGGAAAAATTTTGTGTTCTCATCCCCAAACTGAACTAACCTCTGTGTAAATCTTTGTCTCCAGTAAGTATTCTGCATGGCAGTAAGATTATTAATTTGTCTTTTGATGATCACTCTGAACTTAAATTCATGACGGGAAAGAGGCCTGATCTCCTCAAGTTTATCAAAAAATGCAATGGTCATATTATAGTTAGCTATCAGAATGGAGAGATTGGAAATATTTCTAGCCCATAACCTAAGCATTCTTCTAAGCAATTTGAATTTTGCATTGATGGTTCTCGCACTATCCAGATTTCCAATAGAGGGGGTGGACCATGCATTCTTGATCAACTCAAAACAAGAAGGGTGACTAAGCCAGTAGTTTTCAAATCTAAAAATATTAGCCTTGGGGATATTGGTACCAATCTGAATTTTACAGGGTAAGTGATCAGAAGTTGTCTTAGCTAAAGGAATCACCACTGTCATTGGGAACTGAGAAGTCCAGGAAGGGGAGGTGAGCACCCAGTCAAGTTGCTCCAACAGCGGGCTTGATTGCATATTGCTCCGGGTGAAGCTCCGACCCTTGATTGGGATCTCAACTAGGCCCAGGTGGCTTATGATGTTGTTAAAAACCAATGAATCATTAAAATTTCCACCCGATCTATTTCTATTTTCATCATACCTGTAGAAGTTGAAATCACCCATGAACAATCACAAATCCTCCTCATCTAGATCTAGATTATAAAGCCAATTGACAAATTCATCCCGATCTGGCTATCTACAAGGCCCATAAACAATAACCAGGTTCCAAGAAATGGAGTTGATAGCAGAAGTGAACGTAAGCCTGATAGCAAAGGGGTGTTTTTCATGGACACTCACAAAGAAGAACCGGGAGACCCAAGCCACCAGTATGCCCCCCGAAGCACCAGAGGAGGGACAAAACTCAAAATTATCAAATCTCTTGGGAGCAAAGTTTTTCAGAAAATGAATATCAATGTGGTCTCTTTTGGTTTCCTGAAAACAGAAAATATTCAATTTTGTTTCTCAGTAAGCCCCATTTGTCTTTGTCATTGAGCCCTCTAAAGATATTCCAGTTTCTATTCATTAAAAATCAACAAAGGAGGGAAGCAAAGCCTCCAAGACCACCAAAACAAACAGAACAAAATGTAAGCACACTACCAACAGATAATGTTCCAAGTTTGCGAACCAACCAACCCACCAGTGCCAAAATATAAGTCCTGCTCAACACAGCATGAGTAATTCAAAATAAATTCCCACCAGAGCCCAAAAGAATGAGAAAGTTTGTGGATCATTGAGTCAATCTTCAGAAGAGTCCTGCAAAGTGGAGGTGTTCAGCTCCAAAGGAGGAACCCCACAAAAGCCAGTTCCCAGCTCCACCAGGAGGGTTGCATTGATGTCTTCAATCTCACAGTCTTCAGCCTCATGTTGTTCAAGCTTCCCAGTGATGATATCAGCTTTGAGTTCCTCAACCTTCGAGTAGTTGACAGTCTTCCTAGCATCTCATCTTTTCTTCTTGGGCTCGTTCTCCAACTGAATATGGATTGCATCAGCATTTCTTCTGAGCCTGGCACTCCTCCTCACCTAATCCTCAACAATAGGCGTCCTAGCTTTAGTCTTCCTCTTGTGGTGCTGCTGGGAGGGAGTGCAAATAGGAGAAGAAGGTTCAAGTGGCAAAGTCAAACCACTATCTGCAAACGCTGAATCAATTGGCCTATCCATTCCTTCCCCCAGGGGAGCAACACTTGAAGGGTCACCTCCATTCTCAGAAATGGACAGTGGGTCAGCATGCAGAGCCTGTTCACTCTGATCCAAGCTCTCAACAGGATGTGCTGGACCTAACAATTGCAGCCTGGGAAGTCTGGTTCCTGTGGAGCTGGAAGTTACAGCATTATTACCCCAATTAGGATTGTTGACATTAAAGAACCAGTTTCCTGGTACAAACTATGACTAGGGAAAAGTGTTCCACTCGTGGGCTTGCAAGGGAGCTTTCAGAGGGAGCATAGCCTGTAGAGAAGAGGCCCTCTGGGCCAATTTCTTGATCAACATCTCAACTGATGGACTTGGGCCAAATCCAGGATGTAGCCCAAATCTATTTGCCAATTGTCTGATAGGGAAATCACTTTCAAACTCAATGCCAGATAGCTGAGGCAGATTAGCAGTTCTTGATACTTCCCCAAGAGGGGGGAGGGGAAGTTCTAAAGTGACAGGAACTCCTTGAGCTCTTAAAAAAGTCGTAGCCTCACTGCTGACAGAGCTACTGTCTTGTGGCATTTCAGGGTGCTGCATCAGACCATTTTCTACAGCGTTCACAACAACTTGATTAGCAAGATTGTTAACCAGATTCAATTCATTGTCACCCACCAGCTCCCCCTCCTACTGTGGCCACTCATCCCATCCATCATTTTGGGCAGGATGGGAAGGAGATGGAATTTGCCAACCCTGATCAATATTAGCTTGCTGAACGTCTTGTAAATCCCCAACATCTTCAAAGTGGCCCTGGTGATCGACATCCATCTGCTGATTAATCCCTGGGTGGGGATTTCCATTGGGGGGAATGAGGTCCTCATCTCCAGGAAGGACATCATTCGGGTTGCTATCTAGCACAAAAACAGGTACAGTCCAAGAATGTCCACCATCCGCCACCGTACCACTTTCAGAAATGACGATGCTCCTAGGGATCCTGCTTACTAAAGTGACACGACATCTGAGCAGGATTCTGGACCGAAACCTGGAGTTATCTGTCCAAGTGACAACCGAACCAAAGAGACCAACAGCTTGCTACAGTATATCACGCGTTTGAAAATCCAGCGGGAACGCAAGAAACATAACCCAGCAAGTGCGAGAAAATGGGGAGTGTCTCAGATTAATCCCCCTGTCATGTTCCACCACCCTCAACTCCCTGCCATTTCAAATATGGTGCGAACTCAAGTTGATCATGGCATGTCGAGCAATGGCCGAGGGAAACTGAGCAAGACAAAGCTCCAATGGAGACAGACAACAGGAACGGACACGCACACCATGCTCATCCTCAAAATACTCCAGAACTTCATCAATTGCTTCATAAATCTGATTCGCTGGAGGGGGGTCGATCGAGATGATAGCATACTCTTCATGACGACGCAGAGGATTGGCCGCGATGATGATCCTCCCACGAGCAGGACGAGCCCAATCCTCGACATTCATCCCCTCCGGGATGAATGGAGCAGGGTCAACTTCAAAGTTCGCCATTCCTTCGGTAACCTCGCCACTCGGAGCTTCAGTGCTGGATGAGCGAGGTGATTCTGGTTCTAATGGCGAGACGAGTTCTCCATTGCTATTGGGGTTTTCTGCAGATGCACTGTATATTGAGGGCGAAACACTGTTGCCGCCCGACTCATCGTCTTCCGAGGGTGACTGATGGGTTTCCATCCTGGGCCTTAAAGCATGGGTAGACTTAGGCCTCCAATAGATCTTGGGCCGGGCCAAAGTAGAGCAAAATTTGAACACATGCCCGGACTTAAAACAAGCAGCGCATCTCAAAGGCGCACGACAATCCAACCGCCGGTGATTAAGGCTAAAACATCAAGTGCACTTTCCAAGACGGCGGGCATTATCAATGACCTTGAGATGAACAGTAGAGTTAATGGTCTTGTTGGCCGTCAAACGGCTGGGCCTTAGGAAGCATCTGGAGTCTTCCAAGGGAGATGAATCGTTGCCTGAACAATTAGGGTTATGGAAGATTCTAGAACCTTCCGGAGAAGGAGAAACATTGCCAGAATCTTGACCCAAAGAACAATCCAAAGGCGAAAATAGAGTATTATTTCCCTCTTTGTGAAAACTCACCTCTTCATCAGGAAGAGGACCAAGTTTCTTAAGAATTCCACGACGCTCATGGGTGGATCACACGGATTCTGCATCAGAATGAAGATCAAAGACAAAACTGCCAAACTTAATGGTCGAGGGCTTCACAGAAGGAAAAGATTTAGCAACTGGAGAATCCAAAATGAGTTTGTCAGCAAAGTGAACCCTCTTGAGATGCTTGCTGGGGGGTCGAGAAGACTTGTACATCGATCGTTTGTGATTTCTAGACATGACTTTCTTCCATCTCTTAGCTTCCTCAGCTTCCCATAACCTCTTTTCACGCTCCCAGTGAGGGGCGCCATTACTCCAGAGATGAAAATAAACATCAAAAGAAGTCCCAATAAATCTTCTCAGCTTGTAAATGGCAAAGCCCACTTTTTTACAAGAGACTGTGAATCTAAAATGATTATGGCTCTGGAATGAAACACAATAATATTGAGCAAGGCCACCAAGGCAGGACTGAAGAGCAATAGCAATCGGTTCTTCATTAAGCTAGAACAGATATCGCCAAAAGGTGGCCAGTAGATGAAACCCACTATCATTACCAACTAAATCATGAATACATCTTCCAGTTGAACATTGAAGGTTCTTTTCAAAATGCATCCCAATCTCGAAATCCATCTTTGACCATAAGAATTCCATGTCCAAAGACCAAAACCCGAAAGGAGGAGAGAAATGGCTACCAGGGAGAAATGAAGAATGCAAAGCAAAGAAGGGCTTGAACATCAAACCAAATCAAACCACAACACTGGGGAGCAGGAAGAAGCGATGGAGATCTCACAAGGAGCACAGATTAGAAAGGGGCTCCACATACCGCCGACCGGAGGGACTTCTCACCGGAGAAGCAAGTTCGCCACCAGAAGGAGAGCACCGGTGGAGTGGAGAGGGGCATGGCGAAGTCTCAATTGGATTCCACCTATGGATGTTGCGTTGTGTAGTTTGTTGAGGGACACATCTTCATCTATCTTATTTGGAGCTACAACATAAGCATGATCTAGACTCTCTAGATCGGTTATCTCTTGCTTTCTCTTGCTACCTCTTTAGTAGATTAGATTAGATGTGTTTCCTTTATGAGTTAGTAGATTAGATGCAACTTGTCTTCATAAGATAGCTTACCTTGCTTTACTAGATTGATTCCTTGCGTTGCACATTGTTCCACGGATTCGATACCTTGGGTTCACCACTCGAGGGAAGAAGGGTCCCTTGACTACGACGGGAGACTTGTCCGCTTGCAAGTCTAAAGGAACTTTGATACAACTATTAACCGTCAACATTCCTCTTCCTCGGGGGCTCGGCAGGCGTTGTGGCCGCGGCCGACGAGGCCACCGTCGCACCCCCAATCGCCTCCGCGGCGCGCGTCGCCTCTCTCATGAGCTGCCTGGTGGCGGACGCTCTCGCGCCCACCCCAGACGCTGTCTCTTCTTCCGCCTCCGCGGCTCTAGGCGAGGGGGCCGCAGGCTCCCACCTCTCGGGGAGAGCTCGCCCCCCATTGTTCTTCTCCTCCTCCTCGTCCGATGACGAGTACTCCGAGGATGCCGGGGGAGAGAGCCCCTGCTGCTCGCACAGTCGAAACTCCTCACTCCTCTGTTCCCAGCGCTTTCGCCGCCGGATTCTCTTCTCCTTCTTGCGCGCCGCCCGCTCCTGCTCCCGCCGCTGTGTTGCGCGCGCGCGCTCGGGCTCGGGGCGTGGTCGGGTCGGATCGCGCGGCGTCCACGGTCACCATCTGCGGGAGGTGAACGATAGCTCAGGCCACACCAGCGCCTCACGGACAAATAGTGGGAGAATGGATAGAAGATCTACTCACCAGCGGACCGTAGGGAAGCATGGCGAACGACCAGAGGTCGTCGTGGCCGTTCTTGACAGCCTTGAGATGGCGCGACGTGCCCTCGTGGCCGCGTACTTCTGCGGGCAGGGGTCGCGCAGCAACCGCGACTGCGACAGCGCCACGGGGTCGGCCGTCTTGTCCATCTCGAAAATGCGGAGCCGCCTCTCCATGAGGGGGACGATCCGCCGGTGGTGGAGGTTGGCAAGAACTGAGGCCGCACCCAGCCCGTCGTCCGCCAGATCCTTCAGCGCGAGCAAGGCTGACTCCAGCCGGTCCTAGCACGAAGAGGGCGACACGCCGTGCCACCAAGAGTCGGCCTTCTCCTTCAAGACCTTGACGGTGTAGGGCGGAAGGCCGGGCTCGTCGTTGCGGAAATAGAACCACCCCTGCTCCCACTCAGCGTTGTTGGAGGTCATCGTGCAGGGGATGTAGAGTTCCATGCGCGTCTCCCGCAGTGAGATCGACACGCCGCCGGCGTGCACCGCACGACGCACCTTCGGCTCCAGCGTGGTGAGCGTGTGCAGCTCCGCGCGGAAATGGTGGACCCAGA
Source organism: Cenchrus americanus (assembly GCA_947561735.1). Taxonomy (NCBI): domain Eukaryota; kingdom Viridiplantae; phylum Streptophyta; class Magnoliopsida; order Poales; family Poaceae; genus Cenchrus; species Cenchrus americanus. Next base: position 62,368,157 of record OX387245.1, on the reverse strand, counting down.
GATCCCAGTTCACTGGGATCCCCAGGAAACCCTCGCACACGCCGACGAACGTGGCCGCCTGCGAAATCGCGTTCGGCACAAAGTTGTGCAGCTCCACGCCGTAGTGGTAGCACATCCCGCGCAGGAAGCGGCTCGCCGGCACCGCGAAGCCGCGCTCGTGGAAGCGAACGAAGCTGACGATGTAGCCGAATGGCGGGTTGGGCTCCCGATCCGCCGCCTGCGGAACGATCCACGCCGGGGGTTGCCCGTCCACGTTCGGCGCCAGCTGCCGCCGTTCTCAAGCTCGTGCAGCGCGAACTCCGTCACCGTCGAGCGAGGCCACGGCAGCGGGTCGATCACGGTGATGGGCTGCGGGGGAGCCATGACGATTGACGAAAGGATGCGGGGAGGTGAAGCAAATGCTGTACGAGGCGAAGGGGCGCGTGATGCTCTGGAACGAAAGCGAAGAAAGCGGGAGCAATGGGCGCTAAGTGTTGAGGTAAGGGATCTCCCACTCCTCCTCTTGGATTTATAGATCCACGAAGCCACGCTCCCCAAATCGCGCGCTCTGCACGCATTAACTGCAGGTGAGCAGCCCCGTCACTGACAAGCGGGGCCCACCACGACCAAAGCGGCCAGGCGCGTGCACGCGCGCGATCATTATGGCGCGGCAACCGAAGAGCCGTGGTGGGCCGTCACGTCCGCCCGCCCACGTCGCCCACTACGTGCGCGACCGTGGCGCCTGAAAAGGTGCGCCCGCAGCCGCGATTGTGGGCATTAAATGGCCCGGTCCCTTACCAAGTAAGGATGACCCTCAAGCGGCCTGAGCACCAGGCTCGAAAAGCCTGACCCTCGAAGGGTGCAATTTTCGACCAGTGGTCTCGAAGCCCGCTCAGCAAGAGTAGGCACCACAGGTGCCCTCGATTCGCGAGGATTACTGATCAGCAGCTCGTGGGCCAGTCCGACCTCGAGCCCCCGGGTCCTGCAGATGCAAAAAGTCGGGGGCACCCAGCTGCCACCCCGCAGTGGCCCTACTGATCAGGGGTTCGAAGCTTGACCCTCGAAGGGTTCGAAACAGGCGCCTCAGATCGACAGAGTCAGGGACGACGAGGGCGCACGCACACGAGCCTATCCTCGATCTCGTCGGCTCGAGGGCGCTCCACATGTCGTATTCAAGAGCCAGCGAGGGCAGCTAGTCGGGGGGATCCCATCGAGGGAGAGCTTTCGCGCCCTCGGTCCCTAGCGAACGGGAGCGAGCCCCACCTAGCAAACCCACGCAAGCGCTTTCATGGACGAGTCTCCGGACCATGAGCCAACCTTTATCGAACGGGGCATGGGCGTCCACTTGAATTACCCGATAACAGCTCAACGAGGAATCCGCAATCCGCGACCCGATCGATGGGTGTTGCGGAAACCTCACCCTCCGTCCCGCGGAGGGACGGCGAGGGAGCATTTAAATACATGTCGGAGAGCTCGCCACGATCGCCTCGAACAGGCCCAGGCTCGGGGGCTCGACGCACGGCTACACCTCCTAGGGAGCACCAAACGCAGACGGCGCCAGACATGTGCGTATGGCGCACCGAGGCCGGCTGAAACATTGCCGATGCCGGTTGAAATAAACGCCCCGCACGCTGGAGGGTCTCGCGAAAAAACCCTGCAGGAGCACTCACGCTCCTGCAGGGCTTCGGGGGCTAGACCCGCGGGTCCGCTGACGCGGCCCCATGGAACAGCATTAGCCACCAAGAAAGAAGAACGTCCCATCAGCAGGCGTCAGCATCTGCGGGACCCTAACGTGTACACCCACAGATGCTTGGGGGCTACTGTCGGGGACAGCCATGAGGGTCCCCTAAATAACCAGGGGAAACCCGCTTAAAACCACAAAAAACGCAAAGTGCAAACTAACTCGAGAACCTAAAACACGTGCACGACACAGTCGCGGCCCCGGTGGCCCCCGCGGCCCGCCAGGGTGGCACAGCTGGATGCCCCCTCGGGCGAGGTCCGCCTCGCTCGAGGGTTAAATGCTCCCTCGGGCGGGATCCGCCTTGCTCGAGAGCCCAACATCCCCTCGGGCGAGGTCCTCCTCGCTCGAGGGTTAAACGCCCCCTCGGGCAAGGTCCGCCTCGCTCGAGGGCTCCTGCACGCTCACGTCGTCCCCGCTCCTGCCCCCGTGTATGGGCATTTAATGCTCTGACACTGCAGGACGCGCGCCACGACCCTGACACGCTTGGGAATCACACCCCGGTGCTGTTCCACCGACTCCCTAGGGAAGGCCATCCCCACCACTGTGTAGCACTGTGTAATGAGGCCGGTGTCAGCCCCGTGACACTGTGCCGCCTACTCCTGTATGGCTAACGCGCCGAGCCCTCGAAGGGGGGCCGGTGGAACCCTCGAATACTTTTTCTGTGACTACACAGGGCTACGTCGTGACGTCAGGTCGGTGGGAGCAGTCTTCCCCGTCGCTGTCATCCCTGTGCGGCCATCCCCGCCACTGCAGCACCACGCCGGGCACTGTGACGACATCCCCGACGCTGTTGGAGTGCACGGGGACATGACATCGCCGCGACCGCCACTGTGCCGCGTAAGGACCCCCCGTTGACGGCACCCTCGAACCGGCCCACGGGCGGCGGCCGGACAACCAACCACTACGCCACCACCCTCGAAGCTGCTCCTGTACGAGTACAGGGTGTGCGACGACGCCCCCAACTGGAGCAGGATTCGCCAGGACGACCGTCAGTTCCGTGACGCTGCTCGGCACGCCTCCACACGTAGGAGAATAGTGCGGCACGCATGTAAACTGCTCCCTCCTTAGCCTATAAAAGGAGAGGCAGTCCCCCGGCCGCAGGGGGACGACGGATAGCGATCACGCACACGCTCTCCGCCTTCTCCACGATATTGGCACTTGCCTCAATCAATACCTCTGGGACTTGGAGGCCAGGCCTCCTCTCCCGCCACGCTTGTAGCCCCCCTCTACGAGCACCACGGTGCAAGGCAATACAGTGCCCCGAGCACACTTGTTGACGGATAAAAGACGTATCCCTCTACGATCCGCAAGCGTACGGACCCCACACCTTTTCACCACGGGATTCCCAAGGTTCTTGTCAATCCGCGGAGCAAGGGGATTCCAAGCGTTCAATCAACAACGACACACTAGCTACTAAAACCCTAACTACTATTATACTAGAAAACAAGTAAACTACACTAGAGAGAATGATAAACGATCAAGATAGAAGACACTCGCCCACGGGTCTACGATACTAGAGCATGCAATCGCTTAAAGACATGAAAACCAATCTAATCTATCGGGGATGTGACCACGGTTTCGCCCTTTCCCTCCTCTCGTACTGTCACTACGCGAAGGTATTCATGACTAGACCTTTGATGGACACGGCGTATTGAATGGATCCAAGGAAGCATTGGAGCTCGTACTCCCTCTACGGCACGGTTGCAAGCCTTAAGCATTAAAGTATATTCAACACAAGATGATAGATAGATAATCCGACAAAGTGCGATTACATCTCAAGATCGATTACAACCCATGGACGAATGAGAAGATTACCCCATCAAGGTGCTGATCATGGCACCGTTGATCATGGTTTCCCTTCCGCCGGTGTCTTCCTTCTTCTCCACGAGAGGGTGCTTCCTTCGAGGTGGTTGATCTCCCGCCGGAGATCCTCCTCCTCTCTCTCTAGCTTGTGGATGGCTTTCTGGTGCGAATGACTCCTCTCGCGGTGTTGGCGGCGCCTCGGGGGTTTTAGGGTCGAAGATCCTTCGAGGGCAAGGAAAACGGGACCGAACCGGTGCGGAAGTGGGCCGGGCCGGCCGGCCCGGGCCGGCCGGCCCGGCCCACCCGGCCCGGTTCGGTCGCCCCTTTTTGCTCCGTGGGTCCTCGTGCACTTATGTACTTTGCCCCCTCCACTTGCATGATTTTGATGCTTTGTTATCCTCGCGTCCAAGATGGAGGCTCTCTTTGCATGAAGTTTGATCTTTTACGCTTCAATCCCCGGGTGTTCCTCGTAGCACTTCGGTCCTCACCACCATTGGAAGTGATTTCAGCAAGCTCATGAACACGAACAAGACTCCATGAATGCTCCTTTGAACTTGTTGCGAATCCGTCCTTTATGTCCATGTTTTCCTACATAAACACAACACTTCCAAATGCATGCACAAAGATGAACTTGTTATATGATTAGTGTGCCTAGTGGCGGGTTGGTTCCATAATCAAATCCAAACCAAAGTGTAATGAACATGCTAGGTGCACCAAAATACACCGTCAACAACACCACTGTTGGACGTACGGCCCCGGCCGGAACCAGGATAAACCCAGTGTCATTAGTTGCTAGCACCGGCCCATCGAGAGGCAGATCTCAGCGCTCATTACTAGTTAGTGTCAGGACTACATTCCGCACCGACACCTCTCAAGTATAACAAAAATATGGATAACCCGCTAAAGTATTTCTTGGTTCAGTTTATCCCTAAATCATGCCATTTGGCTCCATTTACCTCTAAACTCAATTTGTCTTTTTGTTACCCCAAGCACAAGTGGAGTTTTATGTTCAAATCTAGCAAGATCATACAAACATAAGACATGTTAAAAAATATATCATAATTTTTTATCACTAATTTGATAGGGTAAGATATTTAATAACAAAATTTATCCTTGTGATACCAAACTAGATAAAAAAACTAATGATGAAAAATTTGTAAATATTTTCAGAATAGATTATGATGTTCAGTAACACCCTGCAAAGTATTATATTAAAATTCAACCTATGTACGGAGAAACAAAAATGACAAAATGCAATATAGAGTAAGTTGAATCAGTTAACATAGTTTATGGGGTAAATTGAACCAAAGCATATTTTAGATGTTTATCTGACTACTGCTATACTTGAAGGCTATACTTGAAGGGTGTAATTTGAACCTTTTCCTTTATCTAAAGGCGTGCTTGGTTTCCTTGCTGGTCACTGTGTGTCTGTGTGACCTTGCCAGGCTAGGATACCGAGCAAGACTACAAGTTTGGATGTCAAGCAAGATTTCCTTGGAATTTGTGTCGGGCAAGATTTAGACTTTGTTGAGGTTGCTTTTGGAGGATAGTCGAATTGGTTCGCCGGGCCTAGCAAGGCTCTCGTTATCCGTGCAGCAAGGCAACCGCGCTGTTCGTTTGGCTTATCAGCCACCAGCCAACAGTATTTTTCTCTCAGACAAACCAGCCACCAAGCAACCAAATAGGCCAAGAAGATTTTCTCTCGAACAAACCAAAGACTACCATCAGCCACCAGCCAAACGAACAGGTTGAAAACCAGCTTCGCGACCAAACACGTCCTAAATGCATTGCTTTGCTCAAAGTGTTGTACTGATTTCATATCCACACCGTTTTGTGATATCAAGCTCTAGTAGTTCTCCAGCATATTTTAGGGAAAAAAAGAGAGAGACGGAACTAATGGTAACATATAAAAGCTTGTCCCATTATCTCCATGAATTAATGTTCCTTCATTTCTGGATATTTATTTTATATCAGTTGAGATACTGTAGTTATGTTTGTATTTGTATCCATGCCTTCAGTCCTTCACATGGATGTATGAAGTTTGAACAACCACCCAATGCCGATCGGAGCTATCCATCATGGTCCCATTTGCATTTGTACAGGAGGTCAGGAGCCATGTGACATTTCAGCCTGATGTGCATCCTCTCTGCCACCGTACTGTGCTAGCACCCATTACACCTCACGAATAGCTGCCTTGATGTGGAGGAGGCTCGGAGGCGTCGTCGTCGTTCGTCAACGCCATGGCCGGAAGTTCGACGGTGTGCGTGACCGGCGCCGGCGGGTTCATCGCCTCGTGGCTCGTGAAGCTCCTCCTCTCCCGCGGCTACACCGTCCACGCCACCGTCCGCGACCTCGGTGCGCGATCTGACGCTTCTTGCCGGATTATTTTCAGTTTGTGTTCGCTTGCGGTTACAAGCTAGCATGAGACGCGAGTGTCCGTTCTGTTGGCTGCCGTTGCAGGTGACAGTCACGAAGACCGCCCATCTGAAGCGGCTCGAGAATGCTGCTGCGAACCTGGAGCTTTTCAAGGCTGATCTCCTGGACTACGACGCGATGGCAGCTGCCATCGTCGGATGCCAGGGGGTTTTCCATGTGGCCACTCCAGTGACATCGGATAAGTTGACTGATCCAGAGGTAAGTTCGGTTTCATCTCCAATCTGAAATCTTATTCAGAAGAGACAAAACATTTAACACTTGCAATATACCAACTGGCCACTGTGCAGCTGCAAATGCTGGCTCCTGCTATTACTGGTACCACGAACGTCCTCACGGCTGCCTCGGCCGCGAATGTCCAGCGAGTTGTGGTTGTTTCGTCCATAGTTGCCGTCGAGATCAACCCGAAAGGTTGGCCTGACGGTAAGATCAGAGATGGTCAGACGAAGAATTCTGCAGGAGTGTTGAGGTAGCTTGTGCTGCTAACTTGTGGAACCAAAAGTGTCGAATAGGACCGGAGTACTTCGTTGCCAAATTTGGTCTGCTAACTTTTTCTGCCGCCGCGCTAAATGCAGAGTTGGTACCCGGTTGCCAAGATTATATCAGAAGAGGCGGCGCTTGAATACGGGCACCGGACTGGGCTAGATGTGGTGACTGTCAATCCAGGGTTGGTGTTCGGTCCCCTGCTGCAGCCGACTGTTAACGCAAGCAGCCAGTTCCTCATCTACTTACTGAAAGGTTTGTCCATGCATCACCACAGCGCTCAACAACTGAATCAAAAAAATAAATTCATGAGATATCATTGCAGTTTCTTTTTAACACACGTCACACGAGAGCTCATCTTTGAGCACTGATATATGCAGGAGGCCCTGACAAAGCGAGGAACAAGCTGTGGCACATCGTCGACGTCCGTGACCTCGCCGAGGCGCTGCTCCTGGTCTACGACGTGCATCAAGCCTCTGGCAGGCACATCTGTGCACCTCATGTCATCAGCGTCCGCGACCTCCTGGACTTGCTCAAGAGGAAGTACCCTGGTTACCCTTACATTACCAAGTAAAACATATACTCCAACTCGCTTAATACAGAAAAAAATGTTGCTGTTAGCATTGAATCTGCTGGTGTCAAATTGATTGGCAGGGAGAGCATATGTGATAAAGATCACCCGGCTTCGATGACTTCTGAGAAGTTGGAGAAGCTCGGGTAGAGCAGCCGGCCGCTAGAGGAGACGATCGCCGACACGATCGGGTTCTGCCAGCAGGCTGGGTTTCTTGAGGATCTGGATGGAGAGGCTCCTTGCCGTTTCCCTCCTCTTTTTAACAAAATTTAGTCTCTTGATGAGGGAGTCGTGGATGGGTGCCGTTGCCGTTTACCTCCAATCTTCAACACTGTCTGGCAGGTGGCAGGAGGCTGGAGTGGATTCAAGGGAGCAACCTGCGACGAGCTGGGCTGATGTTGTTTCTCTTGTGGGCATGTACCGACTTTGATTGAACTCTGTTGTAATTTGGTGATGCAACTATGTGTGTCCCCAATCAGTTCAGTTATAATAACTTCTATCGGACCTTGAACTTTTCCCATTTCACTTTGCACACCTTGATTGGATAAATTGAGTCAGGCGTTTGTTGGGGCCCGAAAAGCAGATGGGATCCCGAACACAGATGAAGAGAGACTCGTGATTAAGCACACGAAAGGATTTAAGAACAAGGAGACAAGGAATCTCCGAAAGGCTGATTTCACCTCAAAAGTTCTGAACCCCTTACACGTGCTCTCGAGCCCCCTTTTATAGGGAGACGAATGAACTTTTACATTCTGAGATTACCCTCGAATCTAGGGAATATTCCAAATGTGAACATATACATGGACATCTTTTACATCCCGTGATTTGTGGAACTAATTTTATACATTTACAAGTCGGCCACTAGTTCACACCTCGAACCCGGACTTTTGACACCGCTCCTTTGACTTGTTTATTCAAGACTTTCGCCTCATCCTCGCGAAGATTCGCAGGTAATCAGATTCCCGCATTTCACCGCCGAAATCTTCACCCAAATCAGACTTCTCTGAACCCACAGAGATCTTCAATGTTGCAGCCATAAGGAGTTTTCCCGACCCCACGGAGATTTCCGAAGTTTCCATCGCTAAAGTTTCCCGAATCTGCAACGACTCCGAAGTTTCCGCTGTTCTGAAACAAGAAATGGACCTGCGAACTCATGCCCATTCGACGATTGTTTTGCCAAAAAGCGGCAGGTTAGTGAATTTCTTAGAAATCGCGGAAATGGAATCTTCACTTAGCCCTTTTCCTGCACGTTTCTGTGAATTCGCCGGAGTCCTGACATCTCCGAAGTTTCGAGGGTAAAAGGTTTTTACCCAATTCCCCAATACTAGCCCCTCGGGGAAGCGGGTTGACTCCGATGATCCGTTTCCACGAAGAACTTTAAAGAATTTCGGTAAAAAAAGTCATCCTCGGAACGTTGGAGTGTACACACGTCCCTCCTAGGTTGCGCAACGGTCATCTCGAGACATCTCTTGGAAACTACCCCCTCTCCCCTTTAAATAGAGATCCTGCGTGGTAACTTTATTTCACCGCTTTGTCATCTTCTCCGAACTTTCGTAGCATTCGCAGCGCAAAGCCTTTCATCTCAAGATTCTCGAAGTTCGGTAACTTCTTCGATCTTATAAGGTAATCTATTTGCCTCTCTTATACTTTCGAGCAATATCTAATTTTTTTGTAGATTTTTTGTTTCCTACCAATCAATATGTCTTCTGTTATTTTTCTTTTTTCAAAAGGTGGCTCATACTAAAAGCACTGCTAGGCCGATGACCACTAAAGAACTTGCAGCGACTGGTATTCCACCATCATTAGAGAATGCCCCTCCGGGCACAAGTACCCGGTTGCTGGAGGTGTTCATGAATCCGTGAGCCGCGAAGATGGGGAGGTTCGATCTGGGCACGATTATGATGATGGCGAAGATATTTCAAATGTGGAGGTTAATCTGAGCAAGCTTATTGCTTCAAAGATGACAGCCTACCCCCAGCTTTCGTTTTCAGCAGATCCAAAGTTACAGCCGAACTTATCAAAGAATATGAAGAGGCTAGGTTTTTCCCTCTTGGCGACGGGCGTCCCCCTTCTGACGAAGAGACTCCTACTCCTAAAGCAAACGAAGTAGGTGTTTTCAGAGACTTCTTCACGTGTGGTCTTAGATTTCCTTGTGATGCTTAGCTTCTCGCCCTTCTTGAGAAGTTTTCTATGAAAATGCATCAGTTGTTAACACCCAACTTATTTCTGGAGCTCTCGAAATTTTACTGGATCATGAAGACCTTCATATGTACTGTTAGTGCCGATCTCTTCGCCCGTTTGTTTGAACTCGTTGTTGAGAAAGATATTCTCAAGCTTAATGACGGAAAATTCTATGAAGCTCACTATGTGTGTTGTACCTTCAACACTCGAAGACAAGTTAACCCTTTGAAATATGAAAATTCTATGAAGCTTGTTGAAATATGAAGCTCACTATGTGGGGCATTTAAAATCAAATATTTTCATAATCTTTCATGGCTTCTTGTGTAGTTTGAGAAGACAAGTTGACCCTTTGAAATATGAAAACGACTATTAAAAGTTGTAAAAAAACTCCTATAACAATTACTACTATAAAAATTATAGTATGAAGTTATTATCTAGACAACTCAATTTTTGTTTTCCTTTGAAAAGATAACTCATAATTTTTGAGCAATGAAATCTATATACTAAGAGGAACTCCAGTATAGCCCTAACTACAGCTCCTACTTTGCCCCTACTCAAAAAGTAAGGGCTGAGAGAGAAAAATGAACTCCAGCAGAGCCCCAACTACAACCTCTATCATTGTTTGCCCCCTACTTTCCCCCCTCCGGCCCCTTCTCCTGCGGGTTTTGTAGGGAGCCCCTAGTTGGTTGTTGTCAGGGTTTTATACCACCAGTAAGTAAATTTCTATCGATCGCATGTCGGACCGAGATGGTTGGCGCAAGAGACACAATGATGTATACTGGTTCGGGCCTCCGGAGAGTAATACCCTATGTCCAGTCTCAGAAGATAGTGTTCTGATGTAGGGATGTTTGTAGTAGGGGGTACAAACTGGTTAGGAGAGGGAAACAGAGCCCAAGTCCCTAGTGCAAGTGGTTCGAGTAGCATGAGGGCATACGTGTGTAGTGAGTGTGTGAATCACTAGTTGATCAGCCCCTATAATGGTTACCCTCCTCCCCCTTTTATAGTCGCAAGGGTGAAGGGTAAAAAAGGCAATACAAAGATATACTACATTGCTACAGTGTCGAGGTGTCTTCCCCCACGTCGGGTGTTCGTCAGCAGGGGAACAACCCCGGACTATTGTAGAGGTGGTGATGACCATATGGGCGTCCCAGAGTAGTTGGCTCCGAGTAGTTGCTGCTAGTGGCTTTACGGGTGCTTCTCTGAGTAGTTCGTTACTGTGGAGGATTGACCCAACATGCCCGCGTATGGTGGTGTAGTAGGTACATGTCTTTTGTGGAGTGGTTGGGTCCCTGTTCCGATGGGATGGTGCACGCTGTGTCAGACCAAACGACATACGTTGTGGCTCACGTGAACTGCACTATGATGTTCGTGGCACCAGTCAGCAATGGTCGCCCATGTCATCTGACACCGGGTGTGCCCTGCCACATATGGGGAAATGGCACCTTACGTGGCATCCCAGGAGCGGGCGTGCGCAGAGGGCCTGCCACGCTGCTGTGGGCCCCGCACCGGGATTGACTTTTGTGTGGAGACTTGGACCTGGTCGGAGGCGGAGAACTACTAATGCGAGTGGGTAGTCGAGGATGAGGAAGAGACTTGTCATGTGAATGGGTTATCGCGGCGGAGGTCAGAGACGGAGAAGTAGTCGTGCGAACCGCCAGGTACTCGGAGATGGAGAGGTGGTTGTGTGAATTGTCAAGTACTCGAAGACAGGGATATCTAGTCTTGCAGGCCGCCAGGTTCTTGGCACTGTCAACCGTACACCCCTTGCTTGATGATCACTGTTTGGGGGGGGGGAGGGGGGCTAATCCAGGCCCTCGTCAGCAGTTGTTGCTGTTTCTTCCTCCCGTGAGCGCACGGAGTCCCGCGAGCTGGTGGCCATGTGCGCGTTGTTGGTGGATTCAGAATCGAGATTGACAAAGTCAACGTTTGGAGTCATCGAAGTGCGCTCATTCAATCTAACGGTTTCAAATATTTTAGGTGACGAAGCCCTAAAAGCCAATTGGTTTGTCATTTTCATTAGCCCATGAGCTTTCGATAGGCACCTTTCGTCATTCGAAACCTATATCGATGAGGGAAGTGCCAATTTCTAAAGTTACTCCTCTTTTGACATTAGCTTTTGCGTCGCACCCTTTGTCGCCCAAAAACTTAGCGTAAGGCGAAGGGTTCGATTACCCAAGTTTCGGACTTGATGTTATCAGCTTTTCACACGACGAAACCCTAGAGCCGAATCTTTTCTGTCCAATGGATGCTAGTCCATATTCCGCCTGCGGGTTTCGTCGCTTCTAATGACTTATTGAAAGGAACAAGATGTCGACTAGAGGGGGTGAATAGTCGAACCTGAAAATTCACAAACTTTTTCGCAGCTGTTAGACCAGGTCCGGAGTCTCCGGATATTTTTCCGGATACTCCGGGAAATCCAGAGAATCCGGGAAAATGTCCAGATTGTCCGGCCTACAAGGTGGGAATTAAATCCGACAGAAATTAACTTTCTCAAACTTAGATCTATGAAAGTAGGTTATGCATTGGGATGAGACAAGCCTGTTTATCCACCTAAAACTTGCAGGAACCTCCACACGAAGTATATCGACACCAAACCCTAGAAATTTGCTCAAGAGAGATACAAGCATACAACAAGATGAACAAGCACAAGAGACACAAGGATTTGTTACCGGAGTTCAACCTCACACCTTGAGGTCTACGTCTCCGTTGAGGTACCCACAAAGGGTGGACCTTTACGCCTAGGTCACTTTCCTCCCTCTAGCGACCACAAAGATCAAGCTAGAGTTACTTACTCAATTTCGGGGTAATACAAACTTCCTTGGGCAGACACAACCTTTGGATGCTCTAAGGCAACGCCTAGCCGGCTAGGAGCTCAAAGCTCGAAGAGTAACAAACACAAAATGTGCCAACCAAGCGAAGAACGAGGTGCTTTAGAGATGGAAAATCAGCTCACTAGCTAGCACTATCCAAGCTCTGGCTCTCAATCCCTCTTAAATCCCCACCAAATCTCACCAGCTTGGAGTAAAGAGGAGAGTAAATGAGTTCTGAACCTTTGGAGTTCGAAATGGGCAAGAGAGACAGAGAGAGAGGAAAGGGTGGAGGGGGCTTTTGTACCCTCCTCACATAGAAAAGAGCCATTACAGCTCTAAGACCCGGAATGTCCGGGAAAAACCCGGAAACTCCGGGAAGTCCGGAGACTCTGGGAAAAACCTGGATACTCCGGCCTTCCAAGGTCAGCACCCAATAAAATATCCATGTGAACGTGTTGGTGCAAAGGTGTCTCTCATAGGTTTTGTTTTGATAGCTAGAGCACCCGTTCGACTCTTCGAAGATACATTTCTTGTCCCTTTTTATAGTACGACATTCCTAGGACTCAAATTCAAAGTATAAAATAAATAAGCCTTCTTAGCAACCTTTGTAGCATCACTTCCTTTTTGTATAGACAATTAATTACACTTGATGCCACATTCAATTTTAATGCCTACTCATACACTAGATAAATCATTAGTTACTTAAGCGTGTGTCATTAAATCACCAAACCCACTTAGGGGGCCAAGATACTCTTCAATCTCCCCCTTTTTGGTGATTGATGACAACACCAAGATATAATCAAAGAATATTAAAGACCTTTTGTAATACTCCCCCTTAATAATTGCATATTGATTTTGAATATCAATGGTCTTTTTAGGGTCAAATTTTGCACAAAGAGAGAAGCATGAGAGTATTACACTAGTGGGGTGCTTGTGATGTGCAATATGTAATAGTAAAATGCTCATGATAGTTTATACACTTAACAAGGATGCAAAAGAAATCTGGTGCATAAAAGTTCGGAATGTCCGAGCCATACCCGAATTCTTCGGAAAATCCGGATACTCCGGGAAAAAGTCCGGACTTTCTGGGCTTTCAGAAATCCAGTGAAAAACAATAATCACCAAGATTTTTCACACTAACATATGGCATCCTTAGGAAGTAAAAGCAGAATAAATAACCACAAGGACACAACCATAAGTCTCAAGCTCACATAGTCTTACACGCATACGAATTTAGAGTTATAACAAGCCATTGTTCCAAATCCAAATACATAAATGTTCAAAGTTCCACACATGATAGATAGATAGATAAATGTCTCACTCCCCTTTGGCATCAAGCACCAAAAAGGAAGTGTGGAGTAGCTGGATCACTCGAAGTCATCGTCGTCCTCCTCCTCTTCTTCTTCGTTGTCCTCCTCCTCTTCTTGCCCTTCTTCTTCATTTTGGGCATCCTACTCCGCAAATGGGTCATCAAAGGTAGGAAGATCATGGTAGGGGTCGGTGGGAAGGCCAAGATGAGACTTGATCTCAATGATTTATCGGCGGTTCTCATTTGTCTCGGTGGCCATGGTCTTGCACATGCTAAAGATACTCTTTAAAACCCTCTTAATCATGGAGCCACAGTGCCGACGGGGAGGCCTAAGTGGGGAGGGTGTAGCGGACACATCATCATGGCGAGGAGCTGCACTAGAGAAGCCAACATACTTGCGACCCTTTGGTGCTTTCTTGTCTCAATCACGGAGGTGACGAAATGGCTCATGGACAACATCTTTTGGATAGCGGACGTTGGTGACTCTCTCAATCATGTACATGAGGTAGGATGCATAGGGAAGATACTTCATTGGATCGTTCATTGCCCTCCTCAACTCATTCCAAATGAAATCAAAGATACAAAACCCCTCTTCATCTGGTGCCATCCTATTTAAGAGATTTCGAGCAAAGTACCTTAGTGTTGTAGCATCTCCTTGCTTAGGATCAATGGTGGCACGGAAGAATTGATTGAGATAGTAGTAGTAGGGGTTGAGTTGATCCGCCTTGCCCTCAATATCCAAGTCACAGCTAGGAAACATGAAGGTGAACTCCCTAGGCTTGTACATGTTCTCGTTGTGGATAGGGGTGCGTTCTTCATCCTTGGACCCAAGTCCCAAAAGCCTAGAGAAAGTCATGTAGTCTATGGTGCACTTGTTTCCTTAAGTGATCCATGTGATGGTGTTGTCATATGGGTTGTAGTAGTAAGAGAAATGGAATTGAGCTAGGATCTCCTTGTTCCAATTGTACCTAAAGCCGATAATGTCCTATATACCAACCTCCTTGCACTTCTCAATAACGGAGTTGAACACGGTATTGTTGAGATCTTCATAGTACTTCCAATCAATGTACCTCATCTTCACAATGGGCACCATGTTCTTTGCCACCAACTTTGGGTTTCGAATGACGGTTTGGTAGAAATCCCTATGGAAGTCACACCAAAACCGAGCCTCTAGCCCCTCACCCTTGAGATGGCGATACACATCCTCCTCCCTTTGCTCCCTCATTGCAAGAGCATTCTTGGAATAGTCCCGGTACATGTGCTCTACAAAACCAAGGATGGATCCAGGCTCTCTAAGGTTGATAGGAGTGTTGACGACCCGAACGTTAGGTGGGAGAGTGGGAATAAGTCTAGGAGGTGTTTTGGGGCAAGTGTGGGCTGCTACTCCTTGTTTGTGTTTAGGAGGAGTGCGAGTAGCGGCCCGGCTTTGTTGGATGTAGGGGGCTTGATGGCTTTCTTGGGATGAGGCTTGTAGCGTGTCTTTTCCTTAGTAGGCCCCTTTCCATGGCGGCGAGGAGGCTCGGGGGGCTGCTCGTATGTGTCATCTTCCACCTCATCATCATCACTCTCGGTCCTCTCCTCCTCCTCCTCTATCTCTTCTTCACACCCTTCAGCATAGGAGGGAGGAGGATCACCCCATCTTGGCCTTGAGCTGCGCTGAGCCCTCTTGACCCAATGCCTCTTGCACAGCCCTCAAAGCAGCGGGGTCGTGCCTAGCCTTGGTCCTTCTTTGAGTGGAGGGCTCTTCTATCTCGCGCCTTATCTTCACCCTCATGATCTGAACATATGGAAGGATATGGAAATGAGAGATGAACAATAGAAGAGATGCACAACGTTGTGGTTTAGGGTTTTCAGTGTGAACCCCGGAGACTCTGGGAAAAAGTCTGGATACTCCGGGAAGTCCGGAGAGTCCGGGCTTGTCATGCCCGGAGTTTCCAGGTTTCACAGCCAAAACCCTTACTCACAGTGTTGCGCAAATCAACCATCCAAAACGAGAGATATTGCAGATCTAGAGCCTATGGAGTATACTCTACCTATTCCCTAAGAGGATATCACAAGAAAAGCACTAGGGAAGTAGATCGAGAAAAGTCTTTCAAGAGATACATTGGGGAAAGAGGGGGAAGGGCTTCAATCCTTCAAAACCAATGTAGATCCTTGTTCTCCTCACCTTGGAGCTCTCAAATCCTCACTCTCTCCAGATTTGGGCGGTGGAATATGGAAATCGCCTTGGGGCGATGTGATGGAGAGGGGGAGGGCGACGGGAGAGAGGTGGCGGCCGCTCAACGCGGTGAAAGGTGAAAATGGGAAAATAATCGCAGTGAAAGGGTATATATACCCTAAAGGTCCGGACTCTCCGGACCAAGTCCAGAGTTTCCTGGAAACCCAGAATCTTCAGGAAATTATCCGGAGTTTCCACTCCCCCAGAGTCCAGCGAGTAGATTTGCAAGGAATTTGATTTGGGATAGATTTGGATGACTATACATGTAATATATGTGAGCCAGAGTAGTATCAACACTTGAGACTAGCCACAAACAAGCATTGAGAACAATAGTCCAAGTGTTGTACCAAAAAAATCCAAATATTTCAAAAACAAATTCATCACAAGTTTTAGCAAATCTTTTATTTTCAAAGTCCTATTCTAGATCACTCTAATATGTGCATGATCTCATGCCAAGTTACAAGAATCCAAGATATTTAGCTCACTCCTCAAAGCACAAAACCTTAGTTCATCAAGAGGCTTTGTGAAGATATCGGCTATTTGCTTATCGGTGCCCACATGGCTTAAAGCAATATCTCCTTTGACTTCGTGGTCTCTCAAGAAATGTTGTCTTATGTCTATGTGCTTTGTTCTTGAGTGGTTTACGAGGTTGTTAGCTAGCTTGATGGCACTCTCATTGTCACACAAGAGTGGCACCTTGCTAAACTTACAACCAAAGTCTCTGAAAGTGTGCCTCATCCAAAGTAGTTGAGCACAACAAGCGCCGACTGCAGCATACTCGGCTTCGTTGGTGAAAAGGGCAACTGAGTTTTTTTTCTTGGAAATCCAAGACACCAAGGACCTCCCAAGGAATTGTCAAGCCCCGGATGTACTCTTTCTATCTACTTTGCAACCGGCATAGTCCGAGTCGGAGTAGCCAAGTAGATCGAAAGTGGAGCCCTTAGGATACTATAAACCAAGGTTAGGAGTATGAACCAAGTATCTAAAGATTCTCTTAACGGCCACTAAATGACACTCCTTAGGATTAGCTTGAAACCTTGCACACATGCACACTCTAAGCATAATAACGGGCCTAGATGCACAAAGGTAAAGAAAAGATTCAATCATGGAGTGATATACCTTTTGGTTGATGCTTTTGCATTCCTCATTCAGATCAAGATGTCCATTTGATGGCATAGGTGTTTTGATGGGCTTGGCGTTGTTCATGTCAAACTTCTTGAGCATATCATTGGTGTACTTGGTTTGACTTATGAATGTGCCATCCTTGAGTTGCTTGATTTGAAATCCGAGAAAGAACTTCAACTCGCCCATCATAGACATCTCAAATATTTTGGTCATAATCCTACTAAACTCATCAACCCAAGCTTGATTAGTAGAACAAAATATAATGTCATCGTCATATATTTGGCACACAAATAAATCATTGCCTTGTTTATGAGTGAAGAGAGTAGGATCGACTTTGCCTATTTCAAAGCCTTTCTTTAAGAGAAATTCCTTAAGTCATTCATACCATGCTCTTGGAGCTTGCTCGAGCCCATAGGGCGCCTTATGGAGCTTGTAGATGTGGTTGGGACATTGAGGATCTTCAAAGCCCAGTGGTTGTTCAACATAGACTTCTTCGGAGATTGGGCCATTCAAGAAAGCACTCTTGACATCCCTTTGATGTAACTTGAAGTTGTGATGAGTGGCAAAGGCTAAGAGTATGCGAATTGCTTCAAGCCTTGCCACCGGTGCATAAGTTTCTCAAAAGTCCAGGTCTTCTACTTGACTGTATCCCTTTGCCACCAATCTTGCTTTGTTCATGGTCACCACGCCATTTTCATCTTGTTTGTTGCGGAAGACCCATTTGGTTCCAATCACATTTTGCTTGGGGCGTTCCACTAAGGACTAGATTTCATTCCGAGTGAAGTTGTTGAGCACTTCTTGCATGGTCATTACCCAATCAGCATCTTCAAGTGCTTCTTCAACCCTAAGAGGTTCCAATATAGAAACAAACGAGTAATGTTCACAAAAATTTGCTAATTTTTAACGAGTTGTTACCCCTCTATGGATGCTTCCAAGAATGTTGTCAACGGGATCATCTCATTGAACACTTTGAAGAACTCTTGGATGTGGGTCAGAGACTTCTTGTTGGATCAATTCCTCATTTTCTTGACTGCTTTAGGAGACACCAGCAGCAGGCTTGGAGTTTCCAGGATTTTCTCTAGAGTTTCCGAGAAACTCGGAATCTCTGGAATTTTCTCCGGACACTCCGGGGTTCGCAGTGGTAGGTGAACTTGCTGGTTCTTCTATCTCGCAGTCCTCATCATCTTTTTCTTGAGGCTTGACTTCTCCAATGGTGACAAACATGGGTACCCATGGGTCCCCACCGACCAGGGTCTCAGCCGTCCCCGACAGGCGGGGCCGACCTACCAGAAGACCCGTCGACCTGTCCATGGGCCCTGCCCGACCTGACATGTGGGCCCAAGGACATGAAGACAGCTTGGAGTACAAGACAAGACAGACCAGCTCGGATAAGCTTTCCACATTGTAACCAACTAGAATAGATGGAAACCGACTTGTAGCCTAAGGTCGTCAGCCAATATAAGGAGGCCTGGGGCGCCCTCCTAGGGGGCAGATGACTCTCCACATAATTCCAATACCAAACTGGATATAGGGTTTGACTCTCAGAGGCCCGAACCAGTATAAATCATTGTGGTCCGTGTGTCTCATCGGGATTTCCGAGTTCGATCCAAGAACTACCACCTACGCTCTTAGGTCTCGACCCCCCCACCAGTCAACCTACAACCGCTTGGGTAGACCCCTTGCGGATTTGTCCAGGTCTCACCCCCTGACAGTTGGCGCGCCAGGTAGGGCTGATCGGGAGCTCGCTGTGCACCATGATGGCCAGACCTAGCGTCATCTTCGGCGACGACATGGAAGATTCCATCACGGTGACCTGCTCGCCGCCACCCTCCGATCTAATCGTGAGGTCGACGTCTTCGTTCTGCAGACTAAGCGCCAAAGAAAGTTTTGGTTCCCACCCACCCAGCCTGGTGATAGCGTCATCATCAAATCGTCATCGTGGTCGGGTGTCGGCAACTCGACGAGATCCATCTATGTTCTCATGAAGACGACGTCAACTCATGTCCGTGACATTCGGCCAAAAAAATCCATCTACTAGATGGATACACTTTCAGCAGGGAGAGAATCTTTCTATTTTTATCTCGTTTCTTTCTATACTACGTATCAAGTGCTTATGATTTTGATTGGCCAAGCTGAAGGATCAGATGGCGACTAGAGAGGGGGGGAGTGAATAGGAGCCGGTAAAAATTCTTCTCAAAGAACCCGGCCTATACCCTAGTCAAATCCCGACCACACACAAGTGATGGATCGAATCACACACCAATCGCCAAGACAACGAGGTTATGGATCAACCTCCAGTCTTAGGAACGATTCCTTGAAGCACACGCGGAAGCACGAGAAAGAAAGGGAGGAATCGAACCAAGAAGCAAATCACTCAGCCTCTGGCGAACCGTCCGGCCAGGCAGTGCGGACCGACCGCGATGGGCCGCGCGGACCGTCCAGCAGGGTACCGCGGACTGTCCGCACCCTTGCCGCGGACTGTCCGGCCTGAGCCGCGGACCGTCCGTTAAACGAGCAGAACCTCCAGTAGCAAACCCCGAAAAACGGACCGTCCACGGGGAGCACGTGGACTGTCCGCCAGGCACCCGCGGACCGTCCGCCCGGTACACGCGGACCGTCCGAAACTTCGTCCAACCAAAACTCAAAGCCATGACGGATCGAAACGAAAGGCGAGCAAGAACACGAAGAACACCCGACGAACAATACCCGCGCGGACCGTCCGCCGACACCACGCGGACCGTCCGCCCCTCGCGGACAGAACAGAAAAACGCCCGACCTCGAAGGTCAACTCCCCCAAATCATCATCGGATTTCCCAAACGGTAGAAGCTGTGGAGACAAGGGTTTGGGGACCTGAAAAGTGTCACACAAGGATGCTATAGCCCAAAAATCTTGCCTCCTTACTCCCTAAATCACCGGGAATCGCGAATCCTTTGAGCACCACCAAAAGCTAGAGCACCGAACGAAAATCCTCGAATCGAAGTGGTTTCCCGGCGTTTGAGGGCACAAGATCAATCACAAAGATGCACGAGACATCCATCCATGTTTCCCTCAAAGAAATTCGGGGAGAAACCCACTCAAATCCGCGTAATCACGCCAAGAACAAAGGCACGTGTCACACCCGGTTTTAAAGGCAAAACCGAATGCATTGATCACGTGTGCGCCAGGATCAAGTTACACACACGCTTAGACATTATAAATACCAAAAACAGTGCCACACGAATAAAGAGTTATTACAAACCATAGTCTTAAATGAAACTTAAATAAACGAGTTCTCGCAGCGGACAAAAATGCCTCCACAGTACCGACCGAAGACTACGCACACCTAGAACCCGCTCTCCCGGAATATCTTCAAAGTTCTCCCGCTCCGAGCAAAGAATTCCGGTATTGTAGATGCAAGAGAATAAACAAGCGTGAGCACATTTCGTACTCAAGCAAGGGAAAACAACATAACATGCAAGGCCATATGGTGGATGGCTAAGGTTCAAGCACTTTAGCATTTTAGTTGGGCAAGTTTTATTAGCAACCTGATTACTAAAGAGTGTAAGTTCATACCAACCCAATTAATAAGATATAAGCATCATAAATAAAGAATAAAACAGCAATTTAAACATTAAAGTTCCATAATTTACTCATGTGAGTGTCCAGGCCGCTCTTGACCGTGAGCACGGCTAATCGATTAGTTTAACACTCGCAGAGGTTGTACATCTTTACCCACAAGCAAGGTAAAAGCTCCGAAGAACTTTGGACCCAACCATGCAAGTGTTTGCAAGACACCATATCACACTTCCGAGGTGTGATTGCATAGGGACGCTACATGGCCTTTACAAAGGTTCCCTAGCAAGTTATGACCCACAAGGTCCGGATCGCTTAGCAAGGTATAAAGTCCCCTAGCAGGTCGATACCCCACCATAAAAGAATAACTCACCCAACCCCCGCTAGAGCGAGTCCATACCCCACAAGCACCGCCGATCCCTTGTCCTTATCGTGTAAGACCATCCCAAGCTAAAGTTCCTAATTATTCAGCCAAGACCATTGCCCATTAGTTCTTGTGGTTGTACTGTTTTCCTGGGTGGTTCTCCATGTTCCGATTAACACATTAAAGTGGTCTTGTAAAGATAAAAGATCATAAACGGAACATGAAATAACAATAAGGTAACCAAGTAGATTAATACCAATTCCCAGTTGAGCATGCTAAGCAATAACTACCACCAGATTAATTTAATTCCCGGATCAAGGTAAAGGTAGTAAAAAGCTAGGCATGATCCTTAATAGGTTCCCATCAAATTAATGCAAGCGAAAAGTAAAAACAGTGAATTTAAATGCATGTTATGTAGGACAAACGGGCATGCATCAAGGAATACTTGCCTTCAACAAAGCCTTGCTGCTCAAACTCTTGCACGACTTGATCTTCAAATCCCTCGAACAAATCGCTCTCTACGGTCCACAATCATCACATACAAGCATACAATAGGAATAAATAAGAAACAGTCACCAAACAGATCAAACAGATCTAAACAGTAGCATAAAACTAATCTACGCTTCGAGACGAACGCGTGGACATAAAGAACGTTAAAATCGGAGCTAAAACGACCAAGTTATGGGTTCGGGAAGGTTTAGGGACTAATCTGCGAAGATTCGAAAAGGTTTTGGGCTAAAATAAAGAAAAAGGACTAAACTGTAAGAAAACTCATAAGGTGGAAGGGTATTTTTGTAAATACTAGAAACTCAGGGGCTTTTCTGCAAAATTCCCGTGGTCGGCGGGTTTGACCTAGTTGACCGGTCGGGTTGGTTTAGATCCATTGGATCCGGATCTAAGGGCCGCGGCGGGTTGCGGCGGCGCGGCTTAGATCCGGGCGTCGGTTTTCAATCCGGCGGCCACGGTTATGCGCAACCGGCGGGGCGGCGGCACGCAAAGGCCGGCGGCGGCGAGCGGCGGCGGCGGCGGCGGACTCGCCGGCGGGGACCCGGATTTAGGGTTTCCGCCATGGTTCGAGGCACGGATGGCATCTACGTGACGCGCGCGAGCCGGCGAACCTAGCTAGGGCGGCGGCTCGGCGAAGACACGGCGGCGCGGGCGGCCGACGCGGCGGCGCGGCGGTGGAACTCGGCGACGGGCCTAGGGGCGACGGGGTGCACGAGAACGACAACACGCGACTCCGGCGGGTTCCTCACCTCCTTGCGCGTCCCTGGTGCGGCTCCTCGACGAAGAAGCGACGGCGGCGGCGAAACCCGAAAGCGGCGGCGCGGCTATCTCGAGCTAGGGTTCCGGCAGGGGCGCAAGACGGCGGCTTGGGCTCGGGCGGCTCGGGTGGCTCGGGTGGGAGGTCCGGGGGCGGCGGCGTCTTAAATAGCCCGGGCGGGGGCCTCCTTGGCGTGCGTGCCCGGCCCGGACCGCGCGGTTGCGGCGGCGGGGGTCGGACTCGGGGGTCGAGTCCGCGCGGGGGGCGACGCCGCGGCGGGGATGACGGCGGGGCCCCACGGGTCGGCGGCACGGGGCGGGCCGCTAGGGCGGGGCGCGTCGGATCCGGATCCGACGGCTCGGATCGAGGGCGGCGGCGGGGCGCGGCCGCCGGGGCCGCATGGGCCGAAAAGGTGCTGGCACGCGGGCTGAAGCGAGCGCGGCGGCCTGCTAGGCTGCTGGGCTGCGCGGCTGGGTTGGGCTAGAAGTTAGGGTAGGGGTAGATAGTTTAGGGATTCTGGTTTTGGGTTTTGAAAGGGATTCAAACACAAAAGGAATTCAAACCTGAATTTGAATTCCAGCAGACAAAAGAAATGCACCAGCATGTATGCAACAAATAAATCCTATATTTCATTAAATTTATTTTAGAAAAGTTTTAAATGCCTAAAATTAAATAAAACAACCTTATATTCCTTAAGCAAATAAATGGTTGCTAGAAAATTTTAATAAAGCCAAATTTTTAATAGAATTAGGGTGTTACAAATCCTACCCCCCTTAAGAAGAATCTCGTCCTCGAGATTCGGACAGATTGGGAAAAAGATCTGGAAATTCTGCTTTCAGCTCATCCTCTCTTTCCCATGTTGCCTCATCCTCTGCATGATTGCTCCATTGTACTTTGTACATCTTAATCACACTATTCCTGGTGACCCTTGCCATGGTTTCCAGTATTCGAATGGGGTGTTCAACGATAGTGAGATCCTCTTTTACGTTTAGATCGTCCAAGGGTAACGGCTCCTTGTCATGCGGACCAAAACCCTTCTTTAACTGAGAGATATGGAATACATCATGCACATCAGCTAGCTGGACTGGCAACTCCAATCTATAAGCCACTTCTCCCACTCTCTCAAGGATTTTGAAAGGTCCAATAAACCGAGGTGACAACTTTCCTTTAACTCTAAATCGACGCAAACCTCTGATAGGTGACACCTTTAGATACACATAATCGCCTTCCCGAAAGACCACATCCCTTCGTTTGCCATCCGCATAATTTTTCTCGTCTAGACCGAGCAATCCTCAAATTTTCTCTGATGATCTGAACTTGTTTCTCCGCTTCTCTGATGATATCTGCCCCAAATAACTGCCTTTCGCCTGTCTCACTCCAATATAACGGGGTTCTACACTTCCTTCCATACAGGGCCTCAAAGGGTGACATTTTGAGACTAGCTTGGTAGCTGTTGTTGTAAGAGAACTCAGCATAAGGCAAGCTCTTATCCCAACTACAACCATGCTTAAGCGCACAAGCTCTCAGCATGTCTTCTAGGATCTGATTGGTTCTCTCTGTCCGTCCATCCGTCCGTGGATGATAAGCCGAGCTGAAATTTAGCTTAGTATCCGGAGATTCATGCAACTTCCCCCGTAAACGAGAAGTAAACCGAGTACCTCTATCCGACACGATCTTCTTTGGTACACCATGCAAACACACAATCCTGGACATGTATAGTTCTCGCCAACTTAGCTCCCCGTATAAGTAGTCTTAACCGGAATGAAGTGAGCTACCTTAGTCAAACGATCCACGATAACCCAAATCGAATCATAACCATCTCGGGTTCGGGGTAAACCCACTATGAAGTCCATCCCGATCTCTTCCCACTTCCACTCAGGCACCTTCAATGGTTGAAGCAAACCGGCGGGTCTCCGATGTTCGGCCTTTAACCCGGTGGCAAGTGTCACACAAAGCCACATGTGCGGCCACATCTCTCTTCATACCGTACCACCAATACCTCTCGCTTGAGATCCCGGTACATCTTAGTACCGCTCGGATGGATAGAGTAAGCCGAGTCGTGAGCTTCTCTCAAGATCTTCTCTCCGAGATCTCCTGTCTCAGGTACACACAACCGGTTCTTAAACCACACGGTTCCTTGCTCATCTTCTGTGAAATCTGGGGCTTCTCCTTGTTGCATACTCTCTTTAATCTTTTGTATTCCAACATCCTCTAACTGCCACTTACGTATCTCTTGCTCCAGAGTGGACTGTACTTCCAAAGTCACTCCTTCTGCATGCGCAACCACTTTCAAGTTGAGCCTTTCAAACTCTCTTACCAACTCGTCAGGAAACTGGATGGTCATAGCCATGTTAGTGTGGCCTTTCCGACTCAAAGCATCAGCAACCAGATTCGCTTTACCCGGATGATAGTGAATCTCTAGATCATAGTCTTTGATCAACTCTAACCACCGATGCTGTCTTAGATTAAGATCCTTCTGAGTGAAGATATACTTCAGACTCTTGTGATCAGTATAGATCTGACACTTAGTTCTCATAATGTAGTGTCTCCAAATCTTCAATGCACGAACCACTGCTGCTAACTCAAGATCATGCGTAGGATAGTTCAACTCATGCTTCCTCAGCTGACGAGATGCATAGGCTATAACATGACCTTCTTGCATCAACACACATCCTAGACCTTGTTGAGATGCATCACAATAAATGTCAAAGCTCTTTCGTAGATCAGGCATTACTAGAACAGGTGCTGTGGTTAACCGCTTCTTTAACTCTTCAAAACTGGACTGACATGAATTGGTCCATTTGAACTCCCTGTCCTTCTCTAGCAATGTAGTGAGAGGCTTCACAATCTTGGAGAATCCTTCAATAAACCGACGATAGTAACCAACAAGTCCAAGGAAACTCCGGATCTCAGACACTGTACGAGGGGCTTCCCACTTCAATACATCGCTAACCTTGCTAGGATCCACTGCAATACCTCCGTTGGTGATGATATGACCTAGAAAAGACACTTCCTTGAGCCAGAACTCACACTTGCTGAACTTCGCATATAACTCATGGTCTCTCAGCTTCTGCAACACAAGTCTCAAATGCTCCTCATGGTCCTCCTCATTCTTGGAGTAGATCAGAATGTCATCAATGAATACCACAACAAACTTTTCCAGATACTCCATAAAGATCTTGTTCATCAAGTACATAAAGTACGCGGGTGCATTGGTTAACCCAAAGGACATAACCGTGTACTCATAAAGTCCGTACCTGGTAGTAAAAGCCGTCTTAGGAATATCCCAAGGCCTAATCTTCAACTGATGATAACCGGATCGCAGATCGATCTTAGAAAACACTTTAGCTCCTCTCATCTGATCAAACAAATCTTCAATACGTAGCAGAGGATACTTGTTCTTGATGGTAACATCATTAAGAGACCTGTAATCAACACACATCCTCTGTGTGCCATCTTTCTTACCCACAAAGATAACGGGTGCTCCCCAGGGTGAGGAACTGGCACGAATGAACCCTTTACCCAATAATTCTTTAATCTAAGCTTTAAGTTCTTGTAACTGATCACTAGACATTCTATATGGGCGCTTAGAGATAGGGGCAGTACCAGGTAAAAGATCGATAACGAACTCAACATCTCGGTCAGGGGGCATACCTGGCAACTCCTCGGGAAACACATCAGGATAATCGCACACTACTCGTATGTCTTCCAAGGCTGCTCCGTCAAGCTTATTCACGGCACTGGCATTTGATGGTGCGGGATCTGCTGCAAACTCAAATCTTTCACCAGCTGGACTTGTAAGAAGGATTGACCTCTTAGCACACGGAATCACCGCATCACACGCGATCAACCATCCCATTCCCAATATCACATCGATCCCCTTTGAATCCAAGATTATAAGATTGGCACGGAAATCTGTGCCCACAATCTTGAGATGGACGTTATCACATTTATAGATAGCTTTCAATTCCCCCCCAGGTGAGGTAACTAACATGTGGCGAGACATGGGACTGATAGGTAGATTATGTTGAGCTACGAACTGGGATGTAATGAAAGAATGGGATGCTCCCGAATCAAACAAAACTGAGGCAGGAGTAGAGTTGACTAGAAACATACCGAGCACTACTCTGGGGTTCTCCTGGGCGACTTCAGCGTCAACGTGCATGGCCTTGCCTCGTGCATAGCTCGTTGTCCTTTGTTAGACCGCGGGGTTTGGCTTCCGCTCCTTGTCCGCGCCGGTTCCGTACAGGGGTGTGTGGAGGGTTCCTCTTTGGGCAAGCGTTGGCATAGTGACCAAGCTCTCCGCACTTGAAGCAAGTGGTGGTGGCAGGGATTGGGCGGTGCCACGGTCCTTACGGTGTGTGCCAACCGGGGCTCTCTCGCCGACTCGCCGGGAAGCCGGGCGGGGAGTCCGAGGGACAGACGCCGAAACCGCCGAGCGACCGCCGGAACCGCCGAACAGGACGCCGGGACCGCCGCGCCCAAAGTTTCCACCCGGTCCCCCAAAGCAGAACGGGGTGTTCGGTGGTGGGTTGAAGCGCGGGCGAGACGCACTCCCAAACTGCCCAGAGCTGGCGGCCTTCCTCTTCTGCTCTCCGAGCTCCTTACGCTTGTGCTCCAAGCGGATAGCGGCATCAACTAGCTGCTGAAAGTTAGGAAAAGGATATGACATCAGCTGGTACTGCAACGAACCAACTAACCCATCCAGGAACGGCTCTCGCTTCTTCCTATCTTCAGCAACCTCCTCGGTCGCATAGCGAGACAACTCGGTGAACTTGTCTCTATACTCGGCCCATCGTCATTCCTCCCCTCGCTTCAGAGAAAGGAACTCCTTCTTCTTGATCTTCATGACTCCGCAGGGTATGTGATGGCTCCCGAAGTTGGTGGTAAACTCCTCCCAAGTGATAGTGTCCGGGCGGCATGAGCGGCGAGTACGCATCCCACCAAGCGGCCGCAGCCTTGAAGTCGTCCCGGCAAAGATACAGGACCTTCTCTCTCGTCGTCACACTTACGGTAGTGAGCATCTTCAGTATTGTCTTTAGCCAATCTTCAGCTTCTAGTGGATCAGCGGCGTGAGTAAACACAGGAGGGTGATGACTCATGAACTCCCGGTGCTTGTTGCGAGGCGCAGGTGGCGGCACCGGCGGATTGTTGACCTGGGCTTGCAAGTTTGTCACGGTGGTGGTCAAGTTCTGGAGGAGCTGGGTCTGTGCCTCAAGGAACTGCTGCATAGCGGAATCCATTTGTACTGGCTGGGGTGCTCTTCCTGCTGGTTGATCAACACCTGATCCTGACCTGGTGTTCACCATCTGAGTGTTAGGGACATTACTTTAGATGATTGTACCAAGGGTTAAACTCAGGAAGATAAGATAACAATGATATTTAGATAAGACAGATTCTGTTGACTCCAAACAATCAGGTACAGCTCTCTGTACGAGTAACAAAAAATTACGGATTTTGGACAGATAAAAGGTATTGAAATTACGAAACTACTCCAACTGGAATCACCTCAATCGGAGTTGTGTAGCTCTGGTTATAAAATAAACAAGTCAGGTAGGTCGGCAGTGTTTAACAGATTCGTGAGGCTGTAATGTTTTAGTCATAACTCTCTGGTTTTCCATCCAAATATTCTTAATTTTTCACAGAAAATCAGTCACAAAATTTTTGAACTTTTCCAATTGGTTTTACTGCAATCGGAGTTCTGTAGCCCGAGATAAAATTAAAACAGTGCTGCTGACTCAGAAAACTGTGCGATCAGATTTTTGGGATCTCGAATTTGCATTAAGGGAAAACTTAAGAGGACAAAAAGATTAAGATAGACAACTGATTGAGACTGAAAGATAACCCCCACAAACTTACTACTAAACCAATGTCGTTGTGGTCATCACTCCACAACACATTGCACTCAACCAAAAATCCAACTCACACATTAAGCACAAAATCAAGCATTCAACCACACCTCTAAACTAAACACACTTTACCGATCGTCTACTAGCGATTACAAAAAGATCCTATCCCTAATCTTAAACCTAAGGACTATCTTCTTCCATGGCATCTGTGCGAGCGTCAGGGGAGTCATAGTGTGACCTCTTGGGTGATGGGGAGGTACATCCTTCTGTGGCTTCATGAGCTTCTGGCTGCTCCCTGTTCTGGAGTGCAGCTTCTAAGGCACGCCTCTGCGTCTCCAGAGTGAAAATCTGCTGCTGTGCTGCATATAGGGTGTTGTTGGCATCATCCAATGCGGTGTTCACGCGCAAGTAGACTCCGGACGTTGTTGAGCGTCCCTTCATAGGCCGGTGCTGTGGGCGATGTAAGTCTTGGCTTCCCCACTTGCTCGAAAGGTGTGTAACGGCGGTGGGTATCCTCCAACCCTGTCACGCTCCTTGTGAGAGAGCACATAGAGCGCCCTCCGAGCCGACTCGCTATCCCAAAGATCCATAGTAGTCCCGTGAGCCACGTCATGATGCTTGGACACCTCCTTCACTCCTCGGCATGGAATGTACTCCTCCAAGATGGCGGCAACCTCCCAATGGGGCTCGAACCACGGATGAGTCCACGGCTCACAATGGTAGACAGGGCCTTATCATAGCCTAGGCGAAGTGCCATTGCCCTCGGGTGGTCTCGCCATGGGAATACCTACTCCATCAGCTCTGTAGTGGTACACTTCCCAGATCGCTTCCACATCTTCCTCCTCTTGCTCTTGTTCTTCCATCTCTTGATCTGAGTGATCCTCATCTTCTTCTGGCGCTTGCTCCTCTAGGTTGGGTTGTTCAGCTAGCTCATCCTCCTCTCGGGATCATCTCCTCCGGATCTTCCTCATCGTCGGGCACCATGATAAGGTTAGGGAAAACCACAGGTGCAGGCTCCATCTCAATCTCCTCATCTGTATCTCCATCATGCAAATCATGGTACTGTTCCTGTGGAGCATACTGATGGACTGCTCCAGCCCGAGAAGTCTCCAAGCTATGAACCATCTGTAGTGTAGTGCAGAGTGAGAAAGATGGTAAGGTAAAAGGACGAGAGCTAAAGCAAGCACAAGATAAAGAATGCAGACAACTCAAGAGTGAAGCAAAAAGGCAAGAGTAAGGTTAGTAAGAATAAAGCAAGCATGTAAGAGAAAGCTTCTATAAGTATAAAATCCTTAATTCGACCATTTCTATCTAGGCTAGCGTTCCTACAGTCAACACAGCTCTGGTACCACTCTGTCACACCCGGTTTTAAAGGCAAAACCGAATGCATTGATCACGTGTGCGCCAGGATCAAGTTACACACACGCTTAGACATTATGAATACCAAAAACAGTGCCACACGAATAAAGAGTTATTACAAACCATAGTCTTAAACGAAACTTAAATAAACGAGTTCTCGCAATGGACAAAAATGCCTCCACGGGCGGTTGATCGAAGACTACGCACACCTAGAACTCCCGGAAATCTCCCGGAATATCTTCAAAGTTCTCCCCGTCCGAGCAAAGCAATTCCGGTATTGTAGATGCAAGAGAATAAACAAGCGTGAGCACATTTCGTACTCAGCAAGGGAAAACAACATAACATGCAAGGCCATATGGTGGATGGCTAAGGTTCAAGCACTTTAGCATTTTAGTTGGGCAAGTTTTATTAGCAACCTGATTACTAAAGAGTGTAAGTTCATACCAACCCAATTAATAAGATATAAGCATCATAAATAAAGAATAAAACAGCAATTTAAACATTAAAGTTCCATAATTTACTCATGTGAGTGTCCAGGCCGCTCTTGACCGTGAGCACGGCTAATCGATTAGTTTAACACTCTGCAGAGGTTGTACATCTTTACCCACAAGCAGCGTAAAAGCTCCGAAGAACTTTGGACCCAACCATGCAGTGTTTGCAAGACACCATATCACACTTCCGAGGTGTGATTGCATAGGGACGCTACATGGCCTTTACAAAGGTTCCCTAGTAAGTTATGACCCACAAGGTCCGGATAAGTTAGCAAGGTATAAAGTCCCCTAGCAGGTCGATACCCCACCATAAAAGAATAACTCACCCAACCCCCTGCTAGAGCGAGTCCATACCCCACAGTACCGCCGATCCCTTGTCCTTATCAGGTAAGACCATCCCAAGCTAAAGTTCCTAATTATTCAGCCAAGACCATTGCCCATTAGTTCTTGTGGTTGTACTGTTTTCCTGGGTGGTTCTCCATGTTCCGATTAACACATTAAAGTGGTCTTGTAAAGATAAAAGATCATAAACGGAACATGAAATAACAAAAAGGTAACCAAGTAGATTAATACCAATTCCCAGTTGAGCATGCTAAGCAATAACTACCACAAGATTAATTTAATTCCCGGTATCAAGGTAAAGGTAGTAAAATGCTAGGCATGATCCTTAATAGGTTCCCATCAAATTAATGCAAGCGAAAAGTAAAAACAGTGAATTTAAATGCATGTTATGTAGGACAAGCGGGCATGCATCAAGGAATAGTTGCCTTCAACAAAGCCTTGCTGCTCAAACTCTTGCTCGACTTGATCTTCAAATCCCTCGAACGAATCGCTCTCTACAGTCCACAATCATCACATACAAGCATACAATAGGAATAAATAAGAAACAGTCACCAAACAGATCAAACAGATCTAAACAGTAGCATAAAACTAATCTACGCTTCGAGACGAATGCGTGGACATAAAGAACGCTAAAATCGGAGCTAAAACGACCAAGTTATGGGTTCGGGAAGGTTTAGGGACTAATCTGCGAAGATTCGAAAAGGTTTTGGGCTGAAATAAAGAAAAAGGACTAAACTGTAAGAAAACTCATAAGGTGGAAGGGTATTTTTGTAAATACTAGAAACTCAGGGGCTTTTCTGCAAAATTCCCGTGGTCGGCGGCGGGTTTGACCTAGTTGACCTGGTCGGGTTGGTTTAGATCCATTGGATGCGGATCTAAGGGCGCGGGCGGGTTGCGGCGGCGCGGCTTAGATCCGGGCGTCGGTTTTCAATCCGGCGGCCACGGTTATGCGCAACCGGCGGGCGGCGGCACGCGAAGGCCGGCGGCGGGCGGCGGCGGACTCGCCGGCGGGGACCGGATTTGGGGTTTCCGGCCATGGTTCGAGGCACGGATGGCATCTACGTGACGCGCGCGAGCCGGCGAACCTAGCTAGGGCGGCGGCTCGGGCGAAGACACGGCGGCGCGGGCGGCCGACGCGGCGGCGCGGCGGTGGAACTCGGCGACGGGCCTAGGGCGACGGGGTGCACGAGAACGACAACACGCGACTCCGGCGGGTTCCTCACCTCCTTGCGCGTCCCCCCGGTGCGGCTCCTCGACGAAGAAGCGACGGCGGCGGCGAAACCCGAAAGCGGCGGCGCGGCTATCTCGAGCTAGGGTTCGGCGCAGGGGCGCAAGACGGCGGCTTGGGCTCGGGCGGCTCGGGTGGCTCGGGTGGGAGGTCCGGGGGCGGCGGCGCCTTAGTAGCCCGGGCGGGGGGCCTCCTTGGCGTGCGTGCCGGCACCGGACCGCGCGCGGTTGCGGCGGCGGGGTCGGACTCGGGGTCGAGTCCCGCGGGGGACGACGCCGCGGGCGGGATGACGGCGGGGCCCCACGAGTCGGCGGCACGGGGGCGGGCTGCTAGGGCGGGGCGCGTCGGATCCGGATCCGACGGCTCGGATCGAGGGCGGCGGCGGCGCGCGCGGCCGCCGGGCCGCATGGGCCGAAAAGGTGCTGGCACGCGGGCTGAAGCGAGCGCGGCGGCCTGCTAGGCTGCTGGGCTGCGCGGCTGGGTTGGGCTAGAAGTTAGGGTAGGGGTAGATAGTTTAGAGATTCTGGTTTTGGGTTTTGAAAGGGATTCAAACACAAAAGGAATTCAAACCTGAATTTGAATTCCAGCAGACAAAAGAAATGCACCAGCATGTATGCAACAAATAAATCCTATATTTCATTAAATTTATTTTAGAAAAGTTTTAAATGCCTAAAATTAAATAAAACAACCTTATATTCCTTAAGCAAATAAATGGTTGCTAGAAAATTTTAATAAAGCCAAATTTTTAATAGAATTAGGGTGTTACAAATCCTACCCCCCTTAAGAAGAATCTCGTCCTCGAGATTCGGACAGATTGGGAAAAAGATCTGGAAATTCTGCTTTCAGCTCATCCTCTCTTTCCCATGTTGCCTCATCCTCTGCATGATTGCTCCATTGTACTTTGTACATCTTAATCACACTATTCCTGGTGACCCTTGCCATGGTTTCCAGTATTCGAATGGGGTGTTCAACGATAGTGAGATCCTCTTTTACGTTTAGATCGTCCAAGGGTAACGGCTCCTTGTCATGCGGACCAAAACCCTTCTTTAACTGAGAGATATGGAATACATCATGCACATCAGCTAGCTGGACTGGCAACTCCAATCTATAAGCCACTTCTCCCACTCTCTCAAGGATTTTGAAAGGTCCAATAAACCGAGGTGACAACTTTCCTTTAACTCTAAATCGACGCAAACCTCTGATAGGTGACACCTTTAGATACACATAATCGCCTTCCTGAAAGACCACATCCCTTCGTTTGCCATCTGCATAATTTTTCTGTCTAGACTGAGCAATCCTCAAATTTTCTCTGATGATCTGAACTTGTTTCTCCGCTTCTCTGATGATATCTGCCCCAAATAACTGCCTTTCGCCTGTCTCACTCCAATATAACGGGGTTCTACACTTCCTTCCATACAGGGCCTCAAAGGGTGACATTTTGAGACTAGCTTGGTAGCTGTTGTTGTAAGAGAACTCAGCATAAGGCAAGCTCTTATCCCAACTACAACCATGCTTAAGCGCACAAGCTCTCAGCATGTCTTCTAGGATCTGATTGGTTCTCTCTGTCTGTCCATCCATCCGTCCGTGGATGATAAGCCGAGCTGAAATTTAGCTTAGTATCCAGAGATTCATGCAACTTCCCCCAGAAACGAGAAGTAAACTGAGTACCTCTATCCGACACGATCTTCTTTGGTACACCATGCAAACACACAATCCTGGACATGTATAGTTCTGCCAACTTAGCTCCTGTATAAGTAGTCTTAACCGGAATGAAGTGAGCTACCTTAGTCAAACGATCCACGATAACCCAAATCGAATCATAACCATCTCGGGTTCGGGGTAAACCCACTATGAAGTCCATCCCGATCTCTTCCCACTTCCACTCAGGCACCTTCAATGGTTGAAGCAAACCAGCGGGTCTCTGATGTTCAGCCTTAACCCGGTGGCAAGTGTCACACAAAGCCACATGTGCGGCCACATCTCTCTTCATACCGTACCACCAATACCTCTCGCTTGAGATCCTGGTACATCTTAGTACTGCTGGATGGATAGAGTAAGGCGAGTCGTGAGCTTCTCTCAAGATCTTCTCTCTCCGAGATCTCCCCGTCTCTACCGGTACACACAACCGGTTCTTAAACCACACGGTTCATTGCTCATCTTCTGTGAAATCTGGGGCTTCTCCTTGTTGCATACTCTCTTTAATCTTTTGTATTCCAACATCCTCTAACTGCCACTTACGTATCTCTTGCTCCCGCAGTGGGCCGTACTTCCAAAGTCACTCCTTCTGCATGCGCAACCACTTTCAAGTTGAGCCTTTCAAACTCTCTTACCAACTCGTCGGAAAGCCGGATGGTCATAGCCATGTTAGTGTGGCCTTTCCGACTCAAAGCATCGGCAACCGCATTCGCTTTACCGGATGATAGTGAATCTCTAGATCATAGTCTTTGATCAACTCTAACCACCGATCTTTGTCTTAGATTAAGATCCTTCTGAGTGAAGATATACTTCAGACTCTTGTGATCAGTATAGATCTGACACTTAGTTCTCATAATGTAGTGTCTCCAAATCTTCAATGCACGAACCACTGCTGCTAACTCAAGATCATGCGTAGGATAGTTCAACTCATGCTTCCTCAGCTGACGAGATGCATAGGCTATAACATGACCTTCTTGCATCAACACACATCCTAGACCTTGTTGAGATGCATCACAATAAATGTCAAAGCTCTTTCGTAGATCAGGCATTACTAGAACAAGTCTTTGTGGTTAACCGCTTCTTTAACTCTTCAAAACTCGGGATCGACATGAATTGGTCCATTTGAACTCCCCTGTCCTTCTCTAGCAATGTAGTGAGAGGCTTCACAATCTTGGAGAATCCTTCAATAAACCGACGATAGTAACCAACAAGTCCAAGGAAACTCCGGATCTCGGACAACGTACGAGGGGCTTCCCACTTCAATACATCGCTAACCTTGCTAGGATCCACCGCAATACCTCCGTTGGTGATGATATGACCTAGAAAAGACACTTCCTTGAGCCAGAACTCACACTTGCTGAACTTCGCATATAACTCATGGTCTCTCAGCTTCTGCAACACAAGTCTCAAATGCTCCTCATGGTCCTCCTCATTCTTGGAGTAGATCAGAATGTCATCAATGAATACCACAACAAACTTTTCCAGATACTCCATAAAGATCTTGTTCATCAAGTACATAAAGTACGCGGGTGCATTGGTTAACCCAAAGGACATAACTGTGTACTCATAAAGTCCGTACCTGGTAGTAAAAGCTGTCTTAGGAATATCTGAAGGCCTAATCTTCAACTGATGATAACCGGATCGCAGATCGATCTTAGAAAACACTTTAGCTCCTCTCATCTGATCAAACAAATCTTCAATACGTAGCAGAGGATACTTGTTCTTGATGGTAACATCATTAAGAGACCTGTAATCAACACACATCCTCTGTGTGCCATCTTTCTTACCCACAAAGATAACGGGTGCTCCCCAGGGTGAGGAACTGGCACGAATGAACCCTTTACCCAATAATTCTTTAATCTAAGCTTTAAGTTCTTGTAACTGATCACTAGACATTCTATATGGGCGCTTAGAGATAGGGGCGGTGCCGGTGTAAAAGATCGATAACGAACTCAACATCTCGGTCGGGGGCATACCTCGGCAACTCCTCGGGAAACACATCGGGATAATCGCACACTACTCGTATGTCTTCCAAGGCTGCTCCGTCAAGCTTATTCACGGCACTGGCATTTGATGGTGCGGGATCTGCTGCAAACTCAAATCTTTCACCAGCTGGACTTGTAAGAAGGATTGACCTCTTAGCACACGGAATCACCGCATCACACGCGATCAACCATCCCATTCCCAATATCACATCGATCCCCTTTGAATCCAAGATTATAAGATAGGCACGGAAATCTGTGCCCACAATCTTGAGATGGACGTTATCACATTTATAGATAGCTTTCAATTCCCCCCCAGGTGAGGTAACTAACATGTGGCGAGACATGGGACTGATAGGTAGATTATGTTGAGCTACGAACTGGGATGTAATGAAAGAATGGGATGCTCCAGAATCAAACAAAACTGAGGCAGGAGTAGAGTTGACTAGAAACATACCGAGCACTACTCTGGGGTTCTCCTGGGCGACTTCAGCGTCAACGTGCATCGCCTTGCCTCGTGCATAGCTCTGTTGTCCTTTGTTAGACTGCGGGGTTTGGCTTCCGCTCCTTGTCTGCTCGCCGGTTACGTACGGGGGGGTGTGTGGAGGGTTCCTCTTTGGGCAAGCGTTGGCATAGTGACCAAGCTCTCCGCACTTGAAGCAAGTGGTGGTGGCAGGATTGGGCGGTGCCACGGTCCTTACAGGTGTGCCAACTGGGGCTCTCTCGCCGACTCGCCGGGAAGCCGGGCGGGGAGTCCGAGGGACGGACGCCGAAACCGCCGAGCGCACCGCCGGAACCGCCGAACGGACGCCGGGACCGCTGCCGCCCAAAGTTTCCACCCGGTCTCCCAAAGCGGAACGGGGTGTTCGGCGGTGGGTTGAAGCGCGGGCGAGACGCACTCCCAAACCGCCCGGAGCCGGCGGCCTTCCTCTTCCGCTCTCCCGAGCTCCTTACGCTTGTGCTCCAAGCGGATAGCGGCATCAACTAGCCGCCGAAAGTTAGGAAAAGGATATGACATCGGTGGTACCGCAACGAACCAACTAACCCATCCAGGAACAGCTCCTCGCTTCTTCCTATCTTCAGCAACCTCCTCGGCCGCATAGCGAGACGACTCGGTGAACTTGTCTCTATACTCGCCTCTTGTCATTCCTCCCCGCTTCAGAGAAAGGAACTCCTTCTTCTTGATCTTCATGACTCCGGAGGGTATGTGATGGCTCACGAAGTTGGTGGTAAACTCCTCCCAAGTGATAGTGTCCGGGCGGCATGAGCGGCGAGTACGCATCCCACCAAGCGGCCGGCAGAGCCTTGAAGTCGTCTCCGGCATACGGGACCTTCTCTCTCGTCGTCACACTTACGGGTAGTGAGCATCTTCGGTATTGTCTTTAGCCAATCTTCGGCTTCTAGTGGATCAGCGGCGTGAGTAAACACGGGAGGGTGATGACTCATGAACTCCCGGTGCTTGTTGCGAGGCGCGGTGGCGGCACCGGCGGATTGTTGACCCGGGCTTGCAAGTTTGTCACGGTGGTGGTCAAGTTCGAGGAGGAGGCGGGTCCGTGCCTCAAGGAACTGCTGCATAGCGGAATCCATTTGTCTTGGCCGGGGTGCTCTTCCCGCTGGTTGATCAACACCTGATCCCGACCCGGTGTTCACCATCCGAGTGTTAGGGACATTACTTTAGATGATTGTACCAAGGGTTAAACTCAGGAAGATAAGATAACAATGATATTTAGATAAGACAGATTCTGTTGACTCCAAACAATCAGGTACAGCTCTCTGTACGAGTAACAAAAAATTACGGATTTTGGACAGATAAAAGGTATTGAAATTACGAAACTACTCCAACTGGAATCACCTCAATCGGAGTTGTGTAGCTCTGGTTATAAAATAAACAAGTCAGGTAGGTCGGCAGTGTTTAACAGATTCGTGAGGCTGTAATGTTTTAGTCATAACTCTCTGGTTTTCCATCCAAATATTCTTAATTTTTCACAGAAAATCAGTCACAAAATTTTTGAACTTTTCGAATTGGTTTTACTGCAATCGGAGTTCTGTAGCCCGAGATAAAATTAAAACAGTGCTGCTGACTCAGAAAACTGTGCGATCAGATTTTTGGGATCTCGAATTTGCATTAAGGGAAAACTTAAGAGGACAAAAAGATTAAGATAGACAACTGATTGAGACTGAAAGATAACCCCCACAAACTTACTACTAAACCAATGTCGTTGTGGTCATCACTCCACAACACATTGCACTCAACCAAAAATCCAACTCACACATTAAGCACAAAATCAAGCATTCAACCACACCTCTAAACTAAACACACTTTACCGATCGTCTACTAGCGATTACAAAAAGATCCTATCCCTAATCTTAAACCTAAGGACTATCTTCTTCCATGGCATCTGTGCGAGCGTCAGGGGAGTCATAGTGTGACCTCTTGGGTGATGGGGAGGTACATCCTTCTGTGGCTTCATGAGCTTCTGGCTGCTCCCTGTTCTGGAGTGCAGCTTCTAAGGCACGCCTCTGCGTCTCCAGAGTGAAAATCTGCTGCTGTGCTGCATATAGGGTGTTGTTGGCATCATCCAATGCAGTGTTCACAGCTGCAAGTAGACTCCGGACGTTGTTGAGCGTCCCTTCATAGGCTGGTGCTGGGGCGATGTAAGTCTTGGCTTCCCCACTTGCTCCGAAAGGTGTGTAACGGCGGTGGGTATCCTCCAACTTTGTCACGCTCCTTGTGAGAGAGCACATAGAGCGCCCTCCGAGCCGACTCTGCTATCCCAAGCATCCATAGTAGTCCCGTGAGCCACGTCATGATGCTTGGACACCTCCTTCACTCCTCGGCATGGAATGTACTCCTCCAAGATGGCGAAGCAACCTCCCAATGGGGCTCGAACCACGGATGAGTCCACGGCTCACAATGGTAGACGGGGGCCTTATCATAGCCTAGGCGAAGTGCCATTGCCCTCGGGTGGTCCGCCATGGGAATACCTACTCCATCGGCTCCGTAGTGGTACACTTCCCCGGATCGCTTCCACATCTTCCTCCTCTTGCTCTTGTTCTTCCATCTCTTGATCCGAGTGATCCTCATCTTCTTCTCCGGCGCTTGCTCCTCTAGGTTGGGTTGTTCGGCTAGCTCATCCTCCTCTGGGATCATCTCCTCCGGATCTTCCTCATCGTCGAGCACCATGATAAGGTTAGGGAAAACCACGGAGTGCGGGCTCCATCTCAATCTCCTCATCCGTATCTCCATCATGCAAATCATGGTACTCGTTCTGTGGAGCATACCGATGGACTCTCCGGCCGAGAAGTCTCCAAGCTATG
The DNA here is from genome assembly GCA_947561735.1 of Cenchrus americanus. Taxonomy (NCBI): domain Eukaryota; kingdom Viridiplantae; phylum Streptophyta; class Magnoliopsida; order Poales; family Poaceae; genus Cenchrus; species Cenchrus americanus. Next base: position 62,330,059 of record OX387245.1, on the reverse strand, counting down.
AACCATCCGTAGTGTAGTGCGAGTGAGAAAGATGGTAAGGTAAAAGGACGAGAGCTAAAGCAAGCACAAGATAAAGAATGCGAGACAACTCAAGAGTGAAGCAAAAAGGCAAGAGTAAGGTTAGTAAGAATAAAGCAAGCATGTAAGAGAAAGCTTCTATAAGTATAAAATCCTTAATTCGACCATTTCTATCTAGGCTAGCGTTCCTACAGTCAACACAGCTCTGGTACCACTCTGTCACACCCGGTTTTAAAGGCAAAACCGAATGCATTGATCACGTGTGCGCCAGGATCAAGTTACACACACGCTTAGACATTATGAGTACCAAAAACAGTGCCACACGAATAAAGAGTTATTACAAACCATAGTCTTAAACGAAACTTAAATAAACGAGTTCTCGCAGCGGACAAAAATGCCTCCACAGGCAGTTGACTGAAGACTACGCACACCTAGAACTCCTGGAAATCTCCTGGAATATCTTCAAAGTTCTCCCAGTCTGAGCAGCAATTCCGGGTATTGTAGATGCAAGAGAATAAACAAGCGTGAGCACATTTCGTACTCAGCAAGGGAAAACAACATAACATGCAAGGCCATATGGTGGATGGCTAAGGTTCAAGCACTTTAGCATTTTAGTTGGGCAAGTTTTATTAGCAACCTGATTACTAAAGAGTGTAAGTTCATACCAACCCAATTAATAAGATATAAGCATCATAAATAAAGAATAAAACAGCAATTTAAACATTAAAGTTCCATAATTTACTCATGTGAGTGTCCAGGCCGCTCTTGACCGTGAGCACGGCTAATCGATTAGTTTAACACTGCGCAGGTTGTACATCTTTACCCACAAGCAGCGTAAAAGCTCCGAAGAACTTTGGACCCAACCATGCAGTGTTTGCAAGACACCATATCACACTTCCGAGGTGTGATTGCATAGGGACGCTACATGGCCTTTACAAAGGTTCCCTAGTAAGTTATGACCCACAAGGTCCGGATAAGTTAGCAAGGTATAAAGTCCCCTAGCAGGTCGATACCCCACCATAAAAGAATAACTCACCCAACCCCCGCTAGAGCGAGTCCATACCCCACGGCACCGCCGATCCCTTGTCCTTATCGGTAAGACCATCCCAAGCTAAAGTTCCTAATTATTCGGCCAAGACCATTGCCCATTAGTTCTTGTGGTTGTACTGTTTTCCTGGGTGGTTCTCCATGTTCCGATTAACACATTAAAGTGGTCTTGTAAAGATAAAAGATCATAAACGGAACATGAAATAACAAAAAGGTAACCAAGTAGATTAATACCAATCCCCAGTTGAGCATGCTAAGCAATAACTACCACAAGATTAATTTAATTCCCGGTATCAAGGTAAAGGTAGTAAAATGCTAGGCATGATCCTTAATAGGTTCCCATCAAATTAATGCAAGCGAAAAGTAAAAACAGTGAATTTAAATGCATGTTATGTAGGACAAGCGGGCATGCATCAAGGAATAGTTGCCTTCAACAAAGCCTTGCTGCTCAAACTCTTGCTCGACTTGATCTTCAAATCCCTCGAACGAATCGCTCTCTACGGTCCACAATCATCACATACAAGCATACAATAGGAATAAATAAGAAACAGTCACCAAACAGATCAAACAGATCTAAACAGTAGCATAAAACTAATCTACGCTTCGAGACGAATGCGTGGACATAAAGAACGCTAAAATCGGAGCTAAAACGACCAAGTTATGGGTTCGGGAAGGTTTAGGGACTAATCTGCGAAGATTCGAAAAGGTTTTGGGCTGAAATAAAGAAAAAGGACTAAACTGTAAGAAAACTCATAAGGTGGAAGGGTATTTTTGTAAATACTAGAAACTCAGGGGCTTTTCTGCAAAATTCCCAGGGCTGGCGGCGGGTTTGACCTAGTTGACCGGTCGGGTTGGTTTAGATCCATTGGATCTGGATCTAAGGGCTGCGGCGGGTTGCGGCGGCGCGGCTTAGATCTGGGCGTCGGTTTTCAATCCGGCGGCCACGGTTATGCGCAAGCGGCGGGGCGGCGGCACGCGGGGCGGCGGCGGCGGCGGCGGGCGGCGGCGGACTCGCCGGCGGGGACCGGATTTAGGGTTTCCGGCCGCGGTTCGAGGCGCGGATGGCATCTACGTGACGCGCGCGAGCGGCCGAACCTAGCTAGGGCGGCGGCTCGGGCGAAGACGCGGCGGCGCGGGCGGCCGGCGCGGCGGCGCGGGCGGCCGACGCGGCGGCGCGGCGGTGGAACTCCGGCGACGGGCCTAGGGCGACGGGGTGCACGAGAACGACAACACGCGACTCCGGCGGGTTCCTCACCTCCTTGCGCGTCCCTGGTGCGGCTCCTCGACGAAGAAGCGACGGCGGCGGCGAAACCCGAAAGCGGCGGCGCGGCTATCTCGAGCTAGGGTTCGGCGGGGGCGCAAGACGGCGGCTTGGGCTCGGGCGGCTCGGGTGGCTCGGGTGGGAGGTCCGGGGGCGGCGGCGCCTTTAAATAGCCCGGGCGGGGGCCTCCTTGGCGTGCGTGCCGGCCCGGACTGCGCGGTTGTGGCGGCGGGGGTCGGACTTGGGGTCGAGTCCCGCGCGGGGACGACGCCGCGGGCGGGATGACGGCGGGGCCCCACGGGTCGGCGGCACGGGGGCGGGGGCTGCCGGGGCGGGGCGCGTCGGATCCGGATCCGACGGCCGGATCGAGGGCGGCGGGGCGGGGCGCGCCGCCGGGCCGGCCCGGGCCGAAAAGGTGCGGCACGCGGGGCCGGTGCGCGAGCGCGGCGGCTGCTAGGGCCGCCGGGGCTGCGCGGCTGGGTTGGGCTAGAAGGTAGGGTAGGGGTAGATAGTTTAGGGATTCTGGTTTTGGGTTTTGAAAGGGATTCAAACACAAAAGGAATTCAAACCTGAATTTGAATTACAGCAGACAAAAGAAATGCACCAGCATGTATGCAACAAATAAATCCTATATTTCATTAAATTTATTTTAGAAAAGTTTTAAATGCCTAAAATTAAATAAAACAACCTTATATTCCTTAAGCAAATAAATGGTTGCTAGCAAATTTTAATAAAGCCAAATTTTTAATAGAATTAGGGTGTTACAGCACGTAAACAAGCACAAAAAGACCACGAAAAACACAACTCCGAATCTTCTATACAAACCAGGAAAGGTTCACAAGGTCTAGCATACCGCCCTAGGATCCATCCCTCTCAACAAATCTCACATGAAGCTCTCATGCTAGCCTAGAGAAAATAGAAAAGAAAATAGCTACGAAAATGAGAAATGGGAGCGAAGAAATGAAACCCTAAGTCGCGGAGAGAGAAAGCCATCCACACACACTCATGACTTATATATCAGGTCCCGCCGGAGTGGTAAATGACTCGACTACCCCTAACTTAACTACTGGCGATACAACCCACGTAGGGGCATTTAGGTAATGTTTGTGGTTCTTGCCATCGGACGGCCACGCCTTTGCCGCACCCCGCGTCCTCCCGACACAAGCCATGCGATCCCGCCGCGTGTCCTCCGCTTCGAAGCTTCCCGACACACCCGGATCTCGTCTCCGTCGTGTTGGGCCCTCGGACTTGGTTTTGAGGACCAAACCAAGAAACCGTCCTCCGATGGTTTTGTGGGTAAACCACCAAACCCCACGTGCTCGGTCCGGCCTCCCGCCAAACCACTTGACTCAACCGCCACCGTGCACCGGCTCGATTGTCCATGACTTCGTCTTGCTCGTATCGCCACCATGTGGCCCGGGTCCCTCAAACCGAGCCTACTTGTCTCTCCATCTCCCGGAGGCCCCTAAAGGCTGAAGGCCTTTCGCGCCCGTTCTTCACCTGCAACAACACGAACTAGACCGCAGCCTACACATGCGCACTAAGCCAAGAGTCAGTCCAACACCCGTTGTCAATCACTCATCACTGAGGAGCGGTCATCCATCGACCACCGGGACGCTCCTGGTCCTCAATCTCCCCCTTGATGAGTGCATTGACAGCACACAACGCGAAATGAAATTGAGAGAAAGAAAGAAAGGAAGAAGAAAGAAAAACAAAGAAGCTCAACTCATGACCAAAACCAAAGAAAGGCAAAGAAAGGTCACAAGCCAAGCAAAGCACAAACTCCACACTGAAAACAGCAAGAAAGCTCCCCCTGAACAAATGCAAGCTCCCCCTGAACAAATGCAAGCTCCCCCTGAACATGTGGATGCAAACTTCCAAATTTCAGCTCACATCTTCTGAATTTGCATTAAGCTCACCTCTTCTCCCCCTTGTTGACAATGTATGAATCAAGGTGAAAATGCAGGAATGTAACACAAAGCATATAAACATCTACATGAGCTTCTCAAATAGGCCAAATCTAGTGTCAAAGGCTAGAAATGAGACAAAGATCACACATATGAATCATAGCATAGTCAAAGCATTGCCACAAGTAATATATGAAAATACAAGCATGTGACAAAGCAAAATTTTCAGATTGTTTTACCAAAAGAAGGCTCGCTTCACATGTAAAAGCCTATCCATGTCACACTTGAGCCACAAACATGCATACCATTCAAAGATCATACAAGGATAGCAAATTCTCAGCAAAAGATCATGGCAAACACCCATAAAGCAAAGCATGTCATGTCAAAGCTCATGAGCCATGTGTCCACTTCGGGGAGACTTCTCCACTGGTGAACATCATGCAACATGTTTTGCACCCATATGTGAAAGATAAGACATTTTAAGCATAGACATGATGGATGGAGCATTTTTCAAGCATACACACTTCTTTTCAAGATTAATTCATTTCATGGTACATGAAGTGCCTTTGCGGCAAAAAGAAGCTTATGCTCCCCCATGAATGCAACATAGGCTAAACATTCACAATGATATTCGGCCTTTGGCCCAAATGCAAGAAAAAGACATCCAAGCACAATCTAAGCATAGAAAGCAAATTTAGACCAAAATGTGACATGGATACACTACTACACATGAGTGGAGCACATTTCATCAAACTTAGTCAAGATTAGCATTTGATTCAAAAAGGGCTATCTCACAATATATATATCTCAAAATATTCCAAGAGCATAGCCTCACATAGCCATTTCTCCACACATATGACCAATATCTCACAAATAGCCAAAGAGACTCAAATAAGGCATATAAAAGAAGCTCATCATCCTAAAATGCAATATGATACAAAGCAACATGATATATAACAAGATGGCTATCCTACCATGGTTTATACATCAAGCAAAGCATGTATATACATCAAAGTAAACATGGTATGATACATATGGTACAAAAAGGAAATCCCCCAAGAATCAACTAGAAAGGGCAACAAACCCCAAGTTCCCCCCGAAAGCGCACAAATGTAGCTTGGTCGAGAGGCTTTGTGAAAATGTCTGCAAGCTAATCTTGGGTAGGGACATGGCTCAACACAATGGTCCCTTTCTCCACATTGTCTCTTAAGAAATGGTACCTCACTTCTATGTGTTTGGTTCTTGAATGAAGCACTGGGTTTTTAGCTACGCTTATGGCACTAGTGCTATCACAAAAAAGAGGGATCTGTGTGCACTCCTCACCAAAGTCTCTCAAAGTGTATGAAATCCACAACAGCTGGGAACAACAACTCGCGGCTGCAACATACTCTGCCTCGGTGGTAGACTGAGCTACACTAGACTGCTTGCGGGAAGACCATGAAACCAACGAAGACCCAAGAAACTGGCAAGTACCAGAAGTAGACTTCCTCTCGACTCGACAACCAGCAAAATCCGCATCGGAAAAACCATGAAGAGAAAGAGTCGCGGAGGACGAATACCAAAGACCAGGGGCAGACTGTAGGTACCTGAAAATCCTCTTAACGGCCTGTCGATGTGATGTCCTCGGCGAAGCCTGAAAACGAGCGCATAGACACATGCTAAACTGTATGTCTGGTCTCGTCGCTGTCAAGTAGAGGAGGGAGCCGATCATGCTCCTATACTCCCGCTGGTCCACCGGTTCTCCGTCCTCGTCCGCATCCAAAGTAGCCGTACTCCCCATGGGAGTCAACATCGACTTCACATCTTGCATCTGGAACTTCCTCAGCATGTCTTTCGTGTACTTGGTTGGTGCACGAATGTTCCATCCTTCACTTTCTTGATTTGCAGCCCGAGAAAGTACTGCAACTCGCCCATCATGCTCATCTCGAATTCCCTGCTCATCTCATCTGCAAACTTGGCAACAAGGTTATGTGACGAGCCACCAAAGACGATATCATCCACGTATATCTGCACAATCAACACGTCATTTCCATGCTTGAGGAGAAACAAGGTCCTATCCACGGTACCCATCACAAACCCTCTGCTCAACAGAAAACCTCACAATCTCCCAAACCAAGCACGGGGCGCCTGTTTCAATCCATACAGAGCCCTTTTCAGCCTGTACACCCTGTGTGGGTACAACTCACTCTCAAACCCAGGTGGCTGCTTCACATACACCTCCTCCTCTATGACCCCATTCAGAAAGGCACTCTTCACATCCATTTGAAACAACTTGAACCCTTTAGCCACGGCAAAGGCTAGAAGGATCCAAATTGCCTCAAGACGGGCCACAGGAGCAAAGGTCTGCTCATAGTCGATCCCCTCCTTCTGACTAAACCCTTGAGCAACGAGTCTGGACTTGTTCCTCACAACCATCCCATTCTCTCCCTCTTTGTTCTTCCAAACCCACTTGGTTCCTATGGGATGGCAATTTGGAGGTGGTTCAACTAACTCCCACACCTGGTTCCTCTCAAAGTTTTCCAACTCCTCATGCATAGAATTGACCCAGTTTGCATCAGATAAAGCGTGTCCAATGTCCTTGGGCTCAAAGATGGCAACAAAAGCAGCATGAGCAAAATGAGAGGAATTCCTGGACCTTGACTGTGTAGTACGTTCGTCGATGTCCCCAATGATCTTCGACAGGGGATGCACTTCTTGAATCCGCCGGGGAGCCTCACGCCTCGAGACTACCTCCCCCTCAACTTCAGCTTCTCTCGCCTGGTCCTCTTGTCGCACCGTCGTTGTCCATGAAGTAGACGGTCCACGCTCCATAGTGGTCGTAGGGGAAGTAGTGGGTACACACTCAGCTTCAGGCGCATGGTTCTCTCCATCATCATCTCCAGCTTCATCCTTCTCCTCTTCAAAGAGGTCCTCGGCCATCTCTTCATCACCTGCACATTCAAAGCCAAGAGAGGTACATGGCATTGTCTCGTCGAAGGTTACCTCGCAAGTCTCCATGATTTTGTTAGTCTCAAGGTTAAGCACCCTATAGGCTCTAGAGTGGTTAGCATATCCAAAGAAAATACCATCACTAGACCTAGCCTCAAACTTGTCGAGTTTCCCCTTCTTAAGAATAAAGCACTTGCAGCCAAAAACTCGGAAATGACTCACCTTGGGTGCCCGACCATGCATAAGCTCATAACAGGTCTTCTTCTTGAAAGTTCGCAATAAAATCCTGTTGGAAACATGACAAGACGTATTGACCGCCTCAGCCCAATACCTCCTAGGAGTCCTGTGCTCATCGAGCATCATCCTAGCCATCTCACAAAGAGTCCGATTTTTCCTTTCCATGACTCCATTTTGAAGGGGCACATACGGGGTCGAATACTGATGTTCAAGACCTAGATCACGACAAAAGGCATCAAAACGAGAGTTCTTGAACTCTGAGCCATTATCACTGCGGATGGCTCGAATACCATTCCCATGCCTCTCGTTTTTCAACCTCACGATCAGATCTCGAACAAAACCAAATGTCTCACTCTTGTCTTCCAAGAAAAAGACCCAGGCATAGCGAGAGTAATCGTCCACCACAACAAGGACATACCACTTCCCACCCACCGAGCGAACTCGAGCTGGCCCAACAAGGTCCATATGCAACAGCTCTGTCGGACGCTCGGTCATGACATCGGTCAGGGGTGGATGGGGAGTGGCTACCATCTTGTCATGCCTACACGGAGCACAAACCAAATCCTTCTCAAGCTTCAACCTCGGTAATCCTCGGACAAGGTCAAGACCACTCAAGCGGGAAACCAAATCAAAGCTCAAGTGTCCCAACCGCCTATGCCATTTCCACAAATTAGAAGAAGGATCAGCCATCAAACAGCGAGCAGGACCCAAAGAACGAGAGAAATCAGCCCTGAAAATCTGACCCTCGGGGATGATCATACAGACAAGATCACCTCGAGAATCCAGCAAACGAGACTCACCAAACTTGAAACGCACCTCAAAACCTTCATCAAGCAACTAAGAAACCGAAAGCAAATTGAAACCCAAAGACTTCACAAGAGCAACCCTCTTCAACATTACCTTATCACTCACGTGCACAACACCCTCAGAAATCACCCTTCCTCGTCCATTGTCCCCAAATGTGATGTAATCTTTTCCTTCACTGGGGTGAGGCTGGAGAACCACTTCTTATCTCCGGTCATGTGTCGGGAACATCCGGAGTCAATCAACCAAATGTTCTCCAAGCCTCCTGCCTATAGTCAGAAACAAGAACGAGAATGATCTAGCGACTCGACACTGGGGTTAGCACAAAGAAAGTTAAACCAGTGTCGAGCCATCTGCTCAAAAGAGGGGTTAGCAAACATCATTCCCTTGCCACCAAACTTCCCATGTCCCATGGGGGGAGTACGAGCACCACGAGGGGGAAAACGTGGTCCGTAGTTCCTCTGGAACCCAAAGCTGCGATCATCTCCCCTAAACCCGTATTGAGGACGAGTAGGGGGACGTCCAACAAAACCACCACGAGCCCGACCAAACCTCTCACCAGCACGCACACCATCATCTCTCCTAACAAACCTACCACCCTGAGCTCCAACTCTACCAACACTCTTCACACTTCCCACACCCCGTGGAAGTGGCACTCTAGGCTCAGGAATACCATGAGACTGGCGATACGTGTCCTGGTTTGCTTGCTCCCTAGCAAGCCTCTCATTCCTCTTCCTCTTAGAGAAAAACTCTGCTAGGTGTCTCTCCTTGCCACAATACTCACACCTGAAGGGGATGGGTTTTGGTTTTGGCCCTGGCTTCTCTTTAGGCTTCTCACCCTGCTCATTCACAAACTTCACCGGTTTCTGGAAGTCATTTGTCTTAGGTGGGAATTTGGGTGGATCTTGGGTTGTGTCAAGCTTGTTGCAAAGGTGGTTGGGCTTTGGTGTGAAAGTGTTCTTTGGTGCCTTTGGAAGTGGGACTTGGATGTCTCCAATCACCTCAAACTCGGGGTTAGACTCAACACACTTCTCATACACACTCTCCCCACTGTTCTCTCCCACTTTCTCACCCAACTTCTCAAACCCCAAACCACGACCATCAGCTCTCTTGAACTCCTCAATCATGATTTTCAATTGAGGTTCCCGCCCGGACAACCAACCCAACACCTTCCTCAAATAGTCATTCTCCTCATAGATGACATCCAAACGAGAAGTAAGTTCAAGATTGCGCAAAGTAACTTCATCACAGCTAGTGCATGCATTGACAACAGGAGATTTCAAAGAAGCTTCCAAAGAGCTAATAGTAGAACGAGCATCAACAAGCTTAGCATGCATAGTAGGACATGATTTACAAGCACCAAGCAAAGTGGATCTAGCCTTAAGCTCATCATACTTAGTCCTAAGAGCATCTAGTTTAGCCAAAGTGGAAGCATTCTTCTCATTAAGCAACTTGATCTCATTCAACCATGCATCACACTCAAGACATTCAACATCATCAGGAGTAGTAGGAGCAAGTTTCAAAGAGTCATTCTCAAGTTTCAATTCAAGCAATTTGGACTCTAACTCTCCTACTTTCTCACTAGCATTCTCAAGTTGAGCCCTAAGATCTTTCCTCATCTTCTTAGCATCTCTCAACACACTATCACGGTTGTCAATCAAGCCATTCAACCTAGTGATCTCAGCAAGCAAAGAGTCGGGGTCATGGTTTACCTCATCCTCCGAGTCGGAGTCGCTGTCTTCCTTGTCGCTCTTCTTGCTGCTCGAGCTATGGGCCATGCCACAAAAGCCTTCAAGCGCCACACAGCTCAACCCACTGAGGTTCCGGCTTGCACTCTTCTTGCCCTTGCGCCTCCCGGCGTCTTCATCTTCACTACTTGAGCTTGACTGCGCGTCTCTTGAGCTTGAGTCGACGTCGCTTGCACCGACCACCATAGCTCTTGCCTTGTCCTTCTTGTAGCCGCCCTTGCTCGGTCGCCGCTTCTCCTTGACCTTGCTCTTGGACTTGCTGAAGTGCTTGCCCTTGGAGGAGTACTTGTCTTCACGCCTCGGGTGCGCCTTGTACTCGTTCATCTTGTTCTTGTTCTCCTCCGCTTCCGGACACTCGATGATGAAGTGGCCACGCTTGCCACACTTGTAGCACGTCCCTGAGCTCCGCCTTGCATTCCTCCGACTCTCGTGTAGTCGATCAAACCTTCTTGAGAGCAAGGCCAGCTCCTCCTCGCCCAGCACATCAAACTCCTCATCTGGAATAGACATAAGAGAATACTAGGAAAACTGTCGACAGGAAGGGTTAGATTTTCCCTTTGATCCGCCCACAAGAGCAAGACTATGGTCAATCGAGCCCTCATGCTTGGATTGCAACTTCCTGTCAACCTCAGCCGACTTGAGCTTAGAAAAGAGGTCATCCAACTCAATAGTCAAATACGCCGGACTCCTTGATGGCCTCAACCTTAGCACCCCAAACATTTGGATCCAAGACATGCAAGAGCTTCAAAGCTCGATCATGCTCGGTGTAAGGAAAATCCTCAACATTAGCCTTCATGTTGTTCACGATGGCGGTGAACCTCGAAACATCGTATCGATGTCCTCACCGGAAGTTGAGTGAAGTTCTCATATTGCATCCGGTAAGAGACAAAGAGGCGAGCCTTCACATGGTTATCACCACCGTGAGCAACCAACAACTTCTCCCAAATTTGCCAAGCAAGATTCAAATGGCGAACATGCTCAAACTCAGGATCACACAAGCTCTGGACCAAGTGATCAACGGCTTTTGCATTTGCCTCATACTTGGCCTTAGCACCGGCATCGGTCACCATAAGAGTATGGATGTTGACCAGAATAGCATAGGTTTTGTCAAGCACAATGAAATCCAACAACTTTCCACGAAGAAAGATCATCATACGAGCCGCCCACTTGTGGTAACCCTTGCCATCGAAGTGCGGCGGACCGCCCCGCTCAACGTACGCCATCTTAGGATTCAAGACTTGTCAAAGTCGCAAAGAATCTGGCACCAAGCTCTGATACCAATTGAAGGATCAGATAGTGACTAGAGAAGGGGGGAGTGAATAGGAGGCGGTAAAAATTCTTCTCAAAGAACCCGGCCTATACCCTAGTCAAATCCCGATCACACACAAGCGATGGATCGAATCACACACCAATCGCCAAGACAACGAGGTTATGGATCAACCTCCTGTCTTAGGAACGATTCCTTGAAGCACACGCGGAAGCACGAGAAAAAAGGGAGGAATCGAACCAAGAAGCAAATCACTCAGCCTCTAGCGAACCGTCCGGCCAGGCAGTGCGGACCGTCCGCGATGGGCCGCGCGGACCGTCCGGCGAGGTACCGCGGACTGTCCACACCCTTGCCGCGGACTGTCCGGCCTGAGCCGTGGACCGTCCGTTAAAGCGAACAGAACCTCCAGTAGCGAACCCCGAAAAACGAACCGTCCGCGGGGAGCACACGGACTGTTCGCCAGGCACCCGCGGACTGTCCGCCCGGTACACGCGGACCGTCCGAAACTTCGTCCAACCAAAACTCAAAGCCACGACGGATCGAAACGAAAGGCGAGCAAGAACACGAAGAACACCCGATGAACAATACCCGCGCGGACCGTCTGCCGACACCATGCGGACCGTCCGCCCCTCGCGGACAGAACAGAAAAATGCCCGACCTCGAAGGTCAACTGCCCCAAATCATCATCGGATTTCCCAAACGGTAGAAGCTGTGGAGACAAGGGTTTGGGGACCTGAAAAGCGTCACACAAGGATGCTATAGCCCGAAAATCTTGCCTCCTAACTCCCTAAATCACCGGGAATCGCGAATCCTTTGAGCACCACCAAAAGCTAGAGCACCGAACGAAAATCCTCGAATCGAAGTGGTTTCCCGGCGTTTGAGGGCACAAGATCAATCACAAAGATGCACGAGACATCCATCCATGTTTCCCTCATAGAAATCCGGGGAGAAACCCACTCAAATCCGCGGAATCACGCCAAGAACAAAGGCACGAAAACAAGCACAAAAAGACCACGAAAAACACAACTCCAAATCTTCTATACAAACCAGGAAAGGTTCACAAGGTCTAGCATACCGCCCTAGCATCCATCCCTCTCAACAAATCTCACATGAAGCTCTCATGCTAGCCTAGAAAAATAGAGAAGAAAATAGCTACGAAAATGAGAAATGGGAGGGAAGAAATGAAACACTAAGTCGCGGAGAGAGAAAGCCATCCACACACACTCATGGCTTATATATCAGGTCCCGCCGGAGTGGTAAATGACTCGACTACCCCTAACTTAACTACTGGCGATACAACCCACGTAGCGGCATTTAGGTAATGTTTGTGGGTCTTGCCATCGGACGGCCACGCCTTTGCCGCACCCCTCGTCCTCCCGACGCAAGCCATGCGATCCCGCCGCGTGTCCTCCGCTTCGAAGCTTCCCGACACACCCGGATCTCGTCTCCGTCGTGTTGGGCCCTCGGACTTGGTTTTGAGGTCCAAACCAAGAAACCGTCCTCCGATGGTTTTGTGGGCAAACCACCAAACCCCGCGTGCTCGGTCCGGCCTCCCGCCAAACCACTTGACTCGACCGCCACCGTGCACCGGCTCGATTGTCCATGACTTCGTCTTGCTCGTATCACCACCATGTGGCCCGCACCTAGTCCCGCCGTCCACCGGGTCCCTCGAACCGAGCCTACTTGTCTCTCCATCTCCCGGAGGCCCCTCAAGGCTGAAGACCTTTCGCGCCCGTTCTTCACCTGCAACAACACGAACTAGGCCGCAACCTACACCTGCGCACTGAGCCAAGATTCAGTCCAACACCCGTTGTCAATCACTCATCTCTGAGGAGCGGTCATCCATCGACCACCGGGATGCTCCTGGTCCTCACAAGCAAAATTACTCTAATCTGCTATTTTCCTAACATGGTGCATGCATGACCGTGTTCTACAATGCATTGGACAACACAACATGGAGCTACTGCATAGCACACATCAGGATGTGGAGCTCATGCATGGTTGCGTGGGGTATGACAAATCAACAAATCACCCATGTGCATCCTGTAAGCGTGCTCGCGTCGACGACAAGTCGACATCGATGGCCAGGTCCCGGCCGCCACCAGGACGGTCTCCTCGGTTTTGGCTTGTCTCGGCGACATGCTACGTCGACACGTGTGTGTCGGTGACCTCTTCGACATCTTCACAGCTCGATGTATTAGATAAGTAGATCATAAATGTAACAAACATGTGTGTGTGCGGTGTTGAGGTTTGGCTTGGAGTATAGGTTGTGTAGAAGAGTCTAGAATGTTGTAGATGAGTTTGTTGTATGTGTATCAACTCCTTTAGCCAAATCTCAACAACCTGCGATGTACTCCACGTGAGGGGATGTTCCTCACCCATATAAACACGAAGCCGCCACGCCTACGAGGCTTACGGCGTTCCACCACATCCTTCCGTGCCTCTAGTTTTCCACATGGTTATCAGAGCCTTTCCAATCTAATCTCCCCAGAAGCTCGTCCACAAACCCATGGCTTCTTCGTCAGCCATCATCAATCCATTCTTTGGAGTCGTCGTCACCGAGAAGCTCGGGAAGAACAATCATGCAATGTGGAAGGCACAAGTCCTTGCCGTCATGTGAGGAGCGCGCCTGGTTGGGCACCTCACCGGTGACACCGGCCCCTGCTGAAAACGTCCAAGGCAAGGACACGGATGGCAAGGAGGCCCTGCTTCCCAATGCGGCATACGAAGAGTGGTATGCCAAGGATCAACAGATCCTCAGTTTCGTTCTCAGCCAACTCGGCAGGGATGTGCTTGCTCAGGTGGCTGCCAAAGATATGGCAGCAAGCCTCTGGGCGGCGATCGAGGGGATGTACTCCTCACAAAACAGGGCTAGGGCTGTGAACACACGGCTGGCCCTCACCACGGCGCACAAAGGAGGTCAGACGATCTCTGAATATGTTGGCAAGATGCGCACTCTTGCTGACGAGATGAGAGCTGTGGGGAAGCCGATCGACGACGACGAGCTCCTCACATATATCTTCACCGGCCTCGACATCGACTTCAATCCGGTGGTCTCTTCCCTTCTTGCCAGGAAGGACGAAGTCTCTGTAAGTGAAGCATATGCTCAGCTTCTCGCATTCGAAACCCGTATGGATCTGATGTGCAACGGGCACTCCGGTTCATCTGCCAATTCGGCCAACCGGGGTGGTCGTGGAGGTGGCTTTGGCCGTGGCTGCGGTGGCAATCGTGGTCGTGGCCAAGGTGGACGTGGACGTGGCAGCAACGGCGACCAGCATCAAGCAAGCAATGGAGGTGTTGGACACAACAATTCCAGGGGAGGCAGCGGCAACAACTCCAAGCCTGTGTGCCAGGTCTGCCTCAAAACTGGCCACACCGTAGATCGGTGTTGGCACAGGTTTGAGGAGGACTTTGTACTAGATGAGAGGCATGCATCGGCAGCTATGAATTCGTACACCGTCGACAACAATTGGTACACCGACACGGGCGCAACTGATCATATCACAGGTGAACTTGAGAAGCTGGCCATCCACGACAAGTACAATGGCAATGATCAGATCCACACTGCCAATGGCGCAGGTATGAACATTAGACACATCGGTCAATCTACAGTTCGTACCCCTATTCGCAATCTACAACTTCAAAATATCCTTCATGTTCCTTCAGCTAAAAAGAATCTGATCTCAGTGCATCGCCTTACATCAGATAACAATGTTTTCCTTGAGTTTCACCCAAACTTCTTTCTTATTAAGGATCGGGACACGAGGAGCACTCTTCTTGAAGGACCCTATCACAAAGGGTTGTATCCCCTTCCACCATCATCAGCATCCAAGCAAGTTTTTGGCGTTAGTAAAGTGTCTTTTGATAGGTGGCATAACCGCCTAGGGCACCCTTCTTTCCAAATTGTTGAGAAAGTTCTCAGGAACAATAAACTTCCTTATTCATTTAATTCTAATAAAGATGTTGTATGTGATGCTTGTCCAAAGGGAAAAAGCCATCAGCTCCATATCCTGTCTCAATTAGTGCTTCGTCACAGCCTCTTGAACTTATTTTCTCTGATGTTTGGGGGGCGGCGCCTGAATTTTTTTGAAAATACAGATACTATGTGAGTTTCATAGATGATTACAGTAAATTCACTTGGATTTATCTCCTGAAACATAAATCTGAAGTCTTTGAAAAATTTCATGATTTCCAGACCTTAGTAGAAAGGTTCCTTCACAAGAAAATTTTGGCGGTGCAAACTGACTGGGGAGGGGAATATGAGAGACTTAGCTCATTCTTTACCAAGAGTGGCATCTCTCACCATGTCTCGTGTCCCCATGCTCATCAACAAAATGGGTCAGCTGAAAGAAAACACAGGCATATTGTGGAAGTAGGTTTGTCTCTTCTAGCTCATGCTCACATGCCCTTAAAATTTTGGGACAAAGCTTTCCTTGCAGCCACATTTCTCATAAATCGAACCCCTAGCAGAGTCATCGATTTTAAGACTCCTCTTGATCGTCTCTATCACACCAAACCTGACTACACTGCCTTACGTTTCTTTGGGTGTGCTTGTTGGCCAAATTTGCGCCCTTACAACAAGCACAAGCTAGCCTTTAGATCAAAAGAATGTGTCTTCCTTGGCTATAGAAACCTTCACAAAGGATTCAAATGCCTTGATATTTCATCTGGCCGCATATACATCTCTAGGGATGTAATATTTGATGAGAATGTTTTTCCCTTTTCAAGATTGCATGAGAATGCAGGAGCACGACTTCGATCCGAAATTCTTTTGTTATCCCCTTCTCTGCTTAATCCATCTCATGGGGACGAATGTGTAGGTAATCATGTGTCTAATGGTGAAAATACTAATCAATTTGATGAAGATTCAGGTGCTTTACAAGAAGAAACAGGTCCAGGCGCAGAAACAAGTCCAGGCGCCGGTTTCAGAGCTGATCCAGCCGTTCTGCAGCACCTGGCGACCTCGGGATCCGGCCCATATTCGGCGACAGCCGCGGCCGGCAGCGAGCCAGATGGATCCGTCTCGGGTTCAGCCCCCAGCCAGCCGGCGCGTGACAGTTGTACACCTGCCCCGCCTCCTAATCCCACGCGAGTGGCGGCGCTGGGGGGACAACACGGGCCGCCGCCGCCGTCATCTGCTTCGGGCCTGCGACAGGACAACGACCTGCTGGGATTGTCTGTGGCTCCTGGATCGTCTGCGTCTGTTGACGGATAAAAGACGTATCCCTCTACGATCCGCAAGCGTACGGACCCCACACCTTTTTCACCACGGGATTCCCAAGGTTCTTATCAATCCGCGGAGCAAGGGGATTACAAGCGTTCGATCTACAATGACACACTAGCTACTAAAACCCTAACTATTATTATGCTAGAAAACAACTAAACTACACTAGAGAGAATTATTAAGATATCAAGATAAAAGACACTCGCCCACGGGTCTACGATACTAGAGCATGCAATCGCTTAAAGACATGAAAACCAATCTAATCTATCGGGGTTGTGACCACGGTTTCGCCCTTTCCCTCCTCTCGTACTGTAAGTATGCGAAGGTATTCATGACTAGACCTTTGATGGACACGGCGTGTTGAATGGATCCAAGGAAGCATCGAGGCCTATACTCCCTTTACGGCATGGTAGCTAACCTTAAGCATTAAAGTATATTCAACACAAGATGATAGATAGATAATCCGACAAGTGCGATTACATCTCAAGATCGATTACAACCCATGGATGAATGAGAAGATTACCCCATCAAGGTGCTGATCATGGCACCGTTGATCATGGTTTCCTTTCCGCCGGTGTCTTCCTTCTTCTCCATGAGAGGGTGCTTCCTTCGAGGTGGTTGATCTCCCGCCGGAGATCCTCCTCCTCTCTCTCTAGCTTGTGGATGGCCTTCTGGTGCGAATGACTCCCCCTCCGGTGTTGGCGGCGCCTCGGGACTTTTAGGGTTGAAGATCCTTCGGGTGCAAGAAAAACGGGACCGAACCGGCGCCGAACCGGGGCCGGGGTGGCCGGCTGGGCCGACCGGCCTGGGCCCGGTTGGCCCGGGCCGGTCGCCCCTTTTGCTCCGTGGGTCCTTATGCACTTATGTACTTTGCCCCCTCCACTTGCATGATTTTGATGATGTTATCCTCGCATCCAAGATGGAGGTTCTCTTCGCATGAAGTTCGATCTTTTACGCTTCAACCCCCGGGGTGTTCCTCGTAGCACTTCGGTCCTTGCCACCTTTGGAAGTGATTTCATCAAGCTCATGAACATGAACAAGACTCCGTAAATGCTCCTTTGAACTTGTTGCGAATCCGTCCTTTATGTCCATGTTTTCGTACATAAACACAACACTTCCAAATGCATGCACAAAGATGAACTTGTTATATGATTAGTGTGCCTAGTGGCGGGTTAGTTCCATAATCAAATCCAAACCAAAGTGTAATGAACATGCTAGGTGTACCAAAATACACCGTCAGCATCTCCCCCACGCTTAGCTCTTGCTCGTCCTCGAGCAAGTACTCGTAAAAGAACTTCGTCCAAGGTATTGTAATCATATACCTTATCCTTCTTCACAAGTTAGTCAATCCCTTCATCTTTAATACATAAACACAAAGTAATGATAATCAAACATAAACATGGGCATTTAGAACTTTTACCACGTCAAGTTTTACCCCACAACTCAAACTCTTCACTCGAAGCTTTCAATCTCAACCATGCTTACTTCTTTGCTTCCATCGGAGGGTTTTTATGATTTTCAAAACAAAAATTCCTGCAACAAGTATTAGACAAAAACCTTTCTCAAAGCTCTCTCAAGTCACTCATATGAAGTGGATATCCTAACCAAATTTATAAAACTCTCACCTCCCATTAATCTCTCATATATCATGTAAAGTGGAGCTATAGGTAGGGCTAGTGCAATCAACACAAGTATTGTCAAGCTAAGAACTTCCTCTAATGGTTGTCTACCTTTCAAAGCCAATGATCATGAGAATTAACCATATGTAGGGATATCAAGGATGAGAAGATTTAGAATGGTGGACATGTGCAAGGGCAAAAGAAAATTGTGACTACAAGGCACCGATGATGTCCTCGTTGTCGGATTGCACATGCTTGGAAAAAGAGTGAAAGTTTCGTCTCTTAACAACGTGACATCCTTCCTTACACTTTATTTTTCTTTTCTTTCACTTGATCCATCCCTCTCATATCTTTATTGCTACCTCATCTTTTTCTTTTTCTTCTTTCATCCACATATAATTTTTTTTCTTTCTTTCTTTCTTTTCCATGCACATACTTTTTCTCTTTATTTTTCTCTCTCTTGACAACTTTTCAAAGCTTTCAATTCTCTCTTTCCTTGCATGCATACAATCTGAAATTTTAAATAAATCATGCTAGAGACGAGACGAAACTTTGAAAATAGGTTGAGTTCAAGGAATACGATGTACAAAAGAGATGTATAGGGTTGGGTATGGAATTCGGCGATGTACGTGACTTCCATTGTGAAAGTCACGTTACCGAATATATGACGAGGCTAGCAACAAAAGATAAGCACAAGAACATGATCACTGCTCGAAATTAAAACTTACCAAGAGAGAAGGGTCCTAGCCTAACTCATCGTGCTAATCACACTTATGGTGGAGCGAAAAAAATA
Source organism: Cenchrus americanus (assembly GCA_947561735.1). NCBI lineage: Eukaryota > Viridiplantae > Streptophyta > Magnoliopsida > Poales > Poaceae > Cenchrus > Cenchrus americanus. Next base: position 62,311,206 of record OX387245.1, on the reverse strand, counting down.
AACTTGGCTTTGGATAGGAATTTTTTTCTTACTCTCAACTTGGAAAAAGAGGTTTTGCTAACCTTTATTACAAGGGTTTTAAGATAATTTTCAGAAATGAAATCCTCCAACTTTTAGCATTGAACATAGCACAACTAACATGTGAAGCTCAAGATCGAAGTGTGGTATGGATACTTTAAGTAGCAGCAATTCCACTAAGCACCACGGTAAACGTTTTTCAAACCACATACTTACGTTCATATATCAAGAATCAAAGATTAAACAAACAAGTGAATAAAGATAAGCAATACAAAAAACACAAAGATATATATAGACTCTTTTTATTTGATTTTCTTTGACTCAACACTAATTTAAGACACTTGCAAAAATTTTAAAACACACTCAAGAACTAAAGACTCATTAAAACGCTAAGACTCTCACATGAAGATTAAACCGAACCTAAACTTGAAGTTCAAAAGCTAAGGCTAGCGAGCTAGCTCTCCCCCACGCTTAAAACATACGACGTCCTCGTCGTATCTTACAAATTCCTAAGGGGAAAACTAGATCTAGTGGTACTTCCAGCAAGTATTGCACCACTTGCCTCTCATGTTTCCAACCATGCCGAAAAGTTTGCGCACGTTACGGTTTAGGAACTTGTAGTCGTCTTCGACTACGCACTCCAAGTCCTCCATACGCTGCTTCATCGCTTCCATGGCTTGGAGACATTCGTCGACCGACGCGTATAGATCCGCGATGGATTGACGGCAAGCTCGACAACACATCGGATGCAATCCGAAGGGGTCGTCGTCACCATTATCTCCACCATCGTCACCGCCGTCGTCGCCACCACCATTGTCATTGCCGCCTTCGTTTCCATCGTTGCCGTCGCCGTTGGCATTGTTGCCGTCGCCGTTGGGGGCTTCGGGAGTCCTCTCCTTGGGCCGCTCGTCCCAATCGTCATCATCTCTTCTGGCGGCCGCCCATGAGCTCGGGCTATGATCGTCAGAGTAGTCGCTACCCCCATAATCCTTAGGCTCTGGCGACGCCTCCTTGTAGTCTTTGCGCTTGATGCCTTGGATGCGTGCCGACCTTCGAACGGGTGTAGGGACCTTCCCTCCTTCGGCGGGGTTGCGAGATGCAAGTGCTCCGGTCTGGACACGCCCTCCGCAACAGATGCGTGCGGTCCTCTTGACGGGTAGCTTGAGCTCGCATCGCATCGCCTCCTCCATCAATGGCTTCTTGGCTTCTAGCTTCAACTCTAAGCTTCTTGGAGGCACAATGGCTGCTACAAGGGTGCAAAATATTGCTTGAAAGGTTTGATCCTCGAGCTCCCAATTCGGCCAAATAAATAGTCCTGAGAGAAAAGCCCTGGAAACCTTATTTTCCTTTTTACACTTCCCTTAAAATTTTCTGACCAAACAAGGAAGTCAAAAAGGAGCAATTCGGGCGAAATTTGGCGTCATAGCCCGCTGGAACCCTCTGGGCCGGTCGGCCTGGGCCTGCCGGCCCACCCTGTCTCGGGGGTCGGATCGGTCCAGTTTTTCGCACACCGCCCTATTTTTTCTTCCTTAGCCCATGGGAAAATGTTGGCCCAGTAAATCTTCGCGAAAAACTCCAGAAAACTAAAAGAAAAACTATTTACAAAAGTTGATGCCTTGTTTTTCGTCCTAGGCGGGACGTTCGGGCTCTTCCTCCATGGTGAAGACATCAACATGGTGAAGGGGCACGACGTCGGGTTCGTAGTAAACTTTAAGCCTCTGACCATTCACCACAAATTGATCACCGTTTATATCCATAATGGTTACCGCTCCGTTGGAGAACACCGAATGCACAACATAAGGTTCGTCCCACTTGCTTTGCAATTTCCCCTTTCCGAAGGTTTTAAACCTCGAATTGTAGAGGAGGACCTTATCTCCTTCTTTGAATTCTTTTTTCTTCAATCTTTTATCGTACCACCTTTTGATTCTCTCCTTGTATATTCTTGCGTTTTCGTATGCTTTCAAGCTCAAATCCTCTAGCTCGCTTATTTGGATTCTTCGTTTCACCACCGCGGCATCGAGATCAAGGTTCATCTCTTTAATCGCCCAATAGTCTTTATGTTCCAACTCAACAGGAAGGTGGCAAGCTTTTCCATAGACAAATTGATAAGGGGTCATACCTATCGGTGTTTTAAACGCCGTTCGATAAGCCCATAAAGCTCCGTCCAATTTCTTTCACCAATCTTTGCCTCCTTTCTCAATGGTTTTGTTGAGTATGCCTTTTAATTGCCTATTTGACGTATCCGCTTGTCCATTGGTTTGTGGGTGATAGGCCGTAGAGACCCTATGCTCAATTCCCAACTTGGACAAGCACTTTTTGAAATTCTTCCCGGTGAAGTGAGTTCCTCCATCACTTATCAAGATTCTCGGTGTACCGAAATTGGGAAAAATCACGTTCTTGATCATAGTGATGGACTCCTCCGTGGAAGCTTTACGACATGGTATTGCCTCTACCCACTTGGATACATAATCAACCATAACAAGGATGTACTCAAATCCAAATGAGTTTTTAAAAGGCCCCATGAAGTATATACCCCATACATCGAATATGTCGATTTGAAAGTTGTATTTCAAAGGCATAGAATTTCTTTGAGAGATGTTTCCGGTTCTTTGGCATTCGGGGCATGATGCAAAATATCTTTTAGTATCTTCATGCATCTCCGTCCAAAAGAATCCGCTTGACCATACTTTTGCTTGGGTTCGAAAATGGCTATAGTGTCCACCGTACTCCGCCGAGTGGCACTTCCTTAGAATCTCAACCCTCTCTTCTCTTGGCACACATCTTCTCATTACTCCATCATTGCCAAGTTTGAAGAGGTATGGTGCATCCCAAAAATATTTCCTATTTTCGGAGATTATCTTCTTTTGAGTGTTTTTATCTAGATGGTCGAGAGGCATCTTTCGAATTGCTCGAATGATATCGATCATCCATGTGTCTTTATCAAGCACTCGATAGAGGTGGTCATCTCTCATCTTATCTTCTATGGGCTCTTTATCATCTTGTCCACGATTCATCCTACACAAATGATCGACCACAACATTTTCCACCCCCTTTTTATCACAAATTTCAACATCAAACACTTGGAGAAGAAGGATCCAACGAATCAAACGTGGTTTAGCTTCCTTCTTAGCCAAGAGATACTTGATGGCTGCGTGATCGGTGTAAACAATGACCTTCGAGTTCACGATGTAAGATCTGAATTTTTCGAAAGCGAATACCACCGCTAGCAACTCCTTTTCCGTAGTGGCATAATTTAATTGCGCCCCACTAAGAGTTTTGCTAGCATAGTAAACGGCGTGAACTCGGCCTTCCTTTCTTTGACCCAAAACCGCGCCTACGGCGTAGTCACTTGCGTCACACATGATCTCGAAAGGTTAGCTCCAATCCGGAGGTTGGATGATGGGAGCACTCACCAACGCATTTTTCAAGGTTCGGAATGCCGCTAGACACTTCTCATCAAAATCGAAAGCCACGTCCTTTTTAAGAAGATGTGTTAAAGGATTCGTGGTCTTTGAGAAGTCCTTAATGAATCTTCTATAGAATCCGGCATGGTCTAGAAAGCTCCTTAAGGACTTAACATCCGTAGGAGGTGGGAGTTGCTCAACCGTCTCTACCTTAGCCTTGTCCACTTCAATTCCTCTCTCGGATATAACATGTCCGAGCACTATGCCTTGCTTAACCATGAAGTGGCACTTTTCCCAATTTAACACCAAATCTACCTCCGCACACCTCGTGAGGACCTTTTCCAAGTTTGCCAAGCAATCCATGAACGTCTTCCCATAAACGGAAAAATCATCCATGAACACCTCGACAATTTCTTCGATGAATTCCGAAAACACGGCCATCATGCAACGTTGAAAAGAGGCCGGAGCGTTGCATAGGCCGAAGGGCATCCTCCTCTATGCAAATGTTCCGTAAGGGCACGTAAACGTTGTCTTATGTTGATCTTCCGGGTGAATGGGAATTTGCATGAACCCCGAGTATCCATCGAGAAAGCAAAAAATAAGCGTGGTTTGCTAACCTCTCGAGCATCTCGTCAATGAACGGTAGGGGGAAGTGATCTTTCTTCGTCGCTTTGTTAAGCTTACGATAATCGATACACATTCGCCACCCGGTCACGGTTCTTTGCGGTATCAACTCGTTCTTCTCATTCTTCACCACGGTCAAACCTCCTTTCTTCGGTACACAATGTACCGGGCTCACCCATTCGCTATGCGGAACCGGGTAGATGATTCCGGCGTCAAGTAACTTGATGACCTCTTTCTTTACTACCTCTCGCATGGCATGAGTTAGCCTCCTTTGGTGGTCCACTACGGGCTTACATTGGTCTTCCATTGGTATATGATGAGTGCAAAAGGCTGGGCTAATACCTTTGAGATCATTAATCGAATATCCAATCACCTTCCTATGTTTTTTTAATAAAATCAGCAACGCTTCATTCTCTTCGGGACTCAACTCGTCGCTCACAATGACTGGATAAGTTTTGTCTGGGCCCAAAAATTCATACTTTAATCCCTTGGGCAAAGGTTTAAGGTCTACCTCGGGCACTTGTGGCTCCTCGGGTTTGATTTCTCATTTGTCTTCGAATTTCTCTTCCTCCACACTACCATCATGCGGCTCTAAGCCTTTTGTTGCTTCTTCTAGTGCTTCATCTTGTTGATCACTAATTTGATTTTCCATCGCTCTTTGCAGTGGGTCTCTAAGGGTTTCAACAAAACAAAGACTATCTATCTCTTCTACTTCTTCATCTTCGGGAGGAAAAGGTGTAAGGTGTTTAGAAGCACGAAGAAAGTTATATGTGTACTTTGTTCCATTAAGGTTCATTGTTACTTTGCCTTCTCCGGCATCTAACACGGCATCAACCAACTTAAGAAAAGGCCTACCTAAGATTATGTGATCATGATTACTATGGTAAGCATCAATAACAAAGAAATCGGTTGGTATATAGTTTCTAGGGATTTTTACTTTCATGTTGCAAGCAATACCTAGAGGTTTGATAGTTCTACCATCTCCCATAATTAATTTCTTTGATGTTGGAGCTAAGTCTAGGTTGTGGTCTTGAACTTTATCGTAAATTTTAGAAGATAGAACACTTACTTGGGCTCCGATGTCGCATAAAGCTTTGCATTGAACTCCGTTAATCTCGCAACTCAAGTGTGGTGTCATCTTCTCTTCTTCTTCGGATCCTATCGCGTAAATTTCGGCGAGGCGAGCGTATGGTGATGCTTCGGGCTTGATCCCCATGATTCTCTTCACCTCGGCAATATGTTCTGGATCCACTACGTCATCTCCAAAGAGTTTTTGAAAAATCTCACCGGTGGTTTCAAGGTCGTATGAATTTTCCGCTTTCTTCTCCGGTGGGAAATCCACTTCCAATGCTCTCGCCATTCCCTTTTGATTAGGGAACGGTCTTCTCTTGTCGAATACTTCTTCGTAATCAATAGGAACCCAATCCATTGGTTCGAACTCCCTTAGTGGCTTCGCGCTTGACATGCTTCTCTTGTTCAGCTCATTCGGTACGGCGAAGTCGACGCTTGGGGTAGTTCTTGACTTGATGTGTTCTCCTTCGAGCTTTTCCGCGATTGGTTCCTCTTTTGTGACTTCCGGGGTTGCCTCTTTAGAAAAATCAGCACACTTCTTCTTCCTCGAATTATATTCCGGCTCTTCCGCAAGTCTTGTTTCCCAATCTCTTCGCATGGCAGCCGCTTTACTAATTTTTTGTAGAAGTTGGGCGGCTTCCGTGAGTGTTTTCTCCATGAGATCCCCACCTGCACACATTTCGACGTGTTGCATGCAACTAGGGGTTAGGGAAAAGAAAAATGTATGCAAGAGTACGTCACCGGTGAAGCCGAGTTTTGGTCCTTGTTCGATCAATCCATTAAACCTATCCCAGGCTTGGTCTATCCCTTCCTCTTCCCCTTGCATGAAAGTGATCACTTGCCTCCTTAGATGTTGAACCTTGCTAATTGGAAAGAACTTCTCGCAAAACTTCTTTGTCAACTTGTTCCAATTGCCTTCAACTTCAAAGGACGCAACCGAATACTATGTCTTTGCATTGCTGGCAAGTGAGTAGGGAAAGAGATTCGATTTGAACCATTCATCGGGCACTCCTTCTTGACGCACCGTGTTGCATATTGTTGTGAAATCCCTTATGTGTCTATATGGGTCCTCCGTAACCATCCCTTCAAATGGGTTCGCCGCCACCATCTTGATGATCTTGGATTTAATCTCATACTTGGTCGCTTCGAGCTTCGAATCTGACTCTTGTACTTTTATGTCTTCACATCGAGGGCTAGCGTAATCCCTTAGTGATTTCTCCGGTTCTTCCACAGGTTGATTAACGAACGCCATCTAGACAATAGATAGAAACAAAAACAAAAACGAAATAAGTGTTTTACTAGATAGTATGTGTTAGATATAGAAAATAAAAGATAAACTAAATATAAAACTAAGTTAGATGCAAATCAAATGATGTAAACTAACTTGCTCCCCGGCAACGGCGCCAGAAAAAGGGGCTTGTTGACGGATAAAAGACGTATCCCTCTACGATCCGCAAGCGTACGGACCCCACACCTTTTTCACCACGGTATTCCCAAGGTTCTTGTCAATCCGCGGAGCAAGGGGATTACAAGCGTTCGATCTACAACGACACACTAGCTACTAAAACCCTAACTATTATTATGCTAGAAAACAACTAAACTACACTAGAGAGAATGATTAAGATATCAAGATAAAAGACACTCGCCCACGGGTCTACGATACTAGAGCATGCAATCGCTTAAAGACATGAAAACCAATCTAATCTATCGGGGTTGTGACCACGGTTTCGCCCTTTCCCTCCTCTCGTACTGTCACTACGCGAAGGTATTCATGACTAGACCTTTGATGGACACTGCGTATTGAATGGATCTAAGGAAGCATCGAGGCCTATACTCCCTTTACGGCATGGTAGCTAACCTTAAGCATTAAAGTATATTCAACACAAGATGATAGATAGATAATCTGACAAAGTGCAATTACATCTCAAGATCGATTGCAACCCATGGACGAATGAGAAGATTACCCCATCAAGGTGCTGATCATGGCACCGTTGATCATGGTTTCCCTTCCGCCGGTGTCTTCCTTCTTCTCCACGAGAGGGTGCTTCCTTCGAGGTGGTTGATCTCCCGCCGGAGATCCTCCTCCTCTCTCTAGCTTGTGGATGGCCTTCTGGTGCGAATGACTCCCCCTCCGGTGTTGGCGGCGCCTCGGGACTTTTAGGGTTGAAGATCCTTCGGGTGCAAGGAAAACAGGACCGAACCGGCGCCAGAACTGGGCTGGGCCGGCCGGCCTGGGCCGACCGACCTGGGCCCAGTTCGGCCCGGTTCAGTCGCCCCTTTTGCTCCATGGGTCCTTATGCACTTATGTACTTTGCCCCCTCCACTTGCATGATTTTGATGATGTTATCCTCGCATCCAAGATGGAGGTTCTCTTCGCATGAAGTTCGATCTTTTACGCTTCAACCTCCGGGGGTGTTCCTCGTAGCACTTCGGTCCTTGCCACCTTTGGAAGTGATTTCATCAAGCTCATGAACATGAACAAGACTCCGTAAATGCTCCTTTGAACTTGTTGCGAATCCGTCCTTTATGTCCATGTTTTCGTACATAAACACAACACTTCCAAATGCATGCACAAAGATGAACTTGTTATATGATTAGTGTGCCTAGTGGCGGGTTAGTTCCATAATCAAATCCAAACCAAAGTGTAATGAACATGCTAGGTGTACCAAAATACACCGTCAACAGCGTCAACTCCTGAATGTACACCAGCTGATCCTGCCGCTACACCAGCTGCTCCCGCCGGCTCACCACCTGAACCAGCTCCACGACCACGCACTAGACTCCAAGCCGGTGTCAGGAAACCTAAGGTATTTTCTGATGGAACTGTTCGCTATGGTATGTTTACTGCTTCTGGTGAAACACATACTGTAGAGGAAGCTCTTAGCAGCAAACACTGGAAGGAAGCTATGGACAAAGAGTATAATGCACTAATGAAAAATAAAACCTGGCGCCTTGTTCCAATAAAGAGAGGAAGCAACATTATAGACTGCAAATGGGTACGGAAAATTAAATATAAAGCTGATAGGAGCCTAGATAAATATAAGGGTCGATTGGTAGCCAAAGGGTTCAAACAATGGTATGGTGTAGATTATGAAGATACCTTTAGTCCTGTTGTGAAAATGGCTACAATTAGAACCATTCTATCCATTGCTGTCTCACGAGGGTGGAACTTGAGGCAACTTGATGTTGAAAATGCTTTCCTCCATGGTGTTTTGAATGAGGAGGTATATATGCGGCAACCTCCTGGATATGAAGATAAAACAAGACCACACTTTGTTTGTAAATTGGATAAAGCATTGTATGGTCTCAAACAAGCACCAAGGGCTTGGTATGCTTGCCTTAGCTCTAAATTAGTGGATCTCGGTTTTAAAGCATCAAAGGCTGACACATCCTTATTCTATTATAATAAAGGGAAGACAATAATATATGTTTTGATCTATGTTGATGATATCATAGTTGCCAGCTCAAGTCAGGAAGCCACAGATGCTCTGCTGAGTGATCTAAAGAAAGATTTCGCATTGAAGGACTTGGGGGACTTGCATTATTTCCTCGGTATGGAGGTAAAAAAGGTACAAAATGGAAGTATTCTTACTCAAGATAAATATGCCACTGATTTACTTCGGTGAGTAAATATGCTAAGCTGTAAGCCTGTTAGCACTCCACTTTCAACTAGTGAAAGGCTTTCTGCACATGAAGGAGTACCTCTCGGTCCAAATGATGCTATCAATTATAGAAGTATAGTTGGTGCTCTTCAGTATCTCACTCTCACAAGACCAGACATATCATTTGCTGTCAACAAAGTATGTCAATTCCTACATGCTCCCACTGATACACATTGGTCGACAGTAAAAAGGATATTGAGGTATATAAGGCAGAATACCAAAATCGGTCTCAAGATAAGGAAGAGCAATTCTATGTTGGTTAGTGGTTTCTCTGATTCAGACTGGGCAGGTTCACTAGATGATAGAAGATCTACTGGAGGATTTGCCATTTTTCTTGGGTCAAATCTCATATCGTGGAGTGCAAGAAAACAAGCTACAGTATCGAGATCAAGTACAGAAGCTGAGTACAAGGCAATTGCTAATGCAACAGCTGAGATAATGTGGATCCAGATTTTGTTAAAGGAAATCGGTGTTCATGCCCCGCCTGCAGCAAGGTTGTGGTGTGATAATCTTGGTGCCAAATATCTTTCGTCCAATCCAGTGTTTCATGCCAGAACAAAACATATAGAAGTGGACTACCACTTTGTCAGGGAAAGAGTGTTGAGAAATTAGTTGCAAATCGATTTCGTGCCTTCAGGAGATCAAGTAGCAGACGGGTTTACAAAGGCCATTACAGTTCGACAGCTGGAGAACTTCAAAAACAATCTCAACCTTCGGACGTTGTGATTGAGGGGGAGTACTAGATAAGTAGATCATAAATGTAATAAACATGTGTGTGTGCGGTGTTGAGGTTTGGCTTGGAGTATAGGTTGTGTAGAAGAGTCTAAAATGTTGTAGATGAGTTTGTTGTATGTGTATCAACTCCTTTAGCCAAATCTCAACAACCTGCGATGTACTCCACGTGAGGGGATATTCCTCACCCATATAAACACGAAGCCGCCGTGCCTACGAGGCTTACGGCGTTCCACCACATCCTTCCGTGCCTTTGGTTTTCCACACGGCGCAGTGAAGCTTCACTCTTCCGACCTTCAACGATTCATTACCGACCTATTCGGAGCCTCGACCTCACCATGTCGATCTCCGACCTCGGCTACACACAAGCTAAGTGCTATTTTTCATTAAATATTTTACAGCTTTAATTTATTACGGCGATCACCTTAGTCTTCGTGACTTTCACCGACCTCCTTTACATATTTTTTTCCTGCCTTATTTTCCCTCCCCCTTTGACACGCTCGGGGGCTTGGTGTAGCCGACCTCGACACGCTCGGGGGCTTGGCTTTGTCAATCTAAGGGTCGTCAGACCTGAGGGACTTAATTAATTTCTGTGTGTTCTCCCTTTAAATGTCTTTTACTTATTATGCAAATTCTTAAGTCGTGTGGTTGTGAGACCTTGGGTCCAAGGCCCCCCTCCGCGCGCCGGCTACACCTAAACCTCCACGCTGAGCCGTGCAGTCGGTAAGCCGTTCCTCCATTGAGTTGGGTTAGCGGAGGGGATTCGTTTTGCAGCGTCATACACTACAAGAAACTATTTAATCTGTGACGCATGCTACGCGACGTTTTCAGAAAAAATCACGATGTGCATTGCAGCCCAGAACACTGTGACGATTTGTTAAATTCGTTGTGATTCTATGATGTATTCCTGTTTTTTGTCACGGGTGTGCATTGAAGCCCATTACACTGTGACGATTTGTTTAATTTGTCGCAATTTTATGACGTATTCCTATTTTTCGTCACGGATAAGCATCGATGGATATTAAAGCCCAAACCATCACGACGATTTGTTAAATTTGTCGCAATACGGCCTACAACACCGCAACGTTTGAGCAGATTCGTCGCGATTTGTAAAAAACAGCCACCTCACCTAGGTCCCACGTCACTGCCACACGAGCACCTGGGACCCACCTCACTACCATGCAAGCGCCACCTCACCTCCACGCGAGCGCTTAGGCCCACCACACTGCCACGCAAGCGCCACCTCACCCAGGCACCACGTCAGCACCACGCGAGCGCATAGGGCCCACTACACCGCCAAGCAAGCGCCACCTCACTCGGGCGCCACGTCACCACTACGCAAGCGACCAGGGCCCACCTCACTACCACGCAAGCGCCACCTCACCTCCACACGTGCATCTAGGTCTCACCACACTGCCACGCAAGCGCCACCTCACTCGGGCGCCATGTCATCGCCAACTTACCCAGGGCATGCACTCCTCATTTAAAAAAATGATGCATTCCAGGGGACTCGAACCCCAAACCTCGTGCTTCAAACAAGGTGCTTATAACCACTAGGCTACGGACTCAATTGTGACTATGACTAACATTTAATTGGTTTTGATGCTTACTATCCAGAAGAGTGAAAAGATCCGAGCTTCCCTGTTCTCATCCCCTGCACGTACTGTGCCTTCGTTGTCCGCCGCCCAGGAATTTAGAACTACTAGGGGAAGAGGAGAAGACGTGGCTGTACAATGATACCTCAGTTCACATACTATAAGTAATCAACGGGATGCATATTCTCAAACTTACTTCTAATAGTGCAATGCTTAGGTCAATTCGTTCAAAGGCCGAAGATCAGGATTCGAAACCAGGGTCGGTCACCTCTTTTTTTCAAAAAATGATAAAAAGTTGCGCAAAAAATTGGGAGGGGCTAAGACTCGAACCCGGGACCAATCGCATAAGGGTCAGAAGCCCGACCACCGCACCATTTCTATGTTTGAGTGGAGATGTTGAAACATATTTACTTTATGCTTTATGATAAGGGCCAGCACGTGTCAGCACGCTATTGGCTTGGCTACTTTGGAGGTGAAGAACACAGGGGATAGTTGGTATTTCTTATTTTAATCTGAAATTAAATATTGTAACTAGTATTTCTTCGTCATATATAATCCAAATTCGACGTTTTTTCTTCCTAAACTTTTCTAAAATCACTATCTCTTCTTTAATGATATTGTTTTTTACATATTCTATTTCGTGATCCTATTTATATGCTTCTATCTAGTTCCGCCTAAATACCGATTAGAAAAATCATTTATTTTGCACAAACATTGCTAATGTAACTTCGTATTTTGCAATAATAAGCTAAACACAAGGTTATGGTAAAGTTTGAAGTGCATATGAATTCGAAAATTTCAAAATGTATGATACACTTCAATGTTTAAGTAATGTTTCGTGAAACTATGTGAGACATGTATCCATTTCTAAACAACGTAGGTTCCGCTATTACCGAAATCATTTGAAAATTTGATCACAAGTTTATGGACCCAAATTATGTTACCACGTCAATTCATAGAACCATTAGAGCATTTTATGATATTATTTGAATTATGATAGTGTAAATTTGAGATGTAAGTTTGAATTATCCCTAATAAACTGCTGTCGAAATCAATTTTTCATTTCTTAAAGTTGTAGATCTTGATAGGAATCATTTTAGAAAATTTTAGAAACAAAAAGCATCTAATTTGGAGCTAGTATGAGGTAGAAAAACTAGTTACAAATTTTAGTCGAGGATTAAAAAGAGAAAACGCACTAGTTCATCTCAGTTCATAGCAAGTGCAATTCCTGTTTTTAATCTTTGGATAAAACTTGTAAACTGTTTTTCTTCCTCATACGAACTCCAAATCAGTTGATTCTTTTTCCTAATTTTTTATAAAATCGAGATGTTTTACACAGTGCCATTTGTTTGTATCTTAATTACTGTTTCTTGATTGCTTTACGCACAACACTTCTTGTCCAACTAAAAAGAGAAAATAAAAATATGTTTTTTTCATTATAATTTCTAACATAACTTAATATTCTCTAATATTAAGGTCAACATGAGATGGTGTCAAAAATTGAGGTGCATACTAGTTCGATCATGTCATTAGTTGTTCAAATCTCAAAGTTTGTTTTCAATTGTAGGAAACTATGTGAGACTTGTGTCCTATTTGTGAACATCTATTCACTTTATTAAAACCATCTGATTTTTTAATAGCAGCATTATATGCTTAAAATATGGTTTCATGTCAATTTGTAGAATGTTTTTAACAAATTTAAATATTATTATCATAAATTTATAACAAGGTGACTGTTAGAAGGTCGAGTTTTCCCTACAAGTCAACTGAAGTTTTCGTCAATCTCATAGATGTGGCTGAGAATGGACTATAAACGCTTAAGTATAATGTTTGAATTTGTTTGAATCTTAATTGGAGGTACATATAAGTCAACTTGAAAATACTTTTGGTAAGCACGCGGAAATTCAATAAAATTGTCAAAAATACTAAATATGTTCGAAAATTCTTCAAACTCCTACAGTACAGATTATGTGTTGTATAGTGTGTATAAAAAATTACTTGGTGTATATATGATCATTACTTTTATTTGTTACTTCACAATGGTGTAATAAAATGAAAAAGAAAAAGAAAAACACTTAGCAAATCAGGCCAGCCTAATAACTGAAGGATCAGATGGCGACTAGAGAGGGGGGGAGTGAATAGGAGCCGGTAAAAATTCTTCCCAAAGAACCCGGCCTATACCCTAGTCAAATCCCGGTCACACACAAGCGATGGATCAAATCACACACCAATCGCCAAGATAACGAGGTTATGGATCAACCTCTAGCCTTAGGAACGATTACTTGAAGCACACGCGGAAGCACGAGAGAAGGAATGGAGGAATCGAACCAAGAAGCAAAGCACACAGCCTCTGGCGGACCGTCCGGCCAGACAGGGCGGACCGTCCGCGATGGGCCGCGCGGACCGTCCGGCGGGGGTACCGCGGACTGTCCGCACCCTTGCCGCGGACTGTCCGGTCTGAGCCGCGGACCGTCCGTTAAAACAAACAGAACCTCCAGTGGCACACCGCGAACCACGGACCGTCTGCGGGGAGCACGCGGACTGTCCGCCAGGCACCCGCGGACCGTCCGCCCAACACACGCGGACCGTCCGAAACTTCATCCAACCAAAACTCAAAACCATGACGGATCGAAACGAAAGGCGAGCAAGAACACGAAGAACACGGGACGAACACGAGCGGCGCGGACCGTCCGCCAGGAGGGCGCGGACCGTCCGCGAGGCTCGGACAGAGCAGAAAAACGCCCGACCTCCAAAGTCAACTCTCCCAAATCATCATCGGATTTCCCAAACGGTTGAAGCTGTGGAGACAAGGGTTTGGGGACTTGAAAAGCGTCACACAATGATGCTATAGCCCAAAAATCTTGCCTCCTAACTCCCTAAATCACCGGGAATCGCGAATCCTTTGAGCACCACCGGAAGCTAGAGCACCGAACGAAAAACTCACGAATCGAAGTGGTTTCCCGGCGTTTGACGGAACAAGATCAATCACAAAGATGCATGAGACATCTATCCATGTTTCCCTCAAAGAAATCCGTGGAGAAACCCACTCAAATCCGCGAAATCGGACCGAGAACAAAGGCACGAAAACAAGCACACAAAGACCACGAAAAACACAACTCCGAATCTTCTATACAAACCAGAAAAGATTCACAAGGTCTAGCATGCCGCCCTAGCATCCATCCCTCTCAACAAATCTCTCATGAAGCTCTCATGCTAGCCTAGAGAAAATGGAAGAAAAATAGCTACGAAAATGAGAAATGGGAGGGAGGAAATGAAACCCTAAGTCGCGGAGAGAGAGAGCCACTCACGCACCCTTATGGCTTATATATCGGGTCCCGCCGGAGTGGTACATGACTCGACTACCCCTAACTTAACTACTGGCGATATAACCCACGCAGGGGCATTTAGGTAATGTTTGTGGTTCTTGCCATCGGACGGCCACACCTTTGCCGCACCCCGCGTCCTCCCGACGCAAGCCATGCGATCCGCCGTGTGTCCTCCGCCTCGAAGCTTCCCGACACGCCCGGATCCCGTCTCCGTCGTGTTGGGCCCTCGGACTTGGTTTTGAGGCCCAAACCAAGAAACCGTCCGCCGATGGTTTTGTGGGCAAACCACCAAACCCCGCGTGCTTGGTCCGGCCTCCCGCCAAACCACTTGACTTGACCGCCATCGTGCACCGGCTCGCTTGTCCATGACTTCGTCTCGCTTGTGTCGCCACCATGTGACCCACACCCAGTCCCGCTGTCCACCGGGTCCCTCGAACCGAGCCTACTTGTCTCTCCATCTCCCGGAGGCCCCTCAAGGTTGAAGACCTTTCGCGCCCGTTCTTCACCTGGAACAACACGAACCAGGCCGCAGCCTACACCTGCGCACTAAGCCAAGAGTCAGTCCAACACCCGTTGTCAATCACTCATCACTGAGGAGCGGTCATCCATCGACCACTGGAACGCTCCTGGTCCTCAATCTCCCCATTGATGAGTGCATTGACAACACACAACGCGAAATGAAATTCAGAGAAAGAAAGAAAGGAAGAAGAAAGAAAAACAAAGAAGCTCAACTCATTACCAAAACCAAAGAAAGGCAAAGAAAGGTCACAAGCCAAGCAAAGCACAAACTCCACACTGAAAACAGCAAGAAAGCTCCCCCTGAACACATGCAAGCTCTCCCTGAACATGTGGATGCAAACTTCCGAATTTTAGCTCACCTCTTCTGAATTTTCATTAAGCTCACCTCTTCTCCCCCTTGTTGACAATGTATGAATCAAGAAAAAAAATGCAGAAATGCAAAACAAAGCATATAAACATCTACATGAGCTTCTCAAATAGGCCAAATCTAGTGTCAAAGGCTAAAAATGAGACAAAGATCACACATATGAATCATAGCATAGTCAAAGCATTGCCACAAGTAATATATGAAAATACAAGCATGTGACAAAGCAGAATTTTCAAATTTAAGCAATTTTACCAAAAGAAGACTCACTTCACATGTAAAAAACCTATCCATGTCACACTTGAGCCACAAACATGCATACCATTCAAAGATCATACAAGGATATCAAATTCTCAGGAAAAGGATCATGGCAACCACCCTAAAGAAAAGGAAGGCCTTGCAAAAGCTCATGAGCCATGGGTCCACTTGGGGAGACTTCTCCACTGGTGAACATCATGCAACATGTTTTGCACCCATATGTGAAAGATAAGACATTTTAAGCATAGACATTATGGATGGAGCATTTTTCAAGCAATATACACTTCTTTTCAAGATTAAATCATTTCATGGTACATGAAGTGCCTTTGCGGCAAAAAGAAGCTTATGCTCCCCCATGAATGCAACATAGGCTAAACATTCACAATGATATTCGGCCTTTGGCCCAAATGCAAGAACAAGGCATCCAAGCACAATCTAAGCATGAAAAGCACATTTAGACCAAACTGTGACATGGATACACAACTACACACGAGTGGAGCATATTTCATCAAAAATTAGTCAAGATTAGCATTTATTTCAAAAAGGGCTATCTCACCATACATATATCTCAAATATTTCAAGAGCATAGCCTCACATCACCATTTCTCCACACATATGACCAAAATCTCACAAATAGCCAAAGAAACTCAAATATGGCATATGAAAGAAGCTCATCATCCTAAAATGCAATATGATACAAATGCAACATGATATATGACAAGATGGCTGTCCTACCGTGGTTTGTACATCAAGCAAAGCATGCATATACATCAAAGTAAAACATGGTATGATACATATGATACAAAAAGGAAACCCCAAGAATCAACTAGAAAGGGCAACAAACCCCAAGTTCCCCCCGCAAGCGCACAAATGTAGCTTGGTCGAGAGGCTTTGTAAAGATATCGGCTAGCTGATCTTGGGTAGGAACATGACTCAACACAATGGTTCCTTTCTCCACATTGTCCCTCAAGAAATGATACCTCACTTCTATGTGTTTGGTTCTGGAGTGAAGCACTGGGTTTTTGGCTAAGCTTATGGCACTGGTGCTATCACAAAGAAGTGGGATCTGGGTGCACTCCTCACCAAAGTCTCTCAAAGTGTATGAAATCCACAACGGCTGGGAACAACAACTCGCGGCAGCAACATACTCCGCCTCGGTGGTAGACTGAGCGACACTAGACTGCTTGCGGGAAGACCATGAGACCAACGAAGAACCAAGAAACCGGCAAGTACCGAAGTAGACTTCCTCTCGACTCGACAACCAAAGAAAATCCGCATCGGAAAAACCATGAAGAGAAAGAGTCGAGGAGGACGAATACCAAAGGCCAAGACCGAAAAGGCGGCCGTAGGTACCGAAAATCCTCTTGACGGCCTGTCGATGTGATGTCCTCGGCGAAGCCTGAAAACGAGCGCACAGACACACGCTGAACTGTATGTCTGGCCTCGTCGCCGTCAAGTAGAGGAGGGAGCCAATCATGCTCCTGTACCCCCGCTGGTCCCGTGGTTCTCCGTCCTCGTCCGCATCCAAAGTGGCCGTACTCCCCATGGGAGTCGACATCGGCTTCACATCTTGCATCTGGAACTTCCTTAGCATGTCTTTTGTGTACTAGGTCTGGTGCACGAATGTTCCATCCTTAACTTGCTTGATCTGCAGCCCGAGAAAATACTGCAACTCGCCCATCATGCTCATCTCGAACTCCCTGCTCATCTCATCTACAAACTTGGCAACAAGGTTATGTGACGAGCCACCAAAGACAATATCATCCACGTATATCTAAACAATCAACAAGTCATTTCCATGCTTGAGGAGAAACAGGGTCCTATCCACGGTACCCATCACAAACCCTCTCGCTCAACGTAAAACCTCTCAATCTCCCATACCAAGCACGGGGCGCCCGTTTCAACCCATACGAGCCCTTTTCAACCCGTACACCCCCGTGTGGGTACCGCTCGCTCTCAAACCCACCGTGGCGGCTTCACATACACCTCCTCCTCTATGACCCCATTCGAAAAAGCACTCTTCACGTCCATCCGAAACAACTTGAACCCTTTAGCCACGGCAAAGGCTAGAAGGATCCGAATTGCCTCAAGATGGGCCACAGGAGCAAAGGTCTCCTCATAGTCGATCCCCTCCTTCTGACTAAACCCCTGAGCAACAAGTCTGGACTTGTTCCTCACAACCATCCCATTCTCTCCCTCTTTGTTCTTCCAAACCCACTTGGTTCCTATGGGATGGAAATTTGGAGGTGGTTCAACTAACTCCCACACCTGGTTCCTCTCAAAGTTTTCCAACTCCTCATGCATAGAATTGACCCAGTTTGCATCAGATAAAGCATGTCCAATGTCCTTGGGCTCAAAAGTGGCAACAAAAGCAGCATGAGCAAAATGAGAGGAGTTCCTGGACCTTGACCGTGTAGTGCGTTCATCGATGTTCCTAATGATCTTTGACAGGGGATGCACTTCTTGAATCCGTCGGGGAGCCTCACGACTCGAGACTACCTCCCCCTCAACTTCAGCTTCTCTCGCCTGGTCCTCTTGTCGCACCGTCGTTGTCCATGAAGTAGACGGTCCACACTCCATAGTGGTCGTAGGGGAAGTAGTGGGTACACACTCAGCTTCAGGCGCATGGTTCTCTCCATCATCATCTCCAGCTTCATCCTTCTCCTCTTCAAAGAGGTCCTCGGCCATCTCTTCATCACCTGCACATTCAAAGCCAAGAGAGGTACATGGCATTGTCTCGTCGAAGGTTACCTCGCAAGTCTCCATGATTTTGTTAGTCTCAAGGTTAAGCACCCTATAGGCTCTAGAGTGGTTAGCATATCCAAAGAAAATACCATCACTAGACCTAGCCTCAAACCTGTCGAGTTTTCCCTTCTTAAGGATAAAGCACTTGCAGCCAAAGACTCGGAAATGACTCACCTTGGGTGCCCGACCATGCATCAGCTCATATCAGGTCTTCTTCTTGAAAGCTCGCAATAAAATCCTGTTAGAGACATGACAAGCCGTATTGACCGCCTCAGCCCAATACCTCCTAGGAGTCCTATGCTCATCGAGCATCGTCCTAGCCATCTCACAAAGAGTCCAATTTTTCCTTTCCACGACTCCATTTTGAGGAGGCACATAAGGGGTCGAATAATGATGTTCAAGACCTAGATCACGACAAAAGGCATCAAAATGAGAGTTCTTGAACTCTGAGCCATTATCACTGCGGATAGCTCGAATAGCATTCCCATGCCTCTCGTTTTTCAACCTCACGATCAAATCTTGAACAAAACCAAATGTCTCACTCTTGTCTTCCAAGAAAAACACCCAAGCATAGCGAGAGTAATCGTCCACCACAACAAGGACATACCACTTCCCACCCACCGAGCGAACTCGAGCTGGCCCAACGAGGTCCATGTGCAACAACTCTGTCGGACACTCGGTCATGACATCGGTCAGGGGTGGATGGGGAGTGGCTACCATCTTGCCATGCCTACATGGAGCACAGACCAAATCCTTCTCAAGCTTCAACCTCGGCAATCCTCGGACAAGGTCAAGGCCACTCAAGTGGGAAACCAAATCAAAGCTCAAGTGCCCCAACCGCCTATGCCATTTCCACAAATCAGAAGAAGGACCGGCCATCAAACAACCGAGCGAGGACCCAAAGAACGAGAGAAACCAGCCACGAAAATCGACCCTCGGGGATGATCATACAGACAAGATCACCTCGAGAATCAAGCAAACGAGACTCGCCAGACTTGAAACGCACCTCAAAACCCTCATCAAGCAACTGAGAAACTGAAAGTAAATTGAAACCCAAAGACTTCACAAGAGCCACTCTCTTCAACATTACCTTGTCACTCACATGCACAACACCCTCAGAAATCATCCTTCCTCGTCCATTGTCCCCAAATGTGATGTACAACTTTTCCTTCACTGGGGTGAGGCTGGAGAACCACTTCTTATCTCCGGTCATGTGTCGAGAACACCCGGAGTCGATCAACCAAATGTCCTCCAAGCCTCCTGCCTCATCCTCCGAGTCGGAGTCGCTGTCTTCGTTGTCGCTCTTCTTGCTGCTCGAGCTATGTGCCATGCCACAAAAGCCTTCAAGCGCCATACATCTCAACCCACTGAGGTTCCGGCTTGCACTCTTCTTGCCCTTGCGCCTCCCGGCGTCTTCATCTTCGCTGCTTGAGCTTGACCGCTCGTCGCTTGAGCTTGAGTCGACGTCGCTCGCACCGGCCACCATCGCTCTTGCTTTGTTCTTCTTGTAGCCGCTCTTGCTCTGTCGCCGCTTGTCCTTGTCCTTGCTCTTGGACTTGTTGAAGTGCTTGCCCTTGGAGGAGTACTTGTCTTCACGCCTCGGGTGCGCCTTGTACTCGTTCACCTTGTACTTGTTCTCCTCCGCTTCCGGGCACTCGGCAATGAAGTGGCCTCGCTTGCCACACTTGTAGCACGTCCCTGAGCTCCGCCTTGAATTCCTCCGACTCTCGTGTAGTCGATCAAACCTTCTTGAGAGCAAGGCCAGCTTCTCCTCGCCCAGCACATCAAACTCCTCATCTGGAATAGACATGAGAGAAGACAAGGAAAACTGTCGACATGAAGGGTTAGATTTGCCCTTTGATCCGCCCACAAGAGCAAGACTATGGTCAGTCGAGCCCTCATGCTTGGATTGCAACTTCCTGTCAACCTCAGTCGACTTGAGCTTAGAAAAGAGGTCATCCAACTCAATAGTCAAATATTGCCCAGACTCCTTGATGGCCTCAACCTTAGCACCCCAAACATTTGGGTCCAAGACATGCAAGAGCTTCAAAGCCTGATCATGCTCGGTGTAAGGAAAATCCTCAACATTAGCTTTCATATTGTTCACGATGGCGGTGAACCTCTGAAACATCGCATCAATGTCCTCACTGGGAAGTGGAGTGAAATTCTCGTATTGCATCCGGTAAGAGACAAAGAGGCGAGCCTTCACATGGTTATCACCACCGTGAGCAACCAACAACTTCTCCCAAATTTGCCAAGCAAGATTCAAATGGCGAACACGCTCAAACTCTGGATCACACAAGCTTCGGACCAAGTGATCAACGGCTTTTGCATTAGCCTCATACTTGGCCTTAGCACCGGCATCGGTCACCATAAGAGTATGGATGTTGACCGGAATAGCATAGGTCTTGTCCAGCACAATGAAATCCAATAGCTTCCCACGAAGAAAGATCATCATACGAGCCGCCCACTTGTGGTAACCCTTGCCATCGAAGTGCGGCGGACCGCCCCGCTCAACGTACGCCATCTTAGGATTCGAGAATTGTCAAAGTCGCAAAGAATCCGGCACCAAGCTCTGATACCAATTGAAGGATCAGATGGCGACTAGAGAGGGGGGGAGTGAATAGGAGCCGGTAAAAATTCTTCCCAAAGAACCCGGCCTATACCCTAGTCAAATCCCGGTCACACACAAGCGATGGATCAAATCACACACCAATCGCCAAGACAACGAGGTTATGGATCAACCTCTAGCCTTAGGAACGATTCCTTGAAGCACACGCGGAAGCACGAGAGAAGGAAGGGAGGAATCGAACCAAGAAGCAAAGCACACAGCCTCTGGCAGACCATCCGGCCAGACAGGGCGGACCGTCCGCGATGGGCCGCGCGGACCGTCCGGCCAGGTACCGCGGACCGTCCGCACCCTTGCCGCGGACTGTCCGGGTCCGAGCCGTGGACCGTCCGTTAAAACAAACAAAACCTCCAGTGGCACACCGCGAACCACGGACCGTCCGCGGGGAGCACGCGGACTGTCCGCCAGGCACCCGCGGACCGTCCGCCCAACACACGCGGACCGTCCGACACTTCGTCCAACCAAAACTCAAAACCACGACGGATCGAAACGAAAGGCGAGCAAGAACACGAAGAACACGGGACGAACATGAGCGGCGCGGACCGTCCGCCAGGAGGGCGCGGACCGTCCGCGAGGCTCGGACAGAGCAGAAAAACGCCCGACCTCCAAAGTCAATTCCCCCAAATCATCATCGGATTTCCCAAACGGTTGAAGCTGTGGAGACAAGGGTTTGGGGACTTGAAAAGCGTCACACAAGGATGCTATAGCCCAAAAATCTTGCCTCCTAACTCCCTAAATCACCGGGAATCGCGAATCCTTTGAGCACCACCGAAAGCTAGAGCACCGAACGAAAAACTCACGAATCGAAGTGGTTTCCCGGCGTTTGACGGAACAAGATCAATCACAAAGATGCATGAGAAATCTATCCATGTTTCCCTCAAAGAAATCCGGGGAGAAACCCACTCAAATCCGCGGAATCACACCGAGAACAAAGGCACGAAAACAAGCACACAAAGACCACGAAAAACACAACTCCGAATATTCTATACAAACCAGAAAAGATTCACAAGGTCTAGCATGCCGCCCTAGCATCCATCCCTCTCAACAAATCTCTCATGAAGCTCTCATGCTAGCCTAGAGAAAATGGAAGAAAAATAGCTACGAAAATGAGAAATGGGAGGGAGGAAATGAAACCCTAAGTCGCGGAGAGAGAGAGCCACTCACGCACCCTTATGGCTTATATATCGGGTCCCGCCGGAGTGGTACATGACTCGACTACCCCTAACTTAACTACTGGCGATACAACCCACGCAGGGGCATTTAGGTAATGTTTGTGGGTCTTGCCATCGGACGGCCACGCCTTTGCCGCACTCCGCGTCCTCCCGACGCAAGCCATGCGATCCCGCCGCGTGTCCTCCGCCTCGAAGCTTCCCGACACGCCCGGATCCCGTCTCCGTCGTGTTGGGCCCTCGGACTTGGTTTTGAGGCCCAAACCAAGAAACCGTCCGCCGATGGTTTTGTGGGCAAACCACCAAACCCCGCGTGCTTGGTCCGGCCTCCCGCCAAACCACTTGACTTGACCGCCACCGTGCACCGGCTCGCTTGTCCATGACTTTGTCTTGCTTGTGTTGCCACCATGTGACCCGCACCCTGTCCCGCTGTCCACCGGGTCCCTCGAACCGAGCCTACTTGTCTCTCCATCTCCCGGAGGCCCCTCAAGGCTGAAGACCTTTCGCGCCCGTTCTTCACCTGCAACAACACGAACCAGGCCGCAGCCTACACCTGCGCACAAAGCCAAGAGTCAGTCCAACACCCGTTGTCAATCACTCATCACTGAGGAGCGGTCATCCATCGACCACTGGAACGCTCCTGGTCCTCAATAACGTTTCAGCCCAAGTGGAAGTTATAGAAAACTATTTCATCGGTAAGTTACTAACTGTACTGCAAATTCTTGTGTATATCTGAATTATTATATGTTCCATAACTGAATTTGTGTGCTTGGAATAATGTTGGATGGGTGGATGCAGTAGTTCGTGGCAATACAACAATCAATTCCATCAATGGGATCTCTGTATCAGTAAATCCTTGCACAATCTCCTTATTTAATTTTACTGTCTACATGTTTTTTTGAGAAACACAACTGGCTACATGTATTTAGATCTCTATTTTTATTCTGGAGGGAGAAGAGATGGGGGCAAGGCTCCTACTGATTAATTCATTTTGATCTCTAATTTACTGATAATATACATCTACTGCTGATTTTATATGATGAACAACTCCTCTTTTTCTTATATATTTTATATATAATCATGTTACACCTACCATGCTAATATGATCCAATCTGCGTACTAGATCAGTCATAGTCAAATGCATATTTTGGTTGGCGGATGGAGAATTTATAGTAATTTGATTTTACTTCAACTCGTGCTGATTGTTTATTATATAATAGACATGACTTGTGAATCTGATGGACACAATGATCAGGCAGTGTCACATGTTAACCAGAACGAATGTGAATTTGTTCAGGTAGGCATCTGACCATCTAGGAACCAACAACCTGGGTAAGTCTCAAAACTGCAATGCTAAATAATGTTCTACCTCCACATGTTCTCACTTCATTATGATCACTATTATATATTCTTTCTTTCCTATATATTGTAGGTTCACAGTTGCACAGACTAACTATTGTTCCTATTCTTTAGAAAGAGATTAGCGAATGTATACTTTCCATAACTATGGTCTATGTGCAATCATGGTGCCTGCCATATTCTTTCTAAAGATCGCATAGACTAAAAACTGTGACACTTAATATTTTAGAACTTTAACATTGCCCTCTGGCTAGGTATGTTGCATCACTAGTGTGTAGGTTTAGTTGACCAAATGCTGACTGAACGCACTAGATTATGTGAAGCTAGAGTCCATATCCATGCATTCCTAAACTGAATCAAACTCCTTTTCATTTCCATATGTTTGCAATTTGGAGTGGATGCCTAGATAGTCAGAAAGGTGGTGTACCCGGAAACCACCTAGTCTGCTATGTCCATCATAAATCACAAGCTCTGATCATTTTCCTCCTGTCTGATCACCATTAACATGATTAGAACTCTGATTGGTTGCAGTAATGTAGTATTTCTGGATCATCTAATTTGATAATGTTAAGCTGATAAATAATGCAAACTAGAGGAGCCTTGTAAATTGATAATCTGAACTTTTTTAGTGACTTTTGCTTGCTGGGTATCTGCATCTTTAGTGACTTCTAGTTTTGATTCTAGTGTTGCTTTCTTATGTGGAAGTCAAAGCAAAGTACTAAGATTTGAGTCGGGACGTCGTGACAATGTTGATTTCAGTTTCTTTTCCCCAAAATTTGATAGATGGTGCTATCACATATATGCTTATGATGGAAACAGTGCATGTCAGTTGCTTTAAGGCTTTATTTGAGCATTGTATATGCACACCAGAGGTATCTGCTTTCTGCACATACTGCTTGCTCAAATAAGAGCACATATTTGTTTTTTTCAATGGTTTCCATACGTGTTTGTGTGGCTGGTCAGTATGGTAGTTTCTTATCTCTTGTTGAAGACTGACCTTTTATTTTCTTTGTGAAACAGGGCACCTTTATTTTGCGAAGCTCTTGGTTGCACTGCGTGTGTCAACCCATGTAGTATGGAACCCATGTTTATAACCTAACAATTGTAATTGAAAGCACAATTTGCATTGTTGGAACATCAGTAATGCTTGTCTTAGTCCTGACTATGAGTTCTATTTTGCATTGTTGATTCTATTTTGCATTGTTGATTTCGCTGGAGGATCTGACTTAAATTCATGTACTCCTCTAACTGAAATGATTCTTTGCTATATTTCTCACATTTTGAACATTATATACTAATACCTTTTTCTCAAATGATTTCTCGATTGAATTGACATTTTGGTCACCGACCTGACAGATTGCTTGAGATTTCTTTAGCAGTCATTTTAAAGATTTCCCAGTTCCTTTTTGTGCTTCACGGCAACAAGTTGCATACTCTTACTAGATTCAAGTTCCTACGATGAACACTGATATTGCATTTGTTCTCTTAATTTCAGAAAAAAACTGGAGAAGTAGAACTGAGGTAAACTCGTGCTGGGTGAAAACTTGTACCTGATGACTCTTGCTGGATGAAAACTTGCACCTGATGTGAACTCTTGCTGGATGGATGAAAACTTGTACCTGATGTGTTGGATCCTCTTTTTGTATTTGATGTAATACTGGATGAAAATTTAAGTGTATCGATGTGATGCCAGTTTTGTTTATTTTTGGAAATGTTATCCATTGGTTGGAATTGTAAGTTTGAATGGGCTAAAAACCAAATATAATTGATGGGCCAGATTTGTTATGGGTTGTATATCTACTGGGCTGGAAATGTGGTGATGTCATCATCCACGTCGACTGCCACGTCATCGTCCACGTGGGGTGCCACATCATCATCCACGTGGGGTGCCATGTCATCATCCACGTGGGTTGCCACATCATCATCCACGTAGGCTGCCACGTCATCGTCCATGTAGGCTGCCACATCATCGTCCACGTGGGTTGCTTCATCGTCCACATAGGTTGCCACGTGTCATCCACGTAGGCATCCATGTGTCATCGTTGTAGGCGTCCACATCAGCATCCATGTTGGCAGCCACATAATGATCCATGTCAGCAGCAATCCGTGACGATTATTTTCGTCGCTAAAACTGGGCTTTGGGTTGGGATGCACGGGCCTCGAGCTGCTCCGTGACGATTCAAATATGTCATGGATCGCAACGTTTATTAAGGGAACGTCGAGAGATTTAATCAATGACGCTCATTCCACCACGAAAACATAAATCGTCGTGGATGCTGATTTGCGACGAATTTTATTCAATCCGTGACAGAATGATTACATCACAGATTAAATAGTTTCTTGTAGTGATAGCATTTGAGTTCGCATAATTTGCGTTGGCACGATGAGGGGAATGCTTTATCAAACAAAACACATTGCAAGCATGTCTTAGGCCCAAGCCAAATTTTCATCGCAATTGTGCAGATTAATAAACGGTCTTTGCATCTACTTTGTTTCGTAGGGCCTGCGCCTTGTCCAGTTTCTGGAGTACTTCTGATCCCTAGACGTGTCTCTTGTTGCCTAGCGGACCTCTCTGGCTCGCGACGGGAGGCTATTCGGCGCTTCCAAGACTCATCCAGCTTCCACACTCGGGGGCTCATCGCTTGCTGTAGGTTTACGGACCTCCCGGCGGCTCTGTCTTCGCCCGTTGTAGGTCTACAGACCTCCCGGTGGCTCCCTTGTCGCTCGCTATAGGTCCACGGACCTCCCGGCGGCTCCGTCTTCACCCGCTGTAGGTCTACGGACCTCCCGGTGGCTCCCTCGTTGCCCGTTGTAGGTCTACGGACCTCCCGGTGTCTCCATCATCACCCAGTGTAGGTCTAAGGACCTCTTGATGTCTCCGCCGTCGCCCACTGTACGTCTACGGACCTCCCGGCGGCTCTGTCGTCACCCTCTCAAGGTCATGGCAGCTTTCGGTGTTTGGCGTCTCCCTCAAAGATTCTAGGCATTTCGACATAATGGCTCAGTTCGTCAGAGCATCATAATAACAACAGAAGGTCGTAGGTTCTCTTTCTCTTCTAGAGCATCAAACCGGCCATTCTGGACACTTTACGGCTCAGGGGCTACTACATGAGTGCGTCTTAGGACGCCCTCTTTCTCCTACGTCACATCGACCTACTGGAAGCCTACTTCCACTACTTCTCCACTCGCCCTCCTTTTGGTTAGCAAACAATGAAATGACTTTGAAACTTAGTTACTCACGAATCTGAACTTACAAAGTATCCCAGGTGTGGACGACAGAAGGTGTACCGCACCCGCCGAGGTACAAGAGGAAGACCGACACCGGCTTCTACTCCAACACTCGAGTCTCTCCCTACTAACTGAATGCTAACTTGTGGAGGGCTCCGCCACTTGCTTCTAATCACTTGGTATCTTCCCCGAGGTTCCTGGCTCAATTTATAGCCCTAGTATGTTGGTGGCTGCAGGAGGGGATATTTGTAGGCGAGAGGGAGCTGCACTAGCCGGCAAGAGGGTGCGGCCGGCCCTATGATCCACGGCCTATGGACTTGGACGACCCTGATCATTGCTCCTGAGGCGGTTGTAGGTCGGCTCCTTGGGTCAGTTTCGCCCGGCACGCAAGTTGATAGTTGCGGCCAGTACTATAGGTGCGAGCGCACCTCCCAAATCACCGTGTCATGCACCGATGGTGTGGAGTGACGTCTAGGATCACTCCTTGATGGCGGTTGCAGCGGTTAAGTGTGGGTCCATCAATCCAAGTGTGACTAATCTCGACCTTTGGATCAAACCGACCTTGTTCCTTCGATCAGGATCATTCGCAGCTGTGTTTCCTTGAGTGACTAAGGCCTAGGGACTTGCTCGAGCAAGTTTGACAGGTGCGGCCGGCCTAGGTGGTGCGGCCGCCTCTGGAGGTTCGGTCGGCCCTGGTGATGCGGCCGGCCCTACCTCCTGGCCCTGGTCCATTGCTCCTGTGGTGTAGTCGCTTGATCCAACACGACTGTGACAAGTTTAGTTGTTTGGGAGCCGATGCATGGATCCTTCTTCGGTTTGAACCTGATCAGGGGGGTAAGGTAGGGCTGGCCGTACCACTAGGTGCGGCCGTGCTTACCATATGTGGCTCGGTGCTCTGAAATTGCCCCCTAATCTTGATCCTGCAGATGAAAACTCAACACAGCTCGTGCAACTTCGTTAGCACCTAAAACATGCATGAAATTGGCGACTGGCCGATGGACTTGGTCCCCTTGGATGTTATGCTAGGTGTAGAGGCATTTGGCAAAATCTGGTGTTGATCAGAGGAGGTTGATAGGTCCGGCCGAACCTATCAGGTTCGGCCGCACCTACCCCCCGACACGTCTCGTATCACAATCTTCTGTGAGGCATAACTTCTGCATCCAGACTCCGAATTGGGTGAACCAAAACTCCCTTTCGATCATCTCGACGAGAACTTCGCAATGGTGCTATCAAACTAAGCATTTGAGGTTGTTTGTCAAGATACTTTACTTGTGCTATAATGTCTCATTATGACCTGCATCTAAATATTCACCAAAGCTCGTGGAATCCGTTAGTTTATAACCCTACAACTATAATGCAAGATTTGATGGAGTGAAATTTGTTCAAGGTTGAGGGTCGAAAATAGGGACTTAACGACCGTCAACAGCCTCACTGCTCGCGGCGCCTTGCGACAAGACTGCGCCCAAGCCCTCTTCGGCCTCCTGGATCTCCGGGGAGACTGCCCTTGTCGTGCCTTCGAGGGCGACGCGCTCTTGAGGGGCCACGGCGGGATGGCCTGACACAAGAACCTCCTCCACGGCAGCGGCGACCGAACGGGGCGACGAAGGCCCCACCTCTCCGACAACTCCCTCCGCCACGCCGACCACCGAAGCAGTGGGTGCAGCTGTGACTACCTCAGCGGGCTGGGGCAGGGACGCGCCCGCGCCCTCTCTGATCGGCGATGGTGGGGACACGACCACGGCCAACTCAGTGCCAGCCGTGGACTCCTCGAGAAGCCCCTCTGCCGTCTCCGACACAACACGGAGCGCTGAGCTGCCGGAACCCTCATATTGGTGCAGCGCCAATGCGACCGACGCGATGGTGTCCAAGATCGACGGTGTTGAGGCAAAACGTGCACCTAGCGCCAAGCACACAGCAAGCCGAACAAGCTGGCTTCACATGCGCGAAGAATCACGAGATGTGCCAGTCAATTTTCCCTGAAAATTAACAAAAGACAAAGTAGTTAGATACCAAAGCTTGGAACTTGCCGGGTGGTACCAGACAGTTCCATATTTACGGCCACAAAGCCAGATGAGGTGACATACAGCTATGTAAAGCTATCTCACAAAAGAACCGAAACCATTCGGGAGCTTTCAACAGGAAAAGTAACATAGCCGAATGGATGACGCAAGCATGACGGCGATCGGTCTTTGTTTAGAGCAAAGATGTACGCGTGCAAGATCACGACCGATCCCCATGGTGATTAATATTAAATAAATAAATAAAGTAAAGCGCGAGCATAAACATGTAATAAACAAGCATGCATAGATCCAAAGCACTAGTCTACCGCATGTCTAGGTACTTTAAAAACCCGTCGGGTACGATGCCAAGCAAATCTATCCACCGCATGATACAACTTGCATGGGGATCGCACCACTTTCCACAAATAGATCTATCCACCGCATGATACAATCTAAATATGGAAAGCTAAAAGCATACATTGTTTAGAGCATGAATTACGCACGTGTTTTACTCATGAGAAACATAACTGAATACGGCTGAACAGCCGATTCGGGGTCCATGAAGAAGGAACAAACATTACCAAGCGAAATAAATCTATCAGATTGATTTGAAATCTAATCCACCGGATGACTAGTTCCAAAGCAATCCAAAAACCTGCATCTACCGCATGATACTCAGTTCTTTCAAGATTTATTCCCACGTTAGCAAGCTTGAACCCGCAACACGTGACAACCTAGATCGATTCGGTTTCGGCTATCGGAAAGCACAAGATCCATGTGTTAAAGCACGAATTCTACTCGCATAAGGATCACAAGAGGGATAAAGCCGATCCAAACCCATCTAGATTGGCAAAAGATGTTACATGAATTTAAACATAAAGTAAAAACTAAAAGCAACACGGGGTAACTTGATGAATCTATTGGATCTTGCCAAAATCCAATAGAGCCGATAACTAGCTTCAAGCTAGATCTTAGCCTACCGCATGGCTCATGACCTAACAAGAAACCCTCTTGAACCAAGCTTGAATCTACCGCATGACACGAAGCATGGTAACAAGACTACTTGCATCGATCTAAATCCACCGCATGATACTAGATATGATACAAGGTTGCCGTACTCACGGAGGTCGATGAATCGATGAACCCTCTCGAAGAACTCGAGGACACGACAAATGGACTCTAGGGTTTGGCGTAAGGCCGCCTTTGTATTGAACAATGATTGTGTTTTTTTACATACATTCAGGGCTCATATTTATACCCTGCCAAGTACAACTTCGAATGGATTTGTTGCCTAACTTATCTCTAAGCTTGATCGCCTATCCATCCATTCGTCCTTCCCCGCTTGAGCCACGTCACCGTCCAATCCCGCAAAATCAGCTCAACTGTTCCCATGCCGAACGGAAGCGGACGACCGACCCCGGATCTTTCGCCGAATACATCTGAAAAAACCTTTCCTTCCACCCGGACGGACTCCTCATCGAGCCGACCCACAAGTCAGACTCTTTACCAAATTTTGGTGTTAACACATGCCCCTTCAATTGCGGGATAAAAGTGATTTTGTTCCGGAATTGACTCCAGCCACAAACATTTTCAAATCGAATCTGTCAACACCTGCTCTCTCTCTTCGCAATCCGCCGGAATCTTCGTCTGGATCCAAACCCTAGATCCCCTTATTCCGAGCTCAAATCCCCAATGGCGGCCCAAAACCAAGCTGCTCAGGTAAATTTTCCTCCCGTAAGCTTCAATCGGCATTTAAGTTTCAATTTTACCTGAGATTTCTTTTCTGCTTTCCTTCATGCGCATTCTTAAATGTGATGCTGAATGACCCATTCGGCAAAGAAATGCTAATACCCGAATGGCACTTTGACTCTCCTTAGCCGAGCCAGTCAACCGAATACGACTCAGCCTAGAACTCCAAACGACCCATTGGCGGATTGGTCAAGGAAACCTTTCCACCTTCCGATTTTCTTGGGATATGCGCCACGATCCAGAGCCACGACTTGAGGCCACGATCTGTTTTGCCAGGCCTATAAATGAAACCGTAGGTGCCCCTAGCTCTCCACCAAGCCTTTAGCTCTCGAATCTTTGCCAATCTCAACTCTTTTTCTTTCCCAAACAGTGCACATCCCAGAGCAGCATGGTGCGCCGCCTCAACCGACGCCGCGCCTCTGATGAGGCGGAGGGGAGCAGCGCCAATGCGCTCCGGAGGCAATGATTGTCGATTCCTCTTCTTTGATTCATCTTTGATCTTCTTATTGCCTTGACGATCATCCCCTTTTTAGGTTGATCTAGTGGAATCCATCTCCTGCACCGGCCAGTCAGCCCCTTCCGGGCGACTCCTCGGAGTCTGACGGCCACTCCCCCGTGCCCTACGGGGAACTCGACGCTCTCCGCTTCAAGGCGGAACTGGAGACGGCCCAGCGCGAGCTGGAGGACGTCTCCAAAAAGGCGGGCATAGCCGAGTTGGAGTGGGAAGACCAGCGCAAGCAGCTGCTGGAGACCATCGACGGTACAGCTCTGAAATCAATCCTTGATCCAATCCGGCTCTCGATGCTAATCTCCTTCTTTCTTGCACCTTGCAGCCCGCGATGCCGAGCTCAACCAGCTGAAGATGCTGGTGGAGCAGCTGGCCGACAAGGTGAACGCCCGCGGTGACACGCCGGCGGAGCGCCTTGCCGCGGTGGAGCACCGCGTTGATGAGGTGGCCACCCATGGCGTTCGCTTGGGCACCACCCTGGGCCTGGCTGCCATGGCGACGCACACGGACGTCGACTACTCCACCAGGCCGCGCGGCTTCCGGGGCGGCGCGCCGGAAGACATCGAGGAGATTGAGCTCATCTTGGAGCGCCTTGATGGCCACGGCGACGCCATTGCCGAAATCACTCATCCCCAATCTGTGCTGAACAGGCTTTTTGACTAGATTGTATTAGGGATGTTTGAATATCGGCAATAAATAAAGAACTTTTGAATTCTGTGCTCGTACTGCGATGATTTTTCTTCATGTTTGCATCCGTGAATCTTGTTTTTCCTTAAACGTATCCGGGAACTGTCTTGAGCCGAACACGCGAGAACAGATGCCCCTTGGTGCAAAAATCCACAGAAGATCCCTGAATCGGCAATCCGTAAGTACTGTTCAAGTGAAAACCCTTCGCATTTGGGGAAAAACCCTGCCGCTTGGTATTCCCACAGTGTACGCTGGCCATTCATCACTCCCAATGCACCCCTTCGGTCAATAAAATAGCCTGCTGGGACGCCCTGCAAATCCACTCGCACACTCATCCACCACTTCTCATCTCCTCCCCCGTCTCCAGAGGAGAAAACCCCAAGGCCATGGACAAAGGCAAGCAGCCTCAGGAGAGCAGCGCCCCAAAGAAATGCACGATTCGAAGGTGAGTTACCCTTGATTTGCTCCTTGTCTCCGATATGATCTTGCGTTTTACCTCTTCTCTTCCTCTTCTTCTTTCAGCCTTGATTTACTTTCTGAAGAAATCATCGGGACCGAAGACGTGCCTGAGTACATCTCCTCCGATTCCTCCCTCGAAGCAGAGGAGGCTACGCCTGAACAGAGGACCAACCATCAACTGCGCCGCCGCGTTCGGCACCTGGAGCACGGTCTCAGGGACGTCACCGCTCGTTGCCAAGCCGAACGCGAGCGTCGCATGGCTCTGGAGGAACTAGTAGGGGGTAAACGTTTCTGACTCCTTCTTGACTTCGTGCTCACATCTGGATTTCTTGCCCCTAACACCCACTCCTCTGTTTTAGATGTCTCTGACAGGTACAACAACTTGAAAACGGCTTGGGACAGCTTAGTGGAGGCCGCAAATCATGGTCACCCCCGTGCATTCCAAGTCGCCGTCACGGTGGTCTTGGAGCAACTGAAGAGGGAGCAGTCGAAGAAGCAAAGAAAAGATTGAATCATACTTTAGCTTCTTTCTCCACGCCTTCTTCTTCCCACCTCCTCGTAGTCTAGATCGCCAGGGTCGTTGGATGTAAACCTGCAAGAGGCAGTTGTAAAGTAGTTTGGTGCTAAGGGCAATGCATCTAGGCACTGGCCATTTCTCCTGTTTGTATATTTTGTTCTGAAGGCGGCCTCGCTCTTGAGCGCCGGCTATCTCTTGTGTCATATGCTTGTAATCCCACTGCTGGTGATCATCGATCAATTTCAATACTAGGATAATATTTCTTCAAATATCTCCCATTTATTGCAGCGGAAAATTCCTCTCCTAGTAAAGTTTTCAATATGTATGCGTTACCAGGGACGCATCTGACCACGCGAAAGGGACCTTCCCAGTTAGGGGACCATTTGCCGACTTCACTGTATTTAGTTCCAATCGGCAATAGCGCTTTCCAAACCAAATCGCCTTCTGCAAATTGCCTGACTTTTACTTTCTTGTTATAGTACTTGGCAACCCGCAGTTTGTTCTTCTCAATGTTTTCTAGGGCCCTAAGACGGATCATGTGTAAATCCTCTAGCTTGTCCATCATTAGGCCACTGTAATCCTTGGAGCTCAAATCTTTCTGTAACACAACCCTCCTTGAATCTGATTGCATCTCCCAAGGTAGAACCACATGGTGTCCATAAACCAATTCGTAAGGAGAGGTCTTTGTAGCTCCATGAGGGGCCATTCAGTAAGCCCATAATGCTTCACTGAGTACCGAATGCCATCTCCTTGGCTTCTGGTCGATCTTCTTCTGTATTAGCTTGATCATGATCTTATTAGAAGCCTCTGCTTGACCATTAGCTTGGGCATAATAGGGAGAAGAGTTAAACAATTTGATTCCCATGCTTTCGGCAAGTTCTCTGAACTCCAGGGACACGAATTGAGCCCCTTGATCAGTTGTGATGGTCTGAGGGATTCCAAATCGATAGATGACGTGCTCCTTGACAAATTCAACCATGTTTTCCGACGTCACCTTCTTCAGTGGGATCGCCTCAACCCATTTGGTAAAATAATCTGTAGCCAAAAGCACAAACTTATGCCCCTTGCTAGATGGTGGATTAATCCTGGCCAATCAAGTCTATACCCCTACCCCCGAATGGCCATGGCTTGATGATGGGATTCAACGCCGATGCGGGGACCCTTTGAATATTTCCAAACCTTTGGCAATCCTGACATCCTTTGTAATACTCAAAGCAATCCTCTAATATCGTCGGCCAAAAGCACCCAACTTGCCTGACAACCCATTTCATGCGGTAGGCCGATTGGTGTGCTCCGCATATCCCATCATGCACTTCACTCATCATCTTCTTCGCTTCTTCTGGACCCAGGCATCGTAACAACACCCCATCTAATGATCTGTAAAACAAATTGTCATCCAGAAGAACGAAGTTTATGACCTTGTACCTGAGCTTCCTAGAGACTTTTCGGGATGGATCCTTCAAATAGTCGACGATCTCTTTTCTCCAATCATCCTCTGCAAGATCCGTCCCTAGTGCACACACATCTGCAGCAAACGCGTCTTGGTTTTCTTTGTAACCCGAGGCGCTTTGAGCCAGACTGTTCTCTTCTTCGTTATGTTCTCTAGGAATATGCTGTAGAGTTACCAACGGAAAGCTTTTCAAGATTTCCCCCGCATTCCTCGTAGTAACTCCTCGCGTCTCACTTTTGCATTCGTATTGGCCGTTCAATTGCTTGATCACCAGCTCTGAATCTCCATAAACCTCAACTGAAACGGCCCCGACTTCTCTCAAATATTGAAGCCCTCGAAGTAATGCTTCGTATTCAGCCTGATTATTTGTGACAGTGGGCTGTATAGGGATGGCAAATTCAAACATCTCACCTCTAGGCGAAATCAGTAGGATTCCTACTCCCCCACCTTTACCACATGACGATCCATCAAAAAATAAAGCCCAAGGAGTAATTTCGAGCAAATCAATTGATGGATCGCGATGTTCGCTATGAAATCGGCAATGATCTGACCTTTGATAGCTTTTGCCGATTCGAACTTCAACTCGAATTCGATAAAGCCAAAATCCATTTGCCAATCCTCGCCGTTCAAAATTGGCATAGATAACATATGTTTTATTACATCAAACTTGGAATACACAGTGCATTCGGCATTCAACAAGTAGTGCCGAAACTTTGTACACGAGTAGTATACGCACGTACACGCCTTCTCTACAGCCGAATACATGGTCTCAAGATCAAGTAATTTTCGGCTAAGATATGCTACTACCCGTTCCTTTCCTTCGAATTCTTGAATAAGGGCCGATCCAATGGTTTGGGTATCGGCCGCCACGTACAACTTAAAAGGCTTATCCAGTTGAGGAGGGACCAGCACTGGTGGCTCCTTCATGTATTGCTTGATTTCATCGAAAGCCTTTTGTTGTTCGTCGCCCCGGGTGAACTTCTGATCCTTCTTTAGCTTCAACAAAGTGGAGAGAATGGCAAAACTTTGTGTGACAAATTTGAAATGAATCTCCTCACGAAGTTAATTTTGCCAAGCAGTGATTGTAACTCCTTGAGATTAGTTGGCGGAACAACTTCATCGATGGCCTTCATGCTCTTCTTGCCAACTTCAATCCCCCTTTGTGGACCAAAAATCCCAAGAACTCTCCAGCTGATACCCCAAAAGCGCACTTATTTGGATTCATCTTTAAGCCATGCTTTCGGGTACACTCCAAGGTCCTTTTCACATCTTCCAAATGTGTGTCATGACTTAGGGACTTGATCACCACATCATCAATGTAAATTTCCACAATTTTGCCGATCAACTCGTGAAAAATGTAATTCATGGCTCACTGATAAGTTGCACCGGCATTCTTCAATCCAAAAGTCATTACTATCAATTCAAATAGGTCTATATGACCAGGGCATCTGAAGGCCGTCTTCGATATATCCTCTCTCGCCATGAAAATTTGGTTGTATCCCGCATTGCCGTCCATGAAACCGATAACCTTGTGCCCGGCAGCTAGCCGTCAACCAACAAATCGGCAATAGGCATGGGGTAACCATCCATCGGAGTAGCTCGTTCAAGTCCCCGAAGTCTATGCACCCTCATTTTTCCATTCTTCTTGTAAACAGGGACAATGTTAGAAATCCACTCCGCATATCTGCATGGCCGAACGAAGTTTGCATCAAGTAATCTTTCAACTTCTTTCTTCACATCGGCTAATACCTCATCCTTGTAGATTTTCCGGGGTGGTTGCTTGTACGGTTTGAAACCAGATTTGATGGGCAACCTATGCTCAACAATGGAACGATCCAGTCCAGGCATCTCCGAATAATCCCAGGCGAAGCAATCTTTATATTCCTTGAGCAGCTTGATTAATTCCTTCCTGAAGTCTGGCTGCAAGTCTGCACTGATGAACGTCGGCCTTGGCTTATCACCGCTTCCAATGTCAACTTCTTCTAATTTGTCAGCCGACATAAATCCTCGCCCCAACTTGCCGTCAGTGCCATCGACGGGGTTCTCCATTAGAAATTACTATAAGAGCCGACTGCTTGAATCGGTCCGTTGATCGCCGCCGACGGTTCAACAGGACCTTCTCCCCACTCTTTCCCTGAGAAACAGTCAATGCCTTGATACTCCCAGAAAGCTGGTTCCATGTTCGCAACACTCACGGAGTCATCTGCTTGGACAACCTCAATATCATCATCCACCCACCGGATGAGCCGCCGATGCATGGTGGATGGGACGCAAGCAATTGGCATGAATCCGGTCCCCGTCCAAGCGAGGGTTGTAGGCTCCTTTACCTTTGATAACAAAGAAGGTCGTGAGCGTGTCTTGGACCCGATCATCAAATCCACGTGAGCGCATCCCTTCGTGTCCGAAGGATTCCCGCCGAAATCGTTCGGGATTATGCTTGTAGGCGTCGATCGCTAGGGCCCATGCCAAGTTTCCCGAAGGTGGTGTACGGCATTACGTTGACCACCGCTCCACCGTCGACAAACATCTTGGTCAATGGCTTGCCATTGACATATCCCCTCAAGTACAGCGGCCTCATGTGTCGATTTTTGGCCGGTTTGTCGAAGACGGCTTGCTTGGCTAGCACCAGCTGCGCCATCATCCCCTCGATTTGCTCATCATCCAGGGACGCCTCCTCCTGCACAACCTGGTTAGCGGGGGCCATGAATTCGTTCGGTAGAAAATATACCATGCATGTTGGAGCCGAACGCTTTGACCCTTCAGGCTGATCCTTTGGACGCCACACCTGCTTCGTTTGGATCCCAGCCTGCCTTAGTTCACGGTTCCTCAAGCGTTGAACCCGTCTCTTCTGACTTCTCCTTAGGCCAGGCGGGCACCATTGCCCCTTCTGCCAGATGTACTCGTCTTCGTCCTCCTCTTGATCAGCCCACCTTAAATCAGCTTGCCTTTTTCTGGGATGATCAATGATTTCAATGTTTTGGCATCGATCCTCGTTAGGATGGATCCTTCCAATTCTCTCATGGACGGATCGGCGATTGGCGGTCTCCTGCCTGTACTCAAAATACCTGTCACTGCATTCGTGCGCTTCCTCGCCGTGGGCGCTTCAAACCCTCGTTCCAACAAAGGCCTAAAGAACGCACATCCCCAGTGCGCGCGCTCCTGCTCGCGCGTGTATTGCTCCAGGTCTCTTCTGTGTGCTTCCTCTTTGGCTCTGCGCCTCTCCTCCTCGCATCGTCGCTTCTGGTAGCGCTCTTTTTCCAACTGGCGCTGCCACTTGTTGAGGAGGATGCGCGTGGTCACCCCGGGGCTTGGTTCCGGATGATTCCCCCGCTTCGATGTGGCTTTTGAGAATGCGGGGGGGGGGGGGGGCTTCACCATGCACCTCGCTCCAAAGTTATTTGTCGCTCCGGTCCACCGTTCCATCCCCGCCTAGCCCCGGCCGAGGTCAAGACTTTGACCTTGCCCTTCTCCCTCGCCCGTCACCATGTTGACGGAAAAGCCCACCATGTTCCGAGGGAAGGGGTGGCCATCCAGCCTTCATCTTGTTGTCAAATTTGAGGTGTCCCTCCCGGATGGCTTTCTCAATCCTCATCCCGAAGACCCCGCAGCCGTTGATGGAGTGTGAGTTCCCGTCGTGGAAGCCGCAAAGAACGCTTCTCCTTCACCCCATCGGACCGAAGCATGGAGCGCCCCTCGGTGCAATCCGATTCGGCCTTCCTTCACTAGGAGCTCAAACAGCCTTGTCGGCCTTCGTGATGTCGAAATCGTAGGTGCCTTTGGTCCGTTTGACCCGCCGTTGATTCATCGTTAATGGCTCTTTCCCCCACATGATTTCGGCCGCGGCCACATCCAGCTCATCATCGAATCTTCTATCGATCGGCCTTGTCCAAGAACTCGGTTGTAGATGTCCGCCACGTCATGCCGCTTGCCAAACCCGGCATCCTTCTCAAAGCCATACGCTTGGTTGCTCATTAATGAGAGCTTTTGAGACAAACTCGGCCCATGTTTTCAAACTCCATACCAAACAAGTTCCACGCACGGCCGGCAAAGTCCCGGCGACGGCCATGTCGGCCAACCGGTCATCCGGCAAGTTGAGCGAAAAGCACATGCCCTTAACTTCCCCGAATCTCCCGAGAAATTCCAAAGGGCGTCTCGCCGGCCTCTCGCTTCGTGGGTGGCAAGGTCGATCGGCCTTCTTCTCCGAGCCGCCGCCGAAATAATGGGCGTGGAATTTCCGTTCCAGGTCCTTCCATCCGCTAACCGACTCGTGGGCAAGGACGAGAACCACCGGAACGCCGGCCCATCACTGACGCGGGGAAGTATCTGACCCTGAACGCTTCCTCAGCTGAACATTCTCCGAGCTGCATCAGGTAACGAGCAATGTGCTCCACCGTGCTTGTGTCGTCTTGCCCGGAAAATTTCGTGAACTCCGTCGGAGGCTTCACCCTTGGCGGAAGGAGCACGTTGAAGTACCACTCTGGGAACGGCGGCTTGTAGGCAGGTCCCTGCATTTTCGGTTTGAGGCCGAACTGATTTTGCATCAACTCGGCCATCTTCCACGCCAGGGCGTCGTCCTCCTGTGTGCCCGCAGCTGGTGTGTAACCTGGATGCGGGAAAGCGTCGATGTCTCCGTAGTTTCCCACCTCATGGTAGCCTCCGCCGTATAGGTTCCTCTGTAGCCGCTGCTTGCCGAGCAATCCCCGTGGCCGGAGGCGAGCGGGGCCCCGGTGCGAGCCGAACGCTATTTCCCCGTACGTGGGCTGGTACGGGTTCGGCTGTTGCACAAGTTGACCCGTGCCGCCCGCGGTGGTGGCCGGATTGGTTGTCCTCCCGAGGCCCGTAGTGGGGGCCGAACCGGCCGACCCCCGCGCCTTGCGAGAGGAGGCCGGGAAAGCTTGACTCCCGGCGCCCTCCGAGGAGGAGGTCGGGACCGGGCCGGCTCCGTAATGGTGGTCGAGAGCTTGACTCGCCCAATTCCACGCGTGCCCGCTTGGATGGGTGCCTTGCCGAATGCCTCGCTCCATGCCCGGGCCAAAGACAGCCACGATCATTTGCTGGAACGCACCAAGGAAAGCTTTGTGGTGCTTGCTCAAAATGTGATCCACGTAATCCCGAACGCTTGCGGCATTCCTCTCTCTCCCCGCCGGGTTGTGGCGTCGCTCTCCCCCCTGGCAACAATACCCTGGGCATGTCATTCTTCAGGTAGGGGACGCCACTTCTGTTCTTCTTGAAAGACAGCAGACACTTCTGCTGGAATTGGTCCACGACGTCCTGGAGCTGCTGCCGTTGTTCAGGAGAGAGATCTTCAATGTTGACATCCATGATGTCCGCGATTTCAGGCATCTTGATCTTTTCGGCTGTGTCCCACTTGGCGTGCCAAAAGTGTGTTGACGCAAAACGTGCACCTAGTGCCAAGCACACAGCAAGCCGAACAAGTTGACTTCACACGCGCGAAGAATCACGAGACGTGCCAGTCAATTTTCCCTGAAAATTAACAAAAGACAAAGTAGTTAGATACCAAAGCTTGGAACTTGCCGGTGGTACCGCACGGTTCCATATTTACGGCCACAAAGCCGTATGAGGTGACATACAGCCTATGTAAAGCTATCTCACAAAAAAACCGAAACCATTCGGGAGCTTTCAACAGAAAAGTAACATAGCCGAATGGATGACGCAAGCATGACGGCGATCGGTCTTTGTTTAGAGCAAAGATGTACGCGTGCAAGATCACGACCGATCCCCATGGTGATTAACATTAAATAAATAAATAAAGTAAAGCACGAGCATAAACATGTAATAAACAAGCATGCATAGATCCAAAGCACTAGTCTACCGCATGTCTAGGTACTTTAAAAACCCGTCGGGTACGATGCCAAGCAAATCTATCCAGCGCATGATACAACTTGCATGGGGATCGCACCACTTTCCACAAATAGATCTATCCACCGCATGATACAATCTAAATATGGAATGCTAAAAGCATACATTGTTTAGAGCATGAATTACGCACGTGTTTTACTCATGAGAAACATAACCGAATACGACTGAACAGCCGATTCGGGGTCCATGAAGAAGGAACAAACATTACCAAGCGAAATAAATCTATCAGATTGATTTGAAATCTAATCCACCGGATGCTAGTTCCAAAGCAATCCAAAAACCTGCATCTACCGCATGATACTCAGTTCTTTCAAGATTTATTCCCACGTTAGCAAGCTTGAACCCGCAACACGTGACAACCTAGATCGATTCGGTTTCGGCTATCGGAAAGCACAAGATCCACGTGTTAAAGCACGAATTCTACTCGCATAAGGATCACAAGAGGGATAAAGCCGATCCAAACCCATCTAGATTGGGCAAAAGATGTTACATGAATTTAAACATAAAGTAAAAACTAAAAGCAACACGGGGTAACTTGATGAATCTATTGGATCTTGCCAAAATCCAATAGAGCCGATAACTAGCTTCAAGCTAGATCTTAGCCTACCGCATGGCTCATGACCTAACAAGAAACCCTCTTGAACCAAGCTTGAATCTACCGCATGACACGAAGCATGGTAACAAGACTACTTGCATCAGATCTAAATCCACCGCATGATACTAGATATGATACAAGGTTGCCGGTACTCACGGAGGTCGATGAATCGATGAACCCTCTCGAAGAACTCGAGGACACGACAAATGGACTCTAGGGTTTGGCGTAAGGCCGGTTTGTATTGAAGAATGATTGTGTTTTTTTACATACATTCAGGGCTCATATTTATACCCTGCCAAGTACAACTTCGAATGGATTTGTTGCCTAACTTATCTCTAAGCTTGATCGCCTATCCATCCATTCGTCCTTCCTGCTTGAGCCACGTCACCGTCCAATCCCGCAAAATCAGCTCAACTGTTCCCATGCCGAACGGAAGCAGACAGCCGACCGCGGATCTTTCTGCCGAATACATCTGAAAAAACCTTTCCTTCCACCAGACGGACTCCTCATCGAGCCGGACCCACAAGTCAGACTCTTTACCAAATTTTGGTGTTAACACATGCCCCTTCAATTGCGGGATAAAAGTGATTTTGTTCCGGAATTGACTCCAGCCACAAACATTTTCAAATCGAATCTGTCAACACCTGCTCTCTCTCTTCGCAATCCGCCGGAATCTTCGTCTGGATCCAAACCCTAGATCCCCTTATTCCGAGCTCAAATCCCCAATGGCGGCCCAAAACCAAGCTGCTCAGGTAAATTTTCCTCCCGTAAGCTTCAATCGGCATTTAAGTTTCAATTTTACCTGAGATTTCTTTTCTGCTTTCCTTCATGCGCATTCTTAAATGTGATGCTGAATGACCCATTCGGCAAAGAAATGCTAATACCCGAATGGCACTTTGACTCTCCTTAGCCGAGCCAGTCAACCGAATACGACTCAGCCTAGAACTCCAAACGGCCCATTGGCGGATTGGTCAAGGAAACCTTTCCACCTTCCGATTTTCTTGGGATATGCGCCACGATCCAGAGCCACGACTTGAGGCCACGATCTGTTTTGCCAGGCCTATAAATGAAACCGTAGGTGCCCCTAGCTCTCCACCAAGCCTTTAGCTCTCGAATCTTTGCCAATCTCAACTCTTTTTCTTTCCCAAACAGTGCACATCCCGTAGCAAAGATGGTGCGCCGCCTCAACCGACGTCGCGCCTCCGATGAGGCGGAGGGGAGCAGCCGCCAATGCGCTCCGGAGGCAATGATTGTCGATTCCTCTTCTTTGATTCATCTTTGATCTTCTTATTGCCTTGACGATCATCCCCTTTTTAGGTTGATCTAGTGGAATCCATCTCCCCGCACCGGCCGCCGCCCTTCCGGCGACTCCTCGAGTCCGACGCGCCACTCCCCCGTGCCCTACGGGGAACTCGACGCTCTCCGCTTCAAGGCGGAACTGGAGACGGCCCAGCGCGAGCTGGAGGACGTCTCCAAAAAGGCGGGCATAGCCGAGTTGGAGTGGGAAGACCAGCGCAAGCAGCTGCTGGAGACCATCGACGGTACAGCTCTGAAATCAATCCTTGATCCAATCCGGCTCTCGATGCTAATCTCCTTCTTTCTTGCACCTTGCAGCCCGCGATGCCGAGCTCAACCAGCTGAAGATGCTGGTGGAGCAGCTGGCCGACAAGGTGAACGCCCGCGGTGACACGCCGGCGGAGCGCCTTGCCGCGGTGGAGCACCGCGTTGATGAGGTGGCCACCCATGGCGTTCGCTTGGGCACCACCCCCGGGCCTCCGGGCCGCCATGGCGACGCACACGGACGTCGACTACTCCACCAGGCCGCGCGGCTTCCGGGGCGGCGCGCCGGAAGACATCGAGGAGATTGAGCTCATCTTGGAGCGCCTTGATGGCCACGGCGACGCCATTGCCGAAATCACTCATCCCCAATCCGTGGCCGAACTGTGCTTTTTGACTAGATTGTATTAGGGATGTTTGAATATCGGCAATAAATAAAGAACTTTTGAATTCTGTGCTCGTATCGCGATGATTTTTCTTCATGTTTGCATCCGTGAATCTTGTTTTTCCTTAAACGTATCCGGAACTATCTTGAGCCGAACACGCGAGAACGGATGCCCCTTGGTGCAAAAATCCACGTAAGATCCCCGAATCGGCAATCCGTAAGTACCGTTCAAGTGAAAACCCTTCGCATTTGGGGAAAAACCCCCGCCGCTTGGTATTCCAACAGTGTACGCTGGCCAGTCATCACTCCCAATGCACCCCTTCGGTCAATAAAATAGCCCGCTGGGACGCCCTGCAAATCCACTCGCACACTCATCCATCACTTCTCATCTCCTCCCCCGTCTCCAGAGGAGAAAACCCCAAGGCCATGGACAAAGGCAAGCAGCCTCAGGAGAGCAGCGCCCCAAAGAAACGCACGATTCGAAGGTGAGTTACCCTTGATTTGCTCCTTGTCTCCGATATGATCTTGCATTTTACCTCTTCTCTTCCTCTTCTTCTTTCAGCCTTGATTTACTTTCTGAAGAAATCATCGGGACCGAAGACGTGCCTGAGTACATCTCCTCCGATTCCTCCCTCGAAGCAGAGGAGGCTACGCCTGAACAGAGGACCAACCATCAACTGCGCCGCCGCGTTCGGCACCTGGAGCACGGTCTCAGGGACGTCACCGCTCGTTGCCAAGCCGAACGCGAGCGTCGCATGGCTCTGGGGGAACTAGTAGGGGGTAAACATTTCTGACTCCTTCTTGACTTCGTGCTCACATCTGGATTTCTTGCCCCTAACACCCACTCCTCTGTTTTAGATGTCTCTGACAGGTACAACAACTTGAAAACGGCTTGGGACAGCTTAGTGGAGGCCGCAAATCATGGTCACCCCCGTGCATTCCAAGTCGCCGTCACGGTGGTCTTGGAGCAATCGAAGAGGGAGCAAGCCGAAGAAGCAAAGAAAAGATTGAATCATACTTTAGCTTCTTTCTCCACGCCTTCTTCTTCCCACCTCCTCGTAGTCTAGATCGCCAGGGTCGTTGGATGTAAACCTGCAAGAGGCAGTTGTAAAGTAGTTTGGTGCTAAGGGCAATGCATCTAGGCACTGGCCATTTCTCCTGTTTGTATATTTTGTTCTGAAGGCGGCCTCGCTCTTGAGCGCCGGCTATCTCTTGTGTCATATGCTTGTAATCCCACTGCTGGTGATCATCGATCAATTTCAATACTAGGATAATATTTCTTCAAATATCTCCCATTTATTGCAGCGGAAAATTCCTCTCCTAGTAAAGTTTTCAATATGTATGCGTTACCAGGGACGCATCTGACCACGCGAAAGGGACCTTCCCAGTTAGGGGACCATTTGCCGACTTCACTGTATTTAGTTCCAATCGGCAATAGCGCTTTCCAAACCAAATCGCCTTCTGCAAATTGCCTGACTTTTACTTTCTTGTTATAGTACTTGGCAACCCGCAGTTTGTTCTTCTCAATGTTTTCTAGGGCCCTAAGACGGATCATGTGTAAATCCTCTAGCTTGTCCATCATTAGG
This sequence comes from Cenchrus americanus, assembly GCA_947561735.1. NCBI lineage: Eukaryota > Viridiplantae > Streptophyta > Magnoliopsida > Poales > Poaceae > Cenchrus > Cenchrus americanus. The sequence continues at coordinate 62,267,130 of OX387245.1, read as the reverse complement.
CCACTGTAATCCTTGGAGCTCAAATCTTTCTGTAACACAACCCTCCTTGAATCTGATTGCATCTCCCAAGGTAGAACCACATGGTGTCCATAAACCAATTCGTAAGGAGAGGTCTTTGTAGCTCCATGAGGGGCCATTCAGTAAGCCCATAATGCTTCACTGAGTACCGAATGCCATCTCCTTGGCTTCTGGTCGATCTTCTTCTGTATTAGCTTGATCATGATCTTATTAGAAGCCTCTGCTTGACCATTAGCTTGGGCATAATAGGGAGAAGAGTTAAACAATTTGATTCCCATGCTTTCGGCAAGTTCTCTGAACTCCAGGGACACGAATTGAGCCCCTTGATCAGTTGTGATGGTCTGAGGGATTCCAAATCGATAGATGACGTGCTCCTTGACAAATTCAACCATGTTTTCCGACGTCACCTTCTTCAGTGGGATCGCCTCAACCCATTTGGTAAAATAATCTGTAGCCAAAAGCACAAACTTATGCCCCTTGCTAGATGGTGGATTAATCTGGCCAATCAAGTCTATACCCCAGCCCCTGAATGGCCATGGCTTGATGATGGGATTCAACGCTGATGCAGGGACCCTTTGAATATTTCCAAACCTTTGGCAATCCTGACATCCTTTGTAATACTCAAAGCAATCCTCTAATATCGTCGGCCAAAAGCACCCAACTTGCCTGACAACCCATTTCATGCGGTAGGCCGATTGGTGTGCTCCGCATATCCCATCATGCACTTCACTCATCATCTTCTTCGCTTCTTCTGGACCCAGGCATCGTAACAACACCCCATCTAATGATCTGTAAAACAAATTGTCATCCAGAAGAACGAAGTTTATGACCTTGTACCTGAGCTTCCTAGAGACTTTTCGGGATGGATCCTTCAAATAGTCGACGATCTCTTTTCTCCAATCATCCTCTGCAAGATCCGTCCCTAGTGCACACACATCTGCAGCAAACGCGTCTTGGTTTTCTTTGTAACCCGAGGCGCTTTGAGCCAGACTGTTCTCTTCTTTGTTATGTTCTCTAGGAATATGCTGTAGAGTTACCAACGGAAAGCTTTTCAAGATTTCCCTGCATTCCTCGTAGTAACTCCTCAGTGCCTCACTTTTGCATTCGTATTGGTCGTTCAATTGCTTGATCACCAGCTCTGAATCTCCATAAACCTCAACTGAAACGGCCCCGACTTCTCTCAAATATTGAAGCCCTCGAAGTAATGCTTCGTATTCAACCTGATTATTTGTGACAGTGGGCTGTATAGGGATGGCAAATTCAAACATCTCACCTCTAGGCGAAATCAGTAGGATTCCTACTCCCCCACCTTTACCACATGACGATCCATCAAAAAATAAAGCCCAAGGAGTAATTTCGAGCAAATCAATTGATGGATCGCGATGTTCAGTTATGAAATCGGCAATGATCTGACCTTTGATAGCTTTTGCCGATTCGAACTTCAACTCGAATTCTGATAAAGCCAAAATCCATTTGCCAATCCTGCCGTTCAAAATTGGCATAGATAACATATGTTTTATTACATCAAACTTGGAATACACAGTGCATTCGGCATTCAACAAGTAGTGCCGAAACTTTGTACACGAGTAGTATACGCACAGACACAGCTTCTCTACAGCCGAATACATGGTCTCAAGATCAAGTAATTTTCGGCTAAGATATGCTACTACCCGTTCCTTTCCTTCGAATTCTTGAATAAGGGCCGATCCAATGGTTTGGGTATCGGCCGCCACGTACAACTTAAAAGGCTTATCCAGTTGAGGAGGGACCAGCACTGGTGGCTCCTTCATGTATTGCTTGATTTCATCGAAAGCCTTTTGTTGTTCGTCGCCCCAGGTGAACTTCTGATCCTTCTTTAGCTTCAACAGTGGAGAGAATGGCAAAACTTTGTGTGACAAATTTGAAATGAATCTCCTCACGAAGTTAATTTTGCCAAGCAGTGATTGTAACTCCTTGAGATTAGTTGGCGGAACAACTTCATCGATGGCCTTCATGCTCTTCTTGCCAACTTCAATCCCCCTTTGTGGACCAAAAATCCCAAGAACTCTCCAGCTGATACCCCAAAAGCGCACTTATTTGGATTCATCTTTAAGCCATGCTTTCGGGTACACTCCAAGGTCCTTTTCACATCTTCCAAATGTGTGTCATGACTTAGGGACTTGATCACCACATCATCAATGTAAATTTCCACAATTTTGCCGATCAACTCGTGAAAAATGTAATTCATGGCTCACTGATAAGTTGCACCGGCATTCTTCAATCCAAAAGTCATTACTATCAATTCAAATAGGTCTATATGACCAGGGCATCTGAAGGCCGTCTTCGATATATCCTCTACTGCCATGAAAATTTGGTTGTATCCCGCATTGCCGTCCATGAAACTGATAACCTTGTGCCCGGCAGCAGCGTCAACCAACAAATCGGCAATAGGCATGGGGTAACCATCCATCGGAGTAGCTCTGTTCAAGTCCCTGAAGTCTATGCAGACCCTCATTTTTCCATTCTTCTTGTAAACAGGGACAATGTTAGAAATCCACTCCGCATATCTGCATGGCCGAACGAAGTTTGCATCAAGTAATCTTTCAACTTCTTTCTTCACATCGGCTAATACCTCATCCTTGTAGATTTTCCGGGGTGGTTGCTTGTACGGTTTGAAACCAGATTTGATGGGCAACCTATGCTCAACGATGGAACGATCCACCTGGCATCTCCGAATAATCCCGTGCGAAGCAATCTTTATATTCCTTGAGCAACCTTTGATTAATTCCTTCCTGAAGTCTGGCTGCAAGTCTGCACTGATGAACGTCGGCCTTGGCTTATCACCGCTTCCAATGTCAACTTCTTCTAATTTGTCAGCCGACATAAATCCTCGCCCCAACTTGCCGTCAGTGCCATCGACGGGGTTCTCCATTAGAAATTACTATAAGAGCCGACTGCTTGAATCGGCTGTTGATCGCTGCTGACAGGTTCAACAGGACCTTCTCCCCACTCTTTCCCTGAGAAACAGTCAATGCCTTGATACTCCCAGAAAGCTGGTTCCATGTTCGCAACACTCACGGAGTCATCTGCTTGGACAACCTCAATATCATCATCCACCCACTGGATGAGCTGCTGATGCATGGTGGATGGGACGCAGCAATTGGCATGAATCCAGTCCCGTCCAAGCAGTAGGTTGTAGGCTCCTTTACCTTTGATAACAAAGAAGGTCGTGAGCAGTGTCTTGGACCCGATCATCAAATCCACGTGAGCGCATCCCTTCGTGTCTGAAGGATTCCCAGCGAAATCGTTCAGTATTATGCTTGTAGGCGTCAGATCGCTTGGGCCCATGCCCAGTTTTCCTGAAGGTGGTGTACGGCATTACGTTGACTGCCGCTCCACCGTCGACAAACATCTTGGTCAATGGCTTGCCATTGACATATCCCCTCAAGTACAGCGGCCTCATGTGTCGATTTTTGGCCGGTTTGTCGAAGACGGCTTGCTTGGCTAGCACCAGCTGCGCCATCATCCCCTCGATTTGCTCATCATCCAGGGACGCCTCCTCCTGCACAACCTGGTTAGCGGGGGCCATGAATTTGTTCGGTAGAAAATATACCATGCATGTTGGAGCCGAACGCTTTGACCCTTCAGGCTGATCCTTTGGACGCCACACCTGCTTCGTTTGGATCCCAGCCTGCCTTAGTTCACGGTTCCTCAAGCGTTGAACCCGTCTCTTCTGACTTCTCCTTAGGCCAGGCGGGCACCATTGCCCCTTCTGCCAGATGTACTCGTCTTCGTCCTCCTCTTGATCAGCCCACCTTAAATCAGCTTGCCTTTCTCTGGGATGATCAATGATTTCAATGTTTTGGCACCGATCCTTGTTAGGATGGATCCTTCCAATTCTCTCATGGACGGATCGGCGATTGGCAGTCTCCTGCCTGTACTCAAAATACCTGTCACTGCATTCGTGCGCTTCCTCGCCGTGGGCGGCTTCAAACCCTCGTTCCAACAGTGCCTAAAGAACGCACATCCCCGAAGGCGCGCGCTCGCTCGCGCGTGTATTGCTCCGTGTCTCTTCGTGTGCTTCCTCTTTGGCTCTGCGCCTCTCCTCCTCGCATCGTCGCTTCTGGTAGCGCTCTTTTTCCAACTGGCGCTGCCACTTGTTGAGGAGGATGCGCGTGGTCACCCTGGGCTTGGTTCTGGATGATTCCCCGGCTTCAATGTGGCTTTTGAGAATGCGGGGGGGGGGGGGGGGGGCTTCACCATGCACCTGCTCCAAAGTTATTTGTCGCTCCGGGTCCACTGTTCCATCCTGCCTAGCCCTGGCTGAGGTCAAGACTTTGACCTTGCCCTTCTCCTCAGCCGTCACCATGTTGACGGAAAAGCCCACCATGTTCTGAGGGAAGGGGTGGCCATCCAGCTTCATCTTGTTGTCAAATTTGAGGTGTCCCTCCTGGATGGCTTTCTCAATCCTCATCCTGAAGACCCTGCAGTCGTTGATGGAGTGTGAGTTCCTGTCGTGGAAGCCGCAGTAACGCTTCTCCTTCACCCCATCGGACCGAAGCATGGAGCGCCCCTCAGGCAATCTGATTCGGCCTTCCTTCACTAGGAGCTCAAACAGCTTGTCAGCCTTCATGATGTCGAAATCGTAGGTGCCTTTGGTCTGTTTGACCCAGCGTTGATTCATCGTTAATGGCTCTTTCCCCCACATGATTTCGGCTGCGGCCACATCCAGTTCATCATCAGAATCTTCTATCAGATCGGCCTTGTCCAAGAACTGGTTGTAGATGTCCGCCACGTCATGCTGCTTGCCAAACCTGGCATCCTTCTTGAAGCCATACGCTTGGTTGCTCATTAATGAGAGCTTTTGAGACAGCTGGCCCAGGTTTTCAAACTCCATACCAAACAGTTTCTCACGCACGGCCAGCAGCATCCCGGCGACGGCCATGTCGGCCAACTGGTCATCTGGCAAGTTGAGCGAAAAGCACATGCCCTTAACTTCCCTGAATCTCCTGAGAAATTCCAGTGGCGTCTCGCTGGCCTCTGCTTCGGGGTGGCAAGGTCGATCAGCTTCTTCTCTGAGCTGCCGCTGAAATAATGGGCGTGGAATTTCCGTTCCAGGTCCTTCCATCTGCTAACTGACTCAGGGGCAAGGACGAGAACCACTGGAACGCCGGGCCCATCACTGACGCGGGGAAGTATCTGACCCTGAACGCTTCCTCAGCTGAACATTCTCCGAGCTGCATCAGGTAACGAGCAATGTGCTCCACCGTGCTTGTGTCGTCTTGCCCGGAAAATTTCGTGAACTCCGTCGGAGGCTTCACCCTTGGCGGAAGGAGCACGTTGAAGTACCACTCTGGGAACGGCGGCTTGTAGGCAGGTCCCTGCATTTTCGGTTTGAGGCCGAACTGATTTTGCATCAACTCGGCCATCTTCCGCGCCAGGGCGTCGTCCTCCTGTGTGCCCGCAGCTGGTGCGTAACCTGGATGCGGGAAAGCGTCGATGTCTCCGTAGTTTCCCACCTCATGGTAGCCTCCGCCGTATAGGTTCCTCTGTAGCCAGTTGCTTGCCGGAGCAATCCTGTGGCCGGAGGCGAGCGGGGCCCCAGGCGAGCCGAACGCTATTTCCCCGTACGTGGGCTGGTACGGGTTCGGGCCGTTGCACGAAGCTGACCCGTGCCGCCCGCGGTGGTGGCCGGATTGGTTGTCCTCCCCGAGGCCCGTAGTGGGGGCCGAACCGGCCGACCCCCGGCCGCCTTGCGGAGGAGGCCGGAAAGCTTGACTCCCGGCCGCCTCCGAGGAGGAGGTCGGACCGGCCGGCTCCGTAATGGTGGTCGAGAGCTTGACTCGCCCAATTCCACGGTGCCCGCTTGGATGGGTGCCTTGCCGAATGCCTCGCTCCATGCCCGGGCCAAAGACAAACCACGATCATTTGCCGGAACGCACCAAGGAAAGCTTTGTGGTGCTTGCTCAAAACGTGATCCACGGAATCCCGAACGCTTGCGGCATTCCTCTCTCTCCCCGCCGGGTTGTGGCGTCGCTCTCCCCCCGGCAACAATACCCCGGGCATGTCATTCTTCGGTAGGGGACGCCACTTCGTTCTTCTTGAAAGACAAAGCAGACACTTCGCTCGGAATTGGTCCACGACGTCCCGGAGCCGCTGCCGTTGTTCAGGAGAGAGGTCTTCAATGTTGACATCCATGATGTCCGCGATTTCAGGCATCTTGATCTTTTCGGCTGTGTCCCACTGGGCGTGCCAAAAGTGTGTTGACGCAAAACGTGCACCTAGCGCCAAGCACACAGCAAGCCGAACAAGTTGACTTCACACGCGCGAAGAATCACGAGACGTGCCAGTCAATTTTCCCTGAAAATTAACAAAAGACAAAGTAGTTAGATACCAAAGCTTGGAACTTGCCGGGTGGTACCAGACAGTTCCATATTTACGGCCACAAAGCCAGATGAGGTGACATACAGCTATGTAAAGCTATCTGCCAGCAAACTGAAACCATTCGGGAGCTTTCAACAGGAAAAGTAACATAGCCGAATGGATGACGCAAGCATGACGGCGATCGGTCTTTGTTTAGAGCAAAGATGTACGCGTGCAAGATCACGACCGATCCCCATGGTGATTAACATTAAATAAATAAATAAAGTAAAGCACGAGCATAAACATGTAATAAACAAGCATGCATAGATCCAAAGCACTAGTCTACCGCATGTCTAGGTACTTTAAAAACCCGTCGGGTACGATGCCAAGCAAATCAATCCAGCGCATGATACAACTTGCATGGGGATCGCACCACTTTCCACAAATAGATCTATCCACCGCATGATACAATCTAAATATGGAATGCTAAAAGCATACATTGTTTAGAGCATGAATTACGCACGTGTTTTACTCATGAGAAACATAACCGAATACGGCTGAACAGCCGATTCGGGGTCCATGAAGAAGGAACAAACATTACCAAGCGAAATAAATCTATCAGATTGATTTGAAATCTAATCCACCGGATGACTAGTTCCAAAGCAATCCAAAAACCTGCATCTACCGCATGATACTCAGTTCTTTCAAGATTTATTCCCACGTTAGCAAGCTTGAACCCGCAACACGTGACAACCTAGATCGATTCGGTTTCGGCTATCGGAAAGCACAAGATCCACGTGTTAAAGCACGAATTCTACTCGCATAAGGATCACAAGAGGGATAAAGCCGATCCAAACCCATCTAGATTGGGCAAAAGATGTTACATGAATTTAAACATAAAGTAAAAACTAAAAGCAACACGGGGTAACTTGATGAATCTATTGGATCTTGCCAAAATCCAATAGAGCCGATAACTAGCTTCAAGCTAGATCTTAGCCTACCGCATGGCTCATGACCTAACAAGAAACCCTCTTGAACCAAGCTTGAATCTACCGCATGACACGAAGCATGGTAACAAGACTACTTGCATCAGATCTAAATCCACCGCATGATACTAGATATGATACAAGGTTGCCGGTACTCACGGAGGTCGACGGATCGATGAACCCTCTCGAAGAACTCGACGACACGACAAATGGACTCTAGGTTTTGGCGTAAGGCCGGTTTGTATTGAAGAATGATTGTGTTTTTTTACATACATTCAGGGCTCATATTTAAACCCTGCCAAGTACAACTTCGAATGGATTTGTTGCCTAACTTATCTCTAAGCTTGATCGCCTATCCATCCATTCGTCCTTCCTGCTTGAGCCACGTCACCATCCAATCCCGCGAAATCAGCTCAACTGTTCCCTTGCCGAACGTAAGGCACGCACCGACCGCGGATCTTTCTGCCGAATACATCTGAAAAAACCTTTCCTTCCACCAGACGGACTCCTCATCGAGCCGGACCCACAAGTCAGACTCCTTAGCAAATTTTGGTGTTAACAGACGGCTCGGCGAACATTCGCTCCGTCGCCACCTCCAGCATCTCCCGGACGTTGCTCGGGAGTTCAGGGGTATCAAGGTCGATGGTGCCGATGCCAGGGAAGTCCACGTACTGGCACGCCGCCAAGTCCATCACATCCTCGACCGACGCAACGCCCGCGGCTAGTGAAGGCTCCGGCACCGTTGACGTTACAACATCACGACCCCCCGCCGGCAGGGACAGCACCGAGTCATCATCCGCGGGCACCATCACCACATCTGTGTCGCTTGGGCCGGTCCCGACTGGTGGCTCCAATGCCGCTTGGGGGCGGTCATCTCTGTCATTGTCCGTCCCTCCTCAATGACGATGGCGGTCACCGGCGGGAGCGGCGCGCCCGACTCTTCCACCACGGTGGCCTCAGCCAACCCCTCCTCGACCTGCACCGGGAGCGGCTCGGCGCATGGAGGCTGGAGACGAGGCTTCAGGGGCGTGAGGCTGAGCACACCGGTGTCGATATGCCTACAAGAAAACATAGTCAAGATTAGCAAGCAAAGCATGTCGAAGAGTTTGCGATGGAGGCCCCGAGAACGAAAACTTACATCTTGGAGCGCACCCGGGACTTCTTCGTCGGGTGGCCCGATGAGCCCTGTACGAGGGCTGCGCGCTTGGAGCCCGTCAACTCGGGGGCTACTCCACATCGATCCGCTGCCTCGACGGTGCGCTGCACTCCTCCGACTGCTCGAGGGCTGATCCTCTGGCCTCCGTCATGGCCGGGATCGACCCTCGGCCCCCGCCAGCGACGAGGAAAACACGAACATCCGGGGGCCCGCCACCCGGATAAGTAATGACTGCAGGCACTGCGGGGCGGTGCCGGAATCCGCCACTTGCGCCACGCTCGACATCGACGCCAAGTCCATCGACCTCGCCAGTGACCGACGCCTCTGCAAGGAGTCCGAGTCGGGGCGGTCGGAACCATCAAAGAGTTGGAGGACGGGAGCCAGTCGCACCTCCGATCGCCTCGGGGGGTCGGCTTGGCGGGATGCGGCTCTCCGCAACTCGGAGGCGCCCGTCCCGCTGGGCGCCACGCGAGGGCAGACCGTCCGCTGGTCTTCTCGGGTGGGGCGAACTGTTGGTCGCGAGCTTGAGCCCACATTCTTGTCGCGCGCAGCCGTCTAAGACGGTCGCGATGATGACACTTCCGTGGCGCCGGGAGGCGACAACGAGGATGACCCCGACATGTTGCTCCACTCCACCGTCGCACTGGCTACATCATCGCTCCACGACATCTCCGGCGACAGATCTTCGTTGGAGGAGATGTCGCGCTCCCCCGCCTTCTGCCTCTTGATGTGGTTGTCATTCCGATCGCGCTTGTCGATCTCGCGCTCTTTGTGTTGCGCCTTGCGCGTAGCACGCCGCCTCTCCGCGGCCACTTTGTTCCAGTTGAAGATCGCCTCCTCCGGGAGAGGCGCCTTGGCCGGAACGAGGTGCGCACACTTCAACTGTAACAACAAGAAGGCAGAGAAGTCAGTCAGAGTAAAAGGCCTATGAGAAGATTGACATCACAATGAAAACACAGAGCAAATGAGATGAATCGAGAAGACGGTGACTAACAATTTTTTCAGTCCCCTCGTGGGGGAGCATCGGGAGCAGCCGCGCCGGCAGCCACGAGTAGGTTGACCTCCCGATCACCTACGCCACACGGAGCTGGACCTCAAGCGGCAACGGGAGGGTCGGAGCGGTCACAATCCCTGTACGGGGGGGCCGGTCGGCCGTCATCTCGCAGAGACGAAGCGGTACGACTCCTTGAGCATGGTACTACCTAAGGACTTCTGCCATGGTGACCCTGACTCCTCAGAGGCGCCGCAACACCACCCAATGATCCTTGAGGATCTTCTCTTGCTCCGCTTTCATGGGGCCATCCGACCAGTTCCTCCGCGACTCCGTGATGGAGTTCCCGGTGTACGCCGGGAGCGCGAACTCGGGGGTCATTCCGCAGATAGAACCACCCCTTGTGCCAGCCGCTGTTCGAGCTGGTCAGGGACATCGGGATGTAGTCGTCGCCCCGGCCCTACTTCATCCGGAGGTTGGAGCAGCCGATCGTCGCCGCCCGAGAACCCTCCTTCAAGCACGCGAACTTGAAGAAGTATCAGAAAAGGTGCCAATGGGCACTGATTCCCAGTTACCCTTCACACGTCGCCTCGAACGCCTCCATCTGTTGAATGTTGTACGGGTTGAGGTGCTGCAGTTGAAGCTTATACTCGAAGAGGACTCTGCAGCTGAACCGCCCATGCTAGGATGGAGAAGTCGCGCTCGTGGAAGGCCATGAACGACACCACAAACCCCTTGGGGCTGGGCACCCTCCACTCCATGGCGGCGGTGAGCGGAGGAAGCTGGCCCGCCTCGACGAGACGGGGGAGCTGCTCGCGGGACACATTGGAGCGTGTCCAGTTCAACATCACGGTGGTGAAGGCTCAGGCCGATTGAAGGCGCAAGAGGTGCTGGCGTTGCAGATGCGAAGAAGCACAGGGAGCGGGATGCGAGCACAAAGGAAGAAGATAATGGGAAAGCAAAGTCCTGAACCCGAGCCCGACACGCGGTTTTAAAGGGGCAAGAGCGGCCCCTCACCTTCGACGTCGAGCCCGCCGTGTCAGCGAAACGCTCACCCACACGCGTGCACCCCAGCGAAATAGGCGCCCACTCACACGATGCCTCGATCCCCGCAGAGTACGGACCTGCAACGCCTACGTGCGGTCATGATGGAACGGTCACGTCCGTCACATCGGCCGAAATGCCTGCGCCCACTACTACACCCGCATTTACCACAACGACCACGACTACCCCGACAAGGCGTCCTCGGGCTACAACGGCTACGATCACACATAAAAGTTCACGAACGAGTTTTCTACTCACTCACGAGCTCGAGGGCTACATCCGGCAGATGCGCTCGCGCACACCCACCGAGAACACGAAGAACATAATCAACACCGGTATCGTCCAACTGAACCTGAGCGTGACTCCTTGATTCCCCCTCAGGCCACGGCGAAAGGAATTCCCTTAAACACAAGGTAACCCAACACCATTGACAACATGAAGGCCAAGATTGGCAAAGTCAAGGCCAAGATTCAAGACAAGGAAGACTAAGGACCCCGGACAAGACCCACACTGGCAAGACGTCGAGTCTACGACCAGTTGGAAACATCTTCGACCAGTTCCCTACAAGAGGGATCCCCCCGAGAAGTCTCTGCCTCGCACGAGAAGTCTTCGCCTCGCACGAGAAGTCTCCGCCTCACCCGAGAAGTCTCCACCTCGCACGACCTCCCCCCGACTCTGAAGGACCGATACGGCGAACCAGAGAGGGGGGGAGTGAATGGGAGCCGATAAAAATTCTTCTCGAAGGAGATGAAAACTCCAACAAGACGAACACGGCTTCCGACACACGTCTCCGACTCACTACCCAAGTTGGCCAAGCCCACGTAACCACTGGAGTGCCACTGGACCTAGGAACCAACACACACAGCCTTCCGACTCGAGAACGCAGCGGAACAACAAACCCCGAGTCACAGACCCACACCGGTCAGACCGGTGAGCACCACCGGTCAGACCGGTCCCTGCCGGTGAAACTGAGCAACTTTCACTAAGTGGCTCTACACCGGTCAGACCGGTGAGACACACCGGTCAGACCGATGGCAGCCTGAAAGCCCCCAAGGCACCAAACAGGCCAACCGACCACCAAACGGACCCAAACTCGAAACAGCAGCACCACGGGACAACAACGAACTCACCAAGACGTTCACCCGAGCAAAATCCCACAGAGGCTTGCACCGGTCAGACCGGTCAAGAGCACCGGTCAGACCGGTGTGGCCTGGGCAGCTCGGGATGAACACAAGACCCACGGGTCAACTTCCCCAAATCCAAATCTCGATCTCCCGAATCACTCCACGGACTTGAACAAGACTTTGGGGATATCAGGAACACCTCATGAGGAGTCCATAGCCAAGTTTAATCCCACCAAATCTCGTCCAAAAAGGAGGAATCGAAGAAATCCCGTCGAAAGCACTTCCAACCCAAGAACTCAAGAAACCCCAAAATCGAGCACTTTTTCTCACGGATTTGGGAGGGGAATCACAGCCCAAAGAACCACGAAGGGTTCCCACAAATTTCCCCCATCAAATCCCCAAGAGAAAAGCCCCGAAAACAACCCAAGGAAATCACCGAGAGAGGGCTCCGAAAATCACCACCAAGAACAACCGGGAAAAACACATCCAAACCTTGAGGAACCACGCCGAATCATCTATACATGAAACAAAGGTTCGTACAAGGTCTAGCAAGCCGCCCGATCATCCATCCCTCTCTACAAGATCTCTCCGTGAAGCTCTCTTGCTAGTCCTAAGGAAAACCTAAGGAAAATAGGTGGAAAATAGGAAAACTAATGAGCTAGGGTTCCAAGAGTTGGCTGCCAACCTCTCACCTCTTGGGTTATATAGGCGGCAACCGAATGTCCAAAATGCCCCTCTCTACTAACTAGGGATACATGCCCCTCAAGGGCGGATTCGGAATTCTTGATGTCTTCACCATCGGACGGATGCCGGCGACCGCACCCCGCGTAGCCTCGACGCAAGCGATGCGATCCCGACGCGTGTCCTCCGCTTCGAAGATTCCGGACTGCGTCGTCGCACACCGGTCAGACCGGTGCTCCTCACCGGTCAGACCGGTCCCCACCGGTTAGACCGGTCAGACCCACCGGTCAGACCGGTCTGGTGCTGCTGCAGCTCCGTCTTCGGTTCTCCGGTCTTGGCTTTGTGGATCAACCAAGGAACCCAGTGGTTTTCTGGTGAACCACCGGAAACCCCGCGAACTCGGTGTAGCCTCCGCCAATCTCCACTCATGACTTGGCTCCCACGTAGTCCCGGCTCGACCTTGGTTTTGAGGCTCAACCAAGAAACCGTCCACGACTTCATCTTGCTGTTCATGCCACCATGCGACCCGCACTTGACCCCCGCCGGCCACCGGGTCCCTCGAACAAAGCCTACTTGTCTTCTCCACACCCGGAGGCCTCACCGCGACGACCTTTCGCGCTTGTTCTTCACCCGCACCAACACGAGTCAAGCCGCAACCCGCACCCGCAATACTTAGCCAAGAATCAGTCCACGCAACGTTGTCAATCACTCATCACACAAGGAAGCGACCATCCACCGGTCCTCGAACCACACATGGTCCTCAATCTCCCCCTTGATGAGTGCATTGACAACACCCACACGAAGGTAACAAGAGAGAAAAGAAAAAGAAAAGAAACGAACAAAAAGAAACTCCAACAAGCGATCGAAAGCCAAACAAAGGCAAAGAGCAAGATCACTTGAAGAAGACAAGTCTCGGACCCCTTAGGCAAGGGCAACGGCTCGACACATCCGAGACAAAACAAAGCTCAAGCAAAGAGCACAAACCACCGAAACAAAGCTCGAAAATTCTCAAAGAACTCCCCTTGCACACATGCAAACTCCCCCTGAACCAATGCAACTACCCCTGGACGAATGCATGCAAGAAACCACATGAAACAGGACAGCTGCAGCACTTTCAGCTCACACCGGTCAGACCGGTCATCACCACCGGTCAGACCGGTGCCTTACATATGTACAGGACCAGCACTCACACCGGTCAGACCGGTGCTCATCACCGGTCAGACCGGTGAACAACAGAGCCCAGAAATGGCTCGAAACCACCTGAAAACCTTCTAAATGCGCCCGGTAAGCCATTTCAAGCTCAAACTTCTCCCCCTTGTTGGCAATGCATGAATCAAGCCAAAAATGCAAAACTTTCAACCTAGAGCTTCTCAAATATACAAAATTCAACAAAGAATGCTACACACGTCCAAATGAGCAAGTTAGATACTCTACGGCTTCGTATCGATCTCAACTACATGATCACCAAGTTTCACAACCATTGGACGAAGCTAAGATGGATTTTGGCAATTTTGCGAAAAACTTGCCTCTCATGAGCAAAGTCCTAAACATGATCAAAGCATATCAAAATGGCAAAGCCACACAAACTTCATGCTAGGACAGCTATTCTAACCATAAGACCATCACAAACACCCACAAGCACCTCATGTCATGTCAAAGCCACCGAGCCATGTGCCTACTTCTATGTATGAGACTTCTCATTGGTAGGCATCATGCAACGGTTTAGCACCCAAAGCAAATTAAATTCAACACGAGATGACATGGGAGCATATTTTCCAAGCATTTTTCATTTCATTTTCAGATTTGTAAATGGTACATGAAATGTCTTTGCGACAAAAAGGAACTTATGCTCCTCCACAAGATAAATCAAGAGGGCTAAACATTCATGATGGCAAATGAGCCTTTGGCCCCATATGATCAATAAACTAGCCATCCAATCACAAATTAAGCATAGCAAGGCCACAAAAACATGTCAAGAGCATGTGAAGGCATTTACACATGAGAGAGCATACATGTGACATTTTTCAAAAGCATAGCTATCAACCATGGATTATTCATCAAGATCATCAAGAGCTAAGCCCAACTAACCATAGCATACCAAACAAGCTCACGAAGACATATATCTCATTCCATGGTGAACAATGTATATGAGAGAAGCTTTCCTTAACCAATGCATATGATACAAAATGCATGCGATCTAAGATACAAGGATGCCTATACATCATGTTACATATGCCATGCCAAATGCAAGAAATGCACAAAGGAAAGCTATACATATGCTACAAAACCGGCTCCTCGAGGGGAGGCAAAACGGGCTCGACACCACCGGCAAAAGAAAGCTCCCACACACCCAACTCAAGAAATCAAACACACACCAAGTTCCCCCCGCAAACGAGTGAAAGTGGCTTGATCTAGGGGTTTGGTGAAAATATCGGCTAGTTGGTCATGTGTGGGTACATGGATCAAAGCTATCTTTCCTTTCTCAACATTGTCTCTCAAAAAATGATACCTCACTTCTATGTGTTTTGTTTTGGAATGGAGCACTGGGTTCTTTGCAACGCTTATGGCACTGGTGCTATCACATTGAAGTGGGACATGAGTATACTCCTCACCAAAGTCACTCATGGTGTAGGTGATCCAAAGGAGCTGAGAGCAACAACTAGCAGCGGCAACATACTCGGCCTCGGTCGTGGATTGAGCAACACTCGACTGCTTGCGGGAAGACCAAGACACCAAAGAAGAACCCAAAAACTGGCAAGTCCCAGAAGTGGACTTCCTATCCAACCGACACCCGGCAAAATCCGCGTCTGAAAAACCATGAAGAGCCAAAGAAGAGGACGCGGAGTACCAAAGGCCGAAGTCGGGAGTGTGACGCAAGTACCTGAAAATTCTCTTCACCGCTTGCCGATGCGAAGTCCTCGGAGACGCTTGAAAACGAGCGCACGGACACACCGAGAACGTATGTCCGGCCTCGTCGCCGTCAAGTAGAGGAGTGACCCGATCATGCTCCGGTACTCCTTCCGGTCCACGTGTTCACCTTCCTCGTCCGCATCAAGAGCCGTAGTCGTACTCATCGGCGTCGTCATAGCCTTGGAGTCCTCCATCTTGAACTTCCTCACAATGTCCTTGGTGTACTTAGCACTCGGTGCACAAATGTTCCTTCCTTTGATTGCTTGATTTGTAGCCCGAGGAAGAACCGCAACTCACCCATCATGCTCATCTCGAACTCCCTGCTCATATCATCGCAAACCTCGCAACAAGAGAGTTAGACGAGCCACCAAAGACAATATCATCCACGTACACCCCGCACAATCGGGATATCTACGCCGCCTCGGCAAAAACAAGGTCCGATCGACCTTCCCCATCTCAAATCCTCTCTCAAACAAGAACCCCCCTCAACCTGCCATACCAAGCTCTAGGCGCCCGCTTCAACCCATACGGCGCCTTCCTCAACTTGTACACCCGGTGGGGGTACTTCTCACTCTCAAACCCCGGAGGTCGCCTCACATACACTTCTTCCTCCAACACTCCATTCGAAAAAGCACTCTTCACATCCATTTGGTGCAACTTGAACCCTTTAGCCACGAAAAAAGCTAGAAGGATCCTAATCGCCTCCAAACGGGCTACGGGAGCAAAGGTCTCCTCGTAGTCGATCCCCTCCTTCTGACTGAACCCCTGGGCAACAAGTCTCGACTTGTTCCTCACAACCTCACCCTTCTCTCCCTCTTTGTTTTTCCACACCCACTTGGTACCAATTGGCTTACACCCTGGGGGAGGGTCAACCAACTCCCACACCTGATTCCTCTCAAAGTTCTCCAACTCCTCATGCATCGAGTTAACCCAATTGTGATCAGATAGTGCGTGTCCAATGTCTTTGGGCTCGAAAGAAGCAACAAACGCAGCATGAGCAAAATGGGAATTGTTTCGAACCCTCGACCGTGTAATGCGTTCATTCATGTCGCCGATGATCCTCGAAGCTGGGTGATCCACTTGAACTCGCCGGGGAGGTTCTCGCCTCGAAGCTACCTCCCCCTCAACATCAGCTTCTCCTCGTTCTTGATTTGTCGTCGTAGGTGTAGCGAGAGGGTCCATCCATCATCGTAGTCGAAGTAGTGGGTACATGTTCGGCGGGGGGCACCGCACCGCCATCCTCATCATCTCCATGTTCATGCTCCTCCTCCCGAAAGATCTCCTCGCCAAGCTCATCATCACCCGCACACTCAAAGACAAGCCGACTACGTGGCTCTGTCTCGTCGAAGGTTACCTCGCAAGTCTCCACGATTTGGTTAGTTTCAAGATTGAGCACACGATATGCTCTAGAATGAGATGCATAACCAAAGAAAATGCCATCGACGGACCTAGCCTCAAACTTATCCAACTTCCTCGCCTTTCTTCGAATGAAACACTTGCAACCAAAGACATGGAAGTGACTCACCTTGGGTGTGCGACCATGCATCAACTCATAGCATGTCTTCTTCTTGTGCACTCGAGGTATATCTCGTTCGACACATAGCACGCGGTATTCACCGCCTCAGCCCAATACCTCCTCGGAGTCCTATGCTCATCAAGCATCGTCCGAGCCATCTCGCACAAGGTCCTGTTCTTTCTTTCCACAACACCATTCTGGGGAGGCGTATACGGACTCGAAAACTGGTGCTCAAGACCCAAGTCATGACAAAAGGTTTCAAAACGAGAGTTCCTGAATTCCGAGCCATTATCACTGCGGATAGCTCGTATGGCATCTCCGTGCCTCTCATTTCTCAACCTCAAGACTAGATCTCGAACAAAACCAAACGTCTCCCCCTTCTCCTCAAGAAAGAACACCCAAGCATACCGAGAATAGTCATCCACCACAACAAGGACATACCACTTCCCACCCGCAGATCGCACACGAGCTGGGCCAACAAGGTCCATATGGAGCAGCTCGCATGGTCGCTCAGTCATCACATCGGTGAGAGGCGGGTGAGAAGAGGCCACCATCTTGGCATGCCTACACGGAGCACAAACCAACTCTTTCTCAAGCCTCAACCGTGGCAATCCTCGGACCAAATTGAGTTTACTCAAGCGAGACAAAAGGTCAAAGCTCAAGTGACCCAACTTCCTATGCCACTTCCACAACTCACTCGAAGAACCGGCCAAGAAACAACGCTCCACACCCGAAGACCGAGAAAAATCAGCACGAAACACCCGACCCTCGGGAACGACCATACGGACAAGGTCCCCTCGAGAGTCCACAATCCGAGAACCACCAGGCCGAAACAACACCTCAAAACCCTCATCCAACAACCGAGACACGAAAGCAAATTGTATCCCGGCGATTGAACAAGAGCAACTCGCCTCGCAGTGATCTTGTCACTCACTTTTATCTCACCTTCGAAAGCACACGCCCACGCCCATTGTCCCCAAAGGTGATGTACCTCTTCGTCACCACCGGACGAGACTTGAGAACCACCCCCCGTCTCCGGTCATATGCCTCGAACAACCGGAGTCAATCAACCAAATGTTCTTCAAGTCTCCCACCCGCACATCAAAAATAGGCACGTGAGCGAACAAACGACTCGAAAGACCGGGGTTAGAACCAAAAGAGGAAAACCAGTGCCGAGCCATTTGCTCGAAAGTGGGGTTAGCACCAACCAAAGCATCTCTCCTACCAAAGCTACCTCCACGAACACCACCACGGTAACCACCCTGAGGGAACCACCCTTCTCTGCCTGGAGGAGGACCAAAACCACGCAAGAAGGCCCGTGGAACTTCCTTCCTCTCCAACACACCGCCACGACTCCTCCAATCCCCGTATTGAGCACGAGGAGGAGAACGCCTAGCAAACTGACCACCTGCACCCTTTCCAGCCCAACCACCAGAACCACGACCACCAGAAACAACCCTCGCACCTGTACGAGCACGAAACCCGAACATCTGTCTGCCCAGGCCTGCACCGGTCTGACCGGTGCTCCACACCGGTCTGACCGGTGTGGTCTGGGCAGCAGCACCGCCTACAGCCTTCTTCTCTCCCCAAGCCCGAACTGTCCTCACAATCGCCTTGCCCCTGGGCATCTGCACACGAGGCTCAAGTACACCATCGGAAGGGTGGTACTTGTCCTTGTTAGCCCACTCCTTCTCCATTCTCTCATCTCGCTTCCTCTTGAAGCAAAACTCCTCCTTATGGCCATCTCTCCCACAATAGCCACAATGGAACCTCACAAGCTTAGGCTTTGGCTTGGGATGTGGCCGCTCACTCGGTTTCTCTCCACTCAAACCCTCCACCGGTTTCTCACCACTAGCCTTCTCACTCTCCTTCCCAAAGAACACTTTCCCCGAAGTGCTCACAAACTTGATAGGCTTTTGTAGGTCATTTGTGGGTGTAGGAAACACGGGTGGAGCCGGGGTTGTGTCTAGTCGGTTCCTTAGATGGTTAGGTTTTGGTGGGAAATCATTCTTGTGGTGGGTTTTTGGTGGCTCCGGGATATTCTCTCCACTTCCCTCACCAACCTTGTTTGCCCCAAGCCCCTCACCATCTTGCCTCTTAAAGGCCTCAATCATCATCCTCAACTGAGGCTCGTGACCGGATAACCAACCCATCAACTTCCTCAAATCATCATTCTCATCCTGCAAACGGTCAACATAATGTGCAAGCTCCAAATTTTTCAATGCATGCATTTCACAGGTAGAGCAAGATGTAGGCATGGGTTCCTTCAATTTAGCCTCGAGCGAACTAGTGTAAGCATGCATCTCATCGATCTTAGCATGCAAAACGGGGCAAGAAGTGCAAGCACCTAGCAAAGCGAGGTCTAGACTTAAGCTCGGCCACTTCAACCCTAAGCACATCTAGTTCCTCACACTTTGAGGCATGCTTCTCCTTGAACAAAGCAAGATCGGCAAGGAAAATAGAGCAATCGGCACAATCATTCTCATCGAAACAACGGGGCTAGCTTTAAGCGAATCAATCTCAAGCTTGCTATCAAGCACCCGTGTCTCTAGCTCGGCCACTCTAGTCCTAGCATCCTCGAGTGAAGCCCTAAGCTCTTTCCTCATTTTCTTGGCCTCTCTAAGCATGTCATCACGGTTATCAAGCAAAGAGCCAAGTCTCTCATTCTCCCGGCGCAAGAAGGGAAGCTCATCACGCACCTCGTCGTCGGACTCGCAGTCCGAGTCGCTCCGTGTGCTCTTCTTGCTGCCGGAGCTCAACGCCATGGTGCGAGAAGCCGTCTCTCGCGAAGCGGCTCGGCCCGCTCGGGTTCTTGGACGACCTCTTGTTCTTGCGGCGATCTCCCTCGTCGTCGGCTGGCTGCTCGAGCTCGAGGTGGAGTACGCGGGCCGGAGTCGACGTCGCTCGCTCCAACCATCGCTCGGGCCTTGCCTCGGCCCTCCTTCTTCCTCGATCGTCGCTCGTCCTTGTACTTGTTCTTGTGCTTGCTCTTGTGGTCGCGCCTCGAACGGTACTTGTCGTCGTTCTTCCTCGGCTTGTGCTTGTAGGCCGTCCTTGTTCTCGGCCTTCTCCGGGCGGTCGGCGACGAAGTGTCCCGGCTTGCCGCCCGGAAGCAAGTCCTCGTGTTCCTCCTCATGTTCACACGGTTCTCGTGCAGCCTCTCGAACCGCCTCGTCAACAGCGCCAGCTCGTCCTCTCCAAGGTCATCAAACTCCTCATCTGGCATAGACATCAGAGAGGAAAACGAGAACATCCTGGTGGATGGGTTAGAGTTAGTCTTTCCTTTGGAACCACCAACGAGGGCAAGACTATGGGAATCAGTCGATCCCTCAAGCTTGGCAGTCATGCCCCTATCCACCTCAGCCGACTTGAGCTTCGAGAACAGCTCGTTCACCGTCAGAGTATCATACCGCTCCGACTCGACTATGGCCTCGAACTTTCCGCTCCATATCGTACGATCCAAAGAGTGTAAGAGCTTGACCGCTCTATCATGATCATCGTACGGGAGCACGTCCACATTGGCCCTCATGTTGTTCACCACCACCGTGAACCTCTGAAACAAGGCATCGATGGACTCACCGGGGAGATGAGTGAAGTTCTCGTACTCTCTCCGTAGGTCGCATACAACCGTGCCTCGAACCCGGGCGTTCCCAACATGAGCCTCCTTCAACACCGCCCAAATCCTACAAGCCAAGTGCTCGGTGTGCACCCGATCGAACTCGGCCGACACAAAGCACGAAACAAGTAGTCGACCGCCTTATTGTTGGCGTCGAAGCCGTCCCTCGATCCCGGAGTGAGGAAATCAACCGCCGGACATAGCCTCGTGTCCACCGTGACATCCCAAAGGATCCGACCCTTTCCGCGGAGAAAAGCACCCATCCGCTTGCTCCACATCCGGTAGTTCTTGCCATCGAAGTGTGGAGGACCCGAACCCCCGTTCCTCGGTACGCCATCCTTGGATCTTAGACCGGTTAGAGTCAACAAAGACCCGAACCGGCTCTGATACCACTTGAAGGACCGATACGGCGAACCGAGAGAGGGGGGGGGGAGTGAATGGGAGCCGATAAAAATTCTTCTCGAAGGAGATGAAAACTCCAACAAGACGAACACGGCTTCCGACACACGTCTCCGACTCACTACCCAAGTTGGCCAAGCCCACGTAACCACTGGAGTGCCACTGGACCTAGGAACCAACACACACAGCCTTCCGACTCGAGAACGCGGCGGAACAACAAACCCCGAGTCACGGACCCACACCGGTCGGACGGTGAGCACCACCGGTCAGACCGGTCCCTGCCGGTGAAACTGAGCAACTTTCACTAAGTGGCTCTACACCGGTCAGACCGGTGAGACACACCGGTCAGACCGATGGCAGCCTGAAAGCCCCCAAGGCACCAAACAGGCCAACCGACCACCAAACGGACCCAAACTCGAAACAGCAGCACCACGGGACAACAACGAACTCACCAAGACGTTCACCCGAGCAAAATCCCACAGAGGCTTGCACCGGTCAGACCGGTCAAGAGCACCGGTCAGACCGGTGTGGCCTGGGCAGCTCGGGATGAACAGCACCCACGGGTCAACTTCCCCAAATCCAAATCTCGATCTCCCGAATCACTCCACGGACTTGAACAAGACTTTGGGGATATCAGGAACACCTCATGAGGAGTCCATAGCCAAGTTTAATCCCACCAAATCTCGTCCAAAAAGGAGGAATCGAAGAAATCCCGTCGAAAGCACTTCCAACCCAAGAACTCAAGAAACCCCAAAATCGAGCACT
Source organism: Cenchrus americanus (assembly GCA_947561735.1). Taxonomy (NCBI): domain Eukaryota; kingdom Viridiplantae; phylum Streptophyta; class Magnoliopsida; order Poales; family Poaceae; genus Cenchrus; species Cenchrus americanus. The sequence goes on along the minus strand of OX387245.1, from coordinate 62,245,582 downwards.
TTTTCTCACGGATTTGGGAGGGGAATCACGGCCCAAAGAACCACGAAGGGTTCCCACAAATTTCCCCCATCAAATCCCCAAGAGAAAAGCCCCGAAAACAACCCAAGGAAATCACCGAGAGAGGGCTCCGAAAATCACCACCAAGAACAACCGGGAAAAACACATCCAAACCTTGAGGAACCACGCCGAATCATCTATACATGAAACAAAGGTTCGTACAAGGTCTAGCAAGCCGCCCGATCATCCATCCCTCTCTACAAGATCTCTCCGTGAAGCTCTCTTGCTAGTCCTAAGGAAAACCTAAGGAAAATAGGTGGAAAATAGGAAAACTAATGAGCTAGGGTTCCAAGAGTTGGCTGCCAACCTCTCACCTCTTGGGTTATATAGGCGGCAACCGAATGTCCAAAATGCCCCTCTCTACTAACTAGGGATACATGCCCCTCAAGGGCGGATTCGGAATTCTTGATGTCTTCACCATCGGACGGATGCCCGGCGACCGCACCCTGCGTAGCCTCGACGCAAGCGATGCGATCCCGACGCGTGTCCTCCGCTTCGAAGATTCCGGACTGCGTCGTCGCACACCGGTCAGACCGGTGCTCCTCACCGGTCGAGGCCGGTCCCCACCGGCCGGACGGTCGGACCCACCCGGTCGGACCGGTCGAGTGCTGCTTGCACCTCCGTCTTCGGTTCTCCGGTCTTGGCTTTGTGGATCAACCAAGGAACCCAGTGGTTTTCTGGTGAACCACCGGAAACCCCGCGAACTCGGTGTAGCCTCCGCCAATCTCCACTCATGACTTGGCTCCCACGTAGTCCCGGCTCGACCTTGGTTTTGAGGCTCAACCAAGAAACCGTCCACGACTTCATCTTGTTGTTCATGCCACCATGCGACCCGCACTTGACCCCGCTGGCCACCGGGTCCCTCGAACAAAGCCTACTTGTCTTCTCCACACCTGGAGGCCTCACCGGCGACGACCTTTCGCGCTTGTTCTTCACCTGCACCAACACGAGTCAAGCCGCAACCTGCACCTGCAATACTTAGCCAAGAATCAGTCCACGCAACGTTGTCAATCACTCATCACACAAGGAAGCGACCATCCACCGGTCCTCGAACCACACATGGTCCTCAGACTCCGACTGGTACGTGGGCCATGCCACGCGGCGCGAGCCCAGGGCACGAGCACCACCACCGACACACCTGGGGGAACGATTCCCCGCACCATGCAAATACACTAGCTGGCAGCCATGCAAGCAGCTGGCCTCGACAAGAGCCTTAATGCTAGCCTGACCGGCTGCATGGTCATCCCATCGCCATCATCTCCCACTCTGCCACACGCAAACCCAGCCCGAGGCACTCAAGCACCCTCTATGACGCGCTCGAGCCTAGGCTTAGGCTCAAGCGTGGCGGGCTAGTCAAGCACTCGGGCGGGCGAAGACAATAGCAAACTACTCGGAGGAGGTGCCAAGCGTCTCGGGCGCACAACCACGCCCGGCCATGCAACAGCTCCCATGACCAAGTAGCATGACTTCACTTCAATGCGTCCTGACGGACGGCGACGCACGACGGGACATCCCATCAATCGAGCACTGCACTTCTTTTCTACTTCCCCCTTGTGACTAAGAGGTGGGCAACCGTTACAAGGGTTAGACCTCATACATATTCAACACCATTCCAAGGAACTTGGGCTCGACACCCTCTCCCGACCAGCTTGTAACCCCTACTACAAGCACTCCTAGCTCAGGAACACAGCAGCTCGACATTGGACGTAGGGTGTTACTCCTCGAAGGCCCAAACCAGTCTAAATCCCATTGTCTCCTGTGCTAACCATCTGAGCCCGATGCACGATCGATACAAATTTACTACCGGCGGTAGAGAACCCCGACAATGGATATCTCGGTGAGACTCCTTAACTTGCCGCTTGGGTGGATGAATCAACACAGAGGCAGTCAAGCCATGCGGTTGTTGGGTGATGTGAGGAAGATGGATGTAGATGCTGAGGGGAAGGCAAGTGGAGCTTACCTGAGAGCTCGTGTGTACACTGCACTAGATAAGCCCTTGAGGAGGGGGTTTTTGCTGAAGATGACGAAGTAAGGGGATCTTGAATGGTTTGATGCTCAATATGAGAAACTCCCATTCTTTTGTTTTTCCTGTGGCATGATAGGCCATGGAGGGATTGGATGTGAGAATCCGGCAGTGAGGAATGAAAAGGGAAGACTCCCATATGACCGTGACATCCCACTTAGAGCATCAGGAGATCGCAGGAGGAAAATTCAAAGCATTGTGGATGTTGTGACTGAATCCTATGGGACCGGAAGCTCGTCCAATGCTCGTCCCTCACGTGCTGGGTCGGGCAGATCAGATAGGCGGGGTGAGGTACCTGAAAGAGGGGAGTTGCACCACACGAGCACTGCTACAGCTGCTAGGGAGGATAAAGATGAGGCCTTGTCTCCATTGAAGGAGTGTGCGCCTGAATCAGAGCATCATGACACGGGTAGTAGTGGCCCGGGGAGGCAGTTGTTCCAAGCTGAGAACAGGGAGGGGAGGATGGTTGTGAAAAACGAAAATCAAAACGCGCGGGGCAGTCTTCTTCCCAGACGCCGGGCCTAAATACCCAGCGAGAGGATGGGGTCGTCTCGATGCCTATGGGCTTGGTGAACTCCTGTGTCATACAGTTTGTGGGTGCTCAGGCCAGGACAGAGGGAGATGAGGGGGTGGAGGAGCTGATGAAGAAGCAGAAGAGGTCTTCTAACAACACTACTGCGCGATCAGCGGCGGTTGCGGGTGGCAGCCCCCACCGGGCACAATGAATCTCTTACGTGTGAACTGCCGGGGTTGTGGGCAGCCCGAGGCAGTTCAAGAGCTTCACGAATTAGTGGAGCAATTTAGGCCCGTAGTGGCATTCCTAATGGAGACTCAGATGGATGAGGAGCGTGCTTTTCAACTGCGACATCGACTAGGGCTTCATAATGCCCTAGCGGTGGGTGCTAAAGGTTTGACTGGTGGATTGGCTTTGTTTTGGAGGGGGGATGTAACAGTGGCCGTTCATAGTAAATCAAAGTCACATATTCACTACTAGAAATGTTGCAATCTGTGACGATTTGCTCGTGACGCCGCTCACTTTCGTCATAGAATGGTATGTCATCTGTGACGAAATCTCCATTTTCGTCATAGGTGCCAAGTGACGAAGATTTGGCCTGGAAATTTATGACGAAAATAAAAATAGTGTCACGGAATAGTAAAGGAGATCGTCATAAAACGTGTTTTAGGTATACCTTAGTGGAATGACGAAAGTTGATCATCACAAAATTAGTTTTGTTATCGTCAACATATATTGGCATTGTTTGACACACTTAATGATGAAACAAATTCGTCACAAATCGGTGGTGGATTTGACGGCGTGGGATTAGTTGTCGAAATGGGCCGCTCCCTTCCCTGGTATTTTGGTACTGTGCCATAACTAATGGGCCGCTTCAGTCCCTGTTTGTTTGGAACTGGGCAACAAGTATTAGGCCAAAAAAATTGCTCCTGCAGAGCTTCGATCCCTGAACCAAGGGGTATGAAAGTTAGAGCTTTACCACTACACTTCGTGAGCTTTCGTGTAGGTCTTAAGTATAGTTGTTATTTGAACCTTTAATACGTGTTGTAATAAGTCGTGGGCCTTCTACTAGATCGATTGTGATGTTCTGGGCCTAACGTGCTGAGGCCGATCGTGCAATGTATCCAGGAGTACGTGACGAGGCCTATCAAAGCTTTGGTCCTCGTGATGACGTAGATAGGTGTTGCACACATTGTGGGGCGGCAGCGCCTGCAAGTGATCGAGGTCGAGGGCGTTGCGTGGCATCGAAGATGCTTGCTGCGGTGTCGTAGGAGACAGAGCAGCGCCTGCAGTCGAGGAGGCGTCAGCCTGCAGTCGAGAAGAGCAGCGCCTCCAAGGTTTTTAGAAGTATTTGTTTAAAGTATTTGGTCAGATATGCATATGAGTTTAATTTGAAGGTTTTGTTCATATATGGATAAATGGTTTGAATTTTGTAGAGCCTATTAGCATCTAATTATCAATTAATTATTCAAATATCCAAAAAAAATTTATTGTTTTCAGCTTAATATATCTCCGTTTGGGTGTTTTGAATTTTTTTGTGTGTCAAAACAGATGGATAGAAGATGGATATTTGGGAAACAATTCACACCTGCATATTTGAAAGGAGTTGAAGAGTTTATGGAATTTGTTAAAGCAAGATACGCACAAGACATCGAGATACGTTGTCCTTGCCGCAATTGTCTGAATCAAAGGGTGCGACGCCAACATGATGTTGAAAACCACTTACACATCTTTGGAATGTCAGCTACATATAGCAGGTGGATTCATCATGGGGAGCCTGCAGATAGTCTTTGAAGTTCGAGAATACGGAAGCGACGGGATATGGAAGGTGATCATGACTATGGGATACATGTGGATGTGGACGATGATGGTCATCTTGATGAGGATCTTGGAGTACCGAGAGATGATTGGAGATCCGTATGCCCAAGCGAGGGCCGATGGAGAATAGCCAAGGTTTGCAAGAGTACTTGAGGATGCGAAGAAGGCACTCGGCTCGGGATCTAGGCATTCCAAATTCTCTTTTATGGTGAGGATGTTGTATATCAAGTCTCGTTATCGAATCAGCAATGCAGGATTTTCAACGATGATGAACTTGATCTCATCAGGATACCCTAAGAGTGAGTTGCCAAATTCTTATGATGAGGCGAAGAAATACCTTCGAGAGTTGGGCCTTGAATACGAAAACATACATGTGTGCAAGAATAATTGTGTGTTGTTTTGGGATTCAAAAACAACCAAGTATGCGAAGTTGAATGTGTGCCCAGTATGCAAGGAGTCTAGATGGAAAGATGAAACTGGGACCAAGCAGGTTCCACATAAGGTACTGAGGCATTTTCCACTGTTGCCAAGGTTGAAGAGAATATATGCTTCAAAGCATACTTCTGAGGAAACTCGATGGCACATGAAAGTAAGGACGCCAGTGGAGAATGTAATGAGCCATTCAGCTGATGGGGAAGCATGGAAGTACTTTGATAGTAAGGAAAAATCCTTTGCATCTGATCCAAGGAACTTGAGGCTTGCCTTAGCTACAGATGGGTTCAATCCATTTGGCAACATGAGTACCTAGTACAGTATGTGGCCAGTGCTTCTGACTCCACAAAATCTCCCACCCTGGGAATGTGTTAATCCTGCAAATTGCTTTATGTCTTTACTCATCCCAGGGCCAAAATCTCCAGGAAAGGATTTTGATGTGTTCCTTGAGCCCTTAATTGAAGAACTGCTAGTGCTATGGAAGGGTGTAAGTACCTATGATGCATGTACTAGTAGGAAGTTTGACCTTCGTGCTGCTGTGCTATGGTGTATACATGATTACCCTGCGTTGAGCATGCTGTCTGGCCGAACAACAAATGGGTATTATGCATGTATTTACTGCGACAAGGATCCTCTGTCTCGGTCAATAAGGAATAAGATATGTTAAATTGGACATCGTCGATACCTTCCAAAGTCACATGCATGGCGGAGAAGCTTGGCTTTCGATGGTAAGCGTGAAAACCGAGATGCACTAGAAAAGTTCACTTTGGGTGAGGTCCTAGACGAGCTAGATAAGGTGAGAGATGTCTGGCCAGGGAAGGCAGTGAATGACACTGGAAGAAAAAGGAAGCGTGATGTGGGTCCAAAGATTTATAGCCGCAAATCTGTGTTGTGGAGGTTGCCTTATTGGATACATTTGAAGCTTCCACATAATCTTGATGTCATGCACATAGAGAAAAACGTGTGTGAAAACATTCTATGTACATTACTCAATGTGCCTGGCAAGACCAAGGACACACATAATGCTAGGCTAGATTTGTATGATATGGGCATCAGACACCATTTGCACTTACAGGAGAAAGGGAACAACTCAGTCAGTGCTCCACCTTCTCCTTATGTGTTGGGGAAGCAGTAAAGGGTCGAGTTTTGCAAGTTTCTTAGAGGTATCAAGTTTCCTGATGGATATGCTGCTAACCTAGCAAGGTACATAAGTGAAGATGGTGCGAGGGTGGTTGGAAAGCTCAAGACACATTCTTGCCACATACTCCTTCAAACAATCATTCCTGCTGGACGAAGAGGATTGGTGCCGAAGGATGTGTATGAAGCAATAGTTGAGCTCGGGACCTTTTTTAGGGAGCTATGCAGTAGAAATATAAGGATTGATGTTGTCAAACGGCTGAAAGAACAGATTCCATTGATCTTATGCAAGCTTGAGAAAATCCTTCCCCCTGCCTTCTTTGATGTCATGGTTCACTTGTGTGTCCATCTACCTGACGAGGCACTGCTAAGAGGTCCTGTTCAATACGGCTGGATGAACCCAATAGAAAGACGCCTGGGCACTTTGAAGAATTTTGTAAGGAATAGGGCGAAGCCAGAAGGATCAATTGCTGAGGCATATGTGGCAAGTGACACCTTGACATTTTGTTCTAGGTACATGGAGAATATGGACACTAGATTCAACTCGGGGGATGATAGTGGTGGAGAGGTACCATTGCCTGATGACATCTCTGTTTTTCAGCATGGTGTTACTCTTGTTGGAGGCAATAGGGTCTAGTACATTGAAGATGATGTAATGGATAAGTTAGTTTGGTATGTGCTACATAATTGTGAAGAAGCTGATGAATATAAGGAGTAAGTATAACTTTGAAGACTTGCTGATTTGTTACTTAATTTTTTAAATTTTAATTTAAATAATCTTGTCTTTGCAGGTTGTACAGAGACGAGCTGTTGCAGCAAGGTGCACAACAAAATAATGTTGACAAAATGGTTGAACAAGGATTTGCCAAGTGGTTCAGGCACCACGTTAGTAACTACAATTATTTAGATATTAAGTGGATACGTATTTTTGCTAATGATTATTTTTGTTGCAATAGATTGAGCACCAACGCAAGGAGAATTCAGGGTCGGTTAGCGAAGGATTGTGGGCACTGTCTTGTGGACCATGTCTACGAGTTAAGTTTTCTGCAGCTCAAGATTAATGGTGTTCGGTATAGCACAGCGGATCGCGAAAAATTTCTACAGACACAAAATAGTGGTGTCATGACTCCAGGTGAACATAATAACAACATTATAGATTTTTATGGAGAACTTCAAGAGGTGATTGATTGTTGTATAACTCGAATCTTCAAGTTTGTCGAACTGTGGTTATATTTCGATGCAATTGGTACAACCAAGAAGGCAAGGGGAAAGGCCTTCAAGATGACGGACATTTCAAATCCATCAATGTGCAGTCATTATGGTACAAGATAGATCCTTTCATCCTATCTTCTCAAGCGAAAAAATATTTTACATTCAAGACACATCTTTAGGTAAAGATTGGCGAGTTGTGCAGAAGTTTGAACATAGAAACATTTATGATGTGGCAGAAAAAGATGAGGGCAGCCATGATGTGCATCAGGCGATTACCATTCTGATACTGAGCATGTGGTGCAAGAAGGTGGCGTCGACGTGCCATTACCAAATATTCAAGGTGGGGAAGCCACTATAATTGAAGGCAATTTGCAAGAATTAATAAGAAACAAGAAGGAAGCTGCAATTATTGATGTCGATAGCGAGGGGGAGGAGGAGGATGAGACAGTGCTGCAATACTGTAGTGACGATGCCAACGATAACAACGATGACATGTCTCCAGATGACGAAGATGAAGATACTAGTTTGAATATATATTTTTCCAAACCATATATGTCTCCACATGAAGATGACATGTTACAATAATATAGATTGGTGATTACTGTTATCTCAATAAAAAGTATACCAAATTGACTACCACAAATGATACTTTAACGTGCCATTACCAAATATTTATAGGGCATGTACATGCCAGCAGATGAAACTTACTTGTCTTGTTGCCACATAAGGCACTACTAATTAGGCACATTGCACTGACCATATGTATTTACAAGCTAAAGCAAGCAAGGCACAAAATCTTCTTGCCTTCCAGCCTGCTACGACACAACTAAGTTAATGTCTTCCATCACTCACAAAAGTAAAAGCATGCAACCATATAGGTTCATTCTTGACAGTCATGCAGTTATACTAGTTTCATCACATGACCATATAGATTAGCCAAACTTTCAAAAGATTGCAGACAGCAGCAGCTTTGACATTTAACCATCACTCTTCTGGAATGCACTTCGTCTTCTTCTTCGCGTTGTCAGTAGCAGCTTTGAGAGCAGCCTTTAGTCTGGTGTACCTGTTCTTCTCCCTATTCAGCTGAACCTCCAGCAGCATCACATTCTGCTGTGAAGTCCCCAGCTCCTTCTGTAACTCCCAGAAGTCCAGCTGTTATGAAAATGAGCACTGTTAAGGCCTAAATGATCTCAAATCAGATTATCTCAAAACCGTCAACAGCAGTAAACTCACCTTCTTCTACTTCCCTTTCAGCTGTTGCACTAGGTTCACATAAGTTTCCCCGCTTGATTCTTCAGTTGTAGACTCAGTAGTGCCAGCGCTACTAGAAGCACTCACTAGGTACCGGGTTTTCATGCAGACCTTCTTCTTGTGGCGCTCGCTGACTCTCAGAGCACGCTCTGAGGCCTTGGTGGAGAGCCCCCCCGCGTGTGGTGGCCTGAAAATTAAGTGAATCACAATTCATTTGCATCTAGTGCTAACGAAAATTAAGTGCATTCAGTTATGCCAGTTTAAGTGTGAAGATTTAACAACACATATATAGACAGTGGGTACTCCAACTAAAAAAGATTTAAAGAATCCAGTCAAAATTAAAATATATGCCATATATAGTCACTGAGTAGTTCATCTAAAAAAATTTAAAGATATGCCATTTATAGTCACTGAGTAAATTTGAGCATATGGATATCTGTAAATAGCATAATTTAAGCATATGGATATCTGAAAATAGCATATATATGTCCATCAGCATATGGATATCTAAAAATAGCACAATTTCTGACCAAAAGCAATCATTTTATTCTAAGGGCATGTATGTATATATATATATAGCCAGTGCATTGTAAACCATACTGCTCAAATTACAAATCACAATTTTCCAGTGGCACATAAGTTAGTACTACATTCAAGGAAAATAGGATTGAACTGAACCCCCCCCCCACAAGCTTAACTGAAATCCCCCACAAGCTTAACTGAAAATCCCCCTCAAGATTCTAAGGGCATGCATATATCTAGTGGCGCAGATTAGTACAAAAATCAAGCAAATTAGGGAAATGCAAAATTAGTGAGTAATTGAACTTATAAATCATGAACATCTATTGATTGAATTATAAAACCCCTAAACAGTGACATGGCGAGAAATTCAACCTTAGGTTTTGCAGATGGGAATGCTGATCCCCCGGCGCGGTTCAGATTGGGAGCGATCCTTTCGAAGCCTGGTGGGACGTCAGGAATGACGTCGGCGGAGGCAGCGGAGGCTCGGCGCACCACCACGCCATGGGAAGTGCGGGTGAACCTCCCAGTCCTCGGGTCCCGCTTCTGGTTACTCGCACGCTCCGACTGCTCCCGGTTCTTCACCGCCTTCGTCATCTTCCAATCGCCGGCGACTGCGGCGGTGCAAGGGGGCAGAGGTGGTGGTGGCGCAAGGGGCAGAGATGGCGGTGGCGGAAGGCGAAACGGAGAAGACGAGGAGGCGTGACGATTTGGGGGACGATTTGGGGGAAGCCGTCGTGGCGACTGCTATATAGATTTGCACAGCAAGGCGCCACTTTATGTTGTTAAATAAAATGGATCTTCACATCCAACGAATACACCTTCGTAGCCCACTGGTAACGCGCTCTGATTGTTAGTCCACAGCTCCCGGGTTCGAACCCTATGGGAGCTTTTTTTTAACTTTTCATATAAACATTTTTTAACTTGTTTTGATATTAACATTTTATTTCATTTGTTTTCTACAATGGCAGTAATATAACTGTAATAATTTCCTAAACGAGTAACTAAAGATCTCACTCATTAGAATAAAGTCTCCCTTGCACACATTGAGTATATGCGAGGCATGCCCCACTACGACCAATGTGCCTATGCAAGGGACGTCTATACATGTGAGATATGTGCATCACAAGTATCTCGAAATCATGTGAAACTATCAGAGCGTGTTATTGGAGGTAAACAAGGAGGTTTCGTGCAATTGTGCAATTATCGTAGCATTTTTACCTATTATCTTAAATTTTTGATGATTTAATAAAGAATAAATGTGAAAATTAGCAAACCATGATAGAAAAATGTAAAAACTTGCAAGGAGACACCAATTTGGTGTGGAGACATGCCAAAATAATATTCAATTCATTATACCAAAGTGGCGGTGCACGGTGCTACGATGGAAGACATGCCCCACTACGACCAATGTGCCTATGCAAGGGACGTCTACACATGTGAGATATGCGCATCACAAGTATCTCGAAATCATGTGAAACTATCAGAGCGTCTTATTGGAGGTAAACAAGGAGGTTTCGTGCAATTGTGCAATTTTCGTAGAATTTTTACCTATTATCTTAAATTTTTGATGATTTAATAAAGAATAAATGTGAAAATTAGCAAACCATGATAGAAAAATGTAAAAACTTGCAAGGAGACACCAATTTGGTGTGGAGTCATGCCAAAGTAATATTCAATTCATTATACCAAAGTGGCGGTGCACGGTGCTACAATGGAAGACATGCCCCACTACGACCAATGTGCCTATGCAAGGGACATCTACACATGTGAGATATGCGCATCACAAGTATCTCGAAATCATGTGAAACTATCAGATCGTGTTATTGGAGGTAAATAAGGAGGTGTTGAAGAAAAAAATATAAAGAAATAGAAGCAACTGATGTTTAAAAAAGGAACAAAGTCAAAAAAATCTAAGCCCCATAGGAATCGAACCAGCGACCCAAGGGTTCCAGTAAATGGGCCTTACTACTGCGCTACTCGAGGATGTTCGTTCAGTAATCAAAATAGTTTTATATGATTCGAGTAACTGACACTTCGGCGGCAACGCGGGAGGAATTGCGCCAAAACTTTTCGGCACCATTCTTTCACGAAAAAAGGCGGACTTATTTACATGCCTCCCCCACAACTCGTCAAACCTCCTCACTTCCTATTCCCATCTATTCGACACCTCCCCTGGAACCACAGAAGCCGCCGCCGCCACAGCACCCATCGCCGGCGACGAGGTGCTCCCTCACCCCAGTGAAAGTGCATCTAGGCCCCTAAGTGGATTTTGGTGAATTGAATGACAAGGCGATTAAAGGACTAATGATTTTGTCTAAGATTGTGAGCAGGTTTTCTCTATATATTCACAAGCAATCTTTGATGTACTTAATTGTGGATGAATATTTCGGCTCACATCTTTAAAGACATGTATATGGTGCAAGACTTCATGAGTTTATTGAAAAAGAACAAGATGATGAGTGTACACACCATGGTTCTAAAAATGGAAGCTTGCATATCCGTTGTCAATCAAGATCAAGCATTTGAAGCGGGGTTTTCAAAAGAAGGTTAATTGCGTGTGAAGCAAAGTGAAACTCAAAGTGGATTGGATAAGTGATGAAGAGATCAACCGAGATGTCTAGGGTGAGGGACTAAGCAATCTTTGGGGTCGTAGCTAAGCCTCCATTCGTGTTTTGCTAGGGTGAAGGTCTAGCATCCGTGGGGTCTTCAAGTATCATATTCAAACCTTAACCGAGGGAAGCTTTGCAAGTCATCAACTCGTTAAGATTGGCAACATGGAGTGACCATCGATCCAAGTGTGCATTCTTATGCTATATGGAAAGATCCTAAGTCACTAGCTCAAGTATGGACGTGCTCAAGTCAAAGGCTATGTTGAAAGCCCTCAAGTCGTTATTGATCAAGTATGGCAAGAATTGAAGATTGTTCAAGCTCAAGAGGTCATCGAAGCTCTTTTATTCTTTTCTTGAGTATAGGTATGCCGTACTATCAAGAGGGATGCAACTTAGCGAGTTGACCAAGTCAAAGTGCTCTTTAGTTGACCTAAGTGAGTGTGCTAACAAACCCTCCTAACCTAACCTGGGTCATTTCATCTTGGTGGTGAAGTGCTAGTTTCTTTCAAAGAGGTTTTGGGGGTAACTCGGGCCTGACCGGTCTGACCGGTCAGAGGCACCGGTCTGACCGGTGCCGCTAGCCCAATGGCTAGTTTTTCGTACACCGGTCTGACCGGTGTGAGGCACCGGTCTGACCGGTGCTGCCCGGGGACTAACGGCTAGTTTTCTCCTTTGAGGGGTATAAATACCCCAAGCCCTCTTCAAGTGAGGGTTGCTGGTTCTAGTGTGTTTGCTGAGGTCCCAAGCCATTTCTAACTAGCTCTAAGCCTTAGTGGCTCTCCCCAACCATCTATTTGTCAGATTTGTGGATTCAAGCCATCATCTTTGTGTTGGGTTGAGAAAGTGAGCTTAGGAGTGACTTTGTGAGCTAACAAGAGTAGTTTCCATAGCTTGAGCACTTTGGTTTCGAGTCTACAAACTTTGGAGCATTTGTTACTCTTGGAGGTTTGCCTCCTAGACGGCTAGGTGTCGCCGGCTAGCTCCCAAGGTTGTGGTGAGCAGCGGGAAGTTTGTAAGGGCTGCGATCTTGCCTCTTCGTGGAAAAGATCACCTTAGTGGAAAGGAGGAAAGTGGTTGAAAGAGACCCGGCTTGTTGTGGGAATTGTCCCTTACAAGCTCCTCAACGGAGACGTAGCCATTCCTCAGTGGGTGGTGAACTTCGGGAAACAAATCCTTGCTTCTTCGTGTTGTTCGACTCTCTAAGTTGTTTTTCTAGCATATTTCATTTGCTTCCTCTTCGATCTACTTGGGTGTGTTACTTGTGTGTGCAGGGCTCATTACTCTGCTTGTGATCATCTACAAAAGCCACACCCTGAGTTTGGTTCGTGCTAGAATCCAAGAGGTGCTTGAAGTTGTTTTTGCAGGTTCTCTGTGCTACACCAGTCTGACCGGTGTCACCTGTGAAGTCCAGTGCTTGACCGGTCTGACCGGTCATCACCACCGGTCTGACCGGTGGAGCACTGTCAGCTCAAGTGTTTGGGGAGAAAAAGTTTAATTTGGTCGTCACACCTATTCACCCCCCCCTCTAGGCGACATCAAGGTCCTTTCAATTGGTATCAGAGCTAGGTGCTCCGATTCGAGCTTAACCGCTTGGAGTTCTTCGATGTCGACAACTTGTGAGGTACCGTTTGAGCCTCTAGCTCTAGATGGCTCAAATTATTCTTCTTGGTGCTCTAATGTTCTCATTGCACTTAAGGTTTTAGGCCCTACCGCTGAGAGCATTATGGTTGCGAGTATCCTTCCAAAGGATGAGACATGTGTCTCGCCAATGGACTTGGAGAAGAAGCAACTCAATGCCGTTATTACTAACCTTTTGTGTAGCTGTGTATGTAGAGAACTAAAGTATATTGTCTTGAAGAGCAAAAAGATTTCAGAAGATGCTCATCTCATTTGGAAATTACTACTTGAGTTGGTAAACACCAAATGGGATGAACTTGAGAGCGATGATGAAGATGAGTCAGTGGAGATGTGCCATACCTCTACAACATCCACTGATCATCAAGCATCAACCCCCAAGCAACAAGAAGATCAAAGAAGCGAAGTCGCGGTCCCTCTGCAGGGACCGGTCAGACCGGTGACACCCACCGGTCGACCGGATGCCAGGGGCACATCAACTTGCTTGATGGCCAAGAAGGAAAAGAAGAGGAAGAAGAAGAGACAAGCCAAAGGGGCTAAAGACCAGAAGATTGAAGCTTCAAGCTCTTCGTCAAGAGAACTTGAGCTTCTCAAATCCGAACTCGCATCCTTGGTTTGTAAGTATGAAACTTTGGCTAACAAATATGATCATGACATCAAATCCTTTGCTTGTAGAGCTAAAATAGAAGAAGATGCCAATGATGATCTAGAAGCCAAACTAGCGAAGCTCAGTAGCGAGCATATGGTCCTACAAGCTAATCACAATGAACTTAAACTTTCCTATGAGAAGCTTGTTGATTCTTATGCAACACTAGAGATAGCCCATGAGGTTGTGCTTTCATCGGTAAAATCTATACAACCTCTATCTCACACATGCACATGCTCACAAGTTCAAATTAATTTATCTTGCGCTAACGATTGTTTGTCCCAAGCAAGCCAATCTAGCATTGAGCATGTACTTGTAGAATCTTGTGATGACCTCATTGCTGAAGAAAATGATAAACTAAAGCAAGAGGTTGAAAAGCTCCAAAAGGACTTGTATGTGTTGAAGGAGAAGAGCAAAGTGCAACCTTCTCAAGATAATCGTGAAAGCATGGTGAAGAAGCTTGGGAAGGGATCAACCGCAACTAGCTCAACCCCTCAACAACATACAACATCCCACAAGAACAAGATTCAAGAAAAGAGCGAGATTGGGCAAATCAAACCCCAATATCGCCCGATCAAGCACAAGGCACAAGAGTCACTCTCCAAGAAGCCTAGAAGCTCCAACAAGTGGAGGGTGTGCTACAAGTGCGAGAGAGAAGGGACACCTTGCCGACTTGTGCCCAAAAGCAACAACGGGCAGTGGCTCTGACCGTGACCGGTTAGACCGGTGCATGCCACCGGCCGACCGGCCGGCTTGCGCCCCACTTCAAGCAAACAAGGCAAGGAAGCCACCTCCTCCAAGAACAAGACTCAGGAGCAAGGGTAGAAAAGAAATTGCAAGAAATGGTATGACCAACAAGAACAAAAGTCGCATTTGCTATGAATGCCGTCAAAAGGGTCACTTGGGGAAGGATTGTCCATTATGATTTCCATAAGCTTAGGAACGATAAGAATAGAACTTGTGCTATGAGGGAGATTAGTTCACCTCATTGTAGCATGAGAGCTATTTGGGTTCCTAAGCACCTTGTGACTAACCCAATAGGACCCAACAAGTGTTGGGTACCAAGAAATGCTTACTGAGCTTGCAGGTTGAAAGAGATGCATTGAGCACATGGTTGGAGGACTTGGAAATCTTGATGGATTCAATTGACCATGTGAAGAGCAAACTCATATAATTCGTGAAATCAATGTCATCTCGGTAACTAATGCGCTAAATTGAGTCTAAGTCACCTTTGGTCCTTGGCGAACACTCATGTGATGCTCTTCTTGCATGAGCAACGCATGAGGTGGTGACTTTGACTATTTTTATGAAAATTTACTTTCTCATGCCATTCGATGCTTTTAATGGCTCTCTAGTAGAGCAATGCCTTATCCTTGATTGCAAGACTTAAATTAGTGATACATTCACTCACTCAAGGAAAAGGGAAGGAAAAATCACCAAAATGGTGTCAGGTGGTGGTCACGGTCGGCCCGAGGTGACAGCAACCGTCCGTCGGCCGGTGCCAACGCACAAGTGCAAATTGGGCGGGTGACCGGCACAAGTGCCGGGTGACCCGTGCGCCTCGAATGCTGCAGGGTGACCCGGCACGAGTGCCCGGGTGACCCGGGGTTGTCCAAACCCTCAAGAAGAAGGGTGATTTGGCATCAAAGGTTATGAGAAGCTAAACACATGTCAATTATCAAATTATTCATGTGTTGTGACCAAGTTTTGGAATGAGCCTCAACAAGTTCTTAAGTGAACAAAGTGCCTCGGTCGAGAAATTCAAATTCTCTAGCACTACTTAAGGGGGAGCTCATTACAACACTTGTGTCACTTATGGGACTAACAATTTCTTCTAAGTGATCTTGTAGTCTCATTCGTTCGTGCATCTCAAAGGAAGCTCTCGATAAGCGTAACTTCCAAAAGAACAAAGTAAGAGCTAACACCGATCAAAATTTAAGTTATGCACAAATGAAATGGTCTTAAGGCAAAGGTATGTTTTCACGAAACTTATTGAAATACCGTAATGCATCTAGGCCATAATATCATGCTAGTGTGCTTTCCTTAGCATGTAATTGCTTCAAGTGAACCTCTCGTGCTCCTCTCTAGATATTTGGTTGATATCTTTACTTCCACTCGTCTTTGTGTCTCGAGGATGAAGATATGAGCCAAATATGCTTGTTAGGGCATTCTCTTGAAATGGATGCATGCACTTTGTGACATAGGATAGATTTTCGAAAAATCGACTAGCATGTATAGGAAGTGTGCTCACTTTGAAAATATTTGTTTCTTGGTCTTAGTGATCCAATCAACTTAGTTGTGACTATAGTTCTACTTGCTTGGTTGTTGGCTAGTCACAATTAAGAGGATTTTCTCAAGTCCCTAAAAATCCATTCTTTTTATCTCTCTCTCTCGGAAGGATCGAATTCTCGATTAAATTCATTAATCCTTCCTTCTTCTAAGAATTGATGGTTTCTGGATCAATATCATCTTTCTATCTCATATCCGAAACATCTCTAAAGGTTGAATTAGAAATCTATTGTTGTGGCTCAAAATCTGTTTCTCAAGGGCGCACCGGTCTAACCGGTGCAAGCCACCGGTCTGACCGGTGGTGACCTTGAAGTCACATAATCGTGTTTATGCAACCTAAGTGGATGCCAATTGTCCTATAACATGTTTGGAGAAGCTTTAAGGAGCAAAATCTCAAAAAGGAGAAAAAGGGTCGGTACTACCGAGGGCGTGTCGGTTCTACCGATAAGGACTCTCTGTTGAAATTTATCAAGATCTTCGGTTCTACCGAGGGTGGGTCGGAAAAACCGATAAGGGCTCACTGGCTCGACCATGGGCGGTCACCGGTCTGACCGGTGCCCGTCACCGGTCTGACCGGTGACGCCCGGCGTCAACCCGTGGGGCCACAGTAAAAGGAATCCTCTTTTACCCCCTCCTTCTCTCTCCTCTATCATTCACCACCCACTCCTGCCTCAAACCGTGGAGAACCTCCCCTCCCTCTTCTCTCTTTCACCTCTCTCAAAATCCATGGTGGTTTGAAGATTGAACCAAGGAAAGGCCTCAAGATTGGAAGCAAAAGGATCTCCCAAGGCCCCTCTTCACTTTCCCCTTCGAGTTTCTCGGATTCAACTCGAGTTCCACTCTCCAAAGGTATTCAAACCTTTCTTTTGCCCGATCTCCTCACATGGTGCAAAGTTTTGAATTCCCTTTGGTAGAACATCTTCTGAGATCACCTAGAAGACATACCTATAGATCCATAAGGTTTCGTTGGACACATTGTGAGAAATCACGAATTGGGGTCGGACGGCCTTCATCGGTCTGACCGGTGGCCGTCACCGGTCTGACCGGTGGCGCATGTCCACCCCCCCCCAAATTGTGTTTTCTTCATGTTTTTCAACACATATCTACTCTAGGATGTCTTTTGTTCATCTAGACCAAATCTTAGATTGATAGCTGCTCAGATTGAATGTGGGAGCAATTGGCTCTATTCTGGGTGGCACCGGTCTAACCGGTGCCCCTCACCGGTCTGACCGGTGTGGCCCAGAATAGACCCAATTGTTCTGAACTTTCAAGAATCAATTCCATACCAATTCAATCTTTTTCCTAGAGTCTTATACACTCTTGTCATCCTATTTGTGACTCAGGACAGCAGCTATGGTACGAGAAAAGGAAGGGGCAAAGAAAAGAAGAGAAGACGTGCTCACTCGCCGAGGAACCATCCCCGGTGATTTTGGGGAAGGGGGCAGCACTGTCAACATCAGCGGCAAGAGATTGAGACGCCGCTCAACTCAAGCAAGTGCTGAGGATCCTGATCTAGGAGGTGACACCGGAACGAGCAGCGATGACAATGTTGAAGATGAGACCTTTCCGGGTCAGTTTGAGTTGAGGAGGCACCAGGAGGCTGGGTCTGACAGTGATGAGGATGAGGACGAGGATGAGGAGGATGAGGAGGAGGATGTAGATGCTATGGAAGAAGATGACGATGATCAGGGTAGGTTGAGGATCATGCCACCCACTTACATTTACCCTGACAGGCCGGTGAAGTACCACGGGGCTGGCATGACCAAGGCCCTAAAGAAGCTGAGGGACAAGAACCCATATGAGGAGAGCAAGACCGCGTCGGATCCGAGGTTTTGGGCTAAATTTCAGCAAGATTACTATGCTACAGTGATTATAAAGAAGCCCAAAATCACTCACAAGGCACAATATGTGGATTGGGAGCACATGGCTAGGAAAGGAGACCCTATATTTGATGAAGTCATGAGCAATTGTGAGAGGCAAAGGGTCAAAACACTCATGGGGTTCCGACAGGATTGGAACAAGGAGATCATCGCCCAGTTCTTTGCCACAGTGCACTTTGGTCACATTGAGGCCGACAGGGCTATGATTTGGATGACCAACAGCCAAAAGTACTCCATTACCTTCCACAGATTTGAGGTGCTTTGGGATCATGGCGGGAGATGGGGAGTTGAGGAAGCTCCATGATGAGGGGGAGCTGGAGAAGGATGCTTTGCATGTGATGTACCCTCGTGGTGAGCATGCAAACTATGGGAAGGTGAAGAACCTCTACACCTACTTTGCTGTCCTAAATAGGCTCCTTAGGGTGTCTATTACACCTAGAGATGGAAACCCCTCAGAAATCACAAAGTTCCAGAAAAACTTGATGGTGGCTTTGAGGCCGGGAGCTCCGGAGTTCAGTGTTGGGGATTTCATTTGGCAAGAGATCAAGCACCTATCCGAGGACCCCAAGAAGATTTGCAGCTACAGCCCTTACATCATGTATATGATTGAAAAGGTTGCAAAGACGGAGTTTCCTAAAAATGTGACACACAAGCCTCTGAAGCTAAATCCTAGCAAGAACCCTCGGTTTCCATCTCCTAGAGTTGAGCATGCACCGGGTCATGAGGAAGAAATACTTGAGGAGGGAGCAGCTCGGCCAGATCTGCCTCAGGCAGGGGCTCAGACCGTCACCGGTCTGACCGGCCGAGCACCGGTCTGACCGGTGGGGTGGCTGGCAGCTAGACAGGCCACGCAGATCCACCTCCCCTTTGAAAAAGTTTCTCAACTTCATATTTGGGATGTGCAGGAGCCAGCATGACATCCAAGTTGAGCAACAAAGGTCGAGAAGGGCTAATAAGCAAATGAGGGACACGATGAAATTGATGCACAATGCCCAAGGCTTTCAACCTCCTCGCTCTCCACCATCTCCAGAATCTCCACAGGTTGAGATACCTTCCTTTGAGGAAAGGATGAGAGGATGGGCCAACTCCGACTTGCTTAACCAATATGGCCCCATGTTCTTCGAGTCCGAGCAAGGACAAGGATCGTCGTCATCGGTTCCTCCTCCACCTCCACCCTTTGTACCTCCTCCTCCGGATGTGGCTGGATCGTCTCACTTCATGGAAGAAGAGCAAGCACCCCCACCTCCTCCACCTCCCGAGCAAGTGCAAGATTGGGGCGCTCGCTTCTCCACCGAGATCTTTGGCTACACCCCTTATTACTACGGTAAACACACACAGCACCCATAGCTCATCCATCTCAAATCACCATCTCGGAGTCTATTTATCTAAACTCTCCTTTGCATTGGATTCTTGACAAATCTCAAATAGGAGGGAGCTCTCACCCGGAGACGGATCTCAAGGACGGTGATCGGCAAAAGCTTCTTCTCCGGAGCCCTTCTTGGATGCTTGATGACAAAGGGGAGAAGAATCGCGATTAAAGCCACAAATGCGTTGTCCAGTGTTCTTTCGTCCGTGTTGCACCGGTCGGCCGGTGCAACACGCAAAGAACACGGACAACGCAGATTTGTGGCTTTAATCGCGATTCTTCTCCCCCTTTGTCATCAAGCATCCAAGAAGGGCCCGGTGCCCTGCACCGGTCTGACCGGTGCCTGTTGGCTGTCAAGAGAAGCCATGTAATAAGTTAGAACTTCATCTTAGTGGACTTGAGAACTTTTGTGTGAGTGCCACTGTGTGTTTTAAACCTTATTGTAATATTTAAGCGACTTTATTGTTAGATTGTGATGCATGCTTTGAATGATGTTTGTTTGTGTTGTCTAAATGGGGCAAAGTGATCTAAACCAGCTTGCAACCCTATCCCGATCACCTTGGACCAAATAGCACGCACTTCTGTTGCTTTGTGCGCTAACTGGACCTGACCGGTCTGACCGGTCAGGGGCACCGGTCTGACCGGTGCCGCCCGCCTGTGTGTTGGCCGGACCTAACCGGTCCCGACCGGCCGTGGGCACCGGCCGACCGTGCCGCCTAGCCGCATACATTTCCCTTTGCATTGTGCATATCTTGTCATATGCATCACGGATTTTATTTTGTCGCTCACACATGTTGCACTCCACTGATTCTAAGATATAGGGGGGGCCATACTTCTTTTCTTCCAAATTTGTGCTAATGGCATTTAAGGCCAATTTTTTGAAATCCAACTCAAAGCACAAATTAAGGGGGAGCTCTAGCTATATCTAAGAATCTAAACGCACTTTACTGATTTATTTGTAAGCTTTAATCGAGTTGTCATCAATCACCAAAAAGGGGGAGATTGAAAGTGCATCTAGGCCCCTAAGTGGATTTTGGTGAATTGAATGACAAGGCGATTAAAGGACTAATGATTTTGTCTAAGATTGTGAGCAGGTTTTCTCTATATATTCACAAGCAATCTTTGATGTACTTAATTGTGGATGAATATTTCGGCTCACATCTTTAAAGACATGTATATGCTGCAAGACTTCATGAGTTTATTGAA
The DNA here is from genome assembly GCA_947561735.1 of Cenchrus americanus. Taxonomy (NCBI): domain Eukaryota; kingdom Viridiplantae; phylum Streptophyta; class Magnoliopsida; order Poales; family Poaceae; genus Cenchrus; species Cenchrus americanus. Next base: position 62,224,985 of record OX387245.1, on the reverse strand, counting down.
AAAGAACAAGATGATGAGTGTACACACCATGGTTCTAAAAATGGAAGCTTGCATATCCGTTGTCAATCAAGATCAAGCATTTGAAGCGGGGTTTTCAAATGAAGGTTAATTGCGTGTGAAGCAAAGTGAAACTCAAAGTGGATTGGATAAGTGATGAAGAGATCAACCGAGATGTCTAGGGTGAGGGACTAAGCAATCTTTGGGGCCGTAGCTAAGCCGCCATTCGTGTTTTGCTAGGGTGAAGGTCTAGCATCCGTGGGGTCTTCAAGTATCATATTCAAACCTTAACCGAGGGAAGCGTTGCAAGTCATCAACTCGTTAAGATTGGCAACATGGAGTGACCATCGATCCAAGTGTGCATTCTTATGCTATATCGAAAGATCCTAAGTCACTAGCTGAAGTATGGACGTGCTCAAGTCAAAGGCTATGTTGAAAGCCCTCAAGTGGTTATTGATCAAGTATGGCAAGAATTGAAGATTGTTCAAGCTCAAGAGGTCATCGAAGCTCTTTTATTCTTTTCTTGAGTATAGGTATGTCATACTATCAAGAGGGATGCAACTTAGTGAGTTGACCAAGTCAAAGTGCTCTTCAGTTGACCTAAGTGAGATCTAGCCTTGGAGTGTGCTAACAAACCCTCCTAACCTAACCTGGGTCATTTCATCTTGGTGGTGAAGTGCTAGATTCTTTCAAAGAGGTTTTGGGGGTAACTCGGGCCTGACCGGTCTGACCGGTCAGAGGCACCGGTCTGACCGGTGCCGCTAGCCCAACGGCTAGTTTTTCGTACACCGGTCTGACCGGTGTGAGGCACCGGTCTGACCGGTGCTGTGCGGAGACTAACGGCTAGTTTTCTCCTTTGAGGGGTATAAATACCCCAAGCCCTCTTCAAGTGAGGGTTGCTGGTTCTAGTGTGTTTGCTGAGGTCCCAAGCCATTTCTAACTAGCTCTAAGCCTTAGTGGCTCTCCCCAACCATCTCTTTGTGAGATTTGTGGATTCAAGCCATCATCTTTGTGTTGGGTTGAGAAAGTGAGCTTAGGAGTGACTTTGTGAGCTAACAAGAGCAGTTTCCATAGCTTGAGCACTTTGGTTTCGAGTCTACAAACTTTGGAGCATTTGTTACTCTTGGAGGTTCGCCTCCTAGACGGCTAGGTGTCGCCGGCTAGCTCCCAAGGTTGTGGTGAGCAGCGGGAAGTTTGTAAGGGCTGCGATCTTGCCTCTTCGTGGAAAAGATCACCTTAGTGGAAAGGAGGAAAGTGGTTGAAAGAGACTCGGCTTGTTGTGGGAATTGTCCCTTACAAGCTCCTCAACGGAGACGTAGCCATTCCTTAGTGGGTGGTGAACTTCGGGAAACAAATCCTTGCTTCTTCGTGTGGTTCGACTCTCTAAGTTGTTTTTCTAGCATATTTCATTTGCTTCCGCTTCGATCTACTTGGGGTGTGTTACTTGTGTGTGCAGGGCTCATTACTCTGCTTGTGATCATCTACAAAAGCCACACCCTGAGTTTGGTTCGTGCTAGAATCCAAGAGGTGCTTGAAGTTGTTTTTGCAGGTTCTCTGTGCTACACCGGTCTGACCGGTGAGACACACCGGTCTGACCGATGTCACCTGTGAAGTCCAGTGCTTGACCGGTCTGACCGATCATCACCACCGGTCTGACCGGTGGAGCACTGTCAGCTCAAGTGTTTGGGGAGAAAAAGTTTAATTTGGTCATCACGCCTATTCACCCCCCCCCTCTAGGCGACATCAAGGTCCTTTCACCCAGGTTCGTAGTTTCCAGGCCGCGACGCCTCAACCTAACCCTCTCTCTCAATGCCCCACCTACCTAAATCTTCCCATCAACCACTCAATCACATCAACGAAACCCTAACCCCGACCTAACCCAAAGCTCATCTGCAGGTTTCAATGGTGGCAACAAGGGGGCAAAAGAGGAACGGGCCTGCAGGTCTGTCAAAAAATTCAACTATATTTCTGAGAGTAGATCTACAATTTTGATGTTGTCGTATATGTATGTCAATTTGAAATGTATTTTTTTGATTCATGAGGCAATTATCATGTCACGGTTTGGTACTGTAATATTGCCTGATTTTTTGTTGATAGGAAGATTGTAGTTCAGTCCATTCTATATTCATAGTTACTTATGTAGTTATAACAGTTTCTGATTCACTGTAATACCCTGGGGTTTTTTGATCTAGGAGTCCACATCGTTGTAGGTCTTATCTCATATCTTAGACCTCTTATCTATCTTTCATGTAGTGTTGTTAACTCTAACCTATTAGTTCAAGCCTTTTAAAAATTCTAATACACCCAATTTCTTGTCCTTGAAAGAACCTACGATAACTGATTATGAGCGATGTCGAGATAGACGCGTGGCGGAAAATGAAAAGATGCTTGAAGAGCTTGGATTGAATACCTTAGCTTCTGAAATTATTACATCCTTGCCTCAACCTGCACAAAAGAAGGGGAAAAAATCAGCAAACAAGGGAACTGATAACGAAGATTCATCATCATCGGAGTATCTCCATGATGAGGATGATCAAGGAGATAATACTGATGATGAAGACATTGAATCTAATGAGCAGCCACAACTTAAGGTGCTTCTTCTATCTTCATAGTAGTGAATGGGGCTTACTTGGAACATACAACTTGTTTACTACATTGTATTCATTATTAATATATAATCTAGGATTAAATGTTTCTACTCTGAAGTATGCTTTAGGACTTAGATTTCATTGGAATTAAATGTTTACTATATGGTACTTATTATTAATATAGTTGATTGCAATTTACTACTTCTGATCTGCATTTTGATCTCCGATTTATATGCAAATTCTTTCAAACTAAGATGATGTTGAATATATGGTTTTCATTATTAATGCACATGACTTACATGAGCTTTCTTTCCCCACAGCTTCTCCAACCGCATAGTCGCAAAATCATCTCTCCAAAGATCAAGAAATCATTGGCGTGAATGGCTCCCGGAGTTAGGAACAAGAAGAGAGTGAGGGCATCAACTCGGTCGGATGTCGAGCCTTCGAATCCGAAACAAGAGCATCAAAAGGCTTCTTGTACAGGATCCTACGACCCCTTATGATGACAATCCAAATTACAGAGGAATCCAATGGACCGGATGTTGATGAGAACACACCATCGAGAGGATGGCAATGTATCACTGGTCATGACAATGCAGCTTTTGAGGCACACATTGCGGTAACCGCTAACGATGACAACACACTAGATGAAGGCAAGCTCTTTTTTTCATGCGCTTTTGACATCTATTTAGTTGATTTTGCATCAATAAAATAAAAAACTGAATCTAAATTCTATGATGTAGGTCCTCCACAACCCTAGCTCCTAGGAGGCCCAGACCACCTACTGTTGGAAAGCAGCTAGATAGGATGACCAAAGCTATGGGAAGGAGATTGCCCATAGTTGTTCAGGAAGGAAAAAAAGACCTCAAGATTCTGTTCAAGCTGCTAAATTAGCTTCAGAGGCTGGCGTCATCATTCGGGAAAGTATTCCTGTCCTCCCGCATTGGAAAGATTACAAGAAAGACGACGTACACTACAAAGCCTTTGAGGGACACCTAGCTGTAAGTGCATTACTGTAGCCATATGAAACTATTGTTCATTAAGCTTGTTTGACTAACTAAATATCCAACTATCATATGCCTAGGGTCGCTTGGCCATTAACACAAATCATGCCCCAACAAGGGCAGCTATGACTGATCTGATGCGTGTTGCGATAAAGAACCAACGCTATCGACTCAAGAAGAGATACTTCAATGGTGTTCCTGCAAATCAGATTCGTACAACTTCTCCAGTTCGCTACATGACTGATCTCGAATGGAGGACACTTGTTGCAAGGTGGTCAGATCCAAAGAACATGGTATGGGCATCAATTCATACATTCACAATCAGTTTACAAAGTCCCTTATTTTAAACCTGTGATACCAACTAACATGTTCATCCTCTTTTAGCAAACATGTGAGAAGAACAAGGAAAACCGCAGTAAAGTCAAGTATCATCAGGCTACGGTTCTCGCTGCTATGTGGCACACTTACATGCATACGTAAGTAAAACATTACCTTGTTCACTTACCTGCACATTTAGACTCAACTAATTATTTTCCCTTTCATCTGTGCCGACTTTGCTGTCATTTTTCCATTACACAGAAACAAACAAGAATCCTTGATGAACCAAGCCTAGATCAGTCTGCAGAAGTAGACGCAGTGGAAGCCTTCCAGACGTGCCACACTAGCTCCAAACGTGGCTTAAGTGACCCTGCAAGAGAGGCATTTCTAAGTGCACAGATTATATGCCTACTAGTTGCCATTTCACATAAATCATGTGTGGACTTTATGCATACATAGTAGTAGGTTTTCAATAATCTGGTTCTTTTACTTGCCTCTACTTTATTGCATTTATTAAACATTGTCATGTTACTCTTCATCAAATACTTGTAACTCTTTTACCTTGATACTATTTCAGTCCCAAATGGAAGCTTTGAGGATTAAACCTGTTTCTGAAGATGAGATGCCAGCATCAAGTGTGCAAGTCGTGTCGAAGGTGCTCTCTCAGAACAGCTCCAACTTATTCCTGAAGAATGTTGGCTTCCAAACACCGCCATCCTCCAAGTCAGTATCATCAAATGAAAGTCAGCTTAGGAAGCAACTTGCAGCTGAAGCAACGACAACTGTTCAAGGTGAACTGGATGACCTCAGGAAGAAAATTCAAGATGCAGAGGAAGACCCGGGCAAGGACACAGAAGGAGCTGGAGGAGTACAAGAAGCTTACAGAGAAGAACATCAAGGAGATGGCGGAGACCAATTTGCTCCTCAAGAAGCTCTTCTCCCTCCAGGGAAATGCTTCGTCATCGACTTCAACATAGTGCCGCTTTGCTCGCCTTTCCTTTCTATTTTTTGTCACTTTGCCTATCTAGTAACTTGGTCGTGTGTGCAACTTTTTATGGTACTTGGTACTGTTTCAACAATATATTTACTGAATTTGCAATGTCTAGTGGTGTGCATCTGTTGTATATGCACACTGGAATACTTGATGCAAACCTAATGGAATTGTGTGCCCATTATAGTATTAATTGCAAATTCCTATTATATTATTATTTCCAAACCAGTGACCAAATGCATGGTGTATCTGTGACCAAACTACTTTCAAATCTGTGACCAAAAGATCTTATATTTGTGACCAAAGTGCTGGCAAATCAGTGACCATATTATATCAAAGCGTGACAATGCCAAATACCAATCTGTGACGATTTAAACATTACATCTATGACGGTTGCAAGATGATGATCTCAGCAGCCACGTCATTGATGACGTCACAGCCTCGTCATCTGCCAGCGTGGCATACGGCATCCTATGACCAACACAAGACTACATTTGTGACGAAACCGGATCGTCACACTATTGCAATGACGACATCCGTTATCCAGGCGAACGGAAGATTGTGACAAAACCGGATCGTCACAAAATGCATTAACGGCGTTAACGGCGACGTCAGTTAGTCCGGCAGACGTGAAATTATGACGAAAACATGGTATAATCTATGACCAAAAACATTCGTCATAGAATGAATTCAAATCCATAATGACACAAAATTCGTCACAGATTGGAGACACATCTATGACGAAAAACCAATTTCGTCACCGATGAACAAATGTGACGCCACCATAGTGACCAAACCAAAATCGTCACAAAAACGTCACAGAAGACTAATTGTGACCATTCTGGCGTCTTCAATGACGATAATGCAACGTCATTGATGACAACATCCCTACTAGTGATTGATGTCCTCCTTTCTTGTGCGTCCTTGGGAGTTCAGCAGTGGCGGTTTACCGGCTTCTATGGTGAACCCCGACGAGAGCTTCGGAGGGAGAGCTGATATCTTATGAGATTTTTACGTGCTCAATTTTCTATTACGTGGTTGTGTGACGGGGACTTTAATGAAGTATATGTGGGGAGGAACATTTTGGTTCTCATGAACGGGAATAATGGCAAATGATAGCATTTCAGGAGGTGGTCGCAGACTGCGGGGACTTTAATGAAGTATATGTGGGGAGGAACATTTTGGTTCTCATGAACGGGAATAATGGCAAATGATAGCATTTCAGGAGGTGGTCGCAGACTGTAGTTTTACAGACCTGGGCTTCTCAGGACTACTGTATACTTGGGATAATAAGCAAGATGGCGACTGGAATGTGAAGGTTCGTCTTGATCGAGCCTTTGGAGACGACTGATTCGTGGATGTTCTTGGGGACTCATCAGCTAAACATATCCAGCTTGCCAAATTTGATCATTGTGCTTTGTTGGTGGAGGTGCCAGCGCTAGTTGCTCACGACTCAAGTGGGAGGAGGAAGGTGGTTCGGCCTTTCAGATGCGAGGACATGTGGTTTCGGCATGCTGAGTATAAGGAGATGGTGAAACAGACTTGGGACCTTGGTTCTAGACCCTGGAACTTGACTGGTATCTGCACATCGTTAAAATCCATGCAAGATGCACTGAAGAAGTGGAACAAGGAGGTGTTCAATGTGGTTCAAAAACAGATCAAGGAGGTGTGCGCGGAAATTGAGTGGGAACACAGCCAGTCCTTGTATCGAGGTCCTACTGCCCGGGAGAGATGTTTGGTGGAACATCTCTCTGAATTATTGGTGAGGGAAGAAGCAATGGAGAGGCAGCATTCTCGGCGAATTGGCTTCATGATGGTGACCGGAACACTGGTTTCTTTCAAGCTAAGGCTAGAGCTAGGGGAAGATCTAATAAGATTTGTGTCTTGCGGAGAGAGGATTGCTCCATTGCTACTGATCAGGAGGAGCTCGAATCTTTGGATAACTCCTTTAATAAAAAATTGTTTCATGCGCAGGAATTACTGGAACCTGAACAGGTGTTCTCCTTTGTACCTGTCAAGGTTACAGACCAAATGAATGAGTCGTTGGATTGAGTCTTCACACCAGAAGAAGTGGAAGCCGCTTTGTTTCAAATGGGCCCATCCAAGGCTCCTGGAGTGGACGATTTTAATACTGGGTTTTTCCAAAAGCATTGGGTTGTGCTGAAGGAGGATGTGACGACAGCTGTGCTAGGCTTCTTGAACGGGGGAGACATGCCAGAGGAGGTGAATCAAACTCTCTTAGTTCTTATACCTAAGGTCGCCAACCCGCAGGATCTCTCTTAGTACCGGCCGATTTCCTTGTGCAACATTTTATACAAGATTTGCTCTAAGGTTATGGCTAGCAAACTTCGAGGAATTCTAGATGAAATTATTTCAAAAGAGCAAAGTGCCTTCGTTTCTGGGAGATTGATCACCGATAATGTCCTGATTGCGTATGAATGTATTCACTATCTCAGGAATAAACAGGGGAAGTCTGGATCCTGTGGTATTAAGCTAGACATGGCAAAAGCTTATAACCGGGTTGAGTGGGGTTACCTTAGTGCTATTATGGAGGCCCTGGGATTTTGGAGCGGTGGAAACAGCTGGTCATGAAGTGTGTTACTACTATGTCCATCTCTGTACGGGTGAATGGACCATACTCAGAGCTTTTCAAACCTTCCCGGGGGATTAGGTAAGGAGACCCTATCTCACCGTACCTTTTCTTGCTTTGTGCGGAAGGTTTGTCATGTATGCTCAAAGAGTGTGGCCTGCGCCATATAGCTAAAGGAGTGCGGGTGAGTGTGCACGCACCTTGGATATCCCATCTGTTATTTGCTTATGATTGCGTTATTTTCACACAAGCGAATCAGAGAGGTGTTGATCGGGTTGCCCAAATTCTAGAGGATTATTATCGTGGCTCTGGTCAGATGGTGAACAAGCAAAAATCAGCGGTCTTTTTTAGTGCAAATTGTGTGGAGGAGGATAAGCAGATTGTTCATGATAGCTTGCAGATTCCATTGGAAGCGTTGGGGGAGAGGTACCTCAGCCTCCCTACAGCAGTGGGCAAGGTATCAGATGGGGTGTTCAGCTATGTACCTGATCGATTCAGGAATTTTATCTGTGGTTGGAGTAAAAATCTTTTGAGCTATGCAGGTCGGGAGGTGCTGATCAAGGCTAATGCGCTGGCTGTACCGACATACTCTATGAGTTGTTTCAGATTGCCGGCACCGATTGCCAAAAGATGACAACTTATATCTCCAATTATTGGTGGGGGAGCTCCTTGGATAACCACAAAATTCATTGGCTAAAATGGAGTAAACTTACTGATCCGAAGGAGGATGGAGGGATGGGCTTCAGAGACATGTCATTGTTTAACAAAGCCATGCTAGGGAAGCAAGGTTGGAGGCTCTTGATTCGTCTGGAGGCGCTATGCTCAAGGGTACTAAAAGGGAAGCACTTCCCTAATTCAAATTTCCTTGCAGCAACTAGGAGGAAGAAGAGCTCAGAAACATGGAGAGCAATTTTACATGGTAGAGATGTATTGAAGAGGGGAATTATAAAACAAATTGGTCCTGGTTCTTCAGTCAACATTTGGGAGGACAATTGGATTCCCGGAACAATGTCGATGAAGCCACTAGTGCGTCTGCCAGGCATGTCGGTTACTCCAGTGGAAGACCTCTTTGTTCCTGGTACGAGGAGATGGAATGAGCAGCTGATCGGGGCTCAGTCATCCGGTTAGATGCTGAGGAGATTCTAAAAATTCAACCGAGCTGCACTATGGACATTGATGTGCTAGTGTGGGCCTTCGAGAGATCAGGCAACTTCTCTGTGCGGTCTGCGTATCGTTTGCTGATGAAAGAGGAGTCCCGTAAGGCACAAGAAAGACAAGGTGTAGGGGGGATGTCTGATTATGGGCAGTGGTGGAAGGTTCTTCAGAAGCTGCAAATTCCTCCGAAATTGAGGATTTTCTGGTGGAGGGTGATTAATGGCTTTCTCCCCTCGAAAGTTGAATTGCAACGAAGGCACGTCATACAAGAGAGCCACTGCGAGATGTGTGGGAATCCACAGGCGAACTTGTACCATGTTGTTGTGGAATGCCCATGGGCTCGATGCTTCTGGGAGGAGGTGCGAGTGGTTACATGGAGGAAGTTGCCGGAGTTACATCCTAGGACTTGGGCGAAAGATCTGGTATGTTCCCAAGAGGAGGCAGCTTTGTTCATGTGTGGTGGTTGGTCTCTTTGGAACAACCGGAATGCCCATAATCATGGACGTACCAGGTGGAACCTGAGTGAGGCAGCAAGGCATATCGCAAAAATGGTCGAGGACCTGCTTTGTCTCAGAGAACTAGGATCGCGCGCGTGCGTTGCAATGGGCAATTATATATTGAATTTACAAGACATGGGGCATTCATCAAGATAATAAAAATGTGAAAACAAATATGAATATTCAAAACTATAGTGCAGTATTTACTCAGGCCTGAAAATTCATTTACATTTGAACATCTTGCGAGTAGCTTTTGTTAGTATAGTGTATTTCTGAAATTTTATCGTTTTTTAGTTCCAACTTGGTATAGAACACACCACAAGAAGCATTTTGCTTAAACAGGTAGGAGCTGCATGAAGTGTTTATCCGGTTGCTGAAAAACTATTTAGTAATTAAGGTATGTAACTTCAAAGCAAGCCACAACTTCTGTAACAACTCGAATTGAAGTCAAATACAAAATTTTCCCCATAATGATCATATTTGATTTATCCCTGCTTGAAGTCTATGCACCATGAGCCACAGCTTATGACCCGTCAGCGGCTTCGGGCCTGCCAAGCACAAAACATGTTGGTTAACAATTGTTTTGTTGTTTAAACACAAAATGTAACAGTGGTTTAGAATAAAACAACACATGTTCAATAATACTTTGAAAGATAATTCTTTATCACCTTGCTGAGGGCAGGTATGCATATTAGAAGAAACAACACCATGTTTAGTTGTGGACAACATGAGACCTCTTCTCATTTCTATTTGCTCCAACAATGGCAGCAACTTGGGTAACAAATTGAATTTAAGTTAAATATAAAATTTTCTTCGTACAACATACAATCAATGAGATTAAGAATGCTAAATGTATACATCATTTCAAACAAAATTTGAGTGAATAAATTTGAAATTAATTCCATATTTGTTTGAAGCTTCCAATATGCTAAGATTAAAATCTGAAAACAGGGGAGGATTAGGATGTTAACCTGCTCATAGGAGATTAGGAGAATCACGAATAGTTGACAGCTAGCGAGTAAAGAAGTGCACCTTGCAACAGCCATTCAAGACTCAAGAAGTGCATCTTCATAGCCAACGGTTTGTGCCTTCTACTGATGCGAGAAATCAAGCAGAAAGAAAGCACATCAATCACCAGTGACTCTAATCGATTCAGTAAAGTCCAAGGTAGAAAGGTGAAGTGCTTGTTGCGAGCTTGTGATTGGCAAACCCTTGTTGCCATTGAGGTTACGGGATCCACCTGGTCTTACTTGGCACCATGGTTCCACCACAACCATGAGCTGTCCAGCCACCCAGCAATATGCTCATTGATTTCCTTCAGATTTGAACACAATACTGGTTGCTGCACTTCCCGAGATGGGTGCTTGTATAGAGCATCCACATGTTGGTCAGCAATTAATGTATGTCACCTGCACAAATATGTTGAGACATTTAATCTAAAAAAAGAATATGCTGAGACATTTCATTTACAATAGAAGAGTCACATCAGCTGCTTTTGAGAAAAAAGATCATACATTAGCACACCTATTCAAGAATAAATAAATTCATGTCACACCAATAAACAATTCGAATTGCCATAAATACATTAAACTGGTGTCAGCTGAAACTACATATGAAAATATGCCTTTGCACGTTAGAATTTCATAATTCAAAAAATATGTTTTGTTCCATTTTATTGTAGCAATTATATTGTGCTAGAGGAGCTTCTCCGTGATTGCAAATGATACAGCCCCAGACAAGCAACATCAGTCGATCCAAACATGCAAGTGACAAGTGCATGATGAGCACCTTCATGTGATGGCTCTGAAACATATGACGTATGATGCTAAATGAACTTATGGTATTAAATATGCTTTACATATACTCCAAGGCTCAACAAAAGAAAAGTAGTCCATGCTAATGCTTAGTTTCAGAAAGATGTGTTTTCTGAAATAACAGTGAGCAGATGAACATACCATTCTTGGGTCATGGCAGAATCTGGCATTCTATAGGAATCTAGCTCAAATGGCAAAAGAAACTAAACTGATATGAATCAAAACACCTTTCACCCTTCCTTACTTCCCCACTATAGTTCTGGCACAATGCATCACATGTCTGATCCTGAGATAAATATTCGTGTCCAACTGTTTCATTGGCCCCATTGACAGTTCAACCGGTCAATCACTGTTTGAAACGGACAAAAAAGGTGGGAAAAGAGAGATGGTCACACATGACAACTCCACTGAAAAAATATTGTGAAGTAATCTACTATCTGCAAAGTTCATGGTGCAGTGAGCACATCAAAGCTCTACAATACAGATAGAGAACTTACTTTCCAGGGGCAGGGGGCGGACCCAAAGGAAATTTTGAGTGTGGGCACTCCTTAAGAAAACATAGATTTGTGAAATTTTTACATGGTGAAGATGTTACCTTTACTTCAAAGATCTGAGTGAGGGCACGTGCACACCATCATCAATCCAAAGGCTTCTCTATTAGACATAAAATTAGGGTATGCATCGATAATTAACTCTCTTCATCAACACAGCTCAAAATAGCACAGCTAAAAAAAATCAGAGTTGCACTGTTGGCACAATTAGCTATTAGTAATAGAAAATGAAGTTTAACAAATCCAGAGTACTCATACATAAAAGTTTAGAAAATGACATCTCTCAGTTTAGTGGGATCCAAAGATCCGAGAAAAAAACAAGAAGGAATCTTTTTCCCTTACCTTTATATATGTAGAATGAAGGATCTGCTATTCGCGCAAGACCAAATGGACAACTTCCCTCTCACTCAAAACTCGAATCAAAACCAGAAGAACGAACAAAAGAGTATAATCACTGTCAGATTGAAGATAGAGATCTGCTTGTTTTGCAGCCTTATAAGTTATGGGGACCAAGCTCATAATGGACAATTTACTGGACAAATAAGAAGCACAATTAGTTTAACCACATCATATTCATGAAAAGTAAACATCCCTAAATTACATAGTGGCACACACATAATGGAGCATAAGAAAACATCAGCCTGCTCACATCTAGACACATGACTGCTTGACACTCATACTAATTTTATGTAGGGTTTGCACGTGCGCATAGAAGGACGAAAGTTAAATGGCCATAATACTCTTATACTCAAACTCACAGCATTTTGATCTCTGAACAAGGCTGCAGATTAAATAGCATCATCCTGCCTAGATTATTCCTTAAGGGTGAATGGGGGAGGCGGTGTGCAGATCAATGCAACAAGCATGAACTCACTTGATGTGTGTGGTTGAACGAGGGAGGCGACGAGGAGTGTTCGAGGGAGATGGCGTAGAAGCATCTTAATTGGAGGACCACGACAGGGATGGCGTGGTCGATGGTGGTGGCGACGATGTGGTCTGAAACGGCGGTGTGAGGGATCGGAGGACGATGGGGAGATGGCGTGGTCGACGATGGTGGTGGCGACGATGGCGTCGATTGAGGGATCTGGGTCTGAGGATCGGACGGCGGCCCCGTGAGGAATCGGAGGACGACAACGGCAATGACGTCGATTGGAGGACGATGACGGCGGCAATGACGCCGATTGGAGGATGACGACGGCGTCGATTGGAGGGCGACGGCGGGGACACATCGGCAGCATCGACGACGACGTGATGCAGGGACAGGAGGGCCCGGTTGCGGGAGGCGGGGCGCAAATGCGAGAGGCGGCCAGCATGACGGATGCGGAAGTAGGGACCAGGAGGGCGCGGTTGGTGGCACGATGCGCGAACGCGGTAGACGGGAGGGGTGCGGCGGCGACATGAGGACGGGAGGGCGCTCAGGGTGCGGACGGACGACGGCGGCGCGATGGCGGCGTGAGGACGGGAGGACGGAGGCCACGTGATTGGGGGAGGGCGACACAGAATGGAGGAGGTCGCGGGTTGGGGCAGGGCGGACGCGCGAGTGGGAGGGCGGACGCACAAGGGAGCGGAGTAAAGGTCGACCAGGTTTATGTCTCGACTTCGTACTTTTTAGTAGTAGAGAAAGAAGGGGAGCACAAGCAAACTCCGCCGCAGGAAAATTGGTAACCACCGGTGGAAGGCTTGTTTGAAACAAATACGGGTGGTGCCTTTGATGCCCGCACAGGTATTGGTTCACGCGCTGCTGTAGTACGTGATCATGCTGACCAAGTGTTGATAGCACAGGCGAAATGGCTAGGTCACGTAGGCGACGCCTTGATCACTGAAGCATTGGCAGCACGGGATGGTCTGGAGCTCGCGCGCGAAATGGGGTGCGAGCGAGTCATTTTGGAGATGGACAACTCCACCCTTGTGTCTGCTTTGTCGACGCCTACGGCAGATAGATCGCAGCTAGCTGGTCTTGTGCATGATATTAAAGAGCTTGGGAGTGTTTTTTTCTGTGTTTCGTGTTTGTTGGGTGCGACGCGAGGTGAACCATATAGCTGATAGCTGCTCAAAATTGCCCTCCGTCGATGCGCCGTTGCGTATTTGGAGTGGCTGTCTTCCAGTGTGGTTGATGGAAGCAGCTTGATTCATTGATTGTAACCCTCATATGAATGAATGGAAGCTCCCAGTTCCACTCAAAAAAAAAACCGCTGGTATATTAATGACGTTCTGAGCTTATTATAAGATAAAAAGTACTACTAGTCTAGTAGATGTCTGCAGAGTTTGCTTCATTTGTCTGAAGCAAAATGAAACAGATGAGGAAGACGGCAGGGGGAGGAGCCCTCTGCATCCTGCACAAGCCCTGCCTTCTCGTAGTATTCAACGCTGTCGCACAAAGTTTCCTCCATTTTCCTTGGTTTCCAGCCTAGATTCATCAGCTTCTCCGATGTAAGGCGTGAGATTACAGATTCATAGTTCTGGTCGTCGCTGCAGCATAGAGATGCAATTGTGAAGGTTGATGAGCTCTAGAAATTCAAGTTCAAACAATATTACACCTTGTAGAAAGTCCAGCAAGTAAACAAAGCCTAATTTGGGAATATCGTAGTCACCAGTTTACGTAATTGTAGTTAGGGTAGGCCTTCTTCAACAAGTTCACCATGGCTTTTGTGGTGATCCAATCTGGTGCGCAGATGTACCTCCCATATGATTCCACTTGCTCATATACCAGAAGCAGAGCATCAGCCACATCACGGCAATCAACTATATTCCAGGGCAAGTTTTTCATCACACTAGGACCGCCTGTACGTAATGGAATTTCAGTGGTGTGAAGGGAATTATTGCGCCCGAGCATGATCTTACATGGACGAGTACTACAGAACAGCAACAATACTCAGCATCTGATTTAATATTGAAGTTACAATGCAATGATTTTTTTTTCCAAAGCTGTCTACGGTTGCAGCTGCTGAGAAGGCGTAACGCAAGACAAACATAAATATGATCAGGACCCAGTAAATAAAGAAGGTCATCTCAAAGAGTTCCTTAAATCATTTTTTTTAGTTCTTAATCCACACTCCTAACCTTTTAGGACTCGGGAAAAACAGCCTCTCCAGCATAAAGTTACGCGGTTTTAGTCTACGTGCATCCTCTACTGAAACAAGGTGGAAGGGCTTAGAAACAATAAAGAGTAGAAATGGTTCTTGATGCAAATGTACAATAGAGAAAGAATACATAAAAGGTGTTAGGATAATTTAAGATTAGTATAGGATTCCTGATGCAAAATTGTCTTCTATATTTTAGGAGTAGATTATTTGAAACTCTTGGAGATGACTTTTTTTATTCTTTCCAATATATTTTTAGAAGCACTAAAACTTCATTTTTTCAGAAAGAAATATATTAGATACTTTTTGAGATGCTCAACTAGTACTCACATTTGTTTGAGTTTAAATTTCTAATTTGAGCCAATTCTTTTGGGCTATTTACTTCCCGCATCCTTTTCGGATGTTTCCCTTCCCTGTCTATTTTTGCTGGCTCAACTCTTTTTTCTTTTTACTTACCTAATAATTTATTGATTCAGCATTTTTACCTGAAATGCCGATTGAACATTTTGTCGGGGACTTTACCTTTTTGGTTATTCAACCTTTTGCACCACTAAATAGCAGGCCCCGTCGAGTTTCCTTCAATGGTAATTAAAATGAGTAGCCTAAGCTTTACTATTATTCTCATCCAAGTTGTGTGATTATCCAATCTATGCGACTCTCAACCTATTAAACTACTTCCAGCAGTTACTAAATGCCAGTAAGTTTCATGATCAAAAGCAGAAAATCATCATGTGTGTAATTCCCCAAATAATCACGATAAGATAGAACTAATGAAAACTAGCAGAAATATATGCAGGCAACCTTTTATAATGTAGATGAGGAATTCGGTCGTAGTATTGACCACGGGCTGCAGGAGTGGACCTAAAACGATACATGGGCAAACTGTAACAACATTTAAACCATTCTTCTCTCCGTACTCCAATGCTGTCTCTTCAGCAATTGTCTTGGCAGCTATATACCAGTCCTGCCAGCTGAACTAGGTTAGCATTAACCTAACCTCCCTAGTAGCAATCAGTAGTAACACGAATTGATAACTGATGAAACATACTGATAAAACACTGGTAGGTATGTTACCAGCCAGGAAAAAATATCATCTATTTAGAGAAACTGAAACAATATTACTAACCTCGTTCTTCATGCATAAATTTCTGTCTGACCAGCAACTCTCATCTTTGATTCTACCTTGGGGCCAACTCGGATTCATATAAACAGCAGCAGTGGATGAAACCACAACAACTTTCTGAACGTTTTTCTCTGAGCAAGCCTGAAGAACATTCAGAGTGCCTTTGACAGCAGGAGCCAATACCTCTGACTGCATGGTTGAGATCGGAGATCCACATGTGTTTAAGCAGTAAAAAAAACTTTATACAGGAAGTAGTATTGCGCAGTAAACCTCAGTAGGACAAAAGGTTCAAAATGCATGTCTTGGTGGGAGTGAACCCGTGAATCGAAGTGCACGGTTCAGAATCAACGTGAGTAAGTTTAACACGAGAGTACAGGGGAAGCGATCGTATTTAAAATTTGTACTCCCTCTATTCACAAAAGAATGCAATTCTCGCTTTTCGATGAGTCAAACTATTTGAACTTTGACTAAAGATATAGAAGAAAGTAATAACATTCATAAAACAAAATAAGTATCATTAGATTAATTATAGAATATACTTTCATGATAAAACTATTTGGAGTTATAAGTGTAAATACTATTTACTTTGTATTCGATCAAACTTAAGCAAGTTTGACCGTTACGGATCCCATAGTTGCATTCTTTCATGTACGGAGGGAGTAATCGACAAGACGATAACTATACTTGCCTCAGGATCGATGACCTTGTCTGCGGGCACAGGGGATGCGACGTGGAAGACCCCCTGGCACCCGGCGACCGCAGCCACCATCGCATCGCGGTCGAGCATGTCGGCCTTGAACAGGAGCAGGCTCTCCGGAGCCCCCTCCAGCCGCCGCAGGTGGGCGTTCTTGGGATCACCTGAAAGCAGCAGCAGAGTTTCCCGCCATGATGCGTGAGTCCCTCCCAACTCCCGAGACGCGTCGGCCGATCAAGGCGAGGCGGAGACATCGGCGGAGCGGCGTGGGGATGGCGTGTTGTGCTTACTTGGGTCGCGGACGGTGGCGTGCACGGCGTAGCCGCGGGAGAGGAGGAGCTTGACGAGCCACGAGGCGATGTAGCCGCCGCCTCCAGTCACGCACACGCGCTGCGGCGGCCGAGACGTCGCCGTCGACGCCATGGCTCTGCCTGGATAATTCTCAGTGCCCCACCGTTGGGCTCTCGCTCCTCCATTCGTCCTCTGCCATATATCTGCCCCAGTGCACCACGGTTCTGCAGTTCTGCTTGCCGGCTTGCCAGCTGCACTTTCCCTGTCGTTCACTAATCATTCCTTCCACTGGTCCGCCACCAAACACACCAAGGCGCAAGGCGACGAGAAAGAATACGCCGAAGGCTCTGCCGCTTGATTCGTCGGATGCTGCCGGCGACATTCGCAAGCTCCGCATGGACCAGGGTGACCCAGTCACCCATGCCCAGGGGCGAAGCTGAGTCAAAGTATTAGGTGGCTGCTGAGGTGAGACCGTTAGAGGCTCGGGCATGGATGACACAGGACAGGAGCTTTCTTCTTGTTTTTGCTACTTGGACGTCTCTCGCGTCTTATCGTTACTGATTATCGTTACTGATCGGAGACTCTTTCGAGGCCTTCGCGAAGCTACATCCTAGGTGCACACTCTAAAAGAGTGAAATATTAGAAATTCTAAAAAAAAAATCAAAACATCTATCCATCAATATAGGTAGGCTCAAATCGTCATAGCCATAGATATATATATATATATATATATATATATATATATATATATATATATATATATATATATATATATATATATATATATATATATATATATATATATATATATATATATATGTTTTAAATATCCACCATGTCATTACGAAAATAGCCTAAAATAACCCTCTAAATATATATCTGAATTACCCACCTCTGCCAATATACAAATAATTCAAAATAACTAGATATATGATGCTAATAAGATTTATGTCACATGTGGATATGTGTTCCTACTTGGAGGTGATGCGGTTTCATAAGTCTTGCTAGCTGACCATCTTAACGAGGTTAATCATAGAAGCAGAACTCACAGCATTGGATACAACAACATGTTGGGCGGATTCGGAATCAAGCCTTTCGTACAGGATATTGTTTCAGTTGGTTAAGTGTGATGCGAAAGGCTCAGCGGCGAAACCCCAGGAGCCCTTAAATCATTTTTCACCTTTCGGTTTCCATCTTTCGAGCAGTGCCTTTCGTCACCAATAGAGCAACCAGATAAGCCCAGCGGCTCGAACTGTTAGAGTCGCGGTCGGGCGGATTGATTTTCCTCGCGACGAAACCCTAGGGGCGAATCTCACCCACCCAGTCAGTCTTAGCCTGGGTTTCACCGTGGGGTTTCGTCGTCCCTAACATCTAATGCATTCAAGTTTGTCTATGACATGTGTTTCAGGAGAAGGGATGCGCCAGGCGAAAGGGGAGTCTCCAAAGGATTGAGTGTTTTCTCTCGACAAGCGCACGTGATGACAGCAAGAAAGGCGCCGCGATTTGCGACGTGACATCACGGAGCGCCGATTACGTGAAGACCTAATTGGAGACTTCTCAAAGTTAGCCTAGCACATCCTGTTTTGATCCGTTTTACACGAGGGTATTCTCGGCATGTAAAAAGTCCGCTCGCCTCCCTATAAAAGGAGACGGACAGGCACTTGTAAAAGGGATCGACTTTTGAGAAATTCACTGTTGAGAAGGAGCTTTGGTTTCTTTTCGGCTCGTGTTTGAGTTTTGGTTTTTGATTCTGAGCCTAGAGTCTTAGTTTTCTTTTATTGTTCATGCAAGGTAGCTTCGCTACCCCACAACAATTGGCGCCCATCCACAACAATTGGCGCCCATCGTTTGTGCTTGGCTCGAGGAAGAAACCCAGAATGTCCACAAGAAAGAAGAGAACTACTGCGAATTCCACTAGGGGTGCTTCGTCGTCCGTCGACGAGGAGCTGAACCCGTCCACCTTACTCACCCAGGGAGAGGAGCTCCCGGAACCTAGTGCTGCGACGGCTAAGGCCACATACGAGGTCGAGCTGGCTAAGTTACGCAATGAGGCTGAAGAACTAGCCAAGGCCAAAAAAAGACTGTTGTCGGTGCACCACGAGGCTGAGGCAGCCAAAGAAATTCGAAGGCAAAAAGCAGAGATTGCTAAATTGCAAGAGGAGTTGCGCGCCATTAAAGCAAAACAATCCCTGAGTTTCAATCAGCCCTCGCCCGAGTACACTGTGCCCAACCATTCCAATTTCACATAGCGCGACGAGTTTTTCACCCAGCCCCCCTCTGCACACTACCTTCAGTCGTAATCCCTTCGTTAACCCTTTCGAGTCTGATCCTTCGAACCATGACGTCCACACCATACACACGAGGTCTTGGGATCCCAAGTCACCCCTTTCTCAAGAAATCCAAATCACTCCTGGGCCACAAACCTACAGGTCAGTTCCACTCCCCAAATTCTCAGGTCAATCCGACCCCAGACAATTCCTAATGAGTTACGAAGCAGCTATTCTCTCAGCTGGCGGTGATGATTCTGTGCTGCTAAAGTCTTTCATAATTGTTGCCGATGAAGTGGCAGCGTAGTGGTATTCGCTCTTGAGTCCTGGTGTAATTCACAGGTGGGATGACTTGAAGCAGCAGATTCTCTCCAATTTCCAGGGTTTTCAGCGTCCGGAGCTTATAGAGAGTGACCTTTTCTCGTGTAAGCAAAAGGACAAGGAACCTCTCCAAAACTACTTCAGGAGATTCGTTCACCTCAGGGCCCAGGCACCAAATGTGTTGGACGCTGTCGCCATTAACGCTGCAATTGTGGGCTTGAGAGTCGGCCAGTTTCGTTCACATCTCATGTGCGAAAGGCCCAAGACAATCCAACGCCATACGAAGAGTTCGAGAAGTATTGTCGCTCAGACAATGACTTCAGGATGTGTATGGAAGAGCAATTGTAGCAAAAGAAGTCTGCAAAAGCCAACCAATCCAACGAAAGAGAGTGGTCCAATCCCAGAAACGCCTCGCATGTCAACCCTCGAAACGTTTTCGGCCTCGACGGCGAGAACGCCCAAGAAAATCCCAATCCGCAGGGTGACTCCCAAAATCAAACCCCTAGCCCACCCAGTCCACCGCATTCAAATCAAGGGAGCGGCCGCAGAGGCGGAAGGGGCGGCGGCAGAGGCAGAGGTCGCGGCAGGGTCCGAGGCCAACACGAGAAAAGAAAATGGTATTGCATCTTCCACGAGGAGAATGGTGATCACAGTTCCAATTATTGCCCATACAAGAAAAGATTTGAAGCTATTCTAGAAGAAGAAAGGAAGGAGAAGGAGAGGGCTAGTACTGTAAACTACTCTCCTCCAGCTTGGCAAAACCCAAGTTTTGGGAGAAACTCTTTCGCTAACCCATTCCAGCCACCTCAATTCCAACCACCTGTTCCAACTTACATTCAACCTCACACTGTCAATCCCAAACCTTTCAGGCTCAGAACATTGAGTGTAGACCTATCAAGCAACACCCTATCGCTCCCGCACCTCCCCCATTCAAAGGCCCATCAGCTCCGCCAATGCCAGCGAAATTGGAAGGCCAAAACAACCCTTTGCCATCCGTTGGAACCATAATGCCAATCTCTGGGGGGCTCCGCATTGGAGTTCGAAACCAAGAAGGAACGAAAGCATTACTTTCGTGAGGTGTGAAACATTTGTTTGGAGGGGAGAGTCGAAAGGATGAGATGGTCTCACATCTCGATCACCTTTCAGAAGAAGATGTAAGGTTGCAAGGTTTCCCTCACTACGATGCCTTGGTGATAGAAGCTAACATAGCAAGCTGGACTTTGGGGAAGCTCTTGGTTGACAATGGCTCCTCAGCAGATATCATTTTTGCTGATGCTTTTGACAAGACGGGATTGAGCAAAGATTTGTTGCAGCCTCCAGACACGCTGTTGTATGGATTCGGGGGGCGAGTCATACATGCCCTTGGCAAAGTGGTCCTTCCAGTGTCTTTCGGGACCGTTCAAAACACCAGGACAGAGTTCTTATCTTTCGACGTGGTGGAAATATACTATCCCTACAATAGCATCTTGGGCAGAGGATTCCTCAACAAGTTTGAAGCTGTCATTCATCAAGCGTACCTGTGTGTAAAAATTCCAGCAACGCAGGGGGTCATCACAATTTGGGGTCACCAGAATGACGGTCGCAATTTGGAAAGAGGCCGCACCCCAAGGCAAAAAAATGTTCACGCTCTCGACGAAGCAGTCAAGGGCAAAGAGGTGGAGAAGCAACCGAAAGCGGACAAAGAAAAAGTCAACATGCAGCCAGACTGTGACACCAAGAGGGTCTTATTGGATTCAATGGTTGAAGGCCAGACTGTCGTCATAGGATCGGACCTTTCGTCAGACGAAGAGGGCAGACTTGTTCAGTTCCTTCAAAAGAACAAAGATGTGTTCGCTTGGTCTGCTAAGGATCTCACAAGCGTGGACCGAAGTTTCATTGAGCACCAATTGAACATCGACCCTTAGGTCAAGCCGCGAAGGCAAAAGCTAAGGAAGATGTCCGATGATAAAGTGGTTGCAGTCAAGTCTGAGGTCCAAAGGTTATTGGACGCCACTGTCATTCGCGCAGTCATGTACCCCAAATGGTTAGCCAACACGGTGCCTGTCAAGAAGAAGAATGGAAACTGGAGGATGCGCATTGATTTCATAGACCTTAACAAGGCCACACCGAAAGATAACTATCCATTTCCAAGGATGGATCTGGTCATTGATTCAGCAGCCAATGCGGCCACTATGTCCCTCCTCGATTGTTTTTCCAGCTACCATCAGTGTTGGATGGTGAAAGAGGACGAGGAAAAACCAGCTTCATCACTCCTTTCGGAACCTATTGTTTTGTATGAATGCCGGAGGGTTTGAAAAACGCAGGCCCGACTTTCCCCAGAATGACCGGGGAAGTTTTCAAGCCACAGATTGGCAGGAACATCCAAGCCTATGTCGATGACCTCATCGTGAAAAGCGGCGACAGGGCAGGCCATGTCAGCGATCTAGCGGAAATTTTCGCCAACATGAGAAGGGTGGGGTTGAAATTAAACCCAGAGAAGTGTGTGTTTGGGGTCACGAAAGGAAAGATATTGGGATGCTTGATCTCTGCAAAAAGAATCGAGGCCAATCCAGACAAGATATGAGCAATCAGAGAAACAGAGGATCCCAAAACAAAGAAAGATATCCAGAAATTGAATGGCCGAGTCGCAGCTCTGAACATATTCATCTCTAGATCTACCAAGCGAAGCCTCCCATTCTTTAAAGCATTGAAGGGCAAGGCCAAAATTGAGTGGGGCCTTAAGCAAAGCAAGACTTTCGTCGAGCTCAAGGATTACATTGAGAAGATGTCGATCCTTTCGCCGCCTTCGCCGTCGGAGCCGCTTTTTTTTGTACGTTGCCACCTCCAAGGCCGCGGTCAGTGCAGCACTGGTGCGAGAGGTAGACAGTGAAAAAGGGAAGTTTCAGAGTCCCATTTACTTCGTTTCAGAGGCTTTGTCAGGCTCTAAGCTATTGTACTCGGAGCTGGAGAAAATCGCTTATGCGGTGGTTATGGCCACGCGAAAGCTTAGGCACTATTTCGAGGCACACAAGGTCATCGTGCTCACTGATCAACCCCTTAATGATCTGTTCATCAACAAGGAGGCTTCGTCCAGAATAGCCAAATGGGCAACTGAGCTATCTGAGCATACAATTGACTTCGGAAAAAGATCGGCAATCAAATCGCAAGTGTTGGCGGATTTTGTTGTAGATTGGACCTCACCAAACAATACCGCTGGCGACAAAGAATTGGTGCCTATTTGGGAGATCAGATGCGACGGAGCTTGGGGGCGCAAAGGCGCCGGGATTGCAGCCATCATCACCTCACCAGCGGGTGTTAAGCTGAAATGCGTCGCAAGGCTAGAATACTCAGACCCATCCGACAGGTGCACTAACAATACCACCGAATATGAGGCGTTGTTGTTGGGACTCAGGAAAGTGCGAGCCCTAGGGGCCAGCAATTTTTTGGTCAAGTGCGATGCCAAGGTCATCAAAGATCATGTAGAAAAGGAGAGTAAGGCCAAAGAGCCAGAATTGATTAAGTACCTCGCGGGAAGTGCGAAAGATGGAAAGGCATTTTCGGGGGTTCAACATCGAGCACCTGCCAAGAAAAAGTAACGGCGAAGCCGACGAGCTGGCAAAGAAAGCTGCCAGGGGGAGGCAATGCCTCTGGATGTGTTTTTTGAGATCTTAACCGCTCCATCCACTAAGCCAGACAAGCAACCGCTCAGTATTGTTAATGCAATCGCCAGTTTGGATTGGAGGGCTCCCATCATGGCCTTCCTTCGTGTGCATTATGAGCCAGTCGAAACCCACGACTTCAAACGGATGCAAGCTCGAGCTAGGGGCTATGTTCTCAAGGGCGACAGCTTATTCAAGCTAGGGGTATGCACACCATTGCTGAAAGAATTCATGGGGAAATTTGTGGATCCCATATAGCAGTGAGAGCCTTAGCTGGGAAAGCTTTCAGGCAAGGTTTCTACTAGCCAATGGCAATAAGAGACGCTGAGCAGATCGTCAAAACATGCAAAGCTTGTCAGTTTGCTGCAAAGCATCAGCGAAGGTCTGGGGATATATATCACAGCTCATCACTCTTTCTTGGCCGTTACAGTGCTGGGGAATGGACATCGTTGGACTATTACCAACGGCTCAAGGCAATTTCAAGTTTGCCGTGGTTGCGGTCGAGTATTTCACAAAAGTGGATTGAAGCGAGACCCGTCGCTACCATCACTTCAGCCACTATAAGGAAATTCTTTTGGTAGCAAATCATTAAAAGATTTGGCATTCCCAAAGAGCTCACTGTTGATAATGGAAAGTAGTTCGATTGCCAAGATTTTAGAGAGTATTGTCATTCAATCGGGATGAAGCTTCGCTTTGCATCCGTCTATCATCTTCAATCCAATGGGGTAGTCGAAAAGGCCAATGGGAAAGTTTTCTCAGCCATAAAGAAATGCCTCTTCGAGCAGGAGAAGGGAAAGTGGGCCGATGAGCTATCAAAAGTCATTTGGTCACACAACACCGCTGAGTCAAGCACCACCAAGTTCACCCCGTTCAGGCTACTTTACGGAGCTGAAGTCATGTGCCCGGAAGAGTTGGCCAACGAAAGCTCCAGAGTTTTGGTGGGTAGCTCCCGCGAGAGTGAGGAAGTTGACAAGGATCTAGTGGAGATCGACAGGCTTGATGCAGTCCAAAATCTGCTGAAATATCAAGAAGAAACTAGGAAATGGAGAAACAAGAAGGTATCTCTCAAGAACATCCAGGTGGGAGATTTTGTTTTAAGGAGAAAGAAGAATGCCGACGCCGTAGGTAAATTTCAGTTTGCTTGGGAAGGACCATACATGGTATCAAGCAGCACTCGAGATGGGACTTTTCGTCTGAAGGACGAGGCAGGTGTGGAGTTGCCACATTCATGGAATGTGGACAACTTGTATAATTTTTTCCCATAGTCTGTTTCAGTAGGGGTCCGTCGCACGGAGCTATAAGTGCGGAGGACTCCAGTAGATTTACATTTGCAGTTTTTACTTTCGTGCAATTTAAATTCAATAACAAGGCGGGTACTCTTTTACTCACATAGGGGGGACTCCACCTTGGAGCGCGAGGTTTTTAACAAGGTAGCCTTGATGTAAAATTTCATTTCCCTAATGATTGAAATTAACTCCTCCCTACGTTCGTTGTTGGTTGATTTCATTTGCATAATTTAAAGTGCTATCACAAGATAGCCCACTCTAAAAAAGAGACTGAATTGAAGTGCTATTTCCAAATAGCCTATCCCGAAAGAGGGTGAATTTAAGTGCTATCTTCGAATAGCCCACTCCGAAAGCGAGTGCACCAAAGTGCTACTAAAAGGTAGCCCACCCACAAGTGGTAAAGTCAAAATGATTCACAAGAATCAATGTTTTAAAGAGCTGTTTTTCGTGACAGCTGTCCGAAAGGGCGTATAAAAAATGGTTTAATTTCGAAGCAAAGAAGCATGAATGGTTCGCTAGAGATAGCGCTTAGAAAGAGTGGTTTTCGTGATGGCTCATCCGATGGGGGTTTATCAAAGACTCGTCGATGCTGATTCAGAACAGACGTGGGAAACCACCGGCAGTAAACATAGTCTTTTCAAACTGATCGCGCAAGTGAAACTTAGCATCGCACTAAGATGCTAACAGTAAACCAGGGAGAAACTTTCGTCATAAAAAACAGCTCAAAAGTTGTAATATTTGACATGGTGTGAACAGCTCCTAGTCCTGCAATGCGTTTCATGCCTAGGCGTCGCATCACAGGCTAGCTTTTTCGTGGCAAAAAGATACAATGGGAAAACAAACAAATTCGCTTAATCGCCTCATACAAGGATTCATTCAATACAAACA
Organism: Cenchrus americanus; assembly: GCA_947561735.1. NCBI lineage: Eukaryota > Viridiplantae > Streptophyta > Magnoliopsida > Poales > Poaceae > Cenchrus > Cenchrus americanus. The sequence continues at coordinate 62,199,892 of OX387245.1, read as the reverse complement.
GTCAAGCAAAAGACGAAAATACATGAATTTCGCCAGTACAAGTTAACTTCCATTAGCCTTCATTCTCCCTGCTTCTGAAGGGGGGAAGACATTTTCTTTCAGAAACTTTAAATCAAAAGCATCAAGAATTTCAGTATAAAGTACACAATTCTCACGAGAAAGGTAGCTCTATAGAACTGCCATCTGAGTATCGCCCCCGACTATTTGCCATATCGTACACGAAGTAGTGATTCATGTCCTCCTCAGTTCGCAATTCCTTTTTCACCAAAGGGGCTTCACAGACTTCCGAATTTACCAAAACAACTTTCTACTATCGTTCATAGTCATGAAATAGCGACGAGGATAACTGTGACGCCCCAGGTTTTTAGCCGGGTTTATTTAACCCCAAAAATTCGGTCAACCGAGTTGACTTGGATCAAACGACGGTCCACCTGGGCCATCACCTCGAAAACATCACCGTCAAACCCTAATGACCCCTTTTGGTCAACCATGGTCAACCTTGCTCAAAACCTCACTCAAAAACCCTTGACTCCTTGTTGACCCATCAATGTCAGATGGAACTTTTGCCGCGTTCTCAAAATTTCCCCTAAACACTTCAAATTCTCGCAATACAAAAGTTGTGTGTTTTGTTGAGGGACACACTTTTCATGTTGGGTGGCATTGCTGGTTTGAAGTGCAAATTGGTCAAAATTTCAAGTCAATGCCTGAAGGTACTATTCACTGGAGCCGAGAAATTCTGTATCTTGGCATCCAAATTGTGCAGAAATGGTTGAGAAAAAGGCTACACGCCCTTTGTGAAAGTGGTAGAGGATTAGGAGATCTACAACTTTGTTGTTGATCACTTTGTCCACTTCTGTTGAAAAAATTAGAGTAAAACGCAGTTGAACCGGGCCAAGTCAATTGCTACAGGACGCCGGCGCCAGGCGTTCGTGCCCACGCGCGCGACGTCGCGTGCCGTGCCGCGCCCCGCACCCGACCCGCCGCCGTACCGCACGCCGAGACCGGCCTCGGTCCGCCGGTCCCCGCGCCGTGGACCCCTCCCACTTGCGTGCACCGCCCCGCTTCCCCTACCCGCGCTCGCCGCGTGTTTCCCCGCCGCGCCGCCCGACCAGGTGGCCGCGCCGCCGCATCGGCCGGCGCCCGCGCACATCGTCGCCGCATCACCGCCCACGCCACACCTGTACCGCCTCGCCCATCGCCTTGGTGTGCAAGGAAACCCCCAACTGCCTCGGAACTCGCCTATATAAGCGTCTCACCGTCCTTCGCGCGAGGGAACGCCGCACCGCCGAGCCGCCATTGCCGCCATCGGTGCTCACGGTGAACTCGACCCTCCGGTCGCTTACACCGCCAGCGCGTTTTGCTCTTGCCTTCCCTAGGGTCCCTAGTAGCCTCCCCGTGCGCTTGTTGTTCTGCCCGAGCCACCAGCTCACCGGAGTGGTTTCTCCCGCGGCCACCGCCGTCGGCGCCCGCCGTTCCCGACCGCCGCCGTCCCTCCGATGTGAGTAAGCCCCAAGCCGTTTTCTCTCAACCCCTGGAACCTCCCGAGCCACTTCCCCGGCCGAGCCCGCCGGCGAGGTCGCCGAAATCCGACCGGCCGCGCCGCCCTCAACCCTGGGACCACATTGCAAAAGCCCAAAGAGTTCTAGGGAGTTTGGTGCAAACCAGGGACCTCTTTGTGATCTTTTGAAAACTTCCAGGGGGTTAGGAGTAAAAAGATTCTTTCCCTTTGATGTGTTTTAGCTGGAACTTGTAAAATCGATTAAAACTCGAAGAGAAATCCAAAAATAGCAAACTCAATTTTGCTGTGCTCTGTGTATCAAGAACTACAACTTTCTCCAAAGGTGTATATACTTTTGAGCTACAATTTTTGCTTGAAAAATAGAAATGTAAAATACCTAGATCTGTGATTCTGTAAAATCTACAATTGATCTTGAGCTGAGTTTTGGATATGTTGTGAGTATTAGCATGTGTAGTTCCTGTGCCAAAAAATTGCACAAAGTTACTAAAGAAATCTTTTTATAAAAATCATTTTGTGAAATTGATAAATCTGCCTAGATGATTTTTGTAGCTCCAAATATAAATATTTTTGAGCCCAACTTCTGGCTACTGTTATGTTATACCAAAATGCATCCTTGGTGAATATACCATGAGTTTATCTCTGTTAGAAATATTATTTATTTATTTATGCTTGTTTTTAATCATAAATATGTGTAGCATGTTTCATGAAGGCTATATGTGTGTTTGTTAGTTCTTTGGGCTTGTTTTGGACCAGAGTGTATGTAGGAGAAAGTTGGGACTCATTTCTGTTATATTTATTTTGATATGCATTTATGTCCTTTTATGCTAACTAGAAATGCCCATAGATTGGTGTATTAAAATCAATGGTGCAAAATCCTTTGCTTGCTGTTCAGAGATATGCCTCCTGGTCAGTAGGACCAGTGGGTGCTGCTGGATCAGGTTGTTATGATTTAGTTATGCAAAAGAGCTCAAACTTGATTAATCTAGTAAAGGGAAAATAGGGAAATCACCCTCTCTAGCGCATGACTTAAGGAGAAGTGTTAGGAAAAGTGAAATGGTGCTAGGAAAGTAATTTTCTTGCTGTTTGTTTTTAAATAAAATATTTCTTTAATAGATGTGCACACAATCACCTTAAAGAGAAGGCTAAATAGGCTTTTTGATTATTCTTTTAGAAGGAAACATGTTTAAACACTTTTGTTAAGGTGAATATGGCCAACCATATACACCTTGCAGCTGTTTGCTACTGTTTTTGAATTAATTTAAAATAATTACACTCCTAATCCCTGCATTGCATTCCCCGTGTAGAAGTCCCCGACGGTAGCTATACGCTTGTGCCGGCTGACGAGGACGAAGGAGCAGGAGGAGACGTGCATTACGTGACCGTAGAGCAAGACCCGGGCTAAAGTCCGGAAGTTTGTGTTTCTGCTTGTGCTGACGAAGGCAAGCCCCGGTTTATTCATTAACCCCTGTGTTTCTTTAAAACTTCTGAATTTACTTCTTGTTATTGTATGTGCATTTACGTTCAGGAGTTCAAATGAAACCCTAGTTTCATGATCCATAAGTACCTATGATCTTTTTCTAGCATGTTAGGTCGCTATTTGCTATGCTTAAGGATCCAGTACAAGTCGAGTGATGTTTGTCACTCGCGAGAGTAGGATCTCCTTTATGGAATCACCATATGTTTAAATGAATTGCTCATGTGGTAAGAGCATGGGATTTGGGCTCCGGTCCAATGGCTTCATTGGCTAAGTCTTTGAACGTACTAAACACTTGTCGGAAATGGGTACGATAAGCCTAGTACCTAAATGAGGCGGTACGGGGTTTTACTATCATTACTCTTAGGGTTGCGGCCCCGGGCTTGCTACCCGAGTGCATGCGTGAGGCTGGGTGACCTTAGTGGCGTAGCCTAGATAAACCTTGTACTTAAGACTGTGAGCTATTATCCCCAAATCGAAGAATGACGGGAACCGCCTGGTTGGTGAACTCTTTGTGAGGGCACCTCCCGTGTGTTTAGGTCCACCTTGCAAGGTTTTGAATCAATTGATTGTCGGCCTCTCACCGTCATCTGAGACTACTTACCCGACTGGCCATGATATCCCTTTATGATGGAACTTTGTGAAGATTATTACTTTGATTAATTGTTTGTACAACTTGATTGTAATAGTTGCTTATCTAGTAATGGTTACTACTACTAGAACATGAGCTAAAATATTGAAAGTAAGGATTCACTACTTAGAAGCTTTTTGGCAAACAAACCCACAAGCCAAAAGCCTTGCATGAATAGAGGTAAAGTCTTTCCTTTAGACGGGTAAGTCTTGCTGAATATTAGTACACTCAGCCTTGCTTTATAAATGTTGTTCCAGGTAATGCATGTGATGTGTGACCCGGAGAACTTCCACCCGGCTGGGAGCTGGAATGGGTGGGTGACGAGGAGTGATTGCATCATGGACAGGCCTCCTATGATGTGATCGTATCGTTTAGCTATCTTCTGCTGTTTTCAATAAACTCTGAACTATTTCCTTTCATGTCAAAGAACTAAGTTTGTAATAATGAACTCTACGGGGATGTGATAGTTTAATTTGTAAGGCACTCTGGACTGTCCTTAGTGGGAGTTTTAATGCATACGTTCGATCCTCTCTATGATGTCAAGTGATTTACAGGGCGTTAACCCGGCAACACTCAACGGGATTCTTCTTTATTATCGCTTAATGACCAAATGGAGTGGTTTAGGCGATAGTACAGAATTATATCGGGTGGGGTTGTCACAACTGGTATCAGAGCATCCGTATGCACACATGATTTACAATAAAACTTTCCAAGATTGATTGGATTTGGAAAATCCGTTGGATCGTTAAGGAATGATCTAGATCGAGAGGCCCTAGAGGGAATTTTGGGTTCTTTAAGGTGGCATGAGAATCTATGGTTTATTTTGCTAACTTCCAGCACTTTATCTTATGTTAGACTTACTTTATTGCACAACCAAACTAGATGAGCCACGTGTTTCATACGTGAGTTGTTCCGCATCACGGGAATTGTGAGGGTTAATGGAGTGATCCATTCCACGGATCCCATCTTCGCGTCTAGATATTAGTTGTGGTGTCGCCACGTGTTTCATACGTGTGCATTCCGCATGTCGATCATGCGAGGCAAGGATACACTCCATTCAAACGGATGGTGTTCGAGGTTGGACGCTGTCCATGCAGCGGCTTGACGCATGGATACCATTTCTATAAGTGAATGGTACTGTATGTGGACGCTTTCGTGACGTGCTGGCACGAAAGGTTCGTTTTCTGCAGGTACACTAACCACGTTCGTAAGGCGTTAAGTGCGAATCGAGTAGCTCCGACTAGTTATTATAAGGAGAGCCGATTATAAGCTTGCCACCGGTGCTAACTACGTCTTTTGGATCTAGTTGTGTAAGGTCGTTTAAGACGTGTGCATGCATGATTAAAACATTGATGACCCTAAAATTTACCGTTACTTGTGTGGAGTAATTTTTCTAGGGAGATTTCTTGATCTTAGGTAAGGTTTTCCTCTCTTTTGAATTTAGGAAAATTCTGGCAGATTCTGTCTCTGTCATTTCTCAATTTTTGTAGCCAAATCTGTAAGGAATCTGACTAGACATCCTTTAGGAAAGTTGTTTCTTATGAAGTTGAGCATCTACTGTGAATTTTCCAGGATTTTAGGAATTTTCTGTAGAGAGTTATGCTCAGTTTAGTGAGTCTCTGTTCTGCTGTTTTTCAGGGCAGCATTCCTCTGCAAATGCAATTTTCGAGCATGTTCCAATCCCATCTAGATCTACCTTTGAATACCAAAAGTGTGCATAATTATGCCACTGAGTTGCTGGTGAAAAATTGGAAAATTTTGGGACTCTAGTGTTTGAGCGGGAATTTTTGTTCCCCACCGCCAGAATATGACCCCCGTACCAAATTCTTCCACACGTGATAACCTTAGCTTTTGATTCCAAGTTGAATATCAAATTGCTCCAAACGTCTGCAATGGTTTGCCATTTTGAGTCATGAATCCTCATAGTCTTGAGCTGAGCGCATGAAATTCTTAGTATTGGAATCTTGCGTTGCCCAAGTCGAACTTTTGTTCCAATTGAGTTTTTCGTCGTACATGTTCTGCTTGTGAGAACAAGCTTATGAATGTGTATTTATTTGAAGCTCAATTCTTTCAGCTGGTGGGACCGACATGCGGCTCCCTGGATGGTTTTGGTGTGTCGAGTAGTGGTAGCGACGTACCACCTGAAGGACCGATACGGTGAACCAGAGAGGGGGGGAGTGAATGGGAGCCGATAAAAATTCTTCTCGAAGGAGATGGAAGCTCCAACAAGATGAACACGGCTTCCAACACACGTCTCCGACTCACTACCCAAGTTGGCCAAGCCCATGTAGCCACTGGAGTGCCACTGGACCTAGGAACCAACACACACACCCTTTCGACCCGAGAACACAGCGGAACACCAAACCTCGAGTCCACTGACCAACACCGGTCAGACCGGTGAGCACCACCGGTCAGACCGGTCCCTGCTGGTGAAACTGGGCAACTTTCACTAAGTGGCTCCACACCGGTCAGACCGGTGAGACACACCGGTTAGACCGGTCACAGCCTGAAAGCCCCCAAAGCACCAAACAGGCCAACCGACCTCCAAACTGACCCAAACTCGAAACAGCCCCAACACAGGACAACAGCGAACACACCCAGACGTTCACCCGAGCAAAAACCCACCGAGGGTTGCACCGGTCAGACCGGTCAAGAGCACTGGTCAGACCGCTGTAGCCTGGGCAGCTCGGGTTGAACAGCACCCGCCGGTCAACTTCCCCAAATCCAAACCTCGATCTCCCGAATCGCTCCACGGACTTGAACAAGACTTTGGGGATATTAGGAACACCTCATGAGGAGTCCATAGCCAAGTTAAATCCCACCAAAACTCGTCCAAAAAGGAGGAATCGAAGAAATCCCGCCAAGAACACCTCAAACCCTAGGACCCGAAAAACCCAAAATCGAGCTCCTTAACTCACGAATTTGGCAGGGGAATCACAGCCTAAAGAACCACGAAGGGTTCCCACAAATTTCCCTCATCAAATCCCCAAGAGAAAGAACCCGAAAACAACCCAAAGAAATCACCAAGAGAGGGCTCTGAAAATCACCACCAAGAACAACCGGGAACAACACATCCAAACCTTGACGAACCATGCCGAATCATCTATACATGCAACAAAGGTTCTTACAAGGTCTAGCTTGCCGCCCGATCATCCAACCCTCTCACAAGATCTCACCATGAAGCTCTCAAGCTAGTCCTATGGAAATCCTAAGAAAATAGGAAGGGAAAAAAGGAAAACAAATGAACTAGGGTTCCAAGGCTTAGTTGCCATCCTCTCACCTCTTGGGTTATATGGAGGCAACCGAAAGTCTAAAATACCCTTCTCTAACAACTAGGGATACAAGCCCCCTCAAGGGCGGTTTTGGAAGACTTGAAGCTTTCTCCATCGGACGGATGCCCCGCAACTGCAACCTGCTTAGCCTCGATGCAAGCCTTGCGATCCCGACGCGTGTCCTCCGCTTCGAAAATTCCGGACTGTGTCGTCGCACACCGGTCAGACCGGTGCTCCTCACCGGTCAGACTGGTACCCACCGGTCAGACCGGTCAGACCCACCGGTCGGGCCGTGCTCGCACCGCCGCAAAGACCGTCTTCGGTTCTCCGGTCTTGGCTTTGTGGATCAACCAAGGAACCCAGTGGTTTTCCGGTGAACCACCGGAAACCCCGCGAACTCGGTGTAGCCTCCGCCAATTTACACTCATGACTCGGCTCCCACGTAGTCCTGGCTCGACCTTGGTTTTGAGGCTCAACCAAGAAACCGTCCACGACTTCATCTTGCTGTTCATGCCACCATGCGGCCCGCACTTGACCCCGCTGGCCACCTGGTCCCTCGAACAAAGCCTACTTGTCTTCTCCACACCTGGAGGCCTCACCGGCGACGACCTTTCGCGCTTGTTCTTCACGTGCACCGACACCAGTCAAGCCGCAACCTGCACCTGCAATACTTAGCCAAGAATCAGTCCACACAACGTTGTCAATCACTCATCACACAAGGAAGCGACCATCCATCGGTCCTCGAACCACACATGGTTCTCAATCTCCCCCTTGATGAGTGCATTGACAACACCCACACAATAGTAACAAGAGAGAAAAGAAAAAGAAAAGAAACAAACAAAAAGAAACTCCAACAAGCGATCAAAAGCCAAACAAAGGCAAAGAGCAAGATCACTTGAAGAAGACAAGTCTCGGACCCCTTAGGCAAGGGCAATGGCTCGACACATCCGAGACAAAAACCAAGCTCAAGCAAAGAGCGCGAACCACCGAACCAAAGCTCAAACACCAAAAAGAGCTCCCCCTGCACATATGCAAGCTCCCGCTGAACCAATGCACCTCCCCCTGGACGAATGCATGCAAACCAGCTGAAAACAGGGCAGCTGTAGTAGCTTCAGCTCACACCGGTCAGACCGGTCATCACCACCGGTCAGACCAGTGCCTAAGATGTGCATAGGATCAGCACTCACACCTGTCAGACCGGTGACCTCGACCGGTCAGACCGGTGCACAACAGAGCCCAGAAATGGCTCGAAACCACCTGAAAACCTTCTAAATGCGTCCAACAAGCCATTTCAAGCTCAAACTTCTCCCCCTTGTTGGCAATGCATGAATCAAGCCAAAAATGCAAAATTTTCAACCTAGAGCTTCTCAAATAGACAAAATTCAACAAAGGATGCTACACATGTCCAAATGAGCAAGTTAGATACTCTATAGCTTCATATCGATCTCAACTACATGATCACCAAGTTGAACAACCATCGGACGAAGCTAAGATGGATTTGGGCAATTTTGCGAAAAACATGCCTCTCATGAGCAAAGTCCTAAACATGACCAAAGCATATCAAAATGGCAAAGCCACACAAACTTCATGCTAGGACAGCCATTCTAATCATAAGACCATCACAAACACCCACAAGCACCTCATGTCATGTCAAAGCCACCGAGCCATGTGCCTACTTCTATGTATAAGAATTCTCATTGGTAGGCATCATGCAACGGTTAGCACCCAAAGCAAATTAATTTCAGCACATATGACATTGGAGCACATTTTCCAAGAATTTTACATTTCATTTTCAGATTTATCATTGGTACATGAAATGTCTTTGCGACAAAAAGGAACTTATGCCCCTCCACAAGATGAAGCAAGAGGGCTAAACATTCATGATGGCAAATGAGCCTTTGGCCCCATATGATCAATAAACTAGCTATCCAACCACAAATTAAGCATAGCCAAGCCACTAAAACATGTCAAGATCATATAAAGGCATTTACACATGAGAGAGCATACATGTGACATTTTCAAAAACATAGCTATCAACCATGAATTATTCATCAAGATCATCAAGAGCTAAGCCAAACTAACCATAGCATACCAAAACAAGCTCACAAAGACATATATCTCATTCCATGGTGAACAACGTATATGAGAGAAGCTTTTCCTAACCAATGCATATGATACAAAATGCATGCAATCTAAGATACAAGGATGCCTATACATCATGTTACATATGCCATGCCAAATGCAAGAAATGCACAAAGGAAAGCTATACATATGCTACAAAGGAGCTCCCACACAACCAACTCAAGAAATCAAACACACACCAAGCTCCCCCCGCAAACGAGTGAAAGTTGCTTGATCTAGGGGTTTGGTGAAGATATCGGCTAGTTGGTCATGTGTGGGTACATGGATCAAAGCTATCTTTCCTTTCTCTATGTTGTCTCTCAAAAAATGGTACCTCACTTCTATGTGCTTGGTTTTGGAATGGAGCACTGGGTTCTTTGCAACACTTACGGCACTGGTGCTATCACATTGAAGTGGGACATGGGTATACTCCTCACCAAAGTCACTCATGGTGTATGAAATCCAAAGGAGCTGAGAGCAACAACTAGCAGCGGCAACATACTCTGCCTTGGTAGTGGATTGACCAACACTCGATTGTTTGCGGGAAGACCAAGACACCAAAGAAGAACCCAAAAACTGGCAAGTCCCAGAGGTGGACTTCCTATCCAACCGACACCCGGCAAAATCCGCGTCTGAAAACCATAAAGCGCTAAAGAAGAGGACGTGGAATACCAAAGGCCGAAGTCGGGAGTGTGACACAAGTACCTAAAAAATTCGCTTCACTGCTTGTCGATGCGAAGTCCTCGGAGACACTTGAAAACGAGCGCACAGACACACCTAGAACTGGATGTCAGTCCTCATCGCCGTCAATTAGAGGAGTGACCCGATCATGCTCCGGTACTCCTTCTGGTCCACGTGTTCACCTTCCTCGTCCGCATCAAGAGCTGTAGTCGTACTCATCAGCGTCGTCATAGCCTTGGAGTCCTCCATCTTGAACTTCCGCACAATATCCTTGGTGTACTTAGCCTGGTGCACAAACGTTCCTTCCTTTGATTGTTTGATTTGTAGCCCGAGGAAGAACTGCAACTCGCCCATCATGCTCATCTCAAATTCCCTGCTCATATCCTCTGCAAACCTTGCAACAAGAGAGTTAGACGAGCTACCAAAGCCAATATCATCCACATACACCTGCACAATCAGGACATCTCTGCCCTGCCTTAGTAAAAACAAGGTCTGATCGACCTTCCCCATCTCAAAACCTCTCTCCAACAAGAACCCCCTCAACCTGCCATACCAAGCTCTAGGCGCCTGCTTCAACCCATACAACGCCTTCCTCAACTTGTACACCCGGTGGGGGTACTTCTCACTCTCAAACCCCGGAGGTTGCCTCACATACACTTCTTCCTCCAACACACGATTCAGGAAAGCACTCTTCACATCCATTTGGTGCAACTTGAACCCTTTAGCCACCGAAAAGGCTAGAAGGACCCTAATCGCCTCCAAACGGGCTACGGGAGCAAAGGTCTCCTCGTAGTCAATCCCCTCCTTCTGACTGAACCCTTGGGCAACAAGCCTCGACTTGTTTCTCACAACCTCACCTTTCTCTCCCTCTTTGTTCTTCCACACCCACTTTGTACCAATCGGCTTACACCCTGGGGGAGGGTCAACCAACTCCCAAACCTGATTCCTCTCAAAGTTCTCCAACTCCTCATGCATCGAATTAACCCAATTGTGATCAAATAGTGCGTGTCTAATGTCTTTGGTCTCAAAAGTAGCAACAAATTCAGCATGAGCGAAATGAGAATTGTTTCGAACCCTCGACCGTGTAGTGCGTTCATTCATGTTGCCGATGATCCTCGAAGCTGGGTGATCCACTTGAACTCGCCGGGAAGGTTCTCGCCTCGATGCTACCTCCCCCTCAACATCAGCTTCTCCTCGTTCTTGATTTATCGTCGTAGGTGTAGGAGAGGGTCCGTCCACCACCGTAGTCAAAGTAGTGGGTACATGTTCAGCCGGGGGCACCACACCGCCATCTTCATCGTCTCCATGTTCATGCTCCTCCTCCTGAAAGATCTCCTCTCCAAGCTCATCATCACCTGCACACTCAAAAACAAGCTGACTACGTGGATCTGTCTCGTCGAAGGTTACCTCGTAAGTCTCCACGATTTGGTTAGTTTCAAGATTGAGCACATGATATGCTCTAGAATGAGATGCATAACCAAAGAAAATACCATCGACAGACCTAGCCTCAAACTTATCCAACTTCCTGCCTTTCTTCAGAATGAAACACTTGCAACCAAAGACATGGAAGTGACTCACCTTGGGTGTGCGACCATGCATCAACTCATAGCATGTTTTCTTCTTGTGCACTCTGAGGTAGATCCTGTTTGACACACTGAGGACCATGTGTGGTTCAAGGACCGGTGGATGGTCGCTTCCTTGTGTGATGAGTGATTGACAACGTTGTGTGGACTGATTCTTGGCTAAGTATTGCAGGTGCAGGTTGCGGCTTGACTGGTGTTGGTGCAGGTGAAGAACAAGCGCGAAAGGTCGTCGCCGGTGAGGCCTCCAGGTGTGGAGAAGACAAGTAGGCTTCGTTCGAGGGACCCGGTGGCCAGCGGGGTCAAGTACGGGTCGCATGGTGGCATGAACAGCAAGATGAAGTCGTGGACGGTTTCTTGGTAGAGCCTCAAAACCAAGGTCGAGCCGGGACTACGTGGGAGCCAAGTCATGAGTGGAGATTGGCGGAGGCTACACCGAGTTCACGGAGTTTCCGGTGGTTCACCAGAAAACCACTGGGTTCCTTGGTTGATCCACAAAGCCAAGACCGAAGAACCGAAGACGGTCTTTGCGCGAGCCGCCGCACCGGTCTGACCGGTGGGTCTGACCGGTCTGACCGGTGGGTACCGGTCTGACCGGTGAGGAGCACCTGTCTGACCGGTGTGCGACGACGCACTCCGGAGACTTCGAAGCGGAGGACACGCGTCGGGATTGCATGGCTTGCGTCGAGGCTACGCAGGGTGCGGTCACTGGGCATCCGTCCGATGGAGAAGACATGAAGACTTCCAAATCCGCCCTTGAGGGGCTTGTATCCCTAGTTGTTAGAGAAGGGTATTTTAGACCTTCGGTTGCCTCCATATAACCCAAGAGGTGAGAGGATGGCAGCCAACTCTTGGTACCCTAGTTCATTTGTTTTCCCATTTTCCTTCATATTTTCCTTAGGTTTTCCATAGGACTAGCTTGAGAGCTTCATGGAGAGATCTTGTTGAGAGGGATGGATGATCGGGCGGCTTGCTAGACCTTGTATGAACCTTTGTTTCATGTATAGATGATTCGGCGTGGTTCCTCAAGGTTTGGATGTGTTTTCCCCGGTTGTTCTTGGTGGTGATTTTTGGAGCCTTCTCTTGGTGATTTCTTTGGGTTGTTTTTGGGACCTTTCTCTTGGGGATTTGATGGGGGAAATTTGTGGGAACCCTTCGTGGTTCTTTGGGTTGTGATTCCCCTCCCAAATCCGTGAGTAAAGGTGCTCAATTTTGGGGTTTCTTGAGTTCTTGGGTTGGAAGTGCTCTTGACGGGATTTCCTTGATTTCTCCTTTTTGGACGAGTTTTGGTGGGATTAAACTTGGCTATGGACTCCTCATGAGGTGTTCCTAATATCCCCAAAGTCTTGTTCAAGTCCGTGGAGCGATTCGGGAGATCGAGGTTTGGATTTGGGGGAGTTGACCCGCAGGTGTTGTTCATCCCGAGCTGCCCAGGCTACACCGGTCTGACCGGTGCTCCTGACCGGTCTGACTGGTGCAACCCTCGGTGGGATTTTGCTTGGGTGAACATCTTGGTGCGTTCGCTGTTGTCCTGTGGTGCTGCTGTTTCGTGTTTGGGTCAGTTTGGTGGTCGGTTGGCCTGTTTGGTGCCTTGGAGGCTTTCAGGCTGTGATCGGTCTGACCGGTGTGTCTCACCGGTTTGACCGGTGTAGAGCTACTTAGTGAAAGTTGCTCAGTCTCACCAGCAGGGACCGGTCTGACCAGTGGTGCTCACCGGTCTGACCGGTGTGGGTCTGTAGACTCGAGGTTTGGTGTTCCGCTGTGTTCTCGGATCGGAAGATTGTGTGTTGGTTCCTAGGTCCAGTGGCACTCCAGTGGCTACGTGGGCTTGACCAACTTGGGTAGTGAGTCAGAGACGTGTGTTGGAAGCTGTGTTCATCTTGTTGGAGTTTCCATCTCCTTCGAGAAGAATTTTTATCAGCTCCAATTCACTCCCCCCCTCTGGTTCGCCGTATCGGTCCTTCAAGTGGTATCAGAGCCGGTTCGGGTCTTTATTGACTCTAACCAGTCTAAGATCCAAGGATGGCGTACCAGGAACGGGGTTCGGTTCCTCCACACTTCGATGGCAAGAACTACCAGATGTGGAGCAAGCGGATGGGTGCGTTCCTCCGCGGAAAGGGGCAGATCCTTTGGGATGTCACGGTGGACACATGCTATGTCCAGCCGATGGATTTCCTCGCTCCAGGATCGAGGGACAGATTCGACGCCAACAACAAGGCAGTCGACTACTTGTTTCGTGCTTTGTGTTAGCCTGAGTTCGATCGGGTGCACACCGAGCACTTGGCATGTAGGATTTGGTCGGTGCTGAAGGAGGCTCATGTTGGGAATGCCCAGGTTCAGGCACGGATGTATGCGACCTACCTGAGAGAGTACGAGAACTTCACTCATCTCCCCGGTGAGTCCATCGATGCCTTGTTTCAGAGGTTCACGGTGGTTGTGAACAACATGAGGGCCAATGTGGACGTGCTCCCGTACGATGATCATGATAGAGCGGTCAAGCTCTTACACTCTTTGGATCGTACGATTTGGGGCGGAAAGTTCGAGGCCATTGTGGAGTCAGAGAAGTATGACACTCTGACGGTGAACGAGCTATTCTCGAAGCTCAAGTCGGCTGAGGTGGATAGGGGCATGACTGCCAAGCTCGAGGGTCCAACTGACTCCCATAGTCTCGCCCTCGTTGGTGGTTCCAAAGAAAAGGCTAATTCTAACCCATCCACTAGGATGTTCTCTTTCTCCTCTTTGATGTCTATGCCAGATGAGGAGTTCGACGAGCTTGGAGAGGACGAGCTGGCGCTTCTGACGAGGCGGTTCGAGAGGCTGCACGAGAACCGCGTGAACATGAGGAGGAACACGAGAACATGCTTCCGGTGCGGCAAGCCGGGACACTTCATCGCCGACTGCCCGGAGAAGGCCGAGAACAAGGACGGCTACAAGCACAAGCAGAGGATGGACGACAAGTACCGTTCGAGGCGCGACCACAAGAGCAAGCACAAGAACAAGTACAAGGACGAGCGACGATCGAGGAAGAAGGAGAGCCGAGGCAAGGCCTGGGCGATGGTTGGAGCGAGCAACGTCGACTCCAGTTCCGCGTACTCCACCTCGAGCTCGAGCAGCAGTGAAGAAGAAGGTGATCGCCGCAAGAACAAGAAGTCATCCAAGAACCTGAGCGGGCTGAGCTGCTTCGCGAGAGATGGCTTCTGCACCATGGCGTTGAGCTTCGGCAGCAAGAAGAGCACACAGAGCGACTCGGACTCCGATTCCGACGACAAGGTGCGTGATGAACTTGCCTTTTTGCACCAGGAGAATGAGAGGCTTGGCTCTTTGCTTGATAACCGTGATGACATGCTTAGAGAGGCCAAGAAAATGAGAAAAGAGCTTAGGGCTTCACTCGAGGATGCTAGGACTAGAGTGGCTGAGCTAGAGACACAGGTGCTTGATAGCAAGCTTGAGATTGATTCCCTTAAGGCTAGCCCTGTTGTTTCGGATGAGGTTGATTGTGCTGATTGCTCCATCTTTCTTGCTGATCTTGCTTTGTTTAAGGAGAAGCATGCCTCCAAGTGTGAGGAACTAGATGTGCTTAGGGTTGAAGTGGTTGAGCTTAAGTCTAGACCTGCTTTGCTAGGTGATTGCACTTCTTGCCCTATCTTGCATGCTAAGATTGATGAGATGCATGCTTACACTAGTTCACTTGAGGCTAAATTGAAGGAACCCATGCCTACATCATGCTCTACCTGTGAAATGCATGCTTTGAAAATTTTGGAACTTGCACATTATGTTGATTGTTTGCAGGATGAGAATGATGACTTGAGAAAGTTGATGGGTTGGTTGTCTGGTCATGAGCCTCAGTTGAGGATTATGATCGAGGCGTTTAAGAGGCAGGATGGTGAGGGACTTGGGGCAAACAAGGTTGGTGAGGGAAGTGGAGAGAATATCCCAGAGCCACCAAAAACCCACCACAAAAATGATTTCCACCCAAAACCTAACCATCTTAGGAACCGACTAGACACAACCCCTACTCCATCTATGTTTCCTACACCCACAAATGATCTACAAAAGCCTATCAAGTTTGTGAGCACTTCGGGGAAAGTGTTCTTTGGGAAAGAAAGTGAGAAGGCTAGTGAGGGGAAACCGGTGGAGGAGTTGAGTGGAGAGAAACCTAGTGAGCAGCCACATCCCAAGCCTAAGCCTAAGCTTGTGAGGTTCCATTGTGGCTATTGTGGGAGAGATGGCCATAAGGATGAGTTTTGCTCCAAGAGGAAGTGAGAGGAGAGAATGGCGAAGGAGTGGGCTAACAAGGACAAGTACCACCCTTCTGATGGTGTACTCGAGCCTCGTGCGCAGATGCCCAGGGCTAAGGCGAGTGTGAGGACAGTTCGGGCTTGGGGAGAGCGGAAGGCTATTAGAGGTGCTGCTGTCCAGGTCACACCGGTCAGACCAGTGTGGAGCACCGGTCAGACCGGTGCAGGCCTGGACAGGCAGCATTTTGGGTTTCGTGCTCGTACAGGTGCGAGGGTTGTTTCTGGAGGTCGTGGTTCTGGTGGTTGGGCTGGAGAGTTTGCAGGTGGTCAGGTTGCTAGGCGTTCTCCCCCTCGAGTTCACTACGGGGATGGGAGGAGTCGTAGCTTTGAGAAGGAGAGGAGGGACGGTCCACGGGTTCTCTTTCGTGGTTTTGGTCCTCCTCCAGGCAGAGAGGGGTGGTTCCCTCAGGGTGGTTACCGTGGTGGTGTTCGTGGAGGTAGTTTTGGTAGGAGAGATGCTTTGGTTGGTGCTAACCCCACTTTCAAGCAGATGGCTCGGCACTGGTTTTACTCTTTTGGTACTAACCCCAGTGCTGAGTCGTTTGTTCGCTCACGTGCTCATTTTTGAATTTCAGGTGGGAGACTTGAAGAACATTTGGTTGATTGACTCCGGTTGCTCGAGGCATATGACCGGAGACAGGGGGTGGTTCTCAAGTCTCGTCCTGGTGGTGACAAGGAGGTACATCACTTTTGGGGACAATGGGCGTGGGCGTGTGCTTTCAGAAGGTGAGATTAAGGTGAGTGACAAGATAACTCTGACGCATGTTGCTCTTGTTCAATCGCTGGGGTACAATTTGCTTTCTGTGTCCCAGTTGTTGGATGAGGGTTTTGAGGTGTTGTTTCGGCCAGGTGGTTCTCGGATTTTGGACTCTCGAGGGGACCTTGTCTGTATGGTCGTTCCCGAGGGTCTGGTGTTTTGTGCTGATTTTTCTCAGTCTTCGGGTGTGGAGCATTGTTTCTTGGCTGGTTCTTCGAATGAGTGGTGGAAGTGGCATAGGAAGTTGGGTCACCTGAGCTTTGACCTTTTGTCTCGCTTGAGTAAACTCAATTTGGTCCGAGGATTGCCACGGTTGAGGCTTGAGAAAGAGTTGGTTTGTGCGCCGTGTAGGCATGCCAAGATGGTAGCCTCTTCTCACCCGCCTTTCACCAATGTGATGACTGAGCGTCCATGCGAGCTGCTCCATATGGACCTTGTTGGCCCAGCTCGTGTGCAATCTGCGGGCGGAAAGTGGTATGTCCTGGTTGTGGTGGACGACTATTCTCGGTATGCGTGGGTGTTCTTTCTTGAGGATAAGGGGGAGACGTTTGGTTTTGTTCGAGATCTAGTCTTGAGGTTGAAAAACGAGAGGCACAGAGATGTCATACGAGCTATCGGCAGTGATAATGGCTCGGAATTTAGAAACTCTCGTTTTGAAACCTTTTGCCATGACTTGGGTCTTGAGCATCAGTTTTCGAGTCCGTATACGCCTCCCCAGAATGGTGTTGTGGAAAGGAAGAACAGGACTTTGTGCGAGATGGCTCGGACGATGCTTGATGAGCATAGGACTCCGAGGAGGTATTGGGCTGAGGCGGTGAATACCGCGTGCTATGTGTCGAATAGGATCTACCTCAGAGTGCACAAGAAGAAAACATGCTATGAGTTGATGCATGGTCGCACACCCAAGGTGAGTCACTTCCATGTCTTTGGTTGCAAGTGTTTCATTCGAAGAAAGGCGGGGAAGTTGGATAAGTTTGAGGCTAGGTACGTCGATGGTATTTTCTTTGGTTATGCGTCTCATTCTAGAGCATATCGTGTGCTCAATCTTGAAACTAACCAAATCGTGGAGACTTGCGAGGTAACCTTCGACGAGACAGAGCCACGTAGTCAGCTTGTCTTTGAGTGTGCAGGTGATGATGAGCTTGGCGAGGAGATATTTCTGGAGGAGGAGCATGAACATGGAGATGATGAAGATGGCGGTGCGGTGCCCCCGGCTGAACATGTACCCACTACTTCGACTACGATGATGGACGGACCCTCTACTACACCTACGACGACAAATCAAGAACGAGGAGAAGATGATGTTGAGGGGAAGGTAGCATCGAGGCGAGAACCTCCCCGGCGAGTACAAGTGGATCACCCAGCTTCGAGGATCATCGGCGACATGAATGAACACACTACACGGTTGAGGGTTCGAAACAATTCCCATTTCGCTCATGTTGCGTTTGTTGCTACATTTGAGCCCAAAGACATTGGACACGCACTATCTGATCACAATTGGGTTAATTCGATGCATGAGGAGTTGGAGAACTTTGAGAGGAATCAGGTGTGGGAGTTGGTTGACTCTCCTCCAGGGTGTAAGCCGATTGGTACAAAGTGGGTGTGGAAGAACAAAGAGGGAGAGAAAGGTGAGGTTGTGAGAAACAAGTCGAGGCTTGTTGCTTAGGGGTTTAGTTAGAAGGAGGGGATCGACTTCGAGGAGACCTTTGCTTCCGTAGCCCGTTTGGAGGCGATTAGGATCCTTCTAGCCTTTTCCGTGGCTAAAGGGTTCAAGTTGCACCAAGTGGATGTGAAGAGTGCTTTCCTGAATGGTGTGTTGGAGGAAGAAGTGTATGTGAGGCAGCCTCCGGGGTTTGAGAGTGAGAAGTACCCCCACCAGGTGTACAAGTTGAGGAAGGCGCTGTATGGGTTGAAGCAGGCGCCTAGAGCTTGGTATGGTAGGTTGAGGGGGTTCTTGTTTGAGAGAGGTTTTGAGATGGGGAAGGTCGATCGAGCTTGTTTTTGCCGAGGCGAGCGGCAGAGATATCCCGATTGTGCGGGTGTACGTGGATGATATTGTCTTTGGTGGCTCGTCTAACTCTCTTGTTGCAAGGTTTGCAGATGATATGAGCAGGGAATTTGAGATGAGCATGATGGGCGAGTTGCAGTTCTTCCTCGGGCTACAAATCAAGCAATCAAAGGAAGGAACATTTGTGCACCAGGCTAAGTACACCAAGGACATTGTGCGGAAGTTCAAGATGGAGGATTCCAAGGCAATGACGACGCTGATGAGTACGACTACAACTCTTGATGCGGACGAGGAAGGTGAATACGTGGACCAGAAGGAGTACCAGAGCATGATCGGGTCACTCCTCTACTTGACGGTGACGAGGCCGGACATCTAGTTCTCGGTGTGTCTGTGTGCTCGTTTTCAAGCGTCTCCGAGGACTTCGCATCGACAAGAAGTGAAGCAAATTTTCAGGTACTTGCGTCACACTCCCGACTTCGTCCTTTGGTACTCCGCGTCCTCCTCTTTGGCGCTTCATGGTTTTTCAGACGCGGATTTTGCCGGGTGTCGGTTGGATAGGAAGTCCACTTCTGGGACTTGCCAGTTTTTGGGTTCTTCTTTGGTGTCTTGGTCTTCCCGCAAACAATCGAGTGTTGCTCAATCCACTACCGAGGCCGAGTATGTTGTCGCTGCTAGTTGTTGCTCTCAGCTCCTTTGGATTTCATACACCATGAGTGACTTTGGTGAGGAGTATACCCATGTCCTACTTCAATGTGATAGCACCGGTGCCATAAGCGTTGCAAAGAACCCAGTGCTCCATTCCAAAACCAAGCACATAGAAGTGAGGTAGCATTTTCTGAGAGACAACGTAGAGAAAGGAAAGATAGCTTTGATCCATGTACCCACACATGACCAACTAGCCGATATTTTCACCAAACCCCTAGATCAAGCAACTTTCCCTCGTTTGCGGGGGGAACTTGGTGTGTGTTTGATTTCTTGAATTGGGTGTGTGGGAGCTCCTTTGTAGCATATGTATAGCTTTCCTTTGTGCATTTCTTGCATTTGGCATGGCATATGTAACATGATGTATAGGCATCCTTGTATCTTAGATTGCATGCATTTTGTATCATATGCATTGGTTAGGAAAAGCATCTCTCATATACATTGTTCACCATGGAATGAGATATATGTCTTTGTGAGCTTGTTTGGTATGCTATGGTTAGTACGGCTTAGCTCTTGATGATCTTGATGAATAATCCATGGTTGATAGCTATGTCTTTTGAAAATGTCACATGTATGCTCTCTCATGTGTAAATGCCTTTATATGATCTTGACATGTTTTAGTGGCTTGGCTATGCTTAATTTGTGGTTGGATAGCTAGTTTATTGATCATATGGGGCCAAAGGTTCATTTGCCATCATGAATGTTTAGCCCTCTTGCCTTATCTTGTGGAGGGGAATAAGTTCCTTTTTGTCGCAAAGACATTTCATGTACCATTTATCAATCTGAAAATGAAATGAAAAATGCTTGGAAAATATGCTCCCATGTCATATGTGCTGAATTTAATTTGCTTTGGGTGTTAAACTGTTGCATGATGCCTACCAATGAGAAGTCTCATACATAAAAGTAGGCACATGGCTCGGTGGCTTTGACATGACATGAGGTGCTTGTGGGTGTTTGTGATGGTCTTATGATTAGAATGGCTGTCCTAGCATGAAGTTTGTGTGGCTTTGCCATTTTGATATGTTTTAATCATGTTTAGGACTTTGCCCATGAGAGGCAAGTTTTCGCAAAATTGCCAAAATCCATCTTAGCTTCGTCCAATGGTTGTGAAACTTGGTGATCATGTAGTTGAGATCAATACGAAGCCGTAGAGTATCTAACTTGCTCATTTGGACATGTGTAGCATTCTCTGTTGAATTTTGTCTATTTGAGAAGCTCTAGGTTGAAAGTTTTGCATTTTTGGCTTGATTCATGCATTGCCAACAAGGGGGAGAAGTTTGAGCTTGAAAAGGCTTGCTGGACGCATTTAGAAGGTTTTCAGGTGGTTTCGAGCCATTTCTGGGCTCTGTTGTGCACCGGTCTGACCGGTTAAGGTCACCGGTCTGACTGGTGTGAGTGCTGGTCCTGTGCACATGTTAGGCACCAGTCTGACCGGTGGTGATGACCGGTCTGACCGGTGTGAGCTGAAGTTGCTGCAGCTGGACGCATTTAGAAGGTTTTCAGGTGGTTTTGAGCCATTTCTGGGCTCTGTTGTGCACCGGTCTGACCGGTCAAGGTCACCGGTCTGACCGGTGTGAGTGCTGGTCCTGTGCACATGTTAGGCACTGGTCTGACCGGTGGTGATGACCGGTCTGACCGGTGTGAGCTGAAGTTGCTGCAGCTGCCCTGTTTTCAGCTGGTTTGCATGCATTGGTTCAGGGGGAGCTTGCATGTGTGCAGGGGGAGCTCTTTGTGGTTGTTCGAGCTTTGCTTTGGTGGTTTGCGCTCTTTGCTTGAGCTTTTCTTTGTCTCGGATGTGTCGAGCCGTTGCCCTTGCCTAAGGGGTCCGAGACTTGTCTTCTTCAAGTGATCTTGCTCTTTGCCTTTGTTTGGCTTTCTATCGCTTGTTGGAGTTTCTTTTTGTTCGTTTCTTTTCTTTTTCTTCTCTCGTGTTACTTTCGTGTGGGTGTTGTCAATGCACTCATCAAGGGGGAGATTGAGGACCATGTGTGGGTTCGAGGACCGGTGGATGGTCGCTTCCTTGTGTGATGAGTGATTGACAACGTTGTGTGGACTGATTCTTGGCTAAGTATTGCAGGTGCTGGTTGCGGCTTGACTGGTGTTGGTGCAGGTGAAGAACAAGCGCGAAAGGTCGTCGCCGGTGAGGCTTCCAGGTGTGGAGAAGACAAGTAGGCTTCGTTCGAGGGACCCGGTGGCCAGCGGGGTCAAGTGCAGGCCGCATGGTGGCATGAAGAGCAAGATCAAGTCGTGGACGGTTTCTTGGTAGTGCCTCAAAACCAAGGTCGAGCCGGGACTACGTGGGAGCCAAGTCATGAGTGGAGATTGGCGGAGGCTACACCGAGTTCACGGGGTTTCCGGTGGTTCACCAGAAAACCACTGGGTTCCTTGGTTGATCCACAAAGCCAAGACCGAAGAACCGAAGACGGTCTTTGCGGCGGTACGCCGGACCCGATCCGACGGTGGGTCCGACCGGTCTGACCGGCGGGTACCGGTCTGACCGGTGAGGAGCACCTGTCGGACCGGTGTGCGACGATGCAGTCCGGAGACTTCGAAGCGAAGGACACGCGTCGGGATCGCATGGCTTGCGTCGAGGCTACGCAGGGTGCGGTCGTCGGGCATCCGTCCGATGGAGAAGACATGAAGACTTCCAAATCCGCCCTTGAGGGGCTTGTATCCCTAGTTGTTAGAGAAGGGTATTTTAGACTTTCGGTTGCCTCCATATAACCCAAGAGGTGAGAGGATGGCAGCAAACTCTTGGTACCCTAGTTAATTTGTTTTCCCATTTTCCTTCCTATTTTCCTTAGGTTTTCCATAGGACTAGCTTGAGAGCTTCATGGAGAGATCTTGTTGAGAGGGATGGATGATCGGGCGGCTTGCTAGACCTTGTATGAACCTTTATTTCATGTATAGATGATTCGGCGTGGTTCCTCAAGGTTTGGATGTGTTTTCCCCGGTTATTCTTGGTGGTGATTTTCGGAGCCTTCTCTTGGTGATTTCTTTGGGTTGTTTTCGGGACCTTTCTCTTGGGGATTTGATGGGGGAAATTTGTGGGAACCCTTCGTGGTTCTTTGAGTTGTGATTCCCCTCCCAAATCCGTGAGTAAAAGTGCTCGATTTTGGGGATTCTTGAGTTCTTGGGTTGGAAGTGCTCTTGGCGGGATTTCCTTGATTCCTCCTTTTTGGACAAGTTTTGGTGGGATTAAACTTGGCTATGGACTCCTCATGAGGTGCTCCTAATATCCCCAAAGTTTTGTTCAAGTCTGTGGAGCGATTCGGGAGATCGAGGTTTGGATTTGGGGGAGTTGACCGTGGGTCTTTGTTCATCTCGAGGCGCCCAGCTACACCGGTCCGGCCGGTGCTCCTGACCGGTCTGACCGGTGCAACCCTTGGTGGGATTTTGCTCGGGTGAACGTCTTGGTGTGTTCGCCGTTGTCTTGTGGTGCTTTCTTGTTTCGTGTTTGGGTCGGTTTGGTGGTTGGTTGGCCTTCTTGGTGCCTTGGGGTCTTTCGGTCGTGATCGGTCCGACCGGTGTGTCTCACCGGTCCCCGACCGGTGTAGAGCCACTTAGTGAAAGTTGCTCGGTCTCACCGGCGGGGGACCGGTCGGCCGGTGGTGCTCACCGGTCCGACCGGTGTGGGTCTGTAGACTCGAGGTTTGGTGTTCCGCTGCGTTCTCGGGTCAAAAGGTTGTGTGTTGGTTCCTAGGTCCAGTGGCACTCCAGTGGCTACGTGGGCTTGACCAACTTGGGTAGTGAGTCGGAGACGTGTGTTGGAAGCCGTGTTCATCTTGTTGGAGTTTCCATCTCCTTCGAGAAGAATTTTTATCGGCTCCCATTCACTCCCCCCCTCTCTGGTTCGCCGTATCGGTACTTCACACACAGCACGCGGTATTCACCGCCTCAGCCCAATACCTCCTCGGAGTCCTATGCTCATCAAGCATCATCCGAGCCATCTCGCACAAGGTCCTGTTGTTCCTTTCCACAACACCATTCTGGGGAGGCGTATACGGACTCGAAAACTGGTGCTCAAGACCCAAGTCATCGCAAAAGGTTTCAAAGCGAGAGTTTCTGAATTCCGAGCCATTATCACTGCCGATTGATCGTATGGCATCTCCGTGCCTCTCGTTCCTCAACCTCAATACTAGATCTCGAACAAAACCAAACGTCTCCCCCTTATCCTCGAGAAAGAACACCCACGCATACCGAGAATAGCCGTCCACCACAACAAGGACATACCACTTCCCACCCGCAGATCGCACACGAGCTGGGCCAACAAGGTCCATATGGAGCAGCTCGCATGGACGCTCAGTCATCACATCGGTGAGAGGCGGGTGAGAAGAGGCTACCATCTTGGCATGCCTACACGGCGGACAAACCAACTCTTTCTCAAGCCTCAACCGTGGCAATCCTCGGACCAAATTGAGTTTACTCAAGCAAGACAAAAGGTCAAAGCTCAAGTGACCCAACTTCCTATGCCACTTCCACAACTCACTCGAAGAACCAGCCAAGAAACAACGCTCCACACCCGAAGACTGAGAAAAATCAGCACGAAACACCTGACCCTCGGGAACGACCATACAGACAAGGTCCCCTCGAGAGTCCAAAATCCGAGAACCACCTGGCCGAAACAACACATCAAAGCCCTCATCCAACGGACACGGGACACGAAAGCAAATTGTACCCCAGCGATTGAACAAGAGCAACACGCCTCAGAGTGATCTTGTCACTCACTTTGATCTCACCTTCTGAAAGCACACGCCCACGCCCATTGTCCCCAAAGGTGATGTACCTCTTTGTCACCACCGGGACGAGACTTGAGAACCACCCCCTGTCTCCGGTCATATGCCTCGAGCAACCGGAGTCAATCAACCAAATGTTCTTCAAGTCTCCCACCTCGTCGTCGGAATCGGAGTCCGAGTCGCTCTATGTGCTCTTCTTGCTGCCGGAGCTCAACACCATGGTGCAGAAGTCGTCTCTCACGAAGCAGCTCAGCTCGCTCAGGTTCTTGGACGACTTCTTGTTCTTGCGACGATCACCTTCATCTTCACTGCTGCTCGAGCTCGAGGTGGAGTACGCGGAACTGGAGTCGACGTCGCTCGCTCCAACCATCGCTCGGGCCTTGCCTCGGCTCTCCTTCTTCCTCGATTGTCGCTCGTCCTTGTACTTGTTCTTGTGCTTGCTCTTGTGGTCGCGCCTCGACCGGTACTTGCCATCCATCCTCGACTTGTGCTTGTAGCCGTCCTTGTTCTCGACCTTCTCCGGGCAGTCGGTGACGAAGTGTCCCGACTTGCCGCACTGGAAGTATGTCCTCGTGTTCCTCCTCATGTTCACCCGGTTCTCGTGCAGCCTCTCGAACCTCCTTGTCAGCAACGCCAGCTCGTCCTCTCCAAGCACGTCGAACTCCTCATCTGGCATGGACATCACAGAGGACAAAGAGAACATCCTGGTGGATGGGTTAGTGTTAGCCTTTCCTTTTGAACCACCAACGAGGGCAAGACTATGGGAATCAGTTGGACCCTCGAGCTTGGCAGTCATGCCTCTATCCACCTCAGCCGACTTGAGCTTTGAGAACAGCTCGTTCATTGTCAGAGTGTCATACTTCTCCGACTCCACAATGTCCTCGAACTTTCCGCCCTAAATCGTACGATCCAAAGAGTGTAAGAGCTTGACCGCTCTATCATGATCATCGTACGGGAGCACGTCCACATTGGCCCTCATGTTGTTCACAGCCACCGTGAACCTCTGAAACAAGGCATCGATGGACTCACCGGGGAGATGAGTGAAGTTCTCGTACTCTCTCCGGTGGGTCGCATACATCCGTGCCTGAACCTGGGCATTCGCAACATGAGCCTCCTTCAGCACCGTCCAAATTCTACAAGCCAAGTGCTCGGTGTGCACCCGATCGAACTCAGGCTGACACAAAGCACGAAACAAGTAGTCGACCGCCTTATTGTTGGCGTCGAACTTGTCCCTCGATCCTGGAGCGAGGAAGTCCGTCGGCTGGACATAGCCTGTGTCCACCGTGACATCCCAAAGGATCTGACCCTTTCCGCGGAGGAACGCACCCATCCGCTTACTCTACATCTGGTAGTTCTTGCCATCGAAGTGTGGAGGAACCGAACCCCGTTCCTGGTACGCCATCCTTGGATCTTAGACTGGTTAGAGTCAATAAAGACCCGAACCTGCTCTGATAGCACTTGAAGGACCGATACGGCGAACCAGGGAGGGGGGGGGGGGTGAATGGGAGCCGATAAAAATTCTTCTCGAAGGAGATGGGAGCTCCAACAAGATGAACACGGCTTCCAACACACGTCTCCGACTCACTACCCAAGTTGGCCAAGCCCACGTAGCCACTGGAGTGCCACTGGACCTAGGAACCAACACACACACCCTTTCGACCCGAGAATGCAGCGGAACACCAAACCTCGAGTCCACTGACCAACAACGGTCAGACCGGTGAGCACCACCGGTCAGACCGGTCCCTGCTGGTGAAACTGGGAACTTTCACTAAGTGGCTCCACACCGGTCAGACCGGTGAGACACACCGGTTAGACCGGTCATAGCCTGAAAGCCCCCAAGGCACCGAACAGGCCAACCGACCTCCAAACTGACCCAAACTCGAAACATCCCCAACACAGGACAACAGCGAACACACCCAGACGTTCACCTGAGCAAAAACCCACCGAGGGTTGCACCGGTCAGACCGGTCAAGAGCACCGGTCAGACCGGTGTAGCCTGGGCAGCTTGGGATGAACAGCACCCGCGGGTCAACTTCCCCAAATCCAAACCTCGATCTCCCGAATCGCTCCACGGACTTGAACAATACTTTGGGGATATTAGGAACACCTCATGAGGAGTCCATAGCCAAGTTTAATCCCACCAAAACTCGCCCAAAAAGGAGGAATCGAAGAAATCCCGCCAAGAACACCTCAAAACCTAGGACCCGGAAAAACCCCAAAATCGAGCTCCTTTACTCACGGATTTGGGAGGGGAGTCACAGCCCAAAGAACCACGAAGAGTTCCCACAAATTTCCCCCATCAAATCCCCAAGAGAAAGAACCTGAAAACAACCCAAAGAAATCACCAAGAGAGGGCTCCGAAAATCACCACCAAGAACAACCAGGAACAACACATCCAAACCTTGACGAACCACGCCGAATCATCTATACATGCAACAAAGGTTCTTACAAGGTCTAGCTTGCCGCCCGATCATCCAACCCTCTCACAAGATCTCACCATGAAGCTCTCAAGCTATTCCTATGGAAATCATAAAAAAATAGGAAGGGAAAAAAAGAAAACAAACGAACTAGGGTTCCAAGGCTTAGCTGCCATCCTCTCACCTTTTGGGTTATATGGAAGCAACTGAAAGTCTAAAATACCCTTCTCTAACAACTAGGGATACAAGCCCCGCAAGGGCGGTTTTGGAAGACTTGAAGCTTTCTCCATCGGACGGATGCCCGGCGACCGCAACCTGCTTAGCCTCGACGCAAGCCTTGCGATCCCAACGCGTGTCCTCCGCTTCGAAGATTCCGGACTGCGTCGTCGCACACCGGTCAGACCGGTGCTCCTCACCGGTCAGACCGGTACCCACCGGTCAGACCGGTCTGGCACTGCTGCAGCACCGTCTTCGGTTCTCCGGTCTTGGCTTTGTGGATCAACCAAGGAACCCAGTGGTTTTCTGGTGAACCACCGGAAACCCCGCGAACTCGGTGTAGCCTCCGCCAATCTCCACTCATGACTCGGCTCCCACATAGTCCTGGCTCGACCTTGGTTTTGAGGCTCAACCAAGAAACCTTCCACGACTTCATCTTGCTGTTCATGCCACCATGCGGCCCGCACTTGACCCCGCTGGCCACCGGGTCCCTCGAACGAAGCCTACTTGTCTTCTCCACACCTGGAGGCCTCACCGGCGACGACCTTTCGCGCTTGTTCTTCACCCGCACCAACACCGGTCGGCCGCAACTTGCACCTGCAATACTTAGCCAAGAATCAGTCCACACAACGTTGTCAATCACTCATCACACAAGGAAGCGACCATCCACCAGTCCTCGAACCACACATGGTTCTCACCACAACCACCACCCAGGACGATGGTAGAGGCATTCATGACTGCTCAAAAGGGAATGTTGTGCCAAATCCTTCAGACGCGGCAGCAGCTCGTCCAGATGCTGCAGCAGCAACCTCCCCTTGGTGCCCATCCCGATAGGCCAAATTAGGTCGCTCAGGCTATGAACTCCACCGGAAAAGCTCTGGAGAAACCTCAACCCTTTGAGTATTGCTCACCCCGAGTACCTACTCAGGGTGATATAGACACCATTGCTGGTGCAATCGAGATGTTGGAAGAGCAAAATTCAGTGTTAAGCCATATCGTGGACAATATCCTCCAAGATCATTATCAAGGGTTATCTCAAAGTAGTTTAACTAATGGTCTCTCCCAGGCGTTGTTTACGTCCGTGGTTGAGCAGGCCCGCTTATGCAATTTGTTGGCGGATCATAGGAAGAAGAGTCAACTCAACACCTCTGATTCTCTACTACCACCAATAAAACTACCAATGGACCTTACCAAGGCAGAAGGGAAAAGCCGGAGCCACAAGCGAGCACTCCCCGTAATGGATTTGAGTGAGTGGGGAATTACCTTAAGGGAATTTTGTCCTCACAGGGGCAAACAAAGTGACAACAGTGGCAAGAAGCCACGTCAACATGCTTCCAAGCCTAAAGGACTTTCGCCCCGCATTTGCTACAATTGTAGACAACCTGGACATTATGCCAACACATGCTCGAACCTTAGGCAGAGCAAGACACATCCACCGAGGCAAGGCTCCAAAGCAAGTAAGTGTCATCAGAACAAGAAGTCGAATATGCAAGGTGTCGGGGACAGCCCTGAGGGTCCCCTAAGAAATCGGGGGCATCCTGCTTAAAACCTGCAAAAACAAAGCAAAACGCACCTCTTACCTAAACACGCACACACGACATGGCCCACGCTGCGGTGGCCCCCGCGGCCCACCAGAGTGGCCCAATCAAAGGCCCCCTCGAGCAGGTTCCGCCTCGCTCGAGGGCGCACGCCCCCTCGAGCGGGTCCCGCCTCGCTCGAGGGCTAACACCCCCTCGAGAGGGTTCCGCCTCGCTCGAGGGCGCGCGCCCCCTTGAGCGGGCTCCGCCTCGCTCGAGGGTCCCCTCCTCCCTCAAGCGGGTTTCCGCCTTGCTCGAGGCTCCCTCACAAGCGCACCTGCTCCCGCACGCGGGTACGGGCATTTAATGCTCTGACACAGCAGAGCCGCGCCATCACGCGCCTGGGAATCACGCCCCGGCGCTGTTCCGCCAACTCCCTAGGGGAAACCCATCCCCGCCACTGCAGGGAACTGTGCAACATGGCCAGTGTCAGCTCCGTGACACTATGCCGCCCACTCCCGTACGGCTAACGCGCCGCGCCCTCGAAGGGGGGCCTGCTGCACCCTCGAACCCTTCTCTCATGACTCTGCAGGGTCAAACCATGACGTCAGGCCGGCGGGAGCGCCATCCCCGCCCCTGCAGCGCCACACCAGGTACTGCTACAACAACTCCGGCGTTGTTGAGCACGCGGGACGGGATGCCGCCACGCCTGCCACTGTACCCCCTACGGATCACCGTCAACGGCTTTCTCGAGCCCGCCTGAAGACGCCCCGGCCAACCACTACGCCTTCACCCTCGAAGCCGCCCCTGTTCAAGTACAGGGCAAGCCACGACGCCGTGACTGGAGCAAGGCTCGCTAGGACGACCACCAACTCCCCGGCAATATATGCCATACCTTCACACGTAGCTAAACAGTGCGGCATGCCTGTAAATCACCCTCTCCTTGGTCTATAAAAGGAAGGTGATACCCCTTGCCGCGGGGGGAGGAAGACATCACACGGGACCACGGGTGGCGAACGCTCACACGCTCCCCGTTTTTCCCTCGATATTGGCACTCACCTCAATCACTCCACTTGGGACTTGGAGGCCACACCTCCTCTCCCGACCCGCTTGTAGCCGCCCCACTACAGGCACCCCGGTGCAAAGCAATACAGTGCCTCGAGCACACCTCTGCTGGACGTACGGCCCCGACCGAAACCAGGATAAACCAAGCGTCTTTAGTTTCTTAGCACCGACCATCGAGGGACAGATCTCAGCGCTTATTACTAGTTAGTGTCAGGACCACATCCCGCACCGACAGTTGGCGCCCACCGTGGGGCTCGTCGCGCTGAAGATTACCCGTCGTCAGCTCTCTCGATGGTGATTCGCACCGAGTACCGCGGTCAACGTTACTCCATGGGCAGCTCGGACCCCCTCCCCGCCAGATTCGAAATCCGGTTCAGGGGCCTGAAGTTTAGGGCCATGGGGAACAACTACTTGATGCGCCTCACCGACCGTGAGGAACTCCGTGTGCGGCGCCAAGCTGGGTCCGCCCCGGTCGCCGCTGCACGCGTCGCCACGACACCAACACCCGCCGGCACGGACGCCGCGGGTCCATCGGCGCCACGGCGCCGCCGCCGCTCCGGCCGGCGCTCGCGTCGGGCGCGGTCGGAGTGCCGGCATGCTTTGCTCGCGTCGCCTCACAACGTGACGCGCCCACCGACGTGACGGTTGCCGCCCCAGCGGGGGAGCGCTCCGTCTCCGGACCGCGCTTCCCCATCGGTCTGCGCGGTGCCACGGCGGCCTACGTCGCCAACACCAACGCCAACACCACGATGTGCAGGGTTCCCCCTGGCCGCCACGTCTTGGTTGCCAGGGACACTAGTGCCTCCGCTGTTGACGAGTCGTCCCTAGGCTCTGTCGACGCGCTACCACCCGCCACCTCGCACGGATATGCGGAGTGGGACTTCTCCGGCGTGCCGGACCCAGTGATGTTCAGGCGGTTCCTCGATGCCGCGGACTACTGGTTCGGCTACTCCGACGACTCTAGCACCGGGAGCTACGACCCCGCGCGGGAGTGCTGCGTTGTGATCGCCAACGACCTAGCAAACGCCGCCGACGTGGCGGGTGCCGGCGACGGAGAGACTCCTCCTGCTCTAGGGACTGGATCGCGCCTGGCTGTGGGGCCAAGCGCCCCTCCCCCCTCGCCGCCGAGGGGGGCCGACATCAACACACAGCTGGCCCAAGCACGTGAGCTCGAGGCCAAGCTGGCGGAGGAGTACCGCACGGTGCGGTTACTTCGCGCCTCTATCGCGGGGGAAGCCTCTGCTCGCGGCAAACGCGCGCGTGAGTTGGGCTGGCAGGCCCGCGATCGCATCAACGCCGACTTCAATGTCGACAATCCCGACACGCCCCCGTGAGCGAGCCAAAAGCTCATCACCGCCGCAACACTGCTGCGGGCCATGCCCGCCCCTTCGACACCTGAACCGCGGAACCTGCACCGCGAGGCGCAGGCGCTCGTCGAGCAAGCGGCTGTCCAACAGGCCGAAAGCTCGACGTCCCGCATCCGCCAACAGGGGAGCGCGAAGGACGATGGGGGCGCGCAAGGCCCCGAACCCTCGGTACACG
The DNA here is from genome assembly GCA_947561735.1 of Cenchrus americanus. NCBI lineage: Eukaryota > Viridiplantae > Streptophyta > Magnoliopsida > Poales > Poaceae > Cenchrus > Cenchrus americanus. Next base: position 62,169,356 of record OX387245.1, on the reverse strand, counting down.
CGGGCGGCGCGGCGGAGCGCCCCGCCAACCCGGGGTGCACACCGGCGAAAGAGCGGCTCCTCGACACGCGCGGGCAAGCCCGAGACGGTGACGCCCGCAACGTCATCAACGCCCGGCGAATGAACAAAGCGGAGGCGCGGGCGGCAGCGGGCTACCACCCTCGACAGGGTGGACGCTACGACAGCGATGAGGACCGTTCACCGACGCCGGAGCCCCCGGGAACCCGCGTGTTCAGCTGGGAGATCCGCATGGCGACCTTCCCCCGGCGCTTCCACCAGCCCACGACGATCGTCAAATACAACGGGGAGACGGACCCCCGTGTGTGGCTCAACGACTACCGCCTGGCGTGTCAGCTGTGTGGAGCCACCAACGACGAAGCTATCATCCGCAACCTCCCCCTGCACCTCGTCGACTCGGCGCGGACGTGGCTCGAGCACCTGCCGGCCAGCCAGATCCACAACTGGGACGACCTGGTCCACACGTTCGTGGGAAATTTCCAGGGCACGTACGTGCGCCCTGGGAACTCCTGGGACCTGCGCTCTTGCACCCAGAAGCCCGGCGAATCGCTCCGGGACTTCATACGACGTTTCTCCAAGCACTGCACGGAACTCCCGAGCGTGGCGCAGTCCGAAATCGTGCACGCTTTCCTCGAAGGCACCACATGCCGGGATCTCGTGCGCGAGCTTGGGCGCAGCCCGCCAGTCGACTCAAACGAGCTGTTCGAGATCGCCACAAGCTTTGCCTCGGGCGAAGAGGAAGTGGGGGCGATCTTCGACGGCAAAAAGGGCAAGCGCGCAGACGACACGCCCGCGGAGGGCAGCAAGTCCAAGGAGCTCCGGCAGAAGAGCAAGCGGGGCAAGAAGGGCAAGAAGCCGCGCCGAGAGGCACGCGAGCAGGGGCGCGACGACGACGCCGCCGAAGCTCTCGCTGTTGACCCAGCCCGGCGGGGCCCTCGAGCGGCCCCTCAAGGCCCGAGAGTGTTTGACGACATGCTGAAGAAGCCGTGTCCCTACCACAAAATGTCGGTCAACCATACCCTCGAGCAGTGCGACATGATCAAGCGGTTCTATGGCCGCACCGCCGCGAAGGATGACGAGGGCAAGAAGGACGGAGGTGATGGCGATGCTGGCGGCTTCCCCGCTGTGGAGAACGTCTTCCTCATCTTCGGGGGGCGACCATTGACATGTACAGCCGCCAGCACAAGCGGGAGCGGCATGAGGTTCTCACCGCGGAGAAGGCGCCTCCTTCCTTCCTCGAATGGTCGGAGGACGCCATCACGTTCAGCCGCGAGGATCACCCGAACCGCATCCCCAACCCGGGTCAGTACCCGCTGGTGGTCGATCCAGTCATCGGGAACGCGCGGTTCTCGAAGGTCCTGATGGACGGAGGCAGCAGCCTCAACATCCTCTACACGCACACACTGCGCTTGCTGGGAATCGGGTTGGACCAACTGCAGCCCAGCACGACGCCGTTCCATGGCGTCGCGCCGGGCAAGCGCGTCCAGCCCCTCGGGCAGATCGACTTGCCTGTCTGGTTCAGCACGCCGGACAACTACCACAAGGAGACGCTCACCTTCGAGGTGGTGGGGTTTAGGGGCACGTACCACGCCATACTTGGGCGGCCCTGCTACGCCAAGTTCATGGCGGTCCCCAACTACACCTACCTCAAGATGAAAATGTCGGGGCCCAACGGCGTCATCACCGTGGGCTCATCCATCGAGCATGCCTTCGACTGCGATGTCGAGTGCGTGGAACATGCCGAGGCCCTAGCGCTAGACGAAACGCTGGTGGCCAACATGGAGAAGATGGTCAACGAGGACCTCAACTCCACCGCCAAGCATGCCGGCAACTTCGAGGCTGCCAAGCAGACTAAGGAGGTGCCCCTCGACCCTGCTGCCCCCGAGGGCAAGGCGTTGAGGGTCAGTTCTACCCTCGACCCGAAATAGGAAGTGGTGCTCGTCGACTTCCTCCGCGCCAACGCCGACATCTTCGCGTGGAGCCCCTCGGACATGCCTGGCATCCCGAGGGAGGTCTCCGAGCACTCCCTTGACATCCTACCTCACTCCCGCGCCGTGCAGCAACGGCTGCGCTGCTTTGACGAGGAGCGGCGCCGGGCAATCGGAGTGGAGCTGCGGAAGCTCCTCGAGGCTGAGTTCATCAAGGAAGTGTTCCACCCTACATGGCTAGCTAATCCTATATTAGTGAAGAAAAAGAATGGGAAGTGGCGGATGTGTGTGGACTACACCAGTCTTAATAAAGCATGTCCTAAAGTTCCTTTTCCTTTGTCGCGCATCGATCAGATTGTTGATTCGACCACTAGGTGCGAACTGCTCTGCTTTCTTGATACCTATTTCGGGTACCACCAAATAAAAATGAAGGAGTCCGACCAGCTCGCGACTTCATTCATCACGCCGTTCGGGATGTACTGCTATGTCACGATGTCGTTCGGCCTCCGAAACGCGGGTGCGACGTACCAACGGTGTATGCAGCACGTCTTCGGAGACCACATCAGGCAAACCGTTGAGGCATACGTGGATGATATAGTCGTAAAAAACAGGAACGTGGACGACCTAGTTAACGACCTCAGCATCACGTTCGGCTGCCTCCGGGCCAATGGAGTTAAGTTAAACCCAGAAAAATGTGTCTTTGGCCTGCCGCGGGGCATGCTTTTAGGATACATTTTCTCCCAGCGAGGCATCGAGGCCATCCCCGAAAAGGTTGCATCCCTCGACCGGATGGGTCCGATCCGGGACCTCAAGGGGGTCCAAAGGGTGCTGGGGTGCCTTGCCGCCCTGAGCCACTTCGTCTCGCGGCTCGGCGAGAAGGGCTTGCTGAGGACTATGTGTGGTTCGAGGACCGGTGGATGGTCGCTTCCTTGTGTGATGCGTGATTGACAACGTTGTGTGGACTGATTCTTGGCTAAGTATTGCAGGTGCAGGTTGCGGCTTGACTCGTGTTGGTGCAGGTGAAGAACAAGCGCGAAAGGTCGTTGTCGGTGAGGCCTCCAGGTGTGGAGAAGACAAGTAGGCTTCGTTCGAGGGACCCGGTGGCCAGCGGGGTCAAGTGCGGGCCGCATGGTGGCATGAACAGCAAGATGAAGTCGTGGACGATTTCTTGGTAGAGCCTCAAACCAAGGGCGAGCCGGAACTACGTGGGAGCCGAGTCATGAGTGGAGATTGGCGGAGGCTACACCGAGTTCGCGGGATTTGCAGTGGTTCACCAGAAAACCACTGGGTTACTCGATTGAGCCACAAAACCGAGGCCGAAGACTCGATGAGGGGGTGCGGCCACCCAGGCCGGTTCAACAGCCCAGGAGGGGCGGTCAGACCGCCCGGGGCCGGTCAGATCTCTCGGGCCGGTCCTAACCGCCCGGGGGGCGGCTCGACCGCCACGGCCGCCGGCGCCGAGAAGCTTCGAATCGGAGGACACACGTCGGGATTGCAAGGCTTGTGTCGAGGCTAAGCAGGTTGCGGTCGCCGGGCATCCGTCCGATGGTGAAGACATGAAGACTTCAAAATCCGCCCTCGAGGGGCATGTATCCCTAGTTATTAGTGAAGGGTAGTTTAGTCTTTTGGGTGCCTCCATATATACTCATTGGATGGGTGGATGGCAGCCAACTCTTGGAACCCTAGCTCATTTGTTTTTCCATTTTCGTTCTCCATTTTCTTTAGGATTTTAGAGGACTAGCTTGAGAGCTTCATGTGAGATCTAGAGAGAGGGATGGATGTTTGGGTGGCAAGCTAGACCTTGCACGAACCTTTCATGGTATGTATAGATGATTCGGCGTTGTTCATCATGATGGTTTTCCCGTCTCTTTTGTGGTGATTTGCGGAGCTCTTTGTTGGCGGTGTTTTGAGGACGATTTCTTGAGGTTTTTGGTGGGTGTCACGTATGAGGTTCTTGTGCCTCTTTTTGGCTGGTGACTTTGCCCCCAAATCTCCTTTGAATCAGACTCGATTTGGTGGTTTTTCGAGTTGGGCGAGTTCTTGACCTAGAGAAGCGATTTCTTCGATTCCTCTTGATTGTGAGCATTTCGGGTCGATTCCTTTAAGGTAGAGGTTGCCCATGAGGTAACCCAGCAATTCCCAAAGTTTTGCTGCAATCCGTGGAGTGATTCGGGAGATCGGGCGCGAGGAAGTTGAGGTTTGACCCGCAGGTTCGTTTTCTGGAAGGGGCGGTCTAACCGCCCCTAGGCCCCTGGGTGGAGTTTTGGTTTTCGCCAAGATTTTCTGGTAGCTAGCATGGCCTTGACCAGAGATCTTTGCTGGTGAAACTGTGGTGAATTTTGGTGCTCGGAAGAGGCATTTTGGAGGATTTCTTGGTTACCAGGTGAAGGCGGTCTAACCGCCCCCTATACCCGGTCTAACCGCCCCCTCTGGTTAGCCGGCTTTCGAGTTGTTTCCGCTGTCGTTGCTGCATGTGTGTTGTGGTTGCTGGTAGAGTTTGTTCCTAGGGCCAGTAGCACTCCAGTGGCTACGTGGTTTTGGCAAACGGAAAGTAGAAGTGCGGAGCGTGTGATTTCGGGGGTTCGACCGAGCTAGTTCGTCTTGTCGGAGTTTCAATCTCCCTCGAGAAGAATTTTTATCGGCTCCCATTCACTCCCCCCTCTCTGGTCGCCTAATCGGTCCTTCAAGTGGTATCAGAGCCGGTTCGGGTCTTTATTGACTCTAACCAGTCTAAGATCCAAGGATGGCGTACCAGGAATGGGGTTCGGGTCCTCCACACTTCGATGGCAAGAACTACCAGATGTGGAGCAAGCGGATGGGTGCTTTTCTTCGCGGAAAGGGTCAGATACTTTGGGATGTCACGGTGGACACAGGATATGTCCAGCCGATGGACTTCCTCGCTCCAGGATCGAGGGACAGATTCGACGCCAACAATAAGGCGGTCGACTACTTGTTTCGTGCTTTGTGTCAGCCTGAGTTCGATCGGGTGCACACCGAGCACTTGGCTTGTAGGATTTGGGCGGTGTTGAAGGAGGCTCATGTTGGGAACGCCCAGGTTCAGGCACAGATGTATGCGACCTACCGGAGAGAGTACGAGAACTTCACTCATCTCCCCGATGAGTCCATCGATGCCTTGTTTCAGAGGTTCATGGTGGTTGTGAACAACATGAGGGCCAATGTGGACGTGCTCCCGTATGATGATCATGATAGAGCAGTCAAGCTCTTACACTCTTTGGATCGTACGATATGGGGCGGAAAGTTCGAGGCCATTGTGGAGTCAGAGAAGTATGACACTCTGACCGTGAACGAGCTGTTCTCAAAGCTCAAGTCGGCTGAGGTGGATAGGGGCATGACTGCCAAGCTCGAGGGTCCGACTGACTCCCATAGTCTCGCCCTCGTTGGTGGTTCCAACGGAAAGGCTAACTCTAACCCATCCACCAGGATGTTCTCCTTTTCCTCTTTGATGTCTATGCCAGATGAGGAGTTTGATGACCTTGGAGAGGACGAGCTGGCGCTGTTGACGAGGAGGTTCGAGAGGCTGCACGAGAACTGGGTGAACATGAGGAGGAACACGAGGACATGCTTCAAATGCGGCAAGGCTGGACACTATTTCGCCGAGTGTCCGAAGGTGAACTACCACGGCAAGCACAAGCTCATGGACAAGAGGAAGAAGTCCAAGAAGAAGGATCATGAACATGGGAAGGAGGCTCGGTCTCGAGAGAAGATGAAGAGATCGAGCGACATTGAGTCAGATTCCGAGGACACGTCTTCAAGCTCGAGTGATGAAGACGAAGAGGATGTCAAGAAGAAGAAGAAGAAGAAGAAGAAGAAGAAGAACCTCAGCAAGTATCTCAACGGCCTTTGTGTGACGGGCCTAAGCCTCAAGGACGACTTCTGCGGCATGGCTCGCAGTTCGAGCAGCAAGAGAAGCCAGAAGGACGCCTCGGACTTGATTCCGAGGATGAGGTATGTGATGAGCTCTCTTCTTTGCGCAAGGAGAATGAGGAGTTGGTTGACTTGCTTGATAATCGCGATCACATGCTTAGAGAGGATAAGAAGCTTAGGAAGGAGCTTAGATCTTTGCTCGAGGATGCTAGGACTAGAGTGGCTGAGCTAGAAACATAGGTTCTTGATAGCAAGCTTGAAATTGATTCACTTAAGGCTAGCCCTATTGTTTCTGATGAAAATGATTGTGTTGATTGCTCTGCTTTCCTAGCTGACTTGACTGATCTTAGGGAGAAGTATGCCTCCAAGTGTGAGGAACTAGATGTGCTTAGGGTTGAGTTGGCTGAGCTACAATCTAGACCCACTTTGCTTGGTGCTTGCACTTCTTGCCCCGGTTTGTGTTGACGGATAAAAGACGTATCCCTCTACGATCCGCAAGCGTACGGACCCCACACCTTTTTCACCACGGGATTCCCAAGGTTCTTGTCAATCCGCGGAGCAAGGGGATTACAAGGGTTCGATCAACAACGACACACTAGCTACTAAAACCCTAACTTACTATTAAACTAGAAAACAACTAAACTACACTAGAGAGAATGATAAACGATCAAGGTAGAAGACACTCGCCCACGGGTCTACGATACTAGAGCATGCAATCGCTTAAAGACATGAAAACCAATCTAATCTATCGGGGTTGTGACCACGGTTTCGCCCTTTCCCTCCTCTCGTACTGTCACTACGCGAAGGTATTCATGACTAGACCTTTGATGGACACGGCGTATTGAATGCATCCAAGGAAGCATTGGAGCTCGTACTCCCTCTACGGCATGGTAGCTAACCTTAAGCATTAAAGCATATTCAACACAAGATGATAGATAGATAATCCGACAAAGTGCGATTTACATCTCAATATCGATTACAACCCATGGACGAATGAGAAGATTACCCCATCAAGGTGCTGATCATGGCCCCGTTGATCATGGTTTCCCTTCCGCCGGTGTCTTCCTTCTTCTCCATGAGAGGGTGCTTCCTTCGAGGTGGTTGATCTCCCGCCGGAGATCCTCCTCCTCTCTCTCTAGCTTGTGGATGGCCTTCTGGTGCGAATGACTCCTCCCCGGTGTTGGCGGCGCCTCGGGGCTTTTAGGGTTGAAGATCCTTCAAGGGCAAGGAAAACGGGACCGAGCGGGTGCGGAAGCCGGGCCGGGCCGGCCGGCCTGGGCCGGCCGGCCCAGGCCCAATTCGGCCCGGTTCGGTCGCCCCTTTTGCTCCGTGGGTCCTCGTGCACTTATGTACTTTGCCCCCTCCACTTGTATGATTTTGACGCTGTTATCCTCGCGTCCAAGATGGAGGTTCTCTTCGCATGAAATTCAATCTTTTACGCTTCAATCCCCGGGGGTGTTCCTCGTAGCACTTCGGTCCTCGCCACCATTGGAAGTGATTTCATCAAGCTCATGAACACGAACAAGACTCCGTAAATGCTCCTTTGAACTTGTTGCGAATCCGTCCTTTATGTCCATGTTTTCCTACATAAACACAACACTTCCAAATGCATGCACAAAGATGAACTCGTTATATGATTAGTGTGCCTAGTGGCGGGTTAGTTCCATAATCAAATCCAAACCAAAGTGTAATGAACATGCTAGGTGCACCAAAATACACCGTCAACATCTCCCCCACACTTAGCTCTTGCTCGTCCTCGAGCAAGTACTCGTAAAAGAATTTCGTCCAAGGTGTTGTAATCATATACCACTTATCCCTCCTCACAAGTTAGTCAATCCCTTCATCTTTAATACATAAACACAAAGTAATGATAATCAAACATAAACATGGGCGTTTAGAATTTTTATCACGTCAAGTTTTACCCCACAACTCAAACTTTTCACTTGAAGTCTTCAATTTCAGCCATACTTACTTCTTTGCTTCCATCGGAGGGGTTTTATGATTTTCAAAACAAAAATTCCTGCAACAAGTATTAGGAAAAACCTTTCTCCAAGCTCTCTCAAGTCACTCATATAAAGTGGCTATCCTAACCAAGTTTTATAAAACTCTCACCTCCCATTAATCTCGCATATATCACATAAAGTGGAGCTATAGGTAGGGCTAGCGCAATCAACACAAGTATTGTCAAACTAAGAACTTCCTCTAATGGTTGTCTACCTTTCAAAGCCAATGATCATGAGAATTAACCATATGTAGGGATATCAAGGATGAGAAGATTTAGAATGGTGGACATGTGCAAGGGCAAAAGAAAATTGTGACTACAAGGCACCAATGATGTCCTCGTTGTTGGATTGCACATGGTTGGAAATAGAGTAAAAGTTCCGTCTCACAATCAACGTGACACCCTTCCTTGCACTTTTTTTTCTTTTCTTTCACTTGATCCATCCCTCTCACATCTTCATTGCTACCTCATCTTTTTCTCTTTTTCTTTTTCTTCTTTCATTCACATATGATTCTTTTTCTTTCTTTCTTTCTTTTCCATACACATACTTTTCTCTTTATTTTTCTCTCTCTTGACAACTTTTCAAAGCTTTCAATTCTCTCTTTCCTCGCATGCATACAATCTGAATTTTTAAATAAATCATGCTAGAGACGAGACGAAACTTTGAAAATAGGTTGTGTTCAAGGAATACGATGTACAAAAGAGATGTATAGGGTTGGGTATGGAATCCGGCGACAGACGTGACTTTCATTGTGAAGGTCACGTGACCGAATATATGATGAGGCTAGCAACAAAAGATAAGCACAAGGACATGATCATTGCTCGAAATTAAAACTCACCAAGAGAGAAGGGTCCTAGCCTAACTCATCGTGCTAATAACACTTATGGTGGAGCGAAAAAATAAACTTGGCTTTGGATAGGAATTTTTTTACTCTCAACTTGGAAACAGAGGTTTTCCTAACCTTTATTACAAGGGTTTTAAGATAATTTTCAGAACTGAAATCCTCCAATTTTTAGCATCGAACATAGCACAACTAACATGTGAAGCTCAAGATCGAAGTGCGGTATGGGTACTTTAAGTAGTAGCAATTCCACTAAGCACCACGGTAAACATTTTTCAAACCACATACTTGTGTTCATATATCAAGAATCGGAGATTAAACAAACAAATGAATAAAGATAAGCAATACATAAAACACAAAGATATATATAAAGACTCTTTTTATTTGGTTTTCTTGACTCAACACTAATTTAAGACACTTGCAAAAATTTTAAAACACACTCAAAAACTAGAGACTCATTAAAAACACTAAGACTCTCACACGAAGATTAAACCGAACCTAAACTTGAAGTTCAAAAGCTAAGGCTAGCGAGCTAGCTCTCCCCCACACTTAAAACATACGACGTCCTCGTCGTATCTTACAAAAATCCTAAGGGGAAAACTAGATCTAGTGGTACTTCAAGCAAGTTTTGCACCACTTGCCTCTCATGTTTCCAACCATGCCGAAAAGTTTGTGCACGTTGCGGTTCAGGGACTTGTAGTCATCTTCAACTACGCGCTCCAAGTCCTCCATACGCTGCTTCATCGCTTCCATGGCTTGGAAACATTTGTCGGCCGACGTGTAGAGATCCGCGATGGATTGACGGCAAGCTCGACAACACATTGGATGCAATCCGAAGTGGTCGCCGTCGCCATAATCTCCACCGTTGTCACCACCGTCGTCGCCACCTCCATTGTCGTCGCCTTCGTTGCCATCGTTGCCGTCGCCGTTGGGGCCTTCTAGAGTCCTTTCCTTAGGCTGCTCATCCCAATCATCATCATCTCTACCGGCGGCCGCCCACGAGCTCGGGCTACGATCGTCGGAGTAGTCGCTATCCCCATAATCCTTAGGCTCTGGCGACACCTCCTTGTAGTCTTTGCGCTTGATGCCTTGGATGCGTGCCGACCTTCGGACGGGTGTAGGGACCTTCTCTCCTTCGACGGGGGTTGCGAGATGCAAGAGTGAGGAACCAAGTTGAGAAGTACCTTGGTTCGTGTGTGATGAGTGATTGACCGGATGGTTTGAAGCTTTGTGTGTGTAGTGTTGAGTTGTGTTGTGTGTGTTTTATTTTGTGTATTTACCTTATTGTTTATGTGGTGTGTTGTCAATGCACTCGTGAGGAGTGGTTGACAACGTTGTGTGGACTGACTCTTGGCCTAGTATTGCGGGTGTTGGTTGCGGCTTGGTTTGCGTTGGTGCGAGGTGAAGAACAGGCGCGAAAGGTCTTAGCCTTGCGGGGCCTCCGAGGAGTGGAGAGACAAGTAGGCTTGGTTCGAGGGACCCGGTGGCCGACGGGATCAAGTGCGAGCCGCATGGTGCAAGAAGAGCAAGACGAAGTCGTGGACATGGAGGCGGTGCATCGGTGGTGGCCAAGTCAAGGAACGAGGCAAGACTGAGTAGACCGTCCGGGCGCCGGAGGTGAAAGGCTTGGCGGGCTCGACGCTTGGCGTGGTGAGGCCGAGCCGTGTACGCGGGGTTTGGTGGTTTGGCCACAAAACCATCGGAGGAGGGTTTCTCGGTTTGGGCCTCAAAACCGAGCCCGAGGGCCTGGCGTGACGGAGACGGTATCCGGGTGCGTCGGGAAGCTTCGAGGCGGGCGACACGCGGCATGATCGAGGTGCTTGCGTCGGGAGGACGTGAAGGCCTGATGGATGTGCGGCCGTCCGATGGTGAACTTCATGTGTTGACCAAAATGCCCCTGTGAGGGCTTGTGTTGTACTTCTAGTGTAGGGGCACTTCGGTCTTTTCGGAGGGCCTATATATAGGAGGAGGGGGCTGAATTTTCAGCCAACTCTTGGGCTAGAGGCTGTTGTACTCTTTCATTTTGGAGTGCTTTGGGAGAGAGGGAGAGAGGAGAGAGTGGCTCTTTGATTGGAGCTTTTTGCCATCTTAGATTTGGTTTCTAGGAGTGGCTTGTAATCGATTGGACAAGATATTCATAGTGATTTCTTCCTCTAAATCTTGTGCCAATCTTTCTATTCCCGAGTTTCTTTTATTGCTTTTTCGGAGCTCTTTTTGTGCTATTTTCGTGCTTGGCTCGATTCGTTGTTTCTAGGACGTTTGGCTCGGGATTTCTTTGAGGGGATCATGGATGGATGCCTTGCGCACATTTGGTGATGATCTTGACCCCTCAAACGGCCGGGAATCGGGCTCAATTTGGTGAGAATTGGATGAACTCGGGTTTGTGATTTGAGTGCACGAGATTTGCAATTCCGGTTGATTGGATTGGTTTAGGGTTCCAAGATTTAGGGCATAGCTTCACGTAGTGACGCTTCTTATCTACCCAAAAATTGGGGTCAATCCGTCCAACGGTTTAGGAGATCCATCGATTGGAAGTTTGAGGTTGTTTCTCATGTTCCTCGGGTCGTGCCGATTCGCACACCGGTGGACCATCCGCGAGGTCACCGTAGACCGTCCGCGAGGTAGCCGCGGACCGTCCGCGAGGTCACCGCGGACCGTCCGTGAGGTGCCCCGCTGCCCGGCCAGTGTTCTTCGTGTTCTTGCGGATTCTTGAGCGCCTCTCTTTCGATCCATTTTGTCCGTGGGTTTTTGGTGCATGAAGTTTGCGGACGGTCCGTACTAGAGTGTCGGACGGTCCGTGACGAGGCGGACGGTCCGCGGGTCCCTCACGGACGGTCCGTTTTTCTCGGTGCGATGCGGAGGTTCGGGTAGCAATTTCGGACGGTCCGTGCCCTCCTCGCGGACGGTCCGCGCCCTCCTCGCGGACGGTCCGCCGGACACCGCGGACGGTCCGCTCGGTGCTTTCCGCATTGCCTAAGACCCTTGCTTTTTGAGTTGTGTTTCCGCGTTGGATTGGTTTGGGATTTGTTCCTAGGCTTCTTGGTGGTTCCTTTGAGGTTGTTTGAGTCTCGTTTGGGATCTTGTTTGTGCTTGTGGGTTCGTGGAGTTGCGATTGGGGTATAGGCCGAATTCAACCAAAGGGAAGAATTTTTATCGGCTCCTATTCACTCCCCCCCTCTCTAGTCGCCATCCGATCCTTCAATTGGTATCAGAGCCGGTTGTGGATTCTTTTGGCTCTAACAAGTCTTGAATCCATAGGGTGACTAGAGGAAAGAGGTGCTTTTGCTTGCGACCTTGGTTTGCGCGTTTTGAGTCCGACGATTTGGAGTTGTGCCCTTGGAAAACCATAACTTGAGATACCTTCAGTAAAACGGGCATAACTTTTCGCTCGGTGCTCCGTTTTGGCTCAAATTTTTACAGCGGTTTCGTGACTCCATTTGTAGGTGATCCAAAACCATCTAAAGATCATTTTGGGGTCTTCAAAAATTCAGAAAAAATCAACAAGATAATTGAAAAATCCTCATTTATGTCTCTTGCGGCTTTGTCTTGTTTCTTCGGATTTTCTCTAGGCTTCATTTCACCTTATCTTGAGCTGAAATTTTTTGTGCCTCTATCTTTGGTGCTCCTTGTTCAGTGGTAAAATTTTGGGAAAAAGATAAGATCCTTTGCTATTGAACTCGTCAGTAGTTGTTAGAGAATTGAGGCTTTTTGAGTGCTTTCTTTGCATCGTTGCTTGTTCCTTGAGCTTGGTTTCGGCTAATCCTAACCGGTACTTTGTTTATGGCACCAAGTTCTTCTCCTTGTGGTTCTTTGAGCAGGAGGAGTATGGAGGTTGAGGCGGAAGCCGAAGTGGAGGAGATGATATCTCTCATCGAGGACTATCGAGATGGTGACATCAAGAAAGGCAAGCTCTACCACAAGCTAGGAGGCATGAACCAAGGTACACTTGCCAAAGCTATCTTGATCCTATGCAATAGGTTGGATGTTTGTGAGCGTGATTGTGGAGACTTGCATAGGAGAAACATAGATTTGTGTGATGCCTTGCGTAGGAAGAATGAGAAGATTAAATGCTCTCTTACTAGGTTGAAATGTGGTATGGCTCATTAGAGGTCTCGTGCTTTGAATTCTTGCACTTCTTGTAACACCATACATGCTGAAAATGATGCTTTGATTGCTTCCATTGCATGCTTGAAATCTGAAATTAAGGTGTTAAATTTCAAAGCTTCTTTGCCTTGCAAATCATGCGATGCCTTGTGTGCTGAAAATGAGAAATTAAAATATGAAGTTAGTTGGCGCAAAATGCATGTTGAAGCTTTTAGAAGAGCATGCGACAATCTTGATTTAGAGAATGATGAATTGAGATCATCTCTTGCTAACTTGCAATCTGAAATTGACTTGTTGAAATCCAATGCTTCTATGCCTTGCAACTCTTGTGTTGTTTTGAATGATGAGCTTGATATGGCTAGGAGTAAGATTGCTTTGTTAGAGACAAGTGCTTCTTTACCATGTGTTTCTTGTGAGTCTTTGCATGCTGAAATTAATGAATTAAAATTGACTCACACCACATGTGTAGATGATCTTGAGCATGCTAGGGCTGAAATTTGTGATATAAAATCCATGCCTTGTAGCAAGTGTTCTTTGTTGCTGGTTGAGGATGCTTGCCATACTTCTTGCAATGATGATAATGCTTTGCGAGATGTAATTGATGTTGCTTGTTCATGTGATTTTGTTTGCACCTCATGCATTGATTTGGAAAATGAAGTTTTGGCTTTGAAAAAGATGCGCGAGGATATGAGCGCTAAGTTGGTTGAGCATGATGAGATGAGTGCCAACCTTGAGAAAGAAAATGAACTCTTGCGTACCACATATGCTAAATGCATTGAAGAAGAAATCAATAACTTGAGAAATATGACATGTGGTACTTGTGAGCGCCTCAAGTCTCAAAATGAGGTTTTGCGCACAAGGTGCAAGAGTCTTTGTGAGGGTTTGGAGTCTCGCTTCTCTTGTCACTCCGGTGTTGATACTTCTAAATTTGCTTCTTCTAAACCGGAGTCGACTTCTTCTCTTAAGTGTGAGTCTTTGGATGGTGGTAAGTGTGCTAGTGCCTTGGATAGCTCTCCCATAGCTACTCCTAAGCTTGTTGCTTCTTCCGGTGTTTCCCAAGGTGATTTGAATGGAAAGGGTGCCTCCCACATATTTGGAACTCATACTCCCAAGCCGAGGTTCCAATGCACCTTTTGCAAGAAGGATGGGCATACCGTTGAGTTTTGCTTTCGCCGTGTCAAGCACGAGCGACGTGTGCGTGCTAAAGCTTTTAAGAAGCCACGTAGTCTTTCTCATGGCACGTGTGATTCTAATGTGGACACCAAGTTGGATGTTGGGGTTGATGCTTCATGCTCTAAGTCCCAAGGGACTTCCCACTTACAAGAGAATGGTGATTCATCCACTCGGACCGTGCCTCTCGATAGGCCTTTGTACCATTGCTCTCACTGTGGGAAGGATGGGCATCAAGAGAGTTTTTGCTACCGCCGGGCAAGGAGAATACGGCGAGGAGGTGCCTCTAGGCCTTTGGTTGTTCATAGACTTTCTCATGGCATGAACACTTGTGAGCCTAAGAAGGCGCGATTTGTGGATGGGTCTTATGACACTCTTTCTAGTGAGTTAGGCCATGCTCGTGGACATGCTTCTAGTGTTTCTTGTGTTGGTCCGCGACATGCTTCCCGTGGTGCTTGTGTTGGTTCTTCTCCTACGACCCCGAAGGATCTTTGCCTTTTTGCTTGTGGTAGCACTCGACTTTCCTCGCGAGTGACTTCTTTGAGGCATGGTTCCAAGGGTGTTCGAAAGACTTTTCATTCCAACCGACATTTGCATCATGCTAACCCACATGATAGGTTGTGTGCACCACTTACCCGTGTGACCAAATCTTGGATTCCCAAGTACGTGTTTGCTAACCCTTTGGGATCCAAGGCTCGGTCTTTCTCGTCTCCTTGTGTGTAGGTATGGAGACGCGGTTGGAGAACATGAGCTCAATGGAGACATGATGGTTCTCTACACCGTTTTGGATGGCTCTTGAAAGCCTTTGTACACATGTATAGTGAGTTTTCTTTTCCCCTTGTCCTCCCTTGTACATACTTGTGTCTTGCTTGTGTGAAAACCATGGTAGGCTAGCCACCTTGTTCATGATAGCTTTGTGATCTTGAATATCTATATTGCTATCTTTGTATGATTTTATGGTGTATGTTATTTATGAACATCATGTCATGCTTTATGGTTGATTGCTCGGATATGTCATGTTGTTCATTCATATCATGTTTGTCTAGCTCGATGGTACCTTTCCTGTTAGCATGTTTGTCCCCCATGTATATCTTGTCATGCTAGCTTTGTAATATATGTTGGTGGATGATCCATGTGATCTTGTATCATGCCTTTGTTCGGTTCTTGTATATTGTTTGGCATGTTGTTCTTTGGTATCATGTTGGTTTAGTGTTGTACCTTGTTGACATACTTGCTTGCCCATGCTTATTCATATTTGTGGAATCATGTTACAATGCTCTATTTATGTTATTTGATATTATCAATGCATTGTGTAGCATGTTGTGAGCTTTCCTTGGAGTTTTGGGCTTGCCTTGTCTTCGAGTTGTGTTGTTGTTCCTCTTTTCGGTTGGTTTTAGAGTTTTTCCTTGCTCTTCCTT
The DNA here is from genome assembly GCA_947561735.1 of Cenchrus americanus. Lineage (NCBI taxonomy): Eukaryota > Viridiplantae > Streptophyta > Magnoliopsida > Poales > Poaceae > Cenchrus > Cenchrus americanus. The sequence continues at coordinate 62,153,990 of OX387245.1, read as the reverse complement.
TTCCTAGCTTTTGCTTTGTTAGTTGCCCTTGGTTGAGGGGGAGCTTGGCTTCTTTTGATAGGGAATTTGATTCCAAGAAGGGTTGTGGCTTTTTGGGCAGTCTTTGTGATTCTCCAATTGATATTCCTTCTATGGTATTCAATTGGGATCTTTGCGGTTTTGCAATTGGTACTTTTTCTATGGCACTCAATTGGGACCTTTAGTGGCTCTTCTCTCGCTTGGAGCGATTCTTGGTTGGTGTGTTCCCTCGTGAGCTTTATTGGTGTTAAGTCAAGTTCCTTGTCTCCCTATGCATTCTGCATTGCATTTGTATCATATATCATGATGTATAGACTTTGGTAGGTTTGACATTTGTGTCTCGCATCCTGTCATATATCATGTTCCTTTTGATGTACATATCTACCTATGTTGCATTTGTATCATATTGCATTTTAGGATGATGAGCTTCTTCCATATGCCTCATTTGAGTTTCTTTGGCTACTTGTGAGATATTGGTCATGTGTGTGGAGAAATAGCTATGTGAGGCTATGCTCTTGGAATATTTGAGATATATGTGTTGTGAGATAGCCTTTTTGAATCAAATGCTAATCTTGACCAAATTTGATGAAATGTGCTCCACTCATGTGTAGTAGTATATCCATGTCACTTTTTGGTCTAAATGTGCCTTTCATGCTTAGATTGTGCTTGGATGTCTCTTTCTTGCATTTGGGCCAAAGGTCAATATCATTGTGAATGTTTAGCCTATGTTGCATTCATGGAGGAGCATAAGCTTCTTTTTGCCGCAAAGGCACTTCATGTACCATGAAATGAATTAATCTTGAAAAGAAGTGTGCATGCTTGAAAAATGCTCCATCCATCATGTTTATGCTTAAAATGTATTATCTTTCACATATGGGTGCTAAACATGTTGCATGATGTTCACCGGTGGAGAAGTCTCCCCGAAGTGGACACATGGCTCATGAGCTTTGACATGACATGCTTTGCTTTATGGGTGTTTGCCATGATCTTTTGCTTGAGAATTTGATATCCTTGTATGATCTTTGAATGGTATGCATGTTTGTGGCTCAAGTGTGACATGGATAGGCTTTTACATTTGAAGTGAGCCATCTTTTGATATAATTACTCAAATCTGAAAATTTGCTTTGTCACATGCCTATATTTCCATATATTACTTGTGGCAGTGCTTTGACTTTGTTATGATCCATATATGTGCTTTTTGTCTCATTTCTAGCCTTTGTCACTAAGTTTGGCCTATTTGAGAAGCTCATGTAGATGTTTATATGCTTTGTTTTGCATTTCTGCATTTTCACCTTGCTTCATACATTGTCAACAAGGGGGAGAAGAGGTGAGCTTAATGAAAAATTAAGAAAACTGCATTTAAAATTTGGGAGTTTGCTCCACTTGTTCAGGGGGAGCTTGCATTTGTGTAGGGGGAGCTTTGGTGAGTCTCCTTTGTTTGCCTGAGTTGTGCTTTGGTGGTTGCTTTTTGCTCTATCACGTGTGTTTAGGGTGAGCTTTGTATGCTCTTTGTCCCTAGTGCATGTGTTTAGGGGGAGCTTGTGAGCTTGGTGTGCTCTTTTCTCTATCTCATGAGTTTAGGGTGAGCTTTGTATGCTCTTTGGTCCTAGTTCATGTGTTTAGGGGGAGCTTGTGATTTTTGTGCTCTTGTACCGGTGGTGTTGAGCCCCTTTGCCTCTTCTTGAGGAGCCGGCGGTTGACTTATTGAGGACCATGTGTGGTTCGAGGACCGGTGGATGGTCGCTTCCTTGTGTGATGAGTGATTGACAACGTTGTGTGGACTGATTCTTGGCTAAGTATTGCAGGTGCAGGTTGCGGCTTGACTCGTGTTGGTGCAGGTGAAGAACAGGCGCGAAAGGTCGTCGCCGGTGAGGCCTCCAGGTGTGGAGAAGACAAGTAGGCTTCGTTCGAGGGACCCGGTGGCCGGCGGGGGTCAAGTGCGGGCCGCATGGTGGCATGAACGGCAAGATGAAGTCGTGGACGGTTTCTTGGTTGAGCCTCAAAACCAAGGTCGAGCCGGGACTACGTGGGAGCCAAGTCATGAGTGGAGATTGGCGGAGGCTACACCGAGTTCGCGGGGTTTCCGGTGGTTCACCGAGAAAACCACCGGGTTCCTTGGTTGATCCACAAAGCCAAGACCGGAGAACCGAAGACGGAGGTGCGGCGGCACCGACCGGCTCGACCGGTGGGGACCGGTCCCGACGGCGGAGGAGCACCGGTCGACCGGTGTGCGACGACGCAGTCCGGAATCTTCGAAGCGGAGGACACGCGTCGGGATCGCATGGCTTGCGTCGAGGCTACGCAGGGTGCGGTCGCCGGGCATCCGTCCGATGGTGAAGACATCAAGAATTCCAAATCCGCCCTTGAGGGGCATGTATCCCTAGTTAGTAGAGAAGGGCATTTTAGACATTCGGTTGCCGCCTATATAACCCAAGAGGTGAGAGGATGGCAGCCAACTCTTGGAACCCTAGCTCATTAGTTTTCCTATTTTCCACCTATTTTCCTTAGGTTTTCTCTAGGACTAGCAAGAGAGCTTCACGGAGAGATCTTGTAGAGAGGGATGGATGATCGGGCGGCTTGCTAGACCTTGTACGAACCTTTGTTTCATGTATAGATGATTCGGCGTGGTTCCTCAAGGTTTGGATGTGTTTTCCCCGGTTGTTCTTGGTGGTGATTTTCGGAGCCCTCTCTCGGTGATTTCCTTGGGTTGTTTTCGGGGCTTTTCTCTTGGCGATTTGATGGGGGAAATTTGTGGGAACCTTTTGTGGTTCTTTGGGCTGTGATTCCCCTCCCAAATCCGTGAGAAAAAGTGCTCGATTTCGGGGTTTCTTGAGTTCTTGGGTTGGAAGTGCTTTCGGCGGGATTTCTTCGATTCCTCCTTTTTGGACGAGATTTGGTGGGATTAAACTTGGCTATGGACTCCTCATGAGGTGATCCTGATATCCCCAAAGTATTGTTCAAGTCCGTGGAGCGATTCGGGAGATCGAGATTTGGATTTGGGGGGAGTTGACCCGCGGGTCTTTGTTCATCCCGAGTCGCCCGTGCTACACCGGTCCGACCGGTGCTCTTGACCGGTCCGACCGGTGCAAGCCCTTGTGGGTTTTTGCTCGGGTGAGTGTCTTGGTGTGTTCTTTGTTGTCCCGTGGTGCTTCTTGTTTCGAGTTTGGGTCCGTTTGGTGGTTGGTTGGCCCTGTTTGGTGCCTTGGGGGCTTTCGGCTGCCATCGGTCCGACCGGTGCGTCTCACCGGTCGACCGGTGTAGAGCCACTTAGTGGAAGTTGCTCGGGTTCACCGGTAGGGGACCGGTCGACCGGTGGTGCTCACCGGTCTGACCGGTGTGGGTCTGTAGACTCGGGGTTTGTTGTTCCGCTGCGTTCTCGAGTCGGAAGGCTGTGTGTGTTGGTTCCTAGGTCCAGTGGCACTCCAGTGGCTACGTGGGCTTGGCCAACTTGGGTAGTGAGTCGGAGACGTGTGTTGGAAGCCGTGTTCGTCTTGTTGGAGTTCTCATCTCCATCGAGAAGAATTTTTATCGGCTCCCATTCACTCCCCCCCCCCTCTCCCGGTTCGCCGTATCGGTCCTTCAAGTGGTATCAGAGCCGGTTCGGGTCTTTGTTGACTCTAACCAGTCTTAGATCCAAGGATGGCGTACCAGGAACGGGGTTCGGGTCCTCCACACTTCGATGGCAAGAACTACCAGATGTGGAGCAAGCGGATGGGTGCGTTCCTCCGCGGAAAGGGTCGACCGCTTTGGGATGTCACGGTGGACACGAGGCTATGTCCACCGATGGATTTCCTTGCTCCGGGGTCGAGGGACGGATTCGACGCCAACAATAAGGCGGTCGACTACTTGTTTCGTGCTTTGTGTCGGCCGAGTTCGATCGGGTGCACACCGAGCACTTGGCTTGTAGGATTTGGGCGGTGTTGAAGGAGGCTCATGTTGGGAACGCCCGGGTTCGAGGGCACGGTTGTATGCGACCTACGGAGAGAGTACGAGAACTTCACTCATCTCCCCGGTGAGTCCATCGATGCCTTGTTTTAGAGGTTCACGGTGGTGGTGAACAACATGAGGGCCAATGTGGACGTGCTCCCGTACGATGATCATGATAGAGCGGTCAAGCTCTTACACTCTTTGGATCGTACGATATGGGGCGGAAAGTTCGAGGCCATAGTCGAGTCGGAGCGGTATGATACTCTGACGGTAAACGAGCTGTTCTCGAAGCTCAAGTCGGTCGAGGTGGATAGGGGCATGATCGCCAAGCTCGAGGGACCGACCGATTCCCATAGTCTTGCCCTCGTTGGTGGTTCCAAAGGAAAGATTAACTCTAACCCATCCACCGGGATGTTCTCGTTTTCCTCTCGATGTCTATGCCGGATGAGGAGTTTGATGACCTTGGAGAGGACGAGCCGGCGCCGTTGACGAGGCGGTTCGAGAGGCTGCACGAGAACCGCGTGAACATGAGGAGGAACACGAGGCCTTGCTTCCAGTGCGGCAAGCCGGGACACTTCGTCGCCGACTGCCCGGAGAAGGCCGAGAACAAGGACAGCTACAAGCACAAGCCGAGGAAGAACGACGACAAGTACCGTTCGAGGCGCGACCACAAGAGCAAGCACAAGAACAAGTACAAGGACGAGCGACGATCGAGGAAGAAGGAGGGCCGAGGCAAGGCCCGAGCGATGGTTGGAGCGAGCGACGTCGACTCCAGTTCCGCGTACTCCACCTCGAGCTCGAGCAGCAGCGACGACGAGGGAGATCGCCGCAAGAACAAGAGGTCATCCAAGAACCTGAGCGGGCTGAGCTGCTTCGCGAGAGACGGCTTCTGCACCATGGCGTTGAGCTCCGGCAGCAAGAAGAGCACACAGAGCGACTCGGACTCTGAGTCCGACGACGAGGTACGTGATGAGCTTCCCTTCTTGCGCCAGGATAATGAGAGGCTTGGCTCTTTGCTTGATAACCGTGATGACATGCTTAGAGAGGCCAAGAAAATGAGGAAAGAGCTTAGGGCTTCACTCGAGGATGCTAGGACTAGAGTGGCTGAGCTAGAGACACAGGTGCTTGATAGCAAGCTTGAGATTGATTCGCTTAAGGCTAGCCCCGTTGTTTCGATGAGAATGATTGTGCTTTGATTGCTCCATATTCCTTGCCGATCTTGCTTTGTTTAAGGAGAAGCATGCCTCCAAGTGTGAGGAACTAGATGTGCTTAGGGTAGAAGTGGCCGAGCTTAAGTCTAGACTCGCTTTGCTAGGTGCTTGCACTTCTTGCCCCGTTTTGCATGCTAAGATTGATGAGATGCATGCTTACACTAGTTCGCTCGAGGCTAAATTGAAGGAACCCATGCCTACATCTTGCTCTACCCGTGAAATGCATGCATTGAAAAATTTGGAGCTTGCACATTATGTTGATCGTTTGCAGGATGAGAATGATGATTTGAGGAAGTTGATGGGTTGGTTGTCCGGTCACGAGCCTCAGTTGAGGATGATGATCGAGGCCTTTAAGAGGCAAGATGGTGAGGGGCTTGGAGCAAACAAGGTTGGTGAGGGGAGTGGAGAGAATATCCCGGAGCCACCAAAAACCCACCACAAGAATGATTTCCCACCAAAACCTAACCATCTAAGGAACCGACTAGACACAACTCCAGCTCCACCCGTGTTTCCTACACCCACAAACGACCTACAAAAGCCTATCAAGTTTGTGAGCACTTCGGGGAAAGTGTTCTTTGGGAAGAAGAGTGAGAAGGCTAGTGGTGAGAAACCGGTGGAGGGTTTGAGTGGAGAGAAACCAAGTGAGCAGCCACATCCCAAGCCAAAGCCTAAGCTTGTGAGGTTCCATTGTGGCTATTGTGGGAGAGATGGCCATAAGGAGGAGTTTTGCTTCAAGAGGAAGCGTGAGGAGAGAATGGAGAAGGAGTGGGCTAACAAGGACAAGTACCACCCTTCCGATGGTGTACTTGAGCCTTGTATGCAGATGCCCAGGGGCAAGGCGATTGTGAGGACAGTTCGGGCTTGGGGAGAGAAGAAGGCTACAGGTGGTGCTGCTGTCCAGGTCACACCGGTCAGACCGGTGTGGGGCACCGGTCAGACCGGTGCAGGCCTGGACAGACAGATGTTCGGGTTTCGAGCTCGTGCAGGTGCGAGGGTTGTTTCTGGTGGTCGTGGTTCTGGTGGTTGGGCTGGAAAGGGTGCGGTGTGGTCGGTTGCTAGACGTTCTCCTCCTCGTGCTCAATACGGGGATTGGAGGAGTCGTGGAGTTGAGTTGGAGAGGAAGGACGTTCCACGGGCTTTCTTGCGTGGTTTTGGTCCTCCTCCAGGCAGAGAGGGGTGGTTCCCTCAGGGTGGTTACCGTGGTGGTGTTCGTGGAGGTAGTTTTGGTAGGAGAGATGCTTTGGTTGGTGCTAACCCCACTTTCGAGCAAATGGCTCGGCACTGGTTTTCCTCTTTTGGTACTAACCCCAGTGCTGAGTCGTTTGTTCGCTCACGTGCCTATTTTTGAGTTTCAGGTGGGAGACTTGAAGAACATTTGGTTGATTGACTCCGGTTGCTCGAGGCATATGACCGAGAGGGGGTGGTTCTCAAGTCTCGTCCCGGTGGTGACGAAGAGGTACATCACTTTTGGGGACAATGGGCGTGGGCGTGTGCTTTCAGAAGGTGAGATAAAAGTGAGTGACAAGATCACTCTGAGGCGTGTTGCTCTTGTTCAATCGCTAGGGTACAATTTGCTTTCTGTGTCTCAGTTGTTGGATGAGGGTTTTGAGGTGTTGTTTCGGCCTGGTGGTTCTCGGATTTTGGACTCTCGAGGGGACCTTGTTTGTATGGTCGTTCCCGAGGGTCAGGTGTTTCGTGCTGATTTTTCTCAGTCTTCGGGTGTTGAGCGTTGCTTCTTGGCTGGTTCTTCGAGTGAGTTGTGGAAGTGGCATAGGAAGTTGGGTCACTTGAGCTTTGACCTTTTGTCTCGCTTGAGTAAACTCAATTTGGTCCGAGGATTGCCACGGTTGAAGCTTGAGAAAGAGTTGGTTTGTGCTCCGTGTAGGCATGCCAAGATGGTGGCCTCTTCTCACCCGCCTCTCACCGATGTGATGACCGAGCGTCCATGCGAGCTGCTCCATATGGACCTTGTTGGCCCGGCTCGTGTGCGATCTCGCGGGTGGGAAGTGGTATGTCCTTGTTGTGGTGGACGACTATTCTCGGTATGCGTGGGTGTTCTTTTCCGGAGGATAAGGGGGAGACGTTTGGTTTTGTTCGAGATCTAGTCTTGAGGTTGAGGAACGAGAGGCACGGAGATGCCATACGAGCTATCCGCAAGTGATAATGGCTCGGAATTCGGGAACTCTCGTTTTGAAACCTTTTGTCATGACTTGGGTCTTGAGCACCGCTTTTCGAGTCCGTATACGCCTCCCCGAATGGTGTTGTGGAAAGGAAGAACGGGACCTTGTGCGAGATGGCTCGGACGATGCTTGATGAGCATAGGACTCCGAGGAGGTATTGGGCCGAGGCGGTGAATACCGCATGCTATGTGTCGAACGGGATATACCTCGAGTGCACAAGAAGAAGACATGCTATGAGTTGATGTATGGTCGCACACCCAAGGTGAGTCACTTCCATGTCTTTGGTTGCAAGTGTTTCATTCGAAGAAAGGCGGGGAAGTTGGATAAGTTTGAGGCTAGGTCTGTCGATGGCATTTTCTTTGGTTATGCATCTCATTCTAGAGCATATCGTGTGCTCAATCTTGAAACTAACCAAATCGTGGAGACTTGCGAGGTAACCTTCGACGAGACGAGCCACGTAGTCGGCTTGTCTTTGAGTGTGCAGGTGATGATGAGCTTGGCGAGGAGATCTTTCGGGAGGAGGAGCATGAACATGGAGATGATGAGGATGGCGGTGCGGTGCCCCCGCCGAACATGTACTCACTACTTCGACTACGATGATGGATGGACCCTCTCGCTACACCTACGACGACAAATCAAGAACGAGGAGAAGGCGATGTTGAGGGGGAGGTAGCTTCGAGGCGAGAACCTCCCCGACGAGTTCAAGTGGATCACCCGGCTTCGAGGATCATCGGCGACATGGATGAACGCACTACACGGTCGAGGGTTCGGAACAATTCCCATTTTGCTCATGCTTTGCGTTTGTTGCTTCTTTCGAGCCCAAAGACATTGGACACGCACTATCCGATCACAATTGGGTTAATTCGATGCATGAGGAGTTGGAGAACTTTGAGAGGAATCAGGTGTGGGAGTTGGTTGACCCTCCCCCAGGGTGTAAGCCGATTGGTACCAAGTGGGTGTGGAAAAACAAAGAGGGAGAGAAGGGTGAGGTTGTGAGGAACAAGTCGAGACTTGTTGCTCGGGGGTTCAGTCAGAAGGAGGGGATCGACTACGAGGAGACCTTTGCTCCCGTAGCCCGTTTGGAGGCGATTAGGATCCTTCTAGCCTTCTCTCGTGGCTAAAGGGTTCAAGTTGCACCAAATGGATGTGAAGAGTGCCTTTACGAATGGAGTGTTGGAGGAAGAAGTGTATGTGAGACGACCTCCGGGGTTTGAGAGTGAGAAGTACCCCCACAGGGTGTACAAGTTGAGGAAGGCGCTGTATGGGTTGAAGCAGGCGCCTAGAGCTTGGTATGGCAGGTTGAGGGGGTTCTTGTTTGAGAGAGGTTTTGAGATGGGGAAGGTCGATCAGACCTTGTTTTTGCGAGAGGCGAGGGCGAGAGATATCCCGATTGTGCGGGTGTACGTGGATGATATTGTCTTTGGTGGCTCGTCTAACTCTCTTGTTGCGAGGTTTGCAGATGATATGAGCAGGGAGTTTGAGATGAGCATGATGGGTGAGTTGCAGTTCTTCCTCGGGCTACAAATCAAGCAATCAAAGGAAGGAACATTTGTGCACGAGGCTAAGTACACCAAGGACATTGTGAGGAAGTTCAAGATGGAGGACTCCAAGGCTATGACGACGCCGATGAGTACGACTACAGCTCTTGATGCGGACGAGGACGGTGAACACGTGGATCAGAAGGAGTACCGGAGCATGATCGGGTCACTCCTCTACTTGACGGCGACGAGGCCGGACATACAGTTCTCAGTGTGTCTGTGCGCTCGTTTTCAAGCGCCTCCGAGGACTTCGCATCGGCAAGCGGTGAAAAGAATTTTCAGGTACTTGCGTCACACTCCCGACTTCGGCCTTTGGTACTCCGCGTCCTCTTCTTTGGCGCTTCATGGTTTTTCGGACGCGGATTTTGCCGGTGTCGGTTGGATAGGAAGTCCACTTCGGGACTTGCCGCTTTTGGGTTCTTCGTTGGTGTCTTGGTCTTCCCGTAAGCGGTCGAGTGTTGCTCAATCCACGACCGAAGCCGAGTATGTTGCCGCTGCTAGTTGTTGCTCTCAGCTCCTTTGGATCACCTACACCATGAGTGACTTTGGTGAGGAGTATACCCATGTCCCACTTCAATGTGATAGCACCAGTGCCATAAGTGTTGCAAAGAACCCAGTGCTTCATTCTAAAACCAAGCACATAGAAGTGAGGTATCATTTCCTGAGAGACAACGTTGAGAAAGGAAAGATAGCGTTGATCCATGTACCCACACATCACCAACTAGCCGATATTTTCACCAAACCCCTAGATCAAGCAACTTTCACTCGTCTGCGGGGGGAACTTGGTGTGTGTTTGATTTCCTGAGTTGGGTGTGTGGGAACCTTCTTTTGCCGGTGGTGTCGAGCCCGTTTTGCCTCCCCTCGAGGAGCCGGTTTGTAGCATATGTATAGCTTTCCTTTGTGCATTTCTTGCTTTTGGCATGGCATATGTAACATGATGTATAGGCATCCTTGTCTCTTAGATTGCATGCATTTTGTATCATATGCATTGGTTAGGAAAAGCTTCTCTCATATACATTGTTCACCATGGAATGAGATATATGTCTTTGTGAGCTTGTTTGGTATGATATGGTTAGTTTGGCTTAGCTCTTGATGATCTTGATGAATAATCCATGGTTGATAGCTATGCGTTTGAAAAATGTCACATGTATGCTCTCTCATGTGTAAATGCCTTTACATGCTTTTGACATGTTTTTGTGGCTTTGCTATGCTTAATTTGTGGTTGGATGGCTAGTTTATTGATCATATGGGGCCAAAGGCTCATTTGCCATCATGAATGTTTAGCCCTCTAGATTTATCTTGTGGAGGAGCATAAGTTCCTTTTTGTCGCAAAGACATTTCATGTACCATTTACAAATCTGAAAATGAAATGAAAAATGCTTGGAAATGTGCTCCCATGTCATATATGCTGAATTTAATTTGCTTTGGGTGCTAAACCGTTGCATGATGCCTACCAATGAGAAGTCTCATACATAGAAGTAGGCACATGGCTCGGTGGCTTTGACATGACATGAGGTGCTTGTGGGTGTTTGTGATGGTCTTATGGTTAGAATAGCTGTCCTAGCATGAAGTTTGTGTGGCTTTGCCATTTTGATATGCTTTGATCATGTTTAGGACTTTGCTCATGAGAGGCAAGTTTTTCGCAAAATTGCCAAAATCCTTTTTAGCTTCGTCCAATGGTTGTGAAACTTGGTGATCATGTAGTTGAGATCGATACGAAGCCGTAGAGTACCTAACTTGCTCATTTGGACATGTGTAGCTTTCTTTGTTGAATTTTGTCTATTTGAGAAGCTCTAGGTTGCATTTTTTGCATTTTTGGCTTGATTCATGCATTGCCAACAAGGGGGAGAAGTTTGAGCTTGAAATGGCTTGTTGGACGCGTTTAGGAGGTTTTCGAGTGGTTTCGAGCCATTTCGGGGCTCTCGTTGTACACCGGTCTGACCGGTGATGAGCACCGGTCTGACCGGTGTGAGTCGAAAGTGCTTCGTGCACTGTCCTGTTTTCAAGTGGTTTGCATGCATTCGTCCAGGGGGAGGTGCATTGGTTCAGGGGGAGCTTGCATGTGTGCAGGGGGAGCTCTTTGTGGTTGTTCGAGCTTTGTTTTGGTGTTTTGCGCTCTTTGCTTGAGCTTTGCTTTGACTCGGATGTGTCGAGCCGTTGCCCTTGCCTAAGGGGTCCGAGACTTGTTTTCTTCAAGTGATCTTGATCTTTGCCTTTGTTTGGCTTTCGATCGCTTGTTGGAGTTTCTTTTTGTTTGTTTCTTTTCCTTTTCTTTTCTCTCTTGTTACTTTCATGTGGGTGTTGTCAATGCACTCATCAAGGGGGAGATTGAGGACCATGTGTGGTTCGAGGACCGGTGGATGGTCGCTTCCTTGTGTGATGAGTGATTGACAACGTTGTGTGGACTGATTCTTGGCTAAGTATTGCGGGTGCGGGTTGCGGCTTGACTCGTGTTGGTGCGGGTGAAGAACAAGCGCGAAAGGTCGTTGCGGTGAGGCCTCCGGGTGTGGAGAAGACAAGTAGGCTTCGTTCGAGGGACCCGGTGGCCGGCGGGGGTCAAGTGCGGGCCGCATGGTGGCATGAACAAGAAGATGAAGTCGTGGACGGTTTCTTGGTTGAGCCTCAAAACCAAGGTCGAGCCGGGACTACGTGGGAGCCAAGTCATGAGTGGAGATTGGCGGAGGCTACACCGAGTTCGCGGGGTTTCCGGTGGTTCACCGAGAAAACCACCGGGTTCCTTGGTTGATCCACAAAGCCAAGACCGGAGAACCGAAGACGGAGGTGCGGCGGCACCGGACCCGTCCGACCGGTGGGTCCGGCCGGTCGGCCGGTGGGGACCGGCTCGGACCGGTGAGGAGCACCGGTCGACCGGTGTGCGACGACGCGGTCCGAATCTTCGAAGCGGAGGACACGCGTCGGGATCGCATGGCTTGCGTCGAGGCTACGCGAGGTGCGGTCGCCGGGCATCCGTCCGATGGTGAAGACATCAAGAATTCCAAATCCGCCCTTGAGGGGCATGTATCCCTAGTTAGTAGAGAAGGGCATTTTAGACATTCGGTTGCCGCCTATATAACCCAAGAGGTGAGAGGATGGCAGCCAACTCTTGGAACCCTAGCTCATTAGTTTTCCTATTTTCCACCTATTTTCCTTAGGTTTTCTCTAGGACTAGCAAGAGAGCTTCACGGAGAGATCTTGTAGAGAGGGATGGATGATCGGGCGGCTTGCTAGACCTTGTACGAACCTTTGTTTCATGTATAGATGATTCGGCGTGGTTCCTCAAGGTTTGGATGTGTTTTCCCCGGTTGTTCTTGGTGGTGATTTTCGGAGCCCTCTCTCGGTGATTTCCTTGGGTTGTTTTCGGGGCTTTTCTCTTGGCGATTTGATGGGGGAAATTTGTGGGAACCTTTTGTGGTTCTTTGGGCTGTGATTCCCCTCCCAAATCCGTGAGAAAAAGTGCTCGATTTCGGGGTTTCTTGAGTTCTTGGGTTGGAAGTGCTTTCGGCGGGATTTCTTCGATTCCTCCTTTTTGGACGAGATTTGGTGGGATTAAACTTGGCTATGGACTCCTCATGAGGTGATCCTGATATCCCCAAAGTATTGTTCAAGTCCGTGGAGCGATTCGGGAGATCGAGATTTGGATTTGGGGGAGTTGACCCGCGGGTGCTGTTCATCCCGAGCTGCCCAGGCTACACCGGTCTGACCGGTGCTCTTGACCGGTCTGACCGGTGCAAGCCCTTGTGGGTTTTTGCTCGGGTGAGTGTCTTGGTGTGTTCTTTGTTGTCCCGTGGTGCTGCTGTTTCGAGTTTGGGTCCGTTTGGTGGTTGGTTGGCCTGTTTGGTGCCTTGGGGGCTTTCAGTCGCCATCGGTCCGACCGGTGCGTCTCACCGGTCCGACCGGTGTAGAGCCACTTAGTGGAAGTTGCTCGGGTTCACCGGCGAGGGACCGGTCGGCCGGTGGTGCTCACCGGTCCGACCGGTGTGGGTCCGTAGACTCGGGGTTTGTTGTTCCGCCGCGTTCTCGAGTCGGAAGGCCGTGTGTGTTGGTTCCTAGGTCCGGTGGCACTCCAGTGGCTACGTGGGCTTGGCCAACTTGGGTAGTGAGTCGGAGACGTGTGTTGGAAGCCGTGTTCGTCTTGTTGGAGTTCTCATCTCCATGGAGAAGAATTTTTATCGGCTCCCATTCACTCCCCCCCCCCCCTCTCTGGTTCGCCGTATCGGTCCTTCACTTATGTTTTCGATTATCACATGATTGGTGTTGAGCCCTTTGTGCCTCTTCTTGAGGGATCATGCATTCTTGTCTCGGTTGTGTCGAGCCGTTGCCCATGTCTTTGGGGACCGAGACATTGAGTTGGCCTTTGTGGTTTCTCTCATGCCAAGTGACCTTGTTCTTTGCTCTTGTGTGGTTTCTTTCACTTGGATGAGGTGTTCGGTCTTTGCCCTCTCAAACCATTTCTTTGTGCTCACTTGTTGTCAATCCGCTCCTCAAGGGGGAGAAATTTGGAAAATCAAGTTGATATGAACCTTGATTTGATGGTGATGAGCGGTTGACAAGTGTTTTGGTGAGAGGTTTATGGCACTTTGTGTTGAGCATTTTGGTTTGATGGCTTTTAGGGATTACATGTTGGTAGTGTGTCTCTTCGATTGCGCTTAGCCTTGTGCTTGCTTTGGTTTCGAGAGGAATTTGTCGGAGCATGTTTTTATCCCTTCTCACTTCAAGTGGCCTTTTGTTTGCTTTTTATTGGCTTTGTGGCTTTGTGGCGCTTGAATGAGTTCTTGTTTGCTTTTTGACCTTCTTTTGTCAATGCACTCATCAAGGGGGAGATTGAGGAACCAAGTTGAGAAGTACCTTGGTTCGTGTGTGATGAGTGATTGACCGGATGGTTTGAAGCTTTGTGTGTGTAGTGTTGAGTTGTGTTGTGTGTGTTTTATTTTGTGTATTTACCTTATTGTTTATGTAGTGTGTTGTCAATGCACTCGTGAGGAGTGGTTGACAACGTTGTGTGGACTGACTCTTGGCCTAGTATTGCAGGTGTTGGTTGCGGCTTGGTTTGCGTTGGTGCAGGTGAAGAACGGTGCGCGAAAGGTCTTAGCCTTGCGGGGCCTCCGAGGAGTGGAGAGACAAGTAGGCTTGGTTCGAGGGACCCGGTGGCCGACGGATCAAGTGCGAGCCGCATGGTGCAAGAAGAGCAAGACGAAGTCGTGGACATGGAGGCGGTGCATCGGTGGTGGCCAAGTCAAAGAACGAGGCAAGATCGAGTAGACCGTCCGGCGCGCGGAGGTGAAAGGCTTGGCGGGCTCGACGCTTGGCGTGGTGAGGCCAGGCCGTGTACGCGGGGTTTGGTGGTTTGGCCACAAAACCATCGGAGGAGGGTTTCTCGGTTTGGGCCTCAAAACCGAGCCCGAGGGCCTGGCGTGACGGAGACGGTATCCGGGTGCGTCGGGAAGCTTCGAGGCGGGCGACACGCGGCATGATCGAGGTGCTTGCGTCGGGAGGACGTGAAGGCCTGATGGATGTGCGGCCGTCCGATGGTGAACTTCATGTGTTGACCAAAATGCCCCTGTGAGGGCTTGTGTTGTACTTCTAGTGTAGGGGCACTTCGGTCTTTTCCGGAGGGCCTATATATAGGAGGAGGGGGCTGAATTTTCAGCCAACTCTTGGGCTAGAGGCTGTTGTACTCTTTCATTTTGGAGTGCTTTGGGAGAGAGGGAGAGAGGAGAGAGTGGCTCTTTGATTGGAGCTTTTTGCCATCTTAGATTTGGTTTCTAGGAGTGGCTTGTAATCGATTGGACAAGATATTCATAGTGATTTCTTCCTCTAAATCTTGTGCCAATCTTTCTATTCCCGAGTTTCTTTTATTGCTTTTTCGGAGCTCTTTTTGTGCTATTTTCGTGCTTGGCTCGATTCGTTGTTTCTAGGACGTTTGGCTCCGGATTTCTTTGAGGGGATCATGGATGGATGCCTTGCGCACATTTGGTGATGATCTTGACCCCTCAAACGCTGGGAATCGGGCTCAATTTGGTGAGAATTGGATGAACTCGGGTTTGTGATTTGAGTGCACGAGATTTGCAATTCCGGTTGATTGGATTGGTTTAGGGTTCCAAGATTTAGGGCATAGCTTCACGTAGTGACGCTTCTTATCTACCCAAAAATTGGGGTCAATCCGTCCAACGGTTTAGGAGATCCATCGATTGGAAGTTTGAGGTTGTTTCTCATGTTCCTCGGCTGTGCTGATTCGCACCTGGTGGACCGTCCGCGAGGTCACCGTAGACCGTCCGCGAGGTAGCCGCGGACCGTCCGCGAGGTCACCGCGGACCGTCCGTGAGGTGCCTGCCAGCCCAGCTGTTCTTCGTGTTCTTGCGGATTCTTGAGCGCCTCTCTTTCGATCCATTTTGTCCGTGGGTTTTTGGTGCATGAAGTTTGCGGACGGTCCGTACTAGAGTGTCGGACGGTCCGTGACGAGGCGGACGGTCCGCGGGTCCCTCACGGACGGTCCGTTTTTCTCGGTGCAGTACTGGAGGTTCGGGTAGCAATTTCGGACGGTCCGTGCCCTCCTCGCGGACAGTCCGCGCCCTCCTCGCGGACAGTCCGCCCGGACACTGCGGACGGTCCGCCTGGTGCTTTCCAGATTGCCTAAGACCCTTGCTTTTTGAGTTGTGTTTCCGCGTTGGATTGGTTTGGGATTTGTTCCTAGGCTTCTTGGTGGTTCCTTTGAGGTTGTTTGAGTCCTGTTTGGGATCTTGTTTGTGCTTGTGGGTTCGTGGAGTTGCGATTGGGGTATAGGCCGAATTCAACCAAAGGGAAGAATTTTTATCGGCTCCTATTCACTCCCTCCCTCTCTAGTCGCCATCCGATCCTTCAAAGAGCTCCGGTCGGGACACGCCCTCCGCAACGGATGCGTGCGGTCCTCTTGACGGGTAGCTTAAGCTCACATCGCATCGCCTCCTCCATCGATGGCTTCTAGGCTTCTAGCTTCAACTCTAAGCTTCTTGGGGGCACAATGGCTGCTACAAGGGTGCAAAATATTGCTTGAAAGGTTTGATCCTCAAGCTCCCAATTCGGCCAAATAAATAGTCCTGGGAGAAAAGCCCTGGGAATCTTATTTTCCTTTTTTACACTTCCCTTAAAAGTTTCTGACCAAACAAGGAAGTCAAAAAGGAGCAATTCAGGCGAAATTCGGCGTCATCGGACGTCGGGCCCCTCTGGGCCGGTCCGCCTAGGCCGGCCTGCCCACCCTGCCTCGGGGGCCGGGCCGGTCCGGTTTTTTGCACACCGCCCTATTTTTTCTTCCTTAGCCCATGGGAAAAAGTTGGCCCAGTAAATCTTCGTGAAAAACTCCAGAAAACTAAAAGAAAAACTATTTACAGAAATTCATGCCTTGTTTTTCGTCCTAGGCGGGACGTTCGGGCTCTTCCTCCATGGTGAAGACGTCAACATGGTGAAGGGGCATGACATCGGGTTCGTAGTAAACCTTAAGCCGCTGTCCATTCACCACAAATTGATCGCCGTTTATATCCATAATGGTTACCGCTCCGTTGGAGAACACCGAATGCACAACGTAAGGTCCGTCCCACTTGCTTTGCAATTTCCCCTTTCCGAAGGTTTTAAACCTCGCATTGTAGAGGAGGACCTTATCTCCTTCTTTAAATTATTTTTTCTTTAATCTTTTATCATACCACCTTTTGATTCTCTCCTTGTATATGCTTGCGTTTTCATATGCTTTCAACCTCAACTCCTCTAGCTCGCTTATTTGGATTCTTCGTTTCACCACCGCAGCATCGAGATAAAGGTTCATCTCTTTAATTGCCCAATAGGCTTTATGTTCCAACTCAACCGGAAGGTGGCAAGCTTTTCCATAGACGAATTGATAAGGGGTCATACCTATCGGTGTTTTAAACGCCGTTCGATAAGCCCATAAAGCTCCGTCCAATTTCTTTGACCAATCCTTGCCTCCCTTCTCTATGGTCTTGTTAAGTATGCTTTTTAATTGCCTATTTGACGTCTCCGCTTTTCCGTTGGTTTGTGGGTGATAGGCCGTGGAGACCCTATGCTCAATTCCCAACTTGGACAAGCACTTTTTGAAGTTCTTCCCGGTCAAATGAGTTCCTCCATCACTTATCAAGATTCTCGGTGTACCGAAACGGGAAAAAATCACGTTCTTGATCATAGTGATGGACTCCTCCGTGGAAGCTTTACGACATGGTATTGCCTCTACCCACTTGGATACATAATCAACCATGACTAGGATGTATTCGAATCCAAATGAGTTTTTGAAAGGCCCCATGAAGTCTATGCCCCATACATCGAATATGTCGATTTGCAAGTTGTATTTCAAAGGCATATAATTTCTTTGAGAGATGTTTCCGGTTCTTTGGCATTCGGGGCATGACGCAACATATCTTTTAGTATCTTCATGCATCTCCAGCCAATAGAATCCGCTCGACCATACTTTTGCTTCGGTTCGAAAATGGCTATAGTGCCCACCGTACTCCACCGAGTGGCACTTCCTTAGAATCTCAACCCTTTCTTCTCTTGGCACACATCTTCTCATTACTCCATCGTTGCCAAGTTTGAAGAGGTATGGTGCATCCCAAAAATACTTCTTACTTTCGGAGATTATCTTCCTTTGAGTGTTTTTATCTAGATGATCGAGGGGCATCTTCCGAATTGCTCGAATGATGTTGATCATCCAAGTATCTTTATCAAGCACTCTATAGAGGTGGTCATCTCTCATCTTATCTTCTATGGGCTCTTTATCATTTTGTCCACGATTCATCCTAGACAAATGATCAGCCACAACATTTTCGACCCCCTTTTTATCACGAATTTCAACATCAAACTCTTGGAGAAGAAGGATCCAACGAATCAAACGTGGTTTAGCTTCCTTCTTAGCCAAGAGATACTTGATGGCGGCGTGATCGGTGTAAACAATGACCTTCGAGTTCACAATGTAAGATCTGAATTTTTCGAAAGCGAATACCACCGCTAGCAACTCCTTTTCCATAGTGGCATAATTTAATTGTGCCCCACTAAGAGTTTTGCTAGCATAGTAAACGGTGTGAACTCGGCCTTCCTTTCTTTGACCCAAGACCGCGCCTACGGCGTAGTCACTTGCGTCACACATGATCTCGAAAGGTTGGCTCCAATCCGGAGGTTGGATGATGGGAGCACTCACCAACACATTTTTCAAGGTCCGGAATGCCGCTAGACACTTCTCATCAAAGTCGAAAGCCACATCCTTTTGAAGAAGATGTGTTAAAGGCTTAGTGATCTTCGAGAAGTCCTTTATAAATCTTCTATAGAATTCGGCATGGCCTAGAAAGCTCCTTAAGGACTTAACATCCGTAGGAGGTGGGAGTTGCTCAACCTTCTCTACCTTAGCCTTGTCCACTTCAATTCCTCCCTCGGATATAACATGTCCGAGCACTATGCCTTGTTTAACCATGAAGTGGCACTTTTCCCAATTTAATACCAAGTCTACCTCCGCACACCTTGTAAGGACCTTTTCTAAGTTTGCTAAGCAATCCATGAACGTCTTCCCGTAAACGGAAAAATCATCCATAAACACTTCAACAATTTCTTCGATGAACTCCGAAAACACGGCCATCATGCAACGTTGAAAAGAGGCCGGAGCGTTGCATAGGCCGAAGGGCATCCTCCTATATGCAAACGTTCCGTAAGGGCACGTAAATGTTGTCTTATGTTGATCTTCCGGGTGAATGGGAATTTGCATGAACCCCGAGTATCCATCGAGAAAGCAAAAATAAGCGTGGTTTGCTAACCTCTCAAGCATCTCGTCAATGAACGGTAGGGGGAAGTGATCTTTCTTCGTCGCTTTGTTAAGCTTACGATAATCGATACACATCTGCCACCCGGTCACGGTTCTTTGCGGTATCAACTCGTTCTTCTCATTCTTCACCACGGTCAAACCTCCTTTCTTCGGTACACAATGTACCGGGCTCACCCATTCGCTATGCCGAACCGGTAGATGATTCCGGCATCAAGTAACTTGATAACCTCTTTCTTTACTACCTCTCGCATGGCATGGGTTAGCCTCCTTTGGTGGTCCACTACGGGCTTACATTGGTCTTCCATTGGTATACGATGAGTGCAAAAGGCTGGGCTAATACCTTTGAGATCATTAATCGAGTATCCAATCACCTTCCTATGTTTTTTAATAAAATCAGCAACGCTTCATTTTCTTCGGGACTCAACTCGTCGCTCACAATGACTAGATAAGTTTTGTCTGGGCCCAAAAATTCATACTTTAATCCCTTGGGCAAAGGTTTAAGGTCTACCTCGGGCACTGGTGGCTCCTCGGGTTTGATTTCTCCTATGTCTTCAAATTTCTCTTCCTCCACACTACCATCATGCGGCTCTAAGCCTTTTGTTGCTTCCTCTAGTTCTTCATCTTGTTGATTACTTTCATTTTCCATCGCTCTTTGCAGCGGGTCTCTAAGGGTTTCAACAAAATAAAGACTATCTATCTCTTCTACTTCTTCATCTTCGGGAGGAAAGGGTGTAAGGTGTTTAGAAGCACGAAGAAAGTTATATGTGTACTTTGTTCCATTAAGGTTCATTGTTACTTTGCCTTCTCCGGCATCTAACACGGCATCCACCAACTTAAGAAAAGGCCTACCTAAGATTATATGATCATGATTACTATGGTAAGCATCAATAACAAAGAAATCGGTTGGTATATAGTTTCTAGAGATTTTTACTTTAATGTTGCAAGCAATACCTAGAGGTTTGATAGTTCTACCATCTCCCATAATTAATTTCGTTGATGTTGGAGCTAAGTCTAGGTTGTGGTCTTGAACTTTATCGTAAATTTTAGAAGATAGAACACTTACTTGGGCTCCGATGTCGCATAAAGCCTTGCATTGAACTCCGTTGATCTCGCAACTCAAGTGTGGTGTCATCTTCTCTTCTTCTTCGGATCCTATCGAGTAAATTTCAGCGAGGCGAGCGTATGGTGATGCTTCGGGCTTGATCCCCATGATTCTCTTCACCTCGGCAATATGTTCCGGATCCACCACGTCATCTCCAAAGAGCTTTTCAAAAATCTCACCGGTGGTTTCGAGGTCGTATGAATTTTCAGCTTTCTTCTCCGGTGGGAAATCCACTTCCAATGCTCTTGCCATTCCCTTTTGATTAGGGAACGGTCTTCTCTTGTCGAATACTTCTCCATAATCGATAGGAACCCAATCCATTGGTTCGAACTCCCTTAGTGGCTTCGCGCTTGACATGCTTCTCTTGTTCGTCTCATTTGGTGTGGCGAAGTCAACGTTTGGTGTAGTTCTTGACTTGATGTGTTCTTGTTCAAGCTTTTCCATGATTGGTTCCTCTTTTGTGACTTCCGGGGTCGCCTCTTTAGAAAAATCAGCAAGCTTCTTCTTCCTTGAATTGTATTCCGATTCTTCCGCAAGTCTTGTTTCCCAATCTCTTCACATGGCGGCCGCTTTACTAATTTTTTGTAGAAGTTGGGCGGCTTCCGTGAGTGTTTTCTCCATGAGATCCCCTCCTGCACACATTTCGACGTGTCGCATGCAACTGGGGGTTAGGGAAAAGAAAAATGTATGCAAGAGTACGTCATCGGTGAAGCCGAGTTTTGGTCCTTGTTCGATCAATCCATTAAACCTATCCCAGGCTTGGTCTATCCTTTCCTCTTCTCCTTGCATGAAAGTGATCACTTGCCTCCTTAGATGTTGAACCTTGCTAATCGGAAAGAACTTCTCGCAAAACTTCTTTGTCAACTTGTTCCAATTGCCTTCAACTTCAAAGGACGCAACCGAATACTATGTCTTTGCATTGCTGGCAAGTGAGTAGGGAAAGAGATTCCATTTGAACCATTCATCGGGCACTCCTTCTTGACGCACCGTGTTGCATATTGTTGTGAAATCCCTTATGTGTCTATATGGGTTCTCCGTAACCATCCCTTCAAATGGGTTCGCCGCCACCATCTTGATGATCTTGGATTTAATCTCATACTTGGTCGCTTCGAGCTTCGAATCCGACTCTTGTACTTTTATGACTTCACATTGAGGGCTAGCGTAATCCCTTAGTGATTTCTCCAGTTCTTCCATGGGTTGATTAACGAACTCCATCTAGACAATAAGATAAAAACAAAAAACAAAAATGAAACAAGTGTTTTTCTAGATAATGTATGTTAGATATAGCAAATAAAAGATAAACTAAATATAAAACTAAATTAGATGCAAATCAAACGATGTAAACTAACTTGCTCCCCGGCAACGGCGCCAGAAAAAGGGGCTTGTTGATGGATAAAAGACGTATCCCTCTACGATCCGCAAGCGTATGGACCCCACACATTTTTCACCACGAGATTCCCAAGGTTCTTGTCAATCCGCGGAGCAAGGGGATTACAAGCGTTCGATCAACAATGACACACTAGCTACTAAAACCCTAACTTACTATTAAACTAGAAAACAACTAAACTACACTAGAGAGAATGATAAACGATCAAGGTAAAAGACACTCGCCCACGGGTCTACGATACTAGAGCATGCAATCGCTTAAAGACATGAAAACCAATCTAATCTATCGGGGTTGTGACCACGGTTTCGCCCTTTCCCTCCTCTCGTACTGTCACTACGCGAAGGTATTCATGACTAGACCTTTGATGGACACGGCGTATTGAATGGATCCAAGGAAGCATTGGAGCTCGTACTCCCTCTATGGCATGGTAGCTAACCTTAAGCATTAAAGTATATTCAACACAAGATGATAGATAGATAATCTGACAAAGTGCGATTACATCTCAATATCGATTACAACCCATGGACGAATGAGAAGATTACCCCATCAAGGTGCTGATCATGGCCCCGTTGATCATGGTTTCCCTTCTGCCGGTGTCTTCCTTCTTCTCCACGAGAGGGTGCTTCCTTCGAGGTGGTTGATCTCCCGCCGGAGATCCTCCTCCTCTCTCTCTAGCTTGTGGATGGCCTTCTGGTGCGAATGACTCCTCCCCGGTGTTGGCGGCACCTCGGGGCTTTTAGGGTTGAAGATCCTTCGAGGGCAAGGAAAACGGGACCGAACCGGTGCCGGAACTGGGCTGGGCCGGCCGGCCCAGGACCAATTCGGCCCGGGCCGGCCGGCCCAGCCCAGTTCCGGCACCAGTTCGGTCGCCCCTTTTGCTCCGTGGGTCCTCGTGCACTTATGTACTTTGCCCCCTCCACTTGTATGATTTTGACGCTGTTATCCTCGCGTCCAAGATGGAGGTTCTCTTCGCATGAAATTCAATCTTTTACGCTTCAATCCCCGGGGGTGTTCCCCGTGATTTCATCAAGCTCGTGAACACGAAAAAGACTCCGTAAATGCTCCTTTGAACTTGTTGCGAATCCGTCCTTTATGTCCATGTTTTCCTACATAAACACAACACTTCCAAATGCATGCACAAAGATGAACTCGTTATATGATTAGTGTGCCTAGTGGCGGATTAGTTCCATAATCAAATCCAAACCAAAGTGTAATGAACATGCTAGGTGCACCAAAATACACCGTTAACAGTTTGCATGAGAAAACTGTTGAGCTTCGTTCTCGCATTGGTTCGCTAGAGGCTGATTTGAAAGTGCATATTCCTACTTCTTGCTCTACATGTGAGTTGCATGCTATGAAGAATTTGGATCTTGCAAAATGTGTTGGTCGCTTGCAAGATGAGAATGATAAGGTGCGTGAAGCGCTGAGTTGGTTGTTGAGTCAAGAACCTCAGCTTGGTATGATGATTGCTAGCTGTAAGCGCTTTGATGGTTGGGCTTTGGGATTGGATAAGGTTGGTGAGGGCAGTGGTGAGAGAGAAAGGAAATTTGGGAATGTTTCAGTTCCACCACAACCCACACCCAAAGACAAGTTTGCATCCAAGCCAAACCAACCTAGTGAAAAGCCTAGTGAGAAACCAAGTGAAGAGTCTCACCCCAAGCCTAAGCCCAAACCAATCCTTTTCCATTGTGAGTTTTGTGGGAAGGATGGTCACAAGATAGAGTTTTGCTATAAGAGAAAGAGAGAGGCGAGAATGGCTAAGGAGTGGGCGGACAAGGACAGGTACCACCCTTCTCATGGTGTGCCTGAGCCTCATATGCCACTACCTAAGGGAAAGGGCTTTGTGCGTAAGGATCCGGCATGGGGATATGAGAAATCCCGTAGCCGCGGTGGTGGTCTGGAGAGGGCGGTCAGACCGGCCTGGCTAGGCGGTCAGACCGGCCCTGCCCAGGGAAGGGCGGTCAGACCGGCCTGGCTAGGCGGTCAGACCGGCCCTCCCCAGATTTCTGGGCAGTTCCGTTTTCGAGGTCGTGATGCTGGTGGTTTCAGTTCCCTTGGTCACGGTGCAGATGGTAGACACTTTGAGTCTGGTGGTGTTGAGTTTGCTGGACGTTCTCCACCTCGTGATCAATACGAGTTTGGGAGAGGTCGCAGCTTTGAGTCTCAGAGGGGCTACGGACCATGCTTTCTTTTTCGTGGTACTTGTACTGCTCCAGTGAGACGGGAGTCGTTTTCCCATGGTGGTTCTAGGTTTGATAGGTTTGACAGGATGGATCGCTGTATTGATAGGCAGGGTAGGATGAATGTTGCTAACCCTACTTTTGAGGAAATGGCCCGACACTGGTTTCACACCTTTGGGACTAACCCCAGTGTTAAGTCATTTGCTCGTTCTCGCTCTTGGTTTTGAGTTGCAGGTGGGGGGCCCGGAGAACATTTGGTTGATATTGAGGGTGGTTCTTCAGCCTCTTACCCCGGTGGTGACATGTAGGTGCATCACTTTCGGGGATGGTGGACAAGGATGAGTGAATTGTGAAGAAATTATAAAGGTAAGTGCTTTGTGACCTTCGAGTGTGTGGCCTTGGTCAAGCCACTTGGTTCGTCTTGCTCCTTCTCTATATCATGTGTGTAGGGTGAGCTTTGTATGCTCTTTGGCCCTAGTGCATGTGTTTAGGGGGAGCTTGTGAGTTTTGTACTCTTTTGCTCTTTTGTCGGTGGTGTTGAGCCCTTTTTGCCTCCCCTCGAGGAGCCGGTCTTTTGTGAGCTTTGTGTGTGTGGTTGGTTTCCTAAGTTGGTGGTGAAGCTCTTTGTGTAGCATATGTATAGCTTTCCTTTGTGCATTTCTTGCATTTGGCATGGCATATGTAACATGATGTATAGGCATCCTTGTATCTTAGATTGCATGCATTTTGTTTCATATGCATTGGATAGGAAAAGCTTCTCCTATATACATTGTTCACCATGGGTTGCTATATTTGTCTTTGTGAGCTTGTTTGGTATGCTATGGTTAGTTTGGCTTAGCTCTTGATGATCTTGTTGAATGATCCATGGTTGATGGCTATATTTTTGAAAAATGTCACATATATGCTCTCTCATGTGTAAATGCCTTTATTTGATCTTGATATGTTTTAGTGGCTTTGCTATGCTTAATTTGTGTTTGGATAGCCAGTTTATTGATCATATGGGGCCAAAGGCTCATTTGCCATCATGAATGTTTAGCCCTCTTGCTTCATCTTGTGGAGGGGCATAAGTTCCTTTTTGTCGCAAAGACATTTCATGTACCAATTATAAATCTGAAAATGAAATGAAAAATGCTTGGAAAATATGTTCCCATGTCATATGTGCTGAAATTAATTTGCTTTGGGTGCTAAACCGCTGCATGATGCCTATGAATGAGAAGTCTCATACATAGAAGTAGGCACATGGCTCGGTGGCTTTGACATGACATGAGGTGCTTGTGGGTGTTTATGATGGTCTTATGATTAGAATGGTTGTCCTAGCATGAAGTTTGAGTGGCTTTGCCATTTTGATATGTTTTGCTCATGTTTAGGTATTTGCTTATGAGAGAGTAACTTTTCGCAAAATTACTCAAATCCTTTTTAGCCTTGCCCAATGGTTGTGAAACTTGGTGATCACGTAGTTAAGGTCATTACGAACTTGTAGAGTATCTAACTTGCTCATTTGGACTTGTGTAGCTCCTTGTGATGAATTTTGTATATTTGAGAAGCTATATGTTGAAACTTTTCGCTTTTTGCCTTGATTCATGCATTGTCAACAAGGGGGAGAAGTGTGTGAATGATTTGGGCACCTGGGAGCTAATGGAAGGTGTCCAAAGTGGTTCGGCAATTTTTAGAGAAGTTTTTGCAGGGCGGTCACATGGGGCGGTCTAACCTCCCAGGGGGCGGTCACATGACCAGGGGTGGTTTAACCGGCCTGTCCAGGCGGTTTAACCACCCTATGCAGTGTGAGCTTGGTTTGCTCTTTGTCATGCATTTCGAAGTGACCTTCTTGCATGCATTGGTTCAGGGGGAGTTTGCATATGTGTAGGGGGAGCTTTTGTGTGAGTTTTTTGGCTCGTGGCCTTGTGTGCCTTTGGTGGTTTGCGCTCTTTTCTTGAGTTTTGCTTTGTCTCGGATGTGTTGAGCCGTTGCCCTTGCTTAAGGGGTCCGAGACTTGTCTTCTTCAAGTGATCTTGCTCTTTGCCTTTTTTTGGCTTTCGATCGCCTATTGAGGTTTCTTTTTATTTTTATTAGTTTCTTTTCTTTTCTTTTTCTCTTTCGTTACAAATCATGTGTGTTGTCAATGCACTCATCAAGGGGGAGATTGAGGACCATGTGTGGTTCGAGGACCAGTGGATGGTCGCTTCCTTGTGTGATGAGTGATTGACAACGTTGTGTGGACTGATTCTTGGCTAAGTATTGAAGGTGCAGGTTGCGGCTTGACTCGTGTTGGTGCAGGTGAAGAACAAGCGCGAAAGATCGTTGCCGGTGAGGCCTCCAGGTGTGGAGAAGACAAGTAGGCTTCGTTCGAGGGACCCGGTGGCCGGCGGGGGTCAAGTGCGGGCCGCATGGTGGCATGAACGAGCAAGATGAAGTCGTGGACGGTTTCTTGGTAGAGCCTCAAAACCAAGGGCGAGCCGGAACTACGTGGGAGCCGAGTCGTGAGTGGAGATTGGCGGAGGCTACACCGAGTTCGCGGGGTTTGCGGTGGTTCACCGTAAAACCACCGGGTTACTCGGTTGAGCCACAAAGCGAGGCCGAAGACTCGACGAGGGGGTGCGGCCACCCGGGCGGTTCAACCGCCCGGGAGGGGCGGTCAGACCGCCGGGGCCGGTTAGATCCCTCAGGCCGGTCTAACCGCCCAGGGGGGGCGGTCTGACCGCCCTGGCCGCCGGCGCCGAGAAGCTTCGAAGCGGAGGACACGCGTCGGGATCGCAAGGCTTGCGTCGAGGCTAAGAAGGTTGCGGTCGCCGGGCATCCGTCCGATGGTGAAGACATGAAGACTTCCAAATCCGCCCTCGAGGGGCATGTATCCCTAGTTATTAGTGAAGGGTAGTTTAGTCTTTTGGGTGCCTCCATATATACTCATTGGATGGGTGGATGGCAGCCAACTCTTGGAACCCTAGCTCATTTGTTTTTCCATTTTCATTCTCCATTTTCTTTAGGATTTTAGAGGACTAGCTTGAGAGCTTCATGTGAGATCTAGAGAGAGGGATGGATGTTTGGGTGGCAAGCTATACCTTGTACGAACCTTTCATGGTATGTATAGATGATTCGGTGTTGTTCATCATGGTGGTTTTCCCGTCTCTTTTGTGGTGATTTTCGGAGCTCTTTGTTGGTGGTGTTTTGAGGACGATTTCTTGAGGTTTTTGGTGGGTGTCACGTATGAGGTTCTTGTGCCTCTTTGGCTTGTGACTTTGCCCCCAAATCTCCTTTGAATCGGACTCGATTTGGTGGTTTTTCGAGTTGGGTGAGTTCTTGACCTAGAGAAGCGATTTCTTCGATTCCTCTTGATTGTGAGCATTTCGGGTCGATTCCTTTAAGGTAGAGGTTGCCCAGGAGGTAACCCAACTATTCCCGAAGTTTTGCTGCAATCCGTGGAGTGATTCGGGAGATCGGGCGCGAGGAAGTTGAGGTTTGACCCGCGGGTTCGTTTTCTGGAAGGGGCGGTCTAACCGCCTACGGGGGGCGGTCTAACCGCCCTGGGTGTTTCCAGGTCGAAGTTTTGTTTCGCCGGATTTTCCTCTGTGAGTTTGTTTGCCTTGATCGGAGGAGTGTACGGGTGAAATTTGGGGTCGTTCTCGTCTTGTTTGCTAGGTGTTCTTGGTTGGAGTTCGTTCTTGGGTACGGGAGGTTAGACCGCCCCGGTAGTCGGTCTAACCACCCCTAGGCCCCCGGGTGGAGTTTTGGTTTTCGCCAAAATTTTCGGTAGCTAGCATGGCCTTGACCGAGAGATCTTTCTTGGTGAAGCCGTGGTGAATTTTGGTGCTCGGAAGAGGCGTTTCGGAGGATTTCTTGGTTACCGAGTGTGGAGGCGGTCTAACCGCCCCCTATACCCGGTCTAACCGCCCCCCTCCGGTTAGCCGACTTTCGAGTTGTTTCCCGCCGTCGTTGTTGCATGTGTGTTGTGGTTGCTGGTAGAGTTTGTTCCTAGGGCCAGTAGCACTCCAGTGGCTACGTGGTTTTGGCAAACGGAAGGTAGAAGTGCGGAGCGTGTGATTTCGGGGGTTCGACCGAGCTAGTTCGTCTTGTCGGAGTTTCAATCTCCCTCGAGAAGAATTTTTATCGGCTCCCATTCACTCCCCCCTCCTCTCTGGTCGCCTAATCGGTCCTTCACTTGCCCCTCTACCGGCTCCTCAAAAAGCACGAGCGTTTCTCCTGGACCGCCGAGGCCCAGGAGGCGCTTGATAAGCTGAAGGCGTCCCTTACCCACGCCCCGATCCTTACACCGCCGCAAGACAGCGAGCCTCTGTACCTCTACGTGGCTGCGACCACCCAGGTGGTCAGTGCCGTGATCGTGGTGGAGCGCACGGAGGAGGGGCACGCCTTGCCGGTTCAGCGGCCGGTGTACTACATCAGCGAAGTCTTGTCCGACACCAAGACGCGCTACCCGCAAGTCCAGAAGCTGCTCTACGCAGTGGTTCTCGCGCGGCGCAAACTCCGCCACTACTTTGAGGCCCACCCCGTCACGGTGGTTTCCTCCTTTCCGTTAGGAGAAATCATCTGCAACCCGGATGTGGCGGGCAGGATTGCCAAGTGGTCGGTGGAGTTGATGGGTGAAATGCTCGCCTACGCCCTGTGCAAGGCCATCAAGCCCCAAATCTTGGCGGATTTCGTCGCTGAGTGGACAGATACACAATTGCCGCCGCCACAGATCCAGGCTGAGTGCTGGACTCTGTACTTCGACGGCTCGGTGATGAAAACAAGGGCGGGCACGGGCCTGCTCTTCGTCTTACCCCTCGGGGAGCACATGCGGTACGCTGTGCGCCTTCATTTCCCCGCATCGAACAACATGGCTGAATACGAGGCCCTGCTTTACAGCCTCAAGATCGCCATCGAGATAGGCGTCAAACGCCTCGACGTGCGGGGGGATTCGCAGCTCGTGATCGACCAAGTCATGAAAAACGCGAGCTGCCACGACGACAAGATGGAGGCATATTGCAAGGCCGTGCGGGCCCTCGAGGACAAGTTCTACAACATTGAGCTCAATCACGTGCCCCGCCGGTACAACGAGGAGGCGGACGAGCTCGCCAAGATCGCATCGGGACGGATCACCGTCCCCCCGAACGTCTTCGCTCGGGACGTCGCCCAACCGTCCGTCACCCTCGAGCCGCACCCCCTCGGGTGCACGGAACCCTCGGGGGCTCCCTCGAATCCAGCGGGCGCAGAGCCCATGGACGAGGACCCCTCGAACGAGGCGTTCGTGCTCTCCCTCCTCGAGGGGTACGGCGCCGACGAGGCCGAAGCCATGGACGTCGAGCCAGCCCCCAACGAGGTGGACTGGCGCGACAAATATATTGCTTGGATGGACTGAGGGGAGCTCCCCTCGGACCAGTCCGAGGCCAGGCGCATCGCCAGGATGGCCAAATCCTTCACCCTCGTCGACGGCGAGCTGTACAAGCGCGCCGCCTCCGGCATCCTGCAGCGATGCGTACCCATCCCCCAGGGGCGCGAGCTCCTCCGGGACATACACGCGGGCGTGTGCGGCCACCATGCCGCATCCCGCACCCTCGTGGGCAACGCGTTCCGCCAGGGCTTCTACTGGCCCACCGCAGTCACTGACGCCAGCGAGGTTGTGCGCACCTGCGAAGGGTGCCAGTTTTATGCTCGCAAGTCCAATCTCCCCGCGCACGTCCTGCAGACCATCCCCATCACGTGGCCTTTTGCCGTGTGGGGACTGGACATGGTCGGGCCCCTGCGGAAGGCGCCTGGGGGCTACACCCACCTGTTGGTCGCAATCGACAAATTCTCCAAGTGGGTGGAGGTGCGCCCCATTACAAATCTCAGGGCGGAGCAAGCGGTGACGTTCTTCACCGACATCGTTTATCGGTTCGGAGTGCCGAACTCCATCATCACCGACAATGGTTCCCAATTCACGGGCAGGAAATTCCTGGAGTTTTGCAATAAGTTCCACATCCGTGTGGACTGGGCAGCCGTGGCACACCCACAGACCAACGGCAAAGTGGAGCGTGCCAACGGCATGATTCTACAAGGCCTCAAGCCCAGAATCTTCGACCGGTTGAACAAGTCTAGTCGGAAATGGCTCCAAGAGCTGCTGGCGGTCGTATGGAGCCTCAGAACCACCCCAAGCAGGGCCACCGGGTTCACCCCGTTTTTTCTGATCCATGGCGCGGAGGCCGTCCTCCCCACGGACCTGGAATATGGGTCGCCCAGAGTATGGAGCTACGACGAAGACGCCAACCAGCGAGCCCGTGAGGACTCACTAGACCAGTTGGATGAAGCACGCCTCGTGGCCCTGATGCACTCCGCAAGGTACCAGCGGTCCCTAAGACGCTACCAAGCTCGAAAGGTGCGCCAGCGGGACTTCAGCGAAGGGGACTTGGTCCTAAGGCTACGCCAAGACAACCAAGGACGCCACAAGTTATCACCCCCATGGGAGGGACCCTACGTCGTGGTGAAGGTGCTCAAGCCTGGCACATACAAGCTAGCCAACGAGGATGGCGAGGAACTCACCAACGCTTAGAACATCCAGCAGCTACGTCGCTTCTACCCTTAGCTATAATTTCCAAGTCTTTTGTTGTAAATTACATGCCCGACACCCCAGTTGGCAGCACAATGTAAATAACATCAAGTCAATAAAGTTAAAGGGCAACTCGGCTTTCCCCAGAAAACCAAGTCACCCTCGGGGGCTACTGCGGGGGGCATCCCCCCCCCCAAAAAAATGGTCCCATTTTTTCACAAAAATCTAACTCGCAAGCGCGCTAAGTATGTTCGACCATAGCTTCGAGCGAACCAAGGGAGGGCGCGGGTGGTCAAGCGGAAAGGGTGCGCGAGTCAGAGATAGCCTACGCCTCCGCGAGGACACGGCCCTTCTCTCTTGCCTCCGGCCCAGCGGACTACTCACGAAATCGAACTCCCCTAACCCGATTTCGCTCAAGCAAAGGGAAAAAAGCAGAACAGCGTGACAAATAAAAGGCATCACTTAAATTTACAAGTGCTTAAACATTCCACAAGTTTCACTTGTTTATTTACATGGCCATATGGCCCAGGTAGTAACATCTAAACAAAAATGGGCCTAGTTCCCAGCGGTCTTCAGGCCTGAGGCTCGTCGGCGTCAGCGGAGTCTGGGAACAAGAACTCCATGAAGGCCTTGGTGAGCGCCTCGGCAGCATCAGCGGCAAGTGCGTCAGCTTGCTCCATCGCTGCCTCATCCTCGACGCCCTCCGGGACGACATAGCCCGAGGCCACGGCCTCGAAGTTCACCTTGTAGTGGGATCGCACCACGCTGAGGGCCTTCTGGACGCCTAGGTGGAGCGCGCGACGCATGCGCCTGGAGACGTGCCCGCCAAGGGTGCGCAGACGGCTGGCCAGCTAGCTTCCAGCTTGAGCCTCTCCCTCTTCGACCGCCTGGCAGGCCTTGAGGGTCGCAGTGCGCAGCTCCACCAACTCCTGCTCGGAGGAGTTGTAGGCGGCCTGCAGCGTCTCGGCCTGATTGGTCGCATGACCCAGCGCGGTGCGCAGGCCTGGATGACGCGAGCAAAAGAAATCAAAAGGGGGAACGGACCCCCAAAGGGAAGATCAACAAAATGAGAAACGAAGTGACAACTTACCTTCAACCTGCTTCTTTTCCACCTCGAGAGCCCGACGCTCAGCCTCGACCGCCTGCTGCAAGTTGACGACCGTGGCGCTCTGCTCCTCGAGGGACCGTTGCCGGTCCGCGTTCGAGACGCTGAGGGCGATCAGCTCCCCGTCGAGCTGCGAGACGTCGGCCTCCCGCTCCTTCAGCGACGTCCGTGCCTCCTCGCAAGCATCATGCTCCCGCTCGAGCACTGACCGGGCATCAACGAGAGCGGCCCGCTCCTGCTGGAGTTTACCCTCGGCCTCCTGGCAGGCGGCACGCTCCTGCCGGAGCTGCTCCTCCGCTGTGGCAACCGCGGCGACCTTAGCGACGAGGGTGGCCTTTAATTCTTCGACCTCCTTAGCCCTCTACTCGGCCTCCCGCGCCCTCTCCTCGGCCCGGCTCTGCTGAGACTGTGCCTCCAGGAGCGCCGCGCGGGCCTACCGGTTCAGGGTCCGGATGGAGACCACCTCTGCCTCCCAGACCGTCACCACAGTGCGCGCCCTCTCCAGGTCCCCTCTCGCCTGCTGTAGCGCCTCATCCCGGTCGACGAGGGCCGTGCGGACCCGCTCGATGGCGGAGGGGCACGCTGTGGGCTGCCCCTCTAGCTCCAAGAGTTGGTCGCGCAAGGCCTCCGCCCGGTACGCCAACCAGCCGTCCCAGGTCCTCAGAGCCTCCGCGGGGGCGTCGAGAGCGTCGCGCTGCTCCCGGAGCTGGCGGAGCTCGGCACTCATCTGGTTGAGGGCGCCATACCTGTCGCGGGCGCTGTGCTCCAACTCCTGCCGTCAGCAGATGAAATCCATGAGTGCCACACCGCGAAGACAAACACGAAAACAACAAGATCAAAGAAGAAGGCAACGGCATCATACCTGGAAAACACGCCACGCCGGGCCACTGTGAATCCGCAGCGCCTCGTTCAGCACCCGGTTGAGCGTAGCGCCGTGATCACGGAGCTCTTCCCACAGCTGCTGCTCCTCCTGGGCGTCGGCGAAGTGGGGGGGCGTGTCGACGCGCTCCTCGCCTGAGGAAGGGGGCCGGCGCGAGACGAAGAGACTTCGGCACCGTGTCTCTGGCCCCCAGCCACCATGTGGCCCTCCCATCTTCTCGCAAGAGCCCTCGCCTGGGGCTCGGGGGCTGGCGTGGGCAGGCTTGCCCACTGGTCCCACCCGAGCGGCGGGACGTCGTCGTCAGGGATTTCCACCACCGTCGCCTGGGAGCTACCGCCGAGGGCGAGCTCCTACTGCACCACCACGACCGCCTCCGACCGCGCCTCCACGGCTACGGGCTCTGGCTGCGGCGCCGTGGCCGCCGCCTCCGGCCGTGCCTCGGCGGCCCGCGGCGGCCCGGGCGCGCCTCCACGGCCGACGTCGCCGGCGGTGCCACTACGGCCCGGCGTCGTCGGTGGCCACCTCCACCGCGGCCCCGTCGCCGCTGTTGCGCTTCCATCACGGCCGGCGCCCGTCGTGCCTCTGCGACCACCGGCTGCGGCCGGTGGGCGACGTCACCGTCCGTGGCCTCGAGGCCTCGGCCCGCGCCTTGCGAGCCCCCGCTCGCCGCCGCCGTGCTTGCGCCGCCGCGGCGCCCTCGACGAGCGCCGCACCGGTTGGGATGGACACGTCCGCCCTCAGCACCTTGGCCGGTGCGAGGGGGGGCACGGTTGGCGCCACCCTGCGGACACGGAAACGAATCGTCAGACCCCCGCCCGATGGGCGCGCGACCCCTCGAAAGGTTACTCCTTACCTCAAGGAGGAGAAGGCTCGCTTCCTCTTCCTCGAGACCCCCGCCGACGTCGTGGGCGCGGCCGGCGTGGCCGCCGCCGCGCCCTCCAACAACCTCCACCGCGCACGGGCTCCGCCACGCGCGCGGGCTCTGCCACACGCACGGGCGCCTCCCGGCGCGCGCGCGTGCCTCCGTGGCGCGCGGCGGCACCTCCGCGGCTCGTGCGCCTCCGTCGTAGAGGGGCGCACGGTGGCAGACGCCTCTGCGTCCGCCCCAGGCGATGGTTCTCCTGTCACCGGAGCCGGCTCCGGTGACGGGGCTGCAGGCTCCCACCTATCGGGGAGAACCTGCTCCCTGACTTCTTCCTCCTCTTCCTCCTCTTCCTCATCCGATGACGAGTACTCCTCCGTCCCTGGCGAAGAGAGTCCCTGCTGCTCGCGCAGTCGGAACTCCTCGCTCCTCCGCTCCCGGCGTTCACTTCGCCGCGCGTCGCGCTTCCTCCTGTGATCCACCCACTCCCTCTCTCGCCGTTGTGCCGCGCGCGCAAGCGCGCGGGCCCGAGGCGTGGGTGGATCGAACTTCGTGGCGTTCACGTGCACCGCTTGCAGGGGTCGGGCGAAGCATTAAAACGCGCGGGCAGCCCGAAAAGCCGGCAAAACAAGAAGGAAGGTCAAGAAATCCACTCACCAATTGGCTGACGGGGAGCATCTCGAGCGCCCACAGGGACGCGTCATCACAACGCCCCGACCAGAGGTCGAAGGCGCGCCGCGCCCAGGTAGCCGCGTACGACCGCGGGAAGGGTTCCCGCAGCAGCCGTGACTCGGCAAGCGCGATGGGGTCTGCGTCCTCGCTCATCTCAAATATGCGGAGCCGCCTCTCCATCAAAGGGACGACCTACCGGTGGTGGAGGTTGGCGAGGACGCACCCCGCGGTCAGCCCGCTGTCCGCCAGCTCCTTCAGCGCGGCCACGAGCGAGTCCAGCCGCGCCTGGTGCGAGGGCAGGGACACCCTGTGGTACCAGAAGGTGGCCCTCTCCCGGAGCACCTTGCCGGTGTAGGGGGGAGGCCAGGGTCGGCGTTGCAGAGGTAGAACCACCCCCACTCCCAGTCGGCGTTGTTGGAAGTCATCGTGCAGGGGATGTAGTCCTCCCTGCGCGAGCTCCGCACCGCGAGCGCCAAGCCGCCGGCGCGCGCCGCGCGGCGAGTCCTCGGCTCTGACGTCGGCAGCGTGTGCAGCTCTGCGCGGAAGAGGTGGACCCAGAGATCCCGGTTCACTGGGATCCCTAGGAAACCTTCGCAGACGCCGACGAACGTGGCCGCCTGCGAGATCGCGTTTGGCGTCAAGTTTTGCAGCTCCACGCCATAGTGGTAGCACAAGCCCCGCAGAAAGCGGCTACCGGCGCCGTGAAGCCACGCTCGTGGAAGCGCATGAAGCTGACAATGTAGCCGTACGAAGGGTTGGGAACTCACTCCCTCTCCGACGGCACGATCCACTCCGCTGGCTGCCCATCCGCATTCGCCGCCAGCTGACCGCCGGCCACCAGCTGATTCAGGGCCAGCGTCGTCGCCGTCGAGCGCTCCCACACCGGCGGGTCGATGATGGTAATGGGCTGCTGGGGGGCCATACGAACGAGTAGGGGAACAAGGAACTGGAAGCGAGAGTGGCTCCAAGAGCAGGATCGCGAGGGCAAGAACGGCTTGAGGGCTGGAGTGCAAGAGGCAGGGACAGCGAACGCTAAGCGCAAAGGTAAAAAACCGCCCCTTCTCCGCCTATCGGATTTATAGGCCGCGAGGCGTGCTCTCCGGAGCGCACGCCCGCGCGCGTGCTTGCGGGTGAAATGTTCCCTCATTGACAAGCGGGGCCCACCACGACCGCGGCGGCCGCGCGACCGCACGCGTGCCATCATCACGGCGCGGTAGCCGGAGGGCCGAGGGCGGGCGGTCACGTCCGCTCGCCCCTCCGCCCACTACACGCGCACCCGCGGCGCCTGAAAAGGCGCGCCCGCGGCGCGTGACTATAGCCACGACTGCGGGCATTAAATGGCCCTGTCCCTTACCAAGTAAGAGAGAGCCTCGAGCGGCCTGAGCCCCTCGCTCAAATAAGTGCGACCCTCGAAGGGTGCGAACGCCGACCAGTGGCCTTGAAGCCCCGCTCAAAATAAACGGGCGCCATTGGTGCCCTCGACTTACAGAAACTACTGATCAGCAGTTCGAGGACAGGCACGGCCAAGGACCCTCGAAACCTGCAGATGCGAAAGACGGGAGCACCCCGCTGCTACCCCGCACGGCCCTACTGATCAGGGGTTCGAAACCTGACCCTCGACAGGTTCGAACAGGTGCCCCAGATCACCAGACTCAGGGACGACGAGGGCGCGCGCATTCGAGCCTCTCCTCGAGCCCAACGGCTCGAGGGCGCCCCACATGTCGTGTTCGAGAGCCAGCGAGGGCAGCTAGCCAGGGGGATCCGACCGAGGGAGAGCTTCCGCGCCCTCGGTCCCTAGCGAATGGGACCGAGCCCCACCTAGCAAACCCATGCAAGCGCTTTAATAGACGAGTCTCCGGACCACGAGCCTACCCTTATCGAACAGGGCATGGGCGTCCACTTGAACCACCCGATAGTAGCTCAACGAGGAATCCGCAATCCGCGACCCGATCGATGGGGGTTGCGGACACCTCACCCCCCCCCCGTCCCGCGGAGGGACTGCGAGGGCGCGTTAAAATATAAGACGAAGAGTTCGCCCCGATCGCCTCGAATGGGCCCAGGCTCGGGGGCTCAACGCATGGCTACACCTCCTGGGATGCACCGGACGCGAATGGCGCCAGTCGCGCGTGTGTCACCGAAGCCGGCTGAGACATTGCCGATGCTGGTTGAAACACGTACCACGCCCACTAGCGAGATTCCGCGGTAAAACCCCTGCAGGAGCACCCGCACTCCTGCAGGGCTTCGGGGGCTAGACCCGCGGGTCCGCTGACACGGCCCCACGGAAGGCATTTGCAACCAGGGGGAAGAATGTCCTATCAGTAGGCTTCGGCATGCGCGGGGCACAGGCCGGCACACCCACAGATGCTCGGGGGCTACTGTCGGGGACAGCCCTGAGGGTCCCCTAAGAAACCGGGGGCATCCTGCTTAAAACCTGCAAAAACAAAGCAAAACGCACCTCTTACCTAAACACGCACACACGGCACAGCCCACGCTGCGGGGCCCCCGCGGCCCACCAGATTGGCCCAATCAAAGGCCCCCTCGAGCAGGTTCCGCCTCGCTCGAGGGCGCACGCCCCCTCGAGCGGGTCTCACCTCGCTCGAGGGCTAACACCCCCTCGAGCGGGCTCCGCCTCGCTCGAGGGCGCGCGCCCCATCGAGCGGGCTCTGCCTCGCTCGAGGCTACCTCACAAGCGCACCTGCTCCCGCACGCGGGTACGGGCATTTAATGCTCTGACACAGCAGAGCCGCGCCATCACACGCCTAGGAATCACGCCCCGGCGCTGTTCCGCCAACTCCCTAGGGGAAACCCATCCCCGCCACTGCAGGGAACTGTGCAACATGGCCAGTGTCAGCTCCGTGACACTGTGCCGCCCACTCCCGTACGGCTAACGCGTCGCGCCCTCGAAGGGGGGCCGGCTGCACCCTCGAACCCTTCTCTCGTGACTCTGCAGGGTCAAACCGTGACGTCAGGCCGGCGGGAGCGCCATCCCCGTCACTGTCAGTCCTGTGCGGCCATCCCCGCCCCTGCAGCGCCACGCCGGGCACTGCTACAACAACTCCGGCGCTGTTGAGCACGCGGGGACGGGACGCCGCCACGCACCGCCCCCGTGCCCGTACGGATCACCATCAACAGCTTCCTCGAGCCCGCCTGAAGACGCCCCGGACAACCACTACGCCTTCACCCTCGAAGCTACCCCTGTTCAAGTACAGGGCAAGCCACGACGCCGTGACTGGAGCAAGGCTCGCTAGGACGACCACCAACTCCCCTGCACTGTATGCCATACCTTCACACGTAGCTAAACAGTGCGGCATGCCTGTAAATCACCCTCTCCTTGGTCTATAAAAGGAAGGTGATCCCCCTCGCCGCGGGGGGAGGAAGACATCACACAGGACTATGGGTGGTGAACGCTCACACGCTCCCCGTTTTCCCTCGATATTGGCACTCGCCTCAATCACTCCACTTGGGACTTGGAGGCCACGCCTCCTCTCCCGACCCGCTTGTAGCCGCCCCACTACAGGCACCTCGGTGCAAATCAATACAGTGCCTCAAGCACACCCCTGCTGGACGTACGGCCCCGGCCGGAACCAGGATAAACCAAGTGTCTTTAGTTGCTTAGCACCGACCATTGAGGGACAGATCTCAGCGCTTATTACTAGTTAGTGTCGGGACTACATTCCGCACCGACACAAAGAAAGCAAGATCAGCGTAATTTCATGGGTAGTGTTTCTGGTTGAGAACATATATCTCTTTGATTTGCCGTCAATTGTTGGTTGTGAACCTTTCCCCGTGGACTTTTGATGGTAATATTTATGACCTTTACGCCCTAAGCTAACCTTGCTAGCGACATCCTTATCTCAATCGTGTTTGACCTTGAAATCTTGAACGTCTTCTTCTTGATCTTGCTCACAACTTTATGAACACCTAACACATGAATAAGAAGAGTTAAATTCTGTTGGTATGCTTTGAGCATCATCATGTCATGCTGGGTTGCACTCTTAATTTAATAATTCATGAGCATGGAAATGCATTACATAGCATGTGCATTTGGAAACCTCGGATGGACTAAGATGCATACACATTGAAGCTTTCAACCTTCCTCCTCTATCTTCCTTATGGCCGATGAGATTGTTGTTCCATGACCAAAGGTGCCGCGACGGAACCTAGTGCATCATGTGTGCTGCAGACATGTGATTACCACTAGGGGTGCACCAGGTATCTTGGTTAGGGAGCATGCAACTCACCGCAAATCCACGTTCTTCACTCTATGTTATCTCCCTTGTTGCCAGCTAACTGCATTGGTAAACAAGTCATGCTAACGAGCATCACAAGCATCATATCCTATGAACATGTGCATTTTTCACTATGCATCATGGCAAGTGCATCATATACTCATATGCACAAGCATCATGTGCTCATCCGCATGTGCATCACACTCTATGCACCACAACATGAGCATTAAAATGTGCATCACCGCATTGTTGCACAAAGTATCCACTCTTCATCGACATTCAATTATAGGTCTCATTGGTGCATAGCTCATTCAAATTAAAATTTTTCATGTGAGAAAATATCTTCTGAAATTGTGGTATTTACCCATCTCTTTACGTCATTCTCATTGCTATCCGTAAACAACTTCGTGCAATTTCTCCTTATGATCTTACCATCCTTTGCTGTTGCTATGGACAACTGTTAACACCAAAATTTGGTAAGGAGTATGACATGTGGGTCCGATTCGAAAAAGAGTCCGTCTGGTGGAAGGAAAGATATTTTCAGAGATTTTCGGCAGAAGGATCCGCGGTCGGCTATCTGCTCCAGTTCGGCAAAAGAACGGTGAGAGCTGATTTTGCGGGATTGGACGATGACGTGGCTCAATCAGAGGAAGCGAATGGATGGATAGGCGATCAAGTTTAGTTAGGCAATGAATCCATTCGCGGTTGTAATCGACGGGGGTATAAATACGATCCCTGGATGTATGTAACAGGACGTTCATTCCTCAATACACACCGGCCTTACGCCAAACCCTAGAGTCCTTGTCGTGTCGTCGAGTTCTTCGAGAGGGCCAATCGATCCGTCGACCTCCCGTGAGTACCGCAACCTTGTATCATGTCTAGTATCATGCGGTGGATTTAGATCTGATGCAAGTAGTCTTGTTACCACGCTTCGTGTCATGCGGTAGATTCAAGCTTGGTTCAAGAGGGTTTCTTGTTAGATCATGAGCCATGCGGTAGGCTAAGATCTAGCTCGAAGCTAGTTATCGGCTCTATTGGGTTTTGGCAAGATCCGATAGATTCATTAAGTTACCCCGTGTTATCATGAGTTTTACTTTATGTTTTAATTCATGTAACACACTCTTGCCCAATCTAGATGGGTTTGGATCGGCTTTTTCCTCTTAAGATCCGTGCGCGAGCAGGTTTTGTGTTTTTGACGCGTGGGTCTTGTGCTCTCCGATAGCCGAAACCGAATCGATCTAGGTTGTCACGTGTTGCGGGTTCAAGCTTGCTTTGTGCGTATAAATCTTGAAAGAACCGGGTATCATGCGGTAGATGCAGGTTTTTGGGTTGCTTTGGAGCTAGTCATCCGGTGGATTAGATTTCCATTTCAGTCTGATAGATTTATTCATGTGGTAATGTTTGTTCCTTCTTCATGGACCCTGGATCGGTACATTCGGCCGTATTCGGTTATGTTTTCATGAGTAGATCACGTGCCTTGTTTGCGCCTTAAGTGATGTATGCTTTTAGCTTTCCGTATTTAGATTGTATCATGCGGTGGATAGATCTATTTGCAGAAAGTGGTACGTTTCTTCATGCAAGTTGTATCATGCGGTGGATAGATTTGTTTGTGATCGTACCCGACGGATCTTAAAGTACCTAGACATGCGGTAGACTAGTGCTTTGATCTATGCGTGCTCATTTAATACATGATCATGTCCGTGCTTCACCTCATTTTATTTAATGACAAACCTCACGGGGATCGGTCATAACTTCATGCTTGCATCTTTATCTATACAAAGACCGATCGTCGTCACGCTTACGTCATCCATTCGGCAGTATTCTTTTTCCCTTTATAATGGTCGGATGGTTGTGATTCTACGACGGGTAGCTCTACATAGCTACATGTCATTCTTGCTTGGCTTCTTGGCCATAAATATGGAAGCTGTCCGGTGCCACCCGAGCACGTTCCAAGCTTTGGTATCTAACTTGCTTTATCTTTTGTTAATTTTCGGGAAAAATTGGTGGCACGTCATTTGCTCTCTGCGCGTGCGAAGCTAGCTTTTTCGGCTTCTTTGTGTGATTGGCGTTGAGTGCACATTTTGCGTCAACACACTTTTTGGCACGCCCAGTGGGACGATACAGCCGAATTGGTTCAAGATGCCTGAAGTCTCAGACCTCCTGGATGTCAACATCGAAGAGCTTTCTCCAGAGCAGCATCAGCAGCTCCTAGACGCCGTGAATCAATTTCAGCAAAAGTGTCTCATTTCGTTTAAGAAGAATCGAAGTGGTGTACCATATCGAAGAGTGGCACACTGCCCAGAGTCTTTGTTGCCGGGAGAAACCGACGCCACAACCCAACAAGAAAAAGAGGAATGCGCGCGGATCTTCCGGGAGTCGGTAGACAACATGCTCACCAAGCACAACCAAGCTTTCCTCGGGTCGCTCCGGCGGATGATGGTGGCCCTCTTTGGCCGGGCGCGGGGCGGGCGTTCGGAAAGGCGTACGCGGGAAAAAGCACCGTGGAGGCTGGGTGAATCAAGCTCTCGGCCCGCCGCCACGAAGCCGGGTGCGGCGGCCTCCCCCTCAAAGCTCCGGGAGCGAGACATTCCAACCTCCTCGCGGGCGCGCGGGGGGGCGGCCGGTTCGGCCTCCGTTGCAAGCTTCGGGGAAGTCAACCAATCCTGCCGCCACCACGGAGCGGCACGGGTCGGCCTGTGCAACGGCCGAATCCGTGCCGGCCTACGTACGGAGACCTAGCGTTCGGCTCATGCGGGGCCCCACTCGACCCCGGTCGAAGAATAGCTCCGTCGACCAGCGGCTCCCGAGAGGAATTTGTACGGCGGTGGTTATCATGAAGTGGGAAATTACGGAGCGTTCGATGCCTTCCCGCACCCCGGGGTACGCGCGCGCGCTGCGGGCGCTCAGGAGGAAGATGCCCTAGCACGCAAGATGGCCGAATTGATGCAGAATCAGTTCGGCCTCAAGCCAAGGATGCAGGGCCCCACCTACAGGCCGTCGTTCCCAGAGTGGTACTATAACGTGCTCCTGCCACCAAGGGTGAAACCGCCGACAGAATTCACAAAGTTCTCCCGGGCGGGGACGAGACAAGCACGGTCGAGCATATCGCTCGTTACCTCATGCAGCTTGGGGAATGTTCGGCCGAAGAGACGTTCGGGGTTCGCTACTTCCCCGCCTCGGCCGACGGGTCCGGCTTTTCGGTGGTTCTCGTCCTTGCCGCTCGAATCGGTGGCCGGGTGGAAGGATTTGGAGCGTAAATTCCACGCTCATTACTTCGGCGCGCGATTACGAGAAGAAGTTGATTGATCTCGCCACCCCGAAGCAAAGGCACGGTGAAACACCGGCGGAGTTTCTTAGAAGATTCGAGAGAAGTCAAGGGCATGTGCTTCTCATTGAACTTGCCGGACGATCGGTGGGCCGATATGGCCGTCGCCGGGATGTTGCCGGCCGTGCGCGAGAAGCTATTTGGGATGGAGTTTGAAAACTTGGGCTAACTATCGCGAAGTTATCCTTGATGAGCAATCGGGCATATGGCCTCAAGAAGGACCCCAAGTTTGGCAAGCGGCATGACATCGGCCGACATCTACAACCAATTCTTGGACAAGGCCGATTTGTGCGAAGATTCGACGACGAATTGGAGATAGGCTGCCGGCGAGAGATCTTGTGGGGTAAAGAGCCCTTGACAATGAATCGGCGGTGGGTCGGGCGGACCAAAGGAACCTACGACTTCGACATCACAAAGGTCGATAAGTTGTTTGAGCTCTTGGTAAGGAAGGCCGAATCAAGGCTGCACGAAGGGCACTCTATGCTTCGGCTTTGATGGAGTCAAAGCGAAACGTTACTTGCGGCTTCCATGACGGGGACTCGCACTCCATCAACGATTGCGGGGTCTTCGGGATGAGGATCCGAGAAGGCTATCCGGGAGGGGCGCCTCAAGTTCGATAACAAGATGAAGGCTGGATGGCCACCCCCTTCCCTCGAGAACATGCTCGGCTTTTCTATCAATGCGATAACGGCCGAAGAGAAGGGGAAAGTCAAGGTCCCGACCTCGGCCCGAGGGTCCAAGCAAGATGGATCGGTTGACCGGAGCGCCGAGGTGACCCTAGAACAAGTGCGGGCGACGCCCCCGCGTTCTCAAGAGCCACGTCGAGATTGGGGAATCGTCCGAGGCCTAAACCCAAGGTGACGTCACGCATTCTCCTCAACAAATGGCGGCGCCGGATGGAAAAGGAGCGCTACCAAAAGCGTCGTCACGAGGAGGAGCGGCGCGGGGGCCGAAGAAGAGGCGCGCGAGATGGAATCAAGAACGGACACGCGCGAGCGGAGCGCGCCCACGGGGGGGTGCGCCTTCTTCGAGCACTTTGCCGGAATGAGGGCCTAAAGCTACCCACATTAAGGAGCGTCCCGAATGCGGCGACGGATATGTTGAGTACGGGCGAGGAAGCGCCAATCGCCGATCCGTCGGTGAAAGACTTGGAAGGATCCACCCGAATGGGGATCGGCGGCAAAAAATTGAAATCATTGATCATCCCGGGGAAGCGCCAAGCCGATCTCGGGTGGGCCGATCGGGGAAGAGGACGAGGATGTCCACGTGCGGCGAGAGGGGCGGTGGTGCCCGCCGGCCTACGCGGGGAGCCGGAAGAGGCGGGTCCGGCGCTTGAGGAACCGCGAGATGAAGCAAGCCGGGATCCGGACGAGGCGAGAAGTGGCGCCCCAAAGACCGACCGGAAGGATCGAAGCGTTCGGCCCCCGCATGCATGGTATACTTCACCGCCAAACGAGTTCATGGCTCCCGCTAACCGGGTGATGCGGGGAGGAAGCTTCCTTTGACGACGAGCGGCCCGAGGAGATGATGGCGCGGCTGCGGTGCTTGCCAAGCGAGGCCATCTTCGACAAGCCGGCCAAGAATCGCCATATGAGGCCGGCGTACTTGAGGGGGGGTACGTCAATGGCAAGCC
The DNA here is from genome assembly GCA_947561735.1 of Cenchrus americanus. Lineage (NCBI taxonomy): Eukaryota > Viridiplantae > Streptophyta > Magnoliopsida > Poales > Poaceae > Cenchrus > Cenchrus americanus. Next base: position 62,111,437 of record OX387245.1, on the reverse strand, counting down.
ATTGACCAAGATGTTCGTCGACGGTGGCGCGGCGGTCAACGTAATGCCGTACACCACCTTCGGGAAGCTTGGCATGACCCCGAGCGATCGACACCAACAAGCATCATCACGAACGACTTCGCGGGAACCCCTCGGACACCAAAGGATGCGCTCACGTGGACTTGATGATCGGGTCCAAGACGCGCTCACCACCTTCTTCGTCATCGAAGGGAAGGGAGCCTACGGCCTGTTGCTTGGGCGGGGCCGGATCCACGCCAAGCTGCTGCGTCCCATCCACTATGCATCAACGGCTGATCCGGTGGGTGGACGATGAAATCGAGGTCGTCCGGGCGGATGACTCCGTAAGCGTGGCTAACATGGAACCGGCCTTACGGGAGTACCAAGGCATCGATTGCTTCTCGGGGAAGGACGGGGAGAAGGTCTGTTGAACTGTCGGCGGTGACCAACGGCCGATTCAAGCGATCGGCTCTTATAGTAATTTTTAATGGAGAACCCCGTGGATGGCACCGATGGCAAGTTAGGACGAGGATTTATGTCGGCCGATAAGGCTGGAAGAAGTTGACATTGGGAACGGTGACAAACCAAGGCCGACGTTCATCGGTGCAAATTTGCAACCGGACTTCGGGGGGAACTTAATTGAGCTTCTCAAAGAATATAAAGATTGCTTCGCACGGGATTACTCGGAGATGCCCGGATTGGATCGTTCCATCGTCGAGCACCGGTTGCCAATCAAGCCCGGTTTCAAACCATATAAGCAACCGCCCGGAAAATCTACAAGGATGAGGTATTGGCCGATGTGAAGAAGGAGATCGAAAGATTACTTGACGCAAACTTCGTTCGGCCCTGCGGATATGCGGAGTGGATTTCTAACATCGTCCCTGTGTATAAGAAAAATGGAAAAATGAGAGTTTGCATAGACTTCGGGGACCTAAACGAGCTACTCCCATGGATGGATACCCGATGCCTATTGCCGATTTGTTGATTGACGCCGCTGCTGGGCACAAGGTGATTAGCTTCATGGATGGCAACGCGGGATACAATCAGATCTTCATGGCAATAGAAGACATATCAAAGACGGCCTTCAGGTGTCCTGGTCATATAGGCCTATTTGAATGGATAGTCATGACGTTTGGGTTGAAAAATGCCGGTGCAACCTATCAGCGGGCCATGAATTACATTTTTCATGAGTTGATCGGCAAGACCGTGGAAATCTACATTGACGACGTAGTGATGAAGTCCTTAAGTCATGACACCCATCTGGAAGATGTGAAGAAGACCTTGGAATGCACCCGGAAGCATGGCCTAAAGATGAATCCAAACAAGTGTGCATTCGGGGTGTCGGTGGAGAGTTCTTGGGGTTTTTGGTCCACGAAGGGGGAATCGAAGTTGGCAAAAAGAGCATGAAAGCCATTGATGAAGTCGTTCCTCCAACCAACCTCAAGGAGTTGCAATCACTTTGCTCGGCAAGATCAACTTCGTGAGAAGGTTCATCTCGAATTTATCACGAAGGTGTTGCCGTTCTCTCCGTTCTTGAAGCGGAAGAAGGATCGAGAAATTCACATGGGGCGACGAACAACAAAAGGCTTTCGAGGAAATCAAGCAATACATGAAGGAGCCGCCGGTCTTTGGTTCCTCCTCAACCGAACAAGCCTTTCAAGTTGTACGTGGCGGCCGATACCCAAACTATTGGATCGGCCCTTATTCAAGAATTCGAAGGAAAGGAGCGGGTAGTAGCTTACCTTAGCCGAAAATTACTTGATCCCGAAACCGAGGTATTCGGCTATGGAAAAAGCTGTGTCTTTGCGTATACTACTCATGTACAAAGTTTCGGCACTACTTGTTGAATGCCGAATGCACTGTATACTCGAAGTTTGATGTGATAAAACATATGTTATCTATGCCAATTTTGAATGGAAGGATTGGCAAATGGATTTTAGCTTTATCAGAATTCGAGTTGAAGTTCGAATCGGCAAAAGCCATCAAAGGTCAGGTCATTGCCGATTTTATTACTGAGCATCGTGACCCTTCAGTTGATCTGCTTGAAATTACCCCTTGGGCTTTATTTTTTGATGGGTCATCATGTGGCAAAGGTGGAGGAGTAGGGATCCTACTAATTTCTCCCAGAGGTGAGATGTTTGAATTCGCCATTCCTATACAACCCACTGTCACAAATAACCAGGCTGAGTACGAGGCACTGCTTCGGGGGCTTCAATATTTGAGAGAAGCCGGGGCCGTTTCAGTTGAAATTTATGGAGATTCAGAGTTGGTCATCAAGCAATTGAACGGCCGGTACGAGTGCGGGAGCGAGGCGGCGAGGAGTTACTACGAGGAATGCGAGAGAAATCTTGAAGGGCTTTCCACTGGTAACCCTACGGCACATTCCTAGAGAGCATAACGAGGAAGCAAACGGTGGCTCGGAGCGCCTCCGGTTATAAAGAGAGTCAAGAAGCATTTGCTTTGCGCAGGTGAGCGCACTAGGGACGGATCTTGCGAGAAGATGATTGGAGGAAAGAGATCGTTGATTATTTGAGAGATCCATCCCGAAAAGTCTCTAGGAAGCTCGGGTACAAGGCAATCAAGTTCGTTCTTCCGGATGATAATTTATTCTATAAATCATTAGACGGAGTATTGCTACGATGCACGGGTCCCGGAAGAAGCCAAGAACGTGATGAGCGAGGTGCACGATGGGATATGTGGAGCGCACCAATCGGCCTATCGGATGAAATGGGTTATTAGGCAAGCTGGATGCTTTTGGCCGACGATATTAGAGGACTGCTTTGAGTATTACAAGGGGTGTCAAGATTGCCAAAGGTTCGGGAATATTCAAAGAGTCCCTGCATCAGCATTGAATCCCATCATCAAGCCATGGCCATTCAGGGGCTGGGGTATAGACTTGATTGGCCAAATTAATCCGCCATCTAGCAAGGGGCATAAGTTCGTGCTTTTGGCTACAGACTACTTCACCAAATGGGTCGAGGCGGTCCCACTGAAGAAAGTGACGTCAGAAAACATGATCGAGTTCGTCAAGGAACACATCATTCATCGATTTGGGATCCCTCAGACGATTACCACTGACCAGGGGGCACAATTCGTGTCATTGGAGTTCAGAGATTTTGCCGAAAGCATGGGGATCAAGTTATTTAATTCTTCTCCATACTATGCTCAAGCTAATGGTCAGGCAGAGGCTTCTAACAAGATCATGATCAAGCTTATACAGAAGAAGATCGACCAGAAGCCGAGGAGATGGCATTCGGTACTCAGTGAAGCGCTGTGGGCTTACCGAATGGCCCCCCATGGAGCTACAAAAACTTCTCCTTACGAATTAGTTTACGGGCATCATGCAGTCCTGCCTTGGGAAATGCAATCAGACTCGAGGAGAGTAGTGCTGCAAAACGAGTTAAGCTCCAAGGATTACAGTGGCCTGATGATGGATGAGTTAGAAGATTTGCACATGATCCGTCTCAGGGCCCTGGAGAACATCGAGAAAAACAAGCTGCGGGTCGCTAAATATTATAACAAGAAAGTAAAAGTAAGGCAATTTGCAGAAGGCGACCTGGTGTGGAAAGCGCTATTGCCGATTGGAACTAAATACGATGAATTCGGCAAATGGTCCCCTAGCGGGAGGGGCCTTTTCGTGTGGTCGGATGCGTTCCTGGTAATGCATACATATTGAAAACTTTGCTAGGAGAGGAGTTTTCCGCCGCAATAAATGGAAGATATCGAAGAAGTATTATCCTAGCATTGAAATCGATCGATGATTATACACATCGACACGAAACGGCGGCGCTCAAGGATGAGGCCGCCTTTAGAACAAAAATCCATGAACAAGAGGAAACGGCCAGTGCCTGATGCATTGCCCTTAGCTCAATACTACATTACAACTATTTCTTACAAGATTACATCTAGCAGCCCTGATGGTCAGGTCCCCTAAAGGGAGGGAAGCAGAAGGCGTGGAGAAAGAAGCGAAAGTATGATTCAGTCTTTTCTTTGCTTCTTCGGCTGCTGCTCCCTCTTCAGTTGTTCCAGGACCACCGTGACGGCGACTTGGAACGCACGAGGATGACCATGATTGGCGGCCTCTACCAAGCTATCCCGGGCCGCCTTCGGGTTCTTTGTACTGTCGAGAGACATCCGGAGCAAAAGAATCAAGGTAAGGGGCAAGAAATCCGGATGCAAACATGAAGGGGTCGAAAGCGTTTACCCCCTACTAGTGCTTCCGGCGCCATGCGACGCTCGCGCTCGGCTTGGCAACGGACGGACATGTCCACGAGGCCGCGCTCCGGGTGCGGGCACGGCGGCGCGGTGATGAATGGCCCTCTGCTCGGGCGTGGCGTCCTGCGCGGGGGGAGGAATCGGAGGAGATGTACTCGGGAACATCTTCGGTCCCGATGACCTCTTCGGGGAAGCAAATCAAGGCTGAAAAGACGAGAAGAAGACATGAAGCGTAAGATCAAGCGGGAGAACGAGGAGCGAGATCAAGAAAGAACTCACTTCCGAATCGTACGCTTCTTCGATGAGCCGCTCCCCGAGGGTTGTTTACCCTTGTCCATGGCGTTGGGGTTTTTTCTTCGGCGGCAAAGGAAGAGACGAGAAGCGATGGAGGAGTGTGCGAGTGGATTTGCGAGCACCCCACGGGCTATTTTATTGACCAAGGAGGCGCATTGGGAGTGATGATGCGGCCAGTACACACTGTTGGAATACCAAGCGGCAGGGGTTTCCACCGAGTGCGAAGGGTTTTCTTTTGAACAGTGTTTACGAATTGCCGAATTGGGATCCTTTGTGGATCTTGCGCCGAGGGGCAGTTGTTTGCGAGCGTTCGGCTAAAGACAGTTCCCAGATGCATTCAAAGAAGACAAAATTCACAGATGCAAATGCGAAGGGAGATATCACGGAACAAATGCAGAATTCAAAAGTTCATCATATATTGCCGACATTTACACATCCCTGGTACAATCTAGTCAAAGAGTCTGTTCAACACGGACCGGGGATGGGTAATTTCGGCAATGGCGTCGCCGTGGCCGTCGAGGCGCTCCCGGGATGAGCTCGATCTCGTCGATATCCTCCGGCGCGCCGCCACAGGAAGCCACGCGGCCTGGTGGAGTAGTCGACGTCCGTATGCGTCGCCATCGCGGCCGAGGCCCAAGGTGGTGCCCGGGCGAACGCCATGAACGGCCACCTCGTCGACGCGACGCTCCCCCTGCGGCCGGGGCGCTCCGCCGGCGTGTCGCCGTGGGCATTCACCTTCTCGGCCAATTGCTCTACCGGCGTCTTTGGGCGGGTCGAGCTCGGCGTCGCGGGCTGCAAAAGACAAGCGAGAGGGATTAGCATCAAAGGCCGAGGCGGACCAAGAATCAATCTCGGGGCCATACCGTCAATGGCCTCCGGCGGTTGTTTGCGGCGATCCTCCCATTCTAACTCGGCCACGCCCGCTTTCTTGGAGACATCCTCCCGGTTCGCGACGGGACGCCTCTAACTCCTCCTTGTAGCGGATGGCGTGCGCTTCCCCGTACGGTGCGGGGAGTGGCCATCGGACTCCGAAGAGTCGTCTGGGAGGGGTTGATTGATCGGCGCGCGAGGCGGATTCCACTGAATCAACCTGCAAAAGGGAGGTGATTGTCAAGGCAAAAGAAGATCAAGAGAAGGATCGAAGAGGAGAAGTTGACGGTCATCACCGCCTGCGCGCGTTAGCGCTGCTCCCCTCAGCCTCGTCGGAGGCACGGCGGCGGTTGAGGCGGCGCACCATTGCGGTTTGGGGATGTGCACTGTTTGCAAGAAGACCGGAGATTGGCAAAGATTCGAGAGCTAGAAGGCCTGGTGGAGAGCTAGGGGCACCTATGGCAACATTTATAGGCCTGGCAGCGTAAATCGTGGCTTCGAGTCGTGGCTGCGGATCGTGGCGCACGTCCCAATAAAATCGGAAGGCGGAGAGATTTCCTTGACCAGCCCGCCTGCGGGTCGTTTGGAGTTCCAAGCTGGACCGTGTGCGGGTTGATTGGTTCGGCTAAGGGAACTCAAGATGCCGTTCGGGAGTTAGCGTTTCACTACCGAATGGGTCGTTCAGCATTACATCTCAAAGTACGCAAAGGAAAGGAAACAAATCGCAAAGGAAATATTACAAGAACGACCAGTCCAAGTATACATCAATAAGGACATTCAAGCATTAAGGAGTTTTGCGAGTGCGTGACGAACATTGGATACTATCAAGTGGGAATTATCCAAGATCTCCTGGTAGTCCTTTTGGGCACCAGATAAGTCAATGAGCTCTGCCTCGCATTGCTTTACTTTGGTAACAGCCGATTCTACCTCCGCTTGGGTCTTTGCTATCAATCCAGGAAGATCGGCTATTTTCTTCTGGTCAATCTCCATCTCCGCTGACAGGCTTCTCAATTCCGCCTCTAGAGCAGCCTTCCTGGCGACTTTCAAATCGTAAGAAGCTTGCAGGTCAGCCAAGACATCTTTATGGCTTTCTGCCTGGGATTGTGCCCCGTTCATGGCATGTTCAGCGTCAGTTTTCTCCTTTTCGATGGCCGGACGGGAGCGCAATTTCCTCCAAGTGCGCCTCAAGGGAACATAAAAGGGCTCTAAGTCGTAGACGGATGATAAGAAAGCTCTGATGTCATCGGGGAGTCTTCGACTGATGGGTTCAAACATCTCTTCAAAATGGCGAAGATCATTGAGCTGATCCTGAACATCTTTTTCTAGCCAAGCTGCAATTTCTTTGAGTTTGGGCAACACTTCATCTGGCAGCGGCTGGTTTATTTCTTTCGTCACCTCGGCAGTTGATGGGCCCTCTGATGGCAAGCTCGATGACGGCGGAACATGACCCTGAAAAGTAACATTACCGAGGTGAGAATGCTGACATCGAAGTACCGAAACCAAGCGCGGAATTGAGTACCTCATGAATGGTTTCTTGAGCGGGGGCAATCGCAGACGGGAAAGGTGCCCCGGGTAGAGCCGAAACCCCCAAGTCAGGGGATGCTGATGCGGTCATCGGCGACTCGTGAGTTTCTGGCTGAAGAATCGGATCCTCCTCTGTTGGGTTGGTCATTGCTGCTTGACTGATAGGCGATGGCATCCTGGGAGAATTTGGTGGCTCCAGTTGAGTTGGGAGGTTCATCTCTGGAGAGTGTACTGCTTCTGCAGAAGGTGATGAAGACGAGATCTCTACTGGGATGGGCAATTCAACCCTAGATGGGCTCGCTTGTTGAACCACTGGAACATCTACAAGTGGTTCTCCTACGGCTTCCTCTGCAAGTGTCCAATTGAAAGAGTGAGTGCCAGTGCTCATCCTTGAGAAAGGACAGTAAAGGACATACCAGTGGGTGGAGCATTGGCAGGTGCTGGTTCTGAAGAATGTTGGGCTCTGGTCTGAAAATACACAATGAATATGATCCATCAAGAACAGAGTGACTTGGTAATCAAGAAGGTAAAGGGTTTTACCTCAACAAGCACCTTTTTGACAGTTCTTCTCCTTTTGGCACTTGGAGGGGCAATCAGGTGCAGACCTTGCCTCCTGTCTGCAGCGAGGCTAGAAAGGCTGGGATCTGTAGTAGCATACCTGGCCATTAATTGATGCAGGGTTGTGGATTTAAACCCCAGTGCTGAAATCGGGCCTTCGGCATTATAAGTGATTACCCTGGCTCGAGGGGCAGGTACTGTGTTCTGTGGGCAAAAGATGAAGGTCAAAACCATGAATGGAGAAGAAGTGTTTGATCCAAGGGCTCATTGTGTTACCTCTGAAGTCGGCAGGAAATCAGGCACCAATTCTGCACAGAACACATGAACGGGTTCACTGAAGATGTGGTCATGGAATTCTTGCCACCATGAGTTGAAGGTGGGGTGAGCTATGGTTGCAGGCACAAAAGGACATGTGTAGACAGTAGGACTGCACACATAGTTGAAAACTTCTGCCGCATCGCATTAGTTCTTTGATTTCCTCCCCCGGGCTTGAGGAATTCATGCGAAACAATCTTGGGGGCATCCGGCCACATCCAAGTTGCCTGGCCATTACATTAGGCTGGTAGTACTCATAAGTACTGATATTCTGCCTCCCTCCATTGAACTCGGCCGGTAATATGCATGGGCGGATTATGATGTTAAAGATTTCCAAGAATCCCCTATCTTGATGGCCGGGCTCAAAGGAGAATTCGACAGGGAAGGTCAGAGTGTCATAGCCTAGATAAGGGAGCCAAAGAGGATTGGAGAAGCCTTTGAAGAACAACTCGAAGAACTGGATGATGTCTTGCTGAACGATAACAGTTGAAGCTGCTTCTCCATAATTTTGGCATCCTCTGGTAACTTGAAGCTCTCCTTCGGGGGGATTGGACCAGGGGAAGAACCTGGAGTTCAAATCGACGCCTACAATCTGATGCATGTGAAGTTGCAACCAAATTTGAACAAACCACCAAGGGCCATTGACGCATGCTATCCTCGGTCGGTGTACATTTGGGTAACGGTCGATGAAGCATATGGTATACACGCCCAAGAGGAATTTTCCCGGAGGAAGGCGATTGCCACTAGCCGGATGGATCGCCATTGCGATGTGATTCAAAGTGGGTTCGTTGGCCTTGCCACGGAAGACAAATCCGCATAACCACATGTTCAAAAAGGCTCGTATTCAACTTCGCCAAGGGGATTGTCTCTCATGTGCTTCAAAATATAATTCTTGTAGCCATTCCCCGGCTTTACCCCCGTTTGGCGTGAGGAATTCTTGAAGTTCCAAGGCTCCGGACGGACCCGGTGATGTCAAGGCCGGTGATCATGTACACATCGGCCAAGGTTGGAGACATTGGGCCATGCCCAAAAAGGAAGGCGTTGACGCCATTTGACCGAAGTGGCATGCGGCTATCGGAAGATCTTCATTCTTGGGTGTCTCGGCTACGGATAACTCCGGACATTGAGCAATGCGGAGAGCATCCAGATTGGTCAATCCACTCTTATCCGCAAGAATCCTCCGATACCAAGTCTTCCAGCCTGCAATTGGGGGCAAAGGCCAGTTCTTGAACGCATCTTGCCACTGGGGAGGTGGAGATAAAGCTACCTTGAAAGGGATTCTCTGAGATTCAGCGGCAATAAAATCTCGGGGGTCAGGATTCCCTTCAGGACCAAGATAATAAGACTGCGAATTGGCCTCAATAGGAATCATAAGAGCAATAGAAGGTTCCTGGAAGAGAGCGGAAGAGGAAAATCTCAGGTAAAATTGAAAACCTAATGCCGAACAAAGGTTTGGAGGGGTGAATTTACCTGAGTAGCTTGGTTCTGAGTTGCCATTGGAGATTCGAGCTCGGAACGAAGGGGATCTAGGGTTGGATCTGAACGAAGAATCCGGCGGATTGCGAAGAACAATAGTTGACGAGGTTTGGCTCAAGGATTCGTGGCTAGAGTCAATTGTGGAACAAAATTACTTTTATCCCACAATTGAAGGGGCATGTGTTAACACCAAAATTTGGTAAGGAGTATGACATGTGGGTCCGATTCGAAAAAGAGTCCGTCTGGTGGAAGGAAAGATATTTTCAGAGATTTTCGGCAGAAGGATCCGCGGTCGGCTATCTGCTCCAGTTCGGCAAAAGAACAGTAGAGCTGATTTTGCGGGATTGGACGATGACGTGGCTCAATCAGAGGAAGCGAATGGATGGATAGGCGATCAAGTTTAGTTAGGCAATGAATCCATTCGCAGTTGTAATCAGCAGGGTATAAATACGATCCCTGGATGTATGTAACAGGACGTTCATTCCTCAATACACACCGGCCTTACGCCAAACCCTAGAGTCCTTGTCGTGTCGTCGAGTTCTTCGAGAGGGCCAATCGATCCGTCGACCTCCGTGAGTACCGCAACCTTGTATCATGTCTAGTATCATGCGGTGGATTTAGATCGATGCAAGTAGTCTTGTTACCACGCTTCGTGTCATGCGGTAGATTCAAGCTTGGTTCAAGAGGGTTTCTTGTTAGATCATGAGCCATGCGGTAGGCTAAGATCTAGCTCGAAGCTAGTTATCGGCTCTATTGGGTTTTGGCAAGATCCGATAGATTCATTAAGTTACCCCGTGTTATCATGAGTTTTACTTTATGTTTTAATTCATGTAACACACTCTTGCCCAATCTAGATGGGTTTGGATCGGCTTTTTCCTCTTAAGATCCGTGCGCGAGCGGTTTTGTGTTTTTGACGCGTGGGTCTTGTGCTCTCCGATAGCCGAAACCGAATCGATCTAGGTTGTCACGTGTTGCGGGTTCAAGCTTGCTTTGTGCGTATAAATCTTGAAAGAACCGGGTATCATGCGGTAGATGCAGGTTTTTGGGTTGCTTTGGAGCTAGTCATCCGGTGGATTAGATTTCCATTTCAGTCTGATAGATTTATTCATGTGGTAATGTTTGTTCCTTCTTCATGGACCCTGGATCGGCTGTTCAGCCGTATTCGGTTATGTTTTCATGAGTAGATCACGTGCCTTGTTTGCGCCTTAAGTGATGTATGCTTTTAGCTTTCCGTATTTAGATTGTATCATGCGGTGGATAGATCTATTTGCAGAAAGTGGTACGTTTCTTCATGCAAGTTGTATCATGCGGTGGATAGATTTGTTTGTAATCGTACCCGACGGATCTTAAAGTACCTAGACATGCGGTAGACTAGTGCTTTGATCTATGCGTGCTCATTTAATACATGATCATGTCCGTGCTTCACCTCATTTTATTTAATGACAAACCTCACGGGGATCGGTCATAACTTCATGCTTGCATCTTTATCTATACAAAGACCGATCGTCGTCACGCTTACGTCATCCATTCGGCAGTATTCTTTTTTCCTTTATAATGGTCTGGATGGTTGTGATTCTCTGACAGGTAGCTCTACATAGCTACATGTCATTCTTGCTTGGCTTCTTGGCCATAAATATGGAACTGTCTGGTGCCACCCGACACGTTCCAAGCTTTGGTATCTAACTGCTTTATCTTTTGTTAATTTTCAGGAAAAATTGACTGGCACGTCATTTGCTCTCTGCGCGTGCGAAGCTAGCTTTTTCGGCTTGCTGTGTGATTGGCGTTGAGTGCACATTTTGCGTCAACAACAACTAACCTTGGTCTCCTAAGGGTGGAACCTTTGATCCATCCTTACACCTTTGTTGCTTTGCAAAAATAAATTCAGAAATCTTAGTAAACATATTTGTTTACTAGCCTTCCCTTTCTTTTTTGAAATCTCTTTTGGTAATCACCTTTGTCAACTTGGTTTCATCCGCCTAATCTCAAAGCTCTCCTAGCATGTGATCAAATCAATCGGCTAAGTTAAGGAAGATTAAGCAAAGTTTTTCGGGAGCAATCCAGGTTCTCAAAAAGTCAAGGCATGAGAGTCCTTCATCACTTATCAATCTGTGGTTCTGTTGACGGTTAATAATTGTATCAAAGTTCGTTCGTGACTCGCAAGCGTACAAGTCTCCCGTCGTAGTCAAGGGACCCTTCTTCCCTCGAGTGGTGAACCCAAGGTATCGAATCCGTGGAACAAATGTGTGACGCAAGAGTTGATCTAGTAAAGCCAAGTAACTTCAATCTTTGGTAAAAGAGAAACCCTAATGCATCTAGATAAGAGCACAAAACAAAGATAAATCTAATCTACTAAAGACACGAGAAAACAAAGTAAGATTGGGTAGATAAACCGATCTAGAGGGATCGGGGTAAGCCTTTTGTTGAAGTTCCAAGCAAGAGAAGAAGTAGCAAATCGAATCTTAATAGAAGCCTCTTTAAATCGTGGTTTCCCGTCCAAATCCGAAAACATCCGCCTTTCGAGACCCCCGTTCGTCACAACGTATCCCTATTCATGCGGGGAGCTTAGGGCGAGTCAAAAGACAAGTCGAGATTCTTTCGGAAGATCCGGCGTGTACCTCTAGCCACCGCGGCTACAAGAACACCCTATGTAATCTATCGTACGAATAGAATTGGAATAAGCAAAGCCGATCGAAAAACGAAATCTTCGAGGAAACACTTGATCGCTAAGAAAAGATTCAACTTGATAATTCAACTATGACAATGATACATACACAAGATCACCACCGGGATCCTTCCTTGATCTTGCTTCTAGCTCGGGAACTCCGACGTGGTCTTCCATGCAAGGTTCCCATGTCGGCTAGGGAAACCCTAGTCAACTAGCTCGACCCTCTCCTCTCCGACATGGTGTCCCTCTCTTCTCTGCTCCTCGGCGGCCGAAGACGAAATCTTCTCTCCGTGGCTCTCGGTCAGGGGACTATAAATAGCCCGATTGGCGGCTAGGGCAAAGGAGGACACGTTTGGGCCCAAAATGGGCCTGGGCCGACCGGACTGGGCCGGCCGGCCTGGGCCCATTTAGGCCCAGCCCGTGGGCTCCTTTGCCCCACGTCGGTTCCCTTGCTTCCCGGATGTTTCCCCCTTCGCATGTAGGTCCATGTCGTCGGTTTCTCTCCGAATTGGACTCAACTCCTTGTCTTGCAAGATTCGGCACTTTTCTCGGTCGGGTCCCCGGAGTCCGTCGTCTTCTCGGATCAAGTCCCCGGCTTCTTGGAGTTAAGTTTGCTTCATTGCATGACTTGTTCGGGGCTTCAAGGTCTTGTCATGAGGTGCTTGATGAACTTATCCCGAAAGTCTTGCATTCAACACTAAAACCCTGCATAAACATTAAACTCCAAAACCGACATGCACACGTGAACTTGTTATACCACGGGGGTTAGTACCAATGGATAAGGTATAAAACTCATGCCAACACCGAAGGTAAACTCATGGCTAGGTTGACGGATTTTCACCGTCAACAGGTTCGTCGATCATACCTTCCAAATCCTAGGAGTCAAGAAAACAAGCAAACGAAGGACCGGTTAAATCTGTTGCTAAAATTCTCCTGGTTACAATCTCACCGTCACTTTCAATTCTTCCGACCGTTGGACCCCATTCGTTTCAGTGCCATGATGGTACGACGCTGTAGCGTCGCTCTGCCATCTCGTTTCGCGGCCACGATCACGTCGCTGAGACCTCACGGGCCGACCATTATCGAGCCCTGTGTGGCAACCGCCGGATCGCTCCACTAGTCCCTACCTCAGTCGGTTGGGATGACCGTTGCGTCCCGTCGAGCTATAAAAAGGGAAACCCTTCCGCGGTGCTGCCATTGCCAAGTCTCGCCTGCTTTCGAGCTCGACGCTGCCGCCACTCTTGTTTTTCCCCTCCAGCTAGTTTTTGGTCAACCCGCCACTAGCCCATCTCCGTCGTTGCTCCGCCCACTCGCCAAGCAAGCTGTTTAGCTGTCTTCGTCGATAACCTCCAGAAGAAGCTCGAAGAAGACCGAAAGAAGAACCCCAGTTGCATCGCCGACCATGCCCCAGTTCGTGGAGATGTTTGAGTCCCTCCGTTGGACGCTTGCGGCGATGTACCTCTGCATCATCGGCGGAGGTTGCCTTCTTTTAGTTTTCCATGTACACATCCATCGCCCACTTCCTCATGAACTGCGTTGAGGCAGTGAGGAGAGCACTGTGTATCTTTTGCCTTATCTGAATTCTCGCTGTCCAGAAATGTAAGCAAGTATATCTTCTATCTTGTAACCCTTACCTTGTTAGAAAGTGCTGCCCTAATTTTGTTGTCGAATCTCGGGACGAGATTCTGTTTAAGGGGGTAGGCTGTGACGCCCTAGGTTTTCAGCCGGGTTTATTTAACCCCAAAAATCCGCTCAACCGAGTTGACTTGGGTCAAACGACGGTCCACCTGGGCCATCACCTCGAAAACATCACCGTCAAACCCTAATGACCCCTTTTTGTCAACCATGGTCAACCTTGGTCAAAACCTCACTCAAAAACCCTTGACTCCTTGTTGACCCATCAATGTCAGCCGGAACTTTTGCCACGTTCTCCAAATTTCCCCTAAACACTTCAAATTCTCGCAATACAAAAGTTGTGTCTTTTGTCGAGGGACACACTTTTCATGTTGGGTGGCATTGCTGGTTTGAAGTGCAAATCGGTGAAACTTCCAAGTCAACGCCTGAAGGTACTAATCACTAGAGCCGAGAAATTCTGTATCTTGGCATCCAAATTGCGCAGAAATGGTTGAGAAAAACGCTATACGCCCTTTGTGAAAGTGGTAGAGGATTAGGAGATCTACAACTTTGCTGTTGATCACTTTGTCCACTTCTGTTGAAAAAATTAGAGTAAAACGTAGTTGAACCGGGCCAAGTCAATTGCTACAGGACGCCGGCGCCAGGAGTTCGCACCCATGCGCGCGACGTCACGTGCCGCACGCCGAGACCGGCCTCGGTCCGCCGGTCTCCGCGCCGTGGACCCCTCCCACTTGCGTGCACCGCCCTCGGCTTCCCCTACCGCGCTCGCCGCGTGTTTCCCGCCGCGCGCGCCCGACCGGTGGCCGCGCCGCCGTACTAGCCGGCGCCCGCGCACGTTGCCGCCGCGTCACCGCCCACGCCACGCCTGTACCACCTCGCCCATCGCCTTGGTGTGCAAGGAAACCCCCAACCGCCTCGGAACTCGCCTATATAAGCGTCTCACCGTCCTTCGCGCGAGGGAACGTCGCACCTCCGAGCCGTCATTGCCGCCATCGGTGCTCACGGTGAACTCGACCCTCCGGTCGCTTACACCGCCAGCGTGTTTTGCTCTTGCCTTCCCTAGGGTCCCTAGTAGCCTCCCCCATTCGCTTGTTGTTCTGTCCGAACCGCCAGCTCGCCGGAGTAATTTCTCCCGCGGCCGCCGCCGTTGGCGCCCGCCGTTCCCGACTGCCGGTCGTCCCTCCGACGTGAGTAAACCCCCAAGCCGTTTTCTCTCAACCCCCGGACCCTCCCGAGCCACTTCCCCGGCCGAGCCCGCCGGCGAGGTCGCCGGAATCCAGCCGGCCGCGCCGCGCTCAACCCCGGGACTACATTGCAAAAGCCCAACGAGTTCTAGGGAGTTTGGTGCAAACCAGGGACCTCTCTGTGATCTTTTGAAAACTTCCAGGGGGTTAGGAGTAAAAAGATTCTTTCCCCTTTGATGTGTTTTAGCTGGAAATTGTAAAATCGATTAAAAATCATAGAAAAATCTAAAAATAGCAAACTCAATTTTGTTGTGCTCTGTGTACGAAGAACTACAACTTTCTCCAAAGGTGTATATACTTTTGAGCTACAGTTTTTGCTTGAGAAATAGAAATGTAGAATACCTAGATCTGTGATTCTGTAAAATCTACAACTGATCTTGAGCTGAATTTTGGATATGTGTCGGTCCTGTGCCAAAAATTGCACAAAGTTACTGAAGAAATCTTTTTATAAAAATCATTTTGTGAAATTGATAAATCTGCCTAGATGATTTTTGTAGCTCCAAATATAAATATTTTTGAGCCCAACTTCTGGCTACTGTCATGTTATACCAAAATGCATCCTTGGTGAATATACCACGATTTTATCTCTGTTATAAATATTATTTCCTCATTTATGCTTGTTTTTAATCATAAATATATGTATCATGTTTCATGAAAGCTATATGTGTGTTTGTTAGTTCTTTGGGCTTGTTTTGGACCAGAGTGTATGTAGGAGAAAGTTGGGACTCATTTTTGTTATGTTTATTTTGATATGCATTTATGTCCTTTTATGCTAACTAGAAATGCCCATAAATTGGTGTATTAAAATCAATGGTGCAAAGTCCTTTGCTTGCTGTTCAGAGATATGCCTCCTGGTCAGTAGGACCAGTGGGTCTGCTGGATCAGGTTGTTATGATTTATATGCAAAAGAGCTCAAACTAGATTAATCTAGTAAAGGGAAAATAGGGAAATTACCCTTTCTAGTGCATGACTTAAGGAGAAGTGTTAGGAAAAGTGAAATGGTGCTAGGAAAGTAATTTCCTTGCTGTTTGTTTTTAAATAAAATATTTCTTTAATAGATGTGCACACAATCACCTTAAAGAGAAGGCTAAATAGGCTTTTTGATTATTCTTTTAAAAGGAAACATGTTTAAACACTTTCGTTAAGGTGAATATGGCCAACCATATACTCCTTGCAGCTGTTTGCTACTGTTTTTGAATTAATTTAAAATAATTACACTCCTAATCCCTGCATTGCATTCCCCGTGTAGAAGTCCCCGACGGTAGCTATACGCTTGTGCCGGCTGACGAGGACGAAGGAGCAGGAGGAGACGTGCACTACGTGACCGTAGAGCAAGACCCGGGCCAAAGTCCGGAAGTTTGTGTTTCTGCTTGTGCTGATGAAGGCAAGTCCCAGTTTATTCATTAACCCCTGTGTTTCTTTAAAACTTCTGAATTTACTTCTTGTTATTGTATGTGCATTTACGTTCAGGAGTTGAAATGAAACCCTAGTTGCATGATCCATAAGTACCTATGATCTTTTTCTAGCATGTTAGGTCGCTAGTTGCTATGCTTAAGGATCCGATACAAGTCAAGTGATGTTCGTCACTCGCGAGAGTAGGATCTCCTTTATGGAATCACCATATGTTTAAATGAATTGCTCATGTGGTAAGAGCATGGGATTTGGGCTCCTGTCCAATGGCTTCGTTGGCTAAGTGTTTGAACGTACTAAACACTTGTCGGAAATGGGTACGATAAGCCTAGTACCTAAATGAGGCGGTACGGGGTTTTACTATCATTACTCTTAGGGTTGCGGCCCCGGGCTTGCTACCCGAGTGCATGCGTGAGGCTGGGTGACCTTAGTGGCGTAGCCCAGATAAACCTTGTACTTAAGACCGTGAGCTATTGTCCCCAAACCGAAGAATGACGGGAACCGCCTGGTTGGTGAACTCTTAGTGAGGACACCTCCATGTGTTTAGGACCACCTTGCAAGGTTTTGAATCAATCGATTGTCGGCCTCTCACCGTCATCTGAGACTACTTACCCGACTGGCCATGATATCCCTTTATGATGGAACTTTGTGAAGATTATTACTTTGATTAATTGTTTGTACAACTTGATTGTAATAATTGTGTCGGGGACAGCCCTAGGGGTCCCCTTAAACAATGGGGAAGACCTCACTTAAAACCCGCAACGAAACCTAAATACGTTAAGCCTAACCATGCAGGCACCTAACCATGCAGGACGCAGCCCCCACGGGGGACTCCGACGCCCCATCGAGGCGGCCCACGAAAGGATCCCCCTCGAACAAGCTTCGCCCCCGCTCGAGGGGCGGCCTCCCCTTCGGGCGGGCACCCCCCCGCTCGAGGGGCGGCATTTCCCTCGAGCGGGCTCCGCCTCGCTCGAGGGTACGCCCGCCCTCGGCCGGGGGCCCGCCACGCTCGAGGGTGCCCCTCACGCGTGCGCCGGCCCCGTACACGGGCATTTAACGCCCGACGCCGCGGGGACGGCGCCATCATGCGCCGGGGCTCGCGCCCGGTGCCGCCGCACCAACTCCCCGGGGGAGGAGCCCATCCCCACCCGCGTGGGGGGGGGGGCCCGTGCGGTACGGCCGGTGTCGGTCCCGTGACACCGCGCGCCCTCTTGCGATGCGACTAACGCGCCCGACCCTCGAAGGGGGGCGGGCGCGCCCTCGATTTCACTTTCCCGTGACCCTACGGGATTAGGTGGAGGCTCTAGGCCGGTGGATCGCCATCCCGGCCACGGTAACGCGCGTGGCCGCCGTACCCGCGCGTGCAGGCGCACGCCGGACCCTGTAGCAACGACTCCGCCCCGTGAGGCGCGTTGGGAAGGAACGCCGTTCTGCCTGCCCCTGTACTCCGTACAAGCTTGCGTCAGCACCACCCCCGAGCCTATCAGAGGACATCACCGCCATCCGTTGCTCTCCTACCCTCGAACCGCCACTGTTCGGGTACAAGTCAGGCCATGATGACCAGATCGTGGCGGGGATCGCCCGGACGGCCGCCCACTCTACACCGTAGCACGTCGCACTTCTCCACATAGCTAGGTAGCGCGGCGCGCATGTAACCCGCCGCCCCCTTGATCTATAAAAGGGGAGGCGAACCCCCAGCCGCAGGGGGGGAGAGAGAGACGAGCAGAGACACGAGAACACTTCACACACCACGTACTCATTCTCCTTCTCCCACAACATCTTCAGCCACTCCTCCAGGGACTTGGAAGCCACGCTTCCTCTCCCACCTTGCTTGTATTTGCCCCACTACAAGCACCCCCGTTGCTAAGTAATATAGTGCCCCGAGCACGCCCCTGCTGGACGTACGGCCCCCTCGGCCGGAACCAGGATAAAAACCTCTGTGTCACTTGTTACTTAGCATCGACCATTGAGGGATAGACCTCGGCGCTATCTACTAGTTAGTGTCGGGACCATATTCCGCACCGACAGTTGGCGCCCACCGTGGGGCGAGCGAGCGCCTAAGGTCATTTCGCCAACTCCCTCCATGGTGATCCGCACTGAGTACCGTGCTACACGCTACTGCATGGGTAGCTCGGACCTCCTCCCGGCCGGGTTCGAGATCCGCTTCGGGGGACCCCGAACTTTCGGGCCACGGGGAACGGCTATCTCATGCGCCTCACTAACCGTGAGGAACTCCGCGCGCGGCGTCGGGGCCGGGTCCGCTCGGACCTGCGCCGCACGCACGACTCCGGCGCGGCGCGCCGCAGGCACGGAGGCCGCGGGTGCGTCAACGCCACGACGCCGTTGTCGCTCGGGACAACGCTCGCGCCGAGGCGCGGTCCGAGCGGCGGCAGGCGAGCGCGCCGCCGCCCGGCGCGGTGCGCCGACCACTACGACCGCCACCGCCCCGGCGGGGGCGGCGCGCGGTCTCCGGACCGCGCATCCCCATCGGGCTGCGTGGCGCTACGACGGCCTACAACGCCAACGTCAACACGACGATGCGCAGGGTTCCGCCTGGTCGCCACGTCTTCGTCGCCAGGGACCCCGGCACCTCAGCAGCAGATGAGTCATCCCTGGGCTCCGTCGACACGATGCCACCCGCCAACCGCCACGGATATGCGGAGTGGGACTTCTCCGGCGTGCCGGGCCCAGTCGCGTTTCGGCGTTTCCTCGACGCCGCGGACTGCGGTTCGGGCTGCTCCGACGACTCCGACGCATCGGGAGCTACGACCCCACGCGGGAGTGTTGCGCCATCATCACCAACGACCGGCCAACGCCGCCGGCGCGGCGGCGCGCCGGAGACGAGGGAGGTCACGCCGCCCCGAGGGGGCCAAGCGCTCTCGCTGGGGCCGACGTCGACGCACGGGCGCCCAAGCCCGCGAGCTCGAGGCCAAGCTGGCGGAAGAGTACCGAACGGTGCGGTTGCTCCGCGCCTCAATGGCGGGGGAGGCACGCGGCGTGGCGAACGCGCGCGGGAGCTGGGCCGGCAGGTCCGCGACCGCATCAACACCACCCCCAACGTCGGAAACGCGGACGTGCCCCCACGGGCGAGCCGAAGCTCGTCGCCGCCGCGGCGCCGCTGCGGGCTATGCCGGCACCCTCGACCCCCGAGGGCTCGAGACATGCACCGCGAGGTGCAAACTCTCATCGAGCGAGGGCGGCCGTCCGGCGGGCGAAAGCTCGGCCTCACGCATCCGCCAACGGGGGGGGATGCGCGGGGCGATGAAGCCGCACCGGTGGCGAACCCTTGGTGCACGCGGGGGGGACCGGCGGGGCATCCCACCGAGCAAGCGCGCACGCCGCCAAGGAGCGACTCCTCGACGGGCGCGGGGGCACTAGATGGTGACGCTCGCAACGTCATCAACGCCGGCGCACCGGCAAGGCGGACGCCGGCGGAAAGGGGTTACCACCCTCGACGGGGTGGGCGCTACGACAGCGGCGAGGACCGCTCCCCGACGCCGGAGCCCCCAGGCACTCGCGTGTTCAGCCGGGAGATCCGAGCGGCAGCGTTCCCCCAACGCTTCCGCCAACCCTCGACGATCGTCAAGTACAACGGGGAGACGGACCCCCGCGTGTGGCTCAACGACTACCGCTTGGCTTGCCAGCTGGGCGGGGCCACTAGCGACGAGGTCATCATCCGCAATCTGCCCCTACACCTTGGCGATGCGGCCCGGACATGGCTCGAGCACCTGCCCGCCAGCCAGATCCATAACTGGGACGACCTAGTCCACACGTTCGTGGGCAACTTCCAGGGCACATACGTGCGCCCTGGGAACTCTTGGGACCTGCGCTCCTGCACGCAGAAGCCCGGCGAGTCGCTGCGGGACTTCATACGGCGCTTCTCCAAGCGGCCGCACGGAGCTCCCCGGCGTGGCGCGGTCCGAAATCGTGCATGCCTTCCTCGAGGGCACCACGTGCGGGGTCTCGTGTGGGAGGCCGGGACGCGGCCCGCCCGCGGACTCCAATGAGGGGCTGTTCGACATCGCCACCGGCTTCGCCTCGGGGGAGGAGGCCGTGGGGGCGATCTTCGACGGCAAAAAGGGCAAGCGCTGCGAGGACGCGCCGCGGAGGGCGGCAAGTCCAAGGAACCGCGCCGCAACGACAAGCGGGGCAACAAGGGGAAGAAGCCGCGCGCGCGGCGCGCGAGCGAGGGGCGCGACGGCGGCAACGCCGAGGCCCTCGGCGTCGACCGGCTCGACGGGGCCCTCGACCGGCCCCTCGAGGCCCGGGGTATTCGACGACATGCCGAAGAAGCCATGTCCCTACCACAAAACCCCCGGTGCAACACACCCTTGAGCAAGGCGACATGCTCAAGAAGTTCTATGGCCACGCCGCCGCGAAGGAGGCGAGAGGCCAAGAAAGACGGGGGCGATGGCGACGCCGGCGGCTTCCCCCGCCGTCGAAAATGTGTTCCTCATCTTTGGGGGACCTACCGTCGACATGTCGACCCGGCAGCGCAAGAAGGAGCGACACGAAGTCCTCGCCGCGGAGAGGGTGCCTCCGGCCTTTCTCAATTGGTCGGAGGACGTCATCACCTTTAGCCGGGAAGACCACCCGAATCGCATCCCCAATCCGGGCCAGTACCCGCTGGTGGTCGATCCCATCATTGGGAACGCCCGGTTCTCAAAAGTCCTTATGGACGGAGGCAGTAGCCTCAACATCCTCTTCGCGCATACATTGCGCCTGATGGGGATCGGGTTGGACCAGCTGCGGCCCAGCACGAAGCCGTTCCACGGCATCGCGCCCCGCAAGTAGGTTCAGCCCCTCGGGCAGATCGACCTGCCGGTCTGGTTTGGTACCCCTAAGAACTTCCGCAAAGAAACCCTCACCTTCGAGGTGGTGGGGTTCAAAGGGGCCTACCATGCCATCCTTGGGCGACCTTGTTATGCCAAATTCATGGCGGTCCCCAACTACACCTACCTGAAGATGAAGATGCCCGGCCCAAACGGCGTCATCACCGTCGGGTCGTCCATCGAGCACGCATTCGACTGCGACGTCGAGTGCGTGGAACACGCAGAGGCACTGGCGCTGGATGAAGCGCTGGTGAACACGCTGGAGAAGATGGTCAACGAGGACCTCAACTCCGCCGCCAAGCACGTCGGCGCCTTCGAGGCAGTGGAGCAGACCAAAGGGGTCCCCCTCGACCCTTCAGCCCCCGAGGGCAAGGCATTGAGGGTCAGCTCCACCCTCGACCCCAAATAGGAAGCAGTGCTCGTCGACTTCATCCGCGCCAACGCCGACATCTTCGCGTGGAGCCCCTCGGACATGCCAGGCATCCCGAGGGAAGTCGCCGAGCACTCCCTTGACATCCTGCCAAACGCCCGCGCCGTGCAGCAGCGGCTGCGCCGCTTCGACGAGGAGCGGCGACGGGCAATCGGAGCGGAGCTGCGGAAGCTTCTCGAGGCCGGATTCATCAAGGAAGTATTCCACCCTACGTGGCTAGCCAATCCCGTGCTTGTAAAGAAGAAAAATGGGAAGTGGCGGACGTGTGTAGACTATACTAGTCTTAATAAAGCATGTCCCAAAGTTCCCTTCCCTCTGCCGCGCATAGATCAAATCGTTGATTCAACGGCTGGGTGCGAATTACTCTGTTTCCTTGACGCCTATTCCGGGTACCACCAAATAAAAATGAAGGAGTCCGACCAGCTCGCGACTTCGTTCATTACACCGTTCGGGACATTCAGCTACGTCACGATGCCATTTGGCCTCAGAAACGCGGGTGCAACATACCAGCGCTGCATGCAGCACGTTTTTGGGGACCACATCGGGCGGACGGTCGAAGCATACGTGGACGACATCGTCGTGAAGACCAGGAAGGCGGACGACCTGGTTGGCGACCTTGGCGTCGCATTCAGCTGCCTACGGGCCAATGGGGTCAAGTTAAACCCCGAAAAATGTGTCTTTGGAGTGCCGCGAGGCATGCTCCTAGGGTACATTGTCTCCCAGCGGGGAATCGAGGCCAACCTTAAAAAGGTCGCGGCCCTCGAACGAATGGGTCCGATCCGGGACCTCAAAGGGGTGCAGAAGGTGTTGGGGTGCCTTGCCGCCTTGAGCCGCTTCATCTCGCGGCTCGGTGAGAAGGGCCTGCCCCTCTACCGCTTACTCAAGAAGCACGAGCGTTTCTCCTGGACCACCGAGGCCCAAGATGCGCTTGACAAGCTAAAGGCGTCTCTGACGCGCGCCCCGATTCTCACACCGCCACAGGACGGCGAGCCCCTGCAGCTCTACGTGGCCGCGACCACCCAGGTGGTAAGCGCCGTGATCATTGTAGAGCGCACGGAGGAGGGGCATGCCTTGCCTGTGCAGCGGCCAGTCTACTACATCAGCGAGGTCCTCTCGGACACGAAGACGCGCTACCCCCGTGTCCGAGTCGCTATACGCGGTAGTCCTTGCGCGGCGCAAGCTCCGCCACTACTTCGAGGCCCACCCCGTCACGGTGGTTTCTTCCTTTCCGCTAGGAGAAATCATCCGCAACCCCGACGCCGCGGGAAGGATCGCCAAGTGATCCGTGGAGCTGATGGGCGAAACGCTCGCCTACGCCCCACGCAAGGCAATCAAATCGCAAATCCTGGCGGATTTCGTCGCTGAGTGGACAGACACACAGCTGCCGCCCCCCACAAATCCAGGCAGAGTGCTGGACCCTGTTCTTCGACGGCTCAGTGATGAAAACGGGAGCAGGCGCGGGCCTGCTCTTCGTGTCACCCCTCGGGGAGCACATGCGCTACGCAGTGCGCCTCCACTTCCCCGCGTCCAACAATATGGCCGAGTACGAGGCCCCCGCTCCGCGGCCTCAAAATCGCCATTGAGTTGGGCGTCAAGCGCCTCGACGTGCGGGGGGGACTCGCAGCTCGTGATCGATCAAGTCATGAAGAACGCGAGCTGCCATGATGACAAGATGGAGGCCTACTGCAAGGCCGTGCGGGCCCTCGAGGACAAGTTCTACGGCATCGAGCTCAACCATGTGCCCCGAAGGTACAACGAAGAGGCGGACGAACTCGCCAAGATCGCGTCCGGGCGGATCACCGTCCCCCCGAACGTTTTCGCGCGTGACATCGCTCAACCCTCGGTCGTCTTCGAGCCCTACCCCTCGAATCACGAAGGACCCTCGGGGGCTCCCTCGAACCCAGTGGGTGCAAAGCCCATGGACGAGGACCCCTCGAACGAGGCGTACGTGCTCTCCCTTCTCGAGGGGTACGGCTCTCACGAAGCCGACGTGATGGACATCGAGCCGGCCCCCGTCCAGGCGGACTGGCGGGAGAAATACATCGCCTGGATCGCTCGAGGGGAACTCCCCGCGGCCCGGCCGCGGCTAGGCGCATCTCTAGGATGGCTAAGTCTTTTGCCCTCGTCGACGGCGAGCCGTACAAGCGCGCGCCTCCGCATCCTACGGCGGTGCGTGCCCATTCCCGAGGGGCGCGAGCTCCTACGGGACATCCATGCGGGGATCCGTGGTCACCACGCCGCACCCCGCACCCTCGTCGGCAACGCGTTCCGCCAAGGCTTTTATTGGCCTACCGCGGTCGCGGACGCCAGCGAAATCGTACGCACCTGCGAAGGGTGCCAGTTCTACGCCCGCAAGTCCAACTTGCCCGCCCACGCCCTACAGACCATCCCCGTCACATGGCCGTTCGCCGTGTGGGGGCTGGACATCGTCGGGCCCCCGCGAAGGCGCCCGGGGGCTTCACCCACTTGCTAGTCGCGATCGACAAGTTCTCCAAGTGGGTAGAGGTGCGCCCCATCACGAATCTAAGGGCAGAGCAGGCGGTGACATTCTTCACCGATATCGTCTACCGCTTTGGAGTGCCAAACTCCATCATCACAGACAACGGGTCCCAGTTCACGGGCGGAAGTTCTTGGAGTTCCCGTGACAAGTTCCACATCCGTGTGGATTGGGCGCGTAGTGGCGCACCCACGGACCAACGGCCAAGTGGAACGTGCCAACGGCATGATCCTACAAGGCCTAAAACCCAGAATTTTCGACCAGCTCAACAAATCTGGGCGAAAATGGCTCCAAGAACTACCAGCGGTCGTGTGGAGCCTAAGGACCACCCCAAGCAGAGCCACCGGGTTCACCCCGTTTTTTCTAGTCCACGGCGCGAAGGCCGTCCTCCCCACGGATTTAGAATACGGGTCACCCAAGGTTCGAGGCTATAACGAGGATGCTAACCAACGAGCCCGCGAGGACTCGCTGGATCAGCTGGACGAGGCACGCCTCGTAGCCTTAATGCATTCCGCGAGGTATCAACAGTCCCTAAGACGCTACCAAGCACGCAAGATACGTCGATGGGATTTCAGCGAGGGGGATCTGGTCCTAAGGCTGCGCCAAGATAACCGAGGGCGCCACAAGCTATCGCCCCCATGGGAGGGACCCTACGTCGTGGTGAAGGTACTCAAGCCGGCACATACAAGTTGGCCAACGAGGACGGCGAAGAGCTCACCAACGCTTGGAACATCCAACGGCCTACGTCGCTTCTACCCTTAGCTAGGATTTTCCAAGTATTTTTGTTGTAAAAATCACATCGCCAACGCCCCAGTTGGCAACGACTATGTAAATACTTCAAGTCTAATGAAAAGGATAACTCGGCTTTCCCCTGAAACCCAAGTTACCCTCGGGGGCTACTGCGGGGGGCATCCCCCCCCCCCCCCAAAATGGTCCCATTTTTTCGCGCAAAAATCAAAACAACACGCGCTAGGTTTGTTTCCTACTTCAACCTCGAGCCACGATTCGAACAGGGCGCAGGCGGCACGGCGGAAGGAGCGTGCGAGCCAGAGATAGCCTACGCCGCGTGGACATGGCCCTTCTCTCTCGCCTCCAACCCAGCAGGCCCCCTGCGAAAATCGAACTTCCCTAACTAGAATCTACTCAGGAAGAAGGAGAAACAAAAAGCGTGATAAACAAACGACTTCATTCACAACATATGTTTATGTTCATAAAAAGACTTGTTCATTTACAAAAGGCCACGAGGCCAGAATACTGATACACATAAACAAAAAACGGGCCTAGCGCCCAACTACTTTCAGGCGGGAGGAGCAGCAGCGTCAGCGGCGTCCGGGAAAAGGAACTCCTCGAAGGCCTCGGCGAGCGATCCGGCGGCATCGGCAGCGAGCGCATCCACACGCTCCATGGCCACCTCGTCCTCGACGCCCTCGGGAACGATGTACCCCTCTGCCAGCGCCTCGAAGTTAACCTCGTAGTGGGATCGCACCACTCCGAGGGCCTTCTGGACACCCGGCGCGGCGCCGGCGCATCCGCTCGGTGACATGGCCACCAAGGGCACGCAGACGGCTGGCCAGGGAGCTTCCGGCCTGGGCCTCGCCCTCCTCAACAGAGCGGCAGGTCTCGAGGGCCGCATCGCGCAGCTCCCGCAACTCCTGCTCGGAGGAATTGTAGGAAGCCTGCAGCGCCTCGGCCCGCTCAGCCGCATGCCCCAGAGCGGTGCGCAAGCCTGGAAACGCCAAGGCAAGAAAGAAATCAGAAAAAGGGAATGCGAGTTCCCAAACGAAAAACCAATAAAACAAGAGTCAAATAGTGGCTCACCTTCGACTTGTTTCCTCTCCATCTCGAAATCCCGGCGCACGGCCTCGACCGACAGCTCGAGGCGCGTTTCCTCTTCCTCGAAGCCTCAGCGGATGAGGCCGGCGCGGCCGGCGCGCTCGCCGCCGCGTCTCCCCGACGGCGCCGCCACGCGCGCGGGCCCGCCCGCCCCGCGCACCTGTTGCGCCCGATGACGCGCCCCCGACGCCGCGCGCGCGCGCGCGCGCGGTGCGCTCGCCCCGTGTGCGGGTGTACCGCCGCCGCACCCCCGGCCGGCGTCGCCGCGCGCGTGGACGCGCTTCCCCGCGCGCGCGCACGCTCGATGCGCGCGCGCCGCGCGCGCCGCGCGCGCGCCCCCGACGAGCGCGGCCGGCGCCCTCCGCGGCGCGTGCCGCCCTCGATGTCGATGGCCCGCGGTGGGCGCCGTTGCGCCCGCCCCGGGCGATGCCACCCTCGCCGCCGGCGCCGGCTCCCGGCGACGGAGGCGCGAGCCGCCACCGTCGGAGGGGCCCTCCCCCTCGGCCTCTTCCTCTTCGTCCTCCTCCGAGGACGAGGGCTCCCTCGGTCCCCGGAGAGGAGAGCCCCGGCCTCTTCACACCGCCGATACTCCGCGGCCCGCCGGCCGCGACGCGCTTGACGTCGCCTCGCGTGCTCCCTCTTGCGCGCCGCCCGCTCCCCGCCGCTGCCGCTGCGCCGCCCGCCCCGGCGCGCGGGGAGTCGGGGGTAGGCGGGACGGACTTGGCGATGGTGAAGGTCACCACCGTACACCCGGAAGCAACAAGGGCGCGTCGGGAGGCAAAGGCAACGCTAAGAACCAAAACGAAATCAAGAACCACACTCACCAACGGGCCGGTGGGGAGCATCTCGATGTCCCACGGGGGTCCGACCCGCGGCGGCGGCACCCGGTGTCGACGGCGCTCCGCGCCGGTGAGTGCGTACGGCCGCTCGAGGGGCGTCGGGAGCATCCGCGACCTCGCCGGGTCGACGGGGGTTGGCCGCCTCTCGTCATCTCGAAGATGCAGAGCGGCCTCTCCATCAACGGCACGATCCGCCGGTGATGAAGGAAGGCGAGAACGCCCATCGCGTTTAGCCCCATCTTCGCCGGCGGCGCGGCGCGGCCAGACCGACTCCCCGCCTCCGATGCGGGGCCGTGGGCACCCCGTAGCCCCAGGAGTCAGGCCTCTCCTTGAACACCCGGCCGGTGTAGGGGGGGAGGCCGGGCTCGGCGTTACGCAAGTAGAACCATCCCCGCTCCCAGCCGGCGTTGTTCGTCGTCATGGTGCAGGGGATGTAGACGTCCTTGAATTGCCCCCGCAGGGCAAGCGACATCCCGCCGGCGCGCATCGCGCGGCGGGTCCTCGGCTCCGTCGTGGGCTGCGTGATGAGCTCCGCGCGGAAAAGATGTACCCAGAGCTCCCAATTGACCGGGATCCCCAGGTACCCTTCGCAGACGCCCACGAATGTGGCCGCCTGCGAGATCGCGTTGGGGGCGAAGTTGTGCAGCCTCCACCCCGTAGTGGTGGCACATTGCCCGCATGAAGGTGCTCGCCGGCGCGGTGAAGCCCCCGCTCGTGGTAGCGGATGAAGCTCACCACGTAGCCCTCCGGCGGGTTGGGCTCGTGGTCCGCAGCCGGTGGCACGATCCACTCCGCCGGACGACCGTCTTCGTTGGCCGCCAGCTGGCCGGCGGCGACCAGCTCACCAAGGGCAAGCTGCGTCACCGTCGACCTCTCCCAGGCATACGGCTCCAGGATCCTAAGGGGAAGCTGAGGCGGCGCCATGAGGAAGGACGAAGGAATGCGAGGACGGAGAACGAGGAACGGAAGAAAGGCTCTAATGGCGACACCGCGCGGTGGCAAGAGCTAAGCGAAGACGAAGGGGCGGGGGACTGGAAATGGTGAGGCGTCAAGGTAAAAAACCGCCGTCCCCTCCACCCCTCCGATTTATAAGCCGACGGGGCGAGCTCTCCGGAGCAGACGCCCCGCTAGCATTAACTGCAGGGAATCTCTCCTTCGCGTCGACGGGCGGGCCCCACCGCGACTGCAGCGGCCACGTCATTGCAGGCGGGCCATCATTACGGCAAAGACCCGCAGCGACCGAGGCGAAGCGGTCACATCCGCCTGCCGCGCCACCCACTACGCGCGCGCGCGCGCCGCGCGCCTAAAAAGCGCGCCCGCGCTGCAAAACCGCGGCCACGATCGCAAGGCATTTAAAATAACTGGGTCCCTTGCCAAGCAAGGAGAACCCTCGAGCGGGGCGAACTCCTGGCTCAAGACCAGGGCAACCCTCGATGGGATACTGACGTGAGAAGGTCGCCCGGGACCTGCTCGATGTAGAGCAGGCACCATGGGTACCCATGCCACGTAAGACCCTCGAGCGGGACGAGCCCTCGGCCCAAAACAATGTCAGCCCTCGAAGGGATACTGACGTGAGAAGGTCGCCCGGGACCTGCTCGATGTAGAGCAGGCACCGCGGGTACCCATGCCACGTGAGACCCTCGAGCGGGACGAGCCCTCGGCTCAAGACAATATCGACTCCCCAAGGGAGGGCACATACGCTGTGCTACCAACCAGCACCTCGAGGGCTGGCTCGCCCAGACCCCTCGATGGCCGCAAACGTGAAAAGACGGGGCCGCCCAGGCGCCACCCCGCACGGCCCTACTGATCAGAGGTTCGAAGCCTGACCCTCGACGGGTTCGAACAGGCGCCACAGATCGCAGAGTTAGGGACGACGAGGGCACGCGCATTCGAGCCGTTCCTCGAGCCCGTCGGCTCGGGGGTGCCCCACATGTCGTGTTCGAGAGCCGCCGAGGGCGGCCTAGCCGGGGGATCCCACCGAGGGAGAGCTTCCGCGCCCTCGGTCCCTATCGAACGGGACCGAGCCCCACCTAGCAAACCCACGCAAGTGCTTCCATGGACGTGTCTCCGACCGCGCGGCCTACCCTTATCGAACGGGGCATGGACGTCCACTTGAACCACCCGCTAGCAGCTCGACGAGGAATCCGCAATCCGCGACCCGCTCGATGGGGGTTGTGGAAACCTCACCCTCCGTCCCGCGGAGGGACGGCGAGGGCGCGTTAAAAAACAAGTCGCCAAGCTCTACCCGATCGCCTCGAACGGGCCAAGGCTCGGGGGCTTGGCGCACGGCTACACCTCCTTGAAATTGCACCCACCGGAGACAGTGCCAGCGGTGCGTGCACCCCCGAAGCCGGCTGAAATACCGCCGATGCCGGTTGGCATATGTGCCACGCCTCTCTGACCAGAATTCTCGCGGTTAACCCCTACAGGAGCACCCACACTCCTGCAGGGCTTCGGGGGCTAGACCCGCGGGTCCGCTGACGCGGCCCCACGGAAAGCGTTCGCAAACAAGGAGGGAAGAACGTCCTATCAGTAGGTTCCAGCATCTGCGGGAGCCTCAACGGCAAACCCACAGATGCTCGGGGGCTACTGTCGGGGACAGCCCTAGGGGTCCCCTTAAACAATGGGGAAGACCTCACTTAAAACCCGCAACGAAACCTAAATACGTTAAGCCTAACCATGCAGGCACCTAACCATGCAGGACGCAGCCCACGGGGACTCCGACGGCCCATCGAGGCGGCCCACGAAAGGATCCCCCTCGAACAAGCTTCGCCCCGCTCGAGGGGCAGCACTCCCTTCGGGCGGGCACCCCCCCGCTCGAGGGGCAGCATTTCCCTCGAGCGGGCTCCGCCTCGCTCGAGGGTACGCCCCGCCCTCGGCCGGGCCCGCCACGCTCGAGGGTGCCCCTCACGCGTGCGCCGGCCCCGTACACGGGCATTTAACGCCACGACGCCGCGGAGACGGCGCCATCATGCGCCGGGGCTCGCGCCCGGTGCCGCCGCACCAACTCCCCGTGGAGGAGCCCATCCCCACCACTGTGGGGGGGGGGACTGTGCGGTACGGCCGGTGTCAGTCCCGTGACACCGCGCGCCTACTGCAGTACGACTAACGCGCCGGACCCTCGAAGGGGGGCCGGGCGCGCCCTCGATTTCACTTTCCCGTGACCCTACAGGATTAGGTGGAGGCGCTAGGCCAGTGGATCGCCATCCCGGCCACTGTAACGGCGTGGCCGCCGTACCCGCGCGTGCGGGCGCACGCCGGACCCTGTAGCAACGACTCCAGCCCCGTGAGACGCGTTGGGAAGGAACGCCATTCTGCCTGCCCCTGTACTTCATACAAGCTTGCGTCAGCACCACCCCCGAGCCTATCAGAGGACATCACCGCCATCCGTTGCTCTCCTACCCTCGAACCGCCACTGTTCGGGTACAAGTCAGGCCATGATGACCAGATCGTGGCGAGGATCGCCCGGACGGCCGCCCACTCTACACCGTAGCACGTCGCACTTCTCCACATAGCTAGGTAGCGCGGCGCGCATGTAACCCGCCGCCCCCTTGATCAATAAAAGGGGAGGCGAACCCCCAGCCGCAGGGGGGGAGAGAGAGACGAGCAGAGACACGAGAACACTTCACACACCACGTACTCATTCTCCTTCTCCCACAACATCTTCAGCCACTCCTCCAGGGACTTGGAAGCCACGCTTCCTCTCCCACCTTGCTTGTATTTGCCCCACTACAAGCACCCCCGGTGCTAAGTAATATAGTGCCCCGAGCACGCCCCTGCTGGACGTACGGCCCCCTCGGCCGGAACCAGGATAAAAACCTCTGTGTCACTTGTTACTTAGCATCGACCATTGAGGGATAGACCTCGGCGCTATCTACTAGTTAGTGTCGGGACCATATTCCGCACCGACAAATTGCTTATCTAGTAATGGTTACTACTACTAGAACATGAGCTAAAACATTGAAAGTAAGGATTCACTACTTAGAAGCTTTTTGGCAAACAAACCCACAAAGCCAAAAGCCTTGCATGAATAGAGGTAAAGTCTTTCCTTTAGACGGGTAAGTCTTGCTGAGTATTAGTATACTCAGCCTTGCTTTATAAATGTTGTTCCAGGTAATGCATGTGATGTGTGACCCGGAGAACTTCCACCCGGCTGGGAGCTGGAATGGGTGGGTGACGAGGAGTGATTGCATCATGGACAGGCCTCCTATGATGTGATCATATCGTTTAGCTATCTTCCGCTGTTTTCAATAAACTCTGAACTATTTCCTTTCATGTCAAAGAACTAAGTTTGTAATAATGAACCCTACGGGGATGTGATAGTTTAATTTGTAAGGCACTCTGGACTCTCCTTCGTGGGAGTTTTAATGCATACGTTCGATCCTCTCTGTGATGTCAAGTGATTTACCGGGCGTTAACCCGGCAACACTCAACGGGATGCTTCTTTATTATCGCTTAATGACCCAATGGAGTGGTTTAGGTGATAGTACGGAATTATCTCGGGTGGGGTTGTCACAATAACTATGTTACGATTGATACTGACAACAAAACTCCCAAAACTCTTTGAAAGTTTTTGTGGGGTATCGGGGCATTTAAAAGCTTTCCAAGATGCCCCGCTGACATAGGTGTTGACACGGTTGAAAGTCTTAGGTGTCACGTCTAACACTGCGCCCTTGTCCGGCGTCTGCCAAAATAATTTGTACAAGTTTACATCTCAGTTTTCAAGAACTCGAGTAGGTGTTACATCAATTCCCTAAAAGAGTGTGCATTCATCCTAAACCTCTGCAGTAGGATCAGGGGTGGGATCGCGAGGAAACCCTTTGAGCTGTAGGGGAGCAAGGGCTTCACCGGACATAGGATCCAAGAGGCCACCTTCGGTGTCGGCCATTTCACAGCCAGGGGCTCTGGGGACTCCCTGGTTGTCAGTGTCAGCACCAGTCTTCGGCGGCCAATCCCTGTAAGGACCGTAAGGCCCGGGAGTGGCGTCGGGTCCATGTTTCGACCAATGCTCGCAGTTCCAGAGCTTGTTTCGCCTGGCCAAAATAGAACTATGAGAAGGAAGAAAAACATCAGACATCTGAGTAAAGACCGCTCAAGAGTAGGGTTAATCAAGGAAACAAGTCGAAAGGATGTGCCTTGGCTAGTTGATCGACGACTTTCTTCCGAGCGTGCTCACGTCCACTTCTAGCCCAAAAATTGAGAAGGATGATCTTCGTAATCTGATCGACAATTTTGCTAGGGGGCTGGCACATCTTCTGACGAAGGGAACTCAAAGTTGCGGCTTCCAAAAGCTTTGAAGTGCTCGCAGTCTTGTTGTTCCAGAAGATGCAACAGCATTTGGGAGCACGTCGCCGCCCCATAATCCCCGACCTTGCTCATAGTGTCTGACAAAAGCTTGAGCTCACTGTGCAGGCATTCCACGAAGCTTGAAATATTGTCTGTGATTTTGAAATCCTGGATTTCGGCACCGAAGCTTTCCAGAGCTCGACGATAGGCGGTGGCAAAATACGCCCCCATTGATGGCACTAGGTTTCGTTCTTTTCTAGAGTATCTTCAAGCTCACACTTTAGCCTTTTTAGCTCTACGATAAGATTGGCATTGGCTTCTAGTTGAATCTATTGAGCATCGTACTGAGTGACCATGTCCTTCAATTCAGTACGACACTCTTCATAGCATTGCAAGCTTTTTTCCAATTCCCGCTTCAGGGTGTCGATAGCAGTCTGTTGCTTTACGCTCTGGTCCTTCAGTTGGCGAGAGTGATTTTTCAACTTTTCATTTGCTTCCTACATCCTGCGGTTCTCGTTCTCCAAAAGCTTTTTCTCTTCAAGTGAGGCCTTTGCTTCATTAGTGACTCGCTCGAAACCCTTTTGGCAAGCGACAACACCCTTCGAGAGAAAGGACCGCATCATCTTCATTAGTTCATCCGTATTCAAGCCCGTCAAGGATTGAACGAAATCTGAAAACACAAAACAACAAGGAAACGTGTCGGGTTAGAAGAGCAGCGCAATTTCACTTTGTTTTCAAAATTGAAGCAACAACCAAAAATGCCCCTAGCAAGTTAGTGTAACACCCCATGTTTTTGCTCAGTGGTGAATTGTGCTAATGACCCTCTTAACTACTCCTCTAACTACTTCTGGGAACCCCAAGCAACCCATGGTCAAACCCCTTGCCCAAGACCCTAGTTTCCCCTTTGACCCCTTGTGCCATTCTAGAACTTTGGCACGTTCTCCAAAATTCCTCTAAACACTTCAAAATCACCCAAAAGGGAAAATGTGCAGTTTTGCAAGGCACACAACTTCTATGTTGAGTGGCATTGCTAGTTTGGAGTGTAAGCTTGTGAAAAATGCAAATCAAGGTGTTTGGTTACTGTTCACCGGCGCCGAGTTTTTGGCCGACCTTCTCTGCAATTTGTGCTAAAACCTGTGAGCAAAACCCCCTAGAGCCTTTGGCAATCTTATAGAGGGTGACTTGCTGAGCAACTTTGGTATTCAAAGTTTGGTGCACTTATGTTTTGAAATCTGGAGAAATTTCATTTTGAAAAGTGTTGCTTGAAACGGGTTGGGCGCCAGGGCGTGCGTTCCCGCGCGATGTCGCACCCCGCGCGCCACGTCGCCCCCGCCGTACCCCGGTTGCGCACGCACGTCGAGGCGCCGGGAAATCCATCGATCCGAGGCCCGCACCGCCGCCACTGTGCGCTAGAGCCCATGATGCTTGCGTGGAATCTTAGGTCGGTGCCACGCGGCCGGTGCGCACTCACCGGCGGGCAAACCGCCATTCCCCATTAGCCGCCGGCCCTGCCGCATGTCGCCACCGCCCCGCGCCCATGATGGAGTCCCTGTAGGCCATGACGGTGAGGCAAAACCGCCTCTACGTGCCACCGGGCCTATAACCCCCCTTCCTCTTTCCCTCGCGCGCCCGAGTAACTGAGCCAACCGCCGCCGCCCGCCATTAGCGCCGCCGGTGAACTCCTTGCTCCGCCCGCGCCTAAGGAAAACCAGTGACCCATAGCTCTTCCCTAGCACCCACTTGAGCCCCCAAGCGCATGTGATGGCCTAGCATCGCCGACATTTCCCCGCAACCCGAGCCGCGGCGGCCGTGCTGCCACTGCCTCGCCGCCGGCCATCATCGGACTCCTCTCTGCTCAAGCCACCACTACGAGTAGGCCACACGTGAGTCCAATCGCCCATCCCCCTCACTTGTTTGCCTCCTCCGGCCCTACCTCGCTGCCGGCAAGCTTGCTCCGCCGCGGGAGGGTGCAGTTGTGAAGGGGAATTTTCCCAAGGGCCTGTGTGTTAAATCCAAGGGCATGGTTGTGAAGTTTTAAAAGTCTTGAGGGCTTGTGTGCAAGTAGATTCTTCCAGTTTTGCTCTTTAATCCAGTGGCTTGTAAATTCAAGATAATATCGTAGAAAAATCCAAATGCAAACCCAATTTTGTTGTGCTTTGTGTAACTAGAACTACAATTTCTACAAAGGATGTATATACTTTTGAGCTCTAACTTTTGCATGAAAAAAGAAAACCCTTTTTCCTAGATCTGTTGTGTAGCCAAATCCATACATGATCTTGAGCTGGATTTTGAATATGTTGTGGTCACTAGCATGTGTAGGTCCTGTGCCAAAATTTGCACAAAGTTACTGTTAACACCAAAAATTGGTACAGAGAAGAGACTGACCTGTGGACCGAGTTTGGTGGAAAAAGCACTGTTCGACAAGAGGTTTTCTTCAAAGCATTCGGTAAAGGCGTCTGCGGTCGGGAGTATGTCATCATTCGGCAGAAGAGCTGTTTCACGCTTGGAAGAGGAAGCATTCGGGAATGTGTGATGACGTGGCTTGAATATAAAAAAGGGACGAGTTGATGACGGGTGCGAGACGGACATTGGCGCCGGGGTATTAATTTTAGGCAATAAGTGTTGTAATCGTGGTCAGCTAGGAGTCGTGTTAGAACGAGGGTATAAATATGAACCCTTAGTGTTTGTAATAGGGATCGAACAATTTCACAACAAACCGGCCCCGTGCCAACTTTCGAGTCCTTCTAGTCGAGTCGTCGAGTTCTTCGAGAGGAGCCATCGATCCGTCGACCTCCGTAAGTACCGGCAACCTTGTATCATGTCTAGTATCATGCGATAGATTTAGACCGTGATGCAAGTAGTCTTGTTACCATGCTTAGTATCATGCGGTGGATTTAAGCTTGGTTCAAGAAGGCTTTCTTGTTGGATCATGAGCCATGCGGTAGGCTAAGATCTAGCTTGGAGCTAGTTATCGGCTCTATTAGATTTGAAAAGATCTAATAGATTCATCAAGTTACCATGTGTTGCATCGAATTTTGCTTTTATGTTTAATTCATGTAACACTCTTATTGCCCAATTTAGATTGACCAGATTCAGCTCTATCTTGTTTGTGATCCACATGATGTATGTTTAAATCTTTAACTCGACGTGGTGCATGGGTCACGTGCTCTTTAATAGCCGAATTCGAATCAATCTAGATTGCTACGTGTTGCGGGTTCAAGCTTGTTAATCTAGCATAGTTTGTTCCTTCTCTGTGGAACCCGAATCGGTTGTACAGCTGTATTCGGCAACCCTATCACGAGCGAAACATGTTCATATGTTTGTTTTAAATAATATATGCTTTTAGCCTTCCATGTTTAGATTGTATCATGTGGTGGATTGATCTATTCTTGGTTGGTGGTGTGATTTCAAACAAGTTGTATCATGCGGTGGATTACCTTGTTTGATGTCACACTCGACGGGTTTGAAAGTACCTAGACATGCGGTAGACTAGTGTTTTCGGTCTATGCATGCATGTTTACTGCAAATTTATGATTGTGCTTCGCTTTTATTTATTTTATTATGATTTATCCTTGATAATCGGTCACAGTTACGTGCTGCAACGTTGATTAAATAAAGACCGATTTTTCATCATGCTTACGTCATGCATTCGGCTATACCCTGTTTACATGTTTTATCAGTTCCCAAATGATGTTCAGATTGCTGACAGATAGCTTGTTGTAGCTATATGTCGTTTTGATTGGCTTTGTAGCCGTAAATATGGAACTGTCTGGTACCACCCGGCAAGTTCCAGGTTTTATCTAACCTCTTCCATCCTTTGTCAGTTTCAGGGAAAAATTGACTGGCACGCTTCCGGATTCTGATGCTCGGGCCACGTGGGTTAAGCCAGCTAATTCGGCTTGCTGTGTGCTTGGCGTGAGGTGCTGATTTTACGTCAACAGTTACTGAAGGAATCTTTTTATATGATTTATCTTGTGTTATTGATAAATCTTCCTAGATGATTTTTGTAGCTTAAAATATAATTATTCTTGAGCCCCACTTCTGGATATTGTCTTGTTATGCTAAAAATCACCTCTGGTGAATTTACCCTGATTTTATCTTTGTTAGAAATATTATTTTCTAATTTATGCTTGTTTTTAATGATCAGTGTGTATATCAAGATCTATAATAGATCTAGGTGTATTTGTTGGTTTCTTGGGCTTGTTTTAGGCTAGAACATGTATAGAAAGTTTCGCCCTGTTTCTGTTATATTTATTTTTATGTGCATTAATCCTTTGTTTGCTAGCTAGAAATGCATTTATTTGTATGTATTAAATTCAGTGGCTCAAACTTGTTGCTTGCTGTCCAAATGAGTGATCCTGGCCAGTAGGACCTATGGGTACTGTTGGGAAAATTTGAGGCTTGTTTGGTTATTTAAAAAGTTGGAAACTAGATTAATCTAATGAGAGGAAAAATAGAGAAATTTCATGCTTTTTGTG
This sequence comes from Cenchrus americanus, assembly GCA_947561735.1. Taxonomy (NCBI): domain Eukaryota; kingdom Viridiplantae; phylum Streptophyta; class Magnoliopsida; order Poales; family Poaceae; genus Cenchrus; species Cenchrus americanus. The sequence continues at coordinate 62,075,039 of OX387245.1, read as the reverse complement.
TTTAAGCTCTATAAATGAGTTAGGGGAGTAATGTGTGGCATGAAAGCACATTTCCTTGCTGTTTGTATTAAAATAATTAATTCCTTTCTTTATGTACACAATCACCATCATGAAAGTGTTAAATAGCCTTTTTGTGTTTATCTTTAAATGAGTAAATGTTTAAAGGATTTTGTTAAGGTGAATATGGGCAACCATATAAGTCTTGTGGATGTTTGCTACTAATTGTTAATTAAAGTAAATAAATTTATTTGTATGCATTTGTACACAGCCACTATTAAAAAGTTTAGATAATAAAGCAACGCATATTGTTCCTTTATAGGAAGAGTATGCTGAATGTATTATTATCTAGGTGAATGTGGTCAACCATGCACCCTATGGTTGGCATGTGTTGTTTTGATGATTAATTAAATTAAACTGTCAATTAAGTCTTGCATTTGCATCCTCCGTGTAGAAGTCCCCGACGGTAGCTATACGCTCGTGCCGGCTGACGAGAACGAGGGAGTAGGAGGAGACGTGCACTACGTGACCGTAGAGCAAGACCCAGACCAAAGTCCGAAAGGTTGTTTGTCTACTTGTGCTGACAAAGGCAAGCCCTAGTTTATCATTAACCCATCTTTTATTTAAAATTATGCAACCATCTTTGTTATTCTATGTGCATTTACGTTCAGGAATTGAATGGAACCCTAGCTGCATGATCCTTAAGTACTTACGACCTTTTACTAGCATGTTAGGTCGCTAGTTGCTATGCTTTAAGGATCCGGTACAAGTCGAGTGATGTTTGTCACTCGCGAGGATAGGATCTCCTTTTTGAATCACCATTTTGATAAATGAATTGCTCATGTGGTAAGAGCATGTGATTGAGCTCCGGTCTGATGGCTTCGTTGGTTAAGTGTTTGAAAGTACTAAACACTTGTCGAAAATTGGTACGGTAAGCCTAGTACCTAAATGAGGCGGTACGGGGTTTTACTATCACTACTCTTAGGGTTGCGGCCCCGGGCTCGGCACCCGAGTGCATGGGTGAGGCTGGGTGACCTTAGTGGCGTAGCCCAGATAAACCTTATACTTAAGACTGTGAGCTATTATCCCCAAACCGAGGAATGACGGGAACCGCCTGGTTGGTGAACTCTTAGTGAAGGCACCTCCCGTGTGTTTAGGTCCACCTTGCAAGGTTTTAAATCAATCGATTGTCGGCCTCTCACTGTTATCTAAGACTACTTAATCTACTGGCCATGATATCTCTTTATGATGGAACTTTATGAAGATTATTATTTGATTAATTGTTTGCACAACTATGATTCTAATAGTTGCTCATCTAGTAATGATTACTTCCACTAGAACATGAGCTAAAATGTGAAAGTAAGGATTCACTACTTAATAGCTGTTTGGCAAACAAACCCTCTAACCAAAATACGTGCATGATTAGAGGTAAAGTCTTTCTTTTAGACGGGTAAGCCTTGCTGAGTATTAGTATACTTAACCTTGCTATGTAAATATTGTTTCCAGGTAATGCATGTGATGTGTGGCCCGGAGAACTTCCACCCGGCTGGGAGCTGGAATGGGTGGATGATGACGAGTGAATGCATAATGGATAGGCCTCCTAGATGTTAATCGTATCGTTTCGTTTCTTCCACTGGTTTTAATAAACTTTGAACCATTTATTTTCATGTCAAGAACTATGGTTTGTAATAATGGACCGTACGGGGAATTTGGTATAAATTTGTAAGGCACTCTGGACTCTCCTTCATGGGAGTTCTAATGCATACGTTCGATCCTCTCTGTGTTTCAAGTGATTTACCAAACGTAAACCCGGCAACACTCAATGGGGTGATTCTTTATTATCGCTTAATGACCAAATGGAGTGGTTTAGGTGATAGTACGGAATTACCTCGGATGGGGTTGTCACAGTTAGCCGGTGCAGTCTCGTACCAGGTTCTAGTGACGAGGAATCAATACCCAATCCCAGCGTCGAAGGGCCGGCTCCGGTCCCTAGCGAATCTTTTTCTTTACTACTCAGCGTGACCAAAGTCTTAGCCGCTGAAAAATAACGCAAAGCCAAAAGGTGTCAGTAAATAAAAAGTAATTTTCATAGGGAAAATGTGGAAACTTAGCGACAAGTCAGGATAACACACCTGCTTTCTCAAGCTGAAGAACGTTGGTTTCCGGGATAAGCGGGGCCGTGCTTTCTCTGGCAGCTTTCGCAGTCGGTTCATCAATATCATCCGACACCGGTGGTGGTGAACGAGATTCGTCTCCCGTGGGTCTCTCGGTCTCCGACGGATCCAAGTCAATTAAATCTTGGGGCTTCAGACCCGAGCTTTCGCCCGGACCTGTTGCAGATTCTTTCTGGCCTTCAAGAGTTTCCAAACGGGAGCCTTCCTGTTCTTTGGCCCCTGAGGGCGCGTCGTCGTCAATGTAGCTTAGCTCTTCCGTCTCATCTATCACGTCCACGAGGCCAGCAACGCGCTCCCACAGGGCTGAGCTAGCCATTGCGATCTGTTTCTGTATCATTTCAGCCACTCGTTTGCTCTGGGCATCCGACGCCTCCATTTCTTCTGGATCGACCGAAGGGGCAGCGGGCAATTCTGCGGCTATTTTCAGCGTTTTCCCCTTCGGAGAGTAATACGTTGAGGGCTCGATCCAGGGCGTCGACAGAATATCAACGTCCTCGTCCGTCTCCGCGACCGGATCAATCCGCGCCCTTTTCCCAGCAGGCTCCTCGTCGTTGGGGCCTTTGTCTTTGGCAACAACACGCTTCTCCTCCTCTGCGACACTCGCAACTCTCTTCTTCGAGACCACTTTCTTCTCAAGATCAATTGCAGGGGAAGGATCGTGAATTTTCTTTTTCTCTCTTTCGGCGGTGGCCACCTTTGCCGCCTCGGTCTTGCGCCGAACCAAGTTTTCATTAACTTTCTGTAACTTGGAAGATTTTTCAGCAAGCGGAGGCAGGGTAGTCTTTGCAGCCTCTGCCTTCTGCTTGGCCAAGACATCTTGGGCTTTCGTGCCTTTTGCAGCACCTTCTGTCGCACCAGCCGTTTTGTTCGTCTTTTCCTTCTTTGAGGTTTCGACGGGCTCTGATCCAATGTTGCTCGGAGGCTGCATCTTTTTACCTGCCGTCGCTGGTTTCGGCCGCGGTTGATATGAGATTTTCATCTCGTCGAAGACTCGATTGACGCGGCCTAGGTGCTTCAAGATCTTTTGGGCACACTCCCACTCTCTATGAGTGTAATTCCCAATCATCTGAATGACCTTCCTCTCAACTTTTGCAACAATTTCCTCATCTGATTGCCTGTCGGGACGCTTCGCATTGAATATGGGGCTTCGCACCTCATGATCCAGCCCAGGCAATAGTTGAGTCTTGAACGCCCAAGAGCCCCATCGAGGCTGGCAGGGCCAAACATCAGCGACCATGAATTCTTCCAAAGCATCTCGAGTCATGATCACATGAGAGGCTTGAAAATAAGCACTGGTGCTAGCGGACGAGCGGCTAGCCTTCGTTAGTTCAGGCGATAAGTCAACATCCAAATCAACCATTCGGCTCGCCAAGTCATAAGTTGTTACCTCCTCTCGCTTCGCATTCCTGCCAATCACTGGAATGGGAGCACAGAACCAATAGGATGTCCATCGGTTAGCCCACTTATTCTTGTACGCAGGGGCTAGCTCCACTGGGGCTTGATCTTTGCGGAGGCGTCGCGTCTGAAAGGTGCAGCATCCGTATTGAGCCTCTTTTTCTTCATCCTCAACATTAATGAATTTCAAAGTGGTGAATAAAGGTCTCCACATCGTTGTCCCCAGCGAAGGTGCGACAGGCCCACAAGAATTTAGTAATTTGAGTAATTGAATTGGGAGTCAGCTGATGAATCTGCACATTATAAGCAGCCAGTATCTCGGCAAACCTCTTGGACACTGGAAACCGAAGACCCACTGTGAAAAAGTCCCGAAACACGACACTTCCATTCTTTCAGGGTTTCGGTGTGGTTTCTTTTCCAGGTAGACGACAAACCCCGGGCTCAAAACAACCCTCCAGTCGCAAAGCATCCAGGTCAGCTTGAGTCATCAGAGACTGACCCATAAAGCAAGTCTTTTGCTTAACTAAATCTTGAAGATCAGCCTTAATTCCTGTCAAACTTTCCGCTGACTCTTCCGCACCTGCTGCATCGCTCTCCTCCCCAGTCTTGCCCTCCTACACGTCGGCGGCACGTTTTTCAGCATCTATGTCGCTCAGCATTATTTCAACATACCCTCCACTACCTGAATCATTACTTTCATCGCTGCTAGAGGTGGATGAGGTGCTTCCACTCTCGCGAGAGCTAGCATACCAATCCAAGCTAGAAATCTTACCAGACTCCGAGCTGAATGACGAAGAGGCAGGCGCAGCGGCAGCCTCCGCAACCTCTAGCGGGGCAGCTTGGGCTTCACGATTCGACGGCGACCCTTCGCCCTCCATTGCCTTAGCAGTGTGCCTGACACGAGCCATGTGTCTATGAAAACTTAGCCTCAAAGCGCATCATAGCAAAAGGTAAAAGCTGTAAAAAGTAATTCATCCAAGATAAAAGTTAACCTCCCGAGACGGCCGAAGCCTTCGTTGAATCAATTCGAGGGTAACGAAGGGAGGGAGACCAATCACCAATTCTAAATGAGAGTAGAAGGGGTGAAAGTGACAGCAGGTCTTCAGCGGCATCGGCCCCATCTATTTATAGGCGGTGAAACCTAATGGTCGAAATTTTTGAACTCAACGGTAAAAAATCGAGGGTGTTTTGGTAATTCAAGACAAACTCTCAGGAACTGACGCCAAGGAAGACATTTTCTTTTGCCTCGATTGTCGATCCCTGGATTTCGCTGGCTCAGGTTTGCATCAAAGCAAGCGCCTCGCCATCGAGGGACTTCTGTTGGGGGATTCGAAATCAAGCCTTTCGTACGGGAGATTGTTTCAGTTGGTTAAGTGTGATGCGAAAGGCTCAGCGGTGAAACCCCAGGAGCCCTTAAATCTTTTTCACCTTTCGGTTTCCATCTTTCGAGCAGTGCCTTTCGTCATCAAAAGAGCAACCAGATAAGCCCAGCGGCTCGAAGTGTTAGAGTCGCGGTCGGGCGGATTGATTTTCCTCGCGACGAAACCCCAGGGGCGAATCTCACCCACCCAGTCAGTCTTAGCCTGGGTGTTTCGTCGTCCCGAACATCTAATGCATTCAAGTTTGTCTATGACATGCGTTTCAGGAGAAGGGATGTGCCAGGCGAAAGGGGAGTCTCCAAAGGATTGAGGGTTTTCTCCCGACAAGCGCACGTCATGACAGCAAGAAAGGCGTGACGACACAGAGCGGCGATAACGTGAAGATCTAATTGGAGACTTCCCAAAATTAGCCTAGCACATCTTGTTTTGATCCATTTTACACAATGATATTCTCGGCATGTAAAAAGTCCGCTCGCCTCCCTATAAAAGGAGACGGGCCGGCGCTTGTAAAGGAGATCGACTTTGGTTTCTTTTCGGCTTGTGTTTGAGTTTTGGTTTTTGATTTTGAGCCTAGTCTTATTTCCTGTTATTGTTCTACCTCGCTACCCCCACACAACAGAGGAAGTTGAGTGCCTTCGTGACCTCCTGATGGCTTCGTGACATCTCATTAATTAAAATCACAGATTATTTTCTTAGTGTTTGCCGCTGCACAGGCAGAACTTGCTGAAGCACGCCAAGCTCCACGGCGTCGGACTATACACCGGCCATTCGCTGGATCATCATTGATTCTATCGCGACGTCCTTCATCTTCTGGGAGGGCCGGCCGGCCGGTGGACCGACAGGGACGATCCCTTGCATTGTTCTAGGCAAGGCGAGTTCCAGCATAGACTGCTATGACGTACTACCCTGTTGCTTGCATCATCGAGAGCCCGCAGGCATCACCATTAATTTTTGGAGTTCCTTTCTCACGGAATTAGTAGCAGCAAATCCGATGGATGATGTACTTGTTCAATAGCTAGTGATATGTTAAGATAGTGTATATATATACACTCTCCGACTTCATCCCGCAAACCGCACCAAATCTGCTTGCTCAGCCTAGGTTCGAGGTTCTAACTTCCACGACATAATATGAAGCCTTTTCAATTGAATCTCTCCGCTGCGCTCCTTCTAGTCATCATCCTCCTACCTGTCGTCATGGCAGCTCGTGGTATGTACGCGTGCATATGCATAAACTATACTCCCTCCTTTCTCGTTTATAAGGCGCGGGCAAATACGACACGGTCTTACAAATTATATTTTGACCACTAATTCCTCTTATATTATTTTATTTGTGGTTACGAACGTATAATCATTAGAAACTACAATAGAATACAAATTCAACCATGTCAAATTTACATTACAAAACAAAAAATATGATTAGTAAATTAGTAGTCAAAGATTATAAAATTTGAATCTTGTTATACATGCGCGCCTTATAAACGAGAAGGGAGGGAGCATGATGCAAGTGCCCATGTCATTTAATTTGATATAAAATCTTTTGCTAAAAGCTTTTAATTTTGATGGGCTTTCAACATTTATTGCATAAATCTCCATGCCTGGATATGAACCATGCAGAGTGGACGGCCATTGCTGGGAAAGTTTGGAACCCTTGCTGGGAACAAGACCCGAGCGGCAGTTATAAAGGGCTATGTTGGGCACTTTTTAACGACAAGAAATGCTTCGCTGCGTGTAAAAACGATAACACCAGGTACACTAACGGCTACTGTGAAGATTTCAAATGCTTGTGGGAATATGAACTATGCACCTCTGAGACTGAGGCTATTGCTAGCACTCTGATCAAGATTCAAGAATGCTACAGTGATCCCCAGTTGATGAACATCGACGATCCGATTCTTCCAAGCTCTTGTCATCTAATAATAATAATAAAATAACGTTGTACTCAGTGTACCTACCGACAAGCTGCTTACTCATGTTGTATCGTCGTGAACCTGTGTGTCAAAACAATTTTGTATTTTCTTGTGCGAACAATCAAAATTGTCAAGTCATGAGAAATATGTGGAGCACTTCTCCAAATACAAATTTGATTTCTTCATTGCATAGTTCAACTCGAGCAATCAAAATGCATACTCCATCTGTCCATTTGAAAGTGTAATAACCATGGACTTTAGCTATCTTATTTAACCAACCCCTATCTCTCTACGCCCGTGACGTGAGATTGCAGGGAAGAGATAAGGATATTGTTGCTTTTGTAAAAACACCCCGTAGAAAATAAAGTAATCCGACCTAAAAATATGTGTCTTGACAATCTTGCACAACACACCCCATAAATATCCTCACTTGAGATTCCATTTGTTCCATATATTTATGCAGATATAGCCCCAAAGTTTTCTCTATTCGCGGCATATATTTGCTGAGTCTAGAAAACATTATCTGCAAGCTCCTAATATTCACAAATAATTTCTTAGTTCCTAAATCTTTAACCTTCATTGTTTCTCATTTTAGCTTCCAATAGAATGATTCTTTTTGAAAAAACATCTAAAATCATGCTCCATCAGTTAGTTAATTTGTTTTGTTTTCACATGTTGGATACTCGGACCAGTGATTTACTCAGAACACGCTTTTGTTCGTAAAACGAACATCGAGTCGACCAGAATGATGAATAGTATTATGAAACATATTAGTACAATCTCACTAATGAGCTTATGAAGAGTGTAAATTGCTATGGTGAAGTGCTAATTCAATTTATTCGCTACGCAGGTTTCGACTCCCGAGAGTCACATCCGTGGTCCTACCAGGGGTTTATTCGCCACGCAGACGCATGGTAGTTCGTTGGTCGAGCGGCCGTGTAATCCTCCCAGGAGTCTGCACCTACCCCTGTTGCACGTTGCAAAAAAATTCCCTCGTGTCGCGTGTCAAAGCGCAGGTCTATGGTCGGCCTAGTCTCATGCATAGTTATTTGGACCAAACCGGACTGGAGGTTGAACCGGCAAAAGACCGAACCAGAGCCTCTACCGATCCGGTTCACTTATAAGGCCGTCCATGCAATCGAACCGGTAAAATCCGGCTAAATCGGGTGGTTTTTTATAGAACGGGCAAACCAGGCGGTTCCTTGCGAACCGGAGAGGTTTTGTTTCTACCTTGAATTAGCTTTTTTTGAGTGAACCTTAAATTAGCTAGCTCTAGTATCTACGTTGTAGGGCCAACCAAAGGCCCAGCCCAAGCAGCGAGCACCACGTCGGCTCCTAAACACCACCACGGCGACAGATCACAAAACATGGCGGCGGCATCCCAATTCGCGTGCAGTTAGGGATGGATTCGGATCGGATACGCACGGATACGAATTCGAATGTCACTATTTACCACATTTTATTTCGAATTCGGATACGAATACGACTATTATTGAATACAAATGCAAAATGGATATTTCGAATTCGCATTCGCATTCGAATACTTACTCAATTTATAAGATAGAGTCATAATGAGTACCAATTTCATTTGTCGATGGTTTTATAATTGATCAAATCATGTTACAAGTAGAGAGTAAATTATGATCATTATACATAATATATATCTTATTACAATTAAAATATTAATTAATTAATATATCACAATAAATATAAAATAAGTAATTTTGTAAATATATAAACATCTTTTACTAGTAAAAATAAGTACATAAATACATTTAAATATAATTTACTTATTTGCTAAATAATATAATGTATTTAAAATTACTATGATTAAACACATACAAATTAAGTAAACATGTAATTATATAATTTAGTAATATTCGATTAGCATATTTAGTTAGTTGTCATATATAATATTTTATAGTTAAAATGATGCAAATAATTATTTTATTAGCAATATTAAAATTAACATCATTTGTAATTAGTATTTAGTAATATAATAAATTTTAAATGGTTTATATGGTACTTTATTTTATGCGGATACGAATAATGTCGGATATGTCGGATTTTTGTCGGATAATTCGGATAATATCGAATACGGATAATATTGAAAATTGGATTCGAATACATCCGTCTGACATCCATATTAAAAACGAATACGAATACGGATATCCATATTAGCGTTTTTAGCGGATATGGAATACGGATAATTCGATTTCCAGACATCCGTATCCATCCCTACGTGCAGTGGTTGGCGCGAGCCGGCGAGCGTGTGGCCCTGAGTCAAACTTCCCATTGTCATAGAAAACCAGATGACGTAACCTAATAGGAAAGTCTGCCGCCGAGTCAAAATACTCAAGGAGTAGCAAAGAGAAGTAAGAGCATCTCCAAGAGTTTGCCAAAATTTTCTTGGAAAATCCTGTGTTTTGCCAACTTCTAAAAAGCTATGCAAAGTAAGAAAAGAATTCAACTCCAACAGTTTGGCATAATTCACTTGCCAAATCCTGATCTAACTTACATCAGAAATCCTAAGAGAAACAAAATTATATATGTGGCCTTCCACCTCTTAAAAACTTACATCAGGAATCCTTCTCTATTCTTTATTTATTTTTCACCATCCCACCTAGAGGGAAACAACGATGGCAACCACGATCCGCGCGCGCATATATGCGCGTGGGGAGGTGAGTTTTGCCAAGTTTCTATTTTTGCCAAGTTGGTTTGCCAAACTGTTGGAGGCCAATTTTTCTTGTTTTGCCAAAATTATATGGATGCCAAGTTGGTTTGCCAAACTGTTGGAGTTGCTCTAAGGAAGTAGGCGCCGAAGTAAAAGCTAGACTAGACTCGACGCCAAGAAGGTCCGACTGTCGACAACAGCACTGCGGCAGGCGTGCATGTGCGACGGCCACAGGCCAGCGGCAGCCGGCAGGCGCTAGGGTGCGACGGAGTCCACGAGGGGGTGTCGGCCTCAGCCAGTAGCAACGCGACGACCGCGGGGCCCGCCGAAAATGACCTTCGGAAGCTTTGTCCACGTCCAGCCAGGCTGACGGTTTCGGCTCGCACGCAGCTTCGGCTACACAAGGGAGTTCTGGCAGTGCTGGTTTAACAGAAACGCTAATGTTGTTATGTGAGTTTTGTTATGCAGGAGCAGCCTATCTGTGTGGCGCTGGACTTCGGTGCCGAACGAACGGGCAGTTGTGTTTCGGTGCCGAAGTTCTGCAGGAGCCAGAAGTGCCACGCACTGAGAACACCTCGGCCCGGGGCTGGAGGCGGTCCAGGCGAGATGTCCCCAAGGGCACGGCGCGTCCACGGCGAGATCTTGAGCTGTTCTGGTGCTGAAGGTGCGGCGCGTTGCGACACGTGGCTGCGGCGAACGTGTAAAGGGGGCGTCGTACGAGGCAGAGACAAGGGGCGTCGCGTGTAAAGGTGTTTCGGTCGTACGAAGACACGCTGGAGGCTTGTACGACGCGGGGAGTTACTGTTATACCCTTGTAAAGTGTTTAAAGCCGTTTGTCAGGAACGGAAAAAGGTGTAATTGAGGCAAATGACCATACCCATGGGTCTCCTATAAATAGTGAACCCCTTGTAATGGAACGGACACACTGTAATGAGAAGAGAGCACCGAAGGCTATTGCTAGTCTTTCAGTCTTCGGTCTGCTAAGTGTTTTCTTGTTACATTTCCTGTGCTGTCAAGTATTTCCTCATTTCCTTTCTTCGTCTAGAGTAGTGGAAGCAGCGATCAGGGGGTTGTTGTGTCGGCGTCCACCTTCGGGCCCGATTTCCACCAACAGTTTGGCGCCCACCTCGTGGAAGAATCCAAGACCGCATGGTGAGGACCCGATCGGCAGGCGCCGAAGCCACCACGGCTCGGGCGTCAACCCCCTCCGCTAGCACCGAACACCTTGCCAACCCGTCGGCTTCGGCCATTCAGCCTTCGGCGGGGACCGGTGCCGGGCCGAGTGCTCCGGAGGTCGAGCACACCGCCTCGGGGATGTTCGAGGTCAGCCTCGAGGGGCTGGGGGCTTCGGCGCAAGACATCGAGGCTCTCCGAAGGATCCGGGCTCTCATCGCGGGCAAGACCGTAGCGGCCCAGCAGGAGCAAGAGACGCGCCCGTCTTCGTCGCAAGCGCAGCCGTCCCAGCAGCAGGACGCGGTTCCACCGCACACCGCTCCTAACTCCATCGACTTCAACATCAGGCAAGCCGAGCGCTACCTTGCCCTGCTTCAAAGCCAGATCGCTGGAACCTCACCGCCGCAACAAGCCACTCCTACGCCACCTGCTCCAGCACCGACGCCTGCCGCGCACGCCGTGCCGGCGGCTCAGCAGCATGCCTGGCACACCCTGCAGGCCATGCAGGCTCAGCTGGATCAATGGAGGCAGCAGAAGGACGCATCCGAAAGGCAAAGCATCGACCACCGCCAGGAGAGGGGGCAGGCACAGGAGCACTTCGCGCCTGACGACGCACCGCTTCGCAACGTCGTCCCGGTGTCCCCGCTCTCCGTCGAGCTCGAGAGCGCGCCGTGGCCCGTCGTTTCAACACCAACACCTTGCCTCAGTACGACGGTGACTACGACCCCAAGGAGTTCCTCATGAAGTTTGAAGGGGCAGTGGAGTCCAATGGAGGCGATGCCACAACGAAGGCAAAGGCTCTTGTGCTGGCCCTCGAGGGAGAGGTTCAGTATTGGTATGCAAACATACTGAAGGGGCACATAACATCCTGGTTCCAGTTGCGAAACAAGTTGCTGTCCAGTTTCAAGGGCATGCAAGTCGAAGAGTTAGACTCCAATGACCTCGTCAACATGTGTGTCCAGGGAGACAGGGAGTCACTGCAAGAGTACATGCACAGGGTGGTCAAGCTGACAGCGCGCGCGCCCGGGGTGTCCGAAAGCAGCATCATCGACGCCATTGTTGGGGGGGCTGAGGGTTGGAAACTGCCAAGATGTGCTTGATAGAGTCAAGCCGAAGCTCTGCAAGAACTCTTTGAAGTCATGCAAGAATATTGCAAGTCCGATAAAGGCCGCCGCCAAAGGCTTGACAGAGCCAATGCGGCGAAGAAGCAAAAGCAACAGGGGCAGTGGGACCAACCGAAGGGGTGGCAAAATCACCCGTCGAAGCAAGCAAACCGTCAGATCAACAACGTATCGGCACCCCTGACCAGAACCAGAACCGGAACGGTGGCGGGCACAAGGGCGGATACAAGAATGGAAGAGGGCCGAAGCCGCAGCAGCAAAACCCGCCTCAGTGGGCCGACGGTGAACGGTTTTTCTGTTGGCTCCATGGGATCGACGCCCAACATCACACACACCAATGCCCCTCAGCGGTCAAGATGAAGTTGGAGTGGGAAGCTGAGGAGAATGCGAAGGCAGCGGGGATGGCCATGAATCATGTCATGAAGTACCAGAACGCGAGCCAATTTAGGGCCCTGCCACCACCAAATCATCACCAATCTTTCCAGCCTTCGGCACCCGCACATGCATTCCACCCACCGCAGTCATACACACCTTCGGCGTGCCGCAGCTGCCGCCACCCCCTCCCATGCACGCGCAGCAATCGTCGGTATTTGTGCCTTCGTGGCCGAACCCAGCCGCCCACCATCAAACGCATTACACCCAGCCCCCCCACCACCTCCACCAAAGCAAGAGGCCCCTAACTCTAGCAGCTCGGGAATGATGGGTATGGTCAACATCATCAATGCAATCTCCGGCGGGTCCAATGAGCCGGTGCACGAGACGAAGAGGCAACGACAAGAGTACTACCGAAGCATGTCGCACATTTGCTCCGGCAAGTACTTTCATTTTCCATGGTCCCACATCCCATCAACTTTCACGGCAGCTGACATTCGGCTGCAACATTACCCTCACAATGATCCTCTCGTCATAAGAGCAAACATTGGCAAGAACACGAAGTACTACTTCGGCAATGACGTGGGGAGGGTCCTGGTAGACAACGGCAGTTCTGTTCAGCGGACATATTGACCTGGCAGTGCTTCTCTGGCATGGGCTTCAAAAAAGAAGACTTGAAGAAAGCAGAGCACCCGTTGTATGGCTTCGGTAACAAGAGGATCGAAGCTCTGGGCAAGATTGACGTCAATGTGACCTTCGGTCAAGATGCCACTATGAGAACGGAGGTCATAACCTTCGATGTTGTTGACTTTGTGTACCTGTACAATGCCATCTTCGGCCGCAACACCATTAACAAGTTTGCAGCGGTCATCCACCAAGGATACCTGCTGATGAAAATACCAATAGTAGCGGGGGTGATTTGGGTGTATGGCAGCCAGGAGGAGGCTCGAAGAGCCGAGCGCAACACGTCAGTGCATAACAGGCAGGTCCATGTCATCAACGAAAATGAGGGCAATGAAGCTGCGATAGCCGAAGAGCAGAGGGCCGAGGCCCAAATGAGACAGTTTATGAAAGGGGCCGAAGCCGAGCGCATGAAAGCGGTCGATGTCACGAAGACAGTCCCTTTGTGCGCGGACATGCCAAGCAGAACCGCCATGATAGGCACCGAGGTCAGCACAGAGGACGAAGGCAAACTCTTGCAGTTCCTTCGTAATAACCAGGATTTGTTCGCATGGTCCAAGTCGGATCTGACGGGTGTCCACCGGTCGGTCATAAAACATGCTCTGAACACCGACCCGAAGGTCAAACCGAAGCTGCAGAGGAAGCGGATGATGTCGGGCGACAGGGTCAAGTCTGCGGAGGCCGAAGTGCAAAAGCTGCTCGACGCGAGAATCATAAGAGAAGTACAGTACCCAGTCTGGGTGGCAAACGTGGTGATGGTGCCGAAAAATAATGGGAACATGCGCATGTGTATTGACTTCACAGAGCTCAACAAGCATGCCCGAAGGACCCCTACCCGCTGCCAAGGATTGACGTCATCATTGATCAGGCAGCTGGATGTGATATGCTGAGCCTCCTGGATTGCTTCTCTGGATACCACCAAGTGTGGATGCGAAGAGAAGACGAAGCTAAAACCGGGTTCACAACCCCCTTCGGCATCTTTTGCTTCGTGAGGATGCCAGAGGGCCTTCGCAATGCTGGATCAACCTTCAATCGCATGATGAAGCTGATTCTGGGTAGCCAGCTGGGGCGCAATGCCTCGGCTTATGTTGATGACATCGTCATTATGAGCGAAAGAGAGAAAGATCACATTGTAGACCTGACCGAAACTTTCGACAACATGAGGCGGAATGGCCTCAAGCTTAACCTAGAGAAGTGCATCTTCGGCATTCGGAAAGGGCAATTGTTGGGATGCATGGTCTCCAAGCGGGGCATTCAGGCAAACCCCCAAAAGATCGAAGCTCTACGAAGAATGCAGCCCCCGAGCAGCAGAAAGGAGGTCCAAAGGCTCAGGCAGAATAGCATCGCTAAATCGCTTCATCTCCAAGGCCGCTGAGCGAAGCCTACCCTTCTTCAGCGCGAACTCAACTTTTCAGTGGGGCCCAGAGCAACAGCAAGCCTTTGACGACCTCAAGAAATATCTAGAAGACGCAGCAGTCATGACCAAACCATCGCCGAAGGCTGAGCTACTGGTGTACATTGCAGCAACCGACACAGCGGTCAGCGCAATACTTGTGGAATTGTGGAAGGAAGAAAACACTCTAAAGCAGTTTTCCATCTACTACGTCTCTGAAGCCTTGAGCGGCTCAAAACTCTTCTACTCCGAAATGGAGAAGATGGCATATGCTGTGGTGATGGCAAAAAGGAAGCTTCGGCATTATTTCCAGAGCCACAATGTATCAGTCCCCACAGCTTTCCCCCTTCGGGACATGTTTGAGAACAAGGAATCCACGGGGAGAATGGGAAAATGGGCCACAGAGTTGGCGGAGCACATCATAAACTTCGTTGCTCGTAGTGCAATAAAGTCTCAGGTCCTCGCTGATTTTGCAGCCGACTGGACGCCTTCAGCGCCGAAGGGGGAAGCCATAGTCACGGAGCCAGTGTGGGAGGTCCAATGCGATGGTGCATATTGCCATCTGGGGTCAGCGGCAGCAGTAGTCTTAAAGTCCCCTTCGGACATCAAGCTTCGTTATGCCTTGCGGCTGAATTGTGACAACTGCACAAACAACATGGTAGAGTACGAACGTTTGCTGCTTGCGCTTCGGAAGGCCAGGGCCATGGGAGCAAGGAGGCTTGTCATCTTACAGACTCTGAACTTGTCGCCGGCCACATCGGGAAAACTTACAAGGCAAAGAAACCAAATATGATGAAGTATCTGCCGGCTGTTCGAAGCATGGAGAAATTTTTCATTGGCATCACAGTGCGAAGTTTTCCCAGAAACTACAACAAGGAAGCCGATGCTATTGCGAAGGCAACCGCTCTGCATGAACCGTTGCCCCCGGATGTGTTCTATGAGACAACAACTGTGAGACCTGCCGCCGACGAAGCGGCGCCCCCCAAGTTTGTGAATGCCATACAGAGTGAGGACTGGCGCGCCCTAATAGTAGCAGCGGTCAGGGGTTACTATGAGGCCGAAGATGGCGTCACTAATAAGAGAGTGGCCGTCAGGGCGAGGAACTACCACATCATTGATGGCAACCTGTACCGAAAGGGCGTGTGCGCCCCATTGCTAAAGTGCATATCAGTGATCGAGGGCAAGCAAGTACTCCATGAGATCCACAGTGGCATGTGCTCACATCACCTCGGCACGAGAGCCTTAGTGCAGAAGGCTTTTCGCCAGGGTTTCTATTGGCCTTCGGCGGTCGCAGACGCACACAACATAGTGCGCCAGTGTCCAGAGTGTCAGCGCCATGCGCCCTACAGCAAGTTCGCATCAAACGAGATAGAGCTGATACCACCAGTGTGGCCCTTCGCTCGATGGGGTATTGACATTGTCGGCCCGCTACCGACGGCACCCGGGAATTACACTCACGCTGTAGTGGCGGTCGAATACTTCTCCAAATGGGTTGAAGCGAAGCCATTGTTGAGCATTACTTCGGCCACAATACAGAAGTTCTTCTGGCAGAACATCGTGTGCCGCTTCGGTGTGCCGCACGAAGTCACCGTCGACAACGGCAAACAATTTGACAGCACCGACTTCAAGGAATTCTGTACGTATCTGGGGACCAAGCTGTGCTTCGCTTCGGTCTACCACCTGCAGTCCAATGGGGCAGTGGAGCGGGCAAATGGAGTCATCTTCGCCGGTATAAAAAAGAACATCACCGATCTGCCCAAGAGCAAGTGGTCCGAAGAGCTACCGAGGGTGATCTGGTCCCACAACACCACTACATCCAGGACCACTCAGTTCTCGCCATTCAAGTTGCTGTATGGAGAAGAAGCCATGTTGCCCGAAGAGCTGTGTCTGGGCACTTGGAGGGACACCCCCTCCAACGACGAAGACCTTAAAGCTTCAGTCCAGAATATTGAGGAGGTGCGCTTGCAAGCAGCAGTGAACCTGTCGTCTTATCAAGACGAGACCCAGAGGTGGAAAAACAAGAAGATCAGGCCGAAGATCCTACGGTCAGGGGACCTGGTGCTTCGTAAGGTGCCGAAAGGAAGCTGAAAGGCAAGATGCACGGGAAGTGGGAGGGCCCGTTCATAGAAACTGCTACGTCGAACGAAGCGGCGTTCAAGTTGCGCCGGTTGACTGGCGAAGAAGAGCCTTACACATGGAATGTGGATGTGCTTCAGAAGTACTTCGTCTGACGTCGCCATGACACTACAAGAAACTATTTAATCTGTGATGCTTTCTCCGCGACGTTTTCAGAAAACGTCACGAATGTGCATTGCAGCCCAAAACACTGCGACGATTTCTTTAATTCGTCGCGATTCTACGACGTATTCCTTTTTTTCGTCACGGATTTGCATCGAAGCCCAAAACACTGCGACGATTTGTTAAATTCGTCGCGATTCTACGACGTATTCCTTTTTTCGTCACAAACACCTGCGACGATTTGTTTAGTTTGTCGCGATTCTACGACGTATTCATATTTTTTCGTCACGGACGTGCATGGATGGATATTGAAGCCCAAACCATCACGACGATTTGTTAAATTCGTCGCAATACGGCCCACAACACCGTGACGTTTTTAGCGGATTCGTCGCGATCCGTAAAAAAACAACCACCTCACCAGCACCTAGGACCCACCCACACCCGCCACGCGGCGCCACCTCACCCAGGCGCCACGTCACCACCACGTGAGCGCCCAGGGCCCACCTCACTGCCATGCAGGCGCCACCTCACCCAGGCACCACCTCACCACCACGTGAGCGCCAAGGGCCCACCACACTGCCACGCAGGCGCCACCTCACCCAGGCGCCACGTCACCACCACGCGAGCCCCAGGGGGCCACCTCACTGCCACGCGGCGTCACCTCACCCGTGGCGCCACGTCACCACCACGTGAGCGCCGGGGCCCACCTCACTGCCACGCGGCGCCACCGCACCAAGGCCCCACGTCACCACCACGTGAGCGCCTCGGGCCCACCACACCGCCACGCGGCGCCACCTCACCCGGGCGCCACGTCGGCACCACGCGAGCGCCGGGGGCCCACCTCACCGCCATGCGAGCGCCACCTCACCCGGGCGCCATGTCACCACCACGTGAGCGCCGGGGCCCACCTCACCGCCACCCGGCGCCACCTCACCCGGGCGCCACGTCACCACCATGTGAGCGCCCGGGCCCACCACACCGCCACGCGGGCGCCACCTCACACGGGCGCCACGTCACCACCACGCGAGCGCCCGGGGGCCCACCTCACGCCACGCGGCGCCACGTCACCACCACGCGAACGCCAGGGGCCCACCTCACTGCCACGTAGGCGTCACCTCACCCAGGTGCCACGTCACCACCACGCGAGCACCAGGGGCCCACCACACTGCCACGCGAGCGCCACCTCACCCAGGCGCCACGTCACCACCACGCGAGCGCCAGGGGCCCACCACATTGCCACGCAGGCGCCACGTCACCACCACGCGAGCGCCGGGGGCCCACCTCCCGCCACGCGAGCGCCACCTCACCCGGGTGCCACGTGACCACCACGTGAGTGCCGGGGCCCACCTCACCGCCGCGCGGGGCGCCACCTCACCCGGGCGCCACGTCACCACCACGTGAGCGCCCAGGGCCCACCTCACTGCCACGCAGGTGCCACCTCACCCAGGCGCCATGTCACCACCACGTGAGCGCCCCGGGCCCACCACACTGCCACCCAGGCGCCACGTCACCACCACGCGAGCGCTAGGGGCCCACCTCATTGCCACGCAGGCGCCACCTCATCTAGGTGCCACGTCACCACCACGTGGTAGAAAATGATTTTAGAAAATTTAAGAAAAAAAGAATCATCGAATTTGGAGTTAGTATGAGGCAGAAAAATTAGTTACAAGTTTTAGTCAAAGATTAAAAAGAGAAAACACACTTGTTCATCTCAGTTCATAGCAATTGCAATTTCTGTTTTTAATCTTCGGATAAAATTTGTAAACTGCTTTTCTTCCTCATACGAACTCCAAATTGATTGATTCTTTTTCCTAATTTTTTCTAAAATCGAGATGTTTTACTCAGTGCCATTTGTTTGTATCTTAATTACTATTTCTTGGTTGCTTTTCATACAACATAACTTTTCCAACTAAAAAGAGAATATAAAAAACATGTTTTTTCATAATAATTGCTAATATAACTTAATATTCTCTAATGTTATGGTCAACATGAGATGGCGTCAAAAATTGAGGTGCATACAAGTTTGGTCACGTTATTAGTTGTTCAAATCTCAAAGTTTGTTTTCAATTGTACGAAACTATATGAGTCTTGTGTCCTACTTGTGAACATCTATAATCTCACTTTATCAAAACCATATGAATTTTTTATAGGAGCATTATACGCTTAAAATATGGTTTCATGTCAATTTATAGAATGTTTTGAACAAATTTAAGTATCATTAATATTATTTTACAACAAGGTGACTAGTAGAAGTTCGAGTTTTTCCTACAAGTCAATTGAAGTTTTCGTCAATATCCTACATGTGGCCTAGAATGGACCATAGAAGTCTAATTATGATTTTTGTGAAATTTTTCCAATCCTATTGGAGGTACACATAGTTCAAATTGTAATTATTTTCTTATTTCAAATAATGAAAAAAGAAAAAGAAAAAATAAGCAGGGGAGAAATGTAACAGGCCCGTTTAAGCCCAAAACAGCCCAATCATTGTAGATCGTTCATCTGCGAACGGACGGCTAAAATTGCGTTTGCTTCGTATAAAAGGATCTCCAAACCCTATTCGGTTGCCTCCCCCTCCCCTCAACCTTTTCCCGCCGCCCACTCCCTCTCCTCCTCGCCCCTCCCTCTCCCTCCTCAGATCCACTGCGCATGGAGCAGATGCAACCCCTCACGGACCCTAGCCAGCGGACGCCACCGCCCCCAGCCTCCTCCCCGCCCCCATCTCCACCTCCATGTCCAACCAAATCAATCGATCCCCACCCAACCCAACCAAATCGAGGGAGCAAACCCTAACCATACCACCATGTCCGGCGCCCGCATCTCCCTTTCCTCCACCGGTGTGTGTGATCCATGAGTATGGAATGCCAGTGTCCCCCCCCCCCCCGGCGGCGAGCCTGCGCGGCTTCCTAGACGCGCACTTCGCCTCCCCCGACGACCTCGCCGCCGCGCAGGCTGTCGGTGCGGAATATGGTCCCGACACTAACCAGTAGATAGCACCTAGGTCTATCCCTCAATGGTCGATGCCAAGCAACAAATGACACAAGGTTTTATCCTGGTTCCGGCCGAGGGGGCCGTACGTCCCGGCGGGGGTTGTGCTCGTGGCACTATATTGCTCAGCACCGGGGGTGCTTGTAGTGGGGCAAATACAAGCAAGGCGGGAGAGGAAGCGTGGCTTCCAAGTCCCTGGTGGAGTGGCTGGAGATGTTGTGGGAGAATAAGAGAGTGAGTGCACGGTGTGTTGTGTTGAACTGAACCTCTCTCCCCGCGGCTGGGGGCTCGCCTCCCCTTTTATAGGCCAAGGGGGCGGCGAGTTACATGCACGCCGCGCTATCCAGCTGCGTGGGGGTGCACGTCGTGCTATGCCGTAGAGTGGGCGGCCGTCCGGGCGATCTTCGCTGCGGTCCGGCCATGATGACCTACCCCGTACCCGAACAGTGGCGGTTCGAGGGTAGGAGGGCGGCAGATGGTGGTGGTGTCTTCTGATAGGCTTCGAGGGAGGTGCTGATGACGGCTGGTACGGGGCACAGGAGCAGGCCGAACGGCGTTCCTTCCCAATGCGCTCCGCGGTAGCGGAGTGGTTGCTACAGCGCCCGGGCGTGCGCCTGCGGTGTCGGGCGTGCGCGCATACGCGTGGGTACGGCGGCCGCGCCGTTGCGGTGGCCGGGATGGCCATCCACCGGCCTAGCGCCCCCCCACCTAACACCGTAGGGTCATGGGAAAGTGAAATCGAGGGTGCGCCCGCCCCCCTTCGAGGGTCGGGCGCGTTAGCCGACCTTGTAGTGCGCGCTCGGTGTCACGGGACCGACACCGGCCGTACGCGCGGTCCATCTCCACGGTGGCGGGGATGGGCTCCTCCCCGGGGAGTTGGTGCGGCGGCACCGGGGTGCGAGCCCCGGCGCATGATGGCTCCGTCTGCGGCGTCGGGGCGTTAAATGCCCGTGTACGGGACCGGCGCACGCGTGCGGGGCGCCCGTGAGCGTGGCGGGCCCCGACCGAGGGCGGAGCAAACCCTCGAGCGAGACGAGACCCGCTCGAGGGGGGCGAGCCCTCGAGCGGGGCGGGACCGCTCGAGGGAAGAGTTGCCCCTCGAACGGTGCGGAGCCCGCTCGAGGAGGAGCGCGCCCTCGAGCAAGGCGGAACCTGCTCGAGGGGTCTTCTAAGCGGGCCGTCTTGGTGGGCCGCCGGAGTCCTGCCGCACAGGCCATGTCCTGCACGGTTAGTTACCTGCATGGTCAGGCTTAGCGTGTTTCGATGCCGAGATTTAGGTGAGGGTTTCCCCCCATCGTTTAAGGGGACCCCTAGGGGCGGTCCCCGACGCAGCCCCCGAGCATCTGCGGGTTTGCCATTGAGGCTCCCGCAGATGCTGGAACCTACGATAGGACGTTCTTCCCTCCTTGTTTGCGAACGCTTTCCGTGGGACCGCGTCAGCGGACCCGCGGGTCTAGCCCCGAAGCCTGCAGAGTGTGGGTTCTTCTGCGAGGGGGTTGACCGCGAGAACTTTGGTCGAAAGGCGTGGCACATATGCCAACCGGCATCGGCGGTGTTTCAGCCGGCTTCGGGGGTGCACGCTCCCCTGTCACTGTCTCCGGCGGGTGCAATTTCAAGGAGGTGTAGCCGTGCGTCAAGCCCCCGAGCCTTGGCCCGTTCGAGGCGATCGGGTCGAGCCTGACGACTTGTTTTTTAACGCGCCCTCGCCGTCCCTCCGCGGGACGGAGGGTGAGGTCTCCACGACTCCCATCGAGCGGGTCGCGAATCGCGGATTCCTCGTCGAGCTGCTAGCGGGTGGTTCAAGTGGACGCCCATGCCCCGTTCGATAAGGGTAGGCTGCGCGGTCCGGAGACACGTCCATGGAAGCGCTTGCGTGGGTCTGCTAGGTGGGGCTCGGTCCCGTTCGCTAGGGACCGAGGGCGCGGAAGCTCTCCCTCGGTGGGATCCCCCCGGCTAGCTGCCCTCGCTGGCTCTCGAACACGACATGTGGGGCACCCTCGAGCCAACGGGCTCGAGGAACGGCTCGAATGCGCGTGCCCTCGTCGTCCCTAACTCTGTGGTCTGAGGCGCCTGTTCGAACCCGTCGAGGGTCAGGCTTCGAACCTCTGATCAGTAAGGCCGTGCGGGGCCGTGTCTGGACAGCCCCGTCTTTTCACGTTTGCGGCCGTCGAGGGGTCTGGGCGTGCCGACCCTCGAGGTGCTGGTTGGTGGCACAGCGTATGTGCTTTCTTTTTAGAGGGTTGACATCATCTCGAGCCAAGGGTCATGCCACTCGAGGGTTTTACGTGGCATGGGTGCCCGCGGTTGCCTGCTCTACACCGAGCGAGGGTCCCGACGGCCTTCTCACGTTGATATCCCGTCGAGGGTCGCCTTTGCTTTGAGCCGAGGGTCATGCTTCTCGAGGGTTTTGCGTGGCATGGGTGCCCGCGGTCGCCTGCTCTACACCGAGCAGGTCCCGGGCGGCCTTCTCACGCTGATATCCCATCGAGGGTCGCCTTTGCTTCGAGCCGGGGGTCCGCCCCGCTCGAGGGTGCTCCTTGCTTGGCAAGGGACCCGGGCATTTAAATGCCTCGCGGTCGTGGCCGCGGGTTTGCAGCGCGGGCGCGCCTTTTCGAGTGCGCGCGCCCACGCGCGCGCGTAGTGGGCGGCGCGGCGGGCGGACGTGACGGTTTTGCCTCGGTTCTCGCCGGTCTTTGCCGTAATGATGACCCGCTGCGGTGTTTTAGCCGCCGCGGTCGTGGTGGGGCCCATCCATCGACGCGATGGGAAGATTCCCTGCAAGTATGCTAGTCGGGGCGTCCGCTCCGGAGAGCTCGCCCGTCGGCCTATAAAACTGCGGGGAAGAAGGGACGGCGGTTTTTTACCTTAGCTTCTCACCGTTTTCAGTCCTCTGCCCCTTCGCCTTCGTCTTGCTCTTGCCACCGCGCGGGCTCGCTGTTAAAGCTTTTTCCTCCGTTTCCTCGTCCTCCGCCTTCGCATTCCTCCGTTCCTCCTCATGGCGCCGCCTCAGCTCCCCGTTAAGATCCTGGAGCCGTACGCCTGGGAGAGGTCGACGGTGACCCGGCTCACCCTTGGCGAGCTGGTCGCCGTCGGCCAGCTGTCGGCCAACGAAGACGGGCGCCCGGCGGAGTGGATCGTGCCGCCGGCGGCGCACCATGAGCCCAACCCACCGGAGGGCTACGTGGTGAGCTTCCTCCGCTCCACGAGCGTGGCTTCAACGCGCCGGCAAGCACCTTCATGCGGGCGATGTGCCACTACTACGGGGTGGAGCTGCACAACTTCGCCCCCAACGCGATCTCGCGAGCGGCCACGTTCGTGGGCGTCCGCGAAGGACTCGGGGATCCCGATCCAGCGGGATCTTTGGGTTCACCTTTTCCGCGGGGAGCTCATCACGCAGCCCACGTCGGAGCGAGGACCCGCCGCGCGGTGCGCGCCGGCGGGATGTCGCTCGCCCTGCGGGGGCAGCTCAAGGATTTCTACATCCCCTGCACCATGACGACGAACAACGCCGGCTGGGAGCGGGGATGGTTCTACCTGCGCAACGCCGAGCCCGGCCTCCCCCCCTACACCGGCCGGGTGTTCAAGGAGAGGCCTGCCTCCTGGGGCTATGGGGTGTCCTCGCCCCAGCATCGGGCGCGGCAGGAGTCCGTCCTCGCCGCCTGCAGCCGGCGGCGGCGAAGCACGGGCTGAACGCGATGGGCGTCCTTGCCTTCCTCCACCATCGGCGGATCGTGCCGTTGATGGAAAGGCCGCTCTGCATCTTCGAGATGACAGAGGCGGCCAACCCCGTCGACTCGGCAAGGTCGCGGATGCTCCCGACGCCCCTCGAGCGGCCGTACGCGCTCACACGGGCGCGGAGCGCCGTCGACACCCGGATGCCGCCGCCTGCGGGGCGGACCCCGTGGGACATCGAGATGCTCCCCATCGGCCCGTTGGTGAGTGTGGTTCTCGATCTCGTTTTGGTTCCTTAGCGTTGCCTTTGCCTCCTGACACGCCCTCGTTGCTCCTGTGTGCAGCTGGTGAAGTTCAACATCGCCATGTCCGTTCCGCCCACCCCCGACTCCCGTGCGCTCGGCCGGGCGGCGCAGCGGGGCGGCGAGGAGCGGGCGGCGCGCAAGAGGGAGCACGCCGGGGCGTCGTCAAGCGCGCGCGCGACCGGCGGGCCGCGGAGTACGGCGGCGCGAGGAGGGCGGGGGCTCTCTTCCCCCGAATATCGAGGAGCCCTCGTCTTCGGACGAGGACGAGGAGGAAGAGGGCGAAGGGAGGGCCCCTCTCGACGGTGGCGGCCTGCGCCCCGTCCGCCGGAACCCGCGCGGCGTCGGGGGCGGCTTCGTGCGGGGCGGGCGCACGGCGCCGCCGCCGCCGGCAATCGTTGCGGGGGCGGCACGCGCGCGGAGGTGCGGCGCGCGCCACGGAGGTGCGCGCGGCGGACGCGCGCCGTGCGCGCGCGTCAGCGTGCCCGCGCGCGCGGGGAGCGTGCCGCGCGCGCGGCGTCATCATCAAGGGGCGCGACGGCGGCGTGCTCGCGCGCGGACGAGCGTGCCCCGCGCGCGGTGGCGCCTTCGGGAGGTGCGGCGTCGGGCGCGCCCGCGCGCATGGGGGCGGGCGTGCCCGTGCGCGCGGCGGCGCCATCGGGAGGCGCTTCGGCGAGCGCGCGGCCGCCGCGCCGGCTTCGTCCGCAGAGGCCTCGAGGAAAAGGAAGCGGGCCTTTTCGTCTGCGAGGTAAGGAGCCTATCCTTTTTCGTTTGGTTTGGCTCGTCGATGACTAAGTGCTCTGACCCTCCGTTTGTTCCTGCGCAGGGCGGTGCCCACCGTTCCTCCTCTTGCACCAGCCAAGGTGCTGAGGACGGACGCATCGATCCCCACCCGGCGGCGCTCGTCGAGGGGGTCGCGCCCGGGGACAAGTACGGCGGCGGGCGCGAGCTCGCAAGACCCGGGGGGGGCCTCGAGGCCCGGCCGGCGGATCAACCCGCCGCGGCGCGGCCGGGGGCCGCCGGGGCGGCCGGCGGCGGTCGTCACGGAGACGCGGGCCGCGGCGGCGCGCGGCGGTGGAGGTGCGGCCGCGGTGGGCGCTGCTTGCGGAGGGAGATGGAGCGGGCGCAACCGCGGGAGCGCCCGCGGATGTGGCGGTACGGCCGGAGGTGGCGGCCACGGCGGCACAACGGGCGCCGATGGCCGCGGAGGCGCGGTGGAGGTGCGGCGGAGGGCGGCGCGAGCCGACCGCGCCCGCCGGCGATTTGCGGCGGAGGTGGTGGAGCTCTCGGATGACTCCCCGCCGCCCGGATGGAATCGATGGGCCGGCCGGCACACGAACTCCTCCGAGCCCCGGAGGGGGCCCTCGTGAGGCGGCACGAGGGTCACATGGTGGTGGGGGGCCGAGGACACGGTGTCGAGGCCTCGTCCTCCCACGCCGGCCGCCCGCCCGGGTGGAGGGGGCCGTGGAGGATCCCCCTCGCGTTCGCCGACGCCGGGGGGAGCAAGAGCTGCGGGGCGAGCTCCGAGCCATGGCGCCACGCTCAACCGCGCGCCCCGAACGAGGCGCCGCGGGTCCATGGCGGCCGGCCCGGGCTCGTCTTCCGGGTGAGCCATGGTTGCTCGCCCCTCTTCCCCTTTTTGTTTTCGCATGCTACATTCAAGTCTTGGCGCTTACGGGATTTGACGTGTGGATGCCGGGAGCTCGAGCGCCGCGCCCACGACAAATACGGCGCGTTCGACCGGGTGAACGCCGAAGCCCGCCGGCTCGGGAGCAATGCGGCGCTTTCGACGCGCTTGCGGACGCTCTTAGGGACGCCGAGACGGTGGTTGGCGTACGGGCCCGGCCCCGGCCTCGATGAGCTTCCCGAGAGCTCGAGGCGGGGACGCGGCGCGTCGCTCGAGCCTCGAGCGAGTCCGCGCGGCCCTCTTCGATCGCGACGAGGCGCCGTGGAATGCGCGCGCGGACACGGAGAAGACGCGGACGTTGGGCGCCAAGTGGGAGGCGGAGGTGGCCACCGCTCGCGCCGAAGCCGGGAGCTCCGCACGTCGCTCGAGGGGGCGCGGGCGCAACGGCGCCGGGCCGAGGAGCGGGCGCGCGGGTTGGAGCGAGCGCGCGGGGGAGGCGGACGACCCGAAGGCCGCCCTCGACGCCAAAGCCGCGGCCCTCGTCGTCGGCCGAGGAGCGGCTCCCGCAAGAGAGTGCCGCCCGCCAAGGGGCCGAGGGGCGGTTGCGGCGAGGGCGAGCCGCCCTCGTCGATGCCCGTGCGGCCGGAGCGGGAGCGCGCCGCCCACGAGGGGACGCGGAAGTCGTTGGAGGAGCGGAGCACCGCGCTCTCCAAAGTTGAGGACGAGGCGCTCGTGCTCGGCATCGGCAACGCCAACCAGAGCCGGCCCTCCGCGAGCGGGGGCAAAACCGTCCGGCGCCTCGAGCCGGCCGCTCGAGGCCGTGCGCCGGGACTTCGAGATGGGAGAGGAAGCAAGTCGAAGGTGAGCCGCCTGTCCGACTCTTGCTTGCTGGTTTTTTGTTTGGGAACTCGCATTCCCTTTTTCGATTGCTTCTTGTCTTGTCGATTCCAGGCTTGCGCACCGCCTTGGGGCACGGCGCCGCGCGGGCGAGGCGGCGCGAGGCTTCCTACGACTCCTCTGAGCGAGGAGTTGCGGAATTGCGCGATGCGGCCCTCGAGACTCCGCCACGTCGTCGAGGAGGGCGAGGCCCGGGCGGCGGCTCCTCGGCCGGCCGTCGCGTGCCCTCGGTGGCCATGTCACCGAGCGGATGCGCCGGGCGTTGCAGCTGGGGGTCCAGAAGGCCCTCGGAGTGGTGCGATCCCACTATGAGGTGAACTTCGAGGCGCTGGCGGAAGGCTACGTCGTGCCCGAGGGCGTCGAGGACGAGGTGGCCATGGAGCGCGCGGATGCGCTCGGCTGCCCGACGCGCCGGTCGCTCGCCGAGGCCTTCGAAGAATTCCTCTTCCGGACGCCGCCGATGCTTTCGCCGCTCCTCCCGCCCGAAAGCGAGTTGGGCGCTAGGCCCATTTTTTGTTTATGTGTATCGAAGTCGGCCTCGTGGCCTTTTGTAAACAAGTTGTTTCATGAACATGGGTATTTGATGTAAATGAAATCGTTTGTTTATTACGCTTTTTGTTTCTCCTTCTTCCTGAGTAGATTCTAGTTAGGGGAGTTCGATTTTCGCAAGGGGCCCGCTGGGTTGGAGGCGAGAGAGAAGGGCCATAGCCACGCGGCGTAGGCTATCTCTCGGCTCGCACGCTCCTTCCACCGTGCCGCTCGCGCCCGTTCGAATCGTGGCTCGAGGTTGAAGTAAGAACCAAACTTAGCGCGTGTGAGTTGTTTTTTTTTTACTTTTGCGCGAAAAAATGGGACCATTTTTGGGGGGGGGGGGGGTGCCCCCGCGCAAGAGCCCCCCGAGGGTAACTTGGGTTTCGGGGGAAAGCCGAGTTGCCCTTTTATTAGATTTGTAGTATTTACATAGTTGACACCAACCGGGGCGTTGGCCATGTGATTTTACAACGAAAGTACTTGGAAAATCCTAGCTAAGGGTAGAAGCGACGTAGGCGGTGGATGTTCCAAGCGTTGGTGAGCTCTTCACCGTCCTCGTTGGCCGGCCTTGTATGTGCCGGCTTGAGTACCTTCACCACGACGTAGGGTCCCTCCCATGGGGGGCGATAGCTTGTGGCGCCCTCGGTTGTCTTGGCGTAGCCTTAGGACCGGATCCCCTTCGCCGAAATCCCTCCGACGTATCTTGCGTGCTTGGTAACGTCGTAGGGACCGTTGATACCGGCGAGTGCATCAACGCCACGAGGCGTACTTCGTCCTGGGCGGGTCCGGCGAGTCCTCGCGGGCTCGCCGGTTAGCATCCTCGTCGTAGCCTCGGACCTTGGGCGACCCATATTCCGGAGTCCGTGGGGAGGACGGCCTCCGCGCCATGGACTAGGAAAAACGGGGTGAACCCGTGGCTGCCGCTTGGGGTGGTCCTTAGGCTCCACACGACCGCTTGGTAGTTCTTGGAGCCATTTTCGGCGGATTGTTGAGGCGGTCAAAAATTCGGGGCTTGAGGCCCTGTAGGATCATGCCGTTGGCACGCTCTACTTGGTCGTTGGTCTGTGGGTGTGCCACAGCCGCCCAATCCACACGGATGTGGAACTTATCACAAAACTCCAAGAACTTCCGGCCCGTGAACTGGGACCCGTTGTCTGTGATGATGGAGTTTGGCACTCCAAAGCGGTAGACGATGTCGGTGAAGAACGTGACCTCCTCGCTCGGCCCTTAAATTCGTGATGGGGCGTACCTCCACCCACTTGGAGAATTTGTCGATCGCGACTAGTAGGTGGGTGAAGCCTCCCGGCGCCTTCGCGGGGGCCCGACGATGTCCAACCCCCACACGGCGAACGGCCATGTCACGGGGATCGTTTGCAGGGCATGAGCGGGCAAGTTGGACTTGCGGGCGTAGAACTGGCACCCTTCGCAGGTGCGTACGATTTCGTTGGCGTCCGCGACCGCGGTAGGCCAATAGAAGCCTTGGCGGAACGCGTTGCCAACGAGGGCGCGCGGCGCAGCGTGGTGGCCACAGATCCCTGCGTGGATGTCTCGTAGGAGCTCGCGCCCTTCGGGAATGGGTATGCACCGCTGGAGGATGCCTGACGCGGCGCGCTTGTACAGCTCGCCGTCGACGAGGGTGAAGGATTTGGCCATCCTGGCGATGCGCCTGGCTGCGGCCCGGTCCGCGGGGAGTTCCCCTCGATCGATCCAGGCAATGTATTTTTCCCGCCAATCCGCTTGGACAGGAGCTGGCTCTATGTCCATCGCATCGTCTTCGATGGAGCCGTACCCTTCGAGAAGGGAGAGCACGTACGCTTCGTTCGAGGGGTCCTCATCCATGGGTTCCGCACCCGTTGGATTCGAGGGAGCCCCCGAGGGTCCACCGTCGCTCGAGGGGTAGGGTTCGAGGGCGACCGAGGGCTGCGCGATGTCGCGCGCGAAAACGTTCGGGGGAACAGTGATCCGCCCGGACGCGATCTTCGCCAACTCGTCTGCTTCCTCGTTGTACCGGCGGGGTACGTGATTAAGCTCGATGCCGTAGAACTTGTCTTCGAGGGCCCGTACGGCTTTGCAGTAGGCCTCCATCTTGTCGTCGTGGCAGCTCGCGTTCTTCATGACTTGATCGATTACGAGCTGCGAGTCCCCCCGCACGTCGAGGCGCTTGACGCCCAACTCAATGGCGATTTTGAGGCCGCAGAGGAGGGCCTCGTATTCTGCCATATTGTTGGATGCGGGGAAGTGGAGGCGCACTGCGTAGCGCATGTGCTCTCCGAGGGTGACACGAAGAGCGAGGCCCGCGCCCGCTCCTCGTCTTCATCACCGAGCCGTCGAAGAACGAGTCCGCATGCCCGCTGAATGCGAGGGGGCGGCAGCTGCGTGTCTGTCCACTCAGCGACGAAATCGGCTAAGATTTGCGATTTGATGGCCTTACGCGGGGCGTAGGCGAGCGTCTCGCCCATCAACTCCACGGACCACTTGGCAATCCTGCCTGCCGCGTCGGGGTTGCGAATGATCTCTCCTAGCGGGAAGGAAGAGACCACCGTGACCGGGTGGGCCTCGAAGTAGTGGCGGAGCTTGCGCCGCGCGAGGACTACCGCGTACAACAGCACGGACACGGGGGTAGCGCGTCTTCGTATCCGACAGGACTTCGGCCCGATGTAGTAGGCGGCCTCGCACGGGCAAGGCGTGTCCCTCCTCCGTGCGCTCTACGACGATCACGGCGGCCGACCACACGGGTGGTTGCGGCCACGTAGAGCCGCGGGGGTTCGCCGTCTCGCGGCGGCGTGAGGATTGGAGCGTGCGTCAGAGACGCCTTCAGCTTGTCAAGCGCGTCCTGGGCCTCGGTGGTCCGGGAGAAGCGCTCGTGCTTCTTGATCGGCCGGTAGAGGGCGAGGCCCCTTCTCACCGAGCCTCGAGATGAAGCGGCTTAAGGCGGCGAGGCACCCCAACACCTTCGCACCCCTTTGAGGTCCCGAATTGGCCCATTCGCTCGAGGGCCGCGACCTTTTCGGGGATTGGCCTCGATTCCCCGGCGGGAGACGATGTATCCTAGGAGCATGCCCCGCGGCACTCCAAAGACACACTTTTCGGGGTTTAGCTTGACCCCGTTGGCCGTGGCGGTCGAACGCGACACCAAGGTCGTTAACCGGAGTCGTCGCTTCCTTCCGGTCTTGACGACGATGTCGTCCACGTAGGCTTCGACCGTCCGCCCGATGTGATCCCCAAAAACGTGCCGCATGCGGCGGCGATATGTTGCGCCCGCGTTTCGAGGCCGAAAGGCATCGTGACGTAACGAACGTCCCGAACGGTGTGATGAACGAAGTCGCGAGCTGGTCGGACTCCTTCATTTTTATTTGGTGATATCCCGAGTAGGCATCAAGGAAGCGAGTAGTTCACACCCGTGCTTGTTGAATCAACGATTTGATCTATACATGGCAAAGGGAAAGGAACTTTTGGACATGCTTTATTGAGACTAGTGTAGTCTATGCACATCCTCCACTTCCCATTTTTCTTTTTTACAAGCACAGGATTAGCTAGCCACGTAGGGTGGAACACTTCCTTGATGAACCCGGCCTCGAGGAGCTTTCGCGCTCCGCTCCGATCGCCCGTCGCCGCTCCTCGTCGAAGCGGCGCAGCCGCTGCCGCACGCCGCGGGCGTTTGGCGAGGATATCAAGGGAGTGCTCGGCGACCTCCCTCGGGATGCACGGCATGTCCGAGGGGCTCCACGCGAAGACGTCGGCGTTGGCGCGGAGGAAGTCGACGAGCACGCTTCCTATTTAGGGTCGAGGGTCGGCCGACCCTCAACGCCTTGCCCTCGGGGGCCGACGGGTCGAGGGGGACCCCTTTGGTTTGCTCGGCGGCCTCGAAGGTGCCGACGTGCTTGGTGGCGGAGGCCGAGGTCGTCATTGACCATCTTCTCCGGCGTGTTCACCGGCGCTTCATCCCGGCGCTAGTGCCTCTGCATGTTCCACGCACTCGACGTCGCAGTCGAATGCGTGCTCGATCGACGACCCGACGGTGATGACGCCGTTTGGACCCGGCATCTTCATCTTCGGTACGTGTAGTTGGGGACCGCCATGAATTTGGCATAGCAAGGTCGCCCAAGTATGGCATGGTAGGCCCCTTTGAATCCCACCACCTCGAAGGTGAGGGTTTCCTTGCGGAAATTCTTGGGGGTACCAAACGGACGGCGGATCGATGCGCCCGAGTGGTTGGACACCGCTTGCGGGCGCGATGCCGGTGAAACGGCTTCGTGCCGGGGCCGCGGCCCGGTCCGGTCCGATCCCCATCGGGCGCAAAGTATGCGCGAAGAGGATATTGAGGCTACGCCTCCGTCCATAAGGACCTTCGAAAACCGGGCGTTCCCAATGATGGGATCGACCACCGGCGGCGATCGGCCGGGTTCGGAATGCGGTTTGGGTGGTCGTCCCGGCTAAAGGTGATGGCATCCTTCGACCAGTTGAGGAAGGCCGGAGGCGCCCTTTCTGCAGCGAGGACTTCATGCCGCTCCTTTATGCGCTGCCGGGTCGACATGTCGACGGTAGGTCCCCCAAAGATGAGGAACACGTTTTCGACAGCGGGGAAGCCACCCGCGTCGCCATCGCCTCCATCTTTCTTGGCCTCTGCCTCCTTCGCGGCGGCACGGCCGTAGAACTTCTTGAGCATGTCGCATTGCTCAAGAGTGTGGTTCACGGGAGTCTTGTGGTAGGGGCATGGCTTTTTCATCATGTCGTCAAACACCCCGGGCCTCGAGGGGCCGGTCGAGGGCCCCGTCGAGCCGGGTCGACAGCGAGGGCCTCGGCGTTGCCGCCGTTGCGCCCCTGCTCGCGCGCCTCGCGGCGCGGCTTCTTCCCCTTCTTGCCCCGCTTGTCGTTGCGGCGCGGCTCCTTGGACCCGCTGCCCTCCGCGGGCGCGTCCTCGGAGCGCTTGCCCTTCTTGCCGTCGAAAATCGCCCCCACGGCCTCCTCTCCGGAGGCGAAGCTGGTGGCGATGTCGAACAGCTCGTTTGAGTCCGTAGGCGGGCTGCGTCCCAGCTCGCGCACGAGGTCCCGGCACGTGGTGCCCTCGAGGAACGCGTGCACGATCTCGGACTGCGCCACGCTGGGGAGCTCCGTGCAGCGCTTGGAGAAGCGCCGTATGAAGTCCCGCAGCGACTCGCCGGGCTTCGCGTGCGGGGAGCGCGAGGTCCCGGGGAGTTCCGGGGCGCACGTACGTGCCACGGAAGTTGCCCACAAACGTGTGGACTAGATCGTCCCGAGTTATGGATGCGGGCCGGCGGGCAAGTGCTCGAGCCATGTCGGGCCGCGTCGCCCGGATGCGGGGGGCAAGTTGCGGATGATCACTTCGTCGGCGGTGGCCCCGCCCGGGCCGACGAGCTAGGCGGTAGTCATTGAGCCGGACGTGGGGGTCCGTCTCCCCCGTTGTATTTGACGATTGTCGAGGGGGCGACGGAAGCGGCGGGGGAACGCCGCCGTGCGGATCTCCCCGGCCCGAACACACGGGTGCCGGGGGCTCCGGTGTCGGGGAGCGATCCTCACCGCTATCGTAGCGTCCACCCCTTCGAGGGTGGTAGCCCCTTGCCGCACGCGCGTCCGCCTTGCTGGTGCGCCGGGCGTTGATGACGTTGCGGGCGTCGCCATCCAGTGCCCTGCGCGTGTCAAGGAGTCATTCCTTGGGCGGGCGTGCGTCCCCGGTCGGCGGGTTGGCTGCGTGCACCGAGGGTTCGCCTCTCGGTGCGGCTTCATCGCCCCGCGCATCCCCCCCGTTGACGAATGCGTGAGGCCGAGCTCTCGGCCCGTTGGACGGCCGCTTG
Organism: Cenchrus americanus; assembly: GCA_947561735.1. NCBI lineage: Eukaryota > Viridiplantae > Streptophyta > Magnoliopsida > Poales > Poaceae > Cenchrus > Cenchrus americanus. The sequence goes on along the minus strand of OX387245.1, from coordinate 62,042,708 downwards.
CTCGATGAGAGTTTGCACCTCGCGGTGCATATCTCGAGCCTCGGGGGTCGAGGGGTGCCGGCATGGCCCGCGGCGGCGTCGCGGCGGCGACGAGCTTCGGCTTGCTCGTGGCGGGACGTCCGCGTTGTCCGCGTTGGGGGCGGTGTTGAGGCGGTCGCGGACTTGTCGGCCCGGCTCCCGCGCGCGTTTGCCGCGCGCGGAGGCCTCTCCGGCCATCGAGGCACGGAGTAGCCGTCCGTCCGGTATTCCTCGCCGGCTTGGCCTCGAGATCGCGGGCTTGGGCCGGTGTGCGTCGACGTCGGCCCCGGCGGGGGCACTCGGCCCCCGCGGCCGGGCGTGCGGCGATCCCCCGGGCGGCGTGACTTCCCCCGTCTCCGGCGCCCCGCCGCACCGGCGGCGTTGGCCGGGGTCGGCGGTGATGACGGCGCAACACTCCCGCGTGGGGTCGTAGCTCCCGTGCCGGAGTCGTCGGAGCAGCCAAACCAGTAGTCCGTGGCGTCGAGGAAGCGCCTGAACGCGGCCGGGTCGGCACGCGGAGAAGTCCCACTCCGCGTACCCATGGCGGTTGGCGGGTGGCATCGTGTCGACGGAGCCCAGGGACGACTCATCCGCTGCTGAGGTGCCTGGGTCCCTGGCGACGAAGACGTGGCGGCCAGGCGGAACCCTGCGCATTGTCGTGTTGACGTTGGCGTTGTAGGCCGTCGTGGTGCCACGCAGCCCGATGGGGACGCGTGGTCCGGAGACCGCACGCGGTCCCGCTGGGGCGGTGGCGGCCGTTGTGACGGAGGGCCCACCGCGTTGGGCGGCGGCGCGCTCGGCTCCCGCCGCCGCTCGGACCGCGCCCGGCGTGAGCGTAGCCCGGGCGGCGACGGCGTCGCGGCGTCGACGGGCCCGCGGCATCCGTGCTCGCGGGCGTCCGCGCCGGTGTCGTGCGTGCGGCGGAGACCAGGGCGGACCTGGCCTGGCGCTGCGCGCGAAGCTCCTCACGATTGGTGAGGCGCATGAGATAGCCGTTCCCTGTGGCCTGGAAGTTCAGGTCCCCGAAGCGGATCTCGAACCCGGCCGGGAGAGGGTCCGAGCTACCCATGTTGTAGCGCGTAGCGCGGTACTCAGTGCGGATCACCATGGAGGGAGTTGGTGAAACGACCTTAGGCGCTCGCGTGCCCCACGGTGGGCGCCAACTGTCGGTGCGGAATATGGTCCCGACACTAACCAGTAGATAGCGCCTAGGTCTATCCCTCAATGGTCGATGCCAAGCAACAAATGACACAAGGTTTTATCCTGGTTCCGGCCGAGGGGGCCGTACGTCCAGCAGGGTTGTGCTCGTGGCACTATATTGCTCAGCACCGGGGGTGCTTGTAGTGGGGCAAATACAAGCAAGGCGGGAGAGGAAGCGTGGCTTCCAAGTCCCTGGTGGAGTGGATGAAGACGTTGTGGGAGAATAAGAGAGTGAGTGCACGGTGTGTTGTGTTGAACTGACTTCTCCCCCCGCGGCTGGGGGCTCGCCTCCCCTTTTATAGGCCAAGGGGGCGGCGAGTTACATGCACGCCGCGCTATCCAGCTACGTGGGGGTGCACGTCGTGCTATGCCGTAGAGTGGGCGGCCGTCCGGGCGATCTTCGCTGCGGTCCGGCCATGATGACCTACCCCGTACCCGAACAGTGGCGGTTCGAGGGTAGGAGGGCGGCAGATGGTGGTGGCGTCTTCTGATAGGCTTCGAGGGAGGTGCTGATGACGGGCCGGTACGGGGCACGGGAGCGAGGCGAACGGCGTTCCTTCCCAATGCGCTCCGCGGTAGCGGAGTGGTTGCTACGAGCGCCGGGCGTGCGCTTGCGGTGTCGGGCGTGCGCCTGTACGCGTGGGTACGGCGGCCGTGCCGTTACAATGACCGGGATGGCCATCCACCGGCCTAGCGCCCCCCCACCTAACCTGTAGGGTCATGGGAAAGTGAAATCGAGGGTGCGCCCGGCCCCCCTTCGAGGGTCGGGCGTGTTAGCCGTACAGTAGTGCGCGCTCGGTGTCACGGGACTGACACCGGCCGTACCGCGCAGTCCATCTCCACAGTGGCGGGGATGGGCTCCTCCCTGGGGAGTTGGTGCGGCGGCACCGGGGTGCGAGCCCCGGGCGCATGATGGCTCCGTCCTGCGGCGTCAGGGCGTTAAATGCCCGTGTACGGGACCGGCGCACGCGTGCGGGGCGCCCGTGAGCGTGGCGGGCCCCCGACCGAGGGCGGAGCGGACCCTCGAGCGAGACGAGACCCGCTCGAGGGGGGGCGAGCCCTCGAGCGGGGGCGCGGACCGCTCGAGGGAAGAGTTGCCCCTCGAACGGTGCGGAGCCCGCTCGAGGAGGAGCGCGCCCTCGAGCAAGGCGGAACTCTGCTCGAGGGGTCTTCTAAGCGGGCCGTCTTGGTGGGCCGCCGGAGTCCCGCCGCACGTGCCATGTCCTCGCACGGTTAGTTACCCGCATGGTCGGGCTTAGCATGTTTCGATGCCGAGATTTAGGTGAGGGTTTCCCCCACCGTTTAAGGGGACCCCTAGGGCGGTCCCCGACACCGGCGCTCGCCGAGCCGCTGCGCGCGCGAGTGCGCCGAGCTCCGCGCATCCCTCCGCCGCCTCGAGGCGCGGCTCGCCGCCGCGGCCGCGTCATGGCTCGCGCGCGCTCGCGGGGCCCGCTCCGCCCTCCGCCTCGTCTCGGTGCGGGCGTTGGGCATGAGCGGCCTCGCGGACCCCGGCGACGGCGGCGCGGGCGGTGGCGGCGCCTCGGAAGACGCCGGCGTTGCGGCCCGGCACCTCGCGGCGCGGGTAGCGGTGAGCGCGGCGAGGCAACGTGAGGTGTTGACGATGGGGTGGCCCGCCAGGGACGGGTCCGTGAGAAGGAAGCTCCCCGGGAGCTCGTCCAGCGCCTCCAGCACCCAGTCTGAGTACCGCGCCGTCAGCGACGACGCGAGGCGGCTGTGCTCGGGGCGTTTTTTTCCTCTTATTATTATTTGTTTGTTTCGTGTGAGTTCTGAATTTCTGTTTGGCTTTTGCAGTAGCTCTGAAACGAACTGCTGCTCTCGAGTGGTCACATTGCTGGTACTTGCGTCGTCCATTCATTTATTTCTTCATATGTTTGCCTGATTCTACTGATGAAGTACTCTAACATGGAGCATCTGATTCCCATTCATCAGGGTACGGTGGTGATGTGTGGTTCCCCCAGCCGGCACCCAAGGATCACCCCTGGCGCTACATGCCTAACCATGCCATGACCCCTCACATCTCTGGGACTACAATTGATTCTCAGGTACTAAAGCAAGGCAGCCAGCACTCGAGAATTCATGAGTACTGGTGCCAAATTTCTTGTTAGAATGGCAATCATGTTAAGGACTACAAAGAATAAATCGTACCGAGAACTTGAGTTAAATTATGAATATATCTAACTAAAGCGAGTTGCCACACATGCATCGGACCATTTCTGCTCGGTGACATCACGTAATAAGATTGTAAGATTCGGGTTCCATATTCTGCCTACCTACGTTCACGTTGATGACAAGTTCAGTGCATGCGTACCATACAGACTATATATATGCAGTTATGCACCACATATATATGCTCACCCACATGGCCGTCACGCCCCTCGACCACGTCAAGTGCAACATGCAGGTTTGTGGTTTGTGCTGGGTGGCTGTGGATTGTTGAGGTAGATCCAGCAATTTTACTCCTGGATTATAAGAGTCAGTCTCAGTTCATTTTTTTCCTCTCCTCTGAATAATATTGATGTATGCATGATAGTAACAGTTAGAAGTGTTCATCAGGCAAAGTGAAATGCCTGGGGCGAGATGCTAATTAAAATCAATCAAAAAGCTAAGGTTGATCCGACGAACCCTTTTCTTTCGTTCTAGACTAGGATAGCGAACACTCCTACATTTGGCTTGTTGCGTCACCAATTTAATGGCAACAAACACAAGAGCCGGCTTTCGGAAAAGGGGCATGATGTGTGTTCGGTTCGATCTAGTGGATGGATAGCAACCTCAAATATAATTGGTTAGTCGGTGATTGGATGTTGACACACCGATCAATTTGTTAATGAATGTTTGCCATATGAAATGGATAAAGTAACCTAGTAAATGGCGGTCCTCCGCCTTTTATTTCGGAAAGAAAGAAAGAACTGAACATAGAGGTTTACATATTTAGTACTAGGTTAGTTAGTATCACACGAAGTTCAGTCTTTGCACGACTCTCTGCATATTCGATGAAAAAAGTACACTATTATTACCTTGTTCTCAATCACTTTTACTGATTCCGTCAACTTATGGGCTTAGTTTAAGTGTACTTGTTTTGTTGTGAATTTCTTGTTGGGTTCATGAACTTGTTATTGATTGTAGAGACACTGTAGTTTTCTCTCGGCCGGGGGTAAGTGGATTAATCATGTGATTAGGCCATTAGCATGTCAATACTGAACACACTAGTAGGATCATCTAAATTACTGCTCATCTAAATTCCGTCTTCAGGTGTTAAAAGTAACCATGTTGGCAGAAGTGATCACTCTTAATCCATTAGCATGTTAACTGAGCTACCAACTGAGCAGTTGTTTTTATATCTGTACTCTGTAGATATCATGTGGCGTTGTTACATCTTCATTTCTTGTACGAAATTAGGAACTAACCTGAGATCTAGAGATCTTATCATGCATTATACTGTTTCTTATAAATTTTCTACCGGTTCATGAATAATTCTTAGTTCGATAACTTTCCTACTACAGCCAACCCATGTAGAAAATGTTTTTTTGTCTGTGCTGCCCCCTTTTAACCACTTTGTGATTTCCCCCTCTTGCAATTTACTCTATATTACTTCACAGTTCATAGAGCGGGCGGGACTCCCTCAGTGGCAGGCCGCCCTGCGGCCAGGTGCGCGTCCTCGTCGTCGGCGACTCAGGTCAGTCAGTCTGTCCCTATCCGGGATAGCAGTAGCGATTCTTGCGTCGGTCGTATTTTCACGGGCTTGGCTTATTGGGATTTTAAATTTAGCGCGGCTGGATTATATTAGGATCAAGGGCCAATCAAGAGTTGGCACTCTAATTAGGGGATTCACTGATGTGTTCATGTAGTTTTCAGTGCATCTGGTGACTTCTTGCTTGTGATTTTACTCGATTGTTCTCACTTCCACACTAGACAGTGACACGTTCCGTGGATTATTCTGGTTTACTTAAATGAGCAAAGCTTGTAGCTAGCATATGCAACTGCCTAAAATAATGGCCACATTTACTATTTGGGGCAAGAATCAGAGCTTGTAGCTAGCATATGCAACTGCCTAAAATAATGGCCACATTTACTATTTGGGGCTAGAATCAGGAAAAGTAAATGGTGTGGTGCTGTGTTGTGCTTTGGAACAGAGCAATGCTTGCATCCAGAGATTGTAAAACACGTGCTTGTGATGAACTGAGACGTCATGCAGTCTACACTCATGACTCATGTATGCATCTGCTGGCAGCCAACATGCCAAGAATGATTTTGTATCCATGTCTGTTAAGATACAACACTGATGAGTGACGACTCTCTATTTTTTCTTGGCTCTCTCTGCTGCAGGCACGCTGACGGCGGGTTCGAGGGCGGTGCGGCGTCTGCCGGAGCCGAGAACGGTGGTTGCAAGTGCGGCTCCAACTGTCCCATGTCCTTTTGTCCATGAAGTAGTACATTTCTAACTACTAGCTACTCTACTTGGAGTATATTTGTATCTCAATGGGTTTGATTATTTATGATGCAAGCTTTTGTTCATAAAACATAGATTTTATTCCCAGTGCTCTTTATCTAGTGCCCCTGTAACTTGGTTGCTGATCTTAGGAGTATGTAGTACACGAGAGCTTTCATCTGAGTAACCACCTGAAATTTCAGTGATGCAAAGTATTTCTAAATTTGTAACAAAGTATGGTTGGGTTAGAATTTGCTAGTGTCATCTAACAAGTCCCAGGTGCAAGTCATTGCCATAAAGGCGATACACATGAGCTGGTCTTTGTCTTGAATGAAGGTTTAGGCATGCCTTGAAGGATGCACGATGTTTGTATTTGTTTGAGCCTCGACGGTGCGGCCGTGAAGATAGGGGATCTCCTCTACGTTAAGCACCATCTTTGCCGCCACCGGAGTTCGTGGCTTGCGGCTTGTTCAGACCCAACCTTGGCACTATTTTCTGTCGTTCCTCTCACACCATTCACTTCTGTTTTGATAATGTTAAGGCGATAAATAATGCAAACTAGAGGAGACCTTGTAAATTGATAATATTTGTTGTATGCTTCCCATGAGCCTAAACTAGTCATCTGCTCGCGAACTACACTTCAGAATCAATATAGACTTTAGACAAATATATTTGATTGTATATCAAATTATGCTACACTTCAAAATTATCCTATATTTGATTGTCTTTTCTAATTGGATTCTGTTTTCCTTTATTTCAGGATTTATACGAACTCGCAAGAAATCAGAGAAAAGAGTGGCAGAATAACAAAGAGGAAGGTGTAGTGTTTTAGGAATGGTAGACATCTGCCTCTATCTGATTGTGTTTGCTTGGTTTTTTTATTGCCCAGAGATTGTATCTGATTTGATGATGTAAGATCTGTTCATTGAATTTTGGTAAATGTGTTGGAAAAATGTACCCTCTGAAAATGGGCTAATTTTTCTAAATTTATGTTGGAATATAATTCTGAAATGGGCTGTGTTGGGCCAGAATTTGTATCTGCTGGGCTTAAAATTTTTGCCACGTCATCGTCCACATACGGTGCCAAGTCATCGTCCACGTAGGATGCCACGTCATCATCCACGTGGGATGCCACGTCATCGTCCACGTGGGATGCCACGTCATCGTCCACGTGGGATGCCACGTCATCGTCCACGTAGGATGCCACGTCATCGCCCACGTAGGATGCCACGTCATCATCCACGTAGGATGCCACAACTGCCATGTGTGTAGCAATCCGTGACGATTTTATTTTGTCACGGATAGTGAGCCATGGGTTGGGCTGCATGGGCCTTGGGCTACTCCGTGACGATTCAGATACGTCATGGATCGCGACGTTTATTAAGGGAACGTCGAGAGATTTAATCAATGACGCTCATTCCACCACGAAAATGTAAATCGTCGCGGATGCTGATTTGCGACGAATTTTATTTATTCCGTGACGGAATGGTTACGTCACGGATTAAATAGTTTCTTGTAGTGTGAGTGGCTGCTGTAGTTTGAGTTTTCAACAGTTCTTTTTCTCTTTCGTTGTGTCCACAAGTCTGTAATATATGTATATTAAGTAGGGGGGACGTACTGTTTTCCTCACGGGGGAGACTTCGTGGCTCCCTTCCGGACCCGCGAAGTGTGAGGTTTTTAACGAGGCGGACCCCTTGTATCATGTTTCTGACATGTAATATAAGTTAGTGTTCCCCCAACCCTTCGTGTCCAAGTTTTTTCTTCTCTCGAATATGCTTTCGCAACGTCGTCAAAGCTATGCTACCCCCTTGTGGGGCATAGTCTTCGAAGTGGCCTTCGGCGGGATAAGTGACGGCCCGGACTGCTTCGAGTGCGCGTGAGCCAAGGCTGTCACTTATCATCGTGGCCGAAGGTGAAGTCCGCTTGATGCGGTGTAAGGCCCCGATTTGGCCAGAGTAAGAGCATGCCCGGAGCGTGGCGTCGGTCCCGATTTGACCGAAGGTGAAGCCCGCTTGATGCGGTGTAAGGCCCCGATTTGGCCTGAGTAAGCGCACGCCTGGAGCGTGGCGTCGGTCCTGATTTGACTGAAGGTGAAGCCCGCTTGATGCGGTGTAAGGCCCCGATTTGGCCTGAGTAAGCACGCGCCTGGAGCGTGGCGTGGTCCCGATTTGACCGAAGAAGAAGTCCGCTTGATGCGGCGTGGAGGCCCCGATTTGGCCTGAGTAAGCACACGCCTGGAGCGTGGCGTCGGTTCCGATTTGACCGAAGGAGAAATCCGCTTGATGCGGCGTGAAGGCCACGATCTGGCCCGAGTAAACAGATGACGGGGGCGCTGCTTCGGTCCCGTTTCGACCGAAGGTGAAGCTCACTTGATGCGGTCTAAGGGCCACGATTTGGCCTGAGAAAACGCACGCCAGACGCGTTGCGTCGGTCCCGATACGAATGGTTTAGTCTTTATGTAAGAGCATCAGAGGTGATGCGATCGGTCCAGTCACGATCGAGGGGTTGGCACGGCAGCATTTCGTTTTGATACGCATAGGGGACAGCTCCGTTCGAGAGAGACGCAAGGATAGTGTCACCGGCCGGAGGCAGCACTACTCCTAGTAAAATTCACGATGACGGAGCAGAACGCAAATGCAGAAACGAAGGGAACAAATGATGGTCACAGACACCCTTGTTTTTTCTATTATCACGTATTGAATATACAATGTACTTCGGTACAATAATACAATATTACACTCTGACACAGTAACACAATCACAATACATTTCTTCACAAGCGTACATTTTACAAGTCAATTGGCGCCACGCCGCTCCAACGTGCCGCGAACACTTCCGGGGGGGAGTTCCAAAGTAAATCGCTTCAAGTCTTCATGGCAACTCATGGCGCGACGCGGAGCCACGACCAGTCAGCACCCCCGAGCGATCAATCTTCATTAAGTACGTCTTCACAGATCTCATCGATTAAACGAAGATATGCCGCGTCTATGATGTCCAACGCCATCTGCCGGAGCTCGCTGTCGGTAGGCATCCGCCCTGCGCCGAAGACGGGATCATAGTCAGTGCGCGGGCGACCACTCCGGCTCGGTCTTCGTAGCAACTAGATTGTCTGACGAGGTGTCAGGAATCAAATACAGATATTCGGGCGGTCCGAGGACCCCCTCTTCGATCGGCTCTGGTTTCGGAACGACCCCTTCGGGCACGAAGGGGTCCACTAAGTCTCGCTTAGCCGCCCTACGGGCGGCTCGTTCTCTAAGGATGGCCTCCCGGCGCGTGGGATCCTTCGAAAAATCCGCAAAGAAATGCTTAGCGGCTTCGTTGTGGAGATGGTAGCGTTTCGAGCGATACGATAAAAATTTTGAGTACGACACGCCTGGGTGACGTATACTAAATTTCGTCCACACGTTTGGCGCAACGAAAAAAGAGTTTAAGGTCAAAGGCGAATCGCTCGCACCTTCGGCTCTCTGCGCAGGCACCACCGAAGGAACCTGCGCAGAGATACCTTACATTAGCGTTTCTACACAATCACGGCTCCAGAAGGAAGCATTTTGTTTGTTTACAAGGTCAAGCTCAGTGGGCTTCAGACCTCAGCTTCTTCGGTGACGACCGTGGCCTCAGTTCGTGCAGCGGCTGAGGCGGCTGCAGGCTCCGCGGGGTCCTCGCGCCCGGGAGAGCTGGCGGCTAACAGTACGGCCTCAAGCTCCGCGATGTGCGCCGCCTCCGAAGCGTCTGCTCCGGCGTTCTCTTCGGTGATGACGGCGGCTGCGACGGCCTCGTCGGGCATGGGTGCAGAGTCAACCTCGGGGACAGAGGCGGCTCTGGGGGAGGCAGGCGCAGGAGGAGCGGCCCCCTCGGCGGCCTCGATGCGCTCAACTTCGACCGAAGGTCCTGTCGCCCTGTCCACGCGCTCATCTTCAGTCGTCGGCCCCGTCGTCTCTTCAGCAGCGCTGTTGACGGATAAAAGACGTATCCCTCTACGATCCGCAAGCGTACGGACCCCACACCTTTTTCACCACGGGATTCCCAAGGTTCTTGTCAATCCGCGGAGCAAGGGGATTACAAGCGTTCGATCAACAACGACACACTAGCTACTAAAACCCTAACTACTATTATACTACAAAACAACTAAACTACACTAGAGAAAATGATTAAGATATCAAGGTAGAAGACACTCGCCCACGGGTCTACGATACTAGAGCATGCAATCGCTTAAAGACATGAAAACCAATCTAATCTATCGGGGTTGTGACCACGGTTTCGCCCTTTCCCTCCTCTCGTACTGTCACTACGCGAAGGTATTCATGACTAGACCTTTGATGGACACGGCGTATTGAATGGATCCAAGGAAGCATTGAGGCCTATACTCCCTTTACGTCATGGTAGCGAACCTTAAGCATGAAAGTATATTCAACACAAGATGATAGATAGATAATCCGACAAAGTGCGATTACATCTCAATATCGATTACAACCCATGGACGAATGAGAAGATTACCCCATCAAGGTACTGATCATGGCACCGTTGATCATGGTTTCCCTTCCGCCGGTGTCTTCCTTCTTCTCCACGAGAGGGTGCTTCCTTCGAGGTGGTTGATCTCCCGCCGGAGATCCTCCACCTCTCTCTCTAGCTTGTGGATGGCCTTCTAGTGCGAATGACTCCTCTCTCTGGTGTTGGCGGCGCCTCGGGGGTTTTAGGGTTGAAGATCCTTCGAGGGCAAGGAAAACGGGACCGAACCGGTGCCGGAACTGGGCTGGGTCGGCCGGCCTGGGCCGGTCGGCCCAGGACCAATTCGGCCCGGTTCGGTCACCCCTTTTGCTCCGTGGGTCCTCGTGCACTTATGTACTTTGCCCTCTCCACTTGCATGATTTTGATGTTGTTATCCTCGTGTCCAAGATGGAGGCTCTCTTTGCATGAAGTTTGATCTTTTACGCTTCAATCCCCGGGGGTGTTCCTCGTAGCACTTCGGTCCTCACCACCATTGGAAGTGATTTCAGCAAGCTCATGAACACGAACAAGACTCCGTGAATGCTCCTTTGAACTTGTTGCGAATCCGTCCTTTATGTCCATGTTTTCCTACATAAACACAACACTTCCAAATGCATGCACAAAGATGAACTTGTCATATGATTAGTGTGCCTAGTGGCGGGTTAGTTCCATAATCAAATCCAAACCAAAGTGTAATGAACATGCTAGGTGAACCAAAATACACCGTCAACATCTCCCCCACACTTAGCTCTTGCTCGCCCTCGAGCAAGTACTCGTAAAAGAATTTCGTCCAAGGTGTGTAATCGTGTATCATGAATCCTCCTTCACAAGTTAGTCAATCCTTTCATCTTTAATACATAAACACAAAGTAATGATAATTAAACATAAACGTGGGCGTTTAGAATTTTTACCACGCCAAGTTTTATCCCACAACTCAAACTCTTCACTTGAAGTCTTCAATTTCGACCATGCTTACTCCTTTGCTTCCATCAGAGGGTTTTTATGGTTTTCAAAACAAAAATTCCTGCAACAAGTATTAGACAAAAAACCTTTCTCCAAGCTCTCTCAAGTCACTCATATGAAGTGGCTATCCTAACCAAATTTTATAAAATGCTCACCTCCCATTAATCTCTCATATATCACGTAAAGTGGAGCTATAGGTAGGGCTAGCGCAATCAACACAAGTATTGTCAAACCAAGAACTTCCTCTAATGGTTGTCTACCTTTCAAAGCCAATGATCATGAGAATTAACCATATGTAGGGATATCAAGGATGAGAAGATTTAGAATGGTGGACATGTGCAAGGGCAAAAGAAAATTGTGACTACAAGGCACCAATGATGTCCTCGTTGTCGGATTGCACATGGTTGGAAATAGAGTAAAAGTTTCGTCTCACAATCAACGTGACACCCTTCCTTACAATTTATTTTTTTTCTTTTCTTTCACTTGATCAATCCCTTTCATACCTTTATTGCTACCTCATCTTTTTCTCCTTTTCTCTTTCATTCACATATGTTTTTTTCTTTCTTTCTTTATTTTCCATACACATACTTTTTCTCTTTATTTTTCTCTCTCTTGACAACTTTTCAAAGCTTTCAATTCTCTCTTTCCTTGCATGCATACAATCTGAATTTTTAAATAAATCATGCTAGAGACGAGACGAAACTTTGAAAATAGGTTGTGTTCAAGGAATACGATGTACAAAAGAGATGTATAGGGTTGGGTATGGAATCCGGCGATGATCATGACTTTCATTGCGAAAGTCACGTACCGAATATATGACGAGGCTAGCAACAAAAGATAAGCACAAGGACATGATCATTTCTCGAAATTAAAACTCACCAAGAGAGAAAGGTCCTAGCCTAACTCATTATGCTAATCACACTTATGGTGGAGCGAAAAAAATAAACTTGGCTTTGGATAGGAATTTTTCTTACTCTCAACTTGGAAAAAGAGGTTTTGCTAACCTTTATTACAAGGGTTTTGAGATAATTTTCAGAACTGAAATCCTCCAATTTTTAGCATCGAACATAGCACAACTAACATGTGAAGCTCAAAATCGAAGTGCGGTATGGGTACTTTAAGTAGTAGCAATTCCACTAAGCACCACAGTAAACGTTTTTCAAACCACATACTTGTGTTCATATATCAAGAATCGAAGATTAAACAAACAAGTAAATAAAGATAAGAAATACATAAAACACAAAGATATATATAAAGACTCTTTTTATTTGATTTTCTTTGACTCAACACTAATTTAAGACACTTGCAAAAATTTTAAAACAGACTCAAAAACTAAAGACTCATTAAAAACACGACTCAAAAACTAAAGACTCATTAAAAACACTAAGACTCTCACACGAAGATTAAACCGAACCTAAACTCAAAGTTCAAAAGCTAAGGCTAGCGAGCTAGCTCTCCCCCACACTTATAACATACGACGTCCTCGTCGTATCTTACAAAAATCCTAAGGGGAAAACTAGATCTAGTGGTACTTCAAGCAAGTTTTGCACCACTTGCCTCTCAAGTTTCCAACCATGCCGAAAAGTTTGCGCACGTTGTGGTTAAGGAACTTGTAGTCGTCTTCAACTACGCGCTCCAAGTCCTCCATACGCTGCTTCATCGCTTCCATGGCTTGGAGACATTCGTCGGCCGACGTGTAGAGATCCGCGATGGATTGACCGCAAACTCGACAACACACCGGATGCAATCCGAAGGGGTCGTCGTCGCCATAATCTCCGCCGGTGTCACCACCGTCGTTGCCACCTCCATTGTCGTTGCCTTCGCCGCCGTCGGGGCCTTCGGGAGTCCTTTCCTTGGGCTGCTCATCCCAATCATCATCATCTCTACCGGTGGCCGCCCACGAGCTCGGGCTACGATCGTCGGAGTAGTCGCTATCCTCATAATCCTTAGGCTCTGGCGACACCTCCTTGTAATCTTTGCGCTTGATGCCTTGGAGGCGTGCCGACCTTCGGACGGATGTAGGGACCTTCTCTCCTTCGACGGGGTTGCGAGATGCAAGAGCTCCGGTCGGGACACGTCCTCCGCAACGGATGCGTGCGGTCCTCTTGACGGGTAGCTTGAGCTCGCATCGCATCGCCTCCTCCATCGATGGCTTCTTGTCTTCTAGCTTCAACTCTAAGCTCCTTGGGGGCACAATGGCTGCTACAAGGGTGCAACACATTGCTTGAAAGGTTTGATCCTCGAGCTCCCAATTCGGCCAAATAAATAGTCCTGAGAGGAAAGCCCTGGGAACCTTATTTTCCTTTTTTACACTTCCCTTAAAATTTTCTGACCAAACAAGGAAGTCAAAAAGGAGCAATCCGGGCGAAATTCGGCGTCATCAGACGTCGGGCCCCTCTGGGCCGGTCCGCCTGGGCCGGCGGCCCACCCCCCTCGGGGCCGGGCCGGTCCGGTTTTTTGCACACCGCCCTATTTTTTTCTTCCTTAGCCCATGAGAAAAGTTGGCCCAGTAAATATTTGCGAAAAACTCCAGAAAACTAAAAGAAAAATTATTTACAGAAGTTGATGCCTTGTTTTTCGTCCTAGGCGGGACGTTCGGGCTCTTCCTCCATGGTGAAGACGTCAACATGGTGAAGGGGGACGACATCGGGTTCGTAGTAAACCTTAAGCCGCTGTCCATTCACCACAAATTGTTCGCCATTTATATCCATAATGGTTACCGCTCCGTTGGAGAACACCGAATGCACAACATAAGGTCCGTCCCACTTGCTTTGCAATTTCCCCTTTCCGAAGGTTTTAAACCTCGAATTGTAGAGGAGGACCTTATCTCCTTCTTTAAATTCTTTTTTTCTTCAATCTTTTATCATACCACCTTTTGATTCTCTCCTTGTATATGCTTGCGTTTTCATAAGCTTTCAACCTCAACTCCTCTAGCTCGCTTATTTGAATTCTTCGTTTCACCACCGCGGCATCGAGATCAAGGTTCATCTCTTTAATCGCCCAATAGGCTTTATGTTCCAACTCAACCGGAAGGTGGCAAGCTTTTCCACAGACGAATTAATAAGGGGTCATACCTATCGGTGTTTTAAACGTCGTTCGATAAGCCCATAAAGCTCCGTCTAATTTCTTTGACCAATCCTTGCCTCCCTTCTCTATGGTTTTGTTGAGTATGCTTTTTAATTGCCTATTTGACGTCTCCGCTTGTCCGTTGGTTTGTGGGTGATAGGCCGTGGAGACCCTATGCTTAATTCCCAACTTGGACAAGCACTTTTTGAAGTTCTTCCCGGTGAAATGAGTTCCTCACGTTCTTCATCATAGTGATGGACTGCTCCGTGGAAGCTTTACGACATGGTATAGCCTCTACCCACTTGGATACATAATCAACCATGACTAGGATGTACTCGAATCCAAATGAGTTTTTAAAAGGCCCCATGAAGTCTATGCCCCATACATCGAATATGTCGATTTGCAAGTTGTATTTCAAAGGCATAGAATTTCTTTGAGAGATGTTTCCGATTCTTTGGCATTCGGGGCATGACGCAACATATCTTTTAGTATCTTCATGCATCTCCGGCCAATAGAATCCGCTCGACCATACTTTTGCTTCGGTTCGAAAATGGCTATAGTGTCCACCGTACTCCGCCGAGTGGCACTTTCTCAAAATCTCAACCCTCTCTTCCCTTGGCACACATCTTCTCATTACTCCATCATTGCCAAGTTTGAAGAGGTATGGTGCATCCCAAAAATATTTCTTACTTTCGGAGATTATCTTCCTTTGAGTGTTTTTATCTAGATGATCGAGGGGCATCTTTCGAATTGCTCGAATGATGTCGATCATCCAAGTATCTTTATCAAGCACTCTATAGAGGTGGTCATCTCTCATCTTATCTTCTATGGGCTCTTTATCATCTTGTCCACGATTCATCCTAAACAAATGATCGGCCACAACATTCTCCACCCCCTTTTTATCACGAATTTCAACATCAAACTCTTGGAGAAGAAGGATCCAACGAATCAAACGTGGTTTAGCTTCCTTCTTAGCCAAGAGATACTTGATAGCTGCGTGATCGGTGTAAACAATGACCTTCGAGTTCACGATGTAAGATCTGAATTTTTCGAAAGCGAATACTACCGCTAGCAACTCCTTTTCCGTAGTGGCATAATTTAATTGTGCCCCACTAAGAGTTTTGCTAGCGTAGTAAACGGCGTGAACTCGGCCTTCCTTTCTTTGACCCAAGACCGCGCCTACGGCGTAGTCACTTGCGTCACACATGATCTCGAAAGGTTGGCTCCAATCCGGAGGTTGGATGATAGGAGCACTCACCAACGCATTTTTCAAGGTCCGGAATGCCGCTAGGCACTTCTCGTCAAAGTCGAAAGCCACATCCTTTTGAAGAAGGTGCGTTAAAGGCTTAGTGATCTTCGAGAAGTCCTTTATAAATCTTCTATAAAATCCGGCATGACCTAGAAAGCTCCTTAAGGACTTAACATCGGTAGGAGGTGGGAGTTGCTCAACCGTCTCTACCTTAGCCTTGTCCACTTCAATTCCTCTCTCGGATATAACATGTCCGAGCACTATGCCTTGCTTAACCATGAAGTGGCACATTTCCCAATTTAAAACCAAATCTACCTCTGCACATCTCGTAAGGACCTTTTCTAAGTTTGCTAAGCAAGCCATGAACGTCTTCTCGTAAACGGAAAAGTCATCCATAAACACTTCAACAATTTCTTCGATGAATTCCGAAAACACGGCTATCATGCAACGTTGAAAAGAGGCCGGAGCGTTGCATAGGCCGAAGGGCATCCTCCTATATGCAAACGTTCCGTAAGGACACGTAAACGCTGTCTTATGTTGATCTTCCGGGTGAATAGGAATTTGCATGAACCCCGAGTATCCATCGAGAAAGCAAAAATAAGCGTGGTTTGCTAACCTCTCGAGCATCTCGTCTATGAACGGTAGGGGGAAGTGATCTTTCTTCGTCGCTTTGTTAAGCTTACGGTAATCGATATACATCCGCCACCCGGTCATGGTCCTTTGCGGTATCAACTCGTTCTTCTCATTCTTCACCACGGTCAAACCTCCCTTCTTCGGTACACAATGTACCGGGCTCACCCATTCGCTATGCGGAACCGGGTAGATGATTCCGGCATCAAGTAACTTGATAACCTCTTTCTTTACTACCTCTCGCATGGCATGGGTTAGCCTCCTTTGGTGGTCCACTACGGGCTTACATTGGTCTTCCATTGGTATACGATGAGTGCAAAAGGCTGGACTAATACCTTTGAGATCATTAATCGAACATCCAATCACCTTCCTATGTTTTTTTAATAAAATCAGCAACGCTTCATTTTCTTCGGGACTCAACTCGTCGCTCACAATGACTGGATAAGTTTTGTCTGGGCCCAAAAATTCATATTTTAATCCCTTGGGCAAAGGTTTATGGTCTACCTCGGGCACTTGTGGCTCCTCGGGTTTGATTTCTCCTATGTCTTCGAATTTCTCTTCCTCCACACTACCATCATGCGGCTCTAAGCCTTTTGTTGCTTCCTCTAGTTCTTCATCTTGTTGATTACTAATTTGATTTTCCATCGCTCTTTGCAGCGGGTCTCTAAGGGTTTCAACAAAACAAAGACTATCTATCTCTTCTACTTCTTCATCTTCGGGAGGAAAAGGTGTAAGGTGTTTAGAAGCACGAAGAAAGTTATATGTGTACTTTGTTCCGTTAAGGTTCATTGTTACTTTGCCTTCTCCGGCGTCTAACACAGCATCAACCAACTTAAGAAAAGGCCTACCTAAGATTATGTGATCATGATTACTATGGTAAGCATCAATAACAAAGAAATCGGTTGGTATATAGTTTCTAGAGATTTTTACTTTCATGTTGCAAGCAATACCTAGAGGTTTGATAGTTCTACCATCTCCCATAATTAATTTCGTTGATGTTGGAGCTAAGTCTAGGTTGTGGTATTGAACTTTATCGTAAATTTTAGAAGATAGAACACTTACTTGGGCTCCGATGTCGCATAAAGCTTTGCATTGAACTCCGTTGATCTCGCAACTCAAGTGCGGCGTCATCTTCTCTTCTTCTTCGGATCCTATCGAGTAAATTTCAGCGAGGCGAGCGTATGGTGATGCTTCGGGCTTGATCCCCATGATTCTCTTCACCTCGGCAATATGTTCCGGATCCACCACGTCATCTCCAAAGAGCTTTTCAAAAATCTCACCGGTGGTTTCGAGGTCGTATGAATTTTCAGCTTTCTTCTCCGGTGGGAAATCCACTTCCAATGCTCTTGCCATCCCCTTTTGATTAGGGAACGGTCTTCTCTTGTCGAATACTTCTCCGTAATCAATAGGAACCCAATCCATTGGTTCGAACTCCCTTAGTGGCTTCGCGCTTGACATGCTTCTCTTGTTCGTCTCATTTGGCGTGGCGAAGTCGACACTTGGTGTAGTTCTTGACTTGATGTGTTCTTGTTCAAGATTTTCCATGATTTGCTCCTCTTTTGTGACTTCCGGGGTTGCCTCTTTAGAAAAATCAGCAAGCTTCTTCTTCCTTGGATTGTATTCCGGCTCTTCCGCAAGTCTTGTTTCCCAATCTCTTCGCATGGCAGCCGCTTTACTAACTTTTTGTAGAAGTTGGGCAGCTTCCGTGAGTGTTTTCTCCATGAGATCCCCACCTACACACATTTCGACGTGTCGCATGCAACTAGGGGTTAGGGAAAAGAAAAATGTATGCAAGAGTACGTCACCGGTGAAGCCGAGTTTTGGTCCTTGTTCCATTAATTCATTAAACCTATCCCAGGCTTGGTCTATCCCTTCCTCTTCTCTTGCATGAAAGTGATCACTTGCCTCCTTAGATGTTGAACCTTACTAATTGGAAAGAACTTCTCGCAAAACTTCTTTGTCAACTTGTTCCAATTGCCTTCAACTTCAAAGGACGCAACCGAATACCATGTCTTTGCTTTGCCGGCAAGTGAGTAGGGAAAGAGATTCCATTTGAACCATTCATCGGGAACTCCTTCTTGACGCACCGTGTTGCATATTGTCGTGAAATCCCTTATGTGTATATATGGGTTCTCCGTAACCATCCCTTCAAATAGGTTTTCCGCCACCATCTTGATGATCTTGGATTTAATTTCATACTTGATCGCTTCAAGCTTCGAATCCGACTCTTGTACTTTTATGTCTTCACATCGAGGGCTAGCGTAATCCCTTAATGATTTCTCCGGTTCTTCCACGGGTTGATTAACGAACTCCATCTAGACAATAAGATAAAAACAAAAACAAAAACGAAACAAGTGTTTTTCTAAATAATATATTTTAGATATAGCAAATAAAAGATAAACTAAATATAAAACTAAGTTAGATGCAAATCAAACGATGTAAACTAACTTGCTCCCCGGCAACGGCACCAGAAAAAGGGGCTTGTTGACGGATAAAAGACGTATCCCTCTACGATCCGCAAGCGTACGGACCCCACACCTTTTTCACCACGGGATTCCCAAGGTTCTTGTCAATCCGCGGAGCAAGGGGATTACAAGCGTTCGATCAACAAAGACACACTAGCTACTAAAACCCTAACTACTATTATACTAGAAAACAACTAAACTACACTAGAGAGAATGATTAAGATATCAAGGTAGAAGACACTCGCCCACGGGTCTACGATACTAGAGCATGCAATCGCTTAAAGACATGAAAACCAATCTAATCTATCGGGGTTGTGACCACGGTTTCGCCCTTTCCCTCCTCTCGTACTGTCACTACGCGAAGGTATTCATGACTAGACCTTTGATGGACATGGTGTATTGAATGGATCCAAGGAAGCATTGAGGCCTATACTCCCTTTACGGCATGGTAGCGAACCTTAAGCATGAAAGTATATTCAACACAAGATGATAGATAGATAATCCGACAAAGTGCGATTACATCTCAATATCGATTACAACCCATGGACGAATGAGAAGATTACCCCATCAAGGTACTGATCATGGCACCGTTGATCATGGTTTCCCTTCCGCCGGTGTCTTCCTTCTTCTCCACGAGAGGGTGCTTCCTTCGAGGTGGTTGATCTCCCGCCGGAGATCCTCCTCCTCTCTCTCTAGCTTGTGGATGGCCTTCTGGTGCGAATGACTCCTCTCTCTGGTGTTGGCGGCGCCTTGGGGGTTTTAGGGTTGAAGATCCTTCGAGGGCAAGGAAAACGGGACCGAACCGGGGTGCCGGAACCTGGGCCGGGCCGGCCGGCTGGGCCGGCCGGCCCGTGCCCACTTCGGCCCGGTTCGGTCGCCCCTTTTGCTCCGTGGGTCCTCGTGCACTTATGTACTTTGCCCCCTCCACTTGCATGATTTTGATGCTGTTATCCTCGCGTCCAAGATGGAGGCTCTCTTTGCATGAAGTTTGATCTTTTACGCTTCAATCCCCGGGGGTGTTCCTCGTAGCACTTCGATCCTCACCACCATTGGAAGTGATTTCAGCAAGCTCATGAACACGAACAAGACTCCGTGAATGCTCCTTTGAACTTGTTGCGAATCCGTCCCTTATGTCCATGTTTTCCTACATAAACACAACACTTCCAAATGCATGCACAAAGATGAACTTGTCATATGATTAGTGTGCCTAGTGGCGGGTTAGTTCCATAATCAAATCCAAACCAAAGTGTAATGAACATGCTAGGTGCACCAAAATACACCGTCAACAAGCGCGAGCCCCATCGCCAGGAGCGCCGGTCACCTCGCCCTCTTCCCTTGCAGCGGCTTCGGGATCTCCGGCGGTGATAAGGGGCACCCCGGGCACAGTGATCCAGCTGCCCTCCGTCATGAACTGGGGCAAGGGAGGGGTGCCACCGAACCAAATCCGGAGGCGTTCGTAGACGCGATCCTGCAGCCGAGGCCTTATCTGCGGAACACCGAAGGCAATATATCAGCATGGGTGCGAGTCGACACCAAAAGTAGAGTTTTAAAGCGAAAGTAAAAGTGACTTCGGCGAACCTGAGCACTTAGGCGAACAGATTCGTCTAGTGTGAGGCGGTACCCGCGCTGAGCGAAGAAGGTGTTCATGAAGTTCTTGGCAAGGTTTTTGGCGAGCACGGGGAGCTGCGCAACGTCGAGATCCGCGTCGGTGGGCCACTCAAAGTTATCCTTCGTCAGCCGCCGAAGAACGCTTTTGCCGATTGTCTTCTCTGAAGAGGAGCGATCCGCAGGAACCAGTGAGCATACGGAGTACGCCAGCGTACGAACCCCCACCGCGGCCCCAAGCTCTCCGAAGATCTTCGTGTTCTTGGCGACGAGGTCGAAGCAGGCATTTACCCATTCGTAAAATGCCTCGACGGTGCACTGGGGGAACAGGATAGGCGGCGCACCAAGGTTGCACTGGCCCAGCAGCTCCAAAATGTCGGTACGAAGGGCTTCCGTGCTTCGTATATGATCTGCTCGGTACCGCTCCAGCGTGCCGCTCAAATCGCTCGCCTCCTTCTGTTCTTCGGCTAACTTGGCTTCCTTGTCGGCGAGCTGAGCGTGCAAGTCCTCCTTGGCGCTGCTCAAGGTCTCCACGTCGTGGCGCAGTGCTTTAAGGGCAGCTTCGGAGGATTTCGCTGCATCTTCTTTCTCTTGCACCAGCCTCCGGGCGCGCTCTTGCTCAGCAGCCAGACACCCCTCGAGCTCCGCCACCCGATTTTGAAGTGAGGTATTTGCGGCGGCTGACAGCTCCTTCGCCTCTTTGCTCTCTTGTTCCAACCTTCGGGCGCGCAGTGGTGAGTTCGGTGGATCTAAGCTTCCCGAAGTATTCCTCCTCATGGGGAATAGCGAAGCTCGACCCTGCCTCCTCCAGGAATTGGCGCTCGTGTCCGCCGCTTGTCAGGCCTAGGAAGCGAATCTTTTTTCCGCCGACCAACTTGGCTTCGACGGGAACTTGAAGGCGGACAACGGCGGCTCGGGGCTCCTCCGATGTCACCCGATAGCTGCTGCTGTCAGGTTCCTCTTCTTCGTCTCCCTCAGCGGTGGCGACAAAATCGTCCTTTCCAGCAGCCGTGGCCGAAGGGGAGGCAGACTGCTCGGTACCTTCAGATGAGGAGCTGGATGAACTGGTGGAGGTGGAGCTGGGTTTGTCTTCGCCTTGAGGGGCTTCGGGGCCGAAGGTAGTTGGGCTGTGTTCGCGAGGGGCATCGCCAACAGAAGACACGATGCGAACATCATTGTCGTCATTGCTATCTTTCTCCTTTGGGCTGAGGGGAACGAGAAGCGGCCCGTCGGCATCCCCACCGGCCTGAACGAGAGGTGCGGCCGACCGCAGCGGCACAGCGGCAATCACGTCCTCAATGAGGCCGGTCTCGACGTCGACGACTCGGGTCCTCTTGGGTGATGAGGGAGAGTCCGCCGGCCGCCCACCACGTTTCTTCCGGGCCCTCCCTTCGGCGGTGGCAGTGGCCGCAGTGGGGGCACTCCTCTTGCTAGTCTTCTTCGGAGCGGCTCGCGGCAAAGTCGCCGTCTTGTCGACGTCCGCCGGCCGCCGCAAGCGCGGCGGCCTTCCTCTCTCCGTTGACGGTTAATAGTTGTATCAAAGTTCGTTTGTGACTTGCAAGCGGACAAGTCTCCCGTCGTAGTCAAGGGACCCTTCTTCCCTCGAGTGGTGAACCCAAGGTATCGAATCCGTGGAACAATGTGCAACGCAAGGATTCAATCTAGTAAAGCAAGGTAAAGCTATCTAATGAAGACAAGTTGCATCTAATCTACTAACTCATAAAGAAAACGAATCTAATCTAATCTACTAAAGAGGTAGCAAGAGAAAGCGAGGAGATAACCAATCTAGAGAATCTAGATCATGCTTATGTTGTAGCTCCAAACAAGATAGATGAAGAAAGAAAAGCGAATCTCATTAAAAGCATCTTTAAATCGTGGCCTTCCCATCCGACTCCGAAAACATCCGCCTTTCGAGACCCCCGTTCGTCACAACGTATCCCTATTCATGCGGGGAGCTTAGGGCGAGTTCGATAGAACAAGTTGAAATCACTTGGCCGGTCCGGTATGCACCTCTAGCCACCGCGGCTACAAGAGCACCCTATGTAATCTATCTTAAGTATAGATCGTAAAAGAAGCAAAACCAAGAAGAAAACAAAATCATCGAGAAGGCACTTGATCGCTAGAAATCGAATTCACTTACAAACTTCACCATGAATGATTACATGAACAAGATCACCACCGGGGCCCTCCCTCGATCTTGATCCTCGCTCCGGAGCTCCGACGTGGTCTTCCATGCAAGGTTCCCACGTCGGCCAGGGAAACCCTAGACAACTAGCACGACCCTCATCTTCAAGTTGGTGTCCCTCAAGCTTCTCTCGCTCCTCGGCGGCGGAATACGACTTCCTCTCTCGCGTGGCTCTCGGTCGGGGGGCTATTTATAGCCCGAGAAGCAATTAGGTCAAAGGACGACGAATTTGGGCCCTAAATGGGCACGGGCCGACCGGACCGGGCCGGCCGGCCGGGCCCATTTAGGCCCGGCCCCGCGGGCTCCTTTGCCCGAGGTCGGTTCCCTTGCTTCTCGGATGCTTCCCCCTTCGCATGTAGGTCCATGTCGTCGGTTTCTCTCCGAATTGGACTCAACTCCTTGTCTTGCAAGATTCGGCACTTTTCCGGTCGGGTCCCCGGAGTCCGTCGTCTTCTCGGATCAAGTCCCCGGCTTCTTGGAGTTAATTTTGCTTCATTGCATGACTTGTTCGGACTTCAAGGTCTTGTCATGAGGTGCTTGATGAACTTATCCCGAAAGTCTTGCATTCAACACTAAAACCCTGCATAAACATTAAACTCCAAAACCGACATGCACAAGTGAACTTGTTATACCACGGGGGTTAGTACCAATGAATAAGATACAAAAGTTATGCCAACACCGAAGGTAAACTCATGGCTAGGTTGACGGATTTTCACCGTCAACATCTCCCCCATGCTTAAACCTTGCTCGTCCTCGAGTAAGCCTTCGATGGATATCATCATTGCCAAACAATGTTTAAACCTTGCACTTGATCATACATGAAAAAAAACATAATGCTCTCAAAAGTTTAATTCGTTAAAGTTCCATAATGTACTAGCCTTCACCTCTACGGAGGGTAGATTCTTATTAAGCTTATCCCACAAGTATTAACATGCTCGCAAAGTTTAAATAGATCTCGAAATTTTTTGAAATAAAGAACGAGATAAAGAAAAGCTAAACCAAATTCACAAATTTAAATCATCTTGTATATTGCTCATGAACTCTCATCTCACTTGTCTCTCAAGCCTATATATTCTACTCCTTTCCCTCTCATATATATGTGGTAGGCTTTATATGGAGCTTTGGGAAAGTTTAGTCCTAACAAGATTTTATAAATGAGGTGTTGTCAAAACAAGACAAGCTTCTCATGGTCTTACCGAGACTCGTCAAAAAGGTCATTGGAAAATAATGTTAAATCAAGGAGGGGAAAGAGAAAAATACACACACTTTAGATGAGTGGACATGTGCAAATGGCAAAGAGTGATCCCGAGGCACAAAGGAAGTCCTCGTTATCGGATTGCACATGGTTGGAAAATGAGAATGGATCTTTTTAACTTGAAGCCTTGAATGCACTTTTAGAGAACCGGGGAGTTCACTTTACGCACATATTTTTTTCTCTTTCTCATATTTCTCATTCTTTTCTTTCTTTCTTTCTTTCTTTCTTTCTTTCTTTCTTTCATTATATATATTTTTTTCTTTACGCACCTTGGAAGTCACGTACATCGCCGAATTTTTTTCTTTCATCATTATATATTTTTTTTTTAAAATACTCCCTTTTGAACTCTAAAACTGCACTGTACCTACCTCCTCCCCCATGCTTAGACGTTGCTCGTCCTCGAGCAAAGAGGCGAAAAATAAGGTAGGTACCGGAAATATTTTCCTTGGAGAGATACTTGAAATCTTCAATGTTGGCACCGTCTTGCGATCTTCCTTGAATTGATGATCCATTCTCAACGATAGGTTGTGGTCAAGGAGGTAATCACAAAAGATGATATTTGGTTTAAGGGTGGATATCCGGCGAGGTTTGTGAGATCTCCGATGCGGGGATACACAATGCACGGATAAGAGGCTAGCAAAAAGATAGATACGCAAAAACGGAATGACCAGCTTCTTAGTCTCGGGCCAGAGAAATCATGGCCTGCAATAACGCACTCAAAAATAAATCTTGTACACTAAGGTTTATGCACTCAAATATATATAAGGCTTTGGATAGGTTGAGCAACACACAAGTGATATTTGTGACAAGGTTAGCAATATTTTTGAGCATAAAAGACATCTTTAATCTATTCATAACTTGAGAGCACATAAAACACTATGGGTCTTTATTTTAATCATAACCTCCGCTGAAGATTAAGCTAGCATTTAGATAATTTCAGATTTGTATTTTTAAGAGAGCATTAGTTCAAACATGCATAAATCAATTACAAAGATAAACAAAGCGGCAATTATAATCATATATCATCATGGCACAAACTTTGTAACTTTACCAAAGGTAAAAACTTGGTGGTGACATTATTCATGATGAAAATAAACACTAAGATACACGCTGAAAATTAAACTAAAAACTGAAAATTAAAGCAAAGCTGAAAATACTACGCAAACATAGGTGCAAACAAGCTG
Source organism: Cenchrus americanus (assembly GCA_947561735.1). Lineage (NCBI taxonomy): Eukaryota > Viridiplantae > Streptophyta > Magnoliopsida > Poales > Poaceae > Cenchrus > Cenchrus americanus. The sequence goes on along the minus strand of OX387245.1, from coordinate 62,017,957 downwards.
AAAATTAAAGAAAAGGGGGTAAGGGAAAGATAACTAAAGCTCCTCCTCTCTCTAATCTTCCGCCGGTGGTTGATATTAATAGTCTTGGTTGTTGTACCCTTACTCATAATGGACCACTCCTCATATGAATTGTCCAATGGTATTAGGTGAAGGTGTCAAAGCTCATAAGCGACGTTTGCATTTCCTTCACCCATTTGGTTTGCATTGGTTAGGATGGCTGCAATAATTTGCATGTTCCTTGCAGCGTATCCTCCAATGGTGGCCACATTTTGTTGTGGTTGAGGAAGGTGTGCAAATGGCTCCGCAAAGGCTACGTTGGGCACCGCAAAAATGGTGGGGGTATGGCTGCACCACTCCCCCATGCTTGCATTGGTACACCACCGTAGTAACTCGGCGGCGCCGGGTTCCTCCCAATGGTGGGACATAATTTTGTTGTGCACCTTATTCTTGGGCCATAGAAGATCCTTCTCCTATAACTCTTTTCTTTTATTATTTTTTTCTTCGCCGGCACAAGAAGTCCTTCCTCTAACCGATCTTCTTCCCCTCAAGAAAAGTCTTAATCTTCAATCCGGAAGGGGCAAATTCACCTAGGCCACTTCGAAGCCTCCTCTCTCATCTTCACTCTTATATTTTCCTTTCTTCATATATTCCTAGGGAAGTCCCATGTAGGAGATGATTTGGGTTCCTTGTAATACCCGTTTTTAAAGAGATAGTCAACATGGAGAGGTAACACCCCGAACCAATATCTTCCGAACTCGATGTTGCAACAACACCATCCACAGGTGAGTGGGGTCTATTGGCTGCGAGTAAATCCAATTCAACTCCGTGTTGGTTATCTATGTCTCTCTTATTCTCCCCAAAAATCCATTTGCACAAAAGTGACACACTTGGATGATGGGTTCCGGATAGTATTTCTTCGTTGATGGTCTCTTCCCGTGATCATACTCCAAAAGCCTTCCCATGTGCCTTCATGCACATACTTGTTCCGGAGCTCCCTTTTGAAAATAGGAGACACTCGCCCATGGGTCAACGATACTAGACATGCAATCGTTTCGAACATGAAAACCAATCTAATCTATCGGGGATTGTGTTGAATGGATCCAAGGAAGCATTGAGGCCTATACTCCCTTTACGGCATGGTTGCTAGCCTTAAGCATTAAAGTATTTTCAGCACACGATGATAGATAGATAATCCAACAAAGTATGATCACATCTCAAGATCGATTGCAACCCATGGATGAAAGGAGATTACCCCATCAAGGTGCTAGAAATAGCATCATTGATCAAGGTTGCCCTTCCGACGGTGTCTTCCTTCTTCTCCACTCGTGGGCTCCCTCCAACGGAATGAGAAACTCAGCACTCCTTCATCAAGGGTATGCGCCATGGTCATGAAAATTTCCTAGGCGAATTCCTTGTGGGTGTTTGCCGACACTCCGTTAGAGAATTGCACCGGTGTCCCGTGTGAAACCCAATATGTGGAGAGCTTGGTCGTCGATGTCGACGTTCGCTACAAGCCTCTACTTAAGGCGAGCGAGCTTCTTCTCCTCCTCCGTCATGATGACATACCCCTCGGAATACCGCGGAGCGTATGGAGGTGGAGCGGATGATCGTGTCAAGTGGCGAGGTTGGACAGGCGGCTCCTCCATATGTTATTGAAGTTTGGTAAACCTAATAAACGAGTTTTGTGTGGCCCTCATGCCACCAAGGAGAAGAGTGTGTTCCTCCTCGGCGGTGCCGTGTCCTCCTCCATACTCCAAGGAGACTCGGAAACCGAGCGCCTCCTCGAAGAGGTTGTCGATGATGGCTTAGACGACGATGATCCCTTCTTCTTTGGTGAAAAGGCTTGTAGTTTTCTTCCATGATTGCAGCGCTCTCCCTCACAAATATATATCCGGGGTTTTCACCCGGTAACAAGGTACACAAATATTATTTTGGAGTCTGGACTTTGAGTGGATTAAGGATGTGGATTTTTTTCTTGAGCTATCAAGCTTGGGAAGGTTGGCTATGTCTACGGAGGTTTTGAGCACACAAACTTGAACACACAAACAAAGGAAGGAGAGGGAAGCTTGCCTGCAGAAAAACGGGAGCCGGGGGGGCTCCTTATGTAGGTGAGGCCGGCCTCGGTGCTCCTCCCCGTCTCGTCTTTCTTCCAGCACGATCATTTCACCTCTGCAACTTTCCTGCCCGCGTGCTCCACGAGTTGCACCGCCCAAACGCTCTCGTCCACTCCTTTTATTGGTCCTTCCACTTGATGCTTCATGTTTTGACTCACTTCCATACTCCCTTGCCTCACATGCATCCATGATATTCCTACAAAACAAAGCCTTGGCTGCCCCCCATGCTTGTACTTTGCATGTGGTTTAAATATGTTGGAGGGGCATCCCGTGATGTACCATGGTGCATGCATGGTTAGGTTAACTAGATTGCCTCCCTTTAAGGCTAAGCACTCCTCTAATTTCGAAATTTAAAAATATTTTTCAGAGCCATGCAAGAGCTCGAACATAATTTTAGAGAAGTTTTTAAACCATTAAAAACAAATGCAAGTCGAAAATATTTTTTTATTACGTCGATTTCGGTCTCACCGGTATAGTTTGCCTTCATTAGTTGAGAGCAAGCTTTTCCCGGCTTGATCATGGGGGCATAGGTTTAGGTCCTAATTTCGATTAGATGAGAGAGATTTTGAATGAAATAAAATTAAGTGAGGCTTAGAAAAATTCTAATCTTAGAGAAACCAAGGATATGGATTTTTAAACCAACCAAAAATCAAGTTTCTAGGTTCACGCGAGTCCTACCACGTGCTGAAATTTAAATAACATCTAGATACAAGTCGTGGCTCTACTCGAGTGTTTTTAGCATGAAAAACAAGTCAACCGCAGCACCATAATGAGGGTGAAGGGTTTAGTTAGGTTCTGAATTTTTTTTTGGTTGTGGTTTCTCGAAAAAGAAGCAAACAATCACATAGGATGGTTCATGTAAAGGGTTTATGATCAAGCAAAATATTCAACCAAGAATTATGTCTCTAATATTATTCAACCATTCTAAGTCTAAGGTTTTGCGTAGTAAAATTCAGAACTGAATTAAATTTAAAAAGACTTGAAAAACCTGGAATCGGGTTGTCCTCCCGGTAGCTTATTCTTGACTTGACGAAACGGGTTGCCTCCCGCCTAGCGCTTCGTTTATAGTCCATGGCTAGACTTCTTCACTTGATTACTCCGGATCAACGCTCTTTGCGGGCGTTGCAATCTTGGGTACCCACTTTGGCTTAGTCAAATTTTTTTTTTGGTCTTCACGAGCCGGCTTTGTCCTTTGGTCTTGACGGATGTAACAACTTCCTTGTGGCTCGGCATCTCGAACCGCGGTCTTCGGTTGTGATCTTCATCTCTCCCGAGTGAGTTTGAGTAGCCTTTTGCCGTCTTGGGACCTCGGAGTTGTCTCCGAAATTCTTCTTTGTTACCCATCGGGCGCCGGAAAGTTGTCCCACTTGCGTCTCTAGCATCTTCATCATGATGAACACTTCGCATGTGGATCTTGCCTTGGCGGCCTTTAGGTGTTGAGCTTCTTTCTCCATCCCCATCTTCTCCATCCTCCTCTTGATCTTGAATGGCCTTCCGGCGTCTTGACTTGGAGGGGGTGATTCCCTTGGAGATTTTGATGGTCCTTCGAGCTTGTGTTGCACGTCACCTTTGCCTGTAAAGTTTTCCTGGATCATCCACAAAAAAGTTTGGGTTTCTTGGAGAGGTAGCCAACCATCTCCGGTTAGGGTTAGTGATAAAACAAAAATCTAAACATAAGAACTAGGGTTAATCAAAACTAGATTAGATTGAAAATTTTTTTCTTTTTGAGGATGATCAAACATAAGAGATGCAAAAGAAAATCAAAAGAAAAACTGAAAGATAAGCGATACTAGATCGGATCTTGATTGCTTGTTCCCCGGCAACGGCGCCAGAAAAAGGGGCTTGTTGACGGTTAATAGTTGTATCAAAGTTCGTTTGTGACTTGCAAGCGGACAAGTCTCCCGTCGTAGTCAAGGGACCCTTCTTCCCTCGAGTGGTGAACCCAAGGTATCGAATCCGTGGAACAATGTGCAACGCAAGGATTCAATCTAGTAAAGCAAGGTAAAGCTATCTAATGAAGACAAGTTGCATCTAATCTACTAACTCATAAAGAAAACGAATCTAATCTAATCTACTAAAGAGGTAGCAAGAGAAAGCGAGAGATAACCAATCTAGAGAATCTAGATCATGCTTATGTTGTAGCTCCAAACAAGATAGATGAAGAAAGAAAAGCGAATCTCATTAAAAGCATCTTTAAATCGTGGCCTTCCCATCCGACTCCGAAAACATCCGCCTTTCGAGACCCCCGTTCGTCACAACGTATCCCTATTCATGCGGGGAGCTTAGGGCGAGTTCGATAGAACAAGTTGAAATCACTTGGCCGGTCCGGTATGCACCTCTAGCCACCGCGGCTACAAGAGCACCCTATGTAATCTATCTTAAGTATAGATCGTAAAAGAAGCAAAACCAAGAAGAAAACAAAATCATCGAGAAGGCACTTGATCGCTAGAAATCGAATTCACTTACAAACTTCACCATGAATGATTACATGAACAAGATCACCACCGGGCCCTCCCTCGATCTTGATCCTCGCTCCGAGCTCCGACGTGGTCTTCCATGCAAGGTTCCCACGTCGGCCGGGGAAACCCTAGACAACTAGCACGACCCTCATCTTCAAGTTGGTGTCCCTCAAGCTTCTCTCGCTCCTCGGCGGCGGAATACGACTTCCTCTCTCGCGTGGCTCTCGGTCGGGGGCTATTTATAGCCCGAGAAGCAATTAGGTCAAAGGACGACGAATTTGGGCCCTAAATGGGCTCCGGGCCGACCGGACCGGGCCGGCCGGCCCGGGCCCATTTAGGCCCGCCCCCGCGGGCTCCTTTGCCCGAGGTCGGTTCCCTTGCTTCCCGGATGCTTCCCCCTTCGCATGTAGGTCCATGTCGTCGGTTTCTCTCCGAATTGGACTCAACTCCTTGTCTTGCAAGATTCGACGACTTTTCCGGTCGGGTCCCCGGAGTCCGTCGTCTTCTCGGATCAAGTCCCCGGCTTCTTGGAGTTAATTTTGCTTCATTGCATGACTTGTTCGGGACTTCAAGGTCTTGTCATGAGGTGCTTGATGAACTTATCCCGAAAGTCTTGCATTCAACACTAAAACCCCGCATAAACATTAAACTCCAAAACCGACATGCACAAGTGAACTTGTTATACCACGGGGGTTAGTACCAATGAATAAGATACAAAAGTTATGCCAACACCGAAGGTAAACTCATGGCTAGGTTGACGGATTTTCACCGTCAACACTCTCGGCTGCCTCACGATGCTTGGCAAATCCGACGCGTTCAGGCGGATTGATCTTGAAAAACTCGAACACCCGGTTTGTTCGAGATCCGTTCAGCTCCGCAACGGTGTCTTTGTATTCCTTCGGCGACACAGGACCGAGGATGAAATCTCCGTGAGCCTCCACTTTCCTTTTCTTCAGCACTGCGAATAAAGAATTTTTCAAACGCTCAACACTTGAAGCTTCTGAAGCATAAGAAGAATGTAAAAACCCACCGAAGGACACAAGACTACTCACAGTCGGAGGTGAAGCCAAAAGCCTTTGTCCAGTCGGGGCACGGGATGCCGCCGATGTCGTCCGCCCAGGCGTCGTCGGCCACAACCCAACCGTCCACTAGTGGACACACTGGGATACTGCGATATTCCTCCACAATATCGCGAGTGTTGTACTTGCACGCGAACCGACGAAGCATCATCACAAATTCGTCGCCTTCGGGGCATGAGGGGTTCTTCTTGTAAGACTCATGAAGGGGTGGCAGCTCCTTCGTGGCCAGGGGGTGGGACTCTCCGGGAGAAAGGGGGCTCACCGTGTGGTAGAACCAGTGCTGCTGCCAGTCCGAAGGCCATTTGTTCCGATATACAGTCACGGGGCTCACCACGCCGGATTTGTATGAAAAATTCAGACAGCCGAACTGGCAGTCTTTCTCCACAGACTGGTCCCCCTCCTCTTCGAAGACCGTCTGCCGCTGGTGATGGACTTGATGCGCCGAAGCGAACCCCTCGGCGGAAGGCTTGATTTTGGTGGTCCGACATATCCACATATACACTGACAGACGAAGGATAGCGTTCGGCATGAGCTGGTGCAAGTAGATGTCGAAGTACCGAAGGATGTCGACGACGGCGGGGTGCAGGGGAAACCGAAGCCCCGCGTACAGCAGGTCGTGGAAGATGACAACCTCGTTATCGCGCGGTCGCGGTACAGTTTCCCGGCCAGGGGCTCGGCCGGCCCCAATCATGCGGTTCTTCACCAGGGAGCCCACGTCGGTATTGTCAATTTGGCTTCGGCCGAAAGTGTATGTCTTCGGGATCTCCTTCGCGACAGCATCGCGTCTCCTCTTCGGGGCCATGTATGCAATCTAAGAGCGGAGCAGAAACAAAAGCAGCGGGGGCCGAAGGAAATCTTACGACAGTGCCTTCGGAGCTCTCACGCGTCGTGGATACAGATCGCGGCCGCGGTGTGGGGCAGCCCAAGGGTCAGCCTCTTTTTTTACAGTACATCAGCGCCGATAATCGCGCCGATAACGAGCAAATTTACCTTTTTTGCCCTGATGACAACCTCTCAAAACGGTAAAATTTTCAAAGGGCAGCACGCGTCTTTTACTCGGATCCGCGTCAGCGTGGGCCGTCCGTGGGAGTTCCGAAGCCCGTTTTTTGCCCTGAGAAGAGTTGGTCGTAAGTTCGGCCCATCTTGACGACGGGGCGGCCCTCACTAACGAGGGGCTACTGTTGGGGAAAATGACCTTCGGAAGCTCTGTCCACGTCCAGCCAGGCTGACGGTTTCTGCTCGCACGTAGCTTCGGCTACACAAGGGAGTTCTGGCAGTGCTGGTTTAATGGAAACGCTAATGTTGCTTGGGTTATGTGAGTTTTGTTATGCTGGAGCAGCCTATCTGTGTGGCGCTGGCCTTCGGTGCCGAAGGAACGAGCGGTTGTGTTTCGGCGCCGAAGGTCTGCAGGAGCCAGAAGTGCCACGCACTGAGAAGACCTCGGCCCGGGGCTGGAGGCGGTCCAGGCGAGATGTCCCCAAGGGCACGGTGCGTCCACAGCGAGATCTTGAGCTGTTCTAGTGCCGAAGGTGCGGTGCGCTACGACACGAGGCTGCGGCGAACGTGTAAAGGGGGCGCCGTACGAGGCAGAGACAAGGGGCGCCGTGTGTAAAGGTGTTTCGGTCGTACGAAGACACGCTGGAGGCTTGTACGACGCGGGGAGTTACTGTTATACCCTTGTAAAGTGTTTAAAGCCGTTTGTCAGGAACGGAAAAGGTGTAATTGAGGCAAATGACCATACCCAGGGGTCTCCTATAAATAGTGAACCCCTTGTAATGGAACGGGCAAACTATAATGAGAAGAGAGCACCGAAGGCTATTGCTAGTCTTTCGGTCTTCGGTCTGCTAAGTGTTTTCTTGTTACATTTCCTGTGTTGTCAAGTATTTCCTCATTTCCTTTCTTCGTCTAGAGTAGTGGAAGCAGCGATCAGGGGGCTGTTGTGTCGGCGTCCACCTTCGGGCCCGATTTCCACCAACAGTGCCCCGTCCTGGCTTCACCGGTGAAGATATTATTATTTTCAAAGTAGTCACGTAAATTCGCCCTGGTGAGGATTCGAACCTAGGTCTACTAGTGTGACAATACCGCGGTCCATCTAACCATAACGCAACTAGGACAGAGGACCTTTGATAAGCTGAGCATGTTTGCTTACAACCTTGAATAATTTACCGAGGAGCATATGCTGGCTGCAAGCTGCCATGCATTTTGCGTGACTAGGCCGTTGGAGTTGGTATGTTGCCTGTACTATTGGGACGTGACATTGTTCTCACGTTCTCCACCTTGACAGGGTCCTTAACATCCATATTCTCCACGAGAACCGGTCTTCAACAGATACATGCGACCCTCCTTAGTTGTAGGACTCTCCACGTTAGTTGTATCCCTTGACTCGCGAATAATCCTCGTCACCGCTCCTTTGTAACAAACTTTGTGTACATATACCGCCTATAAATAGGCCTCTGTGAATGGAATACAAACTAAGGGTAATTTTCTGTTCTTCATGGTACAAGAGCCAAGTATTCCTAAGCCTTACATTAATTTTTTCCTCTTTCTGTTTGCCTCTGCAAGCAACCATGACCGGCAACACCACCGCCGCTCTCTCCACCAACTCGACGGCCGCGTTGATCGATCACCAGCACCGCCATCTCTGTTGCAGCAGCTTCTGCTTCGTTTACCAACCTCACCGGAGTGTCAATACAAAAGCTATGAGCTTTACTAGATTCAAATACTATCTTGTGTTAATTGATGATTCTAGCCACTACACTTGGACTTATCCCTTGCGACATAAATCCGATGCCACCAACACCATCGTGCACTTTTATGCTCAGATCTTAAATCAATTCCACCTTTCCATTCGGTGTTTGCAGTGTGACAATGGTGACAAATTCATTAACAATGCACTCTGCACCTTTCTTCTTGATTGTGGCATCAATTACCATCTTTCATGTCCATATAACTCATCACAAAATGGGAAAGCAGAACGATCCATTTGCACCATCAATGACATCGTCTGCACACATCTTATTCAAGCGCACATGCTCCCTGAATATTGGGTCGAGACTCTCAACACTTCTACCTATCTGTTAAACTGCCGCCCTTCTAAATCCATCATTTTCTCACACCATACCTGATCTTATTCAACCAGCTGCTGGATTACTCCCATCTACGCATCTTTGGGTGCCTTTGTTACCCTAATCTTCTTCCCACAAGTCCTCATAAGCTTGCACCAAGATCATGTCGGTGTGTTTTCCTCGGGTATTCTGCTAAATATTAAGGTTATCGATGCTTCGATCTTGCATCATGCAAAATAATTGTTTCCTGTCATGTAACATTTGATGAAACTCACTTTCCTTTTAAGCACCTACAGGCCACACCCACATCGTCTGCATCGGCTCCAAGCAAATCTACCTAGGATCCACTGCCTGCGCCACCTCCTACTTCCTCGGCGGCTCCAAACGCGGAAAATCCGGCGCTGCCCAACAGCTCGCCACCACAAGCCCCCGCTACCGGCCAAGTAGATTCCCCACCAAATCCCACTCTGCCACGACCCAACCCGACCTCCACACATGTCCCGCAATCTATCTCGCAACGCACGCCAGCTGCACCCATGCGCACCCAGCGTGTGCCTTGCTACATGCACCCCCCCCAAACTCTACCCAACATCACGTGGTCACACGAGCAAAGCAGGGTATTGTTGTTCCTAAACGCCAGTTCAATCTTTCAGCCACCATTCCTATTTCACCAATTCCTCATACCTATGGCCAAGCCCTCAAGGACCCTGATTGGCACAATGCTATGAATGATGAGTATAACGCTTTGATGAAATACAACATGTGGTGTCTTGTTCTTAAGCCCGCAGGTGTTAATGTGGTTAGTGGCAAATAGATTTACCGCATCAAGTACAATCCCGATGGTACATTATCAAGATACAAGGCTCGGTGGGTGGTCAAAGGGTTCTCACAGCAATCTGGTATCGATTATGGGGAAATATTCAGTCTTGTCATCAAGACTACTAAAATTCGAATTGTTTTGAGTATTGCAACTTCTTCATCTCGGACAATCCACCAATTAGATGTCAAGAACGTCTTTCTCCACGTTAATCTCTCTGAAATAGATTATTGTGCTCAGCCCTCTAGCTTTGTTGATCCTTCCAAGCCCACTCATGTGTGCAAATTGAATAAATCTCTCTACGGTTTGAAACAAGCACCTTGCACATGGTTTGTTCGCTTTAAGACATTCCTTTTGTCCATTGGCTTCCATGCCTCCAAAGTTGATTCCTCATTGTTCATCTTACATACACCTACAACCACCTCGTATATCTTGCTATATGTTGATGACATTATTCTCACAGCGTGCTCCACTAGCCTATTATAGGACATCATTAAAAAAGCTCCGTCACGAATTTCTATGATCGATCTTGGTCCCTTGACTCATTTCCTTGGTATAAATGTCACACCCACCTCTTTTGGCATTTTTTGTCCCAAGAACACTATATTTATGACCAACTTGAATGAGCCAAAATGACCAATCGCAATCCCTGCACTACCCCAGTTGACACCAAGCCTAAAGTATCATCTTCCATTGGCAAACCCATTGGTAATGCCACTGAATTTCGTAGCTTGGCTGGTGCACTACAGTACCTTACCATTACTTGGCTTGATATTTCTTGTCGTTCAACAAATGTGTTTGTTCATGCATGATCCAAAGGACTACGTCTACCCGTTGTGTACCCGTCAAACATAATGTGCACTACTTTAGAGAGCGTTTCTGTCAAAAACATAATGTTTGTGTTACCAAGACTACGCCTACCCGTCGTGTACCCGTCATGTGTGTCACAAAAAAAATTCACATCCGCCGCAAGTGGCCCCATCAATCCGACTATCCCCTACCGCAAGTTTGCAACAGTTCAACCTGCCTATGAGATGTACCCGCCGCTCCTGCTCCGTCGCTGGCTCATATCAAGTGCTGACTCACCTTTCCCTCCCTGAGCATGGTCGTCGTGTGCCCGTGTCTCGTCCATGTGCGGGCTTGTGAGTTGTGACCTCCACGCCAAAAATACCCAGCCATGCATCAATCTCGATCGATCTGCAACAATGCCTAGATATGAACCAGTGTGCAGATGGCAGATGACACACTTTACAATTTGACATACTCCTCCATGCCTGCGCGCGTTGAGTGCAGTTTGAGTGCTGACTAGTAGTCTGCAGTTGCAAGGAGCAACATGTCATCCAAGGTATTGGGCAAGCTCTCGTCGGAGATTTCAATTGGGGTAAGATTTAGATGTAATATATTCACTATAATTGATTGATTGAATTTTTTCAGTGGTACGATGATTCTTCCTACAGATTCCCATCTAAATTTCGGTGACACAAACAAAACTTATTATGAGTGCAAAAAACTGAAACACTTAAAATACTCCATGTATTAAATGGCAAGTACATACATGATCAATATTTTTCATGTGTTGAGGTGCTTCCAATTAAGACGGCTGATGATGTACATAGCTTTGCTGACATTGCAGGTTGGAAGCTGAGAATGGTGTTGGCCGCAGGTCAAGCACATGGGGCTATGGTATCATAACCCTTGCTCCCCATAAGAGAGGGATCTCGACTGCCGAAGGACACGCACCGTCCACCGCTCTCCCAGGCCAGGGGCGAGCTGCGTCGGCCTCTGGAGGAGCTTTGGGGGAGGACAACTGGAGCACGTCCATAGGAGCTCTAGGTGGCACTGCAGCGCATGAGTCCAGCACCGAGTAGCGAACCCCATGGAGTAGCAACACGCTGTGACGCCCCAGGTTTTAATTAGCATCATTAACGCTAATGACTAAATCAGCTGAGTCAAACCTGCTGACATTGGTCAAACCATGGTCAACCTGGGTCATCACCTCGAAAGCCTCGCCGACAAACCCTAATGACCCTCTAGATCAAATCAACACACACTCGTGGTCAACCCTTGGTCAAAGGAACGGTCAAACCCCACCCAAGCCCTAATGTCTTTGAACGTCCTCCAGAACTTTTGCCGCGTTCTCCAAATTTCACCTAAACACTTCAAAATATCCCAATATGAAAGTTGTCCAGTTTTTCGAGGGACACAACTTTCATGTTGATTGCATTTCAAATTTTGAGTGGAAAAGGATGAAAAACTTGGTCAACCGTCAGCACCTCCTGTTCACCAAAACAGAGTGGCATTCAAAGGTTGGCTGCAATTTATGCAAAATCCGTTGAGAAAAACACCTTTGAGCCTTTGTAAAAGTTGTAGAGGGTGAATTCGACCGGAGCGCCGCCGGCCGGTGCCCAAGGGCCCAATTGCAAGGGGCAACTTCTTTCCAAGGGTTGATCTGCATAGCAAGGGCTCTTCTGTAAGGAATCAAAAACTTTCAGGGGCCTGCTTGTAAAAGGGAATCTTCAATAGTGTAGCTCCTGGCTGAAACTTAGAAAATCCATATAAAATTGTAGAAAACTCAAAAAAATGCAAACCCAATTTTTTTGGATTCCTGGTGAAAAGCACTACAACTTTTGTAAAACTTGTCCATGCTTTTTCCTAATAATGTTTGCATGAAAAATAGGAATGTGAAAAACCTAGATTTGTTGTATCTCAAAATCTATAAGTCCTCTGTAGCTAATTGTTGGATATGTTGTGTGTTAGGTTATGAATAGCTTCTGTAACAATAATTGCACAAAGTTATGTTGTAAAACTTTTTATATAAATTGTTTTCTATTTATGCAGAATCTGTCCAAGTGATTTTTGTAGCTAAAAATAATTAGATTTTTGTGCCCAACTTCTGCATGTTATCTTTTTATGCCAAAATGCACCTCTGGTGAATTAATAGAAATTTTATAATTGTCATAAATATTTATTATTGAAATATGCTTGTTTTTCTTTGTAATTGCATAGCTCAAGATTCCTAATAGTTCTAGGTGTATATGTTGAATCCCTAGCTTAGTTTTGGACCAGAGATCTGGTGTGAGAAAGCTTTAACATTTTGATTTGTATTTATTTTTGTATGCATTATTCTTGCTTCATTAGCTAGCTTTTGTTATTTTTAAAATAATTAAATTGCTAGCTATCCTAAGCATGCATGTGTGTTCAATGGCTTGTTATAGGTGTTTAGTGCTTAATAAACCCTTCCATTGAATTTTATTAATTAATTTTATGAATAAAAGTTATGAAAGAAATTTAAAGCTTAATATTAAGTTAAATGGGAAAATCACCAACCACACCTCTAATAACCCCATGTGTGGTCATTTTAAAAAGGGTAAAGACAAACCCTTGCTGTTTGTATAATTTAAATTAAATTATTTACATAAATATGTACACAGTCACTATCAAAAAAAAAATAAAATATAAAGAACCATATATTGTTCCTTTTTGAAAGAGTATGCTAAATGTATTTCTTATCTAGGTGAATGTGGTAAACCATGCACCCCATTGTTATCATTTGTTGATTGTAATTAGTTAAATTAAAAATTATCAAATAAGTCTTGCATTTGCATCCTCGTGTAGATCTTCCCGATGGTAGATATACGCTCGTGCCAGAAGGGGGAGACGAAGGTGCTGACGAAGGGCTGCAGTACGTGGACGTAGCTCAAGACCTAGGCCAAAGTCCAGAAGGGCCCAAGGCCAACCTTGCCAGCGAAGGCAAACTCTGGATCATTAACCCTGTCTTTTAAAATTATGCCATTACCTTGCTATGATTGTGCATTTACGTTTCAGGAGTTGAATTGAAACCCTAGTTGCATGATCCCTAGGTACATATGCTCTATCACTAGTATGATTGGTCGATAGCTGCTATGCTATAGGACCCGGTAGAAGTCGAGTGATGTTCGTCACTCGTGAGAATAGGTTCTTATGTTGGAATCATAAGATCTTTATAAATGGATTGCTCATGTGGTAAGACCATGGGATTTGGGCTCCGATCCAGTGGCTTTCATGGGCTAAGCTTTTGAACGTACTAAGCACTTGTCGGGAACGATAAGCCTAGTACCTTAACGAGCCGGTGCGGGAACTCTCCCTTACTACTCTTGAGTAATCACCTGCCGCTTTGCAATCGGAACGGTAAGCTTTGATCCCAAGCCGAGGATTTTTGGGAATAGCCTGGTTGGTGTCAGCTCTGTCGGGCACCGCTCCGTATGTTTAGGTCTACCTTACAAGGTTATAAACCAATCAATTGTCGGCCTCTCACCTTTATCTGAGACTGCTTAATTAACTTGCCATGTTATCCCTTAATGATGGAACTAGGTGAATACTTCTGCGTGAATTAATTGTATTGTACAATTCTTGATTGAATTAGTTGGCATACTTATAAATGGTAATCAACTAGAACTTTTGCTAAAATAATGAAAGTAAGGACATACTCTTTGTTGCTTTTCAGCAAAAGAACTCCACCGGCCAAAAAGCCTCTCATGTCTAGAGTTTGGTGATGTAGTCATCACCAAAGGTTAAGTCTTGCTGAGTATTAGTATACTCAGCCTTGCTTTAAATTGTTGTTGCAGGTGTTGTTTGGCCTGGTGAGATTCCACCCGGCTGGGAGCTGGAATGGGTGGAAGAGGACGAGTGATGGCATCACGGATGGCCTCCTGTGATGTGTATCGTTGCGCTAGTTTATTTATTTCCGCTGTTTTCGAACTCTGAACCTTTACTTACTGTCATGAATGATAGTTTGTAATAATTTAAATCCTTCGGGACTGCTTTGAATTTAATTGCATTTGTACTCTGGACTCGCCTTCACGTGAGTTTTAATGCATATGTTCGATCCTCTGTAATGAATTCCCAGTGATTTACCGGGCGATAACCTGGCAACTAACGACAGGATGATAGTTTATTATTGCTTAATGACCAAAGTGGATTGGTTTTAGGTGATAGTACGGTATTTTCCTGGGCGGGTTGTCACACACGCGAGGGTGATTGCACACCGGTAAAGGAGCTCCAAGGTGGTGGTACATGAAAGCAACTCTACGAGAGGCGACAGGCGCTGTGCTCGGACCTCATCCCAGTGTTCACCAGTCATGGAGGTCGCCTCTCTCCCGCGGTGAGGAGAGGCGGGTGAGCTCCCCTCGACAGCTCACCATCCCCTTTCTTCTCCAACATTGGTAGCTAAGGAAGGAGTCTACTGGGGGAATGGGGGAAGGTAGGTAGGCAAGGTGGTGGGGATGGTGGCCGAGAGCTTAGGGCCCTGGTGGTGGTAGATGTGGTCAAGCCAGGGCGGGTCGGGGAGTCTCAATAGAGTTGGTAAAGATGACGGCGGGACATGTCAACATAGCTGCAGAAGATAACATTGGTAGGGGGAGGGAAGACAGAGAGGGCAGCGATGGAGCTTCGGCAAGACCCTACCGCACCGCATTGATGGGTGTTTGCCGGCGATGGAGGGTCGAGGAAGGGGACACTGGGTGCGGGGGGGACAAAGATGCTATCATGGGGGAGGGCATGCAGATGCGACGTGTGCTGCGGGGTACAGGGCAGATTGGTGGTGTGGGCCCCACCGTCTGAGTTTGCATTGTTTAAGATACACACATAGGATTCACACAACCACACTATGGCCCTATTTGGCAGGGCTCCAAAAGGAGCTCCGGCTCCGACTCCACGTGGAGCCCTGCCAAACGGTCTGGAGCACGGCGGCTCCGGGGGTGAAGCCGGTGCTGGAGCCGCAAGGGGCTTCCATTGGGAGGTGGAGCCACAAAAACGTGGCTCCATCCGGCTCCACCTCCCCTTTAGTGTGTTGCCCCCGGTAGTGCGAGGCGGAGGTGGGGTGGGGCGAGGTGCGACAAACGGAGGTGGAGGGCAGCGGGGCCACGCGCGACGGTTGGAGGCAGAGGCACGGCGGGGCGAAGGCGCGGTGGGGTGGAGGCGGGCGCGGCGGGCCACCGACGAGCGGAGGCGGGGCGCGATGGGGCACCGGCGGGCGGAGACGCGACGCGTTGGGGCGGGGGCGCAACGGGCGGAGGCGGGGCGCGGAGGGGCGGGGCAACGCGGCGGGCGCCGCCGGGGTCGGTGACGATGCGGCGGGGCACCGGCCGGCGCCGGCGGAGGCGGGTGCGGGGCCGGCGGAGGCGTCAGGGGCTCAGGCGGCAGGAGCCCGTGAGTGTGGTGGGAGCGGATAAGGAGAGGAGGGAGGAGGGTGAATAGATAAGGAGAGAAGGGAAAAAAGTAACAGGAAAAGAAAAAGGAGAAAAAAGGAAAATAATGAAAGGGACAAAATAAAAAAATAAAAAGGGGCAATTTAGACATTTTACACATCAATCCAACAGGTGGAGCCGTTTTTCCAAACGTTTTCCAAAACGGCTTCAACTCCATCGAAAAAGCCGCTCCACCGAAAGAGCCAGAGTCCGAGCCGTTTTTGGAGGAGCCGGAGCCCTGCCAAACAGACCCTATATGCGCACACGTGCGTGTATGTACACATGCTATACGAAGAGATCGAGACATACTACCCTTATTGCATGCACAAGTGAGTTCTAACAGAAAGTGTGACTCATATGAGGGTTAAATATTTGGAGTGCGAGAGCAACAAAAGTACAAGTGTGAGGCCTCCAGAAGAGTACAGTTGCAACTGGAATCTAGAGTTATGCAGTTCTTCGATGGCTCCCATGTATGGCCTCACTTTTCACTAATTGGTCAGTAATATTAAACACAATGTGTGCTAAACTTTGTGAGTGCTTGTAATTTTGTGGGTGTGATGCCTCTCTTTCGATAGGTCTGAAGTCGGAATATTTTTCATTATCTTAAAAAATGCATAATGATGTATCAACAGAACGTTTCTTCTAGGTTCTCCACCCTTTCTTATTTGCAATTTTATTAGCTATTTATAAATAAATATATAGCTTGTGAATCTAGAGTTATGCAGTTCTTCGATGGCTCCCATGTATGGCCTCACTTTTCACTAATTGGTCAGTAATATTAAACACAATGTGTGCTAAACTTTGTGAGTGCTTGTAATTTTGTGGGTGTGATGCCTCTCTTTCGATAGGTCTGAAGTCGGAATATTTTGCATTATCTTAAAAAATGCATAATGATGTATCAACAGAACGTTTCTTCTAGGTTCTCCACCCTTTCTTATTTGCAATTTTATTAGCTATTTATAAATAAATATATAGCTTGTGATAATATTTTCTCTTGCAAAGTTATGAAATTTCTATGAATCTAAAACTTCTACTTACAAAAAATTCTAAAAGACATGTGTGTGTCGCACATGCATCTGTGCTAGTTGTGTAGTAATAGGACAGTTGAAATTCGGCCATCTCTTACAGCATAATTATATGTCTCTGAGTTTTTGAAAAAATTATAAGATTTTTTTCTTTTGTGTCATGAGGATTAATGAGGATGCTAAAAAAGAAGATCCGGGTTAGTATATGAGATTTTCTTTTTAATAAAAAAAAGTATCGTGGAGATTAACATCACTAGGCCAGAAACGATTTGTCCTGGCGGCTAAAACCGGCTTTTGCTGGCGGGTGTTGGGGAATTCAGGAAAACCTGTCACCCTCGGAACATCGAGGTTAATGAAATTTGTGACGAAAGTTTTCGGGAACAAAGAACTCGCGAAGATCTGGAATCTGGAACTCACGAAGTCTCGGAGTCACGAACGCGCGGTGGTCTGGAGTCCCGAACTCTCGAAGCCTCGGAGTCGCGAACACGCGACGGCTCGGAATCTTGAACCTGCGAAGCCTCGAAGTCGCGAATTCGTGAAGACTCAAAGCCATGAACCTGCGGAGCCACGAACTTCGGGAATCTGTGAAATTCGGGAATATGATGGAGGACGAGTTCGGGAGTCACGGTGCGTGAAGATTTCCTGAACGGGGAGATTCATGAATTAGCAGGAAGCAAAGTCAAAGTTGTCGTCTCAAAAAGTCCGGGTTCAGCGTGTGAACTAGTGGCAGGCTTGTAAATATATGAGGTGTAAAAAGACATTTGTGTGTGTGTTCACACTAGGAATATTCTTTGGGTTCAAGTGTATTGTCGGAATGTAAAAGTCCCTTCGTCTCCCTATAAAAGGGGGCGTGAGGGCACGTGTAAGAGGATTCACAACTTTTGAGGCATGAGCAGTTTCTAGGAGATCTTTTGTCTCCTCTTACGTCATCTGTGACTTTGACTTGAACGTTTGAGTACATTCTTCTCTTGTGTTCGGGGATCTTGTCCGGAATTTCGGATACCCCCCAACAGCGGGCGCGGCACCTGTCAGCAACTTTGAGCCAGTAGAAATGGCCCTTTGTGCTGGCGGGTGGCCGACCCGCCAGATAGAGCCATTTGTGCTGGCGGGTCACTTAAACGACTGCCAGCACAAATGTCATCAATGCTGGCAGTTACTTAAGCAGCCCGCCAACACAAATGCCATCAGTGTTGGCGGTTGCTTAGGCGGCCCGCCAGCACAAATGCCATCAGTGCTGGCGGTTGCTTAGGTCGCCCGCCACAGAAAGCATTTTTTCTCATTTCCTATATAATTGCCCATAATTGTTTATTATTTGTATATAATTTGTCATTTTTGTCTATTATTTTTTTCATATTGGCATTTGTATGCCAAATTCACTTTAATTTACTGTAATTTAATTTGTATTTAACCGCCAAATCCAAATATATGTCTCACAAACACATAATCCAAACTAAAATAAAAAATGTATATATAAGTCACATTACAAAACATCGTGCATAATAGATAACCCTAAGACACCCATCTACGTAACCTTTCTGCATCGTCTAATGTCAAAATTCCTTCTCTATCGAAGAATTCTCCATCCTCATGGCAAATCTCACGTAGGATGAATCTCGCCATGTCCGCACAAATGTTGGTGATTTGATTGTCACCAAGTTGCCTCCATGATGCCTAAATGGTAGACATCTGCACATAAACACAATAAATGAAGATTGCTATGCATTACCATCAGGACCATAATTAGCACATACATAGTTGTGTACAAACAAGAGGCTTACGTCTTCAGGATTCGTCTAGTACCTCCCATTATTTCTCAAAACCTCACACACATAATATCCACATAGCACACTGCCAGGAGGTTGTTTGTAGCACTGTAAACAAATAAAAAATGATCGGTACTAATTAACAGAAGTGTACAACTCAGATAAAAATGATTGGTACTTATTAACAGAAGTGTTCTTACCCATTTGGCATGTCGTATCACCAATTTTTTCTTCTTGTGCTCCCCGACATTGACTATGTATAGCCTATGCGCACTTTAAGGATACAAATACATAAGTTAGTAATACAATTTTAATATAGCCGATACACGCAGTAGTGATTATATATTGCACTTAGTTGTCTTACTTTCTTATAATCTCAATGATTTGCTTGTAAGAAGCCTCCGAATAGTGTAATGAGTCGAAGACCCCCATAGTTCCCAACTTTGGACACATGTGAAAGCAAATGAAATGATCGCTACATAAAATTAAAATAATTAATATAAATAGACTAAAAAATGCAGGCAAATGATGAAATAGTTATTTAAAGGATCTTACTCAAAATTGTAAGCAAACTTGATAGAATCCTTATGTTGGTTTTTCCTCAATACCCTTGCAATGTATACAGACACCTTGTGAAGTTTAGCTTTCTCGTAACCCTTTATTAAGTCTTCTTTCTCTTTTGGTGTCTTTGATTCTTCCTCTATTTGCTTTCTTAGTTGATCCCTCAAGTGTTGTGACTTGCATACTTGTTGCGGGCCAATATATGCTACCTTCCACCTCCCATTTGTCTTCTTTTCATCAGACGCTTGCATCCTGCAAAAAAGTTTACTTAGGATGATAATAACAATACATATGGAATTGAATAGATTTGGATGTCGTATATGGATGTTGACTTACATGGACAAATGGTGACGAGATTGATGTCGAGTTTGTCACGACGGAACATCGCATTTAAATCAGGGAAATCGATTGCAACGTTCCATTCTAAAGAGCTATTGAACACCCATTTCGGGACATTGGCGGTGATAGTGTGAATGCCTTGTTGCATGGCGTGCATGATCCAAGTATGCAGCCTCATCAATTTCTGACGGCCCTTCGTTCAGTTGCCACCTAAACAAGAATGGTTTGCCATGCTCATACTTGTCGGGCACCTCATCTGACGAAAACATACTTATGTGCTCCTCCTTTTGTTTTTGAAAAGAGGTGCAGGATAAAGACTTTTCATCGGGTGCCTTCTTGAGTACTTGAACATTAGGTGATTCTTTACCGGATGTTGCAGCCCGTTTAGGTTTATTCTTCAGTACTTTCAAGAATAAGTCAACATCAGATGATTTCGTCCTTGGTTCATATGAGTTTATCATACGGTGTATTGCTGGCGTCTTGGTTGCTGGAGGAGGAGATGGTGGTCTTGGAACAGATTTGGGAGATGATGATGCCCCTGCCCCTGCCCCTGGTGGCGGAGGAGTTTGTGGTCTTGGAACAGATTTCGGAGATGATGATGCCCCTGCCCCTGCTCCTGATGGCGGAGGAGTTTGTGGCATGTTGTTGTCATTATTGTTAATCCCTGCTCCACAACCATCATAGGTTGTTCCGTGTTCCCGACATCGGCAACATCTTGGAAGGTCATGATGTTGTCATTGTTACCGCCTCCATGTTCCCCACCCATCGTGTACTCGACCATTGCAGCATCTAGATCCTGGGGGTACTCGTTCTTGGCTAGGTTGCAAGGGACTTGGTGATGCATTAAGTATGATATCTCGACGATGCCACAGTATGTATTGGTTCCTCGCATCACCGAGAATCTCGATACCATCCTCAGTAGGGATATCAATCTCGCACGACTCATCAAAAACCGAAACAACTTGAACCCGTGCTTACTCTGGCGATGGTGGATTCGGAAACACACGACCTGTTAGTGCCATGGCTGTCTCAACTTCTCGAAACTTATCTAGTTTTCTTCCATATGGAATAACCAACTTGCATGGTGTATCCTCTACATTGTCATCCACAGGATGCTTGGCGTTAGCAATAGAACCAACACTTCTTTGAGTTGGGATGGATCCGATCTGGGCAAGCATCAAGTTTGGAGGAACCTGTCCAGAACCACCAGATATTAGATTCTATGCACTAGGCCCAACAAAAGCTTGTTGTTGTGGTTGTATGAAGAAGCCTATCAATTCTTGCTTGGCGATTTCTCTCATCTTGTCTTCAAGCTGCTTCTTATAACAGTCCCGCTTCTTATAACTCGATCGGTGTTCACGAAATTCTTTACCCTAGGGCAAGGTAGAAGAAATCCCTCGAACATAGCCAGGGTGCTCAGACATTCCGATCGCAGCGATTAGCATATCTTTCTCCCTGTTGGGCACGAAAAGACCTTTCTTTTGCATTTTTGCAAGTCCTTCAAGCTTCTGATAAATTTGTTCTGTTGAGGCCTTCTGGAATGAAACATTACCGTCAGGTGGTATAGCCGGAACTCGAGCAAGGATCCAATTCCTGCTACGCTCATCCATGCCTTTAAAAATAGTTGGTAAACCAGCTACCCTCCTTTCTTCTTCCTCCTTCCTCCATTTTGCCAGCATATCCTTCCGAACCCAAGCGATGGGGGTTCTCAACAGCTTTCATAGCCTTCTCCTTTTGTTGTACACTCAAAGCTACTGCTTCTGCCGTCTTCTTCTGATCTACGAATTTTTTCCAGACTGCTAGCAGAATGTTACCATACACATCCCTAGCATCCTTGCCTTTCTGGACAAATTCAGTATTAAGTGTAGACCTCCAATTCCTAAGAGCTCTTCCACAAAGGCCCTCGGCAAAAGTTCTACCTGCATTTTCTGTACCTTCCGGATAAACAAACATTTCTTTCACTTTGGCCCATAATACATCCTTCGTAGCCTTAGGGATTGTCTTCCAATTACTAGTTGTGATCCAAGACCCCAATTGGTCTCTGACAATTGCACCGACGATGTTCCAAAACCTAGCAGCTATCCCCTTAGGTTCGACAGGCTCACCTTTGTCACCCAACCGTTCTATCACAAGTTGTCCTCTTTCAGGGATCTGGTTTCTTCTTCTATAACCATGTTTCCTTTCAGGTTACTAGAACTAGAAGTACCCAAAGGTTGTGGTTCTGAAATGACTTCTGCCTCTTGGGCAAAAATGTTAGATCCTCTACGACGTCGTCGCGGGGATCGGTCATTGTTCTACACATAAAACACTATTTAAAGTATATCTTAAGTTCAAAAACAAACATTAATTTGAGTGAATGTGCATGCGGACCTCATTATCGCTTGGTTCGTAATCAACATCATCGTCTTCGGGACGCCTATGTGGTCGTGGTTCGCTTGGTTCGTACTCAGAGGGAGTTTCATAGTCTCCAATTATACCACTATCACTGGATTCCTCCTCACCGGATTGTTCACTATTAACATTTGATCATAGATAATTTACAATTCCTTCATATTTTTTACAATTGATCATAGATAATTTACAAGTCCATAGTTCATATTTATACAACAATCCATATTCCATATTTATACAACAATCCATAGTCCATACTTATAATAAATCTATTTATACAGAATGCATAGTCCATTTTTATAAAATAAATTTATTTATCCACAATCCATAGTCCATATATAATTATTTATACAACAAAACTAATTAAATTAAATCCATAGTCCATTTTTATATAATAAATCTATTTAAAAATTAGACATAATCCATACTCCATACTTATAATAAATCTATTTATACACAATGCATAGTCCATTTTTATAAAATAAATCTATTTATACACAATGCATAGTCCATTTTTATAAAATAAATCTATTTATGCACAATCCATAGTCCATATATAATTATTTATACAACAAAACTAATTGAATTAAATCCGGTCCATTTTTATATAATAAATCTATTTAAAAATTATCCACAATCCATACTCCATACTTATAATAAATCTATTTATACACAATGCATAGTCCATTTTTAACATTTTTAAATCTATTTATCCACAATCCATGGTCCATAATTAAAAATTATACACATGTAATTACATTTTGAAAAAAAAGAAAAAACCAACTGAGCCGGGGCGGTCGTCTCTGCGCCGCCGGCCCCCTCCCCGGCCTCCATGCGTGGCGAGCGGGGGCGGCGGAGCCGCCGGCGAGGCGGCGGCGGAGCCGGCGGCGGCGGTTCTCGGCCGGCGGTTGGGGAAGCGGCCCGCGGGGAGGAGGACGTCATCCCGGTAGGGAAGAGGGGCGGTGGCGCTCGGGGAGGAGGTCGTCGGCCGGCGAGCGCCCGCGGATGACGGCGCGGCGGCGGCGGTCCACGGGAGAAGGGGCGGGGCCCTAGCGGAAGACGGTGGCGGTCCACAGGGAGAAGGGGTGGGGCCCTCGCGGACGATGGTGGGGTGCTCGTGGAGGTCGGTGCGGCACTCCTGGAGGACGGCGGGGTGGTCGGAGGAGTGGCGGCACTCGGGGAGGACGGCGACGCTCAGTGGGAAATTTTGGCAGCCTAACGGTGTCGTTTCGTTTCGCGCCGAGACTTAGAAAATTTTTGAGAGCGCGGCTCGTATATATAAATAGAACCACCACTAGCGGGCCACATTAGAAAACCGCCAGGGGTGAACCACCACTGGCGGGCCACATTAATCAACCGCCAGCGGTGAAGCTTAGCACAGGCTGAGGACCATGTGTGGTTCGAGGACTGGTGGATGGTCGCTTCCTTGTGTGATGAGTGATTGACAACGTTGTGTGGACTGATTCTTGGCTAAGTATTGCAGGTGCAGGTTGCGGCTTGACTGGTGTTGGTGCAGGTGAAGAACAAGCGTGAAAGGTCGTCGCCGGTGAGGCCTCCAGGTGTGGAGAAGACAAGTAGGCTTCGTTCGAGGGAACCGGTGGCCAGCGGGGTCAAGTGCGGGCCGCATGGTGGCATGAACAGCAAGATGAAGTCGTGGACGGTTTCTTGGTTGAGCCTCAAAACCAAGGTCGAGCCGGGACTACGTGGGAGCCAAGTCATGAGTGGAGATTGGCGGAGGCTACACCGAGTTCGCGGGGTTTCCGGTGGTTCAACAGAAAACCACTGGGTTCCTTGGTTGATCCACAAAGCCAAGACCGAAGAACCGAAGATGGAGCTGCAGAAGCGCCAGACCGGTCTGACCGGTGGGTACCGGTCTGACTGATGGGGAGCACCGGTCTGACCGGTGTGCGACGACGCAGTCCGGAGACTTCGAAGCGGAGGATACACGTCGAGATCGCATGGCTTGCGCCGAGGCTACGCAGGGTGCGGTCCCCGGGCATTCGTCCGATGGTGAAGACATGAAGACTTCCAAATCCGCCCTTGAGGGGCTTGTATCCCTAGTTATTAGGAAAGGGCATTTTAGACTTTTGAAGGACCGATACGGCGAACCAAAGAGGGGGGAGTGAATGGGAGCCGATAAAAATTCTTCTCGAAGGAGATGGAAACTCCAACAAGATGAACGCGGCTTCCAATACACTTCTCCAACTCACTACCCAAGTTTGTCAAGCCCACGTAGCCACTGGAGTGCCACTGTACCTAGGAACCAACACACAACCTTCCGACCCGAGAACGCAGCGGAACACCAAACCTCGAGTCTACAGACCAACACCGGTCAGACTGGTGAGCACCACTGGTCAGACCGGTCCCTGCTGGTGAAACTGAGCAACTTTCACTAAGTGGCTCCACACCAGTCAGACTGGTGAAACACACCGGCCGGACCGGTCCACACCCGAAAGCCCCCAAAACACCAAACAGCCAACCGACCACCAACCGACCCAAACTCGAAACCGCAAAGAACACAGGACAACAAACGAACACACCCGGACGTTCACCCGAGCAAAAACCCACCGAGGGTTGCACCGGTCAGACCGGCCAAGAGCACCGGTCAGACCGGTGTAGCCTGGGCAGCTCGGGATGAACAGCACCCGCGGGTCAACTCCCCCGAATCCAAACCTCGATCTTCCGAATCGCTCCACGGACTTGAACAAGACTTTGGGGATATTAGGAACACCTCATGAGGAGTCCATAGCCAAGTTTAGTCCCACCAAAACTTGTACAAAAAGGAGGAATCGAAGAAATCCCGCCAAGAGCACCACAAACCCTAGAACTCGGAAAACCCCAAAATCGAGCCCCTTTACTCACGGATTTGGGAGGGGAATCACAGCCCAAAGAACCACAAAGGGTTCCCACAAATTTCCCCCATCAAATCCCCAAGAGAAAGGTCCCGAAAACAACCCAAAGAAATCACCAAGAGAGGGCTCCGAAAATCACCACCAAGAACAACCGAGAACAACACATCCAAACCTTGAGGAACCACGCCGAATCATCTATACATGCAACAAAGGTTCATACAAGGTCTAGCTTGCCGCCCGATCATCCAACCCTCTCACAAGATCTCACCATGAAGCTCTCAAGCTAGTCCTATGGAAATCCTAAGGAAAATAGGAAGGAAAATAGGAAAACAAATGAGCTAGGGTTCCAAGAGTTGGCTGCCATCCTCTCACCTCTTGGGTTATATGGAGGCAACCGAAAGTCTAAAATACCATGTCCTAATGACTAGGGATACAAGCCCCTCAAGGGCGGTTTTGGAAGTCTTCATGTCTTTTCCATCGGACGGATGCCCGGCGACCGCACCCAGCGTAGCCTCGACGCAAGCCATGCGATCCCGACGCGTGTCCTCTGCTCGAAGTCTTCGGACTGCGTCGTTGCACACCGGTCAGACCGGTGCTCCCCACCGGTCAGACCGGTACCCACCGCGTCGACCGGTCCGCGCCGCCGCAAAGACCGTCTTCGGTTCTTCGGTCTTGGCTTTGTGGATCAATCAAGGAACCCAATGGTTTTCTGGTGAACCACCGGAAACCCCACGAACTCGGTGTAGCCTCCGCCAATCTCCACTCATGATTCGGCTCCCACGTAGTCCTGGCTCGACCTTGGTTTTGAGGCTCAACCAAGAAGCCGTCCACGACTTCATCTTGCTGTTCATGCCACCATGCGGCCCGCACTCGACCCCGCTGGCCACCGGGTCCCTCGAACGAAGCCTACTTGTCTTCTCCACACCTGGAGGCCTCACTGGTGAGGACCTTTCGCGCTTGTTCTTCACCTGCACCAACACCAGTCAAGCCGCAACCTGCACCTGCAATACTTAGCCAAGAATCAGTCCACACAACGTTGTCAATCACTCATCACACAAGGAAGCGACCATCCACCGGTCCTCGAACCACACATGGTCCTCAATCTCCCCCTTGATGAGTGCATTGACAACACCCACACGAAAGTAACAAGAGAGAAAAGAAAAGGAAAAGAAACGAATAAAAAGAAACTCCAACAAGCGATCGAAAGCCAAACAAAGGCAAAGAGCAAGATCACCTGAAGAAGACAAGTCTGGGACCCCTTAGGCAAGGGCAACGGCTCAACACATCCGAGACAAAGCAAAGCTCAAGCAAAGAGCGCAAACCACCAAAACAAAAGTTGAACAACCACAAAGAGCTCCCCCTGCACACATGCAAGCTCCCCCTGAACCAATGCACCTCCCCCTGGACGAATGCATGCAAACCACCGAAAACAAGGGCACCGCAAAGAACTTCAGCTCACACCGGTCAGACCGGTCATCACCACCGGTCAGACCGCTGCCTAAGATGTGCACAGGATCAGCACTCACACCGGTCTAAATGCGTCAAGTAAGCCATTTCAAGATCAAACTTCTCTCCCTTGTTGGCAATGCATGAATCAAGCCAAAAATGCAAAACTTTGAACCTAGAGCTTCTCAAATAGACAAAATTCAACAAAGAATGCTACACATGTCCAAATGAGCAAGTTAGATACTCTAATCGATCTCAACTGCATGATCACCAAGTTTCACAACCATTGGATGAAGCTAAGATGGATTTGGGCAATTTTGCGAAAAACTTGCCTCTCATGAGCAAAGTCCTAAATATGATCAAAGCATATCAAAATGGCAAAGCCACACAAACTTCATGCTAGGACAGCCATTCTAATCATAAGACCATCACAAACACTCACAAGCACCTCATGTCATGCCAAAGCCACCGAGCCATGTGCCTACTTCTATGTATGAGACTTCTCATTGGTAGGCATCATGCAACGGTTTAGCACCCAAAGCAAATTAAATTTAGCACATATGACATGGGAGCACATTTTCCAAGCATTTTTCATTTCATTTTCAGATTCATATATGGTACATGAAATGTCTTTGCGACAAAAAGGAACTTATGCCCCTCCACAAGATGAAGCAAGAGGGCTAAACATTCATGATGGCAAATGAGCCTTTGGCCCCATATGATCAATAAACTAGCTATCCAACCACAAATTAAGCATAACCAAGCCACTAAAACATGTCAAGATCATATACAGGCATTTACACATGAGAGAGCATACATGTGACAATTTTTCAAAAAAATAGCCATCAACCATGGATTATTCATCAAGATCATCAAGAGCTAAGCCAAACTAACCATAGCATACCAAACACGCTCACAAAGACATAAATAGCATTCCATGGTAAACAATGTATATAGGAGAAGCTTTTCCTATCCACTGCATATGATACAAAATGCATGCAATCTAAGATACAAGGATGCCTATACATCATGTTACATATGCCATGCCAAATGCAAGAAATGCACAAAGGAAAGCTAACATATGCTACAAAGAGAGCTCCCACACACCCAACTCAAGAAATCAAACACACTCCAAGTTCCCACTCCAAGTTCCCACCGCAAACGAGTGAAAGTTGCTTGATCTAGGGGTTTGGTGAAAATATCGGCTAGTTGGTCATGTGTGGGTACATGGATCAAAGCTATCTTTCCTTTCTCTACGTTGTCTCTCAGAAAATGGTACCTCACTTCTATGTGCTTGGTTTTGGAATGGAGCACTGGGTTCTTCGCAACACTTATGGCACTGGTGCTATCACATTGAAGTGGGACATGGGTATACTCCTCACCAAAGTCACTCATTGTGTATGAAATCCAAAGGAGCTGAGAGCAACAACTATTAGCGGCAACATACTCAGCCTTGGTAGTGGATTGAGCAACACTCGACTGTTTGCGGGACGACCAAGACACCAAAGAAGAACCCAAAAACTGGCAAGTCCCAGAAGTGGACTTCCTATCCAACCGACACTCGGCAAAATCCGCGTCTGAAAAACCATGAAGCGCCAAAGAAGAGGACGCGGAGTACCAAAGGACGAAGTCGGGAGTGTGACGCAAGTACCTGAAAATTCGCTTCACCGCTTGCCGATGTGAAGTCCTCGGAGACGCTTGAAAACGAGCGCACAGACACACTGAGAACTGTATGTCTGGCATCGTCGCCGTCAAGTAGAGGAGTGACCCGATTATGCTCCGGTACTCCTTCTGGTCCACGTGTTCACCTTCCTCGTCCGCATCAAGAGCTGTAGTCGTACTCATCGACGTCGTCATAGCCTTGGAATCCTCCATCTTGAACTTCCGCACAATGTCCTTGGTGTACTTAGCCTGGTGCACAAATGTTCCTTCCTTTGATTGTTTGATTTGTAGCCCGAGGAAGAACTGCAACTCGCCCATCATGCTCATCTCAAATTCCCTGCTCATATCCTCTACAAACCTTGCAACAAGAGAGTTAGACGAGCCACCAAAGACAATATCATCCACGTACACCCGC
Source organism: Cenchrus americanus (assembly GCA_947561735.1). NCBI lineage: Eukaryota > Viridiplantae > Streptophyta > Magnoliopsida > Poales > Poaceae > Cenchrus > Cenchrus americanus. Next base: position 61,989,745 of record OX387245.1, on the reverse strand, counting down.
ACAATCGGGATATCTCTCGCCCCCGCCTCGGCAAAAAACAAGGTCTGATCGACCTTCCCCATTTCAAAACCTCTCTCAAACAAGAAACCCCTCAACCTGCCATACCAAGCTCTAGGCGCCTGCTTCAGCCCATACAACACCTTCCTCAACTTGTACACCTGGTGGGGGTACCTCTCACTCTCAAACCCCGGAGGCTGCCTCACATACACTTCTTCCTCCAGCACACCATTCAGAAAAGCACTCTTCACATCCATTTGGTGCAACTTGAACCCTTTAGCCACGGAAAAGGCTAGAAGGATCCTTATCGCCTCCAAACGGGCTACGAGAGCAAAGGTCTCCTCGTAGTCGATCCCCTCCTTCTGACTGAACCCCTGAGCAACAAGCCTCGACTTGTTTCTCACAACCTCACCTTTCTCTCCCTCTTTGTTCTTCCACACCCACTTTGTACCAATCGGCTTACACCCTGGGGGAGGGTCAACCAACTCCCAAACCTGATTCCTCTCAAAGTTCTCCAACTCCTCATGCATTGAATTAACCCAATTGTGATCAGATAGTGTGTGTCCAATGTCTTTGGGCTCAAAAGTAGCAACAAATGCAGCATGAGCGAAATGAGAATTGTTTCGAACCCTCGACCGTGTAGTGCGTTCATTCATGTCGCCGATGATCCTCGAAGCTGGGTGATCCACTTGTACTCGTCGGGGAGGTTCTCGCCTCGATGCTACCTCCCACTCAACATCAGCTTATCCTCGTTCTTGATTTGTCGTCGTAGGTTTAGTAGAGGGTCCGTCCATCACCGTAGTCGAAGTAGTGGGTACATGTTCAGCCGGGGGCACCACACCGCCATCTTCATCGTCTCCATGTTCATTCTCCTCCTCCTGAAAGATCTCCTCGCCAAGCTCATCATCACCTGCACACTCAAAGACAAGCTGACTACGTGGTTCTGTCTCGTCGAAGGTTACCTCGCAAGTTTCCACGATTTGGTTAGTTTCAAGATTGAGCACACGATGTGCTCTAGAGTGAGATGCATAACCAAAGAAAATACCATCGACAGACCTAGCCTCAAACTTATCCAACTTCCTGCCTTTCTTCAGAATGAAACACTTGCCACCAAAGACATGGAAGTGACTCACCTTGGGTGTGCGACCATGCATCAACTCATAGCATGTCTTCTTCTTGTGCACTCTGAGGTAGATCCTGTTTAACACCTAGCATGCGGTATTCACCGCCTCAGCCCAATACCTCCTCGGAGTCCTATGCTCATCAAGCATCATCCGAGCCATCTCGCACAAGGTCCTGTTCTTCCTTTCCACAACACCATTCTGGGGAGGCGTATACAGACTTGAAAACTGGTGCTCAAGACCCAAGTCATGGCAAAAGGTTTCAAAATGAGAGTTTCTGAATTCCGAGCCATTATCACTGCGGATAGCTCGTATGGCATCTCCGTGCCTCTCGTTCCTCAACCGTAAGACTAGATCTCGAACAAAACCAAACATCTCCCCCTTATCCTCGAGAAAGAACACCCACGCATATCGAGAGTAGTCGTCCACCACAACAAGGACATACCACTTCCCACCCGCAGATCGCACACGAGCTGGGCCAACAAGGTCCATATGGAGCAGCTTGCATGGATGCTCAGTCATCACATCGGTGAGAGGTGGGTGAGAAGAGGCTACCATCTTGGCATGCCTACAAGGTGCACAAACCAACTCTTTCTCAAGCCCCAACCGTGGCAATCCTCGGACCAAATTGAGTTTACTCAAGCGAGACAAAAGGTCAAAGCTCAAGTGACCCAACTTCCTATGCCACTTCTACAACTCACTCGAAGAACCAGCCAAGAAACCATGCTCCACACCCGAAGACTGAGAAAAATCAGCACGAAACACCTGACCCTCAGGAACGACCATACAGACAAGGTCCCCTCGAGAGTCCAAAATCCGAGAACCACCTGGCCGAAACAGCACCTCAAAGCCCTCATCCAACAAGCCGGGACACGAAGAGCGATTGTTCCCCAGTGATTGAACAAGAGCAACACGCTTCAGAGTGATCTTGTCACTCACTTTGATCTCACCTTCTGAAAGCACACGCCCACGCCCATTGTCCCCAAAAGTGATGTACCTCTTCGTCACCACCAGGATGAGACTTGAGAACCACCCCCTGTCTCCGGTCATATGCCTTGAGCAATCAGAGTCAATCAACCAAATGTTCTTCAAGTCTCCCACCTGAAATTCAAAAACGAGCACGTGAGCGAACAAACGACTCAGCACTGGGGTTAGTACCAAAAGAGTAAAACCAGTGCCGAGCCATTTGCTCGAAAGTGGGGTTAGCACCAACCAAAGCATCTCTCCTACCAAAGCTACCTCCATGAACACCACCACGGTAAACACCCTGAGGGAACCACCCCTCTCTGCCTGGAGGAGGACCAAAACCACGAAAGAGAACCCGTGGACCGTCCCTCCTCTCCTTCTCAAAGCTACGACTCCTCCCTTCCCCGTAGTGAACTCGAGGGGGAGAACGCCTAGCAACCTGACCACCTGCAAACTCTCCAGCCCAACCACCAGAACCACGACCTCCAGAAACAACCCTCGCACCTGTACGAGCACGAAACCCAAACTGCTGCTTGTCCAGGCCTGCACCGATCTGACCGGTGCCCCACACCGGTCTGACCGGTGTAACCTGGGCAGTAGCACCTCCAACAGCTTTCCGCTCTCCCCAAGCCCGAACTGTCCTCACACTCGCCTTAGCCTTGGGCATCTGCACACGAGGCTCAAGTACACCATTGGAAGCGTGGTACTTGTCCTTGTTAGCCCACTCCTTTGCCATTCTCTCCTCTCGCTTCCTCTTGAAGCAAAACACATCCTTATGGCCATCTCTCCCACAATAGCCACAATGGAACCTCACAAGCTTAGGCTTAGGCTTGGGATGTGGCTGCTCACTAGGTTTTTCTCCACTCAACTCGTCCACTGGTTTCCCCTCACTAGCCTTCTCACCTTCTTTCCCAAAGAACACTTTCCCTGAAGTGCTCACAAACTTGATAGGCTTTTGTAGATCATTTGTGGGTGTAGGAAACACGGGTGGAACTGGGGTTGTGTCTAGTCGGTTCCTAAGATTAGGTTTTGGGGGAAAATCATTTTTGTGGTGGGTTTTTGGTGGCTCTGGGATATTCTCTCCACTTCCCTCACCAACCTTGTTTGCCCCAAGTCCCTCACCATCCTGCCTCTTAAATGCCTCGATCATCATCCTCAACTGAGGCTCATGACCAGACAACCAACCCATCAACTTCCTCAGCTCATCATTCTCATCCTGCAAACAATCAACATAATGTGCAAGTTCCAGATTTTTCAAGGCATGCATTTCATAGGTAGAGCATGATGTAGGCATGGGTTCTTTCAGCTTAGCCTCAAGAGAACTAGTGTAAGCATGCATCTCATAAATCTTAGCATGCAAAACAGGGCAAGAAGTGCAAGCACCTAGCAAAGCAGGTCTAGACTTAAGCTCAGCCACTTCAACCCTAAGCACATCTAGTTCCTCACAATTGGAGGCATGCTTCTCCTTAAACAAAGCAAGATCAGCAAGAAAGATGGAGCAATCAACACAATCAACCTCATCCGAAATGACAGGGCTAGCCTTAAGGGAATCAATCTCAAGCTTGCTATCAAGCATCTGTGTCTCTAGCCCAGCCACTCTAGTCCTAGCATCCTCGAGTGAAGCCCTAAGCTCTTTTCTCATTTTCTTGGCCTCTCTAAGCATGTCATCACGGTTATCAAGCAAAGAGCCAAGCCTCTCATTCTCCTGGTGCAAGAAGGAAAGTTCATCACGCACCTCATCGTCGGAATCGGAGTCCGAGTCGCTCTGTGTGCTCTTCTTGCTACCGGAGCTCAGCGCCATGGTGCAGAAGCCATCTCTCGCGAAGCAGCTCAGCCCGCTCAGGTTCTTGGACGACTTCTTGCTCTTGCGACGATCACCTTCATCCTCACTGCTGCTCGAGCTCGAGGTGGAGTACGCGGAACTAGAGTCGATGTCGCTCGCTCCAACCATCGCTCGGGCCTTGCCTCGGCTCTCCTTCTTCCTCGATCGTCGCTCGTCCTTGTACTTGTTCTTGTGCTTGCTCTTGTGATCGAGCCTCGACCGGTACTTGCCATCCATCCTCGACTTGTGCTTGTAGCCGTCCTTGTTCTCGACCTTCTCCGGGCAGTAGGCGACGAAGTGTCCCGACTTGCCGCACTGGAAGCATGTCCTCGTGTTCCTCCTCATGTTCACCCGGTTCTCGTGCAGTCTCTCGAACCTCCTCGTCAGCAGCGCCAGCTCGTCCTCTCCAAGTACATCGAACTCCTCATCTAGCATACACATCAAGGAGGACAAAGAGAACATCCTGGTGGATGGGTTAGTGTTAGCCTTTCCTTTCGAACCACCAACGAGGGCAAGACTATGGGCTTCAGTCGGTCCCACAAGCTTGGCAGTCATGCCCCTATCCACCTTAGCCGACTTGAGCTTCGAGAACAGCTCGTTCACCGTCAGAGTGTCATACTTCTCCGACTCCACAATGGCCTCAAACTTTCCGCCCCAAATCGTACGATCCAAAGAGTGCAAGAGCTTGCTTGACCGCTCTATCATGATCATCGTACGGGAGCACATCCACATTGGCCCTCATGTTGTTCACAACCACCGTGAACCTCTGAAATAAGGCATCGATGGACTCACCAGGGAGATGAGTGAAGTTCTCATACTCTCTCCGGTAGGTCGCATACATCTGTGCCTGAACCTGGGCATTCCCAACATGAGCCCCCTTTAGAACCGTCCAAATACTACATGCCAAGTGCTCGGTGTGCACCCGATCGAACTCAGGCTGACACAAAGCACGAAACAAGTAGTCGACCGCCTTGTTGTTGGCGTCGAATCTGTCCCTCGATCTTGGAGCGAGGAAGTCCATCGGCTGGACATAGCCTGTGTCCACCGTGACATCCCAAAGGATCTGACCCTTTCCGCGGAGGAACGCACCCATCCGCTTACTCCACATCTGGTAGTTCTTGCCATCGAAGTGTGGAGGACCCGAACCCCGTTCCTGGTACGCCATCCTTGGATCTTAGACTGGTTAGAGTCAATAAAGACCCGAACCGGCTCTGATACCACTTGAAGGACCGATACGGCGAACCAAAGGGGGGGGAGTGAATGGGAGCCGATAAAAATTCTTCTCGAAGGAGATGGAAACTCCAACAAGATGAATGCGGCTTCCAACACACTTCTCCAACTCACTACCCAAGTTGGTCAAGCCCACGTAGCCACTGGAGTGCCACTGGACCTAGGAACCAACACACAACCTTCCGACCCGAGAACGCAGCAGAACACCAAACCTCGAGTCTACAGACCAACACCGGTCAGACCGGTGAGCACAACCGGTCAGACTGGTCCCTGCTGGTGAAATTGAGCAACTTTCACTAAGTGGCTCCACACCGGTCAAACCGGTGAAACACACCGGTCAGACCGGTCACAGCCTGAAAGCCCCCAAAACACCAAACAGGCCAACCGACCACCAAACTGACCCAAACTCGAAACCGCAGCAACACAGGACAACAGCGAACACACCCAGACGTTCACCCGAGCAAAAAACCACCGTGGGTTGCACCGGTCAGACCGGTCAAGAACACCGGTCAGACCGGTGTAGCCTGGGCAGCTCGGGATGAACAGCACCCGCGGGTCAACTCCCCCGAATCCAAACCTCGATCTCCCGAATCGCTCCACAAACTTGAACAAGACTTTGGGGATATTAGGAATACCTCATGAGGAGTCCATAGCCAAGTTTAATCCCACCAAAACTTGTCCAAAAAGGAGGAATCGAAGAAATCCCGCCAAGAGCACCAAAACCCTAGAACTCGGAAAACCCCAAAATCGAGCCCCTTTACTCACGGATTTGGGAGGGGAATCACAGCCCAAAGAACCACGAAGGGTTCCCACAAATTTCCCCCATCAAATCCCCAAGAGAAAGTTCCCGAAAACAACCCAAAGAAATCACCAAGAGAGGGCTCCGAAAATCACCACCAAGAACAACCGGGAACAACACATCCAAACCTTGAGGAACCACGCCGAATCATCTATACATGCAACAAAGGTTCATACAAGGTCTAGCTTGCTGCCCGATCATCCAACCCTCTCACAAGATCTCAACATGAAGCTCTCAAGCTAGTCCTATGGAAATCCTAAGAAAAATAGGAAAATGAGCTCCCATGTCATATGTGCTGAATTTAATTTGCTTTCGGTGCTCCCATGTCATTGTGCACATGTTGGGCACCGGTCTGACCGGTGGTGATGACCGGTCTGACCGGTGTGAGCTGAAGTGGTTGCAGCTGCCCTGTTTTCAAGTGTTTGCATGCATTCGTCTAGGGGGAGGTGCATTGGTTCAGGGGGAGCTTGCATGTGTGCAGGGGGAACTCTTTGTGGCTTTTCGAGCTTTGCTTTGGTGGTTTGCGCTCTTTGCTTGAGCTTTGTTTTGTCTCAGATGTGCCGAGCCGTTTCCCTTGCCTAAGGGGTCCGAGACTTGTCTTCTTCAAGTGATCTTGCTCTTTGCCTTTGTTTGGCTTTCGATCGCTTGTTGGAGTTTCTTTTTGTTCGTTTCTTTTCTTTTTCTTTTCTCTCTTGTTACTTTCATGTGGGTGTTGTCAATGCACTCATCAAGGGGGAGATTGAGGACCATGTGTGGTTCGAGGACCGGTGGATGGTCGCTTCTTGTGTGATGAGTGATTGACAACGTTGTGTGGACTGATTCTTGGCTAAGTATTGCAGGTGCAGGTTGCGGCTTGACTGGTGTTGGTGCAGGTGAAGAACAAGCGCGAAAGGTCATCGCCGGTGAGGCCTCCAGGTGTGGAGAAGACAAGTAGGCTTCGTTCGAGGGACCCGGTGGCCAGTGGGGTCAAGTGCGGGCCGCATGGTGGCATGAACAGCAAGATGAAGTCGTTGACGGTTTCTTGGTTGAGCCTCAAAACCAAGGTCGAGCTGGGACTACGTGGGAGCCAAGTCATGAGTGGAGTTTGGCGGAGGCTACACCGAGTTCGAGGGGTTTCCGGTGGTTCACCAGAAAACCACTGGGTTCCTTGGTTGATCCACAAAGCCAAGACCGAAGAACCGAAGACGGAGCTGCAGCAGCGCCAGCCGGTCGACCGGTGGGTACCGGTCTGACCGGTGGGGAGGACCGGTCTGACTGGTGTGCGACGACGCAGTCCGGAGACTTCAAAGCGGAGGACACGCGTCGGGATCGCATGGCTTGCGCCGAGGCTACGTAGGGTGCGGTCGCCGGGCTTCCGTCCGATGGTGAAGACATGAAGACTTCCAAATCCGCCCTTGAGGGGCGTGTATCCCTAGTTATTAAGAAAGGGCATTTTAGACTTTCGGTTGCCTCCATATAACCCAAGAGGTGAGAGGATGGCAACTAAGCCTTGGAACCCTAGTTCATTTGTTTTCCTTTTTTCCCTTCCTATTTTCTTAGGATTTCCATAGGACTAGCTTGAGAGCTTCATGGTGAGATCTTGTGAGAGGGTTGGATGATTGGGCGGCAAGCTAGACCTTGTATGAACCTTTGTTGCATGTATAGATGATTCGACGTGGTTCCTCAAGGTTTGGATGTGTTGTTCCTGGATGTTCTTGGTGGTGATTTTCGGAGCCCTCTCTTGCTGACTTCTTTGGGTTGTTTTCGGGACCTTGCTCTTGGGCTGTGATTCCTGTTGACGGTGAAAATCCGTCAACCTAGACATGAGTTTACCTTCGGTGTTGGCATAAGTTTTATACCTTATCCATTGGTACTAACCCCTGTGGTATAACAAGTTCACGTGTGCATGTCGGTTTTGGAGTTTAGTGTTTATGCGGGATTTTAGCGTTGAAAGCAAGACTTTCGGTATAAGTTCATCAAGCACCTTATGACAAGACCTTGAAGCCCCGTACAAGTCATGCAATGAAGCAAACTTAACTCCAAGAAGCCAGGGACTTGATCCGAGAAGACGACAAACTCCGAGAACCTAACCAGAAAAGTGTTGAATCTTGCAAGACAAGGAGTTATGCCCAATTCGGAGAGAAACTGACGATATGGACCTACATGCAGATGGGGGAAACTTCCAGGAAGCAAGGGAACCGACATAGAGCAAAGGAGGCCTCGGGCTGGGCCTGGATGGGCCCGGGCCGGCCGCCCGTGCCGGTCGGCCCGCCCCGTCCGGGGCCCGTTTGCCCCCTCCTTTGCCCTAGCCGCCATTCAGGCTATTTATAGCCCCCTGACCGAGAGCCACGGATCATCCAATTCGTCATCGGCTGCCGAGGAGCAGAGAAGAGAGGGACACCATCTCGGAGAGGAGAGGGTCGAGCTAGTTGACTAGGGTCTCCCTAGCTGACGTGGGAACCTTGCACGGAAGACCACGTCGGAGTTCCCGGAGCTAGAAGCAAGATCAAGGAAGGATCCCTGTGGTGATCTTGTGTATGTATCATTGTTATAGTTGAATTATCAAGTTGAATCTTGAGGACCATGTGTGGTTCGAGGACCGGTGGATGGTCGCTTCCTTGTGTGATGAGTGATTGACAACGTTGTGTGGACTGATTCTTGGCTAAGTATTGCAGGTGTAGGTTGCGGCTTGACTGGTGCTGGTGCAGGTGAAGAACAAGCATGAAAGGTCGTCACCAGTGAGGCCTCCAGGTGTGGAGAAGACAAGTAGGCTTCGTTCGAGGGACCCAGTGGCCAGCGGGGTCAAGTGTAGGACGCATGGTGGCATGAACAGCAAGATGAGGTCGTGGACGGTTTCTTGGTTGAGCCTCAAAACCAAGGTCGAGCCGGGACTACGTGGGAGCCAAGTCATGAGTGAGATTGGCGGAGGCTACACCGAGTTCGCGGGGTTTCCGGTGGTTCACCAGAAAACCACTGGGTTCCTTGGTTGATCCACAAAGCCAAGACCGAGAACCGAAGACGGAGCCGCAGCAGCGGCGCTAGACCGGTCCGACCGGGGGGTCCGACGGGTCCGACCGGTGGGGACCGGTCGACCGGTGAGGAGCACCCGGTCCGACCGTGTGCAACGACGCAGTCCGGAATTTTCGAAGCGGAGGACACGCGTCGGGATCGCATGGCTTGCGTCGAGGCTACGCAGGGTGCGGTCGCCGGGCATCCGTCCGATGGTGAAGACATCAAGAATTCCAAATCCGCCCTTGAGGGGCTTGTATCCCTATTTACTAGGAAAGGGCGTTTTAGACATTCGGTTGCCTCCATATAACCCAAGAGGTGAGAGGATGGCAGCCAACTCTTGGAACCCTAGCTCATTAGTTTTCCTATTTTCCACCTATTTTCATTAGGTTTTCTTTAGGACTAGCAAGAGAGCTTCACAGAGAGATCTTGTTGAGAGGGATGGATGATCGGGCGGCTTGCTAGACCTTGTACGAACCTTTGTTTCATGTATAGATGATTCGGCGGGGTTCCTCAAGGTTTGTATGTGTTTTCCGCGGTTGTTCTTGGTGGTGATTTTCGGAGCCCTCTCTCAGTGATTTCTTTGGGTTGTTTTCGAGACCTTTCTCTTGGGGATTTGATGGGGGAAATTTGTGGGAACCCTTCATGGTTCTTTGGGCTGTGATTCCCCTCCCAAATCCATGAGTAAAGGTGCTTGATTTTGGGGTTTCTTGAGTTCTTGGGTTGGAAGTGCTCTTGGCGGAATTTCCTTGATTCCTCCTTTTTGGACGAGTTTTGGTGGGATTAAACTTGGCTATGGACTCCTCATGAGGTGTTCCTAATATCCCCAAAGTCTTGTTCAAGTCCGTGGAGCGATTAGGGAGATCAAGATTTGGATTTGGGGGAGTTGACCCGCGGGTGCTGTTCATCCCGAGCTGCCCAGGCTACACCGGTCTGACAGTGCTCTTGACCGGTCTGACCGGCGCGAGCCCTGGTGGATTGTTGCTCGGGTGAACGTCTTGGTGTGTTCGTTGTTGTCCCGTGTTGCTGCTGTTTCGAGTTTGGGTCAGTTTGGTGGTCGGTTGGCCTGTTTGGTGCCTTGGGGGCTTTCGGCCGCGACCGGTCCGACCGGTGTGTCTCACCGGCTCGACCGGTGTAGAGCCACTTAGTGAAAGTTGCTCGGTTTCACCAGCAGGGGCCGGTCTGACCGGTGGTGCTCACCGGTCTGACCGGTGTGCGTCTGTAGACTCGAGGTTTGGTTTTCCGCTGCGTTCTCGGGTCGGAAGGTTGTGTGTTGGTTCCTAGGTCCAGTGGCACTCCAGTGGCTACATGGGCTTGACCAACCTTGGTAGTGAGTCGGAGATGTGTGTTGGAAGCCGTGTTCCTCTTGTTGGAGTTTTCATCTCCTTCGAGAAGAATTTTTATCGGCTCCCATTCACTCCCCCCCTCTCTGGTTCGCCGTATCGGTCCTTCAAATCTTTTCCTAGCGATCAAGTGTTTCCTCGAAGATTTCGTTTTTCGATCGGCTTTGCTTATTCCAATTATATTCTCGAGGTAGATTACATAGGGTGTTCTTGTAGCCGCGGTGGCTAGAGGTACACGCCAGATCTTCCGAAAGAATCTCGATTTCTCTTTTGATTCGCCCTAAGCTCCCCGCATGAGTAGGGATACGTTGTGACAGAACGGGGGTTCCGAAAGGCGGATGTTTTCGGATTTGGACGGGAAACCACAATTTAAAGAAGCTTCTTATAAGATTCGATTTGCTACTTCTTCTCTTGCTTGGAACTTCAACAAAAGGCTTACCCTGATCTCTCTAGATCGGTTTATCTACCCAATCTTACTTTGTTATCTCCGGTCTTTAGTAGATTAGATTAGTTTCGTGTCTTTCATTTAGATGCATTAGGGTTTCTTTTACCGAAGATTGGAGTTACTTGGCTTTACTAGATCAACTTTTGCGTCACACATTTGTTCCATGAATTCGATACCTTGGGTTCACCACTCGAGGGAAGAAGGGTCCCTTGACTACGACGGGAGACTTGTCCGCTTGCAAGTCATAAACGAACTTTGATACAACTATTAACCGTCAACAAGCCCTTTTTTCTGGCGCCGTTGTCGGGGAACAAGTGATCAAGATTTGGTTTTTTATTACCTTTTTGTAATTTTCAATTTCCTTTTTGTTTTTATTTTTGCATCTACTAAACTTTGATCATCCTCAAAATACATCTAATCTAGTTTGTCTAACCCTAGTTTTTATAGATTTGTTTTTACTTTCTAGTTTTTGCATACTTTGTTTATTGCTAACCCTAACAGGAGATGGATGGCTACCTCTCCAACAAACCCGATAATTTTGTGGATGATCTAGAAAAACTTTACAGGCTAAGGAGACGCGAAGCACATCAAGCTAAAAATCTGGATTTTGTAGATTCAGAGTCGGAAGACAAAGGATCGCAGGAATCTTCGAAGAATTCACCACCTCAAAGTCCACGGGAGAATCGACTTCCACCGATGGGTGACCAACCACCGCAAGAACGCAAGATTGGGGAGCTATGCACCCCGGACATCATCGACCTACCAATCTTGAACCTTGAGGAGATCAGAAGACCGTTCGAGATCAAGACCTCAACAATCCGCATGGTGCAACATTCACCCTTCACCGGTAAAGAGGATCCGAACCTTCACCTCCAAGCATTCATTCAACTATGTCAGACTTTCAACATGGATGGGTTACTCAAGATCAAATGAGGGCAAGGCTTTTTCCGTTCTCACTTCTCGGGAAGGCTTTGCAATGGTTCCACTCTCAACCGGCGGAGACGGTGCAAAATTGGAACACGTTGATGAAGGCTTTCATGAAGGAATACTACTCACTGGGTAAAACTCAAAGCTTGCGTAATAAGATTGCCACCTTTGTTCAATATCCTACGGAAACTATCTCGGAGGCATTCGAGCGCTTCAACAAGTATACTCGGGCGGTTCCACATCACAAGTTCCCGAAGGAAGACCTCGTGCAAAAGTTCTATCAAGGACTCACCATGGCGTCAAGGACGATCATCGATGCATCGGCGGGAGGATCCATCATCGAACTTACACCGACGGAAGCTTTCACTCTATTCAAGAAGGTCGCGGATAATGACACATGGGCATCATCTGGGCGCCTACATCCGGTTCAACCCACGGGGAACGTCAAAGGAGTCTTGCAAGTGGAGAAGGAGGACATACTTGAAGGCAAGATCGACTCGCTCATGAGGAGGTTGGAGAAGATGGAGATGGAAAAGAAAGAGGCTCAAGACTTGAAGGCCGCCGAAGCAAGGTCCACATGCGAAGAATGTGGAGAGTATGGCCATGTCCGCAAAGATTGTCCGGAGGAAGCCAAAACGCTCGACTACATGAGGAAGGGAGAATTGCCGAACTTCCGCTACGGGCAAGGTAGACCTCAATTTAATGCAAGCTCATATATTCCTAATGCGGTTCCACTTCGTATACAATTGAAGGAGTTCATGGATGAGCAAGCTAAGATCAAAAAGGACACCGTCACCAAGTTCAAGACCATAGACAAGGTGTTGGAGAACATCGATAGCAAGGTGACGGAGGTCGGAAGTTCCAATCATCAAGTGCTCAACATGATGAAGATGCTCGAGACGCAAGTTGGACAACTTGCGGGGCGCCCTCACTAATGATGAAGGGAAGCTTCCGGACAACCCAAAAGTCCCGAATCGGCGAAGGCCATTCAAACACGTTCGGGGAAGGAGACCGAAGATCCGAACGTTCCGCGGGAGCAAGGAAGCTTAAACCATCCACCGAGGTGGAAGGAGTTGCTAAAGAGAAGGTTACGGGGATCGTCACCGAAGAGCCCGAATTTGAGATGCCGGAGGAAGACACGAGGATACCGCAACTCAAGCCACGCTACTTCCGAGGTAAACTTGACAACCACTTTGAGAAGTTTGTGGAAGTTGTGCGTAGACTTAGCATCAACATGCCGTTACTAGATGCCCTACAAGTACCTACATATTCTCGTTACTTTAAAGACATACTTGCAAATAAATATGAGATAGCAACACTCAGGGTAGATCATGTTAAGATGTCTGAGGAGTGTAGTGCCGCTATTGCTAATGGGCTAGAGAAGCAAAAGGACCCCGGGTGCCCTACAATTCCATGTTCGGTTGGTTCTTTCAACTTCGAGAAGGCGTTATGCGACCTTGGAACTAGTGTAAGCATCATGCCGAGGGATGTGTTCGAGAAGCTACGCCTACCAATGGAGCCTACGGGTATATGTTTGGAGTTGGGAGATAACTCCATTCGCTATCCCTTGGGCATTGCTGAAGATGCACCCGTGAAGGTCGGACACCACTTCATCCCCGTCGACTTCGTTGTACTCGAGATGGGAGAGAGGGAGAAGCCGCAGCTCATCCTTGGGAGGCCTTTCCTCAAGACCGTGGGAGCTACTATTGATGTTGGCAAGGGGGAGATCATGTTCGATATCAACGGAGAAAGGAGTTCCTTCAAGTTCCGTCCAAGAATCGAGGCATGCAACATGATTGGAGTAAAGGGAGAACCAAAGCAAAAGGAGGGGCTGAAAAAGAAGAAGGAGCCGAAAAAAATGAACGTAAAGAAAATCAAAGAAGGTGTTGCATCCGTCAAGACAAAGGATGAAAAGCCGCCTGTGAAGACCAAAAAAATGACTAACTCGGAAGACAAGCCCGTGCCCAAGATGGTGCGGAAGTGAGTACCCAAGATTGCAATGCCCGCAAAGAGCGTTGATCCGAAGTAATCAAGTGAAGAAGTCTAGCTATAGACTATAAACGAAGCGCTAGGCGGGAGGCAACCCGTTTCGTCGAGTCAAGAATAAGCTACCGGGAGGACAACCCGATTCCAGGTTTTTCGAGTCTTTTTAATAATTTAGTTTTGAGTTTTATTACGCAAAGACATTAGACTTAGAAGTGGTTGAACAATATTAGAGACATAATTCTTGATTGAATGTTTTGCTTTATCATAAACCCTTTGCATGAACCCTCCTATGTGCTTGTTTGTTCTTTTCTTTTCGAGAAATCTCAACCAAATAATTTCAGAACCTAAATCAACCTTTCACCCTCATTATGGTGCTGAGGTTGACTTATTTTTCATGATAAAACCACACGAGTAGAGCCACGACTTATATCTATGTGTTAATAAAATTTCAGCACGTGGTAGGGCTCGCGTGAACCTAGAAATCAAAACTTTTGGTTGGTTTAAAAATCTATATCCTTGGTTTCTCTAGGATCAGAAATTTTCTAAGCCTTATTTAATTTTGTTTTATTCAAAATCTCTCTTATTTAGCCAGAATTAGAACCTAAACCTATGCCCCCATGATCAAGCCGGGAAAAGTTTGCTCTCAACCGATGAAGGCAAACTATACCGGTGAGACCGACATCAACGTAGTCGGAAAATATTTTCGACTTACATTTGTTTTTAATGGTTTAAAAACCTCTCTAAATTTATGCTTGAACTCTTGCATGGTTCTGAAAAATATTTTTAATTTCGAATTAGAGGAGTGCTTAACCTTAAACACACCTAAAGGGAGGCAATCTAGTTTGAATTAATCATGCATGCACCATTGGATCCCCTTTCATCAACTTTCATCAATTCCACATGCAAAGGACAAGCATGGTGGGCAGCAAGCATCAACTTTGCAGGAATTTCATGGTGGCATGTGAAGCAAGTGGAGCAAGGGAGCATGGACATGACCCAAAGCATGAAGCATCAAGTGGAAGGACCAATAATGCAAGAAAAGGAGTGGACGAGAGCGTTTGGGCGGTGCAACTCGTGGAGCACGCGGGCAGGAAAGTTGCAGAGGTGAAATGATCATGCTGGAAGAAAGCCGAGGCGGGGAGGAGCACCGGGCACCCCAGGCCGGTCGGCCCAGGCCGGCCGGCCTACCCTATTTAAGGAGCCCCCCGGCTCCTGTTTTCTGCAGGCAAGCTTCCCTCTCCTTCCTTAGTGTGTGTGTTCAAGTTTGTGTGCCCAAAACCTCCGTAGACATAGCCAACCTTCCCAAGCTTGATAGCTCAAAAAAATCCACCACCTTAATCCACTCAAAGTCCATATCTCGAAGTAAGATTTTTAGTGCCTAGTTACCGGTTGCAACCCGGAGTTTTAGTAGAAGAAAAGAGTGCAGCAACCATGTGGAAGAAAACCACAAGTCTCTTCTCCAAGAAGAAGGGTTCGTCGTCATCCAAGCCGTCGTCGATGACGTCTTCGAGGAGGCACTCGGTTTCCGAGTCTCCCCGGAGCATGGAGACGGATACGGCGCCACCAAGGAGGAACGATGCTCTCCTCCTTGGTGGTATGAGGGCTGCAAGGAGCTCGTCCATGAGGTTTACCGAACCTCAAGGGCACATGGAGGAGCAGCCCGCGCCACCACGACGATCAACCCGTTCGACCGCACCACCTCCTTACACTCCGATATATTCTTCGTACGCCTTCATCATCTTGTCGTCGGAGGAGGAGGAGAGGCTCTCTCGTCTTGAGAAGAGGCTTGTGCCCAACGTCGAGTTCGACGACCAAGCACTCTTCACCTTGGGTTTTGGCACCGACATATACTACATGTTGGGGCACCTTGGATGGGTGCAATTCTCCAACGGAGTGTCGGCGGACACCCACAAGGGGTTCGCCCTAGAAATCTTGATGACCATTGCACCTATTATTGATGATGGGGTGCAAAGCTTATCATTCCATTTGGAGGGAGTCCAACAATTGGTTCCCTACGAGCATGTTAGGGAGCTACTTGGATTCCATAAGGGAGCTCCGGAGAAAGTTGACGTGCCACCCGGCATGTTAAATGGATTTTGGAATTAAATCTCCGGAGAAGCCCATCAACAACGCAATTGCATCCGCAACCCCATTATCCAGATATTTCACTCTTGGATGTGCAAGAGGGTATTGGGGAGGATGAAGGAGACGAAGGTGACCGACACGAAGTTGAATTGGCTCTACTCGGCTTTAATTGCCAAGCAGCCAATAGACCCTCCTACCTTATGATCAACCATTGGTGTTGCGAGGCAACATCGGGGGCGGGACATATTGGTTCGGGGTGCTACCTCTCCATGTTGGCCTTCTCCTTACGGTCGAGGATCGCAAGGAACCCCGACCATCTTTTGCGTGGTACCTCTCTCGGCATTGAATATTTGCGACAAGGCAAATACATTAGTGGGGATGAGAGAGGAGGTTTTCGTTTGGCCATAGTAAACCTACCCCTTCCGGATGCAAGGCTTAGGCTTTTCATCGAAGGGAGAGAAGATTGGTTGGAAGAGGGACTCCTTGTCCCAGCAAGGAAAAACAAAAGAGGAAGAATCGTAGAGGAGGGAACATCCTCCGCACAAGCGAGTGGTGCACAACCCAATGTGCCACCATTCGGCGGGATCCCTCCTCCGCCAAGTTATTACGGAGGGCCACAAGAGCAAGCATGGGGGGGTGGTGCACCGGTACCCCCACCAAAGTATGTGGTGCCCAACGCTAACTTCGCGGAGCCCTACGCACAATATCCCCAACCACAACAAAGCATGGCCATAATTGGAGGGTATGTTGCAAAACGTCACAGCCATCCAAGCCAATGCGGCTCAACTTGGTGAGGGCAATGCAAATATTGCCTATGAGCTTGGACGCCTTCACCTAGTGGAGCCGAATCAATTCGTCGGAGGGAATGTCCAATCGTATTACGAGCAAGGGTATTACTATCAAGATCATCAACACCAACCACCGGCGGAGGACTAGGAAGATTAAGGAACTTTAGTTTTCTTTTCTTTTCCCTTTCTCTGTAATTTTCAGCTTTTATTTGTGTGTGTTTGCGTAATATTTTCTGTTTTTATTTAAATTTCAGCAAGTGTGTTTGTTTATTTTCAGTTTGTTTTTCAACTTGGTTTCATTATTAATAAACATACCACCTTGATTATATCATTGGAAAAGTTACAAAAATTTGTACCATGATGATATATGATTATAATTTCCACTTTGTTTACCTTTGTAATTGATTTATGCATGTTAAAGCTAGTGCTCTCTTAAAATACGAATCCGGATTTATTTAAATGCTAGCTTAATCTTTAGCGGAGGTTAGGATTAAAACAAAGACCCATAGTGTTTTATGTGCTCTCAAGTTATGAATAGATTGAAGATGGTTTTTATGCTCAAAAATATCGCTAACCTTGTCATAAATATCACTTGTGTGTTGCTCAACCTATCCAAAGCCTAATATATATTTGAGTGCATAAACCTTAGTGTACAAGATTTATTTTTGAGTGAGTTATTGCAGGCCATGATTTCTCTGGCCCGAGACTAAGAAGCTGGTCATTCCGTTTTTGCGTATATATCTTTTTGCTAGCCCTTTTTCCGTGAATTGTGTATCCCCGCATCGGAGATCTCACAAACCTCACCGGATATCCACCCTTAAAACCAAATACCATCTTTTGTGTTTACCTCCTTGACCACAACCTATCGTTGAGAATGGATCATCAATTCAAGGAAGATCGCAAGACGGTGCCAACATTGAAGAATTCAAGTATCTCTCCAAGGAAAAATATTTCCGGTACCTACCTCATTTATCGCCTCTTTGCTCGAGGACGAGCAACGTCTAAGCATGGGGGAGGAGGTAGGTACGGTGCAGTTTTAGAGTTCAAAGGGGAGCAATTTAAAAAAAATGAATGAAAGAAAATTCAAAGGCGATGTACGGGATTTCCAAGGTGAAAGTCTCACAAGAAAAAAATGAATGAATGAATGAATGAAAGAAAGAAAGAAAGAAAGAAAGAAAGAAAGAAAGAAAGAAAGAAAGAAAGAAAGAAAGAAAGAAAGAAAGAAAGAAAGAAAAGAAGGAGAAATATGAGAAAGAGAAAAAAATATGAGTATGCGTAAAGTGAACTCCCTGGTTCTCTAAAAGTGTATTAGGAAATTCAAAGCTTCAAGTTTAAAAGATCCATTCTCATTTTCCAACCATGTGCAATCAGATAACGAGGACTTCCTTTGTGCCTCGGGATCACTCTTTGCCATTTGCACATGTGCACTCATCTAAAGTGTGCGTATTTTTCTCTTTCCCCTCCTTGATATAACATTATTTTCCAATGACCTTTTTGATGAGTCTCGGTATGACCATGAGAAGCTTGTCTTGTTTTGACAACACCTCATTCATAAAATCTTGTTAGGACTAAACTTTCCCAAAGCTCCATATAAAGCCTACCACACATATATGTTATAAGAGGGAAAGGAGTAGAATATATAGGCTTGAGAGACAAGTGAGTTCAGAGTTCATGAGAAATATACAAGATGATTTAAATTTGTGAACTTGGTTTAGCTTTTCTTTATCTCGTTCTTTATTTCAAAAATTCTGAGATCTATTTAAACTTTGTGAGCATGTTAATACTTGTGGGATAAGCTTAAATAAGAATCTACCCTCCGTAGAGATGAAGGCTAGTACATTATGGAACTTTAATGAATTAAAATTTTGAGAGCATTATGTTTTCTCATGTATGATCAAGTGCAAAGTTTAAACATTGTTTGGCAACGATGATATCCATTGAAGGCTTACTCGAGGACAAGAAAGGTTTAAGCATGGGGGAGATGTTGACGGTGAAAATCCGTCAACCTAGCCATGAGTTTACCTTCGGTGTTGGCATAAGTTTTATACCTTATCCATTGGTACTAACCCCCGTGGTATAACAAGTTCACGTGTGCATGTCGGTTTTGGAGTTTAGTGTTTATGCAGGATTTTAGCGTTGAAAGCAAGACTTTCGGGATAAGTTCATCAAGCACCTTATGACAAGACCTTGAAGCCCCGTACAAGTCATGCAATGAAGCAAACTTAACTCCAAGAAGCCAGGGACTTGATCTGAGAAGACGACAAACTCCGAGGACCTAACCAGAAAAGTGTTGAATCTTGCAAGACAAGGAGTTATGCCCAATTCGGAGAGAAACTGAAGACATGGACCTACATGCGGAAGGGGGAAACTTCCAGGAAGCAAGGGAACCGACGTAGAGCAAAGGAGGCCTCGAGCTGGGCCTGGATGGGCCCAGGCCGGTCGGCCCAGCCCTGTCCAGGGCCCGTTTGCCCCCTCCTTTGCCCTAGCCGCCATTCAGGCTATTTATAGCCCCCTGACCGAGAGCCACGGATCATCCAATTCGTCATCGGCCGCCGAGGAGCAGAGAAGAGAGGGACACCATCTCGGAGAGGAGAGGGTCGAGCTAGTTGACTAGGGTCTCCCTAGCCGACGTGGGAACCTTGCACGGAAGACCACGTCGGAGTTCCCGGAGCTAGAAGCAAGATAAAGGAAGGATCCCGGTGGTGATCTTGTGTATGTATCATTGTTATAGTTGAATTATCAAGTTGAATTTTTGTTTAGCGATCAAGTGTTTCCTCGAAGATTTCGTTTTTCGATCGGCTTTGCTTATTCCAATTCTATTCTCGAGATAGATTACATAGGGTGTTCTTGTATCCGCGGTGGCTAGAGGTACACGCCGGGTCTTCCGAAAGAATCTCGACTTGTCTTTTGACTCGCCCTAAGCTCCCCGCATGAGTAGGGATACGTTGTGACAGAATGGGGGTTCCGAAAGGCGGATGTTTTCGGATTTGGACGGGAAACCACGATTTAAAGAAGCTTCTTATAAGATTCGATTTGTTACTTCTTCTCTTGCTTGGAACTTCAACAAAAGGCTTACCCCGATCTCTCTAGATCGGTTTATCTACCCAATCTTACTTTGTTATCTCCGGTCTTTAGTAGATTAGATTAGTTTCGTGTCTTTCATTTAGATGCATTAGGGTTTCTTTTACCGAAGATTGGAGTTACTTGGCTTTACTAGATCAACTTTTGCGTCACACATTTGTTCCACGGATTCGATACCTTGGGTTCACCACTCGAGGGAAGAAGGGTCCCTTGACTACGACGGGAGACTTGTCCGCTTGCAAGTCATAAACGAACTTTGATACAACTATTAACCGTCAACAATTCCCCTCCTAAATCCGTGAGTAAAGGGGCTCGATTTTGGGGTTTTCCGAGTTCTAGGGATTGTTGTGTTTTTGGCGGGATTTCTTCGATTCCTCCTTTTTGGACGAGTTTTGGTGGGATTAAACTTGGCTATGGACTCCTCGTGAGGTGTTCCTGATATCTCCAAAGTCTTGTTCAAGTCCGTGGAGCGATTCGGGAGATCGAGGTTTGGATTTGGGGGAGTTGACCCGCGGGTGTTGTTCATCCTGAGCTGCCCAGGCTACACCGGTCTGACCGGTGCTCTTGACCGGTCTGACCGGTGCAACCCTTGGTGGGTTTTTGCTCGGGTGAACGTCTGGGTGTGTTCGTTGTTTTCCTGTGTTGCTGCTGTTTCGAGTTTGGGTCAGTTTGGTGGTCGGTTGGCCTGTTTGGTGCTTTGGGGGCTTTCAAGCTGTGACCGGTCTAACCGGTGTGTCTCACCGGTCTGACCGGTGTGGAGCCACTTAGTGAAAGTTGCCCAGTTTCACTAGTAGGGACCGGTCTGACCGGTGGTGCTCACCGGTCTGACCGGTGTTGGTCTGTAGACACGAGGTTTGGTGTTCCGCTGCGTTCTCGGGTCGGAAGGTTGTGTGTTGGTTCCTAGGTCCAGTGGCACTTCAATGGCTACGTGGGCTTGACCAACTTGGGTAGTGAGTTGGAGAAGTGTGTTGGAAGCTGCGTTCATCTTGTTGGAGTTTCCATCTCCTTCGAGAAGAATTTTTATCGGCTCCCATTCACTCCCCCCCTCTCTGGTTCGCCGTATCGGTCCTTCGCAGGCGGGCGACTTAAGCGACCACCAGTGGTGAGAATTCCCGCTGGCGGCTATCATAAGCGCCCCCTAGCACTGTGTTTTGAAAGAATTTGAACTTAACTTTTCAAATGCAAACCTTTTCAAATTCAAATGAGAAAACACATCCTATATATAATTCAAATATTTTATGATAAGTTTTGGAAGTTTCAAAGAATTTTGAACATTTTCAGGCCAGGATTTCAAATTTTCAGATTTTGGCAAACCATTGTGCTGGTGGTTGACTTATGATAACCGCCAGCATAGTGTTTTTCCATAATTTGAAAAATTCGAAACAGGGGCTTAAATTGTTCAAATTTCATTGAAACATCTGAAGGTATCATAAAATATTTGAATTTAAGTATAGGAAGTGTGTTTTTTAAAAGAAGTCCTAGTTAGAAAAGGTTAGTTCAAATATGACTCTAGGTTCATACACCTAATGAGTTATAGGTTGTTTGACCCTAGAGTCTCATTTGAACTAACCTTTTCAAATGCAAACTTTTTCTTATAACAAAACACCTCATATACATAAATTCAAATATTTTATGATAATTTTTGGAAGTTTCAAAGAATTTTGAACATTTTCAGGCCAGGATTTCAAATTTTCAAATTTTGGCAAACCACTGTGCTGGCGGTTGACTTATGATAACCGCCAGCGGTGTGTCTTACCGCTGGTGATCTCTTAAGATGCCCGCCAGCATAGTGTTTTCCATAATTTGAAAAATTTGAAACAGGGGCTTAAATTGTTCAAATTTCATTGAAACTTCCCAAGGTATCATAAAATATTTGGATTTAAGTATAGGAGGTGTGTTTTTTTAAAAGAAGTCCTAGTTAGAAAAGATTAGTTCAAATCGGACTCTAGGTTCATACACCTAATGAGTTATAGGTTGTTTGACCCTATAGTCTCATTTGAACTAACCTTTTCAAATGCAAACATTTTCTTATGACAAAACACCTCATATACATAAATTCAAATATTCAAACACCTCATATACACCGCCAGCATAGTGTTTTCCATAATTTGCAAAATTTGAAACCATAATTTCCATAATTTGAATTTAAGTATAGGAGGAGAGTCTCATTTCATCGAAACTTCCAAAACTCTTTTAAATTGATTGAAAGTCTTACAACAACACTAATTATATAAAGTCGTACAAGTGATACATCAAGCTCGACTAATAAGAAGTGCAAGTTTATCCTTTAACAATTCTCCCTTCACAGTCTGTACGTAACCATGGTTTTTCTGATTTAGGAATGATGGCTTCGATTTTTTTATTCTCTTCTCATGATCTTTGAACAAGACTAGTTCCTCGAACTGATTGTAATCCTTAACATCAATTACACCTTCTACTCCTAGAATTCTTTGTTTTTCGGAGACGGCAATGTGCTTCTTCATATTCATAGGATCAGCTATGTAGAAAACTTGTGCAACATGCTCGGTGAGTACCCATGGATCATCTTTGTAACCTACATTGGCAAGGTCTACAAGTGTCAACCCATAATTGTCATCTGTGACGCCATTCGAGTGTTTGACCCATTTGCACCGAAACACAGGGAACCTGATATTCTCTCCATAGTCAAGTTCCCATATTTCCTCTATGAACCCGTAGTAAGTGATGTTGTTTCCAGATTTATCAATCGCATCTATGCGAACACCACTATTTTGATACATGACACTCTTGTTGTCTTTTGCCTTCATATAGTAGGTGTACCCATTAATTCTGTATGCTTGCCATGAGGTAACATTGCTTGATGGACCAGCCGCCAACCTGGTCAATGTTGTGTCATCTATGGAATTTCCTTGAAATAGATGCCCATGTTCCTTTAACCATGATGGGAAATGACGCTTTTGCTCTTTGATGACCCAATCCTCGGTCTGACTATCATTTTCTTCACGAATCTCATTTTTGTGTTGCATGATAAATGGCTCCACTATTGCAAGTTGTTGCAGAACACTAGCATGTGCTTTCTCCAGTTCTTGGTTGTCCTCGTCAATGAATCTTTTCCTTCCAATGGTCCCTTTCCCTGACAATCTGCCTTCGTGTCGAGATTCCGGTAAACCGATCGCTCTCTTATCTTTTATGTAGTCTATGCAACAATCAACACTCTCTTCTGTATGGTAGCTCTCGATCATGCTTCCCTCTACAAATGCCTTGTTTCTCATGTATCCATTGAGAATTGACATGAACCGTTCATACGTCCACATTTGATGAAAGTACATAGGTCCTAGTTCAGTAATTTGCTCGACCATGTGGATCATTAGATGTTCCATGATATCAAAAAATGACGGAGGGAAGCACATCTTGAGTTGGGCTTGAGTTTCTGACATAAACAGCTGAAGCCTTGCCAACTGTGCACAATCTACCACTTTTTGCGAAATGACGTTGAAAAAGTAGCACATCCTTGTGATGACCATCTTAAGGAATACTGGTTTGACAGCTCAGATCGCAATCGCGAGAGAAATAGTAATCATCACATGACAGTCATGAGAGTTACAACCAGTAAGCGTCATGTCCTTCAACGACACCAATGATCGGATGTTGGATGAGAATCTGGTTGGCACTTTCAGCCCGCACAAGCATTTGCAGATAGCCAACCTCTCATGTTGTGTTAAGTTGTAGCTAGCAGGTGGAAGGTACTGCTTACCATTAGGACGTGGTTGTGGGTGAAGTTCTTGCCTAATTTTTAGGTCAACAAGATCCTTACGCGACTTCAGTCCGTCCTTTACTTTTCCGTTAAGCCTAAGAATCCCATTGTGCTTTCAAACACATTCTTCTGAAGATGCATCCCATCGATGGCATGGCGCACTGTCAAATCTTCCCAGAATGGCAAGTACTTAAAAAATATAGACATCTTCTTGAAAGGCACGTCAATGTTTTCTGTAGTTTCAGCCTCCTTCCTTCCCCTTTTTGAATTATCATCAACATCACCTTTTGATTTCTTACCAAGTTTAAACTTTACCTTCTGGCACATTTCAAATACGGTTCTACCGGTGGCCGGTTGTGGGGCAAAAGTGTCTTTTTCAATCTTTCCATCGAAAGAGTCTGCCATCTTACGGTACTTATGAGTCCTTAGTAGCCAGCGTCTGTGCCCCATATACACTGTCTTCTGAGATCCTTTCAGGTACACAGATATTGTACCATTCAAACAAACTACACAAACCGTTTTTCCTTTTTCTGACCAGACAAAGAAAATAGGGCAAGGTAATCATTAATGGTAACGAAGATAATTGCCTTAAGTGTGAATGACTCCCTTATGTACTCATCCCACATCTCAACCCCATGTTTCCAAAACTTCTCCATTTCTTCCATCAATGGCTCCAGGAAGACATCTATATCAATACCAGGTTGCTTAGGTCCTTGGATTAGAATGGTAAGCAAAAGGAACTTTCTCTTGTGACATAGCTAGGGGGAAGATTGTATATGGTCATCAACACTAGCCATGTGTCGTGTGTGCTGCTTCTTTCACCAAATGGATTCATACCATCTGTACTTAACGCGAACCTTATATTTCTTTTTTCTTCTCTAAACTCTTTGTGCTTGGAATCAAAGGTCCTCCACTACCGAGCATCAGAAGGATGTAGAAGCTTCCCATCAGACTTCTCTGGGCGATCTGCGTGCCAAGTCATTAGTTCAGCGGTCTTTGGGTTCAAGAACAATCGCTTTAGACGATCCTCCACCGGCAAGTACCACATCACTAATGCAGGGACTTTACATTAACTAGCAGTGTCAGTACCAATACTATACTCCTCCTCAACTTGAGAAAATCCACTTTTCTTTCCACCCACCTTCCTCTTCGCGCATTTAGATGCAATGACCCGTTCCACAGCAAAATCGGCATTACTTTTGTAACGACTAGCATCACAATTTGGACACTTCTCCAGTTTTGCATAGTCACCGCGGTACAATATGCAATGGTTCCTACACACGTGTATTCTTTGCACTCGCATCTTCAATGGGTTGATAATCTTCTTTGCTTCATATGTGTTTCTTGGGACCAAGTTAGGCTTTGGGAGTAGATTGGCCAACAAAGTAAGGAGTTCGTTAAAACTATTGTCCGACCATCCAAATTTTGCCTTCACAATCAGAAGATGGAGCATGAAACGCAACACGGTCCACTCCTTCCCACAACCCTCATACATACGGTCCTTTGCTGCCTTCTTTAGTGTCTCAAAATTTTCTAACCCTTTAGCACTCCCTAGCAACACCACCGGTTCAATGTGGTGCAACATTTCTTCCATATCAACATCACATTCCTCATCCACATGTGGTGCATCTGTTTGATCATCATTTTGATCTTCACAGCCAAACGTGTGACGCCCCAGGTTTTTAATTAACCTTAATTGTCGATCGACTCTGCTGATAGTGGTCAAATCACAGTCAACCTGGGTCCTCACCTTGAAAACCTCACCAACCAACCCTAATGACCCGATTGATCAAGTTGACACACATGTGTGGTCAACCCTTGGTCAAAGTCATGGTCAAACACTACCTAACCCTAGTGACCCTGAATGTCTTCCAGAACTTTGCCGTGTTCTCCAAAATTCACCTAAACACTTAAAAATCTACCTTTATGAAAGTTGTCCAGTTTTTTGAGGAACACAACATTCAAGTAGAGTGGCATTCCAAATTTTGAGAGGAAAAGGTGAAAACTTGATCAACTGACAGTACCTCCTGTTCACTAACACCCGTTGGCATTCAAAGTTGGCAAGCCTGTTGTGCAAAATCTGTTGAGAAAAACACTAGGTGACCTTTGTGAAAGTTAGAGAGGATAGCTAGATCTACAACTTTCATATTCATCACTTGATGCACTTCAGTACAAATTTTTGGAGTTATTCAATTTCAAACCAGTGCTCAGCAAAACAAAAATAGGCCGGTCGCGCTCTGCGCCACGACGTCGCGTCGTGACGCCGCGCCCCTCGGTGTCCGCGCCCGAGCGCCGCCCGAGGACACCTTCGCCCGAGGCCGCCCACCGTCCCAAGCCGCGCAGCTCCCTAGGCCGCCCGCACCCCACGACGCACGGGAGTACGCGCCGCGCCACGCGCCGGCGTGCCACCCACGCCGTGCCGGCCGGACGTGCACCGCTCGGCCCGGCGGTCCGTCGCGTGGCCTCCCTCACTCGTGCGCCGTACTACGGCCGGAGCGTCACCCCCGCCGTCACCGCGGGTCGAGCACGCGGCCTATAAAAGGCGCCCTTGCCTCCCCGCGGGCGAGCACCGAGCCGCCGGCCACCATTGCCGCCCTCGCGCCGAGCTTGACCTTCCGCAAGTGCCCCGAGCCGTCCAACCACCTTTTCCCTTCCTTAGGCCTTGCTCACGCTCAAGCACTCACGCATTGCCCAGCCAAGCGCCTCCCCTCGCCGTCACCCGAGCCGCCGCGGCCGCCACCGCCGGTCGTCGCCGCGCGCGCCGTCGTCGCGCGCCCTCGCCGGAGCCGCCCTCGCTCGAACCTCGGCCACCCCCTCGCTCCCTAGGTGAGCATGTGGTCGTGCCCCACTGCCTCCCCAGCCAAGAGCGCGGTCGGATCGTCGGAATCCGGCCGGCGCCGCCGCCTCCCCACGCCCGGGGGCCCAATTGCAAGCCCCTCCTTTTTTTAGGGTGTTTACTGCAAACCAAGGGCATGGTTGTGACACTTTAAATCTTTGTAGGGTCCCCGAGGTATAATGTATCTTTACTAGTGTATTCAATTTGCTGAATCTTGTAAATTCTCTAGAAAATTGTAGAAAATTCGGAAAATTGCAAACTCAATTTTGCTAGACTCCTGGTGAGGAGCACTACAACTTTTGTTATACTCACCTAGGTTGTTTCCACATTTGTTGATTATTAATGATTTGGTTGATATAATTTTATGTCTATAGAATTATCTAATTTATTGATGGAAGCCACATTTGTTGTTTATTCTTTTAGGAGGACCCTAAATCATGTCAGGAAGTTTATTGGGAAAATCAATACCTCCACCATTTGAAAAAATTTCACCCTCATTTGGTGCCGCCAAACTATCAGACGTTCAGCAGTTTCATTGCTGCACCGCCATAAGCGGCACCAGGAGTGGCACCACAACCGTCTAGTGTTGTGTATCCGCCAGGGCAAGTGCAGGAGCCACAACCGGCACCACCAGCAATTTCTGAAATTCTGGATCAATGGAATCAGATGAAGTGTGTCATTTCTGATATGAAGGTGAGGATGAGTGATTCGAAGATAGCGAGTAATGAAATGAGGCTTGAACTTGCAGACCATAGAGGGCAACTTAATGACATTATGGCGGACATTAGCTATCGGAAGAAGCACAAGAAAAATCAAGTATTCTGCATGCAGGGCACCATCCTCGTTGTTGTGGTCTTGATAATAGGTTTAGTGCTTGGTAGCTATATCACAGCCGGACTGTCTAAGAAATTTGGGTGAGGCAAAGTTGTGTTGATTTGTGAGTGAGGCCCTGTTGACGGTTAATAGTTGTATCAAAGTTCGTTTAGTCTTGCAAGCGGACAAGTCTCCCGTCGTAGTCAAGGGACGCTTCTTCCCTCGAGTGGTGAACCCAAGGTATCGAATCCGTGGAACAAATGTGTGACGCAAGAGATAATCTAGTAATGCCAAGTAACTTCAATATTCGAAAGGTGAAACCCTAATGCATCTAGTTAAAGAACATCAAAAACGAATCTAATCTACTAAAGACCGGAGGTAGCAAAGATAGAGGGGGTAGATAAACCGATCTAGAGAGATCGGGTCAAGCCTTTTGTTGAAATTCCAAGAAAAAGAAGAAGTAGCAAGTTTAATCTCATTAGAAGCCTCTTTAAATCGTGGTTTCCCGTCCGACTCCGAAAACACCCGCCTTTCAGAGCTACCGTTCTGTCACAACGAACTCCTATTCATGCGGGTAGTCTAGGGTGAGTCCGAGGACAAGTCGAGTTCTTTGAGAAGAACAGGCGTGCACCTCTAGCCACCGCGGCTACAAGAACACCCTATGTGATCTATCTCGAGAATAGATCTAGAATAAGCAAAGCCGTTCGAAAATGAAGAATTCGGAGAAACACTTGATCGCTAGAAATCGGATTCGACTTGATAATTCAACTAGTACAATGATACATGAACAAGATCACCACCAGGATCCTACCTCGATCTTTCTTCTAGCTCCAGGAACTCTGACGTGGTCTTCCTTGCAAGGTTCCCACGTCGGCTAGGGAGACCCTAGCCAACTAGCTCGACCCTCTCCTCTCCGAGATGGTGTCCCTCTCATCTCTACTCCTCGGCGGCCAATGACGAATGAGTTCATGCGTGGCTCTTGACCCCGGGGCTATAAATAGCCCGAATGGCGGCTAGGTCAAAGGAGGAGGCGACTGGGCCCTAGAATGGGCCGAGCCGACCGGCCTGGGCCCACCCCGGCCCAGTTGCCTGGCTCCTTCGCGTGGCGTCGGTTCCTGAGTCTTCTAGATCCTTCCCCTTCTGCATGTGGGCCCTTGTCATCAGTTTCTCTCCAAGTTGGACGAAGCTCCTTGTCTCGCAAGATTCAGCACTTTTCTGGCTAGGTCCTTGGAGTTTGTCATCTTCTCGGGTTAGGTCCCTGGGCTTCTTGGAGTCAAGTTTACTTCATTGCATGACTTGTACCGGGCTTCAAGGTCTTGTCAAGGTGCTTAGTGAACTTATCCCGGAAGTCTTGCTTTCAACGTCAAAACCCTGCATAACACTAAACTCTAAAACCGACATGCGCGAATGAACTTGTTATATCAAGGGTGTTAGTACCAGTGGATAAGGTATAAAACTTATGCCAACACCGAGGGTAAACTCAAGGCTAGGTTGACGGAATTTTACCGTCAACATCTCCCCCATGCTTAAACCTTGCTCGTCCTCGAGTAAGCCTTCGATGGATATCATCGTTGCCCTTCATTATTTAAACCTTGCACTTGATCATACATGAGAAAACATAATGCTCCCAAAATTTAATTTGTTAAAGTTTCAAAATGTACTAGCCTTCATCCCTACGGAGGCTAATATGCTCATAAAGCTTAAATAAGCTTATCCCACAAGTATTAACATGCTCCAAAGTTTAAATAGATCTCAGAAATTTTGAAATAAAGGACGAAATGAAAAAGAGCTAAACCAAGTTCACAAATTTGAATCATCTTGCATGTTGCTCATGAACTCTCATCTCACTTGTCTCTCAAGCCTATTTATTCTACTCCTTTCCCACTCATAACATATATATGTGGTAGGCTTTATATGGAGCTTTTTGGGAAAGTTTAGTCCTACCAAGATATTATAAATGAGATGTTGTCAAAACAAGACAAGCTTCTCATGGTCTTACCAAGACTCGTCAAAAAGGTCATTGGAAAATAATGTTATATCAAGGTGGGGAAAGAGAAAAATACACACTTGAGATAGGTGGACATGTGCAAATGGCAAAGAGTGATCCCGAGGCACAAAGGAAGTCCTCGTTATCGGATTGCACATGGTTGGAAAATGAGTATGGATCTTTTAATCTTGAAGCCTTAAAATTCCTAATGCACTTCAGAGCACCGGGGCGTTCACTTTATTTTTACAAATACTCATATTTTTTCTTTTTCTCATATATATACTTTTTTTCCTTTTTCTTTCTTTCTCTTTCTCATTTTTTTCTTTTTCTTTCTCATCAAAATTATTTTTTATTTGCTCTCCTTAAACTCTAAAATTGCATCGTACCTACCTCCTCCCCCATGCTTAGACGTTTGCTCGTCCTCAGGCAAAGAGGTGATAAAGATAAGGCAGGTACCGAAAATACTTTTCCTTTCGGGAGATACTTGAAATCTTCAATGTTAGCACCGTCTTGCGATCTTCCTTGAAATGATGATCCATCCTCAACGATAGGTTGTGGTCAAGGAGGTAAACACAAAAGATGATTTTTGGTTTAAGGGTGGATATCCAGCGAGGTTTGTGAGTAGGGATGAAAGCGGATCGGATCGGATCGGATCGGATCGGATAATATCTTTACCACATCTGTATACATATTTTTTTTGTCAGATGTGGAGCGGAGCGGATATTACACGGATGCGGTTACGGATGCGGTTTTTTCGGATGCCGGATATGGTGAGGAGTCGGATCGGTTGCGGAGCGGATGCAGATTAATATAGTCAGATAATACATGCTTATATTTAGTTTCAAATGGTGACAAATGATGCTCTACGCATGACTGTGGTTAAGGTTTTTGATGCATGTGCACACACTATATATATAGCTTAAGTTTTGTGGGCTAAAAACTATATATATGTAAAAGATCAGTGTATGAGCCGTATTGGGTTGTCATAGTAGTGGGATATCCTATTATAGGCCTCGAATTATCCGCATTCAATTATCGGATAATCCATATCCGTCGGATATCACTAACACCATATCCTGATCCGCATCCGCACACAATCAGATTTGGATTATCCACATCCGCATGGATATCAAAAACTCTTCTCCACATCCGCATAATTCGGATTCGGATCGGATCGGACGGAAATTATCCACACCACTTTCATCCCTATTTGTGAGATCTCTGATGTGGGGATACACAATGCACGGATAAAAGGCTAGCAATAAGATAGATACGCAAAAACGGAATGACCAGCTTCTTAGTCTCGGGCCAGAGAAATCATGGCCTGCGATAACTCACTCAAAAATAAATCTTGTACACTAAGGTTTATGCACTCAAATATAAATAAGGCTCTGGATAGGTAGAGCAACACACAAGTGATATTCATGACAAGGTTAGCATTACATTTTAGGAATAAAAAACATCTTTAATCTATCTAAAACTTGAGAGCACATAAAACACTATGGGTCTTTATTTTAATCATAACCTCCGCTAAAGATTAAGCTAGCATTTAGATAAATTCAGATTCGTATTTTAAGAGAGCACTAGCTTTAACATGCATAAATCAATTACAAAGATAAACAAAGCGGTAATTACAAACATATATCATCATGGTACAAATTTCATAACTTTTCCAAAGGTATAAACAAGGTGGTGCCTTTATTCATGAAGGAAACAAACTAAAATACATGCTGAAAATAAACTAACACACTTGCTGAAATTTAAAAACTGAAAATACTACGCAAACACAAGCAAACACAAGCTGAAAATTACATAAGAAAGGAAAAGAAAAGAAAACTAAAGCTCCTCCTTCTTCCTAATCCTCCGCCGGTAGTTGGTATTGATGATCTTGGTAGTTGTACCATTGCTCGTAGTAGGTTTGGACATCCCCTCCAACGAATTGATCTGGTGGTACTAGGTGAAGATGCCCAAGCTCATAGGCAATATTTGCATTACCTTCACCAAGTTGAGCCGCGTTGGATTGGATGGCTGCAACGTTTTGCATGTTTCTCACAACATACCCTCCAATTATGGCCATGCTTTGTTGTGGTTGGGGTGTTGTGTGTAGGGCTCCGCAAAGGTCATGTTGGGCACCACATAATTTTGTGGGGGCACCGGTGCACCACTCCCACATGCTTGCACTTGTGGCCCTCCGTAATAACTTGGCGGAGTAGGAACTCCTCCAAATGGTGGCACATAGTTTGGTTGTGCACCACCCGCTTGCGCGGAGGAGGATCCCTCCTCTACAATTCTTCCTCTTTTATTTTTCTTCACCGGGACAAGGAGTCCCTCCTCCAACCAATCTTCCTTCCCTTGAATGAAGAGCCTAAGTCTTGGGTCCGGAAGGGGTAAGTTCACCTTGGCCACATGAAAGCCTCCTCTCTCATCTCCACTAATATATTTTCCTTGCTTTAAATATTCGAATCCGAGAGAGGTCCTGGGTAGAAGATATTCGGGATTTCTTGTAATCCCCGGCCTTAAGGAGATGGCCAACATAGAGAGGTAGCACCCCGAACCAATATCTTCCGATCCCGATGTTGCCTCGCAACACCATCGGTTGATCATAAGGTATGAGGGGTCTATTGGATTCCTGGCAATTAAAGTCAAGTAGAGCCAATTCAACTCCGTGTTGGTCACCTTCGTCTCCCTCATCCTCCCCATAATCCTCTTGCACATCCAAGAGTGGAATACTTGGATAATGGGGTTGCGGATGGAATTGCGTTGTTGGTGGGCTTCTCCGGAGATTAAATTCCAAAATCCATCCAACATGCCATCTGGCACGTCAACTTTCTCCGGAGCTCCCTTTTGGAACCCAAGTGGCTCCCTAATATACTCGTAGGGAACCACTTGTTGAATTCCCTCAAAACGGAATGATAAACTTTGCACCCCCTCATCAAGGATAGGCGCCATAGTCATCAAGATTTCCAAGGCAAACTCCTTGTGGGTGTTTGCTGACACCCCGTTGGAGAATTGTACCCATCCAAGGTGCCCCAACATATAATATATGTCAGTGCTGAAACCCAAGTAGTTGAGGGCTTGATCATCAAAATCGACGTTTGCCACAAGCCTCTTCTCAAGATGAGAGAGTTTCTTCTCCTCCTCCTCTGACAATATGATGAAGCCATATGTGGAGTACCGCGGAGTGTATGGAGGTGACGTGGATGAACGGGCCGATCGACGAGGTGGGACGAGCGGCTCCTCCGTACGCCCTTGAGGTTCGGTAAACCTCATGGACGAGCTCCTTGTAGCTCTCATACCACCGAGGAGAAGAGTGCCGTTCCTCCTTGGCGGTGTCGTGTCCTCCTCCATGCTCTGAGGAGACTCGGAAACCGAGTGCCTCCTCGAAGATGTCGTCGAAGATGGCTTGGACGTCAATGACCCCTTCTTCTTGGTGAAGAGACTCGTAGTTTTCTTCCACATGACTCTTCTCTCTACTAAAAATTCTGGGTTTCAATCGGTGACTAGGCACTTCAAAAATTACTTCGAATGTGGACTTTGAATGGATTAAGGGTGTGAATTGTTTGAGCAATCAAGCTCAGGAAGGATGGCTATGTCTATGGTGGTTCTGGGCAGAAAAACTAGAGCGCACAAACTAAGGAAGGAGAGGGCTACTTGCCTGCAGAAAATGGGAGCCGGGGGCACCATTTATAGGCCAGGCCGGCCGGCCTGGGCCGACCGGCCTAGGGTGGTTTGGCCCCCCTGGCTCAGTTCTTTCTCCCAGCACGATCATTTCCCCTCCGTGACTTTCTTGCCCTCGTGCTCCACGAGTTGCACCGCCCAAACGCTGTCCTCCACTCATTTTCTTGCATTATTGGTCTTTCCACTTGATGCTTCATGCTTTGAGTCATGTCCATGCTCCCTTGCTCCACTTGCTTCACATGCCACCATGAATTTCCTGCAAAGTTATGCTTGCTGCCCACCCATGCTTGTCCTTTGCATGTGGTCTTGATGAAAGTTGTTGAAAGGGTATCCAATGATGTATTATGGTGCATGCATGATTAACTTTAACTAGATTGCCTCCCTTTAAGCATGTTTAAGGCTAAGCACTCCTCTAATTTCGAAAATAAAAAATATTTTCAGAGCTAAGGGAAAGCTCAAGCATAAATTTAGAGAAGTTTTTAAACCATTAAAAACAAATGTAAGTCGAAAAATATTTTTCGACTACATTTATATCAGTCTCACCAGTATAGTTTGCCTTCATTGGTTGAGAGCAAACTTTTCCCGGCTTGTTCATGGGGGCATACGTTTAGGTTCTAATTTTGGCTAAATGAGAGAGATTTTGAATGAAATAAAGTTAAATGAGGCTTGGAAAAATTCTAATCTTAGAGAAACCAAGGGTATAGATTTTTAAACCAACCAAAAGTTTAGTTTCTAGGTTCACGCGAGTCCTACCACGTGTTGAAAATTAAATAACATCTAGATACAAGTTGTGGCTCTACTTGTGTGTTTTTAGCATGAAAAACAAGTCAACCACAACATCATAAAGAGGATGAATGGTTGAGTTAGCTTCTGAATTTATTTGGTAGTGGTTTCTTGAAAAGAAGCAAACAAACACATAGGAGGGTTCATGTAAAGGGTTTATAATCAAAACAAAATATTCAACCAAGAATTATGTCTCTAATATTGTTCAACCACTTCTAAGTCTAATGTCTTTGCATAGTAAAATTCAAAACTAAATTAAAAAGACTCGAAAAACCTGGAATCGGGTTGTCCTCCCGGTAGCTTATTCTCGACTCAACGAAACGGGTTGCCTCCCGCCTAGCGCTTCGTTTATAGTCCATGGCTAGACTTCATCACTTGATTACTTCGGATCAACGCTCTTTGCGGGCATTGCAATCTTGGGTACCCACTTCCGCACCATCTTAGGCACGGGCTTATCTTCCGGCTTAGTCATTTTTTTGGTCTTCGCAGGCGGCTTTTCTTCCTTTGTCTTGACGGATGCAACAACTTCCTTGATTTTCTTTACGTCCTCTTCTTTGGCTCTTTCTTCTTCTTCAGCCCTTCCTTATCCCTTCGTTCTTCCCTAACAACACGACGATGAGGTGGAACATTTTTAACTTCAATCATATTGCATACCTCGAGGCGTGGTCGGAACTTGAAGGAACTCTTTTCTCCGTTAATGTCGAACATAATCTCCCCCTTGCCAACATCAATAGTAGCTCCCACGGTCTTGAGGAAAGGCCTCCCAAGGATGAGCGGCGGCTTCTCCCTCTCTCCCATCTCGAGCACCACGAAGTCGACGGGGATGAAGTGGTGTCCGACCTTCACGGGCACATCTTCAGTGATGCCCAAGGGATAGCGAATGGAGTTATCACCCAACTCCAAGCACATACCCATAGGCTCCAACGGTAGGCGTAGCTTCTCGAACACATCTTTTGGCATGACGCTCACACTTGCTCCAAGGTCGCATAACGCCTTCTCGAACTTGAATGAACCAACGGATAATGGAATTGTCGGGCATCTAGGGTCCTTTTGCTTCTCTAGCCCATTAGCAATAGCGGCACTACATTGCTCGGACATCTTGACATGATCTACCCCGAGTGTTGCTATCTCATATTTATTTGCAAGTATGTCTTTGAAGTAATGAGAATATGTAGGAACTTGAAGGGCATCCAATAACGGCATGTTGATGCTAAGTCTACTCACAACCTCCACAAACTTCTCAAAGTGGTTATCAATTTTACCTCGGAAGTAGCGTGGCTTGAGTTGTGGTATCTTCGTGTCTTCTCCCGGCATGTCAAACTCGGGCTCTTCGGTGACGATCTCCGTAACTTCCTCCTTAGCAAATTCCTCCACCTCAGCGGATGGTTTAGGCTTCCTTGCTCCCGCGGAACGTTCCGGATCTTCAGTCTCCTTTCCCGAACATGTTTGAATAGCCTTCACCGATTCGAAACCTTTAGGTTGTCCCGGAACCTTCCCTTCATTAGTAGTGAGGCGCCCGGCAAATTGTCCCACTTGCGTCTCGAGCATCTTCATCATGTTGAGCACTTGATGGTTGGAGCTTCCGACCTCCGTCACTTTGCTATCGATGTTTTCCAACACCTTGTCTATAGCCTTGAACTTGGTGAGGGTGTCCTTGTTGATCTTAGATTGCTCGTCCATGAAGTCCTTCAATTGTATACGAAGCGGAACCGAATTTGGAATGGATGAGCTTGCATTAAATTGAGGTCTACCTTACCCGTAGCGGAAGTTCGGCAAATCTCCCTTCCTCATGTAGTCGAGCACCTTGGCTTCCTCTAGACAATCCTTGTGGACATGGCCATATTCTCCGCATTCTTCACATGTGGATCTTGCTTCGGCAACCTTCAAATCTTGAGCCTCTTTCTTCTCTATCTCCATCATCTCCAACCTCCTCATGAGTGAATCGATCTTACCTTCAAGTATATCTTCCTTCTCCACCTGCAAGACTCCTTTGACGTTCCCCATGGGTTGAACCGGATGTAAGCATCTGGATGACGCCCACGTGTCATTATCCGCGACCTTCTTGAATAGAGTGAAAGCTTGAGTCGGTGTAAGCTCGATGATAGATCCTATCGCCGATGCATCGATGATCGACCTTGACGCCATGGTGAGTCCTTGATAGAATTTTTGAACGAGGTCCTCCTTTGGGAACTTGTGATGTGGAACCGCCCGAGTGTACTCATTGAAGTGCTCGAATGCCTCTGAGATAGTATCCGTATGATATTGAGCAAAAGTGGCAATCTTATTACGCAAGCTTTGAGTTTTACCCGGTGAGTAGTACTCCTTTATGAAGGCCCTCATCAAAGCATTCCAATCTTGCACCGTCTCCACCGGTTGAGAGTGGAACCATTGCAAAGCTTTCCCGAGTAGAGAGAACAGAAAAAGCCTTGCCCTCATTTGATCTTGAGTCACCCCATCCATGTTGAAAGTCTGACATAGTTGAATGAACGCTTGGAGGTGAAGGTTCGGGTCTTCTTTACCGGTGAAGGGTGAATGTTGCACCATGCGGATTGTTGAGGTCTTGAACTCGAACGGCCTTCCGATTTCCGCGAGGTTCAAGATTGGTGGTCGATGATGTCCGGGGTGCATAGCTCCCCGATCTTGTGTTCTTGCGGTTGATCTCCCATCGGTGAAAGTCGATTCTCCCGAGAACTTTGAGGTGGTGAATTCTTCGGAGATCCCGACGATCCTTGGTCTTCCGACTTCGAATCTACAAAATCCAGCTTTTTAGCTTGTTGTGCTTCGCGTCTACTTAGCCTGTAAAGTTTTTCAGGATCATCCACAAAATTATCGGGTTTGTTGGAGAGTTAGTCGTCCATCTCCTGTTAGGGTAAGCGATAAACAAAATATACAAAAACAAAAAGTAAAAACAAATCTAAGAAAACTAGGGTTAGACAAACTAGATTAGATTGATTTTGAGGATGATCAAAGTTTAGTAGATGCAAAAAGAAAAACTAAAAGAAAACTGAAAATCATAAAAAAGCAATAAAAGATCAAATCTTGATCACTTGTTCCCCGGCAACGGCGCCAGAAAAAGGGGCTTGTTGACGGTTAATAGTTGTATCAAAGTTCGTTTGGACTTGCAAGCGGACAAGTCTCCCGTCGTAGTCAAGGGACCCTTCTTCCCTCGAGTGGTGAACCCAAGGTATCGAATCCGTGGAACAAATGTGTGACACAAGAGGTAATCTAGTAATGCCAAGTGTCGGTGCGGAATATGGTCCCGACACTAACCAGTAATAAGCGCCGACGTCTATCCCTCAATGGTCGATGCTAAGCAACAAGAGACACGAAGTTTATCCTGGTTCCGGCCGGTGGGCCGTACGTCCAGCAGGGGTGTGCTCGGGGCACTATATTGCTCAGCACCGGGGGTGCCTGTAGTGGGGCTGCTACAAGCAAGGCGGGAGAGGAAGCGTGGCTTCCAAGTCCCTGGTGTAGTGGCTGAAGATATTGTGGGAGAATTGGAGAACAAGTGCGTGATGCGGCTTGTCTCGTGTTGTGTCTGTCGTCCGTGTGTTCTCCGTGTGTGTTCGTCCCCTGCGGCAAGGGGGTTCGTCCTTCTTTTATAGATCAAGGAGGGAGCGAATCACATGCGCGCCGCGCTATTTAGCTACGTGAAGGGGCGTGGCGTGCTATGCTGTAGAGTGGGCGGCCGCCCGGACGATTCTTGCAGCGATCCGGCCATCATGGCCTATCTTGTACCCGAACAGTGGCGGCCTCGAGGGTAGAAGAGCGGCGGACGGCTGTAATGTCTTCTGATAGGCTCGAGGGAGTTGCTGACGTTGGCCCGTACGAGGTACAGCGGCAGGTAGGACGGCACCCCGTTCCCGCACGCTCCACAGCGCTGGAGTTGTTGCCACAGCGCCTGGCGTGCGCCCGTACGCGCGGGGGCGGCAGCCATACCGTAACAGTGGCAGGGATGGCGTCCCACCGGCCTAGCACCTTCACCTAACCCTGCAGGGTCACAAGAAAGCAAATCGAGGGTGCAGCCGGCCCCCCTTCGAGGGCTCAGCGCGTTAGCCGTACCGGAGTGGGCGGCGCGGCGTCACGGGACTGGCACCGGCCACGCCGCACAGTTCCTCCTACAGTGGCGGGGATGGGATCCCTCCTGGGGAGTTGGTGCGGCGGCACCGGGGCGCGAGCCCCAGGCGCATGATGGCGCTGCCCTGCCGTCGTCAGGGCATTAAATGCCCGTGCACGGGCGCGGGCGTACGCGTGCGGGCGCCCTCGAGCGAGGCGGACCCCGTTCGAGAGCGAGAGCGGACCCTCGGGCGGCGGAGCACGATCGAGGGGGGGACGGGCCCTCGAGCGAGGCGGAGCCTGCTCGAGGTAAGCGCACCCCCTCGATCGGGGTGGAGCCCGCCCGAGGGAGGCGCGCATCCTCGAGCGAGGCGAAGCCTGCTCGAGGGGGTCTTCAAGTGGACCACCTTGGTGGGCCGTCGGGGCCCCTGCGGCGTGGGCCGTATCCTGCATGGTTAGGCGAGGTGCGTTTTGGCTTTGTTGCGGGTTTTAAGTGGGGATTTCCCAGTTGTTTAAGGGGACCCCCAGGGCCGTCCCCGACAGTAGCCCCCGAGCATCTGCGGGTTTGCCATTGAGGCTCCCGCAGATGCTGGAACCTACTGATAGGACATTCTTCCCTCCTGGTCTTGCGAACGCTTTCCGTGGGGCCGCGTCAGCGGACCCGCGGGTCTAGCCCCCGAAGCCCTGCAGGAGCGTGGATGCTCCTGTAGGGGTTAACCGCGAGAGCTGACCAGAGGGCATGGTACATGTTCCAACCGGCATCGGCAATATCTCAGCTGGCTTCGGTGACGCACGCGCTGCTGGCCCTGTCTCCGGCGGGTGCAATCCAGAAGGTGTAGCCGTGCATCAAGCCCCCGAGCCTGGGCCCGTTCGAGGCGATCGGGTAGAGCTTCACGACTTGTTTTTTAACGCGCCCTCGCCGTCCCTCCGCGAGACGGAGGGTGAGGTTTCCGCAACCCCCATCGAGCGGGTCGCGGATTGCGGATTCCTCGTTGAGCTGCTAGTGGGTGGACGCCCATGCCCCGTTCGATAAGGGTAGGCTGCGTGGTCCAGAGACACGTCCATGGAAGCGCTTGCATGGGTTTGCTAGGTGGGGCTCGGTCCCGTTCGATAGGGACCGAGGGCGCGGAAGCTCTCCCTCGGTGGGATCCCTCGGCTAGCTGCCCTCGCTGGCTCTCGAATACGACATGTGGGGCACCCTCGAGCCGTCGGGCTCGAGGAACGGCTCGAATGCGCGTGCCTTAGTCGTCCCTGACTCTGTGATCTGTGGCGCCTGTTCGAACCCGTCGAGGGTCAAGCTTCAAACCTCTGATCAGTAGGGCCGTGCGGGGTGGCGCCTGGGCGGCCCCGTCTTTGCGTCTGCGACCGTCGAGGGGCCCGGGCGAGCCGGCCCTCGAGGCGCTGATTAGTAACAATGGTGCGGGGCGGCGGCTAAGCGCTCCCGGCCTGGCATCTGCGACCATCTAGGGGCCTGGGCAAGCCAATCCCCGAGGCGCTGATCAGTAATACAGCGTGGCATGGGTGCTTGCGGTGCCTGCTCTGTTTCAAGCAGGCCCCGAGGCGACCTTCTCATGCCTGTTCCCTTTCGAGGGTTGAAACTGAGCCAGGGGCTCGTGTCGCTCGAGGGTCCTGTGTGGCATGGGTGCTTGCGGTGCCTGCTCTGTTTCAAGCAGGCCCCGAGGCGACCTTCTCACGCCTGTTCCCTTTCGAGGGTTGAAACTGAGCCAGGGGCTCGTGTCGCTCGAGGGTCCTGCGTGGCATGGGTGCTTGCGGTGCACCGCTCGCTCGTTTCAAGCAGGCCCCGAGGCGACCTTCTCACGCCTGTTCCCTTTCGAGGGTTGAAACTGAGCCAGTGGCTCGTGTCGCTCGAGGGTCCTGCGTGGCATGGGTGCTTGCGGTGCCCGCTTTGTTTCAAGCGGGCCCCGAGGCGACCTTCTCACGCCTGTGCCCTTTCGAGAGTTCTCCTTGCTTTGCAAGGAACCGGGCCATTAAATGCTCCACAGTAGAGGCTGCGGTTTTGCGTCGCGGGCGCGCTTTTTTAGGCGTCACAGCCGCGCGCGCGCGTAGTGGGCGGCGTGGGCAGGCGGACGTGACCGCTGTCACGGTCCCTGCTATTCTCCGCCGTGATGATGGCTTATTCGCGGTGGCGTGGCCGCCGCGGTCGTGGTGGGGCCCGCCCGTCAGCGAGAAAGAAGATTCCCTGCAGTTAATGCGCGCGGGACATCCGCCCCGGAGAGCTCGCCCGCGGCTTATAAATCTGAGGGGAGGTGAAGACGGTGGTTTTTTACCTTAGCGTTTCGCTGTTCTCGCCCCTTGCGCTCTCGCCTTCGATTTGCTCTTGCCATCGCGCGCCTTCGCCATTAGAGCTCCTCTTCCTTTCCTTGTTTTCCGCTCTCGCATTCCTTGTCCTTTCCAATGGCGCCGCCTCCGCCCCTCACGATCCTCGACCCGTACGCCTGGGAGCGGTCGACGGTGACCCCGCTGGCTCTCAACGAGCTGGTCTCTGCCGGCCAGCTGGCGGCGAACGAGGAGGGCCGACCGGCGGAGTGGATCGTGCCGCCGGCGGGAGACCACGCGCCCAACCCGCCGGAAGGCTACGTGGTGAGCTTCGTCCGCTTCCACGAGCACGGCTTCGCCGCGCCGGCGAGCCGCTTCATGCGGGCGCTCTACCACCGCTACGGCGTGGAGTTGCACAACTTCGCGCCGAACGCTTTTTCGCAGGTGGCCACATTCGTGGGCGTCTGCGAGGGGTACCTAGGGATCCCAGTCAACTGGGAGCTCTGGCTACACCTCTTCCGCGCGGAGCTCTTCACGCAGCCCACGACGGAGCAGAGGACCCGCCGCGCGGTGCGCGCCGGTGGGATGTCGCTCGCCGTGCGGGCGCAGTTCAAGGACGACTACATCCCCTGCACCATGACGACGAATAACGCCGGCTGGGAGCGGGGGTGGTTTTACTTGCGCAACGCCGAGCCCGGCCTCCCCCCTACACCGGTCGGGTGTTCAAGGAGAAGCCCGACTCCTGGGGCTATGGGGTGTCCACGCCCCAGCATCGGAGGCGGCTGGGCTCGCTCCTGGCCGCCTTGAGGAATCTGGCGGCGCTCGGGCTGACCGCGGCGGGCGTCCTCGCCTTCCTCCACCACCGTCGGATCGTGCCTCTGATGGAGAGGCCGCTCTGCATCTTCGAGATGACGGAGGTGGCGGACCCCGTCGCGCTGGCGAGGTCGCGGATGCTCCCGACCCCCCTCGGGCGGGCGTACGCGCTCACGCGGGCGCGGAACGCCGTCGACACCCGGATGCTGCGCCAGGACCGGTCCCCGTGGGACCTCGAGATGCTCCCCACCGGCCCACTGGTGAGTATGGTTCTTGGCCCTGTTTTCGTTCTTGATGGTGCTCCTGCCCCCTGACGCGCCTTTAATGTCCTCGCCTGCAGCTGGTGACCTTCAGCGCCGCGAAGTCCATCCCGCCTACCGCTGACTCCCGCGCGCTCGGTCGGGCGGCGCAGCAACGGGAGCAGGAGCGAGCGGCGCGTAAGAGGGAGCACGCGAGGCGGCACCGCGAGCGCCGCGGCGGCGGAACGAGGAGCACCGCCGCGCGAGCAGCCAGGGGGCTCTCCTCGCCAGAGACTGTGGAGTACCCGTCCTCGGAGGAGGACGAGGAGGAAGAAGTTGGGGGCAGGCCCCCTCTGATAGGTGGGAGCCCGCTCCCCCGTCGCCGGAGCCAGCTCCGGCGGCAAGGGCGGCGTCGCCTGGGGAGGGCGCAACGGCGCCCGCCGCCGGCGATCAACGACGAGGGCGGCGCGCGCCGTGGAGGTGCCGGCGCGCGCCGCGCGGGGCGCGCGCGGTGGAGGCGTCGGGAGGCGCGGCGACGGGTGCGTCGGTCGTGCGGGCCTCGTCCGCCGAGGCCTCGAGGAAGAGGAAGCGCGCCTTCTCCTCTTCGAGGTAAGGGGCTCGCTCTTCTGCTCGGTTCGGTTTTTTTGGCGATCAGGCATTCCGACTTTTTGTTCGTGCTTGTGCAGGGTGGTGCCAACCGTGCCTCCCCTCGCACCGGCCAAGGTGTTGAGGGAGGATGCGGCCATTCCCACCCGGCGGCACTCGTCGAGGGCGCCGCGGGCGGGGGCAAGCACGGCGGCGGCGGCGGGCGAGAGCTCGCGAGGGCACGGGCGAGGCCTCGAGGCCTCGGCCGGCGGATCAGCCCACCACGGCACGGCCGGCGGTCGCCGAGGAGCGGCGGGCGCCGGCCGTGGCGGAGGCGCGGCTCACGGCGGCCGGCCGCGGTGGAGGCGCGACTGCGGAGGGCGCCGCGGCGGGAGGCGCAAGTGGAGGCGAGCGGGTGCCGCCCGCGGTGGCGCCCGTGGCCGCGGAGGCGCGGCCGGAGGCGGTGGCCACGGCGCCGCGTCGGCGCCCGCGGCCACCGAGGCGCAAGTGGAGGCGCCGGCGGAGGGGTGGCGCGAGGGCGGCGCTTGCCAGCGTCTCCCGGGCGGTGGTGGTGGAGGTCCCGGACGACGACTCCCCGCCGCCCGGTTGGGATCAGTGGGTGAGCTTCCCCATGCTCTCCTCAGAATCTCAGGAGGGGGCCCTCGTGAGACGGTGCGACGGCCACATGGTGGCGGGGGGCCGGGGACATGGCGCCGAGGCCTCGTCTTCTCACGCCGGCCACTCCGCCCAGGTGGAGGGGGTCGCTGACGACCCGCCCGCGTTCGCCGACGCCCAGGCGGAGCAGGAGCTGTGGGGAGAACTCCGCAGCCATGGCACCACGCTCAACCATGCGCTGAACGAGGCGCTGAGGGTCCACGGCGGCCCCGCGTGGCGCGTCTTCCAGGTAGGGCGTCGCTGCTCGTTTTCCTCTTTCCCTCCTTTCTGTGCACTGTCTCTGTGTCATGATGCTTATGGGTTTCGAAACATGGGTGGCAGGAGCTCGAGCGCCGTGCCCGCGACAAGTACGGCGCCTTCGATCGGGTGAACGCCGAGCTCCACCAGGTCCGGGAGCGATGTGGCGCCTTCGACGCGCTCGCCGACGCCCTCAGGACTCCGGACGGCTGGTTGGCGTACCGGGCCATGGCCTTGCGCGATGAACTCCCCGAGAGCACGAGGCAAGACCCGGCACGTCGCTCTAGCCTCGAGCGGATCTGCACAGCCCTCATCGACCGTGATGAGGCGCTGTGGCAGGCGCGCTCGGACCTTGAGAAGATGCGCACGCTGGCGACCAACTGGGAGGCGGAGGTGGCCGGCGTCCGCGGCGAGAACTGGGGGCTCCGCTCGTCGCTCGAGGGGCGCGCAGCGCGCGGCGTCAAGGCGAGGAGCGCGCGCGCGCGCGGGAGCGAGGGGCCAAGGAGGCCGACGACTTGAAGGCCACCCTCGACGCCAAGGTCGCGGCGCTTGCCGTTGCCGAGGAGCAGCTCCTGCAGGAGCGCACCACCCGTCAAGGAGCTGAGGAGCGGCTCCAGCAGGAGCAGGCTGCCCTCGCTGACGCCCGGTCGGCGCTAGAGCAGGAGCGCGTCGAGCGCGAAGCGGCGCAGAAGTCGCTGGAGGAGCGGAACACCGCGTTCTCCAAGGTCGAGGGCGAACTGATAGTGCTCAGCATCGCGAGCGCGAACCAGGAGCTGGCCCTCCAGGAGCAGGGCGAGACCGTCAAGGGCCTCAAGCTGGCGGTCGAGGCCGAGCGTCGTGCCCTCGAGGTGGAGAAGAAGCAAGTCGAAGGTGAGGCGCTGCTTGACTCCTGTTTGGTTGGTTTTCTGTTTGGGAATTCGCACTCCTTTTTATGATTTCTTTCTTGTCTTGGTGACTCCAGGCTTGCGCACCGCTTTGGGGCACGCGGCCGAGCGGGTCGAAGCGCTGCAGGCCTCCTACAACTCCTCCGAGTAGGAGCTGCAGGAGTTGCGCACCGCGGCCCTCGAGACCTGTCCGGTCGTGGAGGAGGGCGAGGCGCAGGCCGGAAGCTCGCTGGCCAGCCGCCTGCGCGCCCTTGGTGGCCATGTCACTGAACGGATGCGTCGGGCGCTGCGTCTTGGCGTCCAGAAGGCCCTCGGAGTGGTACGATCCCACTACGAGGTCAACTTCGAGGCGCTGGCGGAGGGTTACGTCGTCCCCGACGGTGTTGAGGACGAGGTAGCGATGGAGCGTGTGGACGCGCTCGCCGCCGACGCCGCCGGGACGCTCGCTGAAGCCTTCGAGGAGTTCCTCTTCCCGACGGCGTGACGCCGCCGCTCCTCCTGCCTGAAGACAGCTGGGCGCTAGGCCCGTTTTTGTTTGTGTATCAGTACGCTGGTCGTATGGCCTTTGTAAATAAACAAGTTGTTTTGACATAAATATTTGTTGATGCGAAATGAAGTCTTTTGTTTACTGCGCTTTTTGTTTCTCCTTCTTCCTGAGTAGATTCTAGTTAGGGGAGTTCGATTTTCGCGGGGGGGCCTGCTGGGTTGGAGGCGAGAGAGAAGGGTCGTATCCTCGCGGCGTGGGCTATCTCGGCTCGCGCGCTCCTTCCGCTTGGCCGCCTGCGCCCTGTTCGAATCGTTGCTCGGGGTCGAAGTAGAAAACAAACTTAGCGCGTGTGAGTTGTTTTGTTTTTGCGCGAAAACAGGACCATTTTGGGGGGGGTGCCCCCCGTAGTAGCCCCCGAGGGTAACTTGGGTTTCAGGGGAAAGCCGAGTTGCCCTTTTCATTAGACTTATGGCGTTTACATGGTTGTCACCAATTGGGGCGTTGGTTATGTGATTTTTACAACAAAAAAATACTTGGAAATCTTAGCTAGGGGTAGAAGCGACGTAGCTGTTGGATGTTCCAAGCGTTGGTGAGTTCTTCACCGTCCTCGTTGGCCAGCTTGTACGTGCCGGGCTTGAGTACTTTTACCATGACGTAGGGTCCCTCCCATGGGGGCGATAGCTTGTGGCGCCCTCGGTTGTCTTGGCGTAG
Source organism: Cenchrus americanus (assembly GCA_947561735.1). NCBI lineage: Eukaryota > Viridiplantae > Streptophyta > Magnoliopsida > Poales > Poaceae > Cenchrus > Cenchrus americanus. Next base: position 61,945,373 of record OX387245.1, on the reverse strand, counting down.
CCTTAGGACCAAGTCCCCTTCACTGAAGTCCCGTCAGCGTATCTTGCGTGCTTGGTAGCGCCTAAGGGACTGCTGATACCTCGCGGAGTGCATCAAGGCTACGAGGCGTGCCTCGTCCAGCTGGTCCAGCGAGTCCTCGCGGGCTCGCTGGTTGGCATCCTCGTCGTAGCCTCGAACTCTGGGCGATCCGTACTCCAAGTCCGTGGGGAGGACGGCCTCCGCACCATGGACTAGAAAAAACGGAGTAAACCCGGTGGCTCTGCTCGGGGTGGTCCTTAGGACCCACACGACTGTTGGTAACTCTTGGAGCCATTTCCGACCAGATTTGTTCAGCTGGTCAAAAATTCTAGGCTTAAGGCCTTGTAGGATCATGCCGTTGGCACGCTCTACTTGGCCGTTGGTCTGTGGGTGTGCCACAGCTGCCCAATCCACGCGGATGTGGAACTTGTCGCAGAACTCCAAGAATTTCCTGCCCGTGAACTGGGACCCGTTGTCGGTGATAATGGAGTTTGGCACTCCAAAGCGATGGACGATGTCGGTGAAAAACGTCACCGCCTGCTCTGCCCTGAGATTCGTGATGAGGCGCACCTCCACCCACTTGGAGAACTTGTCGATTGCGACCAACAAGTGGGTGAAGCCCCCGGGCGCCTTCCGCAGGGGCCCGACGATGTCCAGTCCCCACACGGCGAACGGCCATGTTATGGGGATGGTCTGCAGGACGTGAGCGGGAAGGTTGGACTTGCGGGCGTAAAACTGGCACCCTTCGCAGGTGCGTACGATTTCGCTGGCGTCCGCGACCGCGGTAGGCCAGTAAAAGCCTTGGCGAAACGCGTTGCCGACGAGGGTACGAGGCGCGGCGTGATGGCCACTGATCCCCGTGTGGATGTCCCGCAGGAGTTCGCGCCCCTCAGGGATGGGCACGCATCGCTGCAAGATGCCGGAGGCGGCGCGCTTGTACACCTTGCCGTCAACGAGGGCAAAGGACTTGGCCATCCTGGCGATGCGCGTGGCCGCGGCCCGGTCCGAGGGGAGCTCTCCTCGAGCCATCCAAGTGATGTATTTGTCACGCCAGTCCGCTTTGACAGGAGCCGGCTCGATGTCCATCACGTCGGCCTCGTGGGAGTCGTACCCCTCGAGGAGAGAGAGCACGTACGCCTCGTTCGAGGGGTCCTCATCCATGGGTTTCGCACCCGTTGGATTCGAGGGAGCCCCCGAGGGTTCTATGTGGCTCGAGGGGTGAGGCTCGAGGATGACCGAGGGCTGGGCGATGTCGCGGGCGAAAACGTTCGGGGGGACGGTGATCCGCCCGGACGCGATCTTGGCCAGCTCGTCCGCCTCCTCGTTGTACCGGCGTGGCACGTGATTGAGCTCGATGCCATAAAATTTGTCTTCGAGGGCTCGCACGGCCTTGCCGTAGGCCTCCATCTTATCATCGTGGCAGCTCGCATTCTTCATGACTTGATCGATCACGAGCTGAGAGTCCCCCCGTACGTCGAGGCGCTTGACGCCTAACTCAATGGCGATTTTGAGGCCACAGAGGAGGGCCTCATATTCAGCCATATTGTTAGATGCGGGGAAGTGGAGGCGTACCTCGTACCGCATGTGTTCCCCGAGGGGTGACACGAAGAGCAGGCCCGCGCCCGCCCCTGTTTTCATCACCGAGCCGTCGAAGAACAGAGTCCAGCACTCTGCTTGGATCTGCGGCGGCGGCAGCTGCGTATCCATCCATTCAGCGACAAAATCCGCAAGGATTTGAGACTTGATGGCCTTGCGCGGGGCGTAGGCAAGCGTCTCGCCCATCAGCTCTACTGACCACTTGGCAATCCTGCCCGCCGCGTCGGGATTGCGGATGATCTCCCCCAGCGGGAAGGAGGAGACCACCGTGACGGGGTGGGCCTCGAAGTAGTGGCGGAGCTTGCGCCGCGCGAGGACTACCGCATACAGCAGCTTCTGGACCTAAGGGTAACGCGTCTTGGTGTCAGACAAGACCTCGCTGATGTAGTAGACCGGCCGCTGTACAGGCAGGGCGTGCCCTTCCTCCGCGCGCTCCACCACAATCACGGTGCTGACCACCTGGGTGGTTGCGGCCACGTAAAGCTGTAAGGGTTCGCCGTCCTGCGGCGGTGTGAGGATCGGGGCGTGCGTTAAGGACGCCTTCAACTTGTCGAGCGCATCCTGGGCCTCGGCGGTCCAGGAGAAGCGCTCGTGCTTCTTGAGTAGGCGGTAAAGGGGCAGGCCCTTTTCGCCGAGCCGCGAGATGAAGCAGCTTAAGGCGGCAAGGCACCCCAGCACCTTTTGCACCCCCTTGAGGTCTCGGATCGGGCCCATTCGTTCGAGGGCCGCAACCTTTTCAGGGTTGGCCTCGATTCCCCATTGGGAGATGATGTACCCCAGGAGCATGCCCCGCGGCACTCCAAAGACACACTTTTCGGGGTTTAATTTGACCCCATTGGCCCGTAGGCAGTCGAACGCGATGCCAAGGTCGCCAACCAGGTCGTCCGCCTTCCTGGTCTTCACGACGATGTCGTCTACGTACGCCTCGACCGTCCGTCCGATGTGGTCTCCGAAAACGTGCTGCATGCAGCGCTGGTATGTCGAACCCGCGTTTCGGAGGCCAAACGGCATCGTGATGTAGCAGAACATTCCGAACGGCGTGATGAACGAAGTCGCGAGCTGGTCGGACTCCTTCATCTTTATTTGATGATACCCGGAGTAGGCATCAAGGAAGGAGAGCGCTTACACACCCGGCCGTTGAGTCAACAATTTGATCAATTCGTGGCAAAGGAAAAGGAACTTTAGGACATGCTTTATTAAGACTAGTGTAGTCTATACACATCCGCCATTTCCCGTTCTTTTTCTTTACAAGTACAGGTTTTGCTAGCCACGTTGGGTGGAACACCTCCTTGATGAACCCGGCCTCTAGAAGCTTCCGCAGCTCCGTTCCGATAGCCCGTCGCCGCTCCTCGTCGAAGCGGCGCAGCCGTTGTTGCACGGCGCGGGCGTGAGGCAGGATGTCAAGGGAGTGCTCGGCGACCTCCCTCGGGATGCCTGGCATATCCGAGGGGCTCCACGCGAAGATGTCGGCGTTGGCGCGGAGGAAGTCAACGAGCACCACTTCCTATTTGGGATCGAGGGTGGAGCTAACCCTCAACGCCTTTCCCTCGGGGGCAGAAGGGTCGAGGGGGACCTCCTTGGTCTGCTCCGCGGCCTCGAAGGTGCCGGTGTGCTTGGCGGCGGAGTCGAGGTCTTCGTTGACCATCTTCTCCAAAGTGGTCGCCAGCGCTTCATCCAGCGCCAGTGCTTCTGCGTGCTCTACGCACTCGACGTCGCAGTCGAATGCGTGCTCGATGGACGAGCCTACGGTGATGACGCCGTTCGGTCCTGGCATCTTCATCTTCAAGTAGGTGTAGTTGGGGACCGCCATGAACTTGGCGTAGCGAGGCCGCCCAAGTATGGCATGGTAGGCGCCCTTGAACCCCACCACCTCGAAGGTGAGTGTTTCCTTGCGGAAATTTTTCGCGGTGCCGAACCAAACCCGGCGGATCGATGCGCCCGAGGGGCCGGACTCGCTTGCCGTGCGCGACGCCGTGGAACGGCTTCGTGCTGGGCCGCAGCTGGTCCAACCCAATCCCCAGCAAGCGCAGCGTGTGCACGTAGAGGATGTTGAGGCTGCTGCCTCCGTCCATCAAGACTTTCAAGAACCGTGCGTTCCCGATGATTGGGTCGACCACCAACGGGTATTGGCCCGGGTTGGGGATGCGATTCGGATGATCTTCCCTGCTGAAGGTGATGGCGTCCTCCGACCAGTTGAGGAAGGAGGGAGGCGCCCTCTCTGCGGCGAGGACCTCGTGCCGCTCCCGCTTGCGCTGGCGGGTCGACATGTCGACGGTGGGTCCCCCAAAGATGAGGAACACATTCTCCACGGCCGGGAAGCCGCCGGTGCCACCATCGCCTCCGTCTTTCTTGGCCTCCGCCTCCTTCGCGGTGGCGCGGCCATAAAACTTCTTGAGCATATCGCACTGCTCAAGGGTGTGGTTCACTGGGGTCTTGTGATAAGGACATGGCTTTTTTAGCATGTCATCAAACACCCCCGGACCTCGAGGGGCCGGTCGAGGGCCCCGTCGAGCTGGGTCAACAGCAAGGGCCTCGGCATCACCGCCGTCGCGCCCCTGCTCGCGCGCCTCGCGGCGCGGCTTCTTTCCCTTCTTGCCCCGCTTGTCCTTGCGGTGGGGCTCCCTGGACTTGCTGCCCTCCGCGGGCGCATCATCCGAGCGCTTGCCCTTCTTGCCGTCGAAGATCGCCCCTACGGCCTCTTCTCCTGAGGCGAAGTTGGTGGCAATGTCGAACAGCTCGTTGGAGTCCGCGGGTGGGCTGCGCCCCAGCTCCCGCACGAGGTCCCGGCAAGTGGTACCCTCGAGGAAGGCGTGCACAATCTCTGATTGCGCCACGCTGGGGAGCTCTGTACAGCGCTTGGAGAAGCATCGTATGAAGTCCCGCAGCGACTCGCCGGGCTTCTGGGTGCAGGAGCGCAGGTCCCAGGAATTTCCAGGGCGCATGTATGTGCCCTGAAAGTTACCTACGAACGTGCGGACCAGATCATCCCAGTTGTGGATCTGGCTGGCGGGCAGGTGTTCGAGCCACGTCCGGGCTGCATCACCGAGGTGCAGGGGCAAGTTGCGGATGATGACCTCGTCGCTGGTGGCCCCGCCTAGCTGGCACGCCAGGCGGTAGTCGTTGAGCCACACGCGAGGATCCGTCTCCCCGTTGTATTTGACGATGGTCGAGGGTTGGCGGAAGCGTTGGGGGAAGGCCGCCGCGCGGATCTCCCGGCCGAACACACGGGTCCCGGGAGGCTCCCGGCGTCGGGAGAGCGGTCTTCGTCGCTGTCGTAGCGCCCGCCCCGTCGAGGGTGGTAGCCCACCGCCGCTCGCGCGTCCGCCTTGCTCGTGCGCCCGGCGTTGATGACGTTGCGGGCATCACCGTCCAGCGTCCTGCGCGTGTCAAGGAGCCGCTCCTTGGCCGGTGCGCGTCCCGAGTTGGCGGGTCGCCCCTCCGCTTCGCCCTCGCGTGGACCGAGGGTTCGCCCCCCGAGCGCCCCCCGTCTCCTCGCGCATCCCCCTGCTGGCGGATACGTGAGGCCGAGCTTTCGGCCTGCTGGACGGCCGCTTGCTCAATGAGAGCCTGCACCTCGCGTTGCAGGTTCCGTGCCTCGTGGGTCGAGGGTGCGGCATAGCCCGCCGGCGGCGTTGCGGCGGCAACGAGCTTCCGACTTGCCCGCGGAGGCGCGTCAGGGTTGTCGGCGTTGATGCGGTCGCGAGCCGTGCGCCCGGCCCTTCCGCGCGCATTCGCCGTGCGCGGAGGCTTCTCCCCGCCATTGAGGTGCGGAGCAACCGCACCGTCCGGTATTCCTCTGCCGCTTAGCCTCGAGCTCGCGGGCCGGGCCGGTCGTGCATCGGCGTCGGCCCCGGCGGGAGTGCTCGGCCCCGCGGCCAGGCGCGGAGCGATTCCTGGGGCAGGCGTGACCTCTCCGTCGCCGGCGCCCACTGCGCCGGTGGCGTTGGCTGGGTCGTTGGCGATGACGACACAGCACTCCCGCACGGGGTCGTAGCTCCCGGTGCTGGAGTCGTCGGAGCAGCCGAACCAGTAGTCCGTGGCGTCGAGGAAGCGCCGGAACATGACTGGGTCCGGCACGTCGGAGAAGTCCCACTCCGCGTACCCGTGGAGGTTAGCGGGTGGCGGCGCGTCGAGGGGGCCTAGGGACGATTCGTCACCGGCTGAGGCGCTGGGATCCCTGGCGACGAAGACGTGGCGGCCTGGGGGAACCCTGCGCATCGTGGTGTTGACGTTGGCGTTGTAGGCCGTCGGGGCTCCACGCAGCCCAATGGGAAAGCGCGGTCCGGAGACCGTGCGCTGTCCCGCTGGGGTGGCGGTTGCCGTAGTGACGGGCGCACCGTGCTGAGAGGAGGCGCGCTCGGCCGTCGTCGCTCGGACCGCGCCCCCGACGCGAACGCCCGACCGCAGCGGCGGCGGCGTCGTGGCGTTGACGGGCCCGCGGCATCCGCGCCGCGGGCGTCGCGTCGTGGTGGTGCGCGCAGCGGGAGCCGGTGCAGACCCGGCCTGGCGCCGCGCGCGGAGCTCCTCACGGTTAGTGAGGCGCATGAGGTAGCCGTTCCCCGTGGCCTGGAAGTTTAGGCCCCCGAACCGGATTTCGAACCCGGCGGGGAGGGGGTCTAAGCTTCCCATGTTGTAACGCGTACCGTGGTACTCAGTGCGGATCACCATGGAGGGAGTTGGTGGAATGACCTTAAGCGCTCGATTGCCCCACGGTGGGCGCCAACTGTCGGTGCGGAATATGGTCCCGACACTAACCAATAATAAGCGCCGAGGTCTATCCCTCAATGGTCGATGCTAAGCAACAAGAGACACGAAGTTTATCCTGGTTCCGGCCGGTGGGCCGTACGTCCAGCAGGGGTGTGCTCGGGGCACTATATTGCTCAGCACCGGGGGTGCCTGTAGTGGGGCTGCTACAAGCAAGGCGGGAGAGGAAGCGTGGCTTCCAAGTCCCTGGTGTAGTGGCTGAAGATATTGTGGGAGAATTGGAGAACAAGTACGTGATGCGGCTTGTCTCGTGTTGTGTCTGTCGTCCGTGTGTTCTCCGTGTGTGTTCGTCCCCTGCGGCAAGGGGGTTCGTCCTCCTTTTATAGATCAAGGAGGGAGCGAATCACATGCGCACCGCGCTATTTAGCTACGTGAAGGGGCGTGGCGTGCTATGCTGTAGAGTGGGCGGCCGCCCGGACGATCCTTGCAGCGATCCGGCCATCATGGCCTATCTTGTACCCGAACAGTGGCGGCCTCGAGGGTAGAAGAGCGGCGGACGGCTGTAATGTCTTCTGATAGGCTCGAGGGAGTTGCTGACGTTGGCCCGTACGAGGTACAGCGGCAGGTAGGATGGCACCCCGTTCCCGCACGCTCCACAGCGCTGGAGTTGTTGCCACAGCGCCTGGCGTGCACCCGTACGCGCGGGGGCGGCAGTCATACCGTAACAGTGGCAGGGATGGCGTCCCACCGGCCTAGCGCCTTCACCTAACCCTGCAGGGTCACAAGAAAGCAAATCGAGGGTGCAGCCGGCCCCCCTTCGAGGGCTCAGCGCGTTAGCCGTACCGGAGTGGGCGGCGCGGCGTCACGGGACTGGCACCGGCCACGCCGCACAGTTCCTCCTACAGTGGCGGGGATGGGATCCCTCTCCGGGGAATTGATGCGGCGGCACGGGGCGCGAGCCCCAGGCGCATGATGGCGCTGCCCTACCGTTGTCAGGGCATTAAATGCTTGTGCACGGGCGCGGGCGCACGCGTGCGGGGCGCCCTCGAGCGAGGCGGACCCCGTTCTAGAGCAGAGCAGACCCTCGGGCGAGGCGGAGCCTGATCGAGGGGGGACGGGCCCTCGAGCGAGGCGGAGCCTGCTCGAGGTAAGCACACCCCCTCGATCGGGGCAGAGCCCGCCCGAGGGAGGCGCGCATCCTCGAGCGAGGCGAAGCCTGCTCGAGGGGGTCTTCAAGTGGACCACCTTGGTGGGCCGTCGGGGCCCCTGCGGCGTGGGCCGTATCCTGCATGGTTAGGCGAGGTGCGTTTTGGCTTTGTTGCGGGTTTTAAGTGGGGATTTCCCAGTTGTTTAAGGGGACCCCCAGGGCCGTCCCCGACACCAAGTAACTTCAATCTTCGAAAGGTGAAACCCTAATGCATCTAGTTAAAGAACATCAAAAACGAATCTAATCTACTAAAGACCGGAGGTAGCAAAGATAGAGGGGGTAGATAAACCGATCTAGAGAGATCGGGTCAAGCCTTTTGTTGAAGTTCCAAGCAAAAGAAGAAGTAGCAAGTTTAATCTCATTAGAAGCCTCTTTAAATCGTGGTTTCCCGTCCGACTCCGAAAACGCCCGCCTTTCAAAGCTACCGTTCTATCACAACGAACTCCTATTCTTGCGGGTAGTCTAGGGCGAGTCCGAGGACAAGTCGAGTTCTTTCGAAAGAACAGGCGTGCACCTCTAGCCACCGCGGCTACAAGAACACCCTATGTGATCTATCTCGAGAATAGATCTAGAATAAGCAAAGCCGATCGAAAAGAAAGACTTCGGAGAAACACTTGATCGCTAGAAATCGGATTCAACTTGATAATTCAACTAGTACAATGATACATGAACAAGATCACCACCGGGATCCTACCTTGATCTTGCTTCTAGCTCCGGGAACTCCGACGTGGTCTTCCTTGCAAGGTTCCCACGTCATCTAGGGAGACCCTAGTCAACTAGCTCGACCCTCTCCTCTCCGAGATGGTGTCCCTCTCTTCTCTGCTCCTCGGCGGCCGATGATGAATGAGTTCATGCGTGGCTCTTGACCTCGGGGCTATAAATAGCCCAAATGGCGGCTAGGTCAAAGGGGGAGGCGGCTGGGCCCTGGAATGGACCTGGGCCGACCGGCCTGGGCCCACCCCGGCCCAGTTGCCTGGCTCCTTCGCGTGGTGTCGGTTCCCGAGTCTTCTAGATCCTTCCCCCTTCTGCATGTGGGCCCTTGTCGTCAGTTTCTCTCCGATTTGGACGAAGCTCCTTGTCTCGTAAGATTCAGCACTTTTCTGGCTAGGTTCTCGGAGTTTGTCATCTTCTCGGGTTAGGTCCCTTGGCTTCTTGGAGTCAAGTTTGCTTCATTGCATGACTTGTACCGGGCTTCAAGGTCTTATCAAGGTGCTTGATGAACTTATCCCGAAACTCTTGCTTTCAACGTCAAAACCCTTCATAAACACTAAACTCCAAAACCGACATGCACGACTGAACTTGTTATATCAAGGGGGTTAGTACCAATGAATAAGGTATAAAACTTATGCCAACACCGAAGGTAAACTCATGGCTAGGTTGACGGAATTTTACCGTCAACAGGCCCCAATTGTAGTGTACTTTAATTTGTGTTGGTTTTAACTGTGCTTTGAAACATTTGTCATCATACATGTTGTTTGTGTGAAATAAACATTTCTAAGGTGCTGTTTGTGTTGATATTTCAGTTTGAATTTTACTTGTTGTTGTTGTCCATGTTGAAATATTGGTGACTTGTATCAATTTCAAGCTATTTTCAGCTTCACTGTATTGGCAGGTGCATATGAAAGGCGCCAGTAGTAAAGATCCCTACTGGCGGTCGATATAAGCCACCCGCCAGCAGAAATGAGACCATTTGTGCTGGCCGCCCCCACTAAACCTTCTATGCTGGCGGTCGACACAACTCGCCCGCCAGCATAAATGGTACCATTTGTGCTGGCAGGTGGCTTATGTCGCCCGCCAGCAATGATGCTTCAATGTTGGCGGTTGCTAACCCGGCGCCCCTGTGCCCCACTGTGCTGGCGGTTGCTAGTTGCACCCGACAGTACGCTAATTTACTTGTGCCAGGACAAATCGTTTCTGGCCTAGTACGTGGTGCTAATGAGGAAAAGAATCTCTTAGTAATACTAAAAAGATATGTTGCAGAGTCCAATACAGATACAATACAACTGAACATTACATAGGCACCACGAGTCCAACTAAAAGAGAACACACACAAAGTAGTGGTGCCCGTGACGGGCAGCCCGTCAGCCAGTGTTCCCCAAGCCTACATATGGCAGCGTTTCAAGGCCAGAAAGAGCAGAGCAGCGACGGCGCCCAGATCGTCACTCCTCCGCGTTCATGCGGTAGAAATAGGGAAGCCGGCAAGGCTCCCGAAGGAGGCCTGCCTTCTCGAGGAACTCGAGTCCATCCACGAGCGTCTGCTCCAGGCTTCTCGGCTTCCACCCTAACTTCCTCAGCTTATCCGCCGTAAACGCAACCCTGAAATCCACGTCCACCGTCCTGCAAACCCAAAACCATGCGTGAAGTGCAAAACGACGAGCACAAACAAAACAAACGCGATCCATTTGCATTGCAGCTGCAAAGATTCTGATGAGGCGATGGATGGCAGCACTCACTTGTCCACGTAATCGTAGTTAGGGAACATGCTCTTGAGCAAGAGCACCATGTCCTTGATGTCCATCTGCTCCAACGCGCAGATGTACCGCTGCGACGGTCCCGCCTTCTCGTATACTAGCAGCAGAGCGTCGGCGATGTCGTGAACGTGCACGAAGGGCCAGAACTTGTTGTTCATCGTGTCGGGACCTCCTGTGCGACAACACCAAAAAAAACTTGTCATTTCACTGAACTTGGTTAATTAGTCTGAACTGGTATAGCATCCGTTTATCTTCAGACACAAACTTTTCAGTCTAGAATATACAGTTAACTTGCATATGAACTGGGTATGCATGGTTGAACACTTAACCTTTGATGATATACTGGAAGACTTTGATGCTTGTATTGATCAACGCAGTCTGCAACAGAGGTCCAACGACCAGACCAGGCAAGAATGTAACTACATGCAGTCCGTTCTTCTGTCCGTATTCCAGGGCCATCTCTTCCGCTTCGGTCTTTGCAAGACAATACCAACTCTGCAACCAAAACAGATACACTAGTCATATTTTCATATCTGAGAACTTGGCCGCATTTATGTTTTATTATTACAAGATCCAGTCGTGCATTGACTTTCGGTATCTCTGAGTCTGACCTCAATTTCCTTGCAGATCCGCTTGTCTGACCAGCAGCTCTCGTCTTTGAGCCTATCTTCAGGCCAGCTGGGGTCAAAACAAGCGGCAGCAACGGATGAGACCAGGACGAGTTTCTGAACATCAGTGGCCGAGCAAGCCTCGAGTACGTTCCGGGTGCCCGTCACGGTTGGAGCCATCATCTCCTTCTGCATGCACAATCGCGTTCACCGAAGAATTAATCAAGTCAGTAAAAACTGTGGAAGCACAGTGGTAGTGTGTGTTAGAATTCATGTATAGGTATATCTTCAACTTGTAACAGATGCGCCTGCGTGCGTATATGCGGTTGAGATCATGTTGTACCTGCAAGGGATTCTTGTTAGTCCTAACCGAGTACCATAGATATCCAACATGTAATCTTAACCATGTATATCTCTATTGGTCGTAGGCCCTATTTAACACGGAGGCGGAGGTAGGCCAAGATAGGCAGCCACGCTTAACACGGCGTCAATTCTTTCATGGTCATGAGAGCCATCTTCTTCAACCCCATCTACTGACATGTCTTCCTCTTCCTCCTCCTTGCCGCCGCCCACGCACTATCCATCTCTTGGTCCTCCGGTCTCTGAAAAGCTCACCCGTGACAACTACATCCTTTGGAGGGCGCAGGTTCTTCCACCGATCAGGGGAGCTCAGCTAGAAGGAATCCTAGATGGATCTGTCAAGGCGTCGGCCAAGTTCTTGGAAGTAGTCAAGGACGACAAGAGCAAAGAGGTTGTGCCCAATGAGGCATATGCGACTTGGCTGAAACAAGATCAGCAGGTCCTCGGCCATCTGCTGAACTCCATCACCAAAGACGTGCTGGGGTAGGTGGCCACGGTGACTTCAGCAGCCGAGGCATGGGCAACGCTGGACAATATGTTCAGTGCACAATCCCGTGCCCGTATGACAAATCTGCGGATGCAATTGGCGACTTAGAAGAAGGGAAGCCTCACCACCTCCGTCTACTTCAACAAGATGAAGGGCATCGCAGATGAGCTTGCAACAGCGGGCAAGAAAGTTGACGACGAAGAGATGGCATCATTTATTCTAGTTGGTCTAGATTTTGATTACAATCCTATTGTCTCCTCGGTGCTTGGATGTGCAGATCCTATCTCTCTCAGCGACCTCTACGCTCAGATCACCTCCTACGAGATGAGATTGCAAATGCTTCAGGATCAACAATCCAGTGGTCAGCAGTTTCAGTCGTCGGCGAACATGGCTGCTAAAGGCCGTGGAGGATTCAATGGCCGTGGTCGCGGGTCCAACCGTGATCGCGGCAAAGGTGGTCGTGGTTCTGGTGGTCGCAGCGGTAGCCCCACTGGAGCCAACGCTGGAGGTCAGGGTACTTCCAAGGCGGGGTGCCAAATATGTGACAGACCTAACCACACCGCTATCGAGTGTTGGTATAGGTTTGAGAAGGATTTCCAGCCAAACAATAACAAGAATGCAGGATATCGGCGGCCTACGGTGTTGACACCAATTGGTATGCCGACAGTGGTGCGTCTGATCATATCACAGGAGAGCTGGAAAAGCTGACGATGAGGGAGAAGTATGGAGGACGTGATCAAGTTCACGTCGCCAATGGGTCAGGTATGCACATTAGCAATATTGGCCATACTATTTTGTCTTCCCCTAGTTGTAATTTGCACCTTAAAAATGTCCTGCATGTCCCAAACGCTCATAAAAGTCTTGCTTCCGTTCATCGTATTTCATCTGATAACAATGTCTTCCTTGAATTTCACCCTAATGTTTTCTTTATTAAGGATCGAGCAACGAAGAAAATCCTTCATCAAGGAAGATGTGAAGGTGGCCTTTGTCCCTTAGGCCTAAGTACAAGTCGGAGCAAGCAGGTGTTTGGGGTCAATAAGCCGTCTACAACAAGATGGCACAGTCGGGTGGGTCATCCAGCCCTTCCTATCATAGCTCGTGTGCTTAGAGATCATAAGCTTCCTTTTGTTAGCGATAATGCTAGTGATTTCGTGTGTGATTCTTTCCAAAAAGCAAAGAGTCATCAACTTCCGTATTTTGTGTCTAATAAAACTGCCACTGCTCCGCTCGAATTGATTCATTCAGATGTTTGGGGTCCAGCACCAATATCCGTTGGTAGATTCTCTTATTACGTAAGCTTTATTGATGATCATACTAAGTACACGTGGATATATCTCCTTCACCAAAAATCCTATGTCTTTGCTGTCTTCAAAAATTTCCAAGCCTTGGTAGAAAGGAAATTTGACAAGAAGATTTTATCCATGCAAACTGATTGGGGGTGAATATGAAAGATTAAACTCCTTCTTCCAAAGAATGGGCATAGCACATAGGGTATCTTGCCCACATGCTCATCAACAAAATGGGTCCGCGGAAAGGAAGCATAGACATATAGTGGAAGTAGGTCTAGCCCTCCTTGCAAACGCTTCTATGCCCCTAAAGTTTTGGGATGAAGCTTTTCTCACAGCAACTCGGCTTATTAATCTCCTCCCTAGCAAGGTAGTCAATTATCAAACACCCATTGAGCTTCTTCTTAACGAACCTCCTGATTATTCCTCTCTCCATGTTTTTGGTTGTGCTTGTTGGCCTAACCTTAGGCCATTCAACTCCATAAAGCTAGAGTTTCGATCTAAGAAGTGCGCCTTTCTTGGGTATAGTTCTTTTCATAAGGGATATAAGTGTCTCGACATAGCTACAGGGAGGGTATACATATCTCTAGATGTAGTCTTTGATGAAGATGTTTTCCCGTTTGCCTCGCTCCATGAAAATGCTGGTGCTCGTCTTCGGCATGAAATTTCCTTGTTGCCAGAACATGTCCTTAGCTCTAATCACGGGGGAGACAATAGTATTAGCCAAGATTTGTCTAATGTTACTAACCCTTGATCCTAATGATTTTGTGAGCACCATGATTCCTGAGCAGGAGATGACAGGAGGAGTACAGGGCCAAAATTCTGTGCAAAACAGTGTTTCGGGAGGCTCGGCAGCAGCTTCAGATGGCGATCCACAAAACGACATGCCTAGTGCTGAAATTGGAGTTGATTCGGGTGCAGGATTCGAGGAGGATCTGATCCTCCTTGGATCGGCTGCCAGCGCAGCGCTGCGGGATCCCATCGGTCGGGCGGGCTGTCGGCGCCACGCGGTGATGCGGGACAGGCCACAGCCTCCACGGTGCTGCCCGAGACAGGAGAGGCAAGATCTTTTGTGGCTTCAGCTGATCCGCCTGCAGCAGCTGAGCAGCAGTATCCCAAAACCTGGTCACAAAGTGGAATTTCTAAGCCTAAAATCTTTACTGATGGAACTGTGAGATATGGATTTTTCAGCTCTACAGGAGAACCATCAAATCTCAGTGAAGCACTTGGTGATCTAAAATGAAAGGCGGCAATGCAAAAGGAAATTAGGGCACTTGAGAAGAATCATACCTGGCATCTTGTTCCGGCTAAGAAAGGTGTCAATGTTATTGACTCCAAGTGGGTATTTAAAATCAAGAGCAAAGCAGACGGTACATAGATCGGTACAATGGCAGGTTAGTAGCCAAAGGTTATAAAACAGCGATATGGCATTGACTATGAAGATACCTTTAGTCCAGTCGTGAAGGTAGCGACTATAAGGTTGGTTTTATCTATTATTGTGTCAAGAGGTTGGTGTTTGAGGCAGCTAGATGTGCAGAACGTGTTTTTACACGGTGTTCTTGAAGAAGAGGTCTACATGAGGCAACCCCCAGGGTTTGAGGATTCCAGTAAACCACATCATGTGTGTAAGTTAGACAAAGCTTTATATGGGCTTAAACAAGAACCACGAGCTTGGTATTCAAGATTGAGTACAAAATTGATTAGTCTCGGTTTTAAGGCGTCTAAGTCAGATACTTCTCTATTTATCTACTCCAGAAACGGTGTTACTATATTTATGCTTATTTATGTTGATGATATCATTGTGACCAGTTCATCTTCAGAAGCAGTTACGGCTCTACTTGAAGATCTAAGAATGGAGTTTGCACTAAAGGATCTTGGAGAGTTGAGCTATTTTCTAGGAATGGAGTTTACACCGATTCAGGGAGACATAATGCTAAGACAAGAGAAGTATGCTGGAGATATTTTGGCAAGAGTTGGTATGACAAAGTGCAAGATGTCCCCTACTCCGTTGGCTGGGTCAGAAAAGCTCTCTAAGACCGGTGGTGATTTGCTTTTTGATGAAGACGCTACAAAGTACAGGAGTATAGTAGGGGCTTTGCAATACCTCACTATAACTCGACCAGATTTGGCATTCGCTGTGAATAAGGCCTGCCAATATCTGCACTCGCCTACTACTGAGCATTGGACTGCAGTTAAAGAATTTTACGTTATGTCAGAAGTACAAGTAATATTGGACTCAAAATAATGAAGTCTCCATCATTAGTCTTGAGTGCATTCTCAGATGCCGATTGGGCAGGTGATGTGGATGATACACGAAAGCAAGCTACTGTATCAAGATCCAGTACGGAAGCAGAGTATAAATCTCTTGCTAATGCTACGGCAGAAGTAGCCTGGGTAGAAGCCTTGATGAGAGAATTGGGGATTCGGTTGAAGTATCCACCACGTTTATAGTATGATAACCTTGGAGCCACTTATCTCTCTGCTAATCCAGTGTTTCATGCAAGAGCTAAACATATAGAGATCGATTTTCACTTTGTGAGAGAAAGGGTCATGAGAAAGCAACTAGAAGTCAGATTTATCTCCACAAAGGATCAGATAGCGGATGGCTTCACCAAGGCGTTGGGCATACGCCTGTTTACACAGTTTCGTAGCAATCTAAACCTAGTTAGTAAACCCGGTTAAGATTGAGGGAGGCTGTTAGAATTCATGTATAGGTATATCTTCAACTTGTAACAGATGCACCTGCATGCGCATATGCGGTTGAGATCATGTTGTACTTGCAAGGGATTCTTGTTAGCCCTAACGAGTACCATAGATATCCAACCTGTAATCTTAATCATGTAAATCTCTATTGGCCGTCGGCCCTATTTAACACAGAGGCGGAGGCAGGCCAAGATAGGCAGCCACGCTTAACATGGCGTCAATTCTTTCAGTGTGGACATCTCTTTCTGTGATTGATAGACTTATAGGTGCTTGACCAAGAACGTTAACGGAGGAACGTGCTCAAACCTCAGGATCAGCATGCTTGTCACCGGGCACCGGAGTAGCCGGATGGAAGACCCCCTCGCAGCCCGCGAACGCCGCCGCCAGCGTGCCGTAGTCGAGGACGTCGGCCTGGAACAGGCGCAGGTTCTCCGAGGCGCCATCCAGCTGCTTCAGGAAGGCGTTCTTCGGATCACCTGAAATCAGGGACGACAGCTAGCATTTCAGCGTCAAGAGAGAAGACACAACACCTCGTGCCCCGCCGATGCAAAAATGCGACGACGTCCGGCAAAGTGATTGGATACTTGGGTCGCGGACGGTGGCGTGGACGGTGTAGCCGCGGGAGAGGAGGAGCTTGACGAGCCACGAGGCGATGAACCCGCCGGCTCCGGTGACGCACACGCGCGGCGGCTGCGACGACGCCATCTCTCCGGCGGTCCGGCCTGCCCTGTTGCTGCGTCGTGCACGTGCTTCGGTCTGTATCCCGACCTGTTGCTTCCCTTCCCTTCCCTTTCCTTTCTCTTCTCCTTCCTCGTCTGCGAGCGAGAATGCTGCGGCTGATGATCGAATTAAGGTCAACTAGCTCCCGATCCGCATTGTGTGCAGTTTTATCATTCGAGACTGCACGAGTACGATCGACGGCACGAATAAACTAAGCTAATGTATCGATCGCATATATTGCGAGAAGCCTGCAACTACCAAGTTGACCAGATTAGTTTGGGACTGGTTCTTCATTAAACAAGTGCAAGATCTGTTCTATTTCGAATTTTATTTGTTGAATTGTTCGGGTTGCTTGTTGAACAATAAATACTCCCTTGGTCCTAAACAACTACTCTCTCCATACTTATAAAACATGCATGTCGTTTAGGACAGCGACACGGTCTTCAAAGTATAACTTTGACTTCTTATATTTATAAAATATTTATTAAAAATTGACATATGTATACTTTTATGAAAAGTATTTTGTAAGATAAATCTATTAGTTTTCATATTTGCAAACTTAACAATTTAGAAGTTATTCATGATTTATGTTCCCAATATTTGACTGAAATGTTGTCTAAACGACATGTTTTGTGGGTATGGAGGGAATATCCGCGTATCTTTTCTATACACATGACTTTTGTTATATATCGAGATATAACACCTATTTAGATGCATTAAAAATATAAATTAAAAAATCGAATGAATAAGTAACTTAGGGCGGAGGGAGTAATTGCTGTCACTCAGAGCATTTTTTTATGGGAATGCCATACAATACCTTTGACTTTGAAATATGTACAACTGAAATAATAAGGTAGTACATACATGGGTCCTTGTATAGCCGCAAATATCTACATTTTATTCTGTAATACCCCAACCCGTACGTTGCTTCCCTTCCTTTGTTGGGGAATTAGGCAAAAACCTTTCACCCTCGAAACGTCGGATTTGCCGAATTCGTGAATAAACTCACGATTAACCTCAGGGTGGAAAGTTCTGTTTCACAAGGAAACGATCATGAAAACACCTTGTTGAATTTCATATGATTCGCGAAAGTT
Organism: Cenchrus americanus; assembly: GCA_947561735.1. Lineage (NCBI taxonomy): Eukaryota > Viridiplantae > Streptophyta > Magnoliopsida > Poales > Poaceae > Cenchrus > Cenchrus americanus. The sequence goes on along the minus strand of OX387245.1, from coordinate 61,928,119 downwards.
TCTAATGTTGTGCGAAGATAATAGCCGAATTGGCTTCGGTTCGCAAGTCTGCTGTTTGTTTCAGGATGATTGAAATCTGGCGAAACTCAGGAGGCCAGGAACCCGTGAAGTTCGGGAGTCTGGAGGAGTCTCAATTCGGGAATCTCGACAAGCGATGATTTTCATGAATAAAGCTTCGAAGGTCAAGGAGGAGCCAAGTCAAAGACGTCACCTCAAAAGTCCGGGTTCGAAGTGTGAACTGGTGACAGGCTTGTGAATGTATGAAATTAGCCTCGCAAATCACGGGATGTAAAAGACATTCATGTACGTGTTCACACTGGGAATATTCTTTAGATTCGACGGCAATCTCGGAATGTAAAAGTCCCTTCGTCTCCCTATAAAAGGGGGCACGAGAGCACGTGTAAAGTGGTTCACAACTTTTGAGGCGAATACAAGCTTTCAGGGATTTGTTGTCCCCTTTTTCTTCATAACTTTCGTAACTTTCGCGTGTTCTTTCTGGAATCTTGTGTTTTGGGACTCCATCCGGTTTTTGGATCCCCCAACATTGGCGCCCACCATGGTTTCAGCCGAAAAACAACTCACGATGCCTCCAGAGAAGAAGTCCAAGAAGAACACACCCACTGAGACCGACCACGAAGATCACTACAATGAAGAAGACAACCGAATCTCTTTCACTGCAGAACCTTCACAGACCACAGATCAAGAACGGAGGGCAAAACTTGAGGCTTTTCAGAAGGCAAGAGCTAAGAAAATGACACATACTCTAGAACCATTCACTGAAGAAGAAGTTGATGAAGATGATGACCAGGCTATCGACAGGGAACTAGAAAGAGTACAATAGAAAGTACAGCAGCTTCAGAAAGAGAAAGAAAGATTCGAGAACCAACTGGAGGCAAAAATAAGAGTTTCAGAAAAACTAGAAAAACTTAACCAAGCAAAAGAACAAATAGAAAAAATGCAAAGAGAAATTGAAGAAATGAAAGAACAAGAAGACAGTTCACTGTGGTAGGATTCACCAAATCAGAACTCTGGCCGGAACAGAAGAACCTCGAAAGAAAACTTCTTCATGGGTAACGAAATCTCGCAGTTCGTGGATCTAGATTTACCACTCTCAATTGGGTTGCAAACTGCACCATGGCCACCAAAGTTTAAGCCAGTCTCTCTCCCAAGGTACAACGGCTTTGGAAACTCCAGTTCCTCATGAGATATGGATCAGCCGCGAATTCATCAGGAGGAGATGATGTCGCACTGGCCAAATCCTTCATCATTAATGAAGCAACAGCTCAATCTTCAGATCTATACAACCACATTCAATCTGCAGCTGGGTTGATCTCAAGACAAAGTTCATTCAAGTATTCCAAATTTTCCATGAAGCAACAGCTCAATCTTCAGATCTATACAACTGCAAGCAGAAAGATAGGGAGCCATTGCGGAGTTTTGTAAGGAGGTTCATGCAACAGAGATCTCAGATTCCGGAAGCAGATGACAAAACAACAATACAAGCGCTGATCAAAGGTCTGACCCCAGGACCGACAGCTCCACATCTGACCCGAAACAAGCCTAAGAGCATTGACGAACTCTTTCACAAACTAGAAGAATACATCAATTTCGATGAAGATCATCGCAGAAGAGTTGTCGAGCGAAATGAAGCAAGGCAAGGCAACAGAGGAACAGGATGGAGACCTCACTTTCAAACCCCACGAAACATCAACAACATGGAAAACCCTCAGTTCAATCAGGATAATAGTGTCGGTGCGGAAAGTAGTCCCGACACTAACTAGTGATGAGCGCTGAGATCTGCCTCTCGATGGTCGGTGCTAAGAAACTAAGGACACTTGGTTTATCCTGGTTCCAGCTGGAGCCGTACGTCCAGCAGGGGTGTGCTCGAGGCACTGTATTGCTTCGCACCGGGGTGCCTGTAGAGGGGTGGCTACAAGGGAGGCGGGAGAGGAGGCGTGGCCTCCAAGTCCCAGTGGATGTGATTGAGGCGAGTGCCAATATCGTGGGGAAAACGGAGAGCGTTTGAGCATTTGCTATCTGTCGTCCCGTGTCTGTCCGTCGTCCCGCGGCTGGGTGGCTGCCCCTCCTTTTATAGGCCAAGGAGGGAGCAGGTTACATGCATACCGCACTATTTCTACGTGTGTAGCGGTATGGCGAACAGTGCCGTAGAGTTGATGGCCGTCCTGGCGAATCTTACTCCAGTCACGGTGTCGTGGCGTGTCCTGTGCTTGAACAGGGGCGACTTTGAGGGTGGAGACGTTGTGGTTGACCGGGGCGTCTTCAGGCGGGCTCGAGGGAGCTGTTGACGGCGATCCGTACGAGGTGCAGTAGCAGGCGTGGCAGCGTCCCGTCCCCGCGTGCTCAACAGCGTCGGAGCAGTTGTAGCAGTGTGCGGCGTGGCGCAGTAGGGGCGGGGATGGCCGCACAGGATTGACAACGATGGGGATGGCGCTCCCGCCGGCCTGACGTCACGGTTTGACCCTGCGGAGTCACGAGAAGAGGGATCGAGGGTGCGGCGCGTTAGCCGTACAAGAGTGGGCGGCACAGTGTCACGGAGCTGACACCGGCCTCGTCGCACAGTTTCCCACAGTGGTGGGGATGGGTTTCCCCTAGGGAGTTCGCGGAACAGTGTCGGGGCTTGATTCCCAGCCGCGTAGTGGCGCGGCTCTGCTGTGTCAGAGCATTAAATGCCCGTACACGCGTGCGGGAGCAGGTATGCTCGTGAAGGAACCTCAAGCGAGGCGGACCCCGCTCGAGGGAGGCGGGGACCCTCGAGCGAGGCGGACCCCGCTCGAAGGTGGTGCGAGCCCTCGAGCGAGGTGGACCTCATTCGAGGGGGTTTTGAGCCCTCGAGCGAGGCGGACCTCGCTCGAGGGGGGCGCTTTGCTGGGCCGCTTCGGTGGGCCGCGGGGGCCACTACGGCGTGGATCGTGTTGTGTGTATGTTTTGCGTTAGGCCCGAGATTAGTTTTGCGTTTTGTGTTTTTTGCAGGTTTTAAGCACGATTCCCCCCGGTTTTTTAGGGGACCCTCATGGCTGTCCCCGACAGTAGCCCCCGAGCACCTGCGGGTGTACCGGTCAGGTTCGCTCTTCCCTCCCGGTTGCAAATGCCTTTCCGCGGGGCCGCGTCAGCGGACCCGCGGGTCTAGCCCCCGAAGCCCTGCAGGAGCGTGAGTGCTCCTGTAGGGGTTTTTCTCGCGGAATTTTATCAGCGGGCGTGGTACATGTCTCAACCGGCATCGGCGGTGTTTCAGCCGGCTTCGGTGATGCACGCGCGGTTGGTATCTTTCGCGTCCGGTGCATCTCATAAGGTGTAGCCGTGCGTCGAGCCCCCGAGCCTGGGCCCGTTTGAGGCGATCGGGGCGAGCTCTCCGTCTTGTTTTAAACGCGCCCTCGCCGTCCCTCCGCGGGACAGAGGGTGAGGTCTCCGCAACCCCCATCGGTCGGGTCGCGGATTGCGGATTCCTCGTCGAGCTGTTAGCAGGTGGTTCAAGTGGACGCCCATGCCCCGTTCGATAAGGGTAGGCTCGTGGTCCGGAGACTCGTCCATTAAAGCGCTTGCGCGGGTTTGCTAGGTGGGGCTCGGTCTCGTTCGCTAGGGACCGAGGGCGCGGAAGCTCTCCCTCGGTGGGATCCCCCCAGCTAGCTGCCCTCGCTGGCTCTCGAACACAACATGTGGGGCGCCCTCGAGCCGGCGGGCTTGAGGAAAGGCTCGAATGCGCGCGCCCTCGTCGCCCCTGACTCTGGTGATCTGGGGCACCTGTTTGAACCCTTCGAGGGTCAGGTTTCGAACCCCTGATCAGTAGGGCCGTGTGGGGTAGCAGCTGAGTGCTCCCGTCTTTTCGCATCTGCAGGTTTCGAGGGTTCTCAGCCATGCCGGCCCTCGAGCCGCTGATCAGTAGATTTTGTAGGTCGAGGGCACCTATGGCGCCTGTTTACTTTGAACAGGCTTCGAGGCCACTGGTCGGTAATCGCACCCTTCGAGGGTCGGTTTTTTCTGAGCCTGGGGCTCGGGCCGCTCGAGGGTCTTCCTTACTTGGTAAGGGACCGGGCCATTTAATGCCCGCAGTCGCGGCTGCAGTCAGGCGCTACGGGCGCGCCTTTTCAGACGCCGCGGCCGCGCGCGTAGTGGGCGGGGTGGGCAGGCGGACGTGGTGGCCGCCGCGGTCGTGGTGGGTCCCGCTCGTCAGCGGGAGAAATTTTTACCTGCAGTTAATGCGTGCGGGGCGTGCACTCCGGAGAGCACGGCCCGTGGGGCTATAAATCCAAGGGCGGAGGCGAAGCGGATTTTTACCTTCACACTTAGTGTTTGCCCCCTTCGCTCCTTAGGCTTCTGCTCCAGAGCCGCGCTCGCTCTTTCGCCGTCGCGCCATTCTTGCTTCGCGTTCCTCGCTCCTTCGCCCACTCGTATGGCTCCTCCTCCGTCCATCACTGTCATTGACCCGCTGGCGTGGCCGTGCTCGACAGCGACGAAGCTGTCCCTGGGCTTGTTGGTGAACGGCGGCCAGCTGGCGGCGAACGTGGACGGGCAGCCCGCAGAGTGGATCGAGCCACCGGTGAGGGACCACGTGCCCAACCCACCGTTCGTCTATGTTGTAAGCTTCATCCGCTTCCACGAGCGCGGCTTCGCGGCGCCGGTGAGCCGCTTCATGCGGGCGTTGTGCTACCATTATGGTGTGGAGCTGCACAACTTCACACCGAACGCGATCTCGCAGGCGGCCACGTTCGTCGGCGTCTGCGAAGGCTTCCTGGGGATCCCGGTGAACTGGGATCTCTGGGTCTACCTCTTCCGGACGGAGTTGCACACGCTGGCTACGTCGGAGCCGAGAATTCGCCACGCGGCGCACGCCGGTGGCCTGTCGATTGCGTTGCGGAGCTCGCGTAGGGAGCAGTACATCCCCTGCACAATGGCCTCCAACAACGCGGATTGGGAGCGGGAATGGTTCTACCTTTGCAACTCCGGCGCCGGCTTCCCCCCCCCCCCCCTACACCGGCAAAGTGCTGAAGGAGAAGGCCGACTTCTAGCACCACAGGGTGTCCCCGTCCTCGCACCAGGCACGGCTAGACTCGCTCCTGGCCACATTAAAGCACCTGGCGGATCGCGGGCTGACCGCGGGGTGCGTCCTCGCCAACCTCCACCACCGGCGGATCGTCCCCCTGATGGAAAGGCGGCTCCGCATCTTCGAGATGGACGAGAGGGCGAACCCCATCACATTGGCGGAGTCGCAGCTGCTGCCGGACCTCTTCCCGCGAGAATACGCGGCCACCCGAGCGCGGCGCGCCATCAACCTCAGGGCGGGGCGCAGCGACGACACGGCCCTGTGGACGTTCGCCATGCTCCCGGTCGGCCAATTGGTGAGTAAATTTTTTTCTTTTTCCTTCCTTGTTCTGCTGGTTTTTTGGGACGTCAGCGTGTTTTGAGGCTTCGCCTGATCCCCGCAGATGGTGCGCGTGAACGTCGCGCGGTCCGACCCGCCCACGCCCCGGTCTCGTGCGCACGCGCGCGCGGCGCAACGGCGAGAACGGGGAGCGGGTGGCGCGCAGGAGAGAGTGGAACGCGCGGCGGCGGGAGCGGTGGGAGCGGAGGAGCAAGGAGTTCCGGCTGCGCGAGCAGCGGGGGCTTTCCTCGCCCGGGACAGAGGAGTACTCGTCGTCAGGCGAGGAAGAGGAGGAAGAAGAAGGGGAAGAAGATAGGGGCAGGTTCTCCCCGACAGGTGGGAGCCCGCACCCCCGTCACCGGAGCTGACTCCGGTGGTAAGAGAACCATCACCGGGGCGGGCGCGGGCGCCCCGCCGCCGGCGGTCTACGGCGGAAGCGGCACGGGCCGCGGAGGTGCCGGCGCGCACCACGGGGGCGCCCGTGCGCGCGGGCGAGGCGCCCGTGCGCGCGGAGCCCGCACGCGGTGGAGGCGGGTGAGGGCGCGGCGGTGGCCGCACCAGCCACGACCGCGACGTCGGCGGGGACCTCGAGGAAGAGAAAGCGGGCCTTCTCCTCCTTGAGGTAAGGACTTGCCTTTCGAGGGGCTGTGTGCTTGATAGGTGGGGATTTGACACTTTGTTCTTGTATTCGCATGGTGACACCAACTGTGCCCCCCCTCGCACCGGCCAAGGTGTTGAGGACGGGGGCGTCCGTCCCCACCAGGCGGCGCTCGTCGAGGGCGACGCGGGTGGCCGTAAGCACGGCGGCGACGGTGAGCGGGGGCTCGCAAGACGCGGCCGAGGCCTCGAGGCCGCGGCCGGTGACATCACCCATGGAGCCGCGGCGGGCGGTCGCGAGGCGCGGCGGGCGCCGGCCGCGGTGGAGGCGCGGCCGGTGGCGGAGGCACAACCGGTGGCGCAGGCACGGCCGGGGGCGCCGGTCGCGGCGGTGCGGCCGGCGGCGTTAGCCGTGGAGGCGCGTCCGCCACCCGCGGCCGATGAGGCGCGGCTCGGGAGGCGTCGGTCGCGGTGGCGCGGCGAGGGGCCCGCAGGCCACGGTGGTGCGGCCGGAGGCGGCCGTGGTTTAGCGACGGGGGCCCGCCCTCGCCGGCGGCCTCCCGGGCGACGGCGGTGGAGATCCCCGACGACGACGTCCCGCCGCCGGGTGGGATCAGTGGGCGAGTCTGCCCACTTCAGCCCCCGAGCCCATGGGGGGCGCTCGTGAGAAGGTGGGATGGCCACATGGTGGCCGGGGGCTCGAGGCATGGCGCCGAGGCTTCTTCGTCTGCGTCGGCCGCCCCGTTCCGAGCGACCCAGCGGTGAGCCTAGGGCGGGGGCGGGGAGCGGGTCGACGTGCCCCCCCCCCCCCCGCCGACGCCCAAGAGGAGCAGCAGCTGTGGGAGGAGCTCCGCGGCCACGGCGCCTCGCTCAACCAGGTGCTGAACGAGGTGCTGCGGATCCACGGCGGCCCGGCGTGGCGTGTCTTCCAGGTGCGTCGATGTTCGTTATCTTGTTGTTTTTTTCCTTGCTTCGTCGTCTTCACATTTGTCTTCGCGACTCGACGCTCATTGGTCTTTGTCTGCTGGCGGCAGGAGCTGGAACTCCGCACCCGCGACAGGTACGGCGCCTTCGACCAGATGAGCGCTGAGCTCCGCCAGCTCCGAGAGCAGCGCGACGACCTCGACGCCCTTGCCAAGGCCCTGAGGACCCGGGACGGCTGGTTGGCGTACCGGGCAGAGGTTTTGCACGACCATCTCTTGGAGCCAGAGGGGCGGTCCACGGGGCGTGCCTCCGCCATCGAGCGGGGTCGCACAGCCCTCATCGACCGGGACGAGGCACTGCAGCAGGCGAGGGAGGACCTGGAGAGGGCGCGCTCCGTGGCGGCTGACTGGGAGGCGGAGGTGGTCTCCGCCGGGCTCGGCACCGGCAGGACCGCGCGGAGCTCGAGGAGGCGCGGTCCCCGGCGAAGCCGGGCCGAGGAGAGGGCGAGGGAGGCCGAGGAGTTGAAGGCCGCCCTCGCCGCCAAGGCCGTCGCGGTCGTCGCGGCGGAGGAGCGACTCCGGCGAGAGCGTGCCGCCCGCCGGAGGCCGAGGGTCGGCTCCGGCGGGGAGTGGGCCGCCCTCGCCGAGGCCGGACGGCGCTCGAGCGGGAGCATGCTGCGCTCGAGGGGGCGCAGGCATCGCTGAAGGAGCGAGAGGATGAGATCTCGAAGCTCGACGGGGAGCTGATCGCCCTCAGCATCTCGAACGAGGATCAGCGCCGCACCCTCGAGGAGCAGAGCGCCACGGTCGTCAACCTGCAGCAAGCAGTCGAGAGCGGGCGCCAAGCTCTCGAGGTGGAGAGGAAGCAGGTTGAAGGTGAGTTGTCGTTTCGTTCCTTCGTTTTGTTGACCTTCCCCTCGGGGGTTCGTCCCCTTCTTGATTTTCTTTGCTCGTGGTACCCAGGCCTGCGAACCGCGCTGGGGCACGCGACGGACCGGTCCGAGACGTTGCAGGCGGCCTACGACTCCTCGGAGCGGGAGCTGGTGGAGCTGTGTGCTGCTGCTCTCGAGACCTGCCATGCGGTCGAGGAGGGCGAGGCGCAAGCTGGGAGCTCGCTGGCAAGCCGCTTGCGCGCCCTTGGGGGCATTTCTCGAGGCGCATGCGTCACGCGCTTCACTTGGGCATTCAGAAGGCCCTCGGCGTGGTGCGATCCCACTACGAGGTGAACTATGAGGCTGTGGCGTCAGGCTACGTCGTCCCGGAGGGCGTCGAGGACGAGGTGGCGATGGAGCAGGTGGACTCGCTTGCTGCTTATGCCGCCGAGGCGCTCACCGAGGACTTCATGGAGTTCCTGTTTCCTGACGCTCCCGACGCCGGCGCGCCCCAAGCCTGAAGACCGCTGGGCACTGGGCCCTTTTTTGTTTGAGTGTTAGTATCCGGGCCGTGTGGCCGTGTAAATAAACAAGTATTTTGTTTAGATGTTTAAACACTTGTGGATGTGAATGGTGTTTTTGGTTTCGCTTATTGCGTTGTTCTGTTTTTTCTTTGCCTGGGTGAATTCGGGTTGGGGAGTTTGATTTCGTGAGTAGCCCGCTGGGCCGGAGGCAAGAGAGAAAGGCCGTATCCTCACGGAGGCGTAGGCTATCTCTGGCTCGCGCGTCCTTTCCGCTTGGCCACCCGCACCCCGCCCGAACTCGCTCGAGGCGAAGGTTAAATCATACTTGGCGCGCTTTGCGAATTTTTGCGAAAAAATGGGACCATTTTGGGGGGGATGCCCTCCGTAGTAGCCCCCGAGGGTGACTTGGTTTTCTAGGGAGAGCCAAGTTGCCCTTTAACTTTATTAACTTGCTGTTATTTACATTTGTGCTGCCAACTGGGGTGTTGGGCATGTAATTTACAATAACAAACTTGGAACTCCTAGCTAAGGGTAGAAGCGACGTAGCTGCTGGATGTTCCAAGCATTGGTGAGTTCCTCGCCGTCCTCGTTGGCCAGCTTGTACGTACCGGGCTTGAGCACCTTCACCACGACATAGGGTCCCTCCCATGGGGGCGACAACTTGTGGCGGCCTCGGTTGTCTTGTCGCAGCCTTAGGACCAAATCCCCTTCGCTGAAGTCTCGTCGCCGCACCTTCCGGGCTTGATAGCGCCTTAGGGACTGCTGGTACCTCGCGGAGTGCATCAGGGCCACGGTACGTGCCTCATCCAATTGGTCCAGCGAATCCTCACGGGCTCGCTGGTTGGCACCTTCGTCGTAGCCCCGAACTCTAGGCGACCCGTATTCCAAGTACGTGGGGAGGACGGCCTCCGCGCCATGGACCAGGAAGAATGGGGTGAACTCGGTGGCCCTGCTTGGGGTGGTCCTGAGGCTCCACACAATCGCTAGCAGCTCCTGGAGCCATTTCCGACTAGACTTGTTCAGCCGGTCGAAAATCCTGGGCTTGAGGCCTTGTAGAATCATGCCGTTGGCACACTCTACTTGACCGTTGGTCTGTGGGTGCGCCACGGCTGCCCAGTCCACGCGGATGTGGAACTTGTCACAGAATTCCAGGAACTTCCTGCCCGTGAATTGGGACCCGTTGTCGTTGATGATGGAGTTGGGCACTCCGAAGCGGTAGACGATGTCGGTGAAGAACGTCACCGCCTGCTCCGCCCTGAGATTCGTGATGGGGCGTACCTCCACCCACTTTGAGAATTTGTCGATTGCGACCAACAGGTGGGTGTAGACCCCGGGCGCCTTTCGCAAGGGCCCGACGATGTCCAGCCCCCACACGGCGAAAGGCCACGTGACGGGGATGGTCTGCAGGACGTGCGCGAGGAGATTGGACTTGCGGGCGTAGAACTGGCACCCTTCGTAGGTGCGCACGATCTCGCTGGCGTCTGCGACCACGGTGGGCCAGTAGAAGCCCTGGCGGAACGCATTGCCCACGAGGGTGCGGGGTGCGGCGTGGTGGCCGCATACGCCCGCGTGTATATCCCGAAGGAGCTCGCGCCCCTGGGGGATGGGCACACACCGCTGCAGTATGCCGGATGCGGCGCGCTTGTACAGCTCGCCGTCGATGAGAGTGAAGGATTTGGCCATCCTGGCGATGCGCCTGGCCTCGGACCGGTCCGAGGGGGGTTCCCCTCGGTCCATCCAGGCGGTATACTTGTCGCACCAGTCCACCTCGCTGGGGGCTGGTTCGACGTCCATGGCTTCGGCCTCATCGGCGTCGTACCCCTCGAGCAGGGAGAGCACGTACGCCTCGTTCGAGGGGTCCTCGTCCATGGGCTCCGCGCCTGTTGGACTCGAGGGAGCCCCCGAGGGTTCCTCGCAGTTCGAGGGGTGTGGCTCAAGGTTGACGGACGGCTGGGCGACGTCCCGAGCGAAGACATTCGGGGGGACGGTGATCCGCCCCGACGCGATCTTGGCAAGCTCGTCCGCCTCCTCGTTATACCGGCGGGACACGTGGTTGAGCTCGATGCCATAGAACTTGTCCTCGAGGGCCCGCACGGCCTTGCAGTACGCCTCCATCTTGTCGTCATGACAACTCGCGTTCTTCATGACCTGGTCGATAACGAGCTGCGAGTCCCCCCGCACGTCGAGGCACTGGATGCCCGTTTCGATGGCGATCTTGAGGCCGCAAAGTAGGGCCTCGTACTCAGCCATACTGTTTGACAAGGGGAAGTGGAGGCGCACGGCGTACCGCATGTGCTCCCCAAGGGGTGAGACGAAAAGCAGACCCGCGCCTGTGCCTGTCTTCATCACTGAGCCGTCGAAGTACAGAGTCCAGCATTCAGCCTGGATCTGTGGTGGCGGCAATTGCGTGTCCATCCACTCGGCAACGAAATCTGCCAAGATTTGGGACTTGATGGCCTTGCATGGGGCGTAGGCGAGCGTTTCGCCCATCAGCTCCACCGACCACTTGGTAATCCTGCCTGCAGCGTCCGGGTTCCGGATGATTTCTCCTAACGGGAAGGAGGAAACCACTGTGACCGGATGAGCCTCGAAGTAGTGGCGGAGTTTGCATCGCGCGAGTACCACTGCGTAGAGCAGCTTCTGGACTGGTGGAAGCGTGCCTTGGTTTCGGACAAGACTTCGCTGATGTAGTACACCGGCCGTTGAACTGGCAGGGCGTGCCCCTCCTCCGTGCGCTCTACTACGATGACGGCGCTGACCACCTGGGTGGTCGCGGCCACGTAGAGATACAGAGGTTCGCTGTCTTGCAGTGGTGTGAGGATTGGGGCATGGGTAAGGGATGCCTTTAGCTTATCAAGCGCCTCCTGGGCATCGACGGTCCAGGAAAACCGCTCGTGCTTCTTCAGGAGCCGGTAGAGGGGCAAGCCTTTCTCACCGAGCCGCGAAATGAAGCGGCTCAAGGCGGCAAGGCACCCCAACACCTTCTGGACCCCCTTGAGGTCCCGAATCGGACCCATTCGTTCAAGGGCTGCAACCTTTTCAGGGTTAGCCTCGATGCCTTGCTGGGAGACAATTTATCCTAGCAGCATGCCCCGCGGCACGTGAAAGACACATTTTTCGGGGTTCAACTTCACCCCGTTGGCCCGTAGGCAGCCGAACGCGATGTCGAGGTCGCTGACCAGGTCGTCCGCCTTCCTGGTTTTCACGACTATATCATCTACGTATGCTTCAACGCTTCGCCCGATGTGATCTCCGAAGACGTGCTGCATACATCGCTGATATGTTGTGCCCGCGTTTCGGAGACCGAACGGCATCGTCACATAACAGAACATCCCAAACGGCGTGATGAATGAAGTCGCGAGCTGGTCGGATTCTTTCATCTTTATTTGGTGGTACCCGGAATAGGCATCAAGGAAACATAGCAGCTCGCACCCAGCGGTCGAATCAACAATTTGATCGATACGCGGCAAAGGAAAAGGAACTTTAGGACATGCTTTATTAAGACTAGTGTAGTCTACACACATCCGCCACTTCCCGTTCTTTTTCTTTACTAATACAGGATTAGCTGGCCAAGTGGGGTGGAACACTTCCTTGATGAACCCAGCCTCGAGGAGCTTCCGCAGCTCCACTCCGATTGCTCGGCGCCGCTCCTCGTTGAAGCGGCGCAGCTGTTGCTGCACGGCGCGGGAGTGAGGTAGAATGTCAAGGGAGTGCTCGGCGACCTCCCTCGGGATGCCTGGCATGTCCGAGGGGCTCCACGCGAAGATGTCAGCGTTGGCGCGGAGAAAGTCGACGAGCACCACTTCCTATTTCGGGTCGAGAGTAGAACTGACCCTCAACGCCTTGCCCTCGGGGGCAGCAGGGTCGAGGGGTACCTCCTTGGTCTGCTCAGCAGCCTCGAAGCTGCCGGTGTGCTTGGCGGTGGAGTCGAGGTCCTCGTTGACCATCTTCTCCAGGTTGGCCACGAGCGCTTCGTCCAACGCCAGTGCCTCGGCGTGTTCCACGCACTCGATGTCGCAGTCGAAGGCGTGCTCGATGCATGAGCCCACGGTGATGACGTCGTTAGGCCCCAGCATCATCATCTTGAGGTAGGTGTAGTTGGGGACCGCCATGAACTTGGCGTAGCAGGGCCACCCAAGTATTGCATGGTACGCGCCCCTGAAACCCACCACCTCGAAGGTGAGTGTCTCCTTGTGGTAGTTGTCCGGCGTGCCGAACCAGACCGGCAGGTCGATCTGCCCGAGGGGCTGGACGCGCTTGCCCGGCGCGACGCCATGGAACGGCGTCGTGCTAGGCCGCAGCCGGTCCAACCCGATCTCCAGCAGGCGCAGTGTGTGCGCGTAGAGGATGTTGAGGCTGCTGCCTCCGTCCATCAGGACCTTCGAGAACCGCGCGTTCCCGATGACCGGGTTGACCACTAGCGGGTACTGACCCGGGTTGGAGATGCGGTTCGGGTGATCCTCGTGGCTGAACGTGATGGCGTCCTCCGACCAGTCGAGGAAGGAGGGAGGCGCCTTCTCTGCGGCGAGGACCTCGTGCCGCTCCCACTTGCGTTGGCGGCTGGACATGTCGACGGTCGGCCCCCCAAAGATGAGGAAGACATTCTCCACGGCGGGGAAGCCGCCAGCGTCGCCGTCACCCCCGTCTTTCTTGGCCTCGTCGTCCTTTGCGGTGGCGCGGTCGTAGAACCGCTTGAGCATGTCGCACTGCTCGAGGGTGTGGTTGACCAGCGTTTTGTGGTAGGGACATGGCTTCTTCAGCATGTCGTCGAAAACCCCCGGGCCTCGAGGGGTCGGTCGAGGGCCCCGTCGAGCCGGGTCAACAGCAAGGGCTTCGTCGCCACCGTCGTCGCGCCCCTGCTCGCGCGCCTCGCGGCGCGGCTTATTTCCCTTCTTGCCCCGCTTGCCCTTCTGATGGGGCTCCTTGGACTTGCTGCACTCCGCGGGCGCGTCGTCCACACGCTTGCCCTTTTTGCCGTCGAAGATCGCCCCCACCGCCTCTTCACTTGAGGCAAAGCTGGTGGCGATGTCGAACAGCTCGTTCGAGTCAACCGGTGGGCTGCGCTCAAGCTCGCGCACAAGGTCCCGGCATGTGGTGCCCTCGAGGAAGGCATGCACGATTTCGGACTGCGCCACGCTTGGGAGCTCCGTACAGAGCTTGGAAAAGCGTCGTATGTAGTCCTGGAGCGACTCGCCGGGCTTCTGGGTGCAAGAGCGCAGGTCCCAGGAGTACCCAGGGCGCACGTACGTGCCCTGGAAATTTCCCACGAACGTGCGGACCAGGTCGTCCCAGTTGTGGATCTGGCTGGCAGGTGCTCGAGCCACGTCCGCGCCGAGTCGGCGAGGTGCAGGGGGAGGTTGCGGATGATAACCTCGTCGCTGGTGGCCCCGCCCAGCTGACATGTTAGACGGTAGTCATTGAGCCACACGCGGGGGTCTGTTTCCCCGTTGTACTTGATGATCGTCGTGGGCTGGCGGAAGCGCTGGGGGAAGCTCGCCGTGCGGATCTCCCGGCTGAACACGCGGGTTCCCGGTGGTTCCAGCGTTGGTGAGCGGTCCTCCCGGCTGTCGTAGCGCCCGCCCCGTCGGGGGTGGTAGCCCGCCGCTGCGCGTGCCTCCGTGTTGTTCGTCCACCTAGTGTTGATGACGTTGCGGGCGTCGCCGTCCTGGGCTTGCCCGCGCGTGTCGAGAAGTCGCTCCTTGGCCGCGCGTGCGCCCGGGTTGGCGGGGCGCCCTGCTGTACCGCTCGTGTGCACTGAGGGCTCCGGACCCCCCGCGCCCTCGTCGTCCTGCGCACTCCCTTGCTGGAGGATGCGAGACGCCAAAATTTCGGCCTGTTGGACGACCGCTTGTTCGATGAGTGCCTGCGCCTCGCGGTACAGGTTCCGTGCCTCGGGCGTCGAGGGGACAGGCATGGCCCGCAGCAGCGTTGCGGCAGCAACGAGCTTCTGGCTCGCTCGCGGGGGCGTGCTCAGATCGTCGACATTGAAGTCGGCGTTGATGCGGTCGCGGGCTTGCTTGCCCGACTCACGTGCTCGTTCGCCGCGCGCGGAGGCTTCTCCCGCGATGAAGGCGCGGAGCAACCGCACCGTGCGGTATTCTTCTGCCAGCTTGGCCTCGAGCTCGCACGCTTGGGCCAGCTGTGCGTTGATGTCGGCCCCCCTCGGCTGTGAGGGGGGAGGGGCGCTTGGCCCCGCAGCCATGCGCGGTCCAGTTCCCGGACCAATGGGAACCTCTCCGTCGCCGGCTTCTACCGCATCGGCAGCGTTCGCCTGGTTGCTGGCGATCACCACGCAGCACTCCCGCGCGGGATCATAGCTCCCGGCGCTGGAGTAATCGGAATAGCCGAACCAGTAGTCCGTGGCGTCAAGGAACCGCCGGAACATCACCGGGTCGGGTACGCCGGAGAAGTCCCACTCCGCGTATCCGTGCGAGGTGGCAGGTGGCAGCTCGTCGACGGAGCCTTGGGATGACTCATCACCGGCAGAAGCGCTGGGGTCCCTGGCAACTAGGACGTGGCGGCCAGGGGGAACCCTGCGCATCGCTGCATTGGCGTTGGCGGAGGCGACGTACGCCGTCGTGGCGCCGCGTAGGCCGATGGGGAAGCGCGGTCCTGAGACCGAGCGATCCCCCGCCGGTGCGGGCCGTCGTCTCGGCGGTGAGTGCGTCGCATTGAGAGGTGACGTGCGCGGCATGCCGGCGCTCCGACCGCGCCTATTGCGAGCACCGGCCGGAGCGACGACGGCGCCGTGGCGCCGAAGGACCCGCGCATCCGCGCTGGCGGGCGCTGATGTCGCGGCGACGCATGTGGAGGCGACCGGGACGGACCCGGCTTGGCACCTGCGCACGAAGCTCCTCACAGTTGGTGAGGCACATGAGATAGCCGTTCCCCGCGGCCTGGAAGTTCAGGCTGCCGAACCGGATTTCGAATCCGGCCGAGAGGGGGTCCGAGCTGCCCATGGAGTACCTCTGGCCGCGATACTCGGTGCGAATCACCATCGAGAGGGCTGGTGACGAGCCCATCTTCAGCGCGAACCCCCTACCTGGCGCGCCAACTGTTGGTGTGGAAAGTAGTCCCGACACTAACTAGTGATGAGCGCTAAGATCTGTCTCTCGATGGTCGGTGCTAAGCAACTAGGGACACTTGGTTTATCCTGGTTCCAGCCGGAGCCGTACGTCCAACAGGGGTGTGCTCGAGGCACTGTATTTCTTCGCATCAGGGTGCCTGTAGAGGGGTGGCTACAAGCGAGGCGGGAGAGGAGGCGTGACCTCCAAGTCCCAAAGGATGTGATTGAGGCGAGTGCTAATATCGTGGGGAAAACGGAGAGCGTGTGAATGTTTGCTATCCGTCGTCCCGTGTCTGTCCGTCGTCCCGCGGCTGGGGGGGCTGCCCCTCCTTTTATAGGCCAAGGAGGGAGCAGGTTACATGCATACCGCACTATTTCTACGCGTGTAGCGGTATGGCGAACAGTGTTGTAGAGTTGATGGCCGTCCTGGCGAATCTTACTCCAGTCACGGCGTCGTGGCGTGTCCTGTGCTTGAACAGAGGCGACTTCGAGGGTGGAGACGTGGTGGTTGACCGGGGCGTCTTCAGGCAGGCTCGAGGGAGCTGTTGACGGCGATCCGTACGAGGTGCAGTAGCAGGCGTGGCGGCTTCCCGTCCCCGCGTGCTCAGCGCCGCGTCGGAGCGGTTGTTGCGCGCGCGGCGTGGCGCGGCAGGGGCGGGGATGGCCGCACAGGATTGACAGCGACGGGGATGGCGCTCCCGCCGGCCTGACATCACGGTTTGACCCTGTGGAGTCACGAGAACAGGGCTCGAGGGTGCGGCCGGCCCCCCTTCGAGGGTGCGGCGCGTTAGCTGTACAAGAGTGGGCGGCACAGTGTCACGGAGCTGACACCGGCCTCGTCGCACAGTTCCCCACAGTGGTGGGGATGGGTTTCCCCTAGGGAGTTGGCGGAACAGCGCCGGGGCGTAATTCCCAGGCGCGTAGTGGCGCGGCTCTGCTGTGTCAGAGCATTAAATGCCCGTACACACATGTAGGAGCAAGTGTGCTCGTGAGGGAACCTCAAGCGAGGCGGACACCGCACGAGGGAGGCGGGGACCCTCGAGCGAGGCAGACCCCACTCGAGGGAGGCGGGAACCCTCGAGCGAGGCAAACCCCGCTCGAGGGCGGTGCGAGCCCTCGAGCGAGGTGGACCTCATTCGAGGGGGGTTTGAGCCCTCGAGCGAGGCGGACTTCGCTCGAGGGGGGCGCTTTGCTGGGCCGCTTTGGTGGGCCGCGGGGGCCACCACGGCGTGGATCGTGTTGTGTGTATGTTTTGCGTTAGGCCCGAGGTTAGTTTTGCGTTTTGTGTTTTTTGCAGGTTTTAAGCAGGATTCCCCCCGGTTTTTTAGGGGACCCTCATGGTTGTCCCCAACAAATAGACCAAGTACAAGAGGAGGTCTTGCATATAGGGGAAGAGGAAGGGGAAGAGGACCCCCGAAAATTCAGAATCATGACCCGAAAGACCCATACTTCTACTACTAATATCATGGAAGAGACCATAGCACTGAAGCGTGCCCAGAAACCAAAAAGAACATAACTAGAATTCAGCAAGAGAACACCATGATGAGCATTGCCTCCACAGTGTCGAACCAATTTCGCCCAAGCTTCTGGAAACCACAATTCATGGGTCCTCAACCAAATCCAGCCACAGTGCAACAGCTTCAGCAGTCACAACCAACCTGCCAGCCTGCCAGCCTTCTTAGCGGTTCTATCCTCTGTCTCAGACAATTCAAGCTATTCAACAACCAGAGCCAATTCAAGAAATACTGCCACCACCCCCCGATAATTCATCAAGACCCGAGCCAAGTTAAAGAAACCACAACCCGAAAGCATTGCCCTCATTCGGGACAATCATGCCCATGACAGGAAGGTTTAGCAATGGAGTTCGACACAAAAAAGCAAAGGAACAACTACTTTAGATCTGTAAACACTGTCATCAATGATGGCCCAGCCGCACGGCCAGAGTGGGCCAAAGTGCTGATAACATTCACTGAAGAAGATTTCAGGTTGAAGTCTACAAACCACAACGATGCCATGGTCATTGAGGTGAACATAGCCGGATGGATTATCGGAAAGATTCTGGTGGATAATGGAAGTTTGGCAGACATTTTATTCTTGAAAACTTTCGATAAGATGAATTTGAGTCAACACATGATGCATCCACCAGAGTACCCGCTGCTAGGCTTTGGAGGGAAACCAATCAAACCAGTAGGAAAAATAGCTCTGCCCGTATGCTTCGGAGATCTTGACAACGCCAGAACCGAAACACTCACGTTCAACGTGGTCGACATGTACCATCCATATCTCGTGATTTTCGGCAGAGATTTCATGAATAAGTTCGACGTTGTGATAAGGCAACAATTCTTATGTATGAAGATACCAGCCCCTAAGGGAGTTATCACTATGTTCGGCGACCAGCAAGAAGCCCGAAACATTGAAAAGGGCCATACCCCAAGACAAACCAACGTGCATCAGCTGAACTCTACCAGAGACAGAAAAGAACCCTATATTGAGGCCGAATGAGACAAAGAAAAGATTGAGATAGCTGCAGATGGTGAAACCAAGAAAGTATACTTAGATGACATGCCGATAGAGCAGTCGAAATAGGGGCTCATCTTAGCCCCGAAGAAGGGAAAAAAGCTTGTCCAATTCTTGAACAAGAATAAAGATGTCTTCGCGTGGTCAGCCAAAGACCTGCAAGGTGTTGACATAGATATTATCGAGCATACTCTGGAGACAGATGAAAAAGTAACCCTGAAAAAGCAGAAACTCAGGAAAATGTCCGAAGAAAAAGTAAAGGCAGTAGAAGCTGAGGTGCAGAGACTTCAGGACACCAAGGCGACCAGAGAAGTCATGTATCCTGTATGGCTGGCTAATACTGTACCAGTTAAGAAGAAGAATGGCAAATGGAGAATGTGTTTAGACTTCACAGATCTGAACAAGGCTTGCAAGAAGGATGACTTCCCCTTAGAAAGGGTGGACAAAGTTGTTGACGATGCTGCAAATAGTGAAATGTTATCACTCTTGGACATATTCTCAGGATATCATCAAATAAGGGTATGTGAAAGACATATAGGCCCTTAGTGGGTTTTGGTGTATTGATTGACAACTAGATTAAAGATCTAATGTCCTTGTTAAGCATGTGAGCAGGTTGTAACATATAAATGACAAGGCATAATATATACATTGGTTATCTACATGATGAAAACAAGCTATGAGTATACAAGATAAGTTGAGGCATGGTTTTAGCCTCATATTGTGAAATGGCTTAACTCAATGGTGAATGTCATGATATTTGATATGTGTGTTCCCATGAAGCATATAGATGGTATATGACAAGCTAATGAAGGATAAGAAAGAGGCATATTGTTTTTTGGAACATTGGATGACCTCTTATTAAAGGAAGAAGCTTGTTGTAATAAAAAGGGATATTTAAATTAAAAGAAGGCATGATCTCAATACAATTCCACTCTTGATGTTGAATCAAAGCTTAACTCAAATTGGCAATGAATGGATGAAGAAATCAAGCAAGGGATTAGCAAAGAGGTACTAAGCTAAGGTTGGCCGAGTAGCGACTTGGACCATGTGCTTGGCTAGGGTGAAGTGGCTATAGCTTTGAAAGTTTCAAGGTATCAAGTCGAGCCTAACCGAGTGAAGCAATGAAGAAGCATTACTTATTCGTTGAGTCATGTGAAGGGTGACTTAATCGAGAATTGGGTCTCATTCTCATATAAAGATCAAAGTCACTAGCTCAAGGTAGAAGTGCTCAATTCAATGAGACATTGATGGATGGATCTCTCACGAGGATATACTGATCAAGTATGGCTATTCTTGAAGAAGAAGCTCAAGAGTTCTAATATTGCAATTATATTCGATCTTGAGTATAGGTACGTCGTACTATCAAGAGGGATGCATCACAAGGAGTTTTGATAATGTCTCAGTGCTCAAGTAACCCATGTGAGTTGAGAGAGACACAAAAACCACACGTACACGTCTTCGGGTTTGACCCTGTGTCAAACTCGGTGGCACCGGTTTTGGGAAACCGGTGGCACCGGTTTTGTGTCAGCCGACCCAACGGCTAGTTTTTGAAAACTCGGTGGCACCGAGTTTGGAACTCGTGGCCCACTTGCCACCGAAGTTTGCAATGGCTAGTTTTGGGAAGTCCGGAGTATCCGGGTTTTCCGGGAGATTCCGGGTTTTAACTCCAACGGCTAGTTTTTGGGGAGTCGGGTATTTATACCTTTCAACCCCTACTGTTGCAAGCTGCTGTTCCTGAGGTTGCTAAAGTGCTTCCTTGCTATTCCTTGCTAAGCCAAAACCAATCTAGCTCTCCCCAACCCCTCTTTGTGAGGTTGTTTGATCTTTGCTAGATCTAGTGAGTTGGGTGGTAGAGAGAAACATTTGTGAGCAATTCAAGAGCACCTGTATCCCTTGAGCACTGTTGGACGTCGTCAAGCTCGTGTGAAGCATTTGTTACTCTTGGAGGATTGCCTCCTAGATGGCTAGGCGTCGCCCACAAGCTCCCAAGGTGTGGTGAGCTGTGAGACAGTTTGTGAAGGTCGTGCTTCACCTCCGAAAGGGAAGAACCTATCTAGTGGATCGGGAAAAGGGTTGAATGCAACCCGGCTTCGGTAGGAGAAGCACCCAACGGAGACTAGGATTCACACGGTGGTGAATCCGAACTTCGGTAAAACAAATCCTTGTGTCTCTTGTTGGTTTACCTCGCATTTACCTTGATATATCCATCCTTGCTTGCTTTTGTCATATTGGTGGTGCTACTTGGTTGTTAGTGTTTGTGAAGTGCAGGCACTCTATATTCATCAAGGAATTGATCCTTAAGCCATACACCAAGTTTGAGTTCAAGCCAAACAATCAAACAAGAAGTAGTAGAAGAGGGGAGTCACTGCCAGGCAAACCCGGTGGCACCGGTTTTGGGCAGTGTGGTTATTCCGCTGCGAAGGCGTCAGTCCAGAGATTCTGGAGATTTCTCCAGAGATTCCGGATTTTCCAGAAACTCCAGAGAAAATTCCGGAGAATCCGGGGTTTACTAATAAATTTGTTTTAAGTGGTGATTTTTCAGGACTCGCCTGTTCACCCCCCCCCCCCCCTCTAGGCTACATCAAGATCCTTTCAGTATGAAAACAAGACGGAAAAAAACAAGTTTCATCACTCCTTTCGGAACCTTCTGCTTTGTCAGAATGCCAGAAGGGCTGAAAATGCAAGATGCACCTTCTCAAGAATAATAGCAATAGTTCTCCATCCCCAGCTTCAGAGGAATATTCTAGCATATGTCGATGACATAGTCATCAAAAGCATTCAAAGGAAAGACCACATCAGTGATTTGGCAGAGACTTTCGCAAACCTTAGAGCCGCGAATCTCAAATTGAATTCTGAGAAATGTGTCTTCGGCATTCACAAGGGAAAAGTTCTGGGATGTATGGTTTCAACAAAAGGCATTGAGGCAAATCCTGACAAAATCAAAGCTCTAATTGAAATGCAAGACCTGGTTTCAGTGAAAGACGTGCAAAAGTTGACAGGAGGAGTTGCTGCTCTTAACAGGTTCATCCCTAGAGCTGCAGAGAGAAGCTTGCCTTTCTTCCAAGTTCTCCGAAGTTCCAAGAACTTTCAGTGGTCTGAATCTCAGAAACAAGCTTTCCAAGAACTCAAAGACTATCTGTCAAACATGACTAAGTTATGCCCTCCTGAGCCAAAATCGCCACCTCTGTTGTATTTGTTTACTTCAAATTCGGTTGTAAGTGTTGTGCTAGTACAAGAGAAAGAAGAAGAAGGAAAGCTCAAACAGATCCCGGTATATTTTGCTTTGGAAGCTCTCTCAGGATCCAAACTTTTCTACTCTGAGTTGGAAAAGATAGCATACGCAGTTGTAATGGCTGCGAGAAAATAAAGGCATTACTTCGAGGGTCACAGAATAAGGGTTATCACGAATCAAACGTTGAATGACCTATTCACGAATAAAGAAGCATCTACCTGAATCATCAAGTGGGCGGCTGAACTATGAGAATACACTGTCGATTTCAAGAGAAGAAGTGCAATCAAATCGCAAGTCTTGGCAGATTTCGTCGTAGACTGGACATCGCCAACTCATAGTCTTGGTGAAGACATGGTCACACCATGGGTGGTGCATTGTGATGGGGCTTGGTGCCATAAAGGGATAAGATACGCTGCTCGGCTTGTCTTCACGGATGATGTACACTCTACAAACAACACAACTGAATATGAAGCTCTACTTCTAGCCAGCAACGGCGAAATACCAGCAACGGCTAACTCTTCTGAAGTCATCGGTCTAGCAGTACTTTTGTACGAGCCACCTACTTGAAAATAGTGAAAATAAAGAGCGTAAGACAACTCATAAAGAAGATAAGATATACGAAATCATAAGTATGAAAACAAAAACGTAAAAGAGAAGACGATAATACCTTCGAAAACAAAAGAAGTTGTCGAATTTCGGATGTCCTCAGGTAAAGAGTTTTTCCGCGAAAATGCTATGAGCCTTTCAAAGAAAGCGACGGAACGGTGAAAAAACTTACGGCACCCGCCGTCTATTTATAGGAAGGAAGGGGGTAGCCCCAGGAAACCGCCTCGATATGACCGTTGCGGGTTTTCAGGGGGGGGCGCGTGTCCACTCCGACGTTCTGAGGGTGACGTTTTTTACCGAAATTCGGGATTTTTTTCGTGGAATCGGATCGTCGGAGTTAACCCGCTTCCCCGAGGGGCTAGTGTTGGGGAATTGGGAAAAAACCTTTCACCCTCGAAACGTCGGATTTGCCGTATTCGTGAATAAACTCACGAATTAGCCTCAGGATGGAAAGTTCTGTTTCACGACAAGGAAACGATCATGAAAACACCCTGATGAATTTCATATGATTCGCGAAAGTTTCTAATGTTGTGCGAAGATAATAGCCGAATTGGATTCGGTTCGCAAATCTGTTGTCTGTTTCAGGATGATTGAAATCTGGCGAAACTCAGGAGGTCAGGAACCCGTGAAGTTCGGGAGTATGGAGGAGTCTCAGTTCGGGAATCTCGACGAGCGATGATTTTCATGAATAAAGCTTCGAAGGTCAAGGAGGAGCCAAGTCAAAGACGTCACCTCAAAAGTCCGGGTTCAAAGTGTGAACTGGTGCCAGGCTTGTGAATGTATGAAATTAGCCCCGCAAATCACGGGATGTAAAAGACATTCATGTACGTGTTCACACTGGGAATATTCTTTAGATTCGAGGGTAATCTCGGAATGTAAAAGTCCCTTTGTCTCACTATAAAAGGGGGCGCGAGGGCACGTGTAAAGGGGTTTACAACTTTTGAGGTGAATACAGGCTTTCGGAGATTTGTTGTCCCCTTTTTCTTCATAACTTTCGCGTGTTCTTTCAGGAATCTTGTGTTCTAGGACTCCGTCCGATTTTCGGATCCCCAACACCCTTCCTTCCTCGTCTGCAAGCGAGGGTGACTGCGGCTGATCGAAGGTCAACTAGCTCCCGATCCGCATTGTGTGCAGTTTTGTCATTCGAGACTTACCACTGTACGAGTAGCAGCACTTCTCTTCTTCTACCTTCTTTTCTCTCTAAACAAATCTGTCGTAAAAATTAGTAGAAAGCACTTTTCTCTCATACTCAGAACAAATTTATCATACAAATCAACACCAGATCTGCCGAACAAACTCCGAGTTCATTAAACAAGTGCTAAATTCCCTCAAGAAATACTCCCTTCTGGGTCCTAAACTAGTATTCGCTTATCTTTTTTTGATGCATGACTTTTGCTACATATCGAGATATAGCACCTATTTAGGTGCATGACAAAACGTATAAATTACAAAAGTCAAACGAATAGGTAATTAGGGCGGAGGGAGTAATTGCTCATCACTGTGATGAGCATTTCTTATGGGAACGCCATGCGATATGTTTGAGTTTGAACTTTGAAATGATAACATTAACATATCACACTTAATCCAAAAAAACAGTAACATCTCACAGTACAACTGAAATAATAAGGTACATAGATGCGTCCTTGTATAGCCGCAAAAATTTACGTTTTATTCTGTAGTATATTTTGATCATAAGAGCGATCCCGTTCATTCCTCAGGGTTCACACGGTAAAAGTAGGGAAGCCGGCAAGTTTCCCCATCTGCTGCATCCTGAACCTGAAGAAGCCCAGCCTTTTCGAAGTACTCGACGCTATCCGTGAGCGTCTCCTCCAGCTTCCTCGGCTGCCACCCCAGGCTCTTCAGTTTATCTGATGTAGTATAAATCTTGTAATCCACGTCAGCCATTCTGCGTTAAACCAAACCATTTGTCAATAGCAAGCACCAAAGGTTCTCAGCTCTAATTAACATGCAGTTTCCTGCCTCGCTTGGTTGGATGACAGAGCTCCTGCTGATTTTTTTTACAAAAAACTTTAAACATGTAGTACCCTGTTCTTAAATATATGACACCGTTAACTTTTTCTATTCGTTTGACTGTTCATCTTTTGTACAAATATTTTTGCAAATCAAACCAACAAGTTAAATCTAAAGTACATTTGATAATAGATATAATTATATACATTTTAGTTAACTAATTTGTTCAATATATATTGGTGGTCAAATTTGAAGTAAAAAGTCAACGGTGTCATATATTTAAAAACGAAGGGAGTAGCTGATAAGAAGGCACTTACTTGTTTGCGTAATTGTAGTTTGGGAACATGCTCTTCATCAAAGAAACTAAATCCTTTATGTCCATCTGGTCCAATGAGCATACATATCTACCAGACGATTCAGGCTTCTCGTATGCTAGGAGCATAGCGTCAGTGAGATCACGAACATCTATCAAAGGCCAGAATTTGTTGTTTAATGTGTCAGGGCCTCCTGCAATTAGACAAATGGAATTAGAGTGGAGAAACGTGCAAGATATGTTCTATTTCAAATTTGTTGAATTGTTCGGGTTACTTGTTGAACAAATAAATAATGAGATAAGGAAAATTGCTTGATTTTGTTTCAGATTATGAATTGTACTGAAGCTTTAAAAAATAGTAGTAGTATCCAGGTAACAGATGAGAAGTACCGCAGAAAATTGCTTGGTTTTGTTTCAGATTATGTTTACCTTTTATGATGTATAGGAGGACTTTGCTGCTGGTATTGACTGCCACATGTTGCAACAATGGGCCAACAACCAAACCAGGGCAAAACGTAACAACATGCAGTCCATTTTTCTTGCCGTATTCAAGCGCCATCTCTTCTGCTTCTGTTTTGGCAAGAGAATACCAATTCTGCCAACCACAACGTCAAGTAAATGTCCTCAAGTTAATGATCCTTCCCAGCAAGCCACAAGTACTCACTAATGCAGATTTGGAAACCAGGTCAAACTGGGACTTACTGATTCTTTCAGAAAAGGCTGGACCTATATCTATGATGAATTCAGATGCAGACTCGTGCATTAGCAAATTAGCGTGCGTTCGGTATCATTGCGTGGTAAATGCATAGCTATAAACTGGTAATGCAAGGGCTAGTAGGCGTTGGTAACCTGAGTGTCCTTGCAGAGCTGCTTGTCCGTCCAGCAACTCTCGTCCTTGAGTTTGCCTTCAGGCCAGTTGGGGTCGAACAAGGAAGCAGCAACGGATGAGACCACAACAAGCTTCTGAACATTGGTGGCCGAGCAAGCCTCGAGCACATTCTTGGTGCCCTTCACCGTAGGATCCATCAGCTCTTTCTGCCCAAACCCAATCATATTCAGCAAATGCTCGTGGAAAAAAAAGCACAGCTAGGGATACTCTATCGTTCAGCTTAGTTTCAGACTTTGAGTAAATCTCTCCCCCATAAACATCTGCATCTCAAAATGTGCACTGTATCCAGGAACAACAACATATTCGAAACCTCGGGGTCAACAAGCTTGTCCTCAGGCACCGGAGTAGCCGGATGGAAGACCCCCTCGCAGCCCGCGAACGCCGCCACCAGCGTGCTGCGGTCAAGGACGTCGGCTTTGAATAAGCGCAGGTTCGCCGAGGCCCCGACCAGCTGCGTCAGGAAGGTGTTCTTGGGATCACCTGAAATTAGGGACAGCTAGCATTTCAGCATCAGGAGGAGACGAAGCGATGACGATGCAAAAATGCGAAGTCGCCGCAAAAGGATACTTGGGTCGCGGATTGTGGTGTGGACGGCGTAGCCGCGGGAGAGGAGCAGCTTGACGAGCCACGAGCCGACGAAGCCGCCGCCTCCGACCACGCACACCCGCGGCGGCGACGCCATCTCCGGCTGGCTCTCCTCGTTGCTTCTACCTGCAGGACAACAGGCCGAGAGCTCTACAGCTAGTCCAGACGCAATTGGCCTGGCGATTGGACTGATCTGACGCTGACGGATCGTGAACTAGTTGCAGAGCTGTTCAGACTGGTTGAATATGAACCGGCGAAATGGGGGAGACAGCAATAATGTTCGTAAAGACGGCTTTTTAAAAAAAATGCTCGTAATTCGTACGGAGGCTTTGGTCCAACGTCTGCACTACACAGAAACACAGAAGATGCCACGCAAGTGCGCAACAACAACCAGGCAGCCACTTGTCATTGCTAGCACGCTCCCTGCGCGCACATCTCGCCATCTCGGGCATGCGAGACGCCCACGCTTTTCGGCCCGTGCTGGCCGGTGGCCGGGGGGGTTCGCCGCCGCTGCGTATCCATTCCTTGTAAGCTCGGGAGCGGCCGGTCACCAGCTCGGCGAGGTTGTCACTCGTATTGCCCCTGCGGCCCTGCCGACCGCGGGATGCCGTCGTCTTCTTGCCCGGACTGGTGAGAGATTCGGTTAGATCGAAAACTTGGAGTCCGAGCTGACGCGTAAGAGCACGTGCAACAGCTAGCTTTTTCTCGTCTGTGTGATGGCTTTTTTTTCAGAAAACCCTCCGCCTTCGGCAGCAGACGAGCCTGTCGTCGCCTCGCGAAGGGACGACGGGGCTCGTGCTCCAACGCTTTATCACCCGTCCCAGCACCGTTGTACGGTCACGGCACAGCACGCGTCGATCCCGTGCGGCGCCAAGGATTTGGCGCAGCGGCGCGGCAAATACTTCCCCTGCAACTACTCCAAGCAGCTCCTACGAACAGGTAAGTAGGATCCGGAAGGGCGTGGCGGTGGCATAGAAGCTTGAGGATGCAGGAGCACATGTCGGCCTTGCGACGCCCCGCTGAGAGAGCAGGCCGCTGCGCTGAGCTGTGCCGCACTGCCCCTCGTCGCACCGCACCCCTGCTTCGCTGCGAACCCGCTCTGTGATGTGCTGAGTGATTCCTATGCGGAGAGAGAAAGACACACGGTGAGAGGAAGCACATGGAAAAGGAAGAACTTATGGAACAAGAGCCACTAGGCACCGAGTAGAGGAGATAAGATCGTAACCAGAAGATAAGGGGCAGTATGGTCTCTTCATATTTTTCCTTTTATGCTTGATACCCCTGTCCAATATTTATTTCATTTGATCTGCTATCTCCTTTGTATCGAATAAGCAATGGAAGAGTATGCATAGATTTTTATTCATACTCATAAATACATATATGCATTAAAATAGTGACAATGGTATAAAAGAGCAAAGAAGGATGTTTGGTGTAAATTATAATGGTATTACAATTTCAACTGAGCACCAAATACCTACAAAGATCAATGTGCACATGATCACCATGATTTATGTGTTAAAGGGTGAGGAATAGACAACTCATTGTACAATCTGTCTATTTAGTTGTCTGTGTGTGTCAAATAGATAGCAGCCGTCTAAACTGTTGTACATGCCCTAAGGCTAGTCACAGTGTAGATGTCGTGAACACAATTATCATCTAAAAATATTTAAAATAATAATGAAACACCTCACTCTCAATGCATAATTTCATCTATTGTTGTTTTCTAAGTTGCATGCAAGACACAATAGATAACTGTGTCTAGGGAGTGTCATCTTCATGAAACTAATTTTACCTCTCTCTTCATTATTGTCACATCATCAAAAATGCTCACATGGCAGACTATTTAATATCTATGTAACCCCACTGAAGCCGGTTTAACAATCGGTGCGTCGTAGTCGAGCACATCAGATCAGACCTCTTTGACATATGTATATCCTCCGGGGTCATTTCGAGCCACCGGCTCTGGCTGAATGGGCACTCGTCCTTGTTCCTTGGCGTCATCACGGACGGTATGGAACCCTCCGTGCACAAACGTCAAATGCAATCTTCCGCCTTTCAATGTTGCCTTCCGGCCAACGAACGACATTGTCGCCATGGGATTCCAGAACACATCATTCGTCAATCTCCACAGCTATTGGTGTATCGAAAAGAACTCCATACCTCAACTCCAACTCCAGCAGGTACTCTCTATCCATTTTTTTAACCTCTTTTAAACTAAAAATTTAAAAATGACCCCTCTAGACTATATTTCTAATAACTAGCCCTTTTGTCGCACCAAACTTCGAGACGCCACTAAGGGTGTGTTTGGCACGGCTGTGGCTGTGGTTGTGCCAGCTTCAGCTGTGGCTGTGCTGGTGAAGCGGATTTGCTGTTGAAGCTGAATCAGTTTTAGAGAAATGTTTGGCAAAACAGCTTGTCCCAGCTGTGTCACATGGATAAGAGGGTGAACTACCCATGATGCCCTTCCCTCATTTCTTTTTTTCTATTTTCCTTTTTCTTTCTTGTTATTTTTTCGCTTTTCCCCTCCCATTCTTTTCTTTTCTCCTTTTTCTTTTTTCTCCCTTATCCTTATCTTCACCCGCCCCTGCGGTCCTACCCTTTCCTTCTCTTCCCCACGGGACGCCTCACGCCTCCCTCGGTCCCTCCACATCCCAACAGCGCCAGGAGGTCCCCCGCGCGACGGGTTCCATCTGCGCCCGTCGCCGCCGCCTCCTCTCGCGCCCACCGGACTTGTCCCCGCCGCGTCGGCGCCACCCACTCCCCCCCCGGCGACCTCCGTCCGCCCCGCACCACCGGCTTCCTCGGCGTCGCCACCACGACGCGTCGCCGGCCTCCTCCACTCGCCTCCACCACGATGCGCCGCCGGCCTCCACCACGACACGCCGCCGACCTCCTCCGCTCGCCTCCACCACGAAGCGCCGCTAGTCTCCTCCCCGTGACCGAGCCCGCACGCCGCCGGTCGCTCCCGCCACCGACCGAGCCCGCGTCGGCCACCCGTGGGCCCCACCCCGAGGGCAAAGGGAGGAAAAGGAGGGCGAACTTGCAGAGGAAGCGGGCGAAGCTGGTATTTTCAGTTGTCCCGCCGACCGAACCGCTCCAGAGAGGCGAGCTCAAAACGGCTTATCTACCGCAGTTGTTTTTTGAGACCCTTTGGCACAGCTTCGCTCGAAACAGCTTGCGAAGCTGCCGAGGAAGTTGTGCCAAACGGACCCTAATATACTGTCGCGTCACTTCATGTGGCGTGAGTCAACTATCAGTCACTCCACAGGGTTTAACGCAACCAAAATGGTTATTTCTTGAAAATATAATCCGGGAAGGATTAGTCCCTCCTTCCCAAAATATTTGCACCTTTTTAACTTGAAAAGGTCTATTTTTGAACATCCAACTATTGCCTCAGTCCGGTTCTGGCCATCAAACTTCAAAACTGGGTATGTTCAACCATCAAACTCTTAAAACTGTTTACAATTGGCCATCGGGTGGTTTTAATGGGTGGTTTTAACTTTTTTTTATTTACAATTTAGTCCTTCAATCTTAAGATAGTTATTAGTTTTTGCTCATACCTCCAATTTAGGTGATTCTTGCGGTCACGCATTCATAACGGTGACCTTTATCTTTTAAAATGATATTTATACTGTTTATCACTATTTGCTACATTATTTTTTTGTTATTGTGTTAAAACAATAATAAGAAAATTAAAATACACAATTACAAAATACTATGGACTATAATTTAAATATAAAGTTCATCGTTATGAACACATGACCACAATAATCACTTAAATCAGAAATAGGGAGAAAAATAGTAATCATTTTAAGATCCAAGGACTAAATTGTAAATAAAACGATCAAAATATTCCTTAAACCTTAAAATAGTTATTATTTTTTTCTCATATCTCTGATTCATGTGATTCTTGCAGTTATGCGTTCATAACAATAAGTTTTATCTTTTATTGTTGTTTTTAGACAACAACATAAGAATAATATAACAAATACTGATAAAGTAGTATATGAAATATTCTAAAAGATAAAGCTCGTTGTTATGAATGTGTGACCGTAAGAATCACCTAAATCGGATGTATGGATAAAAAAAGTAATAATCATTTTAAGATCTAAAGACTAAATTGTAAATAAAAAAGTTAAAACCACCAATCGAAACCACTTGATGGTCAATTATGAACGGTTTTAAGAGGTGAATGGTCAAAGATACCAGGTCAAAACCAAACTGAGGTAAGAGTTGGATGGTCAAAATGAACTTTTTTCCTTTTGACTTCTACAAATCACGTTTGACAATTCATCTTATTTAAAAAATTTGTGAAAATATAAAATAATTATGATATACTTAAAATATATGTGATGATAAAACATATCATAGCTAAAATAAATAACTTTTTCATTTTTTTTAACAAGATGAACGATCAAACGTGACACATAGAAGTCAAAAAGTGCAAATATCTTGGGACGGATGGAGCATTTTTAAATTTTTAGTTTAAAAGGGATTAAAATAAAAAAATCCTCTATCCAATATGTGAGAACAATAGGCCACCGTCGTGGCACCTTACTTATTTTTCTTTCTTTCTTGACAGAAAAAAAAAGATCCCTCGTTATTTGAAGCTCACGGTTCAGCAACGTTCCAAAACCAAGAGAGACAACCGAAACTGGTTCACTGATCACCAGCGAGACAGAAGAGATGGGGAAGGCGGCAAGGATGCCCGGGCACGTCCTGGAGCGCGCCTGCCTTCTCATAGCATTCGACGCTGTCCCTGAGCGTCTCCTCCAGCGTCCTTGGTTCCCAGCCCAGGTCCATGAGCTTCTGGCATGTTAACGATGCTCTCTGATCAACATCAAGGATGCTGCAAGTACAAAAGCAAAAAAGGAGTGGGATGATCAGATCACATAAAGCAACACGCATTCCGAATTTTTTTGGCATGAGAGGATTGAATAGACCTACTTATTTACGCAGTTGTACTGTGGGTACATCTTCTTCAACAAGGCCACCAAATCCTTGGTGCAGATGTGATTCGGCGAGCAGATGTATCTCCCAGATGACTCCTCCTTCTCGTACAGCAGAAGCAGCGCATCAGCCACATCACGGACATCTACTATGTGCCACAGCTTGTTGTTCATCGTATCAGGACCACCTGTAAATCCAACCAATGGAGTTAAGGTAGTGCAATCAAGCAAGCTGACTTGTACCCAGTAGTAGCACTTTGTAGCGTGCAACATCAGGATTAGCTCGAGAGAAATATCAGTCCTTTGAGTACTTGTTTCCTGAAAGCATCATTAACCCACTGGAAAATACGAATAGATGTGGACCGATAGTTCTATAATTGTACATGGTTTTGTCGTTTGTATTTATCATAAATGAGCCGAATTTGGAATCACATGCAATAGATTGTGAAGAATCTGCCTGTAGATGAAGGTTCTGATTGAACAGCTGTAGATCATTAAGAAAAGGGTTACAGCTACTATTTTTGAAAAGAACATAAAGGACAAACATGGGACAGTGAAGATAATGGTGGGCAACATACCACAATATTAAACCTTCCCATCATTTGAATTTAAAAATAAAACCATCTAACAGGAACCCTATTAATGTGATCTCATCTCAAGGCCTTAGATTGGGATTGGACCACACAAATGCAGTCGAGAACAAACGGATAGATGCAATTTGCATTGAAACATACTACGTAACTTGACTAGTGGTTAGGGTGCACATCAGCATAATGAGTTAGAACATTAATTCTCCGAAGAATTGATAAAAGTAGAAAGACATATATGGAGTTTAAAGAGCAGGCACTGACGAAGGAACCTTTTATAACATAGATGAGGAATTTGCTACTAGTATTCACCACAGGCTGCAACAGAGGACCAAAAACCAAAGGCGGGCATAGTGTAACAACATTCAGTCCATTTTTATCTGCATATTCCAAGGCTGCCTGTTCAGCCATAATCTTGGCAACAGAGTACCAGTCCTGCCAGTAAAAAGCAGAGAAGGTCCCTATTTAGACCTCCCTCAGAAAAACATCTATGCAGAAAAGACTAACCTATGTTAAGAAAAACATAATAGATCTTTCAAGGGAGATATGACTGCAAGGAACAAACAAATGGAGTGACAATGTAAGTTTATGCTACTGCAGGGCTTGCTGTACTAATGTGCATTACTGACCCCATTTTCCTTGCAGAACTCTTTGTCTGACCAGCAACTCTCATCCTTGAGTGTATCTTGACGCCAAGTCGGGTTAAAATCCACAGCAGCATTGGAGGATACGACAACAAGTTTCTGAACCTTTGCAGCAGAGCAGACCTTAAGTACATTTAAGGTACCTTTCACAGCAGGATCGAGTACTTCTGACTGCATAGATGCATGCAGAGTGTGGTGGGTTTCAGCAAGATCCACATTCCACAGTGCAAACAAACATTGCATTTTTTAACAGAGAGAACTTCCAGCATTCAAGCCTAATGATATAAGCTGACTTAACACACAGCATAGAGCTATAGAGTAATATCAATTCACTTATTACCCACACAATGCTACAATAGATTGTGCTAATATTGTCCAGGTGCTAGAATTGAAAGCATACACCAGAAAACAGCCTGGTTTTGCAAGCATGAATGACTGAAAGTTCCAAGGATAAAACCTAGTTACACGTTTCCTTTAATACCTTAATAGTTAGAGCATGTGTGAGCACATGGATATAATTATGGGAGTCTGGAAATGCATTAACTGAGAAGTGACCTTAGAACAACACATGCTGATCCGAAAACCAAACCATAATCCGACGTCAATATCCATTACAAGCTTAGGCATGCACTCCACCAATCCATGTAGAAGATACAGGGCTAAATACGCTGTAGATAAGCATTAGACTCAATTGAGCAAGGAGACTTGCCTCAGGATCAACAATCTTATCTTCAGGCACCGGAGTGGCAAGATGGAAGACCCCCACACATCCCTCCACTGATAGTGTTAGCGTGTCGTAGTCTAGCACATCAGCCTTGAACAGATGCAGATTCTCCTGGGCCTGGTCCAGCTCCTTCAAATGGGCGTTCTTTGGGTTACCTGATAGAGCATCAGCAATTAATTGGCACGGTTTATGGCAGTATGGACGAAGCATTCCAAGGCACGTCGTCAGTTCGGCACACAGACACACATCAGCAACGAAGGAGCAGCTGTGTCACACTGAGAGAAACAAGAGGGGTCCCTAATCCTTATACCTGGGTCACGGAGGGTGGCGTGGACGGCGTAGCCGCGGGAGAGGAGCAGCTTGACGAGCCAGGAGGCGATGAACCCGCCGCCTCCGGTCACGCACACACGCGGCGGCGGCGCCATCCCCCTGACCCCTCCCTCCTCCTCTTCCACCACTGCTGTACCAGTACCACCGCGCTCACCGATTCATGAGCGTGAGCCACCCCGCAACTTGAAATCGTCGAGATAGTAGTAGTATCATAGTAATATACGACAGCCGCCAGTTAACTAAGCTCGAGTCGGCAGATCGATGGAGCCTCGAACGCGCTGATCGCATAAACAAAACGGCGACGTGAATCAATTTGACCCATCAAAACTAGTGCGGAAGGAAACAAAAAGCACGTGGTGGGACAGAATCATCGGATGAAGCACCTCGCGGTCAGCCACCTTGCAGGCATGTGGCAGTTGCATGAGCCATCTACCATCTGTCCATCTCCCCCACCCAACCGCTCCAAGGTGTCTTAGCTTGGATGGAGATCGGCCATGGCCATCAGTCATCAGAAAACGCCTTGGCGGCGGCGAGGGAGGGGGACCCGGAGACCAAAGCAACTGGTTTTGGTTCATTGCTTGGGCCTTGGGCCGCGTATTGTGAAGACTGTCACACCAAGTTTTCCGTCGGAATCACGCACGACCCTCCGTCTGAGATCCGGTGGTTCAGAAACGACGTCAGGGTCAGGGTAGGCTTACCCATCTCGGCCCGTCTTCCTCATTCGAGTTACACTTGGCCCAGCCCAAACCCGAGACAGGTGTCGCGGTCTCGATCTCCAGAGGATCTCCCTCTTCGGAGATTGCACGACGTCAGATACAGTGGGCACACGGCACACCCCACAACTACTGATCATCGAGTTAATGGGCACGCCCCAAGGTGTATCAGAGATGTTTGATTCGTTTTAGACGACTCCCCCTTAATTTGGCTTGATCGCTCACCGTCACCGAACGCATGCGCCACGAACATTGCAAACTGCAAAGGACCGGGCCCAGCGCTAGCTATCACGCCCATGATCTCTTGCGTGGGCACTGGGCACCTACAGCTTCCATAGTTCCATTCCACCACGCCCATGATATATGATCTCTCCGCGTCATGCACCGGCGTACGGACGGTCGAAGCGCTGTCGCCAACTATTCTGGACGGTTGAAGCACAATTTTCATCATTAAGAGAAGAGATGACAAAATTTTAGTTTAAACATTTACAAGGGTAAGACACGGAGATGCAAAGCTAAAACAAAAAAATAAAAACAAAAATTACAACGACCTCAGAAGGCGAGCAAGAGGAAGAAATCCTGCCCAACCACTTGCCACCACGCGTATGTAATAATGTATATTATGGTGTATAAGAACGGGTACGTGTACTTTCTTCTTTGAGGAGAGGGTAAGAGCAACTCCAAGAGATCACTTAAACTTCTCCCAAAACTTGATTTTGGGAAAAATAACAAAAAAAAAGATGCTCCAACAGATTTCCTGTACCTTCCCAAAATTTTCACGACGCGAAAAACACCTCCATCACCGCGCATATATTGGCGTCCCTGATCCTCCCCCAATCACTCGCTACGGAGGTACAGGCCCACTGGCAGGTTGTGAAGGTGCCGAATCGATCAGCGGCGAGGTCGCGAGAGCACAGAAGGCTGGCCGCTGCCATGTGCCATGCGTCAATCCCGTCGAGGCGCTTCAGCTCACCGCCCCGTGCAGCCGTGCTACCGTTCCCGCGGGGGGCAGCAGCTCGCCGAGACCGCGTCGACGGCTCGACGCTCTTGTCGGGGCAGCTTCTCGCTTGGCCTCGCGCCAACGCCGGGGCCTGCAGCTCGCCAGACGGACCCACGTCGCCGCTCTCGTCGAGCCCGCGCCACCGTTCCCATGGGGGCTGCGGTTTGCGGAGCCCGCGCCGACACTCTCGCCGAGGGCTGCAGTTCGCCGGACTCACATCGTTGATGAGCCCTGCCACTGGGGAGGGTATGGATAAATCCACTCTTGCTCATACCCAAATCCAAATAATTATTATCCACTTCTTACCCTACCCAATCCCACCCATACCCAATGTATAATTAGTTTTGTACTAGATTATATACATACCCAATGTATTATTTGTACCCTCCCCACACCCACCATACCCATTTCTTCAATAGATAATTATTTTCTACTTATGCCCTCCGCATTTGAGATGGGTGTGGATTTGAATGTGGATAGTGGATAAAAACAACAGGTCTAATCGCTCCTCCATCGGGACAGCAGCTCGACGAGCCCACGCCGCCCCTCCGGGCTAGAGCCAACCGCGAACCTCCCATGCGCGCCTACCAGAATCCCCAATGACCCATGGCGGCAGGGAAAACTCAAATCTCCAGTTGCCTGTGGCTCGTATGGAGTTCGTAGATGCTCAAGAGGGTACATGTGAAGGTAGGTGAAATGTGAGCAAAGTTGATTTGGAGATCGGGGGCACCGTCAACGAATTTTGCCGGCGGCGGAGCTCAGCTTGGTTGGATCTGTGGCTGTGTGGGGTAGAAAGAGCAGAATGAGTGATGGATGAGCTAGCCGCTAGGCCTGGGCAAAATACCCGATACCCATTACCCGTACCCGAATTACCTGAACCCGAACCCGAATTACCCGAACCCGAGGTACCCGATCCCAAGTTCGGATGGTGATTGTCATTACCCGAGATTAGTTTGGGTAATTCGGGTAATACACTCAGGTACCCAAACTACCCGAACTACCCGAAATTTGCCTTTGTCTTTGTATTTATTCACATGTTGTTAGTTGAATACTTGAAATTGTCACTTTATTAGAATATAATTCTCTTAATTTGAATGAGTAACTATAATATATTATTCTTCTCAACTTGTAATTGAAAGTCAACACAAACTAATAGTCTATGCAAAATTATGTGTGTTTGACTGTATACTTTGATTATAGATTTCGGGTAAATTGGGTAATCCGAACCCGAACCCGATTTTTGCGGGTACCCGAATTTGCGGGTAGTGTTTTTCTGGAGCTGATATCGGGTAATGATTCTCATTACCCGAATTTCTCAAAACCCGAATTACCCGACCCGAACTAATCGGGTAACCCGAACGCCCACCTAGCCACCTTTAACTCCGTGTGCTAATTGTGACGACTATTTTAAAATAGTTTTGATGACGTGGAGTGATTTGAATTATTGGTTTTGGTGATCTGCTGTGCGATGATAGCGTTTTGGGAGAAAAAAAAATTTAGCACCCCCCAATCCATAGTTTTGAGAGATAATTTTAACATACTCTTGGAGATGCTCTAAGTGTACAACACTAGCTGGTGTCTACCCGGCCACCCTTGCTAACATCTTTGGGTCGATCCTATCGTCTCCAGCGATCGACGACCGACCATCGCGCGCACGGCGGTATAGGGCCGTACCCGTACGTCGTGCGCTCACGATCGATTGTAGCTCCGAGACGGAAACCGCGCGCGGACCTTCGTGCGCGGCACACGGCGGCGGCGGCGTCATCTTAGAGGTGGTGCAGGGCTACTACATACTCCGATCCAGCTAGCTAGGCAGCTAGCGCCCCACCGGCGACGCACGAGAGCTGGCGCGGACACACGTAGCTTTGAGCAGATCCAAAGGCAAAACTTGTTGGCGCCAGCCAGCGCGCGTGCGGCGGAGCTAGATCGTGCAGCAGCTATATCGGACTACTGGAACCTCCCGTCGGAGAAAACCGCCGCAGATGATGCATGCACGGAGGAGAACACGTTGATCGGCAGCCGATGGCTCACGCGGGGCGGCGTCCGTCGTCGAGCGCTCGCCTTAATTGAATTCGCGCGTCCCGGTACGGTTCGAAGGTGCCCCCGGCCCGTCGCCGCCCCAACCGCCGCCGGCATCGCTCCGACCGCATTCACTTGGTGCCGAACGGGGGGGGGCCGCCGGCGACCGCGCCCCCGCGGCGTGGCGCCCGTCCGTCGCCTCGGCGGCGGCGTCCGATCCAGCACACTGTTCGCTCGTCGCGCGCGCCGTCTCGCTCTAGCTCATCAGTCGCTCTCGCGCTCCGAAGTCCGAAGGCGATCGACAAGACCGGCGTGTGCTCGATTCGGCACGCTGCCACATGCCTATACCGCGGCACGGCCCCCAGACTCAATCAACCAGCAGCGTCGTCGGAACCGATCGATCGAGAGCTCAAATCATTGTAGGTATGTAGGAGTTTTTGTAGAAGCTGCCGGCTAGCTAGGGATCACGTGCAGGGCACATGCGCGCGCGCGTGCATGAACGAGAGAGAACAGGGCCAGAGACAGTGTGCGCCGCCCCGGATCGAGTCGCCACACAGTATACTTGTCATATGCCCATGCATACGGCCATACCGTACCGGCGGAAACATATGTGGCATGGCGATCAGTTCCACCAGCGTGTACAAATAATCAACGGAATGGCGAGAGGAGAACTGCGAACCTGATGAATATAATTAATGCTGCAGGTTTCGGTCAGACGGTGATACGCTGCTAGCTGCTCCTCCATCGTACGTCATGAATTCAGAGAGCACGACCAGCAGGGGTGATGAGTATGGTCAGATGTGTCAAATTTAAACCAGGGACGGCGATGGTCAGAAACAGATGTTTCGTTGTCCCCGGACATTCGTCCTCGATGGAGTAGATCCAAAAGGATCTGCAATAGATCCAAAAGGGCTGCGAGGGACGGTCAGATGATGGTGTTGCAAGAGCAACTTTAGCAGCTTCCATATCTCCTCCTCAATAGAAAAAAAAGTAGCCATATAAGAGATGGAATCTTCTCCAGCAGACTGGAGATCCCCTATAGTCCCTTTTTTTCTCCAGGACTGTAGAGGGGATCTCTCCTCCATCCCCTACTCTGTGGGACCCACTCCAAAAGTACTGTAGATCGCATCTAGAGTCGCCGTCGCCCGCCTCCCGGTCTTGCCCACGCATCCGCCCGCCCGCCATGCCTCCTCCCCGCCTCCTCCTCGCCGCCCCCGCTTCTCCTCCTCCTCCCCGGCCCCGCCCGCCGCAACCGCCGCCGGGGTGGGGGGCGGCGCCGCAGGAGGATGACCTCACCGTGCTCGCCGCTCGTCTACGCCTTCCCTGCCGCACCGTCGGCGGTGCTCGTCCCCGACCACCCCTTTGTCGACCACCGGACCGGTCGCGTCACCTCGAGGCCTAAAGCGACGGGGAGGCCCTTGGCGTCCATGTACTTGACGTTGGGCAGTCGGTTCACCCGCCTCTGCGCCTCCTGGACGAGGTCGACAAACTTGCCCTGACCGGTGGCGAGCCCCACCTGGATGACCAGCAGGTCCGGCCTGCCGAGGTCCTGTCGGACGAACGCCTCCATCCTCTCCGTGTAGAGGTGGGCGTCGCGGCGGTGATGGTGTCCGCCTCTCCCTGGTACCACAGCAGCGCGGCGAGGCTGCTGGCGCCGTCGCCGGGTGACAGTAGCACCACCCTGGCGCGCGCAAGCATCCTTTGGTACAGCTGGGTGCCCCTGGACCAGCTGGTGATGGGTGTGGCTCCCTGCGCGCAGGGGACAAGCCCCACGGCGGCATGTGGTGGGAGGCAGCGTGAGCGCAGGACGGCGTGCGCGAAGGGCATCCCGGGGCTGACGCCGAGGACGTTGTGTAGGTCGATGCCTGCGTGCAGCGGCCCACATGCCTCCTCCCAGCGGAGGTCCGGCGAGAGGCGGAGGATGCATGGGGAGGGAGCGCACGGGGGCGGCACCACGCCGTCCCACGTGTCGGTGGTGGTGCCGCCGCGGCCGCCCATGTTGGACTGCCTCGCAAGAAGGAACACCACCACATGTCCGGCGGCTCCTGCTGCTCCTGCTCCGGTGAGCAGGAGGCGACTAGGAGGACGACCACTGGTGGATTCGGAGGCCCCGACGTCGGGCGCCCACAGGACGGGAGCGGCGAGTGGAGGGAGGCTTGAGAAAGATGGAAGATTTGGGGGTGGGTAGGAAAGGATGATGTGGCAATGGTGGGACCCACGAGTTGGGAAGGAGAATATGAAGCTGGGGCAAAATGTGTTTCATGGATGAAAATATTTTTACTCCACCCCCAATAACTTAATATAGCCATCCGCCGGAGTTGCTCTAATCGCGAGAAATGTGCGATCTCTTGTCCCTCCTCCTACACTAGTGACTAGTCATACTCGTGATCACTAGTCCTACGCGTACTATATATTAGCATTTGGTCGTAGTCGTCGTTAATCGTAGCAGCCACCAATGCAAGTTGCTTCGACGTACTCCCGGCCGGGCTAGCTGCATGCATGGAGGGTGCCGTGCGAGGAACGAACCCCCGCTCGCCACCGGAGACCGGACATATGGGGTACGGTGCGACGACGATGAGTAAATTTTTATAGTACGCTCCTCGTTAGTCGTTAATCCACCCGCGTACGCCAGAGTTAGAAGTAGAATGTGCCCTGAAACTGTTTGGCTCGTGTTTAGCAGGCGAGCAGTGTCATTAGTCCCCGTGGTGTACGTGCAGGGACCTCCGGCAATTGGCGATCGATGCCCGAGTCAAAATATTTACTACCACCGACGATGACCGAACCTGACCGGCCTGCTACTCTTGCTCGTGCAGCGACCCGCGACTTTATGGCAGTGCCGACGGTATAGCACAGGTGGCCATGCGACGCGCGCACGTAGGTGAGACCTCCCGATCACGGCGAATTGAGATCATCGGAGAGCGACGCCGTCGGCGACTCTCGCAATCCAATTTACGGAGGTCAGACTGGCCTGACGCACGCACGCGTATATTCTGAGAGATTTTCCTCTCACGTCCCTCGCATAGGAAACGATATGGAACGTGCAGTAAGCCAGTGATTCATCAGCCGCCTTATCTAATTACTATAATTTGCAATTAGCCGCCTGTGTAATTAAGTGTCGCGCGACCGTGTGCAGCGGTGGAAATTGGAATTGGTCGAGCCACCGCCTGTTGTGCACTTGTGCTTGTGCAGCCGGCCGCCGGCCCGCACTTGTTGGGTTATGCTTGGAGGGGCGCCGCCGTCACGGAGGAAGAACTGCATGAAAAGGTCCTCGTTCTACGCCCTCGTGGTCGTGGGGGCTGCTCTGCTCTGAATTCTTCCGATCATGTGTGTAGGATTCGTGTGACGACGTGCTCCGGAGACTTTCCGACTGGAGGGGTAGCGTGTATTCTGAATTCTTTCTGAGCTGCTGGCGAGGAACGTACATTGTACACTGTGTGTTTGTGTTTAAACCAACGTTTGTGCTGATATAATTAATGATCGGACGTACGCATTACTAGTATGCTATACTATGTGTCATTTGATTGGTGTTCCAACTAGTACGTAATGAACGTGTTGTGATAGATTATTGGCAAAAAAACGTGTTTGGAGTTGTATAGTACAACTATGGACCAGACTTCTTATTCGGTCCTGACAATGCAAGTTTTTTTAAAAAAAAACAAAAATTGCTGCTTCCTTTAGAACGAAACGCGTTATAGATTTGGCTTCGATCCGTGCAGCAATAACTCGGTCAAAAAAACTCTACGTGGCTACATCGCTTCTCTGTGGATCGACGTGGTTGGGATGATCAGATCACCAGCCAGATAACGCCTGAGGTGGTACAAGTGTACAAACTACAAGCTCGGTCGCCGGCCTTCGCATTCATCACCAGGTAG
Source organism: Cenchrus americanus (assembly GCA_947561735.1). Classification (NCBI taxonomy): domain Eukaryota; kingdom Viridiplantae; phylum Streptophyta; class Magnoliopsida; order Poales; family Poaceae; genus Cenchrus; species Cenchrus americanus. The sequence goes on along the minus strand of OX387245.1, from coordinate 61,887,809 downwards.
ATAGAATTCTAACCCTTTTTTTCCCAGAAAAGAGACCGACTCTTACCCTCTGGAGTCTGGACAGCGAACGAAGAGAGTAGGAGTAGCTAGTAAATCTTGTATATATCGTGTAATTTTAAGGAAATGAAAACATACAAGTCCCGGGCCATTCCTGACATTGAACGTACATAGATTGCCACGATGACGCTTCTTCTTGTTGCACGTACCTGTACTATGGGTGTTTGGCACAGCTCCACTCAACTTCACATTCGAAAAACCAAATCCGCTCACCAGGTAGATAGAATTCTAACCCTTTTTTTCCCGTAAAAGAGACCGACTCTTACCCTCCGGAGTCCGGACAACGAACGAAGAGAGTAGGAGTAGCTAGTAAATCTTGTATATATCGTGTAATTTTAAGGAAATGAAAACATACAAGTCCCGGGCCATTCCTGACATTGAACGTACATAGATTGCCACGATGACGCTTCTTCTTGTTGCACGTACCTGTACTATGGGTGTTTGGCACAGCTCCACTCAACTTCAGATTCGAAAAACCAAATCCGCTCTAAGTTTTTCCATCCAAGCATGTCAAGCTCTAGCAACTCCACCGCGAATCTGCTCCAAAAAAAGGTGGAGCAGGTCCAACTCCATGGGTTTCGTGGAGTACCTCAGGGGGTGCTCCACCAAATCCATGTTTTCTGGAGTTGGGGGAAATTACTCACCATTGCCACTGGTAAGTGGGACATGATCGATTCGTTTCTTTTTTCGTCGCTCGAGAAACCCATCCGCCCGCCCCGCGCCGCTCCTGTCTCGTGCGGCCCTGTCCTGCCCCGCGTTGCGCCCACCCCCATCGTGCCCCGAGCGTCGCCCTCGTCCCCGCCCCGCGCCACCACCGTCCCCGTCCCCGCCACACCCGCGCCGCGCCGCCCCGTCCCCCGTCCCCGCCCCGAACACCGCGCCCATCCCTGTCTTTTCGCCCCGCGCGCCCATCCCCGCCGCCTCCTCCTCCTCCTCCTCCATGTCCCACGCCCTCCCTTGCGCCGAGGTGGTCGTGCGCCCACATGCCAGCGGCGAGGCCGGCCCCGCCCCCACTTCCCCCTCGGTTGCTTCTTGCGTCGCGGCCATGCTCCCTATCCTTCCTCTCTAATTTCCTCCCTGTATTGAGCTCTCCACAAGCTCCAAAGACGCATCCATGTCCCCCGTGGCCGACCTCCTTCCACCCGCTCACCCATGCTGAGAACTCCCTGATCTCAATTGCTTATTCCTCCTCTCTCTCTCTCTCCCCGTGCGGGGCGTGCCCTCGAATTTGAAAATGGCGTCCGGAACTGTCGTGCGTCGAAGCTCCAATGAGCTTTGGCCTCCTCCCATGGCAGACAAACATAAGTAGCACGAGCCCTCCGCTGCATCGCAACCCGACTCGCCGCCGCCGCCTCAGCTCGATTTGCCGCGCCCGCGCTACCTCCAGCGACTCCCCTGTGCGGCGCCCTGTGCGGCGACAGCCCGACCACGTGCGAGGCTGCAGAAGGAAGAAGAAGAAGAAGAAGCAAGCAAGGAAGATATTTTGCTTTTATACTCTTCTGACATGTAGGCCCTAGATATCATAGGATGATGAGAAATCTGGAGTTGTACCAAACATTTTTTCCGGATCTCTACTCCATGGTGTAGCTCTAGAGTTTTTTTAGTCGGAGCTCTGACAAACACGCCCAATATACAATTGCATCTAGGCCATGCACGATCCTAGTCATACTATATCTAGCTAGGGATGAAACGGTAACCGTTTTCATTATTATCGTTTTTACCGTATTATATCACTTATTATTTTTAACGAATTTTTTCATCGTATTATTCTGCTTTGATCTATTCATTTAATAAACCAAATAAATTTGTCAAATTTACGATGTATTTGTAGAATTTGCGAAATCTGTGATACCGTTTACCGACCGTTTTCATTCCTAATCTAGCCCTATCCTAATAGTAATTGATAGATCCTAATTAAACATGCAGCTGTGTCATAAAGACATAAAAATCCCAATTGCCCATGCAGATGAAAACCATCATCGATCTGTGCCAATCCATTACTATTAAAAAAAAGAATCCACAAGATTTACTATGCATGAACAAAAAACAGCAAGGAAATTTAAGCTTCTGAGTGAGCTTATATAGGCAACAAAGAGCCAACCGAACACGTCGTGCCGGTACTCGAGTCACCACCAGTCGGTACCTACCTCTGAAGGACGTGTACACAGGGCATTTGCCCCCTTCGAACCACGTAACGTGCTAGAAAAACGCTGGCCTCCTGGACACCATGCGAACCCGTCCGGACAACTCAAGTCTCAAAAATGGCCACGAACCACCCCCACACAACTGTAGCCACACGCCCACACACGCACGCCACGCGGCCCGCCCCGGGTGCGAACGAAAACAAAACCCGAGCCACCCGCCCGACCGAGAGGCCAGGCAGGCAGGACTCCAGGTCCGCAACGACGAACGGTGGGCCCAGCCTGTCAAAGAGTCCGGGGCGCTCATCAGCCAGGGTCGCGCGGCGGCGAAGCTTATTAATAAGCGCCCGGCGCAGATCGATCCCTCCTCGCCCCAAATCAAAATCCCCCAACCCAAACCCCGGGCGAGCCACTGCACCTGCTCCTCCGCGCTCGCGGCGGGGTCGAGCGCCGACGAGCCACCCTAGCCACACCCCCACGCCCCATGGCTATGGAGGTACGCCGCAGGCTCCCGCCGCCGCACGGGGGATCATCCTCTGCGGGGCACCCGCTGCGGCGGTCGTCGGCTGCGCCGCCCGGGGCCGGCGAGGGGCAGCGGGTGTGGGTGCAGGCCGGGGACGCGCTGCCCCTCCCGATCCGGCACACCAACCTCATCTTCTCGGCCCTCTTCGCGGCGTCGCTCGTGTACCTGATGCGGCGGTGGCGGGAGAAGATCCGCGCCTCCACGCCGCTCCACGTCGTCTCCCTCGCCGAGATCTTCGCCATCTGCGGCCTCGTCGCCTCGCTCATCTACCTCCTCAGCTTCTTCGGGATCGCCTTCGTCCAGTCCGTCGTATCCAACAGCGACGACGAGGAGGACTACATCATCGACTCCCGCCGCGCGCCGCATCAGGGGCCGCAGCAGCATCAGCCCGCACCGTGCGCGCTGCTGGGGAACCCCGCCGCCGCGCCGGAGAAAATGCCGGAGGAGGACGAGGAGATCGTGACCGCGGTCGTGGCCGGGAAGATCCCGTCGTACGTGCTGGAGACCAGGCTTGGGGACTGCCGCCGCGCCGCCGGGATCCGGCGAGAGGCGCTGCGCCGGATCACGGGGAGGGAGATGGAGGGGCTCCCGCTCGACGGGTTCGACTACGCGTCCATCCTCGGCCAGTGCTGCGAGCTGCCGGTGGGTTACGTGCAGCTGCCCGTGGGCGTCGCCGGACCGCTCCTGCTCGACGGTCGCCGGCACTACGTGCCAATGGCGACCACCGAGGGGTGCCTCGTCGCCAGCACGAACCGAGGGTTCAAGGCCATCGCCGAGTCCGGTGGTGCCTCGAGCGTCGTGCTCAAGGACGGGATGACGCGAGCCCCGGCCGTCCGGTTCCCGTCTGCCCGCCGCGCCGCCGAGCTCAAGGGCTTCTTGGAGGACCCCGCCAATTTTGACACCCTGGCCACAGTGTTTAATAGGTAAGGACAAATTACATATCAACATCGCGTTGTCCCTTTCAGCCCATGCTCCATGCGCCCAACGATTGCACTCTAGGCTAGTGCGGCTCTTGTGCTTGACGATATGTCTCTATGCCACTAGTCTCAATCAAAGAAGAAGCACTTGTTGTCATCTGTCAAATTTCAACCCACAATTGCTTGTACGGTTGCCCAGTTGTTGACCTTATGGTTTTATATGTTTGGAAGAAAGATTGAGCTGCCTTGGCCTTTGGGTTTGTGCAGGTCGAGCAGATTTGGTAGACTTCAGGGAGTGAAGTGCGCAATGGCGGGGAGGAATCTTTACATGAGGTTCACCTGCAGCACAGGGGATGCCATGGGGATGAACATGGTCTCAAAAGGCGTCCAGAACGTACTGGACTATCTCCAGGATGACTTCCCTGATATGGATGTCATCAGCATATCAGGTTTTCCCCAGATCATAACCTTTTAAGTTTATTTAGAAAATTTAAGGTACTTTGTTGTGCATATGATTTGTTGTTCCCTCCCAACTGCAAACTTTAGGTAACATTGTACGTAACATAAATATTGGCTTTATGAGAACCTTCAACAGACATATAATTGATTGTTAGGTTGCACATGCTCATCATTGTTTCGTTTTGAGATAAGCAAAAGCACTTTGAAATTCAGGAAGCAGGTGGAAAATTCCCTTCTTCACTCCGATTAATACCATTTTTTCTAAATCAGACAGTCGTATAGGCATGGCCCAGATAGCTGATGGTGACTTCAGTTGCTCCCATTTGTAGCAGTGGGGCTAGCTTTCTGTTTGGTTCTTGCACCTGCATACAATGAATAATTGAAGAACGAGAACTGATAAGGAAAAATCACGCAAAAGAAAATTTTGAAGACAACCACTGTGTTATAGTCTATTGTTTCAAAATAATAGATTCACTCATTGTCATAGCATGAAGCAACAACAGTAAGCTTTTCCAACAGTGCAGTTATGAAGTGACCTAGTGAATGCCAAAATATCAATTGAATACATGACTATGAGAGCCTGGAGAAATAGAAACTACAGCTTTCAGTTTTTTTTTTCTTTTTAAGCACAGTTGAATTTGTGTCAGTTAACATGATACAACAACAACATAGCCATTTATCAATTAACATGATATGGTTGTAAAATTCTCTACTGCTATGATAACCGATCCTATGCAATGAAACAGGCAACTTCTGTTCTGACAAGAAATCAGCTGCTGTAAACTGGATTGAAGGGCGTGGAAAGTCTTTGGTTTGTGAGGCAATAATCAAGGAAGAAGTTGTTAAAAAGGTTCTCAAGACTAATGTTCAGGCACTCGTAGAATTGAATGTGATCAAGAACCTTGCTGGCTCAGCTGTTGCTGGAGCTCTTGGGGGTTTCAATGCCCATGCAAGCAACATTGTGACAGCCATCTTCATCGCAACTGGTCAGGACCCTGCACAAAATGTCGAGAGTTCCCAATGCATGACAATGTTGGAAGCTATTAATGATGGCAAAGATCTCCACATCTCCGTCACTATGCCATCTATTGAGGTATGAAACAATATTCTCTTGCGCTAATGATGTTTTTTTTCTTACTTAGTTTGTACTCCATAATCATTTGCCTTCCATGAGATTTCTTGAAACATTTATATGGCATGCCCTTCTTAAAGTAGCTCATTTATCAACCAGCAAGTGCCTTTTTTAATACTTTGTTGACCTTATCAAGGAGCAGGTACTGTAATGCTAATATTATTGCAGTATTGCTTGCCAGCCTTCATTTAAGTACACACAGAACCTAGGAATTTCATTATGAAGCCATTTGTACAATGGTGATGTCTACAAGCTGTTTTTATGACCTTTAGAATTGATGATGCCTATGCCATCATGACCTTACCTCTTAATTATTTCCTATTTCAAACGATTCGTATGTAGAAATCTCTTGCCACTGTTAGAGTTTTCATAATCAGCAGACCTGGCAATGTCAGTCTGTATCTAGTTTATTAGTGCTTAGTAATCTTGTCATCTAGCACTGGACACTTGCAGAAGAGTTGTTTGCTAGTGTGATTATCTTATTGCCATCCAATACACCATCACTGATGAGGTGTTGTCCTAACCGAAACACAGGTTGGCACGGTTGGGGGAGGCACACAGCTGGCCTCACAGTCTGCCTGCTTGGACCTACTCGGCGTCAAAGGCGCGAACAGGGAATCGCCGGGGTCGAACGCGAGGCTTCTGGCCTCGGTGGTTGCTGGTGCGGTCCTCGCTGGGGAGCTGTCCCTCATCTCCGCCCAGGCCGCTGGCCATCTGGTCCAGAGCCACATGAAATACAACAGATCCAGCAGAGATATGTCCAAGGCTGCAGAGGAAGCAGACAAACCCAGAAAATGCTGAATGGTTGGTGCCTACTAGTTGTTTTAATATACCCCTTGTGAAAATGGAGGAGAAAGAGTTTCCTAGGTTGATTCCTTGGGGCATGCACAGATGGGTTAAAGGGTAGAGAACCCTTCAGGTAAAAAGGAAGAGAAGATTCAGTCGACTTGTCATGTTTACCAGACCGCGAAAGCTCTTGGTGTCAAAACACCTCCCCTGGAGTATGACCTATTTGATTGATTATTCGTTGATGTTGTAGTTTGTTCTGTCCATACTGTCGTTGCCAGTCGACCCCCCTCACTCTTTTCCTCAGCATCTTGTTTTGCCCCACCGCCCACTGTGACTCTGGAGAACCTGACCACGGGGTTTGTCGTGGAACCATCGCAGCATCACAACCACTGGATGCTTCCTTGGTTGCTCTGCTTTGGCGAGAAACAATTCGCGTCGGGGCGCCGGATGCTTTTGTATTTTCAGCTCTGTAAATTAAAATTTGTTTACTTTTGAACCGTAGAGTCGTCAGTGAAGTCGGTGGTGTAAAGGAAAAAAGTTGCGGTCCGGAACAGTTTTAAAGTATTCTGCATGTTGTCTCTCTCTAGATCGTGTTCATCTCAATTGTATGTTCCAGTTGCCCACCTGTCCACGGATCAGATTTTCCTTTAATAAAGCTGACACTTTTAGCAAGGCGCCAAAGCCTGATCCCGCTAAATCATTATTCTGTTTTTGTCTATCTGTGTTTTTGAGTTTTTTCGGTTTTTGTTTGCGCAACATTTTTTCCAGGGGAGTGTCTATAGCTCACCCATGCAATTTAGAGGGCCTCCTCACACGAATTTTTGCACCGTCCGATCCGAGATGGACGCCCCAGATCGAACCCCTCCACCTTATCCATCCAGCCTCCTTCCTCCCCCACCTTCCTCCTCCCGACGCCGCCCCCGCCCCCGCCACGGCTCGCCGCCCGCCGCCCGGCCCCCCTCCCCCCCACCCCCTCCGACGCGGCGGGGTAGGGTCCCGCCGGAGCCCCGCGCCGGCGGTCCCCGCCCCCGCCTCCCGACCCGCCCCCGCCTCCGCCCCCGCCGCCCGCCCTCGTCACCGCTAGACACCCCCGCCCGACCCCGGCCCCAACCGCCGGCCTCCACCGCCCGGCCGGCGGGCGCCCCCGCCGCCCGCCGCCGCCGCCCGCGAGCCGCCACCTCCGGCCGGCCGCCGCCGCCGCCGCCTTCCTTCTATGGCCGGCGATGACAGCAGCCCCACCCCAGGAAACCTCGAACCCTAACCCCGGAACCCTAACCCGAACCCGAAACTCACCCGAGTAGCTCGCCGGAGTTGGAGAAGAAGGAGGTGGGGTGAAGATGGAGCTGAAGAAAAATTTGTGTGAGGAGAAGCTCCAAATCACCCAGGTGAGCTATAGCTTTCCCTTTTTCTAACATCAAAAGAGTAAGCAGAAGTCATTTTAAGATCTATCGAACAAACTTCAAAAGTTCATTTCGAATTCAAAAGTTTCTATACCTGTTTATTACTCCATCCTTTGTATTTGACATCCTTTATATGGCCTGCCGCCGCCAGCCTTCCTTCTATAGCCGGCGATGACAGCAGCCCCACCCCAGGAAACCCCGAACCCGAACCCTAAACTCACCGGAGTAGCTCGCCGGAGTTGGAGAAGAAGGAGGTGGGGTGAAGATGGAGCTGAAGAAAAATTTGTGTGAGGAGAAGCTCCAAATCACCCAGGTGAGCTATAGCTTTCCCTTTTTTCTAACATCAAAAGAGTAAGCAGAAGTCATTTTAAGATCTATCGAACAAACTTCAAAAGTTCATTTCGAATTCAAAAGTTTCTATACCCGTCTATTCAGGGGCGGAGCTGCATGGAGCCGACGGGGTCGCCGGACCCCGACAAAATTTGCCAAAATAAATTGAAATCACTGTTTAGCATTGTTCATTCACACAATCGACCCCAACGTCTAACGCATCCGACCCCGGTGGCTTCCTGTTCTAGCTTCGCCCCTGCGTCTATTACTCCATCCTTTGTATTTGACATCCTTTATATTTGACGTCAGTTAGTTCAAAAGTGAACTAGTCAACGTGAAATAGTAGGGAGCAGAGGTGAGCCCGTTCGGCTTAGTTAAGCCTGCCACTGGGGAGGGTATGGACAAATCCACTCTTGTTCATACCCAAATCCAAATAATTATTATCCACTTCTTACCCTCCCCATTCTCACCCATACCCAATGGATAACTATTTTTGTACTAGATTCTATACATACCCAATCGATTATTTGCACCCTCCCCACACCCTACCCTCCCCTTTCCTTCAATGGATAATTATTTTCTACCCATACCCTCCCCATTTGAGGTGGGTGTGGATTTGAATATGGACAATGGATAAAAACAACAGGCATAGGCTTAGTTACACTTATTTTCTTTTAACACAACACTATTCAATCTACTAGTCGAATAGTATACTTTGTATCAGTTGAAAAAGCTCGTAGTACATCCACACAAGGAAGGTGCAACATGTAACATAGCATCTTCTCGTTTGTACCGCGAGAGTTTAATCATTCTCCCACCCAAGTCCACTCCTGTGCATGGTCTTCCCTCTTCACACTGCAGTACATGAAGACCTGAGCTGCTCCAGCGGGCCTGGCGCCTCGTGCACAGGGTTAACCGAACCAGTGGGAATCGGATCGGAAACCGTGGGAACCGATCGTACGGTCCGGACCGGTTTCGGTTCCAGACGGTTTCCCAACCGGCCCAAATTCAAAAAAATGAAAAAATATCACAAAATTATCAATAATACTTCAAGGTGTGTACAATCTAATGGTGTAAAAAACTTTCAAATATTCGTTCGTTTATTATAGTTTGCGGGCATTAGAAGTTCAACCGACTAAAAAAAGAGAAAAAAAATGGCGGTTGAACTTCTAATACCCGCAAAAAATACTAAATGCACTAATATTTGAAATGTTTTGACACCATTAGATTTTAAGCACCTTGCAATATTTTTAGAAAATTTTCTCTTTTTTTAATTTTTAATTCAAATTTGAAAACACGTCAAATTCTCCCTACTTCGGTTTTTTGGTTAAACCGGTTGGAACCGTTTGCACCGTGGTCTTTTATTTGAAATTCGAATTCCACCGATTTCCGAACGAATCGGACCGGTAAACCGGTACCGGACCCGGCCGGTTTGACCCCACCTATCAGTATAAAAAACCCTGCTCGTGCGGTCGTGCCGATGCGCGCGAAGTGCAGCAGAATGGAGAATGCAACCGCGACTAGCAGCTACCACTGCCCAGACCCCAGAGGCCCTGAGTGCGACGGCCGCACCGGCACATGTGCCTGCCCGGGGATCCGTGTGCTCACCGGCAGGCGCTCATCACCCAAGCGGTCCACTCTCCAGCCTAGTATTCCATGTCGTCGGAGTGGGAATTTGCATGTGCTCTGCTCCCGGGGCCTGAACGGACATGGGCGAGCTGAGTGGCAATCAAGGCTTTGCTTTGCTGCTGGCCAGGCGGGACAGCACGCACGCATGCACATTGCCTTCTTCTCTGGTGGTCACGCATGCGGCTCGAGAGCCGAGACACCCGCTCGTGGTGCCACGGTCGTGGAGTGCGACATACCGGACCGTGTGGTTGGTTGCCCGGCGTCCCCGACCGCCTGCAGCCCTACATACCGGAAGATCGGGTGGATGAGCATGAGCGGGGTTCCGGGAAGCCAAGGGAAGCAAGGCTTCTGTCCGGTCGACGATCCAGCTCGTCTCGTCGGCGATATAGTATCGCACGGCACGAGGTGGCCACAACTCTTCGAACCGTCCTTATGCACGCATGCACTTCGCGAGCCGTGAACACCGCGGAACTTATCGGTGGAGCTAGAGACTAGAGACACCTGGCACTGAGATGATTTCAAATGTTTAGATTTAAAAGTGGAAGTCATCGGTGGAGCCAGAGACTAGAAACACGTGGAACTCATCGTGTTTAGTATATCGATTATTTGGGTCTCAAAATGATTTCAAATGAGAAAGGTTGAAGTGCAAAATTGGAGATCTCGTCGAAAGCTACACTTTTCATATAAAGTTTATCTGCATCCAAATTTAAACACGAAAGTTATGAATTTTTTAAAAAACATATCGTCCCTACCTCCGTCTACAGTACTACTTCAGTACCACGTGCCATCCTCCAACCGTCAATTCAAATTGCGGTAGGGTCCAACCACCATTTGAAATGGCGGTGCTATATAATCTCTACATAATATTAAAGTAAGGATTGCTTCTACCTCATATTTTCGTCTGTCATTACTTATTGAATCGGAATCGGTCACTAGAACCATGAAACCACAGAGAAAGAAAACCCGCTAGGAATCGAGCGACCAAAAGAAAACCAGACCGAACCGGAGTCAGCCACGCCAGGAAAAACAACTACTAGCATCTAGAGTGATATGAAGTCAGACACGCCATGAAAAAATAGGAGATCGGAATAACCAAATTCCAGCACCAAATTCCAGCAGCTAGAATTGAGATCCGTTAAAGATCAAGTGCAAGCTAACAGATCCACTATAAGCTAGCAAAATGAGCAGAAGTTAGCTTATCTAAAGGATTTGCTTGTCATCTCGTGGCCCAATCTGAATCTGGAGAGGAGACAGATTCAGATTGTTCTTTCCGTCAGGTAGCAGCACCTTGCTCTTCTTTGGTCGCATGGCCGCACCTTTGGCTTGCTCGACGCCTAGCCCCTCTCGTGGCCTTGTGCCACACGCTGTTGTGTCTGTGTGAGGTGGCTAACCTCGCTTGGTGTTGGCGGCTGCGGAAGGGAGGAGAGAAGGAATAGAATTAGGTTTTGGGGGAAGACAATGTTTATATATGCGTTAGGATCTTTAGAAATGGGTTATTGGACCGTGTGTGTTTATGGGCCATCAGCATTGGTTTTTGATCTCAACAATCCTGTGAAAAGTTCCCATTGGTGTTTATGGGCCTAACATTTCAATTTTGTTTGTAAGCACAATAGATTGTAAATATAGAAATAATGGATTGTTTCATCTATTGCCGGTTGCTCTTGGCTATGCTCGCCCAGGTGATTAACCGATCTCAGTTTATTTGCTAGCTTGTTAAAAAAAATTGATTCACATGCCTTTTTCTTCATGTATATTTTTGTTAGAGTAGAAAATAGTTAGTTCTATTATAAAGATAATTAGTTTTCATAATTGATATGTGAACTCTAAAATATAAACTAATTTTTAATCTCCTTTTGTGTCCATCGTATGTCATTGAAAGGTTCATCCTCAAACAACAACACATTATAACTTTTGATACGGTATTGATAGATAGAGTTATCACGTCTCATTTATGTAGAGGAGGCGTGTGGGAGGTGGGGATAACAAGGTAACATAGGAAGGCAAGGTCGGCACTAATGATGTTGGGCGAGGTTGGGATAGTGCGTGAACGATTGTGAGGCTGGGGAAGGTGCCGAGGTGGCGGGGATGATAGCATGACAGGGTGGATGACAGCAAGGCTTGGGAGATGGCGAGCGAGGTCAGGGTGGCGCGACGCGTGATGGGAATGATGTCACAACCGAGCAGACAGCAATAAGGTTGGGGAGGAATGGACAACGATAGGCGGGGTAAGATATGCAACATGACAAGAATAATAATGTGCTCGGGAAGACGAAGCCAAGCATATGACAGCGAGCCCGGGGGGTAGATGATAGTGAGGTTGGGGGAGGCGAGGACGACGACGGGCAAAGTTAGGGTGGCACCGCCAGGACGAGGATGACAACAAGGTCAGAGAGGCGTGGGGTGGTGGGAATGACATTATGGTGGAGGATGGTGTCACGAGTACGACAGATTGCAAGCAAGCAATGTTTTCTCCGACAACAAGTGTTGTTTAGATGGTGTGGGAATGATAGGAACGATGGCGAGACATAACCAAATGGCACCTAGGTTAGTTGGGGGAGCCGCGAACGAGTGCGAGCAAGGTAAGGGTGGCATGGGCGCAAGAGTAATAACAACAACGCGATCAGGGACGGTGAGGCATAGATAACGATGCACAAACGACAGAGATGTTGGAGAGGTGCGGATGATGATGGGAGAGATTAGTGTCGCGCGGGCACAGCGGCGAGGCTGAGGAGGCATCAGGCGGTGATGATGGTGGTGCAGTATCATGAGCAAGGCAGATCACATGTGAGCAATGTTTTACCGTTGCAACGCACGGGCATTGTTGCTAGTTTTGTAAAACTTGAGACAGGTAAATTCGTAAAATAAAGTGTAAAAATAAAAAAATCCCGGATGAAGCAGTCCGCAGATCGGCCTTAATCGCCTTTTCACCATGGGCCGCGGTAGCCCTATTGCGATCCAGTCGGCCTTCTTCGTTCTTGAACGACAGACAACATGGCCCCGCCCGGGCGGGCCTCGTTTTATTTTTATAGGCCGCCTGACGCCCTAACCCCCAACCAAGGAGGACAAAGCTGGGCCGAGTTGGATGTACGTATCGTCTACGTTTTTCTTCGGAACATATTCAGAGTTTCAGACAGACCTCAGGCAGGTTTCCGTGGGGGATCGGAATCGAATCTCGAGTGTGTGTTCACAAGAAAAGCTACAAACTGATGGTGTGCCCACATCTTTTCTGTCCCAAGGCGTACAAGCGAACAACCCGCCATCCCGTATGTATCATCCAATGATGTGATGCACCATGCACGACATTTTGACTCGGAAGCTCTATTAGTGAAGACCTTTCGGACTGATCCATCGAACGGGCGGTCGAGGATCGCGGCGCGCGCACGAGTGGCCTGCCTCCGCGGTTGCACGACGCCATTTTCTGACGCGGCAACCACTTGGCGTTGTTCCCTGTTGTCGCGCTGCGTGCGAGCCGCCTACGGTTAGTGTTGTTTGGTAAAAAGGCCCTAGCTAGCTAGCGCGCGTTGTCGATCAACTAGTAGTTGTGTTTTGTGGCGACTGATGAGGCTTCGCCAGCCGTCTGCTAGATCAGGTCTACTTTTCTTGTTTTCTACGTATACGTGGAGTGTACAGACTTTGAGAGCCTGCTGATTCGAGCGCAAGCGGCTCTTCCTCGATACCTTCTGTCTGTTAATTGGTCACCTAGATTCTAGTGTAGGTGTCTCCTGCTGTACTGTATCTGCATGGTCATCCTCTGCTGTACTACCTCCAGTACGCGAGGATAGTGACATTATTGGTGCAAGCGCCGCCAGAAATCAATTCCACGCATATACACGTATGCTAGGGCTATACTACCACTAGTGTGTGCGTGGCTGTGCACACGCTTTTTTTTTTGGAAACTTTGCACAACTGCTTCGAAATGCCAAGATCTGGGCCTACGGATAAGAAGCAGCGTATTCTGGCACAAATTGCAACGAAGGCCGTTGAGGACAAAAATCGTATGCTCGCCGTCGCCGTGGGGTCCGGCCGGGGAGATAGCAGCTCGCCAGTTTTATAGGAGGACACCCGATCGGCCAACAAGACCACCTAATCTTCCCCAGCTATACGACGACGAATCGTTTAATAGTGATGAACAATGCTAGCGCTTTATTTCAAAAAAAAAACAATGCTAGCGCAACCTTATCTTGTTGGCAGGGCTAGATCTGCGTGCCGTGATCCACCCCAGATCCAAGTCGCTGGGGCATTTACGCGCGCCGCGCGCGTCTCTCCCTCCTCCCGGCTCCCGCACTGTTCCGCCCGTGGCCGGCCGCTGTCCAGAACAGCCCAGACGGCTGGCCAAGCAGGCCAGAGGCCGGCGCACGCGTGATCGCGTGCCAAACCATGCGCGTGCAAAACCGCCGCCTGATCCTGATCCGGACGGCCGGTCCGGGGAGGTGCCGTGGCGGTGGGCGCGGCCTGGCCTCCTGCGTGATGCTGCGCCGCTACAAGCAACGAACCACGGGCGAGAGTAGGATGGGGACGCCTGGGCGCCTTGCGTGCCTGCCTCCCGTTGCCGAGCCCCCCGCCGAGATGCGATCTGGCTGACGACGATCTCCCTCGCCCGCCGCGCGGCACGCAGATTGCCCGCGTCAATCGCGCGTGCGTGACCGACCGCCGGTTCCCTGCTCCTCGCTTTTTCTTCCGTCGCGTGATCGATGGTTCCGTGCCTGTCACGCGAGCGGAGGGTGGCGGCGCGCGGGCGCGGTGAGCTGAGCTCGCTTGCCTCGCTCGCTGTCCAGAGAAGCCGGCGCTGCACGCCACACGCCGCCGGCCTACTAGTCGAGTTGTGGTGGCCACGGGACCTCGGCGTGACGGGCGGGAGAAAAAGGCGTCCGGTTCAGCGAGCAGCGTGATTAGAGAAATGGACTTCCGTGCAAGGAATCGACCGGCAGGGCTCCTTTTCTTCCGCGAACACTTCTTCTCAAGCAGTTGGGGCGTACGAAGTGCAGAAGCGCGAGATATTTTTCTTTGAGCAGGCAAATGCAAGGTATTTTTGTGCTCGCGGAACAGGCTTTGTCGAACGGAAATACGCGCGGGCGGGATTGCACTGGTAGTAGAGCTGGTAAGCGTAAATCTGGTGTGCTGGCCAGGTCAACAATTCCCGCTAGCGCTAGTGGTCACCACGTCCTTTCAGTTAGTTCGGTCTGCCTGCGCTACGAGCGGTCATAAAGGGCCAACAGAACCCGCTCAGGAAAAAAAGAAGGGAAAGGATGAACTAGGGGTGGGCGTTCGGGTTACCCGATTAGTTCGGGTCGGGTAATTCTGGTTTTGAGAAATTCGGGTAATGAGAATCATTACCCGATATCAGCTCCAGAAAAACACTACCCGCAAATTCGGGTACCCGCAAAAATCGGGTTCGGGTTCGGGTTACCCAATTTACCCGAAATCTATAATCAAAGTATATAGTCAAACACACATAATTTTGCATAGACTATTAGTTTGTGTTAACTTTCAATTACAAGTGGAGAAGAATAATATATTATAGTTACTCATTCAAATTAAAAGAATTATATCTAATAAAGTGACAATTTAAAGTATTCAACTAACAACATGTGAATAAATACAAAGAGAAAGGCAAATTTCGGGTAGTTCGGGTAGTTTGGGTACCTGAGTGTATTACCCGAATTACCCAAACTAATTTCGGGTAATGAAAATTACTATCCGAACATGGGATCAGGTACCTCGGGTTCGGGTAATTCGGGTTCGGGTTCGGGTAATTCGGGTACGGGTAATGGGTATGGGGTATTTTGCCCAGGCCTAGGATGAACAGAACGCATGCTCGTACAAAGCCACAAAGTAATGGGAACGCGTCCAGATCCTGGAGAGCCTCGAGTGCTCGACTGTGAAGGCGGTCCGATGCATAATGCATTTTTGGTGGCAGTGGTTCAGGCCAACAGAAGTACAGAACCATGAGGGTTTGGTTTCATTTCACCAGCTGGCATCGTCTTTCCGTAAAAGGGCACCTGTGCGGGAGATCCGGTTTCTGTAAATGGTAAAAGTTGGTCAGTTCGACAGGGTTTCAGAGGTTCGGGGTACCCGACGCGGGGGGTGAACGTACGTGAACCTGATGACGCACTTCAACTGGCCTGGGCAACAAACAGACTGGCTGCACTTCTGATGAATCATGAATGGTGAGGTGCTGATGATGACGCGCTACCGCCTTTCTCTCAGAAAAAAAAGAAAGGCATCGAGAAGCAAGCGCAAGCAAACATCCAACATGGCTGGATGGCTCGGTCAAAGGCATCCTTGGGCAGCCAGATTCTTTTTTTTTTTAACTAAAGGGCAGGAGCACTGCCATGTCATATAAGAAGGAGAAGAATGCAGTCTGTTACAAGGTTGTGATTACAAATAAAGGATGAGCACACAGAACACACAGCGATGCTAATCATCGTAAAAAAACTAGACACCAGCCGGGGCCGTCAAAGCAATTACCCTCATCTGCATCTCTTGTTTAATCAAGTAGAACACCGACGTTGCTGTCATGTAGATACCATCAAAGATTCTTCTATTTCTTTCCTTCCACAGATTCCAAACGGTGTACATTTGGTATGCTGCAATTAGACGCTTCTGTTGTTGCGGCCTTGCATGAACTGAAGCATTCCACCAACCTTCCAAAGAGTCAGTCAAAGTTGGCGGCTGAAAGAACCCCCCTGCCCAGGTAGTTACCAAATGCCATACCTCCCTTGCGAACACACAGTGAAGACATAAATGAACGGCCGTCTCAAGAGCTTGATCACACAAAATGCACCTAGGGTCACAAGGCCAATTCCTAGCAATCAACTTGTCTGCAGTCAGCACTTTGCTCTGAAGAATCAACCACATGAAAAATTTATGTTTCCCTTCAGCTTGAGCAGCCCAGACAGCCTTGGCATTAAAACTGGAGTAGGAACCCTGGAATTGGATTCTGTAGGCGGATTTGGGAGAGTAAGATCTGTTAGCTGTCCACCTCCATATAATAGAGTCAGGAGCATTTGACAGAGCCACACCCGGGGATTCAAAGCTACAAGTACCACTAGTAGTTCGGATCGGCACCCACTTGGGTGCCTGTCAGTGCCTCAGTGGTGTGTGAAACGACCCGGGGATTGCGCCTTTACCCCACATGCACGCCTGCCTGCCTGCCCGCCCGACCGCCCCCGCGCTTGCTTGCTCGGCTCGGCGCTCGCCGAATGGAAAGCAACAGCGAAGCGATAGATCCCGACCGGCCTTTTATTCATCGCAAGTCTTGTGTTTTGTTTAGCTGCTGCCGCCTGATCCACCACGCCCAGGATTAAACTACTGTAGTTGGATTGGATCGCCGTGGAAGTGAGCGCGGCGCGGTTGCAGGTGGGGAATATCGCCCGTGCCCGCCGCCCCTGCGTGCAGCGATCTCGATGCGATCCGGGGGGAGTCCATGTCGCTGTCAGCCGGAATTCTCCTGCGCCTGTTCCGTTCCGCGGACTCAGCCCGGCCGCCCGGGTCGTCGCGGGAGGGCGCGGGCGCGAGCGAGGCGGTGACGGTGACGCGGCGGGCGCGGGTGGTCCGTTGGTCCCTCGCCCGGTCGCCCCCGAGTTCCCTGGGTGCGGGGTGAGGGCGAGCTAGAGCCTAGAGGGCGACGCCGAACGGGGACGAAGCCACTTTTGAGTTTTGCCCAGCCCCGGTCCCGAGCCCGCGCGGCCGCGTGCGCGCCGTCGCTTTCGGTGGCGCGGCTCGGTTCGCGTCTCGCGGGCCAGTGGGTGTGGTGGGCGCGCTCGCTGCGCTGCCCACCTCCCCTTCGTCCGTGGCGTCGCGTGGCCACTGTCCGTCGCGGACTAGGGGGTGTTGTTTTGTTCGTTTGACCCAGCGCGCGCGCTGGGGGTGTTGTTGGTTTCGGGCCGTCGAGGTCACCGTCAGCCTCAGTCACGCCCGCGGGCGTGCGTTTCTGCTGGAAACCAGCCGGAAAACGGTGGAAATCCGGAGGAAGTCGCGGCGCGGCGAGGCGAGTGGTGGTGGCGGCGGCGCCGGATGCCCGGATCCGCTCGTCTCTTCTTGCTGGCGAATGGTTCGGTCAGACCTGGTGGGTATTCTGCCTCTCTCTCTCTCTCCCGACGGCGAACGAACGGCGTTGCCTTTTTTTTTTACTGACCGTTTGTTAGTTGTTACGGTACGCCGGTACGGTGAAATATTCCTCCCTACCTCTTCAAAGGTTGTTACGGTACGGTGATGTGCCGGACCCACACCCGCGTGTGAACTACCGGTCGTGGGAGAGAGATGCCACGGCGTCGTAGTCAATCCGCCAAGACACCAGCGCGACGGCCAAGTGTTCATACGTAATAAGGTGTATAAACGTAGTGTCCCTTTCATGTACGTGCACAAAAATCGCAACGGGAAGGAGAAGCGTCCAGTTCATGTACGGTCTACGATTTCCTGCTGGCGACAGGCAGGTCTTGTTCTATCTAAGCTAGGATCGGTATCAATGACACATACACTACGTACTACTACACTTCCAAGCTAGTAACGAGTTATCAACATATCATTAATTGCTTTACCTCTTATAGCCTTTATGCTCGATACATGTGACTCACGAGGGGCACCTTGTTTTGCAGTGCTTGTGCTTAAATGACTTATATTTTAAAGTTTTTTTCCAAGAGTGGTATAGCTTTTCAAATTATGTAGATGGATCATAACATCCTGACCAATTAAGCCATAACCGGTATTACCGCAATTTTTCTCCTTGGCAGTTGAAACTTGAGATGACTCTCAAACTCAGAGCACAGTCACTTTACCAACCATACAATCAGCAAACAATCAAGTTCACGCGACGCTACTTGCTAAGGTTGCCAATTATTACAAAGGAAATACAGTTTTAAATGCATTTATTAGTTTTCTGATGATATATCTTTTCTTTTGAGATTAACAAGGTAGCATTACATTCATAAAAGCGATGTGCTATTGTTGTAAAAAAAGCGGTGTGTTAGGTTGGAAGTCAGGGTTAACCCATACGATGGTTATGCCTTGATTTTATTTTTGATTCACGGAGCAACTAAAAATATAGTCCCAATGTATATATGTATTGGCACTTTGGATAGATTTCAATTCATTCAATTTGATTTTTGTTTTGATTCACAAGGTGACTCTTCTTGGAAGAGGAAGCCAGTGTAAAACTTTTTACAATGCTATCTAAAAAGATCCACTAATATGTTTTGTTGAAAAGGAAAACATAAAAACAATAAATATGTTACGAAAAATATATCCACATTTCAATTACAGATCGGAAAGCCTATATTGAATACTTTAGACCCAAATCGTGTGAAGCAGATAAAAATATCTAACATGTTGTTGAATACTAGTTCAAACAAATCCTAAACATACACTTTGATGATGCATGTATATAGCAACATTCAAAATCCCTATCCCAATGATTGAATAGACGAGAGAAATGAACGGAAGCATGCATATAGAATTATGAATTCGTCATCGTCGACTTTAGGTCAGAAGCGGTTCTTATGTTGCATACCCCCTTCGTTCCAAAATATAGGCCGTTTTGGCTTTTCCAGATGCGTATATATTATTGTGCACTTAGATATACCTGTGTCTAGATGCATAATGATATCTATGCATATAGAAAAGCTAAAAACGATTTGAAACAGAGGGAATATAAAACATATTGTTTGTACACCCTACACGTTGTAAGTGCCATGAGAAGAAAAGCAAAGTGGAACTATTCGATCTGCAAGGTAAGTTTAGTTAGGGAGGAGAGCCTTGGTAGGAATTGAAGACTTCAGGGCGATAATACTCTACTATACTATTCATTAGATGTGAACCAAAGGTCGAAAAATAACATATGCGCAATGTACACTTACTTTTGGCGCACCTTTTGGTTCACGAATGCATTGCCTACTTGAGTGGGTGGCCTTATATTAGTTGTGATTTGGGGTTGTTAGATTCGAATGGAACGAATAAGAAGGTCAACTCTAGCTAGTCTCCAAGGTTTAATCAATATAATACTCGTTACTAAAATTAAATCTTTTGGATGACC
Source organism: Cenchrus americanus (assembly GCA_947561735.1). Classification (NCBI taxonomy): domain Eukaryota; kingdom Viridiplantae; phylum Streptophyta; class Magnoliopsida; order Poales; family Poaceae; genus Cenchrus; species Cenchrus americanus. Next base: position 61,868,402 of record OX387245.1, on the reverse strand, counting down.
ATGAGACAATAGGTCAACGTAGTAATCTACCTACCGATATCATGCACGCAACTCCTCCCTCCTACAAAAACATAAAACCTGGAAACTATACACTAAATGGACGCCAAGAGTAGAATTATGTGCAAAAGCGGTCTCATAAGCGAGTTACCTCTAGCTATTTTCCGAAAAATACAATCTCTGGACGCTTAAAACAGCCGATACAAAAACTGAAAAACGTCGAGTGCTGTCATCTCCCTCTCACGATGTTCTCTCATCAAACCAAGCGTACCGCCACTTTTTCAAGGGGCTGCTGAACCGATAAAAAGGAGTGTGTGAGAGAGAAAAGGCATGCGCTTCTAGAAGCACTTGACCCCCAGCACGGTCACGCATCAAAAAGATTTTTATCTCCTGGCCACGCCAGGCCTGCACATATTATCTCACGACGACGTCACAGGAGCCCCCGTGACGCCCGGCCGGCTGGAGCCTGTCGGTGGGTTTGGCTCGTGCGCTGCCGTATCCAAACCCAACCACTGTTCGGCCGCACCACGTCGCCGCGGGGGCCCCGCGCGGACCCGAACGCTGCTACCCGGGCGCGCAACGATCTGGGCGGGGGCGGGCTCCTACTACCTAGGCAAGTGACAGTAGGAGGAGGTGGAGGAGTATAGCAGCCGTATTGTTGAGGTGGAATCCGGCGGCCACAGGCCAGTTTCTAGTAGGCCGTATAAATCCAGATCCCCCGGCCAGAGAGGGTTAAAATCGCGTCCCAAAAACCTCTTCCTCCGAAAGGGAACACAACACAACAAACAGGAGGAGGAGGTAGAGACAGATCCACGCCTCGCCTCGCCCCCACCTCCTCGCCGATCGGGGTCCAGATCGCCCTCGCTGCGGAGGCGGCCGAGGGGAGGAGCAGCCTCCCGGATCCGCCTCGCCGTCAGCCGTAAGTGTCTGCCTCCTCGTGCCTCGATCTCTCCCTACCCTACTACCTCTCTCTCTGCGTGTGCATCTCTCCGGGAGCTGTTGGTTTTGTGTGCTGTTTGTTTGTTTTGTTTGAGGTGGTGGCTGGTGCAGCGTGATCTCTGATCCAAGATCTCTCCGGGAGTGGTATGGCTTCGTGACGTCTGACGAGCTGGGTGTGGCGTGTGGTTTTGTTCGTGCAGGATCGGGGCGTGATCCGCGAGGGGGGTGGAGGGGCAGCAATGACGGCCGAGGGGACGGCGTGCAACGGCGCCGGCGAGGCGCCCAAGGCGGAATTCTCGCCGGAGAAGGCGGCGGTTGCCGCCGCGCCGCAGGAGGACAGGGCCGCCGGGGAGCGCGAGGGCGAGGACGTCGGCGGGCCGTTCGTGATCGTGAACGGCAGCGACTCCGACGGCCACTCCGACCGCGGCTCAGATCTGCGCAAGGGGCTCGACTACGACTCGCCCTCCGACGTCGACGACGTGCCCGCCTCCAATGCGGCTCCCGACGCCGCCGCCGCCGGCGGCGGGGAAGCGAACTCTCCGGCTCCGGCTCCGGCGCTGGGTGCCTCGTCGGCGGACGGGGGTGATCGTGCTGCTGGCGGCTCTGAGGGTGGCGCGGATGAGGGCGAAGGCGAGCCAAGTTCCGATTTTGTCGCTCAAGTGCCGCAAGTGCCGCAGCAGGAGGCTGCCGTCGAAGAGCACCGTGAGGCAGCAGCTCCGGAGCCTGTTGGGAGCGACCCTGCCGTCGCTGGTGCTGATTCTGAGGTACCTGCTGTGGATTCTGAGGTCGAAGGCAAGGGGGATACAGTAGATGAAATTGCTGCTCCTGATGTTGCTGAATCAGCAGTCCACGAGGCAGCTACCGAAGAGCAGGATGGAGAGGATGCTGCTGCGGAGTCCTGTGGGCATGATGATGCCGCGGCATCTGATGGAGCAGATAGCAAAGAAGAACAGAGTGCCGCCGATGCCCCTGAGCCAGGAGGAACTACTTTAGTAGAAAATGGGCATCTTTGCGGCGATGTGAGTGCTGCTTCATTGGAAGCAACTGAGCCTGAGAGTCAAGAGGATATTGTTGTGGAGTCCCTCAGGCATGAAGAGGACTCAATATCTGCCAAGTCTGGTTCCACTGCCATTGAGTTGGAGGCTACTGCGGAGGATAGCAAAGAAGAACAGAGTGCTGCTGATGTTGAGCAGCCGGTAGAGGAGGGTACGGATGGTGCAAGTGCTTTGATGGCTAGTGGTCATGTCTGTGCTGACACAACGGTTGATCCAATCGAAGCTTCAACTGAGCCTAACAATCACGTTAATGAGAGCAAACTGGAACAGAATGCCACTGAAATCGCAGAATCGGTCAAGGAGGATTCTGCCTGTGAGGATGGCATAGATGCATCAGCCACAACTCCTGATTCTTGTATAGTTGCTTCTGAGTCCCCGGTTCATGCCATTGAGACAGAAGGGCAAGAAACTGATCAGCCTGAGGAGGGAGCTCCAACAACTGAGCCTGAAGTATTAGAAGGACCGCTGGAAGCATCTGACAGAAATTGCGCAGGTAGTGTTGAGGAAGTCACAGTAGAGGAAATCGATGCAGGTGGTCGTAGCTGTACAGAAGGCAGTGCTGATGCTTCTGGGGAGCCAGAAGCCATGGCCAAGCAAGTAGAAGATGAAGTCACATGTGGTATTCTTCAATTAGAAGAGAAATTGGGCAAGGATGGTGTAGACGTTTCGTGTGATGATTGCGTGCCTGTTGTTGCTTCCTCTAATGAGGAAGTAGAGCTTCCTGTGGAGAAAGGAACAAATGAAGCTGTTCCTGATGTCTGCGAGCCAGAGGAACTAACTGAGAATACAAGCCGAGAGACCATGGGGGGTGATGGATTGGTCAAGGATGAAGTTTCTATTTGCATGCTTCATTCTCCAGATCCTTCTATCAAATCAAATCTGCAACACAAAGTCCAGGCGGAAGTTGACACCACAGCAGAGTCAGATTTGAAAGCAGAGTCAGATTTGAAAGAAGTTGATGTGGTGCAAGCGAAAACAGCAGCTTGCGAAGTTGAGGAGATGGAGCCAAAAGATGACGCAGATCTAGATCCTTCCTTATCTCTGCAGAATTGTGAACCTGCGACGGAAACAGTAGAGTATGTGAAGATTGAAGCACCAGGTACTGAAACTGAGAATGATGTAGCAGAAGTAGAATCAAAGGAAGACGTTGAGAGGAAGGCTGTTGACACTGTCCCATTACAAGAAGCTGCAGCTTCTGCAGCCTCCAATCTCCACATCGAGCCAAGGTCCATTGATTTGGTTGTCAGTGATGGCATCAATCATTCCAGCCCTTCTACTGAGTTGAAATCTTGTGACCATGTATCCATTGAAGAAAGCATATCCCGAGAAATGTCAAAGACCACAGTTGAGCAAGTTTTATGTGATGCTTCTTTAGGAAATGAAACTATGGTGGTCAATGAAGCTGAAACCACTCCTGAAACAGAAAATGGATCTCAAGAAAAAACTATTGATGCATCTGCTACGGCTGATGAGTATTCCACTCGGACTGGAAATGAAGATGAAGTTTCCTCGCCAATTAACAAAGTTGATGAGACATGCAATGGTACCTGTCCTGAAAATGTAGACGTGCTTACTAAATCTTGCGATGAGGTTGAAACCAAATGCTTGGAAGGTATGCAACCATTTTTAAATTTATCATTCTTTGTAACATTAACCACTTTATGAGTCAATTGCTTACTATTATAATCATGTATTACAACATCAGAGCCTTCGTCTATTGGCACGGTTGATCTAGCAGAACACAATGGTGATCATGAACATGCCCCTGGCAGTCATGCAGAGGTCATCGGGCCACAGAAGGTCTTTATGTTAAAAATTCCAAGATTTGCAGGTGAAGATCTCTGGGCTAAGACACAGGCTGCACAGGCTCACTTAGATCAACTGACCCAGGAGAGAGATGCTATTAATCGTCGTAAGCAAAAGCAAAAGGTAATAATCTTCCTAAGTATTTGAAAAAAACAAGCCTCTTAATGTGCATCTTCTTTTCTTTTCTTCCTACCCTGGTTCTTATTTTGAACAAATATATATTGCAGGCTGTATGTGATCAATACAGGGAACAGCTGGAGGCAGCACGGCGCGAAGAGAGGGAAGCTAGGGCTGCACATGGAGATAAGAAGAATGATTTAAATAGTCTACGGTCAGTAATAGGGAAAATGAACCAAGCAAATTCAATTGAAGAAATTGATGAGCTGGTAATAATTCTAACTTTGTTACCCTCCTTTTAATATTGCTAATGATATTTAGATCTTAACTCTGTCTTCTTTTGATGTTTTAGATTGTGACGAAAGAGAGGACAATGCAACATGAGACCATTTCTTTGAAAGCTGAAAAGGCTTTACTTAAAGAGATTAATGACCTAAAAGCCCAACGAAAGCAATTGTCCTCCAATATAGGCTCAAAGGCTGAAATCAACGAGGCATTTGACCAAAAAGATCATATTCATGAGCGGCATAAGGTATTGAAAGCAGCACATCATAATTGTCCTCTTAGTGTCATTTCATCATTTTACGTATTGACTGGTTTTTTATATTCTTCTAGGCGTTAAAGAAGGATTCAGATGTTTTATTCACCAACTTGAAATCCCTAGAGGAGAACACAAAAAAGATTCTTAAATCCTTTGAAGATGAAAGAACAGCTCTCAAAAAATTAAATGAGGAATACCGAGCTGCAAATGAATTACGTCAAAAGGCCTACAGTGAGTGGTCTGATCTTAAAGCAGAGCCTTTTAAGAAGGTAAGTCTTTACTCATTTCACTTCCTGTGCATTTGGTTGCTGCAACGTGTTAGATAAGGGAGTGGTGAATTAGAGCTTTAAACAACCCACAAATTCGAACTGTACGACATGGTTAAATAAAATAGTGTATTGAATAGAGGATTAGTTGAGAAGATGGTTCCATGGGACTGAAAGATTGACTGTCTATTAGGAATAGCAATAGCCTTTCGATTTGACCAAGCCATCACTCATCCGTGAGACTGTGGTGCCCGTTTGCTATCCCGTGTGCACATGACATGCTCATTTTACCTGAATTCAATTCCTGAGCACTGGAAACAGGCAATTTCTTTTTGATACACTGCTCTGCTCCTTCCTCTTAGGTGCAGGGGAGGGGTTCCCCTTCCCAGCAAACAGAAGTACGAACACACTTATACACACATGCAACTTTTTTAAAGGGAAGCATGAGATCTAGTTTTAAAGGTGGCTTATTAGTTTTATATAAGCTGAATATGTTCCTTCGCATTTGTTTTGGATTGCAGAACAAGTATTTCTTCACGTACAGGGATGAGCGGAAGATTGCAGAGAATTTCAAATTTTCTGGTGATATGAATAAACTTCAGTCGTACTGTAAAGACCAGGTAAATTACACATCATGTCTTTAATATGGCCGCACTTGTGCATTCCAACTATATTAGCACTTATAACCTGGTTTTGATATTCTGTTTAGTAAGCTGGTTAGATATTACCTGTGCTTTTTGCTAATTATTAAGCAGTACAGGCTCATTCTGTTAATGTTTGTGTGTATATTGCAGTACTACAGCTAAGTGTTGTATTCTAGTCCTGCCTTCTTATAAGCACCAGATTATGGGGCCTCGAGCATTCTCATTTGCTAGTTGTTAAAACTTTGACCCTCCTTGCACATCAGCAGTTCAGCACTAAAATCCAATGGACATCTTGCCTCTACGATTTGTGGTACTGACATTTTTTTTTCTTTTTTAGATCGAGAGAGTTATGGAGATGTGGAATGAAAATGAGGACTTCCGTAAACAGTATGTTGAAGCAAACAAGTTTAGTACACTAAGGAGATTAGGAACCCTTGATGGACGAAAGCTTGGTCCTGATGAAGATCCTCCAGTCATTCCAAGCAGAAGACCAACAAATGCATCTCCATTGACTGCCTCAAGCCCGGATGTGCCGACTCTAACTTCAGTACCAGCACCTGTATTGGCTGCTCCAGCTTCCGTCCCTGCCAAAGAGGAGTCCTTTCCAGTTTTGCCATCTCCCCAGATCAGTAAGCGCGCCAAATCAAAAGCATCTGGTAGCTCTGCCCAGAATGAGAACAATGCTGTTTCAGCATCAGAGGCAGAAGATGTTAAACAAACTGAAAAGGAGAAGGCTCGTCTTGTGGAGGAACAATTGGAGTTGGCAAGAAAGGCAGAGGAGTTGGCCCGTAAGGAGGAAGAACTAAGAAAAGAGAGGGCTGCAGCTGAAAAGGAGCGGCTCCGGTTGGAGCAGAAGGCCAAGGCTAAGGAGGCTGAGGAGCGGAAGAGGCGTAAAGCAGAGAAGGAGAAGGAAAGAGCTGAATTTAAAGCACGGAAGGAAGCTGAGGAGAGGGAGAAGGTACAATATGTTCTGCATTTTTCTTGCGTTGACATTTGAGTTAATTATTATACTTAATACAATGGAACTGTCTGCACATCAAGTTTCTAAGCCACTTTTATTTTCCAAACATCTGCAGAAAAAATCAAAGAAAGATAAGAAGAAAGGCCCAACGGCAGCAGACTCTAGCGCTGTTGGTGACAGCAATGCTGCAGCATTGGCTACAGCGGATACTGACAGCAACACTTCAGACAACTCAAGGGAAGTCGAGGTCCCTCAGTCGACCGCCACCAAGAGGCTTTCTAGACCAGCAGCTGCCATTAAGCAGCTGAACAGGGTGCAGCCCATGCCAGCACCCCTGCGTAACAGGGGCAGGAGGAAAATGCGGCAGTACATCCTGATCGCCGCAGCAGTCCTGTCGGTGCTGGCGCTGTTCGTGGCTGGCAACTACATTCCCAGGTTGAAGTCGCTTCACCAGTAAAGAGTTTATCGGCACTCCCTATTGGATGATCCATAGGGACGAGGAGAGATGGTTTCTTGATGACGGCGATTCTGCCGCGGCGAATGAGGCCTACCTTAGATATGATTATGCTTCTTCGATTTCCGACTGCTTCGGTTGATTTGTATTTATTTTGCCTTATATAATATATAGGTTGTGAAAGTTGGTGGGTGCATTGTGTTAAAGAAGTTATCGGATGGTGGTGAAATATTCGTTAGAACATGGTAATAATAACTATAGATTCTTTTTTGTACATATTACCTCTCTTGTGGTAGCCCTGGACCCCTGGTGTGTACCAAACCGAGCCGCTGGTGTTTTGTCATCTGGCGTTGCTGCTGCTATCGTTCTCGTGCTCTGGTTCACTCTGTTGGAAAGGGGGCTGCATGCGTGTATATCTTCTGCAGCTGTGACTTGTAGTTGCATTCTGCTCAACAAGGCAAAGTTGTAGTCCCCGACTCCAACGAGGTTGGCACGGTATCAAAATGGTTCTTGTGTAGTTAAGCATCAGTAAATTAGTTGATAAAAAGCTCTTCATCCCTGGATGTTTGCGATTAAAGTAAAACCAAATTAATCAACGGCAAATTACTTGATCAAATACTTTAACCCAAATCTTTGCAGCTGCAATTTTAGTTCGATGGCTCTAACAGTAGAGGCAACCAAACAAAATCCATGTATCATGTCCAGCCAACCTTCTAAATATCCCGGATGTCTCAATTCAGGCGAATTATGCATGTTCAACTTGGTACTCCCTCTATCCCTAAATATAAACATTTGTTGACTTTTTTATCACGTTTGATCACTCGTCTTATTCAAAAGATTTATGAAAATATTATTTATTTTGTTATGACATGTTTTATCATCGTATATATATTTTAAGTGCATCGTAATTATTTTTACATTTTCACAAATTTTTTGAATAAGACGAATGATCAAACATGCATAACAGAAATCGAAGAATGCTTATATTTAGGGACGGAGAGAGCACAAGATTACAAGCAAGTAAACGCACATGCGCACCGATATACTATTATACAGTGCTGAAGCCTGTTGTATATACATACTAGTATACTACTATATTGAGTAGTATATGTCGTGGTACGGACTTGTACGGGGCGAACAACACGAAGAGGATGACACGCACGCGCGTAGGCAAATTTCCGATTCATCTGAAGCTCCTCCTGCTCCTCCCGATGTTCTCGACGAAGGCCTCGCCGATCCCCTCCCCGATCCCCTCAATGAGGCCCCCGATGACCCCGAACAGCGCGTTCACGGTGACCCTGGCGGCGGCGGCGAGCGCGCTCCGCTTCTCCGGCGGCACGATGCCGTGCGCGTACAGCCCGTTCACCATGTCCTTGGCGCACCGGGCGTGGAGGCAGTACCCGCACGGCAGGCACTGGTAAACGAGGTGGTGCCCCGCCGACGCCGACACGTGCCGCCTCGTCGTCGTCGCCCGCCTGCACACCTGGCACACGAAGCTCGTCTCCTCGCCGTCCCGCGCCGCCGGGGCCAGCGCCAGCGGGTGCTCGTGCGCCGCCGGCAGCTCCATCCGCGCCGACATCGCCGCGCAGCACGGGTGCATGTCGAACCCGCACGACGCGCACCGGAACGAGAAGCCCTTCACGGCCTTGCCGCAGATGTCGCACTTGCACCGGAGGAAACCACCTGAAAGAAACACACACAGTACAAAACCCATCAAAAGTTTCGCCGCATTCCAATCCAAAGAGCTAGCTAGCAGTGTGATTCGTGTGTACCTGCTGGCTTGGCGAAGAAGAGGAGGTGCGGGTGCTTGGGGTGGAAGGGGTGGTCGTGGAGCGACGGCGGCGCCAGGGCGCAGAACTCGTGGAGCTGGAAGCCGCAGGTCTGGCACATGAACCGCTTCCCGGCGCCGTACTCCTTGCACCCCATGCACATGAACAGGTAGGGGAAGTCGAACCGGGCCAGCCGGTGCTCCGGGTGGCTGAAGTGCACGATCTCGCCGTCGTCCTCCACCTCGGGCTCGCTCGTCTCGGGGACATCTTCGGACGACGGCACCCTGCCGCTGAGCCGCCTCGTGTTCGTCGACACGCACCTGCTGCTGCTCATGTTGCTTGCCCTCCCTGCCTCTCTCTAGCCTCTGATCGTTACCGCCATTGCCGAGGCGCGCTAGAATTACGTGAAGTTATATACGGAAAGATTGGTCAGGAAGATGTCGCTAGCTAGATAGCTGATGGGCGCACAGAAACTGGTGGTCTGATCTTACAGCTATGACTGTGCACGCTGCAGCCTTTTTTACACCCCGTGGTAAAGCTAGGTTTGGATGCTTGTGTGACGGACAAGTCTGGTCTCCTATGCGGAAGTAACCGCTCCAGAAATCTTTCGCCACCTCCTCTGCAGCATCTAATTCCTGATAGGTTCAGAACCCATGTCAAGCTAGGTCGAACAATTCCCACTTTTAGAAACATGTGACTTTCTTTTTTTCCTACATTGCCCGAATTTCGTTACAAGAAGCAACGAAATTACAAAGGGCATGAATGGATCCAAGGTGTTAGTGTTAGTGGTAGAGCTAGTTTTTAACCCCTCTAATTAACACCTAACAAACTAACACCTTGGATGAATGGATCCCTGTGTTAGTTTGCATTTAATGCTACTTTTATAATCATTTGAGGATCTAAAATTGTGGTTTGGGCTGCATAGGGACTCTGTTGACCTCCATGTGGCCATGCCCAAATTGAAGAAGCTCAAGGGAAAAAATATTTCCATTCACGCTCAATGTCTCAAAAAAAAAATCCATCACACAAATGTCCCAAACGAATATGTCCCCTGCCGCGACCGACGAGTTGGTCGTCGTCGCCGTCACCCTGGAGAAAGGCTCCATATTCACCAAGATGAGGAAACTCGTTTGCCGCCTGGGAATTGAGGTCAAATTCCTCTCCGGCGCGCAAGGGGGCGCTGCCGCCGTGACCGCTCGCAGTGCCCGCCCACGTGTTGCCAGCGGCGGACTCCTGGGAGAAGAAATCGTAGCCTTCTCCGTCCATCTTCCACGGAAGCCGTCGGGGGCGCTTGAGGATGGGGGAGGGCGGGCGGCGCTTGAGGATGGGGGAGGTTGCGCGGGTGGAAGCGGCGGTGCTGCTGGAGATGATTGGAGATGCGGCGGCACACCGGTGGATGGGGATGCGGCGGCACCGGGGAGGGGAGGCGGCGGCGCCGCGCATGGGGGGAGGGCGGGGCGGCGCCGGAGTATTGGGGGGCGGTGCGTGGGAGGCGACTGCGCTGGAGGATTGGGGGGAGGTGCCGCAGGGAGAGCGTGGGAGGCGGCGCGGGAGCCCCTCGCCGGCGGCGGCACGGGTGGAAGGCCCCGCTGCGGGCCTGCGGCGACGCCCCGCTGCGGGCTTTCGATGCGGGAGGATGGGGGGCGACGGGCGACCCTGCGAGAGGATAGGGTTGGAGGAGTTGGATCGGCTGTGGAGATGGGGAGAGAGAAAAAATAAATTTGAGTGGGGTCCACCAAAACTAACACCATTTACCACCTCTTGGAGGGGTTAGTTTTTCTAGGGGTGTTAGTCCAAACTAACACCAAACTAACACTCATGAATGGATCTTTTGTGTTAGTTTGCTTCAAACTAACACTAACACAAGGATCCATTCATGCCCAAAGATTCAATTCATATCACACAAGCAAGGAAAGAACTACAGCAGAACGACAGGCTCCAGCTGATGAGCAGCACAGAGGACTCCCAAAACCTAACATCAAAACCACTAGAGATAGCATCCGAGAAAACAACAGATTCTATTTAGATTCTACTAGAGTATTTTTAATCTTTACGGGACATGTGACTTGCATGATGCGTCTCAGCACCCTGATTGCAACTACTACTAGGTAGCTGTAGCTCCAGGCACAGGCAGGCGGGGGTGCCGGAAAAACGAATCATTACAGAACGGAAGTATAAAGCCCAAACAAATTGATAATGGGCCTTTGCACCCATACATCCTAAATCGATTACTTTCGTTTTATTCAAGATTAAATATTCTACCGATCTGTTTGTTTAGCCAGCAGCGGGCCGATTATCTACGTAAAAGTTACATGTTTGTCCTCGTAAGCTCAGCTAAGAAAGATTTAACTTTCAAATTTTGGTAAGAAAGATTTAACTTTCAAATTTGCTTCGAGAGATTAACCTGAATTGTTTTAATTAAACATTGAATTTGGTTTTGGTTGGGGCGTGCCATGCCTAGGCAATAGTGCAACACTTAGGCGACACAGGAGAACCCTAGTAGCAAGCTACCATTGTAGGTCACCCCCCCTAAAAAATAAATTTAATATCATTGTGGGTTCATAACCCACATATCAAATATTAAACTGATAAGAACAGATACTACACTTGATCTTAGCCAAAAGGCTGGCTCTTGTTTTATTTGCGCCGCGCAAGGATTGCTTCCTTCTCCTTACCATGTGGTACTAATCCTCTCGGACTTGAGGTTAACGCATTCCGGAGGGAGCCAAGGCAAAAGGACACCAGAGGATTTGGAAACGGTCCATTAAAACATGTCTAGAACCTTTTAAGCCCAGAGGCGTGCACGTTTCTGGCTTTCTGCTGGCCAGTCCGACCCAGAGAAGGAAACTGTTCCTACTTCTGCAACAGCCGGTACTTGCGCAGACTAGTACAGCAAGTGGGAGACTACCGCTGCATGGTGGCTGGATTCATTCTCTCGATCACAGATTGGGCAAATAGCACTAGTTTGTAGAGTTTCCATACCTCTTGCAAACTTGTTAGCATCTCTTGGTAATCTCCAGGCAAGCAAAGATGGGGGTGGGGGGCGGGTGCATGGTTTGGTAGGCAATCGTAGGAGCATTAAAAGCCAAGGAGGCCAATTACCCCTCGAGGCAGGAACTTGCTCTGGACTGTGAATTAACTCAAAAACCCGGTGACAGGCCAATGGGATGAGCTACTGGTGGTAACACAAACCTTTGTAGAGGAGGATGCTAAGGTGATACTGTCCCTGCCGGTCCATGTTGACATGGAGGATGTGATTGCTTGGCATTATGACAGTAGAGGGATTTTCACTGTCAGATCGGCGTATAAAGTGCCAAGAGAGCTTAAGATGCATAGAAACAGCAGGACGGCCGAATCATCAGCTCAGGGTGAGATAGCGGAGGAAACATTTTGGAAAGGCTTGTGGAAGTTTAACTGTCCAGGGAAAGCCACAGTTTTTCTGTGGGACTAGCACACAATTCAATCGTGCTTAGGATGGAATTGGAAAGAAAGGGAATGGATCTTGATACGAGGTGTGTCATGTGTGGAAGATTCAACGAGGATGATGGCCATCTGTTTTTCCAGTGTAAATATGTCAAACGAGTCTCGCAGGAACTTAACCTTGAAGAGCTTAGATGTTTACTGCAAACCAAGCAATCACCGAGGGAGATGCTGCGGTGCATACTGGGGTTGAAAGAAGATGCTCAGATGAAGGTGATCAACTTGCTATGGCAATGATGGTTGGAAAGAAATCGAGTGTGGAAGGGAGAAAGGCCAAGAATGTCGTCAGGCTTAGCGGTTGTAATAGCCAAGTTGTCTGTCGAATTTCAGACAATATGGGCAGAGAGGAACAGTGGCAACAAGGCGCATGAAGAGGTGGAGCAAGCCAGCAAGTGCAGTCTACAAATTTAACACGGATGGTTCTTTTTCACACAATTCTGGAGACTGAGGATGGGGATATGTAATTAGAGATCATGAAGGCCAAGTGATCAGAGCGGGTGCTGGCCGGTGTGCTCATCTGCTTGATGCGTTCCATTCTGAAGTCATGGCCTGCAAAGCAAGCATCAAGGCCGCTGAAGAGCTGGGAATTGCCAAGATAGTGATCGAAACAGACTCGATGCTGCTGAAGCTCGCGCTGGACTCAAATTCTTTCGCATTGGCAGCAACTGGAGGAATTATTCATGAGATCAAGAGTATGCTAAATGATTCTTTCGTGTTGTGGAACTCTAGCTTTTGTCCTAGAGAGTGTAATAGGGTGGCGCATGCTATGCCAGCGCAGAGTTGTATGTGTCCTCGTGCAACTACTCTCTGTTGGAGTACCACGCCCCGGGGTGTTGAGGACCTGATAGCTGGAGACTGTTCTAGCTCGATTGGTTAATGGAAGCTCTTTTCCATTAAAAAAAGTATCTGACGTCCATTTATTATTACAAAACACGCGAGTCCACCATTTGTAAGAAGCGAAATAAGCAAGCGTCTGGAGCGCATAACCTATTGGCAGCAAATGCCATTACACACAGACAAAATCAGAAAAAAAAAAGCCAGCAAACACACCGGGCTCTCCTTACCACACAGCAAGCTTGCAGCAGGCTGCATGCAGAGATGGGATTGAAATAAACGATCAAGAAGGAAAGGTATATAAACCAATCGAAGACATATAGGGCCAAGAATCGCCAAACCCGTTGGTACGCACGTCACATTGACGTTACTAGCAGCCTCCGTCCTCAGCTTGGTCGTCATATCCCTCTCTCTGCAGCCGGTCGGCCAGTGTCTCCATCCCCATGTAGCACAGTAGAAGCCATACACGGCTGAGGAGCTCCCAGCGTTCGCCATGGCACACTGCGTGCTGGTAGCCCCGGCCCTGGCTGGCGGCGTAGCAGAGCATTTCCACCCACACGCCTTCCACCATCTCCCATGTCTCCTCCTCTTGGAGCTGGAATTGCCGGAGGAGCGCGTCGGCGAGCTCGCACGCCTTGGGGGTGAGGGGGCCGACGTCTTCCTTGTACATCATCGATGGTGCATGCAGGATGGCGCATCCGATGCTGCGGTCGTCGGAGTCGACGAGATCATCGCTGCACCGCAGCATGACCTCGATGTCGTCCAAGGCGGTGGAGAAGAGGTGGTGCCTGGTCCCGAGCATCAGCATCTCGGGCCGCGCCGAGAGAAGGTACGCCATGTAGCAGGATATCGCGCGGGCGAGCTTCCGCGGGGCACCCCCAGCAGCGTCGGCGTGGTGGAAGCAGATCTCTGTGGCTACGTGCCAGATGAGGACGCTCTGGTCGAACGGCAGCGTGACAATATAGCTGCGCAACCCATGGTGGTCGCGCACGGCCCACTGGCCCCTTCGGGCGTTGAATCTTCTGTACTTGGCAGCGTCGCCGCATATGTACCTAGAGGTGGTAATTAAAGGACCTTCAATTTAGTCTACCAAATCTAAGAATCGAGATTGGATCATAATAATATATAATTTTAAACTAAAAAGTAGTTAAGATTAGTTGGATTGTTAATGTACCGTACCCGCTCCACCCTCTGTTGATGTAGGCGAGCACTGCCTCATGGATGATCTCCGAGGCTGGCGTCTGGGAGATGTACCAGCGCCTGATGAGCAAGTCGTCCAAGGAGACGAGCTTGGCGAGCCAGAGCAGCGTCGTGGGTTTCCTCCTCCGGGCCGCGCTCGATATCAGGCTTTGTTGGTAAACCATGTGCTGGCGATTGTAAGAAGCCGGAAACACCACGCGCTCGAATTTCAAGGAGAAGATGTTGGCGGCAGAGAGAAGCTCTAACAGAGCGATGCTACAGAAGAGGATGTACGTCACCTTGATGTCGGCCCCATCGTCGTGGGGCTTTGGGGTCCTGGCGAATAAGGCGATGGCCGCGACCGCGAGGGAGATTGTGAGAATCCGGACGTTGACGCCGATCAGTGTGAAGGCGACCTTCGCCCTGGTGTACAGGCGGTAATACACCTTGTCGAGCCCCTTCCTAACTATAGTAAATGCAGATATATTCTTCTTGCGAGCAAATTTTCGCATAAACTGCAGGATCTTCAGGCGGCGAGAGTAGGGGACAAGGAGGCCCGCCGCGAATAACACCCCGGTCTGGGCAAGGAAAACCTCCGAAGCTGGGCCGTCTTCTTCTTGTTGGGCATTTTGCACGTACTCACAGAGGCTGAGCTCTTCTTTTGTTGCTTCCGTTTCCCTTTGTTCGGCCCAGGCTTGTTGCCATGCATTGACTTCTTCTTCAATATCTTCAGCAACAAAGCATGTTAGCGGTGTCGTCCATCGGCTCCAGCAGTCCGTGCCCCGACGGCTGAATCCGGTCAATTTCTTCCTTCGGGCCACACTAGCCGGGGAGTCGACCAGGTTTCCGAAGGTGGCCCTCTTGAGTGCCCAGGGCTTGGTGCTGAATTTGTAGATGCCAATGATGAACAAGAGAATGGCGGCCACCAGCAGCCTCCTGTCGCCGGACCACGACTGGCAGAACACGTAGAGAGCGATCGCCACCTGGGCCACCAGGGTGACGACGTGCCGGCCCCACAGCTCGTTGTCCTGGATGCTGTAGGCGGTGATCTGGTCTTGACCGGCGAGGTGCCTAGGACGGGCGCCCACGGCACCTCCAGCGTGGACCGCACCGGGGCCGCCCCGCTGTGGCGGTTGAACAGGGTGGCCAGGCCGTAGATTGCCAGGGAGTCCCCAGCGAGGTACGCGTACGCTAGCCAGATGCATACCCTCAACCATCGCGCCACTGGGGCCCTTCGTGCCGAGCCGTAGACGATCAGGAACACCTGGATTACGGTGCTTGCAAGGACAAGCACGCGGAGTTTCCAGGTGTCCAACCAATCCAGGGCACTTGAGATGTTCCTATGCATCACTACGTACAAGAATTGATAGATGATCTCTCCAGCTATTAGATATCGCTCTTTGAAGCAACAATGGCGCATTCTTGTGTTGGGTATGTAAGGAGGATATGGTGGGTGGGATGATGGAGACCAGGGGACTCGAGTACGTCTATTAATGGATGGCCGTGAGAGGAGCATCCATGAATCCTTCACCTCGACGGCATGCATCCTTTCTATTCCTCTTTGGGGAATACGTCTTGAGCACAGTTGAGCAAAGTAGTGGGACAAACTTATAACTAAATCCACTGCTAGGGCGAGCAACTCACTCAATTCCAAATTATAATTTGTTCCACCTTTTTACCTCAAATTTAATTGTTGCGACCGACAGGTCTACAAAAGCCGCAGCCGACCCCGTCCCCGTCCGTGTGCCCCCCACCACCGCCGCCTTGATCTCCCTCCTCTGGCCACCTCTTTCCCTCCCGTTGCAGATCCAAGCTCCTCTCGTTGCGCTCTTTCCAGCCACCCCGCTTGCGTCGCCTCTCGCGGAGTGTGTCGGTAGATCGGCTCCAACCTAGCTCCGTTGTTCCTGTCTCCACCACCACTGGATCTGTGAGCCGGGCGCCCGGGGAGCGGCGAGGAGGATGGTGGTGGGGCCATCTCCGTGCGGCGGCGGCGTCGTTGTGGCCTGCAGTGTGTGGTTGCGACCGCGCGGTCGCCTCTCCGCCACCGGTCGTTGCCCTGGTCGCCATTGTCCCGCCGCGGAGGCGTTTTACCTCGCGCATGCGGCACACACTGTTCCCGTTGTCTGGCGAAGGCGGACTGAAGGGATACGGGGTGGCTACGCTAGCGCAAAACAAAATTTTCCTCGCAAAACAGGAACTGCTGCTGTCAGAGATCACGGGATTACCACTAGACGCGCAGATGCAGCGGAACCGTCTCGATGTAGACGAACGCGTTGAGGGTAGCAGGCAGTGCAGTTACTCACGTCCTTCTTGACTTGCACGTGCGGCTCGTCCGATCCAAGTGCTCCAGATGCAGCACCTCCAAAGTATCCACACGTACGGAGAAGGAAGCGACGCACGCCGGACTGCTAGGTCCGCGAGTGCGACGAGGAGAGAGCGTTAGCAGCGCGACTGCTACTTGAGAAAGTTGTGTCTTTTCAGGAGGGCTGTGGTCCATATTTATTGGGAGGAAAACCCCACACCATCGTCCATTAGCAATATGGGACTAATAGATGGTGTACCCCTTCCAACGCTAATGGGCTTTGCAACATTTGTGGCCCATTAGGACTTTTACACCATAATGGATCAAATCTATCTGAGTCTGAAGGACCGATACGGCGAACCAGAGAGGGGGGGGAGTGAATGGGAGCCGATAAAAATTCTTCTCGAAGGAGATGGAAACTTCCAACACACGTCTCCGACTCACTACCCAAGTTGGCCAAGCCCACGTAGCCACTGGAGTGCCACTGGACCTAGGAACCAACACACACACCCTTCCGACCCGAGAACGCAGCGGAACACCAAACCTCGAGTCCACTGACCAACACCGGTCAGACCGGTGAGCACCACCGGTCAGACCGGTCCCTGCTGGTGAAACTGGGCAACTTTCACTAAGTGGCTCCACACCGGTCAGACCGGTGAGACACACCGGTTAGACCGGTCACAGCCTGAAAGCCCCCAAGGCACCAAACAGGCCAACCGACCTCCAAACTGACCCAAACTCGAAACAGCCCCTACACTGGACAACAGCGAACACACCCAGACGTTCACCCGAGCAAGAACCCACCGAGGGTTGCACCGGTCAGACCGGTCAAGAGCACGGGTCAGACCGGTGTAGCCTGGGTAGCTCGGGATGAACAACACCCGCGGGTCAACTCCCCCAAACTCAAACCTCGATCTCCCGAATCGCCCCACGGACTTGAACAAGACTTTGGGGATATTAGGAACACCTCATGAGGAGTCCATAGCCAAGTTTCATCCCACTAGAACTCGTCCAAAAAGGAGGAATCGAAGAAATCCCGCCAAGAACACCTCAAACCCTAGAACCCGGAAAAACCCAAAATCGAGCTCCTTTACTCACAGATTTGGGAGGGGAATCACAGCCCAAAGAACCACGAAGGGTCCCCACAAATTTCCCCCATCAAATCCCCAAGAGAAAGGTCCTGAAAACAACCCAATGAAATCACCAAGAGAGGGCTCCGAAAATCACCACCAAGAACAACCGGGAACAACACATCCAAACCTTGACGAACCACGCTGAATCATCTATACAAGCAACAAAGGTTCTTACAAGGTCTAGCTTGCCGCCCAATCATCCAACCCTCTCACAAGGTCTCTCCATGAAGCTCTCAAGCTAGTCCTATGGAAATCCTAAGAAAATAGGAAGGGAAAATAGGAAAGCAAATGAACTAGGGTTCCAAGAGTTGGCTGCCATCCTCTCACCTCTTGGGTTATATGGAGGCAACCGAAAGTCTAAAATACCCTTCTCTAACAACTACAGATACAAGCCCCTCAAGGGCGGTTTTGGAAGTCTTCATGTCTTCACCATCGGACGGATGCCCGGCGACTGCACCCTGCGTAGCCTCGACGCAAGCCATGCGATCCCGACGCGTGTCCTCCGCTTCGAAGTCTCCCGGACCGCGTCGTCGCACACCGCCGGACCGGTGCTCCCCACCCGGTCGGACCGGTACCCACCGGTCGGACACATGCGTCCGGCACCGCCGCAAAGACCGTCTTCGGTTATTCGGTCTTGGCTTTGTGGATCAACCAAGGAACCCAGTGGTTTTCTGGTGAACCACCGGAAACCCCGCGAACTCGTTGTAGCCTCCGCCAATCTCCACTCATGACTCGGCTCCCACGTAGTCCCGGCTCGACCTTGGTTTTGAGGCTCAACCAAGAAACTACCCATGACTTCATCTTGCTGTTCATGCCACCATGGGGCCCGCACTTGACCCTGCTGGCCACCGGGTCCCTCGAGCGAAGCCTACTTGTCTTCTCCACACCTGGAGGCCTCACCGGCGACGACCTTTCACGCTTGTTCTTCGCCCGCACCAACACCAGTCAAGCCGCAACCTGCACCTGCAATACTTAGCCAAGAATCAGTCCACACAACGTTGTCAATCACTCATCACACAAGGAAGCGACCATCCACCGGTCCTCGAACCACACATGGTCCTCAATCTCCCCCTTGATGAGTGCATTGACAACACCCACATGAAAGTAACAAGAGAGAAAAGAAAAAGAAAAAAAACGAACAAAAAGGAACTCCAACAAGTGATCGAAAGCCAAACAAAGGCAAAGAGCAAGATGACTTGAAGAAGACAAGTCTCGGACCCCTTAGGCAAGGGCAACGGCTCGACACATCCAAGACAAAGCAAGGCTCAAGCAAAGAGCGCAAACCACCAAAACAAAGCTTGAAAAGTCAGAAAGAGCTCCCCCTGCACACATGCAAGCTCCCCCTGAACCAATGCACCTCCCCCTGGACGAATGCATGCAAACCAGCTGAAAACAGGGCAGCTACAACACTTTCAGCTCACACCGGTCAGACCGGTCATCACCACCGGTCAGACCGGTGCCCAACATGTGCACAGGACCAGCACTCACACCGGTCAGACCGGTGCTCCTCACCGGTCAGACCGGTGTACAACAGAGCCCAGAAATGGCTCGAAACCACATGAAAACCTTCTAAATGCATCCAGTAAGCCATTTCAAGCTCAAACTTCTCCCCCTTGTTGGCAATGCATGAATCAAGCCAAAAATGCAAAATTTTCAACCTAGAGCTTCTCAAATAGACAAAATTCAACAAAGAATACTACACATGTCCAAATGAGCAAGTTAGATACTCTACGGCTTCGTATCGATCTCAACTACATGATCACCAAGTTTCACAACCATTGGACGAAGCTAAGATGGATTTTGGCAATTTTGCGAAAAACTTGCCTCTCATGAGCAAAGTCCTAAACATGATCAAAGCATATCAAAATGGCAAAGCCACACAAACTTCATGCTAGGACAGCCATTCTAATCATAAGACCATCACAAACACCCACAAGCACCTCATGTCATGTCAAAGCTACCCATGTGCCTACTTCTATGTATGAGACTTCTCATTGGTAGGCATCATGCAACGGTTTAGCACCCAAAGCAAATTAAATTCAGCACATATGACATGGGAGCATTTTTTCCAAGCATTTTTCATTTCATTTTCAGATTGATAAATGGTACATGAAATGTCTTTGTGACAAAAAGGAACTTATGCTCCTCCACAAGATAAATCAAGAGGGCTAAACATTCATGATGGCAAATGAGCCTTTGGCCCCATATGATCAATAAACTAGCTATCCAACCACAAATTAAGCATAACCAAGCCACTAAAACATGTCAAGATCATATAAAGGCATTTACACATGAGAGAGCATACATGTGACATTTTCAAAAGCATAGCTATCAACCATGGATTATTCATCAAGATCATCAAGAGCTAAGCCAAACTAACCATAGCATACCAAACAAGCTCACAAGGACATATATCTCATTCCATGGTGAACAATGTATATGAGAGAAGCTTTTCCTAACCAATGCATATGATACAAAATGCATGCAATCTAAGATACAAGGATGCCTATACATCATGTTACATATGTCATGCCAAATGCAAGAAATGCACAAAGGAAAACTATACAAATGCTACAAAGGAGCTCCCACACAAAACTCACAAACCACCGGCTCCTCGAGGGGAGGCAAAAAGGGCTCGACACCACCGGCAAAAGAGCAAAGGATCACAAAACTCACAAGCTCCACCTAAACTCATGCATTAAGGCCAAAGAGCATACAAAGCTCACCTTACACACATGAGATAGGGCAAAAAGCAAAAGAAACCAAGTGGCTTGACCAAGGCCACACACTCGAAGGTCACAAATACACTTACCTTTATCATTTCTGCACAATTCACTCATCCTTGTCCACCATCCCCGAAAGTGATGCACCTACATGTCACCACCGGGATATGAAGCCGAAGAACCACCCCCGATATCAACCAAATGTTCTCCGGGCCTCCCTCCTGCAACTCAAAACCAAGAGCGAGAGCGAGAGCGAGCAAACGACTCAACACTGGGGTTAGTTCCAAAAGTGTAAAACCAGTGCCTAGCCATTTGCTTGAAAGTGGGGTTAGCACAAACCAAACCATCTTTCCTACCAAAGCTACCTCCACGAACACCACCACGGTAACCACCATGAGGTAACCAAACCTCTCTACCTGGAGGAGGACCAAAACCACGAAAGCAAACCCGTGGACTGTCCCTCCTCTCCTTCTCAAAGCTACGGATCCTCCCATCCCCGTATTGAGCACGAGGAGGAGAATGCCTAGCAAACTGACCTCCTGCAAACTTTCTAGACCAACCACCAGAACCATGACCTCCTGAACCAAACTTACCATCTGTACGAGCACGAAACCCAAACTGCTGCCTGTCCAGGCCTGCACCGGTCTGACCGGTGCCTCTCACTGGTCTGACCGGTGTAGCCTGGGTAGCACCTCCAACAGCCTTTCGCTCTCCCCAAACCCTAACTGTCCTCACACTCGCCTTGGCCTTGGGCAACTGCACACGAGGCTCAAGTACACCATCGGAAGGGTGGTACTTGTACTTGTTAGCCCACTCCTTCGCCATTCTCTCCTCACACTTCATCTTGAAGCAAAACGCTCTCTTGTGACCATCCTTTCCACAAAACTCACAATGGAAACGGATTGATCTGGGCTTAGGCTTGGGATGAGGATCTTCACAAGGCTTCTCACTTGGTTTCTCACTAGGCTTTTCACTTGCCTTCTCACTCGGTTTTTCTCTTGGTTGGTTTGGCTTGGATGCAAGCTTGTCTTTGGGTGTGGGTTGTGGTGGAACTGAAACATTCCCAAATTTCCTTTCTCTCTCACCACTGCCCTCACCAACCTTATCCAATCCCAAAGCCCAACCATCAAAGCGCTTACAGCTAGTAATCATCATACCAAGCTGAGGTTCTTGACTCGACAACCAACTCAACGCTTCACGCAATTTATCATTCTCATCTTGCAAGCAACCAACACATTTTGCAAGATCCAAATTCTTCATAACATGCAACTCACATGTAGAATAAGAAGTAGGAATAGGCACTTCCAAATCAGCCTCAAGCGAAACAATGCGTGAAAGAAGCTCAACAATTTTCTCATGCAAGCTAGGGCAAGAAGTGCAAGCGCCAAGCAAAGTGGGTCTAGATTGTAGCTAAGCCAACTCAACCCTAAGCACATCTAGTTCCTCACACTTGGAGGCATACTTCTCCCTAAGATCAGTCAAGTCAGCCAGGAAAGCAGAGCAATCGGCACAATCATTCTCATCAGAAACAACAGGGCTAGCCTTAAGAGAACCAATTTCAAGCTTGCTATCAAGAACCTGTGTTTCTAGCTCAGCCACTCTAGTCCTAGCATCCTCGAGCAAAGATCTAAGCTCCTTCCTAAGCTTCTTAGCCTCTCTAAGCATGTGATCGCGATTATCAAGTAAGTCAACCAACTCCTCATTCTCCTTGCGCAAAGAAGAGAGCTCATCACATACCTCATCCTCGGAATCCAAGTCCGAGGCGTCCTTCTGGCTTCTCTTGCTGCCACAGAAGTCGTCCTTGAGGCTTAGGCCCGTCACACAGAGGCCGTTGAGATACTTGCCGAGGTTCTTCTTCTTCTTCTTCTTCTTCTTCTTCTTCTTCTTCTTCTTCTTCTTCTTCTTCTTCTTCTTCTTCTTCTTCTTCTTCTTCTTCTTCTTCTTCTTGTCATCCTCTTCGTCTTCATCACTCGAGCTTGAAGACGTGTCCTCAGAATCGGACTCGATTTCGCTTGATCTCTTCATCTTCTCTCGAGACCGAGCCTTCTTCCCATGTTCATGATCCTTCTTCTTGAACTTCTTCCTCTTGTCCATGAACTTGTGCTTGTCGTGGTTGTTCACCTTCGGACACTCGGCGAAATAGTGTCCAGTCTTGCCGCACTTGAAGCATGTCCTTGTGTTCCTCCTCATGTTCACTCGGTTCTCATGCAGCCTCTCGAACCACCTCGTCAGGAGCGCCAGCTTGTCCTCTCCAAGCACGTCGAACTCCTCATCTGGTATAGACATCAAAGAGGATAAAGAGAACATCCTGGTGGATGGGTTAGTGTTAGCCTTTCCATTTGAACCACCGATGAGGGCGAGACTATGAGAGTCAGTCGGGCCCTCGATCTTGGCTGTCATGCCCCTATCCACCTCAGCCGACTTGAGCTTCGAGAACAGCTCGTTCACCGTCAGAGTGTCATACTTCTCTGACTCCACAATGGCCTCGAACTTTCCGCCCCAAATTGTACGATCCAAAGAGTGTAAGAGCTTGACCGCTCTATCATGATCATCGTACGGGAGCACGTCCACATTGGCCCTCATGTTGTTCACAACCACCGTGAACCTCTGAAACAAGGCATCGATGGACTCACCGGGGAGATGAGTGAAGTTCTCGTACTCTCTCCGGTAGGTCGCATACATCCGTGCCTGAACCTGGGCATTCCCAACATGAGCCTCCTTCGACAGCCGTCCAAATCCTACATGCCAAGTGCTCGGTGTGCACCCGATCGAACTCAGGCTGACACAAAGCACGAAACAAGTAGTCAACCGCCTTGTTGTTGGCGTCGAATCTGTCCCTCGATCCTGGAGCGAGGAAGTCCATCGGCTGGACATAGCCTGTGTCCACCGTGACATCCCAAAGGATCTGACCCTTTCCGCGGAGGAATGCACCCATCCGCTTGCTCCACATCTGGTAGTTCTTGCCATTGTGGAGGACCCGAACCCCGTTCCTGGTACGCCATCCTTAGATCTTAGACTGGTTAGAGTCAATAAAGACCCGAACCGGCTCTGATACCACTTGAAGGACCGATACGGCGAACCGAGAGGGGGGGGGGAGTGAATGGAAGCCGATAAAAATTCTTCTCGAAGGAGATGGAAACTCCAACAAGACGAACACGACTTCCAACACACGTCTCCGACTCACTACCCAAGTTGGCCAAGCCCACGTAGCCACCGGAGTGCCACTGGACCTAGGAACCAACACACACACCCTTTCGACCCGAGAACGCAGCGGAACACCAAACCTCGAGTCCACTGACCAACACCGGTCAGACCGGTGAGCACCACCGGTCGGACCGGTCCCCTGCCGGTGAAACGGGCAACTTTCACTAAGTGGCTCCACACCGGTCGGACCGGTGAGACACACGGTTAGACCGGTCCACAGCCGAAAGCCCCCAAGGCACCAAACGAGCCAACCGACCTCCAAAGCCGACCCAAACTCGAAACGGCCCCTACCACCGGATAACAGCGAACACACCCAGACGCTCACCCGAGCAAGAACCCACCGAGGGTTGCACCGGTCAGACCGGTCAAGAGCACCGGTCGAGGTTGTAGCTCCGGCGACTCGGGATGAACAACACCCGCGGGTCAACTCCCCCAAACTCAAACCTCGATCTCCCGAATGGCTCCACGGACTTGAACAAGACTTTGGGGATATTAGGAACACCTCATGAGGAGTCCATAGCCAAGTTTCATCCCACCAGAACTCGTCCAAAAAGGAGGAATCGAAGAAATCCCGCCAAGAACACCTCAAACCCTAGAACCCGGAAAAACCCAAAATCGAGCTCCTTTACTCACGGATTTGGGAGGGGAATCACAGCCCAAAGAACCACGAAGGGTCCCCACAAATTTCCCCCATCAAATCCCCAAGAGAAAAGTCCTGAAAACAACCCAATGAAATCACCAAGAGAGGGCTCCGAAAATCACCACCAAGAACAACCGGGAACAACACATCCAAACCTTGACGAACCACGCCGAATCATCTATACAAGCAACAAAGGTTCTTACAAGGTCTAGCTTGCCTCCCAATCATCCAACCCTCTCACAAGATCTCTCCATGAAGCTCTCAAGCTAGTCCTATGAAAATCCTAAGAAAATAGGAAGGGAAAATAGGAAAGCAAATGAACTAGGGTTCCAAGAGTTGGCTGCCATCCTCTCACCTCTTGGGTTATATGGAGGCAACCGAAAGTCTAAAATACCCTTCTCTAACAACTACGGATACAAGCCCCTCAAGGGCGGGTTTGGAAGTCTTCATGTCTTCACCATCGGAGGGATGCCGGCGGCGCACCTCGCGTAGCCTCGACGCAAGCCATGCGATCCCGACGCGTGTCCTCCGCTTCGAAGTCTCCGGACTGCGTCGTCGCACACCGGTCAGACCGGTGCTCCCCACCCGGTCGGACCGGGGTACCCACCCGGCCGTCGGACACATGCGGCACTTCTTTGCGGCACGACCGTCTTCGGTTATTCGGTCTTGGCTTTGTGGATCAACCAAGGGACCCAGTGGTTTTCTGGTGAACCACCGGAAACCCCGCGAACTCGGTGTAGCCTCCGCCAATCTCCACTCATGACTCGGCTCCCACGTAGTCCCGGCTCGACCTTGGTTTTGAGGCTCAACCAAGAAACCGTCCATGACTTCATCTTGCTATTCATGCCACCATGCGGCCCGAACTTGACCCCGCTGGCCACCGGGTCCCTCGAACAAAGCCTACTTGTCTTCTCCACACCTGGAGGCCTCACCGGCGACGACCTTTCGCGCTTGTTCTTCACCTGCACCAACACCAATCAAGCCGCAACCTACACCTGCTATACTTAGCCAAAAATCAGTCCACACAATGTTGTCAATCACTCATCACACAAGGAAGCGACCATCCACCGGTCCTCGAACCACACATGGTCCTCAGAGTCCACTGGTGGATCAAATCCAGTTGGCTCTAGGGCATATTTTCAATAGTCTCCCACTTGCACTAGAGTCAACTATGCAAGTATATTCATCTTCATTCGGCTTCCAACCCCTTAAGTGTGTGACCCTGTAGGTTCACGTACACATAGACTTGAGCCGAGTACATTACTCGATCAATAGTTGATAGCGGCCTCTAGCAAGACGTGTCAACTCCTATGCATACGTAAAGATCTTATCAGACAAACCATCACAACATTTCATACATGCTATTCCCTTTGCCTCACGATATTTGGTCTAGCTCCAAGCTGACCTCTCTTTCTCGACACTGTGATTCGGATCATCAAAAGTGGGTTAACCCTTAACCAAGCATGGCCATGCATTTCTTGGTCCGATCACTCAAGGGGCCCAGAGATATCTCTCTCAAGTAGAGGGGCAAATTCTATCTTGATTGACCATGCCTCACAGCATGCTTGACAAACCCGAAAGCCATCTTTATGACTACCCAGTTACGGAGTAGCGGTTGATGGCCCCTAAGTAGGTCAATTCACATCTTGAGTACATGCGACAATCTCAAGTCTAAGGACATAGCGTATACGTTGTGTAAACAGAGAACAAAGTCTCAAATTGGGTCGATGCCCCCACCCATGTCATACATGTGCCCACATTATTAGTTATACATCTCCATGTTCATGACTTGTGAAACATAGTCATCAACTAATTCATGTGCTAGTCATTAACTCATACTAGGGACAACTTTTGAATAACCATACAAGTAAAAGAGTTTCACAAACAATTCACATAATTGCCAATCAAATACAAGTCGCCTTTCATGGATATTCAATAAAAGAACCAAGTGACATGGATATAATAAAATATAATCATCTCTATGATTCCTTATAAGACATATTTCTAACATTCTTTCACTTGCACTTGAGCTAATCTAGAATATATGTAATACCCATAGCTCTCATGTGCACCTCATGCTTAGGCTGTGGAAGGGGTTTTGTCAAAGGGTCTGCAACATTCAAATCCGTGTGTACTTTGCATATCTTGATATCACCTCGTCTAACGATCTCTCGTATCAGATGAAATTTCCGCAGTACATGTTTATTCTTTTGGTGGTTCCTTGGCTCCTTTGCTTGCGTAATAGCCCCATTGTTGTCACAATAAAGATCCAATGGGCTAGAGACACTCGGAAACACACCAAGTTCAGAAAGGAACTTCCTTATCCAAACACCCTCCTTTGCAGCTTCCGAAGCCGCGATGTACTCGGCTTTCCGTTGTAGAATCGACCCCTGTTCTCCTGCTTGGAACTCTTCCAGCTCACAGCTCCACTGTTTATCGTAAATATGTATTCTGATTGCGACTTTGAATCGTCTTGGTCAGTTTGGAAACTAGCATCGGTGTAACCCGTTACAACGAGCTCCTCCTCACCACCATAGACTAGGAACATGCCTTTAGTCCTTCTTAAGTACTTAAAAACATTTTTAACCGCTGTCCAGTGACCCTCACCTGGATCAGATTGGTATATTCTTGTAACACTGTGTGCATACGAAATATCTGGACGTGTACATATCATTGCATACATAATAGATCCGATGGCCGAAGCATACAGTGTTCTACTCATGCGTTCCCGCTCATCAGTTGTCGAAGGACACTAAGTCTTGCTAAGATATATGCCATGTGACATAGGCAAGAACCCTTTCTTCGCCTCTTCCATGTTGAACCTTTTCAACACTTTATCAATGTAAGTGTCTTGGCTTAATCCTATAAGCCTTTTTGATCTATCTCTTTAGTTTTTGATGCCAAAAATGTATGTCGCCTCACCTAAGTCCTTCATTGAAAAACTATTTTTTAATGAGGTCTTAGCTGCCTCAAGCATAGGAATGTCATTTCCAATCAGTAATATGTCATCCACATATAAGATTAGAAATACTACAGAGCTCCCACTTGCCTTCTTGTAAACACAAGGCTCTTCTTCACTCTGAATGAAGCCAAACCCTTTGACCACTTCATCAAAGCGAAGGTTCCAACTCCGAGATGCTTGCTTCAATCCATAAATGGATTTCTGAAGTTTGCACACCTTTCCAGCATTGGTTGGATCAACAAATCTCTCGGGTTGTGTCATATACACATCCTCAGTCAGATTTCCATTTAGGAAAGCTGTTTTGACATCCATCTGCCATATTTCATAATCGAAATATGCAGCTATAGCTAGAATGATCCGAATAGATTTAAGCATCACTACGGGTGAGAATGTCTCGTCGTAGTCAACTCCTTGAACTTGTCGAAAACCTTTTGCTACAAGTCGAGCTTTATGGATGTGAACATTTCCATCCATGTCCCTCTTCTTCTTATAGATCCATTTGCACTCTATGGGTTTAACACCATCTGGCGGGTCAACCAAGTTCCAAACTTGATTGTCATCCATGGAATCTATTTCGGATCTCATGGCACTTTGCCATTTCTCGGAATCTGGGTCCATCATTGCTTCCGCATATGTCATAGGTTCATCACTGTCTAACA
Organism: Cenchrus americanus; assembly: GCA_947561735.1. Classification (NCBI taxonomy): domain Eukaryota; kingdom Viridiplantae; phylum Streptophyta; class Magnoliopsida; order Poales; family Poaceae; genus Cenchrus; species Cenchrus americanus. Next base: position 61,840,737 of record OX387245.1, on the reverse strand, counting down.
ACAATATGTCGCGCTCTCCCGCGATCATGAGATTGAGCTTATCAGTTGCGCGACGTGCCCTTTCATACCTTCATGGTTGTGGTGGTGCTTCTCTTGCCACGGACATCTCAACTCGTTCAGCTACATTAGCATCAATTGTGAAATCTTGCCCAAGCGGCTCATCTTGAACTTCTTCAAGATACACCTTCTGTCTACATTTTTCTCTTTTAAGAAACTCTTTCTCTAAGAAAACACCGTTCCGAGCGACAAACACTTTGCCTTCTGACTGGTTGTAGAAATAATATCCCAAGGTTTCCTTTGGATATCCCACGAATATGCACTTGTCCGATTTAGGTGTTAATTTATCTGATTGAAGTTTCTTCACATAAACCTCACAACCCCAAATTTTCAAAAAAAAGGCAAACTAGGAGTCTTACCAGTCCACATCTCATATGGTGTATTAACTACAGACTTAGAAGGTACCCTATTTAAAGTGAAAGCTGCGATTTCTAGAGCATAACCCCAAAATGATAATGGTAGGTCCGACTGGCTCATCATTGATCGGACCATGTCCAACAAGGTTCGATTATGTCGCTCGGATACACTGTTTATTTGAGGTGTTCCAGGTGGTGTAAGTTGTGGAACAATTCCGCAACTCTTTAGATGACTGCTAAACTCATGGCTCAAATACTCACCTCCACGATCAGGTCGCAAGGTCTTGATTTTCTTGCCATGTTGATTTTCTGCTTCACTCTGAAATTCTTTGAACTTTTCAAAAGTTTCAGACTTTTGCTTTATTAAATAGACATAACCATATCTACTTAAATCATCAGTGAATGTTATGAAGTATTGGTATCCACCTCTAGCTGTCATACTCATTGGTCTGCACACATCTGTATGTATGAGTTCCAGTAAGTCTGAGGCTCTCTCAGGAAAACCTGAGAAAGGCATCTTGGTCATCTTGCCTAGCAAACAAACTTCACATGTCTCGTATGATTCAAAATCAAACAAAGTTAAAATTCCATCGTTATTGAGCTTCTTCATGCGCTTTTCACTCATGTGACCCAAACGACAATGCCATATATAGGTAGGTCTCAAATCATTAGGTCGAGACCCTTTAGCGCTTATGTTACAGATTGGTGAATCATCAAGATTTAAAACAAATAAGCCATTCACAATGGATGCACAAGCCACAAACATATTATCCTTAGAGATCACACAACCATTGTTTTCACTCGCAAATGAATAACCATCCTTCATCAAACATGAAGGGGGTAAAATGTTTCGACTCAAACTAGGAACAAAATAACAGTTATTCATTTCCAATATAAATCCTGACAGGAGGTGTAGTTGCATCGTTCCGACGCTCAATGCAGCAACTCTTGCATTATTGCCTATGCGGAAATCAACTTCTCCTCGTTCCACGCTTCTACTTCTTATCATTCCTTGCATCGAGTTGCAAATATGAGCAACCGATCCGGTATCAAATACCCAAGAATTAGTATAAGAATCAGCAAGGAAAATATCTGTAACATAAACATTAAGTGTACCTAAAGTGGAAGTACCCTTACTTCCCTTGCTTTTCATAGAAGCTAAGTACAACTTACAATTTCTTTTCCAGTGACCGATTTCCTTACAATAAAAACATTCAGCCTTGGCAGCTAAACTAGCCTTGGGCACCTGGTTTGGCATTGGGATCTTATCGTTGGCCTTACCTTTCTTCTTCCAAGAATTGCCCTTCCATTTAAAGATCGGCTTGTTTTGGATCGTCATCACATGACTACTGCCTGTGCTTTTTTTAACGTTATCATCTATTGGTAAGGGGGTGCCTAGAACTCCTTCCTTTTTCTCAGCTCTGAGAACAATTCTCAGATTACGAATCCAATTCGTAAAGTTTGTTCCAGTCAACTTGTCCTTCTCAAGGACCGAATGCAAGGTAAACGATGTGGTGTTACTAGGTGCCATTAATCTACAATAGAATAATAAATGCAAAACACTAAGACAATAAAGCCAGTCTTTTGTTTGATTTAGTTACAGATGGACTATCAAAGATATTGGCAAGAGGTGAAGATGCTAAGAATTTTTTCTATTTTATTATAGAAAACGAAAATTCTAATAAAACAGCTCCTATTTTGAGTCTTGCTCCATGACAGAGTAAAATAAAAGAATTTACTCCCACTAAAATCAATATCCCCACATTGATACTTAGTGATTCAGAATCCACAACTAACAAGTCTACTAGTGAGCTTTTGCGTCACCGCTAGTAAACAAGGTAGATCGGTAAGCAACTCTTTGCTAATTATATCACACATGGCTCCCAACCTTTATGCCCCAAAGTCCTTAACCGTTAAGATGACTTTGATAAGCAAACCAACACTTATGCGTGTAAGTATCCGATACAAACCCGTCTAGTCAAGGAAAACTAGTGGCACCCTAATTTCATAGACCCACCACTGTCGTATGGACCTCCCTGGGCCCACTACCTCGGTGGGTACCAGGACCGACTACTCGGTGGGCCCCTGGGACTACCCGACTTGCGGCGCACGGTACCTGATGGTGTGAAGCACAAGGACTACAGAGGAGAAGTACTCGGTTAGGAAGCTGTACATGTCCCGCACTGTATGGAAGACTCCTAGACGTACTTGACTAGTACTCTCTCCCTATTCCGACTTGTAACCCTGCCTCCCGGACTATATAAGGCGAGGCAGGGACCCCTCTCTTAAACATCTCATCTCACGGCGTACAATTGCACCATCTTGTAATCGTACCCAATCAATCCAGAGCCACGCAACATACAGGACGTAGGGTATTACGCACCTCGCGGCCCGAACCTGTCTAAATTGTGTGCCACGTGTCTCTTCCTTCGAGTTACCGATCTCGGCGAGGCCACATTCATCTACTTCGGGTACTCCCCTTAGTAGGTTGCCGGTCTAAAACACCGCGGCCGGCGCGCCAGGTAGGGGATCTCGCCCGAGATCACATGGCGAACTCGACGGCTCCTGTCTACTTCAAGCCAACCGTCGCCTTCAACCGCGGCGACACCTTCGTTTTCGGTTCTTGGGTCTGCACTGCTGACGGCGCGGGATCTTTCCAGCGCCGCCTCACCATGCCGCCCAACCCGGAGACCGGCTTCGTGACGCCTCCTGAAGTTGTCACATGCGAACCCGCTGGCAAGTTCGGCGAAATTTCGCTTTTCGACCATCACACTGACTTCGAGCTCGGGTCCGCTTCCAACTCGAACTCGACGTCTCCGTGGGCTATCGCATGCGAGCCGGCTACTCAGCCATCGCATGTGGTCTCACCACCCCGTGAGCACTCCACGCGTGGCCCCCGCATCGTCGGCAGGGCCCGCACGGAGGCTCCCTCTTCGCGCGGGCCGGCAAGGAGCTCGTGCCCGAGTACAACTCGGACTCCGACACCGCCCGGCCACGCTTCAGACTCCAACCCCCTCTCCGGCTTCTACTCGGACTCCGCGTACGAGTTCGACTTCAGGTCGGACCCAGAGGATCCCGAGTCCGAGGACAACACTACAGAGCACCCCTTATCAGGGCCGGCTTCTGGGCTGGTCATAACGTCCACACCTGCCAGGAGATTCGTCTACTGGCCAGATCGCAAGCCTGTGGACCTGATAAGTGGAGACTCTACGTCGCCTACCTCGACTCGCTCCCGTTCCAGGAGGGAACACCACTTGCCCGAGCTGACTCGTACACCCCAACTGAGGTGGCGAGATCTGAATCCAGTCTCGGCAATCCTGATCGCCAAGTCTTCATGGCTGCCGGCGACACACCAGGACCCTCAGGGACAGCTCAGGACAGGTACCTTGAAGACATCTCCGCAGACAAGCTGTCTGCTGATGCACCTGCGGACGAGACCGCCGCTAACAGGGACGCTCGACGTGAGCGTAACAGGAAGCGCAACGAACGGCGCCGGCGTCTCCGAGATAACCTCCCCATCCGCAACCTTGCGGAAGCTCTCGAGGCGGTCGAGAGCAGAGTACACACTACCCCCGAGCAATGCCTCATGTCGATCACAGCGATCGCACGCCAGGCTCAGGGAATACGCGCTGGAGAAATCATCGCCAAGCTCGCTGAAGACGCTTACTTCATGCGGGTCGACAACAGGGTCAACCAGCCTCCCCCCACCAGGAACCGCGACAATGAAGCTACAAGTCGTAGCGCTGACCTCGGCCGCAACCGTACTCGAGCCGAGCTCCCGGCTCAATCCAACCGTACTCGCGCAAACGCCGGCGGACCCTCACAGGGTGGCAACAGCAACCGTGAGGTCGTCCCTCACCGCGCCCCCCGACGGCGGCGGCCGTGACCACGGCGGTGGCGGCGGTGACGACGGAAGCTCCAACCACGGAGCCAACGGGGAGGGCCGGCGGCGGGGGGCGGTCGCGGCGGTCGAGACCACGCGAACGACCACGCCTCCGAGCCTCACGGGCGGCTACGACGCCGCGCGAAGATTGAAGAGGCGGCGGCGGAAGAAGTCGACCCTTTGCGAGCGACAACGACGGCTTCCCCGCCTTCTCACCTCGACTTCGCAACTTGCTCCTCCCCGACAAGTTCAAGCCTTTGGGGATCACCAAGTACGACGCGAAGCGGACCCCATCCGGTGGCTCGGGTGCTACGCCCTCTCCATCGAGAACGCGGCGGCAACAACGACACCAAGTGCCTCTACTTCCCCTTCTCTGCTGGACCAAGCCCCACTCACATGGCTCGAGTCGGCCGGACAAGCACTCGATCGACAAGTGGGACCGGTTGAAGGAGCGAGTTCACCGAAGAACTTCGCGGGCGCCATGGGCCGCTCGGGTACTCGCATGGACCTGGCCATGGTCAAGCAGGAACAAGGCGAGACCCTCCGCAAGTACATGCGCCGCTTCTTCGACAAGTGCACTACCGTAGTCTACGTCACCAACAAGGAGGTCATCGACCTCTTCCAAGACGGCCTCTACCACCGCCGCACCTTCGAAGACTTCGGTCGTTGTCGCCCCAAGTCCATCCCCCACCTCAAGGACATGATCACGTCCTGGGCGGATGAAGAAGACAAGGCCAACGCCAAGTACGATGCCATCCGTGGCAAGAACAAGCAGAACACGGGCGGCAGCAGCGGCAACAACGGGAACTAAGGAGGTCGCAACAACAACAACAACAACAACTACTCGGGTCCCAACCGCAAGCGCAAGCCAGACAACACTGTCGCGGCTATCCAGCGCCCTGCGAAGGAGAACTCGAAGAAGAACTCCAGCGGCTTCAAAGACTTGCTGAAGGAGAAGTGCCCGTGGCATCTGGACGACAACCACACCACCGAGCAGTGCTACCAACTCAGGCGAGCACTCAAGAGTACTCCAGAACCACCGCACCCTCACGACAAGAAAGGCAAGAAAAAGAACGAAGGAGACAACGGCGACTTCTAGGAACCCGACAAGACTGTCAACGTCCTCTTTGGCGGACTACCCAGCAGACGGGAGCAAAAGGCTACCCGTCGAGAAGTCATGAGCATTGAACCAGCGGTCCCGACCCCCCTCAGGTGGTCGGAGGTACCCATTACCTTCTCCCACGCAGATCAATGGACCAGCTTCTCCGAACCAGGGCGTTTCCCTCTCGTCTTGAAGCCGGTGGTCGCGGGCTCCAGGCTCAACAAGGTCCTCATCGACGGTGGAAGCGGGCTCAACGTCCTCTTCACCAAGACCTTGAAGAAGATGAAGCTCGACATCACCCACATGCTCACCAAGAGCAACACGCCTTTCTACGGCATCGTCCCGGTAACGCAGCTATCCCACTGGGCTCAGTGGTCCTGCCAGTTACCTTCAGGGAATCTCGGGACAACTATCGTACCGAGTACATCAAGTTTGAGGTCGCGGACTTCGAGACATCCTACCATGCCATTCTCGGCAGACCGGCCATCGCCAAGTTCATGGCGGTGCCCCACTACACCTACTTGGTACTCAAGATGCCAAGCCCAGCAGGTGTACTCTCTCTCCAAGGGGACTTGAAGATCTCGCACGACTGCGACATGGAAGCTGTGGAGATCGCCTCCACAAATCAAGTACCCAACGCTATGATGGAGGTCTACGCTACGTCAAAGAAGCTTGCCACAAGTGAACTCGACATCCCTGAGAAGTCTGACAAAGCCAACAAGCCTCAGCCAGCCGAGGAGGTTCTGGTCAAGACAATCGACCTCGGGACAGGCGACAGCAGCAAGACCACCACCATCGGGGCCGGCCTCGACCCCAAATAGGAAGACGCGCTCATCAACTTCCTCCGGGCTAACCGCGACATCTTCACATGGAAGCCAGCGGACATGCCAGGAGTGCCCAGGGAGTTGATTGAGCACTGCCTCAACATTGATCCTAAGGCCACCCCCAAGCGACAACACCTCCGCCATTTCGCCGACGACAGACGGGACGCCATCAAGAAGGAACTCGCCAAACTACTCGCGACTGGCTTCATCAGAGAAGTCTTCCATCCTGAGTGGCTTCAACCCCGTCCTCGTCCGCAAGAAGAACTCGAACGAGTGGAGGATGTGCGTCGACTACACTGATCTCAACAAGCACTGCCCCAAGGACCCCTTCGGGTTGCCGCGGATTGATCAAGTCATCGACTCTACGGCAGGCTGCGACCTTCTCTGCTTCCTCGACTGCTACTCCGGGTACCACCAGATCGCGATCAAGGAAGAAGACCAGGAGAAGACCGCGTTCATCACCCCATTTGGCGCGTACTGCTACACGACCATGTCCTTCGGGTTTGAGAACGCCGGCGCCACCTATCAACGAGCTATCCAGGCCTGCTTCAAGAGGCAGCTCAACAAGAACGTCGAAGCCTACGTGGATGACGTGGTCGTCAAGACCAAAGACTCCAGTACCCTCATCGACGACCTTGAAGAGACTTTCGCATCCCTGCGCGGGTACCGCTAGATGTCGGTGCGGAATATGGTCCCGACACTAACCAGTAGATAACGCCTAGGTCTATCCCTCAATGGTCGATGCCAAGTAACAAGTGACACAAGGTTTTATCCTGGTTCCGGCCGAGGGGGCCGTACGTCCAGCAGTGGTGTGCTCGTGGCACTATATTGCTCGGCACCGGGGGTGCTTGTAGTGGGGCAAATACAAGCAAGGCGGGAGAGGAAGTGTGGCTTCCAAGTCCCTGTGGGAGTGGTTGAAGATGTTGTGGGAGAATGAGAGAGTGAGTGCACGGTGTGTTGTGTCCAACTGAACTCGTTCCTCTCCACTCGTCCCCCCGCGGCTGGGGGCTCGCCTCCCCTTTTATAGGCCAAGGGGGCGGCGAGTTACATGCACGCCGCGCTACCTAGCTACGTGAGGGAGCACGTCGCGCTACGGTGTAGAGTGGGCGGCCGTCCGGTCGATCTTCGCTGCGATCCGGCCATGATGGCCTACCTTGTGCCCAAACAGTGGCGGTTCGAGGGTAGGAGGCGGCAGGTGGCGATGGCGTCCTCTGATAGGCTTCGAGGGAGGTGCTGATGACGGCTGGTACGGGGTACTGGAGCGGGCAGAACGGCGTTCCTTCCCAATGAGCTCCGCGGTAGTGGAGTGGTTGCATCAGTGCCCGGGCGTGCGCCTGCGGTGTCGGGCGTGCGCCTGCACGCGTGGGTACGGCGGCCGCGCGCGTTACGGTGGCCGGGATGGCCATCCACCGGCCTAGCGCCCCTCACCTAACTGCAGGGTCACGGGAAAGTGGAATCGAGGGTGCGCCGGCCCCTTTTCGAGGGTCGGGCGCGTTAGCCGTGCGGTAGTAGGCGCACGGTGTCACGGGGCTGACACCGGCCGTACCGCACAGTCCATCCCACAGTGGCGGGGATGGCCTCCTCCCTGGGGAATTGGTGCGGCGGCACCGGGGCGTGAGCCCCGGCGCATGATGGCGCCGTCTGCGGCGTCGGGGCGTTAAATGCCCAAGTACGGGGCCGGCGCACGCGTGCGGGCGCCCGTGAGCGTGGCGGGCCCCGGCCGAGGACGGAGCGGACCCTCGAGCGAGACGGGACTCGCTCGAGGGGGAGCGTGCCCTCGAGCGGGGCGGGACCGCTCGAGGGAAGGGGTCGCCCCTCGAACGGGGCGGAGTCCGTTCGAGGGGGGGGGTTGCCCCTCGAACGGGGCGGAGCCCGCTCGAGGAGGAGCATGCCCTCGGGCGAGGCGGAGCTCGCTCGAGGGCTCTTCCCGAGACGGGCCGTCTTGGTGGGCCTCCGGAGTCTGCCGCATGGGCCATGTCTCGCACGGTTAGTTTTCTACCGCATGGTTAGGCTTAGCTTATTTTGATGCGGGGATTTAAGTGAGGGTTTCCCCATTGTTTAAGGGGACCCCTAGGGCGGTCCCCGAACGGTAGCCCCCCGAGCATGCGGGTTTGCCATTGAGGCTCCCGCGGTGCTGGAACCTACTTGATAGGACGTTCTTCCCTCCTTGTTTGCGAACGCTTTCCGTGGGGCCGCGTCGGCGGGCGCCCGCGGGTCTAGCCCCGAAGCCTGCGGGGGAGTGTGGGCTCTCTGCGAGGGTTAACCGCGAGCAATTTGGTCAGAAAGGCGTGGCACATATGCCAACCGGCATCGGCGGTATTTCAGCCGGCATCGGGGGTGCACGCTCCCCCGTCCCTTGTCTCCCGGCGGGTGCAATTTCAAGGAGGTGTAGCCGTGCGTCAAGACCCCGAGCCTTGGCCTGTTCGAGGCGATCGGGTCGAGCTTGACGACTTGTTTTTTAACGCGCCCTCGCCGTCCCTCCGCGGGACGGAGGGTGAGGTTTCCACGACTCCCATCGAGCGGGTCGCGAATCGCAGATTCCTCATCGAGCTGCTAGCGGGTGGTTCAAGTGGACGTCCATGCCCCGTTCGATAAGGGTAGGCTGCGCGGTCCGGAGACACGTCCATGGAAGCGCTTGCGTGGGTTTGCTAGGTGGGGCTCGGTCCCGTTCGCTAGGGACCGAGGGCGCGGAAGCTCTCCCTCGGTGGGATCCCCCGACTAGGCGCCCTCGGCGGCTCTCGAACACGACATGTGGGGCACCCTCGAGCCGACGGGCTCGAGGAACGGCTCGAATGCGCGTGCCCTCGTCGTCCCTAACTGCGCGATGCGAGGCGCTCGTTCGAACCCGTCGAGGGTCGGGCTTCGAACCTCGATCGGTAAGGCCGTGCGGGGCCGTGCATGGACAACCTTGTCTTTTCGCGTTTGCGGCCGTCGAGGGGTGCAGGGCGTGCCGGCCCTCGAGGTGCTTGTTGGCAGCACGGCGCGGTATGAGTGCTTTCGGTGTCGCTCTATTTCAAGCGTGACCTGGGCGATCCTCTTACGCGCGTGCCTTCTTTTAGAGGGTTGAGATTGTCTCGAGTTGAGGGTCATGCCGCTCGAGGGCTCTTCGTGGCATGGGTGCTCGCGGTTGCCTACTCTACGTCGAGCAGGTCCCGGGCGACCTTCTCACGCTGACATCCCATCGAGGGTCGCCTTTGTTTCGAGCCGAGGGTCATGCCGCTCGAGGGTTCTACGTGGCATGGGTGCCCGCGGTGGTCTGCTCTACATCGAGCGAGGTCCGGGCGACCTTCTCACGGCGATACCCCCATCGAGGGTCGCCTTTGTTTCGGCCGAGGGTTCGCCTCGCTCGAGGGCTCTCCTTGCTTGGCAAGGGGCCGGGCATTTAATCGCCTTGCGGTCGTGGCCGCGGTTTTGCGGCGCGGGCGCGCCTTTTTAGGCGGCTCGGCCGCGCGCGCGCGCGCGTGGTGGGCGGCGCGGCGGCGGACGTGACGGTTTCGCCTCGGTCGCGGCCGGTCCTCGCCGTAATGATGACCCGCTGCGGTGTTAGAGCCGGCTGCGGTCATGGTGGGGCCCACCGTCGACGCGATGGAAAGATTCCCTGCCGGTTAATGCGGCGGGGCGTCGCTCCCGAGAGCTCGCCGTCGCCTATAAACGCGGGGGAGGAGTGGACGGCGGTTTTTTACCTTGGCACCTTACCACTTTCAGTCCTCCGTCCCTTCGTCTTCGCCTCGCTCTTGCCGTCGCGCAGGCTCGCTGCTCAGAGCTTTTTTCCTCGTTTCCTTGTCCTCCGCCTTCGCGTTCGTTCGTTCCCCCTCATGGCACCGCCTCAGCTTCCCATTAGGATCCTGGAGCCGTACGCCTGGGAGAAGTCGACGGTGACCCGGCTCGCGCTTGGCGAGGCGGTCGCCGCCGGCCGGCCGTCGGCCAACGAAGAAGGGCGCCGGCGGGAGTGGATCGTGCCGCCGGCGGCGCACCACGAGCCCAACCCGCCGGAGGGGCTATGTGGTGAGCTTCGTTCGTTACCACGAGCGTGGCTTCAACGCGCCGGCGAGCACCTTCATGCGGGCAATGTGCCACTACTACGGGGGTGGAGCCGCACAACTTCGCCCCCAACGCGATCTCGCGGCGGCCACGTTCGTGGGCGTCGCGAAGGGTACTGGGGATCCCGGGTCCGGCCGGGATCTGCGGGTTCACCTTTTCCGCGGGGAGCTCGTCACGCGGCCCACATCGGAGCGAGGGACCCGCCGCGCGGTGCGCGCCGGCGGGATGTCGGCGGCCTGCGGGGGGCGGCTCAAGGATTTCTACATCCCCCGCACCATGACGACGAACAACGCCGGCCGGGAGCGGGGATGGTTTTATACGCGCAACGCGGAGCCCGGCCTCCCCCCCCACCGGCCGGGTGTTCAAGGAGAGGCACGCCTCCCCGGGGCTATGGGGTGTCCACATCCCGGCATCGGGCGCGACGAGGGTCGCGTCCTCGCCGCCTGCCGGCGGGCGGCGAAGCACGGGCTCAACGCGATGGGCGTCCTCGCCTTCCTCCACCACCCCGGCGGGTCGTGCCTCGATGCGGGGGGCCACTGCGCATCTTCGAGATGACGGAGGCGGCCAACCCCGTCGACCCGGCGAGGTCGCGGATGCTCCCGACGCCGCCGGCGGAGCGGCCGTACGCGCGCTCACCGGCGCGGAGCGCCGTCGATGCCGGACGCGGCGCCGCCGGGTCGGACCCCATGGGACCTTGAGATGCTCCCCACGGGCCCGGCGGTGAGTTGGGTTCTCGATTTCGTTTCGGTCCTTGGTCGGCTTTTTCGTTTTACGACGCGCCATTGTCGCTCTTGCGCGCGACGGGTGGAGTTCAACGCCGCCAAGTCCGTTCCACCCACCCCCGATTCCCCGTGCGCTCGGCCGGGCGGCGCGGCGGGGGCGGCGAGGAGCGGGCGGCGCGCAGAGGGAGCACGCCGGGCGTCGCCAAGCGCGCGCGACCAACGGTCGGCGGAGTACGGCGGCGCGAGGAGCGGGGCTCTCCTCCCCGGATATCGAGGAGCCTTCGTCCTCGGAGCGAGGACGAGGAGGAAGAGTCGAGGGGAGGGCCCCTCGGACGGTGGCAACTTTGCGCCCCCGTCGCCGGCGGCGCCGGCGTCGGGGGTGGCCTCGCCCGGGCGGGTGCACGGCGCCGCCGCCGGGCAATCATCATCGAGGGCGGCACGCGCCGCGGGGGTGCCGGCGTGTGCCACGGAGGGGTCGCGGGTCCATCACGTATGGTCCGTTTTCTTGGTGCGATGCGGAGGTTCGGGTAGCAATTTCGGACGGTCAGAGTACCCTCCTCGCGGACGGTCCGCGCCCTCCTCGCGGACAATCGCCTGGACCTTGCGGACGGTCCTTTGGTGCTTTCCGGATTGCCTAAGTCCCTTGCTTTTTTGAGTTGTGCTTCAGCGTTGCATTGGTTTGGGACTTGTTCCTAGGCTTCTTGGTGGTTCCTTTGAGGTTGTTTGAGCCCTGTTTGGGATCTTGTTTGTGCTCTGGGTTCGTGGAGTTGCGATTGGGGTATAGGCCGAATTCAACCCAAGGGAAGAATTTTATAGAGCCATTCACTCCCTCTCCTAGTCGCCGAATCGGTCCTTCAATTGGTATCGAGCCGGTTGAGGATTCTTGTGGCTCTAACAAGTCTTGAATTCATAGGGTGACTAGAGAAGAAATTGCTTTTGCTTGCGACCTTGGTTTGCGCGTTTTGAGTGTCCAGAAGCGATTTGGAGTTGTGCCTTGGAAAACCATCGCTTGAGATACCTTCGATGAAGCAGGTATAACTTTTCGCTCGGGTCTTTCCGTTTTGACTCAAATTTTTACAGCGGTTTCGTGACTCCATTTGTAGGTGATCCAAAACCATCCTAAAGATCATTTTGGGGTCTTCAAAAATTCAGAAAAAAAAATCAGAAAGATAATTGAAAAATCCTCATTTAAGTCTCTTGCGGCTTTGTCTTGTTTCTTCTAGATTTTCTCTGGAAGCCATTTCACCTTATTTTGAGCTGAAATTTTTTTGACATATATTTGGTGCTCCTTGTTCAGTGGTAAAATTTTGGAAAAAAGATAAGATCCTTTGCTATTGAACTCGTGAGTACATGTTAGAGAATTGAGGCATTTTGAGTGCTTTCTTTGCATCGTTGCTTGTTCCTTGAGCTTGGTTTGGTAATCCTAACCGGTACTTTGTTTATGGCACCCGATTCTTCTCCTTGTGGTTCTTTGAGAAGCGGGAGGAGTATGGAGGTTGAGGCGAGCTAGAAGTGGAGGAGATGATCTCTCATCGAGGACTATCGAGATGGTGACATCAAGAAAGGCGAGCTCTACCACAAGCTAGGAGGCATGAACCAAGGTACACTTGCCAAAGCTATCTTGATCCTATGCAATAGGTTGGATGATTGTGAGCGTGATTGTGGAGACTTGCATAGGAGAAACATAGATTTGTGTGATGCCTTGCGTAGGAAAGAATGAGAAGATGAAATGCTCTCTTACTAGGTTGAAATGTGGTATGGCTCATTGGAGGTCTCGTGCTTCGAATTCTTGCACTTCTTGTAACACCATGCATGCCAAAAATGATGCTTTGATTGCTTCCATTGCATGCTTGAAATCTGAAATTAAGGTGTTAAATTTCAAAGCTTCTTTGCCTTGCAAATCTTGCGATGCCTTGTGTCTTTGAAAAATGAAATTAAAAGATGAAGTTAATTGGCGCAAAATGCATGTTGAAGCTTTTAGAGAAAGAGCATGCGACAATCTTGATTTTGAGAATGATGAATTGAGATCATCTCTTGCTAACTTTTAATCTGAAATTGACTGTTGAAATCCAATGCTTCTATGCCTTGCAACTCTTGTGTTGTTTTGAATGATGAGCTTGATATGGCTAGGAGTAAGATTGTTTGTTAGAGACAAGTGCTTCTTTAACATGTGTTTCTTGTGAGTCTTTGCATGCTGAAATTCATGCTAGGGCTGAAATTTGTGATATAAAATCCATGCCTTGTAGCAAGTGCTCTTTGTTTCTTGTAGAGGATGCTTTCCATACTTCTTGTGATGATGATAGTGATGCTTTGATGGGTGTAAATGATGATACTTGTTCATGTGGTCTCATTGCTTATTGCATTGATTTGGAAAGTGGAAGTTTTGGCTTTAAAGAAAATGCGCGATGATATGAGCGCCAAGTTGGTTGAGCATGATGAGATGAGTGCCAACCTTGAGAAATAAAATGAACTCTTGCGTACACATATGCTAAATGCATTCCAGAAAGAAATCAATAATTTGAGAAATATGACATGTGGTACTTGTGAGCGCCTCAAGTCTCAAAATGAGGTTTTGCGCACAAAAGGTGCAGAAGTCTTTGTGCCAAGGGTTTGGATTCATGCTTCTCTTGTCACTCAGGTATTGATGCTTCTTGTCGGTGCGGAATATGGTCCCGACACTAACCGATAGAAAGCGCGTGGTCTATCCCTCAATGGTCGATGCTAAGTAACAAGTGACACGGGGATTTTATCTAGTTCGGCCGGGGGGGCCGTACGTCCGCGGAGAGGCGTGCTCAAGGCACTATATTACTTAGCACGGGGGTGCCTGGTGGGGGTACTACAAGCAAGGCGGGAGAGGAAGCGTGGCTTCCAAGTCCCTGGAGGAGTGGGGCGAGATACGTAGGAGAATGAGTACGTGGTGTGTGGAGTGTTCTTGTCTCGGATGCGAGTGAGTCTCCCGCGAGTGGGGTTCGCCCCCCCCCTTTTATAGATCGAGGGGAGGCGAGTTATGCGCGCGCGCTACCTAGCTACGTGGGGAAGCACGACGTGCTATGCTGTAGAGTGGGCGGCCGTCCGGACGATCCTTGCAGCGATGCGGTCATCATGGCCCCTATCTCACACGAGCCGATGGCGGTTCGAGGGTAGGAGAGCGACGGATGGCGGTGATGTCCTCGGATAGGCTCGGGGAGGTGCGACGTTGGCCGTACGGAGCACGGGGGTAGGTAAAACGACGTCCCTTCCCAACGTGCTTCACGGTGTTGGAGTTGTTGCTACGGCACACGGCGTGCGCACCGCACGCGCGGGGACGGCGGCCATCTTTGTTACGAGTGGGCGGGATGGCGATCCACGGCCTAGCGCCTTCACCCCAACACGGCCAGGGTCACAGAAAGTGAATCGAGGGTGCACCGGCCACCTTCGAGGGCTGGCGCGTGCTTGTCTTGGAAGCGGGCGCGGTGTCACGGGGGAGCGACCGCCGGCGCTGCCACGGAGTCCCTCCCCACGGTGGTGGGGATGGAGGCTCCTCCTGGGAGTTCGGTGCGGCGGCAGGCGCAGCCGGGGGCGCATGATGGCGCCGTCCGCCGGTCATCGGGCGTTAAATGCCGTGTACGAGGGCCGGCGCACGCGTGAGGGCGTCCTCGAGCGTGGCGGACCCCGGCGAGGGCGGGACGTACCCTCAAGCGGCGGGCCGCTCGATGGGGGGTGGGCCTCGGCGGGCGAGCCGCTCGAGGAAGTGTTGCCCCTCGAACGGGCGGAGCCCGCCGGGGGCGCGCGCGTCCTCGGGCGAGGCGGGGCACCGCTTTCGAGGATCTCTAAGAGACGCCTTGATGGGCGTCGGGGTCCCTGCGGCGTGGGCCGTTACCTTGCATGGTTAGGCTAAGCGTGTTTGGTTTTGTTGCGGGTGCTTAGCGAGGATTCCCCCATTGTTTAAGGGGACCCCTAGGGGTACGTCCCTGACAGTAGCCGAGCATGTTTGTGGGTTTGCCATTGAGGCTCCCGCGGTCTTGGAACCTCTTGATAGTACGTTCTTCCCTCCTTGTTTTACGCGAACGCTTTCGGTGGGGCCGCGTCGGCGGACCCGCGGGTCCTAGCCCGAAGCCTGGGGAGGTGGCGGATGCTCTGCGGGGTATCCGCGGGCGGTGGGAGGCGTGGCACTGTTCCAACCGGCATCGGCGGTGTCTCGGCCGGCCGGTGGGCGCACGCGGCTGCACGGCTTGTCTCACGGCGGGTGCAATTTCAAGGAGGTGTGGCCGTGCGTCAGCCCCCGGGCACTTGGCCGTTCGAGGGCGATGGAGGTAGAACTTTACGACTTGTTTTCTTACGCGCCCTCGCCGTCCTCCGCGGGACGGAGGTGGGGCTGCGGCCCCCATCGAGCGAAGGTAGGTACCCTTCTTGAAGCTGTAGAACTCCAGGACGAGTAGTCGTAGGCACTGATGCGTGTTGTTTGTTGGCAGGCGCTGAAGGAGGTGACATCCCTGCAGGGGTGCCCATGCAGGAGTTGACACCAGAGGCCCCGGAGGCTGCGGAAGGAGCCCCCGAGCCCGCGGGGGAGGTCGTCGAGAAGTCCGCCGAGGGGGAGGCGGCCACCACGTCGCCAGGGGTTGCCCTGGAGGTGGCAATCCGATCCCCTGAGATCCAAGACGCGGAGCCTATCCGCTCAGCGCCGATGACGGAGGCTACGTCGAGTAGCCGCGGCGGGATTGAACTTCTGGCCGATGATCTCGTCGAGCCGGCAACGGTGGCCCAGCACCTGGAGGCGATCCGGCGGGCCGAACAGTGGATGAAGGTACGTAGCCGTAGCCTCCCGAGTAGTCAATCCTTTGCGTTGAGTACTCTTCTTGACTTGAGCTTGTCTTGTGCAGGACGTCGCGGAGCGATCCCGCGAGAAGTCGAACCTGCTGCAAGGTTACGGCGACACCGTGCTCCGAGCCGAGGCCCTGGAGGAGCAGCTCGTGAAGTCGCGGAAACACGCGTCCGCCATGCAGTCAAAACTCGACGCCGCCTTCGCCAAGTACCACAACGACGTGATGGAGTTGCAGGCGAAGGGCGACGAGTTGGTGCGGAAGAACAAAGGCCTCCGCAACAAGAATAAAGGTATGTCCTTTGGCTTGTCGGGTACTTGTTGGAAGTCATCAAGCCTCTGACCCGTTGTTGTGTTTCCGTGTTGCAGAACTCGAAGGCCAGGTGGAGCAGCTGAAGGCCTCGGAGGTCAGCATGAAGAACCTCTTCTACCGGGAGCAAGAAGCCCGCCAGGTACTTGAGCTCGACTACAAGGAGCTCGCCTTCGAGTGCGAGAAGCACATGGAGCTGCGGATTGCCTCTGACAGAGATCTCGTCAACTGCTACAAATCTTTGTAGAAGTTGAATGAAGATTGCGAGGTGCTCCGGGCTCAGCTGAAGGATCTTGAGGAAGCTGCTCTCCCGATCGCGAGGCTCCTGGTGCCGCACCCGGGTGGCCCCAAGATCGCTCCTCTGGCGGACCGTCTTCGTGAAGTGCCAAGCCGGCTGGCCGCCTACGTCAAGCACATGGCCAAGTAGATCCCGAAGCAAGTCCTGGCCTTCATGAAGTCGTACTTCCCGAAGGCTCCAGTGGAGGTGGTCGCCGGCGGGGTAGCCGCCAACTGCTCGGATGAGCGACGCCGAGCTGTCGGGAGCGAGATGGCTCCCCATCGCGGAGCGAGTAGCCGAAAAGCCGAACCTCCGGTAGTCCCGCATAGGTAGCTAGTAGCCATAGTTGTACAGGAAACACTTGTAATGAACTTATTCATGTATCAATGAAATGAGATTTTCCAGCAATGAGTACTCGTAACCGCGATCTCAGAGTGCGGAGCGCCCATCGTGGAGTAGGTGCGAGTAGCAGTACTCGGCTTTAGTAGTCCCGTCGTGGGGAGTAGACAGTAAACAAGTTGATGAACAATCAAGCTTTATTACTGAAGAAGTACACCTGGGTGGCCAGGGCCGTAGTTACAAGGTAGTCGCCTGGACCCGGAGGCCGCTTGCAGCTAAGTGGCGCTGGAGCGGGTAGCCGCTTACAGCTGGTGATCCGTAGGTAGCCGTGTAGGCTGGATCGCAGATCCGTAGGTAGCCGAGCGGGGCTGGATCTTGGGGTGTGGTCTCTTGGTAGACCGCTCGCTAGAGTCCTTGACGCTCGTCGCGACCCGCGTGGTCCGTAGGTAGCCGCGCGGGGCCGGGACACGGAGGAGAGTAGTCCGGAGACTTGGAGCCGGGACCCGTGGGGTCGCTTGCGGCGAGGGGGTGTTGATGTAGTCATGTAGACTTGAACCCGGATTAGTCGTGTAGACTAGGCGTAGAATCGACGAGTTGGTCGACGTTCCACGAGTTGTTGACGTCTTCGCCTTCAAGTGTTTGGAGGCGGTAGGAGCCCGGCCCGCTCACCTTAGCCACGGTGAAGGGGCCTTCCCGGGGGGAGCGCGAGCTTGTGGAGTCCTTCCGTGTTCTGGATACGGCGGAGGACAAGATCTCCAACGTTGAAGGAGCGTTCCTTGACGTTGCGATCGTGGTAGCGTCGGATACCCTCCAGGTACCTTGCTGATTGGACGAGAGCGGCGCAGCGAGCTTCTTCGAGACTGTCAATGTCAAATCGTCTGCTGTCTTCTGCGACGCCTTCGTCGTAGTGCTCCACTGCTGGTGAGTTCCATATGACGTCGGCAGGGAGGATGGCTTCAGAGCCGTAGACCAAGAAGTAGGGGGATTGCCCCGTTGGCTTGGATGGTTGAGTCCGTAGCCCCCAGAGTGCGTTGGGTAGTTCCTTGATCCACTTGCCCCCTTTAGAGTTAGCAGCATCGTGTAGCCGCTTCTTGAGGGCGTCGAGCACCATCCCGTTGGCGCGCTCGACTTGTCCGTTGGCCCGTGGATGGGCGACTGAGACGTATCTGACGTCGATCCCGCTGTTTTCGCAATATTCCCCGCGACGGTGGTTGTTGAAGTTGGACCCCGTGTCCGTGATGATGCGGTGGGGTAGCCCGTAGCGGTGTACGAGTTCATCCAGAAGTCGAGTACTCGTCGCCCTTGGGGCATGTGACCGGCTTGACCTCGATCCACTTGGTGAACTTGTCGATAGCCACCGCTACCTCGTTGAATCCTCCCCGGCGCGAGCTTGGCAATGGCCCAATCATGTCGAGCCCCCGACGGGCAAAGGGCCAGGTTGGCGGTATGGTGACTAGCTTGTAGGCTGGGACGTGTTGCTGCTTGGCGAAGAACTGACATCCTTGGCACCTTCTGACGAGTTCTTCGGCATCGCCCAGGGCTGTGGGCCAGTAGAAAGCTCGCCGGAAGGCCTTGCTGACCAGCGTGCGTGAAGACGTGTGGTTGCCGCAGACGCCCTTGTGGATTTCTTCCAAGATGTCCTTGCCTTCTTCACAAGGGACGCACTTCATGAGTACTCCAGAAGATGCGCCCCGCTTGTAAAGCTTGTCTCCAACGAGGACGTAAGACTTGGCGCGGCGGACAAGTTGTTCGGCCGCGTTTTTGTCGGAGGGGACCTTCTGCTCGCTGAGGTAGTCGATGAAGGGTTGCCTCCAGTCCACGTCGATCATCATGACCTCTCGCCCGGTGGTGGATGGGCCGGGGCGGTGGTCGGTGGCGCCGGCTCCGGGATGGATGGCGCGTGAAGCTCATGGACGAAGACGCCCGCGGGTACTTGGGCGCGGGTGGATCCAAGCTTCGAGAGGACGTCCGCTGCAACGTTGTTGTCACGGACGATGTGATGGAACTCGAGACCACAGAACTTGTTCTCGAGCTTGCGGACTTCTAGGCAGTAGGCGTCCATGTTCTCCTTGTTGCGGTCCCAGGACTTGTTGACTTGGTTGATAACCACTGCGGAGTCGCCGTAGACTAGTAGTCGCTTGATGCCAAGTGAAGCCGCGAGGCGGAGCTCGTGTAGGAGAGCTTCGTACTCGGCTTCATTGTTTGAGACCTTCCGGAAGATCCGGGACGTACTTGAGTTGTTCGCCCGTCGGAGAGATCGGGGAGTACCCTCGCGCTCGCGCCCTCGAGATTGAGTGAGCCATCAAAGTACATCACCCAATGCTCTGGTCACACGGTGGGAGTAGGTAGCTGATTCTCCCGCCACTCTGCCATGAAGTCGACTAGCGCTTGCGACTTGATGGCCGTGCGTAGCTTGAAGTCGATGGTGAGGGCGCCGAGCTCGACAGCCCACTTGGAGATTCTTCCGGTGGCGTCTTGGTTCCTCAGGATGTCGCCGAGCGGGTAGTCGGTGACGACGGAAACCGAGTACTCCTGGAAGTAGTGTCGTAGCTTCCGCGAGGTGATGAGTAGAGCGTACAGGAGCTTCTGCACGGGCTGGTAGCGAGCCTTGGACTCTGATAGAACCTCGCTGACGAAGTAGACCGGCGCCGGACCGGATAGGCATGGCCGTCTTCCCCGCCGCTCAACAACGATGGCGAGGCGCGACCACGTGAGTAGTCGCAGCCTAGGTAGAGCGAGAGGCGCTCGCCCTTGTGAGGAGCCGTGAGGATTGGCGGCTTTGACAAGAAGTCCTTGAGCTGGGCAAGGGCTTGATCCGCCTCTGGAGTCCACACGAACTTCTCATGGTGCTTGAGTAGTTTGAAGAAGGGGAGACCCCGTTCTCCTAGCCTCGAGATGAATCTGTTCAACGCCGCCATGCACCCCGTCAGCTTCTGGACGTCCTTGATGCTCGTGGGAGCTTTCATGCTGGTGATGGCGGAGATCTTCTCGGGGTTGGCTTCAATGCCGCGCTGGCTGATGATGAAGCCGAGTAGTTTGCCCGAAGGGACGCCGAAGACGCACTTGTTCGGGTTGAGCTTCCAGCGGTACTCGCGTAGCGATGCGAAGGTCTCTTCAAGGTCGTCGATGAGGGTACGGAGTCCCCGGTTTTGACAACCACATCATCCACGTAGGCCTCGACATTCTTGTTGAGTTGCCGCTTGAAGCGAGCCCGGATGGCCCGTTGGTAGGTAGCGCCGGCGTTCTTCAACCCGAATGACATGGTCGTGTAGCGATGACGCGCCAAACGGGGTGATGAACGCGATCTTCTCTCGGTCTTCCTCCTTGATTGCGATCCGGTGGTACCGGAGTAGCGATCGAGGAAGCGAGAGCGGTCGCGACCCGCCGTGGAGTCGATGACTTGATCAATCCACGGCAACCCGAAGGGGTCCTTGGGGGGCGGTGTTTGTTGAGGTCGGTGTAGTCGACGCACATCCTCCACTCGTTCGAGTTCTTCTTGCGGACGAGGACGGGGTTGGCGAGCCACTCGGGATGGAAGACTTCTCCGATGAAGCCCGCCGCGAGTAGCTTGGCGAGCTCCTTCTTGATGGCGTCCCGTCGGTCGTCGGCAAAGCGTCGGAGGTGTTGTCGCTTAGGGGTGGCCTTTGGATCGACGTTGAGGCGGTGCTCAATCGGCTCCCCGGGCACTCCCGGCATGTCCGTCGGCTTCCACGCGAAGATGTCGCGGTTAGCCCGAAGAAAGCTGATGAGCGCGTCTTCCTATTTGGGGTCGAGGCCGGCCCCGATGGTGGTGGTCTTGCTGGGGTCGCCTGTTCCGAGGTCGACCGTCCTGACGAGTACCTCCTCAGGTGGCTGAGGCTTGTTGGCGCTGTCAGACTTCTCTGGGATGTCGAGTTCGCTTGTAGCAAGCTTCTTCGATGCGGCGTAGACCTCCATCATCGCGTTGGGTACTTGGTTCGTTGAAGCGATCACCACGGCCTCTGTATCGCAGTCGTGGGAGATCTTCAAGTCCCCCTGAAGGGAGAGTACACCGGCTGGACTTGGCATCTTGAGTACCAAGTAGGTGTAGTGGGGCACCGCCATGAACTTGGCGATGGCCGGTCTACCGAGGATGGCGTGGTAAGAAGTCTCGAAATCCGCGACCTCGAACTTGATGTACTCGGTGCGGTAGTTGTCCCGAGACGCCCCGAAGGTAACTGGCAGTACCACTGAGCCCAGTGGGATAGCCGCGTTGCCTGGGACGATGCCGTAGAAAGGCATGCTGCTCTTGGTGAGCATGGGGGTGACGTCGAGGTTCATCTTCTTCAAGGTTTTGGTGAAGAGGACGTTGAGCCCGCTTCCACCGTCGATGAGCACCTTGTTGAGCTTGGAACCCGCCACCGTTGGTTTCAGGACGAGAGGGAACCGTCCTGGTTCAGAGAAGCTAGTCCACTGGTCTGCGCGGGAGAAGGTGATGGGTACCTCTGACCACCTAAGAGGGGTCAGAACCGCTGGCTCGATGGACATCACTTCACGACGGGTATCCTTCTGCTCCCGCCTGCTGGGCAGTCCGCCGAAGAGGACGTTGACGGTCTTCTCGGGTTCTTGGAAGTCGTTGTTGTCGCCGTCCTTCTTCTTGCCCTTTTGGTCGTGAGGGTGCGGTGGCTCCGGCGTATCCTTGAGTGCATGCCTGAGCTGGTAGCACTGCTCGGTAGTGTGATTGCCATTCGGATGCCACGGGCACTTCTCCTTCAGCAGGTCCTTGAACCCGCCTGAGTTCTTCTTCGAGTTCCCTTTCGCAGGGCGCTGGATAGCCGCGACAGTATTGTCTGGCTTGCGCTTGCGGTTGGGACCCGAGTAGTTGGTGCTGTTGTTGTTGTTGTTGCGGCCGCCTTGGTTTGCATTGCTGCCGCTGCCGCCGCCCTGGTTCTGCTTGGACTTGCCGCGGATGGCGTCGTACTTGGCGTTGGCCTTGTCCTCTTCATCCGCCCAGGTCGTGATCATGTCCTTGAGGTGGGGAATGGACCTGGGGGAGGCGACGACCGAAGTCCTCCAAGGTGCGGCGATGATAGAGGCCGTCCTGGAAGAGGTCGATGACCTCCTTGTCGGTGACGTCGACGACGGTAGCGCGCTTGTCGAAAAAGCAGCGCATGTACTTGCGGAGGGTCTCGCCTTGTTCCTGCTTGATCATGGCAAGGTCCATGCGGGTACCCGAACGGCCCATGGCGCCCGCGAAGTTGCTTGTGAACTGCTCCTTCAGCTGTTCCCACTTGTCGATCGAGTGCTTGTCGAGCGACTCGAGCCATGTGAGTGGTGCCCGGTCCGGCGAAGGGGGAAGTAGAGGCATTTGGTATCGTTGTTGCCGCCGGCGTTCTCGATGGAGAGAGCGTAGCATCGGAGCCACCGGATAGGATCTCCGCTTCGCATCGTACTTGGTGATCCCCAAAGGCTTGAACTTGTCGGGGAGGAGTAGGTTGCGAAGTCGTGGTGAGAAGGCGGGGAAGCCGTCGCCCTCGGCGAGCGGTGGTCGACTTCTTCCGCCGCGGCTCCTCGATCTTCGGGCGGGCGTCGTACCCGCCGTGCGAGGCGCCGGAGGCGTGGTCGTTCGCGTGGCCTCGGCCGCCGCGGCCGCCGCCGCCTCCCGGCTCTCTCCGTTGGCCCCGTGGTTGGAGCTACCGTCGTCGGCCGCCGCCACCGTCGGGGTCGTTGCCGCCACCACCGACCGAGCGCGGTGGGGGACGACCTCTCGGTTGCCTTGGTCTCGCCGTGAAGGTCCGCCGGCGTGGGAGCGGCGACGGTTTGGGTCGGCCCGGTATGTCGCCTCGAGTACGGTTGGGGCCGGCGTTGGCGCCGCGACTAGTAGCTTCGTTGTCGCGCGGTTTAGCCGGGAGGAGGTTGGGCGACCTCGTTGTCGACCCGCATGAAGTAGGCTTCTTCGGCCGAGCTTGGCGATGACCTCTCCGGCGCGTATGCCCTGAGCCCGGCGTGCGATCGTTGTGATCGACATGAGGCATTGCTCAGGAGTGGTGTGGACTCTGCTCTCGACCGCCTCGAGAGCTTCCGCAAGGTTGCGGATGGGGAGGTTGTCTCTGAGCCGCCGACGTCGTTCGCCGCGCTTCTGTTGCGTTCGCGTCGAGCGTCCCTGTTGGCGACGGTCTCGCTGCGGGTGCATCGACGGCCGGCTCGTCCGCAGAGATGTCCTCCGGTACTTGTCTTCGGCCGTGCCCGAGGGTCTCCGGGGTGTCGCCGGCAGCCATGAAGACTTGGCGATCGGGGGTGCCAAGGCCGGACTCGCAGGGTGCCACCTCGGTGGGTGTGTTGGAGTCGGCCGGGCCGGGGTGTTCCCTCTCGGAACGGTAGCGAGTCGATGTAGGCGACGTAGCGTGAGTCTCCCTTTGCCGAGTCGGGCGGGCTTGCGGTCCGGCCGGTGACGTATCCGCCGGTCGGTGTCGATTTTATAACCGGCCCGCAGGCCGGCCCGACAAGGGGAGCTCGGTGGAGTCGTCTTCGGACTCGGGCTCCTCGGGGGTCCGACCCGAAGTCGAACTCGTAGTCCGGGTTCGAGTAGAACTCGGAGAGAGGGTTGGAGTCCGAGACGTGATCGGGGACGGCGTCGGAGTCCGAGGTTGTACTCGGTTACGGGCTCCTTGCCGGCCCGTCGTGGAGTAGGAGCCCCCGTGCGGGCCCGACCGAGGACGCGGGGGCCACACGCGGAGCGCCGGCGTGGTGAAGGGGCCGCTCCGCGATGGCCGAGCGGCCCGGCTCGCATGCGATGGCCCATGGCGACGTCGGGTTCGAGTTGGAGACGGACTCGAGCTCGAAGTCAGCGTGGTGGTTGAAGAGCGAGATTTCGCCGAACTTGCCGGCGAGTTCGTCTGTGACGACTTCGGGAAGCGTCACGAGGCCTATCCTCGGGTTGGGCTGCATGGTCAGGCGGCGCTGGAAGGAGCCCGCGCCGTCAGCAGTGCAGACCCAGGCACCGAAGACGAAGGTGTCGCCGTGGTTGAAGGTGACAGTTGGCTTGATGTGGACGGAAGCCGTCGAGTTCGCCATGTGATCTCGAGCGAGAGCCCCTACCTGGCGCGCCAGCTGTCGGTGTTTTAGACCGGCAACCTACTACGGGGAGTACCCGAAGTAGATGAATGTGACTCGCCGAGATCGGTAACTCGAAGGAAGAGACACGTGGCACACAATTTAGACGAGTTCGGGCCGCGAGGTGCGTAATACCCTACGTCCCGTATGCCGCGTAGCTCGGATTGATAGGGCACGATTACAAGATGGTGCAATAGTGCGCCGTGGGTTGTATGAGAGGAGATTGGATGAGGTGATCCTGAGATCGGTCCCTGCCTCGCCTTATATAGTCCGGGAGGCAGGGTTACAAGTCGGAGTAGGGAAAGAGTACTAGTCGAGTACGTCTAGGAGACCTCTATACAGTGCGGAACATGTACAGATCCCTAACCGAGTACTACTCCTATGTAGTCCTTGTGCTCCACGCCTTCAGGTGCCGTGTAACGCAAGCCAGGTAGTCCCAGGGGCCCACCGAGTAGTCGGTCCTGGTACCCACCGAGGTAGTGGGCCCAGGGAGGTCCATACGACAGTGGAGCGGATGATCGGGTCGATCGACGAGGTGGGACGGGCGACTACTTCGTACGCCCTTAAGGTTCTGTAAACCTCATGGACGAGCTCCTTGTGGCCCTCATATCACCAAGGAGGAGAGTGTCATTCCTCCTCGGCGATGCCGTGTCCTCCTCCATGCTCTGAGGAGACTCAGAAACCGAGTGCCTCCTCGAAGACGACGTCGAAGATGGCTTGGACGACGACGATCCTTTCTTCTTGGTGAAGAGACTTGTGGTTTTCTTCCACATGATTGCGTCACTCTTCTCTCTAATATAATCCCGGGGTTTTAACCAGTAACAAAGTACTCAAGAATTATTTCGGAGTATGGACTTTGAGTGGATTAAGAGTGTGATTTGTTGATCAAACCAAACTTGGGAAGGATGGCTAAGTCTAAGGTGGTTCTGGACTAAAACTTTGAGCACACAAACAGAGAGATGGGAGAGTTGCTTGCCTGCTGAAGACGAGCACCGCGGGGTGCATTTTATAGGGGAGGTCGGCCGGCCTGGGCCGACCGGCCTAGGTGGTCTCGTGCCTCCCCTAGCTCGGTTTTCTTCCAGCTTGATGATCTTCCCTTTGTGACTTTCGTGCCCGCGTGCTCCACAATTTGCACCACCCAAACTCTCTCATCCACTCCTTTGCTTGCATTACCTTCCACTTGATGCCTTTGCTTTGAGTCATGTCCATGCTCCCTTGCTTCACATGCCACCATGAATTTCCTGCAAAACAATGCTTGCTCCCCCCCCCATGCTTGTCCTTTGCATGTGATCTTGATGAGAGTTGTTGGAAGGGCATCCCGTGATGCATCATGGTGCATGCATGATTTGCTTAACTAGATTTTTTCCCTCTAAGCATGTCTTAAGGCTAAGCACTCCTCTAATTTCGAAAATTTAAAATAATTTCAGAGCTATGGAAGAGCTCAAGCATAATTTTAGAGAAGTTTTTAAACCATTAAATACAAATGTAAGTCGAAAGTATTTTCGACTACATTTATATCAGTCTACAAGAAACTATTTGGTTCACATATGAAGAGCACGGTGGGGATGGCCGATGATGGTACAGGGGGTTATTTATGACTTCTACAAGAAACTATTTGGTTCACGTATGAAGAGCACGGTGGGGATGGCCGATGATGCTTGGAGAGTGCGGGGGAGATTGACACAGGAAGATAATGACGAAATCCTGAAACCCTTTTCTGTTGAGGAAGTTAAAAAAGCTATTTTTGAAATGAAAGAGGAGTCAGCGCTTGGGCCTGACGGCTTTAGTATGTGCTTTTACAAAAATAGCTGAGAGGTAATAAAAAGGGAGATAATGGCTATGGTGAACGATTTTTACTTAGAAAGATTGGATTTAGCCAGGCTGAATTACGGGGTGATCACCCTGGTGCCAAAAGTAACCGATGCAAACAATGTGAAGCAGTTTAGGCCAATTTATTTGCTAAATGTGAGTTTCAAATTATTCACCAAGTTGATCAATGACAGACTGGCTAGGGTGGCAAAGAAGTTGATTAGTCCAAGTCAAACAACGTTCATTAAAGGGAGATATTAATGGATACATGAGATAGTGCATGAGTTAAGTCGTAAAAAAATGCAGGGTGTGATCCTGAAGATTGACTTTGAAAAAGCATATGATAGTATCTGTTGGGATTTTGTTGACGAGGTGATGGAAAGGAAAGGTTTTTGTACCAAACTGCGAAACTGGATTATGAGCACCATCAAGGGGGGGCAGAGTATGTGTGAATATAAATGGGGAGAATGGGCCGTACTTCAGAACATACAGGGGGCTAAGGCAGGGGGGCCATTGTCTCCGTTTATGTTTAACTTAGCAGCTGATGCCCTGGACCATATGTTATCAAAAGCTAAAGAAAAGGGTCACATAAAAGGGGTGGCCACAAATCTTATCCCCGGGGGCATAACTCATTTGCAGTATGCGGACGATACGGTGGTGATGGTGGGATGTGACAAGGATTCGATCAAAAACTTAAATTTTTTAATCTATTGCTTTGAATGGATGTCAGGATTACGTATTAATTACCATAAAAGTGAAGTGGTGACCTTTGGGGTAGATGAGGACTGCAAGACCATGATAGCTAATACCTTGAACTGCAAGAAAGGGGTTCTGCCTATGAAATACCTAGGTTCCCCATAAGTGACAGAAAGTTGAAGATGGAAGCTTTCAGAGGAATAGTAGATAAGATGAGTACGAAATTGCAACCTTGGAAAGGGAGGAATCTTTCCTCGGGGGGGGGGGGGGGGGGTGATGCTGACAAATACGTCCCAGAGCAGTTTGCCGACATACATTATGGGCATGTTTTTGCTGCAAGATGGTGTCTGTGCACAAATGGATTCAATATGAGCCAAATTTTTTTGGAGGGGGATATAGAAAAATTTAAATACCACATGATAAAATGGGAAAATGTCTACCTTCCCAAGGAGTTTGGTGGTGCGGGAGTGGTCAACACCAAACTATTTAACGAGGCGCTGATCTTGAAGTGGGTGTGGAGACTACTTAACTGTGAAGAGGAAGATGTTTGTTGTCAGCTGTTAAGAGCCAAATACTTTCCAAAGGAAACCTTTATACGCAGCAAAAGTAGGGGGGCTCACAGTTTTGTATGGGGGTTCAAAGTGTGAAAGACAAGATCAAATGGGGGCTGACCTGTACTGTGAAAAGCGGAAAACAAACTCACTTCTTGGAAGATGTGTGGTTAGGACAGGTCCCTCTAAAGCTGTTGTTCCCAAACCTTTACAATTGTTGTAGAGACAAAAATTGCCTGGTGGGGGACTGCTATGATGAAGATGAATGGATCCAAGATTTCAAAAGGTCTTTTGGCAAAGAGGAAGTGGATCAGTGGGAGAGCTTAATAGATATGCTGAATAATTTTGAATTTCAGGGGGGGATAGGACAGATTCAGCTGGATTCATGAGAAGTCAGGGAGGTATACTACTAGATCAATGTATAGAATACTATCTTACAGGGGGGTTACCAATACTCATATGCAAAAAATGTGGAAGACTAAGCTGCCCCTGAATCTAAAAGTGTTTATGTGGCAGATGTACCATGACAGACTTCAGACGGGGGTTGTGCTGAAGAAATTCAAGTGGAAGGGTGACAGGAACTGTGTTATTTGTGGTGCTCCGGAGACTAGAGACCACATCTGTTCTCTTGTGTGCCTGCCAAGTTTTTGTGGACATCTCTCAAAGAGGCACTAGGCTGGGATAGGCCCCCAGACAGTCTGGAGGACTCCTTTGACCACTGGCTTCCTATTGGATGCACTGATTACATTATTAAAGCTTTTCTTTTTGGGGTTGTTTTATGGGGTTTATGGAATGTGAGAAATAAACTAAGTATCGAAGGGATGGCACCAAAATCCCCAACTGACATTCTCTATAATATCCTGTCACTTTTGCAGAGATGGGGCGTGTTGTTGAGGAGGCCTGAGAAGATCAAGCTAGAGAAGAGGACAAGCAGCGTATGGAATTGGGTGAAGAGGTTCCAGGGGAAAATCAAATCAAGATCGCCACTTGAAGATCTTCTGTAGTCTCCTTTGTGGATTGATGTACTCTAAACCTTATATGCTTTCATTAAAAAGTAGGGTGATCCTTCTTCAAAAAATCATTTATATCGGTCTCACCGGTATTGTTTGTCTTCATTAGTTGAGACCAAACTTTTCTCGGCTTGATGATGGGGGCATAGGTTTAGGTTCTAATTTTGGCTAAGTGAGAGAGATTTTGAATGAAATAAAATTAAATGAGGCTTAGAAAAATTCTAATCTTAGAGAAACCAAGGATATAGATTTTTAAACCAACCAAAAATTAAGTTTCTAGGTTCACGCAAGTCCTACCACGTGCAGAAATTTAAATAACAACTAGCAGCCTGTTCGCTCGGCTGGTGGCTGATGGCTGGTGCTGGTTTGTTCTGAGAGAATAGTACTGCTGGCTGGTTGCGGCTGGTTGCTGGTGGCTGATTCGTTCTGAGAGAAAAGTATTGCTGGCTGGTGGCTGATAAGCCGAGCGAACAGGCTGTAGATATAAGTCGCGGCTCTACTCGTGTGTTTTAGCATGTAAAACAAGTCAACCACAACATCATAAAGAGGATGAATGGTTGAGATAGGTTCTGAATTTATTTGGTTTTGGTTTCTCAAAAAGAAGCAAACAACACATAGGATGGTTCATGTAAAGGGTTTATGATTCAAGCAAAATATTCAACAAAGAATTATGTCTCTTATATTGTTCAACCACTCTAAGTCTAATGTCCTGCGTAGTAAATTTCAAAACTAACTTACTTGAAAAGACTCGAAAAACCTTGAATCGGGTTGTCTTCCTGGTAGCTTATTCTTGACTCGACGAAACGGGTTGCCTCCCGCCTAGCGCTTCATTTATAGTCCATGGCTAGACTTCTTCACTTGATTACTTCAGATCAACGCTCTTTGCGGGCATTGCAATCTTGGGTACCCACTTCCGCACCATCTTGGGCACGGGCTTATTCTCCGGCTTAGTCATCTTTTTGGTCTTCACAGGCGGATTTTGTTCCTTTGTCTTGACGGATGCAACAACTTCCTTGATCTTCTTCGCTTCCTTCTTCTTCGGCTCTTCCTTCTTCCTTGGTTCTTCCTTAACAACGTGACGATGAGGTGGACCATATTTAACTTCAATCCTATTGCATGCCTCGAGGCGTGGTCGAAACTTGAAGGAACTCTTTTCGCCGTTAATGTCAAACTTGATCTCCCCCTAGCCAACATCAATGGTAGCTCCCAAGGTATTGAGGAAATGCCTCCCAAGGATGAGTGGTGGCTTCTCCCTCTATCCCATCTCGAGTACCATGAAGTCGACGGGGATGAAGTGGTGTCCGACCTTCACGGGCACATCTTCGGCGATGCCCAAGGGATAGCGAATGGAGTTGTCACCCAACTCCAAACACATACCCGTAGGCTCCAATGGTAGGCGTAGCTTCTCGAACACATCTCTTGGCATGACGCTCACACATGCTCTGAGGTTGCATAATGCTTTCTCAAACTTGAATGAACCAACGGAACATGGAATTGTCGGGCATCCGGGGTCCTTTTGCTTCTCTAGTCCATTTGCAATAGCGGCACTACATTGCTCGGTCATCTTGACATGATCTACCCCGAGTATTGCTATCTTAAATTTATTTGCAAGGATATCTTTGAAGTAACGAGAATATGTAGGAACTTGAAGGGCATCCAATAATGGCATGTTGATGCTAAGTCTACGCACAACCTCCACAAACTTTTCAAAGTGATTATCAAGTTTACCTCGGAAGTAGCGTGGCTTGAGTTGCGGTATCTTCGTGTCTTCTCTCGGCATTTCAAACTCGGGCTCTTCGATGACGATCTCCGTAACTTCCTCCTTAGCAAATTCCTCTGTCTCGACGGATGGTTTAGGCTTCCTTGCTCCCATGGAATGCTCTGGATCTTCGGTCTACTTCCCCGAACGAGTTTGAATAGCCTTCGCCATTTCGGGACCTTTAGGTTGGAAGCTTCCCTTCATTAGCGAATAAGCACCCGACAAGTTGTCCCACTTGCATCTCGAGCATATTCATCATGTTGAGCACTTGATGGTTAGAGCTTCCGACCTCCGTCACCTTGCTATCGATGTTCTCCAAGACCTTGTCTATGGCTTTGAACTTGGTGATGGTGTCCTTGTTGATCTTAGCTTGCTCGTCCACGAAGTCCTTCAATTGTATACGAAGCGGAACCGAATTCGGAATGGATGAGCTTGCATTAAATTGAGGTCTACCTTGCCCGTATCAGAATTTCGGCAAATCTCCCTTCCTGATGTAGTCGAGCACCTTAGCTTCCTCCAGACAATCCTTATGGACATGGCCATATTCTCTGCATTCTTCACATGTGTATCTTGCTTCGGCAGCCTTTAAGTCTTGAGCCTCTTTCTTTTCTATCTCCATCTTCTCCAACCTCCGCATAAGTGAATCGATCTTGCCCTCGAGTATGTCTTCCTTCTCCACTTGCAAGACTCCTTTGACGTTCCCCACGGGTTGAACCGGAAGTAAGCGTCCGGACGACGCCCACGTGTCATTATCCGTGACCTTCTTGAATAGAGTGAAAGCTTGAGTCGGCGTAAGCTCAATGATAGATCCTCCCGCCGATACATCGATGACCGTCATGGTGAGTCCTTGGTAAAACTTTTGAATGAGGTCCTCCTTCGGGAACTTGTGATGTGGAACCGCCCGAGTGTACTCATTGAAGCGCTTGAATGCCTCCGATAGTTTCCGTAGGATATTGAGCAAAAGTGGCAATCTTATTACGCAAGCTTTGAGTTTTACCCGGCGAGTAGTATTCCTTCATGAAGGCCCTCATCAATGCATTCCAATCTTGCACCATCTCCGCCGGTTGAGAGTAGAACCATTGCAAAGCCTTCCCGAGTACGAGAACGGAAAGAGCCTTGCCCTCATTTGATCTTGAGTCACCCCGTCCATGTTGAATGTTTGACATAATTGAATGAACGCTTGGAGGTAATGGTTCAGATCTTCTTTACCGGTGAAGGGTGAATGTTGCACCATGCGAATTGTTGAGGTCTTGTTCTCGAACGGCCTTTCGATCTCCGCAAGGTTCAAGATCGGTAGGTCGATGATGTCCGGGGTGCATAGCTCCCCGTTCTTGCGTTCTGTTGTTCTCCCATCAGCGGAAGTCGATTCTCCCGAGGACTTTGAGGTGGTGATTTCTTCGGAGATTCCAACGATCCTTCATCTTCCGACTTCAAATTTACAAAATCCAACTTCTTAGCTTGTTGTGCATCATGTCTCCTTAGCCTGTAAAGTTTTTCTGGATCATCCACAAAATTATCAGGTTTGTTGGAGAGGTAGCCGTCCATCTCCTGTTAGGGTTAGTGATAAACAAAATATACAAAAAACGAAAAAGTAAAAACAAATCTAAGAAAACTAGGGTTAGACAAACTAGATTAGATTAATTTTGAGGATGATAAAAAATTAGTAGATGCGAAAAGAAAAACCAAAAGAAAACTAAAATTACACAAAAAGCAATAAAAGAACAAATTTGAGTGTCGTGAGGTTCTTGCTTCGGGTATTTGAGTGCCATGAGGTTCAATTGTCTTTTGTTTGTTGTGCAGTCTCTGGCTGAACGGGTGCAAGCTCAGGCAGGTCTGCTGCGGGAGGCGGCGAACGCACACGCAGAGGCCGCTGCAGCCCATGAGGCGAAGCTGCAGGCCGAGATCACAGCCGCGCAAGAGAACTAGCTCGTCAAGGAGGTCATGGCACGCAAGGCACAGAAGGAGGCGGTCGACTTGAAGAAAAGGTTGGAGGACGCCGAGCAAAAGGCCAAGGACGCAGCCGCAGACCTCCAGGCCGTGACAGAGGGTAAGTCCTCAACGTTTCCCTGGGCTGACTCCGCATACTCGGCAAGGTCTTGATCCTGAGCCTTCGACCTTGAATCATTAAAGGCGCTCGAGGGGCCGAAGAGGCCCTCAAAAAAGAGCTGGCCACGATCAAGAGCCAGCTGACGGCCATCAAGGAGAAGTCCACGGAGACCTGTCGAGGTTAGCATCTTGTTCATTGTTGGGAAGTTGGTCGACATGTCGTGACTGGGTGTGCTTCTGAATCTGCTTGTTTGTGATGCAGGTCTTGAGAAGGAGTTGGGCGAGCTCAAAGACGCCGCCCAGTATGTCATGGACCTCTACATCCCGCAGGAGGAGGGGGCTGAACCCAAGCCGTTGATCGACCGGCTTGACGAGGCTGAAGGTCGCATCAAGGGCCTGCTCCTGGACACCGCCAATCTTGCAGCGGCTGTGGCTTTATCAACTGTCAAGTACCACGACCCGTCGTTCAACCTGCAGAAGGTCTCGGAAGACGTGGACCTGTCGGGCCTCATCAGGCATGAGAACGTCGTGGCAGCCGCGAAGGAGGACGTCAAGAAGTTCTACTTCGACACTGACTGAGGTGGTGCTGAAATGAGCTTTTAGACGTGGGTTGGGGCGGTGAACATGTAAAGAAACTTGCAATATTAGAAAGCTTTTGCTTATGAAAAGATGTATGCATTTGGTAGTGAAGCACTCTCATTATGCACGTCGAAAGTAACGAGGTCTTAAGAGGAACCCTCTGCTCACCCAACTCAGTGGAGGAACGGCTTACCGACCGTACGGCCCAGCGTGGGGACTTAGGAACGACCGACGTGCGGAGGGGGGTCGTGGACCCTAGGTCTTTTGAACCAGTGACTTAGGAATGTTTATAACGAAAGAGAAAGCTAATTGTATAGTAAAGACTTGAAAGCGTAAAACATACACAACATCCCTTCAGGTTGCGAGACCCTTAGGTTGGCAAAGCCAAGCCCCCGAGCATTTCGAGACCTGACCTAGACCAAGCCCCCGAGCGCTTTGAGGGGGAAGGGAAAAGAACTCAAAGTAAAAAGGGGAGACCAAAAGACAGGCTGACAGAGGGGTTGCCGAGCAGGGGATCTCTTTCTTTATTATATCGAAATTACAAAGGGGAGAGTACATAGCTTTATTTTGATACAGATCTTCTAAGGATAGAAGCGACGTAAGTGCTCGATATTCCAGACGTTAGGAACGCCTTGGCGATCGGCCCACTAGAGGCGGTAGGTTGATGGGCTGACGACTTCCATCACGATGAAGGGACCTTCCCAAGGGGCAGAGAGCTTGTGCGTTCCCTTGGTGCTTTAGATGCGACGTAGGACCAGGTCTCCCACGTTGAAGGATCGTTCCCGCACGTTGCTGCTGTGGTAGCGGCGCAGCTGCTGCTCATACCGCGTGTGTCGCATTAGCGCAGCCACATGGTGTTCCTCAATGATGTCAAGGTCGACCTTGCGCGTCTCCTCGGCCGTTCCTTCCTCGTAGTGTTGGATGCGTGGGGCACCAAAGGTTACGTCGGTTGGGAGAACCACCTCGGACCCGTACACCAGGAAGAAGGGTGAGTATCCTGTGACCGAGCTGACCTGGGTTCGGAGACCCTAATTGACGTGAGGCAGCTCTGCGTACCATCTGGTCGCGTACTGCGAAGCGTCGTCGAAGATGCGGTCTTTGATGGCTTGAAGCACCATGCCGTTTGCTCGCTCGACCTGGCCGTTGCACCATGGGTGGGCCACCGAAGAGTAGTAGACGTCGATGAGGCTGTTCTGGCAAAAGTCCTCGAAGTCTGACCCCGTGAAGGCCTTTCCCAGGTTGGTGACGATCCTGTTGGGTACCCCGAACCGGTGGGTGATGTCCTCAATGAACTTCACAGCCTCTTTCGACGTGACAGTAGCGACGGCGCGGACCTCAATCAACTTGGTGAATTTTTTCACCACCACCAGGATGTGCTTATAGCCGCCAGGGGCCATCTTGAAGGGTTCCACTGAGTCAAGGCCCATATGGCAAAGGGCCAGGACGGTGGAATTGTCCTCAGAACTTGAGCCGGGATGTGCTGCTGTTTGGCGAAGAACTGGCAACCCTTACACCGTCGAACCAGATCTTGCGCATTAGCCAGGGTGGTGGGCCAATAGAAGCCCGACCTGTAGGCTTTTCCCACCAGATTTGCGGAGGCTGCGTGGTTGCCGCATTCCCCACCATGGATCTCTTGTAGGAGCTCAAGACCTTCAGATCGGAGGATGCACTTCATTAGCACGCCGTTGGAGGCGGACCTCCGATACAACTCGGCCGCTATCAAGGTGGCTGGCATCTGTTGATGAAGTAAGTTGCAGGAGCAGCGGCGCATGACGTGGCGTAGTATCTCTACACCGGACACAGCAGACTGCGTTGATGACCATGAGGTCGGAGCCTCCTGAATCCGCATGGAAGCCCATGCACATTACATAAGAAAAAGATTAGGTTAATCATGCCGGTTAAAAACAAATACATAATGGATATTGGATGGGGGGATAAAGGGAAAAAACTTCCCCTTGACCACGAAGTGTAGGTCGACACAGAGTACGTCATTGTAGATTGTTTTGTTCCTTGCGTTTCCACACGTAACGGACACGAAGTCAACCGGCGCCGCTCTATTCTTCTTGCAAGCAATGTTCCGCACAAACTGCAGAATCTTGAGGCGACGAGAGTAGGGAACAAGGAGGTCCGCCGTGAATGCCTCGGTCTCCGCGAGGAAAACGTGGGAATCTGGGCTATTATCTGCTGCATGTTGGGCCCTTTCCACATAATCGCAGAGGCTGAGCTCTTGTTCTATTGCTTCACTTTCGTCTTTGTTCGGCCCAGGCTTGTAGACATGACTTGCATCCATCAAAGTCATCAGCAAGAAACAATTCGGCCATGCTCCTCAGCATCGCTAAGGATGTCGTCGCCATCCTCCAGAAGTTCATGCCCCAACGGCTGAATCCGGTCAATTCCTTCCTTCGGGCCACACTAGCCGGGGAACCAACCAGGTTTCTGAAGGTGGCCCTCTTGAGTGCCCAGGGCTTGGTGCTGAACTTGTAAATGCCAATGATGAACATCAAACTGGCTGCCACCAGTAGCCTCCTCTCATCGGACCACGACTGGCAGAACACATAGAGAGCTATCGCAACCTGGGCCACCAGAGTGACGACGTGCCAGCCCCACAGCTTATTGTCTTGGATGCTATAGGCAGTGATTGGCTCTTGACCGGCGAGGTGGATGAGGAGGACGGGCGCCCACAGCACCTCCAGCGTAGACCGCACCGGGGCCGCCCGGCTATGGCGGTTGAACTGGGTGGCCAGGCCGTAGATTGCCACAGAGTCCCCAACGAGGTACGCTAGCCAGATGCATACCCGAAACCATCGCACCACTGGGGCTCTTCGTGCTAAGCCGTAGACGAGGAGGAACACCTAGATAACGGTGCTTGCAAGGACAAGCACGCGGAGTTTCCAGGTGTCCAATCAATCCAGGGCACTTGAGATGTTGCTATGCATCACTACATACAAGAATTGATAGATGATCTGTCTAGCCAGCTATTAGATATCGCTCTTTGAAGCAACAATGGTGCATTCTTGTGTTGGGTATGTAAGGAGGATATGGTGGGTGGGATTATGGAGATCAGGGGACTTGAGTACGTCTATTAATGGATGGCTGTGAGAGGAGCATCCATGAATCCTTCACCTCGAGAACATGCATCCTTTCTATTCTTCTTTGGGGAATACGTCTTGAGCACAGTTGAGCAAAGTAGTGGGACAAACTTATAACTAAATCCACTACTAGCGCGAGCAACTATCCTACAAATAATTAAAGCAGAAAAGCAAGCTACTCACTCAATTCCAAATTATAATTTGTTCCACCTTTTTACCTCAAATTTAATTGTTGCGACCGACAGGTCTACAAAAGCCGCAGCTGACCCCGTCCCTGTCCGTGTGCCCCCCCCCCCCCCCCCCCCCCGACCACCGCCGCCTTGATCTCCCTCCTCTGGCCACCGCTTTCCCTCTCGTTGCAGATCCAAGCTCCTCTCGCTGCGCTCATTCCAGCCATCCCGCTCGCGTCGCCTCTCGCAGAGTGTGTCGGTAGATCGGCTCCGACCTAGCTCCGTTGTTCCTATCTCCGCCACCACCGGATCTGCGAGCCGGGAGCCCGGGGAGCGGCAAGGAGGGTGGTGGCGGGGCCATCTCCGTGCGGCGGCAGCATCGTTGTGTCCTGCAATGTGTGGTTGCGACCGCGCGGTCGCCTCTTCGCCACCGGTCGTTGCCCTGGTCACCATTGTCCCGCCGTGGAGGTGTTTTACCCCACGCGTGCGGCACGCTCTGTTCCCGTTGTCTAGCGTAGGCGGACCCCATGGGCGCTTGGGGTGGACGAGCCGCCTACCTCCCCTCCTCACTGGCACACGCGGCGCAGGGCCTCTTGCGGCCCCGACGCTCCCTCCCGGCGTCGGCGTGAACAGGCTGGGGATTCGACATGAGGCGGCTCTCTGCAGCCCCATGTTGGGTCTCCTATGCCTGTGCTCGCGGTGGGTAGGCTTCAGTTGGGGATTTCCATGGTGCGGCCTTTCCGGTGGCGTGGTCATTGGTGGAGTTTGCAGGGTCACCACCGGTCGTTGCCGACGGCACTCTCCTTGACGTGGGCGTGCACGTGGCAGGATGTTGCTGTTGGTTCCAGCTAGGCCGCTTCAATGCAGCATCCTGAGTTGCCTACGTCCTGTGGAGGTTGAAGGCACGTTGAAAGACAATGCATGCTTGCAAGCAGATGACGATGATGTTTGCGAGCAGCGCTTACCTCCCTGGACGCATCATTCTTCAGCCCTCTCCCCTAGTGCCTTGCCGCGTCTGGATTACCCCCCCCCCTGGGTGGCTGTTGGTTAGTCGGTCGTTGGAGCTCTTTGTGGTGGCCTATGTGGCTCAAGGTCGTGCCTTCTCTCCCTTGCCTACCGCAACATCCACTTCCTCCCACACTCCACCCTGTCGTAGTGGGTCGCTCGTTTGTGGTTTGTTTGCAGCTCGTGGAGCCATATATTTGCTAGGCGCCTGCTTCACTGATGGGATGTTGGGTCTTCATCTTCCCCATGGTGCTTCGGGTTGTCGGCATCTCGTATCGGCGATGATTGCTACTACTTGGGATTCCCTTGATCATCATCGAGTGTTGTTGGTGGTGGGTGGGAGTTGGTTCCTCGGTGTTCGGGTTGTCACTGAGCTAGTTGTTGGATCGTGACTGTCACCCTGAAGATCTTATAAATTGCTCCTCCAGTTGTCTTATCCGCTGGCAGATTGGGAGGACGGGTCTTCGTTGTTCTCCTGATCCCTCGAGATGTCGCTCATCTTTAGAGAATCGGCGCATTGGGCGGCATTGGGTTGGCTAGTTGAGTGGAGTGGGGACGAGGGAGATCTTTGGCTCCTTCCCTCTCCTGGTAGTTGTGATCACTCTTGGCCGCCTCTCCTGCTTGCAGAAGCTTTCCATCGTCACCATCAAGAGTTGCTTGCCTTCTTTCCATCGATTGGCCCCTTCTAGGATTCAACAGTCGATTGCGTGAAGTTGGTTTTGGAGGCCTGTGAAAGCCTGGTCTAGTTTCGTCGGGCCGACAACAATGGGTGCATTTTCGGAACGTATCTCACCTCGCTAGAGGCGTTGTTTCGGCCTCCATCCATTTGCCTTGCCAGGTGAAAGCTTGGTCCGCTCCTTCGTGGACAGACGGATGATTGCGGCGTTGATGTTGTTTCCCTCCTTAGAGGCATCATCCGTCATGTCCTTCTCGCTCCTCTTTCGCTGGCGCCTAATTGTGAGTCTGTTGATGTATGTCTGCGCTCTTGATGTAATGTTTTGTGTAGGTTTTTAGGCGGGTAGTGTCTTTTAAAACTGTTGGTGTTCCTCTGTCTATGTTGGTTGTTGTTGTTGTTTACCTTTGATGGTTGTGGTTGTTCCTTATAACTTCACGCCTTAGGTGTTATCCTAAGGTTGCTTAACTATAATTCTCTTTTTCTTAATGAAAAGCGTGTTTTGCACGTCTTAAAAAAATTTGTTCGTTTTATTAAAAAAGATGCACATATATAGTCATATTTTAATCATTCTTTGTAGAACTTCTATTAATAAAGTAAGTGTCAGGGGTGAGACCTGCACAGATCCGCAAGGGGGCTACCCAAGCGGTTGTAGGTTGTCTAGTGGGGGGTCAATACCTAAGAGCGTAGGCGGTAGTTCTTGGATGA
The DNA here is from genome assembly GCA_947561735.1 of Cenchrus americanus. Lineage (NCBI taxonomy): Eukaryota > Viridiplantae > Streptophyta > Magnoliopsida > Poales > Poaceae > Cenchrus > Cenchrus americanus. The sequence continues at coordinate 61,802,862 of OX387245.1, read as the reverse complement.
ACTCGGAACTCGGCGAGAACGGCAAGGACACGGTGGTTTTAGACTGGTTCAGGCCTCCAGAGAGTAAAACCCTACGTCCAGTGTGGTGGGATTATGCGTGGAAAGAGAGCTCCCCTCAAATGGAGCTCTAGGCCTCCTTATATGGCCGGCGGACTAGGATTTCCATTCGAGGTCGGTAGACCCTCATCGAGGTCGGTTACAGATTAAGGAAGGTCGTCTTCCGTAATTACAGAGAGGATCCCGCGATCCTCGGGCCTACTGGCGGCGCCACCGCCATGATCTAGGGAGAATCTTGCCCTACAAGCCCGATAGGTCTTCTGCGATCTGGATAAGGTCGTCTGATGTCTTCTAGGGTCGTCGGGATTGTGGATGAGGTCTTCGGGCCCACTTGCAGGTCGGCAGGGCTTCTGGCAGGTCGGATCCACTTGACAGGGACCTCTGAGACCCTGTTCGGTGGGGACTCATGGGTACCCATATCTCACAGTAAGTCACAACAAAAAACATGTCATATTTACATAATTTTTTTATAAGACAAACCATCAAATTTGGAGTTAAAAAAGGCAAACAAATCATAATTTAGAACGGAGGGTGTAGCTTCTACACAAGCAAATCCCCATATACTATCATAAAAGAGAAAGGAAGAAAGGAAAGCTTTCTTCAAAAGAAAGAATGAAAGAAATCAACCGTATCTAAGACACTTTCACCCCCATTCTAACCCTTTATAACACTGAAACAAGACCCCCACCTGAGTAAAGAACTTGACATGAAATGCGATCTCTACTTACTTCCTGAGCACTTCAAGTATTATACTCGTACTACGAAATGTCGAAATACTCTAGAGCTGCCTGGTGGCCAAGTGCAACGAGCGAATCTGCTCCTTTAATTCTTCTTTGATCTTGGGACGGACTGTATTTGTTTCGTCTAATTGGATTTAGCAGTCTCCACCAAAAGGGTTGCTGCGCGATTCTCTGGGAACTGAAGAGCAGACATAAAAATTAGACAAAACAAAATAAGAGGAGAAATTTGCCACCACACCTGTTTGTTTTTTATGAGACTAACGACGACTACTATACGTGCATTCTCTGAATACTTGGGGCTACTACACAACCACGCACTTCTCAAAATTTCCCCGAACTACCTAGCATGTCTATCTTCGGACACTAATTACGAGTATTAAATGTGGATTAATGACAAAACTCATTTCACAACTCTTATCTTAATTTTCGAAATGAATCTAACAATGGTAGGGAAAGAGGTTTTAGTCCCGGTTGGTAAGAGGTTTAAGTCTCTCAAGTCCAACCGAGATTAATGATGAGAGACAAAAGGTCTTCCTTTAGTCCCGGTTGGTATTACTAATCGGGACTAAAAGGTTTTCCAGAAAAAAAAAGCCCATAGATGTTGGTGTCATGCATGCTTCAGCTCCGCCACCCTCTCGCCAGCGAGCGTCCTGCTCCAGTTCCGCCGCCGTTCATTGAGAATTGACGAGTGAAAAAATACCACAAATGAGAAGTATTCATCACATAATTACTTAACCATCACATGAGTAAATTAGCTAATTTCAACACTCACAAATCACAAGGTTGATTCAATTCACAACACAAGTTTCCTTTGCATCATAAATTTGATTAGATTTACAACACAAGTTTCCTTTGCATCACAAATTTGATTCGATTCACAACACAAGTTTCTTTGAATCACCAGAAAAAATAGAAAAAAATGGACGAACCAGCAGCACGCCATGGGCCATGGCCGCTCCCCACTGTTGACGGTTAATAGTTGTATCAAATTTCGTTTATGACTTGCAAGTGGATAAGTCTCCCGTCGTAGTCAAGGGACCCTTCTTCCCTCGAGTGGTGAACCCAAGGTATCGAATCCGTGGAACAAATGTGTGACGCAAAAGTTGATCTAGTAAAGCCAAGTAACTTCAATCTTCGGTAAAACCCTAATGCATCTAGATAAAAGACACGAAACTAATCTAATCTACTAAAGACCGGAGATAACAAAGTAAGATTGGGTAGATAAACCGATCTAGACAGATCGGGTTAAGCCTTTTGTTGAAGTTCCAAGCAAGAGAAGAAGTAGCAAATCGAATCTTATTAGAAGCCTCTTTAAATTGTGGTTTCCCGTCCAAATCCGAAAACATCCGCCTTTCGGAACCCTCGTTCTGTCACAACGTATCCCTACTCATGCGGGGAGTCTAGGGCGAGTCAAAAGACAAGTCGAGATTCTTTTGGAAGATCCGGCGTGTACCTCTAGCCACCGCGGCTACAAGAACACCCTATGTGATCTAACGCGCGAATAGATCTAGAATAAGCAAACCGATCGAAAAATGAAATCTTCGAGGAAACACTTGATCGCTAAGAATAGATTCAACTTGATAATTCAACTATCACAATGATACATACACAAGATCACCACCGGGATCCTTCCTTGATCTTGCTTCTAGCTCCGGGAACTCCGACGTGGTCTTCCATGCAAGATTCCCACGTCGGCTAGAGAAACCCTAGTCAACTAGCTCGACCCTCTCCTCTCCGAGATGGTGTCCCTCTCTTCTCTGCTCCTCGGTGGCCGATGACCAATTGGATCCTCCATGGCTCTCGGCCACAGGGCTATAAATAGCACGATTGGCGGCTAGGGCAAAGGGGAGCATCACTGGGCCCTGGACAAGTCTGGGCCGGTCGGCTTGGGCCGGCCGGCCTGGTCCCATCCAGGCCCAGCCCGAGGCCTCCTTTGCTCTATGTCGGTTCCCTTGCTTCCTGGATGTTTCCCCCTTCTGCATGTAGGTCCATGTCGTCAGTTTCTCTCCGAATTGGGCATAACTCCTTGTCTTGCAAGATTCAGCACTTTTCTGGTTAGGTCCTCGGAGTTTGTCATCTTCTCGGATCAAGTCCCTGACTTCTTGGAGTTAAGTTTGCTTCATTGCATGACTTGTACGGGCTTCAAGGTCTTGTCATAAGGTGCTTGATGAACTTATCCCGAAAGTCTTGCTTCCAACGCTAAAACCCTGCATAAACACTAAACTCCAAAACCAACATGCACACGTGAACTTGTTATACCATTGGGGTTAGTACCAATGGATAAGGTATAAAACTTATGCCAACACCGAAGGTAAACTCATGGCTAGGTTGACGGATTTTCACCGTCAACATCTCCCCCATGCTTAAACCTTGCTCGTCCTCGAGTAAGCCTTTGATGGATATCATTGTTGCCAAACAATGTTTAAACCTTGCACTTGATCATACATGAGAAAACATAATGCTCTCAAAATTTTAATTAAAGTTCCATCATGTACTAGCCTTCATCTCCACGGAGGGTAGATTCTTATTAAGCTTATCCCACGAGTATTAACATGCTCCCAAAGTTTAAATAGATCTTAGAATTTTTGAAATAAAGAATGAGATAAAGAAAAGCTAAACCAAGTTCACAAATTTAAATCATCTTGCATATTGCTCATAAACTCGCATCTCACTTGTCTCTCAAGCCTATATATTCTACTCCTTTCCCTCTCATAACATATATGTGTGGTAGGCTTTATATGGAGCTTTGGGAAAGTTTAGTCCTACCAAGATTTTATAAATAAGGTGTTGTCAAAACAAGACAAGCTTCTCATGGTCTTACCGAGACTCGTCAAAAAGGTCATTGGAAAATGATGTTATATCAAGGAGGGGAAAGAGAAAAATACACACACTTTAGATGAGTGGACATGTGCAAATGGCAAAGGGTGATCCCGAGGCACAAAGGAAATCCTCGTTATCGGATTGCACATTGTTGGAAATTGAGAATGGATCTTTTAATCTTGAAGCCTTGAATTTCCTAATGCATTTTAGAGAACCGGGGAGTTCACTTTACGCATACTCATATTTTTCTTTCTTCTTTTTTTCTTTCTTTCATTCTTTTTCTCATTCATTCATTTTTCTTTTGTCATACATTCAGTAATGAGACTTTCACATCGGAGTTTTGATTTTTTTATTTGCACCCCTTTGAACTTTTTTTAAATTGCTCCCCTTTGAACTCTAAAAATTGCATCGTACCTACCTCCTCCCCCATGCTTGGATGTTGCTCGTCCTCGAGCAAAGAGGCGATAAATAAGGTAGGTACCAGAAATATTTTTCCTTGGAGAGATACTTGAATTCTTCAATGTTGGCACCGTCTTGCGATCTTCCTTGAATTGATGATCCATTCTCAACGATAGGTTGTGGTCAAGGAGGTAATCACAAAAGATGATATTTGGTTTTAAGGGTGGATATCCGGCGAGGTTTGTGAGATCTCCGATGCGGGGATACATAACTCACGGATAAAAGGCTAGCAAAAAGATAGATACGCAAAAATGGAATGACCAGCTTCTTAGTCTCGGGCCAGAGAAATCATGGCCTGCAATAACTCACACAAAAATAAATCTTGTACACTAAGGTTTATGCACTGAAATATATATTAGGCTCTGGATAGGTTGAGCAACAGACAGGTGATATTTATGACAAGGTTAGCAATATTTTGGAGCATAAAAACTATCTTTAATCTATTCATAACTTGAGAGCACATAAAACGCTGTGGGTCTTTATTTTAATCATAACCTCCGCTAAAGATTAAGCTAGCATTTAAATAAATTCAGATTCGTATTTTAAGAGAGCACTAGCTTAAACATGCATAAATCAATTACAAAGATAAACAAAGTGGCAATTATAATCATATATCATGATGGCACAAATTTTTGTAACTTTCCCAATGATATAAACAAGGTGGTATCTTTATTAATGATGAAATCAAGTTGAAATACAAACTGAAAATAAACAAACACACTTGCTGAAATTTAAATAAAAACAGAAAATATTACGCAAACACACACAAACAAAAGCTGAAAATTACAGAGAAAGGGAAAAGAAAAGAAAACTAAAGTTCCTTAATCTTCCTAGTCCTCCGCCGGTGGTTGGTGTTGATAATCTTGATAGTAGTACCCTTGCTCGTAGTAAGGTTGGACATCCCCTCCAATGAATTGATTCGGTTCTGCTAGGTGAAGGCGTCCAAGCTCATAGGCAATATTTGCATTGCCCTCACCAAGTTGAGCCGCGTTGGCTTGGATGGCTGCGATGTTTTGCGCGTTTCTTGCAACATACCCTCCAATTATGGCCACGCTTTGTTGTGGTTGGGGATATTGTGCGTAGGGCTTCGCGAAGTTTACGTTGGGCACCACATAATTTGGTGGGGGGTACCGGTGCACCACCCCCCCCCATGCTTGATCTTGTGGCCCTCTGTAATAACTTGGCGGAGGAGGAATCCCGCCGAAAGGTGGCGCAACATTGGGTTGTGCACTACCCGCTTGAGCGGAGGTGGATCCCTCCTCTACGATTCTTCCTCTTTTATTTTTCCTTGCCGGGACAAGGAGTCCCTCTTCCAACCAATCTTCCCTCCCTTGGATGAAAAGCCTAAGCCTCGCATCCGGAAGGGGTAGGTTCACCGTGGCCAAACGAAAACCTCCTCTCTCATCTCCACTAATATATTTGCCTTGTCGCAAATACTCAATGCCGAGAGAGGTCCCACGCAAAAGATGTTCGGGGTTTCTTGTGATCCCCGGTCGTAGGGAGATGGCCAACATAGAGAGGTAGCACCCCGAACCAATATCTCCCGCACCCGATGTTGCCTCGCAACACCAACGGTTGATCATAGGGTATGAGGGGTCTATTGGCTGCTTGGCAATTAAGGCCGAGTAGAGCCAATTCAACTTCGTGTCGGTCACCTTCGTCTCCCTCATCCTCCCCAATACCCTCTTGCACATCCAAGAGTGGAATAATCGGATAATGGGGTTGCGAATGCAATTGCGTTGTTGGTGGGCTTCTCCGGAGATCAAATTCCAAAATCCATCTAACATGCCGAGTGGCACGTCAACTTTCTCCGGAGCTCCCTTATGGAATCCAAGTAGCTCCCTAACATGCTCGTAGGAAACCACTTGTTGGACTCCCTCCAAACGGAATGATAATCTTTGCACCCCATCATCAAGGATAGGTGCAATGGTCATCAAGATTTCCAAGGCGAACTCCTTGTGGGTGTCCGCCGACACTCCGTTGGAGAATTGCACCCATCCAAGGTGCCCCAACATGTAGTATATGTCGGTGCCGAAACCCAAGTAGTAGAGTGCTTGGTCGTCGAACTCGACGTTGGGCACAAGCCACTTCTCAAGACGAGAGAGCCTCTTCTCCTCCTCCTCCGACAAAATGATGAAGCCATATGAGGAATATATAGGAGTGTATAGAGGTGGTGCGGTTGAACGGGTCGATCGTCGTGGTGGAACGGGCGGCTCCATCGTGTGCCCTTGAGGTTCGGTAAACCTCATGGACGTGCTCCTTGTTGCCCTCATGCCACCGAGGAGGAGAACATCGTTCCTCCTTGGTGGTGCCGTATCCGTCTCCATGCTCCGAGGAGACTCGAAAACCGAGTGCCTCCTCGAAGACGTCGGCGACGACGGCTTGGATGACGATGAACCCTTCTTCTTGGAGAAGAGACTTGTGGTTTTCTTCCACATGGTTGCTGCACTCTTCTCTCCACTAAAACTCCGCGTTGCAACCGGTAACTAGGCACTTAAAATCTTACTTCGGGATGTGGACTTTGAGTGGATTAAGGTTGTCGATTTTTTTTGAGCTATCAAGCTTGGGAAGGTTGGTTATGTCTACGGAGGTTCTGGGCACACAAACTTGAACACACAAACTAAGGAAGGAGAGGGAAGCTTGCCTGCAGAAAACGGGAGTCGGGGGGCTCCTTAAGTAGGGGAGGCCGGCCGGCCTGGGCCGACCGGCCTGGGTGGCCTCTGGCTCCTCCCCGCCTCGGCTTTCTTCCAGCACGATCATTTCTCCTCTATAACTTTCTTGCCCGCGTGCTCCACGAGTTGCACCGCCCAAACGCTCTCCTCCACTTCTTTTCTTGCATTATTGGTCCTTCCACTTGATGCTTCATGCTTTGAGTCATGTCCATGCTCCCTTGCTCCACTTGCTTCACATGCCACCATGAAATTCCTGCAAAGTTCATGCTTGCTGCCCACCATGCTTGTCCTTTGCATGTGGACTTGGTGAAAGTTGATGAAAGGGTATCCAATGGTGCATGCATGATCAATTCAAACTAGATTGCCCCCCTTTAGGTATGTTTAAGGTTAAGCACTCCTCTAATTTCGAAATTTAAAAATATTTTCAGAGCCATGCAAGAGCTCAAGCATAAATCTAGAGAAGTTTTTAAACCATTAGAAACAAATGTACGTCGAAAATATTTTCCGACTATGTTGATATCGGTCTCACCGGTATAGTTTGCCTTCATTGGCTGAGAGCAAACTTTTCCCGGCTTGATCATAGGGGCATAGGATTAGGTTCTAATTTTGGCTAAATTAGAGAGATTTTGAATAAAACAAAATTAGATGAGGCTTAGAAAAATTCTAATCCTAGAGAAACCGAGGATATAGATTTTTAAACCAGCCAAAGGTTTAGTTCTACGTTCACGCGAGTCCTACCACGTGCTGAAATTTAATTAACACCTAGGTATAAGTCGTGGCTCTACTCGTGTGTTTTTAGCATGAAAATAAGTTAACCACAGCACCATAATAAGGGTGAATGGTTGAGTTCGGTTCTGAAATTATTTGGTTGTGGTTTCTCGAAAAGAATCAAACAAACACATAGGAGGGTTCATGCAAAGGATTTATGATAAAGCAAAATATTCAACCAAGAATTATGTCTCTAATATTGCTCAACCACTTCTAAGTCTAATGTCTTTGCGTAATAAAATTCAAAACTAACTTATTATTAAAAAGACTCGAAAAAACCTGGAATCGGGTTGTCCTCCCGGTAGCTTATTCTTGACTCGATGAAACGGGTTGCCTCCCGCCTAGCGCTTCGTTTATAGTCCATGGCTAGACTTCTTCACTTGATTACCTCGGATCAACGCTCTTTGCGGGCGTTGCAATCTTGGGTACCCACTTCCGCACCATTTTGGGCACGGGCTTGTCTTCCGGCTTAGTCAATTTTTTTGGTCTTCACAGGCTGGCTTTGTCTTTTGGTCTTGACGGATGCAACAACTTCCTTCACTTCGGCTTTTGAATCTAGGGTTTCCAAACCTTTAGCTTGTGTTGCACGTCTCCTTTGCCTGTAAAGTTTTCCTGGATCATCCAAAAAAAAGGTTTGGGTTTCTTGGAGAGGTAGCCAACCATCTCCGGTTAGGGTTAGCAATAAACAAAGTATGCAAAAACTAGAAAGTAAAAATAAATCTATGAAAACTAGGGTTAGACAAACTAGATTAGATGTATTTTGAGGATGATCAAAGTTTAGTAGATGCAAAAAAGAAAAAGTAAAAGAAAACTGAAAATCACAAAAAGGCAATAAAAATCAAATATTGATCACTTGCTCCCCGGCAACGGCGCCAGAAAAGGGCCTTGTTGACGGTTAATAGTTGTATCAAATTTCGTTTATGACTTGCAAGCGGACAAGTCTCCCATTGTAGTCAAGGGACCCTTCTTCCCTCGAGTGGTGAACCCAAGGTATCGAATCCGTGGAACAAATGTGTGACGCAAAAGTTGATCTAGTAAAGCCAAGTAACTTCAATCTTCGGTAAAACCCTAATGCATCTAGATAAAAGACACGAAACTAATCTAATCTACTAAAGACCGGAGATAACAAAGTAAGATTGGGTAGATAAACCGATCTAGAGAGATCGGTTAAGCCTTTTGTTAAAGTTCCAAGCAAGAGAAGAATTAGAAAATCGAATCTTATTAGAAGCCTCTTTAAATCGTGGTTTCCCGTCCAAATCCGAAAACATCCGCCTGTCGGAACCCCCATTCTGTCACAACGTATCCCTACTCATGCGGGGAGTCTAGGGCGAATCAAAAGACAAGTCGAGATTCTTTCGGAAGATCCGGCGTGTACCTCTAGCCACCGCGGCTACAAGAACACCCTATGTGATCTATCGCGCGAATAGATCTAGAATAAGCAAACCGATCGAAAAATGAAATCTTCGAGGAAACACTTGATCGCTAAGATAGATTCAACTTGATAATTCAACTATGACAATGATACATACACAAGATCACCATCGGGATCCTTCCTTGATCTTGCTTCTAGCTCCGGGAACTCCGACGTGGTCTTCCATGCAAGGTTCCCACGTCGGCTAGGGAAACCCTAGTCAACTAGCTCGACCCTCTCCTCTCCGAGATGGTGTCCCTCTCTTCCCTGCTCCTCGGCGGTCGATGACCAATTGGATCCTCCATGGCTCTTGGCCACGGGGCTATAAATAGCACGATTGGCGGCTAGGGCAAAGGGGAGCATCACTGGGCCCTGGACAGGGCTGGGCCGGTCAGCCTGGGCCGGCCGGCCGGCCTGGGCCCATCCAGGCCCAGCCCGAGGCCTCCTTTGCTCTATGTCGGTTCCCTTGCTTCCTGGATGTTCCCCCTTCTGCATGTAGGTCCATGTCGTCAGTTTCTCTCTGAATTGGGCATAACTCCTTGTCTTGCAAGATTCAGCACTTTTCTGGTTAGGTCCTCGGAGTTTTTCATCTTCTCGGATCAAGTCCCTGACTTCTTGGAGTTAAGTTTGCTTCATTGCATGACTTGTACGGGCTTCAAGGTCTTGTCATAAGGTGCTTGATGAACTTATCTCGAAAGTCTTGCTTCCAACGCTAAAACCCTGCATAAACACTAAACTCCAAAACCGACATGCACACGTGAACTTGTTATACCACGGGGGTTAGTACCAATGGATAAGGTATAAAACTTATGCCAACACCGAAGGTAAACTCATGGCTAGGTTGACGGATTTTCACCGTCAACACCCACGTCGGCGGTCGGTGGCCGCACGCAGGGGCCGCGCGCCAGCGGTCACCGCCCGCGCCCGCGCGCCTCGACCCCGCGTCGGCGGCCGGTGGCCGCGCCCGCGACCGGGAGACGCGTAGGGAGCCGCCCGTCCCGCACTCGTGCCGGGCCGCGGAGTCGCACCCGTGCGCCCGCACCGCACGCCGGAGCCGCCCGCGACCGTCGGCCGCCCGCCCTGGCTCGATCTGGATATGCAGGGAGAGGAGAGAAAGATATGAGATAGAGAAGGAAGGAGAAGGAGGAGCTAAGGTTTGACCGGTGTTTCAGAAAAAAGAGAGAAGGGAAAGGGAAATAGAAATCGTCGGTGGTGGAACGGCTTTAGTCCCGGGTGTTGTTTCCACCTGAGACTAACCCTTTAGTCTCGGGTGGAAACACCACCCGGGACTAAAGGTTGGCGCCCATTATTGGAGTGAAATAGCAGTCTGATGCCCTCCTTTTTGTCTCGATTGGTATTACCAACCGGGACTAAAGGGTAGGGGTGTCCGCGGGCAATTCAGACCACGTCGATGAAAGCCCTTTAGTCCCGGCTCCAAAACTCAACCGAGACTAAAGGGGCGTACCAAAGGTCCTGATTCTACCAGTGTAACTAGTCTAATTATGTCATGATTAGATAACGTCAAGCTACACTAACCAATCTCTAATGATGGATTAATTAGATTTAATTTATTTGTCTTGCAATTTCCAGTCCATTCGTGTAATTAGTTTTGGAGGGTGCATGTAATGACTTATTATTAGGTCTCCTCCAAGGATGAAACCCATATCACAACAAAAGGCTGGAAATTAAGAGAAGAGTACGTGTAGCGTCCGCCCTGTTCATCTTGCTTATCAGCCGCCAGACACCAGTAATTTTCTCACAAATCAAATTAGCTGCCAGCCAGGAGTATTTTTCTCTCATAAAAATCAGCACCACCAACCACAGCCAAGCGAACAAGCTGAAAGATTTGTGCACACCGATATCAGTCAATACCAAGTGTTGACCATTTTATTATTAGATAAAGCGTCATGCTAATGAAACATTTCAGCAAGAAGCAGTTCATGCGCGCCGTCGCCAAGCTCGCGCAGGGAGGGCCGGAAGAGGAAGCTTGCCTGGAAGAAGCAGAGAGGCAGAGAAGGCTGGAAGAGGAAGCAGGAAGCTCGCGAGGAGCTCGCTCGGAAGACCGCAGGTCCTCGCCGGGGAGGCCGCCTCTAGCTCCGTAGCCGTCCCCAACTCCCCGCCTACCGCAGGTGCCGGCGAGGTGGATGCAGCAAAGCCACGCCCGCGGGGCAACAATCATGGCGCTCCTGTTGGCCGCACCCATCCGCACCTCCTCACCACGCTGCACTTGCCCACCGCGCTCTTTCCCACGGCGACGCTCCCACTCCCCGTCCACCTCCGCATCCTCCCACCCGCGCACTCGCGACGAGGTGGGCGCGGCCGGAGCCGGCGTGCCCCGACAGCAGGAGCTCTACCCCGAGGTAGGCTCCCCTGCGCCGTGTCGCCCGCACACCCCATCCTTCCCTTGCAACTCCTTTGCTTCGATGGAGGACCTCGGCAGGCCCGGATTCGGTGACCTTTGGAGGGCCTCGGCGTAGAATGGAGGAGGCCGCCCGCCGCCATCGATCTCTCTCCCTATGTCGTTTTCGCTCAAGGTGAGGAGATGAATGGGTTCCCCTCGCCCTCCTCTTCATTTCCCCCCTCCTTCCCGGTCGCCGCTGTGGACCGTGGCGTCGGCGCGCATAGCCGGCGGTCGGCCAGCCGGCCCCAGATCTCCCTCCTCTGGTGCAACGGTTTGTGGACGAAGGATGAAGAAAGGAAAGAGAAACCCAGGAATGCGGTAGGAGGAATTGAGTTCTTCATTTTGCGCAAGTTGTTGCAGCGACTGCTGGAAGCCGAAACAGTATCGTTTATTCTTCATTTTGCATATGTAGATCGTCCAGATGAAGCACCTGCTGGAATAGTCTATTAGTCTCGCGATGGGGAGAAAGGAAGGGATCGACATGGACATGACGATGACGACCACCATGGCACCATACCAGAGAGGAGCTAGAATATTATCACGTGCAAGTTTAATCAGTATGCTGAAGCAAAAAAAAATAAAAATAAAGCTATTGCGTAACCCATCAAAAGAACACAAAGGGATAAATCCCTATTTTTTCCATGCTTTATTTGGATACAAGTGGTGGACCCAAACAACTCAAACACAAACAGAGAGAACTGGTGCAGAATGTAACATGACGCTGACGACCACCATACCACAGAGGAGCTAGAATATTCGCCCTGTTACTTGAGCTTTATCGTGGCATGCCAGCATTTTTCTCCCAACAAATCAAATCACTGAACCAGTAAAGATCACTTTTCTCTCGTAACAACAAAGACTGCCATCGGCCACCGGCCAACCGAACAGTGATTATCACGTGCAAGTTTACAACCTCGTTCGTTTGGCCGGTGGCCGATGGTCGGTCTTGATTTATCTTGAGAGAAAAGTACCGCCTACTTGGTTCTTGCCGGTGGGCGGTGGCTGGTTTGTTACGAGAGAAAAAATCTTCTTGGCCGGTGGTCGATAAGCCAAGCGAACAAAGTTGTTAATCGGTATCTTTGAAGCAAAAAAAATACTCCCTACGTCTCAAAAAAAATGACGTTTTAGGATTCAAAATTTGTCCCAAAAAGAATGACGTTTTACTTAATTTGGTATGTGCGCATGTGCATGTAGGTATGCAACAATCAATTAGCACTTAATATGGCAAATAAGTAGGGCAATTGAGGTCATTTGACCTCCTTAAGAGCATCTCCAAGAGTTTGCCAAAATTTACTTGGCAAATCCTGTGTTTTGACAACTTCTAAAAAGATATGCAAAGTAAAAAAAAGAATTCATCTCCAACAGTTTGGCATAATTCACTTGCCAAATCGAGATCTAACTTACATCAGGAATCCTGAGAGAAACAAAATTATGTATGTGCCCTTCCACCTCTTGAAAAACTTACATCAGGAATCCTTCTTTATTCTTTATTTCTTTTTCACCCTCCCACCTAGAGGGAAACAACGATGGCAACCACGATGCGCGCGCGCATATATGCGCGTGGGGAGGTGAGTTTTGCCAAGTTTCTATTTTTACCAAGTTGGTTTGCCAAACTGTTGGAGGCCAATTTTTCTTGTTTTGCCAAAATTATATGAATGCCAAGTTGGTTTGCCAAACTGTTTGAGTTACTCTAATAATTTGTCCTAAAATTCGTAGAATAACATTTTTTGGGACAGAGGGAGTAAAGCTATTGCGTAACCCATCAAAAGAACACAAAGGGATAAATCCCTATTATTCCATGCTTTATTTGGACACAAGTGGTGGACCCAGACAACTAAAACACAACGAATTGCGTGCCGGTGGTCGTAGCTAAAACAGAAGACTGGTAGAAAGTGTCGTAGCTACAGACAGGGGTGCCGGTGGTCGAAGGGGGAATGAACGAATACATATACAAAATCAAAGTATAAAGCCCAAACGAATTGCGCCAATCTTCATGGAAATGAAGGCTAGAAGCTCCAGACTCCAGGGGTTTACTTTCTTACATGTTAGTAGAAACTGTAATCGAGTTGCTCATGAACTTTCTAAACGAGTGGGCATAGATGTGCCGACGGTGGTGTAATGAAAGAATACCTTTCTAAAGAAAGAATTATCAAAAACTCAAACAAAGAAAAACATTAACTTTCAATTTTTGTAGAGATTAAAGTTTGAATTTTCTTTTTATAAAAAACTTTGAATTTGATTTTGGTTGGGGTGTGCCAAGCCTAAGCAATAGTGCAACACTAAGGTGACACATGAGAACCCTAGTAGCAAGCTACTATCATAGGTCCTACCCATAATAAATAAAAAATAAATTTAATAACACTATGGGTTCATAACCCATATATATCATCAGATATTAAACTGATACTTGATCTTAGCCAAAAGGCCGAGAAAGGTATGAGGTGCTAGCTTGCCGTGGCTCTTGTTTTATTTGCACAGCGCAAGGATTGTTTTCTTCTCCTTACGATGCGGTACTAATCCTCTCGGATTTTTTTTACACGAATCCTCTCGGACTTGAGGAGTTGGGGTTAACGCAAACCGGAGCCAAGGCAAAAGGATACCAGGCTGACTACAACAAATCTGTTAGGATTTGCAGTCAGCCCATTAAGATGTCCAGGGCCTCAAGCCCTGCTGAAACGAATCACCAATGAAATTTGTGGGCCTCAAGTCCATTAAGATGTCCCATAGACATACGTTGAGTGAATATTTGTGGATCCACAACTAATTTTTCGTGGTCGAGCAAGAAGGCAAACTAACGGTCCGTCCGTCTATTGGACTCTCTTTTTTTTGGGAAAAGAGGAGCTGCATTGATCATATCAGGTTTTGGTTACAGTCTTGTGCTAGCAGGTCCATAAGAGCAGGTGAAATTACATGCCACTCTTCCACACTATGCTCTCTAGAAACTCGTTTTGCACATTCATGAGCTACCCTATTACAAGTTCTACTCGCATACATAAGGTCAAACTCATCAAAGCTCCTGGAAATCTCCTTGATGTCACCAAGGATTGCACTGATCGCCGATCTCTGCGTATTGAATTGCTTCCAAAGATTTACCACTTCCGAACAGTCAGTCTCCACACACACCTTCCGAGAACCCATTTGCCTAGCAAGGGTTAAGCCTTCTTTCAGTGCTAATGCTTCCATTGTCATAGCATCCGGGACATGAGCACGCCATTCTGCCTTACACTGCAGGAACTGTCCAGTGTCATCACGCAGAACAACTCCGACCGCTCCTGTGCTGTCTTGAGTATAAAAGGCTCCATCCACATTACACTTAATCCACCCCGGTATAGGCAATTTCCAGTGTGCTGGTTTCTTTCCATGCTTCTTCTCTGTTGAATGCATAATCTGCCAGAGATCTGTTGCAGTATCTCTTACCCATTCCACAGCCTTGTTAATGGGCAAATGATCCTCCCCATGGTGCCGCTTATTCCGCTGCATCCAGATCAACCACATGCCACACAAGATAACTGCAGCATTCTTTTTAGAGCATACCCTACCATGTAGCAGATCATGAGCCCAAGTATCCTCATGTAAGTTAGGGATCTTGACACCAGTAACATCTCTTGTGATATTCCAAAACAATTTTGCTACTGTGCATTCCAGCAAAACATGTCTAATTGTCTCCTCCGGAGCTCCACAAGTGTCACAGCGTGGAATTCTTTCGATGTGACCCTTATGTAGGATTTGCTTGGCTGGTAGGAATTCATGTAACACTCTCCACCAGAATACTCTTACTTTTGGGGGAACTTCCACTTTCCACAGCAAACGCCATGAATCATCACCTGATGAACCAGCCTGAGTCTCAGTTGCTTGCTGTTGTCGGCCGGTGAACAGTAACCGGTAAGCAGTCTTTACTGAATATTGTCCATGTTTCTCAGGCTCCCAAGCCAAAAAATCCTCAACACTATTCCGCAATGGAATTTTGATGATAGCTTCAGCATCTACAGGGTAGAAAATTTGGCGCACTAACTCAACATTCCATTGCCCACTTGCTGTCAACAAATCAGATACAAGATTGGCCTGTTGAGCATCAGGTAATGTTAGTGGTTTGCCACCAAAGTGATTCGAAATCCATCTGTCCTCCCAAATTTTGGTTGTCTCTCCATTGCCAATACGCTTAATTAGCCCCAACTTCAGCACTTCTCTCCCAGCTAGGATAGCTCGCCATGTTTGGCTTGCGTGTTTTTTCTTTGTTGCTGACAGAAAGTCTGAATCATGGTAATAGCGGCCTTTGAGCACTTGTGCACACAAGGAGTTAGGTCTGACAGCAAGTCTCCATGCTTGTTTACCTAGAAGTGCTCTATTAAGCATCGGTAAATCTCTAAATCCCATCCCTCCAGCAATCTTTGGCTCCGTCAGGCGTTCCCAGCTCATCCAATGCATGTGCCTGCTATCAGCCGAACTGCCCCACCAGTAATTCGCAATGGAGGTCTTCATTTTATTGCAGGTCTTGGTTGTAAGTAAGAAGCAACTCATGGATAGGTTGGCATTGCTTGTGCTACTGATTTGAGAAGAATTTCACGTCCAACACAACTGGCATGTCGTCCACTCCAGCAGCCAATTAAGTTTTTTACTTTGGTAGGCAAATACTCAAAAGCGTCTTGTGTGGATCGGCCTATTGCTGTTGGGAGTCCCAAGTACTTTCTGCAAGAGCTTCAGTTGGTATGTTCAGACCTTCTGCGACGTCCCTCTTCATGTCTTCATCACAATTTTTACTATAGAAAACTGCTAACTTGTCCCGATTTACTAGTTGACCAGAACCTCTACCATAAACCTCCAGAATTTCCTTCAATCGATTAGCCCCTCTTTGCGATGCTTCTGAGAAAATGATACAATCATCCGCAAAGAGGAGGTGTGAAATCCATGGGGAATGTATGCCTACGCGTACTCCCCTGGCTAAAAACACTGGACCAACCGACTTAAGGAGTGATGATAATCCTTCCGCACATAAGAGAAACAAATAAGGCGATATTGGATCCCCTGCCTGATCCCTCTAGTGGGCTTAAAATTATTTGAAAGTTTCCCATTCACCTTAACAGAAAATGATACTGAAGATACACATCTCATAATCTGATCCACAAAATTGGCATCAAAGCCAAGTTTCAACATAATCCCTTGTAGATAATGCCACTCCACCCGATCATATGCTTTCACCATATCCAACTTAACTGCACATGCTCCTTTCTTGCCTTTTTCCGTTTAAGGTAATGTGTGCACTCATAGGCAATCAACACGTTGTCTGTTATGAGTCTACCTGGTACAAAGGTACTCTGCTCTTTTGAGATGATCTCATCCAAGAAACCTCGCATCCTGTTGGCCAAAACCTTGGAGCATATTTTGTAGATGACATTGCATAAAGAGATTGGCCTGAACTGCTTTAGTGACTGCAGGTTTTTGATTTTTGGAATGAGAGCAATCGTCGTTCGGTTCATATCCTCCACCATATCACCGCCATTGAGAAAGTGAAGAACAGCCGTTGTCACACTTGGTCCCAGGATGTCCCAATGTTTCTGATAAAAGCCAGTTGTCAGGCCATCTGGCCCAGGTGCCTTGTTTGGACTCATCTTAAAAATTGCTTTCTCAACCTCTTCAGCACAAAAGGGCCGAATGAGTGATTCATTCATCAAATCAGTGACCTTACTAGGGACATGTTGTAAGATAGCTTCAGGCTCCAGATTATTTTGTGCAGCAAACAATTGTTGGTAAAAGTCCACCGCACATGCCTCCAACTCTTCCTGTTTAGTGGCAACTGAGCCGTCCTCACATTGCAATGCTACAATTCTATTTGTCTTAGCTCTCTCTTTTGCCTTCGCCTGAAAGAATGCAGTATTACGATCACCATATTTCAACCAATCAATCCTTGACCTCTGTTTCTCCATTATTTCTTCTCTGGACAAAAGCTCAGAGATACGTGACATGAGTCGTTTTTCCTTCCTTGAAGGTCCTGCACCAATTGACTGGCCTCTAGTATGCTCGAGTTCTCTACGAAGGCGTGCAAGTGTTTTGCGCACAGAGCCAAAAACATTGAAATCCCAGCCCTGCAAAGATTCTTGCACTTTTTTCATTCGGTCATGTAGTCGGAGCATATCAGTTGCAGGTTCTGAATCACCCCATGCTTCACGTATCACTTGCATATAAGAATCATCCCTTTGCCACATGTTCTCATACCTAAAATCTCTTTTCCCATTCCTCTTGTGGTCTGACTATTGAAACAACTCAACAACAAGACAACAATGGTCTGACTCAGTAGTTTGCACATGCCACACCTTGATAGTTTGAAACAAATCAAGAAAACTCCCATTTGCAAATGCTCTGTCCAACCTGACTTTGATGTTGTGCGGTTCCTGTAGTCTGTTGTCCCAAGTATAAGGCGGACCGACAAAACCCAGATTAGTGAATCCACATATACTGACAGCATCACGAAAACCATCCATCTGACTCTCCAAGCGCGTGTTACCACCAAACTGCTCAGCAGCCTCAAGCACTTCATTAAAATCCCCTGCACACAACCAAGGTAGAGAACTTTGTGTATTAAGGAATCTAATCAGATCCCAACTCTGATATCTTAATTCTCTTTTGGATTCACCATAAAAGCCAGTGAACCGCCAAAGTTCTGCATTTGTGTCCGGGTTCAGAATAGCCACATCTATATGTAATTTATCACAACTTTGCAGTTTGATCTTAACCTCGCTTGTCCATAACAGCGCAAGACCACCTCCTCGCCCATAGCTTCCAACCCCCAGTCCAAAGGAAAATTCAAAGGAACGTTTCAAACCATCCACACAGTCAGAGAATTGATGAGTCTCTGACAAGAACACCACCGTGGGTCTGTGTAGCTTAATCAAGCTACGTACCTCTCGAACTGCCTCGGACTGACCCAAGCCCCGGCAGTTCAAACATAGTATTTTCATGGCTCCCGGCAGGGACTGCCACCTGCAGTCCTGTAACACCCTAAATTTCAATTCCTGAATTTAATTAAAATTTGCTTAGCAACATTTCGATCTCGCTTAAGGAATATAAGGTTGTTGTGCTTTTATAGGCATTTAATTGTTTTTATTAATTAATTAATGAAATATAGGAGTTTACTGTTGCATACATGCTGGTGCATTGTTTTTGGGTGTTTGGGTTCAAACCTTGGTTTGAATTCGAGTTTGTTTGTTGTTTAAATTGGTTTGGAGAAAGGAATTGGAAATGAAAAGAAAAAAAGAAAGAAACGAACCGCAGCCGGCCCAGCTCTCCCCAGCGGCCCAAACCAGCCCAGCCTGCGGCCGCCCGGCCGCTCTCGCCGACGGGCGGGCCCCGCCCGTCATCCCGGACCTCGGGTCGGAGACGGTTTGGGGGCGGGACCCGACCCCGAGCCGGACCCCCGTCCCGCGCGCGCGCACGGCCGCGGGCCCGCACGCCGATGCGGCCGCCGCCGGCCTATTTAAGGCTCTTCCGCGCCGCCCGCGCCCTCCAAAAGAAACCCTAGCCGTCTTCGCCCTAACCCTAGCGTTCCGCGCCGCCGCCGCCCGTTGCCTTGTCGCCGCCGCCGACCCGCGCCGTCGCCGCCTCGCCGTCGATTTGGAGCCGTCCCGAAGCTTCGCCTCAAGGTGAGGAGCACCCCGGCGCCCGTCCGCTCGGGTTCTCGCGCGCCGTGCCTTGCCGTCGACGCTCGTCGCCGTTCGCCGTCGGGAAATCGACCGGCCCGCCGCCTCCGCCGTCCGGTGCGCCCGCGCGGGTGCTTTGGGTGATTTCCTTGCGTCGCTAGCGTCGCGCCGAGCCTTTAACCGTCGAAAAACCGCGACCCTAGCCCCCGCGCCGCGCGCGCGCCGCCGCCGCCGCCGCGCGCGCGCCGCGCCTCGCTCGCCGCCGGCCGCTTCCCGCCGCCGCCCCGCTCGCGCGGCACTCGCGCCCGCCGGATTCCCATCCGACGGCCACCGCTTACCCTAGCCGCCCGGTCAAACCGAGCCCCGGGTCAAACCGTTACGGTTGGATCTGAGCCGCCCGATCGCGATCCAACGGATCGGATCCGTCCCTTAACCTCACCCGCGCGTTTTTGCTAAAGAAACCCCGGTTTTCCCCCGTTTCACAAAAATACCCTTCCACCTTATAAACCTTAGCGTTTTAGTCCTGTTTTCTTCTGTTTTAACCCGAAGCCCTAAAAATTCTTTGCAAATAAGTCCTAAAACTTGTTTTAATCATAACTTTGTCGTTTTAGCTCCGTTTTTAGCGTTCTTTATGTCCACGCGATCGTCTCGACGAGTAGAATAGTTTTCTGTCGCTTTTGTTACTGTTTGACATGATTGGTGTACTGTTTCTTATTTATTTCCATTTCTTGCTTGTATGTGATGTGTGGAGCGTAGCGTACGAGCAATTCGGGGACTTCGCTCTTTGTTGAAGAGTATCAAGACCCCGAGCAGTTTCCGGTCTTGGTAGAAGGCAAGTCCTTGCTGCATTCCCGTTAAATTCCTATTACAACATGCATTTTAATTACACAGTTGTTTACTTTTGCTATGCATTAAATTGATGGGTCCTATTGCTAAGGTTCGACTAGCTTTGTTATCCTATGCCTTGATCAACCGGGGTTTACTTTATGTTGGGTAGCACATGCTAGCGCTTTACGTGGTTTTGGATGGTTTAATGAACACTTGTTAATATGGCTTTATTTATGTTATCATTTCATGTAATGCAAGAACACTTTATACTTGTTAATCGGAACATGGAGCGACCACCCAGGAAAACAGTACTACCACAAGACATATGGCTCTGTCTTGGCTTATTAATTAGTGAACTAGATGTTAGGTATGCTTTACCTGATAAGGGTTGGGGGCGCGGCGGGTAGTGACGTATGGACTGCTCGGGCGCGGGTGTGGGCTTAGCTAAGACACGGTACTCGTCCGGGAGCTTTATACGTTGCACTGACCAGGTAACCTAGCGGGCAGCCTTCATCTAGGGATCTTTGTAACGGCCTCGTAGCGTCCCTATGCAATCACACCTCGGAAGTGTGGTATGGTGCCTTGCAAACACCGCATGGTTGGGTCTAAAACTCTTTTGGGTTTTTACGCGACTTGTGGGTAAAGATGTACAACCTCTGCAGAGTGTAAAACTAACTAGTTAGCCGTGCTCACGGTCAAGAGCGGCCTGGACCCTCACATGATTAATTCTATGGAAGATGGAACTTTTAAACTTGTGCATTACATTTTATGGATCTGTTGCATTTTATTATCTGGGTTTGGTATATACTTACACTTGCTAGTAACAGTTGCTTAATAAAACTTGACCAACTAAAATGCTGACTTGCTTATGAGCCAACAGCTTCCACCATAAAGCCTTGCATGTTGTTATAGAACTTTTTCCTTGCTTGAGTACGACATGTGCTCACGCTTGTTGTTTATGTATTGCATCTACACTACCCGCAATTTCTTGCTCGGATGGGCGTTTTGAAGACTACAATGATGAGTTTGATGGGTTCTAGGCGTCCGTTCTCCGATCGCCGCTCGTGGAGGACTTCTCGCGTGTGTTTCTTTTCCGCTCGTTAGCTACTCGAACGATTGTTTAGTTGAGACATTCGGTCATGTAATAAGCCGTTTAATACTCTCTTTACGCCTTTACACTGTGTTTTGATATTCACTGCGTCGATGCATGTGTGTAACTTGATCCTGGCGCACATGTATCCTTGCATTCGGGTTTGTCCTTAAATCCGGGTGTGACAAAGTGGTACCAGAGCCGTGTTGACTGTAGGACGTTAGCCTAGTTAGAACTGGTCGAAAATTAAGGATTTTATAATATTAGAAGCCACACATAGCTTAGCTTGCTTTATTCTATTTTATTATATCTAATCTTGGTTTAATCTTATCCTTGTTTGCTTTTGTTATCTAAGCTTGGTCTTGTCTCTTTTAGTAATCTGCACTGTCTCATCTATCTTAGATGGTTCGCCGACTGAAGACCACACGTTCAGGTGCCTACCGCTTTCCCGTGTACACGGAGGACCGGGACTTCTCTTGCTACTCCCCCGACGGTGAGGAGCATCGGGAAGCTTCGGAGAGGGAAGTGAGGCGAGCTGCGCTCCGAGCAAGCTCCACCGCCCGCCGTCATTGAGTCCGTCGGATGACGAGCCCGAAGAGCCGGAGGAAGAGCAAGAGCACGAGGAGGAGCCGGTCGAGGAGCCGAGCAAGGAGATGATCCGGATGACCCCTCGGACACGAGGACTCCGACCCAGAAGATGGAGATGCTGAGGATCACCCTGCGCCAGAGAAGTGGAAGGTGGTCATTTGTCACCATGATGGAGGGCATGCACGCTTTCCGTCTAAGTTGAGGAGGCTCTTCCAGCGTCTTCAGCTGAACGTGACGATCGACTACGTGGGACTGAAGAGGACTCACCCTCGCTACCCGACCCAGTGGGATGTGTCTGTGCGCATCCTGGAAGATAACCCGCTGGATGGGGGGTTGTACGAAGTTGTTGTCCATCAAGCTCTAGCTACCAGAGCTACCTTCGCGGCGGAAGAGATGATGCAGCTAGGAGGGCTCTATCCGCATGGTGCTACGAGGAAGCTCATCACCTCACCAACTCTGGGTGGGGAGATCTACCCCGCCGTCGCTCTGGAGCTGTGGGCAGTGAAATTCCAATGGCCAATGAAACTCTGGGAGCACGCTATGCCATGCAAGTGGGTCACGTAGCCGCTCTCAATACCAACTTGGATGACACTCTCATGGAGCTTCAAGATCTCCGTGACCAGCAAGATGAAGACCGCGAGAGAGATCAAGAGGCTCAAAGCGGTGATCGCGAGCGAGGATGAAGATGAGGTGCAGGCTGATGGAGAGGACTGGCCTGCCATGTCACCAAGACCTGCAAGGACAAGCTATGGGTCACTTGGATCCCGCACTAGGATCATATGGCCATAGGAGTTAGGTGTTAGAAGTCTTTATCTTTCTGTTATCGAGTCTGTAAACGTTAGAAACGACACGTTGGAACGATGAGTTAGATAGTGGTGTGCTTGAATGCTTGGTTTGTGAACATCTGTGATTTGGATTTTTGGTTGATTGCGATGTGTTGTGGATTAATGCCACAATGACATTGGTTTAGTAATAGAGTTTGATTAGTGGGTTTAAGTTCTGTTCCACCTATCTTTTATCTTATAATTTCGTAATTCTTTATCTATCATATTTTATCTATCTTAAGGAGTATTGTAGTGCTGAATCTGTTCGCGTTACTTCCTGACACAGCAGTACTGTTTTAATTTTATCTCGAGCTACAGAACTCCAAATTAAGTAAAACCAGTGGGGTTAGTTTACAAATTTCATATCTGATTTTCTGTCAAAAATTCAGCTATATCCAATTAATATTCTGGGAGTTATGGACGAAACATTGAGCTAACAGAAATCTGTCAATTCCTGCTGACATACCTGACTTCATTATTTTATATCTCGAGTTGTAGACCTCCGATTGGGGCAAAACCAATTGGGTTAGTTCAGTAATTTCATACACCATATCCCCAGAAAAATTCGTGGTTTTTGGTTACTGGAACAGAGAGATATCTTGGTTTCTTCACAGCTATCAGAATCTGTCTTATTCTGGAATTCAGCATTATTATCTTTTCAGCTTTTCAATTGTTATCATCATCTAAATCAGTGTTTCTAACGCTCAGATGGTAAACACCAGGTCCGGATCAGGGGTTGATCAGCCTCCAGTGGTTCGTCAAGGTCGAGGCAACGGTTCGAGCGGTGCACCTCCACCGCCACCAATGGATCCTATGCGGCGGTTCTTCCCGGAACCGAGTGCCGGCCTCTGCGAACTTGACGGACACCGTGGCCAACTGCAGGCTCAAGCTAATAATCCGCCACCACCACCGCCACAGCAGCCGGCGCCTATGAACAGGCACCGGGAGTTCATAAGCCATCGTCCACCGGTTTTCACACATGCTGCCGATCCACTTGACGCTGATGATTGGCTGAAGACTTTGAGCAAGATGCTCACCACGGCTCAGTGCGATGACAGAGAGAAGGTTCTGTTTGCTGCCGGTCGACTCCAGGGATCTGCAGGAGCTTGGTGGGATGCTTACACGACCGCCCATGCTGCACCCAACACCATCACTTGGCAGGAGTTCACCGAGAGCTTCGGAACCATCATATTCTGCTTTGGGGTCATGAGGCTTAAGAAGAAGGAGTTCCTCTCTCTCAAGCGGGGAGGGATGTCGGTGGCGAGTATCGGGACGAGGTTCATTGAGTTGTCTCGCTATGCACGGAGGAGGTAGCGGATGATCCTAAGAAGCGGGAGCGCTTCTTGGAGGGTTTGGCCGGACCGCTTCGTTACCGGTCGACGTCACACACCTTCCGGACTTTCCGGCGGTACCGCTCGACAAGGCTATTATTCGGAGTCCATGCGCGAGAGAGTTGGGGGAGTTGAAGAGGAAGGCTACTACTCCGGGGCGGTCCGGGAGCCACACTCGTCCCCGTTTTACTTCACCGCCGGGACCCCATTCGGGTCCGGGAGGCCCGTCGGGGAGGTTATGGCCGGCGGCGGCGATGTCGGTACCGGCCGCGGTGGTTCCGGCGGTTCCAGCGCACTCCTCAGCAGTTTCCGCGCCCAGGACCGCAGACTCCACGCCCTGCTTACCCTCAGCACCGTCCGATGACTCCTATTGGTACGCCCGTGAGGCCAGGCGCCCCTCACACTCCCGCGGGCAACACTTGTTTCAAGTGTGGAGAGGTCGGGCATTATGCTAATGCCTGTCCTAAGAGGCACCCCCCAGGCACCCCCGTGCAGAACCAGCAGATGCAGCAGTTGAGGAGCGGGAACCAGACTCCGCAAAGCAACAAGAGGCGGCGAGTCGGGCGGTGGCGGGGGTGAATCACGTGAGTACCGAGACCGCTCAGGAGAATCCACACGTGGTGCTTGGTATGTTCTTTGTCAACTCTATCCCCGCATCAGTATTATTTGATTCTGGAGCTTCCCATTCGTTTATATCTGCTCAGTTTGTGGCCAAGCATAGCATACCCATGTGTCCCATGAAACAAACCATGCTAGTTAGATCACCAGGGGGGATATGAGGTCTTTATACATGTGTCCTAATGTTAGATTAAAGATCATGGGAGCAAATTTTTGGGCAAACTTGATAGTGCTGGAATCGAAGGATCTTGATGTTATACTGGGTATGGATTGGTTGGGCACTCATGATGCAACGATACAGTGTGCTAAGAGGACTGTTCTTCTCACTGGTCCTAGCGGGGAAAAGATTGAACTTGTGGGCGATCCACCGTCGGATGCGGGAGGTTACGTACGGCGAGTGGATGGCGAGCTTTGGAGGATATCGGGGTGGTTAATGAGTACCGGACGTGTTTCCGGAGGAGTTGCCGGGTATGCCACCCGACCGAGATGTTGAATTTGTTATTGATCTATTACACAGGTACTTGCTCCTATTTCTAAACGTCCATATAGAATGTCTAGTACACAATTGATAGAACTTAAGAAACGGATTAATGAATTATTGGAAAAGGGGTTTATCGGTCCTAGTTCATCACCTTGGGGAGCACCGGTTATCTTTGTTGAGAAGAAGGATGGTACTCGGAGGATGTGTGTGGATTATCGATTGCTTAATGAGGTCACTATCAAGAATAAGTATCCATTGCCTCGCATTGAAGACTTGTTTGATCGGATGAGAGGTGCTAAGGTGTTCTCTAAGATTGATTTGCGTTCCGGTTATCATCGGATGAAGATCGGATGGTCGGATATTCCTAAAGCTGCATTCACCACCGGTATGGACCGTATGAGTATCTTGTTATGTCCTTTGGGTTGACAAATGCACCGCCTACTTTATGTATCGATGAACAAGGTGTTTATGGAGTACTTGGATAAGTTCGTTGTGGTGTTTATTGATGATATTCGGTTTACTCTAAGGCCGAGGAGGATCATGAGGACCATTTGAGGCTTGTTTTGCGAGAAGTTGAGAGAGCGACGGTTGTATGCCAAGTTCGGCAAATGTGATTTACGGTGAAGGAAGTCTCTTTTACGGGGCATATCATCACGGATGGAGGTATCGCGATCGATCCGGCTAAGGTAGAAGATGTGTTGAAGTGGGAACCGCCGAGGACGATTAAGGAGATCGGGGAGTTTCCTTGGACTTGCAGGGTACTATCGACGGTTCATCGAGGGGTTCTCTAAGATTGTGAAGCCTCTCACCACCTTACTGGAGAAGGATAGAGAGTTCAAGTGGACTGATGCTTGTCAGCAAAGTTTTGAGGAGTTGAAGCAGAGGTTGACGACCGCTCCAGTGCTTGTGATGCCAGACTTGCAGAAAGGCTTTGATATCTACTGTGATGCATCGAGACAAGGTTTGGGTTGTGTTCTTATGCAGGAGGGACACGTCATAGCCTACGCATCAAGGCAGTTGAGAAAGCATGAGCAGAACTATCCTACGCATGATCTGGAACTAGCAGCTGTGGTTCATGCGTTAAAGATTTGGAGACATTACATCATGGGGACCAAGTGTCGGATCTACACGGAGACCACAAGAGCTTAAAGTACATCTTTACTCGAAGGATCTTAATGCGAGACAACGCCGATGGTTGGAGCCGATCAAGGATTACGATCGGACATACAATATCATCCCGGAAGGCTAATCGGTTGCGGATGCTTTGAGTCGGAAGGGACGGGCCAATGCGGCTTTGGCGTTCCAGTGCACGACGAGCCGATGAAGGAGTTCGAGAGACTTAATGCGGGAATGGCCGCTCACACCGAGGGAGTCACTTTGGAGGTAGAGTCTACTCCGGAGCGGCGGATTCATGAAGGACGGTGAAGGATGAGGAGATCAAGGAGATCGGGGACACCATGGAGAGGGGCAAGGCCCGGATTTCACCGAGGATGATCGGGGTACGATATGGTTCAAGAATCGGATACCGTGTGCACGATGTGGGAGATCTCCGAAGACGATCTTGAGGGAGGCTCATGACTCGGCTTATTCCATCCACCCGGGCGGTACAAAGATGTATCGGGGATGCGAAGCAAAGGTATTGGTGGTATGGGATGAAGAGGGATGTAGCCGCTCACGTTGCATTGTGTGACACGTGTCATCGCGTTAAGGCCGAACATCGAAGCCGAGCGGGATTGTTGCGGCCGTTGAAGGTGCTCGAATGGAAGTGGGAAGAAATTGGTATGGACTTTATAGTTGGGTTACCACGGACACCGGTGGGTATGATTCGATATGGGTTATAGTGGATCGCTTGACTAAGGTAGCTCACTTCATTCCGGTTAAGACTACTCATTCGGGAGCGAGGTTGGCAGAGTTGTACATGTCTCGTATTGTGTGCTTACATGGTGTGCCTAAGAGGATTGTATCTGACAGGGGTACTCAGTTCACATCGCGTTTCTGGGAGAAACTTCATGAGTCCATGGATACGAAGTTGCATTTCAGTTCAGCCTATCATCCGCAGACAGATGGTCAGACTGAGAGGACGAACCAGATTCTAGAGGATATGTTGAGAGCGTGTGCTCTTAAGCATGGTGGTAGCTGGGACAAGAGTTTGCCGTATGCTGAGTTTTCTTACAACAACAGCTATCAAGCCAGTCTGAAGATGGCACCCTTTGAGGCATTGTATGGGAGAAAGTGCAAGACACCCTTGTGCGGAGTCGGACGGTGAGAGTCGGTTGTTTGGGACGGACATCATCAAGGAGGCGAGAGAGGGAGGTTCAGATCATCAGAGAGAACTTGAGAGTTGCTCAGTCCAGGCAGAAAAGTTATGCAGACGGGAAGAGGAGAGATGTATCTTTCCAAGAGGGCGATTATGTGTACCTGAAGGTGTCACCTATCAGAGGTTTGCGCAGGTTTACGGTGAAGGGCAAGTTGTCTCCTCGTTACATCGGACCTTTCCAGATCTTGAAACGAGTGGGAGAGGTAGCGTACCGACTTGAGTTGCCAGCGCAGCTTGCAGATGTGCATGATGTGTTCCATATCTCTCAGTTAAAGAGAGGTCTCAAGCCGCATGATAAGGAACCGTTGCCTATGGATGGATTGGATGTGAAGGAGGATCTCACCATTA
Organism: Cenchrus americanus; assembly: GCA_947561735.1. Lineage (NCBI taxonomy): Eukaryota > Viridiplantae > Streptophyta > Magnoliopsida > Poales > Poaceae > Cenchrus > Cenchrus americanus. The sequence goes on along the minus strand of OX387245.1, from coordinate 61,775,478 downwards.
CTGAACGGCCTATCAAGATTACGGACTGATTGACACGGGTTACAAGAAACCAGGACTTTCATAATGTGCAAGGTGCAGTAGAGTAATCACGCAGAGGATGAGGCAACTTGGGAGAGAGAAGAGGAGTTGAAAGCAGAATATCCACATCTCTTTGATCCATCCGAATCTCGAGGACGAGATGCATCTTAAGGGGGGTAGGATTTGTAACACCCTAAATTTCAATTCCTGAATTTAATTAAAATTTGCTTAGCAACATTTCGATCTCGCTTAAGGAATATAAGGTTGTTGTGCTTTTATAGGCATTTAATTGTTTTTATTAATTAATTAATGAAATATAGGAGTTCTTGTTGCATACATCTTTGGTGCATTGTTTTTGGGTGTTTGGGTTCAAACCTTGGTTTGAATTCGAGTTTGTTTGTTGTTTAAATTGGTTTGGAGAAAGGAATTGGAAATGAAAAGAAAAAAAGAAAGAAAAAAAAGAAAGAAACGAACCGCGGCGGCCCCGGCTCTCCCCCGGCGGCCCAAACCGGCCCGACTGCGGCCGCCGGCCGCTCTCGCCGACGGGCGGGCCCCGCCCGTCATCCCCGACCTCGGGTCGGAGACGGTTTGGGGGCGGGACCCGACCCCGAGCCGGACCCCCCGTCTGCGCGCGCACACGGCCGCGGGCCCGCACGCCGATGCGGCCGCCGCCCGGCCTATTTAAGGCTCTTCCGCGCCGCTCGCGCCCTCCAAAAGAAACCCTAGCCGTCTTCGCCCTAACCCTAGCGTTCCGCGCGCCGCCGCCGCCCGTTGCCTTGTCGCCGCCGCCGACCGCGCCGTCGCCGCCTCGCCGTCGATTTGGAGCCGGTCCCGAAGCTTCGCCTCAAGGTGAGGAGCACCCGGCGGCCCCCGCCGCTCGGGTTCTCGCGCGCGTGCCTTGCCGTCGACGCTCGTCGCCGTTCGCCGGTCGGGGAAATCGACCGGCCCGCCGCCTCCGCCGTCCCGGTGCGCCTCGCGCGGGTGCTTTGGGTGATTTCCTTGCGTCGCTAGCGTCGCGCGCCGAGCCTTTAACCGTCGAAAAACCGCGACCCTAGCCCCCGCGCGCGCGGCGCGCGCCGCTCGCCGCCGCGCGCGCGCCGCGCCTCGCTCGCCGCCCGGCCGCTTCCCGCCGCCGCCCCGCTCGCGCGGCACCGCGCCGCCGGATTCCCATCCGACGGCCACCGCTTACCCTAGCCGCCTGGTCAAACCGAGCCCCGGGTCAAACCGTTACGGTTGGATCTGAGCCGCCCGATCGCGATCCAACGGATCGGATCCGTCCCTTAACCTCAGCCGCGCGTTTTTGCTAAAGAAACCCCGGGTTTTCCCTGTTTCACAAAAATACCCTTCCACCTTATAAACCTTAGCGTTTTAGTCCTGTTTTCTTCTGTTTTAACCCGAAGCCCTAAAAATTCTTTGCAAATAAGTCCTAAAACTTGTTTTAATCATAACTTTGTCGTTTTAGCTCCGTTTTTAGCGTTCTTTATGTCCACGCGATCGTCTCGACGAGTAGAATAGTTTTCTGTCGCTTTTGTTACTGTTTGACATGATTGGTGTACTGTTTCTTATTTATTTCCATTTCTTGCTTGTATGTGATGTGTGGAGCGTAGCGTACGAGCAATTCGGGGACTTCGCTGCTTTGTTGAAGAGTATCAAGACCACGAGCGGTTTCCGGTGCTTGGTAGAAGGCAAGTCCTTGCTGCATTCCCGTTAAATTCCTATTACAACATGCATTTTAATTACACAGTTGTTTACTTTTGCTATGCATTAAATTGATGGGTCCTATTGCTAAGGTTCGACTAGCTTTGTTATCCTATGCCTTGATCAACCGGGGTTTACTTTATGTTGGGTAGCACATGCTAGCGCTTTACGTGGTTTTGGATGGTTTAATGAACACTTGTTAATATGGCTTTATTTATGTTATCATTTCATGTAATGCAAGAACACTTTATACTTGTTAATCGGAACATGGAGCGACCACCCGGAAAACGATACTACCACAAGACATATGGCTCTGTCTTGGCTTATTAATTAGTGAACTAGATGTTAGGTATGCTTTACCCGATAAGGGTTGGGGGCCGGCGGGTAGTGACGTATGGACTGCTCGGGCGCGGGTGTGGGCTTAGCTAAGACACGGTACTCGTCCGGGAGCTTTATACGTTGCACCGACCGGGTAACCTAGCGGGCGGCCTTCATCTAGGGATCTTTGTAACGGCCTCGTAGCGTCCCTATGCAATCACACCTCGGAAGTGTGGTATGGTGCCTTGCAAACACCGCATGGTTGGGTCTAAAACTCTTTTGGGTTTTTACGCGACTTGTGGGTAAAGATGTACAACCTCTGCGCAGTGTAAAACTAACTAGTTAGCCGTGCTCACGGTCAAGAGCGGCCTGGACCCTCACATGATTAATTCTATGGAAGATGGAACTTTTAAACTTGTGCATTACATTTTATGGATCTGTTGCATTTTATTATTTGGGTTTGGTATATACTTACACTTGCTAGTAACAGTTGCTTAATAAAACTTGACCAACTAAAATGCTGACTTGCTTATGAGCCAACGACTTCCACCATAAAGCCTTGCATGTTGTTATAGAACTTTTTCCTTGCTTGAGTACGACATGTGCTCACGCTTGTTGTTTATGTATTGCATCTACACTACCCGCCGTCGCTCGGATGGGCGTTTTGAAGACTACAATGATGAGTTTGATGGGTTCTAGGCGTCCGTTCTCCGATCGGTGCCCGTGGAGGACTTCGCGTGTGTTTCTTTTCCGCTGTTAGCTACTCGAACGATTGTTTAGTTGAGACATTCGGTCATGTAATAACTGTTTAATACTCTCTTTACGCCTTTACACTGTGTTTTGATATTCACTGCGTCGATGCATGTGTGTAACTTGATCCTGGCGCACATGTATCCTTGCATTCGGGTTTGTCCTTAAATCCGGGTGTGACAAAGTGGTACCAGAGCCGTGTTGACTGTAGGACGTTAGCCTAGTTAGAACTGGTCGAAAATTAAGGATTTTATAATATTAGAAGCCACACATAGCTTAGCTTGCTTTATTCTATTTTATTATATCTAATCTTGGTTTAATCTTATCCTTGTTTGCTTTTGTTATCTAAGCTTGGTCTTGTCTCTTTTAGTAATCGCACTTGTCTCATCTATCTTAGATGGTTCGCCGACTGAAGACCACACGTTCAGGTGCCTACCGCTTTCCCAGGTACCTGGAGGACCAGGACTTCTACTGCTACTCCACTGACAGTGAGGAGCATCAGGAAGCTTCTGGAGAGGGAAGTGAGGCGAGCTCTGCTTCAGAGCAAGCTCCACCGCCCGCTGTCATTGAGCTGTCGGATGACGAGCCCGAAGAGCCAGAGGAAGAGCAAGAGCCTGAGGAGGAGCCAGCTGAGGAGCCAGAGCAAGGAGATGATCCGGATGACCCCTCAGACCCTGAGGACTCCGACCCAGAAGATGGAGATGCTGAGGATCACCCTGCGCCAGAGAAGTGGAAGGTGGTCATTTGTCACCATGATGGAGGGCATGCACGCTTTCCGTCTAAGTTGAGGAGGCTCTTCCAGCGTCTTCAGCTGAACGTGACGATCGACTACGTGGGACTGAAGAGGACTCACCCTCGCTACCCGACCCAGTGGGATGTGTCTGTGCGCATCCTGGAAGATAACCCGCTGGATGGGGGGTTGTACGAAGTTGTTGTCCATCAAGCTCTAGCTACCAGAGCTACCTTCGCAGCCGGAAGAGATGATGCAGCTAGGAGGGCTCTATCCGCATGGTGCTACGAGGAAGCTCATCACCTCACCAACTCTGGGTGGGGAGATCTACCCCGCCGTCGCTGCGGAGCCGTGGGCGGTGAAATTCCAATGGCCAATGAAACTGCGGGAGCACGCTATGCCATGCAAGTGGGTCACGTAGCCGCTCTCAATACCAACTTGGATGACACTCTCATGGAGCTTCAAGATCTCCGTGACCAGCAAGATGAAGACCGCGAGAGAGATCAAGAGGCTCAAAGCGTGATCGCGAGGCGAGGATGAAGATGAGGTGCGGGCGATGGAGAGGACGGCTGCCATGTCACCAAGACCTGCAAGGACAAGCTATGGGTCACTTGGATCCCGCACTAGGATCATTTGGCCATAGGAGTTAGGTGTTAGAAGTCTTTATCTTTCTCGTTATCGAGTACGTAAACGTTAGAAACGACACGTTGGAACGATGAGTTAGATAGTGGTGTGCTTGAATGCTTGGTTTGTGAACATCTGTGATTTGGATTTTTGGTTGATTGCGATGTGTTGTGGATTAATGCCACAATGACATTGGTTTAGTAATAGAGTTTGATTAGTGGGTTTAAGTTCTGTTCCACCTATCTTTTATCTTATAATTTCGTAATTCTTTATCTATCATATTTTATCTATCTTAAGGAGTATTGTAGTGCTGAATCTGTTCGCGTTACTTCCTGACACAGCAGTACTGTTTTAATTTTATCTCGAGCTACAGAACTCCAAATTAAGTAAAACCAGTGGGGTTAGTTTACAAATTTCATATCTGATTTTCTGTCAAAAATTCAGCTATATCCAATTAATATTCTGGGAGTTATGGACGAAACATTGAGCTAACAGAAATCTGTCAATTCCTGCTGACATACCTGACTTCATTATTTTATATCTCGAGTTGTAGACCTCCGATTGGGGCAAAACCAATTGGGTTAGTTCAGTAATTTCATACACCATATCCCCAGAAAAATTCGTGGTTTTTGGTTACTGGAACAGAGAGATATCTTGGTTTCTTCACAGCTATCAGAATCTGTCTTATTCTGGAATTCAGCATTATTATCTTTTCAGCTTTTCAATTGTTATCATCATCTAAATCAGTGTTTCTAACGCTCAGATGGTAAACACCAGGTCCGGATCAGGGGTTGATCAGCCTCCAGTGGTTCGTCAAGGTCGAGGCAACAGTTCGAGCAGTGCACCTCCACCGCCACCAATGGATCCTATGCGCGGTTCTTCCCGAACCGAGTGCGGCCTCTTGCGAACTTGACGGACACTGTGGCCAACCTGCAGGCTCAAGCTAATAATCCGCCACCACCACCGCCACAGCAGCCGGCGCCTATGAACAGGCACCGGGAGTTCATAAGCCATCGTCCACCGGTTTTCACACATGCTGCCGATCCACTTGACGCTGATGATTGGCTGAAGACTTTGAGCAAGATGCTCACCACGGCTCAGTGCGATGACAGAGAGAAGGTTCTGTTTGCTGCCGGTCGACTCCGAGGATGCTGGGAGCTTGGTGGGATGCTTACACGACCGCCCATGCCGCACCCAACACCATCACTTGGCGAGGAGTTCACCGAGAGCTTCCGGAACCATCATATTCTCGCTTGGGTCATGAGGCTTAAGAAGAAGGAGTTCCTCTCTCTCAAGCGAGGGAGGGATGTCGGTGGCGAGTATCGGGACGGGTTCATTGAGTTGTCTCGCTATGCACGGAGGAGGTAGCGGATGATCCTAAGAAGCGGGAGCGCTTCTTGGAGGGTTTGGCCGGACCGCTTCGTTACCGGTGACGTCACACACCTTCCGGACTTTCCGGCGGTGCTCGACAAGGCTATTGTTCGGAGTCCATGCGCGAGAGAGTTGGGGGAGTTGAAGAGGAAGGCTACTACTCCGGGGGCGGTCCGGGAGCCACACTCGTCCCCGTTTTACTTCACCGCCGGGACCCCGTTCCGTCCGGGAGGCCCGTCGAGGAGGTTATGGCCGGCGGCGGCGGTATCGGTACCGGCCGCGGCGGTTCCGGCGGTTCCGGCGCACTCCTCAGCAGTTTCCGCGCCCAGGACCGCAGACTCCACGCCCCCTGCTACCCTCGGACCGTCCGATGACTCCTATTGGTACGCCCGTGAGGCCAGGCGCCCCTCACACTCCCGCGGGCAACACTTGTTTCAAGTGTGGAGAGGTCGGGCATTATGCTAATGCTCGTCCTAAGAGGCACCCCCCGAGCACCCCCGTGCGGAACCGGCGGATGCGGCGGTTGAGGAGCGGGAACCAGACTCCGCAAAGCAACAAGAGGCGGCGAGTCGGGGCGGTGGCGGGGGTGAATCACGTGAGTACCGAGACCGCTCGGGGAGAATCCACACGTGGTGCTTGGTATGTTCTTTGTCAACTCTATCCCCGCATCAGTATTATTTGATTCTGGAGCTTCCCATTCGTTTATATCTGCTCAGTTTGTGGCCAAGCATAGCATACCCATGTGTCCCATGAAACAAACCATGCTAGTTAGATCACCAGGGGGGATATGAGGTCTTTATACATGTGTCCTAATGTTAGATTAAAGATCATGGGAGCAAATTTTTGGGCAAACTTGATAGTGCTGGAATCGAAGGATCTTGATGTTATCTTGCGGGTATGGATTGGTTGGGCACTCATGATGCAACGATACAGTGTGCTAAGAGGACTGTTCTTCTCACTGGTCCTAGCGGGGAAAAGATTGAACTTGTGGGCGATCCACCGTCGGATGCGGGAGGTTACGTACGGCGGTGGATGGCGAGCTTTGGAGGATATCGGGGTGGTTAATGAGTACCGGACGTGTTTCCGGAGGAGTTGCCGGGTATGCCACCCGACCGAGATGTTGAATTTGTTATTGATCTATTACCCAACTCTTGCTCCTATTTCTAAACGTCCATATAGAATGTCTAGTACACAATTGATAGAACTTAAGAAACAGTTAATGAATTATTGGAAAAGGGGTTTATCCGTCCTAGTTCATCACCTTGGGGAGCACCGGTTATCTTTGTTGAGAAGAAGGATGGTACTCAGAGGATGTGTGTGGATTATCGATTGCTTAATGAGGTCACTATCAAGAATAAGTATCCATTGCCTCGCATTGAAGACTTGTTTGATCGGATGAGAGGTGCTAAGGTGTTCTCTAAGATTGATTTGCGTTACGGTTATCATCGGATGAAGATCGGATGGTCGGATATTCCTAAAAGCGCATTCACCACCAGGTATGGACCGTATGAGTATCTTGTTATGTCCTTTGGGTTGACAAATGCACTCGCCTACTTTATGTATCCGATGAACAAGGTGTTTATGGAGTACTTGGATAAGTTCGTTGTGGTGTTTATTGATGATATTCGGTTTACTCTAAGACCGAGGAGGATCATGAGGACCATTTGAGGCTTGTTTTGCGAAGTTGAGAGAGCGGCGGTTGTATGCCAAGTTCGGCAAATGTGATTTACGGGCCGAAGGAAGTCTCTTTTACGGGGCATATCATCACGGATGGAGGTATCGCGGTCGATCCGGCTAAGGTAGAAGATGTGTTGAAGTGGGAACCGCCGAGGACAGGTTAAGGAGATCGGGGAGTTTCCTTGGACTTGCGGGGTACTATCGACGGTTCATCGAGGGGTTCTCTAAGATTGTGAAGCCTCTCACCACCTTGCGGAGAAGGATAGAGAGTTCAAGTGGACTGATGCTTGTCAGCAAAGTTTTGAGGAGTTGAAGCAGAGGTTGACGACCGCTCCAGTGCTTGTGATGCCAGACTTGCAGAAAGGCTTTGATATCTACTGTGATGCATCGAGACAAGGTTTGGGTTGTGTTCTTATGCAGGAGGGACACGTCATAGCCTACGCATCAAGGCAGTTGAGAAAGCATGAGCAGAACTATCCTACGCATGATCTGGAACTAGCAGCTGTGGTTCATGCGTCAAAGATTTGGAGACATTACATCATGGGGACCAAGTGTCAGATCTACACAGACCACAAGAGCTTAAAGTACATCTTTACTCAGAAGGATCTTAATCTGAGACAACGCCGATGGTTGGAGCTGATCAAGGATTACGATCTGGACATACAATATCATCCCGGGAAGGCTAATGCGGTTGCGGATGCTTTGAGTCGGAAGGGACGAGCCAATGCGACTTTGGCGTTCCGCTGCCCGACGAGCCGATGAAGGAGTTCGAGAGACTTAATGCGGGAATGGTCGCTCACACCGAGGGAGTCACTTTGGAGGTAGAGTCTACTGCGGAGCGGCGGATTCATGAAGGACGGTGAAGGATGAGGAGATCAAGGAGATCGGGGACACCATGGAGAGGGGCAAGGCCCGGATTTCACCGAGGATGATCGGGGTACGATATGGTTCAAGAATCGGATCCGTGTGCTCGATGTGGGAGATCTCCCGAAGACGATCTTGAGGGAGGCTCATGACTCGGCTTATTCCATCCACCCGGGCGAGACAAAGATGTATCGGGATGCGAAGCAAAGGTATTGGTGGTATGGGATGAAGAGGGATGTAGCCGCTCACGTTGCATTGTGTGACACGTGTCATCGCGTTAAGGCCGAACATCGAAGCCGGCGGGATTGTTGCGGCCGTTGAAGGTGCCCCGAATGGAAGTGGGAAGAAATTGGTATGGACTTTATAGTTGGGTTACCACGGACACCAGCTGGGTATGATTCGATATGGGTTATAGTGGATCGCTTGACTAAGGTAGCTCACTTCATTCCAGTTAAGACTACTCATTCAGGAGCGAGGTTGGCAGAGTTGTACATGTCTCGTATTGTGTGCTTACATGGTGTGCCTAAGAGGATTGTATCTGACAGGGGTACTCAGTTCACATCGCGTTTCTGGGAGAAACTTCATGAGTCCATGGATACGAAGTTGCATTTCAGTTCAGCCTATCATCCGCAGACAGATGGTCAGACTGAGAGGACGAACCAGATTCTAGAGGATATGTTGAGAGCGTGTGCTCTTAAGCATGGTGGTAGCTGGGACAAGAGTTTGCCGTATGCTGAGTTTTCTTACAACAACAGCTATCAAGCCAGCCTGAAGATGGCACCCTTTGAGGCATTGTATGGGAGAAAGTGCAAGACATCCTTGTACTGGAGTCAGACAGGTGAGAGTCAGTTGTTTGGGACAGACATCATCAAGGAGGCAGAGAGGCAGGTTCAGATCATCAGAGAGAACTTGAGAGTTGCTCAGTCCAGGCGAGAAAAAGTTATGCGGACGGGAAGAGGAGAGATGTATCTTTCCAAGAGGGCGATTATGTGTACCCGAAGGTGTCACCTATCGAGAGGTTTGCGCGAGTTTACGGTGAAGGGCAAGTTGTCTCCTCGTTACATCGGACCTTTCCAGATCTTGAAACGAGTGGGAGAGGTAGCGTACCGACTTGAGTTGCCAGCGCAGCTTGCAGATGTGCATGATGTGTTCCATATCTCTCAGTTAAAGAGAGGTCTCAAGCCGCATGATAAGGAACCGTTGCCTATGGATGGATTGGATGTGAAGGAGGATCTCACCATTACTGAACGGCCTATCAAGATTCTGGACAGATTGACACGGGTTACAAGAAACCGGACTTTCATAATGTGCAAGGTGCAGTAGAGTAATCACGCAGAGGATGAGGCAACTTGGGAGAGAGAAGAGGAGTTGAAAGCAGAATATCCACATCTCTTTGATCCATCCGAATCTCGAGGACGAGATGCATCTTAAGGGGGGTAGGATTTGTAACACCCTAAATTTCAATTCCTGAATTTAATTAAAATTTGCTTAGCAACATTTCGATCTCGCTTAAGGAATATAAGGTTGTTGTGCTTTTATAGGCATTTAATTGTTTTTATTAATTAATTAATGAAATATAGGAGTTTACTGTTGCATACATGCTGGTGCATTGTTTTTGGGTGTTTGGGTTCAAACCTTGGTTTGAATTCGAGTTTGTTTGTTGTTTAAATTGGTTTGGAGAAAGGAATTGGAAATGAAAAGAAAAAAAGAAAGAAAAAAAAGAAAGAAACGAACCGCAGCCGGCCCAGCTCTCCCCAGCGGCCCAAACCGGCCGGCCCGGCTGCGCGGCCGCCGGCCGCTCTCGCCCGACGGGCGGGCCCCGCCCGTCATCCCCGACCTCGGGTCGGAGACGGTTTGGGGGCGGGACCCGACCCCGAGCCGGACCCCCGTCCCGCGCGCGCACACGGCCGCGGGCCCGCACGCCGATGCGGCCGCCGCCCGGCCTATTTAAGGCTCTTCCGCGCCGCCTCGCGCCCTCCAAAAGAAACCCTAGCCGTCTTCGCCCTAACCCTAGCGTTCCGCGCCGCCGCCGCCCGTTGCCTTGTCGCCGCCGCCGACCCGCGCCGTCGCCGCCTCGCCGTCGATTTGGAGCCGTCCCGAAGCTTCGCCTCAAGGTGAGGAGCACCCCGCCGCCGTCCGCTCGGGTTCTCGCGCGCCGTGCCTTGCCGTCGACGCTCGTCGCGCGCTCGCCGTCGGGGGAAATCGACCGCCCGCCGCCTCCGCCGTCCGTGCGCCGCGCGGGTGCTTTGGGTGATTTCCTTGCGTCGCTAGCGTCGCGCCGAGCCTTTAACCGTCGAAAACCGCGACCCTAGCCCCCGCGCCGCGGCCGCGCCGCCGCCGCCGCGCGCGCGCGCGCGCGCGCCTCGCTCGCCGCCGGCCGCTTCCCCGCCGCCGCCCGCTCGCGCGACACCGCGCCGCCGGATTCCCATCCGACGGCCACCGCTTACCCTAGCCGCCCGGTCAAACCGAGCCCCGGGTCAAACCGTTACGGTTGGATCTGAGCCGCCCGATCGCGATCCAACGGATCGGATCCGTCCCTTAACCTCAGCCGCGCGTTTTTGCTAAAGAAACCCCGGGTTTTCCCTGTTTCACAAAAATACCCTTCCACCTTATAAACCTTAGCGTTTTAGTCCTGTTTTCTTCTGTTTTAACTCGAAGCCCTAAAAATTCTTTGCAAATAAGTCCTAAAACTTGTTTTAATCATAACTTTGTCGTTTTAGCTCCGTTTTTAGCGTTCTTTATGTCCACGCGATCGTCTCGACGAGTAGAATAGTTTTCTGTCGCTTTTGTTACTGTTTGACATGATTGGTGTACTGTTTCTTATTTATTTCCATTTCTTGCTTGTATGTGATGTGTGGAGCGTAGCGTACGAGCAATTCGGGGACTTCGCTGCTGTTGAAGAGTATCAAGACCCTGAGCAGTTTCCGGTGCTGGTAGAAGGCAAGTCCTTGCTGCATTCCCGTTAAATTCCTATTACAACATGCATTTTAATTACACAGTTGTTTACTTTTGCTATGCATTAAATTGATGGGTCCTATTGCTAAGGTTCGACTAGCTTTGTTATCCTATGCCTTGATCAACCGGGGTTTACTTTATGTTGGGTAGCACATGCTAGCGCTTTACGTGGTTTTGGATGGTTTAATGAACACTTGTTAATATGGCTTTATTTATGTTATCATTTCATGTAATGCAAGAACACTTTATACTTGTTAATCGGAACATGGAGCGACCACCCAGGAAAACAGTACTACCACAAGACATATGGCTCTGTCTTGGCTTATTAATTAGTGAACTAGATGTTAGGTATGCTTTACCTGATAAGGGTTGGGGGCTGGCGGGTAGTGACGTATGGACCTGCTCGGGCGCAGGTGTGGGCTTAGCTAAGACACGGTACTCGTCCGGGAGCTTTATACGTTGCACTGACCAGGTAACCTAGCGGGCAGCCTTCATCTGGGGATCTTTGTAACGGCCTCGTAGCGTCCCTATGTAATCACACCTCGGAAGTGTGGTATGGTGCCTTGCAAACACCGCATGGTTGGGTCTAAAACTCTTTTGGGTTTTTACGCGACTTGTGGATAAAGATGTACAACCTCTCGCAGTGTAAAACTAACTAGTTAGCCGTGCTCACGGTCAAGAGCGGCTGGACCCTCACATGATTAATTCTATGGAAGATGGAACTTTTAAACTTGTGCATTACATTTTATGGATCTCGTTGCATTTTATTATCTGGGTTTGGTATATACTTACACTTGCTAGTAACAGTTGCTTAATAAAACTTGACCAACTAAAATGCTGACTTGCTTATGAGCCAACAGCTTCCACCATAAAGCCTTGCATGTTGTTATAGAACTTTTTCCTTGCTGAGTACGACATGTGCTCACGCTTGTTGTTTATGTATTGCATCTACACTACCCGGCTGCTGCTCAGATGGGCGTTTTGAAGACTACAATGATGAGTTTGATGGGTTCTAGGCGTCCGTTCTCCAGTCATTTGCACCGCCTGTGGAGGACTTCTGCGTGTGTTTCTTTTCCGCTGTTAGCTACTCGAACGATTGTTTAGTTGAGACATTCGGTCATGTAATAACTGTTTAATACTCTCTTTACGCCTTTACATTGTGTTTTGATATTCACTGCGTCGATGCATGTGTGTAACTTGATCCTGGCGCACATGTATCCTTGCATTCGGGTTTGTCCTTAAATCCGGGTGTGACAAGTCCCCGCCGATCTTGCATTGGAGGTAGCCTCCATTGTTTTCTGCTTATTTGTCGCCTCAACCGAGACACCCACTATTGGCACAAGCTCCTACAAACTGATTCACCCGCGAGTGTACAAGACTAGAAGGTACTACTAACAGGTTAGCAGCAGGCTGATTGAGGTCCGGGGTTTGTGAAAAATTAGAGCCCATCCTCTTGGATTTTCTCTTCTTTGCAAACTGCTTAGTCTCTTCAGGTTCCCCCTGGAAGAGCTGTTTTCCTACAGTAGTGCTAGCGATATCATTCCTCTTATGCACCACATCTCCCTGCTTCTTCAGTGGTGACATAACCTCCTCTCCATCATTTTTCTTGTAAGCTTCATCATCAGCCGAGGTTGCAGGATTGTCCTCATTAATTGGGTCAGATTTGCTTTCTCCAGATCTACCAGACGTAGCTCGAGCTCCTGAGGATGTAACTCGAGCACCTGAAGATGTCCCACTACCATACGATTCTGTTGCTGCATCCATAAAATTCTGGAATCTCCTTCTCTTTTCATCCAGAGCACGTAATGGTACTTCACGATCATACAGTAGTATACCCATTTCGTTTCTAGGTGCTGGAGTTGCACATTCAATCTCTAAATGGCCCATAACACCACAAGAGAAGCAGATGAATGGGAGCTTTTCATACTGTGCATCAAACCATTCAGGCTCTCCATTCTTCGTCATCTTCAGAAGAACTCCCCTCTTGATTGGTTTGTTGATCGCAATGGACACCCGAGCCCTAAGAAAGGCCCCACTCGCCTTGCCATCCTCATCAACATCCATCTGTTGCACGTCTCCAAGAAGCTGCATTGCACGGACACCCCGGTGCTGATTCATCCAGCCAAGTGGCAGGTTAAGGAATCTTACCCAAATGTCCATACGATCAAAACGAATTTCAGAGGGTCTCAACTTTTCATCATATTCCTTCAAAATAACAGCATGCTTCCCAACTACCCATGGCGTACCAGCCAGTACACGGTTCATATCCACCATGGAACCAAACTCCACAACAAAGAGATTATCACCCCTTTCACGAATATAACGAAGTTTCATACCATAAGGGTTACCCCAGGCGCGCGTCATGACGACGCGGATGGTATTGATGTGCAGTGTCGATGGGGATAGGACTTTGCCCACCATTGTCCATTCAACAATTGCCCCATCCATGTCTCCTTCATCTTCACTAAACTCAGCCACAACACCTTCATCCACCGTCAGGTTAAGCTTCTGCAGCAGGTCAGCGACACTCGGATCAGGTGCACAACGATCATCGTCACCCCCAACAGCTCCTCCTCCGGTATCCGCCGTGATGGCTTCCAGAGAGGAAAAACAGTGCCAAGTGGTAGACAACCACCGCACAAGCGAGATCCCAAGTTCTAAAACCTAAGCGGCACTAGAAACCAGGAAAGGAGGGTTTCAGGAAAGTGATGGTCGGCGGCGCCAAGACGGCTAATCGACGATATGCGGGGGCCATCGACAACAGGGATGTCGTCAACGTGGCGGGGGCACCGGAGCAGGGAGAAGCCCACGGTGTTGCGTCTATTGGACTCTCGTTCGCAGCTACGCACTACCAAATGTGGTTCCTGTGCATGTATGGATAGCTGGTTGTTGTGCGGTGCGGTTATTTCTACGGTTCCCGTTTTTACTAGCGATTCATTTTTATCTCGAGCTTCTTTTTTTTCTCTCTTTCAGGGTAGTGTGTGGGGGTGAATAAATGGTGGGGGATTGTTTGACATACATATGAATGTGAAATGCATTTAATCCGAAACAAACATTAATATATAATTTTTAATAAATATTACTGATAAAAGAATATCATTTATTTCTTTGAAGAAATGAACAAAAACATTACACATTACGGAGTAAAAAATAGCTAATCCTGAAATAAGAATTGACAACTTGTTCATGTGACGGGTTTGACCCTCTTCTGAAAAAAACGGAGAGAGAACATCAACATGGTTTTTCATAGAGGAGAAAAAAGCTGCATCTTCAATGGAATTCAGCTTTGATGCTCACAAGATTTTATGATTCTTAAAATTATACTACGAAACATCACAACTTTAGACAATAAAGATTGTGTTGCCACCTATAAAACTTATACTTCCAATATATTTAGCTTCTAAACGTACATACTTCGCACTATAGCTTTAAAAAAATAAACCAAACCTTCTACATACATATATACATATTTCAATATATGATAGAATTCAGCTTTAAAAAATAAGGACAATTCAACTAGAATTCAAAACAAGGTCAACTAAGAAAGATTTAACTGTCAAATTTTGCTTCGAGAAACTAACTTCAATTTGTTTCAATTAAACTTTGAATTTGGTTTTGGTTGGGATGTGCCAAGCCTAAATGATAGTGTAACACTAAGGCGACACATGAGAACCTTAGTAGCAAGCTACCATTATAGGTCCTCCTCCATAGAAAATAAATTTAATATCATTGTGGGTTCATAACCCACATATCAGATATTAAACTGATAAGAAGAGATACTACACATGATCTTAGCCAAAAGGCCGAGAAAGGTATGAGTTGCTAGCTTGCCGTGGCTCTTGTTTTATTTGCGCAGCGCAAGAATTGCTTCCTTCTCCTTACGATGCGGTACTAATCCTCTGGGCCTTGAGGTTAACGCAATTACGCAAATCGGACTACCGAAGGACACCAGGGCTGATTACAACATACTCCCTCCGTCCCAAAAAGAATGACGTTTTAGGATTCGAAATTTGTCCCAAAAATAATGACGTTTTGCTTAATTTGGTATGTGTGCATGTGCATGTCGGCATGCAACAATCAATTAACACCTAATATGGCAAGTAAATAGGGGCAATCGAGGTCATTTGACCTCCTTAATAATGTGTCCTAAAATTCCTAGAATGACATTCCTTTTGGGACAGAGGGAGTACTTCTGCTTACAACCGCGGACTACCCGGAGGAGGGAGTATTTCCTGTTTGTATTTGCAGCCGGCCCATTATGATGACTAGTGCCTCAAGCCCAGCTAAAGAAATCACCAATGAAAATTTGTGGGCCTCAAGCGAATTCAGATGTCCTATGTTCAGTGAATTTTTGTGGAAACACAACTAATTTTCCGTTCCTCTAAAAAAAACTAATTTTCCGTGGTCGTGCCAAGGAGGCAACTAACGGTCCGTCTTGTCCTCATCGTCCTTTAACCTGCCTTGACTGATGAGGTGAGTGAGTGGCTAACCCAAACGTCTTGATCATCTGCCGCGAGCCGTGACGCTAACAATCCAGCATAAACCCCTGCTGAACTTGCTCGGAATGCGTCAGACATGACCCAAAACGATGGATGCCGAGTCCATCGCTGTCATCACCGCATAACGCTCGGTGTCAAGCCGCCATTCGTCCTCCTAACCCGCTCTTCTTGATGAGTGACGACCATGTCCTGTCAGTGTCAGCCCCGGCGTCGTCGCACTAGCAGCGAAGGCGGGCACCACTGCTCGCTCTGACCGGTCACCGATCAACCGAGCTGCCATGCGTGCCTGGAGTGCTGTGCAAGATCTCCCCTGCCGCCTTTGACGCCGACAGCTCGCGTGACGAATAGGCCTGCGTCATCGCACGAGCTCGCGGTGACCCCTATAAAATCAGCGCCAACCACTCGTGCTGTCGAGCAGCACTACTTGCCCGGAAGTCCAAGAATCAAGATCAATCATCCACCATTCCACCTTATCAACCACCAGACGGATCAGCTCACGGATAAACGAAGCGCGCGCATCGCGGGCGTGGACGGATACAAATGGGCTCCTGCGTCTCGTTCTCGCGATCGCCGGCGGTGGCGGCGTCCACAGCGGAGGAGCGGTCGACGGCCCAGCGAGAGCCGGTGGCCACCGCCAAGGTCGTGAACCTGGACGGCTCCATGGCGCAGTTCGCGGGCCCGGTCACGGCGCGCGAGGCGCTTGGCGACGACAATAATGGCGGGCGCGGACGCGCGACGCGGTTCCTCTGCGGCTCCGACGAGCTCCGCTTCGACGCGCCCGCCCGCGCGCTGGCAGCCGACGAGGCGCTCCAGCCTGGGCAGCTCTACTTCGTGCTTCCCGCGCGCATGCTGCGCCGGCCGCTGTCCGGGGACGACATGGCCGCGCTCGCCGTCAGGGCCGCCACGGCGCTTGCGGCCGAGGCCGGCCTCGCCGCCGCTGGAGTCATGTCGCCGCAGCGGCGGCGGACGAAGCAGGGCGGGGAGGCCGGCAAGGGGCGGCGGCGGCCGCCGCCGCGGTTGACGTCGGCGCGAGTGGCCCCGCTTCTGGTCGTCAGCAGCAACGGCAAGGACGGCTCGTCCGATGGTTCTTGGAATAACAACGACACACGCGGCGGCAGAATCGCAACGCGCGAGGCGTCCGTACTCGTACACGACGACGGCAGCCGTAAGGTTGGGAAGGCGAGACGGGGAAGAGCGGCTTACAGGAGCGCCGCCGCCCGCCGTCGTCCCGACGCGCAGAGGTTAAGCGCCATCGCTGAGGACGATGAGTGATCCGCCCATATATTGGCCAAATGGCCATTCTGATCCATGCTGCATTTGAAGTGTTTAATGGATCGAGTTTTTACTTGTCTCGCTCCCCCGTTCGAGGATCGGAGGAGAAGCGAACTTGCTTGTGTACAATATCGGAATATGCACTAATGCACAGGGCTGTAGGCAGCTCCGATTCTTTCGTTTCGTGTGTAATAATGAACCGCTAATGACAAAGTACTTACTCCTACACTCATTATGTTAATTTCGTTATGGAAACGAGTCAATCGACAATGTAATGGGGTGTTTGGTTCGAGGAATGAAGCCATTCATCATCCTATCACTTCTTACTTTATTGTTTGGTTTACGGAGTGAAATGAGTTAATCTCTCACTAGATCACCCCTTAGTGTAGACGTGACGAATGAGATCATCCTATTAAATTTTGTGAGATCAACTTATGATGGACATCTCATCTGAAATGGGGGTGGTTTCTCGAACAAAACAAACTAAGGTCATATTTGATTACTTATAAGTCCTCGACTTAAGGTAAGAAAAAAAATACAAATAGATTACTCGTGAGAACCGTTCATAAGTAGTTTCACCCTATTTCAAGCACTTTTCCTCTCCTGCTCTAAGTGGGGCCCACCAGAACATACTGATTTATATAAGTCATCGTAACCAAATAAATTCGGCAAATTCCGTGTGTGAATAGTGTTGGATAGACAAAAGTTATTGCATTAAACCGCGTGTTGTTGTGAGAGAAGATATGACGGGTAATAAATAGGAAAAAGTCATCTGAATTTACCGAACTAAATAGACCCTTAATAAGTTCGGGACTTGAAAACACACGTGACTTACAAAATTTGCAATCGATCCTCTTCATCCAAAGCAACACACTCAGCCGCGCTCTGGTTGTGCCTCCTCCATGCTAATTTCGAAAGAGGCTTCTTTCAGTTCAATCTCTGCATTTGAGTGGCTGACATGAGTGGAGCTCACACATGAGTTACCCTCGTTCCGCTAATTTCACACTAGTACTTGTGCTCACGTATGTACGCGTTGGATTCTATACGGACTGTCTCCTGGATGCGTGAATGGCAAGAAAAGGAAGAGCACGGAGGAATGGTCGCAACTGGAGCGACTATTACTTGTCGTACACGCATGTGTGGCCAGCTAGTTACCGGAAATTAGGATGACGATTCCACCTTGAATACTTGTCTCTTGATGCCAATTTTGAACTCAAGTTGATTCCAATTCAAAAAATGTCAATTTTACCTTCACACGTTCGGTTTGTCCACTTAACCCCTCAACAAAAATGTAAGCTAGATTTGCTCCACTAAACTATTACAATTAGTCCAACTTACTCTCTAATTACATTTTCCTTTTGAAAAAAAAATCCTACATACAAGTTGAATTTTAAATCTAAAACTTTGTTTGTAGATTGTAGATATGGAACATCATGGCGCATAGTAGAAGAAATCTATTATGATTTTTTGGTTATTTCATAAACCAGAAATATTCACTATTAATTAATCAATCATAGATTACAATTAAAACTGCATAAAAAATAATAACGAAAATCTGAAATGTATTTTTCTAGCATAGGGAATTGTGTTATAAGTCACTCGGCAAAATTTGAACTCAAAACCGAAATGTACAAGAAGAAATAAAAGACATATTTCATTAGGGGTAGATCGGATCAACTTAAATAGTTGAGGGATAAAATCAAACCTAATTTTTTATTAGGGTTAAACTGAAAAAGTGAATAGATGAGAGTGATAAAATGGACTTTTTTCAAATTTAATTTGTTGTGTTGTGGTGTTTTGCAATATCCACTTTGGTAGTTTTTTTCTTCACGTCGATTGCTAGATTGTGTGAAAGGGTGAAAGCACACAACAAATGTACTAGGTGGTGATACAAGCCTAGGTTGTTCGGCTGATAGAATAAATAGTATTGTATGACAAGAAATAAGCCTAAACAAGTCAGTCGAGCACTGTTCACTTGACCAGCCGAACAATCTATAGCTCCTCGTACAGCGTCCCTGTTTGGATCCATGGGCTAGAGTTAGTTTTAGCTATTTGGAGCTCAACCAGCCACAAAGTATCCAAACATGAGAACTAGATTGGGCTAGTTTGCATCTAAACCACCTAAAAAATTAAAAGAGGTGCTTATTGGAGTTAGTTCATGTTGGGTCTACCAAAAAGTGACTTTTATCTCTTCCTCCACCTACACCTAATTATATTGAAAAGGTACATTTAGTGTCATTCTAATCATTCCATCCAAACACATTTAGAGCTGGAGTTAGTTTTGGGCTAGAGCTAGAGCTAGAAACTACTCCCTTCGTCCCCAAATATGAGTCGTTCTAGCTACAGTGTCATGTCCCGAATTAAGAGTAGTCTCCTGTCACCACACAATACCTCCGCCTACTCTTATTGGTCCAAAGCACCTTAGCGCAGAAACGTAAGAGGAGAGAGGGTGCAGAACACCTACGAGATTGTTGATTTCATAGAGGTATCTTGGTCCTTGTGCATGGTTTGGAACGACTGATCATCGGGGACAGAGGGAGTAACTCTGAGTCTAACCCTGTTGGAGTATCAAACAGGGCCAGCATGGTGGGGGCAGCAACCCCCACCTACCACCAGGGCCGTCCCGGGTATTTTGGAGGCCCTGTGCGAAATACTAATGCCTAAGTTTAAGTAATAAAATGCAACACACAATTTATATACATACTATTTCCAAACAGTCTCATATACCTTTTGGCTTAGTTCTGGTCTCAGAACGTAATACTTCTATAGCAAAAGCTTGTCCGCAGGTCCGCCGATGGTTTGGAAGAATTGATAATGGGCTGCAGTTAGCATGTCGTCCACAAGTGCAAAATCATTCATGTTCTCTATTCTATCTTGGTCTGATAAAGGATATAGGGTTAGGAATTGATAGTAGGTCATACTCATACCTTAATTGTTTCGGTTCGGATCGGTATGAGGACGAGCTTGGAGCTGCAGCCCTCTGCGCACGGCGTTGGCAATTGCCGATGTCGTGGCCGCTTCGGTTCGGGATAGGCTTGGAGGTGATCGGCAGATTGAGAACGAGGAGGGGCCTGCACCGATCGGGATGGACAAGCAAGCGGAGGGTCGTGCGACTGCCGCGCCTAGTGCGATGAATATCGATCTAATAATCGATCAATGGAAGCGAAACGATCGACCTCTAGGCTGCGTACAAGGCTTCTGTTTGGGCTTTACTTGTGCTGTTTGACCTGCTAATATACATAATACATATACTAATACGGAGTAGACAATTTGGAGGCCCCTACCGAGGTGGAGGCCCTGTGCGGTCGCTCCTCTCGCACGCCCTCAGGGACGGCCCTGCCTACCACGCGGCGGCGCGAAGGCATTCATACTGTAGCAATCATTTCCGTACAAAGTATGATAAGCGGAAAATGACCAGGGCCATCTAGACATTCGTGCAGAATGTAACTAGTAGAAGTTGTGGTAGCTACAGGCGGTGAGGCAGGGGTGCCGGTGGGTAAATGAGTCACATTGGTAGAAGGGAAATGAGAATTGAAGCCTATCATTCCGTGGCCTCTGCCGCGCACGGGGACGCCCGTTGTGTCGCCTGAAATGTGTGGTCGTCCGATCACGCGGATCCAATGGCCAGGAACCCGCCAGCGTCGCGTCGAATTTTTCGGAAAAGCCCTTTGTTTTGTGTGTTATTCTATTTTGCGTCCAGTGAGGTCCCTCTGCTACAGTAAACACGTTCGATTTTCTTTCGCCAAACCCCCGCGTTCCAAAATATTCCTCTACCAAGAAGACGAAATTCCGATTTCGTGGCAGTTTTGCATTTTACCACCCGCGTGCACTTTTGCAAAGAAGACCCCCACCGCTTCGCCGCCCACGCGCGTCCTTATCCCCATCCCCCTTCTCTCTCTCTCGTCCTTCTCCTTTCTCCACCGTATGCTCCCCCCCCCCCCCACCACCCCCAACCCCCTGCTCGGCCCCCGAAACCCTGGCGACGGCGACCCTCACCGGCTAGGTGGTTGCTATCAAGGTCAGCCTACAAGTTCTGTTAGCCTCCTTATGGCAGGTGTCGATTGGGTCAGTGAGATTTCACTTTGGTTACCATTAATTGCAGGATTGGGAAGCTCGATCGGGAGACTAATAACAGCGGATCAACATGGTCTAGAAGATCATCTTTGTTAACAGAGGTGGGTTCTATATACCAATTGTACACATACCACCTACGAGAAAGCTTATTTTCATATGGTAGTATTTGGGGAAAAAAGAACTACATAGTTTACAGCCTTCCAATTGTAGTAATTTCTTGTAGCCAAACAAATTCTTAAGGATTTCCTTTATGTAAATGATTTCCTTTCAGCAGTGATGGGTTGTTGGGAGCTTGAAAAAACTTTCCAAAGCCCCACAAGTGCATTTTTTCCCTTTCGCCTTTCTTCATTGATTCAGAAACTTTTCTGAAATTTGAATTTTTAGCTAAACACTACTCACTTTTATACTTTTAATAATTGCAGCTTTGTTGTTAGATGACGAAGTAGTTTTGATATTAATTACTTAGTAATTGATTGAATGAAAACACCAGCATAAGCTATATAAATGAAAAAGACTTGTTAAGGTGTTCATTATTGACTTAGAACACAAATTCCTTTCATTGCATGCCTTTACAACTGTGTCTTAGCCAACACTTATGAATATCTTTCTGGAATAATTGTAGTTTTGTTGTTAGACGACAAAGTAGTTTTGATATTAACTGCAAGGGCTAATTATTTAGTAACTGAATGAATGGAAACGTTAGCAAATGCTATATAAATGAAAGTTAAATAAAAAAGACTTTGTTAAGGTGTTAATTTGTGTCTATGAACATAAATTTATTTCACTGCGTGCCTTTTATTTGCATTGCGTTTCACTAATGAATTTTAATCAGAATTTGAATTATGTATCATGCATCTTTATATTTTCTCCTGCCACTTCCAAATTTGACTATAAGATGTATACCTCTCATTTTTTGACCACTGCTGTTTGACTTAAGTTTCTAGGTTATACATGTCCTTCGAATAATAGATCAACTAGCTACAAAATAAAAAAAAAGATAACACAACTTTCCAGAGGTACTTCAGAAGTCACAACAACATTACCCAAATGACACCATGTATGTTTATATAAATTTATAAATAAATCACGGCACTATCTTTAACATTGGCAACCAATTTAGGAATCATGAGATTTTCTTTCTAAGGATTGGCATAATGAAGAGTTTTTTTCTGACCAGCTATGATCAAGAGCCCCTTTCTACAACTATGTAAGAATTTTTTAGCAACTTGTTCGATGCATCTTCAGAAATGGAGAATCTAATAATGTGTTGTGTTCATAGTAGATGTGACAAAATTATGAACTAGACTTCAGGAGAGAGTATGAAGGATTGGGTAAGGTGTTGGGTAAGGTGCAGACATCAGTGAAGACCTTCCAGATAACCTTGGAGCTAACATTTTATTTCCAGTGGGCTATATGAAGGTCACATCACTTTCCCTCCAAATAAAAGCATCAGTCACATCACTGACATGATAAGTGCAGAAACATAGCAAGCTGTCTTGCAGTAGAGTTGGGAAATCCAAGTACGTAATGGACTTCAAGTTTACTAACATGACCGCCTCGTTGGTCATTTACTACTTGTATTACCTGGAGCAAAATTTCATCACAGCAAGATGTATTTTTCAGATACCTGCCGACTAGCTACTAGGTGTTCCGCATTTGCCTGACATTTATCGACTAAGCTGTGCTGCACCATGTGTATCGACTGTGTTGTGCTGCACCATGTGATATATGCATGCTTAGAAGTGTTTGTTTTGGTATCTCTGTGCCAGTTAATGATGTGTGATTTTGTCATGGGTGCAAGAGATTGCGGCACATACAAACATTTTGTAGATGCTTAATTATCCGTTTCATGCATGGTCTAGTAACTGTGATCTATACAAATATCATGTCTTGAAAAAATATTGTGTTCTATACTTTCTTCCATGATGCGTTATTTTCAATGTTAATATATGTTACATTCTGATTCTAACCTGTTTGGTTCGGTGAAAATTTTGGAGTTTCCTTCCAAGGTCTATTAAGAGTAACTAATTACAAAACTAATTATATGAATGGATTGAAAATCGCGAGACGAATCTATTAAGTCTAATTAATCTGTCATTAGAGATTGGTTACTTCAGCACAAAGTTGTCTCATCATGATATAATTAGGCTAGATTTGTATTGAAAATTAGGTAAGGGTTGTAGAATGAGTCGTCGTTAACCCATATTTAATACTTCTAATTAGTGTCCTTGATGTGTTGGTGAAATATCTGAAAAGTAAACAGGATCACATGGCTCGAAAATGGAGCAATGAAGTGCACGCCGGAGGCGTGCCCCAGACTCTAGTGTTGGGGGTATTCGAAAGCTCGATCAGATTCCCCGAACACAAAAGAGAGGAGGAGCAGTAACACGTTCGAGCGCAGTTAAGACTGGAGAAGAGACTGAGATTCTCCCACAGAATGCTTGAGTTTTCAACAGTGATCAATGAATTTACACGTGCCCTCACGCCCCCTTTTATAGGGAGACGAAGGGATTTTTATATTCCGAAAACACCCTCGAGCTCGAAGAATATTCCTAATGTGAACACATACAAGAATGTCTTTTTTGCCTCATATATTTACAAGTCTGCCACTAGTTCACATTCTAAACCCGGACTTTCTGGGACGACAACTTTGACTTTGCTTCTCACTGGTTCGCGAATTTCCCCGTTCGAGACTTCCGAACTTGAGTTCCAACAGATTCCCGAATTAGCCATCCTCCGAAATTCGTGACTTCGCCGATTCGAGATTCCACGCTTTCACATGTTCACGACTCTGAGACTTCGCAGGTTCAAGATTCCCGAATATCGTATGTTCGCGATCCTGAAGCTTCGCAGGCTCAAGATTCCCGAAGATCGCCTGTTCGCGACCCAGAGGCTTTGCAGGTTCAAGATTCCTGAAAACCGCATATTTGCGACCCTGAAAAACATATCTCAAGAACTTTGTTAAACTCGACGTTTCGAGGGTGACGGGTTTTCCTGAATTCCCCAACACTAGCCCCTCGGGGAAGCGGGTTG
The DNA here is from genome assembly GCA_947561735.1 of Cenchrus americanus. NCBI lineage: Eukaryota > Viridiplantae > Streptophyta > Magnoliopsida > Poales > Poaceae > Cenchrus > Cenchrus americanus. The sequence continues at coordinate 61,751,595 of OX387245.1, read as the reverse complement.
ACTCCAACGATCCGATTCCACGAACATTTTGGAAATTTAGTAAAAACGTCACCCTCGGAACGTCGGAGTGGACACGCGTCGCCCAGAAACCCTACAACGGTCTGATCGAGGCGGGTTTCGCGGAACTACCCCCCTCGCCCCTATAAATAGGAATCTTCCGCTGTTAAATTTTTTCACCGCTCTCTCGCTTTTTACGCGAATCGTAACTCTTCTTCTTTGCGGAATCTCGTCTTGTGCTTCAAAGTACGCGACCTTCCAGCTTTCTTCGAACTTTTCTAAGGTATTGTTCCTTTAGCTCCTTAGTTCTTATTTGTTCTTTTTATTGCAATAGGTTTTTTATTTTTTAAACTTCATTCGCGAAAGTTGTTCTTATTTCTTCTTCTTTGTAAAACTGTCGAATAGGTGGCTCGAGTCAAAAGCACTGCGAGACCCATGACGACTGAAGAACTTGTCACTGCTGGTCTCCCAGTCGAGGCGATTGTCGAGGGTCCTGATAATGCTCCACCTCCCGAAGATGGAGGTTCTCCCGCCGCCAGTGGATCCAGGAGTCACGAGGATGGCGAAGTCAAAACGGATGACGAAGATGTCGGAGATGTAGATGCCGGCATCAGGGATCTGGTCAGGGCAAGGGCTGGCGGACCTCTTCCTCCCTCTCTCGTTTTCGGAGAATCGAAGGTCACGACCAATATGATTCGGGAATACGAAGCGGCTGGGTTCTTTCCCTCGGGCACTGGGCGAGACCCACTGGACGAACAAATCCCTACTCCCGAAGATGGAGAGATTGTCGTGTTTCGGGACTTCTTCATCTGCGGCCTTAGGTTTCCTTGTGATCCCATTCTGCTCGCGATCTTGGATGCTTTTTCAGTGAAGATTCATCAGCTATCGCCGACTTCTTTTCTTGAGGTGTCAAAATTTATTTGGATCATGAAGACCTTCGGCCGTAATCTTAGCGTCGACGCTTTTGCCAGATTTTTCGAACTGGTCATCGTCCCCGATGTCATCAAGGTCGACGACGGGCAATTCTACGAAGCTCAGCATGCATGCTGCACCTTCAACACCCGACGCCAAAACACCCGAAAAGGGATTACGCGAATTCAGATCGCTCCCTGTTGCAAGACCAACCTTACTGATGACTGGAATTTTTACTGGTTCTACGTGAAGGTCAACATGTCTGAAGTTCCTGGCTACGAAGGACCAGCTTACCCCTTGTCCTGCTCTATCGCACCCCTGACTGCTGTGAACACTGCCGAATTCAATCATCGAGCAGTAGGGATTAGAAATTGCGAAAGTGCTTTTCACCTTGCCAACACTATACTTGGGGGCCACGACATTATCGAGGAATTCGTTACTGCACAAATTTGGCTGATTTCTTGTGGCTGGCCCCCCAACGAGATCGTGCATTTCAATGTGAACTGGGCGGCTCAAGAAGTACCTTTCCCGAAGTTCGGTATTAAACTGAGGGAGGGCCAAAGTGCCGATGATTTCATGGTCGAGATTGAGAAGAGAGTTACTTTGATGATAGGCGAGTATACCATGAACGAATACAAGGCGTACAAGTTTCTGGTGAAGCACAAAAGAAGAATTAATCGTGTGTTTACTGAAGTATGTGGCGACAAGTCCTTTAATTCTCGACGCCCTGGTCGCAAATTGGAGGTTCCCGCGGTTGCTGTCGCCAGTTGTTCAGCGGCTCCTATTAGTGCCCCGCGAAGAAGATCTTCGAAACGGGGTCCGTCAGTTATTGAAGAGAGCACTTCCTCTGGCGTCCAACCTTCCAAGACGAAATCTCTAGAATCGACGAAACGCAAGCGCAGAACCTCCGAACAACTTTCGGACGCCGAACTCCAAGCAGCCTCCGGCCTCGCTCGAATGATTCACAAAAAATCCAAGAAGGCTGTCAAGAAAGTTGTTTCTTCGGGTGTTCAGCGAGTTCCCTCTGCGTTTGACGATGTCTTCGTGGAACCTGAGCCGAAAGGTCCCTTCTTGTGGCCCTTGTTGAGATTTGACTTTCATGAACATTGCCCATCAGGTTCTGAAAGTGAGTTCGTGGATATTGACTCCTTTTCAGATGCCGCGCCTGAAGTTCGGAAGGAGGTTATTCCAGACACCGGTGCTGCGCCTTCTGCTGTGGTCCCCGAAGCTGTTGTTTCCCAGCTTGCTGATCCGGTGGGAGAGGCATCCACCGAATTCGTCAGAGAACTTGAGCTCACAATTCGTAAAGATGAAGATCCTGCCGTCAACGTCCCTCTGGTTGAAGTTCGTGAATCTTTGCCCGAAGGTCAAGATCCTTCTCCCTCCATCGCCGCATTCAACAAAAGCTTCGGTACGTCACATCGTGGTGAATTGCTAAGCGTTGGCCGCGAAGTGACTAAAAATAGAGATGGCACCCCCCGAATTTTAACGCTTTGGAAATCGCCTGCACTTATTGATGAAACATTGCATGCATCTCCAGGAAAGTGGCTGATTCTTCCCAGAAGAATGCTTCTACCTCTGCGGGTAAATCTTCTTCGAGTTCTGGGAAGAAGGTCATCATGAAAAGCTACAGCAGACAAGGTTCGTCCCTCTTTTCAATGATTCTTGACTCTCGCTGTTTTATGATTTCTTGCTTGTGACTTTGCCTGTAACGATTTTTTTAGAGTTCAAGAATCTTCTTAGCTCATATCCCTCATCCAAGCTTTTGAGAACTCAAGACACTTATGCGGTTAAGTCTTTCACTGATCGGGAGAATTGCTGCTGAGCGGCTTGTGGAGCAAGAGAAGGTTAATGCACAGCTTTCCCAAGAATCTAAGGAGATCAAGCGCAATTTTGCTATTGCTCAATCTGCGAATCTGGATCTCGAGAAAAAGGTGGCCGAACTTGCAGAAACTCTGAAGCGTTGCCAAGACGAGAGGAAGGCTGCTGGGGAAGATGCTGAGAATTCTCGAAAAGAGCTCGAGAGACTTCAGAAAACTCATGATGAAGATCTGCGAATGATTGAAAATCTTCGCCGAGATCATGACAGGTCTCTGAAGACTATCGAAGATCTTCGTGCGAACAACTCTGATTTGGCTACGTCTCTGAGCACGAAGGACCGAAGAGTTCATGATCTTGAAAAGGCTGTGGCTGAACAGAAGGAGGCTTCATAAAATAACGTTTCTGATCTCTTGAACAAACTGAAGCTCTTGTTCGTAGAATACGAGAAATCTCTAAATGAATTTGGCGTTCGCCCTGCACCTCTCCCTGCTGAACTCGGGGAATCTGGCTTCATGGAATGGATCGACGCTGAGTTTAAAGCGCTCCCCGACGTTATCTGTGGTGCTAGCGATTTCGCAGCAGCTTTTTCGGAGGAGAGCATTCTGAAACTTCTGCACGACTTCGACTGCGCAGATCTCGCAGAGTTTCGCGAAAAAATCTTGCAGTTTCCCGGCGCCATGAGTACCTCGATAATTCGGCCAAATGAAGATGTTCAAGTTATCAAGTCCAAATTCGCGAGGGAGTTTTGGCTAGCCAGCGGGAAAGCAGCCGTTAATACCATTGCACGTGCTAAACTTGCTCAGGTAAATTTTTGCACGATTTCGCCGCCGTTGTTAGTTCGTGACACTTTTGCTTCTTGACTTTCCTTACATTTGCTTCACTACCTCTCTTAGCTGATCGAGGAAGAAAGTCGCGGAAAGGGCGCTGCGTCTCCTGAATCCTCTACTGGTGACGAAGAATCCAGTGATTCGGGAGAGGAGGGCTCGAGCGATAGCAGTGACAGTGTGAGTGGTGATGACCAAGCTCCCGGGCACGAAGAGAACTCTCCGAAGGTTGATATTGCGGATTAGATGTCTCTCCGAATTATTCACGCCCTCGAGGCTGCTTTTGTATATTTGTACATTCACCTAGTTTGTCTGAACAGCTGTTTTGTAAACTTTAACATGCGCAGGTCCTGCAAGCTGGGCCTACGCAGGACGTGATGCCACTACGGATTCATCGTGACAAAATGTTTGTTAGTGGCGAAGCGTGGCGTTTGTTCAAAAGAGCTCACCCCGAACAGGATTTTTCCGACTTTTGGCTCGAAAGTTCGCTTAAGTTTTCTATGGGATTCTTCGATCTTGCTTCCTGTTTCTTGCTTTGTAAGAGGGAAGGTTCTACATCTGCGAACTCGAGTTCCACGAAGATTCCGAAGACGGAGCCCCTTAGCCCAACTGCCGGTGAGCTCAATTTTGCTTACACTAGCGATATTGCGGAAGATGGCAGTCGCGAACCCGGATATGTTGTCGAACTTCTGTTCTAAATTTTTGTACTTATCAATGTAATTGGTGTTGGACTGTTTCGAAATTTTGATGCAAATAAGGCAATGATGACGTTTTCTCTTGAAAAAAACGTCACCCTCCCCCACCTTGTCGTTTTGCATGAAAATTTGTAGACAAATTAGCGAAGCTCTACTGTTCCTCGAATACTTTGATCAGACGCGCTTTTGTGGAAATTTCCGCAAATTCTTTAAAACTTCAAATGCTGTTAGACAAGTCGACAAAATTTGTTCTCGAATTTTGTGGACTTGACCCTGTTGGCATACTTGCCCTGGTTGATATTGCAACCCTCAGTTGCTTCGACCATGAACTTCTACGAATTCTTACATGAGCCCCTTGCCCTTTCTGCCGGAATGATTTTTTCGCGAAAATTTTTTAGTAGTTTTCAAAGGAACGAGAACTTCGGAACAATGCCGCGCACCTTCACTTAACCTGAATCGTCATTGTTTATCACGATGGAAACTGAGGATGCAGCTCATCGTTGTCTCGAGCCTTTTCGATGGGAATCCCTTCGTGGATGGGATTTTAGACCACAACTTATTGTTGTCTCGGGCCTTTTCGGTGGGAATCCCTTCGTGGATGGGATTATAGGCCACAACTTATTGTTGTCTCGGGCCTTTTCGGTGGGAATCCCTTTGTGGATGGGATTTTAGGCCACAACTTATTGTTGTCTCATGCCTTTTCGGTGGGAATCCCTTCGTGGATGGGATTTTAGGCCACAACTTATTGCTGTCTTGGGCCTTTCTTCACAACCTCTTCTTTTTTTCGTGGTGGAATTCTGGCTATCAGAAAGCCTTTTTTCATGAACTTTCCTTTTTTCATGATGGAATTCTGGCTATCAGGAAGCCTTTCTCACGAACTTTTTCTTTTTCACGATGGATTTCTGGCTATCAGGAAGCCTTTCTCACGAACCTTTTCTTTTTCATGATGGAATTCTGGCTATCATGAAGCCTTTCTCACGAACTTTTTATTTTTCACGTTGGAATTCTGGCTATGAGGAAGCCTTTCTCACGAACTTTTTCTTTTTCACGATGGAATTCTCGAAATACGCGATTTGGGGGAAGACTCTTTTTATATATATCACAAAGAGTATTTACATAGGATCCGCCTCGTTAAAAACCTTGCCTCTTGATTTAGAGCCCCTTTGCAAGGAAAAGAGTACGGTCCTCCTTATTCTAATGCAACTAGGAAAAGAAAAGCTAATGTTTTTTCCCGAAATCACTTATAGACACGTGATTCGGATTTTTATTTTTCAGAATACAAATTTGCGAAAATGGAAAAAATACTCCATATTACATCTAACTACAACTGGAGTTTTCAAGGGTAATACCTTTTCAGGCTGTCAGCATTCCACGAATATGGCAATTCTTCGCCAGTTTGCTCCATTAAGCGAAAAGCCCCTGACATGTCTGTTTCCTTTGCAATGTAAGGCCCTTCCCAAGACTCGTGAAGTTTTCCTGGGTTCTCCCAGTTTTTCTTCCTTTTCAATACAAGATCGCCAGTTTTGATGTCCTTTCGGACCACTTTCTTGTCTCTCCAAGCTCTAGTCTCTTTTTTGGTACTTCTCGATGTTTTCAGCAGCTTCAAGGATTGTTAGCTCGATCATGTCCTTTTCCACTATCTTATCAATTTCCTCAATCTCTTTTGCTTTCAGGACTCTCATGCTTTCATTTTTGATTTCCTCTGGTGTCATTGCCTCAGTGCCGAAAAGTAGGCGAAAATGCGTGAAACCCGTTGCTATTGACACTGTAGTGTTGTGAGACCAGATCACTTTCGGTAATTCATCTACCCATTTTCCCTTCTTTTGGTCGAACAAGCATTTTTTGATTCCCGAAAAAATCAGCCCATTTGCCCTCTCAACTGCTCCGTTGGACTGTGGGTGATATACTGACGAAAATTTGGCCTGTGTGCCTAATGTTTTGCAATATTCTTTGAAAGTGTAGCAATCGAACTGTTTTCCATTGTCAACAGTCAACTCTCTGGGGACTCCAAACCTGCAAACTATGTTCTGCCAAAAGAACTTCTGAATTGCTGGTGCTCTGATGTTCGCCAGTGGCTTTGCCTCCACTCATTTTGTGAAATAATCGATTGCAACAGCTGCGAATCGGCAATTCCCCTGAGCCATTGGCAATGGCCCTACTAGGTCCATTCCCCACCTTTGCAATGGCCACGACGGTGGAATTAAGTGAACTGGCATTGAAGGTAAATTCTGTTGGTTCGCTGTTTTCTGGCATGTTTCACATTGCCGAACTAATGCCTTGGCGTCTATGTTTATGGTGGGCCAATAGAATCCCTGCTTTATTGCCTTTCCAGCCAAAGCCCTGGTGCCTATGTGCGCACCACAAAATCCACTGTGAATTTACTTTAGAAGCTCTAGGCCTTTTTCGGAAGTGATGCACTGCAGCCACGGCTCAGTGACTCCTGATTTGTATAGTTCTCCGTTTACTACTGTATAGCCCCGTGCCCTTTGTTTCAATCTTTTTTCTTCCAACTCATCTTGTGGCTCATAGTGGCCTCTCAGATAAGCCATGATTTCTGCTCTCCAATCGGGAGTGTCCACTACATTCACGATTTTCGGCCTTGAATCTTTGATGGATGGTTCCCTGATGATTTCGAAAAACACATCAGGAGGTAGCTCTTGATTTTTGGCTGCTGCTTTCGCCAGTTTGTCTGCCTCATTGTTGTCATCTCTTGGGATATGCTGGACTGAGTAACCTTTGAAGTGCTTTTTCATTTCCCTGACTTTTTCTAGACACTTCATGAGAACAGGATTTCTTTCTTCACTTTCTTTCTCGATATGTTCTTGAATTACTTTCGAATCCGTTCTGATTATGAAGGTCTGCTGCCCCAATGCTTTCATTTTCCTTAATGCCAACAGAAGAGCTTTGTATTCTGTTGTGTTGTTCGTGGAATGTTCATTGTTCGCGAATACGAGCCGAGCTGCATATCTTATCACTACGCCCGTTGGGGACGTTACGACAGCCGAAATTCCAACCCCCTTGTAACACCAAGCCCCATCACACTGTACTATCCAAGGTTCAGGTACATTTTCCCCGAAGTTCTGAGTAGATGAAGTCCAATCCACGACAAAATCTGCCAGAACTTGCGACTTTATTGCACTTCTTCTCTCGAAGTCTACCACATATTCAGAGAGTTCAGCGCCCCACTTGATTAATCGGGTGGATGCCTCTCTATTTGCGAACAAATTGTTCAACAGCTGGTTGGTGATGACTCTTATCCTGTGACCCTCGAAATAGTGCCTTAGCTTTCTTGCTGCCATGATGACTGCATATGCGATTTTTTCCAGTTCGGAATAGAAGATCTTGGAGCCAGACAAAGTATACAGGAATTTGTTTGAGCTTCCCCTCTTCCTCCTTTTCTTGCACTAGCACCGCACTTACTGCCGAATTTGATGCAGACACATATAGCAGAAGTGGCGATTTCGGTTCGGGAGGACAGATCTTGGTCATATTGGACAAGTAATCTTTCAATTCTTGGAAGGCTCGCTTCTGAGGTTCAGACCACTGGAAGTTCTTGGCACTTCTGAGGACTTGGAAGAATTGTAAGCTTCTTTCTGCGGCTCTGGGAATGAATCTGTTAAGGGCAGCCACTCTCCCTGTCAGCTTCTGCACATCTTTCACTGAAACCGGATCTTGCATTCCCACTAAAGCCCTGATTTTGTCGGGATTCGCCTCTATGCCTTTTGTTGAAACTAGGCATCCGAGAACTTTCCCCTTGTGAATGCCGAATACACATTTCTCCGGATTCAGCTTCAGATTTGCTGCTCTCATGTTCGCGAATGTTTCCGCCAGGTCACTGATGTGGTCTTTCCTCTGAACACTTTTGACGACTATATCGTCCACATACGCCAAGATGTTCCTCCGTATCTGGGGGTGAAGTACTATTGCTATCATTCTTGAGAATGTACATCCTGCGTTCTTTAGCCCCTCTGGCATTCTCACGAAACAGAATGTTCCGAAGGGAGTGATGAAACTTGTTTTTTCTTCGTCCTCTTTGCGAACCCTGATCTGATGATACCCAGAGAACATGTCCAGGAGCGAGAGCATTTCACTGTTGGCTGCATCATCTACGATTTTGTCTACCCTTTCCAAGGGGAAATCGTCTTTCTTGCATGCCTTGTTCAAATCTGTGAAGTCCACACACATTCTCCACTTTCCATTTTTCTTCTTGACTGGTACAGTGTTGGCTAGCCAGACTAGATACTTTACTTCTCTGATTACTTGCGCGTCTTGCAATCTCTGAACTTCGGCTTCTACTGCTTTCACTTTTTCCTCAGACATCTTCCGAAGTTTCTGTTTCTTGGGAGGTATTTTTTCGTCTGTTTCCAGGGCATGTTCAATGATGTCCCTGTCCACACCTTGCAGATCCTTAGCTGACCATACGAAAACATCCTTGTTTTCGTTCAGGAATTGTAGGAGATCTTTGTCCTCTTCGGCACTGAGGTGAACCCCTATTGTGACTGCTCTATCGGGCATGTCATCCAGGTACACTTTCTTGGTTTCACCATCTGCAGCTATTTGAATTTTTTCTTTGGGCCGCTTGGCCTCTTCGTAAGTTTCCTTCTTCTCGTTGGCTGTTTTCAGCTGGTACACGTTTGTCTGGCCGGGCATGTGGCCTTTTTCTATGTTTCTGGCCTCTTGTTGATTGCCGAATACTGTAATGACTCCCTTAGGTGCAGGCATCTTCATGCATAAGAGCTGCTGCCTTATGACTGCGTCGAATTTGTTCATGAAACCTCTGCCGAAAATCGCGAGATACGGATGATAGATGTCAACCACATCAAAGGTGAGGCTCTCTGTTCTGGCATTTTCGAGATCTCTGAAGGAAACAAGGAGTGATATATTTCCAACCGGCTTGATTGGTTTTCCTCCGAACCCTTGCAATGGGTACTCTGGCGGGTCCAACATGTGTTGGCTCAGATTAATCTTTTCAAAAGTTTTCAAGAACAAGATATCTGCCGAACTCCATTGTGAACTAGGACTTTTCTGATGACCCACCCAGCTATGTTTATCTCAATGACCATAGCATCATTATGAATTGCAGATTTCAACCTGAAATCTTCTTCTGTGAAGGTGATTGGCACCTTTGCCCACTCCGGACGTGCAACTGGACCTTCATTGATGATGGTGTTCACAGACCTAAAGTAATTGCTTCTTTGCTTCTTAGTCTCGAACTCCATGGCTGACCCTCCTGTGTTTGGCATGATAGTCCCGAAAGACGGCAATGCTTTGGAGTTCTGAGGTCCTGCACTTGTCTGAGGCCTTGACGAACTTTCTGGGGGTGGTGGCAAGATTTCCCGAATCGGTTGTGGTTGCTGGGTTGACTGGATTGCCTGTGCTGGGGAAAAAAACTGCTACGATGGTTGCCACGATGACTGTGGTTGTGAGAATTGCTGAACTGGGACTGACCTTGATTGAGAGTTCGCTAATTGCGGCTGCCAGAAATTCGGGCGAAATTGGCTTGGCATTGAGGATGCAATGCTCATTAGCGCTTTCTCTTACTGGATTCTTGCCATGTTTTTCTTTGTTTCTGGGCACCCTTCGGTGCTGTGTCCCCTCCCATGATACTGGCAATAGAAGTAAGGGTCTTTCGGGTTATGGTTCGTAAGCCTCGGTGGTCCTCTTCCTCTTCCCCTTCCTCTGGGCGCAAACCCTCCTCTGGTACTTGGCATGCTGTTTTGGTCAGGTTGTGGATTTTCGACATTGTTGACATTTCGTGGATTCTGGGATTGTGCTCTCCAGGTCATCTCTCTGTTTCCCTGCCTTGCTTCGTTTTGTTCGGCTACTCCCTTGCGATGATCATCATCGGACAAGATGTATTCCTCCAATTCACGAAAAAAATCCTCAACCGTCTTGGGTTTCTTTCTAGTCAGATGTGAAGCTGTTGGCCCTGGAGTCAGGCCCTTGATTACCGCATTGATCGTTGGTCTTTCATCAGCTTCTGGAATTTGAGATCTCTGCTGCATGAATCTTCTCACGAAGTTCCGCAGCGGCTCTTTGTCTTTCTGCTTGCAGTTGTACAAATCTGATGCTTCAGCTGTTGTGTCATGGAACATCTGAAATGCTTGCATGAACTTTGTCTTGAGATCTGCCCAGCTGTAGACTGAGTGCGGCGGCAGCAAAGAGTACCAATTCAGTACTGGTCCTTCGCAAGCAATGATGAAGGATTTGGCCAGTGCAACATCATCTCCTCCTGCTGAATTTACGGCCGATTCGTACCTCATTAGGAACTGCCTGGAGTTTCCGAAGCCATTATATTTCGGGAGAGAAACCTATTTGAACTTCGGTGGCCACGGTGCAGTTTGCAACCCAATGGACAGCGGCGATTCAGAATCTACGAAGTGTGAGATTCCGTTTCCCGCGAAGAAGTTTTCTTTCGGGGGTTCTCTTGCTGGCCCAGAGTTCTGATGTAGTGATTCCTGCCACAGGGAACTATTTTCTTGTTCTTTCATCTCATTGATTTCTCTCTGTATTATTTCAATTTGTTCTTTTGCTTTGTTCAGTTGTTCTAACTTTTCGGAGATCTTTTTTTGCTTGCAACTGACTCGCAAATTTTTCCTTGTCTTTTTGCAGCTGCTGTATTTTTTGCTGAACTCTTTCTAGTTCCCTGTCTATGGTGTCATCATCATCATCGACGTTTTCAAATGCTTGCTATTCAGCAGGTTGTTCTTGGGGTGAGCTGTCTTCTCAGCTCTTGCCTTCATCAGAGCTTCGAGCTTTGCTCTTCGCTCTTGATCTATGGTGTTAGAAGGTTCAGGGACGAAGGGGATTTCATTCCCTTGAGGAGGATGGTGGTCATCTCGATTTGTCTCCGCTGGAACATTCTTTTTGGATTTCTTCTGTGGTGGCATCGTGAGCTTTTCTTCGGCTGAAACATGGTGGGCGCCAATGTTGGGGGGTATTCGAAAGCTCGATCAGATTCCCCGAACACAAAAGAGAGGAGGAGCAGTAACACGTTCGAGCGCAGTTAAGACTGGAGAAGAGACTGAGATTCTCCCACAGAATGCTTGAGTTTTCAACAGTGATCAATGAATTTACACGTGCCCTCGCGCCCCCCTTTTATAGGGAGACGAAGGGATTTTTATATTCCGAAAACACCCTCGAGCTCGAAGAATATTCCTAATGTGAACACATACAAGAATGTCTTTTTCGCCTCATATATTTACAAGCCTGCCACTAGTTCACATTCTAAACTCGGACTTTCTGGGACGACAACTTTGACTTTGCTTCTCACTGGTTCGCGAATTTCCCCGTTCGAGACTTCCGAACTTGAGTTCCAACAGATTCCCGAATTAGCCATCCTCCGAAATTTGTGACTTCGCCGATTCGAGATTCCAAGCTTTCACATGTTCACGACTCCGAGACTTCCCATGTTCAAGATTCCCGAAGATCGCATGTTCGTGACCCTGAAGCTTCGCAGGCTCAAGATTCCCGAAGATCGTCTGTTCGCGACCCAGAGGCTTTGCAGGTTCAAGATTCCTGAAAACCGCATATTTGCGACCCTGAAAAACATATCTCAAGAACTTTGTTAAACTCGACGTTTCGAGGGTGACGGGTTTTCCTGAATTCCCCAACATCTAGTACATATAAAGCGGAAGTATGAAGCCCAAACGTCGTTTGCTAATGCGCCTTTTCACACATCAGGGTCCGAAATGCTTTTAAATAATTATTAGGATGAAATATACTGTCCTCAAAAGCTTAAGAGAGATATTTTTAAAATTTTCTTTTGACGGATTAAGTTTGAATTTCTTTTAATTATATTTTTAATTCATTTTGGTTGGGGTGCGCGACGCATGAGGACCTTAGCAGCAAGCTACTATTAGGTCAGTCTCAGTGGAGTTACATGAAGAGTTTCATAACATTAAATTTGATGATAAGATGAAGAGAGATAATTAGAAAGTTTAATGTGATGTGAGAAGAATTTCATCACCATGAAACTCTACCGACACAGTTACCTAGTTTTCAGTTAGGTAACTATGTCCATGAAACTTGCACTGCGACTGACCTTACAAGTCCTCTGTAAAAAATAAATTTAATATCATCGTGGGTACACGACTCACGTACCTGTTATTAAATTGATAAGAACAGATACTATATTTGATCTTAGCCAAAAGGACGAGAAAGGTATGCGAGGCGCTTGGCGTCGACAATAATGGCGGCCGTGGACGCACACCGCGGTTCCTCTGCGGCTCCGACGAGCTCCGCTTCAACGCACCCGCCCGCGCGTTAGCGGCCGACGAGGCGCTCCAGCCTGGGCGGCTCCACTTCGTGCTTCTCGCGCGCATCTTTGCCGCGCCGGCCGCCGTCCGAGACGACATGGTCACGCTCACCGTCGGGGCCGCTACGGCGCTCGCGGCCGAGGCGGGCCTCACCACCGCGGTGGTGGCGTCATGTCGTCGCCGCGGCGGCGGCGGACGAGCGGCGGGGGGCAGCCGTCAAGGGTCAGCGGCGGCGGCGGTCGACGGCGCGGGTGGCTCCGCTTCTGGTCGTCAGTGGCGATAACGGCAAGGACGGCCTGTACGACGGTTCTTGGAGTAACAAAGATGCGCGCGGCGGCTGGATCGCAACGCGCGAGGCGGTCATACACGACGACGACAGTCGCATAGTTGGCAAGGTGAGATGGGGAAGAGCGGCTTACACGAGAGGCGCTCGCCGTCCTCCCGGCGTGCAGAGGTTAAGCGCCATCGCCGAAGACGACGAGTGACCCGTCCAGTTAATCGATGGATCTCGAGTTTAATTTCATTCATCTCGCTCCCCTGTTTGAGCCTCGAGGATCTCGGAGGAGAAGCGAACAAAGACTGTACAGTATCTTATGTTACTAATGTTGGGGATTCAAGAATCGGAAGGAATCTCCGAACATATATAAGAAGAAACTCAAGAATATACGCAAGAAGGAATCTGAGAACGCGCAGACAAGAAATCTCCGAAAACCTGACTTCCTCCTCCAAAGTTGTGAATCCCTTTACACGTGCCCTTGGACCCTTTTATAGGAAGACGTAGGGACTTTTACATTCCTAGATTACCCTCGAATCTAGAGAATATTCCTAGTGTGAACATGTACATAAACGACTTTGACATCCCGTGATTTGCGGGGCTGATTTCATACATTTACAGACTTGCCACTAGTTCACATTTCAAATCCGGACTTTTGAGATGACGTCTTTGACTTGACTTCTCCTTGGCTTCCCAAGCTTTATTCATGAAAATCACCACTCATTGGAGTTCTCTAATTGAGGCTCCTTGAAACTCCTGAATTTCGCAGGTTCCAGGTCTCCTGAACTTCACCAGTTTCCAGACTCCCGAACTTCGCAGGTTCCAGGTCTCCTGAACTTCACCAGTTTCCATACTCCCGAACTTCGCAGGTTCCAAGTCTCCTGGACTTCGCCAGTTTCCAAACTCCCGAACTTCGCAGGTTCCAGGTCTCCTGAATTTCACCAGCTTCCAATCATTCTGAAACAGACAGCAGATTTGCGAACTGAAGCCAATTCGGCTATTAGTTTCGCATATCATTAGAAGGTCAGCAAAATGTATGAAATTCATCAGGATCGCTTCATGAGTGTTTTCTTTTCACAAAACAGAACTTTCCATCCCGATGCTAATTCATGAACTTTTCTTTCACACAATGGAATTTCGGCTATCACGGAGCCTTTTGACGAGCTTTTCTTTCACACGATGGAATTTTGGCTATCACGAAGCCTTTTCACTAATTTTTCTTTCATATGATGGAATTTCGGCTATCACGGAGCCTTCTCGCGAACTTTTCTTTCACATAATGGAATTTCGGCTATCACAGAGCTTTTTCATGAATTTTTTCATATGATGGAATTTCGGCTATCACGGAGCCTTCTCACGAACTTTTCTTTCACATAATGGAATTTCGGCTATCATGGAGCCTTCTCGCGAACTTTTCTTTCACATAATGGAATTTCGGCTATCATGGAGCCTTCTCGCGAACTTTTCTTTCACATAATGGAATTTCGGCTATCACGGAGCCTTTTCACGATTTTTTTCATATGATGGAATTTCGGCTATCACGGAGCCTTTCATGAACTTCTCTTTCACATGATGGAATTTTGGCTATCATGGAGCCTTTCAAGAACTTTTCTTTCACACGATGGAATTTTGGCTATCATGGAGCCTTTCGAAAACTTTTCTTTCACACGATGGAATTTCGGCTGTCACAGAGCCTCCTCAAACTTTCACGAATTTTTTCTTATGATAGAATTCAGGCTATCATGAACCTTTCTCAAACTTTCACGAATTTTTTCTTATGATGGAATTCAGGCTATCACGGAGCCTTTCTCAAACTTTCACGAATTTTTTTTCATATGATGAAATTTCGGCTATCACAGAGCCTTTTCATGAATTTTTTTTCATATGATGGAATTTCGGCTATCACGGAGCCTTCTCACGAACTTTTCTTTCACATAATGGAATTTTGGCTATCATGGAGCATTCTCGTGAACTTTTCTTTTACATAATGGAATTTCAGCTATCATGGAGCCTTCTCGCGAACTTTTCTTTCACATAATAGAATTTCGGCTATCACGGAACCTTTTCACGATTTTTTTCATATGATGGAATTTCGGCTATCACGGAGCCTTTCATGAACTTTTCTTTCACACGATGGAATTTTGGCTATCATGGAGCCTTTCAAGAACTTTTTTTTCACACGATGGAATTTCGGTTGTCACGGAGCCTTCTCAAACTTTCACGAATTTTTTCTTACGATGGAATCCAGGCTATTAGGAACCTTTCTCAAACTTTCACGAATTTTTTCTTATGATGGAATTCAGGCTATCACGGAGCCTTTCTCAAACTTTCACAAATTTTTTCTTATGATGGAGCCTTTCACGAATTTTTTCACACGATGGAACTTCGGCTATAACATAGCCCTTTCATTAAACGTTTCTTTCACACTTAGAAACTTCAGCTATCACAGAGCCCTTTCATGGAATCATTCACCTCATTTGGAAATTCTCGAAACATACGAATTGGGGGGAAACTCCTTTCATAAATGATACAAAGAGTGTTTGCATAATATTACATAGTGGGTTTCAATGGAAAGTAAGCATTTGAAAGTAGTACTGTAGGAGAATGTAAACTTATTTCCTTGTAATGTGATATTTCTCATTCATGCATGAGATGTATTCATGTAATGCGATGCTTATGATGCATGCTGATGCATATGAATGAAATGCTTGGATATGCATAGATTTATTTAAGTTCTGAGAATGTTCGGAATCATGAAGGTTATACCTTGGTGCATTGAAATCCATTCTTTTCACAAGAGTCCATTGATTGATGAATACCAAAAGAGATAATCCCAATTGACGATGAAAGCGAAGTAGTTAAGATGATTCCAATAGATGATGAGACGAAGTATCCATCTGAAAAAATGTCATGCCCCAATTTGATGAAAACCAATACACCTGCAATTGAGGAAGCATCTGTATTTTTTGAAGGATATTTCAATCAGCAGTATGATATCATCACAAATAAACAGATAAGTCGACAAAAGCTTGTCTGAAAGCTTTTGTGGACTTACCATCAGCTTTAGTCGATATAGCAACCTTAAGTTGCTTTCGATTATTATTTTTGGACTTAGTTCTATGGAAGATGAAAATTTCATTGAAAACGGGTATTCACACTTGGTGAGATCCTATAGGTTAAGAAGAAAAATTTCTAAGGAATAGAAAGTGCAGCCCCACTAGGGCTTTTTAGAAAAATTTTTGATATTGCAAGAACTTTAGATGATAATATGCAAATATAGTTAAATAATAAATTCTTTTAAAGGATACAACCTGCAAATAAAGAAGTTAGCATAAATAATAAGTATACTATTATTTTACAAGTTTTCGCTCGAGGTTCCAAGAATTTGCCGATTCCAAGATTTTGAGATTTCGCACGTTCCGAGATTCCGAAATTTTGCTCATTTCGAGATTCCAAGATTTCGCTCGTTGAAAGATTCAGGGATTTCACTCGTTGAAAGGTTCCGAGATTTCACTCGTTGAAGATTCTGAGATTTCACTCGTTGAAAGATTCCGAGATTTCGCTTGTTTCGAGATTGCGCTCGACGTTGCCAGGTTCCGAGATTGCGCTCAAGCTTGGCGAGATTCCAAAATTCAGTTGATTCCGAGATTCCAAGATTTCACTTGTTCTGAGATTCTGAGATTTTTCTCATTTCGAGATACTTTTCTTCTTTTGAGATTTTGAGAGATTTTTTTCTTCTAAGATTCTGAAGTTTCCAAGATTTTTCTAAGATTCTGAGATTTTTCTTCTTTCGAGATTCCAAAATTTTGCTCGAAGTTTCCGAAATTCCTTGGCACTTGGTAGCATGTGCATGAGGATGTACAACTTCAGATGCATTCGGGAAGCCTTGGGAACGGCGGCAGGCAACAACTGCTTTGCTTGGTCGTGCATGTTGTGCAGATGTGATGACGACATCTAATATGTTCACTAGGTTCTGTGTTTGCCAGCTTCGACAGTTACCCTACCAACAGCTTCAAGACGTTCCGCTTGAGGTCATGAAGTTCTGAGATTCTGGTGATTTCAAGATTTCGAAATTCCGCTTGTTCTAAGATTCTGAAATTTCACGTGTTCAAAGTTTCCAGAATTTCGCTCGTTTTGAGATTCCAAGATATTTTTCTTCTTCTAAGATTCCGAAGTTTCGCTAGTTCAAAGATTCTGAGATTTTTTCTTTTGAGATTTTGAGAATCTTTTTTGTTTTGAGATTCCGAGAATTTTTCTCCTTCTGAGATTCCGAGATTTCTCTTCTCCCAAGATTCCGAGATTTCTCTTCTTTTGAAATTTTGAGATTTTTCTTTTGAGATTCCAAGATTTTTCTCCTTCGGAGATTCCGAGATTTTTCACCTTCTAAGAATCTGAGTTTTTTTTTGCAAGATTCTGAGTTTTTTCTTCTAAGAATTTGAAGTTTCGCTTGTTCAAAGATTCCGAAATTTCGTCGAGATTCCGAGAAGTTTCGCCAAGATTTCGAGATTTCGCTCAAGGTTGAGAAGTTCGACGATTCTGCTCGTTTGGAGATTCCAAGATTCCAACATTTTGCTTGTGGTTGCACAGGAGATTCTAAGATTCCATGTTTGTGAGATTCTGAGATTCCGTAGCTTGCTAGCAGCTTCGAGGGTTCTAGCTTTGCTAGAAGATTCCTTGCACCGCTTTCTAAGTGCCATGTACTATATCCATGAGGTTAGCTCTGGCCTCGACTACTCTAGTGCAACTTGTGAAATTTGCATTGCACAAAAGTGAAAATTCACCATCGAAGGTGATGGGATGTCCATGGCAACACCTACAATCATATATAGTAGTTTCAGATTTTCGAAGAATGTCTTTTGTTGTGGTAACCCATGAAGTTTTGTCTCGTGTGGGCGCCAATGTTGGGGATTCAAGAATCGGAAGGAATCCCCGAACATATATAAGAAGAAACTCAAGAATATACGCAAGAAGGAATCTGAGAATGCGGAGACAAGAAATCTCCAAGAACCTGACTTCCTCCTCCAAAGTCGTGAATCCCTTTACACGTGCCCTTGGACCCCTTTTATAGGAAGACGTAGGGACTTTTACATTCCTAGATTACCCTCGAATCTAGAGAATATTCCTAGTGTGAACATGTACATAAATGACTTTGACATCCCGTGATTTGCGGGGCTGATTTCATACATTTACAGACTTGCCACTAGTTCACACTTCAAACCCGGACTTTTGAGATGACGTCTTTGACTTGGCTTCTCCTTGACTTCCGAAGCTTTATTCATAAAAATCACCGCTCATTGGAGTTCTCGAATTGAGGCTCCTTGAAACTCCTGAATTTCGCAGGTTCCAGGTCTCCTGAACTTCACCATTTCCAGACTCCCGAACTTCGCAGGTTCCAGGTCTCCTGAACTTCACCAGTTTCCAGACTCCCGAACTTCGTAGGTTCCAAGTCTCCTGAACTTTGCCAGTTTTCAGACTCCCGAACTTCGCAGGTTCCAGGTCTCCTAAATTTCACCAGCTTCCAATCATTCTCAAACAGACAGCAGATTTGCGAACTGAAGCGAATTCGGCTATTACTTTCGCATATCATTAGAAGATCAGCGAAATGTATGAAATTCATCAGGATCGCTTCATGAGTGTTTCCTTTTCACGAAACAGAACTTTCCATCCCGATGCTAATTCATGAATATACTTACGAATTCGGTAACTCCGACGTTTCGAGGGTGAAAGGTTTTTGCCCAATTCCCCAACAACTATTACTAATTGGAGGCTCCTTTTGAGACCTCCAGGTGATGCAACCTAGGATTCTTGGTGGACAGCCTAAAAAATAGAGAAATCCTTTAAATTCTTAAAAAATCAGAAACATTCGGCCATCAATTCAATATCTCTAATCATAATAGCCATTGGATATGTTATCTTTCTAATAAATTACCCACCTCCATTATGAAAATAGACCAAGGTAACCTTTAAATATGTATCTAAATTACCCACATATGCCATTATAAAAAATAATGTGAATTACCCCTTTATTTTCATGTAAATTACCCACTTATGCTACTATAAAAACAATACCAAATAACTCCCCTAAATTTGCATATAAATTTTTCACTTATGTGCTTATTAAATTTAAAGTAACCCCTAAATTTGAATATAAATAATATAGTTATAATAAGATTATAAAGTGCATCAACATAAAATTTTAAATTATTTTTTCTATAATTATTAATATATTATTTATGTTTTTCTCAAAAATATATTATTTATATAAAAATACTTCTCATAATTTGGGTTGTCATATACTCATATATTTATGAATGAGAGACAGATAAGAATACCGAATTTTATGTTGTTCATAACTTAAAATACATTCATGAATGAGAGACAGATAAGAATACCGAATTTTATGTTATTCATAACTTAAAATATAGTGTTTAATTAGATACAAATCAAAAACATATGAATGTGCTAGCTAAGGGAAAAATTATTATTAACTAGACCTATTAAATTATTAGAATATGTAATAGATGAATGAGAGTATGAGATAGATAATTATAATCATTAGCTATTTTTAGCCCGTGCAGTGGCACAGGTTGATAGACTAGTAGTGTTAATCCATACAGGTCAATCGATGAGGTGACATTTGTGATCGATCGATCTCGCTGATGCAATGCGACATTCGCAGCGCTCAAGTTGCGGTTCCTCCGATTATTTCCAAGAGCATGGAGGAATGGTCACAAACTCACAACTGGAGCGGCTAAATTACTTGTCATGCACGCTTGTGTGGCAGGTTGCCCGAAATTAGGATGACGATTCCACCTTGGAATGCTTGTCTTTTTTATGCCGATTGTGAACTCAAATTGATTGGGTTGATTCCAATTGAGAACAAAAGTCAATTTGACTACCCTCACCTATCCACTTTGTCAACCCAACCCTCTAGCAAAATGTATTCCACTAAACTATTTCTTTCTAAAAAATCAAAGGGAGAATTATTTAATCAAAGCTGAGTGCATCATCATGTTACACACAACTCTCAGAAAAAATAAAATTATATTTAAGAGGATTTTTAAGGTAGTTGTTTTTTTATGAACCGTCCATCTGACGAGATCCAACGGTGGAATACCAGGAAGTATCATGAATTCCTACTAGGAGGTATCAGGAAGTATCAAAATAGTGGGACCCACAAGGAAATTACTATAACACCATTTTCTTATCTACTTTAATTTTTAATTAATTAAGATGATACTTCATGATACTTCCTAATACTTCCTGATACTTCTCTAGTACCGTAAAAAACCTCATAAGAATAATCAAGCACAACCTATGTAACTAGTACTTCATATGAGTGAAGCATAAAAAAATCGTCACAAAAATGTACTCTGTCAAGAAAGTGACAAGCAACAAAAATTTCTTTGTCGATCTATTCCTGTTGGGATTTGCCTGTCAATTGGCCAACAGAAATAATTTTTCTGTCACCTTTTCCTTATTTTTTTCTAATGATTTTCGGTAATAGTGACTACTGTTCCTTGGTCCTTGTATTTGTAGCATGGTAATCCCAGTTTTGCACCCAACATTTTTTCTGCTGAGCGTACCCAACATGTTTGCTTTTTAAAATGCGGAGGAATCTTTCTAATAAAAGCAGGGTCAAACCTTTGTCAAAAAATGCGGAGAAATCTTTTGTTTAAGAAAAAAATCAAGTGAACCATGATGGTTGAGTGCGTCTGATTTTCATGACAGTTTATTTAATAAACTTCTATTTTAGCTCATCACGTAGTACGTACCAGGAATATAGATATATAAACGAGTGGCAATTGGCAATCTAAATAGTTGAAGCGGCTTACTCACTCTCACTCCGTCCAAACAAGATTTTATTCTATTTTTGTCATAATTTTTTACCACGCTTATACAAAAATATATAACGACTTATGATGCACACTGGATTTCTTATGAAATATACTTTGATAACACACCTGTTTGCTTCATTTAAAGTTGACACCCTTCCTTTCAAAATTGGTCAAAGTTGACATTTTTGACTTAGAATAAAACCACGAATTTGTTTTTTTATGGAGGGAGTAGTTGATACAATAAATCATTAACGTTGTGCCGTTACCTTCAGTTGACCTCCTCTGCGCTATTTTTTGGCCAAACCGCTCGTGCGATTGTGATGTCGCAATTTTCCCATCGAACCATCTCCGAGCGAGCCCCCACGCTCGCAATCCCCTGACGCGAGCGGTGACGATGCGAAGCCACCTCGGGACCACTCGCTGCTCGCTGTCACTCGCCGGCACACGACCTTTAGCTTTCAGCGGGCGATGCTGCTTCCGATCACCTGCCACTTTCGTCCCACACAGATTGCCAAGGAGGCAAGGACAAACCAGATTGTACTTGTACCACGAAAGTGCAAGAGAAAATTCATCGTTCCTGCACGTTTTGACCTCTCCAGCCAAAGCCGTAGTGCTCTGCTCTCACCGGTCGTCTCTACTGTGGCCTCGCTCGTTGACACTGACAGTTGACAGGTGACGACTTCGCCTGCGTCATCCCCCATCCAATTGAGCACGTTGTTGCTGCACCTTTCAAGTTAGCCTGCGCCCCACTCTCCAAGCATCTCCCCTCTATAAAAAGCAGCTGCCACGACTGAACCTACCGATAACCATCTCCATTCCACCTGGATCATCCAATCCACTGCACGGAGAACACAGATAATCAGATATCGCGAGCGGCACGAGACCAATGGGTTCGTGCGCCTCACTGTCCAGCACGGCGGTGTCAGCGTCGGCGGCGGCGGCGGAGTCCGCCCACGCGCTCACGGCCAAGGTCGTGGGCCTCGACGGCTCCATGGCGCAGTTCGCGGCGCCCGTCACGGCGCACGAGGCCCTGGCCGCCACCGCCGCCGCCGGCGGCGCAGCGACGACAGCGTCGTCGTCGTCACCGCCGCGCTGCTTCCTCTGCTGCTCCGACGACCTGGACTTCGACGCGCCCGTCCGCGCGCTGGGCGCGCGCGACGCGCTCCGGCCGGGCCAGTTCTACTTCGCGCTGCCGGCCTCCGCGCTCGGACGGCCGCTGTCCGCCCAGGACATGGCCGCGCTCGCCGTCAAGGCCAGCGCGGCTCTGGGGACGGCGCCCGTCGTCGTCGTCGTCGCATCCGGCAACAACAACCAGCAGCGACGGCGGCATAGTGCGGGACGCCGAGTCGCGCCGCTCGTCGTCGTGAGCGCGCAAGAGGACAACGGCGGCGGCGAATGGAAGAGCGACGACGCGCGCGAGGCGGCGGTGTCCGGCGACCGAACCGTCGGGAAGGCGAGGCGGGGAGTCGTCGGTCACAAAGGTGTCGTCGTTCGCCGTCTCGCCGCCGCGCAGAGATTGAGCGCGATCGCGGAAGCAGCTGTCGAGTGAACCGTTTGATCGGCAGGACTAGTACTAGTTTGATCATGGATTAGCCAGTCGATTTCGTACTCTAGTTGCATTTGCATGGTCTCCCATCCCATCTGTGAGGAGATCGAATGTACAGTAGCATGTACAGTACAATTTTGATTTTTTTTTGTCCTGGTTGTTGTACATATATGTTCAGTTACAAATTGGTGACTGATCGGTGAAAAATACGATTCCTGTTCCAACCAATTCGGTGTGTCATGGGCTCTGCTTTGTAACCGGATTGGACTGGCCCAAAGATTGATTTCCCTTCCGGAATCCTTCTCTTTTATATATTTTTTCGGCGATTTTCAAAAATATACAATGATCTCACGATTGGCAAAAATAGCATCCAACCGCCATCGTAAATGGCGGTAGGGACCTACTGCCACCTGAAACGGCGGTAGGGTACAATAACCCCACGCGGTAATCTACAACTACAACTTTGTATTTCAAACCTTTTTTCATTTGAAGTCATCTTAGGACTCAAACAAATCGATATACGGTCTAGATCTCAGTTTACGGTATCCAGATCTGGATAGTATATCGACTTTTTGAGCTCTAAGATGATTTCAAATGAAAAAGTTTCAACTACAAGTGTGTAGATCTCGTCGAAAACTACAATTTTCATATAAATTTCATCTTCATCCGAGTTCATACCAAAAAAGTTATGATTTTTTAAAAGAGATTGTCCCTGCCACCACCTAGAACGGCGACAAGAACCGCTACAGCACCCCACACGGGGGTACTGTAGAAACCGTCGTGATATATGACGGTAGGGCTCCCTACCGCCGTTTCAAGAGGCGGTAGGTCCCTAACGCCATTTACAGTGGCATTTTAAGTTATTTTTGTCAATCTTAAGATCCGTAGTATATTTTTGAAAAATCACCGAAAAAACATATTTAAAAAAAATCTCCCTTCGGCGAGATTTTGGGCTGAAAAACGGATAGAAGATGGGCCCAGCTCACCAAAATTTTGGGCCGGACCATCAATTAGTATTTGCGTTCACTTCACTCAACTCCGCTTTTCGTCGTTCGTGGCAACGGGCATGCCTGCATGTGCGCGTAACGCGAATAAGAGCAACTTTACCGGCTCCCTTTCCCATCCCTAATAAAAAAAACAGTGATAAAAAAACCTCTCCAAGAAAGCCTCCCTATCTCCTTCCCTCTTTTTCTCCACGACTAAAAACTCCCTCTCCATCCCCTTTATAAAGGGAACCTCTCCTCCACCCCTATCAGTGGGACCCACTCACTTTATAAAGGAGAAGATGATGTGGCATTGTGAGACCCACGAGTTGGGAAGGAAAATAGAAACTCACTTGTTAAGCAAGTTTTGTGTTTTAGGGATGAAAATATTTTTACTCCATCCCCAATAACTTCATATGGGGGATGAAATTTACTCCATCCGATGGAGTTGCTCTAAGTACGCTGTAAAATGGACTTTCATGAAAAGACACCAGCCTAGATTCGCAACGTTTTCAGCGCTTTGTCGCTCGACAGGTGGAGACATGTTTCGAGAAGTACGTGCAAGATTCCTTCCTTCCACCACCAGCCCCCGTGCATGGCAAACGACGGCCGAGGAATTAAAGCCCTCCCGGCGCCATCGATCATCGGCCGTAAGCCCGTAAAGCCGTAAAGATGTGTGAACTGTTCGTGTGCTTTAATTTGTTCAGATCATGAGCCCGCGATAGGATCTAGATTCTAGAACCAGATGCACGTCGGTCGGTGGGAGAGATTTTAAGATTTGGGTCTCAATTCGCACACCTTTCTCATCGGTGACGCGGAGTGCGCGTGCGACCCAAACGGTTTTTCTGCGATCGCGCACCGGTGCCAATGCGACCGTCCCGGCTCGCTCCGTCGTATCCGCTCGTGCAGTTCGTTTCGGGATTTCAGCTTTTCCCTCTGGCGTCGTCGGCATTCATTTCTCCGACGACCCACATGCCAAGATCGCCGTTGCACGTTTGCTTGGCCGTGAGCGCTATACCGAACACTGAAACTGAAGCGATCGTACAGGTCGCCGCCGTAGCACGTAGGTGCTAGCTAAGACAAGTTAATTTGCTTAGCTTAGAGGCAGCTGCGATCCCTCAAAGTAAATGGACTAGTATTACTAGCTTAATTAACTAGCTTGCTATATAGGATGGCGTCGTCAGTGGGATGATCAAGTAGTATATCCGCTCTTCCAAGTGATTGAAGTCAACTCTCGTTTCTCATAACGTTGTTGCAGATGCAAGGGAACCTCGTCCTCGTCATCGTAAGCGTCCTAGCTGTTGTCAGCAGGAAGTGTTCGTGTATGGCTGAGATGTGCAGAGCACGCAGAACGACCACTCCTTACCCTGTTACATATTAATTAATTATAATAGGTCCATGTCGTAAGGTTAGCCTGCCCTGCATACACGGCCACACCTGCTTAAATTAGCCATTGCAGAGAGACTACGTCAATCACTGGGATTTTGTTGGCTCAGCAGTCGCAATGTCCGCAACACACATACTAGCTACTAGCCTACTGGTACTAGTAGTAGACAGCTGAACAACTAGCTAGCCCAACGAACCGCACCTTAGCATCTGTTTGGATGGTAGGGGTAAATATTTACCCCAAGCGAAATGATTTGCTTCTCCCATTCGCCTCTACTAATATTTGCTTTCGCAAAGTGTTTGGATGGAGGGGTAAATGTGGATGTGGATGAGAGAGGGAGAGCGGGGCCCACCACAAATTTGCTCCAATTTTCTACCTTTTAGGGGTAAATGGAATTAGGGGGGCAAAACATTTCGCCCACCACATTTGCCCCACATGTTTGGCAGACCTTCGAATGACATTCTGCCCCATTTACCCCACCATCCAAATGCTCCCCTTCTTCCGTGGAGACGTCGAAGAGTTAGAGATCAAAACTACTGGTGGATTAGTTGCGACTTGTCCCCTTGATCTGTTCTTCATCGGCAGTGACAGGGAGATCGAGTATACACACATTGCGATGTCGTCCTGGCGCGCGTGTCGCGAATTTAGCTGGGTTTCCGCGCACCTTCTTCCTCTCTTGACGTGGTACACGCCTACTACCACGTACTATACTACTACTGATAGTAGCAGTATAGTACCGGTCGCTGCGATCACAACAGTTTACCGTCGCCCTAACGGGGGACCGAATAGTTGATGGGTGTACCTGCAACCATTTTAATTTTGTCGACGACGACGACAACATGCTTGTATTCGGAACCATTTGCTGCATTAATGCCGGGATCACCTAGTTATTTTTTCCCAGACGAGTGAAAAAAGAATGAAAGGGTGGGTGACTAAGGGCTTCATTAGTACTGTAGATTTGCTGCGATGTGAAGGATGAACAGTGACAATTTAGTAATACTAATACAGCTGCAAGTCGTCACTAGTTAGAGCTTGGACCACCATACTCAGCAGGAAAGGGAAAAAAAGACGGCTTGGACCACGTACAAACCAGCAAGCCACACCGTACCCACACTGAGATCACTTTACACGGATGCTTAGCGGTTAGTGCTCAGAGATGCTACGAGAGCATGAGGCCATGAGCTTGTTTCCTCCAACTAATCTGCAGAGCAAACCAGCTTTCCAACACGCCTTATTAGCTGTAGGAAAGGACGGATGAACGACGGAGGACGGAAGAACGACGGCAGCCATCTGTACCGGGCGTAGTATAGGAAAGTAGTAGGAGGGCGCGCTGGTCCCGCGATCCTATCCATGTCGGGACGGCTAGCTGCCGGGGGCGCCATGAAATTTCCTCGGCCTCGCAAAGGCTCCGCTGGCCGGGGGACCTGAACCAGTGACCGTGAAGGACTGCAGGCCAGGGCGGATACCACGTAGCATCATCAGAGCGAGCAGCAGCCAGATGCAGTGGGCACAATGAATGGGCGCGCGGATGGCTGGCCCTCCGATCCGGCCCGGCCGGCAGAATGCAGATCGATGATCGCCACCGACACACACGGCCGGCCGCATGCCCGCATGGACGCACACATGGACGCCCAGCCCAGGAGGCAGGCAGGAGCCACACGTGTCCGCCCAGCAACAGCACCGGCCGGCTCATCGCGGAGCGGCGCACCAAACCAAATCGTCTTGGCCGCTGGCTGGCTGATCTCCATTTCCCCTTTCTGGCTGTGCTCACACCCACACGCGCCCTCTTAATCATTCGTACCGCCAGTCTGCAGGCTACAGTACTCGCTGCGCCAGCAGCTGCCATTGCCATGCAGCGGCGCCGCGCACGTAACTCGGCAGCAGGTAGGTGCCCCGACGGCCACCAACCTCCCTTGACGCCGACGTTTGTGGTCGCCACGCCGACGAGGCGACGACGTACAGGTGCCGAATGCCTTGCGTGCACGCGCGCACAGCCGACCACTCGCCGCCCGCCCCCACTCCAACTCTGACTCCGACTCCGACACAGGCACACAGCCTCCGTGAGCGTCGGCCGGCCACCCGAAACCGCCACGGAACAAAAGGAGCACGCGCGCGCCGGCGCCGCAACCGATCGCGAAAACCTCAGCTCCGGATCGGAAGTCCCTGCTACAGATTCCACCCACGGCGCGAGCGGGATATGAACCCGGGGCGCTCGGACACTCGGACCCCCAATCCGCGCCGCGCCGCGCTTCTGCTGCGTCGGCGGGCGGGCGGGCGGGCGGGCGGACATGGGTCGTGCCGGTGCACGCGCGCGCGGGCGATGCGGGGGGCGGGGCCCGTTCCCGATCTTCTTGGCATTTGTTTGTGCCATGCCGCCGTGCCCTTCTCGTGGAACGAACGAAGATGCTCCCTCGCTCTGCCTCCTCGCCGTACGCGTTGCATAAACTAATCCGGCCATCGGATCCCGGCCCATCCTTGTCACTCCGATCTCCGGCCGCCGCCGATCCTCTTCCTCTCATCATCTATTAATTATCGCTTAGTATAATCGACGACGAACGATGGCCAGTCGTGGCGAGTACCAGCGGCGCTACCACGAGCATCGAGTAGTACTAACCGTCCGATGCGTTGCGAGTTGCGACGCGACGCCGGACACAGTGGCGATGCTGCTGCTGGGGGCAGCGCTGTTTGTGAGCACAGCGCCGCGGGCCCGCGGCCCCGTCGCAGTGTGCCGCTGTTTGTCCGCTTGCCTCGCGAGAGTGCACAGGCGGCGCACGGCCGCATCTCTGGGCTTGGATGAGCTCACGCACGGCCACGGCCGGCTTTGGCTTTTCGCCACGGGCCCTCGTGCTCGCCGGACGACAGCGACCCGGCGCTTGTCCGGGCGTTGCACCTGTGACGAAATCCGGCTCGCAACTGTTCCGAGTACCCCGCGTGTCCGTGTGCATTATTGCGGGGGATCGCAGGGGTAGGAGTGTAGGACAAGGGGCGAGGTGAGGTGTTCCCGTCGGAGTCGGAGAGCAGAGAGTTCGGATGCCGCCGAACTCTGCTTTCGCGCAGGGGGTGTCACGGGAAGGAGCGAGCGCGCATGCAATGCCATGCCAGTTGCCAGGCCGCCCTGGCGTCCGGCGACACCAGCCGACCGGCGTGGCTTGGTAGGGTAGGGCAGCGCGCGATCCTGGGCTGCTGCTGCTGCTGCTGGTGCAAGGCACCGTCGGTTCGGTTCGGTTCGAGTTGACCGGCCGCCAGGGCTCACTCCACCGCGTTGCTTACGCTCCACAGAAAGGTGCGCCTCACTGCTAGCAGTGTCAAAGAACCAGCACGTATCCTGATCGCACAAAATCGAAGCCATCTACAAAGAGTGAAATGGGGGAGTCAATGCTTCATGAATTCCAGATGCTCAGGTGTCCAGCTACCCCCCAAGTGCAGATGCGGTTGACAGCCTGATTTTACGATCGGACGACCATGAATGATCTGCCCTGCGCTCCTGCCAATTTTATATGGCATCACCCGGAAAAAAAATGCTGTGCGTTGCACTGGTACTGACGGATCGAGAATGGATTATCTTTGGCCTGACCACTTTGCATTCCCAAGAAAACCAAGGTTACTGACAGGAGACGGCAACCAAATCACCGAATTATTCCCACCTGCCTTCCCTGCTCCCCCCGACCCCAATAATACTCCACTCATTCAGTCACCCTCTGAATAATGCTCACATCTCCTTTGCCAAGAAAACAAAAGATTTGGTGCCTGTTGTCCCCAGCTTCTTCTGATGCTGTCACTAATCCACCCAGTATCAAATCATCGTCATCGTCTTCGTCTTCGTCTCCTCCTCCTCCTCCTCCCTGCTAGTGCTGATTAGACCGCGCGGTGGCCTGGGAAGGGAATCGGCCCTCGGCCGCTGGCCTTTCCCTGTTGCTTCGGTTAAAGAATTAACGGCGGTGGGACAACGAGGATTGGATGCCATTGCCCGATTCTCTCCGCTCCCCTCCCCCTCCCTCTTTCTTCCTCCTCCTTTTTAAGCACCTGCTTTCCCTTGCCGTCTTTTCCATTCCCATTTGTTTTGGCGGCGGCGGCTGCTGCGCCAGCTTTCCTGTGCCCCATTTCGCCTCCCGGGCTATTCTCCTGCTCTCCCCCTCCAGCCTCCCTGCCTCGTTCTTACACCAGCGCCATTGGCAGGCGACGAGGAGCCTGCTGCCTGCTCATCTTCCTCTGATCCTCTCCATTGTTCTTGGATGCTGGTTCTGTCGCTGGTATCCAAGAAAGCCTTGGCCTTTTGGGAGCGAATAAGCTCAGCTCTTTCGAGTATCGGAGCAGCTGAACTCCGGCTCCCCGGGCAAAGCTGAGCCACCTTGGCCTCCCTTTCTCGCTTTCTACTACATGGACAGCTCACTGTTCCCGGCGACAGCTCAAGGTACGGCATCCTTGCTGCCAGATGCTCATATTCTCTGCTACCGGCCACTGCTACAGCGATTGCTAATCCAACCTGATAAGATCACTGAGCGAGTGATCAGATGCATTTGCATCTCTGTTGAGGCAGATAGCATTGCGCATTCTGCTCTTAGCCGTGGATTGATTGATGACCAGCGCTTGGCAGGTTCTCGGAGGTGAGGGGAAGAGTCGGCGATGGAAAGGGAATCGAGGTCAGGGGTGCTCTCGGAGACAGGGTCCTGCGCCGGCACGCCGAGGTCTGTTCAATCGTCTTGCAGTCTCCAGCACCGGAACTCTTCACGGAGGTTGGAACTCTACTTCTCTCAGCAACTCCTAAAAATTGCATGGAAAATTTTGCTCCTGTAACAACTTGCCCAATTCGTCATGATTAGTCGGTACAATACATGTTGAAATAGCAGCTTCAGTGAGAAATTAAAGTGCTCATGAACGCGCAGAGGAGTAGTAATTCGCATGCACCGTAGTATGTGGGTGCAGGGAGCCTGGATAAAGGACACAAGTGGACAGCTACCTGTAGCATTCTAACCGTGTTTAAGCGCTGTTCAGTTCATCATCCGTATTGGGTATACACAGCGATCTTGCATTATTTCAGCTCAGTAGCCTATTAACTTCTCGCTGTACAGTTCAACCGTCCTCTACAGATCACATTGATGAATTCCTTTAGACTGCAAGTACGGTACCACTGTAGTGTAGTCCACCATCTAGAATTCATCTTTTAGAAGAAAATGTTTGGCAATGATATCAGTGTCGCTTAACCTACTCTTAAATCTACTTCTACCGCACCTGGCTGTAAAATATAGTTTTAGGCAAAATTTATGCCTAGTATACCTTCCTAAAGTTTAAACAAGGCCTGGTCCTTCCATAAGCCTTTCAATTAATTTGTGTCAATACATCAAATGGAGGGTAATGTTCTGATAATTCACTGTTTCCCATTTTAGCATTCTGAAGACGCATGAAGGTACATTGGACATCTCACCACGATTCTCCTATTGCAAGCCTGTGAGTAAATTGGATCCATTTTGTGTTTGTTTTAATCATAGCCATTTTATCCAGTTTACTTATTGGAACAACCTTTTATCATGCAGACCATCCATAGAGAGAAGATGTTCAACAGAAGGCACTCACTTAACTTGCCGGAGCAATTGCCGAGCCATCACTCCAGAAAAGTGACAGAGCGAACCCAAAGGGCTACCTCAAAGGTTTGTAGCAACTCATGCAACTCCTACAAAATAGTTTCAAAATGAAGTATATGAAGATTCATATATATGTTGTATGCTGGTGATTCTTTCAGCTCTTACTTTCTTAGAACATCCCATCCACATACATGCATCACTATGGTTTGGATGTGTAGTATATGGTTTATTCACGAAAAGGGTTCAAATCTAAACACAATATGTTCATGGCGTTGTGAAAACTATAACTGAGAAATATGTTCTTGTTCATCTGTCACTGTGCCTTTTGAACTGTATATAGATTCTTAGTTCTAACCTTGCAGTTCTGCAGTCTGTTGCAGATTTAGTTGGGGAGATTGCGGCTCTAGAGCAGGAAGTTATACGCAAGGAACTGCATCTGCTTTCCCTATATAGAAGAGCATTTGATCAGTATGTATCTGAATCCTGCAGCTTCACAAGCGAGGTACATAACTCAACATGAAAGATCATATCAGATGGTATGAAGTCTAAATGTCAGTGTCCTAATATTACTGTCACTAGCAGCAGGTGGATCAAGAAACACTGAAAACAATTGACGAGGGCGCACTTCGTTTGAGGGATATAAAGCAATCTGCAGCCTTCAACTTGCCAACCGTTTCAAAATCTGTAAGTTCAGACCATTTCTTTCATTCTTTGATAATGGTAGCATGATCTTTCTAGAAACATTTGACACAGACTCTCCTATGTCACAGGAGGCAACCAAATCAGGTGCAAGGCATTCCAGCCTCGTGAACTTCTTGAGTGCTTCTATTTCCGAATATGTGCCAAAGATCTCATGCAAATTATCCGAAGACATTTTAAGCTGCATTGCTGCCGTCTACTGCAAACTTTCAAGCACGCAACCGCGAGATGCAGAAAGCATGACTTCACCAAGTCCTTCTGTTTCATCTTCAAGTACCTTTTCTCCAAGGCGACGTAATGACAGTTGGAGCCCTCGGTACAACTTGGATAGCCCACGCCAGTATGGATTCCAAAAGGAGAGCAACGAACAAAACACAGACATGATTGTCATTCCGAGGATACGCATCGATGCCGACAAGTTTGATTATGCCTCAAAAATGTTGGAGACTATCAGGTAAGCAACTGAAACAAGAGAAACAGTGAAATTCTCCGCTGAACTATTAGCATCGTTGATCAGGGTAGAAGACTTAATAAAAGGAAATTTCTTCAGTACACTGATTTATATTTTTAACTACGAGATACATATTTATGCTGTGTCCCACAGGTCCCTGATCCAGCGCCTTGAAAAAGTTGACCCACTGAAGATGACACACGAGGAGCAGCTCTGCTTTTGGATTAACATTCATAATGCTCTAGTGATGCATGTATTGCTCTATACTGAAAACTCCGTCTCACCTGTCCTGTGCCCTATTGTTAGCCCCATCATTCAGAATCCATGCCTAACCTGTATTACTGCCTTGTGATATGACAGGCTTTTCTGGCCTATGGTCTACATGATAAACGCATGAAGAGCACGGACATGATTCTGAAGGTACGGCGATTTCATTTGCTAGCTAAGTGCCATCTCTGCTTACATAGTTACATACAAATGCACCTGACACAATTTTGACAAACTTTTCGTCAGGCTGCGTACGATGTGGGTGGGCAATCAGTGAACGCTCAGACAATTCAGAACTCAATTCTCGGATGCCAATCCCATCGTCCATCCTTGGTACGTTACATGCACGTAAGCACTCATCAGAAATTGCAGAGCGAACAAACTAACGGGAACAACGTTTCAGTGGGTCCGTGCGCTGTTCACGCCGGCGAAAAGGTCCGCGACGGCCAGGCACCCCTACGCCCTCCACCATCCGGAGCCGATCGCGCACTTCGCGCTGTCGACCGGCGCATTTTCAGACCCGCCCGTAAGCAGCTCTTGAACCTAGCATTTTTCAGTGACAGGCTCGACGGCAGGAGCATGAGCAGGCAAAAAAAGCTCACTGCGAGATCGTCTCCTTTCGCATGCAGGTCCGGTTGTACACGGCGAAGAAGGTAAACGAGCAGCTGGAGGCGGCGCGGACGGAGTTCATCCAGGGGAGCGTGGCGGTGAGGAAGCAGGCGCTGCTGCTGCCCAAGGTTCTGCACTACTACGCCAGGGACGCCGGGTTGGAGCTGCGGCACCTGGTGGAGCTGGTGTGCGAGAGCATGTCGGGCGCCCAGCGGGAGGAGGCCCAGCGGCACGGTCACGGCACCAGGAGGAGGGCCGGCGACAGGGGCGTCGAGTGGATGCCCTACAAGTCCTCCTTCAGATACGTTGTACATAGGGACCTGGCTGACGACTAGCAGGCGCCACAGCTGCTGCTGTTTGGTCTTTTGTCCATTTGGACACCTGCGTCGTGCGTGTGACAATTGTAACTAGTGAAAGTAGTTTGGGGCTGTGACTGCGCGAGTGTCAGTGTAGATACGGGTGTGGATGTGAATCGTGATTGATTTTGTGAGTTGGGGCTGGTGGCTGCTTGAATGGCTGTACATTTACCCTGTGGGCTGCGCATTGGGGACTTTGGGAAGTTTGTGACATGATGAGTTGATGGTGGTGTCATTCGTTCACAGAAGAGGGGGGAGCAGTATAAAAGTAAAGCAAATGGCGAGATCTTATTATTCATGTAGTCGTATAGTCCCGTGAGCGATGAACAGCAGCAGCTCAACAAAGGACGCTGACATGACATGGAATCATTGAAACATATTGGCTTCGAGCCAACGATTTTGTGGACGTGGCCCTACTGCGTTCTTGGCTATGGCATGTTCTTGTCGCCGACAATTCCTCCCCTTCATCACAACGGGCACTCCAGCAGGTGGCCCTGGTCTTTGAGCGACTGGACGCAGTCGTCGAACATCTCCTCCAGTCCTCTGAACTTGAAGCCCAGCCCCTGCAGCTTCGACGTGTTCAGCTGATACGTCTGCTTGCCGTACGGGTTCTCCAGCCTGCAGAGAAATTTCAGGAGACGCGTTTCAGCCAAAGCTTTGGGTTTATCTGTCGGTAGCACGCATTTCAAAGTCTAATTACTAACCTCCGAGGAATCGGGAAGATCGGGTATCGTTTTGCGAGGAAGGAGACCAGCTCGTCGTTGTCCAGCACCACGGAGCTGCATAGGTATCTCCCGGCGGCCTCCGGCGTCTCATACACCAGGATATGGCTGCTGGCGACGTCGTCGATGTGAACGTATCCCATCCTCCCGTAGCAACTGAACCTGGCAGTGTCACCTGAAACATCATTTTGTTAGGATTCACATGAAAACCCGAATACCTTTTTGGTTCAGAAGAAAAAGGTGGGCACCTATCATGGTTAAGATATGAAGAACAGAAGTACAGAACTAATTGGTGATAGTGATATCAGAAGGAACACGAATACCTTGTAATAAGCCAAGTACATCTGAAGCTGTAACACATAATTCACGAGATAAACTGGGCCCGATCACAAACGAAGGAAGAACAGTCACAAGGTCAATGCCATTCTCCTCGGCAAACTCCCACGCTGCTTTCTCTGCAAATACTTTTGCCAGGCCATACCATAGCTTTGGATGGAAAAACAAAAAACGGGACAGCACCATTTTCAGATCAACGTTGAAGATCACATGGAAATGCAAAAATAAGGTAGGGAGTAGATTGTTCCACCTGCATTTTTTCACAGAGCGGCACAGAGCTCCATATTGTTTCATCCAGTGAGATATTCGGCTGAGCATCTTCCCTGATCCTCACTGCAGACGACGAAGATGTAAGAACAACCCTCTTCAGAAATGGGTTCTTCTTGCACGATCTTAGCACATTCAGGGTACCATTTACTGCAGGAACAAGCGTTGCTTCCTGCAACATGAATACCACAAGAAAACAGTTTAACTTCAGGGTGGTAGATGCATTTCCACAGAAGAAAACTAGAATTTGAATGCAAGTCTTAACTTCTAAATCCAAAATAAAATAGCAACTCCGTACACTAAGCCCTAAATGAAAGACTAGTAGGGTGATTCAGATGCATATGTGGCATGATGTTGCTGACTGACGAAAGGCTTGACTGTTTAAAGCAAATACAGCATGCCTTGCTACTAGAATCAGATTTAGCGAGGACAGGCGATGCAGTGTGGAAGACGCCATCACAAGACATCACAGCTTCGTCAAAGCTCCCTTCTTCCAACAGATCAGCTCGCACAATCTGCAGCTTCTCTTTAGCACCAGGCAATTTCCAAAGGTGTGCCACTTTTTGATCATTTCCTGATAAATTAGAAAAAAGGGGTTCCTTGTACAAGGATCAATATACAAGAATTGAAGTAATCAAGAGAACTGATGCAAAAGGAATGATATGAGTAAGAGTATACCTGGGTCTCTGACAGTCCCTACCACATGATATCCAGACTCGAGAAGCTGTTTGATAAGCCAAGAGGCAATGAAGCCTGAAGCCCCAGTTACACACACTTTACCCTTGTTTGAGGTCACCATTTTCTAAGACAGTTGCATGTGATTCTGAGCTCTGGTCCAAAATCCAAATCCTCTTTCTCTTATATGCACCAAAAGGAATATTCTAGAGAAGGAAGAGCAAGAATTGTGCATCATATCAACCCACTTTTGGTATCATGATAAACAGATACAAGCTGGGTTGGTTGAGGGTAGATTTACAATCGTTTCAGGAGGTATCACATTATAGGTGGCAAGTTGGTGCAAAATAAAGAGGAGATTTGCAATGAATTTGCATGTTCTTAACTTCTTATGCCAATTTTCTTTGCTCGTTCCATCATCTTGTGACTGTCAAAAAGCAAAATGAGGAGATATAAAGTGCGGTGTGCTGGGGTTATAATTTTTTAGATTGAAATAAATCCGTTCTCAGCAATCGACCGTTCTGAGGCTAGGGCTATAAATAAAATGCACAAATGTAGTATTTCCTTAACTAAGATGTCACATTATCTTTTTTACAGCACAGGGTTCACATGGCATCGTTGTAAAAGCGAATCGAATTATACTCCTCAGGTATGTGCCAGGTGTCCAGGCAAAGGTGAACAACATGAAACATATGTACAGTGGATTCCAGTGGCGACTAGTAATTTTCTCGAACTTTATGATCCAGGAACCAATCTCATTGTCCATGTATTTGCATTTTGATGACATGGTGGGAAAATAGAAACCGAAGGCAAACAATTTGACCAAACCACATGTGTATGAACCGCTTCATTAGACATGAAGAAGAAAAGACCTCATTGCTCAATACCCAATCGTCATCTGATGAAATCTTAATTCCAGATAAATTATTGAAAACAGAAGACATTAAATTCAGTAAATGTTACACTTGCTTCGTTGATTTCGCAAGAGTTACTGCAGATGATCCATGCCCCTCTGATCGGCTGTAGCATGTTGAAACCAGAACGCGCCCAGCAGCAGCCGCATGGATTTAGTTTTCATTGGCTGGTCAGCAACGTGGATCTGTACCAGAGACAGCTAGAAATTCTGCTCAGTGGCCATATTTGGATGGAGGTGTTAGTGTTAGTTTGTAACTAACATCTAGAAACTAACACTAACACCTCCCTCCAAACATGGTCAGTGTCTCCCTCTCTGCCCAACACACGCCCATCAACGACGATCAACAAGCCATCGAGCCCATTCCTTCGGCTAGCAGCTTCTCCATGTGATCGTGTGGTATGATCGAGAATTCGAGATGCATAGCTAGAGCCAGTAGGTGATCCTTTCAGCTACTGTGTAGTTGGTAACATTCATGATCAATCATCCATCAATCAGACGAAATGCAGTTACTTCCGGAATGCCAGTGGATGCAACAGTAAATCCAATTACACTGTCGTTTGGGGAGAAAACGTTGTGGCAAGAGCATCGACAACCCCATGGAAACTACTGAACCTGGCGCTCACGACGTCCACCTCTACTCCGAGACTCCTGGCGCCGGCGGCGGTGACCGGCCCGTGCGCGGCCACGACCATGCCTGGCCAGCGCGCCCGCAGCCGCGCCCAGGTCCACCCCGCGGCGTCCAGCCCCTTGAGCAGCCCCTCCACCTCGGCCGTGCTGGTGAACACGACGGCGTCGAACGCGGCGGCGTCCGGACCCACCAGCGCCTCCGCGCAGCCCGGGCCGGCCCAGCACGTGGTGTACGCCGGCGCGCGCACGGCTACCCAACCGGCCGCCTCGAGCCCCGCGAGGAAGTCAGGCACGACGGGGGGCTCGCGCAGGCCGACGACGTCCGGGACCGGGCAGAGCACGCGGCGGCCGGACCCGGGGCCCAGCGCCTCCACGAGGCCGGCCGGTGTTGGCACGCCGGAGACGAGGACCGCCACCCTCGTCCCGGGGTCGCCGCAGAGGCGCGAGAGGAACGCGCGGTCGAGGAGATCCGCGTCGCTGCCCAGCGCCGCGACGGTGAAGGGGAGCGCGGAGGCGGAGGCGTCGGAGAGCGGGCGGTGGTGGGAGTAGGAGGAGGAGGGCGGTAGGGCGCGGGCAAAGGCGGAGATGCCGGAGCGGGAGGTGAACGCGAGCGCGGCGAAGGGCTCCAGGGCGCCGGGAAGGAGGAAGGGGCGGAGGCGGTCGGGTTCGTGCGGCTGGACGGCGATGGTGGGCACGGGGACCGGGCGCGCGCCGCGCTGCCGCAGGAGCGCGCCCAGGCGGTCGCCGTAGCCGGCGCCGCCCGTCTGCGGCGTCGTGAACGCCACCCGGCGGCCGGCGAGCGGCAGGGTCTCGGGCGGTGGCTGCGCCATGAGAACGACTTCGCGGCACCTGCGGATTGCGCTAACAAACCCCTCGCCGGAACGGGCGGAGTTGGGGGAGTCATTTAAGTACATGCCATTAAGAAAGTTGCCGGTTACGCACATGCAATGGAAAAGTTTTAGATACTTGTATGCCATGCACTCAAATTTTGTTGACGTGTATGTCATTCCGTCCAACTTCAGAGGTAACGGTGTCAACCCGACACGTGAATGACCATTTTACCCTCTGTGGGCCCTACCAATCTTCCTGTCCCCTTCTCCTTTCTCCCGCTGCCGAGCCCGGCGCGCGCCGCCATGGCTGGCCGGGAGCTCGCCGCGCCGCCGCCATGGCCGGCCGCGAGCTCGACGCGAGCCGCCATGGCCGGCCGCCGAGCTCGCCACGAGCCGCCATGGCCGGCCGCGGAGCTCGCCGTGCCGCCGCCATGGCCGGCCGCGGAGCTCGCCGCGCCGCCATGGTCGGTCGCGGAGCTCGCCGCGCCGCCGCCATGCCCGGCCGCGGAGCTCGACGCGCGCCGCCGGGGCGCCGGCGGCCCCCGCGCCCCGGCCGACGGCCCCTCGCGCCTAGCCGGCCGGGGGCGCCGCCGCCCCCGCGCCCGGCCGACCGCGCCCCCGCGCCTAGCCGCCGGGGGCGCGCCGCCGCCCCCGCGCCCGGCCGACCGCCCCTCGCGCCTAGCCGCCGGGGCGCCGCCGCCCCCGCGCCCGGCGCACGGGGGCACCGCCGCCCCCCCGTGCCCCGCCGCGAGGGGGCCCCCGCACCGAGGAGGAAGAAAGAAACACACGGGATAGACATGTACATGACCAGGGCAAAATAGTCATTTCCATACGTGGGTCCCACATGTCAGATCGGTGGAACTGTTAAGTTGTAACAGAAGTTGGACGGAATGGCATACACGTCAACGAATTTTGAGTGCATGGCATACAAGTATCTGAAAACTTTTCCATGGCATGTGCGTAACCGGCAACTTTCTTAATGTCATGTACGTAAATGACTCGAGTTGGGGAGACAGGCCCAGCCAAGCGTATCCACCGCGACGGACGCTCCACGGACTCGAATCGAGGCCTTGTTCTTTGGATGACAGAAAAATTTAGCTTTTCAAT
This sequence comes from Cenchrus americanus, assembly GCA_947561735.1. NCBI lineage: Eukaryota > Viridiplantae > Streptophyta > Magnoliopsida > Poales > Poaceae > Cenchrus > Cenchrus americanus. Next base: position 61,713,619 of record OX387245.1, on the reverse strand, counting down.
GCACGGTAGTAAAAGGTAAATTTCAGTTTTTTTTAAAATTGTCCTACCATGGTCTAACTGGACTCAAAAGATTCGTGTCGCAAAGACTATCACAATTGTGTAATTAGTTTTTGATTTTATCTACATTTAGTATTCCGAACATATGTCTTTTAGTGTATTTAATGTAGTGGAGAGAGAGTGGAAAGGAGGAACTTTAGCAAATTAAACAAGGCCCAAGTCGAAAATGGCCGTACGGTGATGTACACGTGAGGATAGTCTACGGACACGCTGCACGCACAGGAAGCCGTTGCGCGAATCTCAATGGTCCAAGTCACAGTTTTTTAATGGGAACTGCTAGCACCGGACGTCCGTTCCGGGCGCTAGCATCGGATGGGTCCCAACCGTTGGATCTTAAAGATGCTCAACCATCAACCGTTAGATCTAAAGTCAAGTAAGAAATGTTGCGAGCATGTTGCAAGTGTGTTACTAGCATGTTGCGAGCTCCAGGGGCCTCCTCCCTCCTCCCCCTGGCACAACACCGAAACGATCCATGTTGCGACCTGTGTTGCGTGTAACATCCAACATCAGGAGCCCCAACATCACATGTCCGCAACATCAAAACTCAACATCCAGGACATTGAAACTTAATGTTTGCAACATCTAACATCAGGTTCCTTCCTACTCGACACAACACCCAACATCACATGTTTGCAACATTGAAACTCAACACCCGCAACATTAAAATTTAATATTTGCAATACCGAACAACACATGTCTGCAACATCAAGACTCAACATCTACAACATCAAAAACTAATGTTTGCAACATCAAAATTTAGATCTAATTTTGACACATGCCCTGCTCCTAGCCGCGAGGACCGACGGAGCTCACCTGCCCTCCAGCTGCAGAGGAGCAGCGGCGGCGGAGGTCGGCGCAGGGCCGCGGCAGAGCTCCCCGCCTCGGTGTCCATGGCTTGCGTGACACGAGGACGAGTTTCGAGGACGGGCCCTCCAGGGGCGGCAGGGGCGAGGACGAGGTCGAGGTTGGGACAACGCCAGGAGGATGCAGATGGCGATCTGCCTCCTTGGCGGGCGTTGCGGGGACGAGCTTCGGGGACGACGACGGGCACCATGACGGGTTGGCCGAGCTCCGGATGTGGCGGCCTCCATGACCGGCGGGGCGAGGTGCCTTCATAGCCGGCGGGACATGCGCGAGCAACGGGCACGACGAACTCCATAGCCGGAGGAGCGCGAACCTCTGGCGCGCGACGCCCTTGATGGCCGGCTGGTCGAGCTCAGGGCCCCGACGACCATCGACACTCCCAGCGACGATGTCCTGTTGTTGGGGGAAATCAGTGGAAACGATAAGGATAGTGGTGGGCCCACTCACTTGAAGAAAGGAAATGGCAGCTCGGGTCGTGCGTGTGGAAGCGTCCGATTTTTGCCGACGCGTCGGACGTCCGACTAATAGAATTTCCATTTTTTAATAGGAGCTGCTAGCACCCGGACCCATCATACGGGTTCGCAGCTGTCAGATTCTAAGATTCTCAACCGTTAACCGTCAAATCGAAAGTCCAATGAGTCATGTTGCGAGCATGTTGCGTGCAATATTCAGCAACAGGGCTCTCCTCCCTCCCCCGGCACAACACCCAAACGACCCATGTTGCGACCTGTGTTGCGTGCGACATCCAACATCAGGAGCCCCCCGTCTTGACACAAAACCTAACATCACATGTATGCAACATTGAAACTCAACATCCGCAATATTTGCTAAATCATAGTGAAATATTGAGATGCATATGTCGCAACATGGTAAAGTTGCAGATGAAACACGGAAAACAAATGTTGCAACATCATCAAAACAATAGTGAAAACACCTCAAATCACTTCATGCAACATCGAATAGCATTGGATGAAACATCTCAAATCACTTCATGCAACATCAAATAGCACCCATGAAACATCTCAAAATGCTTCACGCAACATAGCATCGTGGAGCGTGCGGCCCGGCCCCTGTTGCGTTCGGCCTCCCTACTACACTGCCGTCCACCATGGCCACCGACTGGAGGACTTTCAGCGGCCGGCGTGAGGGAGCGATGGCGGCCAACGAGCTCGGATGCTCCGCACCCAGCTGCGGCCTTGGCCAGAGGGAGCGGTGTTGACAGTGAAATTCCGTCAACCTAGCCATGAGTTTACCTTCGGTGTTGGCATAAGTTTTATACCTTATCCATTGGTACTACCCCCCTTGGTATAACAAGTTCATTCATGCATGTCGGTTTTGGAGTTTAGTGTTTATGCAGGGTTTTAGTGTTGAAAGCAAGACTTCCGGGATAAGTTCATCAAGGACCTTGTGACAAGACCTTGAAGCCTCGTACAAGTCATGCAATGAAGCAAACTCGACTCCAAGAAGCCCAAGGACCAAACCCGAGAAGATGACAAACTCCGAGGACCTACCCAGAAAAGTGCCGAATCTTGCGGGACAAGGAGCTACGTCCAACTCGGAGAGAAACTAACGACAAGGGCCCACATGCAGAAGGGGGAAGGATCTAGAAGACTCGGGAACCGACGTAGGGCGAAGGAGGCAGGCAATTGGGCTTGGATGGGCCCAGGTCGGCCGGCCCAGCCCAGTCCATGGCCCGGTCGCCTCCCCCTTTGACCTAGCCGCCATTCGGGCTATTTATAGCCTCGAGGTCAAGAGCCACGCATCAATCAATTCGTCATCGGCCGCCAAGGAGCAGAGAAGAGAGGGACACCATCTCGGAGAGGAGAGGGTCGGGCTAGTTGACTAGGGTCTCCCTAGCCGACATGGGAACCTTGCAAGGAAGACCACGTCGGAGTTCCCGGAGCTAGAAGCAAGATCAAGGTAGGATCCCGGTGGTGATCTTGTTCATGTATCACTGTACTAGTTTAATTATCAAGTTGAGTCCGATTTCTAGCGATCAAGTGTTTATCCGAAGTCTTCGTTTTTTGATCGGCTTTGATTATTCTAGATCTATTCTCGAGATAGATCACATAGGGTGTTCTTGTAGCCGCGGTGGCTAGAGGTGCACGCCTGATCTTCGAAAGAACTCGACTTGTCCTTGGACTCACCCTAGACTACCCGCATGAATAGGAGTATGTTGTGACAGAACGGGGGCTCTGAAAGGCGGGCGTTTTCGGAGTCGAACAGGAAACCACGATTTAAAGAGGCTTCTAATGAGATTCGATTTGCTACTTCTTTTTTTGCTTGGAACTTCAACAAAAGGCTTGACCCGATCTCTCTAGATCAGTTTACCTACCCCATCTATCTTTGTTACCTCTGGTCTTTAGTAGACTAGATTCTTTTTTGTGTTCTTTAACTAGATGCATTAGGGTTTCACCTTTCGAAGATTGAAGTTACTTGGCTTTACTAGATCATCTCTTGCATCACACATTTGTTCTACGGATTCGATACCTTGGGTTCACCACTCGAGGGAAGAAGGGTCCCTTGACTACGATGGGAGACTTGTCTGCTTGCAAGTCTAAACGAACTTTGATACAACTATTAACCGTCAACAAGCCCCTTTTTCTGGCACTGTTGCCGAGGAACAAGTGATCAAGATTTGATCTTTTATTGCTTTTTTGTGAATTTCAATTTTCTTTTAGTTTTTCTTTTTGCATCTACTAAACTTTGATCATCCTCAAAATAAATCTAATCTAGTTTGTCTAACCCTAGTTTTTCATAGATTTGTTTTTACTTTTTCGTTTTTGCATATTTTGTTTATCGCTAACCCTAACATGAGATGGACGGCTACCTCTCCAACAAACCCGATAATTTTGTGGATGATCCAGAAAAACTTTACAGCCTAAGGAGACGCAAAGCACAACAAGCTAAAAAGCTGGATTTTGTAGATTCGAAGTCAGAAGACCAAGGATCGTCAGAATCTCCGAAGAATTCACCACCTCAAAGCCCTCGGGATAATCGTCTTCCACCGATGGGAGATCAACCGCAATAACGCAAGATCGGGGAGCTATGCACCCCGGACATCATCGACCTACCAATCTTGAACCTCACGGAGATCGGAAGGCCGCTCGAGATCAAGACCTCAACAATTCGCATGGTGCAACATTCACCCTTCACCGGTAAAGAAGACCCAAACCTTCATCTCCAAGCGTTCATTCAACTATGTCAGACTTTCAACATGGATGGGGTGACTCAAGATCAAATGAGGGCAAGGCTTTTTCCGTTCTCGCTACTCGGGAAAGCTTTGCAATGGTTCCACTCTCAACCGACGGAGACGGTGCAAGATTGGAATGCTTTGATGAGGGCCTTCATAAAGGAGTACTACTCACCAGGTACAACTCAAAGCTTGCGTAATAAGATTGCCACTTTTGCTCAATATCCTACGGAGACTATCTCGGAGGCATTCGAGCGCTTCAATGAGTACACTCGGGCGGTTCCACATCACAAGTTCCCGAAGGAGGACCTCGTTCAAAAATTCTACCAAGGACTCACCATGGCATCAAGGATGATCATCGATGCATCGACAGGAGGATCTATCATCGAGCTTACGCCGACTCAAGCTTTCACTCTATTCAAAAAGGTCGCGGATAATGACACGTGGGTGTCATCCGGGCGCTTACATCCGGTTCAACCCACGGGGAACGTCAAAGGAGTCTTGCAAGTGGAGAAGGAAGATATACTTGAAGGCAAGATCGATTCACTCATGAGGAGGTTGGAGAAGATGGAGATGGAAAAGAAAGAGGCTCAAGACTTGAAGGCTGCCGAAGCAAGATCCACATGTGAAGAGTGTGGAGAATACGACCATGTCCACAAGGATTGTCCGGAGGAAGCCAAGGTGCTCGACTACATGAGGAAGGGAGATTTGCCGAACTTCCGCTACGGGCAAGGTAGACCTCAATTTAATGCAAGCTCATCCATTCCGAATTCGGTTCCGCTTCGTATACAATTGAAGGACTTCATGGACGAGCAAGCTAAGATCAACAAGAACACCGTCACCAAGTTCAAGGCCATAGACAAGGTGTTGGAGAACATCGATAGCAAAGTGACGGAGGTCGGAAGCTCCAACCATCAAGTGCTCAACATGATGAAGATGCTCGAGACGCAAGTGGGACAACTTGCCGGACGCCTCACTACTAATGAAGGGAAGCTTCCGGGACAACCTAAAGGTCCTGAATCGGCTAAGGCTATTCAAACACGTTCGGGAAAGGAGACCGAAGATCCGGAACGTTCCGCGGGAGCAAGGAAGCCTAAACCATTTGCCGAGGCGGAGGAATTTGCTAAGGAGAAAGTTACGGGGATCGTCACCGAAGAACCCGAGTTTGATATGCCGGGAGAAGACACGAAGATACCGCAACTCAAGCCACGCTACTTCCGAGGTAAACTTGACAACCACTTTGAGAAGTTTGTGGAGGTTGTGCGTAGACTTAGCATCAACATGCCGTTATTGGATGCCCTTCAAGTACCTACATATTCTCGTTACTTTAAAGACATACTTGCAAATAAATATGAGATAGCAACACTCGGGGTAGATCATGTCAAGATGTCCGAGCAATGTAGTGCCGCCATTGCTAATGGGCTAGAGAAGCAAAGAGACCCCGGATGCCCGACAATTCCATGTTTCGTTGGTTCATTCAATTTCGGGAAGGCGTTATGCGACCTTGGAGCAAGTGTTAGCGTCATGCGAAGAGATGTGTTTGAGAAGCTACGCCTACCATTGGAGCCTATGGGTATGTGTCTGGAGTTGGGTGTTAACTCCATTCGCTATCCCTTGGGCATCGCCGAAGATGTGCCCGTGAAGGTCGGACACCACTTCATCCCCATCGACTTCGTGGTGCTCGAGATGGGAGAGAGGGAGAAGCCACGACTCATCCTTGGGAGGCCTTTCCTCAAGACCGTGGGAGCTACTATTGATGTTGGCAAGGGGGAGATCATGTTCGATATTAACGGAGAAAGGAGTTCCTTCAAGTTCCGACCACGACTCGAGGCATGCAATATGATTGAAGTTAAAAATGTTCCACCTCGTCGTCGTGTTGTTAAGGAAGAACCAAGGGAGAAGGAAGGGCTAAAGAAGAAGAAAGAGCTGAAGAAGAAGGACGTAAAGAAAATCAAGGATGTTGTTGCATCCGTCAAGACAAAGGAAGAAAAGCCGCCTGTGAAGACCAAAAAAATGACTAAGCCGGAAGATAAGCTCGTGCCCAAGGTGGTGCGGAAGTGGGTACCCAAGATTGCAACGCCCGCAAAGAGCGTTGATCCGAAGTAATCAAGTGTAGAAGTCTAGCTATGGACTATAAACGAAGCGCTAGGCGGGAGGCAACCCGTTTCGTCAAGTCAAGAATAAGCTACCGGGAGGACAACCCGATTCCAGGTTTTCGAGCCTTTTTAAATAATTTAGTTTTGAATTTTATTACACAAAGACAATAGACTTAGAAGTGGTTGAACAATAGACATAATTCTTGGTTGAATATTTTGATTGATCATAAACCCTTTACATTAACCCTCCTATGTGTTTGTTTGCTTCTTTTCGAGAAACCACAACCAAATAAATTCAGAACCTAACTCAACCATTCACCCTCATTATGATGTTGTGGTTGACTTGATTTTCATGCTAAAAACACACGAGTAGAGCCACGACTTGTATCTAGGTATTATTTAATTTTCAGCACGTGGTAGGACTCACGTGAACCTAAAAACTAAACTTTTGGTTGGTTTAAAAATTTATATCCTTGGTTTCTCTAAGATTAGAATTTTTCTAAGCCTCATTTAATTTTATTTCATTCAAAATCTCTCTCATTTAGCCAAAATTAGAACCTAAACCTATGCCCCCATGATCAAGCCGGGAAAAGTTTGCTCTCAACCAAGGAAGGCAAACTATACCGGTGAGACCGATATCAATGTAGTCAGAAAATATTTTCGACTTACATTTGTTTTTAATGGTTTAAAAACTTCTCTAAATTTATGCTTGAACTTTTCCATAGCTCTGAAAATATTTTTAATTTTCGAAATTAGAGGAGTGTTGACATAAAATCAGCACCTCATGCCAAGCACACAACAAGCCGAATCACCTGGCTTAACACGTGGCCGAATCCAGAAGCGTGCCAGTCAATTTCCCTGAAACTGACAAAGAATGAAAAAGGTTAGATAAAATTTGGAACTTCCCGGGTGGTACCACATAGTTCCGTATTTACGGCTATGAAGCCAATCAAAATGACATATAGCTACAACTAGCTATATGTCAGCAAACTGAAGATCATTCAGGAACTAATAAAACATGTAAACAAGGTATAGCCGAATACATGACGTAAGCATGATGAAAGATCGGTCTTTGTTTAAACAACCGTTATAGCATGTGCACATGACCGATTGTCAAAGATAAAGCATGATTAAAATAAATAAAGCGAAGCATGATCATGAATCTTCAATAAACAAGCATGCATAGGCCAAAAGCACTAGTCTACCGCATGTCTAGGTACTTTCAAACCCGTCGAGCATGACATCAAACAAGTTAATCCACCGCATGATACAACTTACTTGAAATCACACCACCAACCAAGAATAGATCAATCCACCGCATGATACAATCTAAACATGGAAGGCTAAAAGCATACGTTATTTAAGGCCAAACTTATGAACACGTTCACCCGTGAAGGAATTGCCGAATACAGCTGTACAGCCGAATCGAGTTCTGTGGAGAAGGAACAAACATTGGAAAGTCAACAAGCTTGAACCCGCAACATGTAGCAATCTAGATTGATTCGAATTCGGCTATTAGAGAGCACGTGACCCATGCACCGCGCCGAGTTAAGGATTTGAGCATACAACATGTGAATCACAGACAAGATAAAGCCGAATCTAGTCAATCTAAATTGGGCAATAAGAGTGTTACATGAATTAAACATAAGAGCAAAATTCAAAGCAACACATGATAACTTAATGAATCTATTAGATATTGCCAAATCTAATAGAGCCGATAACTAGCCCCAAGCTAGATCTTAGCCTACCGCATGGCTCATGATCCAACAAGAAAACTTTCTTGAACCAAGCTTAAATCCACCGCATGATACTAAACATGGTAACAAGACTACTTGCATCACGGTCTAAATCCACCGCATGATACTAGACATGATACAAGGTTGCCGATACTTACAGAGGTCGACGGATCGATAGCTCCTCTCGAAGAACTCGACGACTCGACTAAAAGGACTTGAAAGATGGCACGGGGCCGGTTTGTTGTGAAATTGTTCGATACCTATTACAAACACTAAGGGTCCATATTTGTACCCTTGTTCTAACACGACCCCTAGTCGATCACGATTACAACATTTATTGCCTAACAACATGACGTCATGTCGGTTTCGTATCCATCATCAACCCGCTTTCTTCTTTATATCCGGTCCACGTCATCACGCAATCTCGAACGTTTCCGCCTTCAGCCATGGAAAAGCCCTTTGCCGAATGATGATGCGCTCCCGACCGCAGACGCCTCTACCGAATGCGTTGAAGGAAATCTCCTGCCGAATGGTACTCTCTTGCTAAATTCGGCCCATATGTCAGTCTCCTCCTGTATCAATTTTTGCTGTTAACATATGCCCCTTCAATTACGGGATAAAAGATGATTTTATTCCGGAATTGACCATAAATGCTCAACGTCTTCAGGCCGAATCTGCTCAACACCCGTTCTTTCCTCCTTCAAACCGTTGGAGTTTCCGCCCAGATCCAAACCCTAGTTCATCAACCTCTCAAGCTTCAATCTTCAAATGGCGAACCAAGACCAAGCTCTCCAGGTAAATCGTATCCTCCCCAGGATCATTCGGTATTATTTTTCTCGAATTTCATCTTAAATTTTCCTTTTGCCTTTTCTTGCTCTTGACAGGCTCTAGCTGCCGAAATCTTGATCCCCGTCGAGGATCAATCACCATCTTATTTTCTTGGGCCTGTAGGAATCTCTGACCCTTCTGAGTTCATTGCAACTGAATCCCAGAGAATCCCCTTCAAGGCATCACTGTCGAAACCCCATGAGTGGCAAGATGCTTTCAAGAACTGGCCTCTGCCCCCAATTGCAGGCTGGAGAAACTGGTATAAGAGAATGCTTGATGATGACAGCCCCAAGACAAGCAATTGGGATAGCCTTCGCATTGCTCATTGTTTAGAATTATCCTTGGTTGAGACACCCCAAAATGAGAATCTTCTGATTGCAGCCTGCCATTTTTGGTCAAATGGCACAAATGCCTTTCTTTTTGGTCATGGGCCAATGTCCCCCACTTTGGCTGATGTGTATAGACGTGGTAATGGATTTTGGAAAATCCAAATCCAATTGGATTTTTTCCTTTTGGACTTCGTTGGACTGGATTATTTTGGATGTGGATGTCCACATGCTAAATTAAATTGGATGTCCGATCAGTATTGGATGTCCAGCTCTGGACATGTGTCCCACATATAGATTTATCTGAGTGGTCAACCTGGTGGTGGTTGGATTATATTGTTGGATATTGGATTTTGAGTGAGTGAATTGGATTGGATTGGATGTGAGCTTTATAATTTAGGATCTTACTGGATTTTTCTTCTTTGGATTATGGATGTTGATCCATTCCCACGTATAGATGTGTACATGATAACCGGCCTGCAAGTTATAGGAACTGTGTATCCACACAAGTATAAGGGCTCCTCCAGGCAAACAGGAGTGAGAACAGGAGTTGGATATAAGAGATATATCCAAAATTATATGTCTGATGACCCTTTGTCTGATGTTGAATACCGGGCTTTTCTGAATATGTGGCTTTGCAGATTCATCTTTTGTGGCAAAGCCAATGAGCCAACCCTGAACCACATTGTAATGGCTGAGGACCTGGCTGCTGGTACCTCTATTCCCCTCGGGAAGTACCTTCTAGGAAGTGTTTACCACATGCTTCACCATACCACTTATCTGATGCACACCAGCCAAAAGATTTCCTGTGTTAATGGTCCTTGGTGGTTTGTTCAGATGTGGCTGTAATTATATATGCACCAGATTGTTGCTATTGACCTCAACAATCGGCACTTCCCCTCAACCAACTATAAGGAAGGGGAAACCCAGACCACCAAAGGCTGCCAAACTTATGGAGAAGCTTCCTCCACTGTATCCATCAACCAAGGCATTGGCCAACCTTTTGAGATCTTCTTCAGAGGTTTTGCTGACCCTCTTTGGCTTCCACATCTGAACAATGACAACTTAACTCTTCCTTGTGAGTTCAACTTTGAAACTGGATGCAATGATGTACATTCCATAGCAATTTTCAATGCCTTCATTCATCCATGCATCCTGCCAGCAGAATTTTGTGGAGGAAGGAATGTCGAGAGTACCTTTGAGTACTACCAGCCAAGCATGATGGCTAGGCAATTAGGATGTGGCCAAGTGCCTCCAAGGCTATTCCTCCATGAATTCCTCAAGCCCAGAGAATATATCAAGGAATCCACACAAGCAAATAGGGTATTTGAGTATAAGTGCAGCACAACTGTTTATGCACCCAGGCCTTTTGTGCCAACAACACTTGCCCATCCTTCCTTCACTCTTTGGTGGCAAGAATTTCATGATCACATCTTCAACATGCCAGTACACCCTCTTTGCCTTGAATTAATGCCTGACTTCCAACCAACATCAGAGGTAATATGTTCATATTCCCTTCTTACATTTGTTCTTAATCACACTCCTCCTTGCTGATTATAACTCTGTCTTTCTTGCAGGATATAGTACCTGCCCCTCTTGCCAGGACAATTTCCTATAATATCGCAGGCCCAATCTCTGCTTTGGATACCAATCTCCCACTTTGGCTCAACTGATGGCCAGATATGCCACACTAGATCCAGTTCTCACCAGGCCAGCTTCTGACAAAAGGAAAACTCCATCTCTGATTGCTCCTCCAGCTGCCAAGAAAAAAAGAACAAGCAAGAAGCTACTCATTTAGGTTAGAATACCTTGCCCTCCTGAATACAATGCCATTCTTTACTCTGGCCATTTTATTTCTGCATGACTTCAGACCAGAATACAACAACCAGTGGCTGCCACAGATCCTGCCGATACTGCACCAACTGGTAAAATTTTCACCATCTCACTCTCTATTCTTTTTTATCGGCATTCCTCCCTTACTGGGCAATTGCAGAAGAAACTTTGATAGATCAAGCCGTGGGAAGTTCTTTTCCCCCTCAGAGTCCAGTCCCAGCTTCACCAAGAGTTCAACCGACCTCTCTTCAACCAGAGGTTTCAGCTTTACCAAATCATCCATCTTTCCCTCAATTGGCTACACAAGAGCCCTCTACTGAGCTTGAAAGGCCTCCTTCTCTCACTTAGGAAACCAGGAATGATGTAAGCATGATCATGTATCTCTTTCATTTCCAACTAATAAATCATCCTCAATTCAGCAATCTTTCCTTTTCAGGATCAAGCTGTATCATCACTCAGTTTTTCTTTTGCTGTGGATGACTTAACTGCCGAAAAAGGAGATGAAGCATCCTCCGGCCAAGCTTTATCAGAGGAAAATCAAGCAAAGCTAAAAGAAATTCTCTCCTTGTTGCAAAGGGATATCCAAGATCAAGTCAGGGATGCCTATCTTCTTGAAGAAGTGCTCGAATCCATCAACCAAGATCTCCCTAACGATATCAAAGCTTCCTTAGAACCTATCTCACAATTGGACAATCTCTTTGCAGTAGTGAGGCGAGCTTTGAAGAATCAATCCTCCCGACCAGTCCTGGAACAAAAGAGAGCCACAGCCAAGCAATTCGTGAAAGACTCGCATGCTCAGATCCAAAGCAATAAGGAATTGCTGGCTGAACTGCAACCTGCAGTTGAGTTGAAGATCATTAGAAAAGCCGCACTAGAGGCCGAACTGAAGAACTTGACAACTGAAATCGAAGCGGACAAGAAGAAGATAGCCGAACTTCCTGAATCAACAGAGAAAATCCAAAAGGAAGCTACAACAACTCTGATTGAATCAAAACAGCTTAAGACAAAGCTCTCTGCTCTGTCCAACACCCAAGAAGCCGATCGGAAATTGTTGGAAAACATTAGCAAGATGATATCAGATGCTTCCAGTGTAATCTCAAAATACTTGGGCATATAACCGTAACAAACAATTTGTAGCCGAATGCTTCATCAGCTCTGTATTTTTTGCTCTCCATTAGTCTTCATTTTTCCATATTTGTCCTGCCTTACTTTGATGATCAATTCCTGGACGAGTCATTCGGCAACACCAACCAAGTGCCAGACCTGAAAAATAATCCGACCGCAACACAGCCGAATCTCAACCAGTCAAACCGAATACGACTCAACATGAATCCCAAACGACTCGGCGACGGTTCGGTCTAGAGAACCTCCACTTCCCAAATTTCTTGGGATATGCGCCACAATCTCCGGCCATGATCTCTTTTCCAGTCCCATAAATAATAACCTCGGGTGCTCCTAGCTTTTCACCAAGTTCTCTGTCTTTCAAGCCTTTGCCAACCGAAGCTTTTCTTTCCAATACCAAATACCAGTACCCCAAAAGCTCCATGGCACACAACAGCAACAGGCGCCCGGCCAACGACGAGCCCGAAGGAAGCCGTGCCGGCGCTCGTCGGAGGTGATAATCGTCGGCTTCTTCACAATCCCCCTTTTTAGATCCTCTTTTATCCCTGATGATCTTCTTTGCGTTTTCAGGCTCATCTAGTGGAATCCTGCCCCTGCTCTAGCCACAACCCCAGCCATGGCGAGCGATTCTTTGGGGTCGTCCCACTCCTCCAAGAAAACTCCAAAGCCATGGCAGACAAAGGGAAGAAACCATGCGAAGAAAGCAGCTCTCCACCAAAGAGACGAACCATCCGACAGTAATCTCCTTCTCTCATCCCTTTCTCTCGATCCCGATTGCAATTTCGTGATTCATCTGTCTTTGATTTCAGTCTCAACCTGCTTCCAGAGGAAATTCTTGGTACCGAAGAGTTCCCTGAGCACATCCGCTCCGATTCCTCATCTGAAGAAGAAAACGCCACGCACGAACAAAGGACCAACCACTAGCTGCGTTGTCGCATCCGGCACCTAGAGCATGATCTGCGGGACATCTCCACCCCCTGCAGTGCCGAACACGAACGCCGCATGAGCTTGGAGGCGTTGGTAGGCGGTAAGATCTTCACCTTCATTTGAATCTCATGTTAAAGTTCAGATCCCATGTTTGATGATAATCTGTTTCTCCTTCTTCAGATATGTCCGACAGGTACAACAACCTGAAGGCCGCCTGGGACAGCTTGATGGAAGCCGCGGAACACGCCAGTCCCCAAGCCTTCTGCATCGCCGTCACGGTGGTCTTGGAGCGGATGAAGAAGGACGAGCTTAAGAGGAAGAATGCTGAGCCAAAGAAATGAAACATACTTTCGCTTCTTCCTCCAGGCACCCTACTTCCTGCAGGCTTTCTTTTGTAATTTTAGGCAACGGTGCTGTTAAAAGGAACCTGCAAGAATGTTTGTAATGCAAAATATTTTCATGCTAAGGGCAATACACTTTAGTATTGGCCATTCTTCTCTTGTTGATTTTTTTGTTCTGAAGGCGATTTCCTCCCGAATGCCGGCTATCTCTGCTTTTCTTGACGCTTGGATTAGCAATCAACGGTCAACTTCAATACTAGGATAATATTTCTTCAAATATCTTCCGTTTATTGCAGTAGTGAACTCTTCTCCCAACAAAGTTTTCAAGATATACGCATTTCCAGGCGTGCATCTAACCACCCGAAAAGGACCTTCCCAATTTAGGGACCACTTGCCGAACGTACTGTACTTAGTCCCAATCGGCAATAACGCTTTCCAAATCAAATCTCCTTCTATAAATTGCTTGACCTTTACCTTTTTTATAGTACTTAGCAACTCGCATTTCGTTTTTCTCAATATTTTCCAAGGCTCTAAGACGAATCATATGCAAATCTTCTAATTCGTCCATCATCAAGTCTCTGTAATCTTTGGAACTTAAATCCTTTTGCAATACTAACCTTCTTGATTCTGACTGCATCTCCCATGGCAAAACAACATGATGTCCATAAACCAACTCATAAGGAGATGTCTGTGTAGCTCCATGAGGAGCCATTCAGTAAGCCCACAAAGCTTCATTGAGTACCGAATGTCACCTTCTTGGCTTCTGATCAATCTTCTTCTGTATAATCTTGATCATGATCTTGTTAGAAGCCACTGCCTGACCATTAGCTTGGGCATAATAAGGAGAAGAATTTAATAATTTGATCCCCATACTTTCAGCAAAATCTCTGAACCTTGAAGATGTAAATTGAGTTCCTTGATCTGTTGTAATTGTTTAAGGAATTCCAAATCTGTAAATGATATGTTCTTTGACAAACTCAATCATATTCTCTGATGCCACCTTTTTCAATGGAATTGCCTCAACCCACTTAGTGAAATAATCTGTTGCCAAAAGCACAAACTTATGCCCCTTGCTAGACGGAGGATTTATTTGGCCAATCAAATCTATTCCCCATCCTCTGAATGGCCATGGCTTGATGATAGGATTCAGTGCTGATGCTGGCACTCTCTGAATATTTCGAAACTTCTGACAGTCTTGACATCCCTTGTAATATTCAAAGCAATCCTCCAGCATTGTCGGCTAATAACATCCAGTTTTTCTGATGACCCATTTCATTCGGTAAGCCGACTGATGCGCTCCACACAGCCCATCATGCACTTCACTCATCATCTTCTTTACTTTTTCTTGACTTAGGCATTGCGGCAACACCCCATCCAATGATTTGTAATACAAACGTTCATCAAGAAGAACAAACTTTAAAGCTTTATACCTGAGCTTCCTAGAGACCTTTCGGGATGGATTCTCCAAATAATCAACAATTTCTTTTCTCCAATCATCTTCTGCTAGATCACTCCCGAAAGAATATACATCGTTGGCAAACACTTCTTGATTCTCTCTATAACCTGAAGCACTTTGAGCTAACCTGTTTGCCTCTTCATTATTTTCCCTAGGAATATGTTGTAGAATCACTAACTGAAAACTTTTCAGGATTTCCTTGCACTCCTCGTAGTAATTCCTCAGGATATCATTTCTACATTCATACTGGCCATTCAATTGGTTTATAACTAGCTCTGTATCTCCAAAAATCTCAATTGAAATAGCCTTTGCTTCCTTCAAATATTGAAGCCCCATGAGCAATGCTTCATACTCAGCTTGATTATTGGTGACAATAGGTTGAATAGGAATAGCAAACTCAAACATTTCCCCCTGGGCGAAATTAATAAAATTCCTACTCCACCACCTTTACCACATGAAGACCCATCAAAAAACAAAGCCCAAGGAGTAATCTCAAGCAAATTAATTGATGATCCATGATGTTCGGTAACGAAGTCAACAATAATCTGTCCTTTAACAACTTTTGCCGATTCAAACCTCAATTCAAACTCAGACAAGGCTAAAACCCATTTGCCAATTCTTCCATTCAAAATGGGCATAGACAACATGTGTTTAATTACATCAAACTTTGAATATACAACGCATTTGGCATTCAACAAATAGTGTCGAAACTTTGTACACGAGTAATAAACACACAAGCAAAGCTTCTCTGCGATTGAATATCTTGTTTCAGGATCATGCAACCTTCGGCTAAGATACGCAATCACTCTTTCTTTTCCTTCAAATTCTTGTATAAGGGCCGATCCAATGGTTTGGGTATCGGCCGCCACGTACAACTTAAAAGGCTTGTTCAATTGTGGAGGTACCAATACTGGTGGTTCCTTCATGTACTCCTTGATTTCATTGAAAGCCTTCGGTTGTTCGTCACCCCATACAAACTTCTAATCTTTCTTGATTCTCAACAGTGGAGAGAAAGGCAACACCTTTTGTGATAAATTTGAGATGAATCTTCTCACAAAATTGATTTTGCCTAGCAGTGTTGCAATTCCTTGAGATTGGTTGGAGGAACGATTTCATCAATAGCTTTCATGCTTTTCTTGCCAACTTCTATTCCTCCCTCATGCACCAGAAATCCCAAGAACTCTCCGGCTGAAACTCCAAAAGCACATTTATTCGGGTTCATCTTAAGCCCATGTTTCCTAGTGCACTCCAGAGTTTTCCTTACATCAGCCAGGTGTGATTCATGATCCAATGACTTGATCACGACATCATCGACATATATTTCCACAATTTTGCCGATCAAATCATGAAAAATATAATTCATGGCTCTCTGATAAGTTGCACCGGCATTTTTCAACCCGAATGTCATGACAATCCACTCAAATAACCCAATATGCCCAGGACATCTGAAGGCTGTCTTCGATATATCTTCCACTGCCATAAAAATTTGGTTGTACCCTGCATTGCCATCCATGAAACTAATAACTTTATGCCCAGCAGCAGCGTCAACCAACAAATCAGCAACAGGCATTGGATATCCATCCATGGGTGTAGCTCTGTTTAGATCTCTAAAGTCTATGCAAACCCTCATCTTCCCGTTTTTCTTATAGACAGGAACAATATTAGAGATCCAATCAGCATATCTGCATGGCCGAATGAAATTTGCTTCTATTAATCTTTCAATTTCTTTCTTCACGTCGGCCAATACTTCATCCTTATAAATCTTTCAGGGAGGCTGCTTGTAAGGTTTAAAACCAGACTTGATTGGCAACCGATGCTCAACAATGGAACGATCCAAACCAGGCATCTCCGAATAATCCCAAGCGAAGCAATCTTTATATTCTTTCAACAGTTTGATTAACTCTCCTTTGAAAATTGGATCCAAGTTAGTACTGATAAATGTCGGCCTTGGCTTATCACCATCTCCAATATCTACTTCTTTCAACTTGTCATCCGACATAAATCCACGTCCTAACTTTCCACCAGTTCCATCAATTGGATTTTCCATTAAAAATTACTAAGAGCCGACTGCTTGGATCGCTGTTGATCACTGCTGACTGGTTCAACAGGACCTTCACCCCAGTCCTTGCCTGAGAAGCAATCTATACCCTGATACTCCCAGAAGGCTGGTTCTACATTAGCCACGCTTACCGAATCGTCCGCTTGGACAACCTCCACTTCATCATCTAACCCATTGAACAAGTTGTTGATGCATTGTGGATGGAATGCAGCAGTTCGCATGAATCCAGTCCCTTCCAAGCAGTAAGCTGTATGCCCCTTTGCCTTCAATGACAAAGAAGGTCGTAAGAAAAGTCTTGGACCCGATCATCAGATCCACATGTATGCAGCCCTTGGTGTCTGAAGGATTTCCAGCAAAATCATTCAGAACTATACCTGTTGGCGTTAAATCTCCAGGGCCCATGCCAAGCTTCCTTAACGTAGTGTACGGCATCACATTGACAGCAGCTCCACTATCAACAAACATCTTGGTCAATGGCTTCCCGTTGACATACCCTCTTAAGTACAGAGGCCTCATGTGCCGATTCTTGGCTGGTTTATCAAAAGTAGCCTGCTTGGCCAACACCAATTGTGCCATCAGCCCAAATTGCTTAGCTTCATCCACGTCTGATGACACGTCTTCTTGCACAATCTGATTAGCTGGAGCCATGAATTCATTCGGCAAAAAGCATACCATGCACGTAGGAGCCGAACGACCAGACTCATCAGGCTTGTCTTTTGGGCGCCACACCTGTTTCCTCTTGATTCCTGCTTGCTTCAACTCCTGATTCCTCAAGCGCTGAACCCTTCTCTTTTGGCTTCTTCTCAATCCAGGTGGGCAGCACTGTCCCTTTTGCCAGACATATTCACGATCTTCTTCTTCCTCATGATCAACCCATTTTTGATCAGCATATCTTTTCCTTGGTTGATCATCAATCTCACTTATTTTTAAACGTCGACCATCACTAGGATTTATCCTTCCAATTCTCTCATGGACGGATCGGCGATTGACAGTATCCCACCTGTGCTCAATATACTTGTCACTACATTCGGGACAGTTATTAAGCGTGGGAAGCTTTAAACCTTCATTCCAGCAGTGTCTGAAGAAAGCACATCCCCAATGCGCACGCTCCTGTTCTCGCGCATATTCTTCTCGTTTCTTCCTGTGCATCTCTTCTTCATATCTTCATCTCTCCTCTTCATACTTGTGTTTCTGGTAGCGCTCTTTTTCTTGCTGTCGCTGCCACTTGTTGAGGAGGATTCGCGATATCACCCTGGGTTTAGAAGATTCGCCTACTTCAACTTGACTTCTCAGAAAGCGAGGTTCTCCCTTGTGGATTTGTTCAACTGTCACTTGTCGAGCAGGGTCAATTGAACCATCTTGTTTCGCCTTTGCTGAAGTCAGAACTTTCACTTTTCCTTTCTCCTCAACAGCACTCACCATGTTGACTGAGAATCCAACCATGTTTTGAGGAAAAGGATTACCATCCAATTTCATTTTATTATCAAATTTCAGATGACCTTCTTGGATGGCTTTCTGGATCCTTGCTCTAAGGACCCTGCATTCATTAATGGAGTGAGAATTCCTGTCATGAAACCCACAATATTTTTTGTCTTTCACTCCATCAGGCTGAAGCATAGAATGCCCCTTGGCAACTTGACTCAGCCTTCTTTTACCAGGAATTCAAAGAGTTTATCTGCCTTGGTCACGTCAAAGTCATAGGTGCCCTTAGCTTGTTTGACCCATCTTTGATTCACTGTCACTAGCTCCTTGCCCCACACAATTTCAGCTACAGCTATTTCCTCTTCGTCGTCATATTCATCTCCTTGATCTGCTCTTTTGAGGAACTGATTGTATATCTCAGCTATATCATTGTGTTTGACGAACCTGGAGTCTTTCTTGAAGCCATACGCCTGATTGCTCATTAACGATAACCGGTGTGACAGCTGGCCAAGGTCCTCGAACTCCATCCCGAATAACTTTTCCAGAACGACCGGCAACATCCCTGCTACAGCCATGCCGGCCAACTGATCATCCAAAATGCTCAAAGAGAAGCACATGCTCTTCGTCTCTCTGAACCTTCTGAGGAATTCCATCGGCGTTTCACTGTTCCTTTGCCTCAATGTAGCCAGATCAATCAACTTCTTCTCATTGCTGCCAGTGTAATAATGGGAATGGAATGGAACTTTTGTTCCAAATCCTTCCAAGAACTGATCGAATGAGCAGGCAGAGAAGTGAACTATGTAAACGCTGGGCCTGTCAAGGACAAAGGAAAATATCTGATTCTAAAAGCTTCATCAGCAGAAGCTTGCCCAAGCCGCATCAGATATCAGGTTATGTGCTCCACAGTGCTAGTATCATCTTGCCCTGAAAATTTGGTGAACTCCGCGGGAACTTTCACCCTGTTCGGCAATGCAACCCTGTAGTACCACTCTGGGAAAGGAGATGTGTACACATGCCCTTGATTTTTGGGTTTTAGACCGAATTGATTTTGTAACACATCGGTCATTTTCTGCACCAGAAGATCAACATTAGCGTCTTGATTCCCTGGCCTTCCAGTAGGCCCAGTAGGCATCACTGTAGCTGCACCATATCCAGGATTTGGGAAAGCATCAATAGCACTGTAATCCATGAATTCCGAATACCCAGTCCCATACATGTTCTTTTGCAGCCTATTATTTGCTGGGGCTACCCTGTAAGTAGAGCCAGGTGGAACTCCAGAAGAGCCGAATGCCACCTCTCCATAAGTGGGTCGATTAGGCACTGCCTGATAAGGGTTCTGCTACTGGATTGGCTGACTTCCCATACTTTGCTGAGGCGGCTGAGCACTTGCATCTTGAGTTGGTTGGCCATTAACAGCAGCGCTTGATTCTTCTGTCTCACAATTAGGCCCTTGAGGTGACGTTCGATTAAGCACCTTCTCCATGCCTGGGCCAAAGACACTAATCATCATCTGTCGGAATATTTTCAAGAAAGCAGTATTGTGTTTGGCCATTATGTCTTCTATGGTTTGCTGAACCATGCCCATAACTTCTTGTTTCTCTGCAGCAGCTGTGGCATCAGTTTCTCCTGGCATCAGAACTCTTGGCATTTCTGACTTGAGGAATGGGACACCACTCCTATTCTTGGAGAAAGATAGCAGACACTTGTGCTGGAATTGATCAATAGCTTCCTTCAGTCGCAGTTGCTGTTCTGTGGTCAGTTCGTTAAAGGTAACGTCCAAGGCATCTTGGATGTCAGGCATCTTGATCTAATTGAGTGTCCCACCGGGCGTGCCAAAAAGTGTGTTGACGTAAAATAAGCACCTCACGCCAAGCACACAGCAAGCCGAATCAGCTGGCTTAACACATGGCTGAATCCAGAAGCGTGCCAGTCAATTTCCCTGAAACTGACAAAGGATGAAAAAAGGTTAGATAAAATTTGGAACTTCCCGGGTGGTACCAGACAGTTCCGTATTTACGGCTATGAAGCCAATCAAAACGACATATAGCTACAACAAGCTATCTGTCAGCAAACTGAACATCATTCGGGAACTAATAAAACATGTAAACATGGTATAGCCGAATACATGACGTAAGCATGATGAAAGATTGGTCTTTGTTTAAACAACCGTTATAGCATGTGCACATGACCGATTATCAAAGATACAGCATGATTAAAATAAATAAAGCGAAGCATGATCATGAATCTTCAATAAACAAGCATGCATAGGCCAAAAGCACTAGTCTACCGCATGTCTAGGTACTTTCAAACCCGTCGAGCATGACATCAAACAAGTTAATCCACCGCATGATACAACTTACTTGAAAGCACACCACCAACCAAGAATAGATCAATCCACCGCATGATACAATCTAAACATGGAAGGCTAAAAGCATACGTTATTTAAGGCCAAACTTATGAACACGTTCACCCGTGAAGGAATTGCCAAATTCAGCTGTACAGCCGAATCGGGTTCCGTGGAGAAGGAACAAACATTGAAAAGTCAACAAGCTTAAACCCGCAACACGTAGCAATCTAGATTGATTTGAATTTGGCTATTAGAGAGCACGTGACCCATGCACCGCGTCGAGTTAAGGATTTGAGCATACAACATGTGAATCACAGACAAGATAAAGCCGAATCTAGTCAATCTAAATTGGGCAATAAGAGTGTTACATGAGTTAAATATAAGAGCAAAATTCAAAGCAACACATGATAACTTAATGAATCTATTAGATCTTGCCAAATCTAATAGAGCCGATAACTAGCCCCAAGCTAGATCTTAGCCTACCGCATGGCTCATGATCCAACAAGGAAACCTTCTTGAACCAAGCTTAAATCCACCGCATGATACTAAGCATGGTAACAAGACTACTTGCATCACAGTCTAAATCCATCGCATGATACTAGACATGATACAAGGTTGCCGGTACTTACGGAGGTCGACGGATCGATAGCTCCTCTCGAAGAACTCGACGACTCGACTAAAAGGACTCGAAAGATGGCACAAGGCCGATTTGTTGTGAAATTGTTCGATCCCTATTACAAACACTAAGGGTCCATATTTATACCCTTGTTCTAACACGACCCCTAGTTGATCACGATTACAACATTTATTGCCTAACAACATGACGTCATGTCGGTTTCGTATCCATCACCAACTCGCTTCCTTCTTTATATCCGGTCCACGTCATCACGCAATCCCGAACGTTTCCGCCTTCAGCCGTGGAAAAGCCCTTTTGCCGAATGATGATGCGCTCCCGACCGCAGACGCCTCTACCGAATGCGTTGAAGGAAATCTCCTGCCGAATGGTACTCTCTTGCCTAATACGGCCCACATGTCAGTCTCCTCCTGTACCAAATTTTGGTGTTAACAAGGAGTGCTTAGCCTTAAACATACTTAGAGGGAGGCAATCTAGTTAAAGTTAACCATGCATGCACCATTGGATGCCCTTTCATCAAATTTCATCAAGACCACATGCAAATGTCAAGTATGGGTGGGCAACAAGCATAACTTTGCAGGAAATTCATGGTGGCATGTGAAGCTAGTGGAGCAAGGGGGCATGGACATGACTCAAAGCATGAAGCATCAAGTGGAAGGACCAATAATGCAAGAAAAGGAGTGGACGAGAGCATTTGGGCGGTGCAACTCGTGGAGCACGCGGGCAAGAAAGTCAGGGAGGAGAAATGATCATGCTGGAAAAAACCGAGCCCGGGAGGGGCACGCAGCCACCCAGGCCGGTCGGCCCAGGCCGGCCGGCCTCCCCTACAAATAGAGCCCCCCGACTCACGTCTTCTGTAGGCAAGCATCCCTCTCCTTCGTCAGTTTGTGTGCTCAAGTTTTCATGCCCAGAACCACCGTAGACATAGCCAACCTTCCCAAGCTTGAAAGCTCAAACAATACACACCCTTAATCCACTCGAAGTCCACATTCTGAAATAATCTTTGAAGTGCCTAATCACCGGTTGAAACCCGGAATTTTAGTAGAGAGAAGAGTGCTGCAATCATGTGGAAGAAAACCACAAGTCTCTTCACCAAGAAGAAGGGGTCATCGTCATCCAAGCCGTCTTTGACGACATCTTCGAGGAGGCACTCGGTTTCTGAGTCTCCTCGGAGGATGGAGGAGAACACGGCACCGCCAAGGAGGAACGACACTCTCCTCCTCGGTGGCATGAGGGCAACAAGGAGCACGTCCATGAGGTTTACCAAACCTCAAGGGAGTACGGAGGAGCCGCCCGTCCCACCTCGTCGATCGACCCGTTCATCCGCGCCACCTCCATACACTCCGCGGTACTCCACATATGGCTTCATCATATTGTCGGAGGAGGAGGAGAAGAAACTCTCTCGTCTTGAGAGGAGGCTTGTGGCAAACATCGATTTCGACGATCAAGCACTCAACTACTTGGGTTTCGGCACGGATATATATTATATGTTGGGGAACCTTGGATGGGTGCAATTCTCCAACGGGATGTCGACAAACGCCCACAAGGAGTTTGCCTTGGAAATCTTGATGACTATGGCACCTATCCTTGATGAGGGGGTGCAAAGTTTATCATTCCGTTTGGAATCCAACAAGTGGTTCCCTATGAGTATATTAGGGAGCTACTTGGGTTCCAAAAGGGAGCTCCGGAGAAGGTTGACGTGCCGGATGGCATGTTAGATGGATTTTGGAATTTAATCTCCAGAGAAGCCCACCAACAACGCAATTCCATCTGCAACCCCATTATCCAAGTATCCACTCTTGGATGTGCAAGAGGATTATGGGGAGGATGAGGGAGACGAAGGTGACCGACACAGAGTTGAATTGGCTCTACTCGTCTTTAATTGCCAGGCAGTCAATAGACCCCTCATACTTTATGATCAACTGATGGTGTTGTGAGGCAACATCGGGATCGGGAGATATTGGTTCGAGGTGCTACCTCTCTATGTTGGCCATCTCCTTAAGGCCGGGGATTACAAGAAATCCCGAATATCTTCTACCCGGGACCCCTCTCGGTTTTGAATATTTAAAACAAGGAAAATATATTAGTGGAGATGAGAGAGGGGGTTTTCATGTGGCCAAGGTGAACTTACCCCTTCCGGACTCAAGGCTTAGGCTTTTCATTCAAGGGAACGAAGATTGGTTGGAGGAGGGACTCCTTGTCCCGGCAAAGAAAAATAAAAGATGAAGAATTGTAGAGGAGGGATCCTCCTCCACGCAAGCGGGTGGTGCACAACCCAACTATGTGCCACCATTCGGCGGAATCCCTACTCCGCCAAGTTATTATGGAGGGCCACAAATGCAAACATGGGGGGCGGGGGGTGGTGCACCGGTGCCCCCACAAAATTATGTGGTGCCCAACGTAGCCTTCGCGGAGCCCTACACACAACACCACCAACCACAACAAAGCATGACCATAATTGGAGGGTATGTTGCGAGAAACATGCAAAACGTCGCAGCCATCCAATCCAACGCGGCTCAACTTGATGAAGGCAATGCAAATATTGCCTATGAGCTTGGGCGTCTTCACCTAGTGCCGCCGGATCAATTCGTTGGAGAGGACGTCCAAACCTACTACGAACAAGGGTACAACTACCAAGACCATCAATACCAACCACCGGCGGAGGATTAGGAAGAAGGAGGAGCTTTAGTTTTCTTTTCTTTTCCCTTTTTTCTGTAATTTTCAGCTTGTGTCAGCTTGTGTTTGCGTAGTATTTTTAGTTCTTATTTAAATTTCAGCAAGTGTGTTAGTGTAACACCCTAATTCTACTAAAAACTTGGCTTTATTAAAATTTGATAGCAACCATTTAATTGCTTAAGGAGTATAAGGTTGTTTTATTTAATTTTAGGCATTTAACACTTTTCTAAAATAACTTTAATGAAATATAGGATTTAAGTGTTGCATACATGCTGGAGCATTATTTTGGTTGCCGAATTCAAATTCAAATTTGAATTCTAAATGTTTGAAAACCCTTTTCCAAAAATCCCAAAACCTTATCCCCTTAACCCCTCCCCCTTTTTCCCTTTCAGCCCAAGCTCCTAGCCCTTTCTAACCCAGCCCAGCTAGCTAGCAGGCCGCAGCCGCCTTAACCCCGCGCGCGCGCGCCGCCTTTCGGCCCCGGCCGGCCCGGCCCGGCCGCGCCGTCCCGCGCCCCGCCGCCGCTCGCGATCTAGGGCCGTCGGATCCGCATCCGACGCGCCCCGTCGCACCCGCCGCGCCCGCGCGCCGCTCCCCGCCTCCGCCGCCGAGGCCGACCCGTGGGCCCCGGCGGTCATCCCCTACCCCGGCTCGTCTTCCGCCGGACTCCGCGCCGCCGCCGCCCGAGTCCGGCTCGGCCACGCCTTCCCGTGCTAGGCGCGCACGCCAAGGAGGCCCCCGCCCGGACTATTTAAGGCGCCGCCGCCCCCGGACCCCAACCCGAGCCACCCTAAGCCCTCGCACGCGCCTCGCCGAACCCTAGCCCGAGCTCACCGCCGCCGCCGTCGATTCCTCGGTTCCGCCGCCGCTTCGTCGCCGTGAGGTCGCTCCGGAGCCGCGCAAAGAGGTGAGCGCGCGCCCGTGCTACCCGCCGTCGTCCCCGTGCCCCCTACCGCCCGCGCGACCTCGCCGGAGTCCGCGCCCCGCGCCGCCGCGTCGACCGCCCGCGCCGCCGCGTCTTCGCCCGAGCCGCCGCCCTAGATAGGTTCGCCGGCTCGTGCGCGTCGCGTAGATGCAATCCGAGCCTCAAACCGAGCCCCGGAGCCCTAGATCGAGTTCGCCGGGCGAGCCCCGCCGCCGCTCGCCGCCGGCCGCCGCCGTCGGCCGCCGCCCTCTTAACCCGCGCGCAACCGCAGCCGCTGGATCAAGATCCAACGGATCTAGATCAAGCCGACCCGGGTCAATACCGGTCAACCCGGCCTGTTCCCGTAATTTTGCAAGAAAACCCCTGAGATTTTTGGTATTTACAAAAATATCCTTCCACCGTATAAGATTTCTTACAGTTTAGTCCTTTTTCTTTATTTTAGCCCGAAACCTTTTTAAATCTTCACAGATTAGTCCCTATACCTTCCCGAGCCCATATCTTGGTCGTTTTAGCTCCGATTTTAGTGTTCTTTATGTCCACGCGTTCGTCTCGAAGCGTAGATTAGTTTCATGCTACTGTTTAGATCTGTTTGATCTGTTTGGTGACTGTTTCTTATTTATTTCTATTATATGCTTGTATGTGATGATTATGGATCGTAGAGAGCGATTCATTCGAGGGATTTGAAGATCCGGTCGTGCAAGAGTTTGAGCAGCAAGGCTTTGTTGAAGGCAAGTATTCCTTGATGCATGCCCGCTTGTCCTACATAACATGCATTTAAATTCACTGTTTTTACTTTTCGCTTGCATTAATTTGATGGGAACCTATTAAGGATCATGCCTAGCTTTTGACTACCTTTACCTTGATGCCGGGAATTAAATTAATCTTGTGGTAGTTATTGCTCAGCATGCTCAACTGGGTATTTGTATTAATCTACTTGGTTACCTTTTTGTTATTTCATGTTCCGTTTATAATCTTTTACTTTGTAAGACCACTTTAATTTGATAATCGGAACATGGAGAACCACCCAGGAAAACAGTACAACCACAAGAACTAATGGGCAATGGTCTTGGCTGATTAATTAGGAACTTTAGCATGGGATGGTCTTACCTGATAAGGACAAGGGATCGGCGGTACTGTGGGGTATGGACTCGCTCTAGCAGGGGGTTGGGTGAGTTATTCTTTTATGGTGGGGTATTGACCTGCTAGGGGACTTTATACCTTGCTAATCGATCCGACCTTGTGGGTCATAACTTGCTAGGGAACCTTTGTAAAGGCCATGTAGCGTCCCTATGCAATCACACCTCGGAAGTGTGATATGGTGTCTTGCAAACACCGCATGGTTGGGTCCAAAGTTCTTCGGAGCTTTTACGCTGCTTGTGGGTAAAGATGTACAACCTCTCGCAGTGTTAAACTAATCGATTAGCCGTGCTCACGGTCAAGAGCGGCCTGGACACTCACATGATTAAATTATGGAACTTTAATGCCTAAATTGTGGTTTATTCCTTTATTTATGATGCTTATATCTTATGTAAATGGGTTGGTATGAACTTACACCTTTAGTAATCAGGTTGCTAATAAAACTTGACCAACTAAAATGCTAAAGTGCTTGAACCTTAGCCATCCACCATATGGCCTTGCATGTTATGTTCTTTCCCCTTGCTGAGTACGATATGTGCTCACGCTTGTTTATTCTCTTGCATCTACAATACCGGAATTGCTTTGCTCGGACCGGGAGAACTTTGAAGATAATCCGTAAGATTTCCGGGAGTTCTAGGTGTGCGTAGTCTTCGGTCGCTCGTGGAGGCATTTTGTCCGTCGCGAGAACTCGTTTGTTTAAGTTTCGATTAAGACTATGGTTTGTAATAACTCTTTATTCGTGTGGCACCGATTTTGGTATTCATAATGTCTAAGCGTGTGTGTAACTTGATCCCGGCGCACACGTGATCAATGCATTCGGTTTTGCCTTTAAAACCGGTGTGACAGAGTGGTACCGTCTTTGTGTTGATCGTAGGAACGCTAGCCTAGATAGAAAATGGTCGAATTAAGGATTTTATACTCATAGAAGCTTTCTTACACATGCTTGCTTTATTCTTTACTAACCTTACTCTTGCCTTTTTGCTTCACTCTTGAGTCGTTCGCATACTTTATCTTGTGCTTGCCTTAGCTCTCGTCCTTTTTGCCTTACCATCTTTCTCATTCCGCACTACACTACGGATGGTTCGTAGCTTGGAGACTTCTCGGCCGGGAGCGGTCCACCGCATGCTCCACAGAACGAGTACCATGATTTGCATGATGGAGATACGGATGAGGAGATTGAGATGGAGCCCGCACCGTGGTTTTCCCCAACCTTATCATGGTGCCCGATGATGAGGAAGATCCGAGGAGGTGATCCAAGAGGAGGACGAGCTAGCCGAACAACCCAACCTAGAGGAGCAAGCGCCGGAGAAGATGAAGATTCCTCGCATCGGGAGATGGAGGAACAAGAGCAAGAGGAGGAAGAGAGGGAAGCAATCCGGGAAGTGTACCATTACGGAGTAGCCGATGGAGTAGGCATACCCATGGCGGACCACCCGAGGGCAATGGTACTTCGCCTAGGCTATGATAAGGCCCCCGTCTACCATTGTGAGCCGTGGACCCATCCGTGGTTCGAGCCCCATTGGGAGGTTGCTGCCATCTTGGAGGAGTACATTCCATGCCGTGGAGTGAAGGAGATGTCCAAGCATCATGATGTGGCTCACGGGACTACTATGGATGCCGGGATAGCGAGAGTCGGCTCGGAGGGCGCTCTATGTGCTCTCTCACAAGGAGCGTGACGGGTTGGAGGATACCCACTGCCGCTACACACCATTTAGGGCAAGTGGGGAAGCCAAGACTTACATCGCCCCAGCACCAGCCTATGAAGGGACGCTCAACAATGTCCGAGGTCTACTTGCAGCTGTGAACACCGCATTGGATGATGCCAACAACACGCTATATGCAGCACAGCAGCAAATCTTCACTCTGGAGACGCAGAGGCGTGCCTTGGAAGCTGCACTTTTGAACAGGGAGCAGCCGGAAGCCCATGAAGCCGCAGAAGGATGTACCTCCCCATCACCCAAGAGGCCACACTACGACTCCCCTGACGCTCGCACAGATGCCATGGCAGAAGATAGTCCTTAGGTTAAAGATTAAGGATAGGATTTCTTTGTAATCGCTAGTAGACGATCGGTAAAGTGTGTTTAGCTTAGAGGTGTGGTTGAATGCTTGATTTTGTGCTTGATGTATGAGTTGGATTTTTGGTTGAGTGCAATGTGTTGTGGAGTGATGACCACAACGACATTGGTTTAGTAGTAAGTTTGTGGGGTTATCTTTCAGTCTCAATCAGTTATCTATCTTAATCTTTTTGTCCTCTTAAGTTTTTCCTTAATACAAATTCGAGATCCCAAAAATCTGTTCGCACAGTTTTCTGAGTCAGCAGTACTGTTTTAGTTTTATCTTGGGCTACAGAACTCCGATTGTAGTGAAACCAATTGGAAAAGTTCAAGAATTTCATTACTGATTTTCTGTGAAAAATTCAGAATATTTGGATGGAAAACCAGAGAGATATGACTAAAACATTACAGCCCCACGAATCTGTTAAACACTGCCGACCTACCTGACTTGTTTATTTTATAACCAGAGCTACACAACTCCGATTGAGGTGATTCCAGTGGGAGTAGTTTCATAATTTCATTACCTTTTATCAGTCCAAAATCCATAATTTTTGGTTACTTATACAGAGAGCTATGCCTGATTGTTTGGAGTCAACAGAATCTGTCTTATCTGAATATCATTGCTATCTTATCTTCCTAAGTTTAAACCTTGGTGCAATCATCTAAAATAATGTTCCTAACACTCAGATGGTGAACACCAGGTCAGGATCAGGTGTTAATCAACCCGCAGGAAGAGCACCCCAGCCCGGTACAAATGGATCCCGCTATGCAGCAGTTCTTGGAGGCACGGACCCGGCTCCTCCTCCGTAACTTGACCACCACCGTGACAAACTTGCAAGCTCGGTCAACAATCCGCCGGTGCCGCCACCGCGCCTCGCAACAAGCACCGAGAGTTCATGAGTCATCACCCTCCCGTGTTTACTCACGCCGCTGATCCACCGGAAGCCGAAGATTGGCTCAAGACAATACTTAAGATGCTCACTACCCGTCGGTGTGACGACAGAGAGAAGGTCCCCGTATGCTTGCAGGACGACTTCGTGGCTCGCGGCCGCTTGGTGGGATGTGTACTCTACCGCTCATGCCGCCCCCGTACACTATCACTTGGGAGGAGTTTACCACCAACTTCGGGAGCCATCACATACCCTCTCGGAGTCATGAAGATCAAGAAGAAGGAGTTCCTTTCTCCGAAGCGAGGAGGAATGTCGGTGGCCGAGTATAGAGACAAGTTCACCGAGCTATCTCGCTATGCGCGAGGAGGTTGTCGAAGATAGGAAGAAGCAGGGAGCTGTTCTTGGATGGATTGGTTGGTTCGCTGCAGCACCGCCCGATGTCATATCCTTTTCCTAACTTTCGGCCAGCTAGTTGATGCCGCTATCCGCTTGGAGCACAAGCGCAAGGAGCTCGGAGAGCGAAGAGGAAGGCCGCCGGCTGCGGGCGCTTTGGGAGTGCGTCTCGCCCGCGCTTCAACCCACCGCCGAACACCCCGTTCCGCTTTGGGGGACCGGGTGGAAACTTTGGGCGAGCGGCAGCCCCGGCGTCCCGTTCGGCGGTTCCGGCGGCCTCGCTCGGCGGTTTCGGCGTCCCCGTTCCTCGGACTCCCCGCCCGGCCTTCCCGGCGAGTCGGCGAGAGAGCCCCGCTTGGCACACCCTGCGTAAGGACCGTGGCACCGCCCAATCCTCGCCACCACTACTTGCTTCAAGTGCGGAGAGCTTGGTCACTATGCCAATGCTTGCCCAAAGAGGAACCCTCCACACACCCCCACACGGAACCGGCCGCGGACAAGGAGCGGAAGCCAAACCCCGCAGTCTAACAAGGGACAACAGAGCTATGCACGAGGCAAGGCAATGCACGTTGATGCTGAAGTCGCCCAGGAGAACCCCGCAGTAGTGCTCGGTATGTTTCTAGTTAACTCTACTCCCGCCTCAGTTTTGTTTGATTCTGGAGCATCCCATTCTTTCATTACATCCCGCTTCGTAGCTCAACATAATCTACCTATCGGTCCCATGTCTCGCCACATGTTAGTTACCTCACCCGGGGGGGAATTGAAAGCTATCTATAAATGTGATAACGTCCATCTCAAGATTGTGGGCGAGATTTCCGTGCCAATCTTATAATCTTGGATTCAAAGGGGATCGATGTGATATTGGGAATGGGATGGTTGACCGCGTGTGATGCGGTGATTCGGTGTGCTAAGAGGTCAATCCTTCTTACAAGTCCAAACTCGGTGAAAGGTTTGAGTTTGCAGCAGATCCCGCACCATCAAATGCCAGTGCCGTGAATAAGCTTGACGGAGCAGCCTTGGAAGACATACGAGTAGTATGCGATTATCCTGATGTGTTTCCCGAGGAGTTGCCAGGTATGCCCCCTGACCGAGATGTTGAGTTCGTTATTGATCTTTTACCTGGTACTGCTCCTATCTCTAAGCGCCCATATAGAATGTCTAGCGATCAGTTACAAGAACTTAAAGCTCAGATTAAAGAATTATTGGGTAAAGGGTTCATTCGTGCTAGTTCATCACCTTGGGGAGCACCCGTTATCTTTGTTGGTAAGAAAGATGGCACACGGAGGATGTGTGTTGATTACGGGTCTCTTAATGATGTTACTATCAAGAACAAGTATCCTCTGCCACGTATTGAAGATTTGTTTGATCAGATGAGAGGAGCAACCGTGTTTTCTAAGATCGATCTGCGATCAGGTTACCATCAGTTGAAGATTAGGCCTTCAGATATTCCTAAGACAGCTTTTACTACCAGGTACGGACTTTATGAGTACACAGTTATGTCTTTTGGGTTAACCAATGCACCTGCGTACTTTATGTACTTGATGAACAAGATCTTTATGGAATATCTGGACAAGTTTGTTGTGGTATTCATTGATGACATTCTGATCTACTCCAAGAATGAGGAGGACCATGAGGAGCATTTGAGACTTGTGTTGCAGAAGCTGAGAGAGCATGAGTTATATGCGAAGTTCAGCAAGTGTGAGTTCGGCTCAAGGAAGTGTCTTTTCTAGGTCATATCATCACCAACGGAGGTATTGCGGTGGATCCTAGCAAGGTTAGTGATGTATTGAAGTGGGAAGCCCCTCGTACGGTTGTCCGAGATCCGGAGTTTCCTTGGACTTGCCGGTTACTATCGTCGGTTTATTGAAGGATTCTCTAAGATTGTGAAGCCCCTCACTACATTGCTAGAGAAGGACAGGGAATTCAAATGGACCAAGGTGCATGTCGACCCGCTTTGAAGAGTTAAAGAAGCGGTTAACCACAAGACTCGTTCTAGTAATGCCCGATCTACGAAAGAGCTTTGACATATATTGTGATGCATCTCGACAAGGACTAGGATGTGTGTTGATGCAAGAAGGTCATATTATAGCCTATGCATCTCGTCAGTTGAGGAAGCATGAGTTGAACTATCCTACGCATGATCTTGAGTTAGCGAAGGTGGTTCATGCATTGAAGATTTGGAGACACTACATTATGGGAACTAAGTGCCGGATCTATACCGATCACAAGAGTTTGAAGTACATCTTTACTCGAAGGATCTTAATCTAAGACAAGCGTCGTTGGTTAGAACCGATCAAGGACTATGATCTAGAGATTCACTACCATCCGGTAAAGCGAATCTGGTTGCTGATGCTTTAAGTCGGAAGGGCCACACTAACATGGCAATGACCATTCAGTTTCCTGACGAGTTGGTAAAAGAGTTTGAAAGGCTCAACTTGAAAGTGGTTTCACATGCGGAAGGAGTGACTTTGGAAGTACAGTCTACTCTAGAGCAAGAGATACGCAAGTGGCGCTAGAGGATGCCGGAATACAAAAGATTAAAGAGAGTATGCAACAAGGAGAAGCCCCGCATTTCACAGAAGAAGAGCAAGGAACCGTGTGGTTTAAGAACCGGTTGTGTGTACCGGAGACGGGAGATCTCGGAGAGAAGATCTTGAGAGAAGCTCACGACTCGGCTTACTCTATCCATCCGAGCAGCGGTACTAAGATGTACCGGGATCTTAAACGAGAGATATTGGTGGTACGGTATGAAGAGAGATGTGGCCGCACATGTGGCTTTGTGTGACACTTGCCACCGGGTTAAGGCTGAACATCAGAGACCCGCTGGTTTGCTTCAACCTTTGAAGGTGCCTGAGTGGAAGTGGGAAGAGATCGGAATGGATTTCATAGTGGGTTTACCCCGGACCCGAGATGGTTATGATTCGATTTGGGTTATCGTGGATCGTTTGACTAAGGTAGCTCACTTTATTCCGGTAAAGACTACCTATACAGGAGCTAAGTTGGCAGAGCTATACATGTCCAGGATCGTGTGTTTGCATGGTGTACCAAAGAAGATCGTGTCGACAGAGGTACTCGGTTACTTCTCGTTTCGGGGAAGTTGCATGAATCTCTCGGATACTAAGCTAAATTTCAGCTCGGCTTATCATCCACGGACGGATGGACGGACGACAGAGAGAACCAATGAGATCCTAGAGGACATGCCGAGAGCATGTGCGCTTAAGCATGGTTGTAGTTGGGATAAGAGCTTGCCGTATGCCGAGTTCTCTTATAACAACGGCTACCGTGCTAGTCTCAAAATGTCACCCTTTGAGGCTCTATATGGAAGGAAGTGTAGGACTCCGTTATTTTGGAGTGAGACAGGCGAAAGGCGTTATTTGGGGCGGATATCATCGAGAAGCGGAGAAACAAGTTCGGATTATCGAGAAAATTTGAGGATTGCTCGGTCTAGACGGAAAAGCTATGCGGATGGTAAACGAAGAGATGTGGTCTTTCGGAAGGCGATTACGTGTATCTAAAGGTATCACCTATCGCAGGTTTGCGTCGATTCGCAGTTAAAGGAAAGTTGTCACCTCGCTTTATTGGACCTTTCAAGATCATTGAGAGAGTGGGAGAAGTGGCTTACAGGTTAGAGTTGCCAGTCCAGCTAGCTGATGTGCATGATGTGTTCCATATCTCTCAGTTGAAGAAGGGTTTTGGCCCTCATGACAAAGAGCCGTTACCCTTGGATGATCTAAACGTTGAAGAGGATCTCACTATTGTTGAACACCCCGTTCGAATATTGGAAACCATGACAAGGGTCACCAGGAATAGTGTGATTAAGATGTGTAAGGTACAATGGAGTAATCATGCGAGAGGATGAGGCAACATGGGAAAGAGAGGATGAGCCGAAAGCGAGTTTCCGCATCTTTTTCCCAATCGTCCGAATCTCGAGGACGAGATTCTTCTTAAGGGGGGTAGGATTTGTAACACCCTAATTCTACTAAAAACTTGGCTTTATTAAAATTTGATAGCAACCATTTAATTGCTTAAGGAGTATAAGGTTGTTTTATTTAATTTTAGGCATTTATCACTTTTCTAAAATAACTTTAATGAAATATAGGATTTAAGTGTTGCATACATGCCGGAGCATTATTTTGGTTGCCGAATTCAAATTCAAATTTGAATTCTAAATGTTTGAAAACCCTTTTCCAAAAATCCCAAAACCTTATCCCCTTAACCCCTCCCCCTTTTTCCCCTTTCGACCCAAGCTCCTAGCCCTTTCTAACCCGGCCCCCTAGCCTAGCTAGCAGGCGCAGCCGCCTTAACCCCGCGCGCACGCCGGCCTTTCGGCCCACCGGCCCCGGCCCCGCGCGCCGTCCCGCGCCCCGCCGCCGCTCGCGATCCGTGCCGTCGGATCCGGATCCGACGCGCCCCGTCGCACCCGCCGCAGCCCGCGGCCGCTCCCCGCCTCCGCCGCCGAGGCCGACCCGTGGGCCCCGGCGGTCATCCCCTACCCCGGCTCGTCTTCCGCCGGACTCCGCGCCGCCGCCGCCCGAGTCCGGCTCGGCCACGCCTTCCCGTGCTAGGCGCGCACGCCAAGGAGGCCCCCGCCCGGACTATTTAAGGCGCCGCCGCCCCCGGACCCCAACCCGAGCCACCCTAAGCCCTCGCACGCGCCTCGCCGAACCCTAGCCCGAGCTCACCGCCGCCGCCGTCGATTCCTCGGTTCCGCCGCCGCTTCGTCGCCGTGAGGTCGCTCCGGAGCCGCGCAAAGAGGTGAGCGCGCGCGCCCGTGCTACCCGCCGTCGTCCCCGTGCCCCCTACCGCCCGCGCGACCTCGCCGGAGTCCGCGCCCCGCGCCGCCGCGTCGACCGCCCGCCGCCGCCGCGTCTTCGCCCGAGCCGCCGCCCTAGATAGGTTCGCCGGCTCGTGCGCGTCGCGTAGATGCAATCCGAGCCTCAAACCGAGCCCCGGAGCCCTAGATCGAGTTCGCCGGCGAGCCCCGCCGCCGCCGCCGCCGCGGCCGCCGCCGTCGGCCGCCGTCCTCTTAACCCGCGCGCAACCGCAGCCGCTGGATCAAGATCCGACGGATCTAGATCAAGCCGACCCGGGTCAATACCGGTCAACCCGGCCTGTTCCCGTAATTTTGCAAGAAAACCCCTGAGCTTTTTGGTATTTACAAAAATATCCTTCCACCGTATAAGATTCCTTACAGATTAGTCCTTTTTCTTTATTTTAGCCCGAAACCTTTTTAAATCTTCACGATTAGTCCCTATACCTTCCCGAGCCCATATCTTGGTCGTTTTAGCTCCGATTTTAGTGTTCTTTATGTCCACGCGTTCGTCTCGAAGCGTAGATTAGTTTCATGCTACTGTTTAGATCTGTTTGATCTGTTTGGTGACTGTTTCTTATTTATTTCTATTGTATGCTTGTATGTGATGATTATGGATCGTAGAGAGCGATTCGTTCGAGGGATTTGAAGATCCGGTCGTGCAAGAGTTTGAGCAGCAAGGCTTTGTTGAAGGCAAGTATTCCTTGATGCATGCCCGCTTGTCCTACATAACATGCATTTAAATTCACTGTTTTTACTTTTCGCTTGCATTAATTTGATGGGAACCTATTAAGGATCATGCCTAGCTTTTGACTACCTTTACCTTGATGCCGGGAATTAAATTAATCTTGTGGTAGTTATTGCTCAGCATGCTCAACTGGGTATTGGTATTAATCTACTTGGTTACCTTTTTGTTATTTCATGTTCCGTTTATGATCTTTTACTTTGTAAGACCACTTTAATTTGATAATCGGAACATGGAGAACCACCCAGAAAACAAGACAACCACAAGAACTAATGGGCAATGGTCTTGGCGATTAATTAGGAACTTTAGCATGGGATGGTCTTACCCGATAAGGACAAGGGATCGGCGGTACCGTGGGGTATGGACTCGCTCTAGCAGGGGGTTGGGTGAGTTATTCTTTTATGGTGGGGTATTGACCCGCTAGGGGACTTTATACCTTGCTAACCGATCCGACCTTGTGGGTCATAACTTGCTAGGGAACCTTTGTAAAGGCCATGTAGCGTCCCTATGCAATCACACCTCTGAAGTGTGGTATGGTGTCTTGCAAACACCGCATGGTTGGGTCCAAAGTTCATCGGAGCTTTTACGCCGCTTGTGGGTAAAGATGTACAACCTCTCGCAGTGTTAAAATAATCGATTAGCCGTGCTCACGGTCAAGAGCGGCCTGGACACTCACATGATTAAATTATGGAACTTTAATGCCTAAATTGTGGTTTATTCCTTTATTTATGATGCTTATATCTTATGTAAATGGGTTGGTATGAACTTACACCTTTAGTAATCAAGTTGCTAATAAAACTTGACCAACTAAAATGCTAAAGTGCTTGAACCTTAGCCATCCACCATATGGCCTTGCATGTTATGTTGTTTTCCCCTTGCTGAGTACGATATGTGCTCACGCTTGTTTATTCTCTTGCATATACAATACCCGGAATTGCTTGCTCGGACCGGGAGAACTTTGAAGATAATCCAAAAGATTTCCGGGAGTTCTAGGTGTGCGTAGTCTTCGATCGGTACTCGCCCGTGGAGGCATTTTGTCCGCCGCGAGAACTCGTTTGTTTAAGTTTCGATTAAGACTATGGTTTGTAATAACTCTTTATTCGTGTGGCACTGATTTTGGTATTCATAATGTCTAAGCGTGTGTGTAACTTGATCCTGGCGCACACGTGATCAATGCATTCGGTTTTGCCTTTAAAACCGGGTGTGACAGTTAGTTTATTTTCAGCATGTATTTCAGTTTGTTTCCTTCATGAATAAAGGCACCACCTTGTTTATACCATTGGAAAAGTTACAAAATTTGTGCCATGATGATATATGATTATAATTGCCGCTTTGTTAATCTTTGTAATTGATTTATGCATGTTAAAGCTAGTGCTCTCTTAAAATATGAATCTGAATCTATCTAAATGCTATCTTAATCTTTAGCGGAGGTTATGATTATAATAAAGACCCATAGTGTTTTATGTGCTCTCAAGTTGTAGATAGATTAAAGATGGTTTTTATGCCCAAAAATAATGCTAACCTTGTCATGGATATCACTTGTGTGTTGCTCTACCTATCCAGAGCCTTATATATATGAGTGCATAAACCTTAGTGTACAAGAATTATTTTTGTGTGAGTTATTACAGGCTATGATTTCTCTGGCCCGAGACTAAGAAGCTGGTCATTCCGTTTTTGCGTATCTATCTTTTTGCTAGCATTTTATCCGTGCATTGTGTATCCCCGCATCGGAGATCTCACAAACCTCGCCGGATATCCACCCTTAAAACCAAAAATCATCTTTTGTGATTACTTCCTTGACCACAACCTATCGTTGAGGATGGATCATCAATTCGAGGAAGATTGCAAGACGGTGCCACAATCAAAGATTTCAAGTATCTCTCCAAAGGAAAAATATTCCCGGTACCTACCTTATTTATCACCTCTTTGCCCGAGGACGAGCAAACGTCTAAGCAAGGGGGATGAGGTAGGTATGATGCAATTTAGAGTTCAAAGGGGAGCAAATAAAAAAATTTGATGAGAAAGAAAAAAGAAAAAAATGAGAAAAAGAAAGAAAGAAAAAGAAAGAAAGAAAGAAAAATATGAGAAAAAGAAAAAAAATGAGTATGCGTAAAAATAAAATAAAGTGAACTCCCTGGTTGTCTAAAGTGCATTAGGAATTTTAGGGCTTCAAGAGTAAAAGATCCATACTCATTTTCCAACCATGTGCAATCTGATAACAAGGACTTCCTATGTGCCTCGGGACCACTCTTTGCCATTTGCACATGTCCACCTATCTCAAGTGTGTGTATTTTTCTCTTTCCCCTCCTTGATATAACATTATTTGCCAATGACCTTTTTGACGAGTCTCGGTAAGACCATGAGAAGCTTGTCTTGTTTTGACAAGATCTCATTTATAATATCTTGGTAGGACTAAACTTTCCCAACAAGCTCCATATAAAGCCTACCACATATATATGTTATGAGAGGGAAAGGAGTAGAATATATAGGCTTGAGAGACAAGATGAGATGAGAGTTCATGAGCAATATGCAAGATGATTTAAATTTGTGAACTTGGTTTAGATCTTTTTCATCTTGCTCTTTATTTCAAAATTTCTGAGATCTATTTAAATTTTGGGAGCATGTTAATACTTGTGGGATAAGCTTAATTAAGGATCTACCCTCAGTAGGGATAAAGGCTAGTACATTATGAAACCTTAATGAATTAAATTTTTGAGAGCATTATGTTTTATCATGTATGATCAAGTGCAAGGTTTAAACAATGATGGGCGACGATGATATCCATCGAAGGATTACTAGAGGACGAGCAAGGATTAAGCAAGGGGGAGATGTTGACGATGAAATTCCGTCAACCTAGCCATGAGTTTACCTTCGGTGTTGGCATAAGTTTTATACTTTATCCATTGGTACTAACCCCCTTGGTATAACAAGTTCATTCGTGCATGTCAGTTTTGGAGTTTAGTGTTTATGCAGGGTTTTAGCATTGAAAGCAAGACTTCTGGGATAAGTTCATCAAGCACCTTGTGACAAGACCTTGAAGCCCGGTACAAGTCATGCAATGAAGCAAACTCGACTCTAAGAAGCACAGGGACCAAACCCGAGAAGATGATAAACTCCAAGGACCTACCCAGAAAAGTGCTGAATCTTGCGGGACAAGGAGCTACATCCAACTCGGAGAGAAGCTGACGACAAGGGCCCACATGCAGAAGGGGGAAGGATCTAGAAGACTCGGGAACCGACGTAGGGCGAAGGAGGCAGGCAATTGGGCCTGGATGGGCCCAGGCCGGCCGGCCCAGCTCAGTCCAGGGCCCGGTCGCCTCCCCCTTTGACCTAGCCGCCATTCGGGCTATTTATAGCCCCGAGGTCAAGAGCCACACATCAGTCAATTTGTCATCGGCCGCCGAGGAGCAGAGAAGAGATGGACACCATCTCAGAGAGGAGAGGGTCGAGCTAGTTGACTAGGGTCTCCCTAGCCGACGTGGGAACCTTGCAAGGAAGACGACGTCAGAGTTCCCGGAGCTAGAAGCAAGATCAAGGTAGGATCCCGGTGGTGATCTTGTTCATGTATCATTGTACTAGTTGAATTATCAAGTTGAATCTGATTTCTAGCGATCAAGTGTTTCTCCGAAGTCTTCGTTTTTCAATCGGCTTTGCTTATTCTAGATCTATTCTCGAGATAGATCACATAGGGTGTTCTTGTAGCCGCGGTGGCTAGAGGTGCACGCCTGATCTTCCGAAAGAACTCGACTTGTCCTTGGACTCGCCCTAGACTACCCGCATGAATAGGAGTACGTTGTGACAGAACGGGGGCTCTGAAAGGTGGGCGTTTTCGGAGTCGGACGGGAAACCACGATTTAAAGAGGCTTCTAATGAGATTCGATTTGCTACTTCTTCTTTTGCTTGGAACTTCAACAAAAGGCTTGACCCAACCTCTCTAGATCGGTTTATCTACCCCATCTATCTTTGTGACCTCCGGTCTTTAGTAGATTAGATTCATTTTTGTGTTCTTTAACTAGATGGATTAGGGTTTCACCTTTCGAAGATTGAAGTTACTTGGCTTTACTAGAACATCTCTTGCGTCACACATTTGTTCCACGAATTCGATACCTTGGGTTCACCACTCGAGGGAAGAAGGGTCCCTTGACTACGACGGGAGACTTGTCCGCTTGCAAGTCTAAACGAACTTTGATACAACTATTAACCGTCAACAAGCGGCGGACCCACTGCTGGCGATCTCCACTGCCCATGCAGACGGCCTGGGATGCGCCCTCCGGGGGAGGTCCCCCCTGTCAGCCTAGGGTGCGGCCCCTCGTCGGGGAGCTCCACCCCGCCGGCCTCGGCGCACAGCTCGCCCACCCGCACAGGATCACCTCCCTCCTCCCGCATGGGGCCGCTGCACGTGCGGGGT
Source organism: Cenchrus americanus (assembly GCA_947561735.1). NCBI lineage: Eukaryota > Viridiplantae > Streptophyta > Magnoliopsida > Poales > Poaceae > Cenchrus > Cenchrus americanus. The sequence goes on along the minus strand of OX387245.1, from coordinate 61,674,340 downwards.
GCGCGGCTACGTGTCGGCCGACCGACCTCGGAGGCTCGCGTGGTGATGGTGAACAGGGGTACGCAGGGAGGAAAAAGGAAGGGAGGCGTGTGGGAAAGCATCTCGCGCGCGGAGCTCGCGGCGGAGCTCCCTGCGACCGTCGGCAAGCCCCTCGCCCGGTCGCACCCCTAGCTGACCGCGAGGGAGCAGCAGGTCGGCGCCTGGCGCTCTGACACCCATCCATAGTGCGCGGATGAAAAAATGCAGGGGGAGTGAATAGGGGTGGATGAGTGGTTGTGAAGGACAGAAGAGATAAGTTGGCGGGACCCACGTCCCAAGGAGCTTGTGCGGCGCCCAATTTTCTCCCTCCCTCCAGATGTCCTGCTGGTCGCATTACTGTTTTCCTATACACTAATGTTAGGAGCCTCACGTCCGATGTGTCGGACGACTCCCACTGAGCGAGGCTGATGACGTGGCCAATTCTCGTCCACATATCTTTTCCAACTACCCACTCCCGTGACTCCCACCCCATCTCCCCCTCACCCTCTTTCTCTCTCTCTCCTCTGCGATCTCCATGGTGACGCTTTGGGGGTGGCGGTGCACGACGCCGCGCTGCCACGAGGGGAGCGGCTCTGCAAGCAGATCCGGCAGTGGGGCGCACGAGCGGGGCGTGGCAGGAGCTGTCGAGCTAGAGCAAGGCCCACCGTCGAGGGTCCGTCGCGGGGAAGAGGCCCACTGTTGTATGGACCTCCCTGGGCCCACTACCTCGGTGGGTACCAGGACCGACTATTCGGTGGGTCCCTGGGACTACCCGACTTGCGCTGCACGGCACCTGATGGTGTGAAGCACAAGGACTACAGAGGAGAAGTACTCGGTTAGGAAGTTGTACATGTCCCGCACTGTATGGAGGACTCCTAGACGTACCCGACTAGTACTCTCTCCCTGAACCGACTTGTAACCCTGCCTCCCGGACTATATAAGGCGAGGCAGGGACCCCTCTCTCCCTCATCTCATCTCACAGCGTAAGATTGCATCATCTTGTAATTGTACCCAATCAATCTAGAGCTACGCAGCATACAGGACGTAGGGTATTACGCACCTCGCGGCCCGAACCTGTTTAAATTGTGTGCCACGTGTCTCTTCCTTCGAGTTACCGATCTCGGCGAGGCCACATTCATCTACTTTGGGTACTCCCCTTAGTAGGTTGCCGGTCTAAAACACCGACAGCTGGCGCGCCAGGTAGGGGCTCTCGCCTGAGATCACATGGCGGACTCGACGGCTCCTGTCTACATCAAGCCAACGGTCGCCTTCAACCGCGGCGACACCTTCGTCTTCAGCGCCTGGGTCTGCACTGCTGACGGCACTGGGTCTTTCCAATGCCGCCTCACCATGCCGCCCAACCCGGAGACCGGCTTCGTGAGCTTCCCGAAGTAGTCACGGGCGAACTCGCCGGCAAGTTCGGCGAAATTTTGCTTTTCGACCAACACGCCGACTTCGAGCTCGGATCCGCTTCCAACTCGAACTCGACGTCCCCGTGGGCTATCGCATGCGAGCCAGCTACTCAGCCATCGCATGTGGTTTCACCACCCCGCGAGCGCTCCACGCGTGGCCCCCGAAACCTCAGCAGGGCCCGCACGGAGGCTCCCTCTACACGCCGGGCCGGCAAGGAGCCCGTACCCGAGTACAACTCAGACTCCGACACCACCCCCGGCCACGCCTCGGACTCCAACCCCCTCTCCGGCTTCTACTCGGACTCCGCGTACGAGTTCGACTTCAGGTCGAACCCTGAGGATCCCGAGTCCGAGGACAACTTTACTGAGCAACCCTTATCAGGGATGGCTTCCGGGCTAGTTATAACATCCACACCCGCCGGGAGATTCGTCTACTGGCTAGATCGCAAGCCTGCTGACCTGATCAGCGGGGACTCACACTACGTCGCCTACCTCGACTCGCTTCCCTTCTAGGAGGGAACACCACTCGCTCGAGCTGAGGAGTATACTCCAACCGAGGTGACGAGCTCTGACTCCAGTCTTGGCAACCCCGATCGCTAAGTCTTCATGGCTGCCGGCGACACGCCAGGACCTTCGGAGACGGCAGAGGACCGGTATCTTGAAGACATCTCCGCAGACGAGCTGTCTGCTGAAGCACCCGCGGATGAGACCGACGCCAATAGGGACGCTCGACATGAGCGAAACAGAAAGCGGAACGAACGGCGCCGACGTCTCCGAGACAACCTCCCCATCCGCAACCTCGCAGAAGCCCTCGAAGCCGTCGAGAGCAGGGTACACACCACCCCGGAGCAATGCCTCATGTCGATCACAGCGATCACACGCCAAGCTCAGGGGATACGTGCTAGAGAAGTCATCGCCAACCTCGCAGAAGACGCTTACTTCATGCGAGTCGACAACAGGGTCACCCAGCCGCCCCCGCCAGGAACCGCGACAACGAAGCTACAAGTCGCAGCGCGGACCTCGGCCGTAACTGTACTCGAGCCGAGCTGCCGGCTCAGCCCAACCATACTCGTGCCAACGCCGGCGGACCCTCTCAGGCTGGCGACAGCGCCGCAGCTGCTGGCGGCGATAGTGAGATCATTCCTCACCGCGAAAGATTGAGGAACTACGGCGCAAGAAAGCTTCTACGTCAAGCGACAATGACGGCTTCCCCGCCTTCTCCGCGCGACTTCGTAACCTCCTCCTCCCGGAGAAATTCAAGCCTCTAGGAATCACCAAGTACGACGCGAAGCAGGATCCCATCCAGTGGCTCAGGTGCTACGCCCTCTCCATCGAGAATGCTGACGGCAACAATGACACCAAGTGCCTCTACTTCCCCTTCTACCTGGACCAAGCTCCGCTCACATGGCTCGAGTCGCTGGACAAGCACTCGATAGACAAGTGGGACCAGCTGAAGGAGCAGTTCACCAGCAACTTCGCGGGCGCTATGGGCCGATCGGGTACTCGCATGGACCTGGCTATGGTGAAGCAGGAACAGGGCGAGACCCTTCATGAGTACATGCGACGCTTCTTCGACAAGCGCACCACCGTAGTCGACGTCACCGACAAGGAGGTCATCGACCTCTTCCAAGACGGTCTCTACCACCGTCGCACCTTAGAAGACTTCGGTCGACGCCGCCACAGGTCCATCACTCATCTCAAGGATATGATCACCTCCTAGGCGGACGAAGAAGACAAAGCCAATGCCAAGTACGATGCCATCCGTGGCAAGAGCAAACAGAACACGGGCGGTGGCAGCAGCAACAACGGGAACCAAGGCGGTCGCAACAACAACTACTCGGGTCCCAACCGCAAGCGCAAGCCAGACAACACTGTCGCGGCTATCCAGTGCCCTGCGAAGGAGAACTCGAAGAAGACCTCTGGCGGCTTCAAAGACTTACTGAAAGAGAAGTGCCCGTGGCATCTGGACGACAACCACACCACCGAGCAGTGCTACCAACTCAGGCGAGCACTCAAGAGTACTCCAGAGCCACCGCACCCTCATGACAAGAAAGGCAAGAAGAAGCACGATGACGACAATGGCAACTTCCGGGAACCCGACAAGACGGTCAATGTCCTCTTCGGTGGACTACCCAGCAGACAAGAACAAAAGGCTACCGTCGAGAAGTCATGAGCATTGAACCAGCGGTTCCGACCCCTCTCAGATGGTCGGAGGTACCCATTACCTTCTCTCGCGCGGATCAGTGGACTAGCTTCTCCGAACCAGGGTGGTTCCCTCTCGTCCTGAAGCCGGTGGTCGCGGGCTCCAGGCTCAACAAGGACCTCATCGATGGTGGAAGCGGGCTCAACGTCCTTTTCACCAAGACCTTGAAGAAGATGAAGCTCGACATCACCCACATGCTCACCAAGAGCACCTCGCCCTTCTACGGCATCGTCCCCGGGAACGCGGCTATTCCACTGGGCTCAATGGTCCTGCCAGTTACCTTTGGGGAATCTCGGGACAACTATCGTACCGAGTACGTCAAGTTCGAGGTCGTGGACTTCGAGGCGTCCTACCATGCCATCCTCGGCAGACCGGCTATCGCCAAGTTCATGGCGGTACCCCACTACACCTACTTGGTACTCAAGATGCCAAGTCCAGCAGGTGTACTCTCACTGCAAGGGGACTTGAAGATCTCGCACGACTGCGACACGGAAGCTGTGGAGATTGCCTCCACAAATCAAGTACCCAACGCAATGATGGAGATCTACGCTGCGTCGAAGAAGCTTGCCCCAAGTAAACTCGACATCCCAGAGAAGTCGGACAAAGCTAACAAGCCTCAGCCAACTGAGAAGGTTCTGGTCAAGACAATCGACCTCGGGACAGGTGACAGTAGCAAGACCACCACCATCGAGGCGGGCCTCGACCCCAAATAGGAAGGCATGCTCATCAACTTTCTCCGGGCTAACCATGACATCTTCGCGTGGAAGCCAGCGGACATGCCAGGGGTGCCCAGGGAGTTGATCGAGCATTCCCTCAACGTCGATCCTAAAGCTACCCCGAAGTGACAACACCTCCGCCGCTTCGCCGACGACAGACGCGACGCCATCAAGAAGGAACTCGCCAAACTACTCGCGGCCGGCTTCATCAAAGAAGTCTTCCATCCTGAGTGGCTCGCCAACCCCGTCCTCGTCCGCAAGAAGAACTCGAACGAGTGGAGGATGTGCGTCAACTACACCGACCTCAACAAGCACTGCCCCAAGGACCCCTTCGGGTTGCCGCGGATTGACCAAGTCATCGACTCCACGGCGGGCTGCGACCTGCTCTGCTTCCTCGACTGCTACTCTGGGTACCACCAGATTGCGATCAAGGAAGAAGACCAGGAGAAGACCGTGTTCATCACCCCGTTTGGCGTGTACTGCTACACGACCATGTCCTTCAGGTTGAAGAACGCCGGCGCCACATATCAACGAGCTATCCAGGCCTGCTTCAAGAGGCAACTCAACAAGAACGTCGAAGCCTACGTGGATGACGTGGTCATCAAGACCAGAAACTCCGGTACCCTCATTGACGATCTTGAAGAGACTTTCGCATCCCTACGCGAGTACCGCTGGAAGCTCAACCCGAACAAGTGCGTCTTCGGCGTACCTTCGGGCAAACTACTCGGCTTCATCATCAGCCACCGTGGCATCGAAGCCAATCCCGAGAAGATCTCCGCGATCACCAGCATGAAAGCTCCCACGTGTATCAAAGACGTCCAGAAGCTGACCGGGTGCATGGCGGCCTTGAACAGATTTATCTCGAAGCTTGGAGAACGGGGGCCCCCTTCTTCAAACTACTCAAGCACCAAGAGAAGTTCGTGTGGACTCCAGAGGCGGACCAAGCCCTTGCTCAGCTTAAGGACTTCCTATCAAAGCCACCAGTCCTCACGGCTCCTCGCAAAGGCGAGCGGCCTCTTGCTCTACCTCGCCGCGACTACTCACGTGGTCGATCATCGCCATCATCGTCGAGCGGCAGGAAGACGGCCACGCCTACCCAGTCCAGCGACCAGTCTACTTCGTCAGCGAGGTCTTGTCAGAATCCAAGGCACGCTACCAACCTGTACAGAAGCTTCTGTACGCAGTGCTCATCACCTCGCGGAAGCTACGACACTACTTCCAGGGGTACTCGATCTCCGTCGTCACCGACTACCCGCTCGGTGACATCCTGCGGATCCAAGGCTACTGGAAAAATATCCAAGTGGGCAGTCGAACTCGGCGCCGTCAACATCGACTTCAACACACGCACAGCCATCAAGTCGCAGGCACTAGTCGACTTCTTGGCGGAGTGGTGGGAGAATCAGCTACCTACTCCAACCGAGCACCCAGAGCACTGGGTGATGTACTTCGACGGCTCACTCAACCTCGAGGGCGCAGGTGCGGGAGTACTCTTGATCTCCCCAACGGGCGAACAACTCAAGTACGTCCTGCAGATCTTCTGGAAGGCCTCAAACAATGAAGCTGAGTACGAAGCTCTGCTACACGGGCTCCGCCTCGCGGCTTCACTGGGCATCAAGCGGCTACTAGTCTACGACGACTCCGCAGTGGTCATCAACCAAGTCAACAAGTCCTGGGACCGCAACAAGGAGAACATGGACGCCTACTGCCTAGAAGTTCGCAAGCTCGAGAACAAGTTCTACGGTCTCGAGTTCCACCACGTTGTCCGCGACAACAACGTTGCAGCGGACGTCCTGTCAAAGCTTGGCTCCACTCGCGCTCAAGTACCAGCGGGTGTCTTCGTCCACGAGCTTCACGCGCCATCCATCCTGGAGCCGGCGCCACCGACCAGTGTCCCAGCACATCCCCCGGCTAGCCAGGAGGTCATTATGATCGACACGGACTGGAGGCAGCCCTTCATCGACTACCTCAGTGAGCAGAAGGTTCCCTCGGACAAGAACTTGGCAGAGCAACTCATCCGCCACGCCAAGTCCTACGTCCTCGTCGGAGACAATCTCTACAGGCGGGGTGCATCTTCCGGAGTACTAATGAAGTGCGTCCCCAGACAAGAAGGCAAGGACATCTTGGAGGAGATCCACAAAGGCATCTGCGGCAACCACGCGTCCTCTCGCACGCTGGTCAGCAAGGCCTTCCTGAGGACCAGGAGCGTCCCAGTGGTCGATGGATGACCGCTCCTCAGTGATGAGTGATTGACAAGGGGTGTTGGACTGACTCTTGGCTTAGTGCGCAGGTGTAGGCTGCGGCCTAGTTCGTGTTGTTGCAGGTGAAGAACGGGCGCGAAAGGTCTTCAGCCTTGAGGGGCCTCCGGGAGATGGAGAGACAAGTAGGCTCGGTTCGAGGGACCGGTGGACGGCGGGGCGCGGTGCGGGCCACATGGTGGCGACACAAGCAAGACGAAGTCATGAACAAACGAGCTGGTGCACGGTGGCGGTCAAGTCAAGTGGTTTGGCGGGAGGCCGGACCGAACACGCAGGGTTTGGTGGTTTGCCCACAAAACCATCGGCGGACGGTTTCTTGGTTTGGGCCTCAAAACCAAGTCCGAGGGCCCAACACGACGGAGACGAGATCCGGGCGTGTCGGGAAGCTTCGAGGCGGAGGACACGAGGCGGGATCGCATGGCTTGCGTTGGGAGGACGCGGGGTGCGGCAAAGGCGTGGCCGTCCGATGGCAAGACCCACAAACGTTACCTAAATGCCCCTACGTGGGTTGTATCGCCAGTAGTTATGTTAGGGGTAGTCGAGTCATTTACCACTCCGGCGGGACCCGATATATAAGCCATAAGGGTGTGTGAGTGGCTCCCGCTCTCCGCGACTTAGGGTTTCATTTCCTCCCTCCCATTTCTCATTTTCGTAGCTATTTTTCTTCCATTTTTCTCTAGGCTAGCATGAGAGCTTCATGAGAGATTTGTTGAGAGGGATGGATGCTAGGGCGGCATGCTAGACCTTGTGAATCTTTCCTGGTTTGTATAGAAGATTCGGAGTTGTGTTTCTCGTGGTCTTTTGTGCTTGTTTTCGTGCCTTTGTTCCCGGTGTGATTCCGCGGATTTGAGTGGGTTTCTCCCCGGATTTCTTTGAGGGAAACATGGATAGATGTCTCGTGCATCTTTGTGATTGATCTTGTGCCCTCAAACGCCGGGAAACCACTTGGATTCGAAGTTTTTCGTTCGGTGCTCTAGTTTTTGGTGGTGCTCAAAGGATTCGCGATTCCCGGTGATTTAGGGAGTTAGGAGGCAAGATTTTTGGGCTATAGCATCCTTGTGGGACGCTTTTCAAGTCCCCAAACCCTTGTCTCCATAGCTTCAAACGTTTGGGAAATCCGATGATGATTTGGGGGAGTTGACCTTCGAGGTCGAGCTTTTTCTGCTCTATCCGCACCTGGCGGACAGTCCGCGAGGTGCTGGCGGACAGTCCGCGCGGCTAGGGTTCGTCCCGTGTTCTTCGTGTTCTTGCTCGTCTTTCGTTTCGATCCGTCGCGATTTTGTTTTTCGGTTGGACGGAGTTTCGGACGGTCCGCAGCAGAGGGCGGACGGTCCGCGGTGCCCGGCGGACAGTCCGCGTGCTCCCCGCGGACGATCCGTGGTTCGTGGGTCGCTGCGGTTGGTTCTGTGTGATTTAACGGACGGTCCGCGGCTCGGGCCGGACGGTCCGCGGCAAGGGGGCGGACGGTCCGCGGTCCCCTCGTCGGACGGTCCGCGCGGCTCATCACGGACGGTCCGCCCTGTCTGGCCGGACGGTCCGCCTGAGGCTGCGCGCTTTGCTTCTTGGTTCGATTCCTCTCCTTCTTTCATGCTTCCGCGTGTGCATCAAGGAATCGGTTCCTAAGGCTAGAGGTTGATCCATAACCTTGTTGTCTTGGCGATTGGTGTGTGATTCGATCCATCGCTTGTGGGTGACCGGGGTTTGACTAGGGCATAGGCCGGGTTCTTTGGGAAGAATTTTTACCGGCTCCTATTCACTCCCCCCCTCTCTAGTCGCCATCTGATCCTTCACTTCCGACGAGCTTTCTATTGGCCCACAGCTCTGGGCGACGCCGAAGAACTCGTCAGAAGGTGCCAAGGGTGCCAATACTTCGCCAAGCAGCAACACGTCCCAGCCTACAAGCTAATCACCATACCGCCAACCTGGCCTTTCGCCTGCTGGGGGCTCGGCATGATTGGGCCACTACCAAGCTCGCGCCGGGTGGATTCAACGGAGTACATCGGTGGCCATCGACAAGTTCACCAAGTGGATCGAGGTCAAGCCGGTCACATGCCCCAAGGCTGACAGAGTACTCGACTTCCTGGATGAACTGGTACATTGCTACGAACTACCCCATTGCATCATCACAGACCTGGGCTCCAACTTCAACAACCACCAGTTCTGGGAGTACTGCGAGAACAGCGGGATCGACGTCCGATATGTCTCAGTTGCCCATCCTCGGGCCAACGGACAAGTCGAGCGCGCCAACGGGATGGTGCTCGCACTACTAGGAATCAACCCTTTGCCAACACCTATATATGGTTGCAATATGGCTGTTTTGGTTGCATCTAGAATCAGTTGCATCGAAGTGAGGTGGTCGACAGATGGTTGCAATTGGAACGGTGCAATAGCCTGAGGCAACCGTAAGATGATGCGTTGCAATAGAGTTTGTTAATGCAATGACCAAAAAATCATATTGCAACCAAAATTTGGTTGCTAGAATAAATATTGCAACGCAAAAGAAGCCTAATGCAACCTATACTAGGTTGTAATAACAAATATGGCAACGAACAAAAAAGGAAATGCAACCAATATTTGGTTGCAAGAGTAAATATTGCAGCGACTTTATTGGTTGCCTCAGGTTATATTGCGACCAAACACTAGGATGCAATATTTCATGATTGCCACGACCAAATGTGTTGCAATAGAAGAGTATTGCCACTCCAAAACTACGTAGGCATATGGTCTTATTACCACGAATTATGATCCATTGCATTACAATACTTTTGCAACAAATAAATATGGTGGCAATAGATGGTATATTAATGCAACGAACTAGTCTTCGAGGTAATATACATATGTTGCAACGAATTTGTGTTGGTGGTAATAGAGGTCAGATGCAACAAACAATGGTTTGCGGCAATAGATGATATGATAATGCAACGCATAAAGTTCGTTGCAATAATGCATATTGCAACCAAAATCAATTGTAGCCTATTATTCTATCGCAACGCGGTGAATTTGAATAGTAGTTTACAAATCAATTGCACAACATCCATATAACATTTAATAGCTGATAAATTCTTTATTTAAGATTGTCTCAAACCAAAGGAACATGTAATGACCAGAATTCTTCTTGAAAGAAGAAACCACAACAAACAAAAGAAAGACACCACATTTAACTAAGTTGACTACATTGTTTAGTATATAATAAATGGATCTAAAAATTGTTGCTCCAAGTCCATCAGCTCCACGTCCATCATTGCATTCTTGTTGGCCGCCCATCAACAGTAAGCCATGGAAGCTTTCTCTAATTGTTTTGGCTGTTTGAGTTTCTCTACGAATCATGAAAACATATATGATTAAATTAATAGAGTAATTAGCAATCAAATAATAAGAGCAATTGATATAGACAAATTAGATTCCACTTGGGTTTCAAAAAAACTATGTCTGTTCACTGAAGGGAATAATAGTTTAACAATTCAATCTGCATATAAATTATATGAGAATCCAATGGGACACTAAAATGTGAAATATTATCCTGGTCATATCATATCATATCAGCTACACCATCACAAATATTATCCTAATCACAAATAAACAGCATCTAGAAAATTATATGCATTACTCAGATTTTCCTGATCATATCATGTTGACACTTCATGTGGATGTGTCAGATAGGTTACTGCTTTAGACATCTTAGACTAAAGGGTGAGACTAAACATCCTAGACTGATTAGGATTTCCTTTTTTGACACAAGGACAATTCCTAGTCCACAGGACAACAGTTCGGTGTAAAGCTTAATCCCTAGCCCACAGACCATGGAGAAAGCACAAAAGGACCAATAGCTTACCATCTATAACCCTCTGTGGTCACAGCTAAGTGTAGCTGACATGAATAAAACAAAAAAGGACAACAGTAGCATATTTATAGCACAAAAAACTCGTGCCAACTAATGTTTAGGTTAAACATCCTGTTTCTGGAACTAAATTACTAAGACTCACCAACACTATATTCAGGATTATGTATGATTCTTGGCCTAAGTGCTAAAAGAAAGGTTAGAAAAATAAGATAACATGGCTTTCAAAAAACTGAGAAGTGCAGCATATAGGTGGAATGTTCTATAACTCATTACCAGAACCAATGACCAAAATTGCTGATTTAGGATTTATGATGGCACATAATTGTTTGATTCTACTTTCCACCAATGTCCTGAACTTTCCTCAATTCTACTTTCCAGCATAGCACACTTAGTAAGCATAACAAACCTCATAATCTACTGGTTTTATACTATTATCTCTTTCTTTTTGAGCCAACTGCTTCAACTCGTCAGCAACTGCACTAAGTCCCTTATTGTGTGCATCCTGCAGCATAAGTTGCAGTTAGAATTTCTCCAAAAGAAGTACTGGTCACACTTCTTCTTATGAAGACGTTGTCCACGTTTCGAATTATCTATGAACAATGAGCATAAATATTATATATGATTGTATCCTGCGCAGTCATGGCCGGTCGCGACACTTTTCTGCAATATGCAAGTGCAATTTCAAAAAGCATTACATGGCATCAGCAGTATAGCATAAAAAATCACAACACTATATGTCTCCAAATAGCAATGATTAAGCTATTTCCTGAAATAAAGAAACTGCAACCCTCAGATAAGAATCCATCCTAAAATGCAATTCAGAAAGCAATATACTACAATATCGGTTTACAGGTTGACAGGTTTTTCCATGGCAAGAACACATAGCAAGTTCTTCACTATGCATACAACAGTCAATTGCTCTACTGGGCAATAAAAATACAAGCACTACCAGAATCGTGAATTGCCTTGGCGGCTGAAAACCGCCAAGAAATATAGGTTTACCGCCAAGGTAATGATTCTTGGCAGTAGGCCGCCAAGCAAAGCCCGCCAAGTATAGAGCGCCAAGGAAAAACGACTTACTTAGCTTAGCATCAAGGATTGGTTAATTCCATTAGGGGTCTTGACACAAAGAGAGCCTGTATCTAGATTTAGCTTCCCTGCATCCAAAAAACCAATTCAACCAGCAATCAACTCAATAGTTGACTAATTGTAAAATAAGAAAAAAATGACAGAACTTCCGTGACAAATAGTTGATTCAGCTCTATTTTATCACTTTGGACTAAAATGAGACTTAAGCTATCCTTATATCAATTGTTCACACAGGTAAGGAAATCTTTTAATCAATTATCCCAGACGTATTCTCTCTATTATTTTCTTAAAGGAAAACGGCAACAATGCAAAGCACAGAGTAAAGCTGCACCTGCACTGGCACTCGCTAGATATTGAAACCTATGTATCTGTCGGGCATACACCCCGGGTACTCATGCAAGGAAGGAGGAAGAGTAGAAGACGGACTCCTACTAGAATTCCCTTGTACTCCTACTAGGACTCGCTCTGTGTACTCCTACTAGGACTCCTGCCTTGTAACCGACTAGGAACCCACCCCCTGGACTATATAAAGGAGGGCCGGGTACCTATCCGCACATCCCCAATCCCTCCGGGGACAACCCAACACCAAGCGCAGGGCGCCATACTTGATCCCCAATCCCTCCGGGGACAACCCAACACCAAGCGCAGGGCGCCATACTTGATCCCCCAAACAGGACGTAGGGTTCGCCACCTTGGCAACCCGAACCTGTATAAATCTTGTGTCCCGTGTCCTTGCGCATACCTTCGAGTTCTCGGTCTCCCGATCACGATCCCCACCGCACAATCTACTACCTCGGGTACCCCCTTGGTTGGTTTGCCGGTCTAAAACACCGACAGCTGGCGCGCCAGGTAGGGGTGATCATCACCACCGGGCGAATTTGAAGGACCCTCGTCAACAAGATCAATCCACTCGTCGACTCGCCGAGATCCATTGAAGCAAGTCGCCTTGCTCTTGTCAAAGCGGAATCAATCTTCCTACGCCGCGCGTCCGGGTGCCTCGGCACGTCGCGCGGCTCGTCACGCGGCTCGTCGCGCCGCTCGTCGTCGACTACTCCGCCTCGCGCGAGCTCGTCGTCGTCGACTACTTTGCCTCCACCGCGTGTCCCGGGTGCCTCGGCACGTCGCGCGGCTCGTCTTGCGGCTCGTCGCTCCGCTCATCGTCGACTACTCCGGCTCGTCGTCGACTACTTCACCTCCGCCGCGCGTCCGGGGTGCCTCGGCACGTCGCGCGGCTCGTCACGCGGCTCGTCGCGGCCGCTCGTCGTCGACTACTCCGCCTCGCGCATGCTCGTCGTCGTCGACTACTTTGCCTCCGCCGCGCGTCCGGGTGCCTCGGCACGTCGCGCGGCTCGTCTTGCGGCTCGTCGCGCCGCTCATCGTCGACTACTCCGGGCTCGTCGTCGACTACTTCACCTCCGCCGCGCGTCCGGGTGCCTCGGCACGTCGCGCGGCTCGTCTTGCGGCTCGTCGCTCCGCTCATCGTCGACTACTCCCGGGCTCGTCGTTGACTACTTCACCTCCGCCGCGCGTCCCGGGGTGCCTCGGCACGTCGCGCGCGCTCGTCACGCGGCTCGTCGCGGCGCTCGTCGTCGACTACTGCGCCTCGCGCGAGCTCGTCGTCGTCGACTACTTTGCCTCCGCCGCGCGTCCGGGGTGCCTCGGCACGTTGCGCGGCTCGTCTTGCGGCTCGTCGCGCCGCTCATCGTCGACTACTCGGGCTCGTCGTCGACTACTTCACCTCCGCGCGCGTCCCGGGGTGCCTCGGCACGTCGCGCGGCTCGTCTTGCGGCTCGTCACTCCGCTCATCGTCGACTACTCCGGCTCGTCGTCGACTACTTCCACCTCCGCCGCGCGTCCCGGGTGCCTCGGCACGTCGCGAGGCTCGTCACGAGGCTTGTCGCGCTGCTCGTCGTCGACTACTCCGCCTCGCGCAGGCTCGTCGTCGACTACTTCGCCTACGCCGCGCGTCCGGGTGCCTCGGCACGTCGCGCCGCTCGTCGTCGACTACTCCGCGTCGCGCAGTCTCGTCGTCGACTACTCCGTGCGCCGCGACTTCGTCTTGCGGCCACGCTGGCTCTACTTCAGCCACGCCGTGGGGTGCGACTACTTGTCTCGCGGCAACACTGGCTCTACTTCGAGTACGCCGCGCGCCGCCACGACGTCATCTTCCCCGGTCGCATCGCGTCGACCATTCATCTCGACTAGTTTTCCAAACTAGTCGAGAACGGCAGTCACGCCCCCAACAACTAGTCGGAATCAACTCTGACTAGTCGACTTCAACAACAACCATTGCGGCTCCATCGCCGATCGCCACGGCTTCATCTACAAGTCTGCCCAGGCAGCAACAGCTAAGTCATTTATCTAAATGATTACTGTTTTCTTGGCTTGTTCTCCTCATCATGTAGGACTGCTTGCCGGCTACTCATTTGTGTATGCGTCTCGGCGGGTTTTCACGGGAGCTACACTCTGCTGACTACTCTTGGGGCATATCAATCAAGTCGCCGCGAGTCTACTTCATTAACTCGGGGGCTATCCCTAGGAGGCAGTTTCTAAAGTCCGCTACGCGCGGCAATCTAAAGTCGACTTCTAAAGTCGCATTCTAAAGTCCGCTCCGTGCGGCATCTTAAAGTCGACTCCGGTCGCATCTTCGCCTGCTTTAGTGGCATACTACGTGTGTAAGCTTCGATGGAACCTAGCTGTAAGCGGCCCTCGGGTCCTGGCGACGATGGAACCTAGCTGCACGTGGTCTTCACGCTCTGTACCATGGGTCCAAGTGCCCTAAGTATTCGTGCTCCGTACCTTGGGTCTGAAATCCATGGCCCAGGTACGCAAGTCGACTCCGGTCGCACCTTCAAGTCCACTACGGTGGCACCCGTACCTTGGGTCTGAAATCCATGGCCTAGGTACACAAGCCGACTCCGGTCGCACCTTCAAGCCCGCTCCGGCGGCAATCGTACCTTGGGTCTGAAATCCATGGCTCAGGTACTTAAGCCCACTCCGGTGGCACAAGTCGACTCCGGTCGCACCTTCAAGCCCGCTGCGGCGGCAACCGTACCTTGGGTCTGAAATCCATGGCTCAGGTACTTAAGCCCACTACGGTGGCACAAGTTGACGCTAACGGTCGCATCCAAGCCCACTCCGGTGGCACAAGCCCGCTCTGGCGGCAACTGTACCTTGGGTCTGAAATCCATGGCTCAGGTACTTAAGCCCACTCCGGTGGCACAAGCCGACTCCGGTCGCAATCTTAAGCCCGCTCCGGCGGCAAAACTACTCGTTTTCTCTGATTTTTCATTCGCTTTGGCTTTCCGGAAAGTGCTTTTCGTTTTTTGCATCTTAAGTCCACCCCGCGTGGCACAAAGTCGACTACTGCAGTCGCATCTAAAGTCCGCTTTACGCGGCAATCAAAAGTCGACTTCCAAAGTCACATTTCAAAAGTCCGCTCCGCGCGGCATCCTAAAGTCGACTTCTAAAGTCACACATCAAAGTCCGCTCCGCGCGGCAACTAAAGTCGACTTCGGTTTTCAAGTCGCAACTCAAAGTCCGCTCCACGTGGCATCACAAAGTCGACTTCGGTTTTTAAGTCGCATATCAAAATCCGCTCCGCGCGGCAACTAAAGTCGACTTCGGATTTCAAGTCGCATCTCAAAGTCCGCTCCGTGCGGCACAAAGTCGATTTCAGTTTTTAAGTCGCATTCTAAAGTCCGCTCTGACGGCGCGACTACTTCTCAAGCTCCACGGCTTGACACCAAACTACTACTTGGAATCTCTCCAGCTCGGGGGCTACTTGAAGATAACTTCAGCATGCTTCGCTCGCTCTCAAGCTCGGGGGCTCCTCACCAATCACTACTCGACGTGGCTCATACGGCTCTCTTATCTCGGGGGCTACACACTGCAAGAGTACTCGGATGATGGCTTCGCGAACACTGAAGACCCTTGGATTGATTACCTAATCATTTCAAGGCTCGGGGGCTGCTATGCTACACCCATCATTCAAATTTTTTCAAGACTGATGAGCTGGACCACCTTCCAGCCTCGCGGCAGTTCAAGTACTATTGAAGACTTCTCCAAGCAGTACTCAAGGACGCTCAAGGACTACTCGAAGAGGCTTCAAGACTACTCGAACTACTACTCTCGACTCCAACGTGCTCGGGGGCTTGTCGGGCATACACCCCGGGTACTCATGCAAGGAAGGAGGAAGAGTAGAAGACGGACTCCTACTAGAATTCCCCTGTACTCCTACTAGGACTCGCTCTGTGTACTCCTACTAGGACTCTTGCCTTGTAACCGACTAGGAACCCACCCCCTGGACTATATAAAGGAGGGCCGGGTACCTAGCCGCACATCCCCAATCCCTCCGGGGACAACCCAACACCAAGCGCAGGGCACCATACTTGATCCCCAATCCCTCCGGGGACAACCCAACACCAAGCGCAGGGCGCCATACTTGATCCCCCAAACAGGACGTAGGGTTCGCCACCTTGGCAACCCGAACCTGTATAAATCTTGTGTCCCGTGTCCTTGCGCATACCTTCGAGTTCTCGGTCTCCCGATCACGATCCCCACCGCACAATCTACTACCTCGGGTACCCCCTTGGTAGGTTTGCCGGTCTAAAACACCGACAGTATCCTTCATGTATTTCTCTTTTTATTTTTGTTAAGGAAACTGGCAAGAAAGAGAGGAGCTGCAGCAACCTGTATATTGTGACACTGGACGGTAGCACGGCGACAGCCAACGGCAGTGGCTCTCATGCCGCGAGACCCAAGAGAGCAGAGCTAGGCCGAGCTCAGGCATGGCTGGTGCAGGAAGGTGAGGAGGAGGTTGGGAAGGTGGCAGTTGACGGTGAGGTGGAGCTTGGACCGAGCGGCCATGGCGGCCATGGGATTTGGAATCCCGAGCACCCTAGCTTCCGTGGCATGAGGAGGTTTGGTTGAGGTGGGAGCTGGGGAGGTGAGGAAGTCCCGGGTGACGGCGATTTGGAAGTGAGGAAGTGGAGGCCAGGAATTTTGGAATCCCGGGCTGAGCGTCGCCGGCCACGCCGTAGAGCCCTCAGCAGGAGCGCAACGAAGACGAGGCGGGGCGCGCAGACAGAGGTGGAGGCCGGGTGCTGAGTTGGTGGAAGTGGGGGTTGCGGCTGCCGGCCGGAGGTGGAGACGGAGGCCGTGTGTCGTGTGAGGGTTGGCCGCCGGAGGTGTGCGTTGTGGAGGGCACCGAGCGGCGGAGGCAAGGAGGAAACTAGGGTTTAGCCTGGGGCAGCAGCTTATATAGTATGTTAACGTGCTCAGAGCCGTGGATTCGAAGATGGACGGTCGACAATAACTGAGCCATTTGGGCCGAATCGGACTTTTTTTTCATTCTCTCTCAGCTTATTGTTTTTTCTTTTCCTTTTTATTTCATTGCACCATTGTGAAGTAAAAATAATAATTATCTTGTATATACAAACTTATTTTTCATATGTAATAGACTACATATAAGTTGTCTTGTAGAAGTTTTAAAAAATTGAAACCGGTTTACTATTTCTCATACATTAAATAAATTTCTACATGGTTATCAAAATTAATGCAAAATTGAACTAAGTGTCGGTGTTTTAATCCGGCAACCTACCAAGGAGGCGCCCCCACCGCGGGCCTCCTTGGCTCCCTACGCGCATCCACCGCGGGTAGGTGAGGCCGCGGGCGGTCGTCGTGGCTGTGGTGGTGCTCGTGGAACGCGCCGCCGCCTCAGATCCTGCAGTTGATGCCACACCCATGGGCCACACCGGTTGTCGCCCACGGCGAGCGGGCGGGCGGGGGGGGGGGGGGGGGCGGAGAGGGGCGACAGGGGAGGGGGCTGCGATAGGAGGGTTCTGGGGTTAGGGTTGGGGTGGATTGCAGTGTTTTATACACAATGGAAACGTGATCAGAGCCATCGGTTAACAGATGAACGGTCTAAAATCACTAATGAGTACACCCTTGTGAAGGAAGTTGCAAAATTGTTATCCTATATACCGCCAAACACATTTCACATGTAAAAGGACACATTTAAGTTGTATTCTAGATGTTTCAAGATTTTTCGAACAAATTTACTATTTTCTATCATTAAAATGAATTTCTAATTGAAAAATATCTTTGGAGTTACTATGACCGAGAAACACTTGTTTCAAATTTTAATTATAGAACAATGAGCATAAGTTGCAACACTTGCTCTTCCGAGTTGCCCTTTGAAGAGATTGAGGTTCGATTCATTTTCGTCGGCATTGTAGCGAGGGGTTGGATTATGCACACTTGGAAGGGTGTCAGCATAGTATTTAATTGGTATTTCGTATTTTCACACTAACTACAGGGACACAGAGCTTTATGTTGTCCTTTCTCAAATGCCTTTTTACAGAATGCATCCATGTTGCGTGCGAATCCATGTCCCCCTATTTTGTTCAGAGATAGTTTAGCTGAATGACTTTCTTTTTCTTGGTGTCTGTCTATGCTCACAACTTCACATCTTGAAAGGCTGGATAATATGAATGAGCTGTAGCAACTTTTTTTATACCATTGTTTACTCGTGACACCAACTTGTCAAGTTGATATTTCTGTTTTTTATGTTCTTGCAGATTTCAGTTTTCAAGCAGTTGTGTAGTTTCTGTCTTTTATGTTCTTGTAGATTTTAGTTCTCAAGCAGTGTCTAGATATTCGGTGGTCGGTTCACACATTTTATTGCATATCATTGTTTATGTGTTCATAATAGTAGTGATTTAGGGATAGCAAAATACTATGTTACTAATTGAAGTGTGAGAATAACCTTGCCGATTCTGAGACTTGCAATGGCCTTGTTATGGCATGGGCTCGTTGTGTACCATACCCGAATGTTTTTGTGCTTTGTGCTCTACTGTTTTTTCTAGGATGTGCAATGGCCTTGTTACAGACTAACTGAAGCTAAACTACTCTAATAATGTGATCTGCTCCTTCCTATCCTATAGTTGTCGCAGAAGGATAGATACTGCTTGACCACTCATACATGGAAGGAATGACATGTACTATAGAAGGCCACGATGACATGTCCCTGAAGGTGAGAAAGCTCAATCATCCTAAACACTTACGTGTGATGGTACCTGAGAGTATACACTTATGAGCATTACCTTGTTGGAAGTTTGATATTTAACTGCAGTCTTGACTACTATCTACATGGAAGGTTCTAATGACTCGTTTTGTGAATCTGGAACTCTGGATGTCAATTTATACTATGCATGCGTGCTTACATCGTTAATAGCATCATTCAGCCATGAATTTTGTTTCTAGTAATATACAAAGACATGCCATAGTAGCTGTGGAGGTTGGGCAGAGAGGTGGAGCTATAGAGTTAAAATGGATGTGCCTTGATTTTCGTTTAATAAAACTAGAGAATTTTCGTTGAGACATGCATGTTTTTACTAAATCCATTACAAAGGTAATGCTAATGTGTTATTAAGATGAGGGGCTAGTGATTTCTAGCTTCTACATTAATCTTCTTTCACAAGTAAAGTTTTTTTGTAAAAATGATCTTTCACACTTTTCAGTTTCTGGTCTTTATTGAACAAAAAATTCAAGTGACTCAAACTAGTAATTTAGCAATTGTCAAGTAACTGGCCTTGCCATTTTTGATTTATTTGTCAAAGAGACATGCAATTTTAAGAAGAAATGTCCAAGTAAATTCATAGTAATACATATTAACTACTATGACTATATTGTTAAAGCTTTTATAAGCTATTGTGATTTTGCCGCCAATAGTATTGTAGTCACACTCGTATGGAGCAAAACCAACTGCAATATGTCACTGAAATCCCTGAAATGCTGATGGTAGTGTTCAGCTGCTCAACCTGGGCATCAATTTTACAAGCTATGTTCCCTTGTTTATTTGTTTTTCTTCTACAAGTTCCATTCTTTATTTCTTTTGCATGCATGGTTAGTTAATAATAGTTTGTCCTTGTTCATTAGGCTTGCAGGTCACTAATGCTGCATGATTCCTCTAAGGCTCTAACCAACCAATCAACCACTAATGGAAAATAAGCAATATAATTATCTTAATGTCTGAATTTGCTGGGCTAAGATAGGAGTACTTGCTGTACCATATTGTTGATGACTTACCATTTTTCTAGCTTGTCCTTTACCTGAATTGTTTTTGAAAATAATCCTTTATCTGAATTGTAGTTCAAAGGTATTCCAAAATGCTCTATGCACAGTGGTACTTGAATGAGTGGGTGTGGTACTTTTTCACTACCAAAATTCTCTACTTTCATATACAGTAATGGTTTCTTTTCAGTTGTATGCATGATAACCAGTGTCTGTATGTATTATAACCAGTGCCTGATACACTCCTAAAAATTTTCTTTCTCTGTCAATCCAGAGAAGGTCCCTTGATGGTGATTAATAACAAAGTCTTGATGTTCATTTCGAGGTGTTAGTTTAAATTCCTATTTTGTTTATAGAAAAGTAACAGGGCCACATGGTACTGCAAATAGGTTCACTTTTTGTCGATCGAGGTGAATATATCCATCTGACGACGAAGGGAACTAGCGTTGCGGACTGGAAAACTTTGTTTTTTGTCATTATTTATTTCATGTACTTGATAATTGATATTCTTTAATTACTTGGAATCAGAATTTTTTTATATCATGTAAGGCTAATCCATCCAACCCTCTGTGAATATATGATTTGTATGTTGATGCAGCTCCAGACTTGAACATGTCGCATTTTCTATATCTCAGTTTTTTAAGGCACATACACGCTGGACATGTGTGTGGGCACGGTCAGGATGCGGGTGGCTTTTGGTTTGCCTATGTTGGATCAATCCAATAGTTCTATACATTCCATCTGTTTTTTGGTTTTTTCTATGAAAATGGATTCTTTGATACACCACAAAGTTATGTTGCATTTTAATTCACTAGAACAACTGTTGTGATTCTAAGAATGTTGGGCAAGGATGATTTCCCAAATAGTTAAATTATTACATCGTGGCAACGCATGGGTATTTCATGAAATATTTTTTTATTAAATGTCATTTTAATGTGCGATTTCTGTGTTTTTGGTATAAACGTTTAGTTATCCCGTAGCAACAGTACTTGTAAATTTATCAGTTAGCTAGAATTGAGAATTTGCTTGTGAGGTACTTGAAAATAATTTATTACTTCCAAATCAATTAGCATGCTATTCGGGCCATAATAATTCAAGGTCCTACCTAATTCATGCTATTTTTTAGAATATGTGTATGTAAGTTTGTATGGGCTGGCCCAAAAAAAGAAAAACTTTGTGTGCTTATTCATGAAATAGGTAGGACAAAAATGAATTTTGTGGGCTTCTCATGTGCCGATGGGCTGGGGCTTTTCTTTTTGTTTTTTCTTCAAATGCGCAGGTGGGCTCAATTAAGTTTCTAACTTTTTCTAGCGCAACCAAAAATAGTCTAATGAACTCACAAAATTCATTTGTGGCAATAGATGCTCTTTGATGCAACGAATTAGTTTTTGGATGCAACAAACACATGAGGTATCACAACAAAGGTTAAATTTTTAGACAACGTTATTTTATCGTGGCCACATACATGGTTATTTGCAACAAACTAAATATTCGTGGCAATAAACACACATCTATCACAACGAATTGATTTTTGGATGCAACAGGCACATGAGCAATCACAACAAAGGTTAAGTTTTAGACAACATTATTTGAACGTGGTCACAGCTATATCTATTCGCAACCAATTAAATATTCGTCGCAACAGACACACATATATCGCAACGATTTGTTTTATGGATGCAACAAGCACCTGGAGCTATCGCAACGAAGACTAAGTTCTGCAAAACGGTATTCTATCGTGGCCACATACATGGTTAGTCGCAACCAACTAACTATTCGTGGCAACAAACATGCATCGATTGCAACACTAAATCGATGCTATCGCAATGGAGAACTAGTTCTGGCAATAGGTATCCACAAAGGCAACCATCTGTTTCACCGTGGCATTAACAACAACCTCTTGCAACTATTGTTTCAAACGACGCAACCCGCATTTTTGGTGGACATAATATCTAGATATCGCAACCCAAAAAATTCATCATTGCCATAGAACGAGTTATTGCAACCAATTGTGTGGTGTTGCGAGAAAATTTGGTGCTCTAAGCCTCATTTCCTAGTAGTGTCGACTCTCTCAAAAAGCGGCTACACGACACTGCTGACTCTAAAGGAGGCAAGTGGATCAAGGAACTACCCAATTCACTCTGGGGGCTACGTACTCAGCCCTCCAAGCCAACGGGGCAATCTCCATACTTCCTGGTCTACAGCTCCGAAGCAATCCTCCCTGCCGATGTCATGTGGGACTCACCAGCAGTGGAGCACTTCGACGAAGGCGTATCCGAAGACAGCAGACGAGTTGACATCGACGGACTCGAAGAAGCTCGCTGCGCCGCCCTCGTCCAATCAGCAAGGTACCTGGAGGGTATCCGAGCTACCATGATCGCAATGTCAAGGAACGCTCCTTCAACGTTGGTGATCTTGTCCTCCGTCGCATCCAGAACACGGAAGGACCACACAAGCTCAGCTCGCCCTGGGAAGGTCCCTTCACAGTTGCAAAGGTGACCGGACCGGGCTCCTACCACCTCCAGACGCTTGAAGGTGAAGACGTCAACCAACTCTGTCGGTTCTACGCCTAGTCTACACGACTACCTTGGGGGCTCAAGTCTACACGACTACATCAAGACCCCTCCGCTGTAAGCGGCCTCTGGGTCCAGGCACCAGTCTCCGGACTACTCCTTCGCCGTAAGCGGCCTCCGGGTCCAGGCACCAGTCTCCGGACTACTCCTCTCCAGAATCCAGCCCATGCGGCTACCTACGGATCCTGGGCTGCGACGAGCGACAAAGGACTCTAGCAGCGGTCTACTGAGAGACCATGTACTCCTAGATCCAGCCTATACGGCTACTTACGGATCTACTGCTGTAAGCGGCTACACGCCCTAGCACTACTTAGCCGTAGGCGGCCTCCGGGTCCTGGCGACTACTCTGTAACAACGGCCCTGGCCATCCAGGTGTACTTCTTCAGTAATAAAGTTTGATTATCCATCAACTACTTTACTGTCTTCCTCCCTCAACGGGACTACTGGCGAGTACGACTACTCGCGACAACTCCACGATGGGACTCCGCACTCAAAGATCGCGATAACGAGTACTCATCCATGGAAGTTTTTCTTCATTCATACTTAAACAATTTCATTACAATTGTTTTTGTACAACCACTGCTACGAGCTAACTATTACAGGACTACTGGAGATTGAGTTTCTCGGCGACTTGTTCTGCAATAGGCGCCATCTGCTCCAGCAGCTCCGCGTACTGCTCGTCAGTGTAGTTGGCGGCTAGCCCACCGGCGACTACATCCACGAGAGCTTTTGGGAAGTACAACTTCATGAAGGCCAGCACCTGGTTCGGGATCGACTTCGCCAAGTGCTTCACGTAGGTCGTCAGGCGGCTGGGGGCTTCCTTCAACCGGTCCACCAGTGGTGCTATCTTCGGACCGCCAGGGTGAGGCACTAGCAGCCTCGCGATGGGGAGCGCGGATTCCTCGAGCTCCTTGAGTTGAGCCCGTAGCTTCTCGCAGTCCTCGTTCAGCTTCTGCAAGGATTTGTAGCAGTTGACGAGGTCACGATCTGATGCAATACGGAGCTCCATGTGCTTGTCGCACTCGTAAGCAAGCTCCTTATAATCGTACTCCAGTACCTGGCGGGCCTCTTGCTCCCGGTAGAAGAGGTTCTTCAGATCAGTTTCCGAAGCCTTCAGCTGATCTACTCGAGTCTCAAGCTCTGCAATCAACAAGGCACAGCGGGTCAGACTACTTCAAGGTACTTCCAATAAGTACTCAACAAGACAATGGTGT
This sequence comes from Cenchrus americanus, assembly GCA_947561735.1. Lineage (NCBI taxonomy): Eukaryota > Viridiplantae > Streptophyta > Magnoliopsida > Poales > Poaceae > Cenchrus > Cenchrus americanus. The sequence continues at coordinate 61,650,943 of OX387245.1, read as the reverse complement.
ACCTTTGTTCTTGTTGCGGAGAGACTTGTTCTTCCGCACCAGATCGTCGCTCTTCGCCTGCATCTCTTGGACGTCATTGTGGTACTTGGCGAAGGCGGTGTCCAGCTTCGACTGCATCGCGAAGGCGTGCTTCCGGGACTTCACGAGTTGCTCCTCCAATGTCTCGGCCCGGAGCACCGCGCCGCCGTATCCTTGAAGCATCTCGGACTTCTGGCGGGACCTCTCCGCGACGTCCTGCACAGACAACACATGTCAAATGGGTACTCAACACTAAAGGATTGACTACTCAAGGGTTACGACTACTCACCTTCATCTATTGCTCGGCCTGACGCACCATCTCCAGGTGCCGAGCCACCGTCGCCGGGTCGACCAGATCGTCCGCCAACAACTCGAGCCCGCCACGACTACTCGTCGCGGCTTCGGACATTGGCGCCGAGCAGATTGGCTCTGCGTCCTGGATCTCTGGTGAGCAGACGACCACCTCCAGAGCGGGTTCTGGTAGGGCGTCATCGCCTTCTCCTCCAGTCGCCGCGGCGGCTTCTCCGGCGGCCACCTCCATCGGCTCGGGGGCTTCTCCGGCAGCCTCCTGAGTCTCCGGTGCCACATCCTCAATGGGCACCGCCGACGGGATATCGCTTCCCTCGGCCTCAGCACCTGTTGACAAGAGGACAAGTGTATCAGTCAAACCTGGCAACTATGACTACTCTTCTGGGCCAATCGCACCTGAGAGAGTACTCACCTTCAACGACGCTGGCCTCAGGCAACGTAGCCTCAGCGGCCGGCACCTTGGGTTCTACCTGAGGAGCGGGAGCGGACTCCTCAGCGGGCGGCGCGGCTTCCTCTTCCGCCACCGCTGTGGAGGGTTCATCCCCCTCCCAGGACAAGTCAGTCGATTTCCTGCAGAGTACACAAGCCGGTTGTCAATCAAGTACGACTACCACATCTAACGTACTACTCGGGAAGAATCAACACTTACAAGCTCGACCGGACCACCGTCACGGTTGGGGCGCCGAGGATACTGGCAATGTCGACCAGTCCCGCCTCGGTAGGCGCCTCCTCCTGCACCTCTGTAGCCGCTGCCTCCTCAGTAGCAGCAGCGGAGGGTTCTGTGCTCCCCTAAGTAATAGGGGGCTGGCGCTCCATCTGCGCCAAGAGCTCTTCTACGGTGGGGGCTGGGCTACGACTACCCCCAGCTGCCTCCCCCACGGTGTCCCAGTCGCCTTCGTCGCCCTGCTCAACGGGCTCGGAAGGTGGAATCTCCTGCAAGCAAGGAAACTTCATCGTCAACACACAAACTCGAGACATCAGTACTCAACTACCTTATTCAAGATGGCTTATCTCTCGGGATGTGGTCTCCGTGACCTTCAACTTCTTGGCCACGCGCTTCTGGGCCACATTGCGCGGCTTCCTTGGCGGCGCGGGTAGACTAGCCTCTAGGCTAGCTGGCGGATCCTGAACGAGAGGTATGTGCAGTAGTCCAGGGCGGTTGAACCGCGACCGCAACTGGAAGCGCTCTTGGAGCGTCTCCTCATCGTCCTCCTCATCGGACGTGTCTTCAACGACAACTGTGTCGTCTTCCTCGCCAACTTCGCGCCGCTCCTTGGCCTTGGCCTTCCCTTCTTCTGGGACCTCGACCAGCTGAGGAGGCGACGCCGGCTCGGAGACGAACTTCGTCAAGTCATCCTACAAGAAGCACAACTCATCAGTGCGACTACGCTTACGTAATGAGTACTCGATTATGGATGCGGCTACTAACCTGATTTGGTGGGCGCGCGGCGGAGAACTCCGGTACTGGGCACGGTGTGTACGCCAGCATATCTTTGAAGATTCTGCCCAGCCTATCAACAATGTTGTCGTCGTCGACTCATCTCCAGGCATCCGCGACGTGTCGTCGTCGCCGTTGTACTCGTACCCCAGGGTGTCGCGGGCCATCAGCGGCTGCACCCTTCGCTTCATGAAGCTGAAGGTCACATGTTCGGCCCTCAGCCCGACTTCCCTCAGCGCCTTGATCTTCGCCAACAACTCGGGCAACTGGAGTCCTTCTTGCATCGTCGGCTCCGAGTTCCACCATGGCCGGTGCTTGGGCTGCTTCCCGCTGGGCTTCGGCAGCTCTGGGTGGTGGTTCGTGAAGTAGAACCACTTGGCCTTCCAGTCTTGATTGGAATCTATCAACTTGTATGAGAGGTACTGCTCTGCCGTGTCCTTCCTCATCTGGATCCCCGCTCCTCCGACTACTCAGGGATTGCTGCGTTGGGTTGAGGCTTCACCCGGAAGAACTTCCGGAACAAGATCCAATGGGGCTTGATCCCCAAGAAGGCTTCGCAAAAATGTACAAAGACGGCGGTGTGGAAGATACCGTTGGGGTTGAGGTTGAGGTACTCGATGCCATAGTACCCCAGCAACCCTTTGAAGAAATCGCTGGCAGGGAGGGACAGTCCGCGCTCCGCGAACCGGGCGAACATCGGGATTTCGTCCGGATTCTTCTCCATGGGGTACGGATCCCCTGCGGTGGCTCTCCACATGTCCACCTCCTTCTCCCGCAAGAACTCACTGTTGAGAAGGGACAGCAGGTCTTCGATATTCGCCTTGGATTTCTTCCACTCGCGATTCGGATCTGGCCGCGGCGGAGACACCGGCGGTGTCCCCGCAGCAGATCTGGCGGCTTCTTCACGGGCCCTCTTCTTCCTACCGGTGGCCTTCGCGGTCTTCGATGGTGAAGGCTTCATTCTCCAGGTGCACGGTGTCTTCACGCACATTCGCTCGGGGGCTACAGTGGTGGCTTCCTACGGCGGCGCACTTGGATCTACACCCTATTCAATGGCGGCGGCGCGCGACCTTTCAACTTCTACTAGTCGACCCACCTCACCTCGGGGGCTCGGCTACTCCAACTCGACTTCCTGGGGAGCGACAAGACTCAAGAGCATCTCAGGACACATTCTACAAGATGACCCTTCAATTCGAGAGGAAGTACTCGACTCAAGGCTCGGGGGCTCCGTGCCACGTGTCCTTCGGTTTTTTCTCCGGATTTTTCGGGATATTCTTGCCAAAACTTCAGATGGACCCTCAGCCAGAGTCTACAACTCAACCTAAGGCTCGGGGGCTACTCCATATGGAGTGCGATTTTGCAATCGCACTTCCATATCAGTTTTAGCTTCAAGACAACATGGGCATTGTTGAAGACCTTCAAGAGCGGCACTCGAGGACGCTTGGTACTACTCGAGAAGACTTCAGGATTGTTCAGATGTCAGCTGGAGTACATTCCAGCCTCGGGATGCTTCGACTACTCTTGAGGACTTTTGACTTGTAGTACTCGGAGACGCTTGAGGACTACTCGTTAAGGTCGTCAAGGCTACTTGAAGCTATCCTTCTCGACTACAAAGTACTCGGGGGCTTGTCGTATGGACCTCCCTGGGCCCACTACCTCGGAGGGTACCAGGACCGACTACTCGGTGGGCCCCTGGGACTACCCGACTTGTGCTGCACGGCACCTGATGGCGTGAAGCACAAGGACTACAGAGGAGAAGTAGTCGGTTAGGAAGCTGTACATGTCCCGCACTGTATGGAGGACTCCTAGACGTATCCGACTAGTACTCTCTCCCTGAACCGACTTGTAACCCTGCCACCCGGACTATATAAGGCGAGGCAGGGACCCCTCTCTCCCTCATCTCATCTCACGGCGTAAGATTGCATCATCTTGTAATTGTACCCAATCAATCTAGAGCTACGCAGCATACAGGACGTAGGGTATTATGCACCTCACGGCCCGAACCTGTCTAAATTGTGTGCCACATGTCTCTTCCTTCGAGTTACCGATCTCGGCGAGGCCACATTCATCTACTTCGGGTACTCCCCTTAGTAGGTTGCCGGTCTAAAACACCGACACCCACCCCCGGCCGCCGCGTGTGCGGGCACGTGCATATGGAGGCCACTGTTGCCGCTGCGGGGGAGGTCGACCCCCCCCCCCCCCCGCGAGCGCGCGCGAGACCGAGCTCGGCGGTCTGCTGCCGTCACGGGCGCGGGAGAGGTCCTGCCGCTGTGGCGGGTGCATGGGCAGTGGGCAGTGGGGAGCTCCCGCCCTCTTTCTTTTCTTTCTTTTTGATGCTGCAGATGTTGAGTTTTCGATGTTGTAGACATGTGATGTTGGGTGTTGTGTCGAGGGCGAGGAAGAAGGAGGGCCCCTGATGTTGGATGTTGCAAACATTAAATTTTAATGTTGCGGATGTTGAGTTTCGATGTTGCAGACATGTGATGTTGGGTTTTGTGTCGAGAAAGAGGAGGGGAGGAGGGATCCTGATGTTGGATGTTGCACACAACACGGGTCACAACATGGGTCGCAACATGGGTTGCTTGGGTTTTGTACCAGGGGAGGATGGAGGCCCCCCTGATGCTGGATGTTTCACGTAACATGCTCGCAACATGACTCACAACATTGCTTTCTGGACTTTCAATCTGACGGTTGACGACTGAGCATCTTAGAATCCGACGGTTGTGGAAGCGTCTGATGTTGGCACCCTGAACGTACGTCTGGGCGCTAGCAGTTCCGGTTTTTTATATAAAAGAAGAAACGGAAAAAGGTTAAAGAAAAGGGCAGCCCCCGAACCCTACTCCCGGCTGCTCGCCACCGCCGCCCCGTGCCCCGCAACCCCAACCTCACACTTTCAAAATAGCTGCTTACCTAATATATTTTCTTCTGATCCCAGAAAAATTCAATCTTTTTCATACTATAAGCAAATCCTAAGTATGTGGTAATGCATCGAGTGTTTTGTCATTAGTTCCTCTCTTGTTATTAACACGGTAGTTTGTTGTTTGGTTGCTTTATAAAAAAATTAAAACTTCAATACTGTTGGCGAACTGCGACATCTCTTCTTATGACGAAGTTTGACATATTTCTGCGACATTGAGTTGGGTCAGCAACTGTTGGCTACATTCCTCAGATCTGATGTTGTTCCTTGTGTCAATCTGAACCTTAAACTGAACCCAAGATTAATTTTTTCACCTCGTTTTGTTTGCTCAGTCTTTAGTCTCAATTGCTACCTACCCATCCGTATGTGTATGTCTTACATGCCAAGATCTCTAATTGCGCTTCAAGTGGAATCAGCAAGGGCAAGTTTAGTTATTTGTTCAAGTCAATGATCTAATCTTTTGGTTTCTAAATCTCCATAATTCCTATGCATCAGAGTCTCTAGCACTCAACACTAATGGTATTTGACAAACTTGTTTGTTCCTTCATTTCGCATATTGCACTGTTACATCGAATGATGTATGGAGTAAATACATTTGCAGTAAATGTTTTATGTTTCAGTGTTGCTTGGTCCATTTAGATAGGACTCATTTTATCTCATGGTCTTCTGGGTCATTATCTAACCATTGCATGCCTTGTAGTAATCTTGTTTCGAGTGTAATTCAAGATTAAACTTCCTTGTTTCAGGAAAAACGGAAGGATGAAATTGAAATTTTATGGCACCTGATCATAATATGTGGAAAAAGGAGGCAGCTGCCTGCAACAAAGATAATGATGGTATAGATGAGTGTTGACGATTGATTATTGTATCAAAGTTTGTTTGGATCCGCAAGCGTCCCCATCGTAGTTCCTTTTCCCTCGAGTAATACCCAAGGTTATTGAATCCGTGGAACAATGTGCAATGCAAGATTCAATCTAATAAAGTAAAAGTACCTTGTGATGCCTAGAGGGGGGGGGGGTAAATAGGATCACTTTAAAATTCTGCAAAAATTGAGCAGCGGATCAGGGACCGGATGACCCGACACTTGTGACTGGATGACCCGGAGGGGTCTGGGTTACCCTGACACTTGGGCCAGATCAACCAACGCGCGAAGATAGAGTACAATAAGCTATAAAAAACTTGAATTTGCAAAAAGTATAAGAATCAAACTTTGCGTATATGAAGTAGTCACCACCTGCAACCAAAGATTTGACAAGTAACAACACAAATAGAGAGATCGATCCAAAATTAGCTTCTAGGATTAGAGGAAGGGGATGAACTCAAGCAAGCAAGAGACACGAGAATTAATCTGAAGTTCACTCCGACAAAGGAAGCTATATCTCCGTTGAGGTATCCACTAAGGGTGGGCTATCACAAAGAGCCACTTGCCTCACCCAATCCCCACAAAGAAAAATTGGTGCTCACTAAGAGAAATCCACAAAGGACGGGCAATACAAATGATCCCGGGTGCTCCACATGGAGAGGCACTCAACGGGAGACACCTAAACGTCTAGAAGCAAGCTTCAAGAGTAACAAATGTGAATCAATGAACCAAAGCCGTCACAAGAGCTTCTTGAGATGAACGAGTGAAAAGCTCTCACAAAGGGGCTTAATCTCACACCTCAAAAGTCTCTCACACCCAAACCCTAGGAGGAATCTTCCTAAGAGTGCTTGGAAGGGAGTTAGGAGAGAGGAGAGCAAGCTTAGGAGGATGTTCAATGGAGGAGAAGGCAGAACCCTAGAAACGAGGGAGAAGGGGTATAAATAACCCCAGCTGCGGGCAGGGTCGGGTCAACATGCTCTTACCATAGCGTTCCCGGGTCACCCGGTCACTTAGGCCGGTTGACCCGGTTGGCCAGAGACAGCTAGGGTTAGGCTTTTTAAGGAGTTTCTAAGGGTTTTCTAATTGTTTTGACCCTACGAAGAGATGAAAGGTTGTGACGCCCAGGTTTTTATTAGGGTTATTTTACGCTAATGACCTAGCCAATCTGGCCAATCGCGTTGACCTTGGTCAAATCTGGGTCAACCTGGGTCATCACCTCGAAATCTTGGCCGGTAATCACTAATGATCAACTAATGGTCAAAGCTTGGTCAAATCTAGTCAAACCCCAACTCAAACCCCTTGACACCCCAAGTCCCTCCGGAGCTTTTGCCCCGTTCTCCAAATTTCACCTAAACACTTTGAAAGTGCATCTTGACTCGTAATTATTTTGGTGATAATGACAAGCACAATTTGTGGTATTTAATGCTTGATCAAGATGTGTGCAGGTCTTAGGTGAATGAAACTCTTATGGTTTGACCAAAGGAAGGCCCCCAACTCCAAGTCGTCATTTTCATCTCGAATCAAGGCTTAATTTTTTTAATTTTGAATTTGAGTATAGGAAACACCGTACTATAAAGGGGGATGCGAATCGATAGCCAAGAGATGCTAAAAGTGCTCTAGAAGGTGACCCAAGTGAGTGAGAAGAGTTGAGAGTTGGCACGTGCACAATTGATGTTCTTTTCCCAAACTCTCAGTCTTTGTCGGTTGTACCGACACCACGTCGGTACTTCCGGCAACCCCCTCGGTAGTACCGACTTAGGGTCGGTCGATATGGCTTCTCTGGCGAGTTTTAGCCAGGGGGTCGGTACTACCGACCCAGTGTCGGTACTACCGATGAACCAGTACTATTAGGGTTCTGAAACACCCCTCGGTAGTACCGACACCGTGTCGGTAGTACCGAGGATGCACCACTCAGCACAGTAACGGCTAGTTTTTGAGCCTTAGTATTTAAACCCCTTTCTCCCTCCTCACTCATTGCTGACCAACCACGAGACAAACACTTCCTTGAGCATTCACTCCACCTCTCCCCTCTCCTCTAGAGCTAATCCTTTGTTCCCTTGATCTAGGGTTTGAGTAGAGAGGTGTTTCCTAGTGAAGTGTGCACAAGCTTTGAGAGCTCCATCGTTCTTCACCGTCTCAAGAGCACTTGAAGCATCCCCGGGCTTTCGGTTTGCATTTGTTACTCTTGAAGCTTGCTTCTAGACGGTTAGGCGTCGCCCGCGAGTGCCCTCTTTGTGTGGTGCACCCGGGATCGTTTGTATTACCCTCTCCTTGGTGGAGATTTCTTAGTGAGCACCAATCTTCCTTTGTGGGGGTTGGAAGAGGAAGAGAGGCTCTTGCTGATAGCCCTCCCTTTGTGGGATCTTCAACGGAGACGTAGCATCCTTTGTGGGTGTGAACTTCGGATTAAATCTTTGTGTCTCCTTGGCTTGCTTGAATTCTTTGTCTCTAATTAACCCTAGAACTTGTTTTAGCCCGATCTATCATTTGATTGCTTTCCATCTCATCTCTGTGGTTGCAGGTGGTTCTTAGCCTCTAAACTAAGACTTTGATTCAATTAGATTTGCTAGAATCTCTGCAGAATTCAAATTTCATTTTAGTCAACTCTACCCTGTCGGTAGTACTAACCTGGTACCGGTAGTACCGAGACCCCTCGGTAGAACCGGCACCACGTCGGTAGTACCGGCGGGTTATTTAACCGCTACATTTGTTTCAGAAATTTGAAGTGATCCTATTCACCCCCCTTTAGGCATCACAAGGTCCTTTCAATTGGTATCAAAGCCTAATCCCTTGATTTAGGCTAAACCGCTAAGGGATCAAGATGTCGCGGATTGGAAGCAACCCAATTGCCGAAGAAATTGCCGCAAAAGAAGCTCAAGAGAGAGAGCTCAAGGCAGCTCAAGTTGGCGACCTCATCGACAAGGCCCCAAGCCGAACACTATCCAATGTCGACAGCTCCGATGACTCATCATCGGATTCCGACTCCGACTCGGACTCCGACTCAAGCGATGAAGATGTCAAGGATGATGACCATGCGGCAAAGAAGGTGGCAAAGAAGAGAAGAAAGGCTAAGAAGAAGAAGGCCAAGAAGATGGCCAAGAAGCTCCTCAAGAAGATGATCAAGAAGGAGCAAGCCAAGTACACTCACTCCGGCTTCTACAAAGTTCCCCACAACTACGCGCAAATCCCGGGCAACAACTCTAACGATAAATTCTATTCTGTGCATTTGGGAAAGCCTCCTCATTTCGATGGGAAGGATTATCCCAAATGGGCTTATGATATGCAAATGCACCTTTACGGGCTTCACCCTTCTCTTTGGAAGATTGTGGTTGTAGGTGTTACAATACCCGCCGAAGGAGAAGCCCTCACTATCGAGCATGAGCAAGACCTCCACCGCAATGTACAAGCAACAAGAGTCATCACGGGATCCTTGTGTGCACAAGAGTTCAACAAGGTGCGGAACATCCAAATTGCCAAAGTGATTTGGGATACACTCAAGGAAGCACACGAGGGAACTGAACATGTGAGACAAGGAAAGATGGATCTACTCAACGGGGAACTTGAGCTTTTCTTCATGAAGGATGGAGAAACTGTACAAGAAATGTATGATAGGCTCATGGTCCTTGTATCGGACATTAGAGCCCTTGGAAGCAAAGATTGGGATGATTCAAAGGTCACCAAGAAGTTTCTAAGAGCTTTTGCCCCTAAGGACAAGAACTTGACGGCAATGATAAGAAGGTATCCAAGATACCCAACAATGACACCCACTCAACTTCTTGGAGAAATTTTGCATCCAGAACTAGTTGATCAAGATGTGAAGAAGTCCTTAACCTTGAAGATGGGCAAGAGCTTAGCCCTCAATGCTAGCTCTAGTGAAGTGGTGGAAGCAAAGCCCATGTCCTCCAAAAGAAAGAAGTAAGACTCAAGCGATGAAGAAAGCACGGATGAAGAAACCGCCTTTGCCATAAGGAAGTACAAGAAATTCTTGAAGTCAAGAGCATCAAGAAAAGGTGGTGACGAAAGAAGGAAGAAGTCACAAAGAAAGTGTTATGAGTGTGGAGAATATGGACACTTTATTACTGAGTGCCCCAAGAACAAGAACAAAAATGAGGAAGAGAAGAAGTTCAAGGAGAGGAGCAAGGATTACAAGAACAAGTATCAAGGGCGTGCACACGTGGGTCAACAATGGGACTCAAGTGATGAAGATGAGGAACCAAAGAAGCAAGGCATGGCAACCATTGCCATGGTACAAAGTTCATCTTCACCACGCCTCTTCAACAACCTCTCCGATGATGAAGACCACTCTCACTTTTGCCTCATGGCAAGAGGGAGCAAGGTACACGAACCTACCGTCTCATCTTCTCCAATCTCCTCTTCATCCACACCTAGTAGTGACATAGAGAACATAGATGAGGAAAAGGAAATGGAGGACAACATGATAAATAAATTTGGTAAAAAGGGCCACATGGAAATTAAAAGGCTTTTGGACAAACTAGAGAAAAAGGAGATTCTTCATGAGCAAGAAGACTTGCTTATCCTTGAAACGGAAAGAAACCTTGCTCTAGAAAAATCTCTTGCCGAGGAGAAGGCTAAGGTTGAAAAGTTGACCACGGACTTGTCCTTGGCCAATGATTCCTACAAGAGGATGTCAAAGGATTACACTTTGGCAAATGAATCTCTAGCTTCCCTAAAGGCTAATCATAGTGAGCTTCAATCAAGCCTCTCATGCTTGACGGAGAAATACAAAACTCTTGAAGCTAACTTTAGTAGTCTTTTGGAAAGCACCAAAGCCACTCCATCGGCAAGATTGGACTCTAGTGCCTCCACTAGCAAAAATTGTTCTTCTTGCTCTAACATTAATGTAAATTCTCTCAAGACTAACCATGCAAGGCTTGAAGAGAAAATTAAGAGCAAGGACAAGGAAATTGCCCGATTGAACATGTTGATCACACAAGGCAACATTGGTGCCAAGTCCATACCCAAGGTAGTTGACAAACAAGGACTTGGGCATCGCAAGAACAACAAAGCCAATGGTAGAGTGGTGGTGAAAGGGCATGAGATTCCCTTGTGGAACAAGTGTGGCTACCTCAACACTATTATGGACATTGCCCACGGAGTCACTACCTCTACCACAACCAAGGATATGCCTAAGATGGCGAACACCACAAAAGGAAGTAGTGGGGTTAACCCTCCACCAAAGGCATCGAAGAATGTGGTTGAGCACAAGCCCTCTCCTAACTACACTTGTGACTACATTTTAACCTTGGATCACAATGGTAAAATAGTGGTCAAGTATGTTGGGGCCTATGCCATGAAGGCCATGAGGAAGAGTGTGTGGGTTCCAAAAGTTTATGCATCTAACCTCCAAGGACCCAAATCATTTTGGGTACCTAAACCAAAAGCTTAAACTTGATTTGTAGGCCTACTCCTCCGGTGGAAGCGCGTGGTTGATTGATAGTGGTGCCACTAATCACATGACCGGAGATGAAGACTTATTTGCATCCCTTGATCATTATGATAACCCTACGGAAACTATCATCTATGGAGACAATGGTCAAGGAGATGTCGTTGGTCTAGGTAAAATTGCTATCTCAACAACAAATTCAATTGAAGATGTTTATCATGTTCAAGGGTTGGGGTACAATTTGTTGTCGGTTTCACAACTTTGTGACAAAGGCTACAATTGTCTCTTTACTCATGAGGGTGTGACTGTCTCTAGAAGGGAGGATTCCTCTATTGTCTTTTGCGGGTCATCTACGGGGAAAGCTTTACTATGTGGATTTCACAAAAGTAAAAGTGGACCCTAAGGCTTGCTTAGTGGCAAAATCCGACTTGGGTTGGTTATGGCATCACCGACTAGCTCATGTTGGCATGAGGAACTTGGCCAAACTTCAAAAATACGAGCACATCCTAGGACTAACAAATGTTGTTTTTGAGAAAGATAGGTTGTGTAGCGCTTGTCAAGCCGGGAAGCAAGTTGGAGCTCATCATCCCGCCAAGAACATCCTATCCTCATCAATACCATTGAAGCTACTACACATGGATTTATTTGAACCAATTGCCTACTTAAGCATCGGTGGTAACAAATATGGTTTAGTAATTGTTGATGATTTTTCCCGTTTCACTTGGGTATTCTTTTTGCAAGATAAAAGTGAAGCAAAGGGAATTGTGAAGAAGTTCATTAGAAGAGTTCAAAATGAGTTCGAGCTCAAGGTCAAGAACATAAGAAGTGACAATGGCTCGGAGTTTAGGAACACGCAAGTTGAAGAGTTCCTAGATGAAGAAGGCATCAAGCATGAGCTCTCCGCTCCTTATACACCTCAACAAAACGGCATCGTTGAGAGGAAGAACCGTACATTGATTGAAGCGGCAAGGACAATGCTTGATGAATACAAGACTCCGGACTCTTTTTGGGCAGAAGCCATCAACACCGCATGCCATGCCGCCAACTGACTCTACCTCCACAAGTACTTGAACAAGACTCCCTACGAAATCATCACCGGTAAGAAGCCTAGTGTGCATTACTTTAGGGTCTTTGGGTGTAAGTGTTTCATACTTAACAAGAAACCCAAAGCCTCAAAGTTTGCATCCAAGGTTGATGAAGGTTTTCTACTTGGTTATGGAACTAACGAGCATGCCTATCGTGTCTTCAACAAAACCACCGGTTGTGTTGAGACCACGGTAGACGTAAAATTTGATGAATCCAACGGCTCTCAACGAGAGCAAGTTAGTGAAAACCTTGTAGATGACGAAGAGCCTCCAAGCGTATCCATCTTTAGAATGGGGACCGGTGAAGTGATGCCTCGTGAGATTCAAGTACAAAACTCCGGTTGACACAAACACTCAAGATCCACCATCATCAACAAGAGTGGAACCACCAAGTTCTCAAGTTCATCAAGATGAAAGTCAAGTTCATGGTGATGATCATGGATGGGGCTTTGATCAAGGGGGAGAACAAGGTGGTGAAACTCAAGAAGAATCTCCACAAGTTGAAAATGATGATGATGGACCAATTCAACGTCAATCTCAAGCACCACACCCAAGAGTACATCAAATGGTTCAACGGGATCATCCCGTTGACAACATACTTGGGAGCATTCAAAGAGGGGTAACAACTCGCTCAAGATTGTCAAATTTTTGTGCATTTTACTCGTTTGTTTCCTCTTTGGAACCTCTTAGTGTGGAACAAGCTCTCGAGGATCCGGATTGGATTATTGCAATGGAGGAAGAGTTGAACAACTTCAAGAGAAATGAAGTTTGGGAGTTGGTACCAAGACCCAAGCAAAATGTGATCGGCACCAAATGGGTTTTTAGGAACAAGCAATATGAATTTGGTGTCATCACAAAGAACAAGGCAAGGCTTGTTGGCAAGGGTTACACTCAAGTTGAAGGCTTGGACTTTGGAGAGACTTATGCTCCGGTAGCAAGGCTTGAGTCAATTCGTATTCTTTTGGCCTATGCTACCCATCATGATTTCAAGCTTCATCAAATGGATGTGAAGAGCGCCTTCTTGAATGGACCTCTCCAAGAAGAAGTTATGTTGATCAACCACTGGGCTTTGAAGACTCAAGATTTCCAAACCATGTGTACAAGCTCCATAAGGCGCTCTACGGGCTTAAACAAGACCCTAGAGCATCGTATTAATGCCTTAAGGATTTTCTTCTCAAGAACGGCTTTGAGATAGGCAAAGTCGATTCTACTCTCTTCATACAAAGAAATGGAAATGATATTTTCGTTTGTCAAATTTATGTCGATGATATCATCTTTGGGTCTACTAATGATAAATTTTGTGAAGAATTTAGTAGGATCATGACAAAGAGATTTGAGATGTCTATGATGGGTGAATTGAAGTTCTTTCTTGGATTTAAAATCAAGCAAATGAAAGAAGGGACTTCCTTGTGTCAAACGAAGTATGTGAAAGATATGCTCAAGAGGTTTGACATGGCCGATTCCAAGCCCATCAAAACTCCCATGGCATTAAATGGACATCTTGATCTCAATGAAGAAGGGAAGTCGGTCGACCAAAAGGTATTCCGTTCCATGATTGGCTCCCTCCTTTACCTTTGTGCATCTAGACCCGATATAATGCTTAGTGTGTGCATGTGTGCAAGATTTCAAGCCAATCCTAAGGAGTGTGATCTAATGGCCGTTAAGAGAATCTTTAAATATTTGGTTCATACTCCTAACCTAGGCTTGTGGTATCCCAAAGGCTCCACTTTTGACCTACTTGGCTACTCCGATTCGGACTATGCCGGTTGCAAAGTAGATCGAAAGAGCACTACCGGGACTTGCCAATTTCTTGGTAGGTCTTTGGTGTCATGGAGCTCAAAGAAGCAAAACTCAGTTGCTTTGTCCACGGCCGAAGCCGGATATGTGGCGGCCGATGCTTGTTGTGCACAACTCTTGTAGATGAAGCAAACGTTGAGTGATTATGGTTGCAAGTTTAGTAAGATTCCACTCTTGTGTGACAATGAGAGTGCTATCAAACTAGCGAACAATCCAGTCCAACACTCTAGAACAAAGCACATAGACATTAGACACCACTTCTTACGGGATCATGAGGCTAAGGGTGACATTGCTTTACGACATGTAAGCACCGAAAGGCATCTTGCCGACATTTTCACCAAGCCTCTCGACGAGCATAGGTTTTGTGCTTTGAGAAGTGAGCTAAACATCTTAGATTCTCGTAACTTGGCTTGATCTTTTGCGCATAAACTTGTTTGTTGCAAAGATAGGAAGCAAAATGTTTTATTTTTCCTCTCTTTGTGTGTGTCTTACAAAACTTTGGATCTTTGCATAGAGGTTGGTGACTATAGCTTTGATTGATTGTTTGTGACTAGTCACCAACTCCTATGGGTGCTCTACATGTCCATACTTCCTTCTCTCCAACAAACTCAATCTAAATTCTCAATCCATCCCAAAATCTGGCTGAACTGCCAGTACAACTGACACTAAGTCGGTAGTATCGATAAGAGCTCTCTGGGGGAATTTCCGGCGTTTCACGGTAGAACCGGCGCTGTGTCGGTACTACCGGCCCCCCGGTAGAACCGACGCGGGGTCGGTATACCGATAAAGACTCTCTGTCATAATTTTTCTAGACCCTCGGTAGTACCGACCCCATGTCGGTACTACCGATAACTCGCTCTAGGTTATAAATACCCCGCGGTCAGACCTAGGGTTCCTGCCTCTCTTTTTCAACCGTTGGAGCCGCCCTCCCTCTCCTCTTGCTCAATCCGAGTGGGGGATTCAAAATCCAACCGTGAAAAACTTAATCTAGCCACTCCACTCGATTCTCCACCCTCCAGAACATCCGATCCTCGCCGGGAGTTCATCGATTCGCGCGGGAAACACCTCAAGGTACCCATTCAAATCTTCGTCGATCGATCTCTCAATGTAGTTGTTTCTAGAGGGAATACTTTAGGGAATCATCGTTTTATCCATCCTAGAACACATACCCATGATCTCATATCTTTTGGTTGGACAAATCACCCGGATTCAAGGGTTTGGGCCCTGGGTCGGCCCCCATCGGTAGTACCGACCCTGTGTCGGTAGTACCGATGGGGTGCTGACAGGAGCACCTCTCCTTTGAATCAAGCCATCCTTTTACCTTTTCACCACATCCATCTTATGCAAACATTTCTTATCCTCCAGATGGGTCGTGCTGGCAAGCAAGTGGTTCGCGAAGGGTCCGATGAGGATGATGTCCCTCTCACTCAACGGAAGAGAAAGGTGGGAGCTAGCAATCAAGGACACGTGGGCGTGGTCGTACCAATCCACGTGCTGCCCCTCGTCGCTCCACGGGACAAGTTCATCGAGCCCGTACAAAGCAAGCTCACCAACCAGATGATCATTATGATGATTATGTGGACATTTCCTTGGACACCCTCTCAACCTTCATCATTCGGCCATTAGTGCCTCCTCGTCCGGCAACTCAAATGGGCATTGTCAAGATGGTGGACTACACAAGGGGATCTCACAATGTGTACAAGGAGAGGTACACCGATCCCGCTCTTTGGCAAAAGGAATTTGATGCGGACATCCGCTTTTGGCTCAAGTTTAATGCGGATTGGTATGAGTCCGTTATCCTTAGCAAGGACAACTTGACCGTAGATATGAAGTCTATCAATTGGGATCTTCTTAGGTCTCTCAACATTCCGGCGGTCAATGATGTTATTGATATTTGTCACGCCAAGGGGATGACCAACATGATGGCTATCAACTATAGTTGGAATGAAGAAGTGGTCGCTCAATTTTATGCCAACCTCTATATCCGTCGTGAGACAAGGACCTTCCATTGGCTCCTTCAAGGCAAGCCCCTCTCCGTCTCCTATGAGCGATTTGCCCAAATTCTTGGATTTGGTGAGGAGGATCTTGGTCGCCCCAAGCTTCATGGTGGGGAGATTCCACTTGATAGTGAGATGGCTTTCATGTATGATTCCATGTATGGAAAGGTGGAGTTTGGTACCACTCATGGAATGAAACTGGTCTATAGGATGTTGAACCAACTTTTCCGCTATACCCTCACTCCTAAGATCGGTGACAATACCAACATCTCCAATGTGGCAAAAGAAATTCTTGTGAGGATGGCACCAGGGAAAGAAGACTTTAGCATCTTTGATTTCATTTGGGAGGAAATTATTATGTGCTCCGTGTCCGCAAACAAGAGTTGCCAATATGCTCCTTGGATCTTCAAGATGATTTATGAGGTGACGGGAGTTGACATTCTCACCAACAAATTTCACTCTTGGTACAAGCCAAACAAGGGCAACATTGGGCGTCTTCTCAAGTTGGGCAAGCATGCCCCTCCTCGTCCCGCTCCCGTGGGTGGCACCTCCTCCGGTGGCCCGTCTTCTTTTGAGCCACCTTCGTCTTCTCGTGGGCCATCTGCGTCTAGAGGCACCGTTCCCCCGGGCAAGAAGAAGAGTATATTCAACTTTTTATCTCAGGGCCTCTTTGCTTGTTTCAATGTGGGAAAGCACAATG
This sequence comes from Cenchrus americanus, assembly GCA_947561735.1. Classification (NCBI taxonomy): domain Eukaryota; kingdom Viridiplantae; phylum Streptophyta; class Magnoliopsida; order Poales; family Poaceae; genus Cenchrus; species Cenchrus americanus. The sequence goes on along the minus strand of OX387245.1, from coordinate 61,634,416 downwards.
CACAGGAGATTCGTGCTCACCGGCAGCATGTTGATGAGCAGCTCATCAAGTTGGAGACTCGTCAAAAGGCCTTGCTCGCTCAACACAACATCGAGCACTCTCCCGTCCGCGAGCCTATGGACTTTCCTCCTCCACCAACCTTCTACAACCCTTGGGAGATCTACGGTGACACATCCATGATGTATGGAGCTCCCTCGGCCGACATCGACGATGAGGACTTTGGCGGTGGTGACCGACGACGACGACTCTTCTCCGGCTGCCCACTCTCCAAATGATTATGATGATTGAAGGGCCTCCTCTTTTTGGCGCTTGATGCCAAAGGGGGAGTGTGCTCACAATTTATCCATGTAGGGGTGGCGTGTATCTCTATATCTATCTATCTATCCTTGAATTGTGGACATGTATGAACCTATTTGTGTGGTGTTATGGTTGGTGAAGTACCTAGAACTTTTTTAAATTTGTAAGACCTAATTGTGCTAGTGAGGAACCTTGTTTATCTACTTGTGATGCTTGATGCTTGTTATTTCTCACTTTATTGATGTGTATATCATGCCATATGCATCACGGTTTATATATCACACTTATGCACTTGTGTATACAATTTGAGAGTGAAAAGCCTTCTAAGTGTGTGATAGGCATTTGAGGCCTTCATAAAAGTCAAAGCACACATTTAGGGGGAGTTTCATTTTCAAATTATTAGATACACACATCTTTTATAAAAACAAATTGTGGTTGTCATCAATCACCAAAAAGGGGGAGATTGAAAGTGCATCTTGGCTCCTAATTATTTTGGTGATAATGACAAGCACAATTTGTGGTATTTAATGCTTGATCAAGATGTGTGCAGGTCTTAGGTGAATCAAACTCTTATGGTTTAACCAAAGGAAGGCCTCCAACCCCAAGTCGTCGTTTTCATCTCGAATCAAGGCTTAATTTATTTTTAATTTTGAATTTGAGTATAGGAAACATCGTACTATAAAGGAGGATGCGAATCGATAGCCAAGAGATGCTAAAAGTGCTCTAGAAGGTGACCCTAGTGAGTGAGAAGAGTTGAGAGTTGGCACGTGCACAATTGTTGTTCTTTTCCCAAACTCTCAGTCTTTGTCGGTTGTACCGACACCACGTCGGTACTTCCGGCAACCCCCTCGGTAGTACCAACTTAGGGTCGGTCGATATGGCTTCTCTGGCGAGTTTTAGCCAGGGGGTCGGTACTACCGACCCAGTGTCGGTACTACCGATGAACCAGTACTATTAGGGTTCTGAAACACCCCTCGGTAGTACCGACACCGTGGTGGAGATTTCTTAGTGAGCACCAATCTTCCTTTGTGGGGGTTGGAAGAGGAAAAGAGGCTCTTGGTGATAGCCCTCCCTTTGTGGGATCCTCAACGGAGACGTAACATCCTTTGTGGGTGTGAACTTCGGATTAAATCTTTGTGTCTCCTTCACTTGCTTGAATTCTTTGTCTCTAACTAACCCTAGAACTTGTTTTAGCCTGATCTATCATTTGGTTGCTTTCCATCTCATCTCTGTAGTTGCAGGTGGCTCTTAGCCTCTAAACTAAGACTTTGATTCAATTAGATTTGCTAGAATCTCTGCAGAATTCAAATTTCGTTTTAGTCAACTCTACCGTGTCGGTAGTACCGACCTGGTACCGGTAGTACCGAGACCCCTCGGTAGAACCGGCACCACGTCGGTAGTACCGGCAGGTTATTTAACCGCTGCATTTGTTTCAGAAATTTGAAGTGATCCTATTCACCCCCCCCCCTCTAGGCATCACAAGGTCCTTTCACACTTCAAATTCTCCCAATGTAAAAGTTGTGCAGTTTGTCGAGGGACACAACTTTCATGTTGAGCGGCATTTGAGATTTAAAGTGCAAAAGGGTGTAAAACCTTGGTCAACGCAGAATGACACTATTCATCAGCGCCATGAAAACTGCCAAGTTGGCATGTCTTTTGTGCACAATTGTTGATCAAAACACCCATCAGCCTTTTTTAAAAGTTGTAGAGGGTTAGCTGATCTACAACTTCTCTATTCAGACCTTGGAGCACTTATGTTGCGAATTTTTGAGAAAAAACTCAGTTGAAGAACGTAACCGAAGCATAGCACCATCCATCGAAGCTCTGCACTCCAGAGCGTAGCGCGCCGCGCCCGACATGTGCGCCGTCGCCGCGGACCCATGCCATGGGCCCAGCACGGACGTCGAGGCCCCCTCAGGTGCCACACGACAGACGCATGGGAGTCGGGCGATGCTCCCACCGCCATTCCGACCCTCTCCCCTTGCGCCACGCGCCACGCGCGCACGCCGGCCGCGCTGACCATCTCCGCTCGCCCAATGGTGTCGCCGCCGTACCTGTGCCCATGCCGCGACCTCGTCATTGCATTGACGTGCGCGAACCGCCTTTCAACTCACATGCCTATAAAAAGAGCTCGAACCCCACTTCTCGCGTGACGCCGCCGGCCACCAAGCCGCCGCCGCCTCTCCATTGACATCCTGTGCCAAGCTCCCTTGCCGGCCTAAGCTCTTAACCGCCCAGCCACTTAGGCATCCTCACTAGGACCTACTAGAGCCCCCATGCCTACTGCTTGCTCGGCCAGGCCGCTACCTCACCGGCACCCCCATCCGCAGTGGCCAGTATCCAGCCGCGCCGCGGTGCCCCTTTCGCCGGTGCTGCTTGACCCCAACTCCGGTCGCAGATCAATCGTACGTGACCCCTAGGCCCCGCTCCTCCCCTTCCCTAGCCCTCTCTGGTGAACACCCCGCCAGAATTTCGCTCCTCCACCACCCCCATGCCTGAGGACCACATTGCATGGTCTGAGCTCTTTCCAGGGTCTTTGGTGCAAATCGAGGGAAGATCTGTGAAGGTCCAAATCTTTCCAGGGGTCTACTCATAAATAGATTCTTTAACCTTTTGGGTATTTTTGCTGAGTCTTGTAAAATTCATATAAAATCATAGAAATATCCTAAAAATGCAAAATCAATTTTGTTGTATTCCTTGTGAGTAGACCTGCATCTTTTATAAAGGTTGTATATACTTTTGTGTGATAATTTTTGCATAAAAAATTGAAATCCTTTTAACCTAGATCTGTTGTACTGCAAAATCTACACTTGATCATGAGCTGATTTTTGGATATGTTGTGAGTACTAGCATGTGTAGTCTTTGTGCAAAAATTGGCACACAGTTACTGAGTAAATCTTTTATTATGATTTATCTTGTATTAATGCTAGTTCTGCCTTAATGATTTTTGTAGCAAAAGTTAAATAGATTTTTGAGCCCAACTTCTGGGAATAGTCATATAATGCCTAGATGCACCTTTCTTGAATTAATCATGATTTTGTTAGACTGATAAAAATATTTATTTCCTGATTTATGCTTGTTTTTAATCATAAATGCTTAGTTCAAGATTCAAAATAGCTATGGATGTGTTTGTTGGTTTCCTAGGCTTGTTTTAGATCAGAGATGGTGTAGGAGAAAGTTTGGCTCCATAAGTGTTGTACTTATTTTTGTATGCATTTATCTCATTTATGCTAACTAGAAATGTTATTCTTGGTATATTTTATTTTCAAAGCTCCAAATTGTGTGCTTGTTGTTCAATAGCTTGTAATGGATTAGTAAGACCAGTGGGTACCAACTGTGGCTTTTTATAAAGCTTTTTGGTGAATAAAAGTGCAGAAACCATTATAAGCTTAATAATAGTTTTTTTGAGAAACCTTTCCTTTTTATCTTTTGAGCACTATGTTGTGTTGTGAAAGTTTATCTCAGTTTTGGAAGCCATCCATAGCTGTTGTGCAAATAAATTCATTATTTATTAGACGTGTACACAATCACTAGAAAAAGAGGAATAAATAAGCCTTCATAATAATCTTTAAAGGAAAAGTGATGAATATTGTTGTCAAGGTGAATATGGTCAACCATAGGCTTCTTGTGGACTGTTTGTTGCTATCTTGATTAAATTAAATTAAATTAATTACACCCCTAATTACTGCATTGCATCCTCCGTGTAGAAGTTCCCGACGGTAGCTACACGCCCGTACCGGGTGACGAGGACGAGGGAGTAGGAGGAGACGTGCACTACGTGTCTGTAGAGCAAGACCCGGGCCAAAGTCCGGAAGTTTGTGTGACTACTTGTGCTGACGAAGGCAAGCCCCGGTTTAATCATTAACCTATGTGCTTCATTTAACCTTCTAAATTTATCGTTGTTATTTTATGTGCATTTACGTTCAGGAGTTGGATTGAAACCCTAGTTGCATGATCCCTAAGTACTTATGATCTTTTACTAGCATGCTAGGTCGCTTGTTGCTATGCTCTAAGGATCCGGTACAAGTCGAGTGATGTCCGTCACTCGCGAGAATAGGATCTCCATTATGGAATCACCATATTTATAAATGGATTGCTCATGTGGTAAGAGCATGGGATTTGGGCTCCAGTCCAGTGGCTTCGTTGGTTAAGTGTTTGAACGTACTAAGCACTTGTCAGAAATGGGCACGGTAAGCCTAGTGTGGTACATGATTTTACTATCACTAATCTTAGGGTTGCGGCCCCAGGCTCTCCACCTGAGTGCATGCGTGAGGCTGGGTGACCTGGTGGCATAGCCCAGATAAACCTTGTACTTAAGACTATGAGCTATTATTCCCAAACTGAAGAATGACGGGAACCGCCTAGTTGGTGAACTCTTAGTGAGGGAACCTCCCGTGTGTTTAGGTCCACCTTGCAAGGTTTAAATCAATCAATTGTCAGCCTCTCACCGTTATCTGAGTCTACTTAATCTACTAGCCATGATATCCCTTTATGATGGAACTTTGTAAAGATTATTATTTGATTAATTGTATTGTACAACTATGATTACAATAGTTACTTATTTAGTAATGATTACTTCTACTAGAACTTGAGCTAAAATGTGAAAGTAAGGATTCACTACTTAGTAGCTCTTTGGCAAACAAACCCACAAGCCAAAAGCCTTGCATGATTAGAGGTAACGTCTTTTATTTCGACGGGTAAGCCTTGCTGAGTATTAGTATACTCAGCCTTGCTATTTAAATGTTGTTTTCAGGTAATGCATGTGATGTGTGGCCTGGAGAGATTCCACCCGGTTGGGAGCTGGAATGGGTGGATAATGACGAGTGATTGCATTATGGACAGGCCTCCTATGATGTTTATCGTGTCGTTTAGTTATTTCCGCTGTTTTTAATAAACTATGAACCATTTACTTTCATGTCAAGAACCATGGTTTGTAATAATTAAACCCTACAGGGAAGATTTGCTTTAATTTGTAAGGTACTTTGGACTCTCCTTCGTGGGAGTTTTAATGCATACGTTCGATCCTCTCTGTGTGTTTTCAAGTGATTTACCGGGCTTTGACCCGGCAACACTCAACGGGATGATTCTTTATTATCGCTTAATGACCAAATGGAGCGGTTTAAGCGATAGTACGGAATTATCTCGGATGGGATTGTCACAAATGTTCTCAAGATAAGCACTTATAGCAAGCTTCGATTAACCGATCATGTCCCTCTTTATAGTACGGTGTTTCCTAAACTCAAATTCAAATCGAAAAATAAATTTAAAGTGCTAATTGAGCTTCAACACCTTTTATATGAAATTGAGGGTCTTCCTTTGAATATGCTTATTTATTTATTTTATTCCTGCACACACCTTAGTTGAACCATCAAATACTCAAATTATACTTGTCATTATCACCAAAATAATCAGGAGCCTAGATGCTCTTTCATAAAGCCGAAAGCATTGATCTCAAGAAGTTGTTTTTGCATCTAATCCAAGAAAACATCATCTAATCTATGAAACACCGGAGGTAGCGAGAGAGAGGGGGGAGGTGAGGGTAAAACCAATGTAGAGGTTGGATCAGGTCTTTTGTTGAAGTTCCAAACAAAGAAGAATTAAGCAAATTGAATCTTAAAAAAGCCTCTTTAAATCGTGGCTTTCGTTCCAATTCCGAAGATGCCCGCCTTTTGGATGGTGCTTTGTCACAACAGACCCTTATTCGTGCGGGTTAGACTAGGGTGATCTCAAGAAGAACAAGTTGAAAATGCTCGGAATGTCAGGTATGCACCTCTAGCCACCATGGCTACAAGAACATCCTATGCGATGTATCTCGAGATAGTAAGAAAACCCAAGAAGACAAAATCGTAGTGAAATCACTTGATCGCTAAGATCGGATGCAATCTTGCAAATTCAACATAGATAAATCATACATGGACAAGATTACCACTGTGATCCTACCTTGATCTTGATCCTAGCTCTTAGAACTCTGACGTGGTCTTCCTTGCAAGGTTCCCATGTCGGTTAGGGAAACCCTAGTCAACTATCTCAACTCTCTCCTCTCCAGAATGGTGTCCCTCTCTTCTCTGCTCCTCGGCGGCGAATGACGAATTTTTTCTCTGTGGCTCTTCGCACGGGGACTATAAATAGTCTGAAGGAGTGCTAGGTCAAAGGGGGTGGCGAACGAGGCCCATAATGGGTTGGGCTGGCCGGTCTGGGCCGACCGGCTTGGGCCCATTCTGGCCCGTTTCACCTCCGTCTTGCTTCCCGAAGCTTCACGCATCTTATTGAGTTCTTGTCGAATTGCATGTGGGTCCTTGATGTCGTTTTCCCCATGGTTAGATAAGGGTGCTTGGCGCACGAACTCCAGCATCTTCTGTTAAGGTCCTCGGTGTTTCACAACTTCATGCTTCAGTGTTTGGATCATTTGGAGTCATGTTCACCTCATGTCTTGACTTGTGTTGGGCTTCTTGATCTTCTCGTAAAATGCTCAATGAACTTTACCCGGAAGTCCTCATTTAGGTGCTTAATTTTTGCGTAAACAATAAACTCCAAAAACCACATGCGAGTGCAAACTTGATATATCATGAGGGTTAGGATCGTTAGTTTGGATATCAGATCAATGCCAACACCGAAGGTAAACTCATGGCTAGGTTGACGGAAATTTACCGTCTACAGCTCCCCCATGCTTAAACCTTGCTCGTCCTCGAGTAAGCCTTCAATGGATATCAGCATTGCCCTTCATTGTTCATACCCCGCACTTGATCATACACAAGAAAACATAATGCTCTCAAAATTTAATTTGTTAGAGTTCCATAGTGTACTAGCCTTCATCCGTATTGAGAGTGGATATCAATTAAGTTATTTCCACAAGTAATTAATCATGCTCACAAAAATTTAAATGAATCTCAGAAATTTTGAAATAAAGTACAAGATGAAGAAAAGAGCTAAACCAAGTTAAAAAATTTAAACCTTCCTCAGTCCTCAGCACGTGGGTAAGGCCAATGAGATGGGGGCGCTGGGCGTGGAGCATGACTTCTGGTCTAGTGCACGATTTTTTTATAACCAACAGTCTCCCCTGATATATATTTATTTTTGTATCCCGTGGCAGTGGTATGATTGATCTGAACTATAGTTGGCCATTTGGCCCGTGATCCGTGGCCCGGTCCATGGCCCGTCAAAACGGCCCGGTACCTGGGCCGGCCCGGTCCGCACTTTGCGGGCTACGGGCGGCCGGCCGGTGGCCGGGCGGGCCATGGGCCGTCCCCCTCAGCCCGTGGCCCGGTGGCGATCCGGTCCGATGGCCCGGTTGGCCCGGTGGTGGCCCGTCGATTTGGCCTGCTTAGTTTTTTTTTTGAGGAATTGGTCTGATGAGTTCTTTTTGAAGTAAAGGTCTGCTAAGTTCTAACACACATTCCCCCAACACAGCATGCTAACCTCCCTAACCCTATCCCTTCCGAGACCCAATCCTGCTGCCGCCCCTCATCTTTCACGGCGCGCGGCGAGCAGTGCTCGCGCCTGACCCCGCCGGTCGCCACTCCCCTCCCCCCCCCCGGTCTCCCGTGGCGGCGCCCCCCGGCGCGGAGGCCGGGCGGCGGCGGTTGCGGCGCCCCCGGCGCGGCGGCGCTCCCCGGCGCGGAGGCGAGGGCGACGACGACGGCCGCGGCGCGCCCGGCGCGGCGGCGCTCCCCAACGCGGAGGCCGGGCGACGACGCGACGGCGCCCCCCGGCGTGGCGGCCGGGCGATGACGGCCGCGGCGGCGCTCCCCGGCGCGGAGGCCAAGGCGACGGCGCCCCCCGGCGCGGCGCGCGCTCCCACCTCCCGGTCGGCGGCAACGGGCGTGGCCGGCCGGTGAAAGCCGGCCCGACCGGCCCGTGGCCCGTCAAAATGACCCACGGACCGGGCCATGGGCCGAGGTCGCGGCCGTAGCCCGGTGTGGTCCGGCCGGTGCGGCCCGTGGCCTAGCGCGGCCCGCGGCCGGGCTGGCCGGTCCGGCCGGCGGGCCACGGGCGGACCGGGCCGGCCCGTTGGACATCTATAATCTGAACACCACACCACCGTGTGATACGAGGGTTGTTGTAGATATCCATGTTTGACGTTTTTGTTGTACCAAACAGGATGAAACTCTGATTTATTCAGTTATCCAGCAACATATTCCTACATCTGAAGATTTATGGTAAATCAAGCTCGCATAGTAATAGTGCAAAGCGACCAGAAGACACAAAAATAAAATATATCAGGGGGTTGGCCGCAGCTTGCGACCAGCCACTAGATAATAACCGATAAACGAACAAGCACAATTAGTCTTCACAACAAATCAGCACCAAACTGCTGAGTGAGTTGAAAAGTCAAGACAACTCATCCATTTGCATTCCACAGGTTTAAACTGTTAAGACTGAAATATCAATTTCAACATAAGTGACCTTGTGCAGCCATTGCACTAACTAAACTCCATAAGAGATCGCTGTCTTAAACACCACTCTATGGAATAGATGCTCGAATTTTGATTTGCAATTCGGAAGTAGAATTCAGGTGACAAACTAGTCTAAAGAAAAGATGCTCTAGTTTTGGTTTAAGCAACATAACCAACTGAGAATCTGACACTGGATTAGTGGCCACATGCACCAAAAATCACTCAAGAGAACTGTATCACTAAATGAAATACCTAAAGATGGTGTTGTGTTAGCCCGAGGACCAAAGCATAAATATCTTAGAAGGCAACCTTTTTGCAGCATTGTAGATAAACTTCGGAGTTTCCTCTCCAAAGACAAAATGTCCTTGGCCTGCATTGGTCACCACCCTCACCACCCCCCCCCCACCTTGTTGCTCACTGCAAAGTACAATGAATGAAGCCATTATAATGGCATGGTTGCTAGAGCAACAAAACAGTACAGTTGTATATCTCCATTGAAATACACAGATGTTAAGATATTTAGTTCTTCGCTTTCCTCTTTCTCTATACCTTTTATTATTAGGTGTCTCTAAGATAACATGGGTCAAAAACTACATCAAAGGTCTTCTTCTGTCCCAAAAGTCAAACCACACATTCTTTTCTTTTAAGAGTAGAAAACTTCGAAAAAACTGTATCTATCTTTCAAACTTGAAATAAGGTCCACAAATAACTGCTTTGCTGCTCTATTTTGAAGTCACCTGCTTTATCATCAAAGTCAAAGACACATTCCAAGTCAATGAGTTCAAAATCCTGTTGAAGACCTATTAAATAGCCCATCTTAGATCGTTCTTTTGCTTCAAAAATATTATCTTCTCATTTTTTGCATATGATTCATCAACTTTGAGATTAGCTGTAACACACCACACAAAATGTTATGAACAATAATTGAACAGAAAGGGAATCCAAATAATGAAGACAAAAATATAATACCAAATCTTCTAATTGTGATCTGTGTAGAAGGCGTGCCGCGCTCAGTTCGCAGCCCTTGTAAATGGTGAGACCACCATTCCAAAGCAAGGTCACGGAAGCGTAGGGATGCAATTGCTCTGTGAGTAACTTTAGATAGATTATCAGCAAATATCATAAGCTCTCGTGACTTCCACATCACTATAAGCTTATCAAAGTATTTCCTCATTCATCTCAGTATCACTATAAGCTTACCGAAGTGTTTCCTCATTGATCTCAACATCAGTGCGTTTACAAGTTCGTGTTGCAGTCTCCATGAGCGTCGTGGTGGCACTTGTGTCCTCTTGGAGCGGCGCACGTCGTGCCGACCTTGAGCCCCGGTGGGTACGACCAAACCTCACGACGTCCGCCTCACTGCGGGTCAACACAGCCGGCTAGGCGAGCTCGAGGCCTGCGGGCCCGCGAGGCCGGCCAGGCGAGCTGGGGAGGCGCAAGGGGGCGGTGCACGCCTCGAGTCGAGCCATCGACGTGTCATGGAGCCGGTCACCAACCTCCGTTGCCATCGGTGCTACGCCGTGGAGCAAGAGGCGAGGAGAGAGATGAGAGAGAAAGAGGGAGACACAGATAAGAGACAAGGGTAACACCGACAAGTGGGTCCCACCGTCACGTGGACTCCACGTCAGCAAAACAGCTATGCAAAACCACTGAATGACAAATATAAACGATTTTGATAATTGGATGGTCTTTTTGAAATTTGATGGTCAAAATCAAATTTCACCGATTGTTCGATGGGAAAAAAATGAACTTTACTCAACAAACTAGCCTATCCATCCCCTCCCGCTCTGCCTTCTGCTTATCCCGTTCGCTCGCCGGGCACACGCTCCTCGGCTCCTCGCCCTCCACCCGCGGAGGATTTCTTAGCGGCAGCAAGCATGGGAGGCACCGCCATATCGAGCCACGGCCTCGCCTGCGCACCCCCGGCCACCGTACCTCTGAACCCACGGGCGCAGCGCCTTTCCGCCGCTGGTCACCGGAGCAGCCCTCAGCTGCTTCTGAGGTGCGACCTCCCGCCGCCCGCCGTCCTTTGCCGAGCTCGTTCGCAGTCATCTTCCTCGTCTAATGTGGTGAGTGCCGGGGGGCGATAGCTCCGGTTCTTGTGCAATCTGCAGTTGCTCTTGTGCAGTTGCGCCAGTCGTACGGCAGTTCTAATTCCTCTGGTTTATTTGTTCGTCGAGTAGAACTTCGGGGGAGGGGACGATGCGGACAAGCTGCTCGAGGATTTGCTCAAACAGCACGGCGAGGTGGTGTACAGCTCGGGAGCATCCCCGGCTGCCGAGGCCGACGATGACGCCGAGTGCTTGTCCTGTACGTGCCTCACCGCTCTCCCTTTCGCCTCCTCATGCTTATCTTCGTTATTATCGCCAGGTTGTGTGTTGTGTGCCCATCTCCTTCGAGTTGGCTGACCAAAGGAGGATGGGATTTTGGTTTAGAAAAAAAAGTGAGATTGGGAGGATACGATTTGGGCAGATAATGTATCTGCGCTTACATTTCATTGACGCCGTGCCTCAGCGACTTATTACTTAGAGTCTGCCCAGTGGGCCTCACGCACACCGCATTTAGTTTCACTTACATTACATATGCCCCTTGGTCCCACACGACTGCATTTCGAATTGGAACCCTCCCACCTATTCATCCATTCCAGACACGCTAGGGATTCATAATTCACCGTTGCCTTCGGGAACCGCGGGACACGAGAGTTGTATTGTGCGCCGCCGCCAGAACGGGAAGAAATATTTTGATGCTAAAGTACATACCCGGTTATTTAATCAACCCATACACAAAAGATAGGAAATTCGATTCTAACGCATGCACCCTGTTAGATTGTGAGTTGTGACCCAGCCTAGTGTAACAACGAATTGCATGGTTGCAGATTCTTTATACTATTGTTCCTTTTTTTTTTGTTATAGCGTTAAACCAGATCATTGTTTTACTTTAATTTCAGTTGCTGTTTCCCTGGCTAAAGCTGCAAGCGAGATAAAGGCTGCTGATATTCGTGTGCTTTGTGTGAAGCGGCTTGTTTACTGGACAAGGTTCTTCATCATTCTCACTGCCTTCTCAAATGCTCAGATTGATGCTATCAGGTACCAATCGAGTTTTCTCTTTCTGAACCTCACGAGCATTTAACAATTTGCTCATGCAACTTTTACTCTATTGTGCTTGATTTGCACAAATTTTCATGGAATTGTACTTGTACTTTGTAGTTCCAAAATGAGAGATATTGGTGAGAAGCAGTTTAGCAAAGTTGCTTCTGGTGATACGAAACCAAATTCTTGGACTTTACTGGACTTTGGTAAATCTATGCTTTCCTGCCATGTTTATCCTATATTAGCTTTACTAATTTCATATTGCCAGCTTGTACTACAAGATCTAATTATTTGTTTTGATAGAAAAAGAAACACCATTATAAATTGGATAAAGAGTACCTCCCTGACTTTATGAAATTGCAAAACAGTTATCAAAAGGTAGAAGTAAGAGTTAGTTTCGCACAGTTATAAATTTGATGCAATATGTCCTACCTTTTGGTTATACTACATATCCATTTTGGTCAATGGCCATATTTCTATACTCCCTCCGGTTTTGTAAGCGACACGGTCTCCAAAACACAACTTTGACTTCTCTTTTTATAAAAATATTTATTGAAAAGTTATATATGTATACTTTTATCAAAATGCTTTTTAAAACAAATTTATTGATATGACTTTCACATTTGTAAACTTAACGGCTTAAAAGTTAGTCATCATTTATATTCTCAATGTTTGACCTAAACCTTGTCCGGAACAACGACTTTTTTTACCAAACTGGAGGGAGTACTGTTCTTATAGGTCAGAAATGATTGGTCAATGGTTATACATATCCATTTTGTCAGAGAAATGGTGTTCTTCTTTTGAGTGGCTGATGCCATTGTAAAGTTCTCCCCATGGGGCTTACTTAATGATATTTCGCATTCCTGCAGGGGACGTTGTAGTTCATATATTCCTTCCTCAGCAGCGAGCATTCTACAATTTGGAAGAGTTCTATGGTAACGCTACACCCATTGAACTGCCATTTGACACCCAATTGCAGTGATTGGTGGGAGACACTGCAACAAAGGAATCAATTGCTTACTCCACTGAGAAATAAGTTCTTGCTGGAGGCAGAAAATAGTGTGTTGCCGAGAGTCTTGACATGGCCATCTCATCGATCAGATGTGGAGAGCTTCCCAGAGCAGACAGAGATAGATTGCTCGATAGCTACAAAACTCATAACTCACAAATGTTGCCTGCCCGCTGCTCCTTTCACGTGTAAAAGTGGCACCTTGATTAGGCTGTCATTTCTCTGAACTATCAATCATGCTGGCAAGAAGAGGAATTCGTCTAGGAGACTGCCAGATTATGAATGTATATCAGTATATGATACTGTTCTTATCAACTTTATTTTAGGGTTAAGCTAGGATCATGTTGTTCGTTATGTAAAAAATCATGGAGAAGTATTAGCTTCCTGCTATCTGTACTCTAGACCCCCTTCAGTTCAAAATACCTACTGTCTTCAAAGTGCATGGTGCCTACGAGAAGGAAAGAGATTGATAGAAGTAATATCTGGAAAAATGGTGTGCAAAAACTGACAAATCAAAGGGCTACAGAGTACAGAGAAGAGAGATAAGCTCCGGTTTTATGTCTAGACAGTGCTAAAATGCAGTGTGAATGCGCTCTTGCCGTGTTTACGAAAAATGTTGTAACTCGACAACTACAGCTTTGATCGGTTGAGTGACCGTGTGGGCAATGACATTTGGAGATTTCGTAACTTGAAAATTGAAATTATCTGCGTGATGATCGGCTGACACGAAAGGAAATAAAGGGTCTTGTTGGTGGAAATCGGGCCCGAAGGTGGACGCCGACAGAACAGCCCCCTGAGTGTTTCTCTCCCTTGGCTGCCGCTACGAAGCTACTTCTACTAACTCTAGACGGGGGAAGGAAACAAGGAAATACGTAACAGACCAGGAAATGAAATAAGGAGACACTTAGCAGACCGAAGGCCGAAAGACTAGCAGGAGCCTTCGGTGCTCTCTTCTCATTACAGTGTGCCCGTTTCATTACAAGGGGTTCACTGTTTATAGTAGACCCCTGGGCATGATCATCTGCCCCAATTACACATTTTCCGTTCCTGACAAACGGCTTTAAACACTTTACAAGGGTATAACAGTAACTCCCCGCGTCGTACAAGCCTCCAGCGTGTCTTCGTACGGCCGAAACACCTTTACACGCGGCGCCCCTTGTCTCTGCCTCGTACGGTGTCCCCTTTACACGCTTGCAGCAGCCACGTGTCGCGGCGCTCCGCCCCTTCGGCGCCGAAGCAACCCATGGCCTCGCCCTGGACGCGTCGGGCCTTTCGGGACAACTCGCCCAGGCCGCCTCCATTCCCGAGCCGAGGCGCACCCGTGGCGCTTCTGGTTCCTCCATACTTTCGGCGCCAAAAGTCAGCTATCCGCGCTTTCGGCACCGAAGGCCAACACTGTTTGGTTGGGCTGTTCCTGCACACAAAACCCACATAACATGAGCAGCATCAGCGTTACCGTTAGGTCACCATTGCAAGGCTTCCCCCGCTTAGCCGAAGCCGCTCGCGAGCCGAAACCGACAGCCCGGCCGGACGTGGAAAAAGCTTCCGAACGCCATTTTCCCCAACAGTAGCCCCTCGTCAGTGAGGGTCGTCCCGTCCTCAAGATGGGCCGAACTTACGACCAACTCTTCACTGGGCGAAAAATGGGCTTCGGAACTCCCACGGACGGCCTACGCTGACGCGGATCCGAGTAAAAGACGTGTGCTGCCCTTTGGAAATTTACCGTTGTGAGAGGTTGTTGTGGGGGTAAAAAGGTAAATTAGCTCGTTACCGGCGCGATTATCGGGCGCTGATGCACTATAAAAGGGGACTGACCCTTGGGCTGCCCCACACCGCGCCCGCGATCTGCATCCATGACGCGTGAAAGCTCCGAAGGCACTGTCGTAAGATTTTCTTCGCCCCCCACCGCTTTTGTTCTTCTTCGCATTTAGGCCGCATTCATGGCCCCAAAAAGAAGACATGATGCTATCGCGAAAGAGATCCCGAAGACGTACACCTTCGGCCGAAGCCAGATTGACAGCACCGACGTGGGCTCTCTCGTGAAGAACCACATGGTCAGGACCGGCCGAGCCCCTGGCCGGGAAACTGTACCGCGACCGCATGATAACGAGGTCGTCATCTTCCGTGATTTGCTGTATGCGGGGCTTCGGTTTCCCCTCCACCCCGCCGGCGTCGACATCCTTCGGTACTTCGACATCTACTTGCACCAGCTCACGCCGAACGCTATTCTTCGTCTGTCGGTGTATATGTGGATATGTCGCACCACAAAGATCAAGCCTTCCGCTGAGGGGTTCGCTTCGGTGCATCAAGTCCATCACCAGCGGCGGACGGTCTTCGAAGAGGAGGGGGACCAGTCTGTGGAGAAAGACTGCCAATTTGGCTGTCTAAATTTTTCATACAAGTCCGGCGTGGTGAGCCCCGTGACCGCCTACCGGAACAAATGGCCTTCGGATTGGCAGCAGCACTGGTTCTACCACACGGTGACTCCCCTCTCCCCCGGAGAGTCTCATCCCCTGGCCATGAAGGAGCTGCCTCCCTTTCACGAATCTTACGCGAAGAACCCCTTATGCCCCGAAGGCGACGAATTTGTGATGATGCTTCGTAGGTTCGCGCGTAAGTACAGCACACGCGATATTGTGGAGGAATATCGCAGTATCCCGGTGTGTCCGCTAGTGGACGGCTGGGTTGTGGCCGACGACGCTTGGGCGGACGACATCGGTGGCATTCCGTGCCCAGACTGGACGAAGGCTTTTGGCTTCACCTCCGACTGTGAGTACCCTTGTGTCCTTCGGTGGGTTTTTACCTTCTTCTTATGCTTGGGATGCTTCATGTGTTGAGCATTTGAAATTGTTGATTCGCAGTGCTGAAGAAAAGGAAGGTGGAGGCTCATGGAGATTTCATCCTCAGTCCTGTGTCGCCGAAGGAATACAAGGACACCGTGGCGGAGCTGAATGGATCTCCAACAAACCGGGTGTTCGAGTTTTTCAAGATCAATGCGCCTGAGCGCGTCGGGTTCGCCAAACACCGCAAAGCAGCCGAGAGGAAAGCTGTTGCGCTTGCTGCCGCCGAAGCAGACGCTGGCGAGACGGCGACGTCGCCGCGCGCCGCTCCGAATAAGGCTAGCAAGAGAGGCGCCCCCGCTGCGGCCACCGCCACCGCCGAAGGGAGGGCGCGGAAGAAGCGTGGTGGCCGACCGGCGGACTTGCCCCCATCACCCAAGAGGACCCGGGTCGTAGATGTCGAGACCGGCCTTGTCGAGGATGTGATCGCTGCCGTGCCGCTGCGCTCGGCCGCACCTCCCGCTCAGGCCGGTGGGGACGCCGGCGGGCCGCTGCTCGTGCCCCTCAGCCCGAAGGAGAAAGACAGCGATGATGACAGCGATGTTCGCATCGTGTCTTCTGTTGGCGACGCCCCTCGCGGGCACAGCCCAACTGCCTTCGGCCCCGAAGCCCCTCAAGACGAAGACAAACCTAGCTCCACCTCCACCAGTTCATCCAGCTCCTCATCTGAAGGAACGAGCAGTCCGCCTCCCCTTCGGCCGCGGTCACCGAGAAGGACGACTTTGCTGTCGCTGCGGAGGAGGACGAAGAAGAGGAGCCCGACAGCAGCAGCTATCGGGTGACACCGGAGGAGCCCCGAGCCGCCGTTGTCCACCTTCAGGTTCCCGCCGAAGCCAAGTTGATTGGTGGGAAACAGATTCGCTTTATGGGTCTGACGAGCGGCGGACACGAGCGCAAATTTCTGGAGGAGGCGGGGTCGAGCTTCGCTATCCCTCACGAGGAGGAATACTTCGGGAAGCTTAGCTCCACCGAACTCACTACTGCGTGCGGGGATCTGTCCCTGAAAGCCTTCGTCACATCTTGGTGCCTCGCCCGAAGGCTGGAACAAGAAAGCAGAGAGGCGAAGGAGCTGTCAGCTGCCGCGAATACCTCACTTCAAAATCGGGTGGCGGAGCTGGAGGGGCGGCTGGCTGCTGAGCAAGAGCGCTCCCGGAAGTTGCTGCAAGCGAAAGAAGATGCAGCGAAGTCCTCCGAAGCTTCCCTTGACGCACTGCGCCTCGACGTGGAGGCCTTAAACAGCGCCAAGGAGGACTTGCACGCTCAGCTCGTCGACAAGGAGGCCAAGTTGGCCGAAGCACAGAAAGAGGCGAGCGAGCTGAGCGGCACGTTGGAACAGTACCGAGCAGATCATATCCAGAGCGCGGAAGCCCTTCGTACCGACATCTTGGAGTTGCTGGGGCACTGCAATCTTGGTGTGCCGCCTATCCCGTTCCCCCAGTGCACCGTCGAGGCATTTTACGAATGGGTGAATTCCTGCTTCGACCTCATCGCCATGAACACGAAGATCTTCAGAGAGCTTGGGGCCGCAGTGGGGGTTCGTACGTTGGCATACTCCGTGTGCTCACTGGTTCCTGCGGATCGCCCCTCTTCAGAGAAGACAATCAGCAAGGGCGATCTTCGGCGGCTGACGAAGGATAACTTTGAGTGGCCCACCGACGCGGAGCTCGACGTTGCGCAGCTCCCCGTGCTCGCCAAAAACCTTGCCAAGAACTTCATGAACACCTTCTTCGCCCAGCGCGGGTACCGCCTCACGTTGGACAATCAGTTCGCCTAAGCACTCAGGTTCGCCGAAGCCACTTTTATTTTCTCTTTAAAACTCTACTTGTGGTGTCGACTCGCAACCATGCTGACGTATTGCCCTCAGTGTTCCGCAGATAAGGCCTCGACTGCAGGATCGCGTTTACGAACGTCTTCGAATTCGGTTCGGTGGCACTCCTCCCTTGCCCCGATTCATGACGGAGGGCAACTGGATCGTCATGCCCTGGGTTCCCCTGGTCACAGCCGGATATCCCGAAACCGCTGTAAGGGAGGAGGGCAATGTGACTGACGCTCCCGGCGATGGTGCTCGCGCTGCTGAAGAGACGACGGGGCCGACGACCGATGAAGAGCGCGTGAACAGGGAAACAGGACCGTCAGACGAAGTCGAGCGCACCGAGGCAGCCGAGGAGACCGTTCCCCCTGTGCCTGCCTCCCCCGGAGCCGCCTCCGTCCCCGAAGTCAACGCTGCACCCGTGCCCGACGAGGCCGCCGCGGACGCCATCAACACCGAAGTGAACGCCGGAGGCGATGCCTCGGAGATGGCGCACACCGCGGAGCTTGAGGCCGTACTGTTAGCCGCCACCTCTCCCGGGCGCGAAGACACCGCGGAGCCTGCAGCCGCCGCGGTCGCCGCGCCAACCGAGGCTCCGGTCATCACCGAAGAAGCTGAGGTCTGAAGGGCACCAGGCTTGACCTTGTAAACAGATAAAATGTTTCCTTCTGGAGCCATGATTGTGTAAAAACACTAATGTAAGGTATCTCTGCGCAGGTCCCTTCGGTGGTGCCTGCGCAGAGAGCCGAAGGTGCGAGCGACCCGCCCTTGCTCTTAAACTCTTTTTTCGTTGCCCCGAATGTGTGGACGAAATTTAGTATACGCCACCCAGGCGTGTCGTACTCGGAATTTTTATCGTATCGTGCGGAACGCTACCGTCTCCACAACGAGGCCGCTAAGTGTTTCTTTGCGGATTTTTCGAAGGATCCTTCGCGCCGAGAGGCCATCCTTAGAGAACGAGCCGCCCGTAGGGCAGCTAGGCGAAACTTAGAGGACCCCTTCGTGCCTGAAGGGGTCGTTCCGAAACCAGAGCTGATCGAGGAGGGGGTCCTCGGACCGCCCGAATATGTGTATTTGATTCCTGACACCTCGTCGGACAGTCTAGTGGCTACGAAGGCCGAGCCGGAGTGATGGCCCGCGCACTGACTGTGATCCCGTCTTCGGCGCAGGACGGATGCCCACCGACAGCGAGCTCCGGCAGATGGCGCTGGACATCATAGACACGGCGTTTCTTCGTTTAATCGATGAGATCTGCGAAGACATACTTAATGAAGATTGATCGCTCGGGGGTGCTGACTGGTCGTGGTTCCGCATTGCGCCATGAGTTGCCGTGAAGACTTGAAGCGAATTACTTCGGAACTCCCCCCCGGAAGTGTTCGCGGCACGTTGGGGCGGCGCGGCTCCAACCGATTTGTATAGAGATGTATTGTGATTGTATTGCTGTGTTGAAGTGTAATAGATTGTTGTACTACAATACACTGTATATTCGAAATGTGATAAGAGGAAACAATGAGGGTGTCTGTGACCACCATTTGTCCCCTTCGTTTCTGCATTTGCGTTCTGCGCCGCCATCGTGAACTTAATGAGGGGTAGCACTGCCTCTGGCCGGTGACGTTATCCTCGCGTCTCTTTCGAACGGATCTGTCCCCTAGCCGTATCAAAACGAAACACCGTCGCGCCTTCCCTCCGGTCACGGCTAGACCGATCGCATCTCCTATGAAGTGCTTTTACAAAGACCAAATCGTGTCCTATAAACTTCGGTCATATCGGAACCGATGCAACACCCCCGACGTGCGTTTTCTTAGGCCAAATCGGGGCCCTTACACCGCATCATGCGGACTTCGCCTTTGGTCATATCGGGACTGACGCAACGCCCTCGGCGTGCGTTTACTCAGGCCAAATCGGGACCTTCATGCCGCATCAAGTGGACTTCACCTTCGGTCCTGTCATGACCGACGCGACGCCCCCGGCGTGCGTTTACTCGGGCCAAATCGGGGCCTTCACGCCGCATCAAGCGGACTTCACCTTCGGTCTTGTCGTGACTGACGTGACGCCCTCGGCGTGCGTTTACTCGGGCCAAATCGGGGCCTTCACGCCGCATCAAGCGGACTTCACCTTCGGTCATGTCGTGACCGACGCAACACCCTCGGCGTGTGTTTACTCAGGCCAAATCAGGGCCTTCACACCGCATCAAGCGGACTTCACCTTCGGTCATGCCGATAAGTGACAGGCTCGGCGCGTGCGCACTTAATGCAGCTCGTGCCCGAGCCGTTACTTACCCCGCCGAAGGCCACCTCGAAGACTATGCCCCCCTTCATGGGGGTAGCATAGCTTCGATAGCGTTGCGAAAGCATACTCGAAAAGGAAAACGTTGGACACGAAGGGTTGGGGGAACGCTGACTTATATTACATGTCAGGAATAGGGTACAAGGGGTCGCCTCGTTAAAAACCTCACACTTCGCGGGTCCAGAAGGGAACCACGAAGCCTCCCCCGTGAGGAAAAGAGTATGTCCCCCCTACTTAATGTACATATATTACAAACTTCTAAACACAACGAAGGAGAAAAAAGAAGTGCTGAAACTCAAACTACAACAGCCGCCCATGGCGACTTCAGACGAAGTACTTCTGAAGCATGTCCACATTCCAAGTCTAGGGCTCTTCTTCACCGGTCAGCCGACACAACTTGAATGCTGCTTCGTTCGATGTCACGGTTGCTATAAACGGGCCTTCCCACTTCCCGTGCATCTTGCCTTTCAGCTTTCCCTTCGGCAGCTTTTGCAGCACCAGATCCCCTGACCGTATGAGCTTCGGCCTGATCTTCTTATTTTTCCACCTTCGTGTTTCATCTTGATACGACGACAGGTTCGCTGCTGCTTGCAAGCGTACCTCCTCAATGTTCTGGACCGAAGCTTTGAGGTCATCGTCGCCGGAGGGGGTGTCTCTCCAGGTGCCCAGATACAGCTCTTCGGGCAACATGGCCTCTTCCCCGTACAGCAGCTTGAATGGCGAGAACTGAGTGGTCCTGGATGTAGTGGTGTTGTGGGACCAGATCACCCTCGGTAGCTCTTCGGCCCACTTGCTCTTGGGTAGATCAGTGATGTTCCTTTTTATACCGGCGAAGATTACTCCATTTGCCCGTTCTACCTCCCCATTGGACTGCGGGTGGTGGACCGAAGCGAAACACAGCTTGGTGCCCAGGTATGTACAGAATTCCTTGAAGTCGGCACTGTCAAATTGCTTGCCATTGTCCACGGTGACTTCGTGCGGCACACCGAAGCGGCACACGATGTTCTGCCAAAAGAACTTCTGTATTGTGGCTGAAGTAATGCTCAGCAATGGTTTCGCTTCTACCCATTTGGAGAAGTATTCCACCGCCACTACAGCGTGAGTGTAATTCCCGGGTGCTGTCGGTAGCGGGCCGACGATGTCAATACCCCATCGAGCAAAGGGCCACACTAGTGGTATCAGTTGTATCTCGTTTGATGCGAACTTGCTGTAAGGCGCATGGCGCTGACACTCTGGACACTGGCGCACAATTTCGTGTGCATCTGCGACCGCCGAAGGCCAATAGAAACCCTGGTGAAAAGCCTTCTGCACTAAGGCTCTCGTGCCGAGGTGGTGTGAGCACATGCCACTGTGGATCTCATGGAGCAGTTGCTTGCCCTCGGTCACTGATATGCACTTTAGCAATGGGGCGCACACCCCCTTTCGGTACAGGTTACCATCAATGATGTGGTAGTTCCTCGCCCTAATGGCCACTCTCTTATCAGTGACGCCATCTTCGGCCTCATAGTAACCCCTGACCGCCGCAACTATTGGGGGGCGCCAGTCCTCACTCTGTATGGCATTCACAAACTTGGGAGGCGCCGCTTCGTCAGCGGCAGATCTCACAGTTGTTGTCTCGTAGAACACATCCGGGGGCAGAGGTTCAAGCAAAGTGGTTGCCTTCGCAATGGCATCGGCTTCCTTGTTGTAGTTCCTGGGAAAGCTTCGCACTGTGATGCCAATGAAAAATTTCTCCATGCTTCGAACAGCCTGCAGATACTTCATCATGTCTGGTTTCTTTGCCTTGTAAGTTTTCCCAATTTGGCCGGCGACGAGTTCAGAGTCTGTCAAGATGACAAGCCTCCTTGCTCCCACCGCCCTGGCCTTCCGAAGCGCAAGCAGCAGACCTTCGTACTCAGCCATGTTGTTTGTGCAGTTGTCACAATTCAGCCGCAAGGCATAACGAAGCTTGATGCCCGAAGGGGACTTGAGGACTGCCGCTGCTGCTGACCCCAGATGGCAGTAAGCACCGTCGCATTGGACCTCCCATACTGGCTCCGTGACTATGGCTTCCCCCTTCGGTGCCGAAGGCGTCCAGTCGGCCACAAAATCAGCGAGGACCTGAGACTTTATCGCACTGCGAGCAACGAAATTATAACATGCTCTGCCAACTCTGTGGCCCATTTGCCCATTCTCCCCGTGGATTCCTTGTTCTCAAACATGTCCCGAAGAGGGAAAGCTGTGGGGACTGATACATTGTGGCTCTGGAAATAATGCCGACGCTTCCTTTTAGCCATCACCACAGCGTATGCCATCTTCTCCATTTCGGAGTAGAAGAGTTTCGAGCCGCTCAAAGCTTCAGAGACGTAGTAGATGGGAAACTACTTCAGAGCATCTGCTTCCTTTCGTTCTTCCACAAGTACTGCACTGACCGCTGTGTCGGTTGCTGCGATGTACAGTAGCAGCGCGGCCTTCGGCGACAGTTTGGTCATGACTGCTGCGTCTTCTAGATATTTCTTGAGGTCGTCGAAGGCTTGTTGTTGCTCCGGGCCCCACTGAAAAGTTGAGTTCGCGCGAAGCACCTTGAAGAAGGGTAGGCTTCGCTCAGCGGCCCTGGAGATGAAGCGATTTAGCGATGCTATTCTGCCTGTGAGCCTTTGGACCTCCTTTCTGCTGCTCGGTAGCTGCATTCTTCGTAGTGCTTCGATCTTCTAGGGGTTTGCCTGTATGCCCCATTTGGAGACCATGCACCCCAACAGTTGCCCTTTCCGAATGCCGAAGATGCACTTCTCGGGATTAAGCTTGAGGCCATTCCGCCTCATGTTGTCGAAAGTTTTGGTCAAGTCCGCAATGTGATCTTTCTCTCTTTCGCTCATAATGACGATGTCATCGACATAAGCCGAGGTGTTGCGCCCCAGCTGGTTGCCCAGAATCAGCTTCATCATGCGGTTAAAAGTTGATCCAGCATTACGAAGGCCCTCTGGCATCCTGACGAAGCAAAAAATGCCGAAGGGGGTTGTGAACCCAGTTTTAGCTTCGTCCTCCCTTCGCATCCACACCTGGTGGTATCCAGAAAAACAATCCAGGAGGCTCAGCATATCACATCCAGCTGCCTGATCAATGATGACATCAATCCTTGGCAACGGGTAAGGGTCCTTCGGGCATGCCTTATTGCGTTCTGTGCAGTCAATGCACATGCGCATGTTCCCATTCTTCTTCGGCACCATCACCACATTGTCCACCTAGATGGGGTACTGCACTTCTCTTATGATTCTTGCGTCTAGCAGCTTCTGCACTTTGGCCTCCGCAAACTTGACCCTGTCACCCGACATCGGCCGCTGCCTCTGCAGTTTCGGTTTGACCTTCGGGTCGGTGTTCAAAGCGTGCTCTATGACCGACCGGTGGACACCCGTCAGATCTGATTTGGACCATGCGAACACATCCTGGTTATTACGAAGGAACTGCAGGAGTTTGCCTTCGTCCTCCGCGCTGACTTCGGTGCCTATCATAACGGTTCTGCTTGGCACGTCCGCGCACAAAAGGACTGTCTTCGTGACATCGACCGCTTTCATGCGCTCGGCTTCGGCTCCTTTCATGGACTGTCTCATTTGGGCCTCGGCCCTCTGCTCTTCTGCTGCCGCAGCTTCGTTGCCCTCATCTTCGTTGATGACATGGACCTGCCTGTTATGCACTGATGTGTTGCGCTCGGCCCTCCGGGCCTCCTCCTGGCTGCCATACACCGAAATTACCCCCGCTGCCGTTGGTATTTCATTAGCAGATACCCTTGGTGGATGACCGCTGCGAACTTGTTTATGGTGTTGCGATCGAAGATGGCATTATATGGGTACACGAAGTCAACAACATCGAAGGTTACGACCTCCGTTCTCATGGTGGCGTCTTGGCCGAAAGTCACGTTGACGTCAATCTTGCCCAGGGCTTCGATCCTCTTGTTGCCAAAGCCGTACAGCGGGTGCTCTGCTTTCTTCAAATCCTCTTTTTTGAAACCCATGTCGGAGAAGCACTGCCAGGTCAATATATCCGCCGAACTGCCGTTGTCCACTAGGACTCTTCCCACATCATTGCCGAAGTAGTACTTTGTGTTCTTGCCATTGTTTGCTCTTATGATGAGGGGGTCATTGTGAGGGTAGTGTTGCAGCCGAATGTCTGCTGCCGTGAAAGTTATTGGGATGTGGGACCATGGCAAATGGAAGTAGGGTTGGACGAAAAGCTCGAAGCTTGTTAGCTCGCTCGAACTCGCTCGTTAGTGGCTCGGCTCGGCTCGACTCGTTAGTAAATTTGTAATGAGCCGAGCTTAGGTTTTAGCTCGCTACGATAACGAGCCGAGCTCGAGCTGGCTCACGAGCCGCTCGCGAGCCCTATCGAGCCAGGGTTGGAACAACAAACAAACAACCTAATAGATAAAATTTCAGATCACAACCTAATGACTCAGAGTACTAGATTGCTTTTTGACTACTTGGTTTCATTGTTGGTTGGCTGGTAAACATGTTGCATTTGTTGATTTCATACATACCTGTTTACTATGGTTTTTTGAATTTATAACCCTTAATGAGCTGGCTCGCGAGCTTAACAAGCCAGCTCGAGCTTCTTAACGAGCCGAGCCGAGCCGAGTTCCTAGCTCGCTAAGATAACGAGCTAAAACGAGCCGAGCTCTAACGAGCCGAGCCATAACGAGCCGAGCCTTAACGAGCCAAGCCAGGCTCGATATCCAGCCCTAAATGGAAGTACTTGCTGGAGCAAATGTGCGACACACTTCGGTAGTATTCCTGCCGTTGCCTCTTTGTTTCGTGCACTGGCTCATTGGATCCGCCCGAGATTGCATTGTGATGTTGACCATGCCCATCATTCCCGAGCTACTAGAGTCAGGGGCCTCTTGCTTTGGCGGAGGTGGGGGAGGTGGCTGGGCGTAATGCGTTTGATGGTGGGCGGCTGGGTTCGGCCACGAAGGCACAAATACCGACGATTGCTGCGCGTGCATGGGAGGGAGCGGCGGCAGCTGCGGCGTCGAAGGCGTGTATGACTGCGGTGGGTGGAACGCATGCGTGGGTGCCGAAGGCTGGAAAGATTGGTGGTGATACGGTGGTGGCAGGGCCCTGAACTGCCCCGTGTTCTGGTACTTCATGACGTGATTTACAGCCATACTCGCTGCCTTCGCCTTCTCCTCAGCTTCCCACTCCAACTTCATCTTGACTGCCAAGGGGCATTGATGTGTGTGATGTTGGGCGTCGATCCCATGGAGCCAACAGAAAAAACGCTCACCGCCGCCCCGCTGGGGCGGGTTTTGCTGTTGCGGTTTCGGTCCTCTGCCATTTTTGTATCCGCCTTTGTGCCCACCACTGTTCCGATTCTGGTTCAGGTCAGGGGGTGCCGATACATTGTTGATCTGACGGTTTGCTTGCTTCGGTGGGTGATTTTGCCACCCTTCGGCTGGTCCCACTGCCCCTGTTGCTTTTGCTTGTCTCTGTCAAGCCTTCGGCGGTGGCCTTTATCGGACTTGCAATATTCTTGCATGACTTCAAAGAGTTCTTGCATAGACTTCGGCTTGACTCTATCAAGCACATCCTGGCAGTTTCCAACCCTCAGGCCCCCAACAATGGCGTCGATGATGCTGCTTTCGGACACCCCGGGCGCACGCGCTGTTAGCTTCACCACCCTGTGCATGTACTCTTGCAGTGACTCCCTGTCTCCCTGGACACACATGTTGACGAGATCATTGGAGTCTAGCTCTTCGACTTGCATGCCCTTGAAACTAGACAACAACTTGTTTCGCAGCTGAAACCAGGATGTTATGTGCCCCTTCGGTATGTTTGCATACCAATACTGAACCTCTCCCTTGAGGGCTAGCACAAGAGCCTTTGCCTTCGTTGTGGCATCGCCTCCGTTGGACTCCAACGCCGCTTCGAACTTCATAAGGAACTCTTTGGGGTCGTAGTCACCGTCGTACCGGGGCAGAGTGTTGGCGTTGAAACGACGGGGTCACGGCGCGCTCTCGAGCTCGACTAAGAGCGGGGACACTGGGACGACGTTGCGAAGCGGTGCGTCCTCGGGCGCGAAGTGCTCCTGTGCCTGCCCCCTCTCCTGGCGATGGCCGATGCTCTGCCCTTCGGATGCGTCCTTCTGCTGCCTCCATTGATCCAGCTAAGCCTGCATGGCCTGCAGGGTGTGCCAGGCATGCTGCTGAGCCGCCGGCGCAGCGGGCGTCGGTGCTGGGGCAGTCGGCGTAGGAATGGCTTGCTGCGGCGGCGACATGCCGGCGATCTGGCTTTAAAGCAGAGCGAGGTAGCGCTCAGCTTGCCTGATGTTGAAGTCGATGGAGTCTGGAGCGGCGTGCGGCGGAACCACGTCCTGCTGCTGGGACGGCTGCGCTTGCGACGAAGACGGCCGCGTCTCTTGTTCTTGCTGGGCCGCCACGGACTTGCCCGCGATGAGAGCCCGGATCCTTCAGAGAGCCTCGATGTCTTGCGCCGAAGCCCCCAGGCCCTCGAGGCTGACCTCGAACATCCCCGAGGCGGTGTGCTCGACCTCCGGAGCGCTCGGTCCGGCACCGGTCCCCGCCGAAGGTTAGATGGCCGATGCTGACGGGTTGGCGGGTTCCGATGCTAGCGGGGGGGGGGTTGACGCCTGAGCCGTGGTGGCTTCGGCGCCTGCCGATCGCGTCCTCGTCATGCGGTCTTGGATTCTTCCATGAGGTGGGCGCCAAACTGTTGGTGGAAATCGGGCCCTAAGGTGGACGCCGACACAACAGCCCCCTGAGTGTTTCTCTCCCTTGGCTGCCGCTACGAAGCTACTTCTACTAACTCTAGACGGGGGATTGAAACAAGGAAATACTTAACAGACCAGGAAATGAAATAAGGAGACACTTAGCAGACCGAAGGCCAAAAGACCAGCAGGAGCCTTCGGTGCTCTCTTCTCATTACAGTGTGTCCGTTTCATTACAAGGGGTTCACTATTTATAGGAGACCCCTGGGCATGATTATCTGCCCCAATTACACATTTTCCGTTCCCGACAAACGGCTTTAAACACTTTACAAGGGTATAACAGTAACTCCCCGCGTCGTACAAGCCTCCAGCGTGTCTTCGTACGGCTGAAACACCTTTACACGCGGCGTCCCTTGTCTCTGCCTCGTACGGTGTCCCCTTTACACGCTTGCAGCAGCCACGTGTCGCGGCGCCCCGCCCCTTCGGCGCCGAAGCAACCCATGGCCTCACCCTGGTCGTGTCGGGCCTTTCGGGACAACTCGCCCAGGCCGCCTCCATTTCCGAGCCGAGGCGCACCCGTGGCGCTTCTGGTTCCTCCATACCTTCGGCGCCGAAAGTCAGCCATCCGCGCTTTCGGCACCGAAAGCCAGCACTGTTTGGTTGGGTTGTTCCTGCACACAAAACCCACATAACATGAGCAGTATCAGCGTTACCGTTAGGTCACCATTGCAAGGCTTCCCCCGCTTAGCCGAAGCCGCTCGCGAGCCGAAACCGACAGCCCGACCGGACGTGGAAAAAGCTTCCGAAGGCAAATTTCCCCAACAGGTCTCTTGTATAGTAATGGTCAGTTGAGACTCAGAAGTTAACACTGCATGTGCACATGTTCCGCCCACTTCTATGTTGCCGTGACGGTGAGCCATTGCACAACTAGTTTGACACAATGTCGCCGGCTGTGAGCCTATATATATACATCACTTCACCATTTACCCAGCTTCACTTATGTCCGGCCAAGGACATGCCCACTCCTGAACTCATCACCGAAGACCGCTATGTTGTATCCTACACGAAGGCTCACAACGGGGAGCATGCTTAGCCACGACCAACGAGCAAGAATAAAATAGAGTTGTAAGATTGTAGATTTCATGAAATGTTCCACACACACTATTTGCTCTCACCGGTGGTAGGTGTCGTATGGACCTCCCTGGGCCCACTACCTCGGTGGGTACCAGGACCGACTACTCGGTGGGCCCCTGGGACTACCCGGCTTGCGCTACACGGTACCTGAAGGCGTGGAGCACAAGGACAGCACAGGAGTAGTACTCGGTTAGGACTCTGTACATGTTCCGCACTGTGTAGAGGTCTCCTAGACGTACTCGACTAGTACTCCTTCCCTACTCCGACTTGTAACCCTGCCTCCCGGACTATATAAGGCGAGGCAGGGACCGATCTCAGGATCATCTCATCCAATCTCAACTCACGGCGCACTATTGCACCACCCTGTAATCGTGCCCTATCAATCCAGAGCTACGCAGCATACAGGACGTAGGGTATTACGCACCTCGCGGCCCGAACCTGTCTAAATTGTGTGCCACGTGCCTCTTCCTTCGAGTTACCGATCTCGGCGAGTCACATTCATCTACTTCGGGTACTCCCCGTAGTAGGTTGCCGGTCCAAAACACCGACACCGGCGCGCCGGGTAGGGGCTCTCGCTCGAGACCACATGGCGAACTCGACGGCTTCCGTTCACATCAAGCCAACCGTCGCCTTCAACCGCGGCGACACCTTCGTCTTCGGCGCCTGGGTCTGCACCGCAGATGGCGCGGGTTCCTTCCAGCGCCGCTTGATCATGCAACCCGACTCGAGGACAGGCCTTGTGACGCTTCCCGAAGTTGTCACGGGCAAGCTCGCCGGCAAGTTCGGCGAAATTTCGCTCTCCAACCTCCACGCTGACTTCGAGCTCGAGTCCGACTCGAACCCGACGTCGCCATGGGCCATCGCATGCGAGCCGGCTCCTCAGCCATCGCAGGCGGCCCCCTCTCCACGCCAGCGCTCCGCGCGTGGCTCCCGCGTTCCCAGCCGGGCCCGCACGGAGGCTTCTACACCACGCCGGGCCAGCAAGGAACCCGTAACCGAGTACAACTCGGACTCCGACGCCGTCCCCAGCCGCGTCTCGGACTCCAGCCCTCTCTCCGAGTTCTACTCGAACCCGGACTACGAGTTCGACTTCGGGTCGGACCCTGAGGAGCCCGAGTCCGAAGACGACTCCTCTGAGCTTCCCTTGTCAGGGCCAGCCTCTGGGCTGGTTATAAGATCAACGCCGGCCGGGAGATACGTCTACTGGCCAGACCTCAAGCCCGCTGAGCTGACAAAGGAGGACTCGCGCTACGTCGCCTACATCGACTCGCTACCGTTCCAGGAGGGAACACCACTAGCCCAAGCTGACTCAAGCACACCAACTGAGGTGGCACCTTCTGAGCCAAGCTTGGGTACCCCTGATCGTCAAGTCTTCATGGCTGCCGGCGACACCCCGGGAACCTCAGGCACGGCCGCAGACAAGTACCTGGAGGACATCTCCGCAGACGAGCTGTCTGCTGACGCCCCTGCGGACGAGACCGACGCCAACAGGGACGCCCGGCGCGAACGTAACAGGAAGCGCAACGAACGACGCCGGCGGCTCAGAGACAACCTCCCCCATCCGCAACCTTGCGGAAGCTCTCGGCGCTCGAGAGCGCAGTTCACACCACTCCCGAGCAATGCCTCATGTCGATCACAACGATCGCACGTCGGGCTCGGGGCATACGGGCCGGAGAAGTCATCGCCAAGCTCGGCCGAAGAAGCCTACTTCATGCGGGTAGACAAAAGAGTCAGCCAACCTCTCCCAGCCAAGCCTCGCGACAACGAGGCTACTAGTCGCAGCGTTGACCCCGGACCTAACCGTACTCGGGGCGACATCCCACCCCGAACCAAACCGTCGACGCTCCACCGCCGGCGGACCCTCATGACAAGACAACGTCAACCGAGAAGTCGTCCCCCACCGTGCTCCGGCCGGTGGTGGCGGCAACGACCCCGACGGCGGCGGCGGCGACGGCGGCGGCTCCAACCACGGAGCCAACAAGAAAGCCGGGAGGCGGCGGCGGCCCGCGGCGGCCGCGGCCACGCGCACAGCCACGCCTCCGGCGCCTCTCACGGCGGGTACGATGCTCGCCAGAGAATCGACGAGCCGCGGCGAAGAAGTCGACGACCGCCGCCGAAGGCGACGGGTTCCCCGCCTTCTCACCTCGGCTTCGCAACCTGCTCCTCCCCGACAAGTTCAAACCTTTGGGGATCACCAAATACGACGCGAAGCAGGATCCCATCCAGTGGCTCCGATGCTACGCTCTCTCCATCGAGAACGGCGGCGGCAACGGCGACACCAAGTGCCTCTACTTCCCCTTCGCTCGGACCAAGCCCCACTCACGTGGCTCGAGTCGCCGGACAAGCACTCAATCGACAAGTGGGACCACCGAAGGAGCAATTTACAAGCAACTTCGCGGGCGCCATGGGCCGTTCGGGTACTCGCATGGACCTTGCCATGATCAAGCAGGAACAAGGCGAGACCCTCCGCAAGTACATGCGCCGCTTTTTAGACAAGCGCGCTACCGTCGTGGACGTCACCGACAAGGAGGTCATCGACCTCTTCCAGGACGGACTCTACCATCGCCGCACCTTCGAGGACTTCGGCCGACGACGCCCCAAGTCCATTCCCCACCTCAAGGACATGATCACGTCCTGGGCGGACGAAGAGGACAAGGCCAACGCCAAGTACGACGCCATCCGCGGCAAGTCCAAGCGTAACCAAGGTGGCGGCAGCAGCAAGAATCCAAACCAAGGCGGCCGCAACAACAATAACAACAACAACTTCTCGGGTCCCAACCGCAAGCGCAAGCCGTACAACACCGTCGCGGCTATCCGGCGCCCTCCGAAAGGGAACTCGAAGAAGAACTCCGGCGGGTTCAAAGACCCGCCGAAGGAGAAGTGCCCGTGGCATCCAAACGGCAACCACACTACCGAGCAAGCGTGCTACCAGCTCGGGCATGCACTCAAGGATACGCCGGAGCCACCGCACCCTCACGATCGAAGAACAAGAAGAAGGACGGCGACGACTTCCAAGAACCCGAGAAGACCGTCAACGTCCTCTTCGGCGGACTACCCCGGGCGGGAGCGAAGGCTACTCGCCGCGAAGTGATGTCCATCGAGCCAGCGGTTATGACCCCTCTCAGGTGGTCAGAGACACCCATCACCTTCTCCCGCGCGGACCAATGGACCAGCTTCTCCGAACCAGGACGCTTCCCCCTCGTCCTGAAACCAACAGTGGCGGGCTCTAAGCTCAACAAGGTGCTCATCGACGGCGGAAGCGGGCTCAATGTCCTCTTCACCAAGACTCTGAAGAAGATGAACCTTGACGTCACCCCCATGCTCGACAAGAGCAGCATGCCCTTCTACGGCATCGTCCCAGGCAACGCGGCTATCCCACTAGGCTCAGTGGTACCGCCGCTACCTTCGGGCGTCTCGCGACAACTACCGCACCGAGTACATCAAGTTCGAGGTCGCGGATATCGAGACTTCCTACCATGCCATCCTCGGCAGACCGGCCATCGCCAAGTTCATGGCGGTGCCCCACTACACGTACTTGGTACTCAAAATGCCAAGTCCAGCTGGCGTACTCTCCCTCCAAGGGGACTTGAAGATCTCCCACGACTGCGATACAGAGGCCGTGGTGATCGCTTCGACAAACCAAGTACCCACCCCAATGATGGAGGTCTACGCCGCGTCGAAGAAGCTTGCCACAAGCGAACTCGACATTCCGCAGAAGTCCGACGGCGCCAACAAGCCTCGGCCACCCGAGGAGGTGCTCACCAAGTCGGTCGACCTCGGAACGGGCGACCCCACCAAGACTACCACCATCGGGGCCGGCCTCGACCCCAAATAGGAAGACGCGCTCATCGGCTTCCTTCGGGCTAACCGCGACATCTTCGCGTGGAAGCCGGCGGACATGCCGGGAGTGCCCGTGGGAGCCGATCGAGCACCGCCTCAACGTCGACCCAAAGGCCACCCCCAAGCGACAACACCTCCGACGCTTCGCCGACGACGGACCGGGCGCCATCAAGAAGGAACTCGCCAAGCTACTCGCCGCCGGCTTCATCGGAGAAGTCTTCCATCCCGAGTGGCTCGCCAACCCCGTCCTCGTCCGCAAGAAGAACTCGAACGAGTGGAGGATGTGCGTCGACTACACCGACCTCAACAAGCACTGCCCCAAGGACCCCTTCGGGTTGCCGCGGATTGATCAAGTCATCGACTCCACGGCGGGCTGCGACCTGCTCTGCTTCCTCGACTGCTACTCCGGGTACCACCAGATCGCAATCAAGGAGGAAGACCAGGAGAAGACCGCGTTCATCACCCCGTTTGGCGCGTACTGCTACACGACCATGTCTTTCGGGTTGAAGAACGCCGGCGCTACCTACCAACGGGCCATCTAGGCCTGCTTCAAGCGGCAACTCAACAAGAACGTCGAGGCCTACGTGGATGACGTGGTTGTCAAAACCAGGGACTCCAGTACCCTCATCGACGACCTTGAAGAGACCTTCGCATCGCTACGCGAGTACCGCTGGAAGCTCAACCCGAACAAGTGCGTCTTCGGCGTACCTTCGGGCAAACTACTCGGCTTCATCATCAGCCAACGTGGCATCGAAGCCAACCCCGAGAAGATCTCCGCCATCACCAGCATGACAGCCCCCACGAGCATCAAGGACGTCCAGAAGCTGACGGGGTGCATGGCGGCATTGAACAGATTCATCTCGAAGCTAGGAGAACGGGGTCTCCCCTTCTTCAAACTACTCAAGCACCACGAGAAGTTCGTGTGGACTGCAGAGGCGGACCAAGCCCTTGCCCAGCTCAAGGACTTCCCCGTCGAAGCCGCCGGTCCTCACGGCTCCCTACAAGGGCGAGCGCCCCTCTTGCTCTACCTCGCCGCGACTACTCACGTGGTCGCATCGCCATCGTTGTCGAGCGGCGGGGAAGACGGCCACGCCTACCCGGGCCCGGCGCCCGCCTACTTCGTCGGCGAGGTTCTATCGCAGTCCAAGGCTCGCTACCGGCCGTGCGAGGCTTCCCGTACGCTCTACTCATCACCTCGCGGAAGCTACGACACTACTTCCGTGAGTACTCGGTCTCCGTCGTCACCGACTACCCGCTCGGCGACATCCCGAGGAACCCGCACGCCACCGAAGGATCTCCAAATGGGCCGTCGAGCTCGGCGCCCTCACCATCGACTTCAAGCCACGCACGGCCATCAAGTCGCAAGCGCTAGTCGACTTCATGGCGAGTGGCGGGAGAACCGGCCTACCTACTCCCACCGTGCGACCGCAGCATTGGGTGTCGACGGCTCACTCAACCTCGAGGGCGCGGGCGCGGGGGTACTCCCCGATCTCTCCAACGGGCGAACAACTCAAGTACGTCCCGCGGATCTTCCGGAAGGTCTCAAACAACGAAGCCGAGTACGAAGCCCTCCTTCACGGGCTCCGCCTCGCGGCTTCACTTGGCATCAAGCGGCTACTAGTCTACGGCGACTCCGCAGCTGGTCATCAACCAAGTCAACAAGTCCCGGGACCGCAACAAGGAGAACATGGACGCCTATCGCCTAGAAGTCCGCAAGCTCGAGAACAAATTCTATGGTCTCGAGTTCCACCACATCGTTCGCGACAACAACGTTGCGGCGGACGTCCTTTCGAAGCTCGGATCCACCCGCGCCCAAGTACCCGCGGGCGTCTTCGTCCATGAGCTTCACGCGCCATCCATCCCGGAGCCGGCGCCGCCGACCACTCGTCCCGCCTAACCAACCACCGGGCAGGGAGGGTCATGATGATCGACGTGGACCGGAGGCAACCCTTCATCGACTACCTCGGCGAGCGAAGGTCCCCTCCGACAAGAACGCGCCCGAACAACTCGTCCGCCGCGCCAAGTCTTACGTCCTCGTCGGCAACAAGCTTTACAAGCGAGGCGCATCTTCCGAGTACTCATGAAATGCGTCCCTCGCGAAGAAGGCAAGGACATCTTGGAGGAGATCCACAAGGGTGTCCCGCGGCAACCACGCGTCTTCCCGCACGCCGGTCGGCAAGGCCTTCCGGCCGAGCCTTCTACCGGCCCACGGCCCCGGGCGATGCCTGAAGAACTCGTCGAAGGTGCCAAGGATGTCGGCTTCTTCGCCAAGCAGCAACACGTCCCTGCCTACAAGCTGGTCACCATACCACCAACCAGGCCCTTTGCCTGCTGGGGGCTCGACATGATTGGGCCACTCCCAACTGCGCTAGGAGGATTCAACCGGCACCGGTGGCTATCGACAAGTTCACCAAGTGGATCGAGGTCAAGTCTGGTCACATGCCCCAAGGCCGACAGAGTACTCGACTTCCCGGATGAACTCGTGCACCGCTACGGGCTACCCCACCGCATCATCACGGACACGGGGTCCAACTTCAACAACCACCCCGCCCGGGAGTACCGCGAGAACGGCGGAATCGACGTCGGATATGTCTCCGTCGCCCATCCACGGGCCAACGGACAAGTCGAGCGCGCCAACGGGATGGTGCTCGACGCCCTCAAGAAGCGGCTACACGACGCCGCTAACTCAAAAGGGGGCAAGTGGATCAAGGAACTACCCAACGCACTCGGGGGCCGCGGACTCAACCATCCAAGCCAACGGGGCAACCCCCCTACTTCCCCGGTCTACGGCTCGAAGCCATCCTCCCCGCCGATGTCATATGGAACTCGCCGGCGGTGGAGCACTACGACGAAGGCGTCTCGGAAGACGACGGACGAGTTGATATCGACGCCCTCGAAGAAGCTCGGCCGTGCCGCCCTAGTCCAATCGGCAAGGTACCGGAGGGTATCCGACGCTACCACGATCGCAACGTCAAGGAACGCTCCTTCAACGTTGGTGATCTTGTCCTCCGCCGTATCCGTAACACGGAAGGACTTCACAAGCTCGCCTCCCCCCCGGGAAGGCCCCTTCACCGTGGCTAAGGTGACCGGCCCGGGCTCCTACCGCCTCCAAACACTTGAAGGCGAAGAAGTCAACAACTCGTGGAACGTCGACCGGCTCTCGTCGATTCTACGCCTAGTCTACTCGACTACTCCGGGTTCAAGTCCACACGACCGCATCAACACCCCCTCGCCGCAAGCGACCCTCCGGTCCCGGCTTCAAGTCTCCGACTACTCTCCTCCGGTCCCGGCCCCGTGCGGCTACCTACGGACCCCGGGCCGCAACGAGCGTCAAGGACTCTAGCGGCGGTCTACCAAGAAGACCACACTCCAAGATCCGGCCCCGCGCGGCTACTTACGGATCTGCGATCCAGCCCGCACGGCTACCTACGGATCATTCACTGTAAGCGGCTACCCCGCTCCAGTACTACTCGCCCGCAAGCGGCCTTCGGGCCCAGCGACTACTTGTAACTACGGCCCTGGCCACCCAGGTGTACTTCTTCAGTAATAAAGTTTGATTGTTCATCAACTTCTTTACTGTCTACTCCCTGCGACGGGACTACTAAGCCGAGTACTACTACTCGCACCTACTCCACGATGGGCGCTCCGCACTCGAGATCGCGGTTACGAGTACTCATTGATGGAACTTCACATTTCATTGATATATGAGATAGTTCATTACAACTCGTTTCCTATACAACCATGGCTACTAGCTATCTACGCAGGGGCTACCGGAGATTCAACTTATCGACTACCTCGCTCCGCGATGGGAGCCATCTCCGCTCCAAAGACTCGGCGTATCGCTCGTCCGAGCGCTTGGCGGCTACTCCGCCGGCGACTACCTCCACCGGGGCCTTCGGGAAGTACGACTTCATGAAGGCCGGCCTCGCTTCGGGATCGACTTGGCCATGTGCTTCACGTAAGCGGCCCGGCCGGCTTGGCGCCTCACGAAGTCGATCCGCCAACGGAGCGATCTTGGGGCCGCCCGGGTGCGGCACCGGGAGCCTCGCGATCGGGAGGGCGGCCTCCTCCGGGTCCTTCGCCTGGGCTCGGAGCGCCTCGCGGTCTTCGTTCAACTTCGCAAAGATTTGTAGCAGCGGACGAGATCCCGATCGAGATGCAATTCTCAACTCCATGTGCTTCTCGCACTCGAAGGCCAGCTCCTTGTAGTCGAGTTCAAGTACCCGGCGGGCTTCTTGCTCCCGGTAGAAGAGATTCTTCATGCCGATCTCCGAGCCCTTCGCCGCTCCACTTGGCCTTCGAGTTCTGCAACACCGGAACACAACAACGGGTCAGAGCTTGACGACTCCCAACAAGTACCCGACAAGTCAAGAGACATACCTTTATTCTTGTTGCGGAGGCCTTTGTTCTTCCGCACCAGCTCGTCGCTCTTCGCCTGCAAGTCCATCACATCGTTGTGATACTTGGCGAAGGCGGCGTCAAGCTTCGACTGCATGGCGGCCGCGTGCTTCCTCGACTTCATGAGCTGCTCCTCCAAGGCTTCAGCTCGCGCAAAGACCGTGTCCCCATAGCCTTGCGGCGAGATTGGACTTCTCGCGGGACCGCTCCGCGACGTCCCGCAGAAGACAAGTTCAAGTCAGCGCAGTACTCAACGAAAGGATTGACTACTCGGGAGGCAACGGCTATGTACCTTCATCCCTTTGTTCGGCTCGTCGCATCGCCTCCGGATGCCGCGCCAACACCGCCGGCTCGACGAGGTCGTCGGCAGCGACTCAATCCCCGCCACGGCTACTCGACGTGGCCTCGGTCATTGGCGCCGAGCGGATAGGCTCCGCGTCTTGGATCTCGGGAGATCTGATCGCCACCTCCGTGGCAACCCCCCCGGCGACGTGGCAGCCGCCTCCTCCTCGGCGGACTTCTCGACGGTTTCTCCCACGGGCTCGGGGGCTCCCACCGCAGCCTCCGGGGCCTCTGGTGTCAACTCTTGCACGGGCACCCCTGCAGGGATGTCACCCCCTTCAGCGCCTGTCACCAAGGAACACGCGCATCAGCATTCTCGACTACTCCTCTTGGGCTCTACAGCTTCAGGAAGAGTACTCACCTTCGACTATGACCGCCTCTGGCAGCGCCGCTTCGGCAGCTGGGGGCTCGGTCGTGGCTTGAGCTTCTGGAGCGGGTTCCTCGACGGCGGCGCGGCCTTTTCGCGCCCTCGCCGCCGTGGGCTCCTCTCCGTCCCGGCCTCAAATCCGTGGATTTTCTGCACAAGTGTCCACAGAGGGTCGTCAGACGAAAACGACTACTACAATGAGTACTACTCATGAAGGCGTGGTACTTACAAGTTCGACCGGACGATAGTCACGGCCGGCGCACCGAGGATGCTGGCAATGTCAACCAGTCCACCCTCGGCGGGCGTTTCTTCTTGCGCCTCCTCGACTATCGCCTCCTCTACGGTGGCGGCGGCGCGCGGACGTCTTCTCGCGCTCCCCGCGGCTTCCACTTCCCTCGGCGGCGGCGGTCGCGGGTACTCGCTCCCTTCGGGGCGGGGGCCGCCGGCGCTCGAGCCGCGCCGTAGTTTTCGACGCGGGGAGCCGGGACTTCGGCTTCCGGCCCGGCCTCCCCCACCGTGGGCCACACGCCCTCATCGCCCTCCTCCACGGCCCGCCGGCGGCCTCTCCGCACACAGGGATAACTACTCGTCAGCACCGTACTCGATCACTGGGTACCCGACTACTCTGCTCAAGACGACTTACCTCTGGAGGCGTGGTCTCTGAGACCTTCATCTTCTTGGCTACCCGCTTCTTGGCGGGGTTGCGCGGCTTCCTCGGCGGCGCGAAGCAAGGCTAGCCTCCGTGCTAGCCGAGGGTCTTGGATGAGAGGCACATGAGGCAAGCCCGGACGGCTAAACCTCGACCGCAAACTCGGAAGCGGTCCTGCAGCGTCTCCTCGTCTTCTTCGTCATCGGAGGTATCCTCCACGATGACGGGATCGTCGTCGTCTCCGACTACCCGACGCTCCTTCACCTTCTCCACCGTTGGGATCTCAATTCCGCTCGGTGGTGGCTGCGGCTCGGAGACAAACCGCTTCACATCATCCTGCGCAACAGCGGCAAAGGCGTCAGCAACTCTGCTACAAGTGCCTACTACTCGACGAGGCGGGTACGACTACTTACCTCGTTGGGCGGGCGCGCGGCGGAGAACTCTTCGACAGGGCACGCCGTGTACTCCGGCATGTCCTTGAAGATCCTCGACAACCTCTCGACGATGTCGTATGGACCTCCCTGGGCCCACTACCTCGGTGGGTACCAGGACCGACTACTCGGTGGGCCCCTGGGACTACCCGACTTGCGCTACACGGTACCTGAAGACGTGGAGCACAAGGACGGCACAGGAGTAGTACTCGGTTAGGACTCTGTACATGTTCCGCACTGTGTAGAGGTCTCCTAGACGTACTCGACTAGTACTCCTTCCCTACTCCGACTTGTAACCCTGCCTCCCGGACTATATAAGGCGAGGCAGGGACCGATCTCAGGATCATCTCATCCAACCTCAACTCACGGCGCACTATTGCACCACCCCGTAATCGTGCCCTATCAATCCGAGCTACGCAAAGCATACAGGACGTAGGGTATTACGCACCTCGCGGCCCGAACCTGTCTAAATTGTGTGCCACGTGCCTCTTCCTTCGAGTTACCGATCTCGGCGAGTCACATTCATCTACTTCGGGTACTCCCCGTAGTAGGTTGCCGGTCCAAAACACCGACAGCAGGTCCCCACGCATGTATGGTAGCTACCCATATAACCTGATGTATACACGTGTAGTGACGGTGGTTATCGTTCTATCTGTTACTTGCTAATACTTTTCTATTTCTATCTAGTAATAAAGTACCGAGTATTGGTCAAGGGCCCCTAGCTAATACTTTTCTGGTCCTACAGTTGGGTGGTACATTTGATGGGATAAGTCACCATGTCAATTCGTTCAGAAACCTTTTAGCATCCATGTCATCTACTAGTACAGTTTACTTCTAACCACCATGACACTCGGGTTTTGTTCTTTTACAAACCAACTGCGCCAACTTATGTAACTGTTTTTTCAATGATATTTTTTTCATCATGCACGGTGTTTTCGGAGAAAGCATGCGGAGTGTCAACTGCATATGTAGGTGGCGTGGACCACATATAGGTGAACTGTTTCGCTGTGCAAATAGCTGGCAGCCAGGCAGTCGCAAAGCAAAGCTCAAGCAATGAAAAAGTGGCAGGCATGCAGCCATTCCTGTAGCACGCCTGCAGACGACCTAGAAATTTTGTTTCCTTCTAATTCTTGCGACGCTGCATTACGTCAAACATATTCAAGTGGATACCTTTTTTTAACAAATTTTTCGTATATAGTACTCCGTATATACCCTTATATTTGTTTTAAAAATAAAAAATGACACAAAAAAAGCATGCATGCCAAGCTCACTCTTCTCGCACAGTTGAGTGCTCGAATGTCAAATGCTAAAATTTGATCAAAATGTCTTCAAAAGTTATATCTGCCTCCTCGGCTCCTCCTGACACGTGACACGTGAAACTTAATTCTTGAATTTAGGCTGTTAAAATATCATCATTATCGATTATGGATTATGAGGTGTCCTGTGCGCACATGGAAAGTTGGAGTTTGCAACTTTGCATGGCCCCCTAGTAGCTAAAATGAGATGGGCATCCAGGGACCCCGTGGGGACCTGGACTCGTGACAGACGACTACGCAGGGTCAAGACAACGCCGTTTATAACGCCGTGTTTCCTGACTGCAGCATCTGTCAGCTTTAGGTGATGAAGCCGATGTCGTCGAATGATGATCTAACGACTGTGTGCAGATTGGGTAGCGGCCGCCCACGGGTGGTTAGCTACCAGCGGTGGTAGGAGGTTATTTTCTGGCCTCAGCACTCTATTTTTTCCTTAATCTGACAGACTAGCTTACAAGGTCGGTGCACCCAAGTTCAGGTTAGTTACATTATGGAAGTCTAACTCTACATATTACAGATAACATCCCGTGAATCCGGACTGACTGGTGGCACGACCGATGTCTTCTTGTGCACGTGAAGTCTTCGGGGCCACAGACCAGATATGTTGGGCCCACACACATGTCGGTAGGTCAGGCCCGCCTTTCAAGGACGGCTGAGATCCTGATCGGTGGGACCCGTGGGTACCCCATCTCTAAGTGGTTGTACAAACAAATTTCTCTTCTTTTGCAATTATGCTTGTGAAATTATCGCCCAAAGTAACTTTTGCTTGACTTTTATGAATTGAATAAGGATCTTTGTATGTATATTCAGTGTTGATTTTTCTTGGTTTTCCCTTTGCATCGTCTGGAACTTAAAGACCTTTTTTTTCAATGTGATGGTGATGAATTCCGTTACGCTCATCTTTGTTCTCTTGGCACGATAAGTATAGTCTGTCATATCAAATCTCTATGATGCCCTGGTATGAGGGAGTGTACTTTTTTTTTTGAAAAAAAACTAGCAGGAGGCCACTGAACGAGTTGCTCGCCTCGGATAGTCTGATCAGTGTGATAGTCATCTCTAGCATTTCTTAAGAGAACTTTGCTTTAAGCCTCATAAAGAGTAAGTTGCGATTTTCGAAGCTCTCAGCATAGCAAATAATCCGCGGTTTCCCTCAAAACAAATGCGCACTCCTCCGTACTAACAAACGTTTATATATTACAGTACTACTCGCGAATACATCACGTATGTTATGCATACTGCCACCGCGGCAAGCTGCATCCTCCTCTCACTCCTGGCGTCCCATTTCCACGACGACCTTGCCGGTGGCGTGGCCGCTCATGCTCTTGGCCCAGCCCTCCTGCACCTTGCTCAACGGATATTTGGTGTCGATCACCGCCGTGAGCCTTCCCTCCTTCACCATGCTCAACAACAGCTCCATGTCGTCCTTCCTGGGCGTCACTATCAGCGGCACCAGCCTCTTCTTCGAGAAGATCACCTTCGGAGGATCGAAGTGGCGAAGGCCGTTAACCCCGGCGTGAGGTCCACGACCGTGCCCGCGTCGGCGAGCACCCGCCGGAACGCGGACAACGGGACCCCCGCCTCCCCCGCGCAGTGCACCACCGCGTCGTACTTCCGCCCGGAGGGGCTCCGCAGTGCGGCGCCCTCGGGGGTCCCGTAGTCCAGCGCCTCGTCGGCGCCCAGCCGGTTCACGACGAGGCCGAGGTTGCGCGCGCCGCACGTGGCCGTGACGTGGTGCCCGCCCAGCCTGGCCAGCTGCACGGCGAAGTGGCCGACGGCGCCGGACGCCGCGGTGACCAGCACGTTCTTGCGGTCGGCGGCGGGGTCCAGGCTGACCTCTGCTGTCTGTAGGGCGCGGAGCGCGGTGACCGCGGCGATCGGAGGGCAGGCGCCTTGCGCCGCGGACACCTCCGGCGGCCTTGCCGCCGTCACGGAGGCCGACGCCACGGCGTACTCGGCGAGCCCGCCGCCTTTCTGCCGTTTGATGTTTGATCGCGCATTAGTAGTGACTACAACTTAACCAGCAGCTCGAATTAATCGGAACACGTAAAATGATCAAGTCCTGTAAGAAAAATGCCGCAAGGATCTCGCGATCTTACCGGGAAGTTGATGGCTATGACCTTGTCCCCCGGTCTGAAGTCGCTCACGCCAGCGCCCACCTTAACGACCTCTCCTGCTAGATCGAAACCTGTTCCATTCCAGCACGCGTCAGCGATCAGGTTTACAGCGACTCTGCAACTCGAACACGCCCGGCGAAATGGTCATCTGCTTCTGACGCGCATCATGGTTGATTACCTGAGATGAAGGGGAACTTCCTGGGCATGACGGGCCCTGGCGACGCCCTTCTGGAACTTCCAGTCGACTTGATTGATGCTGGTGGCCTCCATCCTGACGAGCACCTCGCCCTTCTTCGGCGACGGGATCGGCACCTCCACATGCTGAAAACCCAAGCAGAAGAACACGCACAGCAACGATCAATGGATCTATCGGAGACACCAGCTGAAACGTCAGCAGGTTGAGTTCAGAAAGCTGTAGTAGAACTAGAACGTACCTTGAGGCCCTGTGCTCCGCCGCCGTACTTGTCGTACTGCACGGCGCGCATTGTGCCGGTCGGCGCAGTCATATGGCCGGTGGCGTTAGCTTGCAGGGCGCCGCCGCGAGGGGAGGGAGGTGAGGAGGGGGAAGGTGGATGGCACCGGGCTGCAGAACGGTGAGCCGGTCTGAGCTCTGGTGTAATCCGTTGAGCGGCGGCGCTGACACGAAGTGGGGAGTCACCGTGCGCAAGCCTGCTGTTTATATAAGTCGCCGCGGGAGCAGCCACCCTGTTTGACCGGCGCGGCGGGGGGACGTGGCCGGGCTCCGCGCCGCACGGGCGGTACGCTGCCTGCTCCCGGCACCCTGGTTGGTGGTGGTGGTGGTGGAAACCCGCGTGGGGCTCGGTCCCCGGGGCTGTGGCCATCACATCACATTAAATACGTCAAAAGACATAAGTTCAGAGTATTAAATATAGGTAAAAAAGTAAGTAATTATACTATTTTTATGTACTTCGCGACACGAATCTTTTGAGTATAGTTAGACCATGGTAGGATAATATTTGCCACAAACAAAAGAAACGTGTTACAGTGTGCGAAACGTTGAAAAGGCAAAAAATTTTAACATCTAAACAAGGCCGAAGTCCACCAGCCGAGGGTGCGCTGCGACGCTGTCACGATGAGGTGAACGGCCACGGGAAAAGGGTAGTTTCTGTTCAACCTGTGAACCAAGAAGACTAGTACGTGGGTTGGACCGAATATTTTTCTTTTTCCACATTCTGATCTGACCCTTCCCACTGCTAGCAAGACGAGTATTACTGTTGTTTGTTTCAACGCCAAGTATTCTTATCACAAGTGGTTTATATTTTTTAATAGAAATGTTTCAAGCGCAACAAGTCAAATTGGGTCACATTTCAAACGGTCTTCGATCATAAACAAATCAGTATTTTTTAAGGGAAAATCTATCCATCATCCACGTGTTTTGAGGCTCCCATCACCTGGATTTGTAGCTGTGGCCTGTTTTGATCAAGCCATTGTCCTTCCTCTGCCCCCCCCCCCCGCGCGTGCTTGTGCTTTGATTTTTTGTCTCTAGCCAGTGGGTCCCACGTGTCATTGTCTTTATAGTTTTTTTGGTCTCGCGCCTCTTTTCCTTGTTGCTGTTTGTCGGGCATACACCCCGGGTACCGCAAGGAAGGAAGCCAACAGACTCCTAGTAGAATTCCCCTTTACTCCTACTAGGACTCGCTCCATGTAATCCTACTAGGACTCCTACCTTGTAACCGACTAGGCACCCGCCCCCTGTACTATATAAAGGAGGGCCGGGTACCTAGCCGCACATCCTCAATCCCTCCGGGGATCAACAACACCAAGCGCAGGGCGCAATACTACTCCAAACAGGACGTAGGGTAGCTACTCTGGCTACCCGAACCTGTATAAATCTCGTGTCTTGTGTCCTCGCGCGTACCTTCGGGTTCTAGATCATGGCGATCCACACCTTCTACCTTGCTGCGGGTACCTCCCATGGAGGTCGAGAGGTTTAAACACCGACACTGTTATCCACTTTTCCTCTCAGCTCTGCTTCCAGTTGCTTCCCCTCCATTCCCTGGTGCTCCGCGCTCGTGGCGATCTTCAGGTTTGGCGATTCTGCCATTTTCCTCTGATTTTCTCTAATTTGTATCTATTCTGATGCTTGATTTGTTTTTCCGTTGTCGTTTTTTGCGTTAGATTCATTCTATTCCTTTGTTTGCTTGCCTTTGCCTGTAGAACTCGACTTGTGGCGATTCCCCATTTCCCCTTTCGATTCACTTAGTTTGTGTTAGGTTGTGTTAAGTTTGAGTAGTGCTTTGACGAAGTTTCATCGTTCTGCATGTTGGATTCTCTGGATTTTAGTGTTTTGTGTTGGTTTGGTACCTCGGATCTATGGCGCTCGGTATTAGAGATTGAGGGTTAGCTAATCTTCCATGCAGCTTCCCTGGTGTTTTTTCATTCGATTTACTTGACTTTGTTTACGAAACAGGTATATGTGCTTGCTAATCTGTTCATGTGATTTCTGTGTATATAGGTTCTCTAGTTGGGTGTGGATGCTTTTCTGTACATTTACTTTGAGATGTAGATTTCGCGCTTCATACTTGTCTGGAGTAAATTTTGGTTGTAGATCTACTTTATTTGTATGCTCATCCCAATGGATACTAACTTGTTGGTTCTTTAGCTAGATGTTTAGTGGATGCTTCCTGTTTTTTATGCAAGGTGTGTTGGGAATGCTACCTGTGTTTTACTTTGTGTTGAGTTTAGTTGCACTAGAATTTTGATTCTATGACTATCATGTTATGTTCCTATTAATTTTTTT
Source organism: Cenchrus americanus (assembly GCA_947561735.1). Lineage (NCBI taxonomy): Eukaryota > Viridiplantae > Streptophyta > Magnoliopsida > Poales > Poaceae > Cenchrus > Cenchrus americanus. Next base: position 61,590,647 of record OX387245.1, on the reverse strand, counting down.
CCAGTACATTGATTTGTGTTCTATTCATTATCTTCAAGCTAGAATTTGGATTTTACCCATATTATAATTTTTAAGTTTAGGTTGTTCCTGATTTTATACATTTATGTCATGTTTAATAGATGGCTAGAAAAAGGCATAGGGATGTTTCTTCGGAGTCTGATGATGAATTGGATGTAAATGAATCCAACCAGAACTTGTTTGAAGAAGATTTGTTTATGTCCAGTGATGATGGTTGCAATGATGAATCTAATGATTCCAAAGTAAGTTATCTTATGCATATTTTCTATAGTTTGTTCGAATTGTTAGCATTTAATCTTTTTTCATTTTAAGTTTAATTTATTTACACATATGTTATGGTTCAGTTATTGTATGTTTTATTTTGTTTGGCTTTGAAATTGTCTTGCTTATTTGTTTTCAATAGGAAAGTCATTCCACTGATGATCAAGCTGATTTTAATCTTCACTTGTTCCAAGATGTGTTAGCTGATGTATGTTTCTCTTTCTTATTTAATAATTGATTTATACCATATTCTAATATGTGAATGATTTTGATGATTTTCTTATGTTCTTTCAGTATAAAAAGCTTAAATTGTTGAAGAATAAGATGACCAGCAGATTGAGTGACCAGGTTTATCTGAGTATTAGATTGTATTCTACAGTTTCAATATATTTAATTTACAGTTAAAGTTTAGTTGTAATTTTTATTATGTTCATACGTAATTTTTTGACTCGGTTTTTTCTTGTCTGAGCATGTATAAGTAAGTAGTTAACACTATCATAATTTATATTAACTAATCCTACTCATAGCCCTTTTTGTTATCCCCATGATGAAACTGTATTGGTCTTCTTAAGTTTGTGCCATTTGCAGGTTAAGTTCTTTATATGTTTATTAGTATATCTTACTTCATGCCTTTCTTGTTTCTGTAGCTTTTGAAGAAACAGTCTGTTAGAAAACCATCATATGCTTTTACTAGGTTCTCTATTACTGGCTTTGGTAAGGTTATCAGCAACTTGAGTATGCGACAGAGGGAGATCATTGATAGTTTTGGTTTTGGCTCTCTTTTGTTATTTGACAAATGTATTGTCCCCAACAAATTTGTAAAGTGGATAGCGAAGCTAGTTGATTATAAATATGGAGATATAGTCATCAATGGCAAAATCATTTCACTGTCAAAAGAATCTGTCAATTCACTTCTTGGTATTCCACTTGGTGGTAGACCTTTTCCTATTGATACAAAGAATGGCAGATCACTTGTTTTGAAGAAATTTAACAAGGAATCAATCCCATCTGTTAATTTCTTAACTCAAAAGCTTCAAAATAAAGATGAACAGCTCTGTGATGAGGATACTTTCATCTGCTTCATCCTTATAGCTTTGAGTTCTTTTCTTCGCCCTAATTCATGCTTGGTTCCAAGTTCCAAATTCTTTGGTATATTGGATGATCTTGCAAACAGCAAGGAATTGGACTGGTCAGGTTTTGTTTTGAATTGGCTGCTTCACCACATTAAAAAATTCAACAAAGGCAAGAATAAAGCTGGTAAAGAACCTGGAACTTTTGGTGGATGTATGTACTACCTTGCAGTAAGTCTTTTTTATTTCTCCACTATCTAATTTGGTTCTCCCTTCCATAATTTAGACTTCTATGATTATCTTGAATTTAAGAAATTTGTGCTCTTAGGTAATTTATCTTGACCATGTTGATTTTGGACCCCGTCGAGTTGATGATACTATGCCAAGGATTAGTGTTTGGAAAGGTGAAATGATTCAAACCTATTCAAACTTTATAGATTGTCAGTTGTTTTTTCCTTACATCTCCGTTTTTTAAATTTTATAGATTGATATATATTTTAAGTATTTTAATAGTGTTGCTCTGTAGGTTCTGCATCAAATCAATTCTTCATCTTTGTGTGAGGATTCTGGATTTCTTGACAAAATTGATGCTGCATCTGGATGCAAGTTACCCCATGATTTGAAGTTGTCAATCTGTAAAGCAATTGAGAAGCATACATTTAATTCATCATTGCAGATTAATTTGGATATATCATCTATATCTTCTCTTCCTGAGCCCCTTGTCCTGACTTTCTCAAAACTGCTATAGCATGCTTCTCATGTTGATAATAGCATGAAGGATACTATTTTGGAAATTCTGAAATTAATCACTGAATATCCTCATGAATTTGAAAATTCACCTGGTTAAGTTCCAAGTCCTGTGCATTTTGATCCATGTTCTAAGAATTCTGATAAGGCTGCAGGTATTCACTTGTTGTTATTTTTTTTGAGAATCATTTTCACATGTTGAATGTGTTGTGTGTTTATAGGTTTCCAATCATTTCTGTAGCTTGTTATTTTTTTAATAAGTCTTCTATTATTTGTTTTTTAGATGTTCGTGTGTCTGAAGTTGATGATTTTGAAAATGATATTCAACTCTCTCAAGTTAAGGTAGCTACTCCCTTTCGCGACGATATGCAGGTAAAATTTGTTCTTCATAATCTTCTTTGTAAATTTTGATTAGTATTCTATTTTCTAAATCCTAATTTTAATAATTTTCACTTTTCAGAAATCTCCTGTTGTCCCTAGATCTTGCTTGAAACCAAACAAAACAGTTTTTTTCTCCTGTCAACAAGAATACTGTGCTATCCTCTTCAATATTAATTTCTCCAAAGGTTCATTTTCTACATTTGTATTTACTTTTTCTTCATTTTCATTTTCAATTATCCCATGGTACTTAATATTATTCTGCATTCATCCAGCATAACAATGTTCAAGAGGTTCAGAGACTTTTTGAAAAGTTGCAAAAGCCTTCTATGAGCATTACCCCTCACAAGCATATAACATTTGCTATGCCTCCCAGTGGTTACCCTTAAGATCGTATGTTGACAAGTCACATTTTCATATCTATAAATTTATCTATTTTCCCATATTTTTTTTTCCGAACTGTTATTTTTTCAGATCGTATATTCAAGAAACACAAGGCTAAACTTAATGAAGTTCACAAATTTGTGTTTGAATCAAACATTGCTAGTCTTAGAGATCCTCTTTGTGACATATCCAACTTTGAATCACCAGCTGCTTTGGTACATTCCAAGGTGTCCAATTATGCTAATTTGGTTGTCAATAATGTCATACCTCTAGATGACGCCGACGATGATGATAATCTGAGTTCTCTTTCTCCTATTCCTCAGTTACACCCTAACATGAGTGCCCCTAAAAAGGTAATTTCTTAAATAGCAATTTGTATATCTATTCAATAAATTGTTGTATAGTTCAATTATCTGCATCTCTTTATTCTTTTCATGTCCACAAGTGAATATTTCAGAATTATACTTTTACATATGTGTACATATATATATTTTCAACTTGTATATAAAAATTTTTGACTGATGTGTTTTTTTATTTAGTCTACCCCGTTTAGAGTTACTCCAAAATTGTCTCAGAAGCGCCCTGTTTTACCCACAATTTCCCATGTGAGTTATATTTCTCATCATTTGATTCATATTTTCAGTCTTGATGTTTTCCACAACTAATCCTGAAATTGAGTATGTAATTTCAAATTTTGGTTCATTTACCTACTTTCTATTTTATGTAATTAATTCCCAGGATTCACCTGAAGTAAATGTTACTGTGTGAAAACTTTAACTCAAAATGTTCGTGAGATGACTCGTAAGAGTGATGAGATATACAATAGCAAATTCTCAGCTTCTGGTTCTTCTTCGAAAACTCCTATCAATCCGATTGATTTTGATTTTCCTGGACCTGTATCGAAGAGTGTTAAGCACTCTGGATATATGTCTTATATTTTGAGAGACTCTTCTTCTGGTGGGAAGGTAGGTCCACATGGGCCTAGAAGAGTTGCCAAGCCATCTGTTTTATTCAAAGGAGATTTTGAAATTGGCAAGGTTGATTTTACTGCTTCTAGCTCTGAGTTGAAAAATTACAAGGAAATTTGCTCATTGGCATCTTCTAAACATAGCAAGTATGGTTCTCTAATCTTCCTATGCTATCTTAGTAGTTATAGTTCTCATCCTTTTGTGCGTATTTAATATGTGAATTTTTATTTTTACTTCGTGAGGATGTTGTTTGTATTGGAAAAGTTTGTTGTACCTTTTGGTTGCTTGGCGAGTCCTTAAAACTAGGTGGATCAGTAAATTCTTGGGTGGTTTATGCTTTCTGCTATAGCCTTTACTTGAAGCCTGCTTCCACTACCAATACTGAATTTTCAAAGTCACATTTTTTCTTCGCTAACATTGGTGTGAGTATGACTTTATTGTTTTCTTTTAATTTTCCAGTTTTAACTTACTATGTATTTGTCTCTGCAAATTATATTTGATATGAATTGCATTGCAAGAAAATTTGTTGAAAGACCTTGATGAAGCTAATGTGGATATTTTAGCCCGTTCTTTTAAGAGATCATCACGTCATAGACCTCTGGATCATTCAAACAATGCAAGTTTCTATTATATATTACCATATTCTATACTCCAAGTTAATTTTAAGTGATTGAAATAATTTGACTGTTTGTTATTTTCTATTTTCACCTTTTTTCCCCACTTTATTTTCCAACCACTGGTTTGTGTTTGTGGTAAACATCAAAGACCGCAATTTTGTCTTTCTCGATCCCTTACATAATGAGGACCATGAATTCCTTGAAATTGCTAGGGACTGCATGGTATGTAATTCCTTTTTTCTTTGATATAGAAATTAACTTTTGTGAACAGTTCTGCATAATGGTTGTTTTGTATGCATTTTAGATGCCTTCTTTTCAGGTTAATTGGGATCGGTATGTTAAAGTGGACGTGAAATTTTATAAATACAAAGTTATTTTTCCTGATGTCCCGGAGCAACCACTTGACAAGAAGTAAGTGTAGTTTTTTTACAAATAGTTTAATTAATATCTACATGGTTATATTGTTATTCTTACAATGCCATATTAAGTGTAAATTATATAATTGTAAAAGGTACATGTATTTATCTTTTTTCAATTTTTAAATTTTGATTTTGTATTTGAGGGTTTCACTGCCTCAATATTTTTAAAATATTTGACAGATTATCATATTGTCTTTTTTGTCTTTTGGTTAATCTGATTATTTCTAGTTTCCATATGTGATTTTCATGTGGCTGATAGTTAATTGTGCTTATATGACTACAAAATCATTTGTTTTTCCTTTATTTGCATTGATATACATTTTCTCTAATTTTTGAAAGTTGTGTGTTGTTTTAATTTATATTTTTCCAGAGAAGATTCTGGAATCTATGCTATGATGTTTTTGGAGTACTGGAAATCTCCTAGGACTGTCCTTCGTAAAGTGCTTTACTATACAAACATTCCTAATCTTAGAATTCAATTTCCAAATGATCTAATGTTTGTCCCTGGAAACAGCGGCATGAAAAGTCGTGTTGTTGAGTTTGTTGACCCATGTCGGTGTTTAAACCTTTCGACCTCCATGGGAGGTACACGCAGCAAGGTAGAAGGTGGGGATCGCCATGATCTGGAACCCGAAGGTCTGCGTGAGGACACAAGACACAAGATTTATACAGGTTCGGGTAGCCAGAGTAGCTACCCTACGTCCTGTTTAGAGTATTGCGCCCTTCTCTTGGATGTTGATCCCCGGAGGGATTGTGGATGTTTGACTTGGTACCCGGTCCTCCTTTATATAGTCCAGGGGGCGGGTTCCTAGTCGGTTACAAAGCAGGAGTCCTAGTAGGATTACACAGAGCGAGTCCTAGTAGGAGTACAGGGAATTCTACTAGGAGTCCGTCTTCTACTATTCTTCCTTCCTTGCATGAGTACACGGGGTGTATGCCCGACAACCCAGGTCATTATCTATTTATCCATACTTATATGTATATTTTTATATTCACAATATTTTTCTTTTTTTTCACAAAAAATGCAGGCAAATGAATGATGCCCTACCTTCAATTTCTATGATCCCTGCCATTTCATCAAGTTACTTAAATATTGCAGCACTAGGAATATAGTTTACTGGCAACAATTATCATGTAATAGGGTAGCATACAATTTGTCTCAGAACAATCTATCTTGAATATTTCTCTACATGTCTTCAAGGGATATGATACCATAATATTTGTGTTTCCATGAGTTACATCTTATCATTCACCCTGGTTCTAATATTCTGGAATTACCCTATAATTATATAGAATGAGCCTGGTCTTCTTCAACTTGGCTTCCTTTATTTGTTTTCTTCTTAGCACCTCCTTTTGGACATTTTTATACATAAGAAAATTATATTATAATCAAATTTAGTTCTTCATTGACTCCTCAGTGTTATTTATCAAATTTTTGTTTATTTAAAAAACATTACCAACACTTTTTGTTGCTTTTGAATTTTTCTTCTTCTCCTGTCTTATTGCCTTTTGCTTGATTTCCTCAATAAGTGGCCTTAGTCTTCTTGGTAGACAAGGCCTTCCCTTTTGCTTAACTTTATCTGGATCATTTAGTTCGGTTATCCCTTCCAAGTTTGCTTCACTAGATTGTCCCTCATCATCACGCGACTGTTGGATGGAGCTGCATGAAGATGTTCTTGTTGTTGTTCCTGCTAGAATCAAGTCAAGGTTATTGTTATGACTTCTAATTCTTCACAAAGGTACTCCATTGCCTCATCACTTTTTGAAGCCTTTGAATTTATTTCTGTTGTTTTCCTTGATAATATGTTGAACCTCAGTAGCTCACTTGTCTTAGGAGTTATATCTGGCAGTTGCATGTTTATTTTCCTTTCCTTTTTTCTCCATCTATCTATGATATATTTTTTTGGCAGCTGATTTATTTCCTCTTCCAGGATGACCTTCAGTATGTGTGCACACAAAATGCCATCTTTGTTGAATTTCCCACATGTGCAACTGAATTCCTCTCTTCCTGGTGTCAGGTCAGTCATGACAATATACTTTCTATGAGTGGTTTGTATATTTGGTTGCTTTTTGGCCATACCTCAAACATCTTTCCCTCCTCAAGCTCCTTGTACTTTAGCCTCTCAGTCATCTGAAGTTGGTGCTGGAATTTTTTGAATATATTTCTGTTGTATAGCTCACTAGCTTGTTTTTCCACATTGTATCCGTACATTAGTTGTTTAGGCATTTTTTCTTTGGATTGTTTGTCTTCCACTTGTTCTTTAATATTTGTTGCATCTACCATTCTTTGGTACTCCTTCAAGAAGCTGGTAATGTTGTAAGTTGGGCATACATTTTCCTTCAGCCTTGCATTGCTTGCCTCACTCCTCCCTGTGCTTTGCAGGAATGGATAGAATGTGTCCTTGAACCATACTAGTATGAAATTCTCTCTATTCTCCCACATCTTGTCAAAGTACTTGTTGTTTTCTAGTCCATATTTTCTGATCATATCTTGCCATAAGAGCTCAAATTCTTGTTTCGTCAAAGAATTATTTACAATATCCTCAAACTCTTCCATAAGTCCCCTCTTCTTTGCAAATACTACTCCATTCTTATTGTAACATTTGTACTTGATGTGAAAGAAACAATTTCTATGAATTGTGTTTGTGAACACCTTTTTGATAGGAGCCCTCATTGCTTTGTCTTGATCAATAATTATTGTCTTGGTATGTTTCCCACCCATTGCTTTCAGGAAAGTCTCATATATCCACACAAATGATTCCGTTGTTTCATCTAAAATGAAGGTGCAGCCAAACATACAGGTATGTCCATGCCCTGTGACACCAACAAAAGGAGCAAATGGCAGATTGTATTTGTTAGTCATATAGGTTGCATCGAAGCTAACACAATCCCCACATTCTGCATAATATGTCATTGAACAGCCTTCTCTCCAGAATATATCCCTAACCTTTTTGTCTTCCCTAAAACTGAATTCATAAAAGAATGTTGGATCCTCTGCTTTTCTTTCTCTGAAGTAAGCTAAAGCCTTTGTCATGTCGTTGCCACTAACTTCACGGTTGATTTTTGTTCTATAGTTGGCCACATCCTTGTTCTTGTATGGTAGGGCTAGCATACCACCTCTCAGAAATGATAGTATAGCTATCATCCTTCCTGTTGGAATGTTATTGTGGTTCAAAGTCCTTATCACAGCTTTTTCCATATCTGTCATATATTTTCTCCCATTGAAATATTGGTTCCTGTTTCTTGGACTTAACTCATGATTGTGGTCAAGGTCGAGCCTTATGACTTTCCAAACTGCATTTACCTCTCTTACCACCATCACTACTGGGCACTTAGTTCTAATATGCACATTTGTGTTCCTCTTCTCCTTTTCTTCCCCATTAGCATCCCTGGTTTCTTCGACCACCTGCATTGATCCTTGTATTGCTTCTTCTTCATCGTGATTCTTTTCCGTACCTATGACATTTCATTTCAACTTTGTAAACTTCATTATTTTTTCCTGCTTGTACTCCTGTAGATGTGAGTTGTCACGACTTCAAACCCTGCCAGGAATCCATAGAAGTAGAAGAAATGATGAGCATCCGCCCTAGTCTTGAACTCCTGACCAACCTGTGGTGTATATTTACTATTAATATCTTCATTATTTCCTTCTGCTGCTGCTAGTTGCTCATTTTGCAGGAATTCCTCAATTTCTTCTTCTGTGAGCTCCTGACTGCCATTAGGTTCTGCTGCAACTATTTCTCTCCCTACATTTTCTGGATTGATATCTTCATGTTCGTTATTTAATTCCTGTTCTTGTGCATAGTTCATTGTCTGTTAGTTTCTTGTAGTCATTTATATTCTGTTATTTTTTTGCATCTAGGAAAAATGAATTGGAAAAAATATTTTTACCTGATCCAATTCCATGTTCAGGAACATCTCTTCCCTCCAGTTTGTCTCCTTTGTCGATGTTGAGTCCTCATTTATATTTGCCAGCACTGTATTCTGCAACATGAACCAGATAAGGTAACTATAATAAGTTTTACTTCACTCACTACATATTTTTTTATTTGCTTGCAATTTGTATATACATATATATATTTATCTATGTTGGCAGAAAGTTATAACTTACATCATTATAACTAGTCATCCAATCTGATGATGCAGTATATGCTTGTGTATTTATAACCTCAATAGCTTTGCATGCTTGATAATCTGTTTCATCTCCTTGTTCTTCTTCTTCTCTTGTTTCTTCTTCAGTTGTGGGCAAGCTCACCATAGTCATTTGTAATTTTCGAAATTAAAAATTAGTCAGTATTGTTTCACATTATATTGTCCGATTTTTGTAATATGAATTTGAGTCTTTCCCAACTCACCACATCTTGGTTGTCAACACCTTCAAATGGTCCTTCATAAAATTTTCGTGGAAGACGGATGTCACTTCCCTCAAAATGATTCATGACCATTTTAAAAGTAATATTGTATGAAAATCATATTTGCTTGTCATGCTGTTTCAAATATATATGTTGGTATGATCATACCTGAAAGGGGCAGCTTCCAGTGAGCAAATCCATGAATGACAAGCTTTGTTCCTATCAGAATCAGTTTTTTTTGGTTCGGACAAAATAATATTGAGATAAAATAATTTGGTTTACATTGCAACAGTATTACCATTTCTGAATATTGTAGTTGTAATTCTTCATAGGATTTGCTCTCTTGTGAAAGCCTAATTTGCTCCATTAGTAATCCAGTGTAAGTTGCCTATGTCCATCAAAGGAAAAAATTTAGTTCCAAGAACTTGCTTTTTTTACCTTTGGTTACATTTATATTATTTTCATAATTTTCATATTAAAAAACATTACCTCATCTCTTTGGAGCAATCCGTTGACGTTCTCAATGTTATCTGCATCTTGAGTTCTGCTTGTATCCGCATTAGATATCTGCATTTTCATACAAGCAATTTTCATTTATATCATTACTTCACTCCTTTATTTTTTTAATGTTGTTTTACTTGAGAAGATACTTCAGCCTGAACTTGTTATTGCCGACCATTTGTTGCTACTTCTTGTATGCTGAGGTTCCTCGTATTCACTAGTTCTTGTTTCTCCTGAAATTTTTGATCCAATATTTGTCACATATTTATTTTATTTTCAGTCCTTGACATTTAATTATGCTGAAACTAAAACTATATTTCACTATCTTTGCTAATGAATGCATTTACAGTTTTCCGTTAAAGAATTTACAGTAAATTTGTAGTTGTAAATTCCAATGTAACAAGTTGTAAAATTTGTATTTTTATTGATTCCCATTATCTACTTAAACTATTAACATGTTTCACTATACTTTATATGGAGAATATTTATTACCTGTTGAGCTCCAGTTGCATGAAGTCGCTCTTGCTGGTGAAGTCTTGCCTCATGTGATTTTCTGAGATTCTTCATTCCCACTTGTTTTTCTCGCTCCTGATTCAATATTTCAACTAGTCTATCAGATTCATATTTGATATGCTGTAGAATTTACAATTTAAATATATCTAAATTACAGTTATGCTTTAACTGTGAATTGTAGTATCATATCTTGTAATTGTTTTACAAATTACTTACTAATTCTGATACAAATGCCTTTAATATTTTCTGATGTCTATTCTCTTCTTGTCCTGCCCTCTTCATTTCGTTATTTGCTGTAACTGCAGTACCAACATTTTCAATTCCAGATTGCCCCATACTTTTGTATTTCTTCAACCTGTGCTTGTACAATTCAAATATGTTCATTGATTTATCAGTTTCTGATGATACAATACTTATCATAGTTTTCCTGTTTATATTTCTGGAAGAACCTTCATAATTTTTTTCTAGCCGTGTTATTCTAAAACAAATACTAGTATGTGTGAGAAATTGTATTCCCTCATCTACTCCTCTCTACCTTTCATCCTTTTTATTATTTCCTCATCTACCTGTATCAGATTTGTCAATTTTTTCATCTCTAATATCAGATTTGTGTGTCTGTTACAGAGCACAAAGACCCTATGTTAATAAGCTATACAGTGATTCCATGTTCATTTGTTAGAAAGGAATGAAGAACACTTTCTCAAAGAATCCAGATAAGCCAAATAAGATCAGGTAATTTTTTTCTCACCTTTTGAGATCTGCAACTGCTGCTTTCACTCAACTCTTCTTCTTGCCTGGTTTTCCCATCAATTTCATTAATTGCCTTCAATTTGTCGTTCCCCCCTTCTCTTCCAGATCTGGATTCTTCTCCAGCCTGAGGAGCACGTGGATGAGCTTCTTGGTAGACAAGTCTTTATTTTTTTTCGCTTTTTACTTTTTCGGCAGATGCCTTGTCTTCACGGCTGTTGCAATAGTTGTTTTGGGCTGCCAAAATTAGCCCACGCAACTGCAGTTTTTTCTTGCGGGCCTTTATTTTTTTGGATTGGTATTTTCCCTTCTGTTTCCAATTTTCAGCCCATTGTCACTGTTTATGGGCTCTGTTTTGGCCCAAATGCACATGGCAAACCACCGCGACCCTTCATCTCCGGAGTAGCGGTTTTTCGTCGTGAGGAATCGATAACCGGCGCGGCGTCTCGACTGACGCGCCAGTTCTGCCGATTTGACGCTCCCCCTTATTTGCTTCTCCTCCCCAGCCGTTCATTTCTACCCCCTTTTTCTAGCTTCTGCCGCAATCTTGCAAAGTTCCAGTTGCTCTCGCCTGAGTGCTCGAGGTTTTTTCTTCTTCTTTCAACTGCAGTTGTCCCTCTTCCTTCCTTCCTTCTTCTTCTTCCTTCTCTACTAATTCGCAAGAACAGTTTCCTCTTTCTTTCTTCTGACTATCCTCCATCTGCATTCTTTCTTTTGCAGAGCGTCAGTTTCTAGGAAGGGATTCTCTTCGAAGAACTCGAGGTACTTGTCGGTGTTTTAGACCGGCAAACCTACCAAGGGGGTACCCGAGGTAGTAGATTGTGCGGTGAAGGATCGTGATCGGGAGACCGAGAACTCGAAGGTATGCGCAAGGACACGGAACACAAGATTTATACAGGTTCGGGCTGCCAAGGTGGCGAACCCTACGTCCTGTTTGGGGGATCAAGTATGGCGCCCTGCGCTTGGTGTTGGTTGAGATCAAGTGCCCAGCTAGGTACCTAGCCCTCCTTTATATAGTCCAGGGGGCGGGTTCCTAATCGGTTACAAGGAAGGAATCCTAGTAGGATTACACGAAACGAGTCCCAGTAGGATTACAGGGGAATTGTAGTAGGAGTCTGTCTTCATCCTTCCTTGCATGAGTACTTGGGGAGTATGCCCGACAAGCCCCCGAGCACATTGTAGTCGAGTGTAGTAGTTCGAGTAGTCTTGAAGCCTCTGCGAGTAGTTCTTGAGCGTCCTCGAGTACTGCTTGGAGAAGTCTTCAATAGTACTTGAACTGCTACGAGGCTGGATGGTGGTCCAGCTCATCTGTCTTGAAGTCGAGATTATATGGAAGTGCGATTGCAAAATCGCACTCCATATGGAGTAGCCCCCGAGCCTTAGTTTGAGTCGCAGACTCTAGCTGAGGGTCAGTCTTGATTCCAAATCTTCCGTCTTGAAAAAATTGAATGATGAGTGTAGCGTAGCAGCCCCCGAGCCTTGAAATGATTAGGTAATCAATCCAAGGGTCTTCAGTGTTCGCGAAAGCCATCATCCGAGTACTCTTGCAGTGTGTAGCCCTCGAGATAAGAGAGTCATATGAGCCACGTTGAGTTCGAGCTTGAGAGATTCTGAGTAGTAATTTAGCATCAAGCCGTGTAGCTTGAAAAGTAGTCGTGCCGTCAAAGCGTACTTTAGATGCGATCAAAGTCGACTTTAGATGCCGATAGTGCGGACTTCAGAATGCGACTTGAAAACCGAAGTCGACTTTGTGCCACGCGGAGCGGACTTTGATATGCGACTTGAAAACCGAAGTCGACTTTATTTGCCGCACGGAGCGGACATTGATATGCGACTTGAAAACCGAAGTCGACTTTAGGATGCCACGTGGAGTGGACTTTGAGGTGTGACTGAAGAAGTCGACTTTAGATTGCCGTGTGGAGCGGACTTTAGATGCGACTACATTAGTCGACTTTGTGCCACACGGGGTGGACTTAAGATGCAAAAAACAAAAAGCACTTTTCCGGAAAGCCAAAACGAATAAAAATCAGAGAAAACGAATAGTTTTGCCGCCGGAGCGGGCTTAAGACTGCGACCGAAGTCGGCTTGTGCCACCGGAGTGGGCTTGGGTGCGACCGTTAGCGTCGACTTATGCCACCGGAGTGGGCTTAAGTACCTGAGCCATGGATTTCAGACCCAAGGTACAGCTACCGCCGGAGCGGGCTTAAAGGTGCGACCGGAGTCGACTTGTGTACCTGGGCCATGGATTTCAGACCCAAGGTACGGAGCGCGAGTACTTAGGGTACTTGGACCCATGGTACAAAGCCTGAAGACCACGTGCAGCTAGATTCCATCGTCGCCAGGACCCGAGGACCACTAACAGCTAGGTTCCATCGAAGCTTACACACATAGTATGCCACCGAATCAAGCGAAGATGCGACCGGAGTCGACTTTAAGTTGCCGCACGGAGCGGACTTTAGAATGCGACTTTAGATGTCGACTTTAGATTGCCACGCGTAGCGGACTTTAGAAGCTGACTCCTTGGGATAGCCCCCGAGTTGATGAAGTAGGCTCGTGGTGACTTGATTGATATACCCCAAGAGTAGTCAGCAGAGTGTAGCTCTCGTGAAAACCTGCCGAGAAGCATACACGAGGGCATGTTGTCCTGCATAATGAGGAAAACAAGCCAAGAAAAGAAAATAGTAATCATTTAAATAAATGACTTAGCTGTTGCTACCTGGGCAGACTATTGATGAAGCCGTGGCGGTTGGCGATGGAGCCGTGACGGTTGTTGCTGAAGTTGACTAGTCAGAGTTGATTCTGACTAGTTGTTGGGGGCGTGACTGCCGTTCTCGACTAGTTTGGAAAACTAGTCGAGATGATTGGTCGACGCGATGCGACCGGAAGACGACGTCGCGGCGGCGCGCGACGTACTCGAAGTAGAGCCAGTGTTGCCGCGGGACAAGTAGTCGCACGGCGTGGCTGAAGTAGAGCCAGTGTGGCCACAAAACAAAGTCGCGGCGCACGGAGTAGTCGACGACGAGCCGCGTGACGAGCCGAGTGATGAGCCGAGGCACCCGGACGCGCAGCGTAGGCGAAGTAGTCGACGACGAGCGGCGAGACGAGCCGCGTGATGAGCCGCACGACATGCCGAGGCACCCGGACACACGACGTACGCAAAGTAGTCAACGACGAGCGGCGCGACGAGCCACGTGACGAGCCGCGCGACGTGTTGAGGCATCCGGACGCGCGGCGTAGGCTAAGTAGTCGGCGATGAGCGGCGCAACGAGCCGCGTGACGTGCCAAGGCACCCGGACGCACGGCGTAGGCGAAGTAGTCGACGACGAGCAGCGCGACGAGACGCGTGACGAGCCGCGCGACGTGCCGAGGCACCCCGGACGCGCGGCGTAAGCGAAGTAGTCGACGACGAGCCGCGTGACGAGCCGCGTGACGAGCCGAGGCACCCGGACGCGTGGCGTAGTCGAAGAAGTCGACGACGAGCGGCACGACGAGCCACACGACGTGCTGAGGCACCCGGACGTGCGGCGTAGGCAAAGTAGTCGACGATGAGCGACGCGACGTGCCAGGCACCCGGATGCGCGGCGTAGGCGAAGTAGTCGACGACGAGCGGCGCGACGAGCCGAGTGACGAGCCGCGCGACGTGCCGAGGCACCCGGACGCGCGACGTAGTCGAAGTAGTCGACGACGAGCCACACGACGAGCCGCGCGACGTGCCAAGGCACCCGGACGTGCGGCGTAAGTGAAGTAGTCGACGAGGAGCCGCGGACGAGCCGCGTGACGAGCCGCGTGATGAGCCGAGGCACCCGGGACGCGCGCCATAGTCGAAGAAGTCAACGACGAGCGGCGTGACGAGCCGCTCGACGTGCCGAGGCACCCGGACGCACGGCGTAGGCGAAGTAGTTGACGACGAGCGACGCGATGTGCCGAGGCACCCCGGGACGCGCGGCGTAGGCGAAGTAGTCGACGACGAGCGGCGTGACGAGCCGCGCGACGTGCCGAGGCACCCGGACGCGTGGCGTTGTCAAAGTAGTCGACGACGAGCCGCGCGACGTGCCGAGGCACCCGGACGCGCGGCGTAAGCGAAGTAGTCGACGACGAGCCGCGCGACGAGCCGCGTGACGAGCCGCGGCACCCGGACACGCGGCGTAGGCGAAGTTGTCAAGCAGTAATCCATCAAATATAGATTTGACTTGTGGTATTGGATCTTGACGTGGCCGTCAAACGGTTGAGTGTCGCCGAGCAGATTGATCTGGAATTGGTCCTTCGAATTCGCCCAGTGGTGATGATCACCCCTATGTGGCGCGCCAGTTGTCGGTGTTTTAGACCGGCAAACCTACCAAGGGGGTACCCGAGGTAGTAGATTGTGCGGTGGAGGATCGTGATCGGGAGACCGAGAACTCGAAGGTATGCGCAAGGACACGGGACATAAGATTTATACAGGTTCGGGCTACCAAGGTGGCGAACCCTACGTCCTGTTTGGGGGATCAAGTATGGCGCCCTGCGCTTGGTGTTGGTTGAGATTAGGTGCCCGGCTAGGTACCCGGCCCTCCTTTATATAGTCCAGGGGGCGGGTTCCTAGTCGGTTACAAGGCAGGAATCCTAGTAGGATTACACGGAATGAGTCCCAGTAGGATTACAGGGGAATTCTAGTAGGAGTCTGTCTTCATCCTTCCTTGCATGAGTACTCGGGGAGTATGCCCGATAGTACTCCCCTTTCTTGATTACTCCCCTTTCCAGTTGTCTATTTGATCAAGGATTTCTAGAAATTTCACATTTTATTCACTGTTATTTCTTCTTTCATGTGCCTCTCTTTGCCATTGTAGTCTTCCTCTTCTTTTTCCCTTGGTGCAGTCGAGCAGTAGCATTTGCTAGTGTTTATTATTTGTATATCCCCTTTCTTATTGAGTTATTTTTCTTTTCTTTATTATTTAGTTCTTGCATGTTCCCATCAGGGGGACTGATTAGAGGAACCTGTCTGCAGGTGTAGAGGCCCCTAACATTTCCTTCTATCTTGCTTCATTTGCATTGATAGTGATTCCTTTTATTTTGCCTCCTAATGATTTGTTCTTCTTGCTTTTTAATCTTATTAGGTTTGACAAAATGGGTTTTTTCTTATGATATAGCCTTTTATTTTTTTATTTTCTGATAATGAATCTCCAGTTTCCCTTTTTTTCTTTTTCCATCTTGACCAAAATTAATTTTTCATTTACCTATGCAGTATGAATTGTTGTTCTTTACAGTTTTACAGTTAGCAAGAACTTTTGTCTTTAGAGTATTTTTTAACCAATTAACTCTCTGTTGGAACTTAGGGTTTTCTGTCATTGGGGTTTTCTTCTTTGCCTTTTTTCATTTTCTTTTTTCTTGTACTGATTAGTGATTGTTTCTCTGTATTTAATATCTAAGATTTTTGAGTTTCCTAAATTTGAGACTAAAGTTTTGAAAAAACTAACTGACACTAAGTTTTTCTTGATTGCATCTTTGTATCTGTTTCCCCATTTAAAAATTTGTGCTTTTCTATATTTTTTCTTCAAATGTTCACAAATAGTTAGGATTTTTGTAGTTATACTAATTTTTCTTTTTATTTCAGTTGATCATGGATTTCAGGAGGCTGGACTACATCGTAATTTCTTTCTTCAATTTCCATTTGTGCATGTTATGTATGATAGTTGTAATTTATTTATGACAGATTTATTCACTTTTTTTACATGCTAGGAAGCTAGATGAGCTGGGCTTCAATTGGATGAGGTTGCCCTACAACGCATGTATAATTTATTTGTTCACACATATATATTGTCACATGGATGCCTATTTGAATATGTTGGCTGTTTTTATTTTGCATTTAGTTTCCTACTTGTTTGTTAATCATGTGAGTTGAAGTTCAAATATCCAATGTGGTACTGTGATTACATATGTTGAAGTTATATTTGATGTATTGATTCTTTAATATGTGTTTTTGCTAAATGAGTTGAATTGCTGAGATGTACTGTGATTACATATGTTGAGATTTTTGGTGCAGGTTTATTTATTTGTCTTGAACCATCCAGTTTTAGATTTTTGGTGTAGATTTATTTTTTTGCTGCTGGTTATTTTTCAACCATTTAATATGATAGTTAATCTTGTTGTGAATCTGGTGTTCTTCTAGATGTTAAACTAAATAGTTTTGACAAAATTGGTTTCATTTTGATGTTACATCTGTCATTACATTCTGATGTAATTTCTCATTAATTAAGACTTATGCTGAATTTGCTTCTTCTGAGTTATGTATGTTATATTCAGTTGTTATATTCAACTGATGCTTTTGTAATATTGTTATATACAGTTCTTTTTTTAGTTTTCGATTATTCCTGATGTTATCTTTTTTTGGTAGAACCGTACGTTCCACCACAGTGCCTTAGCTAGGTTCAATCTCCCGGTTACCCGGGAGAATTTGTCCTACCTAGGCCTCACTGATGGACCTCAAGCACGCTTAGTCCTTGCTTGGTCTGCAAGTGACGACAACGGGATCCACAACCGCTGGATGACCACTGTCCGTGCTTTAGAGAGGTTTGTCACTAATAAGAATATGACATTCATCAGGTATGATCTCTTTACTGATTCAGTAGCATATAGTTTATGTTATTTTCTGGATTCTTTGATATGAGTCTTAAATCTTTAATAGCTACATTATACATTTATTACAATATCATAATCACTGTAAATTCTGATTGTTTGTCATGTAAAATAGCAGTAGCTATTTTTGGTTCCTGTGATATATTATCTGAATTTGAGTTGTAGCTAATGTCATCTGTTTCTGTTACTAACCACAAAAAAATCTGATTAGTTCATATATGTAGAATATTTCTTTACCCTTTTTTATTCTACTATAATTGCATTGATATTTCAAACTTAGCCATCTGTCATTTTTCACTAATAAGATACTGGCATATGAAATGGTTATGCCTGACTCAATTATTTACATTGACATTAGACTTAATTTACAGTATTTTATGTACTGTAAATTATGATTGCTTGACATGTAAATGAGGTTCATTTTATTTCTTTCATGTTTGGAATGTTATAACTGAATTTTATGAGTCTACAATGATAAAATATTTGTTTTGTGGCAATCTATATAAAATATTTCAGTAGCTAAGATATGTCTATTATATGAATTTTTTTACTCATGTTCATTTTGCTATATATGCTTACAATTAAATTTGGTCATCTTCATTTAGTCATCTTCATTTTGCCATATTTGCTGACTACCCATACAACATGTATGGATCAAGACTTTAATTTTGTTGTTTAATTTTTCAGGGTTGCTGTTGACCTCGCTCATTGTTATGGGTTCATTCTGTGCCCAAATGATGAGATTGCTCTAGCTCTCCGTGCTCACTATGTTCGTGTTGGAGCTGAGCAGATCTTCTTCGATCTAGTTCGCAGTGTTTAGTACTTCCCCTTCATTGAAGATGTCAACCAGCACTTGAGGGTCTCCTGGTTGGTCTGAAGGTGTTGATGTGGCTATGAAGAACTTCAGAGCAGCAATAGGACTAGAAGAATCAGACTTCTTTTGTTTAGCAGATCTACCATATCTATCTAGCTTAATTATGTGTCTGAAACAATGTAGTGTGTAATTTAAGTACCTTTAGGCCGTTATAAAGTTGGTCTGAAGTTGTGAATTTGGGCGTGAAGATCAACTTACCCTGCTGATGAAGTCCTACCTAGTTAGCTATGTAGCTTGTCACTCTGTCTGAACAATGTAGTTATATATGGGTCTGAACCTTAATGTAACTATAAGACATATGGCATTGTAGTCATGTACTGGGTAATGAGCTATGCCTCTAGTTGTTTTCTGTTTATTTGATCGGCTTAATCTTATTTGGTTTTTTCCTTCTCTTCTATTTGTCTCTTCACCACATGATGGCATTCTGATTATGGTTTTATCATTCATTATTATATTTGGCTCATACTTCACATAACTATTTGCATGCAGCCTTTTCCCTTTATCACATTTTTATGATTCAAGATATAAATAACCAATGGTTCTATGGGCATGTGTTAATTTATTAACCAGTTTATGTAAAATATTTTATTTTTTTACACAATTGTTCCTGCAGCTTTTCAACTTTGATGTCCATTTCCTGAAAGATATATATTTTTTGTTTAACAATATTTTTATTTTATCATTTAATTTATTTAGTCACTACCACATGATGTTAATCTGATGGTGGTTTATTTTTTTCATGTTGATTTTTTATCTGCATTTTAGTTTAGCTGGAATTCTTTCTAGTTTTTGCCCATTTGAATTTTTCTGTTTCTGCCCATTTGAATTTTTCTGTTTCTCAAAAAATAATATGCTACTGGTAATTATCCAGACTTCTACATATGGACCTTCTTCTCTAGAATATAGGCCAATGATTCCCCAGGTGGATATGGATAGCAGTTATCTGCTATTTTTTTAGTTTTGTCTGTGGTCGTGGTGGGGCCACATGGAGGAGAGGCAGAACCTGCTTCTTAAATAGTCTTGGTCGCCCAGTGTATCTGTTTTGCATGCAGTTGCTCCTTTCAAGCGTTTGCATCTTCCACGGTACTGTAACCCCCCTTCCTCATCTGCATTTGCCATTTTTGCATCTCCTTGAATCTTTCTACTTTTGATCTGACAAAGAAATGGCTAGATCTATGGTCTGTACATTCCTCCAATGTGTTCCTTTTTTTATCTTCTTTGTCGTATCTCTTCTAGATCTATATATTGTTAGGAGATTGAAATGATTTTCCTGCGGTTTGATCTTGTGTTCTACCCCCATCCATTTACATGCACATCTTTTGTTCTCTTTCAATATCTTAATTATTTTCCATTTTCTTTCTACTCTTGATTCATCCTATTCATAGTTACTGTGCATTCCATTTAGATCTGGGGCGTAGGATTTGTAGATTTGGATATTTTTCCATGATTGTCTTTATCTTTCTATTTGTATTTTTTTCCATCTATTCGTTTTCATCTAACCATGAACATTTTACTACTAATTCAATTGTGTTTTAGTTTGAACCAAAGTTATTCAACTGGCTCCACTCGAGGTATTTACATTAATCTCTCACTTCATTTTAAATTCTTTTTTCATTCTACTAGCAATTCCATTTCTAGGTTAATTCAATATAGTTTAACAAGTTTTTATTTTCTTTTTCTGCTAGTTTTTACTCTTTCTCTGTTATTTTCACTACAAAGTTTTCATGCATTTTCATTTCTAAATCATATTTTCATTTCAATGTAGGTTTAACTATTTCAATCAAGATTTATTCATAACTTAAGGTATTCCTTCATTTACTTACTAATCTGCTTTCATGCTTTATTATGGTTTTCTTTTTGTTCCATAGGCTGGTGCTTATTTACAGTTCACTTTTGATCAAATTTATTGTCTATTTCACTGTAAAATATATTAACTAGAGTTGTAAAAAATCATTGTTATGAAATTTTAATATTTTTTTTTAAATTTTTATATTTTAATTTGGTTTTGAGGGTTTCCCACTGTCACCCCAAATATTTGTTATTTTGCAAACTATAGGAAAAATCTATCTTTTCTATATGAATTTTTTGTTGTTGTTTTTGTCATATGTTTTTGTTGTTTTTTCTGCAACTATTATGTAAATGTTTGTTTTTCTGCATGCATCCCTCTTGAATAAATTATGGATTCTATGTGTAATATATTTCCCGAGTATTGCAGCATGTAGTTTATAACAAGAAACATAATATTAATGTTATAATAGGCAGAATGTCCAGTAGTTTGATTGTTGTTAGTTTCCTTTTTTGGAAGTTAATATAGTAATCTTGTTTTGTTTATGTAGTAGCACAAACTGTTAGGTTTTATTTTGTATTGTGGTTCTGTTAGTCATGGTGAAAGAAAATATCAGGATCTGAAAAAGAAATTCTATGTTGACGCAATTGGAATTTTTCTGCTGCCCAATCTGGAGTTTGTTCCTGATTTTCATTTTCCCCACCAACAGAAATGAACTTGTAGGATGGAATCTATCAACGTGGTTTGGCCATAACTGAATTTTTACTCGTTTGTGTTGAAAATTTTGTGTTAATTCTTCATGCATTCCTATTCAAACACCATATGGATACTATTTGTTACTCATCCTTATGCCTACCATGTACAATTCTCTCGCGGACCCCAGAAAAGGTCCGCGACTCGATTTCTGTGGAAGCTCTCCACTCTGATTCTCAGGTAACCTGTCGGATCTCATGCTACATCTTTCTGATCTGCTTGACGGCAACATGCGGTATGTGGCTCTTGGATAGTTGGATCCTGGTTGGGGGCAAGAGTGACCCCATCATCTCAATGCTTTCATATCAAAATCTTGCTTCTGCTGCCACTGCTAGTCATTGGCACAGAAAAGTCGGTGCAGTAGCTGTACGTACCAACTATAGCTGCAGATGTCGTTTTGGGTCGCTTGCAATCTATCTGAATTTTGGCCATATGTCAGATTGAAAATTTGGTTTTATTGTTTGAATACCCAAAATTGGCACATCCAAAGTCTATCTGATTGTTTGATGTAATTTTTTATTGTACTTTTTTCACTGTGATCTGGTAGATTTTTGTTGAATCTGCCACTTGAATTTTTAGAATTTTAGAGTTTGTTTTTGGTTATTTGAAATATGTTTAATCTGGTGTCTTGACGTCTCTTGTTAAATCTGATTTAGACAATAAGAACAGGCCCTGCCTATTGTACTCACTACCCAGGGGGGTATATTTTTTTGGGGGGGTAACCTGTGTGATGGAAAGCCCCAAATCACACAGATTCGGTTACAGCTGTTTGCCTAGTATTTTTTTGTATGAGTTAGTATTTTTTCTATATGAACAATATACAAATTTAATTACTTGATGTACTTCATACATTCAGTTTTTGTTAAAAATAGTTTATCTCCGGTCTTTTTTTTGTCTAATGCAATTTTTTTGTTTGTGTTTTTTCTATATAAACTTTCGAACCCAAACAGCAATGTCGTCTATTGCACCCAAGTAAGTAACTTTTTTCTTTAACCATTTCAATTTCATAACTTCCCAACTTTATTAAATTTTTTATAACCTTTTTTCCCTTTTTACAAGGCAAATATTGTACCTGACAGATAAGTTGGAACATGGCCACATTGCCCCCACAAAGGCTATTGTTCAGTATCTTGGTCTGAAGGAAGGTCCCACCGACACTCTTGTTTTCACTCCTGTTTTGGATCAGAGGGGTCCATCGTCGAGAGATGCAGGAGTTCTGAACTATGTCATAGAAGTCGTCTATGATCTGCTGAAGCATGGAAATTTCAAAGTTTGCAACTTTCTCTTTTTTCATTTTTGTGCTCTCGTGTTTCTTTTTTTGTGTGTTTTTTATATCTGCCACATGAACTTCCTGCGCGATGTTTTTTTGGTAACCTGCCTAGCACATTAGATAATGTAGACTATTCCAAATACCATTAGTTAATCTTTATATGAGGGTCCAGTTTGCTTACTTCATTCATATTTGGTCACTTTTTTGGGAGTTACATGCTTTTTTTGTAATATGTTTTTTGGGTAGTTACCTCATGCAATTCATCTGAAAAATACACATTTTTGTGAATCTGCATAGCCCCCCATAGGTGTGTTCTCCATTTGTGCTTTATGGAGTGTTCATATCTTTTTTTAGTTTTAAGCATTATGGAATACAACACAGTTTTGCATCTCTGAATTTTTTATTATAGCTAAGCAATACATACCTAAAATGCAGGCCTAGTAGTTATGTATTTGTGTGTCCTAAATGCCTCACTAACCAAGACACGATTGACTGAAATATGCATGACTCTGTTGGCATAGTTTTTAAGATACATATTTATTTATCTTTCTTGTTTTATGTTTTTACTCTAATATGTTTGTTGTTACTTATCTATTCGGCACATGTAAATTTAGTATATGTTACTTAGGGTAAAATACATTCAAACTTTTTTTGAGGTTATTACTCTTTTTTTTCTTGATCAAGGTTGGTCAGCTTCCTGTGCCTGGGGAAATTCTTGTGCAATGCCCATCTGCAGAAGACGCTAACAAGCTGCATCAGAAGGTGAAAGTTGTTAGAAACACAATCATTAGATTCAGAAAGCTGGAATATGTCTGTATCCTTCGGGAGTTAGGAAACTTTGTCTAGAAAATGATTCGCGGTGCAACTCCAGTCGAATACAAGCTGCAGAAGACTAATGAAGTTTATGTCAAAGAGATGAAGAAGATCATGGAGAAAGATGATGTTGAAGCCGGTGGCGAAGCTGAAGCTGGAGGCTACTAGGATGAAGCTCGAGCTGGAGGCTCCCAAGGCGTAGCAGAAGCAGGAGAGAGTGTCAAGCAGATGAAGAATATATTGGGAAAGTATGGTTCTAAAGCTGCTACTTCAAAGGATGATTTGGATTCTGCCTCTCCTCTAGATGAACCTGCAGCTGGTGCTAGCAAGAAGCGGAAACTTTAATTTCATTCATGGTATGTTTTTTTCCTTTTCAGTAATCAAAATAATATTTGGTTTCAACTTCAATTCTTTATCAAATCATGTCATATCTTTATGTATTATATATCTGCAGGGTGTCAAAAGTTTCCTTGTTGCCAGCAGTACCTCCATCAACATGCATCAGTGTCATTTCGAAGTTATATTCGTAACTTTTTTAGCTTCTGTTTATGCAGCATTTAGGTTCCTTCTGGGTTGTTTAATATGTCAGTAGCAGTTTGCATATCCATGTCATAATTTGATTATCTATTAGTGAAGTTATGCTTATCTAGCTGTTGTTTATATACAATATTACTAAAAATTTTAACTGATCAGATGAATATTGTCGTTACACGCCGTGTTTTGTGCAGCTCTATAACATATTTAGTTGCCTACATTTTCTTTTTCAAATACTTGTTTAAAAACCACAGTTTATTTTCAAACAACTTTCTATTTTTTATCAGATTTTTAATTTGTTTATCACATATTCATTTACTTTCTGTATTTACTAAGTTACATTGCCGGAGTTCTGTAAATTTTGTAGTTGTGTTTTGTATTTTTAAATTTGTTTTCATTTGAGGGGTTTCCACTATCAGAAAAGAAAATTTGGTCTTTGGCTAAAAAATATTTTGTGCAGTTGATCTGTGTAGTTTCACTTCTTATAAGCGAAATTTTGTTGCCGCTATGTGATGTTATTTCTGATGGTGGTCATTATAGTTGATGTACATTTCTGCCAAATTTCAAATGACTTTATCTTGTGATTTTATGTCTTTTTATGATAACATTCTTTTTGATGATTTTAAATTTTTTTAATATTTTCCTTTGAAATTGCCTAAATGACTTTTGTGTGTTTGGAATTTCTGTTAATAAGTTTTTTGGCCCATGTTCGGCCCATGTGCTTTTCAGTTTAGGTTGTTTCAAATCCAGGTGGCAACCCCCATTGGAATAGCTGAATTTAAGGTGTTTCTTCTTACTTAAATACCCAGGTGTCCAATTAGTTCCCAGCACCTGAATTTTTTAAGGCATCAGATTCAGGTGTTCCACAAACACAAATCACCCAGGTAATAGCTGCCAAAGAAACACCCAAGTGAGCAGTAGACATATCCTTTTTTAAACACGTCTATGTCTGTAAATTCATAAATTTTCAAGGATACAAATATGGCCATCCATTTAGCCAAACGTTTCAATTATGAAATGTTTCAAGAATACACGGATTGATTTAGAGAAACGTTTCAAAAAAAGAATCTTGATATGGATCCCTACCAATTACGAAATACACCCTAAGATCTGAGACTGAAAAAATGTTTTGCCAACGTGGCACGATAAGAACTCGAGAACAATCAGGATCCGGGCCCCTGGCCAAGATTCATGTATTACAAATATATAATACTATTTTTGTCCATTTTATTTTTCGGTTAATCTAGAATTATGTTTGCTATGTCAATCTTGTAGGAGGTTTAGCTCCTTTTAATTTTACTAGCAACAATGCCCGTGCGTTGCAACGGGAAAACTATTGCTCGCATATGATTAGTAAAATCCTACTTTTTCAGATTTTGTTCCAACTGTTTTGTACGTGGCTCTAGCGTGCCATCGTCTTCAGCCGTCTTTGTCTTCTCCCAACCGCCCTTCTCGCGACATCATCCTCCACCGTGCTGCCATCATCCCCATCGCCCCATGTCTCCATGTCCTTGCCGTCATACCAAACTTGACCTTGCTGACGACCATCATCTACACCTTCCCAACCTCACTATCGTTTGCCCTGACCTCGTCATTTTTTGCCCGAGCTCACCTTTCTCATCCACATCGTCATTTTCGTCATGCAAAATGCCATTGTAAGCTCTCTCACCGTCATCCATCCCAACGGCATCGTCACCCCAGCCATCTCGGTCTTACCATCGTCCCATGCCACCCCAACCTCTCCCGCCATTGTCCACCTAGCCTCACATTTCCCAGCCACACCATCATCCCACCGCCCACGTGCCTCCTTTTCCAACATCAACGAGCTGCGAAAAAATATACTACCTATCATTAGCATATGACACATTTGCAATGTGAGAAAAATCAACACCAAAGTTCAAATTAGAGAGCACCATGTCAGAAAGCTATTCTAGATAATCAAAATAAATATACATTGTTTTATAATTTGGAGCTCAAATAAAATTAATAGGAAGGCTGAATTCTTCATGTTTATTTTTTTAACCCCTGCCCGCTTGGGTCCGCCATTTATGATGGGCCACTCCTGGGGCACACGCGTGGGCCTAGTTGGGTTCGGTGGAAGCGGGAGAGTGGCCTGGTGGCCGGTTTTTTTGTTTCCGTTATTAGACCTTACCGGCATTTGGATTGCCGATTTTCTATCGGTTTTCACGCTAGATATAGATACGAGTTCTCAACGGTTTAATATGACGGACGAAAAAACTTGACAGAAACAATCCTTGCTTTAATATTAGGTAGAGATTACGGTACTCCCTGTTTAAGGGAGCATGCAGCTTGGCTGAAAAGATGGATGTCTGCGGATTAAAGTTTATACTACAATTTGAATTGGGTCCAGATTCTAGATTTTTTTTACTTTTACGATTTTCCAAAAATCATTGTGCCTAACTCAATTTTACAAAAAGCTTATAGTTTCATCCGGCAGTTTTGGCACTGTAGCAGTTAACTAACAAATAAACGTCAGTTACTACAGCACGGGCTAGTATAGCAAGCTGTGGAACGGTGTACCTCCCATCACATTTTTAAAAAAATTCATAACTATTTCATATGAATTCGGATAGAGATTATTTTTGTGTTAAGCAAGCTATTTTTGCAAAATTTCATTACACAATTATTTTTTTACTAGTTCAAGCAACCGCCTGCCCAGTGGCCCTCATGCACACCGCATATAGTTTCACTGACATATTTTTTTTACCGTGGACAAATCAATTACTCCATGGCAGAATTACATTTGTCCTAGCCTTTCCTTAGCAGCAGCAGCGGAAAGTTCTCAGACCACACCCACTCCCGAGTGGTCGGCGAGGAAAGCTTAGCACACACATGAGCTGGCTCATTACCTTCTCGGTTTACAAAGGGAATATCAAAAGAAATAAGATCCTTACATAAGTCTCTAATCTCATGCCGAAATCCTGCAATGGAGCTTCTCTCGCCCACCAACGAAGAGTCAGAAGATTCACCAATTTGGTCTCACATGATTGCATTTCGAATTGGAACCCTCCCGCCTATTCGTATCTCCTATAGTTCTATACACATCGGGGATTCTTCATTCATCGTCAAATTTCATGACACTCAAAGTCTGAAACTAGTCTAAGGAATCACTCTTCAGGATCGCAGTCCGGAGACTTCGAAGCGGAGGACACGTGTCTGGATCGCAAGGCTTGCGTCGAGGCTAAGCAGGTTGCGGTCGCCGGGCATCCGTCCGATGGAGCGATGACAAAGATTTCCGATTTCGCCTCGAGGGGCATGTATCCTTAATTAGCTAGTAAGGGTATTTTAGACTTTTGGTTGCCTCCATATAACCCAAGAGGTGAGAGGATGGCAGCCATCTTTTGGAACCCTAGCTCATTGGTTTTCCTATTTTCCCTTCCTATTTTCCATAGGATTTCTATAGGACTAGCTTGAGAGCTTCATGGTGAGATCTAGTGAGAGGGAAGGATGATCGGGTGGCAAGCTAGACCTTGTATGAACCTCTTTGTGATGTATAGATGATTCGGCGTGGTTCCTCAAGGCTTGGATGTGTTGTTACCGTTCGTTCTTTTTTATGATATTCGGAGCCCTTTCTTGGCGATTTTCTTGGAGTGTTTTCGGGACCTTTCTTTTGGGGATTTGGTGGGGGATGTATGTGTGAACCCTTCGTGGTTCTTTTCCCTTTGATTCCCCTCCCAAATCCGTGAGTAAAGGGGCTCGATTTTGGGGTTTTCGGTGTTCTAGGGTTAGAGGAGTTCTTGGCACGATTTTTTCGATTCCTTTTGATTTGGCAAGTTTTGGTGGACATAAAATTGGCTATGGACTCCCCATGAGGTGTTCCTACTATCCCCAAAGTCTTGCGCAAATCCGTGGAGCGATTCGGGAGATCGGGAGTTGGATTTGGGGGTGTTGACCCGCGGGTGTTGTTCATCCCGACGAGCTCAGGTCACACCGGTCTGACCGGTGCCTCTCACCGGTCTGACCGGTGCAGACCCCTGTTGGGTTTTGCTCGGGTGAACGTTTGGGAGAGCTCTCTGTTGTTCCGTGTTGTCGTTGTTTCGAGTTTGGGTCGTTTTGTAGCTCGGTAGGCCTGTTTGGTGTTTTGGGACTTTCTGGCTTGGACCGGTACGACCGGTGTACTACACCGCCTGACCGGTGTAAGAGCTGTTCTGTGGAAGTCATCAGGTTTCACCAGCAGGGACCGGTACGACCGGTGGTGCTCACCGGCCTGACCGGTGTAGGTCAGCAAGGCTCGAGGTTTGTGTTCCGCTGCGTTCTCGGGTCGGTGAGGTTGGTTGTTGGTTACTAGGTCCAGTAGCACTCCAGTGGTTGCGTGGACTTGGCCAACTTGGATAGTGAGTCGGAGACATGTGTTGGAAGTCGTGTTCATCTTGTTGGAGTTTTCATCTTCTTTGAGAAGAATTTTTATCGACTCCCATTAACTCCGCTTTTTGTTTCGCCGTATCGGACCTTCACTTTCATTACACGTTTATCCTATTATAGCTTTACTAATTTCAAAGGGATACAGAGAATGGAGATAAGCTCCAGTTTAATTTCTGGACGGTGCTAAAATGCAGTGTGAATACGCTGCCTTGATCAGTTGAGCGACCGTGTGGGCAATCGACATTTGGAGAAAGAAAATAGCGTGCTACCAAGAGTCATGACATGGCCATCTCATATCTCATCGATCAGATGCGGAGAGCTTCCCAGAGCAGAAGGAGATAAGCGCCAGTTTTATTTCTGGACGGTGCGCTCTTGCCACGTTTAGAAACATGTTGTAACATTTGGCGATTTCGTAACTTGATTGAAAACTGAAATGATCTGCGTGAATGCGTGATAGCCGGCTGACACGAAAGGGGAGAGTCTCTTATATTAGTTGCCGTGACAATGTCGCTGGCCGTGAGCCTATATGTAACCCCGAAGCAAATCGACTTCAGAAACGCAGTAGCAAATCCGAAATCAACAAGTCGAAGCAGTAGCGATATGATGATGACGACGAACCAGACCGCCGACGCGGTGGTGGCCGCAGATGGCAGCGGCAACTACACCACCGTGGCCGCTGCCATCGCCGCCGCGCCGGCGAACAGCGACAAGAAGCACCTCATCCATATAAAGCGGGGTCGGTACACGGAGTTTGTCGTCGTCGGGCAGGACAAGCCCAACATCGTCATCGTCGGCGACGGCATGGACGCTACGGTGATCTCGGGAAGCCGGTGCCACGCAGATGGATTCGAGACACCAGCCACTGCGGTTGTCAGTAAGTTCATTATACATGAATACGTTGTTCTGTGCTTAAAGTTCAGGCAAACTGTTTTAAAAAATAGGCGTTCTACCAAACTTTGCTACAAGTTGCAGCCAAATCCAGGCAGAATTTTGTAGGTCAGCCTTCGTAGAAGTTGTATCCTATAGGATGCCAGGAATAAACTATAGATTTAGATATTTTCATGTTCTGTTCAAATATTTGGAGGTTTGATGTTTTGAACATCGTCCCTGACTCCCTGTGCACGCCATGACGCGCGGTCGATGCGTCGCGGGCACCCCCCTCCCCCCCGCCGCCGCCCGCCCGAGCGCTGCTGCCTCGCCCCCCCCACACTTTACGGACCCGCCGCCATTCGACTCCCCCCCGTGCGCGTGCCTCCGCGCCGTCCCGCCCGCCGCCGCGCCTCGCCACGGTGCCCGACCGACCGGCAAGCCTTTACCCGTCGTACCCCTCTCCTATGCCCTTGGCCGCCTATAAAAAGGCACGGACCAGCCTCCCGTCACGCCCGCACGCCCGCCATTGCAACCGTTGCCCCGACCAAGCTCTACTTCGTCGGAGAACCAAGCCGAGGCGGCCGCGTCGCCCCAGCTCCGCCACGCCACCTCACCGGCGCCACCCCTGCCCTAACCCCGGCCACTAGTGGTCCACAGGTGAGCCACCTGCAAACCCTATCTCCTTCCCCGACCAACTCCAGCCGCCAGCTCGGCGGAATCCGGCCACCCGCGTCGCCGGCCGTGACCAAGAACTACGTTGTAAGGACCGAAATCTTTGTAGGGAGCGTATCAAGTGAAAACCAGACCACTTGTGCAAACTATGCAAACTCCGGTCAGGGACGTTGGATCGACATCTA
Organism: Cenchrus americanus; assembly: GCA_947561735.1. NCBI lineage: Eukaryota > Viridiplantae > Streptophyta > Magnoliopsida > Poales > Poaceae > Cenchrus > Cenchrus americanus. The sequence continues at coordinate 61,560,923 of OX387245.1, read as the reverse complement.
ATGGTCACGGAGAGAGGTGGGGTCGTTTTATAGAAACCCGCCCGCCACCCCCCACCAGTCTCAGTACTTTTACAATTATCCCCCTCCCTCAATTGCCACCGGCGGCCCCTATGCGTCGTTTTGTTTCTCCCTGACCCGCGCTGCCACGCCATCCATGGAGACGAGAGGGCAACGCCAGCTCATCTACCCGGCGGCTCGAGCGCTGCCACAGGTGGCGGGAAGGTGCGCTGGAGCAGCCCGATGTTCCGAGGGTCCAAGGCAAGGCAGCGGACGGAGGAAGACGAGGAGGAGCTGCGGTTTCCCAAGGTCACGTGCGTCGGGCATATCAAGGTCGGTCGGCCCAAGAAGGCGAAGCCAGGCAGCTCGGCGGCAACGACGAAGCACAACTGGAAGGACGATGCTAGCAGCGCTAAAAAACGGCCGTGACTCGATACGCTCGTGAAACCGATGGATAGATAAGAATCGTGGGTCTTGTTGTTGGTTCCATTTTTATACCAGACATGGAGTGCGAGACAGCCAAAGGTATGAGGTCGACAGTGGACAGAGCTCAGACGATCGGTGTCGATGGAGGCCACAAGATCTGAGATTCCTGTCGAGGCTGAGGTCATCTGCGCCTAGGGCTTGATCTTGGATGGAGATGGGGAGTTTGTAATGTTGGGTGAGAGGAATCGACTAGAGGTGGGGTGTGGCCTACGAATTTTGATGGCGAGCGAGAGCTGCTCTTTCTGCTATGTTTTGGCCTTGGCGTTGTTGCCGCAGCCATGGAGTTGGTGGAGAAGAATCGGGATGTGCACGAGCTATGCACCCTCGCGCTGCGGAGCTCAGCCACCGCAGCCCCATGAGGGTGCGAGCGAGCTTAGCAGCCGGCCCTCATCGAGGCGAGGGCGAGCTCCGCCGTGGAGCCTCGCCGGGGCCCTCTCCGCCGCCGAGTTTCACCGGGCACCCATGATTCAACCGGAGACGAAAGAGGCGCAGGGGCTCGGGCGTAAAAGTGACAGGGTGGTGTGCGCAGGGGTGTTTTGCAAAACGGACAAGGGGCTAGCGGGTGGTTTTTCGTAAAATGACCCCACCTCTCTCCGTGGCCTTCAGATCTGGATCCAGCGTTCCTGACCGGAGTTTGCACAAGTGTTCTGGTTTTCACCTAATACGCTCCCATGGGCTTAAATGAAAATAGATTATCTATGCTCCCATAGGCTTAAATGAAAATAGATTATCTAGTTTCAAAAATTCGAGACTTGTAAAATTCTTTAAAAATGACATATGAATCAGGAAACTACAAATACTTCATGTGATGGGTTTATACTTTTCTATAAATCATTTGCTACTTTTGATGTGTATTTTTTGAATTAAATTTCAATTTCAGTTTGAAGAAAATTTGTTATAGTTTAAATTCTACACATGATATGATGCTAAACTTTGTATATGTTATTACTATTCTTATTACTAGCTCTTTGTAGAACAATGGAACAAAAATATCAACACTAACTCATGCTTTCATGTATTTGTGAAAACTGTCTAGTACTGGTTAGTATTTGTTTAGTTATTGTTTTTTGTGGAAGTCAAACTGATCTTATCTTTTTGTAGTAGTTTATATATGAAAATATTCACCTATTATAAACAATTAAGAGCTTTTAATATGTTTAACTTGCTCAATTAAATACTTGTTGTTAATCTGAGCAGTAATATTTAAACAAAATCTACTGAGCCAATTGAGCTTATTTTTTCTTTGTGAACTAGATGTACCACAACCATTCTGTAGTAAGACTTTCAGCTCAACTACATGTCTGGATCTTTCTGTGTGTTTAAATTTTGTATCTAGTGGCTGTTTATTAGTGTAATTTTCTTGCTAAATATTAGCTCCTTTTGATGTAATTTTGGATAGTAGCTCTGTTTAAATGTAAAGAACATTTATGTAAAATATCACCCTCATAAATTTTATAATTCTGTTAGAAATAAAGTTCGAAGTTAATGCTAGCTTAAATGAAAATACAAGGAAAACAAAGAGCATCGCTTACTTGGAACCTGAACACATGCTTGGGTGAAGATTTAAATGCTTAAATCTTAGATGTGTACACACTCACTAATTCACCATCAAATGTGAGTAATAACCATCACACCCTAACACACAAACTTTTGTAAAGAAAGAAAGTTAACAAACTTGTCCGATTGAATTAGCTAAATTATTAATCTTACTCTGAATAATCCGCACTCGGTCATCTTTTTCAGCCACGTAGAGTGTTCTTCTTTTGCTTTTTATTCCCCTTTATTTTTTCGAGAGAGGAGAGACAAGACAAAATGCTGCAGTTTCTGTTGGATCCAGTGTCCTTTTCATTTGCTTAGCTCTTTGTTGTATGTCATGTTCTAGATTACATGGGCCATTGTCATAAAACATGGTTAGCATGGTCCTTTATACCTCCTTTTCGTGGGCTATACCAGGAATTCTGAACTAAGATCGGCCTAGTATATATGCAACTAACTAGCTAACAGAATTCCTTGCAATTCCCCTGCACGCGCAGGTGTTCAAGGCAAGGGATTTATCGCGCAAGACCTCTGCATCGAGAACACAGCCGGCCCGAGGATACAGGATGGGCAGGCGGTGGCGCTCCTGCTGCAGTCCGATCGATCGGTGCTGTACCGCTGCAAGCTGTGCGGGTACCAGGACACGCTCTGCTGCGCGAATCCGTCCTCGAAGCAGCTCTTCCGGGAGTGCACGATCTCCGGCACCGTCGACTTCATCTTCGGCGACGCCGCCGCCGTGTTCCAGAAGTGCGACATCCGCGCACGCAAGCCGATCCGGGGGCAGGAGAACACGATCACCGCGCATGGGCGGGTCCGTGCCGGCGACTCCGGCGGCTTCTCCTTCCAGGCCTGCACCGTGGGGGTCGACGACGATCTCGCCCACGCCGCCAAGGGTACCGTGCAGACTTACCTCGGCCGACCGTGGAAGCCCTTCTCGCGGGTGGTGTTCATGCAGAACACCATCTCCGACGTCGTCGACCCCAAGGGCTGGCTGCCGTGGGAGCGCGAGCTACCCCCGGACACGCTCTTCTACGGCGAGTACGGGAACCAGGGCCCTGGTGCCGCGGTGGGTGGCCGGGTGAACTGGCGCGGCGTCCACGCCAACCTTGACGCGTCAACGGCAACGTCCTTCACGGTGGAGAAACTCATCGACGGCAACACATGGCTGCCGAGCACTGGAGTCCAGTACACCCCAGGGCTAATCTGACCGCGGTTGGGCGTATCAGTTTATCAGTCAGTACTCAGTAGTTGTTTATACTCCAAGCTGTGTTTATATATTCCAATCTAGAGTTGTGTGTTGCAGACTTTCAGTAGCTTGTAGCTTCCCCAGGAAATTCTTCTTCCTGTTCTGAACTTCTCATTAAGTAAGATACGATAAAGTCTGTCTTGGTTTACTGGTTTCGTCAACCATATATAGCCCAATCTATACCTGGTACCTGAACCTTGTGCTGCAATTTCAGTCAAACTGTCTCAATTCTGAGAGGGCAACGGGTTCACATGCAAGCACTACTGCACTCGAGGGCAATAAGCCAATAATCTGAGATGCTAATGCTAATAACCTCACACCTGGAAATTTCAGCTTGCTCTTGAGTAGTGTGCTTTCTTTAACATGACCCCAGCAGGTAACATTGTTGAAGCCTCGCCATAATAACTCTTATAGGAAAGACAATTCAAAGCCTCACAAATTGATTGAGCCCAGCTAGGGAGTGCCAAAACCACAACACTCAGAAAAGAATCACCCGTTGTAGTAGGTGGATTTATAGATGGCCAAAAAGCACGAGGCCCATGGGCCGGCCCAAAGCACGATTTTTTGGCCCGTCACGAGCACGGACCCAGCACGATGCTATCGGGCCTGGGCCGGCACGAGCACGACATTGGGCTGTGCTGGGCTGCAAACTCAGCCCATAATGCCAGCCCAGCACTGCACGAAAATTTTAGGCACGACGCGGCCCATGTGTCGGCACGAGGCCCAGTAGCCCATTCGGCCCAGCCGGCCCGACTACCCCCTCCCCACGGTCGGCTAGCATATATAAGGGGCGCCAGCACCCCACAAACCCTAGCGCCCCTCCTCCCCATTCGCCCCTGCCGCCCTGCATTGCGCAGCCGCACGGTCCGCCTCGCCTCGACGCGGGGTCGTCGGCCACCTGCTCCTCCCTCCCTCTCCACCTCCGGCCACCTCCTCCGCCGCCCTCTCCGTCTCTCCTCGGCGCCTCCACTCCCCTCCGCCGGTCACCTCATCTGCAACCTCGTCGGCCACCTCTTCTTCACCCTCACCGGCCGGATGTACGACATGGGTCACTTGCTCTGCACCCTCGTCGACCAGATCTGCGTCCCCGACCACCTCCTCGTCACCCTCGCCGGCAAGATCTGCACCTTCGACAACCTCCTCGTCACCCTCGCCCGCCACCTCTTCTTCACTAACACGCTGGGCATTTCAAATAATATTGATCTTTTGAACATTCTGTGTGATTGTTTTTTCCTTTTTCTAAGATGTTTTTGTCGGTTCTTGATCTTGAACATGTCATGTTGGAATTGTTTGTGTTCTTATCTGTTGAATGAGTTGTTGATTGTGTGCCTGGGCCGTGGGCTGGCACAGCACGTTGAGCACGATGGGCTGTGGCCGTGCCATCGTGCTAGCACGACACGAAAAATGCCCTTCGTGCTATTGCTGGGCTCCTGCCTCGGCACGTAGTGCCGGCACGGCACGGGCACGATCAGCGTCGTGCCGCATCGTGCCCGTGCCGCGTCGTGCTAGTGCCGTGTCGGGCTGGACGGGCCAAATGGCCATGTATAGGTGGATTCGGTGGAAATTGGTCAGCGTTTGCTCATTTGTACCTGCATGTCATCACACGAAGCAATCACACCATTCCAAAATGAGTGCCAAAACACAACGCGGTAACAGATAGTACCACGAAGTGGAAATTTGTCAGCAATTGGTCAGCGTTTGCTCATTTTTACCTGCATGTCATCACACGAAGCCATCACACCATGCCAAAATGAGTGCCAAAACACAACGCGGTAACAGATAGTACCACGAAGTGGAAATTTGTCAGCACAAGCTGGATGACACCACTCGCCTTATAAAAATGCTGGATGACACCGCACCGCGGAGATCAAGGAAACTGATGTTCTCTGATTATAAATACCGTTCCTCGGCCAGCGACTCAAGAATTCACCACACCAGTCTGACTGCACGACCGGACGCGGACTGTGGAATGCCAATGGCTGTCTGCTCCTTCCGGCCCCCCGGGCTCCCCCTCCTCATTGTGTTCCTATTCCTCGCCTTCGCCGTGTCCACACACACAACGGCCAACGGTAAGCCGTCGGCGCCTGCGCCGGCGCCGCCACCAGCGGGCAGCAGGTTCCTCTGGACGTGCTGTGCCAACACGACGAATGCGTCCATATGCTACGACACCCTCCTCCCGTTCGCAGGATCCTTCCACGGCAACCGTGTCCGTGTCGCCCGCGCCGCCTCTGTCATCGCATTCGCGCGGCTCTGTAGCTTCTGCGACGAGCTACGCCGCATCCAGCTCCAGCCCGGGGGCACCGGCGCCGGGAGACTGGCGGACAGCGCTCTGCGGTCTTGCGCCACATCCGCCAACGTGTCCCTCAGCAGAGAGGGCGACCTGATGGCTAGGCTCCGGCGACTCGAGACGGCCACCGGCAGGAGAAGAGGGGTGCAGGCGGAGGGGGACCTGCACGAGGCTACTCTATACGCCGCATCGGTAGAGTCCTGCACCATGGGTGCTTGGATGATTTCGCGGATACCGGCGACGCGCCGGTGGTGAAGAAGGTGGTGGCATGGGCAACCAACCTGCAGCTCTACGGGGACATTGCACTGGACCTTGTCGCTTCCATAAAGTTAGAAATGTGACGCAATGTCGCAATCTAAATGTGTATTTGCTCTGAATAATCCATCTCCGATTGATTCTATTTACTTTCTAAAGTCGCTTATCTTTACTGGATCAAGAGAAATTACTAACTGATAGCCAGCCCATCCGAGATGCACGCTTGATGCCGACGATGCCAGCGGATCCAAAGGAAGAGAGTTGGAGGCGTTTCCACGCAAAAACGCAATGCCCATCTAGCGCCCGCGTGACGCGTGCCGGCAGCGTGCCATCCGCTAGAAGGCTGAGGCAGTAGCCTGAGTGCTGGACGTCGGCGCGGTAGAGTTGCTGAGCTGCAGAGGAGACCGTCGGGTGCTGTTCGCGCACCAGCGAGAGCGGACCACACCGGCGGTGGGCGGCGAGCGGTGACCACAGCTCAGCTGCTCTCCTCTCCGATCTGGTCTCTTCCCGCTGTTCATTCTCATCCCAGTGTGACGCCTCGTCGTCAGTCACGCTCGATTCCGGGCCACGTCGTGCGCAGGGACGGGTGTTGTGGACGTGGACATTCCTCTTTTTCATCAAAGTGCTCCTTAGGCTGGTAGCACTAGGTACTGGGAGGGGAACGGGACGTTGTGCTCCAGTACGCCTTTGGCGTTTTTCACGTCGCACCGGCGTGCGCTACGGTGCACGGGATGTCCCGTTCACATCCCGCATGCGCCAAATAGAGCGCACTCCAGGGCGTGCGCTACGCTCCCCACCGCGTCCAGCGGTTGTTGCTCCGCGCCATCACAGAGGAGAGATAACGGCGGGGAAGCAGAGAAGAGGAGATGGCGGCGCGCCGCCGGCGAAGTTGAAGGAACGGAGAGAGAGAAGACGGAGGAGGACCGGCCGCCGCTGCGTTGGCCCACCTCGCGTCCAGCGCAGATGGGGAGGAGGAGTGGCGCCGGGCTGGAGGTTGGGTCCCTCGATCCGTCGGCCTTGGAGCCACTTGCGCACGCCATCGACGGGCCCGCCCTTGATCTGCCGTCCTGGGGCTTCTCGCCGCCGGGGCCGCTCGATTCGCCCGCGCGGGGTCCGGAGGAGGGGACGATGGGCCGCCGTCGGCGGCTCGACCTCGAGGCCCACCGCCGCACACCGCACGGAGCGGGGAGGGGCGGCGCGGCCCCCGCGGATCGCCGATTCGCCGGCGCGGAGGCCGACGCGGGGAGGTTCGCCGCTGGGAGGGCCGCGGTCGCCGGCGTGAAGTCCACGGTCTTGGACTCGTGGGTGAGTGGAGGGGAAAAGGAGAGAGAATGGGAGGGAGGTGAGACCGGTGGGGGTAAAAAAGAAAAACGTGGGTCCCACAGGTGGGAGTTGGTTTGGGGTATGACATATAGGGGATGACGGGTGCGAGAAAATTGATACTTTACTGGAAAAACTTGATGACTGGACAGAATGTTCCCCTTTAGGGTATGCAAATGGAGTATCACGAGTGCTACCGGCCTTAGACACTCGTACTATAAAGCAAAAACGACAGGAGGGTGCTGTACCGCTGCAAGCTGCGCGGGTACCAAGACACCCTCTGTCGCAAGAATCTGTCCTCGAAGCAGCTCATGCGAGAGTGCACGATCTCCGGCACCGTCAACGTCATCTTCGGCGGCGCCGCCGCCGTGTTCCAAAACTGTGACATCCGCGCACGCATGCTGATCCAGGGGCAGGAGAACACGATCACCGCGCATGGGTGACTTAGCCCCAATGACTCCGGCGGCTTCTCCTTCCAGGCCTGCACCGTGGCGGTCGATGAGGATCTCGCCCACGCTGCCAAGGGTACCGTGCAGACCTACCTCGGCCGCCCGTGGAAGCCATTCTCGCGGGTGGTTTTCATGGAGTCCACCATCTCTCCGACGTCGTCGACCCAAGGGTTGGCTGTCGTGGGAGCGCGACGCCCCACCGGACACGCTCTTCTACGGTGAGTACGGGAACAAGGGCTCTGGTGCCGCGGTAAGAGCAACTTCAGCAGCTTCCCTATCCCCTCCCCAATAGCAAAAAAATAGTCGTATAGGGGATGAAATCTTCTCCAGCAAATCCCCTATAGCCTCACTTTTTCTCCACGAACTAAAACACCTCTCCATCTCCTCTATAGAGGGAACTTCTCCTCCATCCCCTATCCTCTCCTACCCAGTCAAATCACTACCCGGCCGGACAGAGACATCCCCTCGCCCTGCACGCCCGCTCCACTGCCCGGCTGACACGCGCGCCCGCCGGCCGCCGCCGCGAGCTTCGCGCGAGGCCTCGCGGACCCCGCCTCCGCCGCCGACGACCCGGGTCCCGGCTTGCGTGCGCTGCCATACCCGTCCCCGAGCTTGCCTCGCCGCCATACCTCATCTCTGATATGAATGTCGGATGTCGCCGGCAGGGCTTGTCACAAGATCCAGACGATGCTGTCCTGCTGCTGCCCGCGCGGGCACTGTCGCCAATGCCGCCGCCGACTTGCGCGAGCTCCATCACCAACGTCTTCGGCCTTGCACGCTCCTAGCGCCGAATCTGGTGTGCACGAACTTTACCGGATCTCCATAGAGGTTCCCAGAATCAACGAATCGATAGCTTGAGCACGCACCTAAAGCAATTATTAATCCAATCCAGTTCCCAGAATCAACGTTTCGATAGCTTGAGCACGCAACAAATCTACGGGAGGCTCGGGTCCAGCGGGGAGGGGGGCCTCGGGCGCAGGATTTATGGAGGTGGAGGCGGAGGTGCCCGACATCTGTACCTTCCTCAGCCGCAGCGGCTCCCGCCACCTGCTGGAGCACGTCGGCGCCTTGGGCGAGAACAGGTAGGGGTCGAGCGCCACCTCGGTCGCCGCCTCGTGCACCGCCCGACCCGCTCTCGGCGTGGACGGTGGCGGGATTTCCGTGACCGGCGTCGTGTCCCGTCGATCCGGCTCCGCCTTCCCCGCGGCAGCAGCCTGGGGCCGGAGCGAAGAGCTCGTCGGCGAAGAGCTCATCGGCCGGCAGCATGGTGGCCACCCCGCCGAGGCTGAACTCGAAGTCGATGACGTCTTTGGAGATCGCGGGCTCAGCGTCTGGCTCCTCCACCACCACCTCGATGATGGCAGCAGCGTCGCGGGGGCCGCCGAACGACGGGCGCGGGCCGAGCCGGCCGAGCGACGACATGGCTCTCGCGGCGGCGGGTCCCGCGTGCACGTTGCTAGCGACGGCGGAGGCCATTGCCGGCGGCGGTGAGGCGCATCCAACTCCAAGGGCGGGCAGACCGGCAGACAGTGTACAACTCGAGTACCGTACTTGACCGACACGCCTCGCCTCGCCACGGCCACGGCCCGGCCCGGCCGGTGCGGCGAGGCGAGCGAGCGCGCGCTCGCGCGTGTGGCACGCCCTTCTCCTTTTACCAACTTCACAAGTGGTCCACCGTTGGTTCACCCTTTAAGTTAGTTAAGATTCTCATTGACTTTCAATGCGGGATTGAATCCCTAGCATTTATTTTGTGGACCTTTTAATTCCTAGGATTAATTGAGACTAAATGGCCCAAGGCCCAATTAATCTAACAATCCCCACCAAGAATTTCAAGGTACACAAAGAAATGTCCTCTTCTCAACTCTTGTTTTGATATACTGACTTTATGGTGGAGACTGTTAAGTTGAACATCCACTTGAGACAAAAGCTACACTCATTCACAACTGACCAATGGACTATGCCTTGAATTGGCAGTTTCGTGCAAACAAGTTTGACTAGAGCCCCTTGCCAGTACTAGGCTGCTATAAGCATCCCCTCGGGTTGGAGCGTATAAGTCATACTCCGTGCCTTTCATGGGTGTCTAGAGATCACCCTATCTCATAGATTGTGACTAGCAATCAGACCCATATAGGTGCAATCCTTTAAGATGTTCTGTAGGCCAACATCTTTGCTCCTCTTTGAGCCACTCGGATCACATTAAGGTTTTCATCAACCTGCCATACAGATTTTAGAAGAGAAATGCATCTCTACTGGAATGAGCCTTTTTCAAAGGTTCTCTTCTCTCTGTTAAACAGTAGTTTGTTTCACTATCCTAATTCACGGGATCTCCGATCACATAGGACAGGTTACCACTACTGAATAACGCTGACGGGTCTCAAGCCCAATTCCCTGGATGCATTGTCTATCACATTACGTGAAAGACCCTTTGTGAATTGATCTACCAGATTCTTAGCCGTTTGGATGTAGTCCAAGGATATTACTCCGGAGTTTCTCATTTTCCTGACAGATTTCAGCCGCCTCTTTACATGCCTAGATGACTTCATGTTGTCCTTTGAACTGTTCACCTTGACAATCACCGTTTGATTATCACAGTTCATGAGGATTGCCAGTATCGGTTTTTCAACTACCGGTAAATCCATAAGGAGTTCACGAAGCCATTCAGCCTCAACTGTGGTGGTGTCCAATGCAGTGAGTTCTGCCTCCATAGTTGACCTCGTTAAGATGGTCTGCTTGCAAGACTTCCAGGAGACAGCGCCACCTCCAAGTGTAAACACATATCCACTTATGGCTTTAATCTCATCTGCATCAGAGATCCAATTCGAATCACTATAGCCCTCTAGTACCCTAGGATAACCAGTATAGTGAATCGCGTAGTCCACTGTACCTTTCAGATAGCGCATTACCCGTTCAAGAGCTTCCCAATGAGTGTCTCCCGGGTTAGACATGAATCGACTTAGTTTGCTTACAGCAAATGCGATGTCGGGTCTAGTAGCGCTAGCTATATACATTAGTGAACCAATGATTTGGGAGTGTCTCAGCTGATCTCTCATTATTCTTTTGTTTTTCCTTAACATTATACTAGCATCATAAGGTGTTGGAGCTGGCTTGCAGTCGTTATAACCAAAACGACTCAAGATTTTCTCCACATAATGAGATTGTGTAAGAACAACCCCACCATCACCTTCTCTCACTAGTTTAATGTTTAGAATCACATCAGCCTCCCCTGAATCTTTCATCTCGAAGCTTTGAGACAAGAATTCTTTCACTTCCTTAATTGCATTAAGGCTTGTCCCAAATATCAGTATGTCATCTACATACAAACATAGGATCACTCCTTCGCCTCCACCATAGCGATAGTACACACATTTGTCGGCTTCGTTCACAACAAAGCCAATTGAAGTTAAAGTTTTGTCAAACTTCTCATGCGATTGCTTAGGAGCTTGCTTAAGACCATACAGAGATTTTACCAATCTACACACCATCCCTTCTTGACCTTTTACTACAAATCCATCTGGCTGATCAATGTAGATCTCCTCCTCCAACTCTCCATTTAGGAAAGCTGTCTTAACGTCCATCTGATGAACGATAAGACCATGGGAAGCTGCCAAGGAAAGTAGTACTCGAATAGTGGTCAATCGGGCAACCGGTGAGTAAGTATCGAAAAAATCTTCTCCTTCTTTCTGAGTATAGCCTTTAGCCACCAGCCTTGCCTTGTACTTATCAATAGTACCATCAGGCCTAAGCTTTTTCTTGAACACCCACTTGCATCCTACAGGTTTGCACCCATAGGGATGCTCCACAACCTCCCATGTACCATTAGACATAATAGAATCCATCTCACTCCGAACTGCTTCCTTCCAATAGTCAGCATCCGGAGAGGAATATGCCTCTTCAATGGTTCTAGGAGTGTCATCCACGAGGTACACAATGAAATCATCACCAAAGGACTTTGCAATCCTCTGCTCTTGCTCTTTCTAAGAGCTTCATTGCCATCCTCCTCAGGATTTTCCTCATATGGTTGTTCATTGTGTTCTATCAAAATAGCAGGTTCTTTAGGTTCATTATTAATAGACAGTTCATGACTAAGTGTGCTATCTACCTCTTTCATAGGAAAAATGTCCTCAAAAAATGTAGCGTCTCTGGATTCCATGATGGTGCCAACATGCATATCAGGTACTCCAAACTTCACTATTAAAAACCTATAACCCACACTGTGTATAGCATAACCAAGAAAGATACAATCGACAGTTTTAGGTCCTAGTTTACGTTTCTTGGTTATAGGCACATTCACTTTGGCCAAACATCCCCAAGTCCGTAAGTATGAAAGAGTTAGCCTTTTCTTTTCTCATTCCTCGAATGGCGTTATCTCTTTGTTCTTTATAGGAACACGATTCAGGACATGACATGCAGTCAATATAGCCTCACCCCACCATTCCTTGGAAAGTCCCGCTGTGTCTAACATGGCGTTAACCAAATCAGTTAGAGTGCGGTTCTTTCTTTCGGCTACCCCGTTTGACTGAGGTGAATAGGGAGGCGTCCTCTCATGAATTATACCGTGTTCCTCACAAAACACAGTGAAAACATTAGAAAAATACTCTCCACCACGATCAGACCTAATTCTTTTAATCTTTCTCTCAAGTTGGTTTTCTACTTCAGCTTTATAGATTTTTAAATATTGTAGCGCTTCATCTTTAGACTTCAACAAATAGATATAGCAAAATCTAGTACAATCGTCTATTAGAGTCATGAAAAACTTTTTAGCACCTTTTGTCAACACACCATTCATCTCGCATAAGTCGGCATGAATTAGTTCTAGAGGTGCCAAGTCTCTCGCCTCAGCCGAAAAGTGAGGCTTACGAGGTTGTTTTGATTCAACGCACACATGGCACTTAGAATTTTTGACTAAGGTAAATTTCAGAATTAAACTCAAGTTTGCAAGACGCATCATACAACCAAAATTAACATGACAAAGTCGCGAATGCCAAATATTAGACTCATCATTAACATTCGAAACATGGTTCACAGCTTTATTACAATCATATGACAAAGAAAAGCGGAACAAACCTCCGCTATCATAACCTTTTCCAATAAAACTTCCAAACTTAGAAATTACACATTTATTGGATTCAAAGACTAATTTAAAACCGTCTCTACATAGTAGAGACCCGCTGACTAAGTTCTTCTTGATAGTAGGGACATGCTGCACGTTCTTCAATCGAACGATCTTTCCCGAAGTAAGCTTCAGATCGACCGAACCAACACCAAGAACACGCGCATGTGATCCGTTTCCCATCAACAAGGAGGAAATTCCGCCCGCCCCGACGTTCCACCAGTTTCACTAATAACCATGTTGGCACTCTTGCCATCTTTCTTATCCTTGCGATCCGGACACTTTGCAGCGAAGTGTTCCATGCTACCACAACAGTAGCACTTTCCAGTTGGCAGCTTTTTCTGCTTGAACTGAGCCGTCTGCTTAGCCTTTGGTTGGTTTTGATGCAGCTTGTTCTTCTTTTTGAATGCATTGTTGTTCTTCTTTTGCACCAAGTTAGCACTAGAAGACCCAACAATCCCTTTACCATGTGTCTTGTCCTTTGCTCTCGCCTTCTCTTCAACATCAAGAGTGCCGATAAGATCGACAACAGCAAACTCTTGCCTCTTGTGTTTTAGAGAGGTTCCAAAGTCCTTCCAAGAAGGTGGTAACTTAGAGATAATACCTCCAGCCACAAACTTGTCAGGCAACTTACATGGTGCATCCTTGCTATAGTTCTCAAGATCTCTAGCTAGAGCCTGAATCTCATGGGCCTGCTCTACCACAGAACGGTCTTCAACCATTTTGTAGTCATAGAGCTGTTCCATGACATACAGCTCACCACCAGCATCAGAAACCCCAAATTTAGCCTCAAGCGCATCCCAAATATCTTTGCCACTTGGCAGCAGAAGGTACTGTTGACGCAAAAGGTGCACCTAGCGCCAAACACACAGCAAGCCGAACAAGCTGGCTTCACACGCGCAGAGAGTAACGATGACGTGCCAGTCAATTTTTCCTGAAAATTAACAAAAGATAAAGCAGTTAGATACCAAAGCTTGGAACTTGCCGGGTGGTACCAGACAGTTCCATATTTACGGCTAAAAAGCCACATGAGATGACACATATCTATGGAAAAGCTATTTGCCAATGAACTGAAACCATTCGGGATCTTATAAAAGAAAAATCAATACTGCCGAATGAATGACGTAAGCATGACAGCAATCGGTCTCTGTTTGGTCAAAAATGCATAAACACGATATTATGAACGATTCCATGATAACCAATATTAAATAAATGAATAAAGTAAAGCACGATCATAATCATGTAATGAACAAGCATGCATAGATCCAAAGCACTAGTCCACCGCATGTCTAGGTACTCTAAAACCCGTCGGGTACGATATCAAACAAATCTATCCACTGCATGATACAATTTGCATGAAGACCGTACCACTTTCCACAAATAGATCTATCCACCGCATGATACAATCTAAATATGGAACGCTAAAAGCACGCATTATTTAAAGCATGAATTACGCACGTGTTCTACTCGTGATGAAACATAATCGAATACAGCAACACAGCCGATTCGGGGTCCATGAAGAAGGAACGAACATTACCAAGCGAATAAATCTATCAGGTTGATTCGAAATCTAATCCACCGGATGACTAGCTCTAAAGCAACCCAAAAACCTGCATCTACTGCATGATACTCAGTTCTTTCAAGATTTATACCGACATTGGCAAGCTTGAACCCACAACACGTAACAACCTAGATTGATTCGGTTTCGGCTTTTGAGAACACAAGATCCACGCATTAAAACATGAAATCCACCCATACAAGGATCACGAAAGGGATGAACCGATCCAAACCTATCTAAATTGGGCAAAGGTGTTACATGAATCTAAACATAAAGTAAAAACTCGAAGTAACACAGGGTAACTTAATGAATCTATTGGATCTTGCCAAAATCCAATAGAGCCGATAACTAGCTTCAAACTAGATCTTAGCCTACCGCATGGCTCATGACCTAACAAGAAACCCTCTTGAACCAAGCTTGAATCTACCGCATGACACGAAGCATGGTAACAAGACTACTTGCATCGATCTAAATCCACCGCATGATACTAGACATGATACAAGGTTGCCGGTACTCACGGAGGTCGACGGATCGATGAACCCTCTCGAAGAACTCGACGACACGACAAAAGGACTCTAGGGTTTGGCGTAAGGCCGGTGTGTATTGAAGAATGATTGTGTTACATTACATACATTCGTGGCTCATATTTATACCCCGCCAAGTACAATCTCGAATGGATTCGTTGCCTAACTTATCTCTAAGCTTGATCGCCCATCCATCCATTCGTCCTTCCCGTTTGAGCCACGTCATCGTTCAAATCCCGCAAAATCGCTCTCTCGTTCCTTTGCCGAACGGGAGCGGATAGCCGACCGCGTACTTCTTTGCCGAATACATCCGAAAAATCCTTCCCTTCCTCGAGACAGACTCCTGACCGAGCTGGACCCACTAGTCAGACTCCTTACCAAATTTTGGTGTTAACATATGCCCCTTCAATTGCGGAATAAAAGTAATTTTGTTCCGCAATTGACTCCAGCCACGAATAGCTCAATTCAAATCTGTCAACACCTGTTCTTCTTCCTTCTCAATCCGTCGGAATCTTCGTCTAGATTCAAACCCTAGATCTCCTTGCCCTAAGCTCAAGTCTTCAATGGCGACTCAAAACCAAGATGCTCAGGTAAATCCTCCTCCCATAAGCTTCATTCGGCATTTAGGTTTTCAATTTTACCTGAGATTTCGTTTCCGCCTTCCTCAGGAGCCTTCAACTGAGCTTTTGATTCGCACCGGGGCCAATTCAAGATCCTATTATCTTGGTCCTGTGGGGAACTCTGACCCTCAAGATTTCATCGCGGGTGAATCTCAGAGGATCCCTTTCAAAGCGGCTCTGTCCCCACCTCCTCAGTGGCAAGACACTTTCAAGAACTGGCCTTTACCTCCAATCGCAGGCTGGAGAACTTGGTACCGGAGGATCCTCGCAGATAAGAGCGGATTGACCAAAAACTGGGATACCCTCCGCATTGCTCAATGCTTGGAGTTATCCTTGGCCGAGACCCCCAAAAATGAAGACCTTTTGATAGCAGCCTGCCACTTTTGGTCAAACGGTGTCAACGCCTTCCTCTTTGGCCATGGCCCAATGTCTCCAACCTTGGCCGATGTGTATATGATCACCGGCCTGGACATTACAGGGTCTGTTCAGCCCTGGAACTTCAAAGGTTCTTCACGCCAAACAGGGGTGAAACCAGGGAATGGATATAAACAGTACATCTTGAGCCACATGAAAGACAACCCCTTGGTGATGTTGAATACCGGGCATTCCTGAATATGTGGCTATGTAGATTTGTCTTCTGTGGCAAAGCCAACGAGCCCACCCTGAATCACATCACAATGGCGACTCATTTGGCTAGTGGCAACCGCCTACCCCTTGGGAAATTCTTCTTAGGCAGTGTATACCATATGCTTCACCAAACTGTTACCCAGATGTACACTAGCCAAAGGATAGCATGTGTCAACGGCCCTTGGTGGTTCGTTCAAATATGGCTGCAGCTCCACTCGCATCAAATTGTTGGTGTTGCTTTGAACACCGAGCTCTTCCCTTCGTCCAATCACCCCGAGGGAGAAAACAATGCTACCGGGGGATGTCGAATTATGGAGAAGCGGCTTCAACTGTTCTCATTCGGCAAGACATTAGCCGACTTTTCGAACTATTCTTCAAAGGCTTCCGAATCCTCTCCGGCTCCCCTATCCGGATAATGACACATTGACTTTCCCCGTTGAATTCTCCTTTGAGCCCCGGTCGTCAAGATGGGAGATTCCTAGAAATTTTCAACATCATAATCCGCCCATGTATCTTTGCCCAGGCCGAATTCAACGGAGGAAGGCTGAATTCTAGCACTTATGAATATTATCAGCCCAATGTAATGGCTAGGCAAATTGGATGTGGTCGATGCCCCCAAGATTATTCCCGCATGAATTCCTCAAGCCCGTAGAGGAAATCAAAGAGAGTATGCACAGGCAACGGGGTTTTCCATTATGTGTGTAGTCCCACTATCTACACCCGTCCTTTCGTGCCCACAACCATAGTTCATCCCACCTTTAACTCCCCGGTGGCAAGAATTCCACGATCACATCTTCGGTGAGCTCGTTCACGTGTTCTCGCGCGAGTTGATGCCTGATTTCTTACCAACTTCAGAGGTAATATAATGAACTTTTGGATCAGACATTTTTCCTCTCAATCAACGATTTTGACCTTATTCCTTTGACTCCACAGAACACGGTTACGCCCCTCGAGCCGAAATATCAACTATAATGTTGTAGGCCCGATTTCAGCACTGGCATTCAAGTCCCCAACTCTGGCCCAGCTAATGGCCAGGTTTGCCACAACCGATCCAAGCCTCTCCAGCCTTGCTGCTGACAGGAGGCAAGGTTTGTCTCTGGTTGCTCCTCCAAATGCCAAGAGGAGGAGAACTGTCAAGAAAGTTCTTGTTGAGGTAAAATCTTTTGCTTTCTTGATCACAAGGTTACTCTAGTTTCTGATGAATTATGTCTTTGTGCATTTTCAGACTAAGGCCCAGCAACCTTCAGTGTCAGAACCTGCCAATGCTCCATCCACTGGTATGACTTTTGCTGCCTCTTTTAAGGATGAACACTGGCATTTACCCTTTTAAATTGACACTTGCAGAAGAATCAACGGAAGAACAATTGGTGGATGTCCCAGTGGCTCAACAAGCAAGTCCACCCAGGGTTGAATTACCTATCCCAGTGGAGATCTCATCTTCATCACCCTCTGAAGAAGCAAAGAATTCTCCAGAGATGAGTCTCCCGATCCAGCCGGAGCCATCAAGTCCTCCACGGGCACAATCACCTGTTGGTTATGCAGAGACACTAATCCCAACAGAGGTGGATCCAACTCCCCTTCAGCCAGAAGCCCATAAGTTGCCAGCGACTGCATCAACACCTTCTGTCTTGGAAGCTTCAGCTTTACCTGGAGCATCTTCCTCACCTGCGATTACCCCTGCTCAAGAAATTAGCCGTGAGGTACTCATTTGTTCTTAACTCTGCTACCTTTACGTTTAACACCCTTAACCCGGCAATATTGCTTCTTAGGATCAGGCTCCATCATCACCAAACTTGTCATCGGAGACCAATCCAGCTGCCGAGGCAATGGAAAGAGTGCACCAGCCTCTGTCAGATGAGGTGTCATCAAAGCTTAGAGAAGTTGTTGCCTGGCTAGAAAGGGATGCACATGATCAGTTCAAAGATCTTGATCACTTCGAAGAGATGCTTGAATCTATCAGCCAAGAACTTCCTGAAGACGTCAGAGCTTCTCTAGTATCCATCTGTGGCTTGGACATCCTTTATGCGCCCATAAGGCACGCTTTGAGGAAATTGCGCTCCCGCCCGGCTATCGAAAAGAAGAAAGCTGATGCTGAACACGCCATGAACGGGGCACAATCCCAAGCAGAGAGCCACAGAGATACATTGGCTAGCCTGCGGCAGCTTCTTATGATCTGAAAATTGCCAGGAAAGCCGCTCTAGAAGCAGAACTGAGAAGCCTGTCAGCTGAGATAGAGGCTGATAAAGAGAAAATAGCCGAGCTCCCTGGACTGATAGAAAAGACCCAAGCGGAAGCAAAATCGGCTATCACCAAGATAGAGAAATGCGATGCAGAACTCACCAACTTGTCTGGTGCTCAAAAAGATTGCCAGGAATTGTTGGACAGCTTCCGCCAAGCAACATCCAATGCTCGTGGTGTGATTGCGAAACATTTAAACATTTGAATACCCACATTGAAGTATAACCGAATTGATCGCTCTTGTAATACTTGTTCTTGCATTTAATTTCCTTTTCTTTCGCATACCTCTAACTGTAAACGCCGAACGATCCATTCGGCAAGGAAATACCAACACCCGAATGGCACTTTGACTCCCTTCAGTCGAGCCAGTCAACTGAATGTGACTCAGCCTAGAACTCCAAGCAACCCGCCGGCAGGCTGGCCAAGGAAACTTTTCCACCTTCCGATTTTCTTGGGATATGCGCCACGATCCAGAGCCACGACTCGAAGCCACGATTCATCTTGCCAGGCCTATAAATGCAGCCGTAGGTGCCCCTAGCTCTCCACCAAGCTTTTTAGCTCTCGAATCTTTGCCAATCTCGGTTCCTTCTCTCTTCAAACAGTGCACATCCCAAACCACCATGGTGCGCCGCCTCAACCGCCGCCGCGCCTCCGACGAGGCAGAGGGGAGCAGCGCCAACGCGCGCCGGAGGCAATGATCGTCGATTCCTCTTCTTTGCTTCAACTTTTGATCTTTTCTTGTTTTGACGATCATCTCCCTTTCAGGTTGATTCAGTGGAACCCGTCTCCCGCGCCGGCCAATCAACCCCTTCCAGACGACTCCTGGGAGTCCGATGGCCACTCCCCCGTGCCGTACGGGGAAGAAGACGCTCTCCGCTTCAGGGAGGAGCTGGAGACGGCCCGACGCGAGCTGGAGGACGTCTCCAAGAAAGCGGGCATAGCCGAGCTTGAGTGGGAGGACCAGCGCAAACAAGTCGCCGGAAACCATTGACGGTACCGCTCTGTAATCGAATCTTTGATCCAACCCGGCTTTTGATGCTAATTCCCTTTTTCTTGCAGCCCGCGATGCCGAGCTCAACCAGCTGAAGGCGCTGGTGGAGCAGCTGGCCGATAAGGTGAATGCCCGCGGCGACACGCCGGCGGAGCGCCTTGCCGCGGTGGAGCACCGCGTCGACGAGGTGGCGACCCACGGCGTTCGTTTGGGCACCACCTTGGGCCTAGCTGCCATGGCGACGCATACAGACGTCGACTACTCCACCAGGCCGCGCGGCTTCCGGGGCGGCGCGCCAGAGGACATCGACGAGATCGAGCTCATCCTGGAGCGCCTCGATGGCCACGGCGATGCCATTGCCGAAATCACGCATCCCCAATCTGTACTGAACAGGCTTTTCGACTAGATTGTATTAGGGATGTTTGATAATCGGCAATAAATAAGAACCTTTGAATTCTGTGTTTGTGCTGTTATGAATTCGCCTCGCACTTGCATCCATGTTTCTTATTTTTCCTTGAATGCATCTGGGAACTATCTTGAGCCGAACGCGCGAGAACAGTTGTCCCTTGGTGCAAAATCCACAGAAGATCCCGATTCGGCAATCCACGAGCACTGTTCAAGCAAAAACCCTTTGTACTTGAAGAGAAAAACCCTGCCGTTTGGTATTCCAACAGTGCGTACTGGCCGGTCATCACTCCCAATGCACCCCTTCGGTCAATAAAAGAGCCTGCTGAGATGCCCTGCAAACCCACTCGCACACTCATCCATCATTTCTCATTTCTTCCCCTGTCTCTAGAGGAGAAAACCCCAAGGCCATGGACAAGGGCAAGCAACCCCAGGAGAGCAGCTCATCGAAGAAGCGTACGATCCGAAGGTGAGTTTTTTCATGATTTATTCCTTGTTCTCCATATGATCTGGTGCTTCATGTTTTCTTCTTTTCCTCTTTCAGCCTTGATCTGCTCCCTGAAGAAATCATCGGGACTGAAGATGTGCCTGAGTACATCTCCTCCGATTCCTCCCTCGAAGCGAGGATGCTACGCCCGAGCGAGGACCGCCCATCAACCGCGCCGCCGCGTTCGGCACCCGGAGCACGGCCTCGGGGACATCACCGCCCGTTGCCAAGCCGAACGCGAGCGTCGCATGGCTCGGGAGGCACTAGTAGGGGGTAAATGTTTCTGACCTCTTCTTGACCTCATGCCCGCATTCGGATTTCTTGCCCCTAACATCGACTCCTCCGTTTTAGATGTCTCTGACAGGTACAACAACCTGAAGATGGCCTGGGACAGCTTGATGGAGGCCGCGAACCATGGTCACCCCCATGTGTTCCAAGTTGCCGTCATGGTCGTCCCGGAACAACCGAAGAGGGAGCAGCGAGAAGAAGCAAAGAAAAGATTGAATCATACTTTCGCTTCTTTCTCCACGCCTTCTCGCTTCCCACCTCCTTGAAGATCCGACCATCGTGGTTGTTAGATGTAAACCCGCAAGAAGCAGCTTGTAATATGATTTTTGTGCTAAGGGCAATGCATCTAGGCACCGGCCATATCTTTTGTTTATGGATTTTTTGTTCGAAGGCGGCCTCGTTCTTGAGCGCCGACCGTCTCTCGTGTCGATGTGTGTAATCATCGATCGATCTCGATGCTAGGATAATACTTCTTCAGGTA
The DNA here is from genome assembly GCA_947561735.1 of Cenchrus americanus. Classification (NCBI taxonomy): domain Eukaryota; kingdom Viridiplantae; phylum Streptophyta; class Magnoliopsida; order Poales; family Poaceae; genus Cenchrus; species Cenchrus americanus. Next base: position 61,540,018 of record OX387245.1, on the reverse strand, counting down.
TCTTCCATTTATTGCAGCAGAAAATTCTTCTCCTAGCAAAGTTTTCAATATATATGCATTACCAGGGACACATCTGACCACGCGAAAAGGTCCTTCCCAGTTAGGGGACCATTTGCCGAATTCACTGTATTTAGTTCCAATCGGCAATAGCGCTTTCCAAACCAAATCGCCTTCTGCAAATTGCCTTACTTTTACTTTCTTGTTATAGTACTTGGCAACCCGCAGCTTGTTTTTCTCGATGTTTTCCAAGGCTCTAAGACGGATCATGTGCAAATCCTCTAGTTCATCCATCATTAGGCCACTGTAATCTTTGGAGCCCAAATCTTTCTGCAACACCACTCTCCTTGAATCTGATTGCATCTCCCAAGGTAAAACCGCGTGGTGCCCATAAACCAACTCGTAAGGAGAAGTTTTTGTAGCTCCATGGGGGGCCATTCGGTAAGCCCACGATGCCTCACCGAGTACCGAATGCCACCTTCTTGGCTTCCGGTCGATCTTCTTTCGTATCGCTTGATCATGATCTTGTTAGAAGCCTCTGCTTGACCATTAGCTTGGGCATAATAAGGAGAAGAGTTAAACAATTTAATCCCCATACTTTCAGCAAACTCTCTGAACTCCAGTGACACGAATTGTGCCCCTTGATCAGTGGTGATAGTCTGAGGGATTCCAAACCGATAGATGATGTGCTCCTTGACAAATTCAACCATGTTTTCTGATGTCACCTTCTTCAGTGGGATCACCTCAACCCATTTAGTAAAATAATCTGTAGCCAAAAGCACGAACTTATGCCCCTTGCTAGATGGTGGATTTATTTGGCCAATCAAGTCTATTCCCCAGCCCCTGAATGGCCATGGCTTGATGATGGGATTCAATGCTGACGCGGGGACCCTTTGAATATTCCCAAACCTTTGGCAATCCTGACATCCCTTGTAATACTCAAAGCAATCCTCTAATATCGTCGGCCAAAAGCATCCGGCTTGTCTGATGACCCATTTCATACGGTAGGCCGACTGGTGTGCTCCACATATCCCATCATGTACTCCGCTCATCATGTTCTTGGCCTCTTCTGGACCCAGGCATTGTAGCAATACCCCATCTAATGATTTGTAGAATAAGTTGTCATCCAGAAGAACGAACTTTATGGCCTTGTACCTGAGCTTCCTAGAGACCTTGCGGGATGGATCCTTCAAGTAATCAACGATCTCTTTCCTCCAATCATCTTCTGCAAGATCCGTCCCCAAGGGCACACACCTCTGCACAAACGCTTCTTGGCTCTCTTTGTAACCGGAGGCGCTTTGAGCCGGCTTTTGTTTGCTTCTTCGTTATGTTCCCTAGGAATATGTTGTAGAGTCACCAACGGGAAGCTCTTCAAGATTTCTCTGCATTCTTCGTAGTAACTCCTCGCCGCTTCACTTTTGCATTCGTATTGGCCGTTCAATTGCTTAATCACCAGCTCTGAATCTCCATAAACTTCGACTGAAACGGCCCCGGCTTCTCTCAAATATTGAAGCCCTCGAAGCAATGCTTCGTATTCAGCCTGGTTATTTGTGACAGTGGGCTGTATAGGGATGGCAAATTCAAACATCTCACCTCTAGGCGAAATCAGTAGGATCCCTACTCCCCCACCTTTACCACATGACGATCCATCAAAAAACAAAGCCCAGGGGGTAATTTCAAGTAAATTAATTGACGGATCGCGATGTTCAGTTATAAAATCGGCAATGATCTGACCTTTGATGGCCTTTGCCGATTCGAACTTCAACTCGAACTCTGATAAAGCCAAAATCCACTTGCCAATCCTGCCGTTCAAAATTGGCATAGATAACATATGTTTTATCACATCAAACTTGGAATACACGGTGCATTCGGCATTCAACAGGTAGTGCCGAAACTTTGTACACGAGTAGTACACGCAAAGACACAGTTTCTCTACAGCCGAATACCTGGTTTCAGGATCAAGTAATTTTCGGCTAAGATAGGCTACTACCCGCTCCTTTCCTTCAAATTCTTGAATAAGGGCCGATCCAATGGTTCGGGTATCGGCCGCCACGTACAACTTGAAAGGCTTGTTCAGCTGAGGAGGAACCAACACTGGTGGCTCCTTCATGTACTGCTTGATCTCATCGAAAGCCTTCTGTTGTTCGTCGCCCCAGGTGAACTTCGATCTTTCTTTAACTTCAACAACGGAGAGAATGGCAAGACCTTCGTGACAAATTTGATATGAATCTTCTTACGAAATTAATCTTGCCGAGCATTGACTCGCAACTCCTTGAGGTTAGTTGGAGGAACCACTTCATCAATGGCCTTCATGCTCTTTTTGCCAACTTCAATTCCTCCTTCGTGGACCAAAAACCCCAAGAATTCTCCAACCGATACCCCAAAAGCGCACTTGTTTGGATTCATCTTCAAACCATGCTTTCGGTGCACTCCAAGGTCCTCTTCACATCTTCCAAATGCGTGTCATGACTCAGGGACTTGATCACCACATCATCAATGTAGATTTCCACAATTTTGCTGATCAACTCGTGAAAAATATAATTCATGGCTCGTTGATAAGTTGCACCGGCGTTCTTTAACCCAAACGTCATGACTATCCATTCAAACAGGCCTATATGACCAGGACATCTAAAGGCCGTCTTTGATATGTCCTCTATCGCCATGAAGATTTGGTTGTAACCCGCATTACCATCCATGAAACTGATGACTTTGTGCCCGACCGCGCGTCAATCAACAAATCGGCAATAGGCATTGGGTAACCATCCATCGGAGTAGCTCGTTCGTGTCCCCGAAATCTATGCACCCTCATTTTCCCATTCTTCTTGTATACAGGGACGATGTTAGAAATCCACTCCGCATATCTGCACGGCCGAACGAAGTTTGCATCAAGCAATCTTTCAATTTCCTTCTTCACATCGGCCAATACTTCATCTTTGTAGATCTTCCGGGGTGGTTGCTTATATGGTTTGAAACTAGATTTGATTGGCAACCGATGCTCGACGATAGAACGATCCAATCCAGGCATCTCCGAATAATCCCAGGCGAAGCAATCTTTGTATTCCTTGAGAAGCTTAATTAATTCTCCCCTGAAGTCCGGTTGCAAGTCTGCGCTGATGAATGTCGGCCTTGGCCTATCACCGTTTCCAATGTCAACCTCTTTTAATTTATCAGCCGACATGAATCCCCGCCCCAACTTGCCATCAGTGCCGTCTACGGGGTTCTCCATTAAAAATTGCTATAAGAGCCGATCGCTTGAATCGGTCCGTTGATCACCGCCGACAGGCTCAACAGACCTTCTCCCCGCTCTTTCCCTGAGAAGCAATCAATACCTTGGTACTCCCAGAAAGCTGGTTCCATGTTCGCTACGCTCACGGAGTCATCTGCCTGAACGACCTCGATCTCATCGTCCACCCACTGGATAAGCTGTTGATGCATGGTGGATGGGACACAACAGTTGGCATGAATCCAGTCCCGCCCAAGCAGCAGGCTGTAGGCCCCCTTGCCTTCGATGACAAAGAAGGTGGTGAGCAGCGTCTTGGATCCGATCATCAAATCCACATGCGCGCATCCCTTGGTATCTGAAGGGTTCCCGGCGAAGTCATTCAGGATTAGACTTGTAGGTGTCAGATCGCTCGGGCCCATGCCAAGTTTCCTGAAGGTGGTGTACGGCATTACGTTGACTGCCGCCCCACCGTCGACGAACATCTTTGTCAATGGCTTGCCATTGACGTATCCTCTCAAGTACAGCGGCCTCATATGTCGATTCTTGGCCGGTTTGTCGAAGATTGCCTGCTTGGCCAGCACCAGTTGTGCCATCATCCCCTCGGCCTGTTCATCATCTAGGGCCGCTTCCTCCTGCACAACCTGGTTAGCAGGAGCCATGAACTCGTTCGGCAGAAAGTATACCATGCATGTTGGAGCCGAACGCTTTGATCCTTCAAGTTGATCTTTGGGGCGCCACACCTGCCTCGTCTGGATCCCACCGCCGCCCCGCCCGCGGTTCCTCAAGCGCCGGACCCGTCTCTTCCGGCTTCTCCTCGGGCGGGCGGGCACCATTGCCCCTTCTCGCCGCACGTAGTCATCTTCATCCTCCTCTTGATCGGCCCACCCGAGGTCGGCCCGCCGCTTCCTAGGATGATCAATGACTTCAATTTTTTGGCGCCGATCCCCATTAGGTTGGATCCTTCCAATTCTCTCGTGGACGGATCGGCGATCGGCGCTCTCCTCGCCCGTACTCAAAATACCCCGTCACCGCATTCGGACGCTCTTCAACGTGGGCAGCTTCAAACCCTCATTCCAAAGAATGCCCGAAGAAGGCACATCCCCGGTGCGCGCGCTCCGCCTCGCGCGTGTATTGCTCCCCGGTCCCTTCGCGCGCTTCTTCCTCGCCCGCGCCTCTCCTCCTCAGCTCTGCGCTTCTGGTAGCGCTCCTTCTCCATCTGGCGCTGCCACTTGTTCAGGAGGATGCGCGTGGTCACCCTTGGCTTGGCTCTGGATGACTCCCCGATTTCTATGTGACTCCTGAGAATGCGGGGAGCCTCACCATGCACCTGTTCCAGGGTCACTTGGCGTTCTGGGTCCACCGTCCCATCTTGTCTAGCCCTGGCTGAGGTCAAGACCTTGACTTTCCCCTTCTCCTCGGCTGTTATCACGTTAACGTAAAAGCCCACCATGTTCTCGAGGGAAAGGGTGGCCATCCAGACCTTCATTTTGTTGTCGAACTTGAGGTGACCCTCCCGGATGGCCTTCGGATCTTCATCCCGAAGACCCCGCAATCATTGATGGAGTGTGAATCCCCGTCGTGGAAGCCACAGTAACGTTTTCCTTAACTCCATCGGGCCGAAGCATGGAATGCCCCTCGGGCGCTTGATTCGGCCTTCCTTTACTAGGAGCTCAAACAATTTGTCGGCCTTTGTGATATCAAAATCGTAGGTGCCCTTGGTCCGCTTGACCCGGCGATTCATCGTCAAAGGCTCCTTTCCCCACATGATCTCTCGCCGCGGCCACATCCGGTTCGTCATCGCAGTCTTCGACCGAGGTCGCCTTTGTCTAAGAACTCGGTTGTAGATGTCGCAACATCATGCCGCTTGCCAAACTTGGCATCCTTCTTGAAGCCGTACGCCCGGTTGCTCATCGCTGATAGCTTCGTGATAGCCGGCCCAGTTCTCGAACTCCATCCCGAACAATTTCTCGCGTACGGCCGGCAAGGCATCCCGGCGACGGCCATGTCGCCCAACTAGTCATCCGGCAAGTTAAGCGAGAAGCACATGCCTTTGACCTCCCCCGAATCTCCCCGAGAAATTCCGGCGGCGTCTCGCTATGCCTCTCGCTTCATGGTAGCAAGGTCGATCGCCTTCTTCTCCGAGCCGCCGCCGAAATAGTGAGCGTGAAATTTCCGCTCCGTGTCCTTCCATCTGCTAACTGACTCAGGGGGCAGGGACGAGAACCACTGGAATGCTGGACCTGTCAGTGACGCGGGGAAGTAGTGGACCCTGAATGCTTCCTCAGCTGAGCATTCCCCGAGCTGCATGAGGTAACGAGCGATGTGCTCAACTGTGCTTGTGTCGTCCTGCCCTGAAAATTTCGTGAACTCCGTCGGCGGCTTCACCCTTGGCGGAAGGAGCACGTTGTAGTACCACTCTGGGAACGGTGGCTTATAGGCGGGTCCCTGCATTTTTGGCTTGAGGCCGAACTGATTTTGCATCAATTCGGCCATCTTCCGCGCCAGGGCGTCGTCCTCTTGCGCGCCTGCAGCTGGCGCGTATCCTGGGTGTGGGAAAGCGTCAAATGCCCCATAGTTTCCCACCTCATGGTAGCCCCCGCCGTATGTGGTTTCTCTCGCAACCGCTTGTTCGCCGGAGCAATCCTCCGACCGGAAGTGAACGGGGCCCCAAGCGAGCCGAATGTCATATCTCCGTACGTGGGCCGGTACGGATTCGGCCGTTGCACGAGTGTGACCCGTGCCGCCCCGCGGTGGTGGCCGGACCGGCCGTCCTCCCCGAGGCCCGCAAAGGGAGGCCGAACCGGCCGTTTCCCGCCGGCCGCGGAGGAGGCCGGAAAGCTTGACTTCCGGCGCTCGAGGAGGAGGCCGCACCGGGCCGGCTCCGTAGTGGCGGCCGAGAGCTTGATTCGCCCGGCTCCACGCGTGCCCCCCCGGACCGGGCGCCTTGCTAAATGCTTGTTCCATGCCCGGGCCAAAGACGGCCACCATCATCCGCCGGAGCGCACCGAGGAAAGCTTTGTTGTGCTTGCTCAACATGTAGTCTCGCGGATTCTTGGAATACCCGCATGCACTCTTCTTTCTCCCCGCCGAGTCGTGGCATCGCTTTCCCCCCGGCAAAGCAACACCCTAGGCATCTCGTTCTTCAAGTATGGGACGCCACTTCTATTCTTCTTGAAAGACAGCAGACATTTCTGCTGAAACTGGTCCATGGCGTCCTGGAGTTGCTGCCGCTGCTCGGGAGATAGATCCTCAAGGTTGACGTCCATGATGTCCGCGATCTCGGGCATCTTTATCTATTCGGCTGTGGTCCCACCGGGCGTGCCAAAAAGTGTGTTGACGCAAAAGGTGCTCCTAGCGCCAAACACACAGCAAGCCGAACAAGCTGGCTTCACACGCGCAGAGAGTAACGATGACGTGCCAGTCAATTTTTCTTGAAAATTAACAAAAGATAAAGTAGTTAGATACCAAAGCTTGGAACTTGCCGGGTGGTACCAGACAGTTCCATATTTACGGCTAAAAAGCCACATGAGATGACACATAGCTATGGAAAAGCTATTTGCCAATGAACTGAAACCATTCGGGATCTTATAAAAGAAAAATCAATACTGCCGAATGAATGACGTAAGCATGACGGCAATCGGTCTCTGTTTGGTCAAAAATGCATAAACACGATATTATGACCGATCCCATGATAACCAATATTATATAAATGAATAAAATAAAGCACGATCATAATCATGTAATGAACAAGCATGCATAGATCCAAAGCACTAGTCCACCGCATGTCTAGGTACTCTAAAACCTGTCGGGTACGATATCAAACAAATCTATCCACCGCATGATACAATTTGCATGAAGACCGTACCACTTTCCACAAATAGATCTATCCACCGCATGATACAATCTAAATATGGAAAGCTAAAAGCACGCATTATTTAAAGCATGAATTACACACGTGTTCTACTCGTGATGAAACATAACCGAATACAAAGAAGACGTACCGATTCGGGGTCCATGAAGAAGGAACGAACATTACCAAGCGAATAAATCTATCAAAGTTGATTCGAAATCTAATCCACCGGATGACTAGCTCTAAAGCAACCCAAAAACCCGCATCTACCGCATGATACTCGCTCTTTCAAGATTTATACCGACATTGGCAAGCTTGAACCCACAACACGTAACAACCTAGATTGATTCGGTTTCGGCTTTTGAGAACACAAGATCCACGCATTAAAACATGAAATCCACCCATACAAGGATCACGAAAGGGATGAACCGATCCAAACCTATCTAGATTGGGCAAAGGTGTTACATGAATCTAAACATAAAGTAAAAACTCGAAGTAACACAGGGTAACTTAATGAATCTATTGGATCTTGCCAAAATCCAATAGAGCCGATAACTAGCTTCAAACTAGATCTTAGCCTACCGCATGGCTCATGACCTAACAAGAAACCCTCTTGAACCAATCTTGAATCTACCGCATGACACGAAGCATGGTAACAAGACTACTTGCATCAGATCTAAATCCACCGCATGATACTAGACATGATACAAGGTTGCCGGTACTCACGGAGGTCGACGGATCGATGAACCCTCTCGAAGAACTCGACGACACGACAAAAGGACTCTAGGGTTTGGCGTAAGGCCGGTGTGTATTGAAGAATGATTGTGTTACATTACATACATTCAGGGCTCATATTTATACCCTGCCAAGTACAATCTCGAATGGATTCGTTGCCTAACTTATCTCTAAGCTTGATCGCCCATCCATCCATTCGTCTTTCCTGTTTGAGCCACGTCATCGTTCAAATCCCGCAAAATCGCCTCTCCCGTTCCTTTGCCGAACGGGGAGCGGATAGCCGACCGCAGACTTCTTTGCCGAATACATCTGAAAAATCCTTCCCTTCCTCGAGACGGACTCCCGACCGAGCTGGACCCACTAGTCAGACTCCTTACCAAATTTTGGTGTTAACAGGTACGTGTCCACAAGGTTTTCAGCGAGAACACTCAAGATGGCACCACGAAACAGGTTATCGGCTGCCTCGAAAGCCTTCTCCTCCTCTGGAGAAAACTGTTCGGGCTTCCCCTGTATGACATGCATGATGCTCATCATTGTCAACCAATACGTAAACCTTTGCTTCCAACGCTTGTAATTTGAACCATCGAAAACATTTGGTTTGAGCGTTGCAGCGAAACTAGTTACCGAAAGCCTATCAACAATATAAGGTTTTTGGAATGTTAGACAATTAGGCAATTTTCGGTACATTTTAATTCCATAAATTATTAACAAGTTCATGACAAATATAAGTGATCCCGTGAGAGCAAAGCATGTGCATGTGTTCAAATTAAATTTCAAATAAAACTTGAACAAAAATACACAGAAGAGGTTTAGTATGTACCCAAAGGCGGGACGGTTGACGGAGTCAACCGGTGCGCCGTTATCCCTTGGATCAGACATGCTGATCGTGGTGGGACCTTGTTCGATGTAGTCGTACAGATTCATTGCAGTGACGAGTCGTTGCAGTGAAGTCCCACGAGCGGCCTTCGGGAAGTAGTCGTTCAATGTGGATGTAGTCGTACTGGAAGTAGTCGTTCACGACGGCGCAGAGGAGAGGAGAAGGGAATGAACCTGGATGCTGCTGACCACCATAATTCTCATTAAACGACAGTTAACAGTAACTGCTGTATTCAACGTCATCAGTTACCAGACGGTCTCGGTCTCGACACGGCGCGGCGAGCGAGCGCGCGCGTGTGGCACGCCCTTCTCCTTTTACCAACTTCACAAGTGGTCCACCGTTGATCCACCCTTTAAGTTAGTTAAGATTCTCATTAACTTTCAATGCGGGATTGAATCCCTAGCATTTATTTTGTGGGTCTTTTAATTCTTATGATTAATTGAGACTAAATGACCCAAGGCTCAATTAATCTAACAAGGGGAAGAGAGGATGACGTGGCATGTGGGACCCACGAGTTGGGAGGGAGAATAGGGAAACTGCTGAAGCAAATTGTGTTTTACTGATGCAAATATTTTTACTTCACCCCAATAACTTTATATAGGGATCAAATTTACTCAATCTGCTGAAGTTGCTCTGGTCGGGTGAACTGACGCGGCGTCCGCGCCATCCTTGACGCGGCAATGGCAACTTCCTTCACGGTGGAGTACTCCATCGACGGCAACGCGTGGCTGCCGGGTACTGGGGTGGACTACAAGCCGGGGCTCCGAGCCTCTGACCGGGATTGGATCGTACGCGTATCAGTTAATCAGTCACTACCTGTATATATACTCCATTTGAGGTGTGTTTAGCTTTCCCCAAGGAATTTAATGTGTGCTTGACCAACGAATTTGAGGTGTTGATTCAGACATCACGCAATTTACTGTCTTCAGTGTGAAATGGCAGGTTCTGTTCTTTTTTATTAAAAAAACATTTAGTTTTGGTTCAGTTCAACTTTTAAAGTTTTGACATGGCCCCAGCCTGGCTAAGCTTTGTTGAAGCCTCGCCATAGTTTTCGTTAGGAAAGACAACTCAGAGCCGTAGCGTGAATTTTGCCACAAATTAATTGGGTCCAAAATGAGTGCTAACTGCTAAGAGGTACTACTTAATGCAGTGGAAATTAGTCAGCACGAGCTGGAGGCCACGGCCAGCACACCACACGGAGATAAAGGAAACTGATGTTCTCACAAATTAATTAGGTCCAAAATGAGTGCTAACTGCTAGGTAGTACTAATGCAGTGGAAATTGGTCAGCACGAGCTGGAGGCCACGGCCAGCACACCACACGGAGATCAAGAAAACTGATGTTCTCTGATTATAAATACCGTTCTGAATTCACCAGGCTGACCGCAGGACTGAACGCTTCCGGGTTGGGGATGCCAATGGCTCTTTGCTCCTTCCGGCCCCTCGGCCTCCTCCACCTCACTATGTTCCTCGCCTTCGTTGTATCCACACGCGCAACTCCCTACGGTAAGCCGCCGGCGTTGGCGCCGGTGCAGCCACCAGCGGGCAGCAGGTTCCTCTGGACGTGCTGTGCCAACACGACGAATGCGTCCATATGCTACGACACCCTCCTCCCGTTCGCAGGATCCTTCCACGGCAACCGTGTCCGTGTCGCTCGCGCCGCCTCTGTCATCGCATTCGCGCGGCTCCGTAGCTTCTGCGACGAGCTACGCCGCATCCAGCTCCAGCCCGGGGGCACCGGCGCCGGGAGACTGGCGGACAGCGCTCTGCGGTCTTGCGCCACATCCGCCAACGTGTCCCTCAGCAGAGAGGGCGACCTTATGGCTAGGCTCCGGCGACTCGAGACGGCCACCGGCAGGAGAAGAGGGGAGCAGGCGGAGGGGGACCTGCACGAGGCTACTCTATACGCCGCATCGGTAGAGTCCTGCACCATGTGGTGCTTGGATGATTTCGCGGATACCGGCGACGCGCCGGTGGTGAAGAAGGTGGTGGCATGGGCAACCAACCTGCAGCTCTACGGGGACATTGCACTGGACCTTGTCGCTTCCATAAAGTTAGAAATGTGACGCAATGTCGCAATCTAAATGTGTATTTGCTCTGAATAATCCATCTCCGATTGATTCTATTTACTTTCTAAAGTCGCTTATCTTTACTGGATCAAGAGAAATTACTAACTGATAGCCAGCCCATCCGAGATGCACGCTTGATGCCGACGATGCCAGCGGCATCGATCCGTACATCGAATCCAAAGGAAGAGAGTTGGAGGCGTTTCCACGCAGAAACGCAACGCCCATCTAGTGCCCGCGTGGCGCGTGCCGACAGCATGCCATCCGCTAGCAGGCTGAGGCAGTAGCCTGAGTGCTGGACGTCGGCGCGGTAGAGTTGCTGAGCCGCAGAGGAGACCGTCGGGTGCCGTTCGCACACCAGCGAGAGCGGACCACAGGTGGGCGGCGAGCGGTGACCACAGCTCAGCTGCTCTCCTCTCCGATCTGGTCTCCTCCCAGCTGTTCATTCTCATCCCAGTATGATGCCTCGTCGTCAGTCACGCTCGATTCTGGCCACGTCGTGCGCAGGGACGGGTGCCGTGGACATGGACATTCCTCTTTTTCATCACTAGTGTAATGCCCGTGCGTTGCTACGGACATTAAAAGATCATGTACATAATGGAGACACTTCACATAATAGTATATCGCCTGTGCTAACACTACAGGTTCAGATAACATGAAACAATGTTTGAAACTAAATAAATCTTATTTTGATAGAAAATGCAAAGATAAATTATGCTCCCAATAAATACATGAAGTGTACAGTTTTGAAATGGTACATTTTTATTGGTATACAAGACACATAATTGAAACAAGAGGATACAACACTTAATTTAATGTTCAAGTAGTTATTGCAAAGCTACATGAGAAAAATATATTAGAAATAGTATATTGCCCGTGCTAACGCTACCGGTTGCCAAAAGTATTTTTATTTTAAAATTATGTTAGGAAACTTGATTGTGCTTCATATATTATGTCACCTACAAAACATAGGAAACCATACAGAAAAAATGAAAAATATCAACAGCCAATTCTGAGTATTCCTTAAATGTTAAGCTAATGCCATACAGAACTCATTCCCATCCAAGGCTCCAATCATCTTCAACAATTCCACTGCATTTTGGAAAGAACTGAAAGTGACAATAATAGTCATTTTCCTATACTTACAACATTTATCTACTGTTCATGTGAGGCCTTGGGATGTGATAGAAAATTAAATCATGTGAGGCCTATAAGTTGTACAAACCGATTAAACTTCAGGTTACCGTAATCTACTAATAGAATGCTTTGTCTGCTCTGACTAATGGGCAGAGTTTCAAGTCTTGTTCAGCATTCTTCTGCGGTTATGCCAACCTCAAATGCGAGTAAGAAGTACACTCACTAATCTAAAACTCATCATGGTTTGTATGAAACTACTCACCATTAGAACTACTACTCTTCATATGTCTGCCAATTTGAATTTGACATCTATGACAAGGTATGCATAACTTTGTAAAATATGGGATGTATCAGCACAAATAGAGAAACATACGTGTCCATCCTTTAGATGAGCAAGCTCCCCTTTAACCTCCTCCAGAGTAGCTCTAAGCCAGGCAGCTTCACCTGTTGATGTTGCTTCTATTTCAGCTATTTATGAGTCTTTCTCTGTAAGTACCGCCTGAAAAAGTATAATCATATGGAAAAAAAATCAGCTAAATGTGCTTGTTTGCTATACTTCACCATTTATTCCCAGCATAATGAGATCAGTCTATTCAGCTACTCACTACTTTGCCAACATTAAAACAGACCAAGAACATGGTAATATTACAAAGCAATTAGCCAACACCTTAACATGAACTAACAATTAATGGAAGTATAGTTTTATGACATATAAATGATGCTATTTACTGGGTCCATTACGGCATCGTGGCGAATCTTGCTCCAGTCACGGCATCGTGGCGTGTCCTGTGCTTGAACAGGGGCGACTTCGAGGGTGGAGGCGTGGTGGTTGACCGGGGCGTCTCCAGGCGGGCTCGAGGGAGCCGTTGACGATGATCCGTACGAGGTGCAGTAACAGGCGTGGCGGCGTCCCGTCCCCGTGTGCTCAACAGTGTCGGAGTAGTTGTAGCAGTGTGCGGTGTGGCACAGTAGGGACGGGGATGGCCGCACAGGATTGACAGCGACGGGGATGGTGCTCCCGCCGGCCTGACGTCACGGTTTGACCCTGCGGAGTCACGAGAAGAGGGTTCGAGGGTGCGGTGGCCCCCCTTCAAGGGCGCGACGCGTTAGCCGTACAAGAGTGGGCGGCACAGTGTCGCGGAGCTGACACCAGCCTCGTCGCACAGTTCCCCACAGGGGATGGGCTCCCCCTAGGGAGTTGGCGGAACAGCGCCGGGGCGTGATTCCCAGGCGCGTAGTGGTGCAGCTCTGCCGTGTCAGAGCATTAAATGACCGTACACGCGTGCGGGAGTAGGTGCGCTCGTGAGGGAACCTCAAGCGAGGCGGGCCCCGCTCGAGGGAGGCGGAGACCCTCGAGTGAGGCGGACCTCGCTCGAGGGAGGCGGGGACCCTCGATCGAGACGGACCTCACTCGAGAGCGACGTGAGCCCTCGAGCGAGGCGGACCTCGCTCGAGGGGGCGTTTTGCTGGGCCGCTTCGGTGGGCCGCGGGGGCCACCGCGGCGTGGATTGTGTTGTGCGTATATTTCGCGTTAGGCCCGAGGTTGGGTTTGCGTTTTATGTTTTTTTGGAGGTTTTAAGCAGGGTTCCCCCCGGGTTTTTAGGGGACCCTCATGGCTGTCCCCGACAAATGCTAAGTTTTGGGTTGGTATATACTTATACTTAGTAAATAGGTGCTCGCTAATAAAATTTGACCAACTTAAAATGCTTACCGCTGAAGACCCTAGCCTACCCTTGATAGCTTTGCATATCCCCCCCACGGGCTGAGTACCAACCATAAGTGTACTCACCGTTGCCATATGTGTTCAGAGGAGGATGCTGGAGCAGAGTTCTTCGACGAGTTCGATGGATTCTGAGGCTCGCGTTACCCCCAGTCAGGAGCTTGTGAAGTTGGAGACGGTGTTTTATCGTCTAGTTATCGATGTTCGTGTTAAGACCTTCGAGTCTATCGATGAGTGTAATAAGTTAATGAACCTCTCTTTGTACGTTTTGAGCATTGTATTGTGATATTACACTCATTTGTCTATCATATGTGTGAATTTGTGATTCTGGCACACGTATGAGATGCATTCGGTTTTCTTCAGAAAAACAGGTGTGACAGAGTGGTATCAGAGCAATGCTGACTGTAGGACACAGCCTTAGGTAGAAATGGTCGAAATAAGGACATTATCTAGAAAGACATTTCAGCTCTCTCACTCAAAAGAAAAAATCTCCTAAATACACCTAAAAATCTATCTTATTTGCTTTTGGTTAAAATTTTGTCCCCTTTATTGTTTTATTCTGCTCTGAGTTCAGTTTTCATCTCATAGATGGCCAAGACTCAGCCGTTTAGAGCGCAGCTGCCCCCTCCTGTCTAGCCTGAGGAGGAGGAATCGGAGGACCCGTACTTCTTAATTGACGCAGAAGATGGAGCGATCTTGGAAGTTTACTCTGATGGAGAGTTGGGATCTCCACGAGCTCTACCTTCCCCGCCAGCAGTGGAGGTGCCGCCACCAGCTGCCCCTGCCACACCAGCTGCTCCTGTCGCTCCTAAGGATCCTGCACCAGTTGCCACGGGAGGAGATCCGGATGATTCCGGCGACGACACCGAGGATGGTGACGAGACAAAGGATGACAATGAGGAAGGATATGATTCCTACTATGAAGGTCCTCGCGAGGGAGACTCGTACTGCATCATGCACTCGTCCGAGGTGGCACTTGGCTACTTCCCTTGGTTGCTGCGGAACACTCTACTGGAGCTGGGGAACACCGTGTACCCCATGTACGTCACCAATAGCTGGAATGAGCTGCCACTGGGCACCTACTACATGACCAGGGTCCACATCAGGGTGCGCAACCATACCAGAGGAGGTCAGCAATGCCGCCAGGAGGGCCTTGTTCTCTCTTCGTTTCAGGCATGACCAGGAGTTGAGCCTCAGCGACTACCGCCACATCCCTCATCGTACCAATGGCATTGAGTAGACGGTGGTACCACTGACCGGCTCCGAGGACCCACGCCTCCACACTCTCGCCTAGGTCACGACAGCGCTCAACACTAACCTAGAGGGTCCTACGTCGGAGCTGGAGCAGACCCATGGCAAGCTGAAGGACGCCTATGCCAGGATTGCTCAGCTGGAGGCCGAGCGTGACGGTAGGGAGCCACCCGTCCAGCCTGACGAGACCCCTTTCCCTGCGGAGTCACCACCCCGCAAGAGGCTTTGTTACGGCTCTTCTTCCGCTACCACAGGTCTTCTGGGATAGGATGCCCACCTTGAGTTGAGATCGCTAGATCTGTCACTGCGAGGACGTAATCGTTGTAATAAATGTTTGTTGGTTGAAAACATGGTTGATTTGGGTCTTTGCTTTGAATGAAATGCTTTGTGGTGTGATGGACACATATGCATTAATAAAATAATTAAGTTTAAATTTAATCTTAGCCCCTTTTCCCTTACTCATGTTTATCGATACTGCTCCTTATCTGAAATAACTTTCTCTAACAATCAGATGGTAAACACCAGGTCAGGAGGTGGACAGGACGTACCGCCTGTGATACGTGCTCACATCGCTAATCAGCAGAATCCCACCCCGCCTCCACCTTAGGGATTAGCGATGGATCCAACAATGCAGCAGTTCTTCATGGCACAGATGCAGTTAATTCAGGGTCTTACTGCCACTGTCCAGAATCTGCAGGTACAGCAAAACCAGCCACCACCACAAGGACCTCCACCACCTCCACCACTAGTCAACAAACATAGAGAGTTTATGAGCCACCACCCGCCTACCTACTCCCATTCAGTGGATCCTCTTGACGCTGATGATTGGCTCAAGATTATTAATAAGAAGCTGAATATCACTCAGTGCAATGGTTGAGAGAAGGTCCTATATGCCTCAGGACGCTTAGAGGGCGCTGCAGCCGATTGGTGGGATGCCTACACCGTAGCACATGTCGCTGCTGACACCATCACCTGGCAGGAGTTCCAGGAAGCTTTCCGTACTCATCACATCCCATCTGGGATAATAAAATTGAAGCAGAAGGAGTTTCTCGCTCTGAAGCAGGGCAGCATGTCTGTCAGCGAGTATCGGGACAAGTTCACCCAACTGTCTCCATATGCTCCGGATGAAGTGGATACTAACCCAAAGAGGCAGGAACGTTTTCTGGATGGTCGCATAGGGCCACTGAACTATCAGCTCCAGAGCCACACTTTCCCTAACTTCGAGACTCTGTTAGACAAGGCTATCGGTCTTGAAAGCAAGCGTAGAGAACTTGGAGAGCAGAAACGCAAGTTCCAAACCCAAGGGCAGTCTAGCAGCAATGCACGTCCCCGCTATAATGCACCACAGAATCCTCAGTTTCGCTCAGGAGGATATAGTGGAAATTTTCAGCAGAACCAGTCGTTCCAACGTTCAGCTCAGCAGCCCCCGTGCTTTCATCAGCAGACTCCCTGTGCTCCAATTCAGCAGCAGAATCGCCCAAACAATGCCTCAGGTGCACCAGTGAGACACCGCACCAGTTCAGCCTACTAGTTGCTTCAAGTGCGGAGAGTTGGGGCATTATGCCAACAACTGTCCCAAGTTTGGAATGCAAACTCCACAGAAGGGTAATGGACAGAGGCCTGGGCAGCCATCCTCTCAGATTCGCACTAGGAACTCTACCCCCCAAGGTAGCAGGGCTCAACAAAACTTTGTGTGTGGGAAGGTAAACCACGTGACGATTGAACAGGCACAAGAAGCTCCAGAGGTCGTGCTTGGTACGTTCCTTGTCAATTCTGAACCTGAATCCATTTTATTCGATTCCGGAGCATCACATTCGTTTGTTACCAATCAATTTGTGGAAAAATATAGCTTGCCTATGAGTCTTATGAAGACACCGTTGCAAGTTAGTGTCGTATGGACCTCCCTGGGCCCACTGCCTCGGTGGGTACCAGGACCGACTACTCGGTGGGCCCCTGGGACTACCCGGCTTGCGCTGCACGGCACCTGATGGCGTGAAGCACAAGGACTACGGAGGAGAAGTACTCGGTTAGGAAGCTGTACATGTCCCGCACTGTATGGAAGACTCCTAGACGTACTCGACCAGTATTCTCTCCCTACTCCGACTTGTAACCCTGCCTCCCGGACTATATAAGGCGAGGCAGGGACCCCTCTCTCATCATCTCATCTCACGGCATACAATTGCATCATCTTGTAATAGTACCCAATCAATCCAGAGCTACACAGCATACAGGACGTAGGGTATTACGCACCTCGCGGCCCGAACCTGTCTAAATTGTGTGCCACATGTCTCTTCCTTCGAGTTACCGATCTCGGCGAGGCCACATTCATCTACTTCGGTTACTCCCCTTAGTAGGTTCTCGATCTAAAACACCGACAGCTGGCGCGCCAGGTAGGCGCTCTCGCCCGAGATCACATGGCGAACTCAACGGCTCCTATCTACTTCAAGCCAACCGTCGCCTTCAACCGCGGCGACACCTCCGTGTTCGGCGCTTGGGTCTACATTGCTGACGGCGCGAGATCTTTCCAGCGCCACCTCACCATGCCGCCCAACCCGAAGACCGGCTTCGTGACGCTTCCTGAAGTTGTCACAGGCGAACTCGCCGGCAAGTTCGGCGAAATTTCGCTCTTCAACCATCACGCTGACTTCGAGCTCGAGTCCGCTTCCAACTCGAACTCGACGTCTCCATGGGCTATCGCATGCGAGCCGGCTGCTCAGCCATCGCATGTGGTCCCCCCATCCCGCGAGCGCTCCACGCGTGGCCCCCGCAACCCCTGCAGGGCCCGCACGGGGGCTCCCTCTTCGCGCCGGGCCGGCAAGGAGCCCGTACCCGAGTACAACTCGGACTCCGACACTGCCCCCGGCCACGCTTCGGACTCCAATCCCCTCTCCGGGTTCTACTCGGATTCCGCATACGAGTTCGACTTCGGGTCGGACCCAGAGGATCCTGAGTCCGAGGACAATTCTACTGAGCACCCCTTATCAGGCCCGGCCTCTGGGCTGGTTATAACCTCCACGCCTGCCGGAAGATTCGTCTACTGGCCAGACCGCAAGCCCGCAGACCTGATAAGTGGAGACTCATGCTACGTCGCCTACATCAACTCGCTCCCGTTCCAGGAGGGAACACCACTTGCCCGAGCTGACTCGAACACCCCAACTGAGGTGGAGAGCACCGAGTCCAGTCTTGGCACCCCTGATCGCCAAGTCTTCATGGCTGCCGGCGACACCCCCGGACCATCTGGGACGGCTAATGACAAGTACCTTGAAGACATCTCCGCAGACGAGCTGTCTGCCGACACACCAGCAGACGAGACCCCGCCAACAGGGACGCTCGATGAGAGCGCAACAGGAAGCGCAACGAACGGCGCCGACGGCTCAGAGACAACCTCCCCATCCGCAACCTTGCGGAAGCGCTCGAAGCAGTCGAGAGCAGAGTACACACTACCCCTGAGCAATGCCTCATGTCGATCACAGCGATCGCACGCCAGGCTCAGGGCATACGCGCCGGGAGAAGTCATCGCCAAGCTCGGCCGAAGACGCCTACTTCATGCGGGTCGACAACGAGGTCAACCGGCCTCCTCCCCGCTAGGAACCGCGACAACGAAGCTACAAGTCGCGGTCGCCGACCTCGGTCGCAACCGTACTCGAGCCGAGCTCCCGGCTCGGCCCAACCGTACTCTCGCGAACGTCGGCGGACCCTCACGGGGGTGGCAACGAAGAACCGCGAGGTCGTCCCTCACCGTGCTCTCGCCGGCGGCGGCGGCCGCGACCCCTTACGGCGGCGGCGGCCGACGACGGAAGCTCCAACCACGGAGCCAACAGGAGGGCCGGTGGCGGCGGCAGTCGCGACGGTCGTGGCCACGCGAACAACCACGCCTCTGGTGCCTCACAGGGTGGCTACGACGCCCGCCAGAAGATTGAGGAGCTGCGGCGGAAGAAGTCAGCCACTGCAGGCGACAACGACGGCTTCCCTGCCTTCTCACCTCGACTTCGCAACTTGCTCCTCCCCGAAAAGTTCAAACCTTTGGTGATCACCAAGTACGACGCGAAGCAAGACCCCATCCAGTGGCTCAGGTGCTATGCCCTCTCCATCGAGAACGCTGGCGGCAACAACGACACCAAGTGCCTCTACTTCCCCTTCTGCCTGGACCAAGCTCCACTCACATGGCTCGAGTCGCTGGACAAGCACTCGATCGACAAGTGGGACCGAGTCGAAGGAGCAGTTCACCAGCAACTTCTCGGGCGCCATGGGCCGATCGGGTACCCGCATGGACCTGGCCATGGTCAAGCAGGAACAAGGCGAGACCCTCCGCAAGTACATGCGCCGCTTCTTCAACAAGCGCGCTACCGTAGTCGACGTCACCGACAAGGAGGTCATCGACCTCTTCCAAGACGGCCTCTACCATCACCGCACCTTTGAAGACTTCGGTCGTCGCCGCCCCAAGTCCATCCCCCACCTCAAGGACATGATTACGTCCTGGGCGGATGAAGAAGACAAGGCCAACGCCAAGTACGACGCCATCCGTGGCAAGAACAAGCAGAACACGGGCGGCGGCAGCGGCAACAACGGGAATGAAGGCGGTCGCAACAACAACAACAACTACTCGGGTCCCAACCGCAAGCGCAAGCCAAACAACACTGTCGCGGCTATCCAGCGCCCTGCGAAGGAGAACTCGAAGAGGAACTCCGGCGGCTTCAAAGACTTGCTGAAGGAGAAGTGCCCGTGGCATCTGAACGGCAACCACACCACCGAGCAGTGCTACCAACTCAGGCATGCACTCAAGAGTACTCCAGAGCCACCGCACCCTCACGACAAGAAAGGCAAGAAGAAGAACGACGGAGACAACAATGACTTCCAGGAACCCGACAAGACTGTCAATGTCCTCTTCGGCGGACCACCCTGCAGGCGGGAGCAAAAGGCTACCCGTCGAGAAGTCATGAGCATTGAACCAGCGGTTCCGACCCCTCTCAGGTGGTCGGAGGTACCCATTACCTTCTCCTGCGCGGATCAATGTACCAGCTTCTCTGAACCAGGACGGTTTACTCTCGTCCTGAAGCCAGTGGTCGCGGGCTCCAAGCTCAACAAGGTCCTCATCGACGGTGGAAGCGGGCTCAACGTCCTTTTCACCAAGACCTTGAAGAAAATGAAGCTCGACATCACCCACATGCTCACCAAAAGCAACACGCCTTTCTACGGCATCATCCCCGGCAACGCGGCTATCCCACTAGGCTCAGTGGTCCTGCCAGTTACCTTCGGGGAATCTCGGGGCAACTACCGTACCGAGTACATCAAGTTCGAGGTCGCGGACTTCGAAACATCCTACCATGCCATCCTTGGCAGACCAGCCATCGCCAAGTTCATGGCGGTGCCTCACTACACCTACTTGGTGCTCAAAATGCCAAGCCCAGTAGGTGTGCTCTCTCTCTAAGGGGACTTGAAGATCTCGCACGACTGCAACACCGAAGCCGTGGAGATCGCCTCTACAAATCAAGTACCCAACGCCATGATGGAGGTCTACGCTGCGTCGAAGAAGCTTGGTACAAGTGAACTCGACATCCCTGAGAAGTCTGACAAAGGCAACAAGCCTCAACCAGCTGAAGAGGTCCTAGTCAAGACGATCGACCTCGGGACAGGCGACGCCAGCAAGACTACCACCATCGGGGCCGGCCTCGACCCCAAATAGGAAGACGCGCTCATCAACTTCCTCTGGGTTAACCGCGACATCTTCGCGTGGAAGCCAGCGGACATGCCAGGAGTGCCCAAGGAGTTGATTGAGCACGGCCTCAACGTCGATCCTAAGGTCACCCCAAGCGACAACACCTCCGACGCTTCGCCGATGACAGACGGGACGCCATCAAGAAGGAACTCGCCAAACTACTCGCGGCTGGCTTAATCAGAGAAGTCTTCCATCTTGAGTGGCTCGCCAACCCCGTCCTCGTCCGCAAGAAGAACTCGAACGAGTGGAGGGTGTGCGTCCACTACACCGATCTCAACAAGCACTGCCCCAAGGACCCCTTCAGGTTGCTGCGGATTGATCAAGTCATCGACTCCACGGTGGGCTGCGACCTGCTCTGCTTCCTCGACTGCTACTCCGGGTACCACCAGATCGCGATCAAGGAAGAAGACTAGGAGAAGACCGCGTTCATCACCCCGTTTGGCGCGTACTGCTACACGACCATGTCCTTCGGGTTGAAGAACGCCGGCGCCACCTATCGACGAGCTATCCGGGCCTGTTTCAAGAGGCAACTCAACAAGAATGTCGAAGCCTACGTGGATGACGTGGTCATCAAGACCAAAGACTCTAGTACCCTCATCGACGACCTTGAAGAGACTTTCGCATCTCTGCGCGAGTACCGCTGGAAGTTCAACCCGAACAAGTGCGTCTTCGGCGTACCCTCGGGCAAACTACTCGGCTTCATCATCAGCCAACGCGACATCGAAGCCAACCCCGAGAAGATCTCCGCCATCACTAGCATGAAAGCTCCCACGTGCATCAAAGACGTCCAGAGGCTGACCGGGTGCATGGCGGCCTTGAACAGATTCATCTCGAAGCTTGGAGAACGGGGGCTCCCCTTCTTCAAACTACTCAAGCATCAAGAGAAGTTCGTGTGGATTCCAGAGGCGGACCAAGCCCTTGCTCAGCTCAAGGACTTCCTATCGAAGCCACCAGTCCTCACGGCTCCTCGCAAAGGCGAGCAGCTACTGCTCTACCTCACTACGACTACTCATGTGGTCAGTACTGCCATCGTTGTCGAGCGGCAGGAAGACAGCCACGCCTACCCAGTCCAGCGCCCAGTCTACTTCGTCAGCGAGGTCCTGTCAGAGTCCAAGGCATGCTATCAGCCTGTGCAGAAGCTCCTGTACGCGGTACTCATCACCTCGCGGAAGCTACGACACTACTTCCAGGAGTACTCAATCTCCGTCGTCACCGACTACCCGCTCGGCGACATCCTGCGGAACCAAGATGCTACTAGAAGAATCTCCAAGTGGGCAGTCGAGCTCGGCGCCCTCACCATCGACTTCAAGCCACGCACAGCCATCAAGTCGCAGGCGCTAGTCGACTTCATGGCGGAGTGGCGGGAGAACCAGCTACCTACTCCAACCGCGCAACCAGAGCATTGGGTGATGTACTTCGACGGCTCACTCAACCTCGAGGGTGTAGGTGCAGGGGTACTCCTGATCTCTCCAACGGGCGAACAACTCAAGTACGTCCTGCAGATCTTCTGGAAGGTCTCAAACAACGAAGCCGAGTACGAAGCTCTCCTACACGGACTCTGCCTCGCGGCTTCACTGGGCATCAAGCGGCTACTAGTCTACGACGACTCCGCAGTGGTCATCAACCAAGTCAACAAGTCTTGGGACCGCAACAAGGAGAACATGGACGCCTACTGCCTAGAAGTCCTCAAGCTCGAGAACATGTTCTACGGTCTCAAGTTCCACCACATCGTCCGCGACAACAACGTTGCAGCGGACGTCCTGTCGAAGCTCGGTTCTACTCGCGCTCAAGTACCAGTGGGTGTTTTCATCCACGAGCTTCACGCGCCATCCATCCCGGAGCCGGTGCCACCGACCACTGTCCCAGCGCATCCACCCGCTGGCCAGGAGGTCATGATGATCGACGTGGACCGGAGCAACCCTTCATCGACTACCTCAGCGAGCAGAAGGTTCCCTCGGACAAGAACTTGGCTGAGCAGCTCATCCGCCGTGCCAAGTCCTATGTCCTCGTCGGAGACAAGCTTTACAAGCGGGGCGCATCTTCTGGAGTACTCATGAAGTGCGTCCACAGGCAAGAAGGCATGGACATCTTGGAGGAGATCCACAAAGGCGTCTGCGGCAACCACGCGTCTTCTCGCACGCTGGTCAGCAAGGCCTTCCGACGAGCTTTCTACTGGCCCACAGCTCTGGGCGACGCCGAAGAATTCGTCAGAAGGTGCCAAGGTTGCCAATACTTCACCAAACAGCAACACGTTGCAGCCTACAAGCTAGTCACCATACCGCCAACCTGGCCCTTCGCTTGCTGGGGGCTTGACATGATTGGGCCACTACCCACTGCGCCAGGTGGTTTCAACAGAGTACTGGTGGCCATCGACAAGTTCACCAAGTGGATCGAAGTCAAGCCGGTCACATGCCCCAAGGCTAACAGAGTACTCGACTTCCTGGATGAACTCGTGCATCGCTACGGACTACCCCACCGCATCATCACAGACCTGGGCTCGAATTTCAACAACCACCAGTTCTGGGAGTACTGCGAGAACAGCGGGATCGACGTCCGATATGTCTCAGTCGCCCATCCTCGGGCCAACGGACAAGTCGAGCGCGCCAAAGGGATGGTGCTCGACGCTCTCAAGAAGCGGCTACACGACGCTGCTAACTCTAAAGGAGGCAAGTGGGTCAAGGAACTACCCAATGCACTCTGGGGGCTGCGTACTCAGCCCTCCAAGCCAACGGGGCAATCCCCTTACTTCCTGGTCTACGGCTCCGAAGCAATCCTCCCTGCTGATGTCATATGGAACTCACCAGCAGTGGAGCACTACGACAAAGGCGTCTCTGAAGACAGCAGACGAGTTGACATCGATGGTCTCGAAGAAGCTCGCTGCGCTGCCCTCGTCCAATCAGCAAGGTACCTGGAGGGTATCCAATGCTACCACGACCGCAACGTCAAGGAACGCTCCTTCAACATTGGCGATCTCGTCCTCCGTCGTATACAGAACACGGAAGGACTACACAAGCTCAGCTCCCCCTGGGAAGGTCCCTTCACCGTGGCAAAGGTGACCGGGACGGGCTCCTATCTCCTCCAGACACTTGAAGGCGAAGATGTCAACAACTCGTGGAACGTCGACCAGCTCTGTCGGTTCTACGCCTAAGTCTACACGACTACCCTGGGGGCTCAAGTCTACACGACTACATCAAGACCCCTCCGCCGTAAGCGGCCTCCGGGTCCTGGCTCCAGTCTCCGGACTACTCCTTCGCTGTAAGCGGCCTCCGGGTCCAGGCACTAGTCTACGGACTACTCTTCTCCAGAATCCAGCCAATGCGGCTACCTACGGATCCTGGGCTGCGACGAGCGACAAAGGACTCTAGCAGCGGTCTACTGAGAGACCATGTACTTCTAGATCCAGCCTATACGGCTACCTACGGATCTACTGCTGTAAGCGGCTACTCGCCCTAGAACCACTTAGTCGTAAGCGGCCTCCGGGTCCTGGCGACTACTCTGTAACTACGGCCCTGGCCATCCAGGTGTACTTCTTCAGTAATAAAGTTTGATTGTTCATCAACTTCTTTACTGTCTACTTCCCTCAACGGGACTACCGCCGAGTACCACTACTCGCGACAACTCCACGATGGGACTCCGCACTCTGAGATCGCGACTACGAGTACTCATTGATGGAACTTCTCTTCATTAATACTTAAACAATTTCATTACAGTTGTTTTTGTACATCAATTGCTACGTGCTAACTATTACAGGACTACTTGAGATTGAGCTTGTCGGCTACTTGCTCCGCAATGGGCGCCATCTGCTCCAGCAGTTCTGCATACTGCTCGTCTGTACAGTTGGCGGCTAGCCCGCCAGCGACTACATCCACGGGCGCCTTCGGGAAGTAGGACTTCATGAAGGCCAGCACCTGGTTCGGGATCGACTTCGCCAGATGCTTCACGTAGGGCCGCCGGCCGCCGGGGGCTTCCTTCAGTCGATCCACGAGCGGTGCTATCTTGGGGCCGCCAGGATGAGGCACCAAGAGTCTTGCGATGGGAAGCGCGGCTTCTTCAAGCTCCTTCAGCTGGGCCCACAGCGCCTCGCAGTCCTCATTCAGCTTCTGCAACGATTTGTAGCAGTTGACGAGGTCACGATCGGAGGCAATACGAAGCTCCATGTGCTTGTCGCACTCGAAGGCAAGCTCCTTATAGTCTAGCTCGAGTATGTGGCGGGCCTCCTGTTCCCGGTAGAAGAGGTTCTTCAGATCCGTCTCTGAAGTCTTCAACTGCTCAACCCATGTCTCAAGCTCTGCAAACAACAAGGCGCAGCGGGTTAGACTACCTCTCGACCTCCAACAACTACTCAACAAGACAAGTGGTGTACCTTTGTTCTTGTTGCGGAGCGACTTGTTCTTCCGCACCAAGTCGTCGCTCTTCGCCTGCATCTCCTAGATGTCGTTGTGGTACTTGGCGAAGGCGGTGTCAAGCTTGGACTGCATGGCGGCCGCGTGCTTCCGGGACTTCACGAGTTGCTCCTCCAGCGCCTCTGCCCGAAGCACCGCATCACCGAAGCCTTGAAGCATATTGGACTTCTCGCGGGACCTCTCCACGACGTCCTGCACAGGCAATACACATCAAATGGGTACTCAACGCTACATGATTGACTATTCAGGAGTTACGACTACTCACCTTCATCCACTGCTCGGCTTGGCGGACTGCCTCCAGATGCCGAGCCACCGTTGACGGATCGACCAAGTCATCCGCCAGCAGCTCTACTCCGCCGCAACTACTCGTGGCAGCTTCGATCATCGGCGCAAAGCGGATGGGCTCCGCGTCTTGGATCTTCGGGGAGCGGACGACCACCTCCAGAGCGGGTTCTGGTTGCGCGGTGGCCTCCTCTCCCCCGGTCACTGTGGCGGCCTCTCCGACGGCCACCTCCACTTGCTCGGGGGCTCCTTCAGCAGCCTCCTGCACTTCTGGTGTCAACCTCTCCATGGACACCGCCGCAGGGATTTCGCTCCCTTCGGCTTCAGCGCCTGTCAACAAGAAGACACGCGCATCAGCGTCATCTGACGACTACGACTACTCTTTGGGGGGTACTACAGCCTCAGCAGAGTACTCACCTTCGACTACGCGGGCTTCAGGCAATGTAGCCTCAGTAGCCGGCGCTTCGGGCTCCGCTTGAGGGGCGGGAGCGGACTCCTCGGCGGGTGGCGCGGCTTCTTCTTCCGCCACCGCTGTAGAGGGTTCATCCCCCTCCCAGGACAGATCTGTTGATTTCCTGCAGAGTACACAAGTTGGTTGTCAATGAAGTTCGACTACTACATCAACTACTACTCGGAAAGATCCAACACTTATAAGCTTGACCGGACTACCGTCACGGTCGGGGCGCCAAGGATGCTGGCAATGTCCACCAGTCCACCCTCGGCGGGCGCCTCCTCTTGCGCCTCATCTTCTGCAATGACAGCCGCGGGTGCAGTACTCTCCTGCGCCTCCGCAGCCACGACTTCTTCTGCAGCAGCAGCTGCGGGCTCCGTGCTCTCTTGACGAGCAGGGGGCTGGCGCTCCATCTGCGCCAGGAGCTCTTCAACAGTGGGGGCTGGGCTACGACTCCCAGTGGCTTCCCCCACCGTGTCCCACTCGCCTTCGTCGCCCTGATCAGTGGGCTCCGTGGGCGGCACCTCCTGCAAGCAAGGAAAGTTCATCGTCAGCAAGCGAACTCGAGACACGAATACTCGACTACACTACTCAAGATGGCTCACCTCTAGGGACGTGGTCTCGGTGACCTTCAACTTCTTCGCCACGTGCTTGCGGGACGCATTGCGCGGCTTCCGCGGCGGCGCGGACAGACTAGCCTCTAGGCTAGTCGGTGGGTCCTGCACGAGGGGGACATGAGGTAGGCCAGGACGGCTGAACCTCGACCGCAACTGGAAGCGGTCCTGTAGCGTCTCCTCATCATCGTCATCGTCGGATGTGTCCTCCACGACAACGGTATCGTCTCCTTCGCTGACCTCCCGCCGCTCCTTGGCCTTGGTCTTTCCCTCCTTCGGGATCTCGACTTCCTGAGGGGGCGGCGGCGGCTCGGAGACAAATTTCTTCAAGTCGTCCTGCAAAACACAACTCATCAGCGCGACTACTCAGAAAGACTGGGTATTCGACACGAGCTACGGCTACTTACCTCCTTTGGCGGGCGTGCGGCGGAGTACTCCGGGACGGGGCACGCTGTGTACGGTGGCATGTCCTTGAAGATCCGCGCCAGCCTGTCAACTATGTCGTCGTCGACTTCGTCTCCAGGCATCCGCGACGTGTCGCCGTCGCCGGTGTACTCGAACCCAAGGGTGTCCCGCGCCATCAGTGGCTGCACCCTGCGCTTCATGAAGCTGAAGGCCACGTGCTCGGCCCTCAGCCCGGCTTCCCTCAGCGCTTTGATCCGCGCCAACAACTCGGGGAGCTGGATCCCCTCCTGCATCGTTGGCTCTGTGTTCCACCACGGGCGATGCTTGGGCTGCTTCCCGCTCGGCTTCGGCAACCCGGGGTGGTGGTTCGTGACGTAGAACCATTTCGCCTTCCAGTCTTGGTTGGAGTCGATGAGCTTGTACGAGAGGTACTGCTCGGCGGCGTCCTCCCGCATCTGGATCCCCGCTCATCCGACTACCCGCGTGTTGCTGGCGCTCGGTTGCGGCTTCACCCGGAAGAATTTCCGGAACAAGATCCAGTGGGGCTTGATCCCCAGAAACGCTTCACAGAAGTGGACGAAGACGGCGATGTGGAAAATACCGTTGGGGTTGAGGTTGAGATACTCGATGCCGTAGTACCCCATGAGCCCCTTGAAGAAGTCGCTCGCCGGGAGCGCAAGTCCGCGCTCCGCGAAGCGCGAGAACATCGGGATCTCGTCTTCGCTCTTCTCCATCGGGTACGGATCCCCGGCGGCGGCCCTCCACATGTCCACCTCCTTCTCACGGATGAATCCGCTGTTGAGGAGGGCCAGCAAATCTTCGGTCTTCGTCTTCGACTTCTTCCTCTCGCGGATCGGATCTGGCCGCGGTGGAGACATCGGCGGTGCTGCCCCTGCGGCAGATCCAACGGCCTCGTCGCAGTCCCTCTTCTTCCCGCCAGTGGCCTTCGTGGTCTTGGGCGGCGACGGCTTCATCCTCCAAGTGCACGGCGTCTTCACGCGCATTCGCTCGGGGGCTACTCTGGTGGCTCTGGGTGGTGGCGCGCTTAGGTCTACAGCGGTGGCGGCGTGCGCTGGCGGCGATTCTGGCCAAGGTCTATTCGAAATGGCTACAACTGCGTAGGGTGAAAAACCCAAAGGGATTTGGCTTCTATTTATAAGTCAACACGGCCCTCCAACGGCCGGATGGATAAGTCTTGCGCTTGGCTGACTCAGCGGCCGCGCGCGACTCTTCATCTTCAACTAGTCGACGCGCCTCACCTCGGGGGCTCGGCTACCTCTACTCGACTACCTGGGAAGCGACAAGACTCAGGAGCATCTCAGGACACATTCTACAAGATGACCCTTCAATTCGAGAGGAAGTACTCGACTCAAGGCTCGAGGGCTCCGTGCCACGTGTCCTTCGGTTTTTTCTCTGGATTTTTCGGGATATTCTTGCCAAAACTTCAGATGGACCCTCAGCCAGAGCCTACGACTCAACCTAAGGCTCGGGGGCTTCTCCATATGGAGTGCGATTTTGCAATTGCACTCCCATATCAGCTTCGGCTTCAAGACAACGCGGGCGTTTTTGAAGACCTTCGAGGGCAGCACTCGAGGACGCTTGGGACTACTCGAGAAGACTTCAAGATTGCTCAAATATTAGCTGGAGTACATTCCAGCCTCGGGATACTTCGACTACTCCTGAGGACTTTTGACCTATAGTACTCGGGGACGCTTGAGGACTACTCGTTAAGGATGTCAAGACTACTTGAAGCTATCCTTCTCGACTACAAAGTACTCGGGGGCTTGTCGTATGGACCTCCCTGGGCCCACTGCCTCGGTGGGTACCAGGACCGACTACTCAGTGGGCCCCTGGGACTACCCGGCTTGCGCTGCACGGCACCTGATGGCGTGAAGCACAAGGACTACGGAGGAGAAGTACTCGGTTAGGAAGCTGTACATGTCCCGCACTGTATGGAAGACTCCTAGACGTACTCGACCAGTATTCTCTCCCTACTCCGACTTGTAACCCTGCCTCCCGGACTATATAAGGCGAGGCAGGGACCCCTCTCTCATCATCTCATCTCACGGTGTACAATTGCATCATCTTGTAATAGTACCCAATCAATCCAGAGCTACGCAGCATATAGGACGTAGGGTATTACGCACCTCGTGGCCCGAACCTGCCTAAATTGTGTGCCACGTGTCTCTTCCTTCGAGTTACCGATCTCTGCGAGGCCACATTCATCTACTTCAGGTACTCCCCTTAGTAGGTTGCCGGTCTAAAACACCGACAGCTAGCTCCCCGGGCGGTGAAATGAAAGCCAGTCACATATGTCCACGGGTGAACCTTAAACTTAATGAGATAGAATTTCTAGCTGACCTAGTAGTTTTAAAATCCTGGGGAATAGATGTAATACTTAGAATGGATTGGTTACGCAAACATGACGGAGTTATTCAGTGTCTCAAGAGATTAGTGGTTTTAACTAGCCCACAAGGAAATAGAGTTGAGTTCAAAGTGGATAACTCACTCGAAGAACAAGGAACAGTGAATTCAGCAAAAGGCAAATCCTTAGAAGAAATCAAAGTTGTGAATGAGTACCCCGACGTATTTCCAGATGAGTTACCAAGTATGCCACCCGACCGCGACATTGAATTCAGCATTGAACTTTTACCTGGTACTGCTCCTATTTATAAAAGACCATATGGAATGAATGTTAAGGATTTGGCCGAATTAAAGAAACAAATAGATGAGTTGCTTAGTAAAGGTTACATCCGACCTAGTTCGTCACCTTGGGGGTCTCCCCTTCTCTTTGTTGATAAAAAGGATGGTACTAGAAGAATGTGCATAGATTATCGTCCCCTTAATGATGTTACCATCAAGAACAAATACCCCTTACCCAGGATTGGAGATTTGTTTGATCAGATAAAAGGTGCTAAAATATTCTCCAAGATCGATCTACGATCTGGGTACCATCAGCTAAAAATCCGATTAGAAGACATTCCCAAAACTGCTTTCACATCTAGATATGGCTTATACGAGTTCACAGTTATGCCCTTTGGATTGACAAATGCACCAGCATACTTCATGTATCTGATGAACAAGGTATTCATGGAGTACCTTGACAGGTTTATGGTAGTTTTCATCGATGACATTCCGGTGTTCTCCCAAAATGAAGAAGAGCATGAAGAACACCTGATACTCGTGCTGCAAAAACTACGTGAACATCAGCTATATGCTAAATTCAGCAAATGTGATTTTTGGCTAAAGGAAGTTTCCTTCCTTGGGCATATTATCACAGAGGGTGGAATAGCAGTAGACCCGAGTAAGGTGAAGGTTGTACTAGATTGGAATCCGCTTAAGAATGTGGCTGAGATTAGAAGTTTCCTTGGATTGGCAGGTTATTACCGTCGCTTCATCGAAGGATTCTCGAACATTGTAAAACCTCTCACCTCACTGTTAGAAAAAGGAAAGGAATTTAAGTGGGGTGCCAAGTGCGAGGATAGTTTTGAGGAACTGAAGAAGAGGTTAACTACAGCTCTGTACTTGATAATCTTGGGATATTCACAAGGGTTTTGATGTGTACTGTGACGCTTCACTTCAGGGTCTTGGTTGTGTATTGATGCAAGAAGGAAAGGTGATTGCTTATGCTTCTAGGCAATTGAGAAAACATGAATAGAATTACCCCACCCACGATTTAGAGTTGGCTGCCATTGTGCACGCTCTAAAAATTTGGAGGCAATATATGATCAGAAATAAGTGTCGCATCTTCACTGACTATAAAAGCTTGAAGTATATCTTCACCCAGAAGGATCTTAATCTCAGACAGCGTAGATGGTTGGAATTAATCAAAGACTATGATCTAGACATTCAGTATCACCCCGGCAAGGCAAATGTTGTAGCAGATGCTTTGAGTAGGAAAAGTCAGGCAAATGCGTTGATAGCTCGTATGATACCTCAAGAGTTGTGTTGGGAAATGGCACGTCTCAATTTGGAAATTGTTGCCTAGAGTGAAACCATAACATTGGAGGTAGAATCTACACTTGAACAAGAAATCAGGAAGGGTCAAATGACATATGAGAAGATTAAGGAGTATGGAAGGTTGATTGATTCCGGCAAGGTTCCAGATTTCAAAAGGGATGACCAAGGAACTATTTGGTTCAAGAATAGGATCTGTGTGCCTGAAATTGATCATCTATGAGAGATTATATTAAAAGAAGCACATGATTCGCCTATTCAATTCATCCCGGAAGCACCAAGATGTATCAAGATTTGAAACAGAAATATTGGTGGTATGGAATGAAAAAGGATGTTGCTGCTTATGTAGCCTTATGTGACATATACCAGAAAGTAAAAGCAGAATACCAGAGACCGGCAGGTTTGCTTCAACCATTGAAAGTACCTGAGTGGAAATGGGAAGAAATAGGCATGGATTTATTGTGGGATTGCCACGTACCCGTGATGGATATGACTCCATATGGGTCATTGTGGATAGGTTAACCAAAGTTGCTCACTTTATACCTGTCAAAACTACTTACACCGGAGCTAAGCTGGCAGAACTGTATATGTACAGAATTGTATGCTTACATGGAGTTCCAAAGAAGATAGTATCTGACCGAGGGACACAGTTCACGTCACGTTTCTGGAAAAAGTTGCATGAATCCATGGATACAAAGCTCAACTTCAGTTCTACGTATCATCCACAAACATATGGTCAAACCGAAAGGACAAATCAAATCTTAGAGGATATGCTAAGGGCCTGTGCCTTAAAGCATGGAGGTAGCTGGGATAAGAGTTTGACATACACAGAGTTTGCCTACAATAACAGCTACCAAACCAGCCTTAAGATGGCTCCTTTTGAAGCCTTATACGGGAGGAAGTGCAGAACACCATTATACTGGAATCAGACAGCGGAGAGTCAACTTTTTGGACCAAACATTATAAAAGAAGCTGAAAGACAAGTTGAGATAATTCGGGAAAATCTTAAGACTGCTCAGTCACGACAAAAGAGTTATGCTGATCCTAAAAGGAGAGAAGTAGTGTTTGAAGTAGGAGATTATGTATATCTCAGAGTATCACCCATTAGAGGCCTGCGAAGATTCAAGATTAGAGGGACGTTGTCACCAAGTTTCATTGGACCTTTTAAGATCTTAGAAAGGAAGGGAGAAGTTGCATATCAATTAGAACTCCCAGCTCGATTGTCAGACGTACATGATGTGTTTCATGTATCACAACTCAAGAAGTGTTCGAGTGAGATTAAGGTAGACCACCTACCTCTGGAAGATCTTGATGTGAAGGATGATTTGACCTATAAGGAACACCCTATCAAAATTTTGGACACATCACAAAGAATCACCCGAAGCAGAGTCATTAAAATGTGCAAAGTCCAATGGATTCACCACTCGGAGGAAGAAGCTACTTGGGAAAGAGAAGATGAGCTTATTGCAGAATTTCCTCAGCTGTTTCCTAATCTTCCTGAATCTCGAGGACGAGATTCTCTTTAAGGGGGTAGGATTTGTAACACCCAAAATTCCAACACTTAAAAAATGCTAGCAACAAAATTTAGAATTTTTATTTCTAAGGGTTTAATAAATTTGACTAATTAAATTTGCCTTAATATATGAAATAATAATTAATTAATTTAGAAAATACCCAAGTGTTTGTGCATAATGTTGAATGCATGGGTTTTTGTTGGTTGTGTGGTTTAAAAGATCTTTTTGAAAAACTTGAAAGATTTCTTGAATAAAAGGTTGAAAAGGAGAAAAGAAAAATAAATAAAACCAAACCCTATTCCTCATTCTAGCCCAGCAAGCCCACCCCATCCCTTTTCTTTTTCCTCCCCGTAGCGGCCCATATCTCCACTTCCGGCCCATTTAATCCCGTCGGCCCACCTCCTTTCTCCCTCACGCGTCGGCTGACAGGTGGAGCCCACCTGTCAGGGCCATCCTCAACCTCCCGCCGCCGCCGCTCTTCTTCCCTGCCCGCGCCGGCCGCCGACCCCGGCGCCTCTCCCCCTTCCCGGCCTCTTCCCCTTCGCCTCTAGTGCGCCACGCAGCCAACCGGCGTTGCCCCGTCGCCTCCCCTTCCCAAAACCCCCGCGCACTGATGCCCCACCGAGCCACCACCATCAATGGCGGCCCACCGGAACGTCGCCGTCCATCGCCTCGGTCGCGCCCCCTCCCCTCCCATCTCCACCTATAAAAGCCGCCCCGAGCATCTCTTCAACCCGCACCGCTCACTCGAGCTCCTCCTCTCCTCTATACCGCCGCCCCAAGGAAGCCGAATCAGAGCTCCGCCCCCGCCGCCCGATCTCCTTCTCCGCCGCTCCTCTCGTCGTCCCAAGTCTCTGGGTGAGTTTCTCGTCTCCTTAGCTTTCTTTTGGTCCTTGTCCCATGAGTTTTGGCGCACGGGAGCTTCGTTTTGTCGTCGCCGGCGAGCTTTTCGGCGGCCGCGCGCCGCCCGCCACCGCGCGCCGCGGGGCCGCCGTCCCCACGCGCGCGCGCCGGCCGCCGCCGCTTCCAGCCGCCCACTCCGAGATCAACGGCTCAGATCACATCTCGCCTTAAGTCAATAAAAACCATACTGGTCAATATCCAGCCGGCCGCCACCATTTTATGAAAAAGTCCCTGTACTTTCTAATATAACAAAAGTACCCTTCCACCTATTAGAATCTTCACGGTTAAGTCCTTTCTCTTATGTACAGACCCTTGCTCTTCTTAGATTGTGTGTCCCACAGTCCAAAGCCCACCTTTTGTACCAAAGTCCTCTAGTTTATACCCATAATTATGTTTTAGCCTCTGGATTTTTGTAGAAAACCCCTAAGATCAAGTTCTTTTACATTCTAGCCCCTAGATCTTGTCTAGGCCATAACTTTTCCGTCCTAGCTCCGTTTTAGGCGTTTTTGGTGTCCACGCGATCGTCTCAACAAGCACGTTAGTTTTAGAAGCTTGATTTAGACTTTTAGCAATATTTGCTGTACTGTTTTATTTATTGTTTGTTTTTCTTGTGTGATCGTAGAGGACGTGTCGTTCGAGGTCGAGCAGGAGCAAACTTTTGAGGAGGTCGAGCCACAGTTTTTAGGAGAAGAAGGCAATTGGATTTCCTTCCCCTGCATACTCTTTTTGTCCTAATAACAAGCATATTATCACACTTTAAATTTTATAATTTTTTATGCATAAATTTTGATGGAAAACGCCTATTAAGGAAAAGACTAGTTTTAATCCCTATACCTTGCATACCTTGTTTTAAATAAATGTTTGGGTAGATAAATGCTTAGATGCTATACCTTGGGAATGGAATTTAACTTTAGAAAATGTTAGTTAAGATAAAGTTTGTGTCTATGGTAATTCAAGGTCATATAAATTAAATTGGAACATGGAGAACCACCCAGGAAAACAGTGCAACCACAGTCCACATGGCTCTGGCTTAGCCAATTAATTAGGAGTGTAAATTATCTAATAGACCTGTCCGAAAGGAACACAGGGGGCTCCGAGTTGCAAGGGTATAGCCCAGTCCTTTTGGGGTAGTAGCCTTTGCTAAGGTGCTGACCACTAGGGAGGGTTATGGTCCGCCCTGAGCTGTAACTGTCGTGGGTTATTGGTGCTTTGCACGCCTTTGTAAAGCTTCGTAGTGAACCCCTAGCCACTCACCTCGGAAGTGTTTAAGGGCTTTGCAAACCCGGGCAATATGGGGAACACGAACTGTGGGTAAAGTGTACAACCTCTGCAGAGTGAAAATTGATCGATCAGCCGTGCTCACGGTCAAGAGCGGCTTGGACCCTCACATGATAATTAAACTTGAGAAGGGAATTCAAATTGTGGGTTAATTGATGGTTTGGAGGAATAATCTTATAAATGCTAAGTTTTGGGTTGGTATATACTTATACTTAGTAAATAGGTGCTCGCTAATAAAATTTGACCAATTTAAAATGCTTACCGCTGAAAACCCTAGCCTACCCTTGATAGCTTTGCATATTTCCCCCACGGGTTGAGTACCAACCATAAGTGTACTCACCGTTGTCATATGTGCTCAGAGGAGGATGCTGGAGCAGAGTTCTTTCGACGAGTTCGATGGATTCTGAGGCTCGCGTTACCCCCAGTTATCGAGGTTTGTGTTAAGACCTTCGAGTCTATCGATGAGTGTAATAAGTTAATAAACCTCTCTTTGTACGTTTTGAGCATTGTACTATGATATTACACTCATTTGTCTATCATATGTGTGAATTTGTGATTCTGGCACACGTAGGAGATGCATTCGGTTTTCTTCGGAAAAACGGGTGTGACATTGCCTCATTGCTTGTCCTAGTGTTGTTGCATGCCCACACCTGATCAAGGCATGCATCACGGTTTCTTCTTCCATCCCACAGATTTCACAGGTACTTGTGGTGCTAATCCTCCGTTGCCGCTTGTTTGCTTGGGCAGCTAATCCATTATTTATGGCCCGCCATCCAAAGATCATAACCTTATGGGGTAGAGGAATTTTCCAAAAGTCCTTCCACACCGGGCTGCCGTTTTGATTGGTAGAGCATGATTGTTTGCCTGCTCCTTCCTCAACTTTCACCTCTTTGGCCAACTTATTTGAACTACGCACAAAGAACACTCCACTTTTTTCATAAAACCAAGACACAAAGTCCTCTGACAGTTTTGAAGGGAGTTTGATGCCAAGAATCTGCTCCACATCATGGGGCCGGAATAAATAACGCACCACCTCCTCCTTCCAGGACATAATGTCAGAGTTTATGAGCTGGGAAACCCATTTTAATCTATTTGGCCTCCTCTTTCCAGTAGGCCTCCTCGACCATCCCCGAGGTATCCACGGGTCACGCCATATGCGAATCAGGTTTCTTGAACCCACTCTCCAACACACTCCTTTCTTCAGCAACTCCAAACCGTGGACAATAGCCTTCCAAGTGATTGATTGATTAACCGGAAAAGCTGTATCTAAGAGATCTCCATTAGGGTAGTACTTGGCCTTGAGCACACGCGCACATAAGCTGTCCGGTCTTTCAATTAGTCTCCAGGCCTGACGTGCCAGCAAAGCTTGGTTGAACAATTGTATATCCCGGAAACCCAACCCTCCATCACTCTTAGAATTTGTAAATTTTTCCCAAGCGATCCAATGTGTTTTCCTTTTACCGGCCAGTTCACCCCACCAGTACTTGCGTATAGTCCTTGTCAGAGCCTCATGTAATGGTCCTGGTAGAAGGAAGACACTCATGACATACACAGGGATAGCTTGTGCCACAGACTTAATGAGTACTAAAGGATCGGATGGCGACTAGAGAGGGGGGAGTGAATAGGAGCCGGTAAAAATTCTTCTCAAAGAACCCGGCCTATACCCTAGTCAAAACCCGGTCACACACAAGCGTTGGAACGAATCACACACCAATCGCCAAAACAACGAGTCCTTGAAACACACGCGGAAGCATGAATGAAGGAGGGAGGAATCAAACCAAACAGCAAAGCAGCCAGGCTCTGGCGGACCGTCCGGCCGGGCAGGGCGGGCCCGTCCGCGATGACCGCGCGGACCGTCCGGCGGGGTCCCGCGGACCGTCCGCACCCTTGCCGCGGACTGTCCGGCCTGAGCCGCGGACCGTCCGTTAAAGCGAACAGAACCACCAGAACCGACCCGAGAAAAAACGGACCGTCCGCGAAGACCGGGCGGACCGTCCTCGCGGGCCACGGACCGTCCTCTACTGAAGCTCGGACCGTCCGCAAACCGGCTGCAACGAAAAACCAAAACCGAATCGGATCGAAAGCAAAGCCGAGCGAGAACACGAAGAACACGCGAAGAACACTGTACACGCGGACCGTCCGCCTGGCCCTCGCGGACCGTCCGCCAAGCACGAACGAACCGAAAGCTGCTCGACCCCCGAAAGTCAACACTCCCAATCCATCACCGGATCTCCCTAACGATAGTAGTTGTTGAGACAAGAGTTTGGGGACATGTAAAGCGTCAACCAAGGATGCTATACCCCAAAAATTTCGTCTCCTAACTCCCTAAATCATCGGGAATCGCGGATCCTTTGAACACCACCAAAAGCTAGAGCACCGAACGAAAATCCTTGAATCGAAGTGGTTTCCCGGCGTTTGAGGGCACAAGATCAATCACAACGGTGCACTAGACATCCATCCATGTTTCCCTCAAAGAAATCCGGGGAGAAACCCACTCAAATCCGCGGAATCACACCAAGAACAAAGGCACCAAAAACAAGCACGAAAATAGCACAAAAAGAGCTCCGAAAAAGCAATAAAAGAAATTCGGGAATAGAAAGATTGGCACAAGATTTAGAGGATGAAATCACTATGAATATCTTGTCCAATCGATTACAAGCCACTCCTAGAAACCAAATCTAAGATGGCAAAAAGCTCCAATCAAAGAGCCATTCTCCCCTCTCTCCCTCTCTCCCGAAGCACTCCAAAATGAAAGAGTACAGCAGCCTCTAGCCCAAGAGTTGGCTGAAAATTCAGCCCCCTCCTCCTATATATAGGCCCTCCGGAAAAGACCGAAGTGCCCCTACACTAGGAGTACAACTCAAGCCCTCACAGGGGCATTTTGGTCAACACATGAAGTTCACCATCGGACGGCCGCGCATCCATCAGGCCTTCACGTCCTCCCGACGCAAGCACCTTGATCATGCAGCGTGTCGCCCGCCTCGAAGCTTCCCGACGCACCCGGATACCGTCTCCGTCACGCCTGGCCCTCGGGCTCGGTTTTGAGGCCCAAACCGAGAAACCCTCCTCCGATGGTTTTGTGGCCAAACCACCAAACCCCGCGTACACGGCCCGGCCTCACCACGCCAAGCGTCGAGCCCGCCAAGCCTTTCACCTCCGGCGCCCGGACGGTCTACTCAGTCTTGCCTCGTTCCTTGACTTGGCCACCACCGATGCACCGGCTCCATGTCCACGACTTCGTCTTGCTCTTCTTGCACCATGCGGCTCGCACTTGATCCCGTCGGCCACCGGGTCCCTCTGAAACGACCCGGATTTCCGCGAACGGATCCCTGAATCTTAGCACCTCGGTGGTAGTCCCAGGAAGGCTACCACGTGCAATCCCTGTCTCAGCGATTCCAAAATCCATACAGAAAGGTAAAAACAATGAAGAGTAGAGTACAACATTTATGTTATTACATTAATCAGAGTACATCTCTTCGGCACATGCCGGGTACAAGTCCATCAGGACTGAATCAAACAGAAATAAAACGTCTAGCAGCGGCTCCATGAAAGCGCGGGAAACTCCATATCCGCAGGCAGCTCAAGTGTAGGAAGAGCTCTAGTCCACCCAACCGTCGTTGTCGAAGTCGTAGTCCGGCTCTGCGTCAGAGTCACCAGGGTCTGCCCGATAAGCGGGTAGGTCATGTCAGCTTCCCAACAAAGAGGCAAAAGCGGTGTATATTCTACTATGCATGAGATGTCCCTAATCTGGCTGTAGAAAGCTTAAGCAAAGCAGCAGTGCAACGTACAAGGTAAGCAGAATATAGCGAGGAGGTCCACACCTCGGGGAAGCATCCGCTTCCGAGGTCCACACCTCAGGGGTCCACACCCCGCTCAAGGAACACCACACCAAAGCACCGGATCTCAACCATGATCCAGATCCCAACTCTCATCTGCGATGTGGGGCCCACCGGCTCCTATCCCCACATCTCAACGGCCGCAGCCGGGCTCACACACTCGGGGGAGAGAAGAAGCACAAGAGAAGAGTAGCTAGTCAGGTGAGAGATCGAAAGACTGTCCATAACCAGTGGACACGGACTACAGCTATAGGTTTAACACTCTGCAGAGGTTGTACAACCGTACCCGCCCGAAT
Organism: Cenchrus americanus; assembly: GCA_947561735.1. Classification (NCBI taxonomy): domain Eukaryota; kingdom Viridiplantae; phylum Streptophyta; class Magnoliopsida; order Poales; family Poaceae; genus Cenchrus; species Cenchrus americanus. The sequence goes on along the minus strand of OX387245.1, from coordinate 61,501,508 downwards.
AGGTCCGAACCGGCCGTCACCGGTGTCCGACCCTAACATACGGGCGAAGCCCAAGTAAGTGGATAGTACCCTTCGCATCTCCGAGCCCCGGCCCGGCCTCCGCGGCAGAGCTCATACTACCCGCGAGAGGTCCCTCGAAGATGTGGAACCCTTCCCTGGCCTCGCCAGGGCAAAGTCTACTAAGGAGGGAAAGATCACTCCCGACACGATCACACCGATCCTCCAACAGGAGGGGTGCTATCCACTACAAGTCTCACCCCGCACCCCCGCCCAAAACAAGGCGGGCGGTCTGTACGAAAGTAGTCATCCGAAACAAGGTCAACTGACGATCGGTCCTTAAGGGGCCGAGAGCGAGCACTCAACATCTCCATCCCACACGACACGACCCTCGGGTAAGAGGCCAGATCGCATCTTCCCTCGGCAGCCGTTCACAAGTAACCAGCGGCTCGCTCCCGCCAAAACACAGCAAGGGGATACACAACCCAGAACGCACGCTAGAATCACACCGAGATCCCCACATCTCAGGTCAAACCCAGAGCACCATCCATAATCAAACAACAAAAGTATGGATAGTTGAAGTAAGGGACTAGCTAGGGGTCTGTAGCTAGTCCCGCAGGTAGTAGAACAAGGAACAGGATATATCAAAACATCAAGGCATGGCTATTAAACGGGTTATGCAATTCATCAGATCAATGCATTAAAGTAAAGCACTAGCAGCTACAAAGCAACATAGGATCTATATGGTTGGGAGTGACATGACACCTTCGTTGCCGTTGAAGCAGTCGCTGTCCGGAGCAGTGTACTCGGGGTCCTCCACGTCCTGGTCGAAGCTCGGGTCTGCGGCACGAGATTCGACGCGAAAATAAGGTAACGGTGCACATCTAAGCAATAACTCCAAATAAAATCCAATTTAGAAGATCCAAATGATCCCAAACTACCTACAATCAGCAAGGTTTCGCAAATACGGATCTATAGAAATTAGTTTTGTATTTTTCTGAGCTCTATATAATTTATTATGAATTTTTAAAGATCAAAAACATTTTCTGGAATTTTTACACAGAAGAGAAATAGGTTTTTCAGAAAAAACGTTACTGACGTCATCATGACGTCAGCCTCCTGGTTTTAAAGGGCTGAAAAAGGCCAGAAGTGCGGCTGGGCCGTGGGCGGCCCAGCGGACTCGATCTCGCCCGGGGGTTGGTCTCGGCCCAAAACGGCCTGCGCATCACAGCCTAATAGAGGAGGTAGCAGAAGTCCGGATTTCACCCTCCGGCTCTCTAATCCGCGTTGGGCCGGCAGCCTGCTACCCGCTAGCTGGGCTTAGAGCCCAGTTCGGCGGCGGCCGGCCCGCTCCCTCACAACCCAACACGCCGTCGCCCACCGGGTGGTCGACGAAATGCCCCGGGAAGACGCCACGCGCGCGACGCGGCGCGGCGCGCCCTGCGTGTCGTCCCCCGCCGGTGGCGAGGCCGTGGCCGTGGCGCGCGTGGGTGCGGCCGGCCGGCTCTCGCGCTCACCGGCCCCCGCAACACAGGTCCTCGGCTCGATGGCCGGCTCACAGCACAAGACACGGTCCACTGCGGCAGCTCGCCCAGAGATGGCGCGGCGTCGACGGGATCCCCTGCATCCCGGCCGGACTGGCTCCCTAGCAAGCTCATGACACGGCGGTTGGACACGGCCCGGCTCTCGATGCTGGGGTGCGCCGGCTCCGTCACCGTGATCCACCCGACCAACACCAGAACGGCGCCACGGCCAAAACAAGAACCCAGAGACGCGACGCGCGCTCGGCCCCCGGCTCGACGGCGCGGCGCGACGCGGAACGCGCTCCCCGCTTCTCACCTCGCACAAAGCCATGGGTCGATGCCCGGATCACACACACGCCCGCGCGCGTCCGGCCCGTCCGCCGGCGCGGCCGCCCGGTGACCCGGTGCGCGCGCGCGCCGCGACACGGCGACGCCCACGTTCTGCGCTCAGCGGTCCGGCGCGAAGGCCGGCACGCGCACGCCCCCGCACACACGAACACGGCGCGAAGGCCGGACCCAATCACTGTCTCGCACGGCGACGGCGGCCGCCCAAGAGCACAGGCGGCTCAGGGGGCTCCCTCCGTCGCGGTGCGGCAAACCTACGGCGCGTCGGCCAGCTACCCGGCACGGTCCAACGACGACGCGCCTCGACGCCGCGGCAACACAGGAAAGACCAAGGGGGAGAAGAGTGAAAGGGGGCTGCGGTGCTCACGAGGGGTCGACGGTGTAGTCGTGGCCGGCCTGCCGGAGACGTGGCGTCGGTGTTCCGGCGTGAAGGCGTTCCGGCGAGGTAGACGCTCCCTGGTGGTGCGGGTGTTCACGTCGTCGCGCTTCTCCCCTCGGCTCGACGTCGTTGTCCGTGCTCCCGCCGCTCCCGGTTCCCGGCTCCTTCCCCTCTCCCGGTGCGGCGCGGCGGTGATGCTTCTCCTTCCCGGCGCGACGCCTTCCCCCCCCAACGGTGCGGCGCAGCAGCGGCGCGCCCGCTCTCTCCTTCCACTCCGGGCACGCAGCCGAGCAGAGGTAGAGGAAACCCCAATAGGGGTGGTTAGCCTTGCCTCCAGCCCACACTGCCTCCTCCCCTTTTGAATCCGCGCCCCGGGGCCTCGAGGGGGAAATCCCTCCGCTACCCTTGGCTCGCCGCCGCCCGGGCGGGTGGCGCCCGCGGTGGAGTCCCGCCCGCCTCGGATGCGCAAGGATAGGGGCGAGGCGTCCTTTGCCTTTTTCCCCGGTCGCCTCCCGTCCGCGCGCGCGCGCGCGCGCGCGCCCCCTGGCGTGCGTGCCGGCCCGGGCGGCTCGGCCGCGCGCGCCACCCCCGCGCGGGGCGGCGTGGTTGGACCGGCGGCGGCGCGCGCCGGCTCGGCCGGCCGGCGCGGTGGTCAAAGAGATAAGGGAAAGAAAGGGGGAAGGAAGGGAGCGCGACGAGCGGGGCCCACGCGGCGGTGAAAGAGAAGGGGAAAGGGGGTGCGGCGTGGGTTAATGGGCCGAAAGGCTCCTTGGGTTGGGCCGCCGCATCGCAAGGTGAAAAGAATTCGGCCCAAAGTCCTTAGTGCCCTTTACCTTTTAACACGGATTTATTTGGTCTAGGATTTGAAACATAGTTTGAATTTGATCCCCTTTCAAATTCAAACTTCACTCAATTGAACTCCAAGAAAACCAATGAAAAACCAACTCACAAATTATACCATATTTTAAATATAAGTTTTATAAATAGGATAAATTAGTGGAGAATTTGGTGAGAGGCTAGCAATTTTGGCTCAGAATTTGATAGCACTCCAATGCAAACAAAAGTTTTAAATTTTCGCAAAATTTTCACACCTAATTTCCTGGGTTGTTACACCCTCGAGCCAAGCCTACTTGTCTCTCCACTCCTCGGAGGCCCCGCAAGGCTAAGACCTTTCGCGCCTGTTCTTCACCTGCACCAACGCAAACCAAGCCGCAACCAACACCTGCAATACTAGGCCAAGAGTCAGTCCACACAACGTTGTCAACCACTCCTCACGAGTGCATTGACAACACACCACATAAACAATAAGGTAAATACACAAAATAAAACGCACACAACACAACTCAACACTACACACACAAAGCTTCAAACCATCCGGTCAATCACGCATCACACACGGACCAAGGTACTTCTCAACTTGGTTCCTCAATCTCCCCCTTGATGAGTGCATTGACAAAAGAAGGTCAAAAAGCAAACAAGAACTCATTCAAGCGCCACAAAGCCAATAAAAAGCAAACAAAAGGCCACTTGAAGTGAGAAGGGATAAAAACATGCACCGACAAATTCCTCTCGAAACCAAAGCAAGCACAAAGGCTAAGCGCAAACGAAGAGACACACTACCAACATGCAATCCCTAAAAGTCATCAAACCAAAATGCTCAACACAAAGTGCCACAAAACTCTTACCAAAACACTTGTCAACCGCTCATCACCATCAAATCAAGGTTCATATCAACTTGATTTTCCAAATTTCTCCCCCTTGAGGAGCAGATTGACAACAAGTGAGCACAAAGAAATGGTTTGAGAGGGCAAAGGCCGAACAACTCATCCAAGTGAAAGAAAACCACACAAGAGCAAAGAACAAGGTCACTTGGCATGAGAGAAACCACAAAGGCCAACTCAATGTCTCGGTCCCCAAAGACATGGGCAACAGCTCGACACAACCGAGACAAGCATGCATGATCCCTCAAGAAGAGGCACAAAGGGCTCAACACCAATCATGTGAAGCGAAAACACAAGTCAATTGCCGGCTCCTCAAGAAGAGGCAACGGGGCTCAACACCACCGGCACAAGAGCACAAAACTCACAAGCTCCCCCCTAAACACATGAACTAGGGCCAAAGAGCATACAAAGCTCACCCTAAACTCATGAGATAGAGAAAAGAGCACACCAAGCTCACAAGCTCCCCCCTAAACGCATGCACTAGGGACAAAGAGCATACAAAGCTCACCCTAAACACACGTGATAGAGTAAAAAGCAACCGCCAAAGCACAACTCAGGCAAACAAAGGAGACTCACCAAAGCTCCCCCTACACAAATGCAAGCTCCCCCTGAACATGTGGAGCAAACTCCCAAATTTTAAATGCAGTTTTCTGAATTTTTCATTAAGCTCACCTCTTCTCCCCCTGAACATGTGGAGCAAACTCCCAAATTTTAAATGCAGTTTTCTGAATTTTTCATTAAGCTCACCTCTTCTCCCCCTTTGTTGACAATGTATGAATCAAGGTGAAAATGCAGAAATGCAAAACAAAGCATATAAACATCTACATGAGCTTCTCAAATAGGCCAAATTTAGTGACAAAGGCTAGAAATGAGACAAAAAGCACATATATGGATCATAACATAGTCAAAGCATTGCCACAAGTAATATATGAAAATATAGGCATGTGACAAAGCAAATTTTCAGATTTGAATAATTATATCAAAAGATGGCTCACTTCAAATGTAAAAGCCTATCCATGTCACACTTGAGCCACAAACATGCATACCATTCAAAGATCATACAAGGATATCAAATTCTCAACAAAAGATCATTGAAAACACCCATAAAGCAAAGCATGTCATGTCAAAGCTCATGAGCCATGTGTCCACTTCGGGGAGACTTCTCCACTGGTGAACATCATGCAACATGTTTTGCACCCATGTGTGAAAGATAAGACATTTTAAGCATAAACATGATGTAGGGAGCATTTTTCAAGCATACACACTTCTTTTCAAGATTATTTCATTTCATGGTACATGAAGTGCCTTTGCGGCAAAAAGAAGCTTATGCCCCTCCATGAATGCAACATAGGCTAAACATTCACAATGATATCGGCCTTTGGCCCAAATGCAAGAAAGAGACATCCAAGCACAATCTAAGCATGAAAGGCACATTTAGACCAAAAAGTGACATGGATATACTACTACACATGAGTGGAGCACATTTCATCAAATTTAGTCAAGATTAGCATTTGATTCAAAAAAAGGCTATCTCACAACACATATATCTCAAATATTCCAAGAGCATAGCCTCACATAGCCATTTCTCCACACACATGACCAATATCTCACAAGTAGCCAAAGAAACTCAAATGAGGCATATGGAAGAAGCTCATCATCCTAAAATGCAATATGATACAAATGCAACAAAGGTAGATATGTACATCAAAAGGAACATGATATATGACAAAATGCGAGACACAAATGTCAAACCTACCAAAGTCTATACATCATGATATATGATACAAATGCAATGCAGAATGCATAGGGAGACAAGGAACTTGACTTAACACCAATAAAGCTCACGAGGGAACACACCAACCAAGAATCGCTCCAAGCGAGAGAAGAGCCACCAAAGGTCCCAATTGAGTACCATAGAAAAAGTACCAATTGCAAAACCGCAAAGATCCCAATTGAGTACCATAGAAGGAATATCAAATTAAGGATCACAAAGACGACCCAGAAAGCCACAACCCTTCTTGGAATCAAATTCCCTATCAAAAGAAGCCAAGCTCCCCCTCAACCAAGGGCAACTAACAAAGCAAAAGCTAGGAAAAGGAAGAGCAAGGAAAAACTCTAAAACCAACCGAAAAGAGGAACAACAACACAACTCGAAGACAAGACAAGCCCAAAACTCCAAGGAAAGCTCACAACATGCTACACAATGCATTGATAATATCAATTAACATAAATAGAGCATTGTAACATGATTCCACAAATATGAATAAGCATGGGCAAGCAAGTATGTCAACAAGGTACAACACTAAACCAACATGATACCAAAGAACAACATGCCAAACAATATACAAGAACTAGACAAAGGCATGATACAAGATCACAAAGCTATCATGAACAAGGTGGCTAGCCTACCATGGTTTTCACACAAGCAAGACACAAGTATATACAAGAGAGGACACGGGGAAAAGAAAACTCACTATACATGTGTACAAAGGCTTTCAAGAGCCATCCAAAGCGGTGTGGAGAACCATCATGTCTCCATTGAGCTCATGTTCTCCAACCGCGTCTCCATACCTACACACAAGGAGATGAGAAAGACCGAGCCTTGGATCCCAAAGGGTTAGCAAGCACGTACTTGGTAATCCAAGATTTGGTCACACGGGTAAGTGGTGCACACAACCTATCATGTGGGTTAGCATGATGCAAATGCCGGTTGGAATGAAAAGTCTTTCGAACACCCTTGGAACCATGTCTCAAAGAAGTCACTCGCGAGGAAAGTCGAGTGCTACCACAAGCAAAAAGGCAAAGATCCTTCGGGGTCGTAGGAGAAGAACCAACACAAGCACCACGGGAAGCATGTCGCGGACCAACACAAGAAACACTAGAAGCATGTCCACGAGCATGGCCTAACTCACTAGAAAGACTGTCATAAAACCCGTCCACAGATCGCGCCTTCTTAGGCTCACAAGTGTTCATGCCATGAGAAGGGCTATGAACAACCAAAGGCCTAGAGGCACCTCCTCGCCGTATTCTCCTTGCCCGGCGGTAGCAAAAACTCTCTTGATGCCCATCCTTCCCACAGTGAGAGCAATGGTACAAAGGCCTATCGAGAGGCACGGTCTGAGTTAATGAATCACCATTCTCTTGTAAGTGGGAAGTCCCTTGGGACTTAGAGCATGAAGCATCAACCCCAACATCCAACTTGGTGCCCACATTAGAATCACACGTGCCATGAGAAAGGCTACGTGGCTTCTTAAAAGCTTTAGCACGCACACGTCGCTCGTGCTTGACACGGCGAAAGCAAAACTCAATGGTATGCCCATCCTTCTTGCAAAAGGTGCATTGGAACCTCGGCTTGGGAATATGAGTTCCAAATATGTGGGAGGCACCCTTTCCATTCAAATCACCTTGGGCAACACCGGAAGAAGCAGCAAGCTTAGGAGTAGCTATGGGAGAGCTATCCAAAGCACTAGCACACTTACTAGCATCCAAAGACTCACACTCAAGAGAAGAAGTCGACTCCGGTTTAGAAGAAGCAAATTTAGAAGCATCAACATCGGAGTGACAAGAGAAGTGAGAATCCAAACCCTTGGCACAAAGACTCTTGCACCTTGTGCGCAAAACCTCATTTTGAGACTTGAGGCGCTCACAAGTACCACATGTCATATTTCTCAAATTATTGATTTCTTCTTCAATGCATTTAGCATATGTGGTACGCAAGAGTTCATTTTCTTTCTCAAGGTTGGCACTCATCTCATCATGCTCAACCAACTTAGCGCTCATATCCTCGCGCATCTTTTTCAAAGCCAAAACTTTACTTTCCAAATCAATGCATGAGGTGCAAACGAAATCACATGAACAAGCAACATCATTTACATCTCGCAAAGCATTATCATCATTGCAAGAAGTATGGCAAGCATCCTCAACCAGCAACAAAGAGCACTTGCTACAAGGCATGGATTTTATATCACAAATTTCAGCCCTAGCATACTCAAGATCATCTACACATGTGGTGTGAGTCAATTTTAATTCATTAATTTCAGCATGCAAAAACTCACAAGAAACACAAGGTAAAGAAGCACTTGTCTCTAACAAAGCAATCTTACTCCTAGCCATATCAAGCTCATCATTCAAAACAACACAAGAGTTGCAAGGCATAGAAGCATTGGATTTCAACAAGTCAATTTCAGATTGCAAGTTAGCAAGAGATGATCTCAATTCATCATTCTCTAAATCAAGATTGTCGCATGCTCTTCTAAAAGCCTCAACATGCATTTTGCGCCAACTAACTTCATCTTTTAATTTCTCATTTTCAGCACATAAGGCATCGCAAGATTTGCAAGGCAAAGAAGCTTTGAAATTTAACACCTTAATTTCAGATTTCAAGCATGCAATGGAAGCAATCAAAGCATCATTTTTACCATGCATGGTGTTACAAGAAGTGCAAGAATTCAAAGCACGAGACCTCCAATGAGCCATACCACATTTCAACCTAGTAAGAGAGCATTTCATCTTCTGATTCTTCCTACGCAAGGCATCACACAAATCTATGTTTCTCCTATGCAAGTCTCCACAATTACACTCACAATCATCCAACCTATTGCATAGGATCAAGATAACTTTGGCAAGTGTACCTTGGTTCATGCCTCCTAGCTTGTGGTAGAGCTCACCTTTTTTGATGTCACCATCTCGATAGTCCTTGATGAGAGATATCATCTCCTCCATTCCGGCTTCCGCCTCAACCTCCATACTCCTCCTGCTCAAAGGACCACAAGGAGAAGAACTTGGTGCCATAATAAAAGTACCGGTTAGGATTAGCCGAAAGCAAACTCGAGGAACAAGCAACGATGCAAAGAAAGCACTCAAAAAGCCTCAATTCTCTAACAACTACTGACGAGTTCAATAGCAAAGGATCTTATCTTTTTCCCAAAATTTTACCACTGAACAAGGAGCACCAAAGATAGAGGCACAAAAAATTTCAGCTCAAAATAAGGTGAAATGAAGTCTAGAGAAAATCCAGAAGAAGCAAGACAAAGCCGCAAGAGACTTAAATGAGGATTTTTCAATTATCTTGTTGATTTTTTCTGAATTTTTGAAGACCCCAAAAGATCATTTTGGATCACCTACAAATGGAGTCACGAAACCGCTGTAAAAATTTGAGCCAAAACGGAGCACTGAGCGAAAAGTTATGCCTGTTTTACTGAAGGTATCTCAAGTTATGGTTTTCCAAGGGCACAACTCCAAATCGTCGGACTCAAAACGTGCAAACCAAGGTCACAAGCAAAAGCACCTCTTTCCTCTAGTCACCCTATGGATTCAAGACTTGTTAGAGTCGCAAAGAATCCGGCACCAAGCTCTGATACCAATTGAAGGATCGGATGGCGACTAGAGAGGGGGGGGAGTGAATAGGAGCCGGTAAAAATTCTTCTCAAAGAACCCGGCCTATACCCTAGTCAAAACCCGGTCACACACAAGCGTTGGAACGAATCACACACCAATCACCAAAACAACGAGTCCTTGAAACACACGCGGAAGCATGAATGAAGGAGGGAGGAATCAAACCAAACAACGAAAGCGACCAGGCTCTGGCGGACCGTCCGGCCGGGCAGGGCGGACTGTCCGCGATGACCGCGCGGACCGTCCGGCAGGGTCCCGCGGACCGTCCGCACCCTTGCCGCGGACCGTCCGCCCCGAGCCGCGGACCGTCCGTTAAAGCGAACGGAACCACCGTAACCGACCCGAGAAAAAACGGACCGTCCGCGAAGACCGGGCGGACCGTCCGCGCGGGCCACGGACCGTCCGCTACTGAAGCTCGGACCGTCCGCAAACCGGCTGCAACGAAAAACCAAAACCGAATCGGATCGAAAGCAAAGCCGAGCGAGAACACGAAGAACACGCGAAGAACACTGTACATGCGGACCGTCCGCCTGGCCCTCGCGGACCGTCCGCCAAGCACGAACAGAACTGAAAACTGCTCGACCCCGAAAGTCAACACTCCCAATCCATCACCGGATCTCCCTAACGATAGTAGCTATTGAGATAAGAGTTTGGGGACATGTAAAGCGTCAACCAAGGATGCTATACCCCAAAAATTTCGTCTCCTAACTCCCTAAATCATCGGGAATCGCGGATCCTTTGAACACCACCAAAAGCTAGAGCACCGAACGAAAATCCTTGAATCGAAGTGGTTTCCCGGCGTTTGAGGGCACAAGATCAATCACAAAGGCGCACTAGACATCCATCCATGTTTCCCTCAAAGAAATCCGGGGAGAAACCAACTCAAATCCGCGGAATCACACCAAGAACAAAGGCACCAAAAACAAGCACGAAAACAGCACAAAAAGAGCTCTGAAAAAGCAATAAAAGCAATTCGGGAATAGAAAGATTCGCACAAGATTTAGAGGATGAAATCACTATGAATATCTTGTCCAATCGATTAAAAGCCACTCCTAGAAACCAAATCTAAGATGGCAAAAAGCTCCAATCAAAGAGCCACTCTCCCCTCTCTCCCTCACTCCCAAAGCACTCGAGAATGAAAGAGTACAGCAGCCTCTAGCCCAAGAGTTGGCTGAAAATTCAGCCCCCTCCTCCTATATATAGGCCCTCCGGAAAAGACCGAAGTGCCCCTACACTAGGAGTACAACACAAGCCCTCACAGGGGCATTTTGGTCAACACATGAAGTTCACCATCGGACGGCCGCGCATCCATCAGGCCTTCACGTCCTCCCGACGCAAGCACCTTGATCATGCCGAGTGTCGCCCGCCTCGAAGCTTCCCGACGCACCCGGATACCGTCTCCGTCACGCCGAGCCCTCGGGCTCGGTTTTGAGGCCCAAACCGAGAAACCCTCCTCCGATGGTTTTGTGGCCAAACCACCAAACCCCGCGTACACGGCCCGGCCTCACCACGCCAAGCGTCGAGCCCGCCAAGCCTTTCACCTCCGGCGCCCGGACGGTCTACTCAGTCTTGCCTCGTTCCTTGACTTGGCCACCACCGATGCACCGGCTCCATGTCCACGACTTCGTCTTGCTCTTCTTGCACCATGCGGCTCGCACTTGATCCCGTCGGCCACCGGGTCCCTCGAGCCAAGCCTACTTGTCTCTCCACTCCTCGGAGGCCCCGCAAGGCTAAGACCTTTCGCGCCTGTTCTTCACCTGCACCAACGCAAACCAAGCCGCAACCAACACCTGCAATACTAGGCCAAGAGTCAGTCCACACAACGTTGTCAACCACTCCTCACGAGTGCATTGACAACACACCACATAAACAATAAGGTAAATACACAAAATAAAACGCACACAACACAACTCAACACTACACACACAAAGCTTCAAACCATCCGGTCAATCACTCATCACACACGGACCAAGGTACTTCTCAACTTGGTTCCTCAAGTACATCCTTTGCTCCTACAAATAAACACTTCTCATCCCAAGCATTACATCTCTTGCTCATTCTTTCAGTAAGTGCCTGAAACCTCTCTGCTTTCATACGTCCTTCAGGTGTTGGCAAGCCCAGATATTTTGCTTCGAAAGCAACTTTGTGAATATTCAGACATCTTTTAACCTCTTCTATCACTGCTGGATCGTGCTTTGCATTGAACAGTATGGAACATTTGTCAAAATTTATTGATTGTCCAATACCCCTTGAATACCTTTCCAGCGCCACTCTTACTCTTTCCGCTTGCATGCCATTTGCTCGAAAAAATAAGAGGCTATCATCAGCGAAAAGAAGATGTGAAATTACTGGAGCTCGCCTGCACACCTTCAAACCTTCAATTCTCAAGTTTGTAATCTCATCCTGTAAAATCCTTGATAGACCATTAGCTACAAACAAGAATAAATATGGCGACAAAGGATCACCTTGGCGTAGACCCCGGGAAGGTAGGAGGGTATCCAACAGGATACCATTGAAGCGAACGGTATAACGTACCGTGGTGACACACGCCATAATCCACTGTACCCGTACACGATGAAAGCCCAGCTTCACAAGAACATGTTCCAAATAGCTCCAATCCACACGGTCATAAGCCTTAGCAAGATCCAGTTTATATGCACAAAAAATACTCCTGTCTAACTGATCTTGTCGAATTGCGTGAATACACTCAAAAGCTAGTAATGCATTGTCTGTGATCATCCTTCCCAGGATAAATGCACTTTGGCTATCCGAGATAATATCATCAAGCAGCAGCCTCAGCCTGTTTACTAAACACTGGGACACCACCTTGTAGATAACGCTGCACAGACTTATGGGACGATAATCCTTTAGAGTTTTAGGATTCTGAATTTTCGGTATCAGGACAATAGTTGTATCATTAACCCCTTGAGGCATTCTTCTTTCCTCAAAAAATAGCTTTACTGCCTTTATCACATCTTCCTTCAGTGTTGCCTAGTTTCTTTGAAAGAATCTAGCAGGGAAACCATCTGGCCCTGGGGCTTTTAAAGGTCCAATTTGAAATAAAGCAGTGCCAATTTCATCATCCCTGAAGGCTTTACAGAGGGATTCATTCATCTCCACAGTAATTTGCTGCTCAAAGAGGTCACAAACTTGCACCGGGCTGACCTGAGGGTCCTTTGTGTATAGTTCCTGGAAGTACTCATTCACCATCTCTTTCATTCTCGCTTGGTCTTCTACCCAAACACCCTGTGCCTCTTTTAATTTACGGATTCGGTTTTTCCTTGCTCGCCACGTTGCCTTCTGGTGAAAAAATTTGGTGTTTCTGTCCCCTTCTCTGAGCCAATCCACTCTCGCCCTTTGTAGCCACAACATCTCTTCTCTATACAACAATTCATTCATTTCTCTAATAGCTTCTCTTATAGCATTTCTGTCCACATCAGCAGCCTGCAATTCAGCCAGGTCCTTCCTCTTTTCTTCTATCTCCCGCCTTATCGAACCAAACTTTTCTCTGCTCCACATTTTCAAAGACTTCAGCACATTTTTTAGGGCTACACTAATGTGCCCGAGGTCCCCATGGGCATTTTCTCCCCTCCATGCTTGTTGAATATGCTCACCCAAGGAGCCAACCCTTTCCCACATAATCTCATAGTAGCGTTGCTTGCCTCCATTTATGGCATCCGTCACCTGTTGAACCTTCAACAAAAGTGGGCAATGATCAGAACAGGGAGAGGTTAAGTGTGTAATTGATGCATCAGAAAAACGATTTAACCAATCTTGAGAAGCAACTCCCCTGTCAAGGCGAACTTTTACGTTCCTTGCCCCGGTCTTTCGATTGTCATACGTCCACGGGGTTCCTGAGAAACCCAAGTCCTGTAACCCACAAAAATCGAGAGTTTCACGAAACTCAGCCATCTGTCTCTCACCCCTTTTGTTTTCCGATAAATGTTCATATTGCCACATCGTTTCGTTAAAGTCTCTGATCACCACCCAAGGGTCAGTAGACCGAGTTTTTAGACGCTGCAAAATTTCCCACATACGATGCCTGTCTTCTACTCGTGGTTCCCCATAGATGAAAGTAGCTCTCCAAGGATCAGAGGACATGTCCTCACGGACAGACACATCAATATAGCGATCATCAATAGCTAAAAGATCAACTTGAATGTTCTCATCCCAAAATAAAGCAAGACCACCCCGCTTACCTCTACTATCTACTGCTAAACACCCTTTAAGACCTAGTCTCCATCTCAAATTCTTAACTCTACTCTCAGTAATCATAGTTTCACACAAAAAACCAACTTGCGATTAAATTGACGCACTAGTGCGTCCAACTCCCGAACTGTTCGGGGGTTCCCCACCCCCCGACAGTTCCACACAAGAGCATTCATTTCTCCTGACGGGTCTCGCCATGAGGACCCATCAGGTTTACAAGCTTTTCATCATGTCGGTTGTGGCTTAACGACGGTGAGCACCCCTCCTCCCCCTCAGCAGGGTCTGTCATCTCCCGTTCCTGCATATGTATGTCACCGGCCGGTAGCTTATGACCCCCTCCCTTTCCTTGTCCATTATTGTCTGCTTCCAAAACATCCTGCTGCAGTCCCACAAAAGATTGTGCAATCAGTTCTGGGCTGAGCACCTTCTTGTTCCTTTTTGATTTTGCAATGTCCTTCGTAGAACTGGAGTTTTGGACAGCTTGTTTGCATTCCTGTTGGGGCCCAAGCACCTTAGCTTTTGCAGAGCGCAATCGGTCTTGTACGCTGGCTGGTTTTTGCAGGCCCAAGCCCAGCGATGCCTCACTCAAGCCACCATAGGAGTCTAGACCTAAAACTCTCTGCGCCTCCCTACCAGCATCGCTACCAAGGCTTGCCGCCGGCGACTTGGCTGTGCGAGGCCTCTTTCCCAATGCCATCTTTTGCACTCCCTGAGACAGCCCATCTGCATCTGCCTTAGACATGGCCACTTTGACTGCATTTCCTACCCCACCAGCAACATTGGTTCCATTCTGCTACTCCGCAGGGCTGCCTCTATGATGCGCCATCTGGCCCTGATGGTTTGCATTCATGTGATGCCCCAGGTTTTTAATTAAGCGTTATTAGCGCTAATGGCCGAATCAGCTGAGTCCAACCGGCCGACAGCGGTCAAACCTAGGTCAACCTGGGTCATCACCCCGAAAACCTTGCCAATGAACCCTATTGAACCCCTTGACCAAGTATACACACACCCGTGGTCAACCCTTGGTCAAAGACACGGTCAAACCGGGCTTAGCCATTGACGTCGGCGAATGTCGTCCGGAACTTTTGCCGCGTTCTCCAAATTTCACCTAAACACTTCAAAATCTACCTTTATGAAAGTTGTCCATCTTGTTGAGGGACACAACTTTCATGCAGATTGGCATTTCAAATTTTGAACGGAAAAGGGTAAAAAACTTGGTCAACGGCCAGCAGCTCCTGTGCACCAAGACATGGCGGCATTCAATGTTGGCAAGCCGTTCCTACAAAAACCATTGAGAAAATCACCATACGGCCTTTGTGAAACTTGTAGAGGGTAGTGAGATCTACAACTTCTCTATTCACACCTTGGTGCACTTCTATTTCAAAATCGGGAGGAAATCGTAGACGAACAAGGGCACCGTGAAACATTTTGGCGCCAGAGCGCGACGTCGCGCCGCGTCGCCCGCTCGCCCGCGCGCGCGCGCCTCGCCCGCCACCTCGGCGACTAGGCCACGCCCGCGCCTTCCCGAGGTGCGCACACCATCCCCAGACCGCTCGCACACCGAGGCACGTTGGAATCTGTCCCTACCGCACGTCACGCCGGTCGCACGCCTTGGACCGCAAGTCCGTTCCCTGTCCCTGTGCATGCGCGCCTTCCGAGATGAAGCCGTGTGCCCATCAATCCTCGTCGGCCCCGAGACTCGCCTCCCATCGCCTATTTAAGGCAGCCAGGCCGCCTCCCGCACGCACGCGCCTGCGCCGGCCTGCACCGCAAGCTGCCACCGCGCCGCCATGGCCGCCCACGGTGAGCTTCCCCATCCACGCCACCGGACTGCCATTCGTGCACGCACTCGCCACCATGACCCTCTACCACAGCCTCCAGAGCCGTGGATTGCTCGGCAGGACCGGCATCCTCGCCGGGATGCTGGACGCAGCGGCAGCCGCCGCCCCCTCCGTCGGCCGCGCTCGTCGCCGGTCTCCCCACCCCCAACTCTGGCTCTAATCAACCCTAGGTGAGACCTAGCCCCTTCCCCAACTATTTCCCGGCCACTTCCCTCCCCGCGCCGCCGGCCATGGCCAGGGGCCACATTGCAAGGGGCGAAATCTTTTCAACGACCTCCGTGTAAAACCTCATCTTCAATAGTGATTGCAGTTTTGCAGAAACTTGTAAAAGGTGTAGAAAATTGCAAAACCAATTTTTTTGGATTCGTGGTGAAAAATACTACAACTTTTGTTATTCTCACATGGTATGATTCTGGATATGTTTAACAGGAAAAATAGGAATGTGAAATACCTAGATCTGCCATAACTCAAAAACTATAAGTCCTCTGCATTCAAATTTTGGATATGTTGTGTATCATGTCATGGCTAGATCCTTTGCCAAAAATTGCACAAAGTTATCAAGAAAACCTTTTTATATAAATTGTTTTCCAATTATGCAGAATCTGCCTAAATGATTTGTATAGCTAAAAATATTTATGTTTCTGTACCCACCTTGTGCATGCTATCTTGTTATGTCAAAACACACCTCTGGGGAATTAATCATGATTTTTGGTTTACCATAAATAATTATTCTTAATTTGTTCATGTTTTCCTTTGTAATTTAATAAAGCAAGTTCAGTAGAGATTCTAGGTGCACTTGCTGGTTCTTTAAGTTTTTTTAGGACTAGAGGACATGCATGAGCAAGATTGGATCATTTTGAGGCTTATTTATTTTTGTATGCATTTATTTTGAATCACTAGCTAAGCTTTGTTAATTTCCAAAGTATTTTTTTCCTAGCTTCCAAGCCTTACTTGTGGGTCCAGTGGTCCAGTATAGGTGTTGCTATACTTAAGAAACACTTCCTTAAAATTTTGGTGAATTATTGCTTAATAAAAAGCTTTAAAGCCCTTTTAAAAGATTAAAGATTAAATAAATAAGAAAATGCCTTTTTTAATTCATTTCCCTTTTTGGAAACTATTACCTAACTTAATTAAAGGCTAATAAAACACCTTTGCTGATAAGGAATTAAATTATAACTAAATATCTTGTACACACCTTACTAGTGAGAGGAAAAAGGATTAAACCTTCACATGAAATAACAAGTATAAAAGAAACATTAATTCAAATGTGCAATAAAAGAATGAACCACATATAACTAATAACCTTCCTAAAAGAGATGTAATGTCTAGATACTTGTTAAGGTGAATATGACCAACAAGAGTTGGATAAGATAACAAACTGTCACATCACCTGAGCCTTGCATTGCATTCCGTGTAGATCTTCCGGACGGTGACTACTCCCTCATCCCGGAATCCGAGGAAGGAGTAGAAGCTTCGTTGCAGTACGTGGAAGTGCTCGACGACACCGAGGGTGCTCAGGCTAACCTAGCTGACGAAGGCAAGCCTCGGTGCATCTAACCTAGTTTTCAAATTCATTATTCAATTATCTATGGATGCTTGTGCATTTAAGTTCAGGAATTGAATGGAACCCTAGATGCATGATCCCTAGGTACCTTTGTCCTTACTAGTATGATAGGTTGATAGCTGCTAAGCTATAGGACCGTTACAAGCCGGGTGATGACCTCACTCGCGAGAATAGGTTCCTAGATAGGAATCACAATATATACTTAATTGGATTGCTCATGTGGTAAGAGCATGGGATTTGGGCTCTGGTCCAATGGCTATTGTGGGTTAAGTGTTTGAACGTACTAAGCACTTGTCGGGAATGGGACCGATAAGCCTAGTACCTTAATGAGACGGCTAGGGATTTAACTGTCACTACTCTTGGGGTTTGTCTCACGGCTAGCTACCGGTGGTGTATGGTGAGTCCGGGTACTTCGCGGGGTATTTCGGATAGCCTGCACCAAAGACTGTGGCCTTTTATCCCGACCCGAGGATTTTTGGGAACTGCTTGGGAAGTTGTCCTTGCGGGGGCAGCCTACCGTGTGTTTAGGTTTACCTTGCAAGGTTTGAATCAATCGATTGTCGACCACTCACCGTTATTTGAGACTACTTACTCCACTAGCCATGTGATCCCTAATGATGGAAGTTGATGAACATTCTGCTTGATTAATTGTGTTGTACAACTTTGTCTGTACTAGATGGCTAATTTAGTAAAGATTAAACCTACTAGAACTTGTGCTAAAATCTTGAAAGTAAGGACATACTCCTTGTTACTTTTCAGCAAAAAGAAACTCAGTGGCCAAAAGCCTTTCATGTCTAGAGTTGGTGAAGTAGTTATCACCGACGGGTAAGTCTTGCTGAGTATTAGTATACTCAGCCTTGCTATAATATGTTGATCCAGGTAATGCTTTCGGTGATGTGTGGCCCGGAGAGATCCCGCCCGGCTGGGAGCTGGAGTGGGTGGAGGATGACGACTGAAGGCATCATGGATGGTCTCCCGTGGTGTTTCCGCTTCCCGTTAGTTTAATTCCGCTGTTTCAAAACTCTGAACTACTTCTTTATGGCAAAAACTTCGGTTTGTAATAATTAAACCCCTCGGGGTACAAATTTGGATGTTAATGATGTTGTATCTCAGGACTCGCCTTCGAGCGAGTTTTAATGCATATATGTCGATCCTTGTTGCTATTCAAGTGATTTACCGGGTGTTAACCCGGCGACTAACGACAGGATGATACTTTATTATCGCTTAATGACCAAAGTGGATTGGTTTAGGTGATAGTACGGTATTTTCCTAGGCGGGTTGTCACAGTTGGCATCAAAGTAATTATATGCACCAGAGATCAATTAATAAACCTAATCACTGGTTTTTGAATAAATTTGCCAATATTGTCTGATTTTCCAAAACACGTTGGTCCGCTAAGGATAAACTAGACCGAGAGGCCCTAGAGGAAATTTTGGGTTCTTTCAGGTGGCTTATTTAACTTATGGTTTATTTTGCTAACTCCCAGCACATTACTTTATGTCAGACTTACTTTCTTGCACAACCAAACTAGATGAGCCACGTGTTTTATACGTGTGCTGTACCGAATCACGGGAATTGCGAGGGTTGATGGAGTGATCCATTCCACAGATCTCATCTTCGCGTCTGTTTATGAGTTGTGTGTCGCCACGTGTTTCATACGTGTGCATTTCGCATGTCGATCATGCGAGGCAAGGATACACTCCATTCGAACGGAGGGTGTCTGAGGTTGGACGCTGTCCATGCAGCGGCTTAACGCATGGATGTCGTTTCTATAGTGAACGGTAATGTATGTGGATGCTTTCGTGACGTGCTGGCACGGAAGGTTCGTTTTCTGCAGGTACATAACAGTGTTTCGTTAGTCATTAAGCGAGTGCCGTATATCTCTCGACTAGATATTATAGGGAGAGACGAATAAAAGCCTTGCCACCGGCACTAACTTCGATTTTTGGCTTGATTGCCATGTGAGGTCGAATAGGATGTCTTGCATGCATATTAAAAATCGAAACAACTAAAATGGACCCAAAACCGAACTTCTATATGCTATCTAAGGAAGATTTTGCTAGTGTGTGTTTTTATAAACTAGAGTACCTCTCGTGCATAGGGTTATGCTGCCCAAATTTTGTAAAAGTTTGTTGTCTTACTTTTGCACCATGTTCTAGAAGTAATTAGAATGGAAGCTCTAAACCAAAGTTGCTCCAAATCTAATCTAGTTCCTGCTCACAGCAAGTCACGGTCATAACTTTTGTCTATCTCAAGTTATGCTCGGTTTAGTCAACCTCTGTCCTGCTGTCTTTTCCCGGAACCGGATCTAAAACCTTGCTTAATTGAGCAACCTTCCTAAACTTCTAGCTCAGTCTCTGAGTACTAAAAATGTTTCTTAACCTTGATGAGATACTACCCAAAAGTTGGGAATTTTTGGAGCTCTAGGTTAAAGTTATGAATTTTTGTTCATAACTGCCAGAACTTTATGTCATCATGTATGTGAGCACGCTTCAAGTTCTAACATACAAATGTGCCTCTATACACATGATTACCCAGCATTTCCCAACAGGAGAAAAGAAAAGAACTTATGCTATTCTACAATGTCCGTGGGAATGTCTTGATCTTAGAATTCAATCTTTAAATGGTGTTTTCTCCTGTCAACATGTTATCTCCATCGACTTGTATTTCACTCCAACCCCTTTTGTCCTTAAACATGTTGAAGCACTAAGATATTCTTGGTATTGATTTTCTTGTCATGGTTACTTCAAACTTCCAATCATGAGCTTATTCATCATGGTCTTGCTCACAACATTTTGAAAATAAATAAATAAATATGTCCCTTCTTGAGCATGTATTTGCAAAGCATGTGCATTTGGGAACCTTGGGTGGACTAACGTGCATTCGCATGGAAACTCCCCTACTCATACTTATCTCTCTTATGTTTGGTGATGCTGTTGTCCCATAACCAAAGGTGCCGCGACGGAACCTAGGGCATCACGTGCGCTGCAGCCACATGACTGCCACTAGGTGCGCGCTAGGTATCATGGTTGTGAGAATGCGACTCGCCACGCATACTCCTTCTCAACCTGTGATTGTCCTCTCAACCACTAACTCGTTTTGTGGGTAACCGAGTCATGCTAACATGCATCATAAGCACCATACTACCTGAGCATATGCATCGTGTCTTCATAAACATGTGCATCACATCACTTTTTGAAAAGCATTGCACCGTAGTGGCACGGCAATGCCACCTAAGGTTGCAACCTAAATGACATGTGAGCAAGATCGTTTGAAAGATCCTATACCAATTTATCTCTCCATACTTTTTGCTTGCATCCACAAGTAAGCTCCGTGCGAAAGCTTTCCATTACTTGTCGCCTTGACTACTCTTATGGGCTAATCTTGAACCGATGCTGGTTATACTCTTGGCCCAATAATTCCATCGTGTTTGCTCCTTCAGAGCAATTTCAGAAAATCTGAGAGGACCGCTTCCCTATCTTGTCCTTGGGATTTCGAATCTCGGGACGAGATTCTTCTTAAGGGGAGTAGGCTGTGACGCCCCAGGTTTTTAATTAAGCGTTATTAGCGCTAATGGCCGAATCAGCCGAGTCAAACCGGCCGACAGCGGTCAAACCTAGGTCAACCTGGGTCATCACCCCGAAAACCTCGCCAATGAACCCTATTGAACCCCTTGACCAAGTCTACACACACCCGTGGTCAACCCTTGGTCAAATACACGGTCAAACCGGGCTTAGCCATTGACGTCGGCGAATGTCGTCTGGAACTTTTGCCGCGTTCTCCAAATTTCACCTAAACACTTCAAAATCTACCTTTATGAAAGTTGTCCATCTTGTTGAGGGACACAACTTTCATGTAGATTGGCATTTCAAATTTTGAACGGAAAAGGGTGAAAAACTTGGTCAACTGCCAGCAGCTCATGTGCACAAAGACATGGCGGCATTCAATGTTGGCAAGCCGTTCCTGCAAAAACCATTGAGAAAATCACCATATGGCCTTTGTGAAAGTTGTAGAGTTTAGTGAGATCTACAACTTCTCTGTTCACACCTTGGTGCACTTCTATTTCAAAATCGGGAGGAAATCGCAGACGAACAAGGGCACCGTGAAACATTTTGGCGCCAGAGCGCGACGTCGCGCCGCGTCGCCCGCACCGCGCGCGCCTTGCCCCACCACCTCGGCGACCGGGCCGCGCCCGCACCTTCCCGAGGCGCGCGCGCCTTCCCCGCACCGCTCGCACACCGAGGCGCGTTGGAATCCGTCCCTACCGCACGTCACGCCGGCCGCACGCCTTGGACCGCCGGTCCGTTCCCTATCCCGTTGCGTGCGCACCTTCCGAGACGAAGCCGCGCGCCGGTCGGTCCTCGTCGGCCCCGAGACTCGCCGCCCATCGCCTATTTAAGGCAGCCGGGCCGCCTCCCCGCACGCACGCGCCCGCGCCGCCCGCACCGCAAGCCGCCACCGCGCCGCCATGGCCACCCACGGTGAGCTTCCCCCTCCACGCCACCGGACTGCCATTCGTGCACGCACTCGCCACCACGACCCTCTACCACAGCCTCCAGAGCCGCGGATTGCTTGGTAGGACCGGCATCCTCGCCGGGATGCTGGCCGCAGCCGCGCCCGCCGCCCCCCACCGTCGGCCGCGCTCGCCGCCGGTCTCCCCACCCCCCAACTCCGGCTCCAATCAACCCTAGGTGAGCCCTAGCCCCTTCCCCAACTATTTCCCGGCCACTTCCCTCACCGGAGTCGCCGGAATTTGGCCTCCCCGCGCCGCTGGCCATGGCCAAGGGCCACATTGCAAGGGGCGAAATCTTTTCAGGGACCTCCGTGTAAAACCTCATCTTCAATAGTGATTACAGTTTTGCAGAAACTTGTAAAAGGTGTAGAAAATCGTAGAAAATTCAGAAAATTGCAAAACTAATTTTGTTGGATTCGTGGTGAAAAATACTACAACTTTTGTTATTCTCACATGGTATGATTCTGGATATTTTTAACATGAAAAATAGGAATGTGAAATACCTAGATCTGCCATAACTCAAAAACTATAAATCCTCTGCATCCAATTGTGTATCATGTCATGGCTAGCTCCTGTGCCAAAAATTGCATAAAGTTATGAAGTAAACTTTTTTATATAAATTATTTTCCAATTATGCAGAATCTGCCTAGATGATTTTTGTAGCTAAAAATATTATGTTTCTGTGCCCAACTTGTGCATTCTGTCTTGTTATGTCAAAACACATCACTAGTGAATTAATCATGATTTTTGGTTTATCATAAATAATTATTCATAATTTGTGCATGTTTTCCTTTGTAATTTAATAAAGCAAGTTCAGTAGAGATTCTAGGTGCACTTGCTGGTTCTTTAAGTTTGTTTAGGTCCAGAGGACACGCATGAGCAAGATTGAATCATTTTGAAGCTTATTTATTTTTGTATGCATTTATTTTGAATCACTAGCTAAGCTTTGTTAATTTCCAAAGTATTTTGTTTCCTCGCTTCCAAGCCTTACTTGTGGGTCCAGTGGTCCAGTATAGGTGTTGTTATGCTTAAGAAACACTTCCTTAAAATTTTGGTGAATTATTGCTTAATAAAAAGCTTTAAAGCCCTTTTAAAAGATTAAAGATTAAATAAATAAGGAAATGCCTTTTTTAATTCATTTCCCTTTTTTGGAAAGTATTACCTAACTTAATTAAAGGCTAAGAAAACACCTTTGCTGATAAGGAATTAAATTATAACTAAATATCTTGTACACACCTTACTAGTGAGAGGAAAAGGATTAAACCTTCACATGAAATAACAAGTATAAAAGAAACATTAATTCAAATGTGCGATAAAAGAATGAATCACATATAACTAATAACCTTCCTAAAAGAGATGTAATATCTAGATACTTGTTAAGGTGAATATGACCAACAAGAGTTGGTTAAGATAACAAACTGTCACATCACCTGAGCCTTGCATTGCATTCCGTGTAGATCTTCCGGACGGTGACTACTCCCTTGTCCCGGAATCTGAGGAAGGAGGAGCAGAAGCTTCGTTGCAGTACGTGGAAGTGCTCGACGACACCAAGGGTGCTCAGGCTAACCTAGCTGACGAAGGCAAGCCCCGGTGCATCTAACCTAGTTTTCAAATTCATTATTCAATTATCTATGGATGCTTGTGCATTTAAGTTCAGGAATTGAATGGAACCTTAGATGCATTATCCCTAGGTACCTTTGTCCTTACTAGTATGATAGGTCGATAGCTGTTAAGCTATAGGACCGTTACAAGCTGGGTGATGACCTCACTCGCGAGAATAGGTTCCTAGATAGGAATCAAAATATATCCTTAATTGGATTGCTCATGTGGTAAGAACATGGGATTTGGGCTCCGGTCCAATGGCTATTGTGGGTTAAGTGTTTGAACGTACTAAGCACTTGTCGGGAATGGGACCGGTAAGCCTAGTACCTTAATGAGACGGCTAGGGATTTAACTGTCACTACTCTTGGGGTTTGTCTCACGGCTAGCTACTGGTGGTGTATGGTGAGTCCGGGTACTTCGCGGGGTATTTCTGATAGCCTGCACCAAAGACTGTGGCCTTTTATCCCGACCCGAGGATTTTTGGGAACTGCTTGGGAAGTTGTCCTTGCAGGGGCAGCCTACCGTGTGTTTAGGTTTACCTTGCAAGGTTTGAATCAATCGATTGTCGGCCTCTCGCCGTTATCTGAGACTACTTACTCCACTAGCCATGTGATCCCTAATGATGGAAGTCGATGAACATTCTGCTTGATTAATTGTATTGTACAACTTTGTCTGTACTAGATGGCTAATTTAGTAAAGATTAAACCTACTAGAACTTGTGCTAAAATCTTGAAAGTAAGGACATACTCCTTGTTACTTTTCAGCAAAAAGAAACTCAGTGGCCAAAAGCCTTTCATGTCTAGAGTTGGTGAAGTAGTTATCACCGACGGGTAAGTCTTGCTGAGTATTAGTATACTCAGCCTTGCTATAATATGTTGATCCAGGTAATGCTTTTGGTGATGTGTGGCCCGGAGAGATCCCGCCCGGCTGGGAGCTGGAGTGGGTGGAGGATGACGACTGAAGGCGTCATGGATGGCCTCCCGTGGTGTTTCCGCTTCACGTTAGTTTAATTCCGCTGTTTCAAAACTCTGAACTACTTCTTTATGGCAAAAACTTCGGTTTGTAATAATTAAACCCCTTAGGGTACAAATTTGGATGTTAATGATGTTGTATCTCTGGACTCACCTTCGAGCAAGTTTTAATGCATATATGTCGATCCTTGTTGCTATTCAAGTGATTTACCTGGCGTTAACCCAGCGACTAACGATAGGATGATACTTTATTATCGCTTAATGACCAAAGTGGATTGGTTTAGGTGATAGTACGGTATTTTCCTGGGCGGGTTGTCACAATTCAGAGATGAAGAGCTCGAGTGGGAAAACACCCTATATCTTTGCTCACCACTAAAATTGAGGCCCTGTTTGGCTGGCGGGGCAGTTGCTTGGTAAGATAGGACCCTAAATGCACCTCTCTTGAATGTCGAAGCGCGCAACTCAACCCCAAATCGCTTTCCATCCTCATACAAATCTTCATCCGGGCACTTCCGTTCAGCGTGCCCAATATGCCCATGAATGAAGCAGAAGTGAGGCACATTCTCATATTTCACCACGAACTCCATGAGACCTTGACCTCGCACTTTCATCGTCACGTGTGTCATCAGGGCGTCACTTAGAGCGAAGTCCACACGCACTCTCTTGAAATCCTTCACTGCTTCTCCCACCTCCATCACACGCCCCACCTTTGCAACAAGGGCTGATACAAATGCATTGGTCATCATTGCTACAGGGATATCGTAAATGCGAATCCACAATGGGATAGATTCAATGACCACCTCAGAGAGCTTTGAAAGGCCATCGTACTGAACCATAATGATAGCATCTCCCCTAAAACTCCATGGACCCCCGCGGATGGCAAAGCTCAACGAATTCTCAGTTGAAAATTCTAGCAAATATCTGTTATTCCGAAGATCACGTCTCGTGCCATCACCCCATATCCCAAATAGATCAGAGAAAAGGACTTTGACAGCGAATCTATGGCTGGAGTAGTACCTAGCCACCGCAAAGTATCCCCTAAGCAAGCCTTCCTCTGAATCTTCTTCCCCAAAGACAAACTCTTCTTCTCCCTCTGAAGCCTCATCAGCACCACGGTCATGGATCACCAGCCTCCTATCATCAACTTCATCCTGCACCTTGTTCACCTCTGCGCCTGCCGCACCTTCCTTCCCAGACACCTCCTCCGCCATCGCCGAGTATTGCTCCATCACCATGAAAACCCCGGCCGCCACTAGCAAAGCCCACTGCAGACTCGAACAGATCGCGGACCTTTGGCTTCGGGTGGGTAACCTCCTCACCGGAGATCCCTTGTTACCCCCACCTCTGGACCTAGATCGGAAACGAGAAGCGAGAGAGAAAGAGCAGTGCCGCCCGAAAGAGAAAAGGTGTTGGCCAAACCCTAGCACCTCGGGTTGCGACCAAATAGACTTTGCATGACGACCACCCGCAAAACCTGGGTACCCCCGCGGGCCATGCGGGCCATTCAAGGCCAGATCAGGCCCCTTGAGAGCTCTATCCACGGCTCTGAAAGAGCTAACAGATGAAAACCTAGACAGGCCCATTGTCATACTCCGGACGTCCGGACTACCGGCGGCGGCGGACTTCGCCCACGCCACCGCGAGGAGGGCGCCGGTCGCCACTGTCCCAAACCTCCACGGCACCATCAGGGAGGTGAACCACCTGGGAATCATTTCCAACCAGATCAGGTACATGGCCGGACCTCTCGATCGGCCCAGCATCAACATGTGAACGCCCATCGCATCCGCACCGCCCACCGCTGAGCATGGCAGCACGGGCTTGTCGCCGGCCATCACCCACAGGGGACGCCGCCACAAAGAAACAACACGCAGCTGAGAGATGGAACTCTCAGCCCGGACCATGACTGCGGCCGGAGCCCTAGATGGACTCGCCGCCCTCCTGTGGGCGTCCAAAACACCCGTATCTCCCTGCTCCGCGCGAGCCAACACGCAGCCGAGCCACCACCAGTCGACCGCCCCGGTCAGGAGCCGCCTGAGAGACATCCCACACGCTGTCACCGTGGACTCAGCACAAGATCGTAGTCGCCGGCCAATCGCCGCCAACCGCCCCTCTCAAATTCCATCTTTTTTCTTCCTATTCTTCCTTTCTTTTTCTACCAATTCCGCCGCATCCAGCTCCAGCCCGGGGGCACCGGTGCCGGGAGACTCGCGGACATGGCGGTTGGGGATTGCGTGACATCCGCCGACGTGGCCCTCGGCAGAGAGGGCGACCTGATGGCCAGGCTCCGGCGGCTCGAGACGGCTGCCGGCAGGAGAAGAGGGAAGCAGGCGGAGGAGGACCTGCACGAATGCACGAATAGCAAGCTGCAGATAAAAAGCAGACAAGCAGTTGCGTCAATAAAATTGTTGGCCTCTTGTCGCTTTGTTTTATCAATTCCATGGTGGCAGCTTCCTCGCTCGCTTCGCTTGAGACTGATGGAATTTATCGATCACGGATCATGAGACTGATGGAATTTCAACAATTGCTCTATTCTTTCCGAACGAAGGTTCATTGCCTCCTGATTCCTGAAACATTGTATCTTTCTGTCTCTGACGCCACCGGTTATTGGCAAACACTCAGCCGTTTGTACGTGCTGTACATGAAAAATCGTTTATTCATGGCGTTGATGTGATAGCGTTGACGGTTTATATATGACAGTATCCCTACACTAGTCTTGTGTGGTTTATATACAACAAAGGAGTAAAAAGGAGGCGTTCTCGAGAAAATGGAGTAAATGGACGTTCAGTTCCTGTATATTACGACAGATTATCTTTGTTTTTGTTACTGTCCTTTCGTTATATAATTTCTATATAAACTTTATGAATTCTTGATTTCTGCAATCTGCAACGTTTATGAGACCTGGTACTTTGTTATGGTGTTTTCTATTCCTGTGTTTCTGTAAGGGGGCTATTGTGTTCTTACCCCTACTTTGAATGTCAATTATGATTTTACCCTCACTTTCTTCGATATTGCATTTTTAAACCTGACATGACAAGCAAACACCCGCACTATCTCAACTGTGATTAGGACCTGGGAGAGAAGATCAATTCCTTGATGGTTGGCATCATAATCTAGCATTGTAGTTCATTTGACTCTCAATTTGCTGGATGAACAAACTAATTTGTAGTCTTAAATGAACATAGAAGCGCACACAGAAATATTTGTTTCCCCAAAACGTCATGATCCTATGCACAAAAACTGCAGTTATACTAATGGTTTACTTACATTCAGTATATATTTCCGTCAAAATACAGGACACCAATAACTCAGCAGTTACATATATTGCGTAAGCTACTAACACCTGTAACAATTGATCCGCCCTCAAAATGCTTCTACATAGTATTTTACCTTTTGAAAGGAAAGGCATACTCGAACAACAATTCATTGAGAACCAGATCACCAGAATGACAGGAAAAAGGTCGCCATTGATTTTTTCATTGAGAAGATGATTTCCATAACCGCTTGCAAAAATTGAGTGCAGACCCAGAAGTAAAGGTCCACATTACAGCAGCTAGTATAACCAGTAGAGAGATGACCATCAGTCTGCCACCTCTGGTAACCTGAATCCTTGGGGTGCTTGGTTCTTCATGTGCGGCTTGCTGTGACCTGAAGCTAGAGATGCGCTGAAGTGTTCTGTTGATAACAGTGTTTTCTTCACCTGAAGCTTGATGTGACCTGAAGCTAGAGATGCGCTGAAGTGTTCTGTTGATAACAGTGTTTTCGATTTCAGCAGCCAATGCTGGACTGCTAGGTACAGAGTCCAACAAGGTCGATAGAGCAGCATTGAACCATGATTGTGAAGTGGTTGAGCCCCTGCTTGGTGGCTCATTTGCCGCATGAAGATTCAAAGCACCTGATCAAGCATTATGGACAAAATAAGATATCATAAAAAGTTGTGTTTCAAGTGATGTCACAAAAGAAGTCCAAAAACTAAACGAAATAATTAAGCACCTGGTGTAAGTGATGATAAGACAACATGGTTATCTTTCATATGGCTCCGCACATGAAGAGCGGCCTGATTGTGTGTCCTTACTTCGGTTGTATACTGATAGCCCTGGTTCTGAATTCCACTGCTACCAAAATCAATATATTGATTTTCAGCTACTACACCAGCTGTGCCAAATGGACCAGGTAGAAACGTAGGAGCATCACAGTATTCCAAGTTGTCAAACATCCCATTTGTTGCAGATATCAAGTGCTCAGTTGCTGTACAATTTGCACTTTGTTCTACATCCTCCAGATCAAAGAAATCATTGATTTCAAGGAACTCATCATCAGCATCCTGACTATTGTAAATGATCAAACCTGACACAGCATGTGGTACACTTGTCCCTTCAGAAGAATTTGTTTCTCCACTAAATGGCACATTGGTTAGGTTAGACTCTGAAAATTGACTCCTCAGCTCAGTTTGTGGATCAAATGTACTTTCCTGAACTGTAGAAATATTACCAACCGGAACACTGTAAGATTCATGGAAATCCCCAATGCCGACCTACACAAGTCAACAAGGTATCTCATATTATTAAAAAAAAGGTATCTTATGAATAGTTAACACTGAGTAAAAAGCTTCATGCATATTGCAATAGCTGCATCATGCAAGATCAGAAACATATTCCGACATATGCACAAGACACCATAAATTCCCGGTGCACCTTTTAATAAAGTTCTAAACCGAAGCAATCGTATGAGTGCAATATATAATCTATTAACAATCACACTGCAACATGACTTCTAACCACTCAAGGGACACAATGATACAATGAATAGGTTATACACAGCAAGACAAACCTGATTGAAGTTATGGTGTGGAATTGGTGGAGACAGATCCGACAGAGGTTCAACCATGTCCTGATCATTGGCTATTTGCAGCAGAAGACCTTCAAGATCTGCATCACTACATTCTGCTGTTACCACGGCACCACCACTGGCAGTAGGACCTGCAGCACAAACTTCCTGCTCCCTGTGGGCATCAAGCCAAACCTGATGATCGTCACACTGAAGCTGCAGTTGTGGAACTGATGGTGTGA
The DNA here is from genome assembly GCA_947561735.1 of Cenchrus americanus. NCBI lineage: Eukaryota > Viridiplantae > Streptophyta > Magnoliopsida > Poales > Poaceae > Cenchrus > Cenchrus americanus. Next base: position 61,472,383 of record OX387245.1, on the reverse strand, counting down.
AATCCGAGAAAAAATCGGCATTTTGCTGATCATCAGATATCTGCATCAGAAGCTGCTCAATATCCCCAAGGGGGAGATCAGTGCATGTATTATCTGTCACTACCGCAGCACCATTGCTAACGGAAGCATCCACAACCTCAGCCTTGTCACCCCCACCACTGAGCCAACCCTGACCTTGACCGTGGGCAGTAGCAGGTGTTGAGAAATCAAGCGGTGCTTCACTAAACTCCTCCCGATCATTTCCAATTTGTGACAGGAGCCCCTCAATATCCTCAATCGGAAGTTCACGGTCAGCAATTGCATGCTCCTCCGCTGTAGCAGGGCAATCATTGGTGTTAGGAACAGAATTAGCGGGAGCATCTGCAATCACTCCCTCCTCATCGTCATCCAACCAATCCTCCTCCCGAAAGGGCGCGCCGTACTGCTCGCCGTTCTTGGGCCCGGCCCCGCTCTTCTGGAACAGCTTGTACAGCGCGAAGGGCTCCCTCCCCTGCGCGGCCGGCGGGAGCGCGTCGGCGAGCAGGGTGTACTCGTGCATGACCCAGTCCGTGCGCTCCCCGCGCGGGGCCCGGCCGTGGTGGTACACGAGCGTCTTCTTGTTCCCCACCGCCCGGCCGCCGCAGCAGATGAAGCGGTCCTTCCCCGTGGCCTTCCAGTAGCCGTCGCCCGTGGTGCGGCTGGCGCGCGAGCCGTTGGGGTACTTGCGGTCCATCCGGCTGAAGAAGAACCACTGCCTGTCCCCCGTCTGCAGCGCCGACCTCTCTGCAGTGCAGCACCGGTGAGACCGCCGGAGGGGTTGCACCAGGCGATGCGATCGATTGGAGGGGGGGTTGGGGGAGGAGGGCGCGTACCTGGGAGGTGGGAGGGGTGGGACTTGTAGACGTCGACGTCGGCGACGTAGAGGGAGGTCCGGCCAGAGATGATCCGGCGCTTGAGGAAGTAGAGGACGAGCTCCTCGTCGGTGGGGCTGAAGCGGAAGCCCGGCGGCCACCGCCGCGGCGGCGGGGTCTCCATCTCTCGCCGGATTGGTTGGTGGCGTGCGGGCGGCGTGTCGTCTGCCGGGTCAACCCGATGCTCCGGCTACTTAAAGCTAAGCTCTCCGTCTCTGCGGGCCCCGCGATCCTACGCGGCGGCTTCCTGGTAACTTCGCGCTTTTTTGCTTGCCCAAGGCCCAAAACGCCGGACGGACGATAGACAGGTCGACCTCCAGGCCCTTTCTGTGCTAATTTCTCGGTGTAAAAAAAATTTGGGAATAATCTCTTAAAAGAACTCATCTATAACTACTATGTACCGTTAAAAGACTATAAAACTAATAGCTGCTTGTAGTTCACTCACCTCTCTCACAGTGATGACCACCGCTTCCCGGAAGGGTGCCTACCTTGCTCTCCATGCTGACGACAGTCCAGACCCTGATGCGGCCGGAATCTGGAAAACCACACTCCCTATCAAGGTGAAATTCTTTGTGCGGCTTCTTTATGAGCGACTCAATCCGCTCGATTGACGAGTTCTACTATGAGTTCTGCCCAGTAACCACCATGGAGACGGACACCAGGCCTTGGCTCCTGGGCTGCGAGCTACCATTGCCCGATCAAGTCCGCACCGGCGTTGCCATTTTAATTCTCTGGCATATTTGGAAAGGTCGTAATGCCAAGATTTTTATGCCAGGAAAATATGTGTTTTCGTAATAGCCCCTTCGATCAATTGAAAATGTAGGTGGGGATCTCCCCGTTATTGTTCGAAAAAAAAAGACCGAACTATTAGAACATGCCACTAAAAGGTAGCACTTCTTGGCTGTTCACATATCTGTTATCTCCCTGTTAACTCTGACCATTCATTGTAAAAAAAAAACTCTGACCATTATACCTTTGCTGAGGAAAAAAAACATGGCTACAATCCATCATGATTCCAACCTCTGTTATCTTCCTGTTAACTCGGACCATTATACTTTGCTGAGAAAAAAAAACATGGCTACAATCCATCATCATTCCAACCGTAATATAGCTGCATTGCAGCTCTCATTTCAGCAAAATTACAAACACATATAAGGAGACATTATTGCAGAACACAACATTTCAGCACATATATAACTTAACTTTGTTGTCATTTCAGTACCCTAATTGCAGCATGCAGTTCTTGCAATTTTGACAACAGAAGCATCATTCTAACAGTGTTGCATAGCGGCAAAATATTTACACAAAAAAGGCCTCACACTTGCACAGCCATGCTCACAGGAAAATTAGACATGTAATACATCTAGCTAATAACAAGCATCCGATTAGTTCCTCCAGGTGAGATGGATGCCTTCCTCCTTGTAGGACCTGGCTGGTTGGAGAAAGAGAAGACATGCTTCTTGTTGTGACACCAGACTAGATGTCAGTTTTGGATTTGCAGCATTTTGGGATGGCTGGGCATCAATAGTAGAGGTGTCAATACCTTCGGATTCAGATTTCCTAGGAGGCACAACATGGGTCAGATATAGAATTTGTTGCATTACATATGACACATGGTAAATTACCTTTGTTTTTTTTTGTTTTTTTTGGACGTGGCGGGGGAAGCTCTTGTTCTAATTCAGCGTGAGTAGTTGTACAACCCTTCTCTATATGTCCAAACTGAAAGCACCTTTTGCACTGATATGGTCCTCTTTTCCCAACCTCAGCACTAGCCTTGATTCTTTTCTTCCTTGGTCTACCAGCAGGTCTTTCTAGTTTTGGAGGAATCATTTTAAACCCAGGGTCAAATTTTGGCCAATGAGTCTTGTCACCCAACGGAGAGGTTGTAAACTGGTAAGCCGATTTGAACCTCTACAGAATAGTAGTCATCTACAAAGTTCTCAATGTTAAGCGTTTTAAGCTGACAAAATAAAGCTATTGCATGAGTGCATGGTTTTCCAGAAATCTGCCATTGTCCACAGCCACAAGTTCTTTTCTCAATGTCAACGGGAACTCTCCAATTCTTTCCTTCTTTTGTTATTCCTGATATCTCAGTTGACATTGCACTAGCCCTCAGGATTCCATACTGCAGCCCTCGGCTCTTCAAAGTTCAACTCATGTAACACGCTTGCCAGGATACGCCCTTCCATTCTGTTAGCTATCTCCTGCCTTGTGTAAAGTTTCTCTGTAATCTTCTCCCTAATCTTGTCCATCAGCTCAGCAACTGGAAGGTCTTTGTAATCTTTAATCCAATTGTTGAAGCATTCCGATATGTTGTTGTTCACATAATCAACCTTGCATTCTTTGGAGAATTTAGATCTGCTCCATTTGAGCTTGTGATGCTTATTTAAAAAGGGAATTGCTTTAGGACTGACTGCTGCAATTTTCTCCATGAGTGTATCAAACATACAATCTGTACATGCCCATGCACAAGGCCACATATACTTCAGCACATCACCCTTAAACTTCTTTCTGAAATTAGCCATGAGGTGCCTAAAACACTCACGGTGTTCTGCGTCACCTTGGAATACTTTATTGACAGCATAAGCTAATCCTTTACAAGCATCAGTGTGAATTGTTAGTCCACGAGGAGTTCCAACTGCTCTTTTCAGTTGTGTCATGAACCATCCCCAGTTGGATTTTGTCTCTTTACCAAATATCCCATATGCAACTGGATACATCCAGTTGTGTCCATCAATTGAAGTTGTTGTAGCTAATTGTCCTTTATACTTCCCAGTAAGGTGGGTGGAATCAACCCCAAGGTAAGGTCTACATCCAGCCAAATATCCATCAACACATGCTCTAATTTCTACAAACATTCTGGAGACATGCATTTTCCCATTAATCTTCTTGCAATCAATCTCAACAATACTTCCTGGACATGACTCTTCTAGTGCTGCTTTGAACCTCCATAACATTTTGAAGTTGTCCTCCCAATTACCATGAAGATCCTCCATTGCAGACTTCCTTCCAGACCACACTTTAAAGTATGACAACTGAATGTTGTAGTGTTCCTCCAATCTTTTTTGTAACTTCTCTGCACCCAAAGTAGGATCCTCCTTTACAACATCTTTCACCTTATGAGATATCCAAGCTACTGAAGCCCCTCGTCCCTTTGTCTTGCTTGTATTGGAACAAGTGTGCACATCCAATTCTGAGAGTTTAACCACCTAAAAAAGGAACAATTTCAGATGTATCATGTATGAGGAAATAAAAAAGTCGAAAAGAAAACAAGGGTCACCATGAATGTGTTGCCACCATGCAGTTTCTTTGCAAATACTCTCCAATCACAATCTTCATTTGCACACCTTGTCCTGTACCTTGCTTTGTCACTATGTTCAATCCTTGTTTCAAACTCATTCCTAATGGCATATTGTTTGATAGTGTGGACAAAAGCATCCTTATCTCCAAATGTGTCTCCTACCTTAATGACTGGGTTCTCTTCATCATGTGATGTGTGAGGCACAATAAAATCATTAACACAGTAACCTCATCATCAGGAACAACTTCAATGTCGAAGTCTTTGATTTCTGGATCTGACCTTGCCCTTTTTCTTTTGTGTACCTCAACTGGGTCAATAATTGCATGTTCAGTGTTTTTAAAGTACCTCCACTCTTCATCTACTCCTGCAGGCTCATCTCCATTAGGATCGCACCCAATAGTGATGAAGTGCTCCTTCTCTTCCTCCTCAGGCATTGGTGGCCCTCCCGTTGTTTCTCCATATTCAGGTACTTCTGCCCATGCAAATCTTCTATCTGGTACCTCCCAATTATTGTCCATTGCTGCGACAGGCATCTCCTCTTTTCCTATGTTTACTGCATTAGGCATCTCCTCCCTTCCTATATTCATTGCAGCAGGGATATCCTCCTCCCTTGCATTTTTCTCACAGTTACTGAGTACCATGAACAACTTCACTACTCTAGATGCCCTTAACAAGTCAAGAAGTTGTGCATCTGAAACCAACTTGCATGCCAGACTACCCTCTCTTGTTAGAACCCAGAATTTTGCTTGCTGTTCGCTGCCGCATTTAAATTTTTGAAGCAATATCTTTCTCTAGATCAATGATTGAGTATGCTTCTGAATCAACAACATAGCTTACTGTCCTACCCCGATTATACTCTTTCATACCATCTTGTATAGTGAAGTAGGAATTGACAGTGATCTCTACTTTGCAGGAACTATTTGGATCAATCCTGTAACAACAATAACAAACCCAGAACATTTGTAAGGACCAATTGACGAAAATTACAGGTCCTAATCAACTCATTTAGCCCCCTTTGCAAATTCTCGCCCCCTCCCCCTTCCCATTCCAAATCAGTAATAAACTAGGTAACAATGGAAATAATTTGTGGAAATTTGATAGAGCGGGAAAAGTTATGACCCTTGAGGGATCTCTGGAGGATCCATATGCTTCAATTTCAAGTCGATTTCTGAGCACTACAAGAAAAAGGAAAACCCTAGGGTTTAGAACCTTGAAAGTAAAGGAGGAAGGATGCACCACTGTGGAGGGAAGGGTGGAGGAGGAGGCCGTCACCTGGGAGGTGGAGACGCACCGCGCGCGGGCAATGCCCACCACCGCCGAGAAGGCCGCGTTACCCGTGGGCGAGGCGCGCCGCCGGGTAGGGATGGCAATGGGCAGGGTAGGGTAAGGGTAAAGCATTTACCCGCCCGTTGGCATACCCATCTAGCTCTTTTGTACCCTTACCCGCCAAACGTAACGGGTAAAAATCCTTACCCTTACCCTTACCCGCAGGGTAAAAGGGTACCCGATGGGTATTAACATAAACATGTCATTAAGTTCATATATAAGAGTACAATAATCATTTGATAGTTAAATAAGTCTCAAACTTCACAATTAGGCACTTATTGATACATAAAAAAGTCAAATAAAAAATTACAACATCCCAACATAAGAAATAAGATGAAATTGTGATGCATTCTTGCGAGTCAATGTGATGAAATTGTGATGCATTCTTGCGAGTCAATGAGTCATGGATCAATGATGTCAGACTCAACATCATCCCGAGAACATAAAATAACAGACGTTAGATCAATTCAAGTTATACTTTGAAAAAAAGTGGAACATGTGAAGTCAGTACATACCAATGTTGGAAGGGATGTGCTGCTAGGGTTAGGATATATGGGCCTACTTGGGTCAAATATTTCAACAGACTTCTTTAGTGCGGGTACCCTTGGGTAACCCATGGGTAGAGTTTCATACCCTTACCCTTGCCCGCGGGTAGAATTCTATACCCGTACCCTTACCCGCGGGTATAATTCTATACCCGTACCCTTACCCAACAGGGTAAGGTACCCACGGGTACCCTTACCCGTGGGTAAAACTGCCATTCTTACCGCCGGGAGCCTCTTCTGTCGCGGGGGCGAGCCTTCTGCGTGGGAGGCGTCGGTCTGCGCCCTGTTCGCTTGGCTTATCAGCCACCAGCCAGCAGTACTTTTCTCTCACAACAAACCGACCACCAAAGAACTGGCCGGAAGATTTTTTATCTCAGAACAAACTAGCACCAGCCATCAGCCACCAGCCAACCGAACAGGCTGCTGGTTCTGGGCAACCAAAACGAACGGTCATGAAAGAAATTGACGAAGCTTTGGAGAAACTGTCAATGGGAAAATAGGTAGACTGCAGTTGTTAATCGGCAAAAACAAAAAAAAACAGAGGGAAACGGAGCCGAACGGAATGCTATAATCTGTAAGGAGGAGTTCTTTTGGAGTACATAACTATGGATGAGATTTTTTAATGGCACAGATTGGCAGATTGCCCTGGAGAAACCATTGAGCAACGAGCCCACGCTCAGTGTCCTAGGTCAGTGATAAATCACAGATGGACGACGTAGTAATTTACAGGAACAGCACATGTTTATTTTCAAAAGAAAAAACAGCACATTTCTGCATTTCCTGTGAAACTCAAACCTCCCAAAACAAGCCTTTCGCCATTGCAACCAACTAGCCATTGGCGATTTGGCATGGAGTCTATCTAAGGAAAATAAAGAAACATCAAGGCAACAGCGCACTGTGATAAGATAGACATTCAGATATCCCAGTCTCATTAGAGATTCAGAACTACAAAGAAAGCAGGAGATGATCGTTTTGTCACGAGACATGATGTTGTTTTCACAGATGGGCCATAGACTAAAACAATTATGCACCCATAGACACGTGAAACGAAGAGGTGGCGGTGGTTCATGTACAACAATGGCTGACCTGTTGCTGCCTCAACACACAACAGCACCACAAGCCTTCCTGCAGCCCTATACACAACACAAGGCTGACTTCGTTGCAATGCTTGATTGATTGATTACACACTTAAGAAAAGAAAAGATGCAATGGATACCAAGCTGCTGCCTCACTCTAATGCTACAAATACAAATGACGACCACGCCATCATCTACTACACAAGAAATATTGTACAAAATGACGACCCGCACAAAATGGAGCTGCTCTGCTCCAAGCAGTCATGGAATGGGGTCCCTCTGCGCGCCGGGTGGAGCAGCAGGCATTGGGAAGTTGTACGAACAGTAACCACCAAATTGAGGGGCCTCCACATATGGACTCTAAACAGAAAGAAAACAGTTGTTCAGCATTTTGTTTGACTGAGCAAAAATTCATGGCAAAAGAATGTTTGTTTATCATATAAGCATCTTTAATCATATACAAAACAACGGATATACTGTTTTCTATTTCTTTGTTAGTTAAATGCAATGTTGGTATTCTTTTTCAAAATAGTTGATGGAATGAAAGATAATCTAGGATGGACATAACTTGGAACTGATGTTATGCATGGCAGTCGAAAACTGGAGTTGAGCTTAACCACATCGAGCACATGCATAAGCAAACAGATTGGTTCACTGTTCACCCATGTGAGATGTAAAAAGTTCTTTTGCAAAGCACACAACACCAGTCAATCAGTCATTAGATCTGGCACTGGAGAAAGCAATAAAGGGAGCTTGTACGAAATTGCAAGAGGAAAAACAGTGAAACTCGATGATTGAAGCAGTATTTGTATTTCGGTCCAACATGCTGAGGTTTAGCTAACAACAATGACTTGTCCAATGAGCAAGTGGAAGTTGAAGCCTTGAAGGTGAAAATAGAGGTGTTACAACAGCTAGGACAAGGAGCTAGTTAAAAGGCTAAATTGATGTCCTATTGTTATGTCAATGCTTGTCTGAGTATGTTATATCACAGTCAATGCTTGATGTTTCAGACAAGCAAAATTAGCAGCAAACAAGTTCACCCTGTCTGAAATGTCAATTTTCTTGATGGAAAATCATTATTGAGCCTACCACATATATAGTTTTCTAAAGAAAACAAACAGAGCACCATTTACCACCTCCCCACAACGTTATACTATCTTCCCCAACATATATATTAGCACTGGCTGCATCACCAGAAAACAAACATGGCTACTTTTGGTATTCTTCAGACAACACCATTCACCTCCGCCCCAGAATGTTATACTATCTTCCCGGACACATGTATTAGCACTGGCTGCATCACCAGAAAATCTGGCACTGGCTACTGTCTACAGTTGGGCTTACTATTGAATACTTCTAAGTCAGGTTGGTGTTGCATTGGGTAACTATTACTTGATAGAAAATTAAAACAATAAAATCTAAAATCTTGCATGTGTCAGGTAAGTCCATATAATAATGTGTCAGGGAGTACATAAGACCTGCAAACTCCCACTGATGTGAGTAATAAAAACAATCTTGTGCTCTTAGATCGTGCATCAAAATAAGTACCTGGGCATAAGGAGGATTTGTATCGAATATTTGATCCCTAGGAGATTTTGGTGACGAATCCGGAGAACTACCATCATTGTCATCTGAGTTATTTATTATATTCTTTACTACTGCTGGCTCTCCATCTGTAGCATTAAGCTTAACACGCTGCAGAATAAGAGTGAAACTTAGCTCAAGGAATAACAATACATAACTTGCACATAAGACACAGACATTTATATGAACAAATTGTACCTGGAATATTTTTCCTAAAGTTTTCAATCCTTTAGCACGAGCTCGCAATTCCTCTTTCCTGATGCTGCTGTCTTGAAGCACCTGGTATTGATCAAATATTGAAACCACTGTCATAAGTTACGACAAAGGAATTTAAGATGGATACAGAAACATCATTAAAAAAATAGGAGGTAGACAAGACATGAAAACAGACCATTTGACACACATGTGATAGGGTTGCTTCAATATCAGCAACATTAAGCTTCCACAAAGAATCTACCATAACACTTTTGTGAGTCTGCATGTAAGCCTCCAATTCCTCTTCAGTGTAGTGACCCTCAGCACTAAGATGCTTCTTCAAGTCTTCCTGCAGCTGCATAAGAGCTATTGCACCTGCAGATGCATAAAAAAAACAGTAATGAGCAAATTACGGATCTGTGATAACACCAACAGTGCATAACTTAATTCATTTAAATCAGAAAATTGTTACAATATAGCTTTTTACCTGTCGCGGCTGTCACTTGAGATTTAATGAAATGCCCTTTGTTTCTGAACCATTCAGCTATAAACGGAACACCCAGATATAAAGCTTTCTTTCCAAGCTCCTTTGCAGCTTGTCTAGAATACACGTAACCAATAGTGCTCAGCATATCGACACCATATGCTGCAAATAAGCAAAATGGGACCAGAAAAGAACTCTGAGTTAATATTTAATTGTACCCAGGCTATGACAGTAGATACGAAAGGAAGTGCTAGTGAATATTGTTTAAACTTGACTCGTATACACAGGGAGAGAAAGGTTCAAAAAAACATCCATAGGTACCGGGGTTGCGCTAAAGGCATCCAAAGCTGTTTGAGTTGTTGAATGAATATACAATTTAGCAGTAATAAAAGGGTTATGGTGAATATTTTGGGGGAGGTGAACAAAGGGTTATCAATGAACACATACCTGCATTAGAGAGTCTAGTCACCTCAGCTACAGCGTGCTGGATAAATTCCTCTTTACTTCCTTGCACATAAAGGTGCAATCTATTTTTCAGTGCCTCTGCAAGCTTCTCCTCCCTTTCCTTCTGTACAACCTACAGTCATGAGCAAACCCTTAAATAAGTATTACAGCAGAAACTAGAAAAGGCATGAAACACCAAGAAACAAATTAATAAATTGAGTTTTGGAAGCACTAAAAAGTTTTGTTGTTGAATATGTAAAGCGCTTGAAAAGAACAAAAGTTTGGATAGCATTTTCCATACAGCTACAATAAATCACAACAAGTGTGGTTGATCTCAGTCGCCGATGATGATTGATAAATCTGTCAGCCCTTAGTTTCGCCCATTTGATATAACAAAGATTCAATGGGATCATCTGTAATGAGTTTCAAGTACTGCAGAGGACCAAAAGCGTGAAGACTGATATTTGCTTGAGAAATGCCACGCAGAAAGAACAAGATCATATTTATGCAACGCATGAGTTTCTCAACTTCATTGTCCATAATGGCTTAGTGGGGTTTACAGCACATGAAAGTCGTCAAAGAGTCGTCGTAGACCGGCATTCCAGCGGAGTGTAACGCACAGGTAAATTATTAAACACAAAAGATATTTTCACATTCTGATATTAAATTTTCTTTACTTTGCGAGTGGTTTGGTTCACTCACATGTGCCTCTAGCTTCGCCTCACCTGGCATGGCAAGGGTAGTGTTGCCAGGGTATGAGAGCCAAACCCGCTAGCCCAAGTGCAGAGCAAAAGCTTGCTTTCACGGGCAACGAGGCAGCTTGCAAAGGATCCAAACGTTGTGGCTACTGTTCCACGCTTGCCCAGCAAGGTGAGCCAAGTGCTGGAAAAGGATCCAAAGTGACTACAAAGGCTGCCACCGACTTCTCGTCCAGTGACAGGATTTAACAAAGAAATAGGAACAAAAAGTGTCAAGGTTTGTGTTTGTATAACCTGATGCATAACATGTTAGGAAAGGTAATTTCAGTGAAGCAAATTACAAAACATTCCCAGGTATGTTCTCTCATTTCTGGTTTCAACTTTCAGGAGATTTATTTCACTGACCAATAGTTTCAGTTTCACTATAAAATTATTGAAGTAACAGTTAAAGTAGGCAATAACAAACCACCATGAACTGCTTGGGTAGTACATCTGTATATAGTGAGAAGCTAAAAAGCAATTTGCAGTCTTATATAAGCAATCAGTTATGAGTTTCCAATCAAGAATGAATATGTCAAATATAATGTAATGCCCATAAATCATTATGGAAAAGAGCCATACTCGCATTTGCTCTTGTAGCTTCCTTTCATTGATTTGTTCATCTTCACTAAAACCATCAAGTGAAGCCATGGACGCCATTGCCAGTTGACCAATGTAATCCTCAAAGAGCTCGCTACCAAACAGCATTGCGAAAATCGCTGCAGGATCTATTATGGCTTCCCTATAGGACATTGACAACATATGTTAGAATAACATAATCTACAAGATCCAACAACATATGGGATGAAATGACCAATTAATTGTTAGAGCTACAAGCTTGGGAAAAAGAAGAAAACAATACACTGTGTTGTATCTCTAAGCTATCTCTAAGCAGGCAATTACTCCAGTTCTTTAAATATGATTTCAGCAGGTAACATAGTGATAATATTTTCAATACATACGTTGAGATACCAGATCTCCCATACGAGTCATAAGATTGACGCTGTGTGGGGTCACTGAGTACTTGGTATGCCTCCCCCAACTCCTGCAGTTACAATGAAGATGCAATTACTATTTTAGTCGGTACAATCTGTGTAATGACAGCAAATAGTATCTTGAAGTAACAAGATGCTCAGGCAAGGAATATTTCAAAAGTTGATGATGTGGTAAGTGCTCTGTATGATGGCCAGTTCAATACAGACTGTTTTCTACCATGAACAAGAAAATATTGTAGGCTACATGCCACGATGGTACCACTTCATTCATCCATTGAAAGGTTCACCGGATGAAGCATGAAAATGCTAGCACATTTTGAAAAAAAAAACTATAGGAGCACACTGATGGAGAAGCGTGATCGCCATATTCCACAACATCTAACAAGAATACAAGATGACAACATTGTTCCAGACAAAGTAGCAAGTAGCATGGTAGGAGGACAGAGCCGAGCGAACACTTGCCTGGAACCTCGCCGCGGCGAGCGGATCATTGGGGTTCTTGTCCGGATGGACCTGCCTCGCCTGCAAACACCAGCAGCAACCACCGAAAATGAGGCCAGATCACCCTCTCGATCAACGGGAAAAAAGAACACAGGGAGGGAAGTGCGCGCGCGTCACCTTGATGTAGTACGCCTTCTTGATCTCCGCCTCGGTGGCCGCCGGGGTCACTCCCAGCACATCGTAGTACCCCGTCTCCCTTACCATCGAACCAATCTATAGTCCTCTCCTCCACCTCCGCAGCTCCCGCCGCTCCGGCTCGACCGGAGCCGCCCCGAGATCTCCACCCGCCGCTCACCGCACCGCACCGCACCGCACCGCCCCTCCCTTTCCCTCGGCGCGGGTGGTGGTGGTGGTGGTGGTGCGAGACAGCGAGAGAGAGGGGGGGCGAGGTGGCCGGCGCTGCAATGCTCTGGCGGCCGCTGGTGCTCGGGGGGGAATCCGACCATAAAGCGGCGGGCGTCGAATAATTCGCGTGCTTTTTTCCCCTCCCCGCGCACCGTATTATAAATTATAATGCGGGGATGAGTCACATTGACATGGAATTCTCGGCTCCGCTGGTCAAAATCTGGTTCCCCCACCCCCCTCTTGGTAAAACCCTCGCCGTCCAAGGACGAGCTCGAGGTTGTTTAACGTAATCCACCCGCTGATCCCGCGCGCGCTGGTGACGTGGCGGGTGTGGAGCGGGTGGACGACTGGACCACATGGCCGGAGGAGGAAGGAGCCCGGCGCGGCGCTGACCACCACCACCAAAGAGGGCGGACGAGGGGGGAAGCAACGAGGGGCCCACCGGGCAGGGACTGGGGTTGGGTGTGGGGCCCATAACCCCCTGCTAACTGCTGGCTGGGCCGGCCCAGTTTCTATTTCATCCAACAAATCAGTCAGAGATTTTTCACCTTTTGTATTCCCCTCCCTTTTGGGCACTGAAATTTGAACCTTTGGGGGGGGGGGGGGGGGGGGGTCTCAAATGAAAATACGCATACCTGAAAATAGGATTTGACCAAAACTTCGCATGAGTTGTTGGGTTTCATAGAACACACCACCATTATCGATCGTCTAGAAGTAACTTGGGTTGCTCCTGCAGGTTTGCTTTTTCTCTGGAAAAAATGGTTCTCGCGCGCCACATATAGTAAGACCGCAAGAGGACGTGCCGGTCATTTGGAAGGCTACTATACTATCCTATTCCCAGCCCATGACGCGTCACGAGGTTGATCGCTCCATTTGGCTTTGCCGGCTTGCCCGCACTGCACGAAGCCACGAACGCATGGCATGGATCGAGCGACGGAGCGAGCGGCGAGCCTTGAGTGGATGACTGGATCTCTTGTCCGAAACCGGCCACCAGCCAGCAGTACTTTTCTCTCACAACAAACCAAAGAACCATAGAAGATTTTCTCTCGCCGAACAAACCAAAGCGGTACTGCCATCACCACCAGCCAACCGAACAGGCTGGTCGGAACGGGCGGTGGAGGCGCGCTTGATTTGCAGGTAGCGCATGGTACGTGGAAAGCGAGTTGTCCGACGCCCCTACAGCTCCGAAAGCCCGCCTAATTGCAGCCAGCCCTATGTGGTGGTGACTCGCCCCAAGAAAAAACACGCATGGGCAACGTGCTTTGAAGCGAGCTCTCTGTCACTCGGGTGCTTCTTCTACAAGTTTATCCATAAAATTTGTGTAATTTTGCACAGTGCCCAGCAATGGCTACACTGACGGCCGCACCTACCTTTCCTAGGACCAAGGTCATGTGTGGGACGAACGTTCTGGAGGCTGCCGGCGGATGGTCGACGACGACGACCCTTCATCGCTAAGGCAAGGCAAATTCATCGGCGTGTCTCGTGGAATCCTTTTTTTAAAACTGGTTTCGAGTTGAACTGGATGATTTTTCAGAATGCCTACCTGCTGGCCGAGCAAGCAACGGGACAGAGCACTGTAGCTTTGTTAGTGCCAACAGGGCAACAGTGACGCTTGCACTTGCAGTCTCCCAGCGACTTCGGACCGGAGTACCGGACATTCGAGGTGATCACTGATTAATTAACTTGATTAGATTTAGCCCAGCCTGGATCCATCTGCGCTGATGCGTCGTCCGTCCCCTCCCCGGTCCTCGCAAGCAAACCAGCAAGCATGGCGCGGACACCAGATGAACCAATGGTGTGATCCGGTTGTTGGGAGAGCTGGCATGATTAGGTATGTATCCCTGGCAAGCACCATCGCGCACCTGATTTCCGATTTGATTATTTCACGTGACAGGCGATTTGTATTTGAGCTGCGAGCTTGTCGCTTTCATAAATGGACACACGGGCATGCGGGGATGATTCCAAATGACTACGACAAGTTACATAGTATACCGAATTACTGACGCGAGAACAACTGCATTGGCCATTTCAAGAAAAATATAGGATCACCGTGTCAACCGGTGTTCATTTTCAATCCCTAAGGTAAAGGCTCCTTGGACATTGGGTTACATAGGAATCAATCCGGCCGGGAATGATACATGTAATAAAAAAATTCATAATATATATAACGATCGAAAATTATTTTGGGTCGATACTAATTTACTCATGATAGATACAACATGACACCGGGAATCTATCTATGAGTCGGGAGATGTAGAATTTATCCTCGCCTTTTAGTGTACCTTTCGTAAGTAAATTAGTTTCCATCTTGGAATAAATCATGATCTCTAGTTGTATTTATCCTAAATCTCTTATTATATTTTTATTTCCGACTCGGAGAGAATCTTATGTAACCGAATGAGGTCTTATGCGGATATCATCAACTCCTTTTGTGACCAAATGAGGTCTAATGCGAATATCATCCACTCCTTTTGTGAACCAATGCGTGAACTTGGTCAACACTATATTACTCAGTTTGGAAACATGAAAGTTAATTTGTTCTTACATCCCACATTTTCTATAATTCTTGAAAGCTCTTAATGAAAGATAGCGTCAATGGCATACTATGCAAAGATCGCATTATACCCAATATATCAAGTAAAGACGATTTGTAGAACAACATCCGTTATTCCCTCAGCAAGGCAACAAAAATAATAAACCTATCCTCTCTACGATACACCGAAGACAAACCATAAAATGCATCAAACACCATAAATCATCAGCTACATTTTAACCATATTTTCCATGGTGACGTAGGAAGATATCACGGGGAGGAACAGTTTGGCGCTAGATTGTTGCGAACATGTAGTTTATTTTAGGATATCCATATGATTCCAATTAGAGCTGATTCTTAGAGAGAAAATTCCGTGGCTGAAAGTGATTAGAGTAAACTCTTCAAATCAGGATAAAGAATCACTTCACAGAAACCAAGAGAACCTACTTTTTCAGCTTCGAGACTCTTGGTTCATTTCAGAGAGTCACTTCACAGAATCAGTAGAGGTCTAAAAAATTGTTTGGCAATGAATCAATAGATAATCAGCTCTGAAATCTCTGACAACTGTTGTAATGAAGGAAGAAGGCAAGACAGATGTACAATGATATGCTTCCTCCGTTCCTCCGTTCTTCATTGTATAAAGTTGTTTTTCCTCAAATGTTAGGAGTATATGAGGAAATTTTTTTATGGCCTTTTGCATTTGAGCGAGCTCCTAATTAGCCAGCTCCTTTTTCTCAAAAAAAAAGGCAGCTCTTGATTTGATTGTCATAATTAATTATTAGGTAGATAGTGTTCGGTTGGGTCTTTGATTGGATATTACAAATATTAATATTTTATTAGGAAGGTTTGTTTATAGACTGCCGTGAGAGATCACGCGTTAGTTGCGCCACTAGCAAAATTTGAAGATGAAATGGAGCACGACTCTTGATTTTTTTTAAAAAAAAAGAACAACTCTTGAATTCAAATAAGATGGAACGTTAAACTTCAAATCGAGTAAAGACGAAAGAACGATTCCGTGTTATAACTTTGATAAAACGAAAAAGAAACGTAAAGCAGAAAAACTTTTTTTTGTTGTTGCAAAAACAGCGGCGGGCATTTTTAGAGCAAGACACCGAAAAGCCACACCCTGCGTTGCTGCCTGGCCGGGCGCTTCTCCCCCCTTGACGGCCTCCCGCCACCGACACCCACCACTCCCCGTCGGCCGCATGTGCTGTTGCCACTTCGCTTTCCCCTCTCCCTTACCTCACACTCCTCGCCACCGATTAATCTCCTCCCCTCCAACCACCGCGAGATCTCCAGCTGCATCGCGCGCGCATTCGTCAGATCCAGAATCGAGCCCCTCCGGCTGAGATCCAGCTAACTCCTCTAGCAAGCTTCCGACCGAGCAGCCGGGGGTCAGAGAGCGAGGTAGAGGAGGATGAAGCGGAAGATGAGGAACAAGATCATCCTGTGGTCTCTGGCCGTGACGGCGGTGGCGGTGCTGGTGGGCGGCACGATTGCGCTGGTGCTGACGGCGGGGACATGGAAGGCCAAGCTAAAGAAGTCGCAGGAGAAGATCTGCAACAAGGGGTGGGAGTGCTCCGGCAGCAAGTACTGCTGCAACGACACCATCACCGACTTCTTCAAGGTGTACCAGTTCGAGAACCTCTTCGCCAAGCGCAACACCCCCGTCGCGCACGCCGTCGGCTTCTGGGACTACCAGGCCTTCATCACCGCCGCCGCGCTCTTCGAGCCGCAGGGCTTCTGCACCACCGGCGGCAAGCAGATGCAGATGATGGAGCTCTGCGCTTTCCTCGGGCACGTCGGCGCCAAGACCTCCTGTAAGCAAAATATTATCCTCTGCTCCGGTTGCTTGCTCTGCTTCGATTTGGTTCGAGATCGAGTTGACTGACCGGCGGCGGAATTGCAGGTGGGTATGGCGTGGCGACCGGCGGGCCGACGGCGTGGGGGCTGTGCTACAACCACGAGATGAGCCCCGACCAGACCTACTGCGACAAGACCTATACTCAGTGGCCCTGCGTCGAGGGCGCTGAGTACTATGGCCGCGGCGCGATCCCCGTCTACTGGTAATGCTGTCCCCGCTGCTGATGCTCCCTTTGAGCTTCCACTTAACCATTCAAGTTCTCTTGTTTGCCATGGCTCGCCGGATAGCAGTAGAAATTTGCAGCCATGCTATGGATTTTCAGTAGTCTGATGTGGTCAGTTACCTAACTCTGTCAGGAACTACAACTATGGAGCAGCAGGCGACGGGATCAAGGTGGACCTGTTGCACCACCCTGAGTACTTGGAGCAGAATGCGACGCTGGCATTCATGGCAGCAATGTGGCGATGGATGACGCCGATCAAGAAGAGTCAGCCATCAGCGCACGAGGCGTTTGTGGGTACATGGAAGCCCACCAAGAATGACACACTCAGCAAGCGCCTGCCTGGGTTTGGTGCCACCATGAACATACTCTATGGCGAATCAATTTGTGGCAGGGGATTCATCGATTCCATGAACGTCATCATATCGCACTACCAGTACTACCTCGACCTCATGGGGGTTGGCCGTGAGCACTCTGGCGACAATCGCGACTGCGCTGAGCAGGCCCCGTTCAATCCCTCCAGCAAGCCGGATGACCAGCAGCAGCAGCAATCAGGAAGCTAGAACGAGCCCATACCACGACCACACGTGCTGTGCACCTGTTCTTGCCATTGCGACTGATCAAGCTTCCTGCAGTACAGTGAGCTAGTGATTATTCAGAATGTGTGGGTTGATGTTGCTTTGGATGGCTGATCAGAAGACTGTATGTGCTGTCTATGGGAATTGGGATATCTGTAGTCATTGTACCATGCTGTCCATAGATAGTCTGTTTTCATTTCCTTGATTTTGTCAGATACAGCATACCTGTATTAAAGAGGATGGTTCAGACTGAAACATTATACCAAAGGCTTCTTTTCTGAACTTGTGTATGTCTGCTACGAAACATGTTTAAAGAGGATTCAATTGAACATATGTTTGACTTTCTTCCAACATTCAGTCTATCTGATATCATTAATGTGTTACTCTTCCTCATGTGAACAACCATGCTCATGACATCTCTAGACAGAAATATTCTCAGGTGTCCCTTTCCGTTTATGTTGATTCATATTAAACAACAAGCGCACAACAACTGAGAGGAGGAAACGTGTCATGTTTCAACATGACTGTAAATTTGTTATGTACCACCTCCGTTCTTTTATAGTTGACCTTAGGACAATTTTATTAGTTCATTTTTGAACTAATCTTGCTATATATGAAAACAGAGGCAGTACTAAAGATTTCGAAGGGTGACCAATGCAATACCATGACCGATTTGGTATCGAACCAATTCAATGCCGAGCTCTACAGTATCGAAATCCAAAAGCAGACTTAGAGAAAAAGCAATAGCACTGGCATAAACATTCCACCATCATTGCTACTGGTCCATCTAACAAAAAGAACATGAGATTAAAATCCGAGGTTCAGCAGAGCTAGGTCGCTTCAACAGTTCATCTTACGCATAGAAAGATCGTGAAAAACACCAATCTTACATAAGCTGGTTCTCCTAGCCAACTACATGGTGATAAACATACTTATCCGCAGGAGTTCCATACGGCTCTCAACTCTGATACAAACATTTCGTTAAGCTGCTGCCCCCAAAGTGTCAGATTTCAGGTCAGCCAGCCTCTGTGCTTTTAACTACATGTAAGGCTAGTGTGGCCTGTGGCCTCACAATCACAAAACAGGGAAACCGACTCCCAAGTGACCTGAAAAACAAATAGAGGGTCCGTAAAAGCATGAAAGGGGGCACAACATCGACAACTGATAGTTTTCAGGTAGGTGTCTCCGTTCTGAGCCTCAGATGTCTCCGTTCTGAGCCTCCTCCAACTTCGGTTTCAGTTCATCAGAGAGATGGTTTGACTCTTATGACAAAGAGGTTCCAGTTTTTCTCTTCCGGGTCAACTCTATTTCTTCTGACCCAATTGCCTCATCAGCCTGAGAAGCTTCTTCACTAGCATCCCCCTCATGTTCACTGAAACGAAAAGTTCAGATGTGGAATCAGAAAATTATAGTGATTAGTGAGTCTAGCTGCGCACATACTACAACAGCAACCAATTGACAAAGCTAATTAGGCTTTTTATGAAAATGCGGAAGAGAACTTGCTGCAAACGTAACACTAAACAGTAAGTAACCATGAATCCATGATGAGCAATGGTTTGACGTGCAGAATGCAGGCATGTTAGCGTCTACAAATTTGTAGTGAAAACATAGTAAACATATGGTAGTTAGCAAGATTGTTTGGATAGTTTTGGGTGGAAACATTTTTCGTAACAAATCCCCACCACCGAAATAGCCCCACAAGAAATTCACTTTGAATTCTCATGTACCATCTACCATAACACCATTCCAACAGGTTAAATATTTTTTTTGAGACTAGCAAAATGCCCGTGCGTTGCTACGGGCAACCAAAATGTTTACATTGCAATATGTATTGGATTCAACAAGATAATAACAATATGAAAACAATTATTAAAAAATATGGATTACATATATCACTAAAAAGAGTAGTACACCCTTATTTCCTATACAAAGAATACAAAGAAGCTGAAGTGTGCAAGGATTATTAGCTCATCAGGGACAGTGTGTTGTTTTCTCAAAAAAGAAAATAAGGATAGCCTAAGGTGGAAATTCATGAATTATTAGCTCATATGGGAAAGTGTGCTGTTTGTCTCAGAAAAGAAAATAACCAAGGATAGCATAAGGTGGAAATTCACGAGACAGGATTACACATACAAGGGAGTAGATGTTGTCACAGACTAATTTGAGCTGGCCCTCATGACCTGGACTACACAGTAGAGAGTACCTTATCACATGTTGATGGCAAACCCCTCAAAAATACACGCAGTATTAGTAGCTGAAAGGAAATACCATATGATGAAAACTTACAGAAAACACTATGCCTCAATACCCAAGAAATTCCTAGGTTTCATCACTATAACTACTATGCAAGCCTGCAGCTCTACATCTAGCTAGAGAGATCTACAAGCCATTTCCAATCTTTAGACATGTCGCAGCTCCAGAGAGTAGAGAAAATTGCAGTAGCAACCCCATCCACTAATACCAGTACACCACTGTTAAAAAGCCTAGTACTAGTAGTGGTACAATTTGGTTTTTGATAATCCCATTAGAAAGGATTCCATGCTTTGTTGTCGAAGGCAATGCAGATTCCCAATGTAAGTAGTAGTAACCAAGCTGTGTACATTTGCCTGCTCTGTTTGTTTCCTCTGATCGGTGGCAGCTACAAGGACAAACAGTACTTCGAACTTGCAATGCTATGATCTTGACAAAAACACCTTTGGAGCTGCCATTTAGAGAACCAATTATATATCATCAGGATGCAAATGGTTGAATGCGAATAGGACAGAGCATATGTCTGTCAACAAAACTAAAGAGCATATAAAGGGGAAATAAAATCGGTGAATCTGTATGCAACTTCCAAAGGCTTCATTTTTTCAAGGTATAGTCTTCTTTAAGCCATCAATTACAAAGGTAACAGCCGTCAGAGTCATCTGCACCTGCGGAGTGCAAAATGAAATGCAAAATCAGTCGATTGCTAAATACTTGAACCACAATGCTCCACATATAACGAACAACAAACAAAAGGATGATAAATCGGTACAGTTTTAGGAAATGTCAGAATATAGAGATGATGAGCAACAAGTCACTGAATTCTTTGTGCTGCAGAACAAACCATGAATTCTTATCAGACAAGCAACAATATCAAGGGTAACAAACCAAACAATTTATCTAGTTAATTACTATACTAAACAATCCATCTTTGCCACAACAAGGAACTGATGTGTTAAGGCAACTGTAAAGGCGCACCTCCAGGGGATGCAGTTCTTCTGTGGTTGTCATTCTGAACCAGAGCACTTATCTGTGGATGAGAGGGAGGAACAACAAATCAGTGAGGAGGAAGAGTTGCAGACCGGGCAGTGAAAGGAACAGCGAGCGCCTTGGAGGAGCAGCACGGATTGGGGGAATGATGGTGTGTAGCTGCAGAGGAGACGGTGCGCGGTGACAGCGCCGGTGCCGTCGGCTGACCGGGGTGCTGCACGCCCGAAGGAGGGCAGCTGCGGTGGCGGATGTAGGAGGTGGAGGTGGCGCAGGACGGTGAGGTTGGGAAGGAGGCGCAGATGGGCTTACCGGCGGCAAGGACGCGGTGCTCCGGTCCTGGAGGCGGGCGGTGGTGTTGGTCGGCATGTGTTCCGCGACACGGCGGCACTCAGGTGGATCTCTGGCCCTAGTGGAACCAGTGCGGCTCGACGTCATGTTCCTTCCCGAGGTACCAGTTTCCTCCGATGACGAACGCAATGAATCGGTCACCTGATGATCTGCCGGCGGCGCGGCGGCAGCGACGCGGAGGACTAGACGACAGCGGACCCTTTCCAACTCTCAATATTCAGAGATCTTGGAAGCTGGCATGGCATGCATGCAGTCCTTGATTCGCAAACATCGAGTCTAATCCTTCTGCAACTTGACTGGCCTCTCCTTGTGTGATCCTGCATTTCCAAAGAGAAGGGGGAAACAAAAAATTATTTCTGTCCTCAAATTGAACAGATAGCTGAGGAAGTAAAAAAAACATTTTTCTGTATTGGGAGTGGGAGGTTATATTAACAAAAGCCGTATAGTGCATGTGAGTGGAAAAGTGTTTCTCTGAAAGGCCTAGCAAAAATTACCTGCATATTTCCTTTTCTTGTTGGCTCTTCTTCTTTTGCGCTCAACCTGTGTAAGTTCCCCCTCTTCCTTAACATCACCTTTTCCCTCAAAGAGTTTTTCAGGAGCAAGCATTGCAACATCGGAAACGGCTACAGGTGCAACCTGCAAGACAGAGCTCATGACATTAATAGAATGCTATGACTGAGGCATAGAGCAACATCACAGTAAAATTAAAGGTTTTTGTACCTCCTCCATTGCTAAGGCTGGCACATTACTGGGAGTGGCATATTATGTTGGCAAGCAATGATCACACTGGATAAAATACAAATAGCATCGCATAGTGATTGAACATATGTAAACATGAGATCAAGTTGACTAATGTAATAAATCCACCGCAAATAACGGTTAATGCAAAAGATCTGCCATGATTAACAGACAAGCAAACACACTGAAAGATTGTTATTTCAAAGACATTTGCTTTCAAATTAATATAAATTAAGTACTAAATTATTCACAACAATTCAGATTAAGGGTAGGCTTACATTATTTTCACAACAGATAAAGCTAACTCCCCTTTTATTCCTATAAGCAGTGAATAATTACTCACCTCCTTCTTTAGTTCGTCTGAAATCGATAGAGGGGCAGGTGCAATGCCAGCTTTTTGGGCATAATCATCCTGGCATAACAAAAAAAATCAAGAATAAACTAATTTAATGCTTATCTCAATTAGAATCTCTTTGGATATAAAAAATATATATTATGGTAGTGCGAACCTCATAGAGTTCAGCAAGACCCTTCTTGCTCTTACTTTCATCCTGTTGAGACAATATCGACAATGGTAAGATATCAATAGCACAAATATCTTAAGGCTAGTTGGCTACCGTGTAAGAACTGTAGTTATCATACCTGTTTCTTATGCTCCCTGGGGGCTTTAGATGGCAAGAGAGAAGGCTTCTCAAAATCATCAAAATGACCCTGTAAGAAACCAAATCTAAATATTAGTAAGAACATAGAAAATGATCTCGAAGTAGTCCTCAGAATTTACCAGTGCAACTAATGCTATTACACTGCTGAAGTATAAGACCATAGACAGGACCAAAAGGAAAAAAATATGATATGTACCTCTGCAATTCTTTTCTTTATCATCTCTTCAAGAGAAGCTGTGACTTCCTCGGTGATTACAAAGGGTGGTCTTACATTGTGCTCAAAATCTAGGTCCACTTCCGGGGTGTCGTTTTTGGGTCCGCTAGAAGCAAGAACCTACAAATAACTATTTAGTTTATTTAAAAGTAAAATGATAATAAATTATCGTCAATGGAATTTTATATGTCATAAATATGTATGGTTAAAAGTAGATCAAATACACTCTGTCCATTACCTCTCCCCGCATGGTCCATGTACCAGGTTCAAGATTAGCTCTCCATTTGCTCTATTTTAGCACGCATCTTCAGCCGCTCCTTTTCATGGGCTGAGAGACCCTGCTCTTCCTGTAGAAAATTAGGAAAACATTGTCAAACTCATATATGTGCATGGATCAACTAAAATAAGTAGGTCTAGAGTGGGACCAACATTTCCATCATCATTCTCACTGCCATCAAGTTCCATTTCATGTGAATCATCCTTGAATTGAACTTGCTTTGTAGATCCATCTCTCTTTTTGACTGGCTGACTATTACTTTTCTCAAAAAAAATCTTCAAATGGCCTTTGCTTTGTTCGCATTACAAATGCCAAATGCTATCATAGAGTTCAAAGAAGACCCTTCTTGCTCTTACTTTCATCCCGTTGAGACAATATCGACAATGGTAAGATATCAATAGCACAAATATCTTAAGGCTAGTTGGCTACCGTGTAAGAACTGTAGTTATCATACCAGTTCCTTATGCTCCCTGGGGGCTTTAGATGGCAAGAGAGAAGGCTTCTCAACATCATCAAAATGACCCTGTAAGAAACCAAATCTAAATATTAGTAAGAACATAGAAAATGATCTCGAAGTAGTCCTCGAATTTACCAAAGGCAACTAACGCTATTACACCGCTCGAAGTATAAGACCATAGACAGGACCAAAAGGAAAAAAATATGATATGTACCTCTGCAATTCTTTTCTTTATCATCTCTTCAAGAGAAGCTGTGACTTCCTCGGTGATTACAGGGGCAGGTCTTACATTGTGCTCAAAATCTAGGTCCACTTCCAGGGTGCCGTTTTTGGGTCTGCTAGAAGCAGTAACCTACAAATAACTATTTAGTTTATTTAAAAGTAAAATGATAATGAATTATCGTCAATGGAATTTTATATGTCATAAATATGTATGGTTAAAAGTAGATCAAATACACTCTGTCCATTACCTCTCCCCGCATGGTCCATGTACCAGGTTCAAGATTAGCTCTCCATTTGCTCTATTTTAGCACGCATCTTCAGCCGCTCCTTTTCATGGGCTGAGAGACCCTGCTCTTCCTGTAGAAAATTAGGAAAACATTGTCAAACTCATATATGTGCATGGATCAACTAAAATAAGTAGGTCTAGAGTGGGACCAACATTTCCATCATCATTCTCACTGCCATCAAGTTCCATTTCATGTGAATCATCCTTGAATTGAACTTGCTTTGTAGATCCATCTCTCTTTTTGACTCGGTGACTATTACTTTTCTCAAAAAAAATCTTCAAATGGCCTTTGCTGTTCAGATTACAAATGCCAAATGCTATCATAGAGTTCAGCAAGACCCTTCTTGCTCTTACTTTCATCCTGTTGAGACAATATCGACAATGGTAAGATATCAATAGCACAAATATCTTAAGGCTAGTTGGCTACCGTGTAAGAACTGTAGTTATCATACCAGCTTCCTTATGCTCCCCGGGGGCTTTAGATGGCAAGAGAGAAGGCTTCTCAACATCATCAAAATGACCCTGTAAGAAACCAAAACTAAATATTAGTAAGAACATAGAAAATGATCTCGAAGTAGTCCTCAGAATTTACCAGTGCAACTAACGCTATTACACTGCTGAAGTATAAGACCATAGACAGGACCAAAAGGAAAAAAATATGATATGTACCTCTGCAATTCTTTTCTTATCATCTCTTCAAGAGAAGCTGTGACTTCCTCGGTGATTACAGGGGCAGGTCTTACATTGTGCTCAAAATCTAGGTCCACTTCCAGGGTGCCGTTTTTGGGTCTGCTAGAAGCAGTAACCTACAAATAACTATTTAGTTTATTTAAAAGTAAAATGATAATGAATTATCGTCAATGGAATTTTATATGTCATAAATATGTATGGTTAAAAGTAGATCAAATACACTCGTCCATTACCTCTCCCCGCATGGTCCATGTACCAGGTTCAAGATTAGCTCTCCATTTGCTCTATTTTAGCACGCATCTTCGACCGCTCCTTTTCATGGGCCGAGAGACCCCGCTCTTCCCGTAGAAAATTAGGAAAACATTGTCAAACTCATATATGTGCATGGATCAACTAAAATAAGTAGGTCTAGAGTGGGACCAACATTTCCATCATCATTCTCACTGCCATCAAGTTCCATTTCATGTGAATCATCCTTGAATTGAACTTGCTTTGTAGATCCATCTCTCTTTTTGACTGGCTGACTATTACTTTTCTCAAAAAAAATCTTCAAATGGCCTTTGCTGTTCAGATTACAAATGCCAAATGCTATCATAGAGTTCAGCAAGACCCTTCTTGCTCTTACTTTCATCCTGTTGAGACAATATCGACAATGGTAAGATATCAATAGCACAAATATCTTAAGGCTAGTTGGCTACCGTGTAAGAACTGTAGTTATCATACCAGTTCCTTATGCTCCCTGGGGGCTTTAGATGGCAAGAGAGAAGGCTTCTCAACATCATCAAAATGACCCTGTAAGAAACCAAATCTAAATATTAGTAAGAACATAGAAAATGATCTCGAAGTAGTCCTCAGAATTTACCAGTGCAACTAACGCTATTACACTGCTGAAGTATAAGACCATAGACAGGACCAAAAGGAAAAAAATATGACATGTACCTCTGCAATTCTTTTCTTTATCATCTCTTCAAGAGAAGTTGTGACTTCCTCGGTGATTACAGGGGCAGGTCTTACATTGTGCTCAAAATCTAGGTCCACTTCCAGGGTGCCGTTTTTGGGTCTGCTAGAAGCAGTAACCTACAAATAACTATTTAGTTTATTTAAAAGTAAAATGATAATGAATTATCGTCAATGGAATTTTATATGTCATAAATATGTATGGTTAAAAGTAGATCAAATACACTCTGTCCATTACCTCTCCCCGCATGGTCCATGTACCAGGTTCAAGATTAGCTCTCCATTTGCTCTATTTTAGCACGCATCTTCAGCCGCTCCTTTTCATGGGTTGAGAGACCCTGCTCTTCCTGTAGAAAATTAGGAAAACATTGTCAAACTCATATATGTGCATGGATCAACTAAAAATGAGTAGGTCTAGAGTGGGACCAACATTTCCATCATCATTCTCACTGCCATCAAGTTCCATTTCATGTGAATCATCCTTGAATTGAACTTGCTTTGTAGATCCATCTCTCTTTTTGACTGGCTGACTATTACTTTTCTCAAAAAAATCTTCAAATGACCTCTGCTGTTCAGATTACAAATGCCAAATGCTATTATATCAGCAAATGCATATCTATCACTATAGTGGATAAGCATTTTTCGGTTTCTGTAATCTAAGGAAATTCACGAAGGTTTACTTGACAAGTATATGCAAACTCATAACAACAGTGTAATGAAGAAAATTAGCAGCTACTGCTTCTTTTTTTACACCTAAGTAATCTAGGATGTTGGCAAGGGCCTGGCCGTATGTATCGTGGAAATGAACAACAATCTTGTCCACCGGAACAGAGGACATGACAACTTTAAGCATAGCAGCTACACTACCTGAAACAGACAACATAACAGGGAACAGGGATGCTCTGATTAGTTGCTGCGTGTTGTGTTCCTTCCCGTGGTACCAGTTTCCTCCGACGGCGCGGCGACATCGATGCGGGGGACTGGACGACGACGGCGTAGGGGCGGGGGACGACGGTGGTACGAGTGGACGGAGGCGTCCTCGGCAGCATGAGAAAGGTTGGAGGTGGGGGCGGCGTCCACGAGCCGGGGCGAGCGGACGGCGGTGACCATGGCGGCGCAGAGGCACACGCCGCCTTCGGGCGGGGGGAAGGGGCGGCACCGACGGATGCGGGAGGCGCGCGGTGGGCGGCGTCGAGGGCAAGGAGGTCGGAGGGAGGAGAACGGCGCGGGGTGCGGCTGGCGGCGTGAGCCGTGGGTAGGGAACCGAGGGAGGACGACAGCGGGCGGAGAGAGCGCGGCGCGATCTATGCAGAGTCCACGGAGGAGGGAGGTGGGCCGAGATGACGGGGGATGCGGGCGAAGCCGCGGGCGCCGAGCGGAGGCAGACCCACGTGCGGGTGAAGTCACGGGAGATGATTTTGCGTAATAGATTTTTTTTCTACACTTCATACTTTCTCTACTACTAAAAAGTACGAAATGGAGACAAAAACTTGTTCCTACTTTTTCCGGTCTGACGTGAATCTGCCTCCTCTTCCTCCCTTCCGCCCAACCCACCAATCGCGCCCCCCAGCAGACCTCCCTTCCGCCCAACCACTAGCGCCTCCGCCCAACCAAAGGTCGCCGCCGCCCATCTCCTTCCTCCCTCGCCTCCTCCTCCGGCCGTGGCCGGCCGCCGCCGCCGAGGGCCGCGCCGCCGCCAATCCACACCGCGCCTCCACCGATCCGTGCCTCCCTCGCCTCCTCCTCCGCCGTTGTCCGCGCCGGAGATCCGGCCGCGCCGCCGCCGATCCAGGGCCGCCATCGCCCACTCCTCCGCCGCCGTGCGCGCCGCCGATCCGAGCCGCCCCTAGCATCCTCCTACGACCGTCGTGCGCGCCGCCTATCCGGGCCGCGCCGCCGACGATCCAGGCCGCCGCCGCCTCCGGGTTTAGGGTTGGGCCGCCATCGCCTCCTCCTCCGGCCGTCGTCCGCGCCTCCTCCTCCGGCCGTCGCCCTCGCCCCCTTCTCCGCCGTCACCCTCGCCGCCTTCTCCGGCCGTCGTCCGCGCAGCCGATCCAGGACGCCCTCGCCTCCTCCTCCGGCGAAGGACGGACTCCGCAGACACCCTCTCCCGTAGACACCGCCGGAACCACCGCTCGTGGACGCCATGAAATTTATTGCAGATTGGAGTTCTGTCCGAATTTGGAGGTAATCATTATGGACAGAATAATTTGTCCTAGCTACCACTTTCCTTCGTTATCTTCAACTCTCTCTCTTCTGGTAGAGGAAGGCATTCCCTTTTCACACATTGGAGGCAACCATGAAGGTATTATTTCTGATTTGCAGTTTTTACAAGACGAAGATTGGTGCATATACAAGGCACATGATATTTCAGAATTTCTTACAGACCCTTGCATGATCGTTTTGTCAGTAATTAGTGTAGCTTAAATACAGGTACTTTCTAAACTATATCTGAAAGAGGAGGCTACTACTTCTAGACAGATAATATAATAATTACATTTGGAAGTAATACAAGATAACTTGCAGATCGCTGATATCTTGAATTTTTGCCCTCTTGCTTTGATGCTCTACTTGTTAATCAGAATTTGATGCTCCAAACATCCAGTAAAAGTCATGTACATATTTTGCAATATTGCAACTTGGAGGCTGTTAAAGTGTTATCTAGGCTTGAACTTTTCTACAACAGTTGAAGTTGTTTGTTCATGTGAGTTTCTTGGGGTGTCCAAAATACAGGTGACAAGTTTTGGATTTGTAAATCATGCACTGTTAGTGATTTAATTTGAAATTTTTGAATAAAAATGTGTGATGAACTCGCTGATTTTTTCTATATGTGGGCGATTGGAATGTCCGACAAGGAATGATCATCATTAGTAACTAAAATATGTTTAATGCAAGTTATACGAGTTCTCCTTATTAGTAATTTTTCCGAGAGATGGCATTAACATCAAATGCAATTCTAATGTTATTTGGGTTTAGGGAATGATCACCTTTGCTGCTTAGTCTGTGTTCTATCTCTTAACACATAACACTGACAGATTGATCATTGATGTTCATTGTGCAGGGTCCCACCTAAACTCAGAACCTCAGGGATTCACTAGCTGAAGCAAAGTCAGACATTGTTTCGAAGGTTAGTTCTCTTGTAAGGAGTAGTATATATCGCCCTGGTACATGGGGCTGTGTTTTGATATGGAAACCGCATTGACCAAAACATCTAAACAACATAGGCCTACATGTTTTTCCGAAAAAAGTTGTACTATGTGGAGCTTCACTGAAATATCTTTGTAACTCCATGACATGCCTATGTTGGATTTGAAAGTACTACTTATAGTTTCTGAGATAATCACAGTTGCTCATATTGTTATTCAACATGTATTACTTGCTATCTTGCTCTTTAAATCCGTTAGGCGGCGATGCCGGTGTCCTGTTTTAGTTTTGACGAAATCTATCAAAGCAAATAATCTTGCTCATATTGTTAATTTTTCATTTTTTCAATTAATCTTATCTGCATCTACATCTAACTTATGAAAGTTTGACACATGACACTTATCCATATTTCTGATCAGCTTTAGTTATCACCATGAGTATTCTATTTGAATGCTATTTGTCTTTGCATTGCCCTGTATAGAGTGAGAAACCACATGAGACACGATTTGATTCTTCTTCGTGTTCCCTCACGCATGTTTGAACTTGATCTGAACTTGATTACGAAGAGCCGAGCAGAGCGGAGCTAGGGTCAACTACGGTTCTACCTGCTAAGTGTTGGAAAAAATTGACTGAACCAAATTGCTTGACGTCCTTGACTGAAATACCAGTTTGGTGATCAGGAGATTAAATTTTATTATCTTATCCATGGAGGAAGTCAAAAGAAAATAAAGTTCAGAGGTAACTATCATGTAACTTCGGTATATATTCCATGGTAGCCTATGCTACCTGAAAACCATAGAAGATTATGTTTATGCATGCCTGTCTTTGCTTATTATTTGATACTAAAACTGGGAAGCTCATCAATTGGTCTGTCTCCGTGCCCTTTTGTATTAATGTGAAGATGGACTTGCGAAGCTCTTTTAAAAATTAGCTGGTGATCAAAATTATGCTATTATCTTAGTTACTCTTGTGTTTCTTAATATTTAATACACTGCACACATAGAAAAAAATTGGTGCTTACTATGAGACCATATACATTGAATCTTTGCTCCTGTTGCCTCCATTATCTGTATCAAATTGTAGTCTCAATTCTGTGCCTCGTCTATTAGGGTAGTAACTAAGTGGTGAGATGTGGGATAAAACCAAAAGGGTGGTTGATTAGTAAACTTTATATACAGATTTCTCATTCATAAGCTCTTGTAATCATGCTTGTTAGTATAGTAGGATAGCCAAATTAGTAGATTGATTTGAATAGGCACGACACAGGTTACTCAGAGGAGGGGCAAAGCAAGAGGGAAAGCCTACTTGACCTACATCGCTTATATCTCATATTCAATTTCTACAAAAACTGCATATGTACTTCTTTCTTGGGGAAGAATGGTCAGAGAAATGTAGACCTGGAAGAATTCAGTATATCTGAAGTTATCTATACTTACATCCACACACCAAATTTTGTACATCCTGTATCTGAAATTGTAAAAGTATTATCTGTATTTCATTTTCTTTCAGGTTGCACGTTCATTTTTTTTTTCATTTTGTTAACCTATCGATTTTATTTTATTTTTCCAATAAATTCCACTCAATCATGTTTGAATGTTTCCGGTTACCAGTTGTTACCTAGGAGTGCATGGTAAATGGTAAATCACTGCTTAATTTTCAGCTGCACTTTTTTTTATTCCTGTCCCCACAAAATTTTGAATGTATAGGTGATTGACAAAACATTCCTATCATTTTCTGAATGTATAGGCGAGTTTGGAACGAAGGAAGTATATCCTATTAGGATGGATCTAATGAATCTCTGTTTTATAAAAGTAGTAGTAGAGTCCTGAACGTGTGCTGTAAGTGACCATATCATGTACCTTTTGTTAATTAGTTTGAAGACCATCGAACGATGTTTTATCATATCTATACATAATTTGAGCTTTTACTTCAATATTCTCGTTTTCGAGACATAACCATGCTAATTTCTATGCAATCAAATTGCGGTAATTGTCGAGTGATGGCCGACGACTCGACACTATCGGTTGAATGCTTCTGTACCATGATTGCTTAAGTAGGCATGTTAATTCACATTTCACACTACCACCATCATCTAAAGAAACTTGAGATATGCACTATCTGACATAATTTCTACTGCATCTTTGCTACCAGGGCTGTAGAACGGAGTGACTATATATTTGTAGGTAAAGATTCTCATCTGCTTTGCCATGTGTCCTTGTTATGATGTGGATTTGTATCGAATTTGGTACTTAATGACTCAATGCAAATGTACACCATCATCCTATTTTGTGTGACATGGATCCAATAGCAATGTTAGATGCCAGTCAATTAAGCTGCAGTCACTAACATGTTTGATGCAGTTAGCAAGATACTTATAAAAATGTTCTCTTATTTTCTATGCTCTATAAAATACAATTAAAATTTATATAGCCCGTAGCAACGCACGGGCATGACCCTAGTTTATTAAGAAGATAAGAGTAGTATAATATAATATAATAATAATAGAGATAGAGATAAAGATCTCTACTACTAAAAAGTACGAAGTGGAGATAAAAACTTGTTCCTACTTTTTCCGGTCTGACGTGAATCTGCCTCCTCTTCCTCCCTTCCGCCCCCCCCCCCCCCCGCGCACATCTCCTTCCTCCCTCGCCTCCTCCGGCCCACGCCGCCTCCGCCTCCCCCGCGCCTTCTGCAGTTCCGCTCAACCCCACGGCGTCCACACCGTTCGCCCGCTCCCACCGCATCGAAGAACCCTACGTCGTTCTCATTCTCCACTCTCACCTCCTCAAACCCTAGACCCCGATCCTATTGGGTCTTCCGTTGATGCCATTGACAACACCGCCAACCATCGCCCGTCGACGCCGCCCGCCGTCATCGGGAGATTCCGTTGGCGCCCATGGACGCCGCCATCGCCTCCACCCCCAGCCAGGAACTCGGCTCGTCATCCCAGACCGGCGCCGGCAACCGAGGTCTGCCTCGCCTCCTTCCTTCCCCGGGTCGCTCCTCCTCCGTCCACCGTCACGATGCCGCTTTCGTCGTTGACCACGCCATCTCCGCTGTCATGGTCCCCTCCGCGACGCCATCGACCACGGCCACCGCGACACCAATAACCCCTCGTACCCGCGGCGCTCCGCTCCTGTGTCAACGCATCCATGGCCACCTCTGCTTCCTCTACCCCCAAGCCCACCAACCACCCATCCCCTGCTGCCCTTGATGCAGGAGCAGAGGAAATCGAATCATGGGAGATGTGCATATGGGCTTCCGTGACGGCGCATGGAGGCGCACGAGTGGAGCTTCCGCCACATTGGTACCAGATTACTGTCTGTTGATTTGAGTACCAGATTATTGTCTGTTGATTTGAGATTGAAAACTGGGTCATGTTGATTTGCTGCTATGGCAAATTAACATTGCAAAGAGACGCACAGAGGATACCCCATGGATGTTTGTACATATTGTAGTTTGTACAACATTCTCTTAATCTTGGTCCTTAGACCTGTTTATCTGTATGAATTTGCAGGCCACACAATGGCATTTGGCTGGACGGATACTAAATAGTTTTTTAGCACTCATTGGACCTCCAGATTGGCTGGACAGATACTAAATATTTTTTTAGCACTCATTGGACCTCCAGATTTTTAAGATAGTAAGAGCACTTTGACTTGGCTAAACGATTGGTTGTTGCTTTGATTTGATTATCTGAATTGGTGTTTCTAGCAGCCAAGCAGCGTCAACAATTCTCCATTTGTTGCCCTCAGTATAATTAACGCTTGTGCTTACAGGTTGTGCAATGCTGCTACCCCATCAGCAATGGTGGTGTCCGCATGTTGTGGTAATAAGCAATGTCCAAGCTGCATTATTTTGGTAAGCAATCTGGGTTTGAATTTGCATCGCCCTGCATTAGTGTTGTAGGAGATTCCCTTCCTTGCTTTGACAATTTGTCATATGATTATTCTCATGACTAATGAGCTTTTCTCAGGTCCCACACCTGAAATATGCTATATTATTCCATATGTTGTCTTTGTGCCGAACGGCAGATTAACCATTGCTAATCCCAAATTTACATGCAGATTGTGGAGTGGAAGATTTAGATTGTTGATGTTTTTTTAAAAAAAACTGTAGTTGGGAACAATTCTTAACGTATTCATATCAACTAGACCACGTTGATTACTACAACATCGAAGACGGACGCTAGATATTATCGTCAATATATTATGTGTCGAATCTAGGATCTAATGATTTTTCACAATTTTGCTTCTTGGGCGTGTGCGGAATAGTTGCTTCTAGGTCGAACTCGGTTACTTTGCTATCCGGTGGAAATGTCAGTTACTTTGTTTAATATTTGCCGATAGTTCATAATTGTTACTTGATTCCATAAATTATCCACAAACGAACAAAAATATGCACTCTGAATTCTAATGTACATGACAGTAGGCTGTCAAAGCTGTGGGTATATAGTAGTTGTGAGTAATTATAAATTGATACTTTTCTTAGTTTTCGCATTTGATACAGTTAAGAGATTTTTCATACTTCAATGTTTTAGATGTAGAAAGCTCAATGATGAACCTTGTTATGTTGCTCACTTCTCATTGGTGTTCAGGATAAAACAGTTTCACTTATGTGTACTTTATCTTTTATTATGATCATTGATCTGATCAATCCAATCCTAATTGATCTTTAATTTGTAGCACTACATAATACAACAAGGGGTGCAGATGAGAGAATCGGACAATCCAATCAATTGTTAAGGAATAAGCCAATCAAAACAAGGTACCCATTCATCATGTACTGCAGTTTCTGAAGTTGTTGCTTTTGTGGTCCTGTATATGATTATTTGCGATCTAACGAGCATTAGTTTTTTAGAAAAAAGAGTGAAGAGATCCATTTTCAGCTATATAGTAATTAACTACCTAAATTTGTCCCTTTTTTACAATCTCATTATTTTGTATATAGTTAATCCTAGGGTTAAGATGTAAACCGGGGTTATGAAACTCTTGGTGCAGGTGCATTCCAAAGTCAACTGTGAGGAGGAATGAGATTGTATATTTTCTTATTGGGTCAAGATTAAGCTTATGTTATTTCTCAACAAATAAAATAAAACTGTGACTCCTATTAGTTCAGCCAGGACTTCTTACCTACATCTTGATAGTAGAATCCCTTGTCATGTATTATCTTATAGGTCTCCTTTTGTGTCTCTAGCATGTTGTATCTACATACAAAGGTGCCGATTGACTTCTTAGGATTTCCTTCGTGTGTCTACCAAAGCTGTATCTAAATATATATTTCAGCTTAGTAAAGATTATTGGTGAGTCCATTGAAATGACCTTGGGTGTGTATTGGTTCATATTGCCTACCACAATAATGCAAGTCAGCCAAGACTCTTTTTTATTTTTTAGAGTATCATTGTAAATTGCTTAGCTCGTCAGTATAACTCTATTAAATGTCTTATATATCCTTGATAAAACATCCATTGTTTATCTGAATAATTTTGATGCTTGTGAAAGAAATTGGTGTTGCCCGTTGCAATGCACAGGCACGTTCCTAGGGAAAAACGGGATAAATTCACTTTGTCTCACTTCCATACTTTTTAGGAGCAGAGATTACAATTTCCATTTGGCAGTAACATGTGATAGCATATAAGGTAATAATTAGGTTACTGCTACTTTTAGGTTCAATATGAAACTATGAGGATGGTATTAATGACTTCTATCAGAGCATGATCAATTACTACGAGAGGGAATAAAGTGGGATAATGCTCGTCCATGAAGTTCAAGAGTGCGCCGAGCTCCGTATCTCACTCGGGCCTCTGTGACCACAATATTTGAGCCGTACGCCAATCCACACCCGGACTCGGGTATCTTTTTCCAATTTTCCACATCCGCAAGTTTGCCTCTTCTTGCTATGCTACTCGCTCCGAAATCATGTGAATATGTGGTTTGTGGCTTACTAGCCTTTGCTTATGGCCGGTGCTTATGACGTGCTTATGTGAAAAATCCATGTCTACGAGATGCCGGTAAGGAGTACATTATGCTCCTCACACATTTGAGCTTCAACATATATGTATGATGTTATCCTATTTCTACCGTTGGTCGTTCGAAAAGAAATTGCAACCGATGGTGTTATATTTTTTGTCATTGCAGGTCATCGGCTTACTTCTTCCTTTTTAATCGATCCCGTTACACACGCCGGTGTATGGTCACTTGAAAGTTGGATACTTAGCATGTGGTGATGCTACTTTGATGGTCCAGATTGCAATTAGATTCAACACTACTTCAGTATATTTTGAATGGAACCAGAAGACAATAAGCGAGCCAGGTGACTCTTTGAATCTCTCTTAGGTGCGTTACCCAGTTATCCATCTTTGTTCATCTCAATTCAATATACATGAACAAAATTCAAGGAACTATATGGCAACAACACATGATTTTGATTAGTTAACCTCTTCACGGACGGTAATAGTTCCCCCTTATTATTCATTCTGACATTTTCTTTTAATAGTTGGTTCAATTCCCGCCCACAAAAATATCACGTCAATTTGTTGTAAAAATAACGAACCATGTCTCCTGATCTAAACTGCTGAATCTGAAATATTATAGTTAAATGCTTAAAGATCTAAACTTCTGACACTACGCTTGTAGGTTGTCATTTTTTACCTCATGTTCTGAAGTGGTATTGATCAAGTAATTTCAGCAAAGGAGATTGAGACACAGGAGATGTACAGATAGCTGATCGGTGGCTCTCGTTGTCTTGCTTTTCCACGCTTTACGTTTGTGCCTCCAAACCGAAGTCGCTTGGCAAGGAGCGCACAAGATGCCCTCTAACCGCCCCCCCCCCACACACACCATCCCGCTTGTTCCTACAATGAAGGAGTTAAGTATCTCTAGAGGAATTTAATTTGTCTTCAATATTCGTGAGTTCGGTAACCTAGCCTTCTCTATGAAAGATCAAAATTTCTATTCTTATTTACAATGGAGAAGTTAAGTATCTTAAAGAAATTTAACTTGTCATCAGTGTTCTATTAATTTGTTAATCTTGCCTTCTCTATGAAAGATGCTAACCATCCTTGAATATTTCAGGTGAATGGTTATGGTTTCAGACTTCCAATGGAGTTGAACATTTCAGGTGCCGGATCCCGGTGCGGTAATCTGTGAAAAGAAAGTTGTTCCTGCACTTCATAGATTTCGTGATATCAGTAAGTACCATCACATACGTTAAATGAAGTAATAGTTGGAAATCGTTGGCTATTTCAGTTTGCAAACGGAATTGCGCTCCTGTCCATTTGACATTCTGTAGATCCTTAGTGTTGTCTCTTTCAATTTTGAGGCAAGTGTTAACTAAAGACAATATTGTGAAGAGGTGAAGCAACCGTGGATTACTAAGACATTTGCCTAACTGCCGTCAGACTTAGTAATAGAGCCGTTTTTTAAATTTAGGTGTGACACTAGCGTGTTCTCCTGTTTGTCATATCTTTTGATACATATTTAAGTCCAAGAAACTCTAATTTTTTTTTGGTCACGCGTTCATTCCTTAATCCTGTTACAATTTTTTTTGCAAAATCAAGTTCAGAGTTGCTTCTCATGTTGTGATTCTCAGTAGGTGGTGTCGCATTGGATGCGGTGTTGAGTTAGGCAATTTTATTGCCCTTGGTAAATTAAATTAGTACATTAAACAGGAAGTGAAAAAAGATCAGTCGTGGAGATAAGCACTGCATTGATATTTACAAGGTGTGTGCAACTACCCAGTCCTGATGATGCTTCTCTTTTATTGTTTTTGTCCGATTATTTACAATAGAATTCCATGATTGAATAGTCTAAGAAATTAGTTTTATGTTGAATTGCTAAACATCATACTGCCAGATTACCACTATATCTACTCCTTTTTCTGATCATCCATGTCTTACCCATTTGTTTGCTGCAGAATCTATTTTTGGCATTGATGCAGGATCATTTACGTCTTGGCTATTTGTTTGCCAATCCTAGACAGATCAAGTGTACGCCATTACTTGTTTGGTTGGTCTTAGTAACAGTAGCAAACTTAATACTATCTATTTCTTTACATTTTCTTGATGCGGAGTTATACTGACAGGTTACTGAAGTGTACGCCATTACTTGTTTGGTTGGTCTTAGTAGCAGTAGCAAGCTCAATACTATCTATTTCTTTACATTTTTTGATGCGGAGTTATACTGTTCATGATATGCAGAGTTGCGGGAGGTTGGCCAAAAAAGTTCAATGTACAATTGTTTTTGAAGTATATACAAGCACGCCTAAGGGACCCAACTTTCCAGTTTTCTCTAGAGCTGAAGCTAAAGCCAAAGGGTAAATTAGTGCATATGAAAAAAGTGGCAGAAAGCAAAAGCAAACAAGAGAAAAAATGACAGACGTGGAGCTGATACAAAAGTGATGCATTCTCATCTTTATTTTCCCTCTCATCAGCATGCTTTCTTTGAGATGGTCGATGTATTATCTGAAGTGTAATTCACAATGGATATCCTCGGAGTGATGACATAAGGACATAAGAAAAGTATTTATGTTATTATTATTCCACGTATTGCATGTTCTGTTTGGTGATTGAGAGTAGTTCTGAATTGCTTAGAGTTCACTAAAGAAACAGGGAGTACAATTCTGTTCGTTAACACAGGAAGTGATGAGCTATGATACCCTTGTGAGGGCTTCGAGAGGGCATTTGTATTAATTAACTCATCCGGTTCTGTCTTGACTCTGATGCTCCTTAGAAGTTTTAATAAATAAAATAATTTTGATATTTTTTATCTTATTTTTAGATGTTGTACACTTGTCTTGTGAATGAATTGAATTTCTTTTATAGCCCGTAGCAACGCACGGGCACATTCCTAGTAGAGAAAACAGGTTAAATAAATTTACTACTACTCCCATATTTAAATCGGACAGATTTATTACGAGAAAAAAATCAGAAGCCGGGGCAACCCTCTGTGCCCAACTCCCGGCCGCCGCCGCCCCGCGCCCCAACCCACTCTCTCGAATTCAACTGCTTATCTGATGATAATTTTTCTTCTGGTCCGGTCACCTGGCAAAGATTCGATATTTTTCGTATTATAAGCAGATCCAAGTCGGAACCGGCCTGTGGTAAACTGGTAATGCATCTAGGGCGTGTTTGATTTCTTGTCCCCAGCCGGCCTGGCTCTGGCCAGCTTTAGCCTGGTTCTAATGCTACAACTCTTGTGTTTGATTGTCATGTTTCTATTGAGTCAGGCTGATCGGAGATTGTGTTTGATATGAGCTACAAATGGATTGGATCACCTTGCATCTAGGAAAGGGTAGAGTTACCCTCCTCTGTATCTCCTTGGCATTCCGTCGAACACTTTGAAGGCGCCGCCCAACACCACCAGCACCCACCGGCCTCTCGCGCTGGCTGATGCTGAGCAAGGACGTCCGCGACTACGCCTTCTTCCTCAAGTACGTCCGCATGGACGGCAACGCCTACGCGCTCTACATCCCGTCCAAGGACGGCGTCTCCCCTCCCCAGGTGATCAGGTACGAGGAACCACCCCTCGACGGCCGCAATGTCAGCCCCCCCGTCGTCGGCCCTGAAGGCGGGGGCTGAGGAGCCCCTGCTCCGTCGGATGAGGACCCGCGGGCCGCGCGCGCGCGGGCGTGGGCGAGCTGCGTCCCCAACCACCGCTGTCGCGAACGCGGGCACCAGGGAGCTCGCCCCCGGCCGCCGCCGCGAGCGCGATGGAGCTCCCCCCGGACACCACCGCCGATGTCGCGAGCACGGACGCCGTGGAGCTCGTCCCGACCGCCACCGCGAGAAACAAGAAGAGGGTGAGGCCGAAGCTCCGACGGCGAGTCCCGACGCGGTGGAAGAGGCGTGGCGAGCTGGTGGCGGTGGGTGAGACATTGGGCTGTGAGAGGGAGGTAGCAGTATCGTTGCTTTTGACTCACGCGAGCACAGAACGAGCTCGGCTCCAGAAAAACGAAAGGCGAGAGCGTGCGACGGGAGACAAGAGAGAGAAGACTTTTTGCACGTTGGGAGCCAGGCTAGGAAACAGTGTCAGCAAATCAAACATGCATCAGTGGCCCTGGGGGCTCGGGCCACCGAAAATGGCTGCTATCAAACACGCCCCTAGTTTCTTATATTTGATCATTAGTTCCTTTCTTATTATTAACACGACAGTTTGTTGTTTTTAAATAAAAAAGAAACCTGTGCTGAACTGCGGCATCTCTTCCTATGGCGAAGTTTGAACAGATTTCTTGCTACTTTAGAGTTGGGATCAGCATCTGTTGGCTACATTCCACAGATCCGGTGCTGCTCCTCATGTCAATACGTCAAATCTGAACCTTGGACTGAAACCCGAGCTTTTCTTTTTTTTGCACCTCGTTTTGTTGGCTCAGTCTTTAGTCCAATTGCTACCTACATATACATACTGCGAGTTGTGTATACTTGTTTTTTTTGTTTTGTTTTGTTGGTTTGGATCTTACATGCCAAGTTATCTAATTGTGCTTCAAGTGGAATCAGCAAGGCAAGATAGTTATTAGTGCAAGTCAGTAACCAATAAATACCTTTCACTTCTTGTTGAACTGAAACATCTAATTTAGCTTTTGGTTTCTGATTTCATAGTTCATATGCACCAGAGTTTTTAGCACCTTGGTTCAACTGGTATTGTATGAAGTTGTCTGGCCTTACATTTCACATATATCAATGTTACATTTCAGGATTTATGCATTAAATACAATGTTTTCTATCTGCAGCATATGTTTATGTTTCAGTGGTGTGTGATCCAGTTAAGATAGAATGCCTCATTTTATTTCATGGTATTGTGAAACATTGTTTGACCATTGCGTCCCTTGTAGTAATCTTCTTTGGAGCATACTCTCGATTTCAAACTTCCTTGTAAAAAAAACGCAAGGATGCAATTGGCATTGAAGGCACCTGCCTGTGACAAAGATAATGGTAATGGCAGTGATGGATCTATTACAGTCAGAAATGAGTATCCAAAGCACCCTGCCATTTCTATCAACGTTACCAAGGGCTGTAATTTGAGTCACTTTGACGAGGTTGATAACTGGCCATCTATGTGACATTCCTCTCCCCTTCTATTTTCTTTCTGTTGTGCTTACTCTTGACATTCTCTCTTTCAGTTTCTGTCACAAAGGTATGCTTGGCTTGCCAGGTCCATAGCAAATGACATAATCCTCCGAGACCCTTCTCCTGAGGTAATTTACCTTAGAATTCAATTGATGGATCATTCCATTAGTTATGTTATTTTGTTATAATCCTGTAATATGTATGGTGCTTCTACAGAAACAATATGCTTAGTGTTGTCATGTATGAACCTTTGGATAGAAACATGTGGATTCACATACCTGAATCATTATAGGTTTTAGGTCCCCTTAATTCTTTCTTTTCCCTTGCTGTTGATACCTCATGTTTAGTTTCATCTCAAGGCTACCACAACTTGCTTGGTTTACAAGGTTCTATTGTTGTTATCACATATGCACCTCCATAGATTGTTTGTTGAACTTTTTTATATAGATTGCTGATGCTTTCACCTTTTTCAATTCTATTGGATCCATCTAGTGGGTGTCTGATACATTCTTCGACAAATATGACCAAGTGGCGGCCATCTTTAAAAAGGATAGCGCCCAGTGCTTCCTCCAGTTTTTCGACGAATGCGGGGGCAGGGGCATGTCATGGAGTCTTACCATCACTGCACAAACCTTAACCTACATGATCAGTTTCAATGCCCTGCAGTGTGCAAAAGTTGCATTGGAGGGCAAGGCACCCGGGCTGTCTGGGATGCATGCCAATCCCAACTGCATAGACTCCAATGGATACTTCCCACTCCACGAAGCTGCCGAAAGGTTCTCTGTTGACATGATCAAACTGCTCTTTCGCCATGGAGCATCAGCCAATGTACGCACAGTTGGCAATGTTGTGATTGAGAACCTACTCCCGCTCCATGTTGCAGTTGAGAATACTTGTCTGCATAAGTATCTGGAGGACAATCTTTCTTCCTGGCAGGATCATGTGGATTACATATACAAGCTTATCCATCTGCTGTACCTGCCCGAAATGGTTTGCCCCCCCCCCCCCCCCCCCTTCCATCTGCTGTATCCCACGCGAACACAAAGGTTCTTTTTCCAGCATGGCATGTAAGAAGTAACTGTGCTCTTGGCTTAGAAAATGAATCTTTGATACTGAGGACTGAGCACCCTTTCCATCTTAATTTGCCGTTGAAAGTATATAGTTTCCCATTGTTAATCTTTTTGCCTTACTTCATATGTCCGTGCATGTCATCAATAAAAATATACACTAACTATTGCTGTTACCTTTTTTCCCTTGGAGTTTTTCCTTAATCCATATTTACTTTGGTTGGAGGAAACAAAGTGATATATATAAATTCAGCACAACTTGCTTTCATACAAATTTTAAATGACACTTTGATTTTTGTTCCTGGCTGTTTTACAGAAGATCTTCTTGGATACAACTAGACTGCTTGCAGAAAAAACAAATAATCTACTTGAAGAGGTCTGGAATTACATTGAGGGTGGAAAACTTACCCAGTCGGCAGTTCTACTTGTTGCTGCTCAGGAGCAGATCCGTGGGGGCTGCTCCTCCAATATAAATGGCAGTAGTAGGAAAGATGGGTTTGACATTATCAGTACGCGTATACTGAGGCTTTCCATTGCCTTAAGATGGGGACAAGGCTCAAATGGATTGTCACAGAAGCTTCTGGAGGAAAAGGGATCACTTATTCATTGTGCAGGGCTGCTTGTTGATGTAATTTCCCATGTTGGTGAACCTCTTTCAGCATACATTCAGGCACATTCAGAGGTAGGCATTTTTCTGTCTATTGCCGCTGCAGTGCCTCAGTTGCCTGGTTCTTAGTATTTTATTTTTTTATTTTACTAAAGTCAGCATTGTTGTTAAGAAAATACATGCCCTAATCTTAGTAGCATGAAGAATGTTAATTCTTATGTTGAATGAAAAGATTGATATATATGTTATAGTTGGCAGACTTGTAATAAGAGTTCGTTCTTTTTTATGGAGCTATACAGAAATGAACTTAACTTTGCAAAATTACTGGTTGTTTTGCAACATGCTGACTCTGGTTGGATTTGTATAGACGGCATAACTTGCTTTGTTCTTTGTGGAGTTTCAACTTTGCCTTAGAAACATCTCAATTTTATACTTTTCACAGTGTTGTGGCTTCTCATTAAAGTTACAGAGCCCCCTTTTTTTTGAGACAAAGAGCCCCTTTTGTGTTGGGAAACTGGAGGCCTTCTCAACTAGTGCTTGGCAAAACTGTCTCTTGGCTTCATGTATGGAGTAACGACTCCCTCCGTCCTGATTTACTTCCATCCCGAATTATAAGTTGTTTTGGCTTTTCTAGGTTCATAGGTGTTTGCATGAATTTAGAATGTCTAAATGCATGCGAACACCTATGAACCTAGAAAAGCCAAAACATCCTATAATTTGGGACGGGAGGGAGTAGTAGTGAAAACTTTTATACATTCTGTAACTGATTACTATATAATTATGCCATCGTAGTGAATATATATTTTTATTTTGTATCGGATGCTATACTTAACACTGCTAACAAGTCAGTTAATCTCATTAACATATTGTTATGAATCCGAGTTATGGCTATGCAGATATAGGACATTCTATGATAGGGTACATATAAAGCCGACCTTGTTTGTTTACAAATGAATAGACATATTTATAAAGAGCTTCTGTAACTATGTTGAATATTCACAGCTGGTGTTAAGTTTTGTATTAGATAACCACTTTTCTAAAATGTAACATGTTCTTTAAAACGTCTGCCCCTCAGTTACTCGTTTACATTCTTATTATGTAGTTTATAGAACAAGTAGTAAATTGAATGTGATTGTATGTTTGTAACTATTTTTTGCATGCCGAATGGCAAACAATTCTTTCCATCATCTCTTTGGTACCATTGTTCATATGCTCGCTACATTGTATGCACAATAGGTTAGAAACATATTGCGTTTTCTGTTTATTTTTGCTCTACCTTACGTAACAGTTTGTATGTCATGCAGCTGTCCCAAATGGAGGTCTTGGATCATGTTTCATCTATCCTCAAAGACTATGGGTTTCTCCCTGCTGAAGAAGTCATGGACACTATGAACCTGTACTACTCTTTGTATTGCTTAACAGTATTTTTCTTGGCCAATACATGTTTATTTTGCTGATTATTTTAATTGTCTTGGACTTTTTTCTTGAAGCCAACCTTATGACTGCAAAATGTCAAACAGAGAGTCATGTAACAAAGGTGTGTTGGTCACAAGTGGTTCTTTATCCAATTAACAAAAAATCAGCCCTTACCCTTTTTTTTCATGGACTTGTAGATGCAAACAGAGCAGTTATGGAAACGGCTATTCTGCCTTCTGCAGAGGAAAAGGTTGTATCGGGGAATCTCTATCATTGCTTAGTGATCTTTTTGCAAACTGCCTTGTTTTGTTGCGAGATGCAGTTCACGAGGTGTTCACATAAACATTATTATGGGCACTGTAGCATACTATCACCAGATTAACCATTTTCATGTTTACTTTGTTATCAAGTTAGATTTGGTTGCTAGTCCATTGTTATGGGCTGGCGCTTATAAGTTATTATAAGCCATGACATTTATCTCTTTATTAGAGACGCAAAGCTGTTCTCAATTTCCCATCTGCCATCTGTAGTACCCCCCCTCCCCTCCCCTCCACACGCACGCACGCACACAATTCAGTAAAGGTCTACATGCTTCAATTCAGTAGTTAGATTATTATGGAACAGTACAAACTGCTTGAAGTCAGGGATTGTCCTAGAACTTGCCCTGTGAACAAATCCGCAAGTAATAGGTAAACTAGATGTTAAATGTATTTGTTTTACTTGCATTAGCTATTTTCCCCTCTTTTTTTGGGGGTGTGTGTGGGTGCTTGATCTTGTGATAACTGCTTTTGGTCTTGCTTCAGTTAGAATGGTAGTAAGTAATATTGTGGTTGTAAAAAAGAAAGAAAGCTACAGGAATTTATGCCTTTTTCCTGTTTCATTTTTTTATTTGCACCAACTTCAAAATTACTCAAGGAAATTGATGTCCCAACTCGACGGACTACATTGCTTCCAAATAGACAAATACACATCATATATTCATATTGCATGCCACAGCACATCGTATTGCAGATGCTAATGTGATGGAGAATGCCAGTCTGGCAAATTATTGTTATTAACACCTTAGTGTTGATGAATAATTTTTGCATCTGGGATTTGTTTGGTGCCTGTGATAAAGATGCTGATAGAGGAAAATGTAGTGTAAATCTCTTTCGAGGCAATAACATAAGTATGTTTCGCTTCTTAGTTTGTGCCATGCCTTGTACTGGTTCAACAGCTTATCATGTGTTATTTGAGCATGCTATCTGACTGTAACTTTATTGAAATATGTAACAGGCTGCAAGAACAGAAGTAGGTGGTGGATGGGATCCCACATATACAAGGAGAAGTTATTTCCCATATTGGAGATCAGTGTTACGAACCCGTTGTCCTGTGAGAGTGTATCCAACATATGCAAGAGGAGAATCAGATGCCAAGTTTAGGCTTGATCTTGAAAAGCCCCGTGTCTCTCTGAGTAGCCTAATGGTCAACCGATCCACTCCAACTTCAAATCTTAAAGGTTCAGTGGGAAGAATCGCAGCACTTACAAGCAAACATCAACCCAAAAGGAGCTTTAGCACTGCTGCTATTGGGGCGTTCAGGCTCTTGAAATTGCTAAAGCATGCATGAGTAGAAAGGTATGCCACACATTTTGTTTCCCTGTCCCAATTTTTGTGAACATGTTCCACATGACCACAAAAATTAATTAATGCAGTGAAGTTGCTAGTAAGACTAGGACTTCTGTAACTTGCTCGATAAGGGTCAGGTACTCTTTCATTGCATCTTGTTTTCTGCCTACCATTTTGCACACCAACATACCTTTTTGCGCCATGTTTTTGTTTGAGCAGGTGCCTGGTGGCGAGTGGGTGTTATAACGTGCAAGTTTCTCCAAGATGGAGGTGGTGGGTCCCTGAGTGTTGCGTTTTTTTAGTGGAATGTTCAATTAGATGGTACTATTGGTGTTGGTAAACCTTAGTACTATGCTACTAGTG
Source organism: Cenchrus americanus (assembly GCA_947561735.1). NCBI lineage: Eukaryota > Viridiplantae > Streptophyta > Magnoliopsida > Poales > Poaceae > Cenchrus > Cenchrus americanus. The sequence goes on along the minus strand of OX387245.1, from coordinate 61,427,411 downwards.
TATGACCTTTGTGTGCTAATAGCCGTGTAATACTAACCTACTATCACTTGTGGTTGACCCGGACAGACAAAACGTGCCGGTTTGTGTCCCAGATTCTTTTTTTTTTGGGAAAGTTTGTGTCCCAGATTCCGAAATGCAAATTCCACCATGGTAGGAAAGTGCTCATGGCATCAAATTCGTTCGCCGGAGGTGGTTATGCGGGAATAATTAAATCTCACGAAATTGGGTTCTTATCTGAACTTGTGTATATCTGTACAATTAAAATGTTCAATCGAGTATGTTTCAATTGAAGGGAACCGGGTCCTCTGCGGTTTATGTCAGAGGGACGACGTCGCTTGGCGCCGGCCCTTTTTGTTCGCCATACCGCGGCAACCTGAAATCACAGCGATTACGGCCCACAGATAACTGATGCGGCCCAACCAACACAGGAAAGGAAACGATGCGGGGACATTCGCCGCTGGCCGCTCTCGCCGATTCAGCCGCCGGAATCTCTCGCCGTGCGGCTGAGAGACGTGCTGTTCGCTTGGCTTATCAAACACGAGCTAGCAGTACTTTTCTCTCAGACCAAATCAGCATCAACCATCAGCCGAGAATCTCCGAGAAAGGGTTCTCTTCCACCGGACTCCTTTCCACATCGTTCGGACTACGAGCAAACAAGCGAGCACAGGCCACTGCCTTGTGGAGTAGCTCCAGACGCCGCTGTTCAGACCAGGAGCAAACAAGTGAATGTTGATTTGAGATTGTGTGGTTTCGATTTGGGTTTGTTGAGGGCAATCCCAATGAAAGAAACTGGCAGGATTTCCATAGTATAAGAAATTATTTATAAAAACTATCTTCTACAGTGGTAGTGTATTCAAATAATAATTGTTTTCTTTTTCTCTCTTAACTCTAACTTCTTCCTTCAATGAGAGAGTGACAAGAGTCCTCTTCAAACTAGTAGTTTCTTCCCAATGACAATTTCATGATTTTTTTGGTGCATTGGTTCAAGAGAAGACTTGGTTTATGATTCTCCATCTCTTTCCTTATTAACTAAGCTGCCACATCACCATTTCAATTAATTGATAAGGTATTTAAAAGAGATAGAAACTACCATTAATGCACCATTGGGAGTGCTCTAATTAGCTTCCATTTTCAATTTGAGGCTGGTTAGGGTACCAGCAATGTATGGTGCCGCACTTGTCCTAATGTAGGTCTCACATTGATGTGATGTTACTTGTGTTGTGCACTCCTTCCGTTCTGAAAAAGTTTGGGTCAAACATGAGAAATATAAATCATCAATTTTTAAGTTGTTGAGTTTACAAATGTAAAAACTATATGAATAGATTGTCTTAAAAACTACTTTCATAAAAGTATACATACATCACTATTCGATAAATATTTTTATAATAATAAGAGGTCAAAGTTGTATTTTGGAGACTGAGTCGCTGTCCTAAATGTCAGTTTTTTCAGAACGAAGTGAATACAACAGGTAGGAACCAGCCTTGAATCCATACATGGGGTCCGCATGATTAAAAAAAATAATTGCTGGATTAACTTTGAATAAGCAGTGTGTTGTGCCAAACTTCCAGTCAGAGTTCTAAATTTTTTTATTCACCAGTACCATACATGGAGCGTGGTTCTTTATAGGACCGGTCACATAATATTTAGGATATAGGAGTATTTATTATATAGGATCAGGATTTGCTGCACATCGCCACATCGGAGAAGGTCTTAGAGCACCTTTAGCAGATGGACTAAATTTGATCCCCTATATAAAGCTATTGAGGGTGGAGTAAAAATATTTTTATCCCTAAAACACAATTTGCTCCAGCAGTTTCCCTATTCCCTTTCCCAACTCGTGGGTCCCACCGCGCCATGTCAGCTTCTTCCCCTCCCCAAATCTTGCATCTTTGGAGCCGATGCAATGCCACCACCGGCTGGCCAAAGCCGGCCTCTCCCTGATCTGATCCTCACCGGGTTGTTGTGGCCGCCGCCGGCCGACCACCTCTCCGCCGAAACCCAACCCATCCCCCCGGTGCCGAGCTGCCTATTCCACTGCGTCGCGCCACGCCCACCGCCTGCCGCTCTCAGCCTGCTCCTCTGCCGCCGAATGGCCTCCTCCGAGCCCACCCGCGCTTTCCAGCTCCGCCTCAACCTGCTCACCGGCGACTCCATCTCTTTATCATCTCTACTAATTAGGCACTACTGCTAATTAACAGCGAGCACTCCATCGAATAGAAGTTAAAATTAAAGCTTCTCTCGTTTCACACGCCAACCTAGCGAAGCAAAGAATGCTTCTACCTCTGATTCCCGGTCTGCCTCCGCTCTATGCGGACGTGCGCACTACCAGAAGCACACAGACGCGGTCGCCGTCTGGGCCTTGCCGGCGCCGGAGAGGCGGCGTAGCTGAAGTTGTTGGAGCAGTGCGTCCGGCGGTGCGTGGCCCAGCCGAAGTAGAGGCAGAGGCGCACGCGGAGGCGGCGGAGCCCCGTGGCGCGGCGCGCTCGCGGGCGCCTCGGCCCCCCCCGCCCCAACGGTGCGCGCGTCGGAGAATGAGCTTCCGCCGCTCCACCTCGCCGCTCCCGCCGCGCCATGTACTCCGTGTACGGCCACGGCGCCACGCCCGCCGTCCCTCCCCGTCGACCTCCTCGACGCGGGCGACACCGGCGTCGATCCGCGAGCGGCGCTTGGGCACGAGCACCGCGCGGGACGGGGCGCGGTCGTCGGGCCGTAGAGGCGGAGCGTGGCGGCGAGGGTGCGACGGAGCCGGGGGTCGCCGGGACGAGGCCGGAGCGCGAGGTCGCCGAGCGGATCGGGAAGAGGGCGGTGCGGGGGGCTCGCCGCGGCCGCGCGGCGGGAGAAGCGGGAGGAAGAGGGCGAGGCGGCCGAGCGGGAGGAGGAGGGCGAGGCGGCCGTGCCGGCGAGACCGCCGGTCATGCGGGCCCCGCCGGCGAGACCGGCTCGATCTGTTCTGTGCGATTGGTTTTGGAGTGGGTCCCATCGTTTTGCGGGTGGATGAGGGATCCCCTCTGCAGAGGGAATGGATAGGGACTTTTAGTCTATGGAGAAAAAAGGGGACGAGTATAGAAAAGCTGCTGGAGAGGTTTTTTTAGCATCTGATTCCCTATATCACTATTTTTTTTATTGGAGATAGGAAAGGGGAGGTGCTAAAGGTGCTCTTATTATGTCAATCTGGGTATGTGAAGATGTAATTGCAGACTGCAAATTCAGTTTGTCAATTCAGAAGCTCCGCCTCTGAATCTGCGAAAGCTGCTGCTATGTCCTGGAGCTGCTGTCGCTCTACGTCGTCCTACAGTTGCGTGCACGCTTTCCAGCAGCAGCCGCCGGCAGCTTAACTAGGGGAGTGTTCGGTTCGGGCGGCTAAACTTTAGCCGTCTAAATTAATAAATTTGACCACTAATTAGAGCTGTTAAATAAAATCAGTTTAAAAAATACCTCCACAACCCTGAGGCTAATTTGCAATTTGCGAGGCGAATCTAATAAGGTCTTTGACTGCATGATTAAAGAGTGGCTACTGTAACAAACTATGAATTAATTAGGGTTGTTAGATTCGTCGCACAAAGTTATATTCATATGTGGAAATGTTTTGTAAATAAACTCCATTTAGTACTCCATGCAATAAAGATTCTTTAAGACTAAAATTTAGACCCTATCAAACAAAAGACATGTAGCCTAGTGATTACAAGAGCCCTGGAAACACCTCAGATCCTGGGTTCGACTCCCTGTGGGAGCGAATTCTCAGGATTCAACGGCGTTTGTGCTTTCAGTGATAGGCGATGTTCCCCTCGACTGTGGGAGCGAATTTCTCAGGATTTAACGGTGTGTTCCCCTCGACTGTGGAACGAATTTCTCAGAATTTAACGGTGTTTGTGCTTTCAGTGGTGGCGACGTTCCTCTCGACAGCGAGGCGCCTATACTGACTTCCATTGGCCTTGTTTAGACGGTGGAAAAATTTAACTTTTCAACATTTTGCGCACTGTAGCGCATGTGGTGACTTCCATTGGTCTTGGTTAGATGGTGGAAAAATCGCACACTGTAGCACGATTCGTTTGTTTGTGACAAATATTATCCTACTGTGGCCTAACTAGGCTCAAAAGATTCGTGTCGCAAAGTACATTAAAACCGTATATTTAGTTATTTTTTACCTATATTTAATACTCTGAACATGTCTTTTGGTGTATTTATTGTGATGTGATGGAGAGAGAGTGGAGAAAACGTTAGAATTTCTAGCAAACTAAATAAGACGACGTTCCCCTCGACAACGAGGCGCCTGTGGTGACTTCCATGACCTTGTTTCGATGGTGGAAAAATTTGTCTTTTCAACGTTTCGCACACTATAGCACGTTTCGTTCGTTTGTGACAAATATTATCCTACCATGGCCTAACTAGTCTCAAAAGATTCATGTCGCAAAGTACATCAAAACCGTGTAATTAGTTATTTTTTCTGACCTATATTTAATACTCTGAACATGTCTTTTGGTGTATTTATTGTGATGTGATGGAGAGTAAAGAAAACTTCAGAATTTCTAGCAAACTAAACAAGGCCGGCGTGCCTATATTCATAGAGATGAGTATGCGTGCGTTGTGAGTGTCTCCGATGTATTTTGTAATTCGAAAAAAAGGCGACGTTCCCCTCGACAGCGAGACACCTGTGGTGACTTCGTCAATCTTAAGGATTTGCCGGCACAGTATTCGAAGATACTCCTAAGGGTAGGATTTGTGTACCTATATTCACAGGGATGAGTGTGCGTGCGTTGAGTGTCTCCGATGTACTGTGTGATTCGGAAAAAAAACGAGGCCTAGTTTTTTTCGTCCTCCTCGAGAAGACCACTTTTCTTGTTTCACCTCTCGGAGCCTGCAGTAGCACTGACATAGACACTTCACCACCATTGCTACTGGTCCATCTAACAAAACGAAGATGATTTTAAAATCCAACGTTCAGCAGAACTATGTCGCTACAACAGTTCATCTTACACAAAGAAAGATCGTGAAAACATTAATCTTACATAAGCTGGTTCTCCTAGCTAAGTACATGGTAATAAACAACAAACACACAGCAACTGAAAGAGGAAACGTGTCATGTTTCAACATGATTGTAAATTTGGTTTGTACTATAAATAATCGAATTGTAAGTTGTAACCAATGCAATACCATGACCGATTTGAACCAATTCAATGCCGAGCTTGACATCAAAACACAGAAATGTGAATACCACTGGCACAGACATTTCACCACCACTGCTACTGGTCCATCTAACAAAAAGAATATGACAATAAAATCCGACATTCAGCAGAACTGGGTCGCTACAACAGTTCATCTTACACAACGGAAGATCGTGAAAACACTAATCTTACATAAGCTGGTTCTTCTAGCTAAGTACATGGTAATAAACATACTTATCCAGAGGAGTTCCATACGGCTCTGAACTGATACAAACATTTCGTTAAGCTGCTGCCCCCAAAGTGTCAGATTTCAGGTCAGCCAGCCTCTGTGCTTTTAACTACATGTAAGGCTAGTGCTGCCTCACAAAACAGATAAACCGACTCCCAAGTGCACTGAAAAGCAAATAGAGGGTTCATAAGACCATGAAAGGGGGCAGTTGGCATTACAACACCGGCCACTGATACTTTTCAGGTAGACGTGTCTCCGTTCTGAGCATCCTCCAGCTTCGGTTTCAGTTCATCAGAGAGATGGTTTGACTCTTCTGACAAAGAGCTTCCTGTTTTTCTCTTCCGGGTCAGCTCTATTTCTTCTGATGCAATTGCCTCATCAGCATGAGAAGCTTCTTGGCTAGCATCCCCCTCATGTGCTGTAGGAACTGCCCAGGCTATGGGATTCACTGAAAAAAGTTCAAATGTGGAATCAGAAAATTATAATGAGTCTAGCTGCACACATACTACAACAGCAACCATTTGACAAAGCTAATTAGGTTTTCATTAGAATTCAGAAGAGAACTTGCTGCAAAGTTAACACTTAACAGTAACCATGATAAGCAATGTTTTGACGTGCAGAATGCAGGCCTGTAAGCATCTATAAGAGATCATGGGATAATACTGGGAAATTTGCAGTGAAAATATAGTCAACATATGGTAGTTAGCAAGATTGTTTAGATATGTTTTGGGTGGAAACAATTTTCCCAACAAATCCCCACCACCGAAATAGTCCCACAAGAAATTCATTTTGAATTCTTATGTACCGCAACACCAATCCAACATGTCAAATAAATTTACTACTCCCATACATAATCATGGATTCAATCTGCTAAAGTAGTATGGAACAAATAATATATTTTTTCAAACCTTTACTAGTCTGCCCATGTATGTGGGGCCATATCATTCATGATTTAATATGGAAAAAATTATCTAAGAGTAAGTCATGCATTGTATTGGCAAGTTATTATTAGTTTGTCGATACCCAATTACGAACCTTCTTCTGGTTGAAAAGACTTGGAGATAACCGTACTTGCTTCATCACTTGAATTTACTAACTTTGGTTTCTTTTTGACATAGTCCTGCCGCAGAGGTCTAGGTATCTGGAATGAAAACTGAGCTAAAGTTACACCCTGTGCAACATACTCCGGATTCTCTTGGAGGAACCTGCCAAAGATATGAGGCTTTAAGACAGACAGGTGGAAGCATATGTAAAAAAATCAGAAATAATAAAGAATTGATGCAGTGCAAAACTGATATAATTAACATCCACATACTAATCATTCGAGATATCTACTCATAAAAACTATAAAAAACAAACAATATTTGTTGGGTAAGTTCTGCATCAAGAATTTAGGATGTTGCAACTTTTCACAATGCAATTTCAGGGAAAATCTAAAGCTCAGTAGATAAAGAATGACATTCGAGGATGTATATTGAAGAAACTACTAGAATGGCGTACCTATCAATTTCAACCAGAGACCGTAGTTTCCTTCCAGTAGGAGAGGTATAGTACCTGAAAACAAATTGGAGGTTGCACAAACTATCAAGTTCTGAAAATGCAGTAAGAAATATACATCTCTGTATCTTCCACATGTAACGAATAGTACCAACAATACTGCAGGCATGCATGCCAGAACTTTTCCTATCTCCATGATATTTTGGAGAACATTTTAGAAAAATCATAATGTCCCCACCAAAATGCAAGCACAAATACATGGAAGCACCTATGTTTTGGGATGTTTTCTAATTAATAATGATTTGAAAGGAAAGATGGGAGCCATAAAAATTGGAACTAAATGGCCTTGCAAAAGAGAATAAGATCAGAGCAATACAGTACTGAAAGAAAAGAATAACTTACACATCAGCAAATTTGGTGCCGCCTTCACCCCTTATCCTGATCTGCCTTTCCCATCCAGGAGGGGGCTGTGCAATATTGGGTTTGTCAATAGCCCAAAGCCTGCTGCCATCCTGAGATATATCTTCTGGGTCATTGCATGTTACATTGGGTCTCCACTCACGAGCTCGTTTGCATACAAAAGGTTCCTGTATAATGTGTTCACGAATTTCTTCATACTTCTGTTTTGTTGGAATAAGTCTCCATTTGAAACATTTAGCACATTGGACTGTGAATGCCCCAATAGATGGCGATATTCCCCTTGTTATGACTGATTTCTGCGAGCGGTTTTCTCCTAGTTCGTCCTGCTCTTTATCTCCTGCTTCATGGTTGAAAACAACCATTTGATTTGATGCACTTTCAGAAGAAAAATCATCATTTTCAAATCGGGGTCCATTAATATCAGAGGGCACAACAACCCCACTTTTCTTTGCTGATTGAGGAGATTTAGAACTTTCCATAGGTTTTGTACAAATTGTTAGAACCTAGGTACCTGCAGTTGGTAAATGTTAGAATTCCGTGCTATGAACAGAAGAATGGTTCTCATGACTAAAATGCACACATTATGCAAACAACATGAGATACGCAATTCATGAGAATATGGCTAAAAAATTGCAGCACAGAGTTAACAACAATATACAGCTGAGTGCAAGCAATAAAAAGAAAACAATCTGAACATAAATAAAGATGATTGAGGCATCATTACTTATTTATTCTTTCGCGAGTGATGCCAACTATAGTGAATCATACAAAACTTAATAAGAGCACCCCACTATGGAATTCTCTCAAACCACAGCCATCCACATCATCCGCTTACGTCATCTGCACTTAATCATCTTCCCGGTTCCGATCCCACATCTCGCTCGGCACACGGTACGTTGGCAGCTCAAGAGGCTAATTAAATTTACACTGGCAGCTCAAGAGGCTAATTAAATTTACTCAGCATGTACGTGAGCTCAAACGTCTAGGTGATAGTGGTAGCTCAAACATCTAGGCCGGTAATACGAATGGGTGGTAAGGGAGAGGGACCATCCAGGAAATTCGCAATCTAAACGTCGCTCAGTACCGAGGTGGCAAGGGAGAGGAACCGTCCAGGAAATTCACAATATCAACGTCGCTCATTACTGTCACCTTCCTGGGCTGCTGGCATGCCATTTCCCTCCCCCTCGATCTCTATTGCCAGATGCCGGCAGCCAGCAAGTCTCTGATGGAGTACTGGAGTATATCAGCAAATCAGCTGAAGGCAAAAGGTTTCATGAGACAGCGCTGACTGCTGTCATCTGCTCGGTGAGGTATGTGTATCATTGTATGCGACAGTTATCTTTTATTAAGATAATTGAAACAAAGCCATGTGGGTGATTCCTCTGATCTTAGTTAGCTTTTGGTTCTGACAGGTCCCATGAGAACAGTATGCTAAAATTTATTCCATATATAGATGTGCATCCGGTCGAACCATGGTAAGCAAAAACTGCAGTTACTTGGCTGCAAATTGCTCTGTCCACAACCTAATTAGTTATTAATGTGTCGATATAAGTTGGTGCTATAAACTTTGATCATCCAGCACATTAGGTTTGTATAATCTATGAGTTGCTATATGAAAGAAAAATTGGTGTCGGGACTCTCAAATCCCGCAGCAACGCGCGGGGAATCATCTAGTTCATTTAGATGATAATGCCCTATCAATTTATATCCCACACTGCTACACAAAATCAGCAGTAGCTCTGAAAGATTTTTGAGATGCTTTCGAGTCAGAATATATATTCAACAACCCTAATCTGATGGTCTAAAATGAGAGACGCGTATTGGGTCGACACTAGCTGTGGGGCAAATATCGACACAAAAAGAAGGAAATGTAAGGTTATATATGTAATAGCGGAGGAGTTGTTTACTTAGTTTCATTTTAGTTCTATACTTAGTTTTATTTTAGTTACATCTAGGACTCAAAAATCTCAAATCTTGCATGAATTAAAATAGTATGATGCAAGATATCCTGGTCTGCATAAGAAAAAACAACCAACTTGGTTAAAATGAGGCAATAAAGGCTTATACTACGTCATAGGCAAGAATAGCCGGAACAATCTTTCACAACAAGTTACAAACATTCCAATCTAGAACCAATCTATGGATAAGCCAATCTATGGATTCTCAATTGTTGACCCCATACAACAAGCAGATCTCAGCACCAGGAACACATCTCAATGGTTTGACTAGCCTAACACAATCCATTAGACCAAAGAACATAAACACACTCGAACAGTAACCTATCCACCCGCAAATTATTCCATGGGAATGTCAAGGTGAAAGTTAGAGACGACAGAAGAGTCTGCAAAAAAAAAAAAAAAAAACACTATGCACAGAGCAAGGGTTAATGCGGGCAGGGGCGGACCCAGGCATAGGACATGGGTGTACACATGTACACCCAATAACTGTTGCAAAAGGATCGAATTAGTAAAATCATGATCAGATCCGAATACAAATACCAGGTTTGGGTGTTCGATTTCGCGCAGCAGGATGGGAAGGGAGGGGAATAGGAAGGCATACCCTGACGGATCTTCGTCGCTGGCAAAAGCGCCCGTCGCTGGACGAAGGGTTTCAAAGGTGTCGCCAGGCGTCAAGGCGCTAGAACAATCCTGGTCGCGTAGCTAAAAAGCAGCAAGAGTGAGGGAGGGGAAATAGACCCCACCGCGCCGCAGCCCCACGTCCTCCTCCGGCCCCAGCGCAGGGCTCCCGGCACCACCGCCGCCGCGCTATCAACGGGCACAGAGAGAGGGAGGAAGGGGAGCCTGAGGCAGAGAGACGAACGGAAGCATGAAAGCAACGGAGGTGGGCGCGGCGCGCAGGGAGGCGAGTGAGGGAGATGGAGGCGACTCAGGCGACCCTGCCGAACGGCGGCTCGGCGGAGAGGCGTCCCGCGGAGGAAGATGGGCCGTTGTGGCAGTTGTTGGGTCATAGGATATAGGAAAAAGTCTATTGGTGGTACCTCAACTCTTGATCACGTCCACGAATGGTACCTCAATCTCCAAAACCAGACACGGGTAGCCCCTCAACCGCTGAAACCGGACACGGGCGGTCCCCGAGCGGGTTTCAGAGCGGTTTAGACATGCGGGACCCGCGTGTCACTCTCACCCCTTTTTCTAAGTCTATTGGTGGTACCTCAACTCTTGATCGCGCCCACGAATGGTACCTCATCTCCAAAACCAGACACGGGCGACCTCTCAGCTGCTGAAACCGTACACGGGCGGTCCTCGAGCGGCTTTTAGAGCGGTTTAGGCATGTGGGACCCACGTGTCACTCTCTCACACCCTTTTTTTCTTTTCCCCCTCAACCGCCCACCTGTCTTTCCCGGTTCCCCCGCTCTCTCTCTTCCTCCTCCCTCCCCATCGGTCCCTCCGCTGGCAGCCTCCGTCCCTTCACAGCCCATCGGTCGGCGACCTCCGCTACGAACTTGCAACACCATACGCAGCGAGCACGACGTGGGGCAAGTTCGCCGCGGAGGTCGCCGGGCGACGGGCCGGAGAGGGACGGAGGCCATCGGCGGAGGGACCGATGGGGAGGGAGGAGGAAGAGAGAGGGGAACCGGGGAAGACAGGTGGGCGGTGGAGGGGAAAAAGAAAAAAAGGGTGTAAGAGAGTGGCACGTGGGTCCCGCATGCCTAAACCGCTCTAAAACCTGCTCGGGGGGCCGCCCGTGTCCGGTTTCAGCAATTGAGGGGTCATCTGTGTCTGGTTTTGGAGATGAGGTACCATTCGTGAACGCGGTCAAGAGTTGAGGTACCACTAATAGACTTAGAAAAAGGGGTGAGAGAGTGACACATGGGTCCCGCATGTCTAAACCACTGTCGGGGACAGCCCTGGGGGTCCCTAAACAACCGGGGAAAAACCCGCATCATCTCGTAAAAAACGCAAAACGCGAACTAATTCACGAGCCTAAAAACGCATGCACTAAACAACCATACTCCTGGTGGCCCCCGTGGCCTGCCACGGCGACACGGCTAAACGCCCCCTCGGGCGAGGTCCGCCTCGCTCGAGGGCTAAACGCCCCCTCGGGTGAGGTCAACCTCGCTCGAGAGCTCAACACCACCTCGGGCGAGGTCGCCTCGTTCGAGGGCTGAGCGCCCCTCGGGCGAGGTCCGCCTCGCTCGAGGGTTGAGCGCCCCTCGGGCGAGGTCCGCCTCGCTCGAGGGTCCCCGCGCGCACGACGCCCCCGTTCCTGCACACACGTCCGAGCATTTAATGCTCTGGCACCGCAGGACTGCGCCACGACCCCAACGCGCCTCGGAATCACGCCCCAGCGCTGTTCCACCCACTCCCTGGGGAAGACCATCCCCGCCACTATACAACACTGTGCGGAGAGGCTAGTGTCAGCTCCGTGACACTGTGCCGCCTACTTTTGTACTGCTAACGCGCCGAGCCCTCGAAGGGGGGACGGCGGAACCCTCGAATGGGGGCGGATGCTTTTTCTGTGATTACACAGGACTACACTGTGACGTCAGGCCAGCGGGAACGGTCTTCTCCGTCGCTGTCAACCCTGTGCGGCCATCCCCACCACTGCAACACCACGCCGGGCACTGTGATGACATCCCCGACGCTGTTGAAGCGCACGGGGACAGGACGTCACCACGCCCGTCACTGTACCTCGTACGGCCTCCCGTTGACGCCACCCTCAAACCGGCCCGCGGGTGGCGGCCGGACAGCCAACCTCCACATCACTACCCTCGAACTCGCTCCTGTACGGGCACGGGACTCGCCACGACACCCCAACAGGAGCAATATTCTCAAGGACAGTCGTCAACTCCGCGGCACTGCTCGCCACGCCTTCGCACGTAAGAGAATAGTGCGGCACGCCTGTAAAGTGCCCTCTCCTTGGCCTATAAAAGGAGGGGCAATCCCCCAGCCGCAGGGGGGCACAGAGACGAACGGCACTCTCACACCTTTCGCCTTTCACTCCGATATTGTTACTTGCCTCAATCAATACCTCTGGGACCTGGAGGACCAGCCTCCTCTCCCGCCTCACTTGTAGCACCCCTCTGCAAGCACCGCGGTGCGACGCAATATAGTGCCCCGAGCACACCACTGCTGGACGTACGGCCCCGGCCGGAACCAGGATAAAACCCAGTTTCACTAGTTGCTTAGCACCGGCCATCGAGGGATAGATCTCAGCGCTCTTACTAGTTAGTGTCGGGACTACTTTCCGCACCGACAGTTGGCGCGCCAGGTAGGGGTTCTTCGCACTGAAGATCAGCTCCACAAGCCCTCTTGATGGTGATCCGCACTGAGTACCAGGGCCAGAGGTATGCCATGGGCAGCTCGGACCCCCTCCCAGCCGGGTTTGAAATCCGGTTCGGGAGCCTGAACTTTCATGCCACGGGGAACAGCTACGTCATGCGCATTACCAACCGCGACGAACTCCGCGCACGGCAGGCGACCAGGCCAGAACCGGTCCCCGTCACACCCGATGTTGACGCCCGGGCGTCCGCCCAAGCGGACGCCACGGGCCCTTCAACGCCTCGACGCCGGCGACGCTCCGGTCGGCGCTCTCGATAGGCGTAGACGAACGACGACGGGCTACGCGCGTCGCCTCGCGGCGCGATGCGATCACCGGCGAGATGGCGGCCGCTCCGACGGGGGAACGCACGGTTTCGGACCGTGGTTCCCCCCTCGTCCCCGCGCGGCGCCACGACGGCGTACGTCGCCTCCGCCAACACCGACGCGACGGCGCACGGGGGTCGTCCTAGCCGCCATGCCCCGACGGTCAGGAACCCGAGCGCCTCCGCCGCCGAAGAGTCGTCGCACAGCTCTGCCAGCGAGCTGCCACCCGCCACCTTGCACGGGTACGCGGAGTGGGACTTCTCCGGCGTGCCGGACCCAGTGATGTTCCGGCGGTTCCTTGACGCCGCGGACTACTGGTTCGGCTACTCCGACGACTCCAGCGCCGGGAGTTACGACCCCGCACGTGAGTGCTTCGTGGTGGTCGCCAACGATCAGGCGAACAACGTGAACGCGGGGGCCGGCGACGGAGAAGCCCTTCGCCACCCGGAAACTGGACTACTCCAGGTCGCGGGGCTGAGCGCACCCCCCGTTTCGCCAACAGGGGGAGCCGACATTAATGCGCAGCTAGCCCAAGCGCGCGAGCTCGAGGCGAAGCTCGCGAAAGAATACCGCACGGTGCGGCTGCTTCGCGCCTCCATTGCCGGAGAAGCCTCCGCGCGCGGCGAACGCGCGCGTGAGCTAGGCAAGCAAGCCCGCGACCGCATCAACGCCGACTTCGACGTCGACAACCCGAGCACGCCCCCACGAGCGAGCCAAAAGCTCATTGCGGCTACATCACTATTGCGGGCCATGTCCGCTCCATTGACGCCCGAGGCGCGGAACCTGCACCGCGAGGCGCAGGCGCTCGTCGAGCAAGCGGCTGTACAACAAGCCGAAAACTCGGCGTCTCACATTCGCCATCAGGGTAGCGCGCACGACGACGGGGGCGCGCAAGGCCCTGAGGCGTCCGTTCACGCGGGTGGCGCGACGGAGCGGCCCGCCAACCAAGGCCGGACGCCTGTCAAGGAGCGGATCCTTGACACGCGAGGGCAGACCAAAGACGGCGACGCTCGCAACGTCATCAACACCCGGTGGACGGGCAACGCAGAGGCACGGGCAATGGCAGGCTACCACCCACGTCGGGGTGGGCGCTACGACAGCCGCGAGGACCACTCACCGACGCCGGAACCCCCGGGGACCCACGTGTTCAGCCGGGAGATCCGCACGACAAGCTTCCCGCAGTGCTTCCGCCAGCCCACGTCCATCGACAAGTACACGAGGGAGACGGACCCCCACGTGTGGGTTAACGACTATCGCCTGGCATGCCAGCTGGGCGGAGCCACCACCGACGAGGTCATCATCCGCAACCTGTCGTTGCACCTCGCCGACTCGGCGCGAACGTGGCTCGAGCACCTGCCGGCCAGCCAGATCCACAACTGGGACGACCTGGTCCGCACCTTCATGGGGAACTTCCAGGGCACGTACGTGCGTCCTGAAAACTCCTGGGATATGCGCGCGTGCACCCAGAAGCCCGGCGAGTCGCTTCGGGACTTCATACGACGCTTCTCCAAGCGCTGCACGGAGCTCCCGAGCGTGGCCCAGTCCGAGATCGTGCACGCCTTCCTCGAGGGCACGACCTGCCGAGACCTAGTGCACGAGCTTGGGCGCAGCCCGCCCGTTGACTCCAATGAGCTGTTCGACATCGCCACCAGCTTCGCCTCCGGCGAAGAGGCGGTGGGAGCCATCTTCGACGGGAAGAAGGGCAAGCGCGTGGACGACGCGCCCACGGAGGGCAGCAAGTCCAAGGAGGCCCAGTAGAGGCACAAGCGGGGCAAGAAAGGAAAGAAGCCGCGCCACGAGGCGCGCGAGCAGGGGCACAACGACGACGGAGATGAAGCCCTCGCTGTTGACCCCGCTCGAAGGGGTCCTCGAGCGGCCCCTCGAGGCCCTGGGGTGTTCGACGACATGTTGAAGAAACCCTGTCCTTACCACAAGACGCTGGTCAACCACACCCTTGAGGAGTGCGATATGCTCAAAAAGTACTACAGCTGCGCCGCCGCGAAGGAGGGCGAGGCCAAGAAGGACGGGGGTGACGGCGACGCCGGTGGCTTCCCGGCGGTGGAGAACGTCTTCCTCATCTTTGGGGGGCCGACAGTGGACATGTCCAACAGCCGCGCAAGCGGGAGCGGCACGAGGTCCTCACCGCGGAGAAGGCGCCTCCCTCCTTCCTTGACTGGTCGGAGGACGCCATCACCTTCAGCCGTGAGGATCACCTGAACCGCATCCCTAACCCAGGCCAGTACCCGCTAGTTGTCGACCTAGTCATAGGGAACGCGCCATTCTCAAAGGTGCTTATGGACGGAGGCAGCAGCCTCAACATCCTCTACGTGCAGACCCTGCGCCTGCTGGGGATCGGATTGGACCAACTACGACCCAGCACGACGTCGTTCCATGGCGTCACGCCGGGCAAGCACGTCCAGCCCCTCGGGCAGATCGACCTGCCGGTCTGGTTCGGCACACCGAACAACTTCCGCAAGGAGACGCTCACCTTCGAGGTGGTGGGGTTCAGGGGCGCATACCACGCCATCCTCGGGCGGCCGTGCTACGCCAAGTTCATGGCGGTCCCGAACCACACCTACCTTAAGATGAAGATGCCAGGGCTCAAGGGTGTCATCACCGTGGGCTCGTCGATCGAGCATGCATTCGACTGCGATGTTGAGTGCGTGGAGCACGCCGAGGCACTAGGGCTGGACGAAGCGCTCGTGGCGGGCTTGGAGAAGCTGGTCAATGAGGACCTCGACTCCGCTGCCAAGCACGCCGGCAGCTTCGAGGCCGCTGAGCAAACCAAGGAGGTGCCCCTCGACCCTTCTGCCCCCGAGGGCAAGGCGTTGAGGGTCAGTTCCACCCTCGACCCGAAATAGGAAGTGGTGCTCATCGACTTCCTCCGCGCCAACACTGACATTTTTGCGTAGAGCCCCTCGGATATGCCAGGCATCCTGAGGGAGGTCGCCGAGCACTCCCTTGACATCCTACCTCACTCCCTCCCCGTGCAACAACGACTGCGCCGCTTTGACAAAGAGCGGCGCCGGGCGATCGGAGTGGAGCTGCGGAAGCTCCTCGAGGCCGGGTTCATCAAGGAAGTGTTCCACCCTACGTGGCTAGCTAACCCTGTACTAGTCGAGAAAAAGAATGGGAAGTGGCGGATGTGTGTAGACTACACTAGTTTGAATAAAGCATGTCCTAAAGTTCGTTTTCCTTTGCCACGGATCGATCAAATCGTTGACTCGACTGCGGGGTGTGAGCTCTTATGCTTCCTTGATGCCTATTCCCGGTACCACCAAATAAAGATGAAAGAGTCCGACCAGCTCGCGACTTCATTCATCACGCCGTTCGGGATGTATTGCTACGTGACGATGCCGTTTGGCCTCCGAAATGCAGGTGCTACTTACCAGCGATGTATGCAGCGTGTCTCCGGAGACCACATCGGGCGAACCGTTGAGGCGTACATAGACGATATAGTCGTGAAGACCAGGAAGGCGGACGGCCTGGTTGACGACCTCCGCATCGCGCTCGGCTGCCTACGGGCCAACGGGGTGAAGTTGAACCCCGAAAAATGTGTCTTCGGCGTGCCGCGAGGCATGCTATTAGGATACATTGTCTCCCAGCGAGGCATCAAGGCCAACCCCGAGAAGGTTGCTGCCCTCGAACGAATGGGTCCAATTCGAGACCTGAAGGGGGTCCAGAAGGTGTTGGGTTGCCTTGCAGCCTTGAGCTGCTTCATTTCGCGGCTCAGCGAGAAGGGCTTACCCCTCTACCGAATCCTGAAGAAGCACGAGCGCTTCTCCTGGACCGTCGATGCCCAGGAGGCGCTTGACAAGCTGAAGGCGACGCTCGCCCACACCCCAATCCTAACGCCGCCTCGAGGCGACGAGCCTCTGTACCTCTACGTCACCGCAACCACTCAAGTGGTCAGCGCCATCATCGTGGTAGAGCGTGCGGAGGAGGGACACGCCCTACCAGTCCAACGACCGGTGTACTACATCAGCGAGGTGCTGTCCGAAACCAAGGCGCGTTACCCGCAGATCCAAAAGCTGCTCTACGCAGTGGTGCTCGCACGGCGCAAACTTCGCCACTACTTCGAGGCCCATCCGGTCACGGTGGTCTCCTCCTTTCCGTTGGGGGAGATTATACGGAACCCGGACACGGCAGGCAGGATTGCCAAGTGGTCGGTGGAGCTAATGGGCGAAACGCTCGCCTACGCGCCGCGCAAGTGATCAAATCTCAGATCCTGGCAGATTTTGTCGCCGAATGGACGGACACGCAGCTGCCGCCACAGCAAATCCACTCCGAGTGCTGGACCCTCTACTTCGACGGGTCGGTGATGAAAACAGGGGCAGGCACGGGCCTGCTCTTCATCTCACCCCTCGGAGAGCACATGAGGTACGCAGTGCGCCTACACTTCCCCACGTCGAACAACATGGTAGAATACGAGGCCCTCCTCTGCGGCCTCAGAATCGCTATCGAGACGGGCATCAAGCGCCTCAACGTGAGGGGAGACTCGCAGCTCGTGATCGACCAGGTCATGAAGAACGTGAGCTGCCACGATGACAAGATGGAGGCGTACTGTAATGCCGTGCAGGCCCTCGAGGATAAATTCTACGACATAGAGCTCAATCACGTGCCCCGCTGGTACAACGAGGAGGCAGACGAGCTCGCCAAGATCGCGTCGGGGCGAATCACCGTTCCCCCAAATGTTTTTGTGCCAGATGTCGCTAAACCGTCCGTCAACCTCGAGCCGCCCCCCTCGAGCCAGGAGGAACCCTCGGGGGCTCCCTCGGACCCAACAGGCGTGGAGCCTATGGATGAGGACCCCTCGAACGAAGCGTTCGTACTCTCTCTACTCGAGGGGTATGGCGCGGGCGAGGCCGAAGCTATGGACACAGCCAGTCCCCACGCGGAGGACTGGCGTGACAAATACATCGCCTGGATGGATCGAGGGGAACTCCCCTCGGACCGGTCCGGGGCCAGACGCATGGCTAGGATGGCCAAGTCATTCACCCTCGTTGCCGGTGAGCTGTACAAGCGCGCCGCGTCGGGTGTCCTGCAGTGATGCGTACCCATCCCTCTGGGGCGCGAGCTCCTTCGAGACATCCACGCGAGCGTATGCGGCCACCACGCGGTGCCACGCACCCTCGTGGGCAACGCGTTCCGCCAAGGCTTCTACTGGCCCACTGCGGTCGCTGATGCCAGCGAGGTCGTGCGCACCTGCGAAGGGTGCCAGTTCTACGCCCGCAAGACCAACCTTCCTGCACACGTCCTCCAAACCATCCCCGTCACGTGGCCTTTCGCCGTGTGGGGGCTGGACATCATCGGGCCCTTGCGAAAAGCGCCCGGGGGCTACACCCACCTACTGGTTGCCATCGATAAATTCTCCAAGTGGGTCGAGGCACGCCCAATCACGAATCTCAGGGTGGAGCAGGCCGTGACGTTCTTCACTGACATCGTCTACCGGTTTGGGGTACCCAACTCCATCATCACCGACAACGGGTCCCAATTCACCGGACGGAAGTTCCTGGAGTTCTGCGACAAGTTCCACATCCGCGTGGACTGGGCAGCCGTGGCGCATCCACAAACCAATGGTCAAGTGGAGCGCGCCAACGACATGATCCTACAAGGTCTCAAGCCCAGGATCTTCGACAGACCAGATAAGTCCGGTCGAAAATGACTCCAGGAGCTACCAGCGGTCGTGTGGAGCCTCAGGACCACCCCGAGCAGGGCCACGGGATTCACCCCGTTCTTCCCGGTCTATGGCGTGGAGGCTATTGTAACACCCCAGGTGTTTATTAAAGATAACTAACTTAATTAGTTGCGTTAATTGTGTTTAAATTGGATCATAAATATGTTTGACATGTTTTGTCACAAATTTGCACAAAAGACCTTGGTCAAAACCCCAAATCACGGTCAAACCCTAGATCTGTTTTAAGGCTGAAATGGTTTTCTTGCGCGTTCTCCAAATTTCACTATAGAAGTTCAAAATCGGCCAATACGAAAGTTGTTCGTTATTTCCGGGAACACATTTTTCGTAATTGGCGGACATTCCAATTTTGAGTGCAAATTGGCCAAAAATCGGTTTGACTGCGCTGTGAACAGTAAATCGAGCCGTGGAAAATCTGCAACTTCGGTCGACGTTCCCGGGCAAACCGTTGATCAAAACATATGTCGCCCTTTGGGAAAGTTGTAGATCTATAGTTTCTCTACAACTTTCGTTTTTGGAGATTTTTGACTTAGTTGTCACTTTTGGGAGTTATGCAATTTTGAAATTGGGCAAACGGAATTGAAACAGCCTTGGCTGCTGGCTGCCTGCGCACCCGTGCGCCCGGTGCGCCAAGCGCCACGCCGGTGTACGGCGCCGCCTCGGCCCATCCGAGCGTGGGGCCGGCCAAGCCGCGTCGCCCCGCGGTCCCACGACCGGTACACGCGCCAACACCTTGCGGACGCCGAATCTCGCCCGTGCCGCGTGCCGCCCGCCCTCTCGACACCGCGGACGGCGCATGCGCGCCGCACCACTTGGCGTCGCCATGGTCGAAGACCCCGCCTCGGAAGCCTCTCCCGGCACCCCTACCTCGGCCGCATCGTTGCTCAGGCGCAGAGCCAAAGAAAATTTCAAGTTCACAAGCTCGCCGTCGAACCTGTCTCGCAAACGCCGCCGCCGTCTAGTGCCCCCGTCCCTCCTCCGGCCGCGATTCCACTCCTCATCCTCCTCCACGTGACCCCTGCGCCTCCCTCCACTCATCCGAGCCGCCGCCGGGCCCGCCGGCCGCGCTCCCGCTGCCCCCCGCGACGCGCTGCGGCGGGCATGCAGGGGCCGCCTGCTGTTGGCCGCGAGCGCCGCCTTCTCCGGTCCGGTCGCCGCCCTCCAACCCTCTAGCAAGGTCAGTAGCAGCCCAAGGTCGCTCCTCCGGCCAAGTCCGGCGACCTCCGACCGCCAATCCCACTGCCGGCGAGGGGCAGACCCGCCAAGGACCACATTGCATCGATCTATTTCTTTCTAGGGTTGTTTCGGTAAAATTCCAGGGACCCGACTGTAAAGGTAGTTTTAGGGTTACAACAGCGACTTCGAAAAATCATTAAAAATCGTAAAAAAATCAGAAAAATGCAAAACCAATTTTGTTGGTTTCGTGGTGAAGAAATCTATATTTTCTAGAAAACATGTATAGGGTTTTTCTGTACAGTTTTTGAATTAAAAATTGAAACTCATTTGGAGTGTTTTTAGTGTGATTTAAAATATACACATGCTATGAACTTGAATTTTGGACATGTTGCTCTTTTTATCATTTCTAGATCTGTGGCAAAAGTTTGCATGATTTTGATGTATATATTTTCAGTTATGATTTATTTAAGCTTTATGCTAGAATAAGTTTGATGCTTTTTATAGCACCTTTAATGAACTTTTCTTTGAGCACAAGTGCACTCTAGGGCTTTGACTTGATGATTAGTACCCCTGGTGTGATGGATGTGAATTTAGTGAATTGTTTACTAGGTGTTTTGGATTTAATCTTGTGTAGGAGCTTAAATTCAAAATCTGAAAAATAAATTGAATTTGCAACCATGCCTTGGTCAGAAACTCATTTTTGGCATGCATGCCCTGCAGGAGAAAGTTGAGATCAAAAAGTTTATTAAATCTTTTTATATGATTTACTGTTGATTTACTAGTCTGCAATTTGTCTTTTTCGTAAAAATTAATTTATAAATGATCTGAGGCCAAATTTTGGTGTGAGAGCTTAAATTAAGCATATGTTGCTGTGTGCAAAAGATTAGGCTCATTGGCAGTGTTTTTGATTTAATTTGGATTTATGGTAGAAAGGCTTGTTGTAAATAATTAAAGAAAGAAATGGAAATTAACTGTGCTAAATTGTAAAATCATGTTTATTTCTGTTTTTATTAAACTAAACACACCCTCTTGCTGTTTGGTGAAGTTAAGTAACTTAAATTGCTTAGATGTGCACACAATCACCATCAAAATAGTGTTTTGTTATTTATCACACACCCTAATAATTTCTGTGAGAAACTAATAATGTTTGGATGAATGTGTCCAACAAGAGTTGGTTTTGTGGTAATTCTCCCACCTTCACCATAACCTAATGCATGTGCATGTAAACGTGTAGATCTTCCCGACGGGACATACACGCTCACCCAGGAGGAGGAGGGAGCAGCTAGCGGAGAGGTGAATCAGTTGAGTGTGCAGCAAGACCTGGACCAAAGTCCAGAAGAGCCCAAGGCTTGTTTTGGTACTGAGTCTGAGGAAGGCAAGCACCGGTTTCATCTAACCTTTTTTTTATAAATTAAAATCATGTCCTTTACCTTTCAGTACTTTATTGCTTTACTTGTGCATTTAAGTTTCAGGAGTTGTTTTGAAACCTAGTTGCATGATCCTTAGGGCTCCTATGCTCTTTTACTAGTATGTTAGGAACGCTAGTGCCATGCTCTAAGGATACAGTAGAAGTCGAGTAATGACTCATTGCTCGCGAGATATAGGATGCTTATGTTGGAATCATAAGTTGGTTAAAATGACTCGCTCATGTGGTAAGAGCAATGGGTTCGGTCTCGACCGAGTAGCATTGTGCTGGTTTAAGCTATTGAACGTACCAAGTGCTTGTCGGGAATGGGACCGGTAAGCCTAGTACCTTCTGAACCGGGGCGGGATCTTTCTAGCTACCCGCTGGGGATGTGTCTCCGGGCTAGCTACCCGTGGTATAGTGTGTGAGTCCGGACTGATCGGGTTAGACCCTCCGGATAACCGTGTACCAGAGTTTGTAGCGTCTGATCATAAACTGTGGGATGTTGGGAACCGCCTGGTTGGGGTAGACACTGCACTTGGTCTACCTTCTTCCGTGTATCTTGGGTTTACCTTGCAAGGATATAAATCGACCGATCGTCGGCTACTCGCCGTTATCTGAGTCGGCTTGACCACTTGCTACCCCATATTTATTTATGGAACACGTTGGATTAACATTGTTGCCTGTTTAATATTGTTTGCACAACATGCTTGTTTAGTGCAGGTGCTCACCTAGAATGGTTAGCATACTAGAATTTGAGCTAAAATCTGAAAATAAGGATCAACTCTTAGTCGCTTTTGGCAAACCAAACCCAGCAGCACAAAAGCCTTGCATGGCTAGTCTTACTTTATTTTTGTCGGTTAAGTCTTGCTGAGTATTAGTATACTCAGCCTTGCTTAATTTGTGGTTTTCAGGTAACCCCATCTGGCCTGGCTCTATTCCAGATGGTTGGGAGCTTGAGTGGGTGCAGGTTGACGATGAGTGATACTCTATGGATGGCCTCCCATGTGTATCTTCCGCTAGTTTTATTTTCCGCTGTTTAAACTCTGATCACCTTTACTTTTATGTATGAAAAACCTGGTTTGTAATAATGTTGAACTTGTGAACTTTAATGTAATGTAATGTTGTACTCTGGTCCCTCCTTCGTGTGGGCTTAGCGCATATCAGCGATCCTGTTGTATGTGATTTACCGGGCTTTAACCGGCGGAAGCGACTTAATAATTCTTTATTATTGCTTAATGGCCACGTGTACCAGCTTAGGCGATAATACGGAATTATTTTGGGCGGTTCTGTCACAGCTGGTACCAGAGCGATGATATGCACCAGAGTAATTAAAATACCTTAACATAATTGTTTTTGGAATAAAATTTGCCAAGATTAATAATCTTGCTAAAAGAATAGGACGTTAAGGTCTAATCTAGTCTGAGAGGCCCTAGAGGAAATTTTTGGGTTCTTTCAGGTGGCTAATATATTATGGTGTATTTAGTCTGACTTCCAGCACATTTATTCTTGTCAAAACTTACTTTCATGCACAACCATACTAGTTTATCACGTTTTGCCATACGTGGTGGTACCACAGGGAAGTCCTGTGAGGGACTAGTGGGACCTATTCCAATGGGTGCCACGTCGCGTCTGCGTCTCATCACGTTTTGCCATACGTGGTGGTACCACGGGGAAGTCCCGTGAGGGACTAGTGAGACCTATTCCAATGGGTGTCACGTCGCGTACGAGTCTCATCACGTTTTGCCATACGTGATGGTACCACGGAAAGTCCGTGAGGGATGAGTGAGGCCTATTCCAATGGGCACTCACGTCGCGTCGAGTCTTAAATAGGACGCCGTCCATGCGGCGGCTTTACGCATGGATACCGTTTCTATAAGTGAACGGTAATGAATGTGGACGCTTTTGTGAGTGCTTGGCACAAAAGGTCTTGAATATCTGTGATTTTCTGCAGGTACACTAACCACGGTTGTTAGGTACGGTAATTAAGAAACGAATAGCTTCCGACTAGTTATTATAGGGAGAGACGTTTATATATGCCCTGCCACCGGCACTAACTTCGTTTTTAAGCTTAAAGGCTTTGTGAGGAAGTTTAGGACGCTTTTTGCATCATGTAAAAGCTATTGAACCAAAAATGAACTTCAATCATGTGACGTTTGGTCTTTAGTTAAATTGTGTTTCTTAAGGACCAATCATGCTAGTTTGATGCTTTGATGTGTGATTAAGCAAAATTTAACTAGCTGCTGTCCAAATCTTCCTAAGGATTATCTAGAAAATTTCTGGCTAGGTGCTCTTTAGGGAAATTGTTCATCACCTAGTTAAGTTTGCTCCCTGAATTTCTCATGATTTTAGGAGGTTTAAAACTGAAGTTAGGATCAAATTGGTTAGCCTACGTCTTGCTGAATTGCTGTCAAAATTCTGAGTTAGGCAGAAAACTCGAATCTTTACTTATAGTTCCAAACAGAATTTTACCTGAGAATCTACAGAAAAAATGTTCATTATCTAGCATAGATCGTGCTGTGAAAATTTCATGGTAATCAGGTACTCATGTATTGAGTTATGGTCTTTTTAGTGAAGCTCTGCCCTGCTGAATTTCTGGGCAACAGCACTCTGAAAATGGACCTTTTGCACCCTTTTGCAATCTGATTTGATTCGACCTTTGAATACCAAAAATGCTCCTTAGATATCTATCTACCTCCTGTAGAAATCCCAAGGTCACTAGATTTTTAGTTTGGGAGTTATGCCCAAAACTTTAGGTCTCTGCCTGCTGAATTTCAGAACTAGTGGTCTCAAAAATTCAAATTTTTATGTCAATTTCCTTTGGGATATAGAGCAAACCTTGAACACCATATTGATTCATAATTTTGTGATAGCAATGCTCACAAAATTTCAGCATGTATGTATGTGTATATTGAGAAATATCGAATTTTTAGTAAGCTCCTGTTTGCTGTCAAAACTTCTAGATAGAGCTTTGGTAAATGAATTTTTCGACCTCTGTAAAAGTTGAATCTGTCCTGGGGTTGAATACCAAAGTTGAATCTTATGAAATTCTACACATGCTGACCAAAATTCAGAATTTTTTCGACGCCTGAGCTGAGAGATATGGACTTCTTAGTGATCCTCTGCCTGTTGTCCAACAACCACCGACAAAGAAAGCGATACCTGAATTTCGGGCATGATAGCCTCAGCTTTATCTTTAAATTGAATACCATTATTGGAAGCTGCGAGACTTTACACCCCCTGCCTAAAGATGATGATATTTAGGTGGTGGAAGAATGCTACATATGTTTTTGAAGTTTCTATGCACAGATGAACACAATCAGTGCAAGATCCACCTACCTCCATCTTCTCTTAGAATGGTATCTAATAGAAGCATACTCATATCCTTGACGAGTCAAGTGGAACCTCGTTGTACTCTCCTAATTGCTTATACGCTTTTTCTTCAATTTAGAGGCGATCCACCAACTTCCTATGGCTATGAAAAGGTGATCACTTCACTTTCCTTGCATCGATATTCCTACATTGATCACTATCAATTCTCAACCCTCCTTATGCTTGCTCACAAATAAATAAATGAGAACATGGTTACAAGGCATCAAAAATCTGTTGGTAAGCACATGAGCATCATCACCGCATGCATATCTTGCAACCTTAATAACATAAATCATGAGCATGGGAAATGCATTGCACAACATGTGCATTTGGGACATTGGATGAACTAACATGCATATGTCTTGACGGTTTTCCATCTTTGTACTCTATCGCCCTTTTGCTGGTGATGTTGTTGTTCCATAAACAAAGGTGCCGCGACGGAACCTAAGGTATCATGTGTGCTGCAGCCATGTGATTACCACTAGGAGCGTGCTAGGTATCTTGGTTTTTGAGGATGCGACTCACCGCACCTATTAGTTCTCAATTCTATGTTTATCCTCTTTACCTTGACTAACCTCATGGGTTAAGCAAGTCATGCTGACATTGCACCATGAGCAACATATCTCATGAGCATATGCATCACGCATTCATAAACATGGGCATCATCATGTGTGCACTGCATCACGCCCACATCATGTGCATCTCTCATTAGGCATCATGATATCGGCACCACATGTGTGTATGCATATTCATCATATGCACAATCATCATATGCACGTGCATCATTCCAATGCACTCATCATCTGAGCATTATCATGTGCACCATCCCATGGTGCACCAATCATTTATAAGCATTAATAATGCAATCCTACCTTATCGGTGCTCCTTTTCAAAAAAAATAAAAAAATAAAGTAAAATAAAACCATTGCACATTTAATAACAGGAAGGATATCACACGAAATCACTAACCCAATAAACTATGAGCAAGATTGTTTTGAGATTTTTGGCCTCTATGTGCCTTTTTCCTATCTTCCATTTTTGCTACTCATAGGAAACTTGTTGCTAAATGCTCTCTACAATTTTGGTATCCTTAAAATATCCTTTTAAGTTAACTTTTGACTCTTTGAGTTACCACCACACTTCTAGTTACTCTCAAAAGAAAATTTTTGAAATCTTAGAGCCCTTGCAGAACGTGTTTATTGACAATCCTTTAGTTAAGGAAATCTTTATCACATCCATGGGTTCAGTTCTCTGACCTCCCGGTCTATTGCTACGTTTCCTTATTAATTGTTTCTATAGTTGGATTGTTGTTCTCTTGGGGAAAACTGATCGGATCCTCATGGAATTTCAGGGAAATGGAATCCACCACAAGAGATCCGGTCAATCTTCGACCCAATGAGATGTTCCCGTCTCTTCCACCAACACAGGAGGTGGTGGATATCTTTGCCAACACCATGAAAATTTTGGAGGGCCAAAATTTGGTGTTAAGCCAACTAGTGCAAAATGTCATCCATAATCGTTATCAAGGGCTATCGCAAACTAGTCTATCCGACAGTCTTTCCCAAGCAATTTCAGAATCTATTATGGAGCAAGTCTATCTATTCAATCTATTGATGAATCATGAAGCTCAAAATCAACAGAACCAAGATTCCAATCAGCAACTCCTAGATTCACTCATGCCACCGTCCCAACTTCCTATGGACCTTAGGGACGAAGAAAGAAGGAGTAAGAGTCACAAGCGAGATTTGCCAAAGATTGACTTGAATGGATGGGAAATTACATGCACCGAAGTTCCCTCCCGTGAGAAAAAGCCAAGCAATCCAGCTAGTGTTGTGGATCAGCCCATCAAAACCCAGTGGGTCCCAAGGTCCAATACACCCACACCTCGTCTCTGCTTCAATTGTAGAGAATCGGGGCATTTTGCCAGGGAGTGCCCGAAAACTGAGCAGAACAAGCCAAAACGGCACGGTCGAGGCTCAAGAGCCAAGCAGGGAAGTCCAGTCAAACGACCAAAACCCCAAGTGAAACAAGGCAAACATAACGTCACGAGTATACATTTCTAATTGAGAACAACCTCCCCTAAGCAAGCTTTTAAATTCCTAATCTCGGGACGAGATTTCTTTTAAGGGGGGTAGACTGTAACACCCCAGGTGTTTATTAAAGATAACTAACTTAATTAGTTGCGTTAATTGTGTTTAAATTGGCTCATAAACATGTTTGACATGTTTTGTCACAAATTTGCACAAAAGACCTTGGTCAAAACCCCAAATCACGGTCAAACCCTAGATCTCTTTTAAGGCTGAAATGGTTTTCTTGCGCGTTCTCCAAATTTCACTATAGAAGTTCAAAATCGGCCAATACGAAAGTTGTTCGTTATTTCCGGGAACACATTTTTCGTAATTGGCGGACATTCCAATTTTGAGTGCAAATTGGCCAAAAATCGGTTTGACTGCGCTGTGAACAGTAAATCGAGCCGTGGAAAATCTGCAACTTCGGTCGACGTTCCCGGGCAAACCGTTGATCAAAACATATGTCGCCCTTTGGGAAAGTTGTAGATCTATAGTTTCTCTACAACTTTCGTTTTTGGAGATTTTTGACTTAGTTGTCACTTTTGGGAGTTATGCAATTTTTGAAATCGGGCAAACGGAATTGAAACAGCCTTGGCTGCTGGCTGCCTGCGCACCTGTGCGCCCGGTGCGCCAAGCGCCACGCCGGTGTACGGCGCCGCCTCGGCCCATCCGAGCGTGGGGCCGGCCAAGCCGCGTCGCCCCGCGGTCCCACGACCGGGACACGCGCCAACGCCTTGCCGACGCCGACCTCGCCCGTGCCGCGTGCCGGCCCGCCCTCGCGACACCGCGGACGGCGCATGCGCGCCGCACCACTTGGCGTCGCCATGGTCGAAGACCCCACCTCGGAAGCCTCTCCCGGCACCCCTACCTCGGCCGCGTCGTTGCTCAGGTGCAGAGCCAAAGAAAATTTCAAGTTCACAAGCTCGCCGTCGAACCTGTCTCGCAAAAGCCGCCGCCGTCCAGTGCCCCCGTCCCTCCTCCGGCCGCGATTCCACTCCTCATCCTCCTCCACGTGACCCCTGCGCCTCCCTCAACTCGTCCGAGCCGCCGCCGGCCCGCCGCCGCGCTCCCGCCGCCCCGCGCGCGCGCGGCCGCGGGCATGCGGGGGCCGCCCGGCGGCCGGCCGCGAGCGCCGCCTTCTCCGGTCCGGCCGCCGCCCTCCAACCCTCTAGCAAGGTCGCTAGCGCCCCAAGCTCGCTCCTCCGCCAAGTCCGGCGACCTCCGACCGCCAATCCCGCTGCCGGCGAGGGGCAGACCCGCCAAGGACCACATTGCATCGATCTATTTCTTTCTAGGGTTGTTTCGGTAAAATTCCAGGGACCCGGCTGTAAAGGTAGTTTTAGGGTTACAGCAGCGACTTCGAAAAATCATTAAGAATCATAGAAAAATAAGAAAAATGCAAAATCAATTTTGTTGGTTTCGTGGTGAAGAAATCTATCTTTTCTAGAAAACATGTATAGGGGTTTTCTGTACAGTTTTTGAATTAAAAATTCAAACTCAGTTTCGAGTGTTTTTAGTGTGATTTTAAATATACACATGCTATGAACTTGAATTTTGGATATGTTGCTCTTTTTATCATGTCTAGATCTGTGGCAAAAGTTTGCATGATTTTGATGTATATATTTTCAGTTATGATTTATTTAAGCTTTATGCTAGAATAAGTTTGATGCTTTTTATAGCACCTTTAATGAACTTTTCTTTGAGCACAAGTGCACCCTAGGGCTTTGACTTGATGATTAGTACCCCTCGTGTGATGGATGTGAATTTAGGGAATTGTTTACTAGGTGTTTTGGATTTAATCTTGTGTAGGAGCTTAAATTCAAAATCTGAAAAATAAATTGAATTTGCAACCTTGCCTTGGTCAGAAACTCATTTTTGGCACGCATGCCCTGCAGGAGAAAGTTGAGATCAAAAAGTTTATTAAATCGTTTTATATGATTTACTGTTGATTTACTAGTCTGCAATTTGTCTTTTTCGTAAAAATTAATTTATAAATGATCTGAGGCCAAATTTTGGTGTGAGAGCTTAAATTAAGCATATGTTGCTGTGTGCAAAAGATTAGGCTCATTGACAGTGTTTTTGATTTAATTTGGATTTATGGTAGAAAGGCTTGTTGTAAATAATTAAAGAAAGAAATGGAAATTAACTGTGCTAAATTGTAAAATCATGTTTATTTCTGTTTTTATTAAACTAAACACTCCCTCTTGCTGTTTGGTGAAGTTAAGTAACTTAAATTGCTTAGATGTGCACACAATCACCATCAAAATAGTGTTTTGTTATTTATCACACACCCTAATAATTTCTGTGAGAAACTAATAATGTTTGGATGAATGTGTCCAACAAGAGTTGGTTTTGTGGTAATTCTCCCACCTTCACCATAACCTAATGCATGTGCATGTAAACGTGTAGATCTTCCCGACGGGACATACACGCTCACCCAGGAGGAGGAGGGAGCAGCTAGCGGAGAGGTGAATCAGTTGAGTGTGCAGCAAGACCTGGACCAAAGTCCAGAAGAGCCCAAGGCTTGTTTTGGTACTGAGTCTGAGGAAGGCAAGCACCGGTTTCATCTAACCTTTTTTTTATAAATTAAAATCATGTCCTTTACCTTTCGGTACTTTATTGCTTTACTTGTGCATTTAAGTTTCGGAGTTGTTTTGAAACCTAGTTGCATGATCCTTAGGGCTCCTATGCTCTTTTACTAGTATGTTAGGAACGCTAGTGCCATGCTCTAAGGATACAGTAGAAGTCGAGTAATGACTCATTGCTCGCGAGATATAGGATGCTTATGTTGGAATCATAAGTTGGTTAAAATGACTCGCTCATGTGGTAAGAGCAATGGGTTCGGTCTCGACCGAGTAGCATTGTCTTTGGTTTAAGCTATTGAACGTACCAAGTGCTTGTCGGGAATGGGACCGGTAAGCCTAGTACCTTCGAACCGGGGCGGGATCTTTCTAGCTACCCGCCGGGGATGTGTCTCCGGGCTAGCTACCCGTGGTATAGTGTGTGAGTCCGGACCGGGTCGGGTTAGACCCTCCGGATAACCGTGTACCAGAGTTTGTAGCGTCTGATCCTAAACTGTGGGATGTTGGGAACCGCCTGGTTGGGGTAGACACTGCACTTGGTCTACCTTCTTCCGTGTATCTTGGGTTTACCTTGCAAGGATATAAATCGATCGATCGTCGGTCACTCGCCGTTATCTGAGTCGGCTTGACCGCTGGCTACCCCATGTTTATTTATGGAACACGTTGGATTAACATTGTTGCCTGTTTAATATTGTTTGCACAACATGCTTGTTTAGTGCAGGTGCTCACCTAGAATGGTTAACATACTAGAATTTGAGCTAAAATCTGAAAATAAGGATCAACTCTTAGTCGCTTTTGGCAAAACAAACCCAGCAGCCAAAAAGCCTTGCATGTCTAGTCTTACTTTATTTTTGTCGGTTAAGTCTTGCTGAGTATTAGTATACTCAGCCTTGCTTAATTTGTGGTTTTCAGGTAACCCCATCTGGCCTGGCTCTATTCCAGATGGTTGGGAACTTGAGTGGGTGCAGGTTGACGATGAGTGATACTCTATGGATGGCCTCCCATGTGTATCTTCCGCTAGTTTTATTTTCCGCTGTTTAAACTTTGATCACCTTTACTTTTATGTATGAAAAACCTGGTTTGTAATAATGTTGAACTTGTGAACTTTAATGTAATGTAATGTTGTACTCTGGTCCCTCCTTCGTGTGGGCTTAGCGCATATCAGCGATCCTGTTGTATGTGATTTACCGGGCTTTACCCGGGCTTTACCCGGCGGAAGCGACTTAATAATTCTTTATTATTGCTTAATGGCCACGTGGACCAGCTTAGGCGATAATACAAAATTATTTTGGGCGGTTCTGTCACAGCTATCCTCCCCACGGACCTGGAATGCGGATCGCCCAGGGTCTAGAGCTACGATGAGGGTGCCAACCAGTGAGCCCGTGAGGACTCGCTGGACCAACTGGACGAGGCCCGCACCATGGCTCTGATGCACTCCGCGAGATACCAGCAGGCTCTGAGGCGCTACCAAGCCCGGAAGGTACGGCGCCGAGACTTCAACGAAGGGGACCTGGTCCTAAGACTGCGCCAAGATAATCGAGGCCGCCACAAACTATCGCCCCCATGGGAGGGACCCTACGTCGTGGTTAAAGTACTCAAGCCCGGCACGTACAAGCTGACCAACGAGGACGGCGAAGAACTCAACAACTCTTGGAACATCCAACAACTACGTCGCTTCTACCCTTAGAAAGGATTTCCAAGTTCTTTTTGTAAATTACATACCCAACACCCCGGTTGGCCGTACAGATGTAAACCCTTTCGAATTAATAAAGCTAAAGGGAAACTTGGCTTTCCCCAGAAAACCAAGCCGCCCTTGGGGGCTACTACGGGGGGCATACCCCCCTAAAAAATGGTCCAATTTTTTCGCAAAAAATCGCAAGCGCGCTAAGTACGGCTCGACCTAAGCCTTGGGCAAATTCAGGCGGGGCGCGAGCGGCCAAGCGGAAAAGACACGCGGACCGGAGATAGCATACGCCTCCGCGGACTAGCGGGCTACTCGCGGAATCGAACCTCCCCAGCTCAAATTCATCTAGGCAAAGGAAAAGAACGATGGAATAACGTGACAAGCGAAATAAAAAGCATTACTTCGATTTACAAAATGTTTCAAACAAGCAGCTGTTCATTACACGACCACACGGCCTGAACACTAATGTTTGAACAAAAAAGGGCTTGAACGCCCAATGGTCTTCAGGCTTGAGGGTTGCCGGCGCCGGGAGCGTCTGGGAACAAGAAGTCGGTGAAGTCCTCGGCGAGCATGTCAGCAGCGGTGGCGGCCAGCGCGTCCGCGCGGTTCATCGCCACCTTGTCTTCAACGCCGACCGGGACGACGTAGCCCGAGGACACAGCCTCGAAGTCGACCTGGTAGTGGGACACCACCACGCCAAGGGCCTTTTTGACGCCCAGGTGAAGGGCGCGGCGCATGCGCTGGGAGACATGCCCACCGAGGGCGCGTAGGCGGCTCGCCAGCGAGCTCCCGGCCTGTGCCACGCCTTCTTCAACCTCCTGGCACACCTCAAGGGTGGCGGCCCTGTAGGATGTAGGATACCGACTAGAGGGGGGTGAATAGGCGGTTTAAAAACTAAAGCCACAACACTAGAGAAATTTAATTAGAACCACAAGGAGAATTAAATCTCTACCTACTCTATTCCTATGTTGGGGTTTTTGCGGCCTAGGGTGATAAGATAAACAACAATCTCTAGAAATAAAATGCTCAAAGTTAAGTACTTGAAAGGAAATTGAGGAAAGAAATAACCGAGCACAAGAGACGAATTTTATCCTGTGGTATCGATGACTTGCCGGTCACCCCTAATCCACGCTGAGGTGGATTCAATGTTCAACCGCTCCTCTATCAAGATACCACTTGATCTTGAGCTGGTTAGAACCAAAGAACCACTCCACACCTCGATTCCACTAGAGTTGCTCTTTACCGATCCGGTGAGGTGAGCACAATACCTCTCACAACACGAAATCCGGAGCCACGCACAATATTCTTGCGAGCTTCAACAGATTCTTTCACCACCAAGCCATCTAGGAAGCGGCAACTTCCAAGAGTAACAAATCAACCACTAGCTTGATGATTCCCTAGTGCCACAAAGATCAAAGCCTTGATGCAATGCACTAGAAGCTCTCAATCTCATAAAGAATACAACCACTAAGCCAAGTGAGTGAGAGAGAGGAGAGAGAGAGCTCTACAAGGTAGTATGGACCTTTCAAAGTGCCAAGAGAAGCTCTCCAACCCCGGTCTTGGAGTATAAATACTCCCCCTTCCCGTTACTAGCCGTTAGGGGCAAAACGCGTACCTCGCGGACTGTCCGCGATGCCCTCGCGGATTGTCCGCGTTTGAATTCCAACGGTAAAAACACGAAGTCAACAGCTGGTGGGACTGACCGTTGGGCCGGGCAGACCGTCCGCCAGGGCCACGCGGACCGTCCGCCTGGGCCACACGGACTGTCCGCGGGCAGGCCGTGGACCGTCCGCCCGGTCCCCCGAGGAGCACCCTGTTCTGTAAAGAATAACGGACCGTCTGCCTGGGGTTCACGGACAGTCCGCCCGGAAGCGCATTTTCCCGAAAACTTTTGTCAAAAATGTCAGATATTAAATAAATGTCATGAACTCGCGGACCGTCCGCCCCAAGGGCCTGGACTGTTTTTCCTTAAGATTTTCAAAGAATTCTTTTTACCAAGAGAAATCGCCACTCATCTAAATACAATGCATGCAAATTTTTGATCCAAGTGGCACTATGGAAAGTCAAGCCAATGAAATTGATCCCTCTTGATAGTACGGCTATCTATCCTATCAACCCGGTCATTTAACATCCTCTAATCACCGTATGACCGGTAAAAATAAAACCCTATCTTTTACCTTTGCCTTGAGCTCTTTCCAACACACGTCATACAAGATCTTCTCATTTATACCGCATGATCTCATCATTTCACCGGACTAACCTATTCTTATAGCTCAAATAAAAATGTTAGTCCATAATGGTTGTCATTAATTACCAAAACACGAATTAGGGGCCTAGATGCCTTCAATCTCCCCCTTTTTGGTAATTGAAGACAACCATTTAAAGGAGTGATATAAGAAAGGTTTTGTGTTTTGGAATCACTTACTCTTCTCAAATAAATTCAATAAATAGATAGAGTGAATGTCTCCAAAATAAGAATATAGAGAGAACTCCCCCTACATGTGTGCATATAATTTTCATTTGATTTTTACACATATGCATAAACATAATAAATTTTGACGAAGTTTCCCTACAAAATAGAGATCAAGGCAACAACCACATATATATATCCAAAAAGATTAAGGAAGGGTTAGCTTCAAAAACTACTACGAGAACTAGAACAAGTCATAAGATAAACAAAATAAGATCACAACTATAGAACATCACAAGATAACCACAAGTTCTAGTTCTCAACCACATCACACACCAAAACGAAGTCTCACAAATTATTACAAGCCAATCGAAGTTCATGCAAAACCGAAATTAAACATGCAGATGCAATGCAAGAGTTCCAAATTCATGCAAGGAAAGTGAGCTCCCCCTCAAGATCACACAACACTCCTCCAAATCTCTCTCCCCCTTTGGCATCAAATACCAAAAGGGCCTAGTCATCCTGAGGCGGCGACGGAGGAGGATAGAACGATGGAGGGGGACAGAACTGTGGTGGTGGAGCTGGAGCTGGATAGTAATGATAAAAATGATCTCTAAAGTCTCCAAAAGCAGTGTTCAGGGCATGGACATCGTGCTGAAGCTGAGTCTACTGATCGTGTAACTGCTGATACTGCTCTGAGGTGGACATCTGAGAGAATCTGTCATTTAAGGCACTGAGGTCATTCTGAAGATCGGTCTGCATATCACCCAACCGTTGCATCATGGAGTCATGCATAGTATTATAGACATGATGACCAAAATTATCCAGACTAGTATCAATTTGCTGCTGAAAATTCTGCTGCATAGTCTGAAAAGTATCATTCATCTGCTGTCCATATGCCTCAAAGTGAGAGCTAAACTCGGATTGCATTTGCTGAAACTGAGAGTTCATGGATTGTTGAATATTGGCAAAATAGGAATCAAAGTAACCAGCAGGAGGCTCCCACTGTGGCTGCATGGGATGAACTGGAGGAGAAGGAGGAGGCATAGCATAAGCACCCTCATCAACATTAACATAGCCCATGTTGCCAACATTTGCATTTTCATCATCACTACCATGAGCCTCAATATTTTCTGCAACATTGTGAGCCTCTGCATCTTGCCCATAGGGTGTCAATGGCTTGTTCAGAAAGGCTTTAGCATCGTAAAATGGACGATAAAGTTCATGCTTCACATCACATAAACCATTGAACCCCGTCTTGATCTTGATCAATGACATAATATAGGGAGCAAAATAAATACTATCTCGGACAAGATGCTTCTTGCAAATCATTTGATCAAAAATAAGCTTCACAACATCAAATCTAGTTCCATTCATGACATGATCAATCACATTCCAATAATGTTCTCGGACTTTATCCTTATTACCACTTGTAGGCATACAGGTATGTCTAATGATGTTGTTGATGGCAGCCGGATGATGCCTAAGTTCTGCTGCTAGCCAGTTCATTATAGTTGCATTAGAGGTGCCAGGCTCATAGAAGACAGCTGTATCTTCAAGAATATCCTCGTTATAAACATCAACACCCTCTCTAAAATACTCATAGTTAAGATGATTTGCAGCCGCAAATTCTGCAAATGTGGCCTCATACTCACTCTTACCAGTCATCCACCTCATTTTCTTCCCTATGAAATCCATTTCATAAGTTGCATAGAATTGTCTAACTATTGTATCATTCCAATCACATCTATGCTAAAGAAATGGTTTCAACCCCAAATTTTCAAGTTTCGTTGCCACCCTAGCTAGGGAAGGTTTAGACTCAAGATAATCAAAATCAACCCTTTGATGAGTGAAAACTATGCACTCCATCAAACTACTGAAAAATGTTTGCTCTTGCACAAGGGTGTGGAAGAATAAATTGTGGGTGTCGCGGGGTTGATTATAAGCATTTTCATTTCGAGCAATAGCAAACTCTCTTTGTGTCCACTGCCTTCTAGGAGTTGTGTAATTAACCACATCAATGATGTCAACATTATTACCCCCCCTTGATTTATCTCATCTTCATCCACCATGAATGAGGCACTGGCCGCTTCATCAGCCAGATCAAAGTCGCTGTCATTTGGATTGTCGGGTTCCTCTTCTTCCTCAGAGGTATCATCTTTTCTCCGCCTCTTTGATGTCCCAACATCCTTGCCCTTCTTCTTTGATGTGCCCTTTTTGGTCACCTTCCTAGTGAGTGAAGCAATAGCCTTGCGAGCACCGGATGACATGGTGGAGAACCTCACGGAGAGTCCGGGGATGTGCTCGGACGGTCCGGGGAGTGCTCCAATTGAAATCCTCAATAGGGAGACTTTTCTTTGAGAGGGAGCAAGAAAGAGAGAAAGGAGAGGGCTTAGGTCGGGTTGGGGGAAAGAGGAGTGCTGCTTGATTTCATCCCGCGGCCTGGGTCCCACCCGCGCGAGGCACGGGCGGACGGTCTGCGACACCCCCGCGGACGGTTCGCACGGTGTGCGAACGGTCCGGACCCCAGGCGCGGACGGTCCGTTATTACTTCTAGAACGTCCAGAGAAGCACCTCCTCCCCACGAGCCACGCGGACGGTCCGCACTGCCCTGGCGGACAGTCCGCCAGGAGCAGCCGGACGGTCCGCCCTATTGCCGCGGACGGTCCGACCTCCTCTTTTAATTTCAGCGTGAAATAACTTGAGATAAAGATTTGTAAGGATATCTTTTGGGATCATTGCATAAGAATGATGAAGGAAAATTATTGAATGATGCAATGTACCAAGTAATGCTAGAAAAATACACAAAAGCAAGCTTCACTAAAAAATAGAGAATAAAAGACAAGAGATAAGCTAGAAATGAATAAGAGAGACACACAAAAGCATATGGATAAACACATGTGCTAGCTCTCAAGCCACATTTGAGATGTCAATAACATTTAGCTCATTTGTCAATTTGCAAAACCGAGACTCGTACAAAGGCTTGGTAAATATATCCGCCAATTGATCATCCGTGCTTACTCCATCAATCTTGATATCTCCTTTGCTCACATGATCTCTAAGAAAATGGTGCCGAATATCAATATGCTTGGTTCCAGAGTGTTGAACCGGATTGTTTGCAATCTTGATGGCACTTTCATTGTCACATAAGAGAGGAATTTCCTTGAATTTCACACCATAATCAAGAAGTGTTTGCTTCATCCATAGCAATTGAGCACAACAACTTCCCGCCGAGATATATTCCGCTTCGGCGGTAGAGAGAGCCACTGAATTTTGCTTCTTAGATGACCAAGAAACAAGTGACCGCCCAAGCAATTGACAACCTCCGGAAGTGCTCTTCCTATCAACCTTGCAACCGACGTAATCCGAGTCCGAAAAGCCTACTAATTCAAATTGAGCACCCTTTGGATACCAAAGACCAATGTTAGGAGAATACTTCAAATATCTCATAATCCGCTTTACGGCGGTCAAATGACATTCTTTAGGTGCGGCTTGAAATCTAGCACACATGCACACACTAAACATGATATCGGGCCTAGATGCGGTAAGATAAAGCAAACTACCAATCATGGAACTATAAAGCTTAAGATCAACCGATTTACCTCCCTCATCAAGATCAAGATGTCCATTAGTAGCCATAGGAGTTTTGATGGGTTTTGCATCTTCCATGCCAAATTTCTTTAAGATGTCCCTCACATATTTAGATTGGCAAACAAAATTGCCTTCCTTTAATTGTTTGATTTGAAGACCAAGGAAGAAACTCAATTCACCAATCATAGACATTTCAAATTCTCTAGACATCATTTCTCCAAATTCTTTACAAAAGTCTTCATTTGTTGAACCAAAGATGATATCATCAACATAAATTTGACAAATAAAGATGTCATGTCCAATCTTCTTGGTGAACAATGTAGTATCAACCTTTCCAATTTTAAAGCCCTTTGAAAGAAGAAAGTCTCGAAGCCTTTCATACCAAGCACGAGGGGCTTGTTTCAACCCATATAATGCCTTAGAGAGCTTGTACACATGATTAGGCTTTGTGGGATCTTCAAAACCGGGAGGTTGCTCAACATATACTAGTTCGCTAATTTTCCCATTCAAGAAGGCACTTTTGACATCCATTTGATATAACTTGATATTGCGAGAACAAGCATAAGCAAGCAAGATTCTTATGGCTTCAAGTCTAGCTACGGGAGCAAAGGTTTCATCAAAATCCAATCCCTCTACTTGAGTATAACCTTGAGCAACCAATCTAGACTTGTTCTTCACAACAATACCATCTTCATTTTCTTTGTTTCGGAAGACCCATTTAGTGCCAATGACATTATGATTCTTGGGTCTTTCAACCAACTCCCAAACTTCATTTCTAGTGAAATTATTTAATTCTTCTTCCATGGAAATAACCCAATCCGGATCATTAAGTGCTTCATCTACACGCTTAGGCTCATGGAAAAGAGAGAAAAGAATAATGTTGACAAAAAGAAGCAACACGAGATCGAGTTTGAACACTCTTACTAATGTCACCCATGATTTGATCAATAGGGTGATCTTTGGCGACTTGATGATAAATTCTTGGTTGATCAATTGGTTCTTGAGTTGATGGAGAAGGTGTAGTCATATGGGCCATTTGATCATCTTCTTGGGGTGAGTCATTGTTACTTGAGTTACCATTTTGTTGATCATGATCATTTGTTGTGGAAGTAGATGGGTTAACTTCAATAGATATCGATGGACCTTCATCATCGTCTTCTTCTCTAGGCATGATATCCCCAATGGCCATAGTCTTCATTGCTTTGCTTAATTCTTCACCTCTCACATCATCTAAATTCTCTTTTTCATCTTGAGAGCCCAAAGTTTCATCAAATTGCACATCATATGCCTCCTCGACAAATCCTTTGGACTTGTTGTATACTCTATAGGCTTTGGAATTTGAAGAATATCCAAGAAGAAATCCCTCATCACACTTGCTTTGAAATTTAGACAACCAAGATCCTTTCCTCAAGATATAGCACTTGCAACCAAAAACCCAGAAATATGAAATATTTGGCTTCCTTCCATTTAAAAGTCCATATGGTGTTTTGTTGAAGAATCTATGACAATATAGCCTATTAGAGGCATGGCAAGCGGTGTTGATAGCTTCGGCCCAAAAAGAATCCGAAACCTTGTACTCATCTATCATTGATCTTGCCATCTCAATCAAGGTCCTATTCTTCCTTTCAACCACACCATTTTGTTCCGGTGTATATGTAGTTGAAAACTCATGCTTGGTTCCTTTCTCATCACGAAACTCTTCGACATTTGTGTTCATGAACTCACTACCATTGTCACTTCTAACTTTCGTCAACTTTAGTTCAAATTCATTTTCGGGTCTTCTCACAAATGACTTGAAAATATCACAAGTAATAGCTTTGTCATGAAGAAAGAATACCCATGTGAATCTTGAATAATCATCCACAATTACAAGACAATAGGTATTGCCACCAATGCTTCTATAGGTAGTAGGACCAAATAAATCCATATGTAGTAATTCCAATGGTCTTGTGGTTGACATAGTACTCTTGTTAGGATGTGGATTGGCAACTTGTTTTCCGGATTGACAAGCACTACACAATTTATCTTTCTCAAATTTTACATCTTTCAAGCCAAGAACCAAGTCATGTTTCACCAATCGGTTGAGTTGTTTCATACCAACATGACCAAGTCTTCTATGCCACAGCCAACCCATAGAAGCCTTTGAGAATAAGCAAGTAGTCAAATTTGCCTTTTTAGATGAGAAATCCACTAGATATAAGCTCTCATGGCGAAAACCCTTAAAAATAGAATCTTTCCCATCAAGTGAGGTAACCTCAAAATCATTGCTAGTGAAAGTACATTTATAGCCATTGTCACAAAGTTGAGCGATAGATAGCAAATTGAAATTAAGAGAATCAACTAGCAAGACATTATAGAGATTATAATATTCAGAGATAGGTATTTCACCAATGCCTTTTACACCTCTGCTATCATCTCCAAAAGTGATGTTATCAAAATCGGAAATGTCTTCATCAAGATGAGAGAATATTTTCCTTTCGCCGGTCATGTGGTTTGTACAACCACTATCAATTACCCAATGTCTTCCTCCGGCTTTATAGTTCACCTACAAAAGAAATTACTTTGTTTTAGGTACCCAAACTTTCTTGGGTCCTTCAATGTTAGTGACCAAAATTTTAGGCACCCAAATAGATTTATTTTTACTACTACCAAGAGAGCGACCAACATATTGAGCACAAACAACACCCTTAGAATCTTTCTTAAGAATATAGGAAGGATCCAAGGATACGGTCTTCTTGCTCTTGCATTGGTGATTCACTTCAACCTTTGTCTTGCACTTATGACACATCTTCATCTTTGCTTCTTCCTCAAATGACACATTTGAATTTATAAAGATACTTTTCTTGGAAATGAAAGCCTCTTTTCCTTTCTTAGGCAAGTAACCAAGTGCATTTTTATCTAAGGTGAATTTTTGATTTGTCCAAATATGATTAAACCGAACATGACTTCCAAAATATCGTGCAAGATCCTTAGACAAACACTCAATCTCCTTCTTCAAAGATTCATTTTCCAATAATAGAGAGTCATAAGACATATCCTCACTAATGCAAGAGCTAGTGCTTGTGTTACAAGATGGGTTAGATGAACAAGGAGAAGTATTCAATATATTACATTCAACACCCATACTCATTTTCCTTTGACTTCTTGTGCAAGGAGAGAGTTGTGAGCTTCCTTAAGCTTCTCATGCTTATCTTTAAGAGTTTCCCAAGAAATGTTAAGTGTTTCATGGGAAGTCTTTAGATTTTCATGAGTAGTCTTTAGCTCCTCAAAAGAATTTTGAAGTGAAATGTTTTTCAACTCCAAATCCTTCAACTTTGATCTCTCCAAGCGCAATTTGTCATCGGACTTAATAATCATGGCAACAAGATCATCATAAGATAAAGCATTATCATCATTATCACTATCACAATCATCACCATCATCGTCGATTATTACCTTTGATTCACCTTTTGCCATGAGACAATATGGCTTGGAGAAGAGTGAAGGAGCTTCCTTGATAGCAACCCCAGCAAGATCTCTTGAAGGCTTGTCATCATCTTCTTCATCGGAGCTTGCATCGGAATCCCACTCAACAAAGTATGCTTGACCATTCTTCTCCTTCTTGTAATATTTCTTCCTCTTAGGTACACTCTTCTTGTCTTTCTTCTTGCCATACTTGTCTTCTTTCTTGTTTGGACAATTAATTGAGATATGTCCAATTTCACCACAATTGAAGCAATCTTTGCCTTCAAAAGGATTCTTCTTTGAAGATTGCCCCATCTTGCCAAACTTCTTCTTCTTCATGATTTTTCTAAGTCCCTTTACAATAAGAGCCATTTCCTCATCGGAGTCAATATCTTGGTTCTCATCATCATTTTCTTCTTGAGTAGCCTTGGCCTTGAGAGCAATATTTTTCTTCTCTTCATTCATTGATTGGCCTTGAACTTCCTTTTGTGATTGCTTGAATAAGTCATGAGTTTGCACTTCACCAAGCACCTCCGTAGGAGTCATCTTACTCAAGTCACTCCTCACAAGTAAGGTCACAATTGTCTCATATTTTTCTGGAAGGCACCTAAGGAACTTGTGAGAGAAGTCTTTGTTTGATACATCAAAATCAAGACACTTGAGTTCATTCACTATACCATTCAACCGGTTGAACATGGTTGACACATCTTGATCCTTTTTCATGGTGAATTCATTGAACTTTCCCTTGTACACATAAAGCTTTGCTTCTTTAACGGTAGATGTTCCCTCGTAAATTTCCATAAGCTTCTCCCATACCTCATTTGCCTTCTCAAGTCCCTTCACTCTATTGAATTCACTAAGAGCAAGAGCATTGTAAAGCACACTCAAGGCTCTATCATTGAGTTTTTCATTTTTATCATCTTGATCCGACTTATTCTTGGGATCCAAAATAACATATCCTTCCATTACAATTCTTCATAATTCTCTTCCCAAGGCCTTAAAGTGAACGTCCATTCTTTTCTTCCAATAGTCATAATTGTTCCCATCAAAGACCGGTGGCTTCCCAACATGAAACTTATCTTCCTCAGCCATTTATTCTACTCCGAGATGGTTAAATCTCTCAAATAAGGAGTCCTTGGATCTGATACCACTTGTAGGATCTAGGATACCGACTATAGGGGGGGTGAATAGGCGGTTTAAAAACTAAACCCACAACACTAGAGAAATTTAATTAGAACCACAAGGAGAATTAAATCTCTACCTACTCTATTCCTATGTTGGGGGTTTTGCAGCTTAGGGTGACAAGATAAACAACAATCTCTAGAAATAAAATGCTCAAAGTTAAGTACTTGAAAGGAATTTGAGGAAAGAAATATCCGAGCACAAGAGACGAATTTTATCCCGTGGTATCGATGACTTGCCGGTCACCCCTAATCCACGTTGAGGTGGATTCAATGTTCAACCGCTCCTCTATCAAGACACCACTTGATCTTGAGCCGGTTAGAACCAAAGAACCACTCCACACCTCGATTCCATTAGAGTTGCTCTTTACCGCTCCGGTGAGGTGAGCACAATACCTCTCACAACACGAAATCCGGAGCCACGCACAATCTTCTTGCGAGCTTCAACGGATTCTTTCACCACCAAGCCGTCTAGGAAGCAGCAACTTCCAAGAGTAACAAATCAACCACTAGCTTGATGATTCCCTAGTGCCACAAAGATCAAAGCCTTGATGCAATGCACTAGAAGCTCTCAATCTCACAAAGAATACAACCACTAAGCCATGTGAGTGAGAGAGAGGAGAGGGAGAGCTCTACAAGGGAGTATGGACCTTTCAAAGTGCCAAGAGAAGCTCTCCAACCCTGGGCTTGGAGTATAAATACTCCCCCTTCCCGTTACTAGCCGTTAGGGGCAAAACGCGTACCTCACGGACTGTCCGCGATGCCCTCGCGGACTGTCCGCGTTTGAATTCCAACGGTAAAAACGCGAAGTCAACGGCTGGTGGGACTGACCGTTGGGCCGGGCGGACCGTCCGCCAGGGCCACACGGACCGTCCGCCTGGGCCACGCGGACCGTCCGCGGGCAGGCCGCGGACCGTCCGCCCGGTCCCCCAAGTAGCACCCTGTTCTTTAAAGAATAACGGACCGTCCGCCTGGGGTCGGCGGACAGTCCGCCCGGAAGCGCATTTTCCCAAAAACTTTTGTCAAAAATGTCAGATATTAAATAAATGTCATGAACTCGTGGACCGTCCGCCCCAAGGGCCCGGACTGTCCGCCCAATACCTGAAAACTGTTTTTCCTTAAGATTTTCAAAGAATTCTTTTTACCAAGAGAAATCGCCACTCATCTAAATGCAATGCATGCAAATTTTTGATCCAAGTGGCACTATGGAAAGTCAAGCCAATGAAATTGATCCCTCTTGATAGTACGGCTATCTATCCTATCAACCCGGTCATTTAACATCCTCTAATCACTGTATGACCGGCAAAAATAAAACCCTATCTTTTACCTTTGCCTTGAGCTCTTTCCAACACACGTCATACAAGATCTTCTCATTTATACCGCATGATCTCATCATTTCACCAGACTAACCTATTCTTATAGCTCAAATAAAAATGTTAGTCCATAATGATTGTCATTAATTACCAAAACACGAATTAGGGTCCTAGATGCCTTCAGGCCCGCAACTCCTCCAACTCCTGTTGTGAGGAGTTGTAGGCCGTCTGCACGGCTTGGGTCTGGGTTGTCGAATTCCCCAAGGCGCCCCGCATGCCTGAAAGCGACGAACAAGAAACGCTAGATCGGGAGCGGATCCCAAAAAAGGCGAATCGACGAATGAGAAAACGATGAAAAATAACTTACCCTCAACCTGCTTCTTCTCCGCCTCGAGGGCCTGGCACGCGTCCTCGGCCGCCTGCTACAGGCTGAGAACCGTAGTCTCTTGCTCCTTGAGGGACTGGCGCGCGTCCGCCAGCGAGACGTTGAGCTGGACCAACTCCCCGTTGAGCTTCGAGGCCTCGTCCTCCCACTTCTTGAGGGTCGCTTGCGCCCCCTCGAGCGCGGTGCGCTCTTGCTGGAGCCGACCCAGCGCCTCTTCTCGTGCCAAGTGCTCCCGCTCAAGCACAGCACGGGCCTCGATGAGGGCAGCCCGCTCTTGCTGGAGCTGCGCCTCCGCCTGCTGACGCGCGGCTTGTTCTTGACGAAGCTGCTCCTCCACCATGGCCAGCGCGGCGGCCTTGTCCGCCAGGCTGGTCTTCAGCCCCTCGGCCTCCTTGGCTTTCTCCTCGGCCTGACTTTGCCAGGCCCGCGATCCCTCGAGGGCCACACGGTCCTGCTGGAGCTGGGCACGAGCAGAGGCCACCTCGGCCTCCCACTCCGCCGCCACGGTGCGCGCCCCGGCCAGGTCTT
This sequence comes from Cenchrus americanus, assembly GCA_947561735.1. Classification (NCBI taxonomy): domain Eukaryota; kingdom Viridiplantae; phylum Streptophyta; class Magnoliopsida; order Poales; family Poaceae; genus Cenchrus; species Cenchrus americanus. The sequence continues at coordinate 61,383,662 of OX387245.1, read as the reverse complement.
CCCGTGCCTTGTGCAGCGCCTCGTCTCAGTCCATGAGCGTCGCCTTCATCTTCTCGACCACGGGAACGTTCTCCGCAGCCTGGGCGTCCAGCTCCAGAGGCTGATCCCGCAGGGCCTCCACCCGATACACCAGCCACCGATCAGGGGTCCTCAGGGCCTCGACGAGGGCGTCGAAGACGTTGTATTGCCCCTGGTACCAGTTGAGCTCGGTGGGCGGTCGAGAGTGTCGTACCGCTCCCGGGCACGACGCTCCAAATCCTGCCACTGACGGGCAAGGTGAGAGAAGACGGGGGTCAGGAAATGCACAGGCGCAGAAGAAACAAAGGGAAAAAACCACGAAACCCGGCGAAAAATCACTAACCTGGAAGACGCGCCATGCGGGACCTCCGTGGATCCATAGCGCTTCGTTCAACGCCCGGTTGAGCGAGGCGCCATGGTCGCGAACTCCCCGCCACGGCGCCTGCTCGGCCTGGGCACTGGCGAAGTGAGCCGGCGCCACGTCGACGCTCTCCCGCTCCTGCTCCGGATGCGCCGCGAGGCCGTCCGAAGCTGGAAGGGCGGCGCGTGACGACGAGGCCTCGGCGCCGGGTGCCCCGACACCACTCAGCCGTCCTCCCTCATCATGAGTACCCCCGTCGGGGGCTCGAGGGCTGCAATGTGCTGGTTCACCCACTGGTCCCATCCGGGCGGCGGGACGTCGCCGTCCGGGATCTCCACTACCGCCACCTAAGGACCGCCGGCGGGGGCAGGCGCCGGCGAGATCAACGGCGCGGTGACCGCCATGGTCATGACTGCCGTCGTGGCCGTCGCCACCTGCTACGACTCTGTGGCAGTGTCCGCGCTGCGTGGGGCTTCGCTTGTTGCCGCCGCCGCGCTCCCAGTCACCCGCGGCGCCCTCGATGAGCGCCGCCTCGTAGCACCTTGGCGGGCGTGAGGGGGTCGGGGCACGGTCGGCGTCACTCTGCGAACGCGAAGACAGAAAAATCAAACTCTCGCCTCTCGAGGACGGGGTGTTTGGGGAGCGATTGCCTACCTCAGGGTGGAGAAGCCCCGCTTCCTCTTCCTTGGGGATTCGACGGGCGCTGTGGCCGCAGCCGACGTCGCCACCGCTGCACCCCAAGCCGCCTGCGCGCGCGCGTCGGCACCTCTACGATGCGCGCCACCTCTCTCACGGACTGCCTGGCGGCGGGCGCTCTCACGCTCGCCCCAGGCGCTTGCTTTCCTGCCGCCTCCGAGGCTCTTGGTGAGGGGGCGCGGGCTCCTACCTCTCGGGGAGAGCTCGCCCCCCGTCGCTCTCCTCCTCCTCTTCCTCATCCAACGACGAGTACTCCGAGGTCGCCGGGGGAGAGAGTTCCTGCTGCTCACGCAGCCGAAACTCCTCACTCCTCTGTTCTCGGCGCTCCCTCCGCCGGATTCTCCTCTCCTTCTTGCGCGCCGCCCGCTCTTGCTCCTGCCGCAGCGCCGCGCGCGCGTGCTCAGGCTCGAGTCGTGGGCGGGTCAGACCGCGCGGCGTCCACGGTCACCAGCTGCAGGGGATGAGCGAAAGGTCAGACCTCGCCGGCGTGTCGCGGGTAAGCGTGAAGCGGGACAGAAATTCCACCCACCTGCGGGCCGTGGGGGAGCATGACGAACGACCAGAGGTTGTCGTTGCTGTGCCTGACGGCCTTGAGACTGACGACCCGCCTCGCCCTCGTGGCCTCGTACTCCTGCGGAAGGGGGTCGGGCAGCAGCCGCGATTGCGCCAGCGCCACGAGATCGGCCGCATCGCCCATCTCGAAGATGCGGAGTCGCCTCTCCATGAGGGGGATGATCCGCCGGTGGTGGAGGTTCGCGAGGACCGAAGCCGCGCCCAGCGCAGCGTCCACCAGGTCCTTCAGCGCTAGCAAGGCTGACTCCAGCCGCTCCTGGTGCGAGGAGGGCGACACGCCGTGCCGCCAAGAGTCGGCCTTCTCCTTCAAAACCTTGCCGGTGAACGGGGGGAGGCCGGGCTCGTCGTTGCGGAGGTAGAACCACCCCCGCTCCCACTCGGCGTTGTTGGAGGTCATTGTGCAGGGAATGTAGAGTTCCTTGCGCATCTTCCGTAGCAAGACCGACATGACGTCGGCGCGCACCGCGCGACGCACCCGCGGCTCCAGCGTGACGAGCGTGTGCTGCTTCGCACGAAAGAGATGGACCCAGAGATCCCAGTTCACCAGGATCCCCAAGAACCCCTCGCAGACGCCGACGAAGGTGGCCGCCTGCGAGATCGCGTTCGGCGTGAAGTTGTGCAGCTCCACGCCGTAGTGGTAGCACAACCAGCGCATGAAGCGGTTCGCCGGCGCCACGAAGCCTCGCTCGTGGAAGGGGATGAAGCTGACGACGTACCCATACGACGGGTTGGGCTCCCGATCCGTCGCCGGAGGGACTATCCACGCTGCGGGCTGCCCGCCCACGTTCGGCGCCAGCTGGCCGCTGTCCTCGAGCTCGTGCAGCGCGAACGCCGTCACCATCGAGCAAGGCCATGGCAGCGGATCGATCACGGTGATGGATTGCGGGGGAACCATGCTGACCGGCGAAGGAGCGCAAGCGCGGACCAGAAACTAGGCGAAACGAAGAGGCGCGTGATGCACTGGAGCGGAGGAGAGGAGCAACGAACGACAGACGCTAAGTGTTGAGGGCCTCACCCTTTCCTCTCGAATTTATAGATCCATGGGAGCCACGCTCCCCGAATCACGCGCTCCGCGCGCATTAACTGCAGTGACGGCATTCGCCACTGACAAGCGAGCCCCACAACGCCGAAACGCCGCACGCGCACAATCATTGCGGCGTGGCAACCAAAGAGCCGCGGCGGGCCGTCACGTCCGCCCGCCCACGTCGCCCACTACGCGCGCGGCCACATCGCGTGAAAGGGCATGCCTGCAGTGCACGACCTCTGCCACAACTGTGGGCATTAAATGGCCCGATCCCTTACCTAAGTAAGAGTGACCCTCGAGTGGCCCGAGCCTGTAGCTCGAAAAACCAGACCCTCGAAGGGTGCGATTACCGACCAGTGGTCTCGAAGCCCGCTCAGCGAGAGCGGGCGCCACAGGTGCCCTCGATTCGAGAGGATTACTGATCAGCAGCTCGAGGGCCGGCTCGACCGAGCGCCCATGAGTCCTACAGATGTGAAAAAAGACGAGAGCACCTAGTTGCCCCCCACAATGACCCTACTGATCAGGGGTTCGAAGCCTGACCCTCGAAGGGTTCGAACAGGCGCCCTAGATCAACAAAGTCAGAAACGACGAGGGAGCGCGCATTCGAGCCTATCCCCAAGCTCACCAGCCCGAGGGCGCCCCACATGTCGTGTTCAAGAGCCAACGAGGGCAGCTAGTCGAGGGATCCCACCGAGGGAGAGCTTCCGCGCCCTCGGTCCCCAGCGAACGGGACCGAGCCCTACCTAGCACACCCGCGTAAGCGCTTTCATGGACATGTCTCCGGACCACGAGCCTACCCTTATCGAACGGGGCATGGGCGTCCACTTGAACCACCCAATAACAGCTCGAAGAGGAACCTGCGATTCGCAACCCGCTCGATGGGAGTCGCGGACGCCTCGCCGCGAGGGGACGTACGGAAAAGTCGGAGAGCCCATCCCGATCGCCTCGAATGGGCCCAGGATCGAGGGCTCGACGCGAGGATACACCTTCTGGATATACACAGAATGCATGCCAATGTCGACACATGCATACGGTGCCACCGTGGCCGGCTGAAACATCGCTGAGGCCGGCTGAGATAAATGCCTCGCACAGAGACAACGCCGTGAATAAAACCTTAGAGGAGTACCACACTCCTCCAAGGCTTCGGGGGCTAGACCCGCGAGTCCGCCAGCGCGTCCCCACAGAATAGCTTAGCAACCAGGAGGGAAGAACGTCCCATCAGCTAGCACCAGCATCTGCGGGATCCCTACAGATGCCCTGCAGATGCTCGGGGGCTACTGTCGGGGACAGCCCTGGGGTCCCCTAAACAACCGGGGAAAACCCACATCATCTCGTAAAAGACGCAAAACGCGAACTAATTCACGAGCCTAAAAACGCACGCACTAAACAACCATACCCCTGGTGGGCCCCGTGGCCCGCCAGGGCGACACGGCTAAACGCCCCCTCGGGCGTGGTCCGCCTCGCTCGAGGGCTAAACACCCCCTCGGGCGAGGTCAGCCTCGCTTGAGAGCTCAACCCCACCTCGGGCGAGGTCCGCCTCGCTCGAGGGATGAGCTCCCCGCGGGCGAGGTCCGCCTCGCTCGAGGGTCCCCGCGTGCACGACGCCCCCGTTCCTGCACACACGTCCGAGCATTTAATGCTCTAACACCACAGGACTGCGCCACGACCCCAACACACCGGGGAATCACGCCCCGGCGCTGTTCCACCCACTCCCTGGGGAAGACCATCCCTGCCACTATACAACACTGTGCGGAGAGGCCAGTGTCAGCTCCGTGACACTGTGTGCCTACTTTTGTACGGCTAACGCGCCGAGCCCTCGAAGGGGGGACGACAGAACCCTCGAATGGGGGCGGATGCTTTTTCTGTGATTACACAGGACTCCACCGTGACGTCAGGCCGGCGGGAGCGGTCTTCTCCGTCGTTGTCAACCCTGTGCGGCCATCCCCGCCATTGCAACGCACGCCGGGCACTGTGACGACATCCCCGACGCTGTTGAAGTGCACGAGGACAGGATGTCGCCACACCCGTCACTGTACCTCGTACGGCCTTCCGTTGACGCCACCCTCGAACCGGCCCGCGGGCGGCGGCCGGACAGCCAACCTCCACGTCACTACCCTCGAAGTCGCTCCTGTACGGGCACGAGACTCACCACAACACCCCAACAGGAGCAAGATTCGCCAGGACGGTCGTTAACTCCGCAGCACTGCTCGCCACGCCTTCGCACGTAAGAGAATAGTGTGGCACGCCTGTAAATTGCCCTCTCCTTGGCCTATAAAAGGAGGGGCAATCCCCCAGCCGCAGGGGAGGGACACAGAGACGAACGACACTCTCACGCCTTTCGCCTTTCACTCCAATATTGGCACTTGCCTCAATCAATACCTCTGGGACCTAGAGGACCAGCCTCCTCTCCCGCCTTGCTTGTAGCACCCCTCTACAAGCACCGCGGTGCGACGCAATATAGTGCCCCGAGCACACCACTGCTGGACGTACGGCCCCGGCCAGAACCAGGATAAAATCCAGTGTCACTAGTTGCTTAGCACCGGCCATCGAGGGATAGATCTCAGCACTCTTACTAGTTAGTGTCGGGACTACTTTCTGCACCGACAACCGCTTTAAAACCCGCTCGGGGGCCGCCCGTGTCTGGTTTCAACAGTTGAGGGGCCACCCGTGTCTGGTTTTGGAGATGAGGTACCATTCGTGGACGTGATCAAGAGTTGAGGTACCACCAATAGACTTTCTCCTAGGATATATCCCCTGAATCTATAGGTTGGGCTGACCAGTGGGCTGGGAGCTTCTTCTTCTTCTTCTTCTTCTTCTTCTTCTTCTTCTTCTTCTTCTTCTTCTTCTTCTTCTTCTTCTTCTTCTTCTTCTTCTTCTTCTTCTTCTTCTTCTTCTTCTTCTTCTTCTTCTTCTTCTTCTTCTTCTTCTTCTTCTTTGCTACGGCTACGACGTCACCTGGTCTATGCATATGGAAAGTATCACCTTGCCTCGTCTTATTGCTTTTAACGAGGGAATCACAACTCATCACCTTAAAAAAGTAGAGGAAGTCGTGGAAAAGACTAGAGCTGCAACTGGGCAATGGAGTGTGGAGGGCAGCACGCGAGCCAACCGCGTGGAAAGCGATGTGCGTTGAAGTCGCAAGGAGAAAAAAGGTGGTGGGTTGCGGGAAGGAAAGGGGAGAGATAGTAGAAGACATAAGGTGGCTTGTAAGCTCGTCAGGTTGAGGATGAAAACGACAGCTGCTGGGGTGTATCGAAAAATCATCTTGAACATATCAATCTATGTATTAACATTCATTTTTTAATTTCAATTTGAATATTAGATACATATTCAACACTTATTTATACGAGATACAACACCTACTCGACATATAATTATAATGTAGCATGAGAGGATGAAAAAGGCTTCGTATTTTATAAATTAGTCTAAAATCTAAGGTAATTAATATTCTAACCTAACAAATTTCATAACTTTAAAAAGTCATACTGACATTTAAAAATACAATCAACATCACTTTTAGTAACACACTCAATATTTTCTTTTAACTTCATATTAATATAACAAATTCAACTTTTCTAAAACAAAGATCAACATTTTTGAAATGTTAGTTTTTTATTTCTTCTTCTTCTTCTCCAAAAGCGTTGTGGTAAGCACAAGTAGCACATTGTGGTGATAGATGATATCGATGCAATGAGCACGAGCAGCCGTGACGGGACGATGTGCACGAGGCACTACAAACAAGCACGGGTGGTGCATGGCACAAATGGCACCAATGAATGGAAACAAGAGCAAGGCGTGCAGCAAGCGCTAGTAGTTTGAATTTATATGAATATCCGGTCTTGTTTTTTAATGTATTAACTAATTTTACCTTAAAAACATTTTTATTTTGTCAAGTATACTTTTAAAGTATGGTTGAAGATATATACATCTTTCAAAATAGTATAAAACAATGCAAGATTTTTCTTTTTAATAGTAGTTCTAGATAAAAGATTTTTAAAAAAAATATTAATGTTGCATAAAAAAGTGAACGTTTTTAATAAGATATTATAATAGTATTGATTATGTTTCTTATTTAGCTAGTGCAACTACTTGTGATCTACAAAACTTTTGACAAAAATAACTCAAAGGACCTTGATGTTGCCTAGAGGGGGGTGAATAGGCGTGACAACCAACTTTAACTTTTCGTCCACGAAAACTTGAACTGTCAGGCTAATTGGTCAGACCGGTCACTGGCGCTGCTCAGCAGGTGGCACCGATCAGACCATTGTCCTCCATCGGCCAGACCAGTGAGCCACAAAGAACCTGCAAAATCAGCTTCAAGCTCCTCTTGACTTCTGGAACGAACCAAACTTGGTGAGTGGCCTTGGTAGATGATCACAAGTAGGGTAATGATCCCTGCAACACACAAATAGCACACCCAAGTAGATCGAAGCAGAAGCAAATCAAATATGCTAGAAATCAACTTAGAGAGGCAAACCACAATGAGACGCAAGGATTTGTTTCCCGAAGTTCACATCCCACTAAGGAAAGGCTACGTCTCCGCTGAGGAGCTTGTAAGGAACTTTCCCACAAGCCGGTTCTCTTTCAATCACTTTCCTTCTTTATACTAAGGCAATCTTTTCCACGAAGAGGCAAGATCACAGCCCTCACAAACTTGCCGCTGCTCACCACAACCTTGGGAGCTAACCGGCGACGCCTAGCCGTCTAGGAGTCAAACCTCCAAGAGTAACAAATGCTTCAATGCTTTTAGACGTGAAATCGAAGTGCTCAAGCTATGAGAATGCTGTTGTTAGCTCACAAAGGCTCTCTTGAGCTCACTCTCTCAACCCAACACAAAGATATGGTTTGAATCCACAAATCTCACAAAGAGAGGTTGGGGAGAGCCACTAAGGCTTACGACTTGCAAAAAATAGCTTAGGACTCAGCACAAACACTAGAAAATAGCAACCCTCCATTGTAGGAGGCTCGGGGTACTTATACCCCTCAAAGGAGAAAACTAGCTGTTAGCTGTCGGGCGGCACTAGTCAGACCAGTGCCCCACACCGGTCAGACCGGTGTTTGAAACAATAGCCGTTGGGCCAGTCAGCACCAGTCAGACCGGTGCCCTGACCGGTCAGACTGGTCAGGCCCGAGATACCCCAAAACCCTTTCTTTCACTCCAACACTTCACCAAAGAGATGAAATGGCTCAGGTTAGGTTAGGTGGGTTAGATAGCACACTCTTAGGCTCTCAAGGCTATTTTCTCACAAGTTTTATCTAAGAGCACTTTGACTTGGTCAACTAGCTAATGTTGCATCACTCTTGATAGTACGACATACCTATACTCAAGATTAAATAAAAACACCGTGTCAACTTCTTGAGCTTGAATGTCTTCAATCTTTCCATACTTGAACAATTTCCACTTGAGGGCTTTCAACTTAGCCTATGTCCTGAGCACGTCCATACTTGAGCTAGTGACTTAGGATCTTTCCATCTAGCATAAGAATGCACACTTGGATCCACAAGTCACTTCATATTACCAATCATAACAAATAGATAAGTTTCTTTGCTTGCCTCGGTTAAGGCTTGGATATGATACTTCCAGACCCCACGGATACTAGAATTTCACCTTAGCAAGACACTAATGGTGGCTTAGCTAGGCCTACTTAGTCCCTTACCCTAGTCGTTGATCTCTTCATCACTTACCCAATCCATGTTGAGTTTCACTTTGCTCCATCCACAATTAATATCCATTTGAACACCCTGCTTCAAATGCTTGTTCTTGATTGACAATGAATATGCAAGCTTCCAATTGAGGACCATAAAATCTACACTCATCCTTGTGTCCTCTATCAATTACTACATGAAGCCTTGCATTTAATTTAGATAGAATTATCATCTTCTCTTTCTTATGATCCTTGTACTTTACTCAAGCCACCATATTCACTGGAGACCATGAATTGACCTTCTCAAAATATCCCCAATATTTATCTTCTTTTGTTAGTTGATATTTGCTACTATGCCTTTGGATCACTCATATATTTGTCTCCTCCAATGTGAGCCATATAATATTCATTCACCAATAAATATTCCAATAATAGCTCATGAATATATAAATAAAACATGCTCACAATCTTAGACAAATATGTTAGACCTTTAATCACTTTGTCATTCAATTCATCAAAATCCACTTAGGGGCCTAGATGCACTTTCAATAACCAACCAACAATTTCTTCTCACTAAAGTTTGGGAGTTACCATGATAACACTCAAAATATATAGTGATGCATTTAACATTTATCTTAGTCGAAAAGTTAAAATATATTTAAAGAAACACAACTTACATAACATAAAAAGATTATGTTTATATGTGTGCGTGAGAAAGAGAGAGATTTTTTAAGAAGTTAAAATCATGTAATATGATAATATATGATAAAATCAGCACAAAATTAAGAATATATGTACACCCATTTTTTTAAACCTATGTCCGCCGCTGAATGCGGGCATGCCAATTTAGAAAATGGACAGCACCCGCGTTAAGGCAGATCGATCTTGCGCGCTGAAGAACCTAACTGAACCATCCATGTATGGATTAGACTGCCACGCAGACGCAACAAGCATATGGCACCCGGCTGAACAGAGAGATAGTGGATGATTTGGATGCAATTGCTCTCACTCACAGCAAAGAGGTTATTTTCCCTAGAAGAAAGTAATCTCCAGACAACCAGTCCAGCAAGCCGAGGTCACTCACCAGTTAGCGAAGAAACTGATTAGAGTCCGGACAGATCTCCTCCCTGCGCCAGACCAGTGTCTAGGATGCGAGCATGCGAGCGGGGCTGGACGTCGGCCTCGGAAGAGATGGAGAGGACGAGGGTTGAGGCTGAGGCTGGTGCCGAGGCCGGGGAGTGCCAACGAAGAACGACGAGTTTACGACGAAGGGGAGGAGAGGGGGTTCGGGGGTGGGGTTATGGGGCTCCTCGTTCTCTTCCCCCAATCGGGTCTCCGGTCCGGTCCGAATGGGAAGCCCTCGTGGTGTGGTGCGTCATGCGTGCGCCCGCGGCCTGGTAATCTGGTAATGTACCCAGCAAGTCATGGAGTGCCTTCCCCTGTATCCATTATCCAACGTCAAAATTGGATCCAATGTCTTGTAGGACGTGGTGCTCTTATTTCAGCGGACAGAATGGTTCAAGTTTATTTCAAGACCAAATTCCCTTTACGTCACTAGAAATTTAACTCATCCCTTGTGTGTCATCCAAGAGATCATTCCTTCAGCATCATCAAAATTTTAACTCCATCCCCTATGTGTCATTTTCTAAGATCAGCTAGGGTTGGTACGAACATGTCGATTAAGGGGGAAAGAATTCAAAAGGTAGGAGCAGGGACGAGTGGATGGTAAAGGACGCAGATGACGGAAAGGGTATAATTGCATCAGTGATGGTTATTTGGCATAAGTGAACGGAAATGGCACATAAGGGATAAAGTTAAATTTGTGATGGCACTAAGAGGATATCCTAAATTGGAATTGTACATAGAGGGTGAGTTAAATTTCCAGTGACAGAGAGAGAATTTGCTCTTATTTCAAACTGATGCTCTTACTAGATTTTAATCATTCATTTATCTTAATAAATTTATTATGTATGGTCATACACTTATAACCATTGAACAATACATTTAATTACAAATCTAACCATGTCCAATTCACATTAAAAAATGTTGGCTACATTATTGATCAAATATTGCAAAATTTGAATACTAAAGTGTGTTTGGTTGACCTATAATTTTTTTAAAAATAGCTGCGAGTTGTGGGCTATGAAAAAGTTGTGGTAGGTTGTGAGTTGTCAAAACTGAAACCTAAAATCGTTTGGTGAAACAGTTGTAGCTTTTTGAAAGTACATGTGAGTGGGGCCCCACATGTCACTCACATTCACCGCACTCCCTCATAGACATTTGGGGCCACAAGTGTTCTCTCTTTTTTTCTCCCATCTTTCCTCTATGTTCCCTCTCGTAGCTCGCAACTTGTGAGGTGGCCGGCGACATGGCTCGCCGATGCATAGGGGTGGTGACGATGCGAATGGAGGACACGAAGGTCCTTCAATCATTTCCCCTTTCGATCCTCCACTCTTCTCACTATGAATCGAGCATGGCAGGAAGGTTCATGTGGGTAGGGAAGGGGTCGGCCTCGAAGGCGCCAGCCCTATTTAGTTCCCAAAAATTTTCCAAACTACCCGTCATATCAATTTTCGAACACTGATTAGGGATGTTAATGTGAATTAATGACAAAACTCATTTCATAACCTCTATCTAATGTTTCGATACGAATCTAACGAGCCTAATTATGCCATGATTAGATAACGTCGTGATACAGTAAACAATCTCTAATGATAGATTAATTATGCTTAATGATTTGTCTTGTGATTTTCCGTCCATTCATGTAATTAGTTTTGTAATTAGTCTATATTTAATCCTCCTAAAGGACCTTCAAAAGCACCCAATTTTTTTATCCAACTAAACAGGCTATATAAAAGGAAAACTGAAGGGGTACGCTTGAATCGAAGGTGGGTAATTTTGTGTAAATGTTGCCCCTCACAGCCAACAAAAGCAAAGGAGGTGTTGTGAGATTTGTACAGAGGGAAGGTTACTTTTGGTGAGAAAATTGCAAATATAGGACTCTTATCGTTGTGCTTTCGTAGTTTTGTCATTTGTAACATCGTACACGTAAAATTGGGACTCTAAACATATGTCACTGGTTTCTCATGTCATTCCGCTTATTTCTTCTTCTTTTTAATTACTAGCAACTATGTCTGTGCGTTGCAACGGGAGAAATAATTGTCCACATATGATATGGTCTCTTTGTGACACCATCCTCCACTGCACCATCATCCTTGTCGTTGTCCCCGTCATGTCCGCACTATATCTTGACCTCGTTTGCCATCATCCGATCTCTCTGCCATATTCCCTGGTCTCGTCGTTGTCTATGTCTCACCTTATCTGAACGTGTTGTTGTTACTCTTGCGTTTTACCATCCTGACCTCACTCGTTGTCATCCACACCTCCCCAATTAACCTCGTCGTTGTTTGCCTCAGTCTCGTCTTCGTTCCCACACCACCCCGATCTCGCTCGCCGGTGGAGAAAATATTGCTCATAGCATCCCAGCTGCTCCATGTCTCCCGACCTTATCATCATCTCCCCACGGTGTCACCTTGACCTCCACTATTGTCCATACCTCCTACAATCCCATTGTCGACTGCTCGATTTCGTCTTCCATGGTTGCATTGTTGTTCTTGTCATGATCACACTACCTTGATCTCACCTACCGTCGTATGTGCCTCCCCAACCTCATTGTTGTGCGCCCGACCGTGTCATTGTTCCCGTCGCGTCCACACCACCCTTACCTCACATGCCATTGTTCGCACCTCCCCAACCTCACTGTCGTCCACCTTAGCCACACTATCATCCTTGCCACCCCGGTGCCTTACTCGGCCTTACCATCACACCCGCCATCGACCTTGCCTTCCTCGACCACATTGTCATCCCCACCACCCTTGCATCTCCCCATCAGAAACGGGACATGATAACTCTACATGTCAATGGCATACCATTGATACAAGAGAAGATTAAAAAACTATCAGTTTATATTTTTGAACTCACATATCGATTATACCATGAATTATCATTATAGTATACTTTATCATTTATTTCTACTTCAATTAAAATATACAAGGAGAAAAACTTGCACAAATTTTCATTACAATTAATCATTTATTTCTACTTCAATTAAAATATAGACGGAGAAAATTTTACGTATCAATTGTTTGACAAGCTAGTGAACCAATTGAAATCAATCAATCACCTGGCAAACGTTGCTAGGAGTAGAATTTTTTATATATATTTAATTTATCACGATTTTGCAAAAATATATGGTCCGACACAAATTTAGCAAAAATATACATCTGGCGTCGTGGCTCACAGTGTCAGGGACATAACATCGTGGGCCGCGGCGCCAGGTGCCGCCAGGAGTGGGCCCTTAGCCCTAACGCCAAGCGCCATGGCGTTAGGACCCTGACGCCGTGGCCCTCGGCGTTAGTGTGACAACCTGCCCAGGAAAATACCGTACTATCGCCTAAGACCGATCCACTTTGGTCGTTAAGCAATAGTAAAGTATCATCCTGTCGTTAGTTGCCAGGTTAATGCCCGGTAAATCACTTGGAATTCAAACAGAGGATCGACATATGCATTAAAACTCACGTGAAGGCAAGTCCAGAGTACAACACGAGTCAAAAACATTTTATTACAAACCATTGTTCCTGACATGGAGTAAAGGTTCAGAGTTCGAAAACAGCGGAATTACATTAAACTAGCGCAACGATAAACAGCACAGGAGGCCATCCGTGATGTCATCACTTGTCGTCACCCTTCCAGTCAACCACACCTGCAACAATAGTTTTAAAGCAAGGCTGAGTATACTAATACTCAGCAAGACTTAACCGTCGGGTGATAACTACATCACCAAACTCTAGACATGAAAGGCTTTTGGCCGGTGGAGTTTCTTTTGCTGAACAGCTACCACGAGTAGGTCCTTACTTTCAATATTTTAGCACAAGTTCTGATGGATTACCATTTCTAAGTGTGCCATCTAATTCAATCAAGAATTGGACAAGCAATTAATTCATACAACAATATTCTCCGAGTTCCATGATTACGGGATATCATGGCCAATTGATTAAGCAGTCTCGGATAACGGTGAGAGGCTGACAATCGATTGATTTAAACCTTGCAAGGTAGACCTAAACACACGAAGCGGTGCACCAACAGAGCTGACATCGACCAGGCGGTTCCCAAAAATCCTCGGTTTGGGATCGAATCTTACAGTCCCGGGTACAAGGCTATCTGGCATGTCCCACCAAGTACACCCAGCCTCACACATGTACCCACCTCCCGGTTGCAAAGCGGTAGGTGATTACTCAAGAGTAGTAATAGTAAGTTCCTGCACCGTCTCATTAAGGTACTAGGCTTACCGGTCTCATTCCCGACAAGTGCTTAGTACGTTTAAAAGCTTAGCCCACGAAAGCCACTGGACCGGAGCCCAAATCCCATGCTCTTACCACATGAGCAATCCATTTATAAAGGTCTTATCATTCCAACATAAGAACCTATTCTCGCGAGTGAAGAACATCACTCGACTTCTAACGGTCCTATAGCATAGCAGCTATCGACCTAGCATACTAGTGATAGAGCATAGGTACCTAGGGATCATGCATCTAGGGTTTCAATTCAACTCCTGAAACGTAAATGCACAATCATAGCAAACATAATTGCATAATTTTAAAAGACGGGGTTAATGATCCGGGGCTTGCCTTCGCTGGCAAGGTTGGCCTTGGGCCCTTTCTGGACTTTGGTCCAGGTCTTGAGCTACGTCCACGTAATGCAGCTCTTCGTCAGCTCCTTCGTCTCCTCCTTCCGGCACGAGCGTATATCTACCGTCGGGAAGATCTACACGAGGATGCAAATGCAAGATTTATTCGACGATTTTTCAATTTAAAGAACTACAAACAATAGATGACAACCATGGGGTGCATTAGTTGGACACATTCACCTAGATAAGAAATACCTTCAGCATACTCTTCCAAAAAGGAACAATATGCAGTTCTTTATTAAATATTCTTTTGATAGTGATTGTGTACATATATATGTAAACAATTTGCTTTAACTTCACAAACAGAAATGGGTAGGTATACTTAGCCTTTTAAAATGATTCACAACCACACACAAGGTTATTAAAGATGGGTTGGTGATTTTCCCATTTAAAAGACTATTAAGCCTTTAATTGCTTCCATAGCTTTTATTCATGAAATTAATTTATAAAATTCAGAGGAAGGGTGTATTAAACACTAAACACCTATAACAAGCCACTGGACACACAAGCATGCTTTGGATAGCTAGAAATTAATTATTTTTGAAAATAACAAAAGCTATCTAGAAGGACAAGGTAAATGCACACAAAAATAAATACTCATCAAAATGATCCAAACTTTCTCACAAATTCAATATGGTCCAAAACTAACCTAGGAATGCAGCATATACACCTAGAACTATTATGAAACTTGACTTATGCAATTACCAAGAAAAACAAGCATAATTCAAGAATAAATATTTCTAGCAATTATAAAATTGTGATTAATTCACCAGAGGTGTGTTTTGGAATAAAAAGACAGTATGCAGAAGTTGGTTGCAAAAATATAATTATTTTTAGCTACAAAAATCATTTATGCGGATTCTGCAGAAATGGAAAACAATTTTTATAAAAAGATTTACAACATAACTTTGTGCAAATTTTGGTACAGAAGGTAGTCATGACATAACACACAAAATATCCAAAAATTGGACACAGAGGATTTATAGATTTTGAGATATTCTAGATCTAGGTTTTTTCACATTTCTATTTTTCATGCAAAAACTATCAGGAACTAGCTCAGGCAAGAATAACAAAAGTTGTATGATTGTTCATCACGAATCCAACAAAATTGGGTTTGAATTTTTCGATTTTTATACGATTTTATATGTATTTTACAAGATTCTGCAAAACAGCAATACTATTTGAGAATCACTTTTGCCCCAGGGTCCTTGGGAAGTTTTAGCTTCTTGCGAATATACCCCTGGTTTACGAAAAACACCCCGGAAAGAGTGGGGAAGACGCAATTGGGTCCCCGGGAGTGGCCGGCGGCGGTTCCGGCCATAATCCGGCGAGGTGGCGGCCGGGGTCGGTGGGGAGAGGTGGGGAAGATGTTTAGGAACTCACCGGCGACCGATTTGTGGGCTTGGTTGGTGGAGAAGGATGGCCGGCGGGGCGGACTGCGGCACAGCCCGGGCGGCGGTGCGGCCTTGTGCTCGCCGCGGCGGCCTCCAACGGTGCCGGCGGAGTGCGGGGGCGGGGGGGGGGGGGGGGGCGGCTCGACACGCAAGGCACGGGACGGCCGACCCCTCTATAGGCGACGCTCGCCACGTCGGGGACCGCACGGGCGAGGGGGCGGGCGTGCACGGCTCGGTACGGCATCACGGGCGCGGCACGGCCTCCCGGGCGACTCGGGGCACGGAACCTCGGGGCGCGCGGCCTCGGGTCGCGTGGTGGCCTCGGGAAGGTGCGTTGCTTCGGGAAACGCGGCCTCGGGCGGTGCACCCGCGCTAGGAGCGCGGGCGGGGGCTCGGACGCCAAGGCAGCACGGTGCGCGCGCGGGTGCGGCGCGGCGCGGCGCGGCTCAAAACATGGCGGTGTGCCTATGTGTGATCGCGTTTTTCTCAAAAATTTTGAATAGAAGTGCACAAAGTGGTGAATAGGAAAGTTGTAGATCTCACCACCCTCTACAACTTTTACAAAGGCCTTATAGTGTTTTTCTCAATGGATTTTGCACAAATTGCAGCCAAACTTTGAATTTCGCCATGCTACGGTAAACAGGAGCTGCGGGCGGTTGACTAAGTTTTTCACCAATTTCCACTCAAAATTTGAAATGCCAATCTACATGAAAGTTGTGTCCCTCAACAAACTGGACAACTTTCATGTTGGTAGATTTTTAAGTGTTTAGGTGAAATTTGGAGAACGCGGCAAAAGTTCTAGATGACATTCGCCAACGTCACATGTTTAAGCGGGGTTTGACCGTGTCTTTGGCCAAGGGTTGACCACGGGTGTGTGTATACTTGGTCAAGGGGTTCAATAGGGTTCATTGGTGAGGTTTTCGAGGTGATGACCCAGGTTGACCTAGGTTTGACCAGTGTCAGCCGGTTTGACTCGGCTGATCCGGTCATTAGCGTTAATGACGGTAACTAAAAACCTGGGGCGTCACAGCCTACCCCCCTAAACAGAATCTCGTCCCGAGATTCGAAAGTAAAAGACAAAGTAGGGAGGGTTCTCGAACAGAGATGTTACCCATGAAATTAAGTTGGCTTTGCTTCACTTGAAAGCTTGGCTTCTTGCTATGGTTGTCATTAGCGGATCCGGGGTTCTGCTTCTGCTGCTGGGGCTTCTGCTGTCTGGGGTTCGGGTACTCATTGGCATAATGCCCGGGCTGTCTACAATTGTAGCATATGCGGGGCGGAAGTTCTTTAGGCTTAGACAGTTGCTGTTGATTCTTCTGGTAATGGAAATTCCCCGAAGGCTTGTTCTGGAATGAGGTCATTCTCCACTGCCCAGATGGTGAGGATTGCGAAGACCCTTGAGTATGCTTCTTGACAAAGCGGAACTGCTTGCTCGATTCACTACCGGAAGTGAAATCAGCTTGTCGCTTCCTATCTTTCTGTGCCTTCTTCATGGCATCCTCCTGAGAGATAGCTTTGTTTACTAACTCATGATAGCTATTGGGTTCCAATAAAATTAGCCTTTCGTACAAGTCACCATCGAGACCATCACGGAAATGTTCCATCTTCTTGGCATCAGTGTCCACGTGATGTCCTCCGTACTGGCAGAGACTATTGAACTTCTGTGCATATTGGTGTCGGGGACAGCCCTAGGGGTCCCCTTTAACAACTGGGAAATCCCCACTTAAAACCCGCAACAAAGCCAAACACACTTTACCTAACCATGCAGGATACGGCCCATGCCGCGGGGACCTCAACGGCCCACCAAGGCGGCCCTCTTGAAGATCCCCTCGAGCAGGCTTCGCCTCGCTCGAGGATGTGCGCGTCCCTCGGGCGGGCTCCGCCCCGCTCGAGGGGGTGCGCTTCCCTCGAGCGGGCTCCGCCTCGCTCGAGGGCCCGCTCCCCCCCTCGAGCGAGGCTCCGCCTCGCTCGAGGGTCCGCCCCGCCCTCGACCGGGGTCCGCCCCGCTCGAGGGCGCCCCGCACGCGTGCGCCCTGCCCCCGTACGCGAGGCATTTAACGCCCGACACCGGTGGGACGGCGCCATCATGCGCCGGGGCACGCGCCCCGGTGCCGTCGCACCAACTCCCCAGGAGGGAGCCCATCCCCATCACTGTGGGGGGGGGGGCGTGCGGCGCGGCGGTGCCGGTCCCCGTGGCGCCGGCCGCTCGCTTCCCGTGCGGCTAAAGCGCCGAGCCCTCAAAGGGGAGACGGCTGCACCCTCGATTTACTTTCTTGTGACCTTACAGGGTTAGGTGGAGGCGCTAGGCCGGTGGGACGCCATCCCTGCCACTGTTACGGTATGGCTGCCGCCCCCGCGCGTACGGGCGCACGCCAGGCGCTGTGGCAACGGCTACAGCACTGTGGAGCGTGCGGGAACGGAACGCCACCTTACTTGTCACTGTGCTCCGTACGGGCCGACGTCAGCAGCTCCCTCGAGCCTATCAGAAGACATCACAGCCGTCCGCCGCCCTTCTACCCTCGAAGCCGCCACTGTTCGGGTACAAGATAGGCCATGATGGCCGGATCGCTGCAAGGATCGTCCGGACGGCCGCCCACTCTACAGCATAGCACGCCACGCCCCTTCACATAGCTAAATAGCGCGGTGCGCACGTGATTCGCTCCCTCCTTGACCTATAAAAGGGGGACGAACCCCCCCTGCCGTGGGGGAGACAAACACAATACAACAGGAGACAGGCTGCGCCACGCACTTGCTCTCCAATTCTCCCACAACATCTTCAGCCACTACACCAGGGACTTGGAAGCCACACTTTCCCTCCCGCCTTGCTTGTAGCAGCCCCACTACAGGCACCCCCGGTGCTGAGCAATATAGTGCCTTGAGCACGCCACTGCTGGACGTACGGCCCACCGGCCGGAACCAGGATAAACTCTGTGTCTCTTATTGCTTAGCATCGACCATTGAGGGATAGACCTCGGCGCTTATTACTGGTTAGTGTCGGGACCACATTCCGCACCGACAGTTGGCGCCCACCGTGGGGCAATCTGAGCGCCTAAGGTCAATCCGTCAACTCCCTCCATGGTGATCCGCACTGAGTACCGTGGCACACGCTACTGCATGGGCAGCTCGGACCCCCTCCCCGCCGGGTTCGAAATCCGGTTCGGGGGCCTGAACTTCCAGGCCACGGGGAACGGCTATCTCATGCGCCTCACCAACCGTAAGGAGCTCCGCGTGCGGCGCCAGGCCGGGTCCGCCCCGGTCCCCGCTGCGCGCACCGTCACGGCACGGACGCCGCCGGCACGGACGCCGCGGGTCCGTCGGCGCCACGACGCCGCCACCGCTCCGGCCGGCGTTCACGCCAAGCGCGGTCCGAGCGACGGCAAGCCGAGCGCGCCACCTCTCAGCACGGCGCGCCTACAGTCACGGCGACCGCCATCCCAGCGGGACAGCGCACGGTCTCCGGACCGCGCATCCCCATTGGGCTGCGTGGTGCCACGTCGGCCTTCAACGCCAACGTCAACACCACGATGCGCAGGGTTCCCCCTGGTCGTCACGTCTTCGTCGCCAGGGATCCCGGCGCCTCGGCGGGTGACGAATCGTCCCTAGGTTCCCTCGACGTGTTGCCGCCCGCCAACCGCCACGGGTACGCGGAGTGGGACTTCTCCGGCGTACCGGACCCAGTCATGTTCAGGCGTTTCCTTGACGCTACGGACTACTGGTTCGGCTGCTCCGATGACTCCAGCACCGGGAGTTACGATCCCGCACGGGAGTGCTGCGTCGTCGTCGCCAACGACCCAACAAACACCACCGGTGCGGTGGGCGCCGGCGACGGGGAGGTCACGCTTGCCCCAGGGATCACTCCACGCCTGGCCGCGGGGCCAAGCACTCCTGCTGGGGCTGACGCCGACGCGCAGCTAGCCCAAGCCCGCGAGCTCGAGGCTAAGCTGGCGGAGGAGTACCGGACGGTGCGGCTGCTCTGCGCCTCGATGGCTGGAGAAGCCTCCGCTCGCGGCGAACACGTGCGAGAGCTGGGCAGGCAGGTCCGCGACCGCATCAACGCCGACAACCCTGATGTGCCACCGCGAGCAAGTCAGAAGCTCGTCGCCGCTGCAACGCTGCTGCGGGCTATGCCAGCGCCCTCGACCCCTGAGGCGCAGAACCTGCAGCGCGAGGTGCAGGCTCTCATCGAGCAAGCGGCCGTCCAGCAGGCCGAAAGCTCAGCCTCACGTAACCGCCAGCAGGGGGATGCGCGAGGAGACGGGGCCGCCCAGGGGGGCGAACCCTCGGTCCACGCGGTGAAGCCGCGGGGCGCCCCGCCAACTCGGGACGCGCGACGGCCAAGGAGCGGCTCCTTGACACGCGCGGGGGCGCCGGACGGTGACGCCCGCAACGTCATCAACGCCCGCCGCACGAGCGGGGGCGGACGCCGGGCGGCGGTGGGCTACCACCCTCGACGGGGCGGACGCTACGACAGCGGCGAGGACCGCTCCCCGACGCCGGAGCCCCCAGGGACCCGTGTGTTCAGCCGGGAGATCCGCGC
This sequence comes from Cenchrus americanus, assembly GCA_947561735.1. NCBI lineage: Eukaryota > Viridiplantae > Streptophyta > Magnoliopsida > Poales > Poaceae > Cenchrus > Cenchrus americanus. Next base: position 61,363,668 of record OX387245.1, on the reverse strand, counting down.
GGCGGCCTTCCCCCAACGCTTCCGCCAACCCTCGACCATCGTCAAGTACAACGGGGAGACGGATCCCCGCATGTGGCTCAACGACTACCGCTTGGCGTGCCAGCTGGGCGGAGCCACCAGCGACGAGGTCATCATCCGCAACCTGCCCCTGCACCTCGGTGATGCGGCCCGGACGTGGCTCGAGCGCTTGCCCGCCAGCCAAATCCACAATTGGGATGATCTGGTTCGCACGTTCGTGGGCAACTTCCAGGGCACGTACGTGCGCCCTGGAAATTCCTGGGACCTGCGCTCCTGGACTCAGAAGCCCGGCGAGTCGCTGCGGGACTTCATACGACGCTTCTCCAAGCGCTGCACGGAGCTCCCGAGCGTGGCGCAATCCGAAATTGTGCACGCCTTCCTCGAGGGTACCACGTGCCGGGACCTCGTGCATGAGCTGGGACGCAGCCCGCCCGCGGACTCCAACGAGCTGTTCGACATCGCCACCAGCTTCGCCTCAGGAGAAGAGGCCGTGGGGGCGATCTTTGATGGCAAGAAGGGCAGGCGCTCGGACGATGCGCCCGCGGAGGGCGGCAAGTCCAGAGAGCCCCACCGCAAGGACAAGCGGGGCAAGAAGGGAAAAAAGCCGCGCCGCGAGGCGCGCGAGCAGGGGCGCGGCGGCAATGAGGCCGAGGCCCTTGCTGTCGACCCGGCTCGACGGGGCCCTCGACCGGCCCCTCGAGGCCCGAGGGTGTTTGATGACATGCTGAAGAAGCCATGTCCTTATCACAAGACCCCAGTGAACCACACCCTTGAGCAGTGCGACATGCTCAAGAAGTTCTATGGCCGCGCCGCCGCGAAGGAGGCGGAGGCCAAGAAGGACGGAGGAGATGGTGACGCCGGCGGCTTCCCCGCCGTGGAGAACGTGTTCCTCATCTTCGGGGGACCCACCGTCGACATGTCGACCCGCCAGCGCAAGCGGGAGCGGCACGAGGTCCTCGCCGCGGAGAAGGCGCCTCCCTCCTTCCTCAATTGGTCGGAGGACGCCATCACCTTCAGCCGGGAGGACCATCCGAACCGCATCCCCAACCCGGGCCAGTACCCGCTGGTGGTCGACCCAATCATTGGGAACGCGCGGTTCTCAAAAGTTCTGATGGACGGGGGCAGCAGCCTCAACATCCTCTACGCGCATACGCTGCGCTTGATGGGGATCGGGTTGGACCGAGTGCGGCCCGGCACGAAGCCGTTCCACGGCATCGCGCCGGCAAGCGAGTCCAGCCCCTCGGGCGGATCGACCTGCCGGTTTGGTTCGGCACCGCGAAGAATTTCCGCAAGGAAATGCTCACCTTCGAGGTGGTGGGATTCAAGGGCGCCTACCACGCTATACTTGGGCGGCCACCTTTCCGCCAAATTCATGGCGGTCCCCAACTACACCTACTTGAAGATGAAGATGCCAGGACCGAACGGCGTCATCACCGTGGGCTCGTCCATCGAGCACGCATTCGACTGCGATGTCGAGTGCATAGAGCATGCAGAAGCGCTGGCGTTGGATGAAGCGCTGGTGACCACTTTGGAGAAGATGGTCAACGAGGACCTCGACTCCGCCTCCAAGCACACCGGCACCTTCGAGGCCGCGGAGCAGACCAAGGAGGTACCCCTCGACCCCGCGGCCCCCGAGGGCAAGGCGTTGAGGGTCAGCTCCATCCTCGATCCTAAATAGGAGGTGGTGCTCGTCAACTTCCTCCGCGCCAACGCTGACATCTTCGCGTGGAGCCCCTCGGATATGTCAGGCATCCCGAGGGAGGTCGCCGAGCACTCCCTTGACATCCTGCCTCACGCCCGCGCCGTGCAACAACGGCTCCGCCGCTTCAACGAGAAGCGGCGACGGGCAATCGGAGCGTGCCAAGTAGAGCGTGCCAACGGCATGATCTTACAAGGCCTTAAGCCCAGAATCTTCGACCAGCTAAACAAGTCTGGCCGAAAATGGCTCCAAGAATTACCAGCAGTCGTGTGGAGCCTAAGGACCACCCCGAGCAGAGCCACTGAGTTCACCCCGTTTTTCCTAGTCCATGGCGCGGAGGCCGTCCTCCCCACGGATTTGGAATACGGGTCGCCCAGGGTTCGAGGCTACGACGAGGATGCCAACCAGCGAGCCCGCGAGGACTCGCTGGACCAGCTAGATGAGGCAAGCCTCGTGGCCTTGATGCACTCCGCGAGGTATCAGCAATCCCTCAGGCGCTACCAAGCACGCAAGATACGCAGACGAGACTTCAGTGAAGGGGACTTGGTCCTAAGGCTACGCCAAGACAACCGAGGGCGCCACAAGCTATCGCCCCCATGGGAGGGACCCTACATCGTGGTGAAAGTACTCAAGCCCGGCACATACAAGCTGGCTAACGAAGACGGTGAAGAGCTCACCAACGCTTGGAACATCCAACAGCTACGTCGCTTCTACCCCTAGCTAGGATTTCCAAGTATTTTTGTTGTAAAAATCATATGACCAACGCCCCAGTTGGTGACAACTATGTAAACGCCTCAAGTCTAATAAAAAGGGCAACTCGGCTTTCCTCTGAAACCCAAGTTACCCTCGGGGGCTACTGCGGGGGGCATCCCCCCAAAATGGTCCCATTTTCGCGCAAAAATAAAACAACCCACACGCGCTAAGTTTGTTTTCTACTTCGACCCCGAGCAACGATTCGAACAGGGCGCAGGCGGCCTAGCGGAAGGAGCGCGCGAGCCAGAGATAGCCCACGCCGCGAGGATACGACCCTTCTCTCTCGCCTCCGACCAAGCAGGCCCCCCGCGAAAATCGAACTCCCCTAACTAGAATCTACTCAGGAAGAAGGAGAAACAAAAAGCGCAGTAAACAAAAGACTTCATTTCGTATCAACAAATGTTTACGATTAAAATAACTTGTTTATTTACAAATGCCGCGTGGCCAGAATACTGATGCACAAACAAAAACGGGCCTAGCGCCCAGCTGTTTTCAGGCAGGAGGAGTGACGGCGTCAACAGCATCCGGGAAGAGGAACTCCTCGAAGGCTTCAACGAGCGACCCGGCGGCATCAGCGGCGAGCGCGTCCACGCGCTCCATCGCCACCTCGTCCTCGACACCCTCGGGAACGACGTAGCCCTCCGCCAGCGCCTCGAAGTTGACCTCGTAGTGGGATCGTACCACTCCGAGGGCCTTCTGGACGCCTAGACGCAACGCCCGGCGCATCCGTTCGGTGACGTGGCCGCCAAGGGCGCGCAGGCGGCTGGCCAGCGAGCTTCCGGCCTGCGCTTCGCCCTCCTCCACAACCCGACAGGTCTCGAGGGCCGCATCGCGCAGCTCCTGCAACTCCTGCTCGGAGGAGTTGTAGGAGGTCTGCAGCACCTCGGCCCGCTCAATCGCGTGTCCCAGCACGGCACGCAAGCCTGGAGTCACCAAGACAAGAAAGAAATCAGAAAAAGGAGTGCGAATTCCCAAACAGAAAACCAACCAAACAGGAGTCAAGAAGCGGCTCACCTTCAACCTGCTTCCTCTCCACCTCGAGGTCGCGGCGCTCGGCCTCGACCGCCAGCTCGAGGCCCTTGACGGTCTCACCTTGCTCCTGGAGGGCCAGCTCCTGGTTTGCGTTTGTAATGCTGAGCATAATCACCTCGCCCTCGACCTTGGAGAACGCGGTGTTCTGCTCCTCCAGCAACTTCTGCGCCGCCTCACGAGCGACGCGCTCCTGCTCCAGCGCCGACCGGGCGTCGGCGAGGGCGGCTTGCTCTCGCCGGAGCCGCCCCTCGGCCCCTTGGCGGGCGGTGCGCTCTGCGGGGAGGCGCTCCTCGACGACGGCGAGCGCCGCGACCTTGGCGTCGAGGGCGGCCTTCAAGTCGTCGGCCTCCTTCGCCCGCCGCTCCGGCGCGCGCGCCCGCTCCTCGGCACGGCGGCCGCCGCGCCTGCGCCCCCTCGAGCGACGAGCGGAGCCCCCGGTTCTCGCCGCGGACGCCGGCCACCTCCGCCTCCCAGTTGGTCGCCAGCGTCCGCATCTTCTCCAGGTCCGAGCGCGCCCGCCACAGCGCCTCATCACGATCGATGAGAGCTGTGCAGACCCGCTCGAGGCTAGAGCGACGCGCCGGGTCTTGCCTCGTGCTCTCGGGGAGTTCATCGCGCAAGACCACGGCCCGGTACGCCAACCAGCCGTCCGGAGTCCTGAGGGCGTCAGCGAGCGCGTCGAAAGCGCCGCATCGCTCCCGGAGCTGGTGGAGCTCGGCGTTCACCCGATCGAAGGCGTCGTACTTGTCGTGGGCACGGCGCTCGAGCTCCTGGCACCCACAAATCAAAACCTGTAAACACCATGCCGCAAAGAAAGACGCGCAGAAACAAGGAAAAGGGGGAACAAGCAACGGCACCCCACCTGGAAGACACGCCACGCGGGGCCGCCGTGGACCCTCAGCGCCTTGTTCAGCGCACGATCGAGCGTGGCGCCGTGGCTGCGGAGCTCCCCCCAGAGCTCCTGCTCTCCCTGGGCATCGGCGAACGCAGGCGGATCACCGGCGGCCCCCTCTACCCGGGCGGAGTGGCGGCGCGGGGAGGACGAGGCCTCGGCACCGTGTCCTCGGCCCCCCCCGCCACCATGTGGCCCTCGCGCCGCCTCACGAGGGCCCCCTCCCGGGACACGGGGAGAGCGTGGAGCTCGCCCATCGGTCCCACCCGGCGGTGGGGAGTCGTCGTCCGGACCTCCACCACCTTCGCCGGGAACCGCCGGCGGGCGCCGGCCCTAGCGCCGCCTCCACCGGCGCCTCCACTTGCGCCTCCGTGGCCGCGGGCGCCGGCGCGGCGCCGCGACCACCGCCTCCGGCCGTGCCTCCGCGACCACGGGCGTCACCGCGGGCCGCACCCGCTCGCCTCCTCCGCGGCCCGCGCCACGGATCGCGCCTCCGTCGCGGCGGCCTCCGCGGCCGCGCCTGCTCGCCACGGCCGCCGCCGTGGGCCGCGCCTCCGCCGCGGCCGCGGCCGTGGGCCGCGCCCCCACCACGGCCGGCGCCCGGCCGCCTCCTCGACGACCGCCGGTTGCGCCATGGCGGGGCGATCCGCCGGCCGAGGGCCTCGGGGCCTCGGTCGGGCTTTGCGAGCTCTCGCCCGCCGCCGCCGCCGTGCTCGCCCCCGCCCTCGACGCCCTCGACGAGCGCCGCCGGGTAGAAACGGACGTGTCCGCCCTCAGCACCTTAGCCGGTGCGAGGGGAGGCATGGTTGGCACCACCCTGCATAAGCACGAGCGAAAAATCAAAACGCCTGGCCGCCAGAAAACCAGACCCCGCAGAAGAACGAGCCCCTTACCTCGAAGAGAAAAAGGCGCGCTTCCTTTTCCTCGAGGCCTCAGCGGACGAGGCCGGCGCGGCGCGCGCGCGCCGCCGCGCCTCCCCGACGTCGCCACCGCGCGCGTGGGCCCCGCCCCCGCGCGCGCGCGCGCGCCGGCACCTCCGCGCGCGCGCCGCCCCCGTTGTTGTCGATTGCCCGGCGGCGGGCGCCGCCGCGCCCGCCCCGGCGATGCCGCCCTTGCCGCCGTAGCCGGCTCCGGCGACGGGGGCGCAGGCTCCCATCTCTCAGAGGGGCCCTCCCCCTCAGCCTCTTCCTCTTCGTCCTCCTCCGAGGACGAGTACTCCTCGGTTCCCGGGGAGGAAAGCCCCAGCTCCTCGCGCCGCCGGTACTCCGCGCTCCGTCGCTCGCGGCGCTCGCGATGCCGCCTCGCGCGCTCCCTCTTGCGCGCCGCCCGCTCCCCGCTCCCCCGTTGCTGCGCCGCCCGACTGAGCGCGCGGGAGTCGGGGGTGGGCGGAACGGACTTCGCGGCGGTGAAGTTCACCAGCTGCATGCGAGAACGCCAAAGGCGCGTCAGGGGCCAGAAGCAATGCCAAGAACAAAAATAGGGCCGGGAATCACACTCACCAGCGGGCCGGTGGGGAGCATCTCGAGGTCCCACGGGGATCGGTCCGGGCGCTGCAGCATCCGGGTGTCGACGGCGTTCCGTGCCCGGGTCAGCGCATACGACCGCCCGAGGGGGGTCGGGAGCATCCGCGACCTCGCCGGCGCGACGGGGGTTCGCCTCCTCTCGTCATCTCGTAGATGCGGAGCGGCCTCTCCATCGGAGGCACGACCCGCCGGTGGTGGAGGAAGGCGAGGACGCCCGCCGCGGTCGCCCCTTGCGCCGCCGGGCTCCTCGTGGGCGGCCGGGACCGAGTCCCCGCCGCCTCCGATGCTTTGGGGCGTGGACACCCCGTAGCCCCGGAGTCGGGCTTCTCCTTGAACACCCGACCGGTGTACGGGGGGAGGCCGGGCTCGGCGTTGCGCGGTAGAACCATCCCCGCTCCCGGCCCGGCGTTGTTCGTCATCATGGTGCGGGGGATGTAGTCGTCCTTGAACCGCCCCCGCGGGGAGGGGTGACATCCCGCCGGCGCGCACCGCGCGCGGGTCCTCTGCCCTCCGTCGTGGGCTGCGTGAAGAGCTCCGCGCGGAAGAGGTGTATCCAGAGCTCCCAGTTGTCTGGGATCCCTAGATATCCCTCGCAGACGCCCACGAACGTGGCCGCCTGTGAAATCGCGTTCGGCGCGAAGTTATGCAACTCCACGTCGTAGTAGTAGCACAACGCTCGCATGAAGCGGCTCGCCAGCGCGGCGAAGCCGCGCTCGTGGAAGCGGACGAAGCTCACCACGTAGCCTTCCGGCGGGTTGGGCGCGCGGTCCCCCGCCGGTGGCACTATCCACTCCGCCGGGCGGCCCTCCTCGTTTGCCGCCAACTGGCCAGCGGTGACCAGCTCGCCAAGGGCCAGCTGGGTCACCGTCGACCGCTCCCAGACGTACGGGTCAAGGATCGTGAGGGGCGGAGGCGGCGCCATGAGAAGAGGACAAAGGAATGCGAGAGCGGAGGATAGGAAGAAGAAGAAGAGCTCTAATGGCGAAGCCGCACGATGGCAAGAGCAAAGCGAAGACGAAAGCACAGGGGGCTAAAATGGTGAAGCGCTAAGGTAAAAAACCGCCGTTCCCCCTCCCCTCAGATTTATAAGCCGCGGGCGAGCTCTCCGGGGCGGACGTCCCGCGCGCATTAACTGCAGGGAATCTTTTCTTCCCGCTGACGGGCGGGCCCCACCACGACCGCGGCGGCCACATCACCGCGAACGGGCCATCATCACGGTGAAGACTAGCAGGGACCGTGGCAGGTGGTCATGTCCGCCTGCCCACGCCGCCCACTACGCGCGCGCGCGGCTGTAACGCCTAAAAAAGCGCGCCCGCGACGCAAAACCGCAGCCTCTACTGTGGAGCATTTAATGGCCCGGTCCCATGCAAAACAAGGAGAACCCTCGAGCGGCACGAACTCCTGGCTCGGGATAATTTTAGCCCTCGAAAGGGTACAGGCGTGAGAAGGTCGCCTCGAGGCCTGTTTTGAAACAAAACGGGCATCGCAAGCACCCATGCCACGTAGCACCCTCGAGCGGCACGAGCCCCTGGCTCGGGATAATTTCGACCCCCTAAAGGGCACAGGCGCGAGAAGGTCGCCTCGAGGCCCGTTTTGAAACAAAACAGGCATCGCGAGCACCCATGCCACGTTGTATTACTGATCAGCGCCTCAGAGGCCGGCTCGCCCAGGCCCCTCGATGGTCGCAGATGCCAGGCCGGGAGCGCTTAGCCGCCGCCCCGTACCATTTTTATTAATCAGCGCCTCGAGGGCTGGCTCGCCCAGACCCCTCGACAGTCGCAAACGCAAAGACGGGGCCGCCCAGGCGCCACCCCGCACGGCCCTACTGATCAGAGGTTCGAAGCCTGACCCTCGACGGGTTCGAACAGGCGCCCCAGATCACAGAGTCAGGGGCGACGAAGGCACGCGCATTCGAGACGTTCCTCGAGCCCGTCGGCTCGAGGGTGCCCCACATGTCGTATTCGAGAGCCAGCGAGGGCAGCTAGCCGGGGGATCCCACCGAGGGAGAGCTTCCGCGCCCTCGGTCCCTGTCGAACGGGATCGAGCCCCACCTAGCAAACCCACGCAAGCGCTTCAATGGACGTGTCTTTGGACCGCGCAGCCTACCCTTATCGAACGGGGCATGGGCGTCCACTCGAACCACCCACTAGCGGCTCAACGAGGAATCCGCAATTCGCGACCCGCTCGATGGGGGTTGCGGCAACCTCACCCTCCGTCCCGCGGAGGGACGGCGAGGGCGCATTAAGAAACAAGTCGTGAAGCTCTACCCGGTCGCCTCGAACGGGCCCAGGCTCGGGGGCTTGACGCACGGCTACACCTCCTTGAATTGCACCCGCCGGGGACAGTGCCAGCAGCGCGTGCGTCACCGAAGCCGGCTGAAATATTGCCGACGCCGGTTGAAACATGTACCACGCCCTCTGACCAGCTCTCGCGGTTAACCCCTACAGGAGCATCCACGCTCCTGCAGGGCTTCGGGGGCTAGACCCGCGGGTCCGCTGACGCGGCCCCACGGAAAGCGTTCGCAAGACAAGAAGGGAAGAACGTCCTATCGGTAGGTTCCCGGCATCCGCGGGAGCCTCAATGGCAAACCCACGGATGCTCGGGGGCTACTGTCGGGGGACAGCCCTAGGGGTCCCCTATAACAACGGGAAATCCCCACTTAAAACCCGCAACAAAGCCAAACACACTTTGCCTAACCATGCGGATACGGCCCATGCCGCGGGGACCTCAACGGCCCACCAAGGCGGCCCTCTTGAAGATCCCCTCGAGCAGGGCTTCGCCTCGCTCGAGGATGCGCGCCTCCCTCGGGCGGGCTCGCCCCGCTCGAGGGGGTGCGCTTCCCTCGAGCGGGCTCCGCCTCGCTCGAGGGCCCGCTCCCCCTCGAGCGGGCTCCGCCTCGCCCGAGGGTCCGCCCCGCCCTCGACCGGGATCCGCCCCGCTCGAGGGCGCCCCCCGCGCGCGTGCGCCTGCCCCCGTACGCGGGCATTTAACGCCCTGACACCGGCGGGACGGCGCCATCATGCGCCCGGGGCACGCGCCCCGGTACCGCCGCACCAACTCCCCAGGAGGGAGCCCATCCCCATCACTGTGGGGGGGACTGTGCAGCGCGGCCGGTGCCAGTCCCGTGACGCCGGCCGCCTGCTCCGGTACGGCTAACACGCCGAGCCCTCGAAGGGGGGCCGGCTGCACCCTCGATTTACTTTCTTGTGACCTTACAGGGTTAGGTGGAGGCGCTAGGCCGGTGGGACGCCATCCCTGCCACTGTTACGGTATGGCTGCCGCCCCCGCGCGTACGGGCGCACGCCAGGCGCTGTGGCAACGGCTACAGCACTATGGAGCGTGCGGGAACGGAACGCCACCTTACTTGTCACTGTGCTCCGTACGGGCCGACGTCAGCAGCTCCCTCGAGCCTATCAGAAGACATCACAGCCGTCCGCCGCCCTTCTACCCTCGAAGCCGCCACTGTTCGGGTACAAGATAGGCCATGATGGCCGGATCGCTGCAAGGATCGTCCGGACGGCCGCCCACTCTACAGCATAGCACGCCACGCCCCTTCACATAGCCAAATAGCACGGCGCGCACGTGATTCGCTCCCTCCTTGACCTATAAAAGGGGGACGAACCCCCCCTGCCGCGGGGGGAGACAAACACAATACAACAGGAGACAGGCTGCGCCACGCACTTGCTCTCCAATTCTCCCACAACATCTTCAGCCACTACACCAGGGACTTGGAAGCCACGCTTTCTCTCCCGCCTTGCTTGTAGCAGCCCCACTACAGGCACCCCCGGTGCTGAGCAATATAGTGCCTTGAGCACGCCACTGCTGGACGTACGGCCCACCGGCCGGAACCAGGATAAACTCTGTGTCTCTTGTTGCTTAGCATCGACCATTGAGGGATAGACCTCGGCGCTTATTACTGGTTAGTGTCGGGACCACATTCCGCACCGACAATTGGTAAACGGTGTTAGCTCCTTGCTTCAGAGCCAACAACTCTCTCATTTTTCTGTCCATAAGTCCTTTAGGAATATGGTGGTCCTTGAAAGCTTGCTTGAACTCAACCCAAGTGACTTCATGTCCAGGAGGTTGCATAGACTTGAAATGTTCCCACCACATCAGTGCTTCGCCCCGAAGTTGTAAGGTTGCAAAGTTTACCTTGCGCTCCTCAGAGCAAAGAAGGGTAAAAGCAGAAAATTTGGCCTCTATGGCCCTGACCCATGCGTCAGCTTCAAGCGGTTCTTCTGCCTTAGTGAACGTTGGAGGCTTCATCTCAATAAACTGGGTGTAGGTAGTGACTGCATGTGGTCCCTCATGATTGGCCCTGTGCGGAGGTCTCTGTTCCAGCAGCTGCACGCGCTGGTCCATCTGTTGTTGCATCTGCAGGAGCTGGCGCAATACATTGGTTTGCGCTGTCAGGAGTGCCTCTGTCGGTGTCAGAGGTGGTGGCGGGGGTTGGTCATTACTACTTGAGGCACCAAAACCATTGGGAGTGTTGCGTGTCGGTCCGACCATTTGAAAAATTGAGTTTTCATTAAACACACATTCATAAGCTTGTTCATAAAATTGACAAGTAGAATATGTACGATGAAAGCTCATTTATGGTAAGTTTTACAGAACCGGACAACTCGATGGCCATAAGCATCAAATTCAGGAATCGATGCTCATGCACCGCAACTTCTCATTCATGGTCAGCAGACGTACTCCAAGTTGGTATTCCACTCGAGATCAAAATTTTATCACAACTAGCTCAAGTCACATTCCACTCACCACAACCGAGGGTGTTTAACAACAGCATTACATTGATGGTAGATCTCGGTGCTGAACTCGAACGAGCAAGCATACCTAATGATACAAAGTTCCGGTAATCAGAAACCGAACTTCCTAACTCAAACCAGAGTCCAACACTTCTCAAATTTGCGTAGTAACTTAGCAAGGTTATGAGACTCAAGTTGGGTGTGCAAGGTTGAGCTAGAAGATTAGGAAAGGTGCTATCTAAGCATGATTTCAATGGTTCTAGGAAGATAGCAGACAAGGGTTGACTAACCGATCATAACTTGCGGGAGACCTAAGTTATGGTCGTGAACTTCGGCGAGCAGAACTAGATTAGATTGGAGCAACCTAGATAGAGATCACCTAGACAAAAGATTCTTACACGAGAACAACAATCTAAGCAACAACTCTAATAAATTTATGCACGACAACACATCTACACTAGAGAGGCTAGACAAGACAAAACACACTATCACTATTTTGCCTTAGAGAGCACGAAAATAGGTATGGGTTCAGTTTAGGTTTTACCAAGACTTTTAACATGATGCAAGACATCCTATGCATCCTCACAAGGCATTCAGCCAAAACTCGAAGTTAGCGCCGGTGGCATGGCACATACACGTATCTCCCTATAATAACTAGTCGAGCACTAGTCGATGCTCACTTAGCGACTTACGAAACGAGATCAGGGTACCTGCAGAAGATCACAGAACACAACGAACCTTTCATGCCAGCACTTATGAAAGTGTTCCCATACATTACCGTTCACTATAGAAACGGCATCCATGCGTTAAGCCGCTGCATGGACAACGTCCAACTTCGGACATCCTCTGTTTGAATGGAGTGTATCCTTGCCTCGCATACTCGACATGCGGAATGCTCACGTATGAAACACGTGGCGACACACAACTCATAAACAGGCGCGAAGATGGGATCCGTGGAATGGATCACTCCATCAACCCTCGCAATTCCCGTGATGCGGTACAGCACACGTATAAAACACATGGCTCATCTAGTTTGATTGTGCAAGAAAATAAGTTTGACATAAAGTAAATGTGCTGGAAGTTAGCAAAATAAACCATAGGTTAATAACCACCTGAAAGAACCCAAAAATTCCCTCTAGGGCCTCTCGGTCTAGTTTATCCTTAACGGACCAACGTGTTTTGCAAATCCAAACAATCTTGGCAATTTTTATTCAAAAATCATGTGATTAAGGGTGTTAATTAAGCTATGGTGCATGCAATCGCTCTGATACCAGCTGTGACAACCCGCCCAGGAAAATTCCGTACTATCGCCTAAAACCAATCCACTTTGGTCATTAAGCAATAGTAAGGTATCATCCTGTCGTTAGTTGCCGGGTTAACGCCCGATAAATCACTTGGAGTTCATACAGAGGATCGACATATGCATTAAAACTCACGCGAAGGCGAGTCCAGAGTACAACACAATTAAAGCCCATTTATTACAAACCACTGTTCATGACCTGGAGTAAAGGTTCAGAGTTCGAAAACAGCGGAAATAAAATAAACTAGCGCAGCGGTAAACATCACAGGAGGCCATACGTGATGTCATCAGTTGTCGTCCTCCACCCTGCCAAAGCACTTGCACAACAGTTTTAAAGCAAGGCTGAGCATACTAATACTCAGCAAGACTTAACCGCCGGGTGATAACTACATCACCAAACTCTAGACATGAAAGGCTTTTGGCCGGTGGAGTTTCTTTTGCGGAACAGCTACTAAGAGTAGGTCCTTATTTTCAATATTTTAGCACAAGTTCTGAATGATTACCATTTCTAAGTGTGCCAACTAATTCAATCAAGAATTGGACAAGCAATTAATTCATACAACAATATTCACCAGTTCCATCATTACGGGATATTATGGCCAGTTGATTAAGCAGTCTCGGATAACGGTGAGAGGCCGACAATCGATTGATTTAAACCTTGCAAGGTAAACCTAAACACAAGGTAGGCTTCCCCCGCAAGGACAACTTCCCAGGCAGTTCCCAAAAGTCCTCGGGTTGGGAACAGAGCCTACAGTCCTGGGTACAAGGTTAGCTGGCATACCCCGTGAGGCACCCAGTCTCACACATGCACCCCCCTTCCCGGTAGCTAGCCAGTTAGGTGAATACTCCAGAGTAGTAGGGAAAAGTTCCCGCGCCGTCTCGTTAAGGTACTAGGATTACCGGTCCCATTCCCGGCAAGTGCTTAGTACGTTCAAAAGCTTAGCCCACGAAAGCCACTGGACCGGAGCCCAAATCCCATGCTCTTACCACATGAGCAATCCATTTATAAAGATCCTATGATTCCAACATAAGAACCTATTCTCGCGAGTGACGAACATCACTCGACTTGTACCGGTCCTATAGCAAGGCAACTATCGACCTAGCATACTACTGATAGAGCATAGGTACCTAGGGATCATGCATCTAGGGTTTCAATTGAACTAATGAAACGTAAATGCACAATCGTAGCAAACATAATTGCATAATTTTAAAAGGCGGGGTTAATGATCCGGGGCTTGCCTTCACTGGCAAGGTTGGCTTTGGGCCCTTCTGAACTTGGGTCTAGGTCTTGAGCTACGTCCACGTACTGCAGCTCTTCGTCAGCACCTTCGTCTCCTCCTTCCGGCACGAGCGTACGTCTACCGGCGGAGAGATCTACACGAAGATGCAAATGCAAGATTTATTCGACGATTTTTAATTTAATTAACCACAAACAATATATGACAACCATGAGGTGCATTGGTTGGACACATTCACCTAGATAAGAAATACATTCAGCATACTCTTTCAAAAAGGAACAATATGCAGTTCTTTATTAAACATTCTTTTTGATAGTGACTGTGTACATATATATGTAAGTAAGTAATTTAACTTCACAAACAGTAGTGGGTGGGTACATTTAGCCTTTTAAAATGATTAACAACCACACACAAGGTTATTAAGGATGAGTTGGTGACTTTTCCCATTTAAAAGACTATTAAGCCCTTAATGGCCTTCAAAGCTTTTATTCATGAAATTAATTAATAAAATTCAGTAGAAGGGTGTGTTAAACACTAAACACCTATAACAAGCCACTGGACATACATGCATGCTTTGGATAGCTAGAAATTAATTATTTTTAAAAATGACAAAAGCTAGCTAGAAGAACAAGGTAAATGCACACAAAAATAAATACTCATCAAACTGATCCTAAATTTCTCACACATGTTATATGGTCCAAAACTAACCTAGGGATGCAGCATATACACCTAGAACTATTATGAAACTTGAGTTAGCAATTACCAAGAAAAACAAGCAAAATTCAAGAATAAATATTTATGGTAATTATAAAATTGTTATTAATTTACCAGAGATGTGTTTTGGAATAAAAAGACAGTATGCAAAAGTTGGTTGCAAAAATCTACTTATTTTTAGCAACAAAAATCACTTATGCAGATTCTGCAGAAATGGAAAACAATTTTTATAAAAAGATCTACAACATAAATTTGTGCAATTTTTGGCAAAGGGTCTGGGTTTTGAGATATTGCAGATCTAGGTTTTTCACATTTCTATTTTTCATGCAAAAACTATCAGGAACTAGCTCAGGCAAAAATAACAAAAGTCGTATGATTTTTCACAACGAATCCAACAAAATTGGGTTTGCATTTTTCTGATTTGTCTACAATTTCCTACGGATTTTACAAGATTCTGGAAATCTCAAGTACTATTTAAGTTACCACTTTGCAGTCAGGCCCTTGAATCTTCTGCAGTTTCATAACCGTGCCCTTCTTTTGCGGATAAGCCCTCTGAAGTTTTCCTCACCTTGCAATGTCACCCCTGGGGCGGTGGCCGGTGTGGCTCGCCGGATTCTGGCGAGCTCGCCTGCGCCCGCGGTTGGGAGAGGGCGGGGTGAGGGTCTCCAACCCCCAAGGGCCTGATTCCGGGGGTTGGTTGTCCTCGGGAGGCGGCCGGCGAGAGGCGCACCGGCGGCCGGCGGCGGCGGCCGCCACGAGCCGGGGCCGCGGCGCGGCCGGGGGCTCGGGCGAGGACTAGCGAGGCGCGAGTGGGCGTCCTAGGGGTCGGTGATCGAGGCTAGACTCGCATGGGGTGCTCGGTGGCGGTTGGCTCGGGGAGGAGCTCACCGGCGCCGGGTCCGGGCGGGGGCCGCGCGCGGTCCGCTCCTCCACGGCGGGGCGCCGACCCCTAAATGGGCGTGGCGGCTTCCGGACACGCGCTCCCCGCTGTTACCGAGGCGGGCGCGAGGTCCCGCACCTCGGCGGCGTGCGCGGCGGGGGGCGCGGACGGAAGAACGGCGACCGGACCACCGGTCCATAGCGTGCGCGTACGGCGGCTCGGGGCACGAGGCGTTCTCGGCGTGCGGGGCATCGGGAGGAGCGTTGCGACTTTGGGAAGGCGCGAGGCGACCTCGGGAAGGTGCGCCGGTGGGGCCGGACGCCGACGCGGCGGCGGCCCGAGGCGCGGCACGCGCGACGTCGCGGCGCGACGCCGTGTCTAACGCGAACGTGTTGACTTAGGTGTCTTTGACCGGGTTTTTCTCCCAAAATTTGAATTGAAGTGCTCCGAGCAGTAAATACCAAAGTTGTAGATCCCACTACCCTCTACAACTTTTACAAAGGCCGTATAGTGTTTTTCTCAACGAATTTTGCACAATCTGCTGCCAAATTTTGAATGTCGCTTTGTTTCGGTGAACAGGAGATATTGTCGGTTGACCAAGTTTTTCACTAATTTCCACTCAAAATTTGGAATGCCAATCTACATGAAAGTTGTGTCCCTCGACAAACTGGAAAACTTTCGTATTGGGAGATTTTGAAGTGTTTAGGTGAAATTTGGAGAACGCGGCAAAAGTTCCGGAAGACATTCGCCGACGTCAGCGTTTAAGCGGGGTTTGACCGTGTCTTTGACCAAAGGTTGACCACGGGTGTGTGTAGACTTGGTCAAGGGATTCGATAGTGTTCATTAGCGAGGTTTTCGAGGTGATGACCCAGGTTGACCTAGGTTTGACCAGTGCCGGTCGGTTTGACTCGGTTGATTCGATCATTAGCGTTAATGACGTTAATTAAGAACCTGGGGCGTCACAGATCCCCATCCAGACCTAGGCAAACCCATCTCTTGATGTAATCCAGTTCCAGATTCAAGTTCACCACAATCAAGTGCTTTCTTGATATTCTCAAGCCTAGCCTTTCTAAGCATGTCATGAAGCTTACAAGAAACTCCAACAATATTCAACAAGATAGATATTTGATAAAAAAAGTCTTGCAATCAGAATTTCCCTTGGCATCAACAACAAGAACTAATTCAAGTTGATGAGCAAAACAATGAATATAATAAGCAGAAGGTGATTCTTCCATGATCAATATTTTCAACCTTTTAATATCTCCTTTCATGTTGCTAGCCACATCATATCCTTGGCCATGGATTTGAGTCATAGTCAAGCCATGACTAACAAGTAAGACTTCAATTGCATTCTTAAGTGATAAAGAGGTAGTATCATCCACATGAAAAACTCAAATATAATGCTCACATGACCTTCCCAATTTATCAACATAACGCAAGCGAAGAGCTAGTAATAGGAATGAAGCGAGTATCTATGTTGGCAAGTGCATTATGCATTATGCATTGCGTGCAACGAATTTTTTCCTGAGCCAGCGTCACTATTTCAACAAAACATGTTAACCAACTTGGCATTTTTTCAAAATTGCATGATGGATTTAGTAGAGTGAAGTTAGATTTCTTGTAGTGTAGCCAAACACCCCCTTTGTCAGCGCCCCAAGAAATATATGTACTCTCTCCATTCAAGAAATATATGTGCCAGCATAAATTCTTTTGACTTTTTTTATCCCAAGTTTGACCACTTTTCTTATTTTAAGAATTATAAAAAATATCCCACCCTTTTGTAGACTCAGCTTCTGCCTCTATCGCATCTTTTGTTATGGCTTAATATATTAATAAATGTTCTTCAAAAATGGCTTAAATTTAACTATATTAATAAATGTTCTTCAAAAATGACAAATTTGGGATCAAAAATCAAAAAATTATAATTTTGAATGGAGTGAGTAGTTGATTTCCCTAGTGTCGTACGGACATATATAAGCCCACCACCAAGGTGGACCATCCCATGTAAATGACGGTCTACCGGGACTACTCTACGTGTGGGCCACGGTGCAACGGCGTGGGCCACAATGCGTCTCAGGACTAGTACTAGAATAGAAAAGCTTATCATGTAAACCGCCATGACTTCTCCCAATTGCACTTGACTAGTACTCTTGTACTCAAACCGACTTGTAACACTGCCTCTTCTTGCATATAAGGCGATGCAGGGGCCCTAGACAATATCTGAAACTTACGCAATCAATCAGGAGCCACGCAGCATATATGACGTAGGGTATTACGCACATTACAGCCCGAGCCTGTCTAAATTGTGTGCCTCGTGTCTCACCATCGGGTTTCTGATCTCGGGGATCCCCACCGCACAATCTACTACCTCAGGTACCCCCTTAGTGCACCTAGTTGCAACAACTACAGATACACAAGCTATTTTCTTCAAATCTTTAAATAATAAAAATAAACTAAAAGAATTTAATTTCTGTAGCCTCAGCACACATTCCAGCACATGCCCGTACCTGGCATTAAGCAAGCTCTAGGAAAAGTAGTAAGTACTTAACAGGTCGGTGACTTGGAGAGTTGTTTTGGATCTTGTACTGGGACTTTGCTCGAAGATTATGAAATGAATGTTATTATTAAATCAGTTTAATACTTTTAATTAGTGTTTACATATCTAGATCCATTATGACAAGATGTAAAGTTTTGGAAGTGTTTATAGCTAACATGTACTCCCTCGTCCCATAATAAGTGCAATTCTGGGACATATTAGTGGTGGAATGAAAACACTCTAATACCCTCTTTGTTTGCCAAATGCAGTAAGTTTTTTCATGCAAATCAGATCTGCCCACTTAATTTGGAAGGTAATTAGATCTATTTTTTAGATTGCATTCTTTGTGGGATTTTTTTTCAAAAGTCAGGATTGCACTTATCATGGGACGGAGGGAGTAAGAAATAAAGGTCTTCTTCATACGGATTTTCCCACCATTTTATACTTAGATTTAATATATTTACTTCTTCTATGTCTCAACCTTATCTCTTCCCACCCAACTCTATCCCAACCCGCGCTAGCTTCCCCATGACTCCCACCTTCCCCGCCGCCCTCGCCGGCGAGGCCTCCCATCCCTGCTAGCCTCCTCCCTTTTCAAGCACATGTGCCCGCACACCTTGATGTCTTCCCTTCATATTGGAACCGTTATCATACCCTTGACCTCTCACATCATCAATATTCAAATCAAGAGACTGCAATGCATCCAATAGTACATTAAAAATCCTCAATCCTGATGTGTCATCAACCTTTAAGAACTCTAGAAAAAAATCCTCTACTATTGGAATGGCCCTAGACATATTAACACACCGTAAAATTAGTGTCATTTGTTCTTGACGACTCACATCTGGGGTACAATCCAAGAGAACAGAGAAGTATTTTGCACCTTTTATGATCTTTAAAATATTTTTCTTCACAGCATCAGCAAGCATGCCAATTAACTCATTCTATATCCTAGGTCCAAGATAATGGTGATGGATTTCATCATTATGAATGCACTTAATATGTTCTTGCATGAAAGGATAAAATTTATCAATCATTTCCACTGTGGCCAGGAACTTACCATTATTTGGCTGATAAAGTTTTGCATTTGTTCCTCGAAAGGCTAGATTTTGTTTAGCAAGAAACTTCATAATAGAAATTATTCTTACCAAAACTTGTCTCCAACGCTCCTTCTCTTTTGCAAATTCCCGCTGCATTTCATCATCAATTGTTTTATTTTCCCTCAATATAATCTGAACATCACTCCATTTCTTCATGTTTGACAGATGCTCCACAATGTTCTCATGTTATTTTAATTTCTCACGCAAATGCCAATCCCTCACTCCATCATTTGCTAACGCAGCATTGCACTGAATTTATTTGAATAGTTTGCAACGAAAAACAAAAGACCTTGTCCATATGTTTAGAGTAAACCAGCCACTTCCTATCAACAACCTCTCTATTATATAACTTCTTGCAATAGTAAACATATGAAAAATGCCTATTACTAGCATCATTAGGAAATTGTAAATCCATCTCTCTCACACGACCTTTCTCAATTAAGATACCCCTTTTGATATTGTCAAGATTTTCCCAAGTCCTAGGATTAAAGATACTCAATTTTGATTGTTCATCAATACATATATATATTGCATTATCAAAAGGTTGTAAATTTTCACCTGATCCCAAAATGTTCTCAGTAGCATCAGCTTGCGCATCTAAATTTTCCTCTTCCTCCCATGTAGGACCATCATTGGCATCATCTTGTGCATCTAAAATCTGCTCATCTGTACCACCATCATTGGCATCATCTTGTGCATCTAAAATATGCTCGTCTGTACCACCATCATTGCCATCAACTTGTGTGATTATTGATTGGTCATTTTCCTGCCCCTGATTTTGATTGACTTCGGCGTTTCTTGATGTTGGAAAAAACCTATGTAAAGCACCCTTTTGTGATTCTCTGAATTGAAGATCTTGTTTTCTTTCTTTTCTTTTTTGGGCACCAGACTTGTGTCTCTTTCCTAACATCTAACGTGATAAAAAAATTAAATTAGAAATCAATCTCAACCTCTATACTCTATCTCGTAAGCACGATTGATCTATACACTAGTACTTAAATCAGCAATCGAAACCATACGGATCATACCTTTGCCGTGGAGAATTAGAGGAGGACATCCTCATTGTCTGCGATCGAGAAATAATTAAACAAACGATCACCTCCTGAGTCTTGACCTCGACCTGAAACAAACATCTCAATTCTCAAATCCTAATCAACAAATCGAGTGTCGAGTCGTCGATGATACCTTAGTCGTCGGCTCTACAACTCGCCGCTCGTCGTTATGCTGTGTTGTTGCCCATCAGCCTCAATTCTCGATCGATCTCATCCCCCCTGTGTGCGCGTGTCTGCTTTCCTACCTCTGCCTGGTGACATGGCCCTCTCGCGTGAATATGGACGGAATACCGGAACTGGAATACGATACGTCCCTGCCGATTGCCGACCCGCGAGGCTGCGACCCTGCCCTGCGACTCTGTCGGTCTATCCCTGACTCCCTGGTCAGCTACTGTGACAACCCGCCCAGGAAAATACCGTACTATCGCCTAAATCAATCCACTTTGGTCATTAAGAGATAATAAAGTATCAACCTGTTGTTAGTCGCCGGGTTAACGCCCGGTAAATCACTTGAATAGCAACAAGGATCGAAATATATGCATTAAAACTCACTCGAAGGGAGTCCAGAGATACATCATCATTAACATCCAAATTTGTACCCCGAAGGGTTTAATTATTACAAACCGAAGTTTTTGCCATAAAGAAGTAGTTCAGAGTTTTTAAAACAGCGGAAATAAACTAACGGAAGCGGAAACACCACGGGAGGCCGTCCATGATGCTTTCAGTCGTCGTCCTCCACCCACTCTAGCTCCCAGCCGGGCGGGATCTCTCCGGGCCACACATCACCAAAAGCATTACCTGGATCATCATATAATAGCAAGGCTGAGTATACTAATACTCAGCAAGACTTACCCGATGGTGATAACTACATCACCAATTCTAGACAATGAAAGGCTTTTGGCCACTGGGTTTCTTTTTGCTAAAAAGTAACAAAGAGTAGGTCCTTACTTTCATAATTTTAACACAAATTCTAGTGGGTTTGATCTTTACTACATTATCCAACTAGTACAGACAAAGTTGTACAATAAAATTAATCAAGCATAGTATTCCTCAACTTCCATCATTAGGGATCTCATGGCTAGTGGAGTAAGTAGTCTCAGATAACGGTGAGAGGCTGACAATCAATTGATTCGAACCTTGCAAGGTAGACCTAAACACACGGTAGGCTGCCCCCGCAAGGACAACTTCCCAAGCAGTTCCCAAAAATCCTCGGGTCGGGATTGAATCTTACAGTCTTTGGTGCAGGCTATCCGGCATACCCCGCGAGGCACCCGGAGTCACCGTACACCACCGGTAGCTAGCCGTGAAACGAATCCCAAGAGTAGTAATAGTAGGATCCCTCGCCGCCTCATTAAGGTACTAGGCTTACCGGTCCCATTTCCGACAAGTGCTTAATACGTTCAAACACTTAACCCACAATAGCCATTGGACCGGAGCCCAAATCCCATGCTCTTACCACATGAGCAATCCAATTAAGGATATATTGTAATTCCTATCTAGGAACTTATTCTCGCGAGTGAGGTCATCACTCGACTTGTAACGGACCTATAGCTTAGCAGCTATCGACCTATCATACTAGTAAGGACAAAGGTACCTAGGGATCATGCATCTAGGGTTCCATTCAACTCCTGAACTTAAATGCACAATCATCCATAGGTAATTGAATAAAGAATTTGAAAACTGGGTTAGATGCACCGGAGCTTGCCTTCGTCAGCTAGGTTAGCCTGGGCACCCTCGGTGTCGTCGAGCACTTCCATGTACTGCAGCGGAGCTTCCGCTCCTCCTTCCTCGGTTTCCGGGACAAGGGAGTAGTCACCATCCAGAAGATCTACACGGAATGCAATGCAAGTTCAGGTGATGTGACGGTTTGTTATCTTATGCAACTCTTGTTGGTCATATTCACCTTAACAAGTATCTAGATAGTACATCTCTTTTAGGAAGGTTATTAGTTATACATGATTCATTCTTTTATTGCACATTTGAATAAATGTTCCCTTGTACTTGATATTTTATGTAAAGGTTTATTCCTTTTTCCCTTCACTAGCAAGGGTATGAACAATATTTTTATTCATGAATTAATTCTTTATCAGCAAGGGTGTTTTATTATCTTAATTAAGTTAAGTAATACTTTCCCAAAAGGGAAAAGAATTAAATAGGGATTTTCCTTATTAAATTGCTCTTTAATATTTAAAAGGTCTTTTAAGCTTTTTATTAAGCAATAAATTACCAAAAATTGAAAGAAGTGTTCCTTAAGCATATCAGCACCTATACTGGCTCACTGGACCCACATGTAATGCTTGGAAGCTAGGAAATTAAATACTATAGAAAATAACAAAGACTGACTAGTGATTCAAATTAAATGCATACAAAAATAAATAAGCACCAAAATGATCCAAACTTTCTCATGCATGCTCTCTGGTCCCAAACAAGCCTAAAGAACCAGCATGTACACCTAAGAACTTTACTGATCTTGCTTCAATAATTTACAAAGGAAAACATGCACAAATTAAGAATAAATATTTCTGTTAAGCCAAAAATCATGATTAATTCACAAGAGGTGTGTTTTGATATAACAAGACATCATGCACAAGCTGGGCACAAAAACATAAATATTTTTAGCTACAAAAATCATCTAGGCAGTTTCTACAGCAATTGGAAAACAATTTATATAAAACGATTTACTTCATAACTTTGTGCAATTTTTGGCACACGAGCTAGTTATGACAAGACACAACATATCTAAAATTTGGATGCAGAGGAGTTATAGTTTTTGAGTTATGGCAGATCTAGGTATTTCACATTCCTATTTTTTATATTAAAAATATCCAGAATTAGACCTTGTGAGAATAACAAAAGTTGTGGGATTTCTCTTCATGAATCCAACAAAATTGGTTTGGTATTTTTCTGAATTTTCTACAATTTTCTAGGTATTTTCTGCTGCACTGGACCAACTAGCAAGAAAACCTAGATAGGATTCATTACAAACAGGTCCTAAACTTTACACAAGGCACCCTGCTAAGAAGTCAATCCTTGCAATTGGGCCCTTGGTCGTGGGAGGCGGCGCGGCACCGGCCAATTCCGGTGAGCCGGCGGTGATCCCGGCCGGGCAAGCGATGGGGCTCGACCAGGGACTCACCTAGGGTCGATGGGGGTCAGAGTTAGGGCGAAAGGGCTGCCGGACGTGGGGGGTCGACGGTTGCCGGCGGCGGTTGCAGCGGCGGCTCAGGGAAAACGGCGAGGGGGCGGTTCTGTTGGGCAACACGCGAACCTGGGGAGTGGAAAAGAGCCTGGGGAGTGTGCTATGGGCTTGGGTTGCAACGGGGGCGGCCGGAGGAGGGGGTGCTCCGGCGGCGGCGGCAATGGCGGGGGGAGGAGCTCGGTGGCGCGCTTAAATAGGCCGGCTTGGGTTCGTGGGTGACGACGGCGTGACGGCGAAGATGCCGCTGTGGTACCCGCCCTCGGTGGCCGCGCGTACGGCGGCGGCGCCGCCGTCGGGGACCGGCGGTCCGTGGCGCGCGCGCGCGTACGGCGCGGACACGACGGTGCACGGCGTCTAGGGGGACTCCCGGGTCCGGGGATGCGCGCGCTCATGGGGGAAGGAGCGCCTCGGGCGAAGGGCCTCGGGCGGCGCACGGGCGCGGACGCCAAGGGCGGCCGGCGTCGGCCGGCGACGCGCGGCGCGCCGGCGCTCTCGCCCGGTTTCAATTTGCTGGTGCTGTGTTTGAATTAAATTTTCTCCAAATTTTTGAATAAAAGTCGACTAAACTGTGAATACGGAAGTTGTAGATCTAGTCACCGTCTACAACTTCTAAAAAGGCTATATGGGGTTTTTCTTCACAGATTTTGAATTACACAAGTGCCAACTTTGAATGTCAGTCTGTTCCTTTGAACAGTGAACCCTGCCTTTGCAACTAATTTTTCAAGCTTTTCCACTCAAAATTTGAAATGTCAATCTACATGAAAGTTGTGTCCCTCAACAAGATGGACAACTTTCATAAAGGTAGAATTTTAAGTGTTTAGGTGAATTTTGGAGAACGCAGCAAAAGTTCCGGCAGACACCTATGGACACTAGGGGGACAAAGGGGTTTGACCAAGTCTTTGACCATGGGTTGGCCCCACAAGTGTGTCTACTAGTCAAAATGGTTCACTAGAGTAGGTTAGTGAGTTTTTCGAGGTGAGGCCCAAGGTTGACCGTGATTTGACCACTATTAGCTGCTTTGACCGGCTGTTAGGGTTAATTAAAAACCTGGGGTGTCACAACTACGCCTGGTGAAAACCTAAACCCCTATGGCCCCCATCGACATGGGCCCACAGGCGGTGCCCCGTTTGCCCCCCAAGGGAAGGCCCTGCCAGCGTCCTGGTCGTCCAGCGTTGTGCTGCTCACCGACACCGTCCGAGGCGTCGGTGAGGCCTTCCACCCACTACTACCCTACCTTCCCTGTCCCCGCCACCCGATGTCGCCCCGTCTCCGGTGGCTCACCCCACTGTCTCATACGTTATCGACCTCAGCCTCCTTCACCAAGTTCGGTGTCTCTCACAGTCGCCGCCTCCACCTCCACCTCTACCAACTCCCCCACCCTGACGTAGTCCAACCGTCGTCCTCTACCGCCCGGTCAACAGCACCCCTGCGGTTGCACCTCCTCTACCGGTCCGACCTGCCGCCGCAAAACCTCCCTCTGTGGCCGACGGTGAGCAGCAGCCAACTCTGAAGCCTTAACCCGAACTCTAACCTCATCAGAGAGTGGGAGAAGAAGGAAAGATGAGAGAAGATGTGAGTGAAGACAATTTTGAGTGAGAAGGTGCTTCAAATCAAAATATAACTTTTTCTAAAGTTTTTTTATAAAAAAAAACCTTAGTTGGCTTTGATGAGAAAGAAGGGGAAAACAACAATAAAAAAGAGTTTTTCTATAACTCGCATGTGTGAAATAAGGGTTCTCCTCACACGAATCAGTTTTACAATCTAAATCTACTAATTTCCTCATCTTCTCTCCATTTTTTCCATGTGATTTGAAGACTTCCCTCACACGATTTTTTTGAACCATCGAATCACAATTTCTCCTCTCATTTTCTCTCTCCACCTAATCTCTTCCCTCCCCACCTTCTTTCTTCCTCCCGACCTCTCCTACCTCCCACCCGCGGCCCGCTACCACCGGCGCCGCCCCCGCCACGCTCCCACCCCCGCCGGACCCTAGCCCGACCCGCTTCCACCGCCGCCGCCCCGTCGCACTCCCACCTCGCCGGATCCTAGCCCGGCCGCGCCGCCCACCTCCAATCACCACCGCCCCCACCCACCACCGCCGCCCGTCTCCGATCACTACCGCGATGCCGTCATGCGCCCCCACCCGACCCCGGCCCAACCACCGACCTCCACCGCCCGGCCGGCGGTGCCCCCCCCCTCGCCCGCCCACCGGCACCTCCGCCGGCCCTCCCGACGGGGAGGGCAACCCCGAACTCGCCGACCCACCAACCAGCACCTCCGCCGGCCCTCCCGACAGGGAGGGCAACCCCGAACTCGCCGAAGTCGGAGAAGAAGGTGAGTTTGGGGAAAGAAAAAAATCATATGAGAACTTTACCTAAAAAGAAACGTCATACAACATTCTCAAGCACAACTTGTGGCTTTCACCATCTTCCTTGAAATCACCTCCTCTGCTCGGTAGCATAACCCAAAACTCAAAAGCAGAGCAACCGGAGTCCGGAGCACAGGGAGGTTATTCTAAATTCCTAATCACTACTTGCTACCATGTCCTTGCTGCTCTGATTCGAGCCATTCACCACGACCACGTGACCGGGCTCGGCTGGTAGCTCGCGGCCGGGAGCTGCAGCTGCTGCGGAGCAACGCAGTGCTGCGGCGGCGGTCTCTGCTGATGGTGGAATGCCTCCGCCAGCAGCGCGCCACCAGCTGCGGGCATGGGCTGCCCCTCCGCGTCTTGCTCGACATCCATGGACGCGCCGTCGCCGTCCTGATCAGCCTCCATCATGTCCGCGGCTGCCGCCGCTGCGGCTCTGGAGCCGGCACAGGTATGGGCGTGGAACTGGGCGGGCGCCCACGGGACCATGGCCAGGTAGAGGTTCTCGTCCCTGGCGGGCAGCTCCTCGAACAGAGCCCTGTGGTTGTTCGCATCCTGCAGCATGGTGCCTGCAGGATCAAATTCGAACACGCTTAGTTTCAGGATTACAGATATCGAATATAATTCGCTCAAACTAATTGAATTTGGAGAAAGGAGCAGGCAAGCAGGGTCAGGGGGAGCACGTACTCTTGAGCCCGTGGATCCAGTCGGGGCTGACGCGGAGAGAAGCCCCCGGCCAGAGCGGGCCTTGCAGGAGGTTGCGCGCCGCCTCGGCGGGCTGGTACACAACGATCGCGCGCTCGTCGTTCACCGCCGGCGCGCCCACGGCGAACGCCGCGACAGGTGGGGACACGTCGGCGCTCATCCCCACCTCCTCCGCCACGAAAGGCCGCGGCGGCACGCTCGCGCCGGGCGGCACAAGCGGCGCGCCCACGGAGTGCTCGACAGACGGCACCTCGGCGTCCTGTGCGGGGAGCAACCCAAACACAAACGCACGCGTTCGTTAGCAACCTCATCGGTCGGGGACAAAGGAGAGATACAGAGAGCGGGACGGAGGTGCGTACCAGTCGCCGGATCTTGGTGGCGGGTGCGGGGAACCCGTCGACGTCGAGCCACGGCTGCGGCGCCTCCGCACCCTTCCTTTTCAGCAACCGCGTCGCGTCCACGGCCGCCGCCGCCGCCACGTCGCCGACCACGCGCGGCTCCCCCAACCCGAACACCGGTTGCGGCGGCGGCGGCGCCGCCACGCCCGCGCCCGGCCCAGTAAGCGGCGCGCCCACGCCGGCATCGACGGTCGGCACCTCCGCGTCCTGCGTGAGCAAAACCCCAGCACACAAGCGCACGACGAGTTAGCAACCGCTACACAATCCACCGGGAGCGAGGAGGAAGGAAGGGGAAACGGCGCGAGCGGGGCAGGGGAAAGGTGCGTACGAGTCGGCGGATTTTGGTGGCGGGGACGTGCACCCACGGCTCCGGCGCCGCCTCCTCGGCGCCCTTCCGCTTCAGCACCGGCGCGGCGTCCATGGCCGTCTCCGCTCCGCCGCGCGCCTTTTCGCCTCCGGTCCTCCGGCTCTCGGTGTGGCGCCTCAACGAATCGAACCGCGAACCAGTCGGATTGCAATGGCGGTGGGTTTTCCGTGCAGGGTTGCGGATGCGATTGGCGTGATTGCGGGGAACTGAAATGGAGGAGTGCGAGAGTTGGAGAAGGTTCAGCTCGGGACGGATCGCGAGAGCTCCAGAATAGTTCCGTCCCGACCCTTTTCGTTCCCCTTCCATTCTAGTCTCGGTGGCGCTGTGCTGTGTTGTGTCAACCTGAACCTGCGTGTGCGTGCGGCGCCCGTAGTGGGGCCCCACCATGAACTGGCTCGGGCTGGGAACCTTGGGGAGGGAGGAAAATGTAGCCGCTCTACGAGATGTGATGTGATTTCGTCGGTTTTACTGTTTCAGAAGATGACCGCTCGTGAAGGTCACAGCAAGGGATCGCCCCCAAAAAAAAATGTCGTAATTACGTGTCAAGGTACTGCCATTTCTTCATGCTCTTCTTGTGGGAGGAATTTTCCATTGCAATTTTTAGGTGTTTTTTATATTTTCTCGATGTATTGTGTAACTGAAAAAAATGAGGCTCGCTTCCATGTGCTGGATCACTAACATGGTTTTAAAGTCTATTAAGTACAATTAATAGATCCAACTAAATTTAACATTTTGAAAATTCACTTTCAATATTTAGAAAATTTTGATTCAACTTTTGACGATATTCAACATTTTCATCCTCTATCTTAACATTAAACAAGCAAAATTCAACATTAATCAAACAAGATTCAACTTTTTTTCTTCATCTTTCTACTTGGGATTAGGGTTGGGCATTCGGTATTTACCGAAAAGATCGGTTCGGTTCTCCGGTACTCGGGTAAATTCGGTTCCTCAGAAATTGGTACTGATCGGTTCCTAAAAAAACTCAGTACCGAGGGTATTCGGTTCGGTTCCGGTACTTACCGAACGGTACCGAATTGATCCCAAAGAAGATGTAATAGCATGTTCAAAAACTAATTTTGACATGATTTCACAGATAATAATGATGCAAAATACGCATACATATAAAACTCACATGAATATAAGTGTGAGTGCCAAAATTACATAATATAACAGTCTATAATACTGCAATCAATAGTATAAACGGTGGGAGGCGGCGGGCGCAAGAGTGACGGTGGGCACAGCTGGGGCGGCAAGGCGCGGGAGTAGTTTGGTTGAACATGAAGATACAAAAAATGATATTATGAATTTCAAATACTGGAAGGAAAAAAATTACGGAAGCCTAGGATTTTCCGGTGCACGGCCATTTTCCTCCCTCCGTGCTGCGTGATCGTTCGTGCTTTTTGACCGGCCCAATACACACAAAATCGGCCCAACTTCCCAAAGAAGCTGGTGGCCCGCCCCAGAAATAATCCGGCACCTTTTTCTGGATTTTCCAGGATTTACCGACGTTATGCGTTAAGTGGTAAGTGATGTTCCAGTCGAAGACGATGCGTCATCGGTGACTTCGAGAATCTCCAGATCTGCCGGTGCTCAGCCTTCGGAGGTGCTCGGGTAGGTTTGCGTACGTGTATTCGTAGAGGTGAGTGTGTGTGCATGTTATGAGCGTCTGCGTTGTATTGTGTAATTCTTAAAAAAAAAGTATATCACCGAGCAAGCTCTGCCCGCGGATTTTATATATAACTCACTTGCGAATATTTAACAACTAGGTGATACCCACGCGTTGCTGCGTGAATTTCAACTAATTTTGAAGATAAATTTTGAAAGTATAAACTAAAGTGATTGCATCACAACATTCTACTGCAAACAACACATTGCATACATGGATGCTATTAGCCGCAAAAAATCGATAGAAGAAATAAATTGATGATTTTAGTTGATGGTGACGTGACACCTTGCATGTTGAGAGAAGACATAGTGGATGGCGACGTGACACACTGAGGATTGAGAGAACTCATTAGTGGGGAGCTCTTATATAGTTTTGTACGATGATGCATAGGAACTCATTTGAAACAAAACTTTTTCAATGCATTTGCACATACACTTTCTTAAAGAAAGTTTGCAAATGACCCTCTGACATTGCCATTTAAATCTAGGTGAGTATAAAGCATGTCTCGTGCCAATGAAAGAATAGTTAAATTTTGAAATAAATGTAAAAATGCAAGTACCAATGTGAAGTTGAGAATTCGAACTCTAGTGGGAAGGTTCCACCATAAGAAATAGAACCTTACCAAACGAGGTATGATTATTCCCAAAATAATGAATTGGGAACTACTCCCTCCGTCCCGAAATATAAGGCATTTAAAGGTTCAAATTTTGTCCCCAAATATAAGGCATCCTAGAAGTTTTTGGTAAGTACTCAATCAACTCAATTATAGACTTGCCAAATATTGCACTTGTTAACTCGAAAAATTACCTTTAATTATCATTGGCTACGGGTATATGTGACATTTTCCCACCTCTTTAGTCTGTCCTAAAAATCTTATAATGCCTTATATTTCAGGACAGAGGGAGTACTCGGGATGCTACCTAGGCTAAAATGCTACTCCCTTCCAAAGCATGTCACTTTGATTTTTTTAAATGTATAGAGTTTACTATGCACTATATATGTGATTATGTCTATATATATGGAAAAATAAATATACTTTGATTTTTTTAAATGTATAGAGTTTACTATGCACTATATATATGATTATGTCTAGATATATGGAAAAATAAATATACTATAAAAAACCAAAACGATCTATGTTTTAAAACGGAGGGAGTAAATGCATAGCTCCTTTGAGCCTTTGCTAAAAGATATGTGGGAACGTTATGTGCCGTTACAATTTATCGATACGACCCTAAATGAGGGATTTTCTGATCCTGTATGCTAGATGAGGTATTAATGAGGAGAGAGGTGTGGCTCTTAGTCCCTTTGAGCTGGCGCCCTGTTCGCTCGGCTTATCAGCCACCAGCCAGCAGTACTTTTCTCTCACAACAAACCAGCCACCAGCAACCAGCCAGCAGTACTCTTCTCTCAGAACAAATCAGCATCAGTCATCAGCCACCAGCCAACCGAACAGGCTGTGGGTCTGGGATGACTAGAGGCTAAACTAATTTTAGTCACTTTGGCAAATTAGCATCTCAAGGTGACTAAAATTAGTCAAGTCACCTCTAGTCACATGGACCCAAACACCCTCTTAAACGTATAGAGTTTACTATGCACCTATATAATATATACTGCATATAATTATTGTCTAGATATATGGAAAGTCAATATACCTATAAAAACAGTCTACGTCTTAAAACGGAGTGAGTAAATGCATAGCTCCTTTGAGGGTATGTTTGGTTCTCATGAGTAGGGTGACTTAAAGTGCAAAAAGTGCAAAATAAGTCACATGTGAAACCAAACAACCATGACTTAAAGTGGTGTGACTTATAAGTCCTAAGTAGCTCCACCCCTACCCTTGTGGAGCCCACCGACTTATAAGTCACTGCAACCAAACATGACTGACTTAAGACATGTTTGGTTCCCATAAGGAGGGTGACTTAAAGTGTAAAAAGTGCAAAATAAGTCACATGTGAAACCAAACAGCCATGACTTAAAGTGGTGTGACTTGTAAGTCTTAAGTAGCTCCACCCCTACCCTGTGTGGAGCCCACTGACTTATAAGTCACTGCAACCAAACATGACTGACTTAGGACATGTTTGGTTCTCATAAGTAGGGTGACTTAAAGTGTAAAAAGTGCAAAATAAGTCACATGTGAAACCAAACAACCATGACCTAAAGTGGTGTGACTTATAAGTCCCATAAATAGCTCCACCCCTACTTAAAGGTGACTTATCCACTTTTTCCTCTAGTACCATGTGTGGTGCCCACTGACTTATAAATCACTGCACCAAACATGACTTACTTAGACTGTCCACAGCAAGAGCACCCAATCCCATAGTCAAATAGCCCTTTTGAGCTAAAGAGAGAGAAGGGAATTAACACCCAAAACAACCGGTTCTCCAGCAGCACGCACACCCCTTCCTTCATCCTCCCGTTGGCAGTTGACTCCCGTCGGGAGTGAGAGGAAGAGGGCCACGACTAGCCGACGGCGAGCTCCGCCCCTGAGGCCGCGGGAGGAAAGGAAGGGGTGCCGCCATTGGGTCGCTGCCGCCGTCGAGGAGGAGGATGAGGAAGAGGAGACGAGGCGGCGGCGCGGCGCGGCACCTGCGGGTCGCCAGCAACCTTGATGAGGATCGAGGTGGAGGAGCACGGATCCGTGCTTGGGTGTTGCGGGCGGCGGCGACGTACGGCGGAGAGAGAGGCAGGAGGGAGAGAGGGGGGAAGGGAGGCGCACGGGGCGGAGGAATCGCCACCGGCCTCGGTCACGCCGCGGGATATGCGCCGCCATGGCCGAGCCGCCGTCGTCGAGCTCGAGCCGTGGCGGGCCGAGCCGCATCCGCCGCCACCGGATCGAGGGAGATCCGCCGCCGCCTTCTCGCGACTCGACGCCGAGGAGTCCGCCACCGTAGTCCTGCGCCGCGAAGCGCCTCCGCGGGGGCCTGCGCCTCTGCTCCACCAGACGCCGCCGCGCTGGTCATCCTCGTCTCAAGCCGCTGCTCCACTCGCTGCGCTGCTCCTCCTCACCTCAAGTCGCTACTCCGCCCGCCTCACCTCACACCCGTTGCTCCTCCCTGGCGGCAGCTCGGCTGGGGCGTATGCTGGGGCCCTGTAGAGGATCTCGTCGCCCTACAGAGGAGGTGGAGGAGGACAGAGAGAGAAGGGGGGGAGGAGGGGACTGACGCGAGCGGTTGGGGTGGGGGGAGAGGAGAGAGAAACCTGGGATTGAGTGTTGAGAATGGAGGTACCTCAATATGGGGATGGGGATGAGTGAATTGTTGTAGCCGCTACAGTGCTATTTTTTCCCTCATTTTGAAGGTGAGGGTGAGGATGAGTCTCCTGCCGGAGACAGTCTTAAAGTGGCCTGACTTATAGTCGGGTGACTTATAAGTCACCCTACTTATGAGAACCAAATTAAACATGCCCTGAGCCTTTGCTAAAAGATACTATGTGGGAAAAAGTAATGTGCCGTTACAATTTATCACTACGTGTTGTCTATACGACCCTAAATGAGGGATTTTCTGATCCTGGTTTGAGATGTTAGTTTCCCTTTGTGTCTTTGCTAAAAGGAATGTCCCAAAAGTACTTTTTGCAGTGCAATTTACTGACTGTGGTGATGGACCTCAAACGAATGGTTTGATTGCCTCGGAGGTGTGATCTACTTTATCTTTCAAGAATCCTGAGGTCGGAAAAAACATGGACCAAATAACCTATATACGCCTTTTTTTTTGTTTTGCTTCGTGGGATTTGGACTAGATCTTGCTGTGTGTGCTAACTCCTACGTGTGTCAAGCGACTATTAGAGCAATTCCAACAGTTTGGCAAACCAATTTGTCATCCATATAATTTTGCCAAAATAAGAAAAATTGGCATCCAACAGTTTGACAAACCAACTTGGCAAAAATAGAAACTTGGCAAAACTCACCTCCCCACGCGCATATATGCGCGCACGGATCGTGGTTGCCATCGTTGTTTCCCTCTAGGTGGGAGGATGAAAAAGAAATAAAGAATAGAGAAGAATTCCTGATGTAAGTTTTTCTAGAGGTGGAAGAACACATACATAATTTTGTTTCTCTCAGGATTCCTGATGTAAGTTAGATCTGGATTTGGCAAGTGAATTATGCCAAACTATTGGAGATGAATTTTTTTTACTTTGCATAGCTTTTAAAAGTTGGCAAAACACAGGATTTGCCAAGTAAATTTTGGCAAACTCTTGGAGATCCTGTTAGCCTGCTACTAGTACTGCTGCATTGCCGGTTACTCTGCTCTATTATTTGCCATCTGATATTTTCTCACAATCTCACATCACATGTATATTAGGTAATTCCCGGTGTCGTCCGTGCTCTGGGTGGTTTGGAAGTTCCGGAATAAAATGGTGTTCGACGCGCCCATCACTCCACAAAGGGCGTCACGTCGTTGATTAGTGAGCATACTGCGCACCTACGCTGTGTACTTACCGCGCCTCTTGCCCTTCCCGCCGCTTCCTTCGAGCCCTTATGGTTCCTCGATTTGTTCGTTTTATGGAATGAAAATTCATTTGGACTCCTTGCCCTGTTGTTTCTTGCAAAAACATATATGCATTAGGTATATGAGTATATATTACTTTGAGATGCAGGGGACGTCCTCAAAACAGGAGTTGAGAACGCAAGGATTTTTTAAGGGGTGAAATGAAAAGCAGTCTGTGAAATACGTACGTAGCTAGTGGTGTTCAGGGCCTTATCGCCAGGTTTGTTTTTTTTCCGATCCCCCACCAAAAATAAAAGTGGGAGCACTAGGCCTACTGATCGAGCAGCAAATCAAAGCAGTTGCCTAGTCGACTGGTGCACACACCAGGTGCTGCTAGGTAGGTGAGTGATCAAGCAAGCGCCGTGGCCATGCGTGATGCTCCCATGCACGGGGGCGGTGGTAGTTGAACCGGGACGACGCCGCGGCCAGATTCATCAGTTAGGTGTGTGTGTGGGTGCGTGCATGTCAGCGCCCATTTCTATTATTCAGCTGCCGCCTTGCTTTATTTCTTTTCTCCTGGATTCTGTACGCTGCATCAGTGGATGCTAATTCTAGTGTATATCGCTTCCTCCGTGTCACTTTGCAGCAAAGAGGACGTGGTAATCACATTATTTTGCCACTACTTGTGATTGTGAAGCCATTTGTTTCCATTCCTTTCGGTTTTTATGCCTCCTTTTTGTTCGAGAGAAACCGACATGTGCCTTTAATTTGCTGCTACCACTTCTTGATGCTGCTACTTGTTACGAAAAAGATGGTTCCGCGATCCCCGTAGTATCAACATGGACTGAATCAAGAAGAAGAAGAAGAATAGTGACACTACTTTGTGTGGCTTCTTCCAACTCAACTTATTCAAGTTCAACTTTGCATTGGTTGCGAAAGGGCCTGTAGCCTGGTGGTTACAAGTGCCCCGGTAGCACCTCAGGTCCTGGGTTTGACTCCTCGTGGGAGCGAATTTTTCAGGATTTAACGGAGTTTGTGCTTTCAGTGATAGGCGACGTTCCCGTCGACAGCGATGCGCTTGTGGTGACTTCGTCAATCTTGAGGATTTGCCGGCACAGTCTTCGAAGATGCTCGTAGGGGTAGGGATTGTGTGCGTGTATTCATAGGGATGAGTGTGCGTGCGTTGTGAGCGTCTCTGATGTATGGTGTACTTTCGAAAAAAATCAACTTTGGTTGACGGACCTGCATGTAGTCACTAAGGTGCTGGTTTGTTCTGAGAGAAAAGTATTGTTGGCTAGTTGCTGATGGCTGATTTGTTCTGAGAAAAAAGTAATCTTTGGCACGGTGCTTGATAAGCCAAACAAACAGGACGTTTACAGCCGTCTTTTTTTCAAGCTACAAGGTCCGTAAAAAAAAAGCAAAACAGGCTAAGCTTGCTTGTACTAGCCAGCACTCACACATAGTGCTGTCACACGTAACATGACGCGTAGCTTTCGCGTACCAGAAGTCCAGAACACCGAGAATCGAGCTGTGCCGGCCCCCGGCCCCCGGGGTAGAAATTAGCTAGAAAAGCAGTTGTGGTAACCAACGCGGACATGCACAAAACCGGCCGGGTCAAGCGCTCTACCTCTCTCTCACACACACCCATTGGCGTATACTTGCAAGCCACATCGATCTCTCCAGAATCCCGGAAGGGAAAGGGGTAGCAGGCCGAGGCTCTGGCTCGAACATGATGGTCATCTCCACATGCGCTCTGGCCCTCTGGCCGTGTCAGTGACGACTGACGAGGCAGCTAGGAGTACCAGCTGATCGAGTGATCCATGGGTGTCCACGCCGTGGATCGAGCCTTTCGTTCGTTGCGACCAATGCAAAGCAGAGATAGCAAGGGCGACTAGGACCCCAAAACCAATGACCGCAGCACGAGTGGCAAAGACACTCTTCTTTCTTGTGAAATGACGTATGCACATCAACCATGTGCATCATCGACTAGCTTTTTTTTATTCTCGTGGTGTCCTCATAACATTTACTAGTTCAGATTTGCTATTCAAATAATGGCAAAACTAATACTATATATAATTCCCTCAAGATCCGGTGAGGTCCCGGTCAGGCCAAACACGATCTGTCACCATGCGCATTCCGGTGAGAGAGCCGAACCAAAAGCAAAGCCAGACACGCGGTGCGGCGATTCGGTTACGAGAGCGAGCCCGCGACACCGGCATGTGCCGCGCCGCGCCCTGAGCCTGATCGGCGCTCGATTCTCCCTCCCCTGGCACGAAGCAACACGGGAAGGGAACGAGCCCGCGCCCGCCTGCATGGCTGAAGAAGGCGCGAGCCGGAACAGGAAACGAAACGCGGTCACGTCACGTACGCAAGGGAGAGGTAGCGATCAACAAATCCAGAGTACTTGCAGAAACATTAACAGCTTCGCCGCCAGTGAATCGATCGCGTCCCCGTTTAAGATACTCCTGCAGGGATCTGGATGGATACCTCTATCTACCAAATAAGATATCCTGTTGATCAATTACCGGTCCATTGCCCCCGGCTTTCGCGTTGATACTTTCAGCGCTGGTGATTGATCGCCATCAGTACTAGAGATCGTGGTCTTTGTGTAAGATGCCACTATCTCCTGCAGACCAATGCCGGCCTGGTTCCTGCTCGCTGATCTCTGCCTGCAACCCGGCCGTTGCTGCTCTATATATATCGGCGCCCGCACACGGACAGCTCCAGACGCCTGCCTGATTCAATTCGGAAAGCAACCAACCCCTCCCCCACACCCACGCCATTCCGGCTTCGCGTTCGCAACTGGCAACGGGTCGTCAGAGCCAAATCGTTGTTCTGCTAGTACAAGTAGGCGGCTCGGAAGCCGGCCGCCCTCCAACTTGGTAGAGAAATTCATCTCTGCTAGCTGAGAAGCTAGATTTATTTGCCGGTGCCCCGTTCGTCGTTGGTTGGTTTCGATCGTGTCGTCGCCGGCCGACCATGGAGTGGAGGGACAGCTTCCTGGACCTGGTGCTGATCCCGCTCAGCCTGCTCCTCCCCATGGCGTACCACGCCTGGCTGTGGCGCGAGGTCCGCCTCCGCCCGCTGCGCACCGCCGTCGGCATCAACGCCGCCACGCGCCGCATCTGGGCAGCCGGCATGATGAAGGTACGTCACTCGTACTACATACGCATTGCTCACTCGCGACGCGACGCCGCGCCGCGCCGCGCCACTGTACGCCCAGCAAGCTGAGTAGTAATTAACGACTGACACGTTCTTCTGCACGTGCATGCAGGACAACGCAAAGAACGCGGTGACGGTGGTGCAGTCGGTGCGGAACGTGATCATGGGGTCGACGCTGATGGCGACGACGGCGATCCTCTTCTGCACGGGCATCGCGGCGATCCTGAGCAGCACCTACACGGTGAAGAAGCCGCTGAGCGACACCGTCTTCGGGGCGCACGGCGAGTACATGATGGCGCTCAAGTACGTGGCGCTGCTGCTCGCCTTCCTCTTCGCCTTCCTCTGCCACTCCCTCGGCATCTGCTTCCTCAACCAGGCCAGCTTCCTCATCAACACCTCCGGCTGCCTCGACGGCCCGTCCGGCGAGGGAGGCCTGCTGATCGGAGGCCTGCCGTCGGCCAGGGACTACATCGCCGAGGTCCTGGAGCGCGGCTTCACCCTCAACCTCGTCGGCAACCGGCTCTTCTACGCCGGAGTGCCGCTCCTCCTGTGGATCTTCGGCCCGCTCCTCGCCTTCCTGTCGGCGCTGGTCATGATCCCCATCCTCTACAACCTCGACGTCGTGGATCTCAAGGGCCACAGCGGCTGCGTCGCCAGCAACGCGAAATCCTCCGGCGAGACGGCCAACGGCGGCGGCGGGTGCGCGCACGCCGTCTGAAAACCACCCGATCGATCGAGCACGCAGTCATCCATATCATCGTCATCGAAGCTCTAGGAAGGAAGACCTGATGAACTTGCTCTGATTATTTCTGAATAAACCAGGCATGCTTGTGATCTGCTGTAGTATATATGTAGCGGCTGCGATTCATTTCAGTATGCTTCTGCCGCCGCCGCCGTCGCAAGGACAAGCTGTGTGCGGGCTTTCCGATCATCATGTCGAGAAGAGCCGACGGTGGCACCAGCTAGTGCGCGCGGTGTGGTTTGGTGATGGCTATCCGTGTCGGGCGCCTAGCCGCCTTTAGGCTTTAGCTGCTGGTTATACAAGACAGATGTATACTAGGAAAATCCCGCCGCCGATCCGTTGGACGGGATGACATGGAACCCATGCGTTCGGTTCGATCGGTTAGTTCGTTGCCGCTGGTTTCTCCGCACACGCGAGTGCTGCTGGTGCTCGACAGGCAGGTTGACGTGTCGTGTCTTGTGCGTGCCACTACGAGGCATATATGTGCACATTCTTCAATTCCTAGTTGCCTTTCTATCCTCAAGCCCCTTTGTCTTGTTTATATTGACGATCTTTTTTGCCCCCATGGATCGAGGTCGAAGCCGGCCGGCCGTGTAGGGAGATATATATATGGAGCACTGCACGCGTTGGTGGGGTGTTGGCACGCGCAATGTGCGCGCGAAACGGGAGTGCGGACAGGCGTATCATGCGGCACGTCCAGTGTGTGTGCGTGTTTTTGTCAGGGGCTGTCGTCCAATACCCCGCCGTGCCCGATTCAACAAGAGAGATATCGTTGTGTTGCTGGCGATGTCAACGCGCGCGTAGACAGGCCAGTAGAGAGCGAGAGCAAAGCCGACCGGCGCCCGGCGGCGCGCGTCGACGCTCTCACGCACGCGCTGATCTGAGTACTGTGTACTGCGTGCGGGCTCTGTGTACTGCGTGCGGTCGATTGATTTCCCAGCAGGAAAAAAACGTACTCTTTCTTGCCCCTGTGCTGAGCTGAGCGGACCGAAGCGCGCGGCGCGGATGGGTCGGTCGGCCGGCCGTTGGGGACTTGGGGCGCAGAGAGAGGCGGACAGAGGGTACCAGAGAGAATCGTGACGTGTATTCCAGAGCTCCAGGCTCGGAGCACGTCCGTGTGTGCTCGTGTAGCCTCTCGTGGTAGCACCGGATGTCGAAGGGTCAACGATAAATCTGGTCAACTCACACATACGCAACTAAGGATGTCAGTTTTACCCATGGGTAAGGGTACCCGCGGGTACCCTACCCTGTTGGGTAAGGGTACGGGTATAGAATTCTACCCGCGGGTAAGGGTACGGGTATAGAATTCTACCCGCGGGCAAGGGTAAGGGTACGAAACTCTACTCATGGGTTACCCAAGGGTACCCGCACAAAAGAAGCCCGTAGAAATATTTGACCCAAGTAGGCCCATATATCTTAACACTAGCAGCACATCCCTTCCACCATTGGTATGTACTGACTTCACATGTTCCATTTTTTCCAAAGTATAACTTGAATTGATCTAATGTCCATTATTTTGTGTTCTCGGGATGATGTTGAGTCTGACATCATTGATCCATGACTCATTGACTCGCAAGAATACATCACAATTTGATCTTATTTCTTATGTTGGGATGTTGTAATTTCTTATTTGACCTTTTTATGTAGCAATAAGTGTGTGATTGTGATGTTTGAGACTTATTTAACTATCAAATGATTATTGTACTCTTATATATGAACTTAATGACATGTTTATGTTAATACCCATCGGGTACCCTTTTACCCTGCGAGTACCCTGCGGGTAAGGGTAAGGGTAAGGATTTTTACCCGTTATGTTTGGCGGGTAAGGGTACAAAAGAGATAGACGGGTATGCCAACGGGCGGGTAAATGCTTTACCCTTACCCTACCCTGCCCATTGCCATCCCTATACGCAACGTGTTTTTTTTAACATGGTAGTAGCTATACTCCAGAGTAGAAATGATATATATTAATATATATATACTAGCAATTATGATCGTGGGTTGCAACGAATTAAGAAATTGCTCGTCTAGCTGTGTTGTCTGCTCAACACCACGCCGCTTTTACAGCTCTCTGACCTCGTCGTCGTCCGTGTCACGTTCGGTAATATAATGAAGTGGGCTGGTAGGAAATAAAAAACATACATTTAAATAAGTTTTTGTGGGTTAGAAATTCATACTTTTATCCACTCGGTGGGTATATTGTAGCCCCGCATATACATATGTGAGAGCCTCCAGGCGTGAGAGACTCCAGCCAGCCACGCACGGGCCAATGGACGTGTCCGTGCGTGCCTGACGACACGGGCCAGCTGAAAAATGAAGGTACAGTACAGTGTCACACTGTCACTAGAGATGCTAATGCATCCTCCGAAATATAAAAAACAGTGATTAGGTCTAATTTTCATATGCGCTTTCTCAATCCCATGCACTACTGGTGAAAACTGAACACACGTTTTCACCATATAACAAGTTAACAACCGCTAATTCCAAAGCACGCACCGCGCTCCGCGCAGCAGTGCAGAGAAGCCAATCCGACCCGCAGGCCGCAGCCAGGCGCTGACCCGTCGCCGGCGGGATGGCTTCGTCAGCGGCGTACCCCGACGCAGACGAGAACCTGGAGTCCATCATCACCCGCATCGAGCAGAAGTCCCGTAAGATCGAGACCCTACTCAAGCAGCAAGTCCCTTCCCTTTCTCACCTCTTCCAACCCTTTCTCCTCCGCTTCTTGATGCGCCGGAGCCTTTCTGTGCGGCATTGGGCAGGTCGAAGCCGTTGGAGGCCCTGAAAACGGCGCTCGAGGGATCGCCCCTCAAGACCCGCGACGAGCGGTGCGAGGTTCGGCGTTGATTCTTGGTTTCGATTTCTTCCATTGATTCCGTGTGGGTTTCATCATCGGTGGGGTTGGCTGAGCGCAGTCGGCGAACTGGATCGTGGTGCACCGGGCGACTATGTTACACGAGTACGGGTACGGGTATCCGATACAATACGTATCGGATACGTGGATACACACTTTCTCAAAAGAAAACCCACTAAAATGGTGTATCCGAGTATCCGTATCCGCGTATCCGGTGAGTATCGGATACGGATACGTCACCCTCTTTGGAGTATCCGTGTAACATAGCCGGGCGATGATGGCCATCAGGGACGTCGACGGCATGCTCAACTCCCTGGATCCCGAGTACTACGACATCCTCATGAAGTAAGACATTCAGCTCTCCCCTGCTCACTTCCCATCACTTGCTTCCAATACCCAATTTGATTAATCAGGGAAGGACAATGGCGTGCAATATGTGTCCTGACAATTACGACTTCCTAGTTGAGATCCCAGGATTAGATAACGCTGTAGTGATCCTCCTTGAGTGTGTGTGTGATGCTAATATGCTATTGATGCAAACATTAGTTGAAAGATTTCCATGGCGTCAGTTTTGCGCTGAGTGCCAACCATTGATGATTGAGACTACTTGAAAGTAGCTAGCTACCTATTGGGATTTAGGATTTAGGATATAGGACTTGTGTGATTGTGTAAGATCTAGGAGTACATGTGAGAAACACACAATGGAGTATAGGATTTTACTCAAAAAAAATGGAGTCTAGGATTATTTATCCCATTATTTTGTGGTAAAAAACTAAATCGCTTAGAATTTTTCAGAAGACAATTACTTAGGTGTCATTTAAAAATGGATTATTCCATTACTTTTGTGGTCAAGAAGCTAGAATGTTTAGATTTTCTTTTCAGAAGACTATTACTCCATCTAGTTAAAAATGGGTGTCATTTAAGCATGCAGTCGACCTATTTTAACAGTCTCGACCGTATCTTTTTGCATATTTGGACACTATGATTAGTTGTTTTATGTCAAAGAACTATTATAGTTTATTTGGTTTACAAACAAATTAGAATAGAATGGTCAAAAAAACAAAGAATAGGAATTGCTGATCGAAGTAGTGATTTAGACTGGAGCAATTTTAGTAAATCTTTAGTACAAACTGCAGTGCATATTTTGGCAAAATGGCAATGAGTGGGTCATATAGTTTGACAGTATGATTCAATACCTAAACAAGCATTATTGTACTTAGGTTTACTAAGGCCCTGCATCTGGTTTTATGCAAGTCGTGCTTAATAGTGCTTCCTGCATGGTCATGTTTGAAAAATGAACATATCTGCTGATCGATATTCCTATGCTTGTCCACACATCACCCTTTATCTCCATTTCTTTTCTAGTAGTACGTGGTACATCACCACTCACCTTATATCTGTGGTCAAATTAAGTTGACTATAAACCATTTTGCTCACATGTTTCACTTTATTTGTCTCTGAACTGTTGCCTTGAATATCATTTTGGGTGCATTTTATAGTTTATTAACCCCAATATTATTTGCCTGTAAACAACAGGTACCTTTATAGAGGTATGTCTACAGGGGCAGGCCAAGATGTGACCAGTGCCTCAAAATTCATGAAAAACTGACTGAGAAGGCAGGCTTAGGATATATATTGCGGTCAGTTGCTGATACTGGAAGCACCGTGTGAGCTTCATCTCTGCTGAAGGTTGGTGGACAGAAGTTTGGTTCCTGCTGTATGCTGTGTTACTTCTGGCAAATTAGCTGTATGAAAAATTGTTAACTGTATGTTGTACATGATCTTGTTCTTTGCCATCTGGCAATTTCAGTGATCATCATACCTTACTAGAATGGCCGAACTTATGTAGCATTATTTTCTTTCCAACTCATTGAACTAGAGGGAGGTTTTTTTTTTTTTGCCACTTTAGTAACCATCAGAGCTGAACAAATGGCTGGCTGGGAGCCTAATTCTCAAAAAAAAAATCTGGGAACCTAATTCTCAAAAAAAATCTGGGAGCCTAGGCCCCCTTACAACTTATTATTTTGTTCTTCATCCTGAATGTGTAACGAAAAAGGTAGCACAGATAATCCTGCTGCTCCTCCCATCCACCGTGGACTTCTGGAGTGGACCATGCTGTGAGATATCGGGACGGGAACAAGCTAAAATGACTAACGCTTGACACTGTGTACTCATAAAAGAATGCTGTTTAAGACAGTGACATGGTCTCGATTGCATAACACTTCTTATTTTTATAACAGTATTGTTAAAAACTACCATATATATGCTTTTATGAAAGTCATAAAAGTATTTTGCAAGACACAAATCTATTCATGTAGTTTTCACATTTTCAAACTCAACAACTTATAAGTTATTCATGATTTATATTCCCAATATTTGACTGAAATCTTATCCAAAACGACATGTTTTATGCTTTTATGAAAGTATTTTGCAAGACACAAATCTATTCATGTAGTTTTCACATTTTCAAACTCAACAACTAATAAGTTATTCATAGTTTATATTCCTAATATTTGACTGAAATCTTGTCCAAAACGACATGTTTTATGTTTTATGAGTACGAAGGGAGTATACATGACGAGAACACAACATTTAGGAATTTTCAGCACAGTTGAAAAAACTGTGTCGTGCAAACGAAAAGAATGGTTAAAAGTAAGCCTTCGTTTTGACACAAACCACGTGATCTCTTTCATTTTGAAGGACACCACAGGCACATGTCAATTCTGTCAGCGCTCTTGCTACAACATTATATACAAAATGTTACAGGGCAAAATTTGCTTGCACTACAACAAGCGGTATGATCAGTCTGTTGTCTGCATGGTCCCATTTTGCTCGCATCCAAATGGATGAAAATGGGACACAAAATGCTCTGAGAAACAATTTACAGACAACAGAAGAATTCCAGCTTTAGGAAAATCAGCTGCTACAATCTTGCCACTGAAACGGAGGGAGTTCACCCTCTGAATCACCTGCTGTTGCCAATCGTGCAGCAACCAGTCTAGAAGTCAGCTTTGGATGACGGAAATCCGTAATTCAAGCACTTCTGTGGAAGTTGCAGAATTCATTAGATCAGTATGATCCCGTCAGCAGGCTAAATGTTCTTTATGGTCTGCCGAACAGATGAAATGTCTGCTGCCAACTGATTATAATTTTAGCATCGTGTTAGCTTCAGAACAGCAGAAATATAAGATCAACAGGTCAACAGAATAAAAACTGTGCTGCCTTCAACTATACTGCAGACATAGGTTCCTTTTTGAAAACTGCAGACATAGGTTCTTGTATATAATGAAGCAAACATTGGTACATAACTTCCTAAGTCTTGATGGCAAAAGCACTGGATAGCAAAAAGAACACAACCAGTTCTGTTTTTTAAGTCCGTAACATAGATAGTAGCATGAACTCACCTTGGCTTCTTCTCATTTCTTTTTCTTGGTACGGTGAGTGGATGATGATATAAGAGCTGAAGAAAGCAAAGAATCAATATCCTCACGTTGTCGTTTTCTTTCAGCAAATATATCATTTTTACTAGTGGATTGGCTATTCTTGAGTTCTGGCACAAGGCTACTTGCTTCATTGAAATGAGATGGACGCGAGGGATCCACTTGTGTTGAGTTCCCTGGTCTTGGTTGCTCAGAGAACCTCCTCTTGGCCTTATTAGCCATCTTCATATCAGGGTTTGTTGGTGGACAAGCACCATCATTCTTATTTGCCAGATCCAAAATTCCATCATGTTTCACTAAGAGATCCACTTTGTTTGGATTATTACATCTAGGTTTCTCAGAAAACTTCCTTGCACCTTTAGCCTTTTGTATCAAGTTCTGCAGATCAGGAACTGCTCGTGGAGAAACATCATCTTTCTTGCTTGCTGATTTCAAGTCGAGACTATGTTTCAATGAGCCCTTCGGATTCTGGAACAAGTCTTGGTTTGACGGGGCCTTATTAGTTTCTGTGCCAACATTCTGCTCCACGGGTACATTCAGTTCCATCTGCCTTCTAACTTTAGAGCCTACAAGAAGAGAGCCCCCTTTCACCAAGCCTTTAGAAAGCTCAAGATGATTATCATTATGCATAGTTGACTTTTCAGCCTCCATTTGGTTTCTCATCACAGAATCCTGATCAGTGTTTTCTTGCCATGAGCTCTTGGTGGATCTCATATTACCATTCTGCTTTTGTGACCTGTCTCCAAAAGATCTCACAACCGACTCTTGAGCACTAGGAACCTTTTGGTCCCAGCATGATGTCCATTTTGATATTTTTTTAGGTATTTTACCTTCTTTTTCTACATCCCTGGCAGCATGTGTTGATTGCTCCTCCTGGAGTCGAGCATCAATTCTCTTTGAGCTCATCATAGCAGCCTTTCCGTTATCCTTCTGCTTAAGATGATTAGTGTGGTAGCTACGAGTAGTACCATGAAGTTGGACCTTTTCAAATATGAAACGATACGGACGCTTAATTGAGATGAACAGATTCCGCTCTTCAGCATTCTGTACTAAGGAATCCCAGTGTGAATTGATCCGCAAAGTTCTTGCATTTCCAACAATCCATAGAGAAAGCCTGGCACGTGTCAGTGCAACATTCATGCGTCTAACATCTGCAACAAACCC
Organism: Cenchrus americanus; assembly: GCA_947561735.1. Lineage (NCBI taxonomy): Eukaryota > Viridiplantae > Streptophyta > Magnoliopsida > Poales > Poaceae > Cenchrus > Cenchrus americanus. Next base: position 61,319,688 of record OX387245.1, on the reverse strand, counting down.
AATACTGCGTGCTTCACTAGTGCGATGCCTATCATTTGAGGAATTAGACGCTCTAACAGTTGACAACACCAGGATATCCACTTCACGACCTTGAAATCCATCCACAGTATTTATCTCCATCTCAGCAACAATCTCAGGCCCAAAATAAGAAGTGAACCTTGAACGCAGTAGAGAGAGCTGGCTTCTATATGGAGTAATGATCCCTATTTTCCTAGAGGAGAACTCCAACGGATATCTGCTCACGAAGAAAATATAGAGCTTCAATTTCCTGTACAATAATAAACCTTAAGCGGGCGGAGAGAAACAAGATCTCACCTTTTCTTTAGAAAAGTAAGTATTTCAAGAGCTGCATCAGCTTCAAACTCATTACAAAGTGACTGTGTAGCAGCATTCCTTCCACACTGTTCACGACCGTCAGCAATATCAAAGAACATGTATGGACCAAGATAATCATGATCATGGAATGAAGCTGATTTCTCGGCCATCTCAGCACCATCAAGCAGTTTATTTTCGTAGAAATGTAAAGATGGGAATCTGCTAATATCTGGATGCATGCGATACTGCAGACAAATCGAAATATGTGCACAAGGAATTAGCCTTAAAGTTGACTGCTTTGCTAACATATTGAGCAATACATGTGTTTTTTTTTTGAAAAATCGATACATGTGTTAATATATATAGAAGTAATACATAATGAATGATTAAACAAGGGGCAAGCTCTACAAATTCGTGGTACACACAGTTTTGAGGAGCCTGTTGCTCCATTCAATAATGTCTTCAAGGTTATTATAGGATGGCCCAGCCTGACAAGGCATCTAAGCTGTTAAAGAAAGAAAATGTCGTAATAATAGACTACCTGTTTAGTTAGCATAATCACTGGGTAACCAGCCCTTTGTAGGCGTTCAAACATGCTGCACTCATAGAGAAACTTGCTAGCCAATCCAGACATCACAGTAGCAGGTAGCTGCTTAGGATCACCAACCTTCAAAAGGGGCATTGCTAAGTAAATGACTAGAAATGTAGTATTGCTTCAGTGTAGTTCAAAATAATTGTACTGCCAAAAAGTATTATAAAGTATTGCATTACCATTATGCATTTAGTTCCTCTCGATTTTAGAAGCTGAAGTGGAATCAGTGTTGCAGGTTCAAGGGCCTATAAAAAAGGAAACCAAGAGAAACTTATTTTTTGGTTCAATTGAACATAGACCTATAGCGATTTAAAGAATTCAGTAAGAGTTGAGATAATACCTGTGCAGCTTCATCAATAATAACAACATCAAACAGAGCATGCTCCGAAAAAGTCCCATATTTATTAGATGAGGCAGTTTCTGAGCAAACTCCATAAATGTCACCGCCGCAACCACTTAGTGTAGTCACAATAATTTCTGCTTCTCCAAGAATTGACTTCCGTACCTTGTGCTTTCGAAACTTGTTTTCATCAGCTATTTTCTTTTCACATGCATGAGCAGTGGCAAGTTCTGCAGAAACTTTCCTCTTCTGTGCATACAAAAAGTTAAGCTTTCCACCAAGAGCTTCATCAGAAACATCGACCTCATCTTCATCAGCTACAGGAGAGTCATTTTCACTTTTATCAGATTCAATTAGTTTCCGTCTTGACTCATAATGTCTAATTCTGTCCACGATCTTCTCCAAATTAGCCCTAAGTGAACTAGAGGATTCACCATCAGATGATTTTTTGCCATCATTATTAGTCTTCAGTTCATCCGACAATCTTTGCTCCACAAGTGTATCGATGAAGAAAGGCAATGAATTAGAATGGACTGTTTTCGCATTACCGACTCTCACTATATAAGGCCTATACATATTTCCATCAGTACCATACAATCCTTCGCTGAGTCTTGACACAAGCTCATCAACTGCAGCATTCGACTGCGCACAAATTAAAGCCCTTCCTTTAGCAAACCGCCCTGTTGTTCCAGGACATTCTGTCTGAGAATCCTTTTCCAATTGTTTAGCAAGGGCTGCATCCTGCCAAGCTCTATTTACAGCAGCAGAATGACTAATCTTTGCTCTTGGCTTGGTAGAATCAGTAGTATTCGCGGATCCACTTCTTGATAACTTGTAAGAGTTATCTGCATGTACAGATAGCAGAGCACTTACAATTGCTACAATTGTCCTTGTTTTACCTGTACCTGTAGGGGAAAAAAGTGTTACTGTTAGTATTCCTATATGGCATAAGTGCACCGGCCTAGAGCCTTGTGCTATCTGCCTGGTATCCTGTGCTATAGTGTTGGACTGTTAGTATTCCTATATGGCATAAGTGCACCAGCCTAGAGCCTTGTGCTATCTGCCTGGTATCCTGTGCTATAGTTATGTTAGTCATTAGACTCTTGCCTCTTCAGCTTAGAGTGTTCACACGGTGAACCTTTGGCCTGTGTGCCTATATATATGTAATCCCTTTGTAAACCTTTTCAATCAACACAGCCAGGCTTTCATGGTATCAGACACCTAGGTTCTACCACAGGCCCCTCCCCTCCACTCCAGGCACTGCCGCAGACGCGCCTTCTTCCCCAGCGCGCCGCCCCGGCACTGCTCTGCTTCCAGCGCGCCACCCAGGCGCTGCTTTGCTTCAGCGCGCCGCTTGCCGTCCGCCAGGCGCTGCTCCAGCGCGCCGCCCGCCCATGGAAGACGACGCCGCAGCCGCCGCCGCGGCCGCCGGTCTTCCTCCCAACGGCCGGGGAGCGACCCCTCCCGACGTCCGCGCCCGCGCCCTGCAGGCCGCCCGCGACGCTGCTCTTGCCCGCGTGGCAGCTGCAGAGCGCGAGGCCGCCGCGGCCCGGGCGGAGCGCGACACGGCCGACGCCCGCCTCCACGCCACCCTTGACCGCACCGCCCAGGAGCGCGCCGCGGCCAATCTCCCCCCATTGTCCGTGCGCGACGACGACGCCGAGTCTTTCGCCACCGCCGACGACGCCGAGTCTTTCGCCACCGCCGACGACGATCCTCTGTTCGACGCCCTTGCTCAGCACGAGGCCAAGGCGCTCCTCAACCTCCACTCGCAGGCTGTCGCCGTCCAGAACATCCGCCTCCTGATTCCGCTCCGCCTCGACGGCACGTCGGCCTTCTACGCCCGGTGGCGCGAGTCCTTCCTCCTCACCCTCGGGGGCTACTCCCTGGAGCGCCACGTTCTGTCGGATGTCGCCGTCCCAACCTACGCCGACTGGGTGCACATGGCTCTTCGGCACTAACACCGACGACCTCGCCGACACCGTCTCCGAGCATCGTAACTCTGCTCGCGACATCTGGCTCGCCACCGCGCCCTGTACGCCGACGCCGACTTCCGCACCTTCAGTCAAGGTGACCTCTCCGTCGCCGGCTATTGCCGGCTCTACAAGCGCAAGGCACAGGACCTCCGCGACCTCGGCGAGCCCGTCTCCGACCGCACGCTCGTCCTCAACATCATCCGGGGTCTCAACGAGCGGTTCGAGGCCATCGGCCTTCATCTCCGCCGCTCCGACCTCCTGCCAAACTTCCTCAAGGTACAGGCAGATTTACAAATTGAAGAACTGACTATGTCCAAGTCAGCCCCTGCTGCTGCTCTCTACGCCGGCTCCACCATCAGCAAGAAGCCCTCCGACAACGCTCGACCTCCCACCGCGCCTCCGAAGCCGCCCCAACAGCCACAACAGGGCGCCTCTGGTCCCCCCCTGGTGGTTTTCCCCGGCGCGGCAAGCGCGGTGGCAGGAGGAACGGGGGCGGCTCCAACTCCTTCGGCGGCCCCCCTGGTGGCGGCGGCCACGGTAGCGGGGGCCGGCCCCAACTACGGCGGCGGTGGCGGCCACTCCTACGGGCGAGAGGAACGGCTCGGGCTTGCCTTTCCCCCGGCCCTCCTACCAAGACCCCCCGGTCCGGGTCCTTCAACGTCCGGCTCGGACCCAGGGGCATGCACCCTGCCCGCCCGCCTGCTTCTGGACCAGTTCAGGCGCCCCACGCCTTCATGGCTGGGTCTCCTGGACAGTGGGCTAGTCCCTGGGGCGCTCAAGCCTCGACTCCGCCAATGGGCCATCCTGCTGACAGTCTCTACAGCAGCGGCTGGGATCAGCAGGCCTTGGCGGCTCAATTCCAGACACTTCAACTCCAGCAGCCTCCCCAACATGAATGGTACTTCGACACCAGCGCCACAAATCATGTTTCATCTGATGCTGGTACTCTCTCCTCCACTGCACCTTCCTCCATCTCTTCTCCTAGCATTATCGTCGGCGACGATACCCGTGTACCTGTCACCTCCACTGGTTCCACTCAGCTTCCGCACAACCTTCATCTTAATAATGTTCTTGTCGCTCCTAACCTTATTAAGAACCTTATTTTTGTTCGACAATTTACCATTGACAATAATTGCAGCGTGGAATTTGATCCTTTTGGTTGTTCTGGGAAGGATCCTCCCACTCGGAGCGAGATCATCCGGTGTAACAGTACAGGGTCACTTTACCCTCTACTACCCTTGGCCTCCGCTCTCCTTGCAGCTTCTTCTTCCTCGCTTTGGCATCAACGGCTCGGCCACCCCGGGCATGAAGCTCTCTCCAAGCTCGCCCACTCTGCTGCCATCAAGTGCGCACCAGGGGCCCCCGACGGTCTTTGCCATGCTTGCCAACTTGGTCGCCATGTTCGCCTTCCCTTTCCCACCTCCTCTTCCCGCACTAGTCATGTGTTTCAATTATTACATTGTGATCTCTGGACATCACCTATCACTAGTGTCTCTGGCTACAAATACTATCTTGTTATTCTTGATGATTATTCGCATTATTTATGGACATTCCCTATGCGACTCAAATCTGACACTTTTTCTACATTGTCAAATTTTTTCGCCTATGTCCACACCCAGTTTGGCGTCCCTATCCAGGGGCTGCAAAGCGATAATGGTCACGAGTTCGACAATCTCAACGCCCGCTCGTTCTTTGCGTCTCATGGCGTTCTCTTTCACATGTCGTGCCCTTACACTTCCGCACAAAATGGTAAAGCTGAACGTGTCATCCGTACCACCAATAACATCGTTCGCTCCCTACTATTTCACGCGAGTGTTCCACCCACTTTTTGGGTTGCTGCTCTAAACATGGCGACACACCTTCTCAACATCCTCCCCACCAAAACCCTACCTTTTTCCACCCCACACTTCGCTCTCTTTGGCATGCAGCCATCCTATGAGCACTTAAGGGTTTTTGGGTGCTCCTGCTACCCCAACCTCTCCGCCACAGCCACCCACAAACTTGCTCCCCGTTACTCCCTTTGTGTGTTCCTCGGCTATTCCCCTGACCACAAGGGGTATATTTTCTTCGACTGCCACACAAACCGCACCATTATCTCCCGACACGTCATATTCGATGAAACCTCGTTAACCTTTTCCACCGATCCCTCCCCACCATCTAACGAGGCTTTCGATTTTTTTGGAGGACTACTCTAACCCTGTGACGGTGCCCTTTCCACCATCACCACCGGCCCACCCCCTGTTGTGGCTTCCTCAAGGCCCCACACAGCCTCTCCGGCTCCTTGGGCCACACCACCTGCTGGGCTAGGCTCTGCTAGGTGCGCATCCGAGCTGCAGCGGCCAAGCTCCTCCCAGTAGCCACCTGCAGCTGCGGCAGCCTCCCCAGCAGCTCCCACCGCGCGTTTCGGCATCGTCTACACTCGACGCCCCAAGGCCGGGGCAGCCCCTGCCCCAACCCTCCCCGACGCTCCTGCTCCACCAGCAACGGCTCCTCCATCAGGCCCGTCATCACCACTGCCTGCTGGAGCCGTTCCTGTGCCACCCGTCCAGAACCAGCATGCCATGCGGACTCGCGGCAAGAGTGGCATCCGGATGCCCGCCATCTTTCAGACTGCCGAGCTGTCGCTAGTCCCTCGCACCTACCGTGCTGCCCTCGCTGATCCAAATTGGCGGGCAGCCATGGAGCCCGAATTTTCTGCTCTTCTCGCCAACAACACTTGGGATCTTCTTCCTCGCCCTCCCTGTGCCAATGTGGTGACTGGCAAGTGGGTTTTCAAACACAAGTTCAAGGCTGATGGCTCCCTCAAACGTTACAAGGCACGATGGGTCCTTCGTGGCTTCACCCAACGCCCCGGCATTGACTTCACTGAAACCTTCAGTCCGGTTGTGAAGCACACCACTGTTCGGACTGTGCTGTCCCTTGCTCTCTCGCGCTCATGGCCCATTCACCAACTAGATGTCAACAATGCCTTCCTCCAAGGTACTCTGTCCGAAACTGTATACTGTGCTCAACCTGCTGGTTTTGAGGATGCAGCTCGCTCGGATTTTGTCTGCCGGCTGAATCGGTCTCTCTACGGCCTGAAGCAAGCCCCACGTGCATGGTACAGCCGGTTCGCTTCATTTCTGCTCAAGATTGGTTTTTCTGAAGCCAAAACAGATTTTTCGTTGTTCATCTATCACTCCGGCGGCGATACAGTGTACCTTCTTTTATATGTTGATGACATTGTCCTCACAGCATCCTCCCCTGGCCTCCTTCAGCAGATCATCAGCGCCTTACAACAGGAGTTTTCTCTGAAGGATCTTGGACAGCTGCATCATTTTCTTGGCATGCACGTACAGCACACACCTTCAGGGTTGTTTCTCTCCCAACGACAGTATATGCTCGAGATACTTGATCGTGCTGGGATGACTGACTGCAAGTCTTGTGCCACTCCTGTTGATCTGAATCCGAAGCTTCCGTCTGATGGTGACCCTGTCCCTGACCCGACAGATTTTCGGAGTCTCGCCGGCGCCCTACAGTACCTCACCTTCACTCGGTCGGATCTCTCATATGCCGTCCAGCAGATTTGTCTTCATATGCATGACCCTCGGGAGCCTCACCTCGCAGCCCTCAAACGCATTTTGCGCTATGTTCGTGGTACTTTACACATGGGGCTGCTCATTCGTCCATCCTCTCAGCAAGAATTGGTTGTCTACCCCGATGCCGATTGGGCTGGTTGCCCGGACACCAGGAAGTCTACCTCTGGCTATGTTGTTTTCCTTGGGGACAGCCTCACCTCTTGGTCATCCAAACGCCAGAACACAATCTCCCGTTCTAGCGCTGAGGCTGAATACCGAGCAGTTGCAAATGCAGTTGCTGAAGCCACTTGGTTACGCCAGCTACTGACCGAGCTTCACACTCCGCTTTGCAAGACGACACTTGTATATTGTGACAATGTCAGCGCTATCTACATGTCCAAGAACCCCATTCAGCACCAGCGCACCAAACATGTCGAGATTGATCTCCACTTCGTTCGGGAACGAGTTGCTCTTGGAGATGTTCGGGTTATTCATGTTCCAACTTCTCAGTTCGCCGACATTTTCACCAAGGGGCTACCCTCTTCAGTTTTTACGGAGTTTCGCTCCAGCCTCAATGTCTGGGCACCAGACGATTCGACTGCGGGGGCGTGTTAGACTGTTAGTATTCCTATATGGCATAAGTGCACCGGCCTAGAGCCTTGTGCTATCTGCCTGGTATCCTGTGCTATAGTGTTGGACTGTTAGTATTCCTATATGGCATAAGTGCACCAGCCTATAGCCTTGTGCTATCCGCCTGGTATCCTGTGCTATAGTTATGTTGGTCATTAGACTCTTGCCTCTTCAGCTTAGAGTGTTCACACGGTGAACCTTTGGCCTGTGTGCCTATATATATGTAATCCCTTTGTAAACCTTTTCAATCAACACAACCAGGCTTTCAAAAAGTACAAATACTTATGCTTCTAACTGTTAGTGTATATATGTGTGAGTGGCCCATGGCCTGTGTACAGCCCATAGTGGCCCATGTATAGCTAACTCTATATACCCACACTCTCTAGGGTTGGAGGAATACAGGGAAATTATCTCCCAAAACATGGTATCAGCCTAGGTTAGGGTTCCTCTCTCTCCTCCCTGTGCTGCAGTCGCCGGCTCCTCCTGCCATGCCCGGCTGGCCTCCTCCGCCACCTCTCTCCTCCTTCCTCCCCTTCTCCTATGCTGCTGCTGCAGCCCGCCGACCCGCCCCCGGCGCGCGTGCGCCAGGATTCCGGACAGCTCTGCCCGATCCCGCCGCTACCCTTGCGGTGGTCGATTCGCGGCCACCCCTCCCCCCGATCCGGCTGCCGCAGGTGCTCCACCCGCGCCCGCGACCGCATCGAGTCCACCGGCGTCCGCGTCCTCGCGGTTCCGGTGCCATATGTCGCACCCGACGTGGGCTTGGTGCCTTCGGCCGCGCCATGCGTGGCCCCGATGCCCCCGACGCCCCTCGCCGCGCCACACGCGGCGCCGGCACCTCCACCCGCGCCACGCGCGGCCCCGCCACCACCTGCACGCTACGCCGAGCCCGTGCAGGTGTTCCAGCGTCGTCCAGTGCCTCCACCGCCGTCACCTTCTCCGGCTCCTCCACCAGCGGTGCTTGTAGACTATGTTCCTCCTCTGCGCCATGTCTACGCGCGCCGCTCCACGGCTCCGCCTCCACCACCGTCACCGGGACCGTCTCCGACTCCTCCACCGGCGCCCACACCACCTCCGCCTCCGCCACTGCCACCACCGCCTCCCCCACGGCGCTATCGGGTGGAGTCGGCCGTGTACCACCCGCCGGTCATCTATCGGGATCCTCGTCACACCCATCCCATGGTGACCCAGCAGGCGGCCGGGGTTCTTCGTCCGCGGGCCCTCTCCGCCACCGAGGGGGAGCCACGGCTTTCTCCGATCCCGACATCGGTTTGTGAGGCTCTGGCATATCCGAACCGGCATCGCGCGATGGAAGAAGAGTACGGAGCACTTCTCGCCAACCAGACTTGGGACCTTGTGCCACGTCCGTCGGGTTGCAATGTGGTGACCGGCAAGTGGATTTGGACAATCAAGTGGCGTGCTGATGGTACTCTGGAGCACTATAAGGCGCGTTGGGTCCTTCGGGGGTTCACTCAGCGTCCCGGTGTGAACTATGATGAGACTTTCAGTCCAGTGTTGAAGCTTGCTACAGTGCGCACGGTTCTCTTTGGCTCTCTCTCGTTCTTGGCCTGTGCACCAGCTCGATGACAAGAATGCATTTCTTCATGGCACTCTGACCGAGACCGTCTACTGCAGCCAGCCAGCAGGGTTTGTGGACTCCAGTTGTCCGGATATGGTCTGCCGGTTGAACAAGTCCCTATATGGTTTGAAGCAGACTCCTCGGGAATGGTACTCTCGGTTTGCCGCCTTCCTGCTGACCCTGGGGTTTGTTGAGGCCAAGTCAGATACTTCGTTGTTCATATATCACCATGCTGATGGGGTTGCCTACCTCCTCTCGCGTTGATGACATGCCGACCCCGGGGTTTGTTGAGGCCAAGTCAGATACTTCGTTGTTCATATATCACCATGCTGATGGGGTTGCCTACCTCCTCCTCTACGTTGATGACATTGTTCTGACTGCCTCCAGTCCGAAGGCGCTTCGCCGGATTATCACCTCACTTCGGCGGGGAGTTTGCCGGCCCGACTTGCTTGGGACAAAAGGCTAAGTTGTTGTTCGGCGGGGAGTTTGCCATGAAGGATCTGGGTCAGCTTCACCACTTCTTGGGTGTGACAGTTGAGCCCCGTCGGACTGGTCTTCTCCTTCACCAACGCCAGTATGCCCTAGACATCCTGGAGCGTACCGGGATGACTGATTGCAAGCCTTGCTCCACTCCTGTTGACACTCAGGCGAAGCTGTCTGCTACTCTGGGTGATCCTGTGGCTGATCCTACTGCTTATAGGAGTCTTGCTGGAGCCTTACGGTACCTCACCTTCACCAGGCCGGATCTCACCTACGTTGTCCAGCAGATTTGCCTCCATATGCATGATCCACGGGAGTCACACCTTGCTGCGTTGAGGCGTCTCCTTCACTACGTCCGAGGCACTGTTGACTTTGGCTTGGTCCTCCACCGGTCTCCGTCTGCTGAGCTGGTCGTCTACACCGACGCCGACCGGGTGGGGTGCCGGACACGCGCCGCTCTACCTCAGGTTATGCCGTCTTCCTCGGCGGCAACCTCGGTCTCTCGGTCGTCCATGCGACGCCCGCTTGTCTCTCGCCCGAGTGCCGAGGCGGAGTACCGAGCCGTTGCTAACGGCGTGGCCGAGGCGTCCCCGGCTCCGACCGCCTCTTGGCCGAGCTTCACGGCCCGCCCCGCCAAGAGCACGCTCGTCTCTTGCGACAACGTCGGCGCCGTGTACCTCTCCACCAACCCGGTTCGGCATCGGCGGACGAAGCATGTGGAGATTGACTTGCACTTCGTTCGTGACCGGTGGCTATTGGCGATGTTCGGGTTCTCCATGTACCGACCACCTCCCGGTTCGGCCGACATTTTCACCAAGGGTCTTCCTACCTCGGCCTTCTCGGAGTTCGGTCCCGGCCCTAAACATAGCCGGTGGCTAGTTGTAGCCGCGGGGGGGGGGGGGGGGGGGGGCTTGTGTGTGAATTTCTTTCTTTGTTGGCCGCTCTTGTACACCGTTGTGTCGGTAGTCCGGACTGCGGGGGGGGGGGGGGGTTAGTGTATATATGTGTGAGTGACCCATGGCCTGTACAGCCCATGGTGGCCCATGTATAGCTAACTCTATATACCCACCCTCTAGGGTTGGAGGAATCCAGGGAAATTATCTCCCAAAACACTAACATGTGGTGACAAGAGTTGGACAAACTTGCTGATAAAAAATGTGAAAGGACAAACCTGGAGGGCCCTGAATAAGGGAGAGATCAAATTTTGTTTTAGAGCTTGTTGCTCCGATGGCAATGCTTACAGCTTGGAGCTGACTTTCATTGTATGATGATTTCAATACTTTCCTCAAAGGGTGTGCAAGTCGGTCAAGATGCACTTTTCCAGATTTATGATAGCTTTCAACACAAGACACGGGATTCAAGATTGCTGGAAGCACTGGGATATCATTTAATGATGAGAGAGCACTGAATTCACGAATTTGAGGGGTCATGCTCATAACCCGATTTAAGAACCATTTACTTCTTTCAACAAGGAGTCGTTTCACTTTAGTTAGACGTGCATTGTTACTAGAAAGAAAGAACTTTATCACAAAAATCAATGCCTTGTTTTTATCACTCTCACGCCGCTCCACCTGAAAGAATAGAAAAATATTAGACAGTACTTAAAAGAGTTTAGTTCATTGGAGTAGAAAACAATGGTGGGCAAGAACTGCACCTTCCCAAGCAAATGGACTTGCTGTTCTGCTTTCTTCAGTGAATCTTTCGTGAGTAGTATTAAATCATTCTCCATGCAACCTTTTAATTTGATAGAGTGAGTATTCTCAGGGCGGGCACGAACGATAAGGAATTCATCAACTCTTTCAACTGAGAAGATAGATATACATCCGCAAATCATGTCATCAAGAGGGGTCTCAGCATAAGAATTCTGCAACTGAGCCTTAAACTCTTCCAAAACTAGTGGCTGGAAAATCTCAACATATTGAGCTTGTGAATCAAAGCATACAGGAATTTCTTTTAAAGCAGGCATTTTTACTACCTCAGAAGAAGATAACCCAACAACAGCAAAGTAGTCCATTTCCAATATATTTTTAAACCAGCTACCCAACTTTGGTGGCTGAAGCCGCCGTGTACTTGTAACTTTACTGCCAGAACCCTGTCTTCTTCCAACTGGCACTGGAAGCTGAACAACTTGTCTCTTAGGAACTAATATACTAGGCTTTGCTGAAGGGATTTGTGGCTTTTGGCAATTATCAAGTGCACGATCCAAAGGATCATCTTCATCATCAGATATATCCCTGAAGATTGACTTAAATTTTTCTGTACGTGATGACAAATCTGGACGCTGTGGTTGAGAAGTGCCACTAACAGATGATTTATCCAACTTTGGTAAAAAGGAATTACTATTTGCATTTGTTGGAAGCCTCGTATTTCTCATTCCATCTAACCGTTTTGAAGCAGCAATGTTGCCTCTACTATCCGTTGATATGGATCTAGAAGAAGCACTGATATTACTAGCTGGATTGGATATCTGCGGTTTTAAAGGCACATGTGTAGCTTCTGTCAGCATTCTTTGTTCTGGAGGCTTAACTTCTTTTGACATATTGGAAGCAGTTGATGCATCATTCTCCATAACTGATGATAAGATCTCCTCGCTGGACACATCTGCAGCTGCTAAATTATCTTCACTATCTGAAAGGAGTATTATTTCGTGAATATCTGGTGAACGGGAGGGCTTTGTGCTTTCAACATTCACAACATTGTCCATGCCAGCATGTCTCCCCTGAAGTGGAGAAGGGGCACTACCAACTGCTTCTTTGAACACCGGGGCATCAATCAACTCTCCCCTTTTAACTGTTGCATGAGCCTCCTTGGACAGTGCAAGTTTAAGATTTGAAACTCTCTCTTCAAGTTCATCAATATCTGCATCTGAAAGCAAGGCAAAAGGTGTTTACAAATTTTTAAAAATCTTCTAATATATACATTCAAAGGTCTGAGCATTATGCTAACCATGTGAAATGATATTGTTAAGATCTTCAATGTGGCACTGAATGGTACTACTACATGAACCTTTTAGTTCTTTCAATAAAGAGAGCACGCACTGTTTCCAATGCCTGGTAATCACAAGGAGAGATGATTTTCCCCAGTGGATCAAGTGAAGAAACCATGTAATATCCATAGGGTCCTGAAACACTGTTGTCATACTGCGAGATTGGGTATGACAAATTATATTGATCCTCTCATACACCAGAGGAAGCAACTCAAACAAACGGACACAAGATATCTGAAACAATAATTATATATGAAGATATAGGTGGAAATAACAACAAATCGACATGAACAATGCTATTAAATTTATAAGAAACAGTGTATAGATTCACCTGACATTGCTTGGTACTTATTAGCTCCTTTCCTTCTCTCAGGCATGTGGAAATGAAAGGCCAGAGAGTTGCAGAAAGTAAAGTGCAGAACTTCTCCCAGTTAGTAACATCCACAGCATGTTCTGGTGGGCTAGCTAGCAAGCTTGAATAGGGTTGCCTCAGGAAACCCCCTTCTGAAGGCTGTGCAACTGGAGGTTTCTGAGCAACCTCCTTGAGTAGTTTGCAAGTGACAAAAAACAGGTGATGGAAAGTATGAAAATCTGCCAAAACAGATCTCGTCCCCACCTATATATTTCAAACAAGTAGACAATATCACTATTAACTATTTCCAAATTTCAAAGGTACAGAGAGAACTGAATAAAATAGGTAAGAGAAAACAATCATTCTCTATTAAGTTTCATGCACCAACCAGTTCAACCCAAAAGCTTCAGCTGATGGGAAGAGGTGGGCAATTCATTTATACTCCGACACATCCCCTCACAGGTGGGGTCCTCACGCAGCATATGTGGAAATTGGAGTGGGCAGCAATCATTTTAATCTAATCGTGCCTCTACGATTCAAACTCGACACCGGAAAGAGGTGGGCTGTTCACTTGTACCCCAACATTCTCCTTGATTGTCAAACTTCAAAATTAAGAGATACCAGATGATTCCCATCCCGAAATTGTTTGTAAAAAAATTAAAGATTTAAATATGACCAAACTGTTTCTGCTCATATTCCTCAAGTAACTGCAAGAAACTGACAGTCTGAGACTAACCAAGTGAATTTTAAACTTAGGTGCATGCTTCAATTCCAGCAAATCTAATGAAGATAAATGCCAGACACAGGGGAAGTATGAAATTTTTTACCACTTGAACTGCATATCTTAGACCCAGAAAAACAGCAGAGAGTGAAGATGCACTCGAGCACAAAAATTGAAGCCCAGAAGTCAGACCCCGTGCTTGGGATACATGTTCCAGGATAGCCCTCCCAACTTGTCGCACATCCTATAACAAGTACGGTACCAAATAATAATAACCAGTTAGATGCAATGAGGGTTAGAATGAAAGACAATGGAAGTAACCTTACATCATTATTATCAACTAGCACCAATATCAAGCTTTCTCCCATCATTGATTCCCAAGTCCATTGCTTTTGGAGCTCTCGTTGTTCAATTTGCATCATGACATGAATGGATAACCTAAAAGGTATTAATTTCATGTAAATGTGACATATTGGTAAAATAAATATTTAGGTCTTAAGGTAAGATGTCGATATGGAATTGAAAACAAACTAAAAAGACCAAATGAGAAGAAAAAGGAAATTAATAAAATAGGATCAACCTTTTAAATACTTTCAATAAGAGAATGCAGAACTGTGACACCTTGAGAGTATTGATACAATCCTTCCCACTTCCACCATCATCAGCACCATTTGGAACTTGCCATGTAAATGTTGAGGAAACTTGTCCGGCATGTGATGATAACCAAACATTCACAGGCACCGAGGACTCTGTAGCTAACCCAGGCTCTAAAACAGATATATGAGACAATCCCCAAAGGACTGCTTTTGAAAATGCTATGGGTAGTTTAGAGGGTTCCAACTGAACCATTGTAAGATACCATAGCAAAGGGATGCATTTCCAATCCTTGCATTCCCGGCTTGCCAACTTGTTCAGAACATTGAAGTCGTTCCAACAGCTCTGAGACTTTTCTTCAGCATCATGTGAGAAAGGCAATTCATCATCATCATCCGCAAATATGACAGAATTGCTTACACTATCCCTTTTAACAGTCTCATACTTCAATTTATAGGAAATCAAGGCAGAAGCATCAGAAATTATGATAATATAGATAAGACCAAGTGCAGGTTGCCGCAATGAACTATGTAAGGATGTATCCTCTATCGAATTTATCAAAGATGGTCCCCTATCAAAAAGAAAAGAACAAAATATGACGTGAAATAATAGATAAATTAAGGCAACCTTAAAGGAGAAAGTAGTACAGCAGAAGTCAGAATATCAGTTTTTTTGTTTGAAACAGACGGACAGACGGACAATAATCCACTCTATGATTCAGAGAGCATCAGAACAATGAATTGCCTTGGTGGAAATATGCTAAGCAATCAAGTCAGTAAGACAGGATAGTTCGGCTTGATTGAGCCATTTCACCCCCAAGTCAGTACATTGAAACAGTCGAAACACGCAGCTCAGAAGACAAATGAACCCATGAACAGCCCATGTAATGTAACACACCTCCGGTGTGTGTGCATTGTCTTCCAAACCCACCCCAACATGTAAACCCGGGACCATTATAATCATAATCTCCATATGGTCAATCCAAATGCTAACTAAAATAATTTTTAGTTCAGAATTAAATAGTTTGACAGCACTTGACCTAGCGCACCATGCTATTTTCTTACTGAATAATTCTAAAAGCAACGCAGCTGTATAAGAAATTAAAAATATAAAGACCAAGAACCATGTTCACTAACAATATAGCATTCAACAAAAGCATGCATGAAACAGTAAAGGTATCTGCTATGAGATATTCAGTGAGCAACATAATTGGTTGTTTCCCCTCTGTTTCTATTAGTCAGCATCACAAAAATTTCATTAAATATAACATATGGCATCAATACATCATAAACATAACGAGAAATCTAATATATATCAACTATCATCAGAATAAGCATGTTTGTTCATTACCACATATGGGCGCATTCGGTAGGTGGGCAAGGAGGGCACATTGTGTACCCTCTCTGAACAATATGAAGGGCAATCTGGAAAGGAAAGGAAATTGGAGAAGTCATCACAAACAATAACTAATAACAGAATATGATATTTTGCTATCAGTAAACAAAACGTTGACCATCATACTGTTTAAATATCCAACAAAATCCTGCGGTAGCTTGGTTGTTTATTACACTAAAGGTGGTATTATAAAAGATAGTTTTAAATTCCCATGATGGAACCTAATCAAGGATGAGTTGCTTTGCATCATCACCAAGATAAAAGTATAGTCAACCACTTCATCGGCAAATGCACCAAAAAAGTCAATGATCCCCAAAACAGTGTTCTGAAGATGGCTAGACGTCAAGGTCAATCACACTTAATTTAACCCAAAAATGGTTTATCGCATAGTATTATGAAACAAAAGGAAAACACCATCACAACAGATGTGTTCCTTGGGAATTCGGCATTGTGGATTTCAAGCTAACACAACCATTTTAAATGACTCCAAGTCCCAAAAGATGGCACTTTTTCCTCGAATCAGCAGGACAGCTGCTCCTGCCCATCATTATAATAAGGAGGAGATAGCGATACCAAACCAGGTTAGCAACAAAAAAGGTGGCACTTAATAGCCAGAAAAAGAACGAGGGTTGCAGGAAATAAAGTTGTGAGGGGGTTTAAATGTAGTCAAATAACTTCTGATTTCTGTAACAGCACAGAAGACCTGTGTGTCATCTCGTTGTGAAGAGCCATAGATATCTCTGCAGCACTCACCGCACGCACACACGCACGGACACACGCGCGCGCGCGCACACACACGCACACACACATACACATACACACACACACACATGAAGAGAAACTAAGTTTCATTCGCGCCTGAGTCTAGGATCCAGACAACCTCGACCAGAACACCTCTCAGAACTAAAGTCAGGGGCCAGTGAACTAAAGCGAAGATCATGAGTGCTGAGGCCCCAGTCATGCACCATAAGGCATAAGCTACTCTCATTGGCCATTGTCTGTAAGACCAAAATAACTAAAGGGGGGAAATGAAAAAAATACATAAGCTAACCTTAGTGGCATTTTTTCTCATAAGAGCACTGAAATTACTACTCCGAGTGACTTGATGTAGAAGAAAATATAGGATGTTCCTCCTTTGCTTTTCATGCTCACCGTCTTGTAGTGCCTCAAGTGACTGCATATAAATAACTGACTTATCATATAGTACATTAAAGTTTGCTAGATGAGAAGACACTTCAGTAAAGGAATGAGAAACGTGCCTGAAGAAATGGGAGGAAAAGATCAAAAATTTCTTTGTGACTTTTCTCATCTCGGGTATGGAAACAGTGACCTAATAATGTGTTCCGCATAACACTAGGTGATAGTGTTGTTCTCAACCAAAGTTTGCAACCTAAAACGAGAGAGTTTAAATTTTAAAATTGAGCAAGTACCGCAGGTCAACAGAAACTCGTAGCACACTTACCAAGCATTTCAAATGAAGCTTTGAGGCAACTTACAGCACACGACAAATCAGATGTGTCATCACTGACATGGTTAAGTACAATATTCAGGAATACAGGGTACTTTTCCAGAATTCCATCTTCGAAAGCTGGCGCCTCAAGAAATCCAAGGCTGCAAAACCAAGTCAACAAATTAGCAGGCATGATGTTTGAGTTACATAAACAATAAGTCATGTGTTAAACACACATACAGTGATTTAAATCCAAGCCATATGTCGGCTCTTTTGAGCTGCACCCTAGGCCTTGAATGTTCTGAAGTAGATGGAAGAACTTCTGCTTCCAAAAAGTTAATATACTTTTGCAATAGGGGTTGCAATTGTTCCAAATCAACTGCTCTCCTGCAAATTGTCAAAAACTCAAATAGTTGCATGATGACTTTATGCTTAAAGAGGACCTGGTTAACAAAACCCAATATGTTAAATCCCAACTAGGTTAAAGCAAAACCCAGCATGCTTATCGCCATTAGAGCAATTGCTCACATGCAACTTGCTTTCTTGTATAGACTTAAGATGGTGAGTTATATAAAACAACAGATTCACTGAAACTAAGATTCAATACTCTTTGAATTGATAAAGAAAAGTGACAATGATATGTATTGGAGTATAAGTGAATTGCCCATCATTCCTCATCAGCTTAAGCTTTTGGGTCGAACTGGTTGGTGCATGCAACTCAATATGGTATCAGAGTCAGAGGTCTCGGAGTCCGAGTCCTGGCAGGCGCGTTAATTAAAATAATTACAACCCACTCCAATATCCACGTATGCAGCCTGGGGGAGCCTACACGTGAGGGGGGGTGTTCGAGTATAAGTGAATTATCCGTCTTTCCTCATCAGCTTAAGCTTTTGGGTCGAACTGGTTGGCGCATGCAACTCAATAATATGGCAAAGGAGTATTCAAAGGATAAATACAGAAGAAGCATTCATGTTTTAGCATTACAAGTCAGCATACACTTCTAATACTACCTCCGTCCTTATATATATGACGTTTAGGACAAGCAAATTAGTTCATTTTGAACTAACTAGCTTGTCCTAAATGAAATTTATTTTAGAATGGAGGGAGTAGGATTTTATTGTAGAAATCATGGTTTTAAGGCGGTAAAGGTGACACATGGCGATCCACCCCCTCCCAAATGCCTACACGACCCAAGGCAATGGCTTAGTAAGCTCTTGAAAATATTCCCTCCATCCCAAATTACTATTCGCTTTGGCTTTTTTCGATTCATATGTTTTACTATACACCTAGGTATATTGTATGCCTAGATACTTAGCAAAAGTCATTAACCTAGAAAAGCCAAAAACGGATAGTAATTTGGGACGGAGGGAGTAGCAAAACAGACAGCACAAATGTTGTCTACACCTCTCTTTTTGTTGTGCTGCTAAGCTCCCGCTACTCCTCCCTCTAGCTCACCTTCCCCAAGCACCCCTTCTGAGCTATTTGATAACCAACACATTTGCGCCCTTTGATAACCGACACCAGTACAGCTGACCATAGAGAGTGATGCACCATCCACCCGCACCAGATTTGGCAGGCATAAGACATGCTGTGGCTGCTTGGCCCTGTGGGTCGGTTTCCTTCTCGGTTTTTCCAAGTTTTTGGTAGTCCATCTGTCAGCGCCCTGTGGCCTAGGCGAAGGCTTAAAAACCATGGTAGAAATTGTTCTACCTTTACAGGGATAACTTACCACAATTTTCCTAATCAATGCTCCTCATCAAATTGCAAAATTGTGACTGTAATTAATGTTTGTTTCGGATGTCCCAACAGCTAAAGAACTAAATATGAAACAAAAGAGCTACAGCAATATTAGGTAATTTGATCACCAGTCTTGATTACCATGCCAAGAGCTCAAGAACAACTAAATACATGAAACAAACGAGCTGGCCAGCTGGATTTAAGAATTGTATGAGTCTTCCAAACATTATACATGAGTTAAAAGCTGAGGAAATTGAGAACAGACGTATAGATATATAAAGTGCAATTTTAACATAAGCTAATCAACTTCATATTGAAAACTAAATTGAGTTTTCATGATATCGTGAGCATTGAAGATCGGTACCACTTATAGGGCTTCAGAAATAATGTTCCGTCTTATTAAATTTCGAGTATGAAGCACCAATAAACACTATGGCCTATGGATGATGGTTGATAGATCCTAGCGCAGTCTCACCACCCAACCACCATGCTAACTAAAGTCCACACTGCCCAACCGTCTAGATCAATAGAAGTAAGATCAATAGATGTATTTCTACCTATGATACGCTACAGAAATGGTGTAACTTTCTTGGCTCGTGATGAACGGACAAGTGGCGACTGGCAAGTATTACCTCAGTTTCCCCATGGATCGAGCCAATCGAAGCCCAATAGCCCGAGCTTTGCAACTTTTGAAGAAAAGTAGGGCATAGACACCCTAAATATGAAAGTTTTAAGAACATTGTGAGATACAGGTGGAGAATCTTGACAATACTATCTGAGTGTTAGGCTAAAATAATGGCGAGACACACATATCCTTAACTACTTTTTTTGGGGGGGGGGGTATCCTTAACTACTTGATCATCCAGAAAAACTCCAGCTTTTAAGTCTCCGATACTCAACTGAGAAACTTGTGCTATGAGCTGGGATCAAGGGAGAAAGTTAGCTTACAGGGTATTGCTGATTAGTTGAAAGGCTCAATTCATATGACTCATCAATTGTTTCAACGAACATCTGAAACTGATTAGCCAAAGATTGGTCATCTAATAGAACAGGATACATCAAAACCTGTAAACACAAAAAAAAAGGATAAAGAGTCAGTCATGGTTGCCACGGAACTTAAGAACCTATGAGTTATGACTATGAGATTGATTTATATAGATACTTATAGAAGATACAGATGTTTGTTGTTTGCAGATAAAAGTATTGGCAACAGTAGATAACACAAAAAGGAAATTAGCTGCTCATTTACAGATCACAAACACAGTACACCATATGTGCAGGCTAATAAAGATCCTCTTACGTTGTTAACATAGCAAATGGCATTCAATTAATTCACGAAATACGTACACATTAAATGGGTGTCAATTATCACCTAATAACAATACTAAATTCAGGACATGTTGTGTGATAGTGGCACACAAAACATTGTATGCTGTATGCAAATGCACTAATAAATAAATGCTGATTTATCTGTGTACTCTATGCAGTAATGTGACATGTTACTATTCCCAAAATTTCTTTTCATTGGCCGTATTACGATTTGAATGAAGTCTATAAAAGTATGCTTGACCATCCATTTATCGTGTGATATATCTTGAATTGATACAAAATCAATTTTGCATTAAGAGATATGAGGTATATGAATACATTGACACAGCTTTTGTACACTAAAGATGCATATAATTGACTGATCGTTATCCAAACTTAGAAAGCTTTGAGTTTTAAAAGCACAACAAATCCAATAAAAAGAAAAGATAGGTTAATCATAATTCATGACCATACTTCTAAAAAAAGTAAATAAAAGAAATCCAACTTTGACAAATTACAAGAGGAAATCAACAAGTTGTGAAAAGCGAAACTGAAAAGGCATCACATGAATGGAGCATACTTCAAACATTATGCTAACAACTTCTTCACCATGGCATGAAGGGTCATATTCCTTGAGCCGAATCATTTTGTTCATTTGTATAAGATGCTCTGTTACCCTCTCTTCATCAAGAAGCCGCAATACTTTCAGAAGGGGGTCGACAGTATCCGAACGATATTCAGTATCAAAAAATCCCTGTGCCTGGTGGTGTTCACATACACATTGTGTGCAAATACCCATTTCTTGAGAAACTCGTCTCCATATTATTCTAAGAGATGAGTCATCATCCTTATCATCGAAGAAGCCATGGAATGTCTCCAAGAAGGGGCCCATGATATCAGCGTATCCACACCAAATATGCTCTTCATTTGGCAAATTTACCAGGAAAGTATAACAATGTGAAAACCTGCAGATGATTTGACAAACATGAGGTGTAAGATCTCATTAGGATAACAAGGGGGGCGTATGAGCATCATGAACTAGCATGTACGTGTTTTTGGTGTCCGAGGCAAGATATTCAGATAGCCAAAATGTCTTTCATCATAACCAAGACTACATCGACTTTCATTTAATGTCCGGAAGTCAAGAAAAAAAACAATGCCAATTTCTACGCAGGTGCATAATTTGAAACCCTTCTCACCATTAATTAAATAATTGTTTCAAGATTTATATTTCTGTGGTGTAAAAAGGCAACAACAATTAAGTCCCTAAACACAACGCTAGATGTCATTCTAAGATTGGAATTAAAGATGCAGGGTATGAATTGAAAAATGGAGTAGTGGTCCTTTAATTTGGTGCCAAGCAGTGGTCAATATTTGGCTTGCCATGTCATTTGCTTCGTACACAGCTTGAAAAGCTTCGTTGTGAAACCAACCATTCAACATCATAATCACGCATCTTAATAACTGTCTCAGCACATCCAATATCAGATCAAGAAACAGAAAATAAGCTATATAACTCATACGTGCTGACTGAGAATTTTTTGGGGGATTGCCATATCTTCTGCAGAATGTTAGTTCAAACTCAGAAAATGCTTCTTTCCAAAATTATGTAAATGTGCCCCCCCCCCCCCCAAATACTGTTGCGGTTATAAGTTGTCCATATAGGCACGTACTCACCTACATGAAACAGTTCTGGTGCGCAACCTAAAATTAACAAAGATGGGCCACAAAACATATAGAATTTGGCTATAACTTATAAATGCCTAATCCAATGTCTGTCAGGAAAGCCTGTTACATAAAACATCACATAAAGTAACGTAAATAATGCCCTTGAACTATTTGGAAAGTTCCATTCATGCCAGCTAATATTAAACACATAGCATTCTTTTGTATCCACCTTTTAGGTAGCTATAAGTTTACATTCAGGCCAGTAAACCTTCAAACCTATGATCATCTGATTCCCTAACATACTGCCATGCCGACAAACTTGGAACCTACACCCGATCCTTATGCCCTATACTTGCATCCAGTGTCTACTTCCGAGCACATTGCAAATCCAATACTTCAGTTTCACAAAATCTAGTTCCTATAAAATAAAATACTGCCACTAGACTTCCAACAGCATGGATTCCATTATAAACAATGCTTGCATTCATGATGTTAGTAAACCCTGGAATCTTCAAGTTTTGATCAGCTAAGTTATGAAAGTCAGTGAGGAGCTCAAGAGACTTCATAGGCAGTAAGGCACTGAAATTGGCACTGCCAATACCTAGAAACCAAATCTCAAGCCTAGTAATGTGCAGCCAAGTTGATCGAATCCTAATCCCAGCGCAAAATCCTAAACCCACAAAGACACCCCTAAACCTGCGCACGATTACGCATAGTACCGACCCCCGCGCCCTCTTAAGAGATGAGCGAAGTGGGTGAGCAATGAGGGGAGACTGGCGAGGGCTGCAGCCGCACGAACCACTCCTCCTTGGCCCGAATGAGGCGGCGGTGCTTGGCGGCGGACGGCTCGCCGCCGTCTTCTGCCTCCTCGTCCTCCTGGATCCCGCGCCACCGCTCGGCCAGCTCGAGCCGCCGCGGCCGCGCCGCCACCCTCGCCATCGCCGTGGATGGCGGATGGCGGTGATCGGCGACGAGGTGCCCGCCGGCGGGGTTCTAGGGTTCCGACGAGGCGGCGATGTCGCGCTCGGGAAGACGCGGCGGGAGGCTTCCGAATGGAAGGGTATTTGCTAGTGCTTAGATTGCCTCTCGAAGTTATAGGCGCCGGTGGGGCGATGTCCTCGTGCCGGTGGCCTCGTGTTCCTCCGCCCCGGTGCCCGCCAGTCCCCCGTTTTTGGGGGAGACCGGTGGGGGAGTTCTCGCGCGGTAGGGCCTGGCGCAGTAGCCGAATTCGGGTCCCGTTTTTTTAAGATGCGGCTTGGGCTCATGCCAGTCTCAACGGGTTTACGTGAGTGTTTACGCACATTAAATGCGTTGTGCACATCAAGAAAATTTCACTTTTCGCATGAAACCCTTAGTAGAGAGAAGGAAAGAGTTTCACCATAGTGAAACCTTTGAGCACGATTTCACATGCGTTGGAAAGTAGTGAAACCCCCACCGAGACACAAATAGAGTTTCATCATGTAACTATGCAATTAAACCATACAATGAGAGAGAGGTTGTGGGACCCTTGAGCTTATGAAACTGTGCAATGAAACTATGCATTGAGGGAGACATCTATTTCATACCAAAGTTTTACATCTTGGAAACCGGGACGGTGAAACTCTCCATCGAGACCGCCTTAGAGCAACTCCAAGAGTCTCTCTAAATATCACTAGCTAAATTACTATTTTGGCTAGTATGTAAAATGAAATAGCTAGTACAAAGTTGATGAAATCCAACAGACTAGCTAAAGTCAATCCTCCATATACTCCACCGCTAGTGGGTCCCGCCTGCCATACTCATGTACAAGGGGATAGCTAGCGGGATCAAGCTAGCCAAAGATGGCTAGCGAAGCCCCTGGATATTAGCTAGTGGAGGATAAACATGACAAGTTTAGCTAGTTTGTTGGATTGAGCTTTTGACAAACTTTCTATTTTTTAGCTAGTTAAGCTAAGATAGCTAGTCTCTTGGAGCTCTTTTATCCTTTTAGCTATTTTTGAAGATTTACCCCTTTGTAAAAATACAAAACCACCTAAAAAGGTGAGGTAATCCAAGAGACTAGGTAACTTGATTCGCTTTATTCAAAATTGGTCCCACGCCAAAACATCCCCGATCAAAAACCATGGCGTCGCCGCCCGCCTGTACGCAACGCCCAAAAACCATCGCGACACCGCCTGTACACAACGTCGTGGATACTCGGCGACACCATCCCCGCTGCTGGTACATGATCTGCATCTCGAATGAAGGGAATTACCTCTTTCTTTGTATACGCAGCTAGCTACAACACGCACAAGAAAACACAGTTTTTCGAATCAATATCATGAACAATGTTCTAAAGTAAATATTCGCTTGCCACCTTAGGTCATCTCACTGAACCATAACATCAAAATTTGTTATCCAGAAACATCAACAATTCCTCATCTCAGGCTAAAAAAATCCTCATCTCAGTGACCTTTCGCATGAGAAATTCGTCACCTCCCATACCATCACAAATTCATCGTCTCAATGAACCATACAACCAGATATTGAATCTTACCAAGTCTCGTGTTGTCAGCGAACTCCATTCCGTCACCACGTCTGGCTTCCGGATCCACAAATCCTTTCCATGACCTGCTGGGCAGGAGATGACCACGCAGCAACAGCATCGCGGAACACAACATCTCCTGTCGGCGCAGCACGGGGATGCGGCAGCCGGGACATGGCGAGTACGGCGGCGCCGAGAGTGAAGCGAGGCAGTGCCGAGTTAAAGAGAGGTTATAGGGGCTAAGGACCTATTAGTAATTTCTATTAATGGAGACAGGGGTGTTTATGGTAATATAAATTTGGTTAGGGCCTGGTTGTAAGTTATTTAGGGCTTGACATAACTTATTTTACAATTAATCCTTAACCTAGGGGCTTTGTTTGAAAAGAAATTGAGAGAGAGAGAATAGGATTAGAAAAGGGGCTCGGTGGGGGGAAAAGGAGGAAGGTCAGGAGGTTTTTGGCAAAACCGCCCTTTCCTTCCCCTTCCTCGGTCCGGAACGAGAGAAGGGGGAGGAAGGCAAAGATCGGGGGCGGCCGGCCGGCGGCGATTGCCGGCGAGCCGAGCCACCGCGGCCGGCCGGAGGTGGGGGGGACGAAGAGGGCGACGAGGGAGACCGATTCCCACCCTCACCTTGGGCTAGGGCGGTGCGAGGAAGCGGATCGGCGGGCGGCGGCGGCGGACCGGGCCGGCGGTGCCAAGGGCGGCGGCGCCGTGGTGTTCAAGGAGACCGTGGATGCTCGATTGCGGTGTGGTGCGGCGAGGGGGGGGGTCTGGCCTTTTATAGGCGCCGTAGGTCGGTTCCCGGCGAAATATCTCGCCGGCGACCTCTACACCGCTCCGGCGGGGGTGGGTCGCGGTGGTCGGCCTCGATTGGTGCTGCGACGGCTCCGGTGAGGTGACCTATCGGCCGGTCGGTGGGTCAACTCGTGCAGGGGAGGGGTTGCGGCGCGGTGGACAGGACCCGACGGGCGAGGGGCGGCGAGCCGGTCGACGCGTGCGGTGGCGGGTGGGCGGCGGACGCGACGGCTCGGGCGGCGCATTGATGGCCTCCGTGGCGGCGAGCCGGCGCGGTGGCGTCTCCGGAATGGGCGTCGTGGTCGGGCACGGTCACGCGGGCCCGTGCGACGCGGGGGGGGTCAACGGCGCCGGGCGCCGGTCGCGGGGTGCGGGGGGCGCGCGGTCCTGGCCGCGGGAGGAAGAAGCAGAAGGGGGAAAGAGAGAAGAAAGAAAGGGAAGGGAAAAAGAAAAGAGAAAAAGGGGAAAAGGGAAGGAGAAGAAAAGAAAAGAAAAGAAAAATGGGAAAAGGAGAGGAAAAAGTTTAGAAAATTAGAGAAAATTGTTAGAAAAATAGGGGAAGGGTTTTTGCGGGGTTTTATGATTTTCGGGCGTCGGCGTGGTTTTCGGGACGGCGGTGATGGCGAGGCGGACCGGCCGGCGGGGGACCGCGGCGTGCGCGGGATTCCCGCACGGTGGCCGACCGCGGCGTTGGGAAGGCACGCGTGGGTGCTTGGCCCGGTGCGGGCGGTGCCGGCGGGATTCGCGGCACGTGCGCCGGGCGAGAGGGAGGGACGGTGACTAGGGTTTGAAAGAGGGTAATTGAGCTCGGTACCGGACGCTTTTGAAAATACGCACGATTTTTTAGGTGATTTAGTTGGAGCTAAAAACGCGGGCGTTACAACGATTGGGGCTTAAGTTGACGCGCATCCTCTGGGCCGCGGCGGAGCACGATCGTTGCTCGAGCAGCTCTACCGCGGCGGCGTCCGGCGAGTAGACGCACCGCAGAGTGATGTAGAGGAGAAAAATGTCTGCTAGGAGATGTGGATGAGAATGAATGAGCTGTCAGTGGGAGTAGGTAAGCATGTGGGGTGACAATAAATCATCAGGCACTTGGGCTCCAGTTGGATGGACCGTCCGATGCAACGGACGCCCGATGTATAG
The DNA here is from genome assembly GCA_947561735.1 of Cenchrus americanus. Classification (NCBI taxonomy): domain Eukaryota; kingdom Viridiplantae; phylum Streptophyta; class Magnoliopsida; order Poales; family Poaceae; genus Cenchrus; species Cenchrus americanus. The sequence goes on along the minus strand of OX387245.1, from coordinate 61,293,567 downwards.
CATTTCCGAAAGAAAAATGGGTTAAAGCACCGAGTCACCGATACATATGCTTTCTCTTTCAGAAATGCTCAGGAACGGGCGTCCGACGACACGCCACACTCCGGACGGGTGAGCTGGCGATGCGGTAGAAAAACCAGAGGCGGGCCCCGCTCGCGATCTTATCCCCACGCGGACGCCCCCATTACTCGTTCCTTTCCCCATCCACCTCCACCCACCTCGACCAGCAGCCGCCCATGGTTTTCTCCGTCGGCCGGAGTGGCAGCGGCGCGGAGGCCCCGGGGCCGAGGGGCGCGTCGGCCCGAGCCGCCGGGGAGGAGTGGGGGGCTCTCCCTAGCCTGACGGCGACGCAGCTCCCCCGTGCCGACGAAGCCGCGGAAGGAGGTGCTGCCCCCGCGCTATGGAGCTCCGTGAAGACGCCGTCGCTGGAGCTGGCGGCGCTACCCCGACGGCCATGGAGACTAGGGACTTGCCGAGGTGGAGTTGAGTAGCATGAACCAACTCGTCGTCACAGTCACTCCGGTCCCCAAGCGGTGAGGTCCACCTGCGTCTCCTCGCTTCCTCCCATGCTCAATCCTCCTCGAGGCCATGGCAGTGTCGGTGAGTGTTCCTGGGGTGGATCTTGCGGTCCACCCAGCTCCTCGCCCTCCCACGACGTGGGGATTCGTGCGCGGCGACCGTGGATCGAGCGGGTGACGTCGGTCAACACTTGCAAACATGCCGCCAGATGAGCTCCGCCTCGAGCGTCAGGGCGCAGGCCGCCGAGCTCCACCACGAGCATCTGGCCCAGGGGAGGTCATTGTGGCCACGCTGATGCACGGGAGGGAGATGGTGTCGGGGCGAAGGCTGCCGAGCTCCGCCGCGAGTGTCTGGTTAGGGGGAGGTCGTCGTGACCACGCTGATGCACGGGGAGGAGATGGGTCCCGTGATGTTGCATTAGTTACCTCGCGGTGTTGTAGTGGAAATTTTTATATGTTGCAACAAGCTATAAACAATGGTGTCAATGTTGTGGGTCTCGATGTTGTAATGTTCGAAAAGTAGATCTCGATGTTGCGGATGTTGTTTTCGAATGTTTCGGATGTTATATACCGGTGTTGCAACAAGTTCTTGACATGTTGCAATCGTCGCTTTTCATGATGCAATCATTTCTCGTTTATATTGCATATCGTTGTGCACATGCCGCATCTGTGTTCTTCACATGTTGCTAGTGTTCCATGCGAATGTTTCAAAATTAGATTCAAATTTTTTGATGTTGCAAATATTAATTTTTGATGCAGCAGATGTTGAGTCTCGATGTTGCAGACACGTGTGGTTGGGTGTTGCAAACATTAAATTTTAATGTTGCGGATGTTGAGTTTTGATGTTGCAAACATGTGATGCTGAGTTTTGTGTTGAGGAGGAGGGGGCGGGGAGCTCCTGATGTTGAATGTGGCACGCAACATGGGTCACAACATGGTCGTAACACGAGGGGAGGGGAAGAAAGACTCCCGATGTTGGATGTTGCACATAACCTCGTTCACAACATGCTCGCAACACATTCGCAACACGCTCGCAACATCGTTCGTTGAATGTTAGAAGCACGACAGTTCGCAACACGGGAATAGTTGTTCGCACGGATTGGACGTCCGGACGCTAGCAACTCCCTTTCTCTTTTGTTAATAGGAAGACAACCATGTCTTACACCCCCCCCCCCCCCCCCACACACATCCATTCTCTTTTTTGCCGCTTCAATAACGTGAAGTTTATGATTCAAGTGGGAGGATTAGGCTAGGTTTTTCATGGAGGTACTTAGAACGGAGCTTCTCACGTGGAAGATCAAACTAGGGCAACCGCAAAGCCGGTAACACGCTTTGAGGAGGATGGTTCGTTGGCTGAGGGATGTCGGCTGTTGGGTGTGACACTGAAATATCACCAGTAGACAATACATGTCACGTCAGTGAGAGAAGTAAATGGTTAAGAGAGAGGAGGTGGATACGACAACACTAGTGTAACGGTGTTGTTTATAGTTGGTTAGGCGAAAAATTCATAAAAGAATCTTCCATGTATGGGATATTAAATAAAGCATATTTGTAAAATCTTTTCACGAGTGCAACTTTGCGCGGTGAATCTAATTAATTCATGATTTGCTACATTAATGCTACAATAATCATCTTATAATCATGCGCTCAAAGGCTTCATTAGATTCGTCTCTCGACTTAGCACAGAGTTGTGGAGGTAGTTTTGTCAACTGACTTTATTTAATACCCCCAATTAGCAGTCAAAAGTGTGTGAAAATTTTCACCCCAATCCACACACTTCCCAAGTGGGAAGACTAGTCATTTATACTTTGAAAGGATGTTGAGGAGAGAGAATGAGCGATGCCATGTATAAATGACATCGTAAATATGTATAAATAATAGATTTTGCCTTTTTATGATAATATACATTTAAATCTTACCATCGTACTCCTATTGAAAGAGAATATATGGACTATGGGATAGTTGTATGTGCATTAGGTGTCCTAGGTTGTTGTCTATCACATTTTTGTTTTCCAATACACGTCTCCACATATCATTTTTATCTTTTTTTTAGCTCATTGTTTTGATATAGTATAGATGTCGTGTCCATATACATAATAAAAATAGGTATCTAGAAAAGATGACAAAAAACTTGGATTTGAAACGAAAAGATGGGGTATTTGATTTTGTTTTATACTTTTCGACAAAATCATATTCATACTCTATTAAAAAGGACAGTGGTGAAAGGTATCGATGTTATCTTTTTGACAAGTGATCGGCGTTTGGAGCTACGGTAAAGTGTCTATGTTGTAAGTGTTATGAAATAACTAGATAGAGGATGTGTTACGTCCCACCTGTCGACAACATTCTTTTTTGAGTGTGCGACAGAGAAGATGACTAGGCACACCCTATTTATGGGTTGTACCGAGCTTTCCCCAATGCAAACACAATAAGAACACACCCAATCCCACCTGTCGACAACATTCTTTTTTGAGTGTGCGACAGAGAAGATGACTAGGCACACCCTATTTATGGGTTGTACCGAGCTTTCCCCAATGCAAACACAATAAGAACACACCCAATCCAAATCGGAGCACACAAGAGAAGACAATAGGACACTAAGCGATCAGTATGGAGCGCATCATATGTTTGAGAGTAGCAATGTAAACAAAAGGAGCAACCAATAAAAATGAACGCTAAATATATGGTTACCATGATAACAGGAGGTGAGGAGCCAATAACGGCTGAAGGCAATATTGCCAGGATCATACCGTGGGATAGAAATCTATTGATAGCGACAGTGTGAATCTGTGATAACAAGCAATGCGCATCTGAAAAACAAACAGGAAGGAAAACAAAACAAAGCAAACCAAGGATCACATCATCCACACAAACGAAAATTGGAGTCGAGGGGGAGTGAGGATGACAATGGACGACTCGTCGCCACTAATAGCGAAGGACGTGGTGCAGCAAGGTGTACACGACCCTTACATGACTCGGACGCAGTCACTGCGTCACCATCACAGACGGTTGTAAACCAAACAGTCGCACTCGTGCGGTCGTGCCCGCTCGGCTCGACATCCAGCGGACCATGCACACCGCACGCCGCGAGACCTCACTCCCTCGCCGCCCTCCGCCTCCTGGGATGCCCCGGTCGGTCGGGGGGGCCGCAAACTCGCAAGTCGCAAAAGCGAGCGCAGCCGCAAAAAAAAAGAGCAGCAGACGGCAGAGACAACGCTCTTGCACTCGCCCCCCTGTACCCTCTTTTTATTAATAACACCCCGGCCCTCCCACATCCAAAAAGAAGGACCGCGCCGTCATGGGCTACCAGGAAGCGCCGGGCGGCGGCGGCGGGAAGCTGTCGCTCGCCAGCGTGAGCTTCGCCGGACCCGGCGCCGGGTCGGGAGGGGGCGGATACAAGGAGCTCCTCGTCATGGCGCTGCCTAAGGACGACGGCCTCGACGGCGCCAAGGTCGCGGAGGTCATCGGCGTCGGGATGCCGGACGTCGCGGGGGCCGTGAGGGTAAGTAAATCCCCCCCCCCCCTCCACCCCTCCTCCCGAGTTTATGCGATTTTCCATACTGCTGGACGGATGAAAGGGACGAAGCCTTTGCGATTTTGGTCGGTTACATATACTTTTCCAATCTAACTGAAACTGGCGTGTTGTGATTTCCCCCCGATGGATGCTCATGCGTAGTTTAGTTTCAGGCTTTTGATGCGACGGTTCGTCACTTCGTTTCAGATTCCTGCGTTTCGTCACACGGGCAACCTGTCTGCTGCTGAACCTTCGGACAGTGTTTGATTTAGCCAGATTTTTTTGCCACCACGTTGAAGATGTTTTGTTGCTCGTTTAATATGCTGCTTCGTTGCAGAGTTTTGGCCTAGTTCAGCCTCCAACTGGGGCACCTCTAATCCTGTCAACTGCAGGTGCCTCCTGTCGATAAGAGTTTCATCTCGTGGCTCCGTCCAAATAATTGATTTCCACCTTATTTTGTCCATAGATGGGCAACAATTAAGACATAGATGATGCTATATCATGTTAGGAGTTAGGATCATACCATGAATACAATCAATGTGCATGTGCCCTCCTTTTCTGATTTTATTTTCACCCTCACCTAGATGGATAGTTGGTTATCAAAAGTTACATCTGAGTATCTGACAATAGACAGCGATGTCCAGCCCAAACGTACGCTAGAAGTGGAAATAGTAATATTCAAAACTCAGCCTAGAAAAATTCTTTACACCCATACTTGTTTGTTAAGGTTGAAAACCTTGAAGAGAGATCAAACAAGTTTCCAGAAGTCAAATGGAATAAACATGATTCAATAGAGACCAAGTCAAATTGTTTTGTATGCTAAGCCAAGTTACAAAAAACGTTCTTTTTGTTAGAGATCTGTGTTACAAGGTCCAGACAAAATGTTTCTATCATAGCTTAAAAAAATGTTTCCTTTCACAGATGGAATGATAACTGTCATACTCACTTCATACCTTGTGTTGTCTTTCATCCACATATTTGGATGATGTACACACGTCGAAATTCAATTGTCTCTTTGTTCCTCTTCGTTTTACTCCATGTTCCAACTAACAGATTTTAATATGTATCTGAAAAGAAAAAGAAACTAACTTGCCTTTACCATGATGTTGCTCTTACTTGAGCACTCTTTTATTGACTATGACAACATTGCAAATTCTAACTGTTGTTTGAGAAACCAATCTTTGGGCTATTGGAGAGGTCTATATGTGGTATTACATGTGGGGGGAGCTACAGAAGCACGTCTGCATGTAGTTGGGTGTACATTATTTATCTCAATAAGTTGTGAGTACTTTGCACTGTAATGTACATCTATCAAAAATCCTGAAATTATTCTTTCTTATGATGGATTAATGTGGTTGCTAATTTGTTACACTACCAAAAAAAAAAAAGAATTAGCATATGTATCGTGTACCTTGAAGAATCTCACTCTATATTCTCCATTACATCTATAAGCATACAATGTCAAAGCACTTGCAGGTAGGCTTTCTCTAGATAGGTTATTTTCATCTCTATATCATAGGTGCCTTACAAATTTAAACTTTGAAGATACTGATGAATTTATGAGTGATTGTTTGAGGCGTTTGCTTTATCCTAATTGACTAATTCCCTGCAGAATATTTTGGGGCGCAGAGAGTTCAGAGAATTTGCCAGTGGGGCATTAGCTGGTGCTATGTCAAAAGCTATTCTTGGTCCTCTTGAGACTCTCAGGTATTCGCAAGACGTTAACATTTGCAAATTAATTGTCTAGTTCAAATTTTAAGCATTGCAACATTGGATGCAAATCCTACCTAGCTTGCTCAACATTGAGACTGTAAGCTTGGTTTTGGTTCCTTCTTATTCAAGGTTGATGCACGCACTTCAACATCAGATGTGCCACCAATTTAGCACCAGATAGATACCTGCAGCACGTTTGTTTTGTTTTTTTTAACCGTCGGTGCAGTTTCTTGTCACATTAATCCAGCTTATAGTCAAAACCATTTAGTATTGAAAACGGAGAAGTTTCCAGTCATAGTTACCACATTGTCATGTATAAACATATTATTTCATTTCATGCGCAGCAGAATATAGTATTTTGAAATATACTGGAAACTTGTTTCAAACTACCCTGTTTAAACATGTAGTTGGACACATACTGGTAATTAAGTTGTTTGAACATCAATGTTTAGTTCTATAATCATCTCTTGATTAAAGCAAAGGAATGATCATGTATTACTGCTGTGTACTGATTTCAGGACAAGGATGGTTGTAGGAGTAGGATCTAGGAATATTTTTGGTAGTTTTGTGGAGATCATTGAACAAAATGGGTGGCAAGGGCTTTGGGCAGGAAATACAATTAACATGCTTCGCATTATTCCAACACAAGCAGTGGAGCTTGGAACATTCGAGTATGTCAAAAGGAGCATGGCAGAAGCACAAGAGAAATGGGAAGAGGATGGATACCCAAAGATACAGCTTGGCAATCTGAAAATCGAGCTGCCACTCCACTTATTATCTCCAGTTGCTCTTGGTGGTGCTGCTGCTGGAATAGCTGGAACCTTGGCGTGCCATCCTCTTGAAGTTATCAAGGTGATCGCTAATTCGAGGCCTTGTTGACAGCCATCGCTATCACTATTTCTTCATTCATATATTCAACTGTAAATATCATATTACACCATTACTTATTGTCAAGTTACGGATGTTCTAACAGGATCGTTTGACTGTCAATCGAGAGCTTTATCCTACCATTAGCCTTGCCTTCAGCAGGATCTACCGGACTGAGGGTATAGGTGGTTTCTATTCTGGTCTCTGTCCAACACTGATTGGCATGCTTCCTTACAGCACATGCTACTTCTTTATGTATGATACAATGAAGACCTCTTACTGCCGCTTACATAAGAAGTCATCTTTGAGTCGTCCTGAACTAATACTTATTGGCGCTCTTTCAGGTAAAAGATTCATCATTTCCTACATTACATCTAGTTTCAGCAAATTAACCTTTAGTTTTGGTTTACCAGTTCAAAGATTCTATCTTGAATTCCATGACAGAATAGCAAAACCAGGGCACTCCTTATAGTATTGCTTAATACTGTAGTAACTTGGAGTCTGACATTTTGCTGTTTGATCCATAGGCCTTACTGCAAGCACGATCAGCTTCCCGCTGGAAGTAGCAAGGAAGCGGCTCATGGTAGGTGCCCTGCAGGGGAAGTGCCCACCCAACATGATCGCTGCCTTATCAGAGGTGATCCGGGAGGAGGGCCTCCTGGGAGTGTACCGCGGATGGGGCGCAAGCTGCCTGAAGGTCATGCCGAATTCTGGCATCACCTGGATGTTCTACGAGGCATGGAAGGACATTCTTCTCTCGGACAAGGAGGATAAGAAGCAGCAGCGTGTTTAGTGTTTAGCACTTACAGTGAAGGGCATTGCCGTCGACCAAGTTTGCTCCTTGGCTGGGATTCCTGGCCCCCTTTCAAGTTTCGGAGTCCCACCTGTGCGAAATCGGTAGATAGGATGCGTTGCTCTTTTTGGCCGATGAGTGGAAGCATTTGTTGGTCTTCCCCAATTCTGAACATCTGATCATCGATTTTCTTTTTTTTGTGTTAACAAACCGATTTCATGAGCTCGTAATATGATAAATGTGGTGGGTTCAGATTTGTATGTTATTTTTAGCTGAATGCTTGCTTTCCTCTCTGGGATTCTGGAAGCACTTTTCTTCCGCCCCGGGATGTGTGCTGCTGGCGAGTCGCCGGATTCCCGCGCGTGGGTGTCTACCATTACCAGCGAATATGAGCACAGGTTACAGGTTCCTTTCTGCTTAGGCTTTTTCTGAGACAATTTGTGCGGATGAGGACCGGAGGTACAGCATCCCGATGAGTGAGTTGAACGAGGACGCTAACTGTATCATCAGTACATCATCTTGGACTCTTGGGGCGTGTTTGATTTCGTGGCCCTGCAAGGCCTTGGGCAAGCCAGGCCCTAGCCAGCCATAGCCTGCCAAAGACGGACGGACGGCGTGTTTGATTGGTTTGGCCAAACCGAGCCAGCCGAAGCCTTTTTTGTGTTTGATTGCAGCCGGCGGCTGCCCAAGGCCAACTACCAAACCGGGACGTTGTTTGATTCGGTCCAAGCCCAGACCGGCCAGAGCAACAGAATTACATATGAGAGGAAGAGGAGAAGAAACAAGTAGAGGATCATCTCATAACATAACTAACCAACATAGATTGTAGTCATGAAATTGGCCTCAGACTCAAATTTCATCATTGGCCATTCATCCCAAATTTCATTTACAGGAGCAACAGTTAGGCAATCTACTGCCAAGACCAAACAGCAGCACCACAAGAATGACAATGATCACATTCTTGCCAGAACAAGGCCCTTTAATCATCACATTCTTACCCTCATATGCATTAATTAGTGGCATCACATTCTTAGCCGGCTTTGTTATACCTTTTACCAACCTCACAGTACCCATCCTGAGGGCTTCATTGAACTCATGCACAGCTTCATCATGAGTTTTGTAGCTTTGGTACCTTGCATTATGTACCTTAAGAACATATTCACTGCACTCATGCCAGGATGTGTAGATCCCTGGTTTGAGGCCCTCAAAAACAACATACCATTTTGGCATTGGTCTGCAAGGAGATGTAAATAATCCTCAGTCATAGTTTTCTTATGCACAAATGTAGTAGTTGACATCATAGGATTGGACAACATATCCTCTGGCCTCAGATATAGGAGATCAATGGGTACATGTGAACCATGGAAACGTCAAATTCACATGGTCCATAGTTGAATACTTGGACCATGGATGAATTTGACGTTTTGATGGAATGCATGAAAATTTATCATAGATCATATCATCATAGGCTAAAAGATAGGAAACCGTGGCCTCGGGTAAATAAATGAGTAGCAAATGTTTCATGGCAGCCATGGAACCATGTGAGAGGTCCAGCCCCGCTTGAGAAACATGGGCATGGACGTCTCGCATGGTTTGATGGATGTCATGATAGATAAATGGTGAACAGGATCATCATCGGCCCGACAAGGCAACAGAACATGCAAAAGTGGCCTCGGACTACTTGAACTTGGAGCAAAAGTGAAACGAACTTTCATGGCAGTCATTGAACCGGGGACACATCCATCCCAAGTTTGGATACATGGGCATGGATGTGTCTCACGGTTTGATGAGAGACATGAGTAATATATAAGCTCCGCTCATCATAGGCCAAAAAATAAAAGAACGAGAAAATATTTGCCTCGAGATTATATGTTTTTCAATCATATGACATGGACTTGGAGCATAATGGCAACTCGGTGGACGGTAGGAAACATAAATATAAGAAGAAGAGTACGACACGGTTCTTGTCTACTATATCACGGGGACACATCGATCCCAAGTTTGGAAACATGGGAATCGATGTGTCCCACGGTACGATAGGAGACAAGAGTAGGGATAACAAGCCCAAAAGGTGAACGGATAACAAGCACGTAATCTTGTCAACCATGTGACCATGGGACACATCGATCCCAAGTTTGGAAACATGGGAATCGATGTGTCGCATGGTCAGATGGGAGACAAGAGTAGGGATAACTGGTAGACTACAAGAAATAACAGCATCAAGTTCCTCACAAGGCCATGTCATCATTTATGGGGTACATGGAATCATCATAGGCAAGTTTTATAACAGAATCATGAACAGATAACAAGCACAGATAACAAGCACAGATATAACAGAATCATGAACGGATAACAAGCACGATAACAAGCACGGATATCAAGCAAACCAACAAAGGTCGCAATTTAGTACAACAGCATAGAGTTTTGCTCACACTCAGTGAGCCAAAATGTAGTTTCTTTAGTTAGCCACCTTCCCACTAACTAAAACCAAAAGGACAGGTGCTGGTTAGCTATCTACCATGCACAATGTCTAGCCAAAATGGATCACAAAAGAGAGGAGAGGAGAAAACTACTGCATGTAGTTCTTGGCCAGGTAGGTCCTGAGCCAAATGGCCCTGTGAGGGGTTGACATGTTCACAAACCCAGTGGCAACTGGCTTATTCTCCAAGAGGTGGGTGTAGGCAACAATCAGGGACTCAGTGGAGAAGTCAGGCATCTCCATGACAGCAAGGTATAGGTCTGGGTCAACATGTGCAAGCTCTGTTTTCAAAGATAGCATTTGCAACATTGTTGATTGCATCATTCATGTTGGTCATCATTAGCATCTCTTCCTCACTGAAATGGCCCCTCTTCCTCTTACCACAAATAGTATCTGACACAGAACTGTGGTTGTGGGTGTGGCCGTGGTTGTTACCTTGCTGGCATCACCAAACTCAAAGGTAGGTTTGCATTCATATTTAGGAGAAGTGTAGTCTTCACCCTCCAGCTTAGCAGCAACACTATCAGACTTGTTGACCCCCAAAGGCTGATTTGATCCTACAAGCAAACCTACCAAGAGCCAAGGTGCTACCAAAGATAGCCTCCATCTCAGAGTAGAACCTTATTGGAGTGTTGAGGAACTCGGCATCCTTAGGGTGGTCCTGAAGAGAGGACACAGTTAGGAAGAGGGGACACAGTTAGGAAGTGAATACTTCAGACATGGTTTTGTACCTTGCAATGACCAAGATAGTGGTCCTGCTCTAGCATTATGGCTTGCACATCTTCATCAAACAATGCCCCACTAAGGTTCTTCAGCCTAGCAACCTTAGACCACTTCTGCTTCCACTTCCTCAAGTGATTATACACTTGAGTTGCGATTCTGAGCATCCCACAATACTCACTTAGAGCCTTAGCTACCGCATTCACATCTTTGTCTTTGTAGGTTTTGTCGGTCCTATACCTCTCGGACACAATCTGGGTCATCCTCCTTAGGACAAACCCAGAAGTGTTGTTAGTCCACCTCATAGGACCTTGCTGTGGTACAAGACATGGGCGGGCTCACCATCTAACACGTCAACAACATCCGGTTCACCCAAGGCAGCTCCCGCAACCGCAGTGCTACTTCCATCATGTTTGCGCAAGAGCCACAAACCCACCCCCGGGCATCAAGGTTAGCCGCAGCCATCCTAGTGCACAAACAATCAAGATAAAATAAGCAGGGAAGCACAACACAGACAAGTAAGTAATGAGTATTTGGTCTCAGACATAGCACTTAAGAGTACAGAAATCATGCACCACATTAGTTCCATGTCCAGGGTCTACTAAATTAGTTAAACATCAAGTCCTATATGAACCCCTAACACCCCACATAGCATTGCTTATCTCATCCCTCACAAATCACCATAGCAGTTCCTCTAGAGGCGAGTTCTCCTCGCTCATCTTCATCCAACTCAGGAACAAATCCTTACTCGATGGAATAATTTCATCTAAGCCAAAACCAATGATCCAATTGTGGAGTATGCGAGCAAGCAAGCACAAGTTTGACTTGAGTCTTGTATTTGTGGAAAGATTTATTGTCTATAATTCCGAACCCCGCCCTTAAGTGCACCAAAAGCCCTCTCCACCGTGACCCTAAGTGAAGAGTGCCTAAGGTTGAATAGCTCCTTTGCATTGGTGGGTTGGTTTGTCTCTGGAGAACTCACTCAAGTGATACCGACCCTCTATATGGTGGCAAGAAGCCTTGTCCGCATGCATATCCAACGCATCTACCGGTAGAAGTGACCTACAATTGTTGGAGAATGAGTGTGAAAGTGTGTTTCATCACAAGTGGACATAAGTGCATTGACTAGCTAGTGCGATTACTGCCGGCACGTTGAACCCATCATCTCTCTCTTTGGCATCACCCAAAATTAGTGCATCATGGGCCGATCCCGCCCAACCGCCTAGAACATATGTGAACTTTAAGTCAAAGCTCACAGCAGCCATCACATTTTGAGTTGTGGTGGACTTCCTACCCCCGAAAGCTTGCCGCATGTGTCTAGGCACCCTTGCCAACACATGTGTGCCATCAATGACACCAATGCAATTCTACATAAATGTACATAAGCCAAAATATTAACATATGTGCAAACACATTGATATGAACATGTGTGGGAAACATATAGACATGAAAGTACCTTCGAAAAGGGAACCATCCGTGGCTGCCCATAATCTTAGGGTGTGTGGCAGTGCTTGGGGGCTTGATCATGTCAGCCCTTAATTCACCAATAGCATACAAAACTTGGTGGAAGACCCTACTGACAGTCTCAATGGATCTCCTAAAGGATTGATGAACTACCCTAAACCTCTGGTTGTGTCCAACCACATGTATAAACATTGCCACCTGCTCCTCCACTGGACATCCAACTGTCTCAGGAACAAGTTTTCTACTCCTAAGCAGGTTGCACAAAGAAAAGAAGGGGACCCGTTTCATGCGCAACATGGCAATGCATTCAACATCACTGTAGTTGTACATCATTTGGAGTGTGCTCTGTCTATGCTTCTCAGCCTCAGTCCTAGGCCCATAAGGGATTGATTCTTCTTCACTAATCCTTCTAAGCCTATTGACTACAAAGGAAACCATAACAACAACCATCCCTGCTGCTTGCCTGGCCATCAGTGCATGTTGTGCATTTGTATCCATCTACATGCATTCACAGATGTATAAGCAATTTTAGTAGACCCCGGCTGGCCTCTGAATGTAACTGCAATCATTCACAAATGAAAAAACGCACGGTACAAGAGACTAGATATGCCTCCCTGTGCCAATTAGCTAGTCATCATCGACCATTCATATCCCAAACAACAACATTTACGATATCAAAAAAACCGGCAAAGATCCACCAACAGTAACAACGAAGCATGAAAAAGGCACGACTGCAGTACTACAATATCAAACAAATCGACAAGGAATCATCGCGCAAGAATAAATACCAACAAACAAGACATGGATCTGAACAAAACAATGAACTCGCGTATCGATTAAATGGGGGAAAATAGGGATTTCACCTCGAGTGAGCAAGAGGGGGAATGTAAGCCGCCGGAAACAACGGAGGTGGGGAGGAGGTAGCGGATCCGGAAGGGGAAGCGGATCCACGAACGAGCAACACCGTCTCGCCGGAGCCCGCGACGGAACCACGCCGCTTGGACGCATCTACACGGGGAACGAAGAGGAAGCCCGGGACCGCTCCGGAAGGGGAAGCAGATCCACGAACAGCAACACCGCCTCGCCGGAGCCCGCGACAGAACCACGCCGCCAGAACGCAGATCCACAACACGACTGCGCCGGCAACTTACCTCGTCGACGGTTCCTCAACGGGAGCGGAGAGTGGAGAGGAGGGGAAGAAGTGAGGGAGGTAGGAGGGAGCGGTATAAGTAGGCCATGGAAGTTTCACTCCTCCCGCGCGGAAGTTTCACTCCTCGCGCGCGAGCCCGCGCGAGCGCGCCAGAGCTCCCGCCGACGGCAAGATTCGCCGCGCGCGCGCGCGCCCGCAGCCGGGCCGAGGAGAAACGAAACCTAGAAGCGTGCGGCGCGAGCCAGGAGAGAGAGGGGGAAATGCACCGAGGCGGCCAGGCTCCCAGGCCGGCCAACGATATCAAACACGGGAAGATGGCCGTGGTGGGCTTGGGGGGGGTTTTTGGCCCATATCAAACACGCCCTTGGTGAATGAACCGGTGGACTCTCGGTGTAGGAACTGCATCCGTCTCTCCCGGAGGCCCAGCATGCACAGAGCGCCCACTGTGCCAGTCTGTTGTAGGCTGTGCAGAGCCGTTGTGGAGACTGACCAGAGCTTCCGAAGAAACACTCTATTATGTACGGAGGAGTACTATTATGAGGATTGTATGGAGCGCTATGGAGACATCAAAACCTGTTTCAACGTCTCATGGCGTCTTGTAAATCTCTACCTATATATAATTATATAATATTAAAGCAAGGATTGTTTCGCCCTTAAATTTCGTCCGTCACCCGCAACCGAGAAAAAAATCCCCGAACCCCCGCGCAAAACCGAGAAAACCACTCCCGAACCGGCCCAACTTGAGAAAATCCCGCGTGAACCGGCAAGACCCGTGAAAAGTGCCGCCGACCGCCGATCGCGCTCCTCGAGGCTCTGGCTTTCCGCCTAAAAACAATCGTGGAGCAATAGAAAAATGCCTGCACGATGCTCGCCGCCCCCCTTCTCCCGTGCATGCGCGCCACCAACCTGTGCTTCGCCTTGCTGCATGAGGACGCGCAACACAACGGGTAGGAGAATTGGGAGCTGCAACTGAGTGCGTGTCGATCTGCATTGGGGATTGTCATGATTTCGCTGCTTAATGTGAAATAGAACTCAAAGAGAAGAAAGATTTAACTTCCATGATTAGATTGCTCGACCCGGATTTGGTGGTGCTTGTGTGCTACTGCTACCTGAGGAAGAGGAGCAGGAAGGTGTTGGCTTTACCGCCGGCTACCTAATTGAGCACTCGTCATCGTAAATCAAGTTGCGTCAACATGAAATTGAGGATTGCGCTGCGAATCGAGCTCTAGCCGCCGCCCAATCGCCACCAAGGACCCGGCCCGGCAGCTCGAGCCACCCTCCCCTTAGCATCTCCGCCTCCCCCCGCCTTGTTTGCTCCTCCGAAACTCCACGACGGCACAACACTGAGGCCTTTGACCTGCACGGCGCACCCTTCCCGCCACGGTTTGGTCCACTGCAGCAAATGGTGCTTGCCTACCAGGAGGAAGAACGCGACGGAGGGGAGCAGAGGTGACGGGCGCACCTCAAAAAGTAGCACTACCTAGGAATCCTGCGAGCTCCAGTTTGTGGCCCTTATGCCGGCCCTAGCACCTTGCTCACCAATGCTGCTCACCCTGGTGTCGAGTTGCCAGCCATCGAAGTGACGAGCAATTCGAGATTGTCGAAGATGACGGTGGAAGCCTAGAGCTGGAACCGAAAATGCTCAACACATTTACATCAAAGCCCCTGTAGTTGTCGTAAAATGTGTTGCCAGTTATTCCTAGGCTTCTCAATATTTAAGTAAAGAAATTGGTACTTCATATCCGCAACAAACATATGACATATTGCATATGCATCATTTGGATAATATCTACTTATATAAATGAATATTCCACTGTTTTTCTTACGTTGTGAGTGTATATAATTATTAAGAAGTTTATTTTAATTTATAATTTTTCTCCCGTTGCAACGCACGGACATGATTCCTAGTAGAAAAAACAAGCAAAAAGAAGTTCAAACTCATTTGACGTCTCATGGCGATGGGCCATCAAATGAGTTTGTGCAAAATAAAACGAAAATAAGAAAATACTATACTTCTGTTTTGTGCAAATATCCGTATGGGCTGAACTATTGTAAAATGGGCCTGAGTTTTTTTATCTCAAATGGGCCTGGGGAATAGGAAAGAAAAAAAAGTTACCACTCCGAATCCTACCCGACCCAACCTTAACACAACTCACTCACCGTCGAAGAGGGAAGAAGACGACTCCTCGTCCCACCGATCCGCACCCAACCCGGCGAGCTCGCTAGTCGCTACCGTCCGCTCGTCTCAGGTCGACGCCGCCGGCCGCCGCGCAAGCTAGCGCCCACCCCTCCGAGCGGCGATGGCGGAGGAGCTGGTGTTGGACACGGCGATTCGGGACTGGGTCCTGATCCCGCTATCCGTGGTCATGGTCCTCATCGGCGTACTCCGGTACTTCGTCTCGAAGCTCATGAGGTCGCCGGCGGCCTCCCCGTCCCCCGACCCCAAGCTCGTCAGGGAAGGGTACGTACTTTGCTCGCCCTTCCTCCCCCAATTCCCTTCGGATCTGTTCCCGGTTCGCTCGATCCAGCGATCTAGATCCGGAAACGACATCCGGGGCTTGATTTCTCGATGTGTATGCGTCTGCGGGTGTGTCGAAGATGTGGAGCTGTAGTTGCTGGCGTTCAGCTGTTGATTTACTAGCTGACGAGGGGTTTTTTTGCTTCATCGCAGTCAAGTGGTCATCAGGGCGAGGAACCTGAGGACAAATGCGCAGTTCATCCCGGCGAAGGCCTTCAAGGCACGCAAAAGTTATTACACCAACGAGGTAATTCTGCTTGTAGAACCTGGATCGTCAACTGTTTACTAAGCCTAATTAAGGAAGGACCAGTAAAACGAATTCTGTTAGTTGGAATAGCGTGCCAAAGAGCAATAGGCATTGCAGCGGAAGTCACTAATTCGTAGAATCGCCAGTTGGCCTGATGATGGTCCACTGTTATGATTTTAAATACCGGTTGAACAATTGCCACATGATTTTTGTGTGTATTCTGTATTGTTGTGACAATATCTTGGTGGTCTGTAGGAAAATGGATTACTTCACGTTCCAAAGGAAGATGCTCAGAAGGCTCAGGCAGCCATGTTTTCAGATCCGAACATGGCCATGGACATGATGAAGAAGAATCTGTCCATGATAGTTCCTCAGGTTCAGTGCTCCGCAAATTGAATTATATGCATCAAATTAATTATGCTTTCTATACCATATTAACATGCTCTGTCTATTTTTTTTCCCCGCAGACACTTACATTTGCATGGGTGAACTTCTTCTTTTCTGGTTTCGTTGCAGGTATGTTTATACTACTGTGATACGGAGTACCTGTTACTATGTTCATATGCCATTCCATGTTCATATTATATTTTTACACGCTGCTGCGAGATCGATATCAACTGAAGTGAAGTGTACTGGCATGTTTCCTAGTATCTTCAAATCTATGGAGTAAATGTTGTCTAATTAACAAAGAAATTTATGAGAGCATCAGTAGATGTCAGAAATGCTTCCAAGTGTGTTTGCCCATTTAGTACAACAATCTTCAGTAGATAATTTGACCCCTTCCACCAAGCTACCTTCTGAATTATTACTATAAGTACACAATCAGGTTCTCTGCCATGCCTGCTTCGGCCTCTGGTGTCCTGTGATTAACGAACTTGGGCTAATAAAATTCTGAAGGAATATGCATACTTTAATACTTGGAAACTTTTAATGGTTTTGAAGTGGTTGGTGGATTTAGCGTACATGTGCTGATATGTAGCCATGCACTCTGTTTTTCTGTTCCTTTTGTCATCATTATGTACCTGGCTAGCTGCAGTCTTGGACTCACATATCTTCCAATTTCTTCGCAGCGAAAATCCCCTTTCCACTGACTCAACGATTCAGGGGAATGTTGCAAAACGGGATTGACCTGAGTACTGTTGACGTGAGCTATGTTAGCAGCCGTTCATGGTATGTATAGGAATGATATTGGTGATATGTCAACGACAGTGTCTAAAGTTCTCTAATGATTTGCTGTTAATGTAGGTACTTTCTAAATTTATTCGGCTTGAGAGGTCTCTTCAGTCTGATCCTTGGCGAAGAAAATGGTACGAGACACTGTTCAGTCCACTTGTGTAGTGTAATAAATGAAAACTTGGCAGTAATATTTGTGAGCTGCCTTTTCTTTTTTATGGAAGTTTTATGATTTTTGCATGACATGCAGCAACTGATGATGCACAAAAGATGATGCAAATGGGTGGTGGATTTGGGTTTAACCCAACAATGGTACTATGCTCTCTATTTTCTAACACAATTTTTTTATGTTTTTCCCCTGCTGATACATTTATGTTTGCATGCCACATCATTGTATTCACATATAAAGAATAAAAATAGCTTCACTTGGCATTTTAATCTACCTTTTTTTTCAGTCATGCGTTTAGTTCAATTGTCTTGTAAATTAGGAGTAGATTGCATCACCTTACATAGAAGCATGTAGCTTGGTGGAGGTGAATGAAGTTTTGAATTAAATGCATTGAAAGTTGTAACAATATACATTTAAAGACAATCAAGAACCTCCTATAATAGTTGTTCCATTTGCCATTTGCTTGGTGTTTATTATTTGCTTATATGCTACTGTAGAAGTTAGGTACTTTGTCAAGGATGTACAATGTAAATCTATATATGCTCTCCACTTTCTCGGCTATACTGCAAATGATTCTATGGTTCCTATGCACAGCTCCTGACATCATCTTTTTGCTATTTGAGACGGCTACTTTACAAACTCAGCAATGCACATATTGTTTTATCTAGCCTTCACTGAGTTGTTGGTGTTCTGTTTCTGGTTTATTCAGAGCAAGTTTCTTGATAGTTTCAAAATGTTTGTTTGTTTCACAAGTACCTGCATCCATGTGCTTGTGTCAATAATTACCTTTCTTGATTGGCCATTTCCAGAGTTTGGGCGCAGAGAAGGACAGCTTGGACATCATCCAGCATGACTGGGCTCTACCAAAGATGGAGCGGCACGCTGAGGATGTGTTGAGGAAGCTGTTGAAGAAATGATCCACATCTAGGCTTCTGCAAAGCATCACCGCACCTTGCAATTTTTGTTGTAGCCTGTGGATTGACCAGAAGCTTTACATATTTCTAGTTGTGTTATTTATGATCATAACTGGCTACGATAATACCCTCAGAAACTGGAGATCTTTTAGGTTCACGAGAACTTTGGTGTTTTGGTACCTAAATAGAAAAGATGTAACTTTATAACTTGCTTCTCCTTGCTGGATGAGTGGTGTTTAGCAATCATGTTGTGATTCTCCTGCTGAAACAGCATCTTATTGAAGAACGGGATCACCCTTTTTTTCTTCAAAAGCTGGCAAACGTCACGATCACGATTGTTGCTTATACGAGATGCTCAGCTGCCCGGTTTTGGATTTTTTATATTCTTACACTCGATCACTATGGTCGTACACATAACATACATCAGCGCATCACTGCCTAAACTATTCAATTCCCGCAGCAAGCCAGAGCTCCGACGCCGAGCGGCGCCAGCCAGAGCCGGCTCACATGACGGGGTAGCTCGGGAGCAGCGCGATGCCGCATAGGCCGTCCGCGACGCCGCCGGCTGCTTGTCGCTGCATGCGGATGTATCCGGCCTCGCCCCACTCGGGCCCCCACGAGTTCTTGACGATCCAGTACTTCTGCCCGGGCGTCCCGCCGCCGTCGCCGTCCGCGTCGCCCTGCGTCTCGCCGTACCCGACCACCGTGACGCCGTGGTTCAGCTCGGCGGTGCAGGGCCCCGTGAACACCCCGCCGCCGTAGAGCTGCCACACGAAGCTGCCCGCGTCCACGGCAACGGACACCGGCTGCGCCGCGGCGGCGCGCAGGAGGTCCGGCTCGCTGCTGGCCGTCACGTTCCGGTACCCGGAGATGCTCACGGCGCTCTGCTTCAGCTTCGGCGTCTGGCAGTTGCCGTTCATCCCTGCGTGAGTCCAAACGAACGGAAACGTCAAGCCATACAAATCCATGATCTCTTGGTGGCTGGTGCAGCCAAGTACGGAGTATATGGAAAGGGCACGTGTGCCGACGTTCGTGCACCTTGATAGGGGTAGTTCGTCTCGGTCGTGATGCCGTGGTTCTTCATGACGAACTCGAACGCCCAGCTCATGTACCCGCCGGCGCAGCCGACGGCCTCGGTGTCGCAGTCGACGAGCTCCTGCTCCGACAGGGACACCAGCTTCCCGTTCTTGATCTGGTTGATGCCCTCCATGGCCGCAACGGCGGAGAACGCCCAGCAAGAACCTATAAGCATGACACGCAAAATCTCTTCAACCAACAGGCGTGTCTCTCATCCCAACATTCTCCACAGAGAATCGTTCACTGATGCTATGTACACTCACCACACTCCCCCTGGTTCTTCACCGGCGCCACGGCTCCTTTCTCCCGCCAATCCACGCTCTTTGGAAGATCAGAATAATCTTCATCAGCCAGTCCACTGTCAACCTACATCATGCGCATCAGAAAACAGCTTCAGAATTCAGAAACTTTCGATCGCTACGGTCCACCGTCAGTGACTGCAGATTTATTTGACAGAAAGAGAATACAAACACTAGTTGTGGCGCTTGCCGCCGCGCCGTGCCCGGTCCTGCGGTGAGGTCCGAAGCCCAGCATCTTGGCTCTGAACTCCTCGTTCGTCAGGTCAGCGAACTTGGTGTCAGCCAGCTTGTACCCACCATTGCTCATGGAGTTGAACTGCTCGACCAGCTCGACGTTCCTCCGGTAGACCTCGAGCCGCCTCCGCTTCTCGCCCGCGCTGCCGTACACCCGGCCGTGCCTGCCCACCCACTGCTCGAACCTCTCCAGCATCGGGTCTTCGAGGTCGACACACGCTGACGCTGGAGCCGCGCATACCCAGACGACGACGACCAGCAGCAGGGCGGGAGGAAGCAGGGCCGACGGCCTCGCCATTGTTGGAGGCTTGGAGGAGCTAGCTTGTTGGCCCGGGGACGACGGTCAGCAACGGTGGTGCACGGAGGCGCAATGATGATCGTGAGAGTGCGTATATATAGGCAATCCGCGACAAGCTGGGGACAGTGCGAGAAGGTCGTTACGGACTGTCGTCGTCATGGCGTGCGCGTGATTTGAGGATGATCAGGTGCACAAGCATGCACCACCGCATGTGAACTGTGCTGCTGGAAAGAGCAATGGTGCACAAGGTTTTCGTTTGTGACGGCAAGTTGTATTGGCTTTGGCTATTCCAATTTCTCTCTCACTTCACCCTGTCCCGTGAAGATATATTCTGCCTTTTAACACAAACTGTGATTCGTCATGACATGAAGGAGAAAAGGGTAAATGGTATGTAGTTTTGAACCAATAGCCCAATCAGCCAATCAGGCATGCATCCGGTAAAAGTACACCCACTAGCCACTACATCGATCTGGATCACACAGGTTGCAACACAAAACAATGCAGAAACAAATCACAGAGTGACTCTTTTACAGCACACAAAAGGTTGTTTATATTCATATTAGAGAACAGCCGTCAGTTATTGAGATTAAAAAGAGCCTGTCAGTTATTCTGAAAAACAAACCAGCAATTTCCGTTGGAAGCTGCAAATGAAGAAGCTGGCTGCCTACTCAGCGTGTTGTATACACAATGAATTAACCCAGCAGGCGGTGAATTGTATAAAAGAAGTTTCAAGGGACATGCATAAACAGGAGGGATTACTTTCACTCAAACATCAGTTTCAGGGGCTTGCAAAAACAACAATATTTTTCACTCAAACAACAGTTCAAGTTCTTGAAGTTGTCAATATGCTACATGTACATGAATCATCGACTGGAGTACCACTCCCTGGCACCGGATTTTGCCTTTTGGAAAGTACATAGCTACTTCATCCACGATGATGCAAAACACGCAACAAGAGCAACAACTGAGCAACAACTGTGCGCTAATGGCCAAGCCATGTTGAGGGCACCGGCTGAAACCTAGACTTCGCAGTAGATAGTGCATCATGGTAATCAGCACCGCTGAAACAGTCACGGAAGTCGGTGAACAGCTTGTCATACACTCTCCATAGCACCTTATATGATCTGGAGTATGGAAACGGAAGGAAAAACTGCAAATGAAAGAAGAAGCACGTAAGCGATGCGCTACGAACATTAGCACATGCAGGTCAACCTTAAGTAATCTATAGTATGCCTATTTGCTAGTACTAAAACATGAATATCACCATCCACCAGCGAAAATTTTGAAGATAAAAAATCTTAACACTCTAAGCTAGCAGATCATTTTGGTAATTTTGGAAATTTAGTGCATAATACATTTATTGTACCAGCATGTCAAAAGTGGTTCTTTTGTATTTTTGAAAAGAAAATGAAGCGAGGATGATATCTTACTTCTCCTTCTCGTGTGAGATGTTTTAACAGCAAGAATGTTTTATGGTTTTCTTCCAAGCTGTCAATGACTGCAAGCCATATTTTCGAAGCAAGATCATGAGCCTTTTCTCCTGTTTTACCACAAGCAATGAACTGATCTGTACAGAGGAGAAATAGTATGTCAGCAATTCTTTGTCAGCAAAAGCATGAGTACCGATGATGATCCTCAGAGAAATCACTATTATTAACTCTGAACATGCATTCTTAAGTACAGAAAATTCCATCAAGGCAGCTATCAAATAACTCAGCGAGCCTATCTGACAGGGGAAGGGTCATGACTGTTGAGTAATGTTCCTATGCTCCTCATAAACTAACACTTGCAGTTGCTAATGAGCTGCGGTACACATATAGTTCATGAACACTTCATTTGCTCTAGAACCCATCCACACTAACAGGAGGATTAGTGGTTATACATATTCATTAGCTTTTCTTATGACACCAGACTAATTCTATAAAAAATATTCTACTAGCTAGCATGATCTATAGCAGCATATCACTTTGTCTGAAAGTAGTTAAAAGTAACTTCATTCCTGGGAAAGTTGGAGCAGAAAACCTCACCAATGATGGTGCCATGAAGTATGCTGGAAGGAGGCATGGCAGGGCGCTCAAGTTGTTCTTTTAAGTAGAGATAAGTGTGACCAACAAGCTCATCAATCTCCCCACCAGATGGGACTAAGTTCTCACTGACATATAGTGCTTGGAATCTCCTAAAATGACCCAAGAAGCTATTTTCATATGATGTTCACAACACTAGTTCTGATCTAAAGAGAGTAAAAACTCGTCAGTTCTGATCTAGTGAGTTTGTATAGCAGAAGCCAGTTCCTTTCCCCCCTTTATTCCTCTTAAAAAGAGAAAACCCAGTTCAGTGCGATGACTTAACTTGAAAGTCAAATTCCTAAAAAAAATCTCGAACATGTAGGAGAGCTGTGTATCATTCTATTAATAGGAGAAGAAAGAGTCATACAGAGGCCCAAACAAACACCCACACACTTACCCGCAAAACACCCCCCCCCCCCCCCCCCCACACACACACACACACAAGAACCTGAAGATCCTAATCACCTTTTACAAGATTAAAAAATGACCACCTCCTTGGGGAAGCCTAGATTAAATGCAAAAGCCTAAAGAGAGAAGCATTTGTGGCGTTTTGAATGTTTGAACACCAACAGTTCAGTACTCACCTCCTTGGGGAACCTCTGGGAATTGGCCCAGGCCAGCGTTTCTGGAGACCAGCAGATGGCCAGTTCCTTCCAATAGCAGTTTGCCACAAGCAATCTCCTTCAAATATGTTTGCCCACTGCTTGTTGACACATGCTATTTGCACCCACTCGGAGACTGGTACGCGAACGAATATTTCTACAATAAGATGCTCTGGGAGCCTACCAATTGGTCCATCATTTCTGTCTGTCATGACTCATGAGACTGTCAAACAGAAAAATGAAGGTTAAGCATACAAACTTTCATGTCTAGTTCAACACCAAGATATGAAAAGTTTCCATTAATATTACTAAATTTTACTTGTCAGCACTCAGCAATAACACTGAATGTCAAACACTGAAACACCAAAGACATAAATGTACAAACTATGGAACAAGATGTCGTCATAAGATAAGGAAACAAAAACTTCACAGTTCAGAACAAACGGACTACCTGTGTAGCCCATTTGGTCAATAAAAAATATTTTGCAATCAGTGGATGCAATGTACTCCTAAAAAAAACCTTGCAGAAAAAAATGCATTGTCTCTCCCATGTTAAGGGTTAAAGTGATATTAAGCTCTCTGTAATCATATTAGTGACATGAAAGGAAGTCCAAATGTCCATATTATTTGTTGAACCTATGCCCGGTGGTCCAAGAAGTAGTTCCCTTTGCAACTGTGAGTAAAAACACTGCTACACTGATCAATACACTGAGAATGTTGGGAGCATTACCACTGCATCTTATGTATATCTAAGAAGGTTGAAATTGACCCAATTAGAGAAAATAAATTCCGCACGGCATGCTAATGCTACTAATTACACACCCACACCAACAAATGAAAGACCCAATACAAGTACAAGAGATGGCCCTGAAAGCTATCGTAGTCACAAATCCAAGAATATATTGCATAAACACGCAAATTTTTTTTTGATAAACATCGATCCATATGACAAACTAGAAGAACATTAACCGAACCGCTGACCGTGCACCTATCAGCTGCCCAGAGCCCCGGACCGAGCAAGAGCCAAACAAGCCAATCGACCAACTACAAATAACCACTGGAAACTTATCCTGGGCACGAATCCACACAAGTGACCACTCAATCCGATCAAGGTTATCATTTCCAGCACGGTCTGCGGCGAGGAGCGCGTCGCTGCGGGGATCAAACGACCACCCTTATCTAGAAGGCTGCAAGAACTGAGCGGGTACCTGGAAGGGAGAAGAAGCGGCTTCCCGGAGCGGCACACCGGTCGGCGGGAGAGTCGGCGTCGGCGAGGAACGGGCGGATGAGCGGAGGCCGCCGAGTCGGGTGAAGCCCGTGCCCGTGGAGGAGGTGGAAAAGAGGAAGTGCGGACATTGACGGCTCCTCTTTAGCTGCCGCCGCTGTCGTCTCCTCCTCTCCCTTTCCCTTGTCCTGGGGGCGGCGCGGTACCGTTTCGTCGTGTGTCGTCATCAACCGTCGTCGTCGCCATGTGGTAGCTTCGGCCCGTTGCCGGCCCATATTTCGTATGGGCCGTATGCACGAGCCACGGCGTAGACAACCAATTCGGACGGATAGCCCCACCGAGCAGCAGTAACGCGTAACACAGCACGACCGTCGCGGTGCACGCACGCCCGGCCACCACGTGCCGCCCACCTCGTCGTCCCCTCAAGCCAGGCAAGCCAGCCAGGGCCGAGGGCAGCAGCCGCGCCCACGTGCGTCCTCTTGGACGGAGCAGTAAGAAGTAGGCGAGCGACCGGCACGCCGCCCTGTCCCTCCCTCACTCCACCCCTCCTCCTCCCCCTCGCAGTAGAGTCTCCCACCGCTCCTCATCTCGGCGCCGAGGCGAGGAGCGCGCGTGGAATCTCGTGGCGATGCGGATCACGAGGCGGCTCTTCCTGGCCACCGCGGCGGCGGCGCTGCTGCTGCTGCTCGTCGCGGGGCCGGCGGCGGCGCAGGACGCGGCGGTGGAGGGCGTGGCGCCGGCGGCGGAGGAGATCGCCGCGAACGCGAGGGCCAAGGAGGCGGCGGTGCTCACCGCCGAGCTGGCCCAGCTCCGGGCCAAGATCTCCGCGTTAGGTGCGTGCACGTTTACCTCTGTTCCGTTTGCAGCTGCTGCTGCATCGTTGGGGTCGTCTGCTGGGTTCGGTGGGGTTTAGTTGGCTCGCTAGGGTTTAGGTGGCGACTAGATGTGTTGTGACGGAGTGGGTCAATGCGAGATTGGGCAAGTTTGATGGGTGGAGGGATTTGGGGAGAGCCCAATGGATTTGCTGCTGTTTCACTGGATTTTTGTTTTAGCTTGAGGCAATGTCAAATGGTTTGACGAAGGTCTGGTTTATCTGTTATTTGTTTATATTGGAACCTTGCAATTTAGAGCAAATGCCAGCTCATCGTCCCCTACATTCCTCCTTGCAAGTTTGAGCGCAGCAATGTTGCTCCTACTAATGTTTTGGAAGGTACAAACTCCAGCTTTAGTTTGAGAGTGAAGCAATGGGTAAAATATCCTGAAGTCATGGCAAAAAATGTGAAAATGCTGATTGATTCTTCCTGAATTTTGAATAAATTAGAAACCAGCCTGATTGTTTTCATTCTGCAGAGTCACGCATTTCAGACCAGACTCTGGAGTTGAAGACCAAGGATGATGCAATTGAAACTCTGGATATGATTGTCAAGGAGAAGTCACAGAAGATAACTACTATGCAGAATGAAGTAACTTCCCTCCAGGTGATTTAGCCACATTGAATAAACACACTGTTGAAGCATCACTTTATACATTAGTGAAGTTGTTATATTCATTTGCTGTTGCCTGTACAGGCGAAAGGATCTTTAGCTGCAGAGGAGGAGGCAAGCAAGGCCAATGCACGGGCTGGTGAGCTTGAGAAGCAGGTAGTGGGCTGGCAGAATTCCGTGAACTGTTAGTGTGACAGAACATTGTGGTTTCTGATTTAACTTCTTCCAGATCGAGAAGATCAAGAAGGATATCACAGTACAAAAAAACAAAAAGGCAGCTCTGGAGGCTAGAGTTGGTGATGCAGATAAGAAGGTTCAAGATCTGAGTATGAAACTGGAGAAAGTAAGTGTGCAGCTGTGGTTGCGGAGTTGTCTTCTTTGCTACTACATTCCACTGCTACTTTTCTTTACTAGACTAAAAATTTGGGATAAGTTTGCATTATTTAGTGGTCATGATGAATTTTCTATGGTTAAACAGCGAGTATGCTTTGTTTGCTTGGCTTTCTGCTTTCCCTTTTCCTTGTGTGCAATTCCAGTGACCAGTAAATGTTTGAATTTTTCCCTGTTTTTCTTCCCATCCATGTTAATTTGACACAAGTCATGGAAATTCGAGGTTGAATTCCTCTTATCACAATTCACAAGTGATTTTAGTTACTGATTGAAGAAGTTTGAACAGAGTTCCATGGCATGACTGTGTGCCACATGTTATTCATTTTATTATGAATTGTAATTATGTATAGATGGGGATCATGTCTTGTTGTGTTACAATCTAGTTTTAAAAACACCACAAAAGGAAGCTTGTGGTTAATGCCTGTTGAGGCACAAGCTAGATTATAGATCATGTATGCTTTCTTCCTTTCTTTTCACCTTTATTAAAGTTTCTGTGAAAATAGGGTCAGGCCCCTCGAAAAGAAAAGAAAAGAAAAGGGATTTAGTTCATTATTGAAACTTTGTGAGCACTTCCCTTACTTCTATACTTTTCTTAATAGCTCCAGAGGACGAGCGATGATCAAAAGCGCAGGATTCAGAAGACTGAGCATGCTCTTAAAGTTGCTGAGGTTTGTAGGATAATATGTGACCGATGTGATGCTTTATTCCTATGTAGTATGTTCAACCTTTGTTCCTCATATTTGTAGGAGGAGCTAATGAAGGTGCAGTTGGAAACAACAACAAAAGCAAAACAGCTAAGAGAGGTAAATATATGTTTATTATTACTGCAGACCTGCAGTTGCTACCCTATCAGGGTTTGTCAGGTTGATGTAAATTCATTGTAATTTTTTTGGTTAAACTATTTGCATCACATCTTGGTGCAGTCTATCGATGATTTGTTAACAGAACAATTCAAATGCAACTTAGTTTGTTACCCTGGCTGGTCAAATTTTAATGAAGTTACACATGATGGCATTCTCTTTTTGCTAGATCTTAGCATGTTATAAATCTGTTATCTTATATGAGTGCTTGTCAGGTTGATGTAACTTTAGTATAGAAGTTTGATAAACTATTGGCTTCACGTCTTGGTACTGTATTTTAATGACCTCTCTAACAACACAATTCATCTTCAACTTAATTTTCCAGCTGAACTGCTCTAATTGTGAGGAACCTTGCATATTCTGGTACCTGGGCATGTAGTTGTTATCAGGAACTTCTTTTTTTTTATTGAAAACATACAGTCGAGCACTTGAGCAAGATAATCTTTGATGTTTCTTGCTTACATCACCTTTTTTTCTTGATTATTTGCTTTGGCAGGTTCATGGAGCCTGGTTGCCACCTTGGTTGGCAACACATGCTGCCCGCTCTATGGTACAAGTGGACCCAAAGACTATTCCTCCTCTTTGTTGACTCTCTCTCTCTCTCACCCATCATGCTACTATGCAGGAGGTGATGTCAAATCACTGGAACGAACACGGGAAACCTGCTGTCAACAGCATATTGAAAAAGGTGCTGTGTATCTTCCTAGTAATAATTATTCTTATTTAAGGATTAAATAGCCGATTTAAATTGTTACAGTCTACCCATTTGACATTTATACCCTGTGAAATAAACAACTGCAGGCATCAGAAAAATCAGTCCAGGCAAAGAAATGGGCTGAGCCCCATCTGGAAACTGCTAAGACGGTAATGTTCTGACATATTCCTGAATCTGTAGACTGTAGTTGCTGAAATATGTAAGAGCAGGTGTATTTGAAGCACTAAATGTGAATCATATTTTGATGCATCTTCAGCCAATTCTTGATATGTATCATGTTGTGAATCTGTAACTGAAGGAGTTTGTTGGTGCATAAAGTGTACTTGAAATGTTAAAACTGCAGTAGCTTGATATCATGTCATATTGTCATGATGTTTCTAATGTTTGCCTTTTACATGTTGATTCTTCTTTTACTAACAATGACATTTGCCTTCTCGAAGAAATGGATGCCTGTTGCTAAAGAAAAATTGGTTACCTTGAAGAAAAATGCGGAACCTTATGTCCAAATGGTCTCAGAGAAATCAGTGGAGCTTTATCAAACATCAAGTGACTTTATTAGGCCTCATCTTGTAAATGCACATAAAGTTGCTGATCCCTACTTCCAGGTGCATTTCAAGCATTTAAGAAGTCACAAGTTCTGTGCCCACAGTTTTTTCACCAAGAAACCCTGCAAAATTATCGATATATAATTGTTCGGTCCTATGTTTTCAGGAAGCCAAGAAATTATCAAAACCTTATGTTGATCAAATTGCTACGGCTACTAAACCACATGTTGAGAAAATTAGAACTACTCTGAAGCCTTATACTAAAAGAGCACGCCATGTATATGGACAATTTCGTGAGACAGCTGCTACATATCATCACCAGGTATTTGTTATTTCTGTTTCCCCTCATTCCTTAGTCCAGATCTTTGGTCCTGTTCTTATGTGTCTATGTTTATTGCTTTTGCATTTTGGAAGTCTTGTCTGGATTTCTACCACTGTTGCAGTTGATCTTAACCCTTATGTTCTTTTATATCATTCAGCACTATTTCTGTAGCTTCCGCTGTATTTTCTCAGTTGAAAAAGCCTTAATTCGAGGTTTTGTTTATTCCTTTCTTTTGGTTGTGTGAAGAAGATTACTGAAATAAATTGGTTGCTGATGTCTTTTACTGCTTTCTTTTCTGTTACTAAATATCTCAAACTACTGCAACATTGCAATATGCTTTCCCATTCAGTATGATGGATGGATGCCAAAGAATGAATAAGTATTTTTATTTATCCTAAACCATTCTGGATGCAGTGGTACTGCTAGTATAATCAAATACTTTATAAAATTTAACAGCCATAGATGAGAACTTCAGTCATTTTCATTTCCAGGCTCAGGAAAGTATCTCGGATTACCTTCACCAACATGAATTTACAAAACAATTTGCAACAGAAGAGCTGGTGTGGTATCTGGTAGGGAACCAATTGACCATCAGTTAAAATCTCCTTTTTTTGGTAGTTTATTGTTTTGAAGGGGCTTACTGTGTTGTCTCTCTTTACAGGCTGCTGCTTTGCTGGTTATGCCCGTTTTTGTTTTGTACACACTCGTACTTGAAACTTTCTGGTTTGTGTTTTCTTTTCACAATGTTGAGATAGTTTTAGTTGCTTGTTATGATGGGCATGGCTTTGTATGAATTTTCTTTATTTGCCACTTAAGTTCATTCTTCTTATTACATGCAGTACCAAGAAGCCGAAGAAAACCCCTCGGAGCAGTAATGCCAACCGTGGTCATCGGAGACATAAGCGCCGACATGCTGACAAATAGATCATAGGTAAACACTTCAGCCTTGTTTTTGGTGTGTCACATTGTAGTTGAAGAAGGTACAGCTATTTGTTCCTTCTATTGTGTTTGCTCTAAAATACCTTGATTGGTGTGGCTTTCGGATTTTGATGGAGCTTTGACTTTGTATTGTGCAGGATCATGAAGTTTGACCATGTTACCTTTCACTGATGAGTTCGTTGTTAGACATATACACTACATGGTGATCTGGGGCCATCGCTGAACCTTGATGTGTATGAGTTACTAATACACACAATAACTATGTTTCTGCCCAATTGCATGGGCAGAGTTGTAGTTGCCGTTTGCATTTCATCAGAGTAGGGACCGCGAGCTTAAATCTATGGGTGTTGATTTCATTGTATTGGTTATTTATTGTAACCTTGTGCAAATCGTGATTTGTTATGCTGCACATTTGTTGATAGTTTCGAGCTGTAGCTTCCACTGCTGGTGAGCGCCTGTTTTCAACATCTAAACTAAAGGCACTCCTCACAAGTCACACCTTCATAATTCAGACTAGTTTCCGTTCAGGCGTTTAGCGCCTGTTTTCCAAATCGAGGCCGTGGACGTATATGCAAATCATGGCAGTTGGCCTCCCCCGCTGTTCTTCGTGAAAGAGGAAACTCAGACTCCATTTGGTCGGCTTCATGATGACAATTACCGGAAAAACAAATCACGTAACCCCAGTTCCAAGTTCCATTGTTAGGTTTGAAGAAACCCCAGCTCAAAGTTCCATTGTCAGGTTTGAAGAAACAAGCACATTGATCTGCAGGAACCTCGATCGTATGACCTCGGTACCACTCAAAGTTCCAAGTTAGGTTTGAAGAAACATGCAGAATGTGACAATGATCAGGAACAGATCACCCAATCTCTTATCTAGAAAGCCCTTATATGAGCTCAATACCAAGCCTGTACGTTTTTGATGCACATGTTAACAGCGTCAGGCAACCTACTATCCTCCGATTTCTACAAGCCAAGACAACAAACTAATCCCTACACAGATAAACATCATTACAGGAACCTCACCTACAGATCGATACAACAAGGAACTAGAAGAGAACCTCAAACCTGTCTCCCTACATTCACGATGGTCGATGGACCAACAATTTTGCTTGCAACTGTGGCACTGCAAGCGCACACGGTGATCAGTGAGTGTGATCCACAGCTGCGTGCTACACCTGGTACCCGGCAGGCCAATACCTCTCCACCAGCTGCTCCACGTCCAAGCTCTGGTACCGCGCCCCGGCCGCGTCCGCGCCGAACCCTCCGCCGTCTCCTCCGGGCGCGATCACGCAGCCGCCGAGCCCCACCGACGCCATCTGCTGTTGCTGGTGATCACCCGCCATCACCTGGTGGTGGTTTCCCGCTGCAGCGCTCGGCGCCGACTGCTGCTGGCTCATCGCCATCGCCATCGACATCGCGTTGAGCGCCGCCGGCGGAGGCGGCGGCGACGGCATGACCGGCGGGGCGCCGCCGAGGTTGAGGCTGAGGCCACCACCGGAGAGCGTGAACGGTGGCGCCACGGCGGCGGCCGGGTTCATGTAGGCCGCCGCCGCTGCCGCCGTCCCCGGGTGCGGCTGGATGTGCGGGTGCAGCCCCGGCGTGCCGCGGGCGAAGCGCGCGAGCTCGGCTAGGTCCGCCGGGGTCATGTAGGGGGGGTGGTGGTGGTGGTGCCCGCGCGCGAAGGGGTCGTGCTGGAGCAGCGTGGGCAGGAGGGGCGGCACCATGTCCAGCGTGTACGGGTGGTGGTGCGACCGCGAGTGCGCGTTGTTGGACGGGTACTTCTTGGCGCCGGCGCTCTTGGCGAAGACCCGGCACACCACCCACTCGTCCTGTGCCATGCATGCAAATACGATCACAAACATTTTAATTTCTCCACACGACGATCGTAATTCTTCACTGCTGGATCTAATAATTTTGTGAAATATATGCATATATGAGTGTAAATTTTGAAAAATTTGTATAGATGCATGCCTATATGTGGCACTGCAGATACCTTGTTAGATTTAGGGGCTGATTTGCAGTGCAGGCGGTACTCATGCATGACCCAGTTGGTCTTCTCGCCCCGGGGAGCTCTCCCTTTGTAGAACACCAGAGTTTTCTTCATCCCTACCAGCTCTGGCGTGGCTGGTAGTTGCCCGGTGTAGATTTCCTTATCCTTTCCCGTTGTCTTCCAATAGCCAGCATTAGTTGCCCGGTTCGTCCGCACCCCCGTTGGGTATTTTCTGTCCCTCAGGCTGAAGAAATACCACTCTTTTTCTCCGAGTTTTGCTTTTTCTGGCATCAGTTGTCAGAGGTGTTGGCAAATAGTTAGTGATATATCTTAATTACGCATACTATCTCATCAAGCGAATAATACGTATGTACTCTACATGATTTGAGAACAACAACGCGATGCAATAAAAAAATAATGCTTGTTTGAAAGAGTTGGTTAGTTCCATATATATATGTGATGAGGCACAAGACTCATGATCACTAACTTTTAACCGTTATATATATATATATACACATTGATTTCTCATTGGAAATTTATTTAAGAAAACAGTCAAAGTTGCAGAACGAACTTGTTCCAGAGCAGTTCTCGCTCTGTATGCATGATTATGACCAAGAAAGCACATGCACGATCAAAACAATATGTATTGTTCCTGTGATCACAGTACACATCATGGCTATCATATGTTGTTTTCTCGCCCACTAGCTATCTTCTGGATTTTTTTAACTTCTCTGAAGGAATATTTATAAGTATACATATATGGAGCTAGTAGAAAATAAATATCCGATTTTGTAGTGTCTGCATTTGTTCTTCCTAGTAACTTGTAGATATGCGTGTAGATCTCCCCATCTCGCTCTCGGAAGAATAATATGCTCCCTCCTCGGAAAAGATTTTCATTTTGGGTGGATGCAATCAACCGACCCGAGGCCGAAGGGAGTGCATGCTTACAACCAAAAGATGATTTCTACTCCATCTGTTCCAAATTACTAGTCATTTAACTTTTCTAGACACATTTTTCGTTACTTCGTTAGACATCTAGATATATATTTATATCTAGAGGGAGTATTAAATAACGATACATGCATGCATGCATATGCACAACTCAAATAAGGAAGATATATAGCGGAACACCTATCTTATAATTGTTCACCCGTATATAATAATTTCTAGTTAGGTATATAGTTGTAAGAGAGGAAGAGTAAAATTGGGGTCAATAATATACTTGTTCCTTTAAGGACATACATATAACTAAGACGGTGACGACTAGAAGTTTTCATATCCCTCGTTCACAAGAAGTGGAGAAAGGAGTGCAAGGAGGGTATACACACCGGACGATATGCACGCTCCACACACAAAAAGGGAAAAAAAGAGAGAGAAGATGATGGCAACATATATATATCACACACAGCATACCAAAGCTGCAAGCCTGCAAAGGATGACGGAGTAGACAGCAAGAATATAAAAATGTAAGAAATTATAAAGAAGCCTTTGAGACCCATTCATACATCGAATATATGAACAAGTAGTAGTTTGAGTCTTTTTTTCAAGCTTTTGAAAAACTTGCACCAAACGTGTGACAATTGGATAACTACTCTAGAGATGCTTGGAAATTAACCATGCCACCAAACGTGTGTGACAATTAGACAACTCTTCAGAAGGTAGATGCTTGAAGAATAACCATGCCCGAGAAAAACATGTTATTGTGAAGGGGAAAAAGCCATAGCTTCTGATGATCAATTAATGGAGTTTAATAGTTTATTATCTGGTTCATGAGCATGCATATATGCATGTGCCTGTGCGTATACAGTATTTATGCAGTTCATCATTAATTCCTCCTTACCCGGGAGATCCCACGGCTCGCACTTGTTGAGATCGACCTCGGCGATGGCCCTCGCCGTGAAGCTGCCGTCGGCGATCTTCTGCCGCAGGTAGTACGTGATGAGCTCCTCGTCCGTCGGGTGGAACCTGAACCCCGGCGGCAAGCTCTCCTCCTTCTTGGACCCTCCCCCTCCCCCTCCACCACCTGAAGTAGCAGCAGCAGCTGCTGCTGACCCTTCCATGCTCATCAGATCACGATCGATCGTCGATCTATCTCCTCAACACCAACACAAAATCAGAACCAAAAAGGAAACCCTAGCCCTAGCCTAGCTGCTAGGTAATTGCGCACAAGACACAAAGCCTCCGGTTTCTTGCTGCAGCACTTGAAGAAGACACAACAAGCGAAAACTCTCTATAACGGACTCAAGAACGACGGAATGATTTGACGACGCGAGAGGGGGAGACGAAGGAAGAAGAACAGCGCACGCAGTGCTGCTGCCCACACACACACAACACACGGCAGCTCGCGCTCTTCTGCCTCGCTCTCTGGGTTGGACTTTTGTTGATGGCCCCGGCTCCTCTGAAACATTTGGGGTGTTTTTTTTCACGCAAGAGGGAGAAGATATAGGGCCGGGGACCCGAGAGCCACGAGCTCTCGAGGAGATGTCACGGAGAAGCTTGTACCAACCGGGGGTCGTCAACTACAAGCCGGACGTGTGCGTCGTCGCATGTCGCGCGCGTCCTGTTCCACGCGCTAGCCGCTGTACCTTTCAACCCGGCCGAGCCCGGCAGCCGGCCGTCGTCTTCGTCGCAACACAGTGCCTAGCTAGGATATGGTCGTACGTACTAGCCGGTGGCAGTAGCTAGTGTGCTAGCTCTAGCTCTAGTAGCTTCTCTTTTCATGGCCGCGTTCGTAGTTCTTTTGCTAGTAGTTGAGTTGGATTTGCTTGATTCGACATACAAGTCTCATATAATGCGTATGTAATCGAGCTGTACGGCTGTACCCCGCCATGCAAAGCCGCAAGCATCTCAATTATTTTTTATTAACTTCGCATTCTAGCTATATAGTATATGTGCAACAGCTGGATCAGCTCAATGTATGTATATGCTCAGAATAAACATCGGGCGTCCCAGTAGCTGCATATTATGTATTTGCATTGTATATGCATCGTCTATCATTTGGACCAAAATCCAAAACCTTAAGGCAATGTACACTGATTTGATGGAGGAGACAAGGGTGTCTTCCAAGTGGCTAGGCTGGCGGGTTAGGGATTCCTCTAAAAATCCGTGTTTCTTTGGTATCTAAAACGAGAAGTTACTTTAACCAAGGATAACTTGGTTAAGAGGTAGTGGAAGGGATCGGAGTGGAAGGATTGTACTAGGTGTTGTTGTTTCTGCAATGCTCACGAATGTATATCACTTGATTGTAATGCATGTAGAGAAATCAAAACGTGAGTGATAATTTTGGGACGGAGGAAGCATCACTGATCGATTTTTTTGACCCGGAAAAAAGTTTTAGCGGAGCAAGGTACGGAGAGAGATGTATATATAGACGCAGTTACGCACGTAGCTTATCTGATGCTGAATAATGGAAGTTAAAACATGTACAAATCGATCGATGGCGACGGAACTGAGGAAGTCTATTCCATAGAGACAGTATGCAAGGATTGATCAAGGAATTCTCTGAAGTTAAACACCCGTAGTACGTCGAGAGACGCCGCAGCAACTGCTAGCAACGCAACAACCACACACACTTTAAAAAGAAAAAAAAAAAGAAAACTCCACACGAGAGTCAGCCAGCAGCCAGAACACGTGCGGGTGGGGCCGGCGCCAGACACGGCCACGTCGGCAGGGGCCCACGCTCCCCTTGACCCGGGGGTAGAGGGGGGAGGGAGGTAGCGGCAGTCGGGCAGGGGCGCCGGGCCTGGGTTCCCTCTAATCCCAACCAACGCGTAGAAAACAAATTGCATTGCAGCAGCGGCAGCGAACTGTTCACAGATCGAGTCACAGTTATCTACCGGCCTAGGATTATTCCCTTGCTTTGTTGTCCCTTTTGTAGCTTATGTGCTGTACTTTCCTTTGGTCTTCTTAATCATCGGCTGGGAAATGGCTAATTGCTGTAATGCTGTGTGTGTGGGGCGCAATTTGAATTCGGTGGAGAGATTCAGAGAGGAGTTTGATGAGCCTGTTTGTTTGTAATACAAAATTGAGCCTTTTTTAAAAATCTTTTGAGCAAGTACTAGCATGGTGACCGTGCGTTGCTACGGACAAAACAAATTTTCTTCATTAATATATTCAACCACAATCAATATTAACTTATATAAAATCCAAATCTTGTTCCAATACACATCCATGAATGAGTCCCAGTTGTAACATTAAGAATCCTATGTGTGAGTCAATGAACCAATCTACATAGGCGTACATCAACAACTTTCAAACAAACATGCTACCAAGACTGTTCTCCAATTCTCCAATTTGCTGTTAGAATAGCAAAGACCATGACATTTCTCAAGTTTTATGTTCACAAAGAAAATGCTTATATCGGTGAATCGGGCTTCAACCGAGCAAAGATTGTTGTCCAGGTTGTAGTGCATCGGTAGTAAAATGATTCTCATCATAAAGAACATTGTAATGGGTGGGCCGACTTGTTCCCCGATCGAAATATTGACACTTAAAATGTAGCATTTGAATAAGTCTTCAAGACCAACCGAACTTGCACCTTTAACTTCACATAGAAATTACGAGGTTTGTTCACTTTGAAAGGTATGCATCAACATGGGCTGAATTGAATAAAGAATAGCCAATTTGACAAATCGGAAGTAGAAGGGAATAGGATAGTTCGCTCACTTGTCATAATAAAACAACCTAAATGGTGTGAATATGTGTTGCACCTCTTTCTTGGGAGATCCGGTGTTGATATCGATCGTTGCTCCTCGGTCTTGATTGCTATTTTTCCGTCCCCTGCGAACAATGTCTCACCTTTGACCCGCACAAAACGAAAGATCGGATAATTCGTAAATAATGAGCCAACAACAATGTGCCCTGCAACAGCCCAATGGTTTAGGCCCCGTCCGGATCGCAGGTTTTCTCAAAGGAATTCGGAGGAATGGCATTCCTTTGTTTTGCTTGACATCGGCTAGCGTACGGAACGCGGAAATGCCCAAAACGATTCCGGAGGAATGGTAGGATTCCCCGTACTTTCAAACGAAACAAAAAATGAGGTCCAAGCTAAAGGAATCATGGCGCTCTCGCATCTCGTGCTTAACAAGTACTCTTATCCTTGCTTGTCCGGGTAAGTTGAGCATGGGGAGACTATTAATCGCATCCTTGGTAGGCCTTTCGCCTTTTCACGCCCGCAAGCGGCGGGACTTCTTAGCTTTTGCGAGGCTCAACAATTTGGTGGCTCCGCTTAACTATTGTGGTGCTTTGTGGATTAGTACTTGTGATGTGGATTAGATCTTACTCACGGAGAGAGAGAAAAGAGTTGCGGCGAGAACAATCCATTGTTTTTTTAGCTTCTACGGTGCTTCTACGGTGATACATATGTTTTATCTAGCTCACATATCTCTAATCCTATGTTTCCATTCCTTTGTTCCAAACACAACTTCTTGTGTGTTTCCTCTATTTTTCATTCCTCTTGTTTTCTCACTTTGTCTACGGTTGTTTCTGTGTTTCTGTCATTCCTCTTGTTTTGTATTCCTCCGTTCCAAACGGGCCCTTAGCTTCTCAAGTCCATGATTCTCACTTATATCCATTCCATAACAATGCTTGGACAATAGGTGGCGGTAACGAACAATATGACAAGTCAGTTTGCAAATTTAGCACATCAATGTTGCTATAATAGCACATCAATGTTGCTGCTGCCTATGCTTGGCAGGTTATGAAGCATCCCATCACCATTTTCTTAGTTAGGCACGAGCTCAAGCCTCAAGCAGAGTATGGCACAAGTGACAAATGTACATATATTATATTCAAATTCAGCAAGAT
This sequence comes from Cenchrus americanus, assembly GCA_947561735.1. Classification (NCBI taxonomy): domain Eukaryota; kingdom Viridiplantae; phylum Streptophyta; class Magnoliopsida; order Poales; family Poaceae; genus Cenchrus; species Cenchrus americanus. The sequence continues at coordinate 61,256,480 of OX387245.1, read as the reverse complement.
AGACAATCATATATTAGTAATATAGCTTCTGCTTCTACCTGCTCAACAACCAGTGTTATAAAGTGATTCCTCACAAACAAAATCCTAACTTCATATGTGCAATAAACAACCAAAAAATTACGCAATCCAACCTTTATCCGAGGACACACCTTCCTAAAATGAAGTAGCATATTACTCGCTTATTAATACTTCTTTCATGTAAGCGGTCCCCATGAATGAAATTTACCACAATAAAAGATGGAAAATGACCATTTGACCCGACTATAAATATGACAAGTTGGATATAAATTCAGTTAGGAAGTTTGAGACGCTCTAGATTTTGGTAATTGTAATTCCCGGTTTGGAGGCAACTACTATACAATCACGATAAGCATAACCATAGGATCTAGTAAGGAGATCAAGGAACTCTACATCACGAGGTCAAGCAATCATAGATGATGGGCAATTGGTCCCGACTCCATCGAGCAAGTAATTCAAAGCCAACACTTGACACAAGTCGGTTGTGGAAGCAACATGCTTAGAGATTGAGTAAGGCAAACAATCGAGCATGACTTACCTAGATACTACAAAATAGCTCCTAAAAATTTGCATAAAAAATTCAGTTATTCCTCAATAAAATTGCATTGAAAATTCAGTTCTATAGGGTCCGGTACTTGAAGAGAGAACAATAACTATATTTTGATGGAGATCATGTGCACCAAAGCTCACACATGGCAAAACCACATTCATACTTGTTGCAAGGAAATGTCATTCATCTTGTTGCAAGGAAACGTTGAATCTAAAAAATCAATTACGTAAAAGGTAATAGACGAAAATTGTTTGTTATGTGACAAATGCACTAACCTATGACCGGAATTTTGTGCGTGCTTAACGAGTGATGTATATATGGTGAATGCATGTAGTCGGTTGGCAAACATAACATTTGTTTGCGGATAGCTAAAATGTTAATTTTAACAATTCGAAATTGAGTCGGTGAAACGGAACATTCACAAGCAAATCGATAAATGAACAAAAAGATTTAAAATGGAATGTCGTTATATTAAGCAACATAAATTTTCCGTCGGCGAGAAAATATAAACCAGCTCCCTCGCTTTTGAGTGTTTAGCAAGGTGCTTTAATTACTTGGGCAAAATTTTTTGGTAGACGTTTTTAAGGCCCTACAAACCAAAACTGATATTTATTCTGTTGAACAATTACCAGATGAACAATCAGCAATGACATGAGAAATGTGCATTTGCCAGTTCTTTCTAAATCTAAAGAAACAAAATCACATGACTAATTTCACTAATACCTCATTTAATATATTTCTAAATTCTAGAAAGCTCTAAATTGCAGACAACCTCATCGACAGTGATGAAAACAAATGCTAACAGTAAATCAAATCATTTGATAATTGTCTTTGGTGTGATGCTAGAGGCAACAATAAGCATATGAGTCTAATTCGTTGGATTAAAGACCTAGCCATACTTTTTTAAGTTTAGGAAATTTCAAAATTATATACATCTAATAACAATGGATGTTTTCTACATAAATAATCTACAAAATCTTAATCTCAGTAGATCGCAGCTAACCATTACTTTTTTCCTTTTGCCTTCAAATTAAAGAAAGGGAACCTCCAGTGTGCAAAATAACAAAAACAATATATTCCAATACCTCTTTTGGTGGTCTCCTTCACTCGATAGTCTTCATAAATAGAGCCTGATTTTGTCAATAGACAATTGCAAGATTCTGCTCCTCTCACCTATCTACTTGAGTTTGATGCCCTATTCTTGAGATCAGCCTCCATGTGTAAATATCTAAAGGAAATAAATAGACAAGCAATAACTCAAATTAGAAATGGAGCCATAATTTAAACAATCTCAATCCGTAGAGGTGGCTACGGGCTAGCTTGGTGCAGAGAGGAAAGAGGAGTGGCGGCGGGCGGGCATGGTTGACGTCATGCAGTGTCCATCCCCCATGGTCAACGCCATCTCGACATTGATAGTGTGCGTGTGCGCTGGTGGGGAGAGCATGTCAACCGCCGCGACGACGAACAGCACTGTAGTCGCATTCTTTTGGACGGAGAACACTACAACAAAAAATTACAACAATTTATTTTCGTATTCTAACAACCTCAAAACCCTTATTGTGCACACTACTGAGAACAACTTGTCCCAAATTTGCAATAGCATGTAAAGTTGGAAATTTTCAACAATTCTCACATATAATTGAGAAATAGATGCAGTATGTATCCAATTCAGGATCAAATTGCAGGCATAATTACTAACATATCCCCAAATCTCCACCACGAAACAAGGCAAGAAGCAGTAAACGTTGCTGCTAGTTTCCATCCACTCTCCTGGACGCGACGGATCTTTACCCAATTAAGCAACAAATCCATGAGAACAAACTCTTTTTCGATCCTAAAACCAATCGGATTACGCAAACACAAGCAACGAGCAAGTGAAAGTAGGCGACCCTACCATCTCCTCGAAGTGCACGAGGAGTCGGGTGAGGTGCCCCCACGGTATCGGTACCGCCGGGATGGCCCGTTTGCCGTTGTCCACACCGCACGCGACGCTCCCCGCCGCGGCCGCCGCCGGGAGGCCCCGAGCTCCGCCGGCGCCGCCACAACGGTCCACACGGTGCCCGGGCGGAGGTACGGGAACTTCTTGGCCCGGTTCCCCATGATCTATTTCTTGATCTCCCGCAACGCCCGCATGCGCTCGTGCTCCGCGGCCTCTCCGCCCGCGCCGTCTGGCGCCGGAGCCGCCGCGGCTCGCGCTTGGGGGGGGCCCGAGGGTGCCCGGCCTCGACGTCGTGCAACAAGGGCGGGGAGATCGACGGGGGGGGAATCGCGACCACAACGACGAGAAGAGAGGATGAGGGAAGGGAACGCACCGAGATCGGGCGGGCGAGGGCGGCGGCGGCGGCACCGGCCGGCGAGCGCGGATCTCGCGTCGTCCGGGGTTGGCGCGCGAGATCTCTCGCCGCGAGTGGTGTCGAGGATCCACGCCGTCCCGGCACGGGCGCTTCTTGGCTTCGGGAGGGAGGAAGCGGGAGCGAGGGAGGAGGAGGGGGGAGGCCGGAGGGAGAGGGAGCGGAGGGAGAGAGCTGCGGCCTTTCGCGAGGTAGAGGAGGAGCGGAGGCGACGGGGGGGGAACCGTGCCCGGCGCGGTTTCGCGAGGGAGAGACGGGGGGAGGGGGGCGTGCGAGTGAAGGCGCCGGAGGGGTGAACGCACGGTGAAGGTGAACCCATCAAAAAGTCTTACTTTCACACTTTTTAGGAGTAGAGAAGTAGTTAGTACTGGGCCATGAACCGGTTGGTAGCTTAACATAAAACGTTCAAACAAACTTATTTGAGTTTTAGTTGAATATAAATGCTCAGGGATACGGAGGGAGCTAGTCCACAATTTGAGCAACTGAAATGTAGGGAACAGAGGACGTCATCGCGATCATCGGCCCTACTATCCACTTGCAACTTGCAAGACACTGCCTTTGCTCTTGCATTGTGGCAGTCCATGCTGCTCCAGGTCTTGTGAATATCAAGACAATGACAGTATAGGATGCAGTCTTGACAAACGGGGTCTGTAGGAGGACAGCGATTCATCAGGCTGGCCTCAAAGCACAGATTCAAACCTGACTGACGATCCTTCCTTGGTCGTCACTCACATGCCACAGCGGTACAGCACCCACGACACGATCAGTTTATTCCCCTAAAAAACAGTTGTTGTTTAATACCCAGGCCTAAATATAGGGTTCTTGTTCATGTTGACCACACAAATCGCCCTCTCCCTTATGCTTTTTGCCACACTTGGGCCCTGCTTCCCATTTTATTTTGCGCCAATTTGTCTGGAACCACGGACACTGATAGTCGAGTAGGGCTGAATATCTGCACATTGACTAAATCTTCACTGAAAGATACCGGCTTTGGTTGTGTCTGAAGTTTTCTGAATTTCTTGTGGCAAGAACCGATAGCTCGAACGATCCATCGTCGATCATGAAATGCTGAAGTGACCTCTTTTTCACTTATTGAATCGTTCGTGGTTCTCATGCGTATTTTACAGAGAACAACATGCGTTGCTTTGGGAGGAGTAGCTGCTGTTTTTGTTGGGCACAATCATCGATGTTACTGTTTTTTGCAGTGTAACATCTGAAAAAAGGGCCACCTGAAAAGTGAGAGTTGAGGAATTGATAGTTCGAATTTTCGTAAAAAGAAGGCTGGTGCGGGTGACTCGACTCTCTCCAGGGTCATTCTGTGGTAGTTGATGTCGTTGAAGCGTGATTGACAAGAGTTAGTGAAAGTTTCCTTGCGGGTCAAAATCTCTCTTGAATTTGCCTCCTTGAGTTTGCTCAATTCCATAAGTTTGGAGTTGGTTTCTTGTGGGTTCAGTGTCTTTTCCTTTCCCTCCCTTTGCCACGGTCCTGAGCTGCGACCTCACTGTCATCTGAGATCTCATAACATGCTGCAACTTGTATCTGCTCGCAGGACCAAATCTACTGTGTGATTCTAGGAACAATCAGGGCCCAATGCAGCAGCTCAACAAGAAACTAATCTCATGTGTTTTATCTTTTCGAGGCGAAATGTGTCGTCGTGAAAATCATCCACATTAAATCATTGATTCTCCACTATCCCAATAACCATATTCCTTTTTTTTGTTGACATCTTTTTTTACCCCTTTTTGAGAAAATTGGATTTGCTAGCAGAAAAAACCGATTTTGACATTACACGGCTCACGGGGCAGCCGCACCCCAACCTGGTCCAACCGGACCGATTCGCACACACCTCCTCTGCAGTCTGCACCAGCCACCAACCGCACCGCGCGTGACCATGGCTTGACCGGAGGCGGCTCGTCGGGCTCGCCCGCCGGACGCGGCCGGGGGGCGTGAGGCCGGTGAGCAAGCCTGTGACCGTGGGAAGTAGAGGAGGCGGTTTCCACCGGAGACCACGGCAGCGCGTCCTGGTAGACTGCAGCGGCGGGAGGTGCGTTCTTCTCTGCTACTGTCTGTGGTGGTCAGATTGCAAAGATTTTAGGGATTTATTACTTCGCTTTAGAAAGGGTAGCTTAGTGACTTTGATAGGGATTATAAGCCACTCTGCTGCATCATGTGAATACTCGTGGATCAGTGAGGGAAGGCTTTTGTGTAGCAGTAGTGCTCTTGAGATTAGTGGTGTAGGGTTCAGCTTTTCCAAATGCCCGGTTTAATTAATGACGCCCAATTTGCTCAAGCGTTATAGGTCAGAAAAATTGTGCAGGTATGTTAGTCTTGTTGAGAAGTTCTTTTGAATATCATCTGTGTCACCGCTCTGCCATCACTAACAAATTGTCGTTAGCGAAACTCCGCATCTGGCAAACCAACCTTTGACATTAGCAGGATTGGTTTCAATGAATCACCTATTACTTGTGAAGCACTTCACCGGCAGAAAGTACACGGAAGCTTTGTGCCGCCATCAATCTTTTCCGCAGCCAAAATTTACAATTCTCTGCGCGTATGGATATCTTCCTTTGAAATTGCACACCTAAAAGGGGGCGTGGATGTTACAGTTTAGTTTGACTGCTTTGCGTGATAGCCTGATAGGAATGTCTGTGATACATGTTCAAATTAGTCATGGCAGAAACCTTGATGTGATAAAAATGATTGATGGATATATTTCTCATCAATTTGTATAGGTTCTGAAAAGGAATATAAGCACACTCATCTTCAGATTGTTTAGAACTCATTTGGGATTTTGCTTATCTTTACCAAGCCATTTAAAACTTCTATTATGCCGGAGGTTATAGTGCTCCTTCTTCTGCCTGAATGTGGGGAAGTTAATGGTGGTTGAGTGCAAGAAAAGAAATATAACTAACACTGCAAAGACGGAGGGATGTTGAAACAGAACAGTTGTCGTTAATGGTGAAAACAGTCTCATGACCTGTGAAAGGTAGTTTCTACCTCCTTCATCTAATATATAGTTTCCTGCAAGACCACTAACAGGCTGCAAACTTCGAAGATCATGTTCACATTGCCTTATCCCATCTTAATCAGAGCTGTCCTTTTAGAATTACGTGGAGAATGCGGACATTGAGCTAGATAATATCTGGAAGCTTCATGTTTAATCCTTTTACTTAATCCAACATGATGCTGTCATGAAGAAGGAAATTCTCATTTGCGGAGGTGTCCCAGGTTCAGGGCGCTTTTATGTTTTGTGCAACAACTTTGGGGTGTAATCGGTGTTTATGTCCTTGGTGTCTAAAGATAGGAGTGTTGTAACATCTAAACTCTAATCCCTTATTTAATGATGAGGCAGAGCTCCTTCCATCTGTTTCCAAAAAAAGTTTATTAATTTGTTCTTAAATTTTGTGTCAAGTAGAGTTGTAGGTTGATTTTTTTCTCTCGAACACGCATAGGTTGAAATTTCTTTTATTAGTATATATCGCTCGAACATTGCACTACTCAATCTCTTTCACAATGCTTCCATTTTCCAGTGTGTTTTCCTTAAAAAATCCAGATCACAGTCTTTGACAATGCCAATTTATAGTATGTTGAGCCATTCCAGTAACTTATATAGTTACATTTTATACAAGGGAAAACCAAAAAAGGTGCCCACGTTACTCACCATGATAGAAATTTGAATTTTCATGCTGAACTTCTAATTGCTATGAGGTATCATGTTGGTCAATCTGTTCTCTATGGAAGCACATCATCTGCTCCCTATCTGCTCTTTGACATTTTGAACATTGACTACAAATATATTGCACGGTAACATTTTTTTATATGTATCAGTGAATTCAATAGTCATTATCCAAACCTGTTGGGCATCTGCTTGAAGTATTTGTGGCATACCAGCAAGCGGTAGCAGTAGCACAGAATTTATTGGCCCAATAAGAAAATGATATTCTTTTGGACAAAGCATTATGGAACTTAATTTGAGTTTGTTGGAGTGAGAGAAGTACATTGCACTTGTTGACTAGCTGAAACCTTGTTACATAGGTGGTTAAATTTTCAGAATTCTGTATTTGAGTTCCTTCAGCATATGCTGTACTCGTGAATTTCTGCAAGTAGGAAAATCTTTGATATTATGCTCTAGCAAAAATAAAAAGGGGTATTCAGTTAGGCTGTTTATCAATACTGTTTTGAAGTTGTCACATGGTAATTACTTAGTTCTAACATATATTACTTGCCCGTTTTTTTAAGCTTGCATTGGTGGTCTAGTAATTGATCTGCCAACTAAATGACTACTCTATCTTCAGCTTGTTGGTCACTACTTGCTGACTAGTTGCAGACAGTTGGGTGGTCCAAGGGGCAAGGGCAGTAGTATGGCTTGTCTAGAAAGCGAGGTGTAGATGTACATTCCAATTCCTAATCAGGTAACCTATCAATGTTTTACTTCTGCTGGTGCAATTAGTTTGTCTGATTATCTCATGCATATTTATTTATGCTAATGTCATCTTAGTAGCTTCCTAACAATTCAATGCTCATATTAGTATTAACTAAGTGTGGAAAAATAACAGCTTACAGTGAGTGGGTAAACTTAAGACGAATATGGGCCATGCTTGATAGTAGAATCTGTTCATCTCTGTGTCAAAGTATCCACATCTTAATGAATGAAATTCTGATACTACTTAAAACTCCAATAAAAGAAATCAACATGCTTGGATTTAAGAATCGTTCTGCCAGTAGTGACATGAGAATGATTTTTTTTTATGCCCGATTCCAGCTTGAATACAGGTACACTAGTATGCTGCATCTGCTGGACACATTCTGAATTTATCTTATTATTAAAACTATTCTACTCCATGCCTTTGGAATTTTGACTTGGAAAGGTAAATATCGTAGATTTTTCCTTGAAAAGATGAAATATCCTTGATTTTTTTCTGTAGGAGCAGTTTGTATTTAATGCCTGTCATGGTGCTTGTTCTTAATTTTTGTGGTTATTCTTACAAAGAAAATCACACGGGTCATATAACAAAAACTTTGTGAGTAAAACAAAGGTAAACTGATGACCAAGGAATAAATGTAGCATAGTCAAGTATATGCTAATGAGAAGAAAAACATCACAGAAGTTTGTGACCTAGTGGTAGATGATACGCAACCGACTATGAGTCATTGACAGTGAATCTGAAAGTTTTGTCATACCTGTGATGTGTCTACACATTTCAGATTGTTAGCACTTCAAAATTATAAGTGATTTTCTCTGTTTCTGTATCATAGCTATTTGTTAAAAAACTTGGAGCAAAATTTTAGTACATACATAATTATACATGTGTTAAAAAAGCAATGTGTTCTTCATCATCTGGACGCAAACATCTGAAACATGTTTCCCATCCATCTGGATGCGCAGCAATTGAAAATATGGTAATTTCTTCAGCATTTAAAAGTAAATTCATACTGTGTGCTGATAGACACATTATACCTGCAAATGGTTATAAGGCATCCTAACCATGCGCACAGCAACATCTAAATGACTTGTCTATTCTTGCTATCAACAAATCTTTTTTGGTAGGCCTTGTCTTTTGTATGCCCCCGGATTTGCAGCAGTAATGTCTGGATAAGTTCCAATCTGTAGTAAAGTTCTTTCTGTGATAAATATAGAATTTTACTTGTGAAGTACTCCATAATATGAAATTGCGCAGTGTCACGTTTGTGTTCACATCATTATTAAACTGGGTGCTAAAGACATCACTAGAGTACACCACAAAGTAGGAACAGGCCTTAGTTGTGCTCTTTGAAGTTGAATAGATCAATCATACGTCATCGATATGTGAGAGAGATTGACCCGTGAATGACTGATTGATGGAAACACGTCAATTTGGGTTACTGATAAACTTGTAATGTCATTCAACGTCAGCGTCCAAACAACGACCAAATCAATAAATCACATCAAAAGTTGTTTGTAAGAAACTTAGGCACGCGATCACTTGTTGCCGACATCCTTACTCCATGGCCAAGATTTGTTAGTAAGCATTCATATTTTCATGGTAGAACTAACTGGCCTATAAAATCGCCTATTTCACATTGGTCATCCACTTGGAAACTGAAATGTGAGCAGCTAGAAGCTAGATTTCTTCTAAATGAATTCATTCCACTGGAGCACCTTCCATGATTAAGAATGCGAGAGGTGCCAGGTTGGATTTTATAGGAACTCCACAGGAACTCCTACCAACTTTAGCTAAGTATTTGTGTGAACATAGATTTTTTTAGTGTAAATGTAAACTATTATGCTATCTTTCTGCTGCACATCCTTTTGGTAAGAATCTGCAGTTGCAATGGAAACAGAAATTTGCAGCTAACAAGTAGCATTGTTACTTGTTATGACTGTTAATACCAGAATAAGTGAAATATATGTGTTAATTCGTACTTGTTGGTAGAATGCAAGCCAACATTGTTGGGGGACAGAAGTCAATCATTCATCTTGTTGTTCATCCAATGTATGCTAACTTTCGGGTAGCTACCAAAGGCCAAAGCATTCTGGAGGCATGGAAGTTAGGCTCTTAGACTGTTGACATGAATAGTAGGAGAAGGTAGAAAAAGATTAGAGTTTTTAGTTTATAATTTTCATCTTCCTAATGGTACATAAAAATTAAAAGGTATTTCTTCACAACCTTCCGTTAAGATTTTTTTTCAGTCTTCACACTTAGTATAATTCGCACAAATTGAGCATAGAAGCGCCAATGCCTTTATATACAAATATTTTGGCATACCTAGGATCAAATTTGTGTGTCTGTTTGGGGGCGGGGCGCTTAGTTCTGGTCTGCTTTCCCCAAAGGTTATCACATCCCATCTGCAAATATTGATGTATGTAAGAGTGCATACACATTTTATGCAGTTTCTTCAGAATGTGTGTAGTGATTATAGCCTTAGGTTTTCTTGTTACCTAGGAACTATTGATTGGAAATACAGGAATGCGTCTGTTTTTGAAGGGACTCGCCCGAATGTCCATGTTTTTGTCCAGAGGGTGGAGGAATGCCATTTGTGGTGTTTGGCTGGTGCTTCTGCTCTACAGAGGCTTATCCTGAGTGGTCTAGTGTGGCAAGCAGGTCGTGGTTGGGCTATCATGTTTTTTTCTCTAACCGTGGTTTAGTGTGAATGGAGTGTATTGGGGAGGTTGCGGCCTCTCCTGTTACCTTTGTACATTTTGTACGTCTTCCTTTCTTAATGAAATGACACTCAGTTCTCCTGCGTTGTTTGAGAAAAACAGTTGGACTTGATTGGATTTCTCAGCTGTATAGGCATATGAAATTATAGATCTTAATCAACACAACCTTGGCTTCAAAATCAAACAAGCCTCCAGTATTTCTTGATTGTTGTAAAAAAAAAATGCTCTGCCTCAGTAGGCAAATTTGTGTAACGACCAGTTGCTTTTTGTTGAAGAATTACACTGTAAAAATATTTTCTGATGACTAAATCCATATAGCCTTGATTGCTTTTGACAGGGATTGTTTGTGTGGAGGTTTTCCTGGAGAGATACAAGGCATCTTCAATGGGATAGAAGACAGCTCTTTGCTCCTTGTAGCTAATGCTGGTAGGAGTTTCTAGTTTATTGACAGATAGATCTTTTCTTTGTTGTTGATCCCAGCAAGAAATGGCTGTCCTTGCTGGTCCTTTCGCTTTTAGGTGTTCGTAGGTAGGAAAAACATACACAGCATCATGGATCATTGACACTTGTTATGGGCAGTGATGCCGATGTTACCATTTGTTAGAGAACAATGTCTATGTGAACAAGAAAGCACATAGTTGTTTGTTCAATATAATTCCTGCCTCTTATTCTTTCCTTATCCCGTACAACTTGTTCCCTGTGTTCTTGGATAAAGTATAACCTGCATTTGTGATTGTCTTTTGGGCAGGAAAAGCATGGCACAGGACCAACCGTGCCAAGCTCCCTTTGGGAGTGGCAGACTGAGCCGTACAGTAAATCATAGGCTTGCTCCAGCGGTCCAGCCTCCATATGCAATCACTGTGTCTACGAGGCTAATTAGTAGTTATGGTGATGCTGGTGCTACCTGAAGCCTAATGTACTGGACTATTGAAGCTTAATGTACTGAACTATTTATTGAACCCAAATGTACTGGATTATTGGTTGCTTTCCTTCTATACTCTAAACTGGATAACTGTATGAGCAAGGGAAGTTTAGTATAGTTTCCAGATGCTATATGATGCATACATAAATGTTATTATTGACTCATGTGAGTTTCATAGTATATTATTGTGTATTGGCTATCTTTCAGAGTAAATGGGTCATAAATTTGGACGCGGCTATTGTACAGCCGGCTGTATTTTAGGTTATGTTGCAGCCGGCTGTACTTTCCCCCTTGGTTGGCTTTTACTGGTGTCTTCCTTCCCAAAAATAGCATGGACCCCGTGTGTCCCCCCGCCATACGCGCCTCCCCCCTCCCCCGCGTTATTATTTTGGCACTGGTGGGCCCCGCGTTTTTTGGCGGCAAACCACACAGCCCCCCGCCATCGTAACCCTAGGGGGATTTCGCGTTCCTCCAGGCGCTGTCGCGTCGCTGGGTGGCGGCGCAAAAGCAGGATTTGCGATTTCGAAATCCCCCCACGAGACCAAAAATAGGAGCAGAAAAATCAAAGGACAAGGCGTGTAGAAAATCAACATTCCAGGTATGTTCGAGCAACTCTCAAAACAGTTTAACAGCTTAGTCGGGAGGAGAAAATCCAGGCAAAATAACCCTAGAAATAGGCGAGATTGGTTCAAGTCAAAGATGCACAACCCATCCAGTGATTTCTTGGTTCGATTTTCACCACGCAAACGAGAAAAAGTACCCAAAAAAAGGGGACGACCATCCAGGTGTAAACGAAATCAACATGTTGTAGCTTGCTTTTTTTGCCGCCAAGAACAATGTTGAGATTTGGTTGAAGAACGTGGTGCATACATGCGTCGCGCACAATTTGGTTTTTTTTTGTTTGCCTGCCATGGTTGGGAATTCTTAAACTTGAGTACTGCTTTGTTTATGTACATCAGCTTCATGTAGTTCAAAAGTTTTCTCTCCAGCGCCATCATGTAGATCCCCCTTTTCTCCAAAACTGCAGCAAAACACACAAAAAAAGCAGGGGGAAAAGTTAGTGTGCATAATCTAGTTTGTTACAAGAAAAACCAATAAATTGTCTAGATTAGTACACAAAACTGCTGCAAGAAACTGTCGTAAGATATCAGTAGTTAAACATCACAATTTATTTTGGGTTGGATCTGTGTGGTTTTCTAGATCAGTATAGTTTCCTATGTGTTAGCTGTCAAAAAATATCTGAATGTTTTTTTGTTCTTTTGGCTGTTTAACTAACCTGAAAGGGGTAATGAACATATATCTATCAACACAACCACATAGTTGGCTAGACTATTATGCAAACATGCCTCCGCGTTCTTATTTCCTTGGCTGTCTAACTGTCTTATGTTGGTTGGGTTTTTTTGTCAAGGGTGCGAAAAATGGACTTGAACCAATTGCCGCCTGAGTTTGATATTGACTTCATTGATTTGGAAGCTGCGGAACCAACACTTTTTACACAAAAGGAGTCGGCAGTTGCTTTTGGGGGACCCAATGATCAGCAACTATGTCCTTGTGCCAGCAACAATGTTGACGTCGCTGATGTGCACCCGCAGGTGGTTGATAACTCTAACCCTTGTGACAGTCAGTATGTTGCTCAAGCTGCCTTGTTTGCTGAAGAAAAAGGATTGCATGGTATAGCGGAAGGTGATGGAAATCTTGATGATATTGCTGAGGAGGTGTGGTGCACACCCCCTGTCCCACATACTGGGCAGACATTTGGTACTAAAGAGGAAGCAAAATCTTACTATAATGCTTATGCAAAGAGAATTGGTTTCTCAATTCGCATAAGTGCTACACGACTCTCAACTTCATCAAGGCAGCAGCGCAAAGTGATATATGTGTGCAATAAAGAGGGTCGCGGTAGAAAAGCTAAGGAAGAAGCAGATGATAACGGCTCTCTTGGGACGGAGTCGATTCGAAGATGAAGATGATGGTGACGAGAGAAGATCTTAGGAAGAAGAAGCTTGATGGTAGAAAAAAGAGGAAGAGGGAAAAGATGTTGCACACCTGGATGCAAAGCAAGGATGGTTGTTAATCTCATAGAAAGTAGGTGGCATGTGACCTATTTTTTGGTTGACCACAACCATGATGTGGTTGTCAAACCTTCTTTGAAAAAGTTCCTAAGATCTCACAAAGGGATACCGCAAGCAGAGAAGGAGTTTATTACCCTATTGCATGGGTGCAACTTAACCTCTGGACGCATCATGCAACTTATGAATGAAATGTACGGGTCCGCACGCATTGTGCCTTATGGAAGTAAAGACATCGGCAACTTTAGGTCGAATATTCGAAGGACCGACGGTATAAAGACATGCAGCAAGCCATAGACCGATTCGGGGAGATACAAGCGGAGGATCCAAATTTCTACTTGCAAGGTAAAATTGGATGACGAGACAGGGTGGAAAGTATTTTTTGGGTTGATAGTGCAGCAAGGCAGGCTTACATTGATCTGTACCATGACTGTGTGTCTTTTGATGCTACCTACATGACCAATATGTATGATATGCCATTTGCTCCATTCATTGGAATAAACAAGCACGGGCAATCAATTCAGTTGGGGTGTGCGTTTTTGAGGGATGAGAAAAAAACCTAGCTATGTGTGGCTATTTCAAGCATTCTTGGATGCTATGAGGGGGAAGACTCCCATGAACATTATAACAGATCAGGACGCTGCTATGAGATATGCCATTGCGCTTGTGTTCCCTAACTCTACACACAGAAACTGCCGCTTCCACATTATGGACAAATTTTCAGGGACTATAGGTCCGGTGCTTGATCAAGATGAAGAGTTGGAAGATGATTTCAAAGAATGCATGAACCACACGGTTACTCGACCGAATTTGAGGCAAAATGGGCTCGCTATCTTGGACAAGTACAGTTTGCAGGGCAATGAACATTTTCATCACTTGTATGCCCTCAGAAGAACTTTTGCCCCAGCGTTCTTCATGCATTCGTTTTTCCCATTCCTACAATCAACTCAGCGCAGTGAGGGCTTCAATGCAGTGTTGAAGACATATGTGAACCCAAATATGTCAATATTACATTTTGTCGAGCAATACCAGAAGATCCAAGACAAAATCCATGTTGCCGAGGACGGGGAGGAATTTAAAACGGATGATAAAGACGGGAGGAGATGGTCGAGATTTCCTATAGAGCGTCATGCTTGCTACTATATACACGAAGAAGCTCTTCTACGATTTTCGAAAGAGTTTGAAAAACATGCGAATATGACATGAAACAAGAGAGCGAGATCCACTACGGGTTGGTGCCTAACAATACGCGTGTGTATGGCTATGGCAGGAGAGAATACATTGTGACAGCGATTGTTGATGAGCAAAGTTACTACTGTGAATGCTGCAAGTTTGATAGGGATGGTATTCTTTGTTGCCACATTCTGAAGGTGTTTGTCACCTTAGGAATTAAAACCATTCCAGATAACTACATACTTGAGAGGTGGGCTCAGGATCCGCTTATGGCCCCGACGGAGGGTGGAGATGCTGCTAATGTGTTTGTTCAGCCGGACTTAGTAGCCCATGGCATGCCTTTGAGTGGGCGAAGGACTTTGTGGTTCACAAATCTGTCTAGAGCTTTTGCAGGTTTGGCAAAAGATGGTTGTATGTCTAATGAAGCATATAAGGCTATGCAGGACTATATAAAGATCATGCGGGCTAAGCTAAATGAGCTGAAGAAGAAAAGAAAGTCTCGTAAGCACATGAGCACTGGGGCAGTGCCAGCATCTGCGCCGTCTACCTCTACACCAAATTGTTGATGCACATGTTGGCGGGTCGGGATCGAGTTCTCTTGTTGCCCCCGCCGGGGAGGTAGGCTGTGTTGATCATACTAATTGCTTATATGTGTGTAAAAAATAAAATGCGGGTTACGGTATGGTCTTGATGTTGCGATAGATTTCTTAGAAAAAAATTGATTTATGATGTAGGTGCTTTGCGATATGGAGAGGGGCTTGCCGATACGGGTGGATAACCCCCCAAGATCAAGAGTCAAAGGTCGCAAGAAAGAAAAGAGGTCAAGAAAGGGATGAATGTGCGATCTACTAAGAGGAAGAACGGGTGCGAGCGGGTGCAAGTCTACAGAACATAATATTGCACGTTGCCCTAAGAAAGCAGAGGAGGGGGGCCTTGACTTGAACCTAGTTCCTGCTTAGTAGACAGATTTGCGATTGAATGTGTGAAAAAAAGTAGTCGTGGTCAGAAATTGGTTATACATTATGTTAAATTTGCTCTATCAGACAGATATGATTGGCCGCTTTAGTAAGTTAAGTTGGTCAGGTACAAACACAAAAAAGAATAGAGGTGCAGCTTATACTGCACAATTTATTTGCTTTTATCTGCATGGAAAAAAATGATGAACTCATGAATGCTTTATGGTACCCTACATTGCACAGACACATGCTTATAGTACCTACATTGCACACACACATGCTTATGATTGGCCGCTTTAGTAAGTTAAGTTGGATGGGATTGCATACATACCTCACTGTCTAGGCAGGAATTTATGACGCCACTTTGTCTCATTTTCTTCATGTGTAAACCACTTGTGCGTGAGGAGTTTTCGGATGTTGGGAATGTCTTTGTGGCTGAAATTACAAGCTGCACGTCCATCCCAATGTTCAGCGTGCATCAGCATGTGGAAGCCGCAATCATGGCTGCAAAAAACAAACAAAAAATGACATATCGCTATGCTTTGTTCTATAAACTGAGCCTGTCTTCCTATATGCTGATACATAAACAACAATTTGAGAAAAAGCATGGAATGTACTTGTTGTTCTGTTGTGGGACAGCAATAGATATAGCTTCATAATTTTGGATCTGCACTTTTGAATCTGGGTAGTATTCGCTCCAAAGCTTCTTGATTGCTTCCATCAGTTTGTCGCAGCAAGTCCTTAGGCTGGTGTCTTCAAGAGTTCTCATAGAGTCGAGCACTTCAAAACGGGCGTTGCGTATGTTGAGCACCAACAGAAAGTAGTGCCCAACATCACTAAGATTTTTTACCTTGCTGACTTGAAGCACAGGGAACATGACCTGCGTTTTTTGTGATACTGTTTTTAGATGCAAATAAAAAAGCATGTGCTGTGTATACACATATTACTGAAAAAAATTGTATTGTGGTCATCTTCAGGAAAAAGCAAAAAATCTCCCAGAGCTAATCCAAAAGTCTTACCAAAAGACAATAATACTCCTAGCATGACTAATACTGTAATTTCAGAAACAGGTATCCAGACATGACTAGAAAAATTGCTAAAAAAAATACTCAATAGCCTTTTGATTAAACCTTCATGATTTTGCTTCTAGGAAATTTTATTTAAATCAGGAGGCAAGTTTGCTTAAAATTGTCTACCGATTGTATGTTTCAGGAGTGGCAAAAATTCTACCTAGCGAAAACACCATTATACCATTTTTTCAGATTATTATAGAAAAAAAAGACCACATACCATTTGCCCGTGGTCAAGATGGTTTGTGCCTTTGTTAAATAAACGTTTGATTTCTCGCCTTCTCTAGATTGTCTTTCAATAGGTAACCCCGTACATATAAGGTGGAAAATTATGTTGTACGGGTGTGTGCAAAAAAATACGTTACACGCTTATATGGTTACGAAAAAACACCTTATAAAAAAAATAGATACATGTAAACAAGGAGTGCTCACAGCAAATGCGTAGAGGCATGACCCGTTTCACAGCACCCCTGACCTTAGGGTTGATTGCATATATACCAACCTCTGCGACTGTGTTGATTAGATCTCCGCCAGGCTTCACTGATTCTGCAAGCTCATTCAGGTAAATGTGTGTGGGCCAGAAATTGATGATTATGATCCTATGATTGAAAAACAAGGAAGAGATCAGAAAAAAGTTAGTATACATAAAATTGGAGCATTTGGGAAATATGGTCGATGTGGGGAGAGGGGAAAAGAAAAGAGCACATACTCCTCGCTCTTTAGGTCCCTTGATCTGTCCGGTGTGCATGTGTTTGCGGAATTGAGTCATAGAGCCGGCATACTTCCTTGCTTTGCGGTGAAATTGCTTTTTGGTTGCATTGTCATCATACGGTGACTTCAACGCAAGACAGCCTTCCTTAGCCTCCTAGTGGGTCTTTGGTTTGAACGCCGGTGTCACCGATGAGTTTGCTTGATAATGGTTCCTTTCCTTTTGCCGCTACCGCCGCTTTGCGTCTACGGTGTTTGCCCCTTTGTCATTTAGTATTTGCACCGATCGTTCGTCGCTTCTTAGGATTGGACCCGTGTGGCTTGAGTTGAGCTCACTTGCTTGAGCTTCGTGTCTTGAGCTTTCTTCATCTTGAGCCGTTGGATAGCGTTCTCTTCTATTTCCAGAAAATCCTCTTCTGTTAGTTCATCCGGACACCACACGAGCTCGGCTCGTTGAGCCAAAAAGCATTTGAGGGGGAGGGTTTTGGGTAGAGAGCCGTCTTGCGGTACCGGAGTTTGGTATGGGGTCCGTCCTACGGTGGCATTGGTTTTGAGGGCTCTCCTTCCGGTGGGGTTGGATCTTGTTCATCAATAAACTTCATTAAGTTGATTTCGGGTGGTGTGAAGTCTAGGTGATTGCTCCTTGCAATCGGGACTTCTCGTGTTTCTCTTTTGCATGCATCAACACCGACATGCTCCTCTTGTGGCTGCGATCACTAACCGATTTTTCGCTAAAGGGGGTCATTGGCGTGAGCTGTTGAAGTTTCGGGCGGCTTTAACCTCGACCTTCCGTCCTTAGCTAGGGGTGGTGGGATTGACTCTAAAGGGACGAGGCTCAATCACTTCATTGAGCATCCTAAACCTCTTAATCGGCGGCATGTGGTCCCGCTTCGTCGTCGTCCTTTGAATCTCCATCCGTTGTGTGCATCACACCGTGACCTCTCGGGAGACCATCATCCTTGCCCTCTGATGTGGGGTGCCTTGCCTCCCTAATAGTGTCACTGTTCATCGACCTGTGGCGCTTTGGGTTTGGATTGTTGGTTTGTGCATCGCTATAACTTCTCTTTTTTGTTCTCTCTTCTTCTACCTCGTTTTCCTCTTCTTCTCCATCTTCTCCATCTTCTCCATCTGACTGCCCGTCTTCTTCTCCTTCATCATCTTCGTCCTCTTCGGTGTCTATATCTTCCCATTCATCTTCTTCTTCATCCAGTTCCTGTTCATGTTCAGAATCTTCCTCGTCTTCTGGCTCTTCGATCTGGATCGGCCTTTGCCTCTTTGATCTCCTTAAACTAGGACCATCAACAGCTGACATTTGCCTCTTCTGTGCATGCATCTGTGCTTCACCAACTTCTTTGACAAATGACCCCAGCAACAATGTCATTCCGCACAGCAATTTCCCTACAGCATCAGAAATGTTCCTTGTAACCTGCATGAGGTAAACCGAAAAAACCATCAGCACTCCGCCGGCGTAGGGGGGTAATGCTGCGGTGGAAAAAACCGACCAAGTTTACCTCGAGTCGGCATTCCCTCTGGTACTTTTGAAGTCACGAATTGCAAAATGTCTTCCGGCCTGAATAGTGACTCCTGGACTGTTGTATGTGGTAGCTGCTTGAGCTGAAAAGGTTAAAGAAGAAAAGATGACATCATAATCAGGACTGGTGTTTGCTTTTGCTCGAAAAAAAACGATAGGAATAGATGGCATGTGCGTTGCTGCTCCATACCTTAAGTTTCCCAAATGATCCGTCATTGTTAGTATCTAGCTTGATAAGCTCATCCAAAAGTTTCCTTGACCATGCTGCTACTCTGGGGGTTGTATCTGGTATACTCAAAGTGGGAGCGTCCAGTGCATCGGCATATAGGATCTGTGAGGGTTTGCGCAAAGAATGACAAATGAGAATAAAGTGGGGGGTGGGGGAGTTTGGGTCTTCAGATCTTGCTGTTTCAAAAAACCAACTAAAAAAATTGGAATCCTACTTGAGCAATCAGCAATGATAACTTGGTGTCTGAAAGATATAAAGTTGCTCTCTTACTAGCATGGTTTAATGAAGTATACTAAAAAAGGCCCGAAAAGGGGATTTGGTTTTTGCCTTTTTGATCCACATGGGATGCACTCCCCCCTCCCTAGTTTCTTCTCTACATTAGTCAAAAAAATTAGGTGCCTTATCATATACTATATGTGTACTAGCACCATATATATATATAGGATATAGGAAAAAAAGATCCTAGATGCACTGTTGAAAAAAAAGATCCATGCCTCATATATAAGATAGCAAAAAAATAAAATACATGAATAAAAAAGGAAACAATAGTAACAGATCCATTCAAATCAGGCAAAAAATGCGCGGGGTGCTGCTGGATGTGTTTAAAAACAGAAGATTTATAACAAAAAAAGGGTGTGTGTTGTAAGTTGGATATCCAAAACAGTAAAGATAAGGGCTAAAAAAGAGTATAATTGGATTACAAACAGTGCTAAAGTGGCTGTCCAACCAAAAAAAACATTTGCATTTTTAATTTTGATAAGCTATGACTATATGAATGACTGACTTATCTGCTGAAATTAAAATGCAGTTTTATGTAGATTTGCAGAAAAAGAGAAAAAATGTATGGCAAATACAAGAGATACTTACCACAAGGACGAGGATGCATCCCCTGACAGATGCTTTCTTATTAATCTTTGAAGCGGCATCCTTCAGCTGGCGTACGACGAATTGTGACCAGTTGAGATGCTTCACACGTGACAGATCAACTAATTCTGGGTAGCATCTCGGGCTTATTCCCAAACTTGTTGGAGGGCATAAGAATGTCGATATAGCAACCATCAGAAATGATCTCAGGAAATCTTCATTTGCTTCCTTGTTTTTCCTGACCCTTTCACATATGGCTTCTATCCTTGGAGCTGTCCCAAACACAATGTCGTACTTGTCATGGATGAACTTGATTGCTTCTGCTTGAAGTTCATACTTTACTTCCTCCCCACCGTCGACCAACCCCAATGTATGTGAGACCGATTGTTCGATCCACCGCGATCCCGCCCCTCCCCGGGTAGCACCAGCTCCATGGTATCAGGCTGGAAGCAATCCTTGATCAGCCATTTTGCAAGGTCTGCGGGGATGGTGTGGCATGCAATCTGGAGAAGCCCCCCAAAATTAACAGCCTCCACCATTGCCCGCTGCTCCGCTGACATGTGCTCGTAGAGCTTGACAAGCCGGGAAGGTGATGCCCGATTCCTCAGACCCTACACACACAAAAAATTACAGCGATAAAAAAAATGAGTGCCAATCAAAAATAATGTGCTTTCCAGTGATGCACCGTTTTTTGTGAGTGAAACTTACCGCATTTGACCTTGGCGGGCGTCCTGGAGCGTTTTTCTTTCTTCTAGTCATTGCAACAGGACTGCTTCTTTTTTCAACTTCGGGAAAAAAACAACACCCCCCACCAGATGAAAAAAACACATTTTATGTGTCACGCGCAAAAAACAAAAAATGGGATTAGATTCAAAAAATTGATAACACGTGAGGACCTAAAAAAAGTAAAAAACCTAGAAGAATTCCTAAGCCTAGTGATTAAGCGAACCATGTAGTGCCACCACACCGGGGTTACAGCGCACAAGCGATACGGGGGAAAATCGCTCTGCCCAATCCACTCTGGTGGATTTTTGTCGGCTTTGCTTACATGGTTTGACATAATCAATAGGCCAAGCAACATCCCGAAGATGGGCTCTATTCAGCTTAAAAACCAAAAAACTACTATCAATGCAAAAAAATAAAAAATCAAAAAAACTGGATGTGCTAATACTAGCAGCAAAAAAAACTGAGGGATACATATGTACAACAAATTAGCATTAATCAGTGTGCAACTTTGGCATTGATTAGCCGCCGATATTACTAGTTGGAGCATGCAATTGGGTACACTAAAAAAAATTGTTGGTGCATGTCTCACCTTAGCGCGTGTTTTTCAGGTCTCCCTTCGCTCCTCTCAACTGTTTTGATCGTCGAAGAAAACCCTTCAGCAGCAACACAATTTTGTGGAGGGGCACGTGTTCATGCACGGGGGAAGAGAAAAAATTTTGGGGTTAGCGTCAAACTAAACATTGTGAATAAAACAGACAAAAGAAAACGTGAAAAAAATATAGAGATTTCCTAAGCCTAATGATTAAGCGAACCATGTAGTGCCACCACACCGGGGTTACAGCGCACAAGTGATACGGGAAAAATCACTCTGCCCAATCCACTCTGGTGGATTTTTGTTGGCTTTGCTTACATGGTTTCGACTTAATCAATAGGCCAAGGAACATAGAAAATAAAAACACACACAGATGGCGCAAAAAAAAGATAAAGTAGGGTCTACTTTAAATGTTGTAATCAATGACACACAACATTTTGGGTAGCGAAAAAAGAAATTAATTTTGCTCTGGTAAAAAAAATGATAAAAAGTGAAAATTCGTTGCACTGTGAACACTGAGGCAGGATGGATAGGCATAATCTGTCCTCACAGATCATCATGCGAGAAAAAAAACTGAGGGATACATATGTACAACAAATTAGCATTAATCAGTGTGCAACTTTGGCATTGATTTGGCCGCCGATTTTACTAGTTGGAGCAGGCAATTGGGTACAACCAAAAAAAACTGTTGGTGCATGTCTCACCTTAGCACGTGTTTTCAGGTCCCCCCTTCGCTCCCTCAACTGTTTTTGATTCCTCGAAGAAACCCCTTCAACGCGGCACGGTTGTGGAGGTGCATGCACGGGGAGAAAAAATTTTGGGGTTAGAGTCAAACTAAACATTGTGAAAATAAACAGACAAAAAAAAGTGAAAAAAATATAGAGATTTCCTAAGCCTAATGATTAAGCGAACCATGTAGTGCCACCACACCGGGGTTACAGCGCACAAGTGATACTGGAAAAATCACTCTGCCCAATCCACTCTGGTGGATTTTTGTTGGCTTTGCTTACATGGTTTCGACTTAATCAATAGGCCAAGGAACATCAAAAAAAGATGGGCTCTATTCAGCTTAAAACAAAGAACACCTAGTTTTGGAAGAACAAAATGGGCTACTATAATCAATGTAAAAAATGGTTGCTCTGTGCAGTATGAAACAGGATACTAATGTGTAGTAAACGAATCAGTTGTTCTGTGTTTTTTTGAAGCAAAAAATAATACTAGCAGCACAAAAAAAAACTAAAAATGAGATGTTGGTACTAGCAGCAAAACTACTGATAATACAGATGTGCTGCAAACTTAACCTTGTTCATTGTGCAGTTTAACAGTGATTATACATCGATTTAATTAGTTTGGACAGGCAACTGAGTACACACATCAAAAAAGATTTAATTAGTCATTGGGGGTGCTCTCTCTCTGGCCTGTCCTTGTAACTTCTAAGCCGACTACTGAGCAAGTAGGTGGGAGAGAAGTGAGGAGTGGGTGGCTAGTGCCCCCCGATGGTGACAGACACAATGCTTATATAACACCAGTCGCGAGAGACCCGGGCCTAAGCTAAAGGATTAGGTTGCACTGCCTCCGATGGAGTGCGTAATGGAGTGATCACTGCATCGCGTGAGAGAAATGGAGGCCCCCCCCCCCGACATGAATGAGCACAAAAAAGTGAGAGCCGTTCTACATTGACCTTGATGAAATGCAATAGTGTCATAAAATTCATTAGCTAACAAGACGGTGTTTTTCGAGCAAAGAAAACCTTCATTTCCATAATCGGCCACATACGGAAAAAGCCGACACATCTAAAAAAATAGATGAACATTTGTCACAACAAACTGAATAGTGAATTCATGCTTCATTTCTCAAAACACAAAAACCTAAAATGCCAAAACTGTTTATTACTGCAGAAACTGCAATTTGTGAATCCAATATGACACTAAAACAAGGGATTGCAGAAAAAGGTCATTATAAGAAGATTGGCATTCTACATTGAGCTTGAAAGAAAGTTATATTAATTAAGGAATTAATTGCATTTGTATCATTCATTAGTTAAAGTTAAGGAAACAATTATAAGTTTAGAAAACTGATTAGATTGCAAATTTATATCACTAAGGAAAACTGACACACCTAAATGCTATGTACACAGGAAAATCAACTACTAGAAGAGCATTTCCCCACAAGAAACTGAACAGAGGATTCATGCTTCATTTAGGAAAGCAAAAATCTCAAGCACTCCCTAAAATTAATTTGATAGCCAAGTTCTGATTCAATTAAGAGCACATAATCTTAGTTGAGCTAGAGATGTCGTAAACGTTGAAACTGTCCATCACTGCAGAATCTGCAATCTGGGGGGGAAACACCAAACAAAAATCCAGGAGAACGCGCTAAATTTTGACACCATTCAGGGAGGAAGCTAATCGATCAACCAAATCAATCAAGAAGATAGGTTTTCGCAACAAAAGATTCTGGGGACACGATGTCGATTGGACGACGTACGGACCAAAAATTTAAGAAATGCATTTTCCCATAATTCACAAACAACACAAAAAAAAGACTACTAATTAGACCAATTTTTCGACTAATTTGCAGACAATCATAACCGCATCTACAAACCCTAACAAAGATTGTACGTCTCGATTTACCCCTAATTTGCAACTCCTCCCCCCTACACACTAACCAAACCCCGCGCCGAAAAATCCAGACCACAGCCCAACCTGATCCCCAACATGGGAACAGTATTGCACAACAAACAGAGATCTAACGCGCCCGAAAACCACCTAGAAAACCCTAGAACAGATTGCACATGACTTCAGTTTCCAACTAATGCACAAATCAAACGGGAAAAAATGCCCCCAAAATCCCCCCCCCCCCCCCGTCGAAAAATACACACCACAGCCCAACCTGATCCCCAACATGGGAACAGTATTGCACAACAAACAGAGATCTAACGCGCCCCGAAATCCACCTAGAAAACCCTAGAACAGATTGCACATGACTTCAGTTGCCAACTAATGCACAAATCAAACGGAAAAAATGCCCCCAAATCCCCCCCCCCGGTCGAAATGCATACATGCCTGTAGAAATGCCGCTTGCCGACGAGAACTGCACTGACCTTCGATTCGTTGCAGCGCGGGTCCGCCGTCGGCGCCCCCCCACCCGTGGTTCGCCTCCGCAGCGGAGACCTTGAGGCCGCCCCACCTCGCGGTTATCCTCCACCACCGAGAGCCTGGAGCCGCCCCACCTCGCGGTTCGTCCTCCGCCGCAGGGGGCTTGAAACCGCCCCCCCCCCCGCGAATCGCCTCCGCCGACGAGGACCTGAAACCCCACCTCGCGGCTTCCCTCCCCCCGTCGAGGTGCTCCTGTCAAAACAAACGAACGGGAAAAGCATCACCACCCCGTGACCGTAGCAGGCGACGCCATGGCGGTGCGCGTGAACTCACCTCCGTGCGCGTCCGGTCGCCGTCGGCAGCAGGGATCCCGCGACGGCGCTGGAGAAGCGAGGAATCGCCCCCCAAATCTCAAGAATGTAGAGAGCCGCGCGGGGGAAACCCTAGAGGCGGGGGAAATGGAATGGGAAGCGAGCGTGGGGGGCGCGAGACCCAATGTTTAAACAGTCCCCCCCCCCCCCCCCGCCGTTTCGATTCCAGCCGCGAAGTGGGGGCACGCGGGGGCGCGTGCACGTGCACGCCGCGCGCGTTCACACGGTTGCCCCCGGCGTTTCGATTCCAGCCGGCTGTTAACAAGTCATTAGGCATAAATTTTGCCTGTAAACTCTTCCAAACGATCTCTCTCCTCTTGGCCCATAATCATGCGAACAAATTTCAAGGCCCGTATGCAATACGAATGTATAGATCCAGCCCATATCAAAGCCCACTCTGTTGATCTTGCCCGCACTCTTCATCCCCTCCCTTGAACCCTTGCGCCCACCATACGACGACCAGCAGCGCAGCCGTAGAGGGTGAGAAGGCGGCGCGCCGGCACCGGCGAGGAAATCAAGGAAGCCGAAGCCATGGTGGTACGGATCCGGCTGGCGCGCTTCGGGTGCCGGAACCGGCCCTTCTACCGCGTGATGGCCGCCGACAGCCGCTCCCCGCGCGACGGCAAGCACCTCGAGGTCCTCGGCTACTACAACCCGCTGCCAGGTTAGGTTACGCTACTGCCCTCCTTCCTCTCTCTTGCCGCGTGCCCTCGAATGCCCCCCGTAAGATCGATTGGTCCGTTTCTTTACTGGCGCAAGAACCATTTTCCGCAGCTGTTGCTGGCCAGCTTAGTATTTCGCCCATTGATAGTGCGTGCGTCCTCGCAGATGGGGGAGAGTAGTGAAATACGGTTATAGGTATTTTGAGGAGCCTCTCTGTAACTGAATACCTGATAAACGATGTGTGTTTATCTTGCTGCTGTGTGCAGGGAAGGATGGTGGCAAGAGGATGGGTCTGAAATTCGACCGGGTGAAGTACGTTTCACTTGCTTGCCATTTGTATTTTTTGTTTATTACTTTAGCGGAATCTTGTGTATTGCAGCTATTACTGCAACTAAATATAACTTAGTCTAAGGAGAGTTGTTAACAGGGGGCTGATACTGCCGCACAAGATGTTCAAACTAAATGTGTGATTGATTTGGAAAGACACACAGAAGGTTTAATTGGAGGCTGGTTTAGATGTTCGGTTGTATTAGCGTTTTGGTTTCGTGCTTAATTTGATGTTAGATCATACTACCATTTTGGATGTTGGGAAGGCAGGGAAGAAATGGTAGAGTTTGTGTGGTCTGTGGTGATTCACTCTGCGAGTTTATTCATAGTGCCAACTGCCATATCTACCTCTCTCTGGAAAGAAGATTCTTTTTATAGGTAAACGTGAGAAGATTATGGGTAAAGAAATTAAGATGGAGCTGTAGATTGTATAAGATGTTCAGGGTAGCATAACTTAGGGATAATACCACCTGCCCTGTATTATTATCTACTTTCCTTTCTTTTAGCATTTTGGCAAGAACCAAGCAACCTTACCAACGGTGATTTATTCTTTGGTCAAGTTACTTCCAAGATATATGATGTGCCGTTTTCTTTTCTTCCTTCGAAGGCTATGTAACAAAGTATAACTTTCTTCCGGCATAGGTATTGGCTGTCAGTTGGGGCACAACCGTCAGATCCAGTTCAGCGTATTCTCTTTCGGGCTGGACTCCTTCCCCCACCTCCTATGCTTGCCATGGCCCGTAAGGGTGGGCCTCGTGATAGACGCCCCATTCATCCAATGACTGGAAAACCCTTGGATTTTGAGAATGTCACAATAGTGAACTCCGATGCTCCTGAGGGTGATGGTGAAGAACCTAAAGATGAAGTGGCTTCATAAATCTTATGTTTTAGCATATGGAAACTATGCTAAATTTCTATTTTAACATTCATGTAGTGGTGTGCTGCAAGAGAAAACTTGTTTGTTGTGCTTCTGACAAGACTGAGTACTCGTATGTCGTATGATGCAGCAAACTTTTAGACATGTAATGTTTCATCCATTTTGTTCTAAAAAATGGCAATACCGTTGTTTTCCCTCCAAAATACAATGCTATTGTGTAGTATGTCTGTAGCTCTCATTCTGTTGTACCATCCTGCATTTGCCAAATAAGGTTCGCTTCTGCAATTGATACGTGCACGTTGATGATTTTTATATGATCACTTTCTGTATTCTTAAATTGAGACTATTAGCTTATATATTGTTCATGATATCAGACATAGATACATGTACTGACTACTGAGATAGACTTGGAAGGTAGGCAAGATGCTTTACCTAGTAATATGCACCAGCAGCTTCTGCAGAGTGCAGAGCAAGATACATTTGCTAGATCAGGTGTGACTGACCCAATCAGGCTGATGGATCTTTCAGCTTCACCTGATCCAATCGCAAAGTTCATGTCTGTATATTTTTGTGCCTGCTTGTTGATGCTGACACTTCCTTATGTGATTCTTTCCTTGTACAGTATAGTTCTTACTGATACAAAATCATTTTTGCCTCCTGAAGCATCTTCTCAGGATTCCATCATAGATTCATAGGCCATTTGATAAAATTACACACCATACTTCGATTCCAGTAATTATAATTCCTCAATGAGATAGTTGCTGATAATTCCATTTTAGTCCAAGTGAATTGCATCTAACTATAGGAAATTCAGAATCATGAACTCCTGATGGCATTTGTAATGCTAACACGGTCCAATTCAAGATCTTGTTTATGGATAATGGATTATACAGTAAGAAAAAGTTTCTCTGCATGTCCATATAGTATACTGACAATTGCATCCTGTACAAGTTAGAGACAAAAGTTCAGTACTCAGTAATGTTCAGGCTTTAGACACCATAGATTGGTTCAGAGTTCAGACCGACAAAACAAAGTATATCTGACCAGGAATTAAGGCATATACACAGTCACAAGCATAACCAGCATGGGCCTAGTAACTCATGTTACCATCATCAGCTTGCATCATCGCAAAAGGTATTTCTTCTTTCCCAGGCCACCCATCAAGCATCCATGCGACATGCTAAACCAATGTCACCAAGAAAAGCTTTCCTCGCAGCACTTGCCTTGGCTTCTTTAAATTTCTCAAAGGATGCCTCAAATGTCTTCCCCTTTCTCCCTCCGATCCACATCAGTTGCCACACTATTTGTTACCATAGCCAAACCAGTAGCATGGGAGAACCACCAAGATGTTGCAAGCTCTGGCAGCTTGTTGTGCTGGTGTTGGCGCGATGGTGCCATGTTTCAATGGCCATGACGTTCACGATCTCGAACTACTGCCCCCACCCGATCTGGCCGGGGACGCTCGCCGGCTCCGGGACGCCGCAGCTGTCCACGACGGGGTTCAAGTTAGAACCCGGGCAGACAGTCCAGCTTGCGGCGCCGGCGGGGTGGTCGGGGAGGATATGGGCGCGGACGGGGTGCGTGTTCGACGCCGACGGCGCGGGCGTGTGCAACACGGGCGACTGCGGCGGGCGGCTGGAGTGCCGCGGCGCCGGCGCGATGCCGCCGGCGACGCTGTTTGAGGTCACGCTGGACGGGAGCGGCGGCCAGGACTTCTACGACGTGAGCCTCGTCGACGGTTACAACCTGCCCGTCGTCGCGATCCCGCGGGCGCGCACAGGCGGCGCCTGCAACGCCACCGGCTGCATGGCCGACCTCAACCGCTGTGAGTGCCACACTCCCCTGCGCCGGTGAAAACACATTGCCACAGGTTGGCATCCGACTAATCATGGCTTTAACTCTGTGTTCTCCATCGATGGTGATCGGCCGGCAGCGTGCCCGAAGGAGCTGCAGGTGGACTGCGGTGGCGGCGCAATCGCGTGCCGGAGCGCGTGCGAGGCGTTCGGGCAGGACAGGTACTGCTGCAGCGGCTCGTACGCGACGCCGGACGCGTGCCACCCGACGGTGTACTCCTCCATCTTCAAGTCGGCGTGCCCGCGCGCCTACAGCTACGCCTACGACGACAGCACCAGCACATTCACTTGCAAGGCCTCCGATTACACCATCGCCTTCTGCCTCCCGAGCTCCGGGTAATTTACTGCCATTGACGATCCATTGTCAATGCCCTGTTGACAGCATGCATGCAATAGCTTTTTTGTTCTGACTTATCTCTGGCTGCAGAATAAAGAAGTCGGATGCAGTGTTTCTCGGAGCACAGATGGACGGCCAGAGCACCGACGGTGGCAACAATGTGCCGCCGGTGTACAGCAACGGCGGCAACAATGTGCCGCCGGTGTACAGCAACGGCGGCAACAATGTGCCGCCGGTGTACAGCAACGGTGGTAACAATGCGCCGCCGGTTTACAGCAACAGCAACGGTGGTTTCCAGCCGCCGATTTACAACTATGGCGGCGGAGGGGTCCGTCAACCGGCGATGGCGGCCTCGTCGGCGAGCACAATATATATCCGGCCACGGCTTCTGCTACTGCTACTGCTCGCCTTCCTTTTCTGACGGTGCTCTCGGTTGATCTTGTTCGTGCACGAGAATGTCTGGCTGGCAATGAGAAATGCGAAGCTGAAGCTGGAGCTTTTCCAAGAGCTCGATGAAGAAATGGAAAATCTGAGAGCAGATGGACATAGGGGTATGGGGATAGCAGGCATGGATAAGGTAGAGATCCAACCGAGAAGAGACTGAAGAATGAATTATTTGCAGTTGTAAAATTGACTGTACGTCCAGCTAGTGGACTCTGGACTACTCCTAGGTGCTACTGTAGTGAACATAAGGAAATTTGTTGTGAAAGTTGAATTTAATCCATAAATATCATTGATTCATTACAATCGACCGGTGACGAGGTAAATGTTTGAATAGGATTCCTTCAGAAGCTTCATGTTTATGGAAGCCCACAACCAATCGACGAGGCCTAATTTAACCTTAACAATTAGCCCAATAGGACGATTATTTCCTCCTATATCATCAATTTCAAATTAGAATGGGTTCTCATGTGGTACTAGTACTCCACACATTCGTACTCCAATATACAATATGGTACTACCTCTATTCTTAAATGTATGACACCATTGACTTTTTTTGTCGGTTTGACTATTCGTCTTTTCTATTAAATATTTTAGCAAATCAATAAACCAACAAGTTAAATCTAAAGTACATTGGATAATATATATAATGATATACATTTTACTTTAGTTAACTAATTTGTTCAATATATATTGATGGTCAAAGTTGGAGCAAAAAGTCAACGATGTCATATATTTAAGAACGGAGAGAGTATATTCCAATAATCATTTGAGTAAATAACTATATATCCAATACGGCACATCGAAACTATTCATATCGTAGTTGGTTTTTTTCAAATACACAGGAGAGCTGCGCATCTTAGAGAAAAGAGTTTTACAAGTACGTTAGTGTGCGTTCCTCATGCGAATTACTTGCAAAATAAACTCCCTAGATCTTTCGCGCATGCAGCTACCCACAAGTCTATCTCCATTTTGATCCTATCTAGAATCACTGATGTGGGCACCGAGCAGTTGTCAATTTGAAGGCTAGAACTAACTATATTCCGGAACGGAGGTATATATATTGCGAATAGTTCAACATGTTCAGTAAATAAAAATACAATACATCCAAAATTCAATTTAAATCTGAAGTTAGCACAACTACGTTATAAATAGTTTCAATATGCCTCTCTTGTCTGCAAGTGTTTGGCCAGGGGAGCGGGAGGTCGCGAAAAATTTGTTGTGAAGGTTGAATTTAATCCACAAATATCATTGATTCATTACAATCGACCGGTGATGAGGTAAATGTTTGAATAGGATTCCTTCAGAAGCTTCATGTTTATGGAAGCCCACAACCAATCGACGAGGCCTAATTTAACCTTAAGAATTAGTGCAATAGGACGGTTGTTTTCCTCCTATATCATCAATTTCAAATTAGAATGGGTTCTCTTGTGGTAGTAGGGTTCTAATTTAGGTATACCACACATTAATACTCCAATGTACAATATGGTATAATCAGGGATGAAGCCAAGAATTTTACATTGGAGGGGCCAAGTTTGAAATTTTCCTTCAGTCACATAGTTACAGTCACATTCTTTCACAACTACATGTGTTAACATACTTCATATACATCTTTGTATTTCATTTAGGACAAAATAAAAGGTCTTATGAAGCTATAAAGCATGGCTACATGAATAATTTTCATATAAGATGCAGGGGGTTTAGAAAATTTTTTATTCATAGGGGGGGCCATGGCCCCCGCTGGCCCCTAGCTGTCTCCGTCCCTTGGTATAATCCAATAATCATATGAGTAAATAACTATATACTCCTCTGTTTGAGAATATAGCTACTTCTAGACTTTTCCAAATTACCCTTCATTAGTTTCCGTACCCTAGTTAATAGGACAATTGTATCTTTCTTTTTAATTAGTGATTAATTAGTGATAGGCTTGCATCCATGGAGGGCGTTTTAGACCTCTTATATCAAATAAACTATTTGAGAACTCATAAATAAGCTATGTTATAGAACAAAATTTGAAGGCTAGAACTAACTATATTCTGGAAAGGAGGTATGTATATTGTGAATAGTTCAACATGTCTTAATTCAGTATAAATAAAAATACAATATATCCAAGATTCAAAATTTAAATTTGAAGCTAGCACAACTACGATATAAATAGTTTCAACATGCCTCTCTTGTCTGCAAGTGTTTGGCCAGGGGCGCGGGAGGTCGCGAGAAACATATCCGATCGATCCATAATATGTGACGACAACCATCCAACCATCAATTAAGTTACTTATTACGCTGACTCGCCCAGTTAACGTCCAGGTCCTGGTCAATGGTTGAGCACGTGGTCGTGGAGATTGAATTCCCGCTCTGATAATTACAGCGCTGACGAGTCGTATCTTGCGGATATTTTCGGGGCGACGAATTAGCCATGCAGGACACATGGTGGAAGGGAGCATCAGCTCGATATGAGAGCACGCACCAGATGATAAGATCAGGATTACACGAGACTTCCACTCGTTCTCTCTGTCGCCTCCGAGATGGCGATGGATGCCGCCTCACAGGTCAAGCAAAGCGTCATATCCGTTACCACCACCCAATGCCAATGGCTTGTGCACTTACTACTAGCACTTGCATACTGGGTTTTGGAGCTGCATGAATTCCGGCAAATGGTACCGTTCCGACAAATGCTGAGAGCCACACGCGTCTCGATCTTTCATGCTACTAGACATTAGTACCATGATCATGACTAAACTGGCCTGATTACTTGTGCCTACCCAATCATTATTTGACAGGCAGATATGGCTCCTCGGGACATATACTCACTTTCTAATTTAAATGTCAAATCATGATTTGAAACTTGCAGCAATCCATTCCTTTTGTTCCGGTCAAATCCTATCAGATATATATAATAATTCAGCCATGTCACATATGAGAGGGGAGCACTTGGCTTTTTGTTCACATAATTTTTTTTGTTTCAAAAAATAAGAATAAATTACATTTTTATTTAATTTTGAATATATGCAGGCTGGGCTTCCTCTGCCCACCACAACGTCCTCCTTATTTTCTAGTAAATAAAAATCTTAGCTAGCATTTACCATTATATATATATATATATATATATAAAATAGCATTATATTTGTTAACATATTTGTCACCTATAAAGGCTGCCACCTTTGTGACGACCGGACCGAAACGCAATACCAATAGTTGAGATGTATTCTGTGTTAAAAGAGAGGGGGCTACAATTAATTGTACTGATTGTTTTGGAACATTTAATTATATTTCTCTAGATGAAACATTTTATGTCACCCTGTGAATTTTGTTTCTTTGACTGCCAAAAGATATGTTGGCACTGAACTTTTTGAACATTTTATTTGGCTGTCGCAGACCATTTTATTTCACTATTTAAGTATGTCAAAATTGTTTAATATTGCTCAATTCTAACTTTGTTAATCGCTATTGATAAAAAATCAATAGCCAAAGTCCACAGAAATATTAAATCAAATTTAGAAAAGAATAACAGGCCAACTCAATTTCTCAGCTAATAAGCCCACAGTGAAACACACGGACTCTTCTCGGTTTCAAATGAAGCTTAATTTTTTGCAAAAGTCTCTTGGATGACCTAGGAATGGACACGAATCGATGTTACGAATTACAAAAAATAAAAAATAAAAGAATCATCCAGTGCGACTTGACTTGTGCTGACTTACCATGGCCAAAGTCCAGGTCAAGTCGATGCTGGCGCCGTCAGTGTGATGATGAGATGAACAACTGGATTTGATTTGTCCTCTGAAAACTACTCCCTCCGTCCCGAAATATAAGGTTTTGGAGAGTTCAAACTCAAGAAACAACGGTGAGAGAAAATGACTTTTATACCCCTCATTTTACACTACCAACCAACACTCTACCTACTCACCAACCTCATTCAATTTTGTCATATCCTTCCAGAACCTTATATTTTGGCACAAAATTTGAACGCTTCAGGACCCTATATTTTGAGACGGAGGGAGTACATCATCATTATCAACTTACCATGTCGTCTCCTTGAGTGACCTTGACCACACATGCATATATCCTGCAGATATCATAGTTCCGGACAAGTCACTTAATTAAGGCAGGCAATATATGGTTCATCGCAAAAATGTGATAACGAGTGTACTTTGTGTGTGAAAATGTTATCATATAAGCTCCCATACCATTTAGTTTTTTTTATTTGAACTAAGCAGTTAATTAAACATGCTGAACATTTATTATATTAAGTGGGTGTCCGGAGCACTCCAGAAGCCCAAAGCTGAAAAAACAGCTTCACTCTGCAAACTCCAAAAAAATTCATGTCAAACACCTCTAGCGCCACCAGCTTCAGCTCCAGAAAAAAAGGTGGAGCTAAAGGGCGGATCCAAAAACTCTTTCAAACTTTCTTACGGAGTTGTGGGGTAATTACCCACCATGCCACTGGTTCGTGGTTACACACGTACCCCTTGGCTAGTGGAAAAAAAGGCTCCTCTTGCATTGTTCGGAGCTGCATGGCCGCATGTCAGCTGGCGAGAGGCAGTCATGCCTGCCTGCTGTGATGGCGTCGTGGCTTAGGCTCTGATCTGCCGCAAATCGAGCACGAGGTCGCCGGGCTATACCAGGCTATAGGGGTAGCATGCCGGGGCGAGACGGAGGTGGTGCCAGAGGATAGGACGAGAGAGCAGAGAAGAGTGAAGAGTGTTAGTTCGATCTCTTCACCGTTACGGCCCAAAGGCCGTAACGGGCTGGATACCGCGCCCTGGTCGGGGGCGCCCAACCAATCCATGGTTGGTGGGCCCCCGTCGCACAGTGCTATAAAGAGTGGGTGGGGACCATGGCTCGCAGTACGAGGTTCACCGCGCCGCCGCTACACCCCACCCCACAAACCCTAACCGACCGAGGGAGCACTGGAGCGGCGGGAAGCTCCGCCACCGCCGCCGCCGCGTCCCTCTTCGTGGATCCGCGCACCGGTGCCACCGCCCGACGCTCGACCGCATCGTTCGAGATCCCATCGTCCCCGAGCCGGCACTGCAACCTCCACGTCAAGCCGCCGCCGCCCCTGCGACCCCGACGCAAGAGATGGCCTCCGACTCCGCGCTCCCCTCAAACCCTGATGGTCTGCGACCCCTCGTCTTCCCTCTGTTTCCTTTAGTAGTTGTTATAGGTGTAGTAGATCTAGATCTAGGAGTTCATGTTACCTATCTGTAATTATTAAGTACCTACCCGAATAGATTAGCTACTGGTGTTTTGTGGTTAGTGAAGTACTTAAATCTAACAATGGTATCAGTGAGTCAGGCCAGTTAGCAATTTTTATTTCGGGGTTAGATCTTTTACATTCAGTGTAGCAAGTAGAAGGAGATGACCCCAAATCTTTTAGATCTGGGGGAAAGAACACTGGATTCGTAATAAAATCGTTGAAAAACGAATAAAGGTTCAAACCCTAACCCTAGATCTTGCTAGGGTTAGGGGAAGGAAACAAACATTCACGCATCCAGAGGCTACCTAACCCTAGATCCACTCGGGTTAGGGGAAGAAATTAAGCAAAAAGATGCGAATCGAGTTAAAACCCAAACCCTAGATCCATTTTTGGTTTTTCCCCAAGTTTGAACAAACTGAAGAAACCCTACCTACCGCGGGGTCACCACCTCTCTGCGGGTTGTACCCCCGCCATGCGGGGCTTAAGGAGCAGATGCTCGCCGCCGCGACGGCGTGCAGGGCCTGCGCTTGGGCGCCGCCACCGAGCCGCTCGACGGCCGCGCGCTCACCCACGGGGTGGACGCGCGCGCCGGCGAGGGGGCCGGCAGCAGCGCCGGTTTTCTTCCTCCACCGGATCACCATGGGTCTCACCTCTATCTGTTGTATGCGGTTTCACGGTTTTTGGTGGAGAAATGGAGGAAGGAGAAGAAATTTTTGAGGGGCAAGCAGGGGCAAAGGAAAGGAACAGGGGGCGGCACATGCACCCTCACCGCCGCCGGCAGGGCGCCGGCCGCGGGCCGAAGGCCACCGCCGCCGGTAGTGCCGCGCGCGCGGGTCAAGCAGGGGGAGAAAAATGAAGTGGCTAGGGTTTCAGGGTTGGCAGCCGGCCTTATATACATCACCGAAATCGGTGGGATGGTTTTGAGCCCTTGATCTGGCGATCGACGGCTGAAAGGGCAACAGCGGCCGCACGGGCTCAATGGAGCCCAGGCGGGGGTGCGAGCTGGGCCGCTTCGCCGGCCCAGCCATTGGCTGCTGGGCCAAGTGCCCATGCGGGCACGCTAAGCAGGCCGTGAGCCGATTTCGGCTGCTAGGCCGAAACGGCAAGCTGTGAACAGTAATCTTTTTTATTTAAGTTTTGAATTTCAGAAGCTATTATGTCTTGAATTTCTAGTTTATTTGTTGCTTTTTTCCATTAAGTTAATATCTCTGTTTAATTTTTTTGATAAATTCATGAAATTTTACAGAGAGTTGAATGCTTCTGAAATTAAAGTTTTTCTCTGTTTATTTGTTTGTTTTTCCGCTGCGTTGATTTATTTTCTCTAGTTAAATTGAACCAAAGGGATATTTAATTAGAGAAGGTTTTTTCTTTTAAGAATATGTTATGATATTGTTATTTTTCTGGCCAAAGCTGATAATTACAATATTATAACCTGATACACTAAAGTTTTATGCATTAGTTCTATTTTTCTGCCCAAAGGTGATATAGAATTAATGTAGTAGCATGTTGTATGTATTAATTTTGACCAAAGTTAAATTGATGCATGCAATGTTTATTGTACAATGTTCTCACACTTTTTCTGAATTTTATTTTCAACTCAAGCTGGTTATGTTGGTCAGATCCCTGAGTTGACTGGCAATAACTACACGGCTTGGCGCAAGTTGGTGAAACTGGCATTTTTAATGCTGGGTATGGAGTATGTGCTGACCACAGAGCGTCCTGCTGAGCCTGAGGCACCTGTCAGATAGGCTAATGAGACTGATGATGCATGGAAATTAAGGGAAGACGCCCATATCAAGGCGGAAAGTGAGCATCAACTCGCTAAAGCGAGGTGGGATCTAGACAACAAGAGATGTCTAGCGATCATTCAGACTAAGATGACAGAGGCAATTAAGGCGTCCATTCCTGAAAAGGATAAGGACGGAAGGTTACTCACTGCCTCCGAGTATTTGGAGATAGTGGATAAGCAGCACTCTCATACACTAAGACTTATACCAGTACTACTATTGGCAGTTTGGTTGCAATGAAGTACACTGGTGGTGGTATAAGGGACCACATACTTAAGATGAGCAACATGAACGGCAAGCTTGCTGAGATGGGCATGGTCCTTCCCAATGAGTTTGTCATTCATTTGATTTTTAAGTCCCTGCCTCCCGAGTTTTCGGCTTTTGAGGTTAACTACAACACCATACCGGATAAGTGGGATGTGCATAAGTTGATTGCCATGTCAGTCCAGGAGGAGGAAAGGTTGAAGGCTCAGAATGGTGGTCTTGTTAACTATGTAAACCATGGTAAGAAGCCACAGAAGAGAAGCTTTCCACATAAGCAATTTCAAGCTAAGAATCAAGCGGAAAGCGGACCTTCAAATGCACCTCCTCAGGGACAGATGAAGCCAAATGGAAAAGCTCCCATGCAGAATGATCAGCCTCCGAAACCTCAGAAACCGCCTCAGCAGATGGAGTTTGCACCAAACTAGTGTCACTGGTGCAAGAAGACTGGGCATTGGAAGAAGCAGTGTCCTAAGTGGTTGCACTTCATGTGGTCAAAGGGTGAGGACATTATTACATTTGTAGATGAATCCTTGTACTTAAGTTATAGTAAATCTACTTGGTGGATTGATTCGGGTGCAACAATTCATGTTGCTAATTCTACGCGGGGTATGACTACAACCAGAATCCTAACAAGAGGAGCAAGAACAATTAAGGTTGCGAACGGCGTCGAAGCTGCAGTTGAAGCCATTGGTGATCTCCCCATCAAGTTGAAGGACGGCTTCACGCTTCAGCTCCATGACGTTCTTTATGTTCCATCTTTAAGTCGCAACTTAATTTCAGTATCATGTTTAGCAGACAATGGTTTTGAGTGTCAGTTTAGTGCACAACATTGTTCTATTAAGTTAAATAATGAGATTGTGGGTCTTGCCATCCGACAAGACAAACTTTACATGTTGGCTATTCATGATGATTGCTCTGAATGTGTTGATTCTGTATGTGAAAATGCGAATGTTGAATCATCTACGAATGTAAGCAAGAAGCGGAAGCGAATTGATAACATATCATCGAAATTATGGCAGTGTCGCTTAGGCCATATTTCGAGGGGAAGGATGGAACGCTTAGTTAAGGAATCAATTCTTCCGCCGTTAGAAATTAATGACTTAGAACAATGCATGGATTGCATTAAAGGCAAGTTCATTAAACAAATTAAGAAAGGCGCAAAGCGAAGCACAGGAGTGTTGGAGATAATCCACACAGACATTTGTGGTCCATTCCCTGTGGCGTCTGTGGATGGTTTTGATTCGTTCATTACATTCACAGATGACTATTCTCGATATGGGTACATTTATCCAATTAAGGAGAAATCGAAGCGCTAGACAAGTTTAAGATATTTAAGGTGAAGTTGAAAATCAGCACAACTTAAAGATTAAGGTGGTGAGGTCCGACCGAGGTGGGGAGTACTACGGTCGACACACCCCGTATGGCCAAGTTCCCGGACCTTTTGCAAGGTTTCTACGGAAAATGGCATAGTTGCCCAATATAATACACGGTGAACCTCAACGGAATGGAGTAGGCGAAAGAAGGAACCGTACCTTGATGGATATGGTTAGAAGTATGTTAAGCTACTCAACATTACCGATTAGTTTGTGGATGGAGGCATTGAAAACCGCCACTCACATTCTAAATAAAGTACCTAGTAAGTCAGTACCTACTACACCATATGAGTTATGGACGGGTAGGGAACCCTCCTTGAATTATATGCGTGTGTGGGGATGTCCAGCAGAGGCTAAAGTTTTTAACCCAAATATTGGGAAGTTAGACCCCAAGACAGTAAGTTGCCATTTCATTGGCTACACGGAAAAATCTAAAGGATATCGTTTCTCTTGTCCTACGGGCATACAAAGTTTGTGGAAACGAGACACGCTGTTTTTCTAGAGGATGAAATGATCAGAGGGAGCAAGGCAGTTCGAAAGATTGATCTTGAAGAAAAGCAGGTGTGCGCACCCACTCCTATGGTTGAAGAACCGTATTTTGAGCTTCCTGTTGTTCCGATAGCTACAGTGCAACCCACTGTGGTACCGGAACCTGTTGTTAGTACGCCTGTGCCATCAGTGGAAGAAAATGAGGAAACTGTTCCACAGAATCCTACAAGTACAACTGATGCACCGGAAGAAACACAACAGCCCCAAGTACAGGAAGAGCCAGTTGTAGAGGCTCCGAAGAGGTCATCAAGAGTCAGAAAGTCAGCTATCCCTGACGATTATGAAGTTTATGAATGTGAAGAAATTCACATAGAAGGTGATCCTACCTCTTATGAAGAAGCTATGAGTCGTCCTGATGCATCGAAGTGGCAAGAAGCCATGGAAGATGAAATGAAGTCAATGAGTACCAACAGAGTTTGGGACTTAGAGGAAATTCCTAAAGGAGCCAAAACAGTAGGCTGCAAATGGGTCTACAAGATAAAATATGACTCCAAAGGGAATATAGAAAAGTATAAAGGTCGGCTTGTGGCAAAGGGTTATACGCAAAGAGAAGGGATAGATTACAATGAGACGTTCTCTCCAGTCTCATGTAAGGATTCTTTTAGAATCATAATGGCTTTGGTGGCGCACTATGATTTGGAATTACACCAGATGGATGTTAAGACGGCATTTCTGAATGGAGATTTATATGAAGATGTATACATGACTCAACCCAAAGGTTTTGTTGTGAAAGGGAAGGAACATTTAGGATGTCATTTAAGAAAATCCATTTATGGTTTAAAGCAAGCCTCTAGACAGTGGAATCTAAAGTTTGATGAGACCATCATAAAATTTGGTTTTAAGGCAAATATTGAGGACAACTGTGTTTATGCAAAGTTTTAGAATGGGAAATTCATTTTCCTAATACTGTATGTGGATGACATTCTACTAGCTTGTAGTGATGTTAGACTACTACAGGAAACGAAAAAGTTCTTGTCTTCAAAATTTGATATGAAAGATCTTGGTGAAGCCTCATATGTTTTAGGCATTGAGATTCATCGAGATAGAAAGAAGGGGGTCTTAGGATTATCGCAAAAAGCATATCTGGAAAAGGTACTAAAGAAATATAATATGCATGCGAGTAGAGCCACACCTGCTCCTATAGTAAAGGGCGATAAGTTTGGACTTCACCAATGTCCAAGGAACCAATATGAGATCGATCAAATGAAAATGGTTCCATATGCTTCGGCGAGTTGGTAGCTTACAGTATGCACAAGTGTGCACTCGCCCTAATTTAGCATTTGTTACGGGAGTGCTTAGTAGATATCAAAGTAATCCAGGAAAAGAGCACTGGATGATGGCAAAGAAGGCTTTTCGATATCTACAAGGCACAAAAGCTTTAATGCTAACGTATAGAAGATCTGATTCCCTAGAGATAAAAGGGTACTCAGATGCTGATTATGCGGGTGATAGGGATTATAGAAAATCCACGTCAGGATATATATTCACTCTCGCAGGAGGAGCTATTTCGTGGAGAAGCTCAAAACAAGAACTAGTGGCAACATCTACGATGTATGCAGAGTTCATTACCTGTTATGAGGCAACAGGACAGGTGATGTGGCTAAAGAAGTTTATACCTGACTTTAGAGTAGTGGATTGTATTCACAGATCACTACAGTTGTACTGTGATAACAAACCAGCAGTATTCTATGCTCACAACAACAAGTTAAGTAATGCTACCAAACCGATAGAAATAAAATTCTATGCGGTGAAAGACAGAGTCCGGATAAAACTATAAGTCCGGAGCATTTAGGCACTAAAGAAATGTTAGCGGATCCGCTCATAAAAGGCTTACCACCCAATGTGTTCGGAGAACACTTAGCCGTATGGGGTTAAGGGAAAGCCTATGATTCCTGACCGGGCCCATGTTAAGATCCTATCAAAATGGATAAGTGTATTGTGGCTGGTTAATCCGGTTGTGATTACAATTTAGATGACCCATGCTCAATATGTTTATTTGTGATGAGATGGATGTCAAGTAAAGAACTCGAGATTAAGTGAATGTTGTAGAAGAGATCGAGAGGGAGAATGTTAGTTCGATCTCTTCACCGTTACGGCCCAAAGGCCGTAACGGGCTGGATACCGCGCCCTGGTCGGGGGCGCCCAACCAATCCATGGTTGGTGGGCCCCCGTCGCACAGTGCTATAATGAGTGGGTGGGGACCACGGCTCGCAGTACGAGGTTCACCGCGCTGCCGCTACACCCCACCCCACAAACCCTAACCGACCGAGGGAGCACTGGAGCGGCGGGAAGCTCCGCCACCGCCGCCGCCGCGTCCCTCTTCGTGGATCCGGCGCACCCGGTGCCACCGCCCGACGCTCGACCGCATCGTTCGAGATCCCATCGTCCCCGAGCCGGCACTGCAACCTCTACGTCAAGCCGCCGCCGCCCCTGCGACCCCGACGCAAGAGATGGCCTCCGACTCCGCGCTCCCCTCAAACCCCGATGGTTTGCGACCCCTCGTCTTCCCTCTGTTTCCTTTAGTAGTTGTTATAGGTGTAGTAGATCTAGATCTAGGAGTTCATGTTACCTATCTGTAATTATTAAGTACCTACCCGAATAGATTAGCTACTGGTGTTTTGTGGTTAGTAAAGTACTTAAGTCTAACAAAGAGGGGAGAGGAACAGGATAGAGAGAAAAAAAAGAAGAGGGTGACATGTGAACCCATTAATTACAATGGTAAAATAGACTTTTGCACAACCAAAACTGATGTTCTGAAACTGGATCACTGCAGTCAGCCAAACATGAACATCAGCTTCATATTTTTCTAAAGTTGGTGGAGCGAAGAAAAGAACTTCATTGGAAGCAAAGGAAGAAGATGGGGAGAGGAGAGAGAGAAAGCATTGAGATGGAGGAGGAAGACTTCCTCTAAATTTTGATCTTGCCTCCACTTCACGACGGTATCTCGAGACTAACCGGAGTGGGAGTGGGCTGACTAGTTGATACACGTGAACATAAGGCTCACTGACGAGCAACACGATTCAGGCAAACAAACTACTGGAGTGAGAAAAACGGCAACTGAACCAAGAACAAACGACAAACAATTAATCCGACACGGACGGACAATCAGCGACGAGCCTACATGACAGCGACACGCATCATCATGTGATAGGATCGGAATATGAGATAGAGATGCCACCTAATCGGACATTCGATCGGACAAGCAACGCGTGCTCAATTAGCGCTAGTTTCAAGTATTAGTTAATTAAGGTTGGAGTAATGGAGTTGGAGATCAGGTAATCATTGCATCAGCTGAAAACGAAGGCTGTACATATGCTGCTATATGCTCATCTATTAATAAACAAATTAAATCATCATAATCAGTAGAACACTGACCCCCGAGCTGTTCCAGCTAGTTCTGCGTTTTTGGAGGTACTTGAGCTCTAGTCTATTCCGATCGACCTTGCAATAATGTACCATCAGCATCTGGCAAATGGTTGGGAGGCAGCAGTTCCCTTCGTTTAGATTCCATGCATGAACACGACAAGCTAGGGGCACTTAATTTGGCTACCACAAGTGGAAGAAAAGGAATCTGTAGAAGTAAAGCAGAATCTGCTAGAGGGATTTGATTGTCAGCCTATGATCACCATCAGAAGAGGTGCATCGCAACTTCTCAACAGATCAGTTAATACTGAAACATTTATCTGCACAACAGCTAGCTTTTGCATTGGTACACACACATGCAAATGAGATGCACTTCAATTTCCTGACACACCATCAGAACGAAGGAAAGTTTTATAATGCAATGTTCAACAGATTATTCCAAACAGAGCAATTGCCAATTGCCATTCAATATGATGTCCCGTTGAGCAACGCCGTTCATCATTGGCCCTGATGTCCGGGATTACTTCTTGAGGTTTCCCTTTGGATTGTCCACAAACCGGTCGATCCTCAAGGGCTGGAGGTCTACTCCAGCCTCCGCCGCCGTCCTCGCCTCCCCATCCATGGCCATCTCCGCCAGGATCCTTCCAACCGCCGGCCCCATCTTGAACCCGTGGCCGGAGAACCCCGCGCCGATGACGACGTCCTTCCCGAACTCGCCGCCTATGAAGTCGATCACGTAGTCCTCGTCGGGCGTCATGGAGTACATGCACGACTGCCGGATCACCGGCCCGCCGTCGGTGTCGACGTGGCCCGGCATGACGGCGTCGATCCACCGGGCTACGGGCTCCGCCAGGTCGGCGGCGCCCGTGGTCCAGTCCCTGCTGTCCGGGTCGCACGGCGGGCCGCCGTGCTTGGCGATCTTGATGAGCCCCGGGAACTCCATCGACGGCGTGCTGTAGATGTAGGGGTCGCCGTAGCTGGCGAACGTCGGGAAGCCGGCCTCCGTGGTGAGCTCGCTCTCGTGGCCGGGCCTCACCTTCCAGTAGCAGATGAGCGTGTGCACCGGCTGCACCGGCAGGTCTATGCCGATGACTGACTTGACCAGCTTGTTCGTCCACGCGCCCACCGTTACGATGCACTTGGCGCCATGGAATTCCTCGCTACTCGCTGTCCTCACCAAGATTGATCCATCCGCTGAAATTAACGTTGAGCGTTGAAATCAGTCCTTGATCACAAAAAAATCACTCTGAACGCGAACACACGCACCTTAAAACTGTACATTGAGCGAGCACTAGGGCTATGCATGTGATGGCTTGCAATTTGCAAATCGTCCGTATCTTTTAAAATTATATAACTTTTTCATCTAGTTTAAAATACTCTGTGGTCTAAGAGATTGGTGGGTAGTACCGTAGTAGTGGACTAGTGGGTACTTTACCTCCTGCGTTTTATTTGATTCCACAATCACTGGCAAACAAAAATGTTGAGATTACTCAAATGAAGTAGTACAGCTTGAGTTGGGAAAATTATGCTATAATAAGAGCAACTCCAAGAGCCTCTTTAAAAATCACTAGCTAAAATCATGATTTAATTAGTATGTAAAATGAAATAGCTAGCAAAAAGTTGTTGACATCCAACAGCCTCTCTAAAATAAACCCTTTAGAGCAACTCCAAGAGACTAGCTATCTTGGCTTAACTAGCTAAAAAATAGAAAATTTGTCCAAAAACTCAATCCAACAGACTATCTAAACTTGTCCTAGCTATCCTCCACTAGCTAAACCGGGGGCTTCGCTAGCCATCTTTGGCTAGCCAATCCCGCTAGCTATCCCCTTGTACATGAGTATGGCAGGTGGGACCCATTAGCGGTGGAACATATGGAGAGTTCATTTTAGCTAGTCTGTTGGATTTCATCAACATTTTACTAGCTATTTTATTTTACATACTAGCCAAATCAGTAATTTAGCTAGTGATATTTAGATAGACTCTTGGAGTTGCTCTTATATCCTCCACCACTTGTGGGTCTTGCCTGTCATACTCATGAAAATCAGCATAGCTAGTCACTAGCCACTAGCCAAAGATAGCTAGCGGGGCAACGAATTTAGCTAGTCAGGATAGCTAGTTGGGTAGATAGCTAGTCTGTTGGAAGAGTGTTTTTGAGATTTTTTCCAAAATTTAGCTAGCCAAGTCATTTTAGCTAGTCTCTTGGAGTTGCTCTAACCATCTTTTTTACATTTTAGCCCTTTTTGCGAAAGATTCTCACAAGTGCACCCTTTTTGGAAAGATTTCAAAAAATGGACCCCGAGCTCGGCGTCATGGACCGTGGCACCGAGGTATAATGCCTCAGCGCCACAGGCTGCGGCGCCGAGGTTGACGACATGGTAAACGGCGTTACATCGCAAATTTTACATTTACCCCCTTGGCGTCGCAGATCACGGCGCCGACCCTTCTCTTCTGGTTCGTTTGAAATTCGACAAGTATATTTCTTCCAAACAATTACAATAATAAATATAATTACTTTAAAATTAGCACCATTAGCAATTACAATAATAAATATTATTACTTTATAATTTCATGATTATGATAATATAAGGAGGATTTAGATGTAATTTGTTTTTATTTGTTTGTTAAAAATATAAAAGAGAAAAAGAGAGAAAACACTAACTTTACATTTACCCCCTCGGCGCCGCAGATCACGACGCCGATGGGGTAAATGTTAAATTTTTTGATGTCACGCCGTTTACCATGTCGTCAACCTCGGCGCCGTAGTTCATGGCGCCGAGATGTTTTACCTCAGCGCCAAGGTCCATGGCGCCGAGCTCAGAGTCCATTTTTTTGAAATCTTTCCAAAAGAGGCACACCTGTGAGAATCTTTAGTAAAAGGGGGGAAAAAGGAAAAAAAAAGTCGCTTGCCCTAACAGGCTGATGCTAGAATCATTTTACATGCTTTAGTGCGTGTGTGATGTGACATACTATGAGAGCAATAGATTAACCGTGTGCAGTCACAATTAATTAATTAATAAGAGTACAAGACATTAACCATATTTGAGAACCACTTGCATGTAACAATGATACTAAACTCTCGGCACTGCCACTTAGTATTGCTCAAGTTGATCAAAAGTTTAAGGATTTAGCTAAAATTTCAGGCTCCAACTTTTCCTAGAAATTAAATACCAACCGTCCCGAAAAGTCCTGCGCTTGTTTTTACTAGGCTACTAGCCTCATTTGCAATCTTGGAACCATTGGTACATGATTGAGATGTGAAGTGACAGGGATTTGTTCTTACGCAAAGTTCAGGAATGGTTTGCTGTTTGCATGCTCAAATAGTCATATGGTCCGCGAAAGAGCTACGTCAGCTCGTGCATGCTGCCAGTGGCTCACATGCAGTAGCCGAGCGAGTGCTTC
This sequence comes from Cenchrus americanus, assembly GCA_947561735.1. NCBI lineage: Eukaryota > Viridiplantae > Streptophyta > Magnoliopsida > Poales > Poaceae > Cenchrus > Cenchrus americanus. The sequence goes on along the minus strand of OX387245.1, from coordinate 61,211,681 downwards.
CAATAGGATTAGCTCAGGTCTCGGTGGCAGGGAAGAAGAAGACAGTAGACGGTAGCGCACGAGGCGCGCGTGCTCACCTCGCTTGGCGATGTCAACCACCTCCGTCCGGTCCCTGACGACGGCGCCATTCCTAACGGCGAGCGCCTGGAACATGGCCACGGCCTTGGTCGCCTTCATCACCCCGCCAAGCTCGCTGGTCGCCGCCGTCCACCCGTCGGGCACCCGGAACACGCCCGCCCACGGCCAGGATGGGTCCCCGGCGGCGACCTCGGCGGCGCCGCCGTTCCTGATGGAGGCGCGGAGGTCGGGGTCGTCGCGCGGTCCCAGGTCGAGGTGCGGCGTGGGCGTGAGCACGCGGTAGCCGGCGTCGGCCTGGGCCTCATCCCAGAGGCGCCGCGAGAGGCGCGCCATCGGCGGGTAGTGCGGCTGCGGGTAGGTGGCGCGGATGGTGCGGGACTCGCCGTGCGAGGAGCCCCGGTGGTGGAGCAGGTCGAACCGCTCCAGGAGCAGCGCGCGCGCGCCGCGGGAGGACGCCGCGTACGCCGCGCAGCTGCCCATGATGCCCGCGCCCACCACGATCACGTCGAACCGCCGGCCGTGGACGGCCTCGGCGCCGTTGGACGCCGCCATGGCGCTCGCTCGCTGCTTGCTTCCGCTTAGCTCGCTCTCTGCTAGCTCTTATAATTCCTTCGAGTGCTTTGTGGTCGTGTGGTCGGGTCGACGGAGAGGGAGCAAGAGCAAAAACTTCTACTGCTGAGTAGTAGGGCTTTTTTTTTGAGGGCAGTAGTAGGCCTGTGTTGGCCAGTACTGCATCAGCTAACTCCTGCAGTCTTATCTTGGTGTGTATGGGGCCAAGATGCACGCTCCCCGTTGGCCCGGCTCCCACCGTGACAGGACTACTACTCAACGCACAGTACACTTCACGTTTTTTTGGCACCGATCCTGATCAACTTTTTTTTAAGACAGTTTGTTCGTTTGGTGGTGGTGACGGTTCATCGATTTGTTCCGAGAGAAAAATACTTGGCTTGTGTTTGGTGGTTGTTTGTTTCGAGAGAAAATCATTGTTGTTTGGTGGTTGATAAGCGAACAAACGGAGAGATTGCAATCATTAGCAAAACTGTAGTTAAAAATATCTGTGCCTAATAATTTGCACATGTATATCTTCCTAATTTTTATTGGCGTAGATCAAATGTGTCACCCTATCGCTCCCACCAATCAGCCTGTTCGCTCGCTTATCGCCACCAAATAAAGATTTTCTTTCTCTCGTAACGAATCGCCACCAAAGAATTAACCGCAACCAACTAAGAAGATTTTCTCTCTCGTAACAAACCAAGATTTACCATCATCAGCCACCAATCGCCATCACCACCAAGAAGATCTTCTTTGTTCGAGGTTTCTTTTTGTCAAACCTTTTGTCAATGTCATAGTTTCGTTGACGATGGCAATCTCAACAAGACAATGTATCATTTTTTTTTCATTTTCTCATGCTTTTGGATGTCAAATGACACACACAAAGATTCTAGTTGCAAATTTCTATCATTTTCTTCTGCGCTGAAAATTGAAAAATACTAGTCAAACAAAGAATTTCATGAGAGTCAAACTTTAGTTTACTCCGTAAACTTTATTTGATCCAAGTACATATAAATTATCCCTACATAACAACCACACATGCTACGTCATCACGAGCGAATTCAACCTCATCATCCCATTGTTTCACATAAGATTCTTTCTTTTATTAAGAAATAGTTTTCGGTCTGGTGCAGTTAGGGGTGGTAATAGGCCAGGGCCCTAATGCATCCTTCACAATTCAACTAGACCATTTTATTTTTTATTCAAAATTGAATAGAATTACAGTCCGATCATTTTAGGACCTGATTCTTAAATTTCTTAGTACAAAATAAAGAGTATGTTACCACCCCTGGGTGCAGTAGAGCTCATACAGTGGGTCTAATTAAAACATCATATAACTTCTGCATACCACTTGTTGATTTTTCTGCAGATCTCGGCCCGTGGAAATGCAAAGATGTTTGTTAACTAGTCACTACACGATCATGGACTCCCTCGGGTCAGGCTCATCTTTTTTTTTATCTGCTCACAAACTTTGAAAATTCGACCGCTAAATATTAGTTTGGAAATACAGAAAAAACCGTACTTAGGTTTGTCTTGAAAATATTTTATAACTATATGAGCTCGTTGGATTTTATAATATATGTTTAAGAGAAAATAATAGTAAAAACCGCATTTCAAAGACCATGAGAAGTACAAAGATATAAAGTATTTTTAACCAAAGAATGTAGTCGATACGAGTAAGAAGGTAACCAATGGCATGAAAAAAACATGAATTGTGTCAATTTTAGAAGCATTTTTTAAAAAAAACTAGAAACTGCAGTTCGGTGCTTTGTCCGACGTACATAATTTTTCAACCATTAGATCTCGATCATGAGGTCTTAGTGCTTCCTTTACCCTTTCTATATATCACCCTCGTGTTATTCCTCCCCTAACCCTAACCTTGTTGCCACTCCCTGCGCCAGGATTTTTTTAATTCTAACTTTTTTAAAAAAATTATTTTAAAATAACACTACCGGAATTTTATTTGCATATGTAACCCGTTTGCCCGTGCCGGCCCACGAGGTGCGGCAGGGGCCCACTTTGCTGCGCCACATGCAGCGGCGCGGCAGGCCCGCCAAGCTGGAACGGTGGGCTGACGAGGCTTCCTTCTGCCACGCCACATGCATCAGCGCAGCAACGTGATCGTGTTGCGCCGTGTTGGCTGGCGTGGCAGGAGGTTCCCAATTAACTTTTATCAACTTTGAGCAATCAAAATAAAATAATATTTGAACTTTAAATGTTACAAAATTTGACACGCACGTTATATAAGATATGAACATTCCATTTTAGTAACACAACTAAGTGTTACATATTTTAAAAATATTAATTTCAAAGTAGGCTATGTATTATGCCTATATCCCACTTAGGGTTCTCGTTGAATAGTTATTTGTATAGGATGGTACCAATTAAATATCATTTAAATATTAATTGTCACGAAACTTGTCATGCACATTATATAAGGTGTAAAATTCTCATTTTAATAACATGTAAAGAGTCAAGTGCTACATATTTTGAATTACATAATTTCAAAGTAAGCTGTGTATTATCCTATTATCTGACTTACGTTTTTGTTAAATGATTATCTACTTAGGAGAACCTTAATTAAATATTTTTTAAAACTTTGAGTGTCACAAAACTTGCTATGCACATTGTATAAGATGTAAAGATCTCCTTTATTTACATGTAAAAAGTCAAATGTTGTAATTTGCTGAGGAAAACATACCTGGGAAATGGGGTTTTTTTGGTAGTCAAAGAGCTAATTGCTCCCAATTTTGGAAGAGCTTGCAGGATGTTAAGGGGATTGTTTTAGAAGTTTTAGATATATCATTGGAGATGGCAATAAAGTTAGATTTTGGCATGATCTCTGGCTGGGAAACTGTTCTTTTAAAATTAGATTCCCACATATTTTTGAGGTGTGTAACCAACAAGATTGGTCTGCAAATAGAGTTTGCAATCAAGGTAATATACTGCTATCTTTCAGAAGAAACATGGGAGAGAGGGAAGAATCGGAGTTTGTTGAACTATTAGGTATTTTAGAGGGGCTTGAGTTGTCTGATTCCAAGGATGTTGTCAAATGGGATCTTGAAAAAACTGAGATATATTCTACCTCTTCTTTGTATAACGAACTTACTTTCACTGGGTTTCATAATAGATGGCTGCTATGTACGTGGAAAACCAACATTCCTTTAAAGATCAGGATTTTCTTGTGGCAGGTCATTAATGACAAGATTCAGTCTGCTGAGCAATTAAAAATTAGAAATTGGCCTGGTCCAGTAGAATGCAAATTGTGTGGACAGACTGAAACAACTAATCATGTTTTCTTTTAGTGTGGTTTGGCTTATTTTTGCTGGTGTGTTTGTAGGGATATCTTGGAGTGGTCTTTCTCTCCCCTGATGATATATATAATTTGTGTAGAGAGAGTTCAAACAAACAAACTAAGAATATTTTCTATCTTTTGGATGTCTTGCTTGGAGCTTGTGGTTGATCCGCAATGAGTTTGTTTTCCATAACTTAGTGATTTCGTCTGCTAATGTTGGACTATTTTGGGCTATTTCGTTTTTGCAGAAATGGAGAATATTGAGCAAAGAGACGGAGCGACAGTGGATAGACATGATGATACAAAGGTTGAGTCTTCGACTATCATCATTAAGGCCTGACATCTGAAGATATATATCAAGCCAATGGAAATGATGGCTGAAGTGATGCTGCTCCTTTAGTAGATTAAGCAGACCAACCCTAGAAGTTTAGTTGTGGTTGTTGGTTGGTTTTGTAGTTTGGTTGTATCCAGTCTGTAATAACTTTCCCTTTCTATTTTAGTAGCTTGGTGGGTTGTTTCCTGCTTAGGTGTTTGATTCTGCTTTCCTTTCCTAGAGTGAGTGCTTTTGAGTGAGTTTAGTTACTCTTTCTGTCAACTTTTGGTTATGCTTCACGTAAAACTGGTAACCCCAATACTATTTTAGCTTTAATCAAAAGCTGGGCCCAAGGCCTTTTTTTAAAAGTACCGCGTCGCCAAGGCTATCAGCTCAAGCCTCGCCGCCGCGCGGGCGGGGGAGGGGGAGCTCCACCCGACCGAAGTCGCCATGGCGCGGGAGGTGGGGAACTCGATCCCGGCCGCTCCATGATGCCGCCCTCCTTTTCCATCACCTAATTACTGATGGGAGACAAAGAGGGCGGCCTGTCGCTGCTAGAATGCCGCCGACGGCTTCCTGGGTTTGTTGCCGCCAGCTGCTATGATGTAAAACTTCTTTCCAAGCTGCGGCCCTCTGATGGGACGGCGACAGAGGAGCTGCATGACCGGGTGTGAGAGAGAAGACAGCGCCATGACTTGACTCACAACACAAGCACCGAGAACCTCCGGTATGACGCAAGAGGTGCACAGCTAGAGCTAGACAGCAGTCAGGCAGGCAGCCATCAGTTTAGAGTTTGGAAGATTTTGCCCACATGAACAGATGAGTAATTTGTGACAAGGAACCAAGAATCACTGGGCTGCCCGCCGCGTATGTACAATAATCATATTCCCTCTTAAATTACTGGGATGACAAGAGGATTGTGCAGCCAGATCAACTCGGCAAGTGAACCTACTCAAACTAACATCCATTCGGTACTAGCACTCGCGACCGCTGTTGGAGGTGTGGAGCAGAGCAGCGCCGACAGAGAATGAGCAGTCGCGAGTGTTCCCTGTGACCTCAATCTGCGGTGGAGGCGAGTATAGGAGGCAGGGGCACGATAGAGTGGGAAGGAGGGGCATCTTTGACATGTTTGCTCGCTGGGCCCACACGTCGGAAGCAGTTAACAATGGAAGTTGGACGGAATGGCACAAGGAACACAAAAGTTCAAGTCAATGACAAAGAGGTGAGGACAAATTTTCTAGTGTCACACAGATCACCACCAACTTTTTTAGTGGCATACTCCCTCCGGTTCCCTATTAGAAGTCGTTTTGGACAAGATTTGCGTCTAACATTGGGAATATAAATCACGAATAACTTTTAAGTCATTGAGTTTGAAAATGTGAAAATCATATAAATAGATTTATCTTGAAAATTACTTCATAAGAATATACATATATAACTTTTCAATAAATATTTTTTTAAAAAATAAAAGTCAAAGTTGTACTTTGGTGACCGTGTGTGTGACTGTCATAAAAGACTTCGGATGAGGAACGGGAGGGAGTATGCCTCCGAGTTCCAACCAGCGACGTTCCTTCGTTGCCGTCGATGCTCAATTGGACGGCCCATAGCGGGAGCTCAGACCCGCCCGGTAGTTGCCGTAACTGACTCCGGTGCTCCGGCCCGGGTGCGGGTGGTCAGCGAACTTTGACAGCAATACTGTAGGGTTTTAGCTTAACCGTCCAAGCCTCCCATGGAAGCAGTTCCCACCCCGGCCGGCGCCGGCGGCGCCGCCTCCTCTTCCTCCTCCTCCTCGACCCCTTCCCCATCCACCAAGCGCCCCACCACTGCGCTCCGCCTGCTATGCCCTTCCAGCCGCGCCGCCGCGCTCCGTCCCTCGCGGGACCTCCACGTGGACCATCCGCCCGTGGGGGACGAGGCTGTGCTCGTCATCTCCGGGCCGGACGCCCCCGCCGCGGCGGTCAGGGCGTGGGAGCACGTGGTGGGGCACAGGGTCGCGGGCGAAGAGGCGATGGGAGGAGAGGAGGAGGAGAGGGAGGTAACGGGCGCCGTCGGCTGCCGGATGCTGGCCGCCGGCGCTCAGGTGGGGTGCGTGCTGGGGAAGGGCGGGAAGACGGTGGAGCGGATGCGTCAAGAGAGCGGAGCCCAGATCAGGGTGTTCCGGAACAGGGAGCAGCTGCCCCCCTGCGCCGGTCCGGCGGATGAGCTCATCCATGTATGCCTCTCTAGGTCCTTCCTCATTTATGAAACCGATGCTTCAATGTTGTTTGGGTGGAAAATTCAACATTCTTTTCTCAGCGCGTAGTGGTTAACTATGGAATGCTGTGACTATTGAGTGCCGGCAATATTGTTGGAACTAGTAATGCTTTGCTGTGAATCAGAATGTGATCTCAAGCATTGCATTTCTATAGGATAGAATAGTGAACAGACAATACTCTGAGAGAATGGTAATTTTGCAACAGATAGAAGAATAGGCACACTTTGCTGTCCTTGCATGTTATTCGTAGTGATATCACAGGGCATGGTGTTTCTATGTGTTGAAATTTACCTTCACATATGAACAAATCAGATTGAAATCCCTTGTATGCTCTCAGGAAATTCATCAGTTTGACAATTCATAGTTTGCGTTCACCATTGTACGGGCCTATTTAAGCATTCACTTAGATATGTGATCTTCAAAAGTTAGGTTGTTCTGACATGGTAGCTTTTTATTGTTAGATAAGTGGGACTTTTTCTCAAGTACGTAAAGGACTGTTGGCAGTTTCAACCTGTCTCCAAGATAATCCTAGGCCAGACACAAGCAATATTCCAATGTCTAGACCATTTGGGCCTCCTGTTAGTGGTAATGGTTGTCCGCCTGGCATGGATCCTCATTCTCAAAGAAACTATTTACCACCGCACATTCCTGATTACCACACAAGGAGTTATCCAAGTAATGCTGGTGCCCCTGGACCTAGATTCTTTTTTGAACAAGAGATAGTGTTCAGGATGATAATTCTGAATGACATGGTGGGCAGCATAATTGGAAAAGGCGGTTCCACTATCCGCGCATTACAGAGTGAAACTGGTGCTTCTATAAAGATTTTAGAGCCTGTTGCTGATTCAGAGGAGCGTATCGTTTCCATATCTGCACGTGAGGTATGTCTATGGACCTAAAACACTCCTGTTTTGTTGCAACTGTTGAAATAACTTTGTTTATCTAGGTAACAAGATATTTTTATGAAAATTTGTTATATGAATCTATTTCTCTGTAAGCACTGGCATGCCACGTCAATCTGTAGCTAGTTGACTGTTATGATTGGAGTTTGTGATTACTGTGTCGTAAGTGTTATATTGTCTCCTGTCTGTAGCATTGTTTGATGGATGTGTATCTCTTGGTGCAGAATTCTGACATGATGCATTCTCCAGCTCAAGACGCAGTTGTTCGGGTCTACTCTAGGATCTCAGAGTCATCTATTGATAGAAATTCACCTACACCTGCAAGGCTTCTTGTTCCGTCACAACATATTGGTTGTCTGCTAGGGAAAGGTGGATCTATTATTACAGAGATGAGAAAGATAACAGGAGCTAGCATTCGAATTTTTGGGAACGAACAAATTCCAAGATGTGCACTGCGAAATGATGAGATGGTTCAGGTATATCTGAATTCTTAACAGTCAACCACCAAATCCTTCCTTTTTTTTTATTTTAAGAAACAATGTTGTACTATGTGCACACCATGCTAATGTAGTACACAAGCCTGCATGACCTTTTGAAAGTTTCACTGATGTGCATGGAAGCTACTGAATCTGGTTAAGGATGTTTTTTTTCTTTCCATTTTGAATCTAGTCGTATGCAGAGTTGGATAACTAAAAATGGTTGATGAGCCTACCCCAACTTGCTTGGGACAAAATGCTATGTTGTTGTTGTTGGCAAACATCAATGAACTCTGACCTGATTCAAACCACATCAAATATATTGCCTATTCTGCTCTCTTTTCCTTATAATACTTGAGGTGAACACCATTTACTAGCAATGATTTTCACAGCTAAGAATTTAATGTGTGTTATGGGCAGTCTTGGGCTCTTGGCTGGGCTGATTGGACCAGGCCCATTAGGGTTAGATTGAGAATAAGATTAGATCCTTTCTTAGGGGTTAAGTTAGCCTCTCTATATAAGGAGAGGGGTTGTACCAGTTGAAGCAAGCAATGAGAATTATCTATTAGGGTTAGCCCCTTCTATCCCTGTCCTTGTGGTCCGGCTGCCGCCATCGGCGACGTCGGGCTGCTAGGGTTCAGAGTCATTCGGATCATGGTACATAACAAATTGGTATCAGTTAAGTCAGGTTTCGTGCCCATGGGGGACCTCGCTGATCTGCAGGAGGCGATGGCTGCGCTCGTCGCCGCTGTTGGTGCTCTTGCGACGTCCGTCCACGTCTTTGACACCAAGCTCAACACTTTCTCCGTTAAGGTCAACAAACTCGTGTTGCTCGTTCCGGAGACAGCGGCGGTGAGATTGCAGGCGGCGACACGTGGTTTCTTCGCGCGGCGCCGGGCACAAGTGCGGTGCGCAACGAGGAAGGAACGCGAGCAGTGGTGGTGTTGCGGCTGCAGAAAGCAGTGCGCAGCTTCCTTGCGAGGCGCCGGGCGTCGACGGCGGTGCTACAGCTGCATGAGGCAGCGCACGTCTCCCGTGTGAGGCACCCAGCCGAGACGGTGCGGGCGCAGTTTAGCCCGGCGGCGCAGGCACCCTCCAGCCCGGCAGCAGTCTGTTTAATCCATCCGTTTCAAGATGCAGTCTCGCTCGGCGACCAGGCGTGCAAGGCTCCGCAGCTGCCCAGCCTGCTGTTGCCTTCCATGACTGTGCGCCAGCACCCAGAGGACGGCGCTGATGCATTCCGACGCCGGCCAGGGGCCTCGGGCCTTCATAGTTCACGAGGCCGATGGCCAGCCGCCCTGGGGACGGCGAGATTTGCGACATGGCTTTTCCAGGAAGTTCATGCGCAGCTAATTACACGGCTGTTTCCCTGGGATCCAGGTGGAGATCGATGGGTACTGGGACCTTGGATCCATTCACGTGCAGACAGAGGACATCATCTCGGGTTTAATTTTCCTAGCATAAATGATTTACGTTTTCGTTTTTAGTTACCAAAATAAAGTCGAGATGTAAAAGGCTTGTTTTTTGTGTGCTGCAGCTCGAGGACGAGCTGCTCGAAAAAGGACGGAGTAGTGTTATGGGCAGTCTTGGGCTCTTGGCTGGGCTGATTGGACCAGGCCCATTAGGGTTAGATTAAGGATAAGATTAGATCCTTTCTTAGGGGTTAAGTTAGCCTCTCTATATAAGGAGAGGGGTTGTACCAGTTGAAGCAAGCAATGAGAATTATCTATTAGGGTTAGCCCCTTCTATCCCTGCCCTTGTGGTCCGGCTGCCGCCATCGGCGACGTCGGGCTGCTAGGGTTTAGGGTCATTCGGATCATGGTACATAACAATGTGTCATTTTATTAAATATCGAGAATTCCTTTGCGGGAAAGCAATGCACGGTTCAAAGTGATATGCAGAATATCTTTACTTTTTTTTGGCTTGGTTGCATATATTGTAATTCTTTCATGGTACTTTTTCAAATCTGTTTTGTACTGCAATTGATCTCCATTTTGAAATGGTACAGTCAAACATTGTTTGAATCATTCAATTTTTTTGTAAGTTAGTCACTTGAGTCTCCTTTCTACATGATCATTCAATTTTCGTAAGTGGAGATATAACAATCTAAAAGGAAAATGTAATTGTTCATTTCTGGAGTGCTGTTTCTCACAGGTCACTGGTAGCTTCCAGTCCATCCACGATGCATTACTTCATATCACTGGAAGGATTAGGGACGTCATCATTCCCAAGCCACACCCCAGTGGAGGCATGCCTCCATATCCACCTGCTGGAAACATCTCTCTTCACCAACCAAGACAAGAACCACCTCCGCCACACCCACATCACAGTGGGGGCATGCCTCCATATCCTATGCATTCTTTCAGACCTGATGCTCCTATGGGTCCCTTTGAAACGGGTGGTCATCGGCCACCTCCCGCACATCCAATGGAACATATGGCTGCTGATAGGATGCCATACTCATATGGTTGTGAACAAGGAGGTCCGCGTCCTTTTTTGGAACAGCCGTCACCAAGAACCTGGGCTTCTGAGGTAAACAATTTGGAAGGACTGTCATCAAAGTTTGTAAATTTTTGTGGTGTTTTTAGTACTAGGTTGTTATCATTCTCACCATGTTTCGTTCTGATTATGTGCCTTTTCCTATGCAGGCACCACCAAATACAAACAGTGAAGCTCCAAGAAATATGCCTGATGTGGTGCCATCCACAGATTTTAGAAAGGGACCAGTGGCAGGGTAAGCTAAATGACGTGTGAGTTTGTTTCTTTCCTTTTCGGGATATTACTTAAACTTTTGAGTAAGTGAATGTTCATTTAGTGCAAGAAGGCTTGAAGCCTTAGATAAATCTGTAGGGATGCACTGGTTTCATAACCCCAAAAGGAGAGAAAACAATGAAAATTATTTTCAAAAAAATGGTCATTACATTGATCCGATTTATCCTCATTGACAGTGAAAATCCAGTGGCTACGCCAACTAGTACAACGACTGAAGTTGTTATTCCTTGCAAGTATATAGGATTTGTTTCCGGAACCAATGGCAGTGATATTGCCGAGATAAAAAAGGTACTTATTTCTTCTATTTATCTAACATGCAGTTAGCATATGCCTGTCTCTTGTTGCCTTGTGCTAATCAAGACAACATGATATGCCATTGTTCCTGACTTACTATCGTCAAGTGGGAATCTTGTCACCACGTAGATTTGTTCTTTCGCTGGAACATGCAGTACAACTTGTTCATCTTTCAATCTGTACGGATTGTATTCTTTCAGTTTTTCATATTATTGTAAAGGTCACATGAAATAGTTCTTTTGAAATCTTTATAATTTACGCTCAAGCCTCAGATAAATCTATCATGCCTCTACTAATTTTTTATATTATAGATTTATAGATCTTTTGGGAGTATGTCCTAAAATTTTTGGTAATAATTATCTTCCAGATGTCAGGGGCTTCAGTTACAGTTCATGATCCAAAACCTGGCGATGCAAATTCAACAATTGTTATTGTTGGGGACCCTGAGCAAATCAAGAAGGCACAGAGCTTGATACAAGCCTTCATCTTCTGTGGTTTATGTCAAACCTGATACGTGACAATGCTACAGCACACCATGATTCCTGATTTTTTAATCGTGGTTGCCGAGAGGGGTCCCCATGAGGAGAAATCAGCCCCTGACGGTGACGGGGTCTACATGTACCATTGCTGCCTGGGTGTGGGTGTAGGCAATAACAGCCGATGCATGCCCAAAAACATCAATGTACATTACTGTAAAATCTGTGTTTTGGATTTGATATGTGGTATGTTCATGCAACGCGGCAGGCTGGCTACCATTTGTTCACCTTCATTGTGCCCCTGCCAAGTTCGGCAAGTTATCTATCTGGAGTCGAGTTTTTTCTAGATCATTTGGGAAGTAGTCAGTCCTGTATGAGTGAGATGCTCAATTTCCAGGTAATGACTGCCTGTGTGATCTGTGGTATGTGCTACAGCTGCGTGCTCTGTTGGCACGACTGGACTTGCCGGACCAGATGACTCAACCAGTCCTCGAGATGCATATTACTTACGTGACAGAGCCCTAACTTTTCTTCCTACCTAAGTACAAGCGTGAGTGCACTGTAAAACTGATCGAGAGGGAAATAGGCTTTGTAGAAATGGGAATCGGATTGCTAATACCGGCGAAACCCATAGCGAAAGCAAGATTACAATTTCTCTTGAAATGAGGATTCGCCTCCAGGACTTCGTCTTGAGAAAACTGATGGTGCTGAGCCATGATTGAAAACTAAAACCCTCTATGCCACTACGCCTCTCGGATGACGAAAGGTACGCCATCACATAAGAAAAGGGGTTATCGCGACGGCTCAAAAATGAGAACATTGTCATATTGTAACACCTCATGTTTTTGCTCAGTGGTGATTTGTGCTAATGACCCTCTTAACTACTCCTCTAACTACTCTTGGGAACCCAAGTCAACCCATGGTCAAACCCTTGCCTAAAACCTTTCCCCTTTGACCCCTTTGTGTCATTCTAGAACTTTGGCACGTTCTCCAAAATTTCACTAAACACTTCAAAATCACCCAATGGGAAAAAGGTGCAGTTTGTCAAGGCACACAATTTCTCTGTTGAGTGACATTGCTAGTTTGGAGTGTAAGATGGTGAAAAATGCAAATCTTGGTGCTGGATCACTGTTCACAGGCGCCGAGTTTTCTGTCAAGTTCCCTTGCAAGTTGTGCTCGATCTGTTGATCAAACCACCCTAGAGCTTTTGTAGGTTTGGTAGGGGGTAAGTTGATGAGCAACTTTTGTATTCAACAGTTGGTGCACTTCTATTTCAAAAACTGGAGAAAATTCGATTCAAAGAAGGTTAAGTTGAACTGGTTTTTGCAAACCGGCGCTCCCGTGCATGACGTCGCCCGCGCGACGCCACGTCGGCTCACTATACCCGGCCCGCGCATGCACGCCGAGGCGCCGGAGTGACCATCGGTCCGAGGCCCGCGCCGCCGCCACCGTGCGCTAGAGCCCGTGACGCTTGCGTGGAAGCTTAGGCTGGTGCCACACGGCCTGTGCGCACTCGCCGGCGGGGCGAACCGCCATTTCCCATTGGCCGCTGGCTCCGCCACACGTAGCCACCGCCCCGCGCCCATGCTGGAGTCCCTGTAGGCCACAACGGTGAGGCGAAACCGCCTCTACGAGCCACCGGGCCTATAAACCCACCCTCCTCTTTCCCTCGCGCGCCTGAGCAACCGAGCCAACCGCCGCCGCCCACCATTAGCGCCGCCGGTGAACTCCTTGCTCCACTCGCGCCCGAGGCAAACCAGTGACCCATAGCTCTTCCCTCGCACCCACTCGAGCCCCCAAGCGCATGTGATGGCCTAGCATCACTGACATTTCCCCGGAACCCGAGCCGCAACGGCCGTGCTGCCACTGCCTCGCCGGCGGCCATCGCCGGAACCCTCTCCGCTCGAGCCGCTACCGCGAATAGGCCACACGTGAGTCCAATCGCCCATCCTCCTTACTTGTTTGCCTCCTCCGGCCTTACCTCGCCGCCGGTGAGCTTGCCCCACCGCGGGAGGGTAGGGTTGTGAAGGAGATCTTTCCCCGAGGGCCTGTGTGCAAAAGTCTAGGTGTGGTTCATGAAGTTTTAAAAGTTTCAGGGACCTGGGCATAAGTAGATTCTTCCAGTTTTGCTCTTTAATCCAGTGAATTGTAAATTCAAAATAAAATCGTAGAAAAATCCAAAAATTGCAAACTAATTTTGTTGTGCTCTGTGTAACTAGAACTACGATTTCTGCAAAGGATGTATATACTTTTGAGCTTTAGTTTTTGCATGAAAAATAGAAAACCTTTTTTCCTAGATCTATTGTGTAGCCAAATCCATACATGATCATGAGCTGGAATTTTGATATATTGTGTATACTAGCATGTGTAGGTCCTATGCCCTAATTTGCACAAAGTTACTAAAAGAATCTTTTTATATGATTTGTCTTGTGTTATTCTCAAATCTGCCTAGATGATTTTGGTAGCTTAAAATATAATTATTATTGAGCCCTACTTCTGGATATTGTCTTGTTATGCTAAAATGCACCTCTGGTGAATTTACCATGATTTTATCTCTGTTAGAAATATTATTTCCAAATTTATGCATGATTTTAATCATAAATGTATATATCAAGATCTATAATAGCTCTAGGTGTATTTGTTGGTTTCTTGGGCTTGTTTTAGGCCAGAGATTGTGTAGGAGAAAGTTTGGCCCTGTTTCTGTTATATTTATTTTTATGTGCATTAATTGATTTATTGCTAGCTAGAAATGCATTTATTTGTATGTATTTAATTCAGTGGCTCAAACTTGTTGCTTGTTGTCCAAATGAGTGTTCCCTGGTCAGTAGGACTAGTGGGTACTGATGGGCTAATTTCGAGGCTTGATTGGTTGTTCAAAAAGTTGGAAACTATATTAAACTAGTGAAGGAAAAATAAGGGGAAAATTATTCTTTTTGTGCTTGAGCTATAACAATGAGTTAGGAGAGTATTTTGTGGCATGAGAGCACTTTTCCTTACTGTTTTGTAATTATTCTGCTTAGATGTGTACATAATCACCATAAAGAGAAGGCTAATTAAGCTTTTTGATTATCTTTTAAAGGGAAAATGTTTAAATGCTTTTGTTAAGGTGAATATGGCCAACCATATAATTCTTGTGGCTGTTACTGATTGTTAATTAAAAAAATAAATTTATTTGTATGCATTTGTACACATCCACTATTAAAAAGTCTAGATAATAAAGCAACGCATATCGTTCCTTTATAGGAAGAGTATGCTGAATGTATTATTATCTAGGTGAATGTGGTCAACCATGCACCCCATGGTTGGCATGTGTTGTTTTGATGATTAATTAAATCAAATCGTCAATTAAGTCTTGCACTTGCATCCTCCGTGTAGAAGTCCCCGACGGTAGCTATACGCTCGTGCCAGCTGACGAGGACGAGGGAGCAGGAGAGACGTGCACTACGTGACCGTAGAGCAAGACCCGAACCAAAGTCCAGAAGTTTGTGTGTCTACTTGTGCTGACGAAGGCAAGCCCCGGTTTATCATTAACCCATGTTTTATTTAAATTATGCAACTATCTTGTTATTCTATGTGCATTTACGTTCAGGAGTTGAATGAAACCCTAGTTGCATGATCCTTAAGTACCTATGACCTTTTACTAGCATGTTAGGTCGTTAGTTGCTATGCTTTAAGGATCCAGTACAAGTCGAGTGATGTTCGTCACTCGCGAGAATAGGATCTCCTTTTTGGATTCACTATTTTGATAAATGAATTGCTCATGTGGTAAGAGCATGGGATTGGGCTCCGGTCTAATGGCTTCGTTGGTTGAGTGTTTGAAAGTACTAAACACTTGTCAGAAATGAGCACGGTAAGCCTAATACCTAAATGAGGCGGTATGGGGTTTTACTATCACTACTCTTAGGATTACGGCCCCGGGCTCGCCACCCGAGTGCATGCGTGAGCTGGGTGACCTCAGTGGCGTAGCCCAGATAAACCTTGTACTTAAGACTGTGAGCTATTATCCCCAAACCGAAGAATGACGGGAACCGCCTGGTTGGTGAACTCTTAGTGAGGGCACCTCCCGTGTGTTTAGGTCCACCTTGCAAGGCTTGAATCAATCGATTGTCGGCCTCTCACCGTTACCTGAGACTACTTAATCCACTGGTCATGATATCCCTTTATGATGGAACTTTGTGGAGATTATTATTGATTAATTGTTTGTATAACTTTGATTGCAATAGTTGCTTATATAGTAATGATTATTGATACTAGAACATGAGCTAAAATGTGAAAGTAAGGATTCACTACTTAGCAGCTTTTAGGAAAACAAACCCACTAGCCAAAAGCCATGCATGATTAGAGGTAAAGTACTTCTTTTAGACGGGTAAGCCTTGCTGAGTATTAGTATACTCAGTCTTGCTTTATAAATGTTGTTTCCAGGTAATGCATGTGATGTGTGGCCCGGAGAACTTCCATCCGGCTGAGCTGGAATGGGTGGATGACGACGAGTGATTGCATCATGGACATGCCTCCTATGATGTGATCGTACCGTTTAGCTATCTTCCGCTATTTTTAGTAAACTCTGAACCATTCACTTTTTATGTCAAGAACTATGTTTGTAATAATGGACCCTACGGGGAATTTGAGGTTAAATTGTAAGGCACTCTGGACTCTCCTTTGTGGAGTTTTAATGCATACGTTCGATCCTCTCTGTGTTGTCAAGTGATTTACCGGGCGTTAACCCGGCAACACTCAACAGGATGATTCTTTATTATCGCTTAGTGACCAAATGGAGTGGTTTAGGCGGTAGTACGGAATTATCTCGGATGGGGTTGTCACACATATTCGATTCTGAATCCTCTAACACTTAGAGCCAAAGTAAGGACTTACTACATTTCTCGATTATTCATTTGTCATTTCTGTTTTATTATTTGCTGACATGTCTTTGAAAAAAGACTCCACCTCATCTTTGTGATTTCATGCAGTGGCTAGATACCGAACAGTCTGACTTCGACAAGAGGTACGTCGAGATGCAAGGGAGAGGTGGTTTTGCATGGTTGAGAGGGGGAAAAGAGAGGAAAAAAAAGGAAGGAGGAGCAGAAGGAAATTCACAATCGCCAGGAGATGCGAGAACATGAAGCGGCCCAGGCCCATGAAGTAGATAGAGAGAGGAAAAGGGAGAGGGCTCGCCAGTTCAAGAAGCTGGGCCGGATGCCATCATGAAGGGGAAATAACCCCGTTGTACTCAGTAGACCTAGAGTATCAGTCGGACTGTATCAAATAATTTCGAATTTCATGACATCGTCAACTAGGGTCAGTTTGTATCCATAAGAACTTTAATTGAACTGCATTAGAGTGTTTTCTCCGTTATGTGCGGTTCGTTAGAGTGACTGCCATATACAGGGTCGATGTGTTTCCTGCGAGTCACTGCCACGTTCCCCTCCCACGGATCGACTGGCCCACAATGCGACAATGCCCTAGTACTAGGGTGTGTTTTCTCTGAGTCATTGCTTCGTTTTCCTTCCCACAGATCAAACGGGCCACCACCCAGCCAGTCTTATTTTGCCTATGTGTACCACCATTCACTCTATTGTCTTCTTCTCACAACATTCAACAATGACTTCCTGGAGTGGGGATGAACACAATTTCGATCATGAGTTGTGGCATCAGCAATCTCCAGATTTCAAAGCCAATTTTCCAATGAAAGGCAAGAGTGACTTCAGATCGATGCGTGAAGTTAGAAGCTACACACCCAAGCAAACGGTGTCGTGGTCTAGGTGTTCACGGTGTATTTTGCGTGATGCAAGTCTACGAGGGATGGAACAACTCCGGTCGTCACTTCGCCCCTATCAAGAGTACATCGACTACCTCGAGGACGTCGTCATCTACAACTTGAAGCGGGAGCTGTCGGAGGAACTGGCTTCTCCAGATTCATCATCTAGCGCAGGAGACAACCAATGTTGTAAATGTTCAACCTGCACTTGTGGATGCCACAAGAAGATCACCCCCCCCCCCCCCCGAAATATTGGTCCCCTCCACCTCCACCTTCACCTCCACCTCACGTGGGTACTATTACATGCCGTCGCAACACTCCGACGGCTCTATGCTCTCCGAGCAATTCTAGTACAACTAGATTAATTAGGAATGTTGTAATCAAATTTCTAAATTCCCTAAGGCATGTTAGGACTAGGTAAGACGCATAGTTAGGGTAGTAGAAGAGCCGTATACGCCATTGCAAAATTGTGTATCTGATTCATGTACGTCACATGTTAGCAATTTCATGCATTCTAGTTAAGTAAAAAAAAAGCTAACACCATACCATACGACGCTAGGACCTAAACGTCGTGTGGTATGGCTCTAGGACCTAAACATATGGTGTTTAGGCCCTGCAGACGCCCTACTCACACTTTGGCGTTTGCACCCTGCAAACGTCAGACGGTAGAAGGGTAAACACTCTATGGTACGGCATTTGGATTCGATTCCATATGACACGTCCCTGTAACACCATAAATTTACAGTTTTGCAATTTATTAAAATCTATTAGAATTTCTAGATTTTATTAAAATTTCACGAATCTCTTCATTAATATTTGTGCCACATCAGCAAAATGCTGAGTTGTCAAGACAATAAATGAGGATAGAAATTACAATTAATTCTTCATTGGGATTGCCTAATACTATTAATTAATGTCCACCTTGCAGAGTCCGTGGAGAGCTCTAGCACCGACTCCGAGGAAACATGCTATAGATATGTTTACTGTCGTCTATTGCAAAGATGTCTCTAGTTAAACAGGAACATGAATCCACTGGACTATAATGATGTTTTGTGCTGACAATTTATAGTTCTCGTCAGGGATGAAAGTGGTACGCCATCCGACCGAAGGGGTCTGACACTCAAATTGTAAAATCATATCCGAATCCAAACACTCCATTTCATACTCATTTGTACTGTATCCGTATTCGGATATTCAAAGTTGGATTTCTAAGATCTGAATATTTGATGAATATCACTATTCGACACATATTCATATCCGATCCGTTTTCATCGCTAGTTCTTGTTGATTTATAATGGAATTTGCAAATATTTTTATGACTTTTATATTATTTATATTATAATACACGTTGGGCAAGGGCAAACCAAAAAGTAGTTGATTAGTTGGACAGAGTATAAAACTCGTACGACATAAGGTACCTTTGAATTTGCTAGTATCAGCCACTCAACTCCGCCATTTTCGCTTGGCTTACCAGCCACCAGCCAGTAGTACTTTTCTCTCACAACAAACCATCCACCGAAGAACTTGACCAAATAAAAGACTCTTCTCTCGTAACAAACCAAGACTACCATCGCCCACCAACCAACCGAACAAGCTGTCTCTCTGTTTCAGCCTTTTCAGGTAATGGGAGATCTTCTCCAAATGACAAACTTCTGCTTGTTCAATGTTTGAAAAGAAAAGGTCATGTTGTAGCTCCTACATTGGATGATGCCAGTCTGCAATTTTATCATTTCTATAATAGTGTAAACCTACAATATATTTCTCCTAACCTTGAACTTTTTGTCATATACAACCTTTTCGTTTGGCTGGTGGCTGGTGATGATTTGTTGTGAGAGAAAAGTACTGATGTCTGGTTGCTGGTGGTGGGTATATTCTGAGAGAAAAGTACCGTTGTCTGGTGGCTGATAAACTAAACGAACATGACGATAGAGTGATATTGGTCTTTCAACGGGTACCTCTGGAACGGAAGTTGCTAAAGGGCAGCTCCAGGTGTAATTCCTTAGCTTAGGCTAAGGTGTACACGTCCTGGAGACAAGTTCAGCAAAATAAGCTTAAACATGTGAATTGGCTAAAGCCTGTTCGTTTGGCTGGTGGCTGATGGTAGTCTTGGTTTGTTCGAGAGAAAATCTTCTTTGGTGGTTGTTGGTGGTGACTTGTTACGAGAGAAAGTTGGGACTCAAGCAAATAGATTTATTTTTCTCTCCTGCCTTTCCCTGCACAGCATCCTTCCTCTGCCTCCCAACAGCCTGCATTGAATGCTGTGCTGCTCATTCATTTTTTATTCAACACACCGGGTGCGTAGAAAAAAGCTCCAGGTGCCGGGAAAATCTTTACCTACTAGCACCTACTCTCCAAGGCTGACTCGAACAACACTAGGCAAATGCATTTTGCCTCTCAAAATGACACTGTGCATTCCCAGTCTTCTTCTTTTCTCCCCGAGACTCGTCCACCATGCTCCCGAGCAAAGGAACTTCATGTGGCAGCGGCGGGACCTCGCTTGGAGGCGAGGCCGCCGGCGAGCACGGGAGCGGCGACTCATGCTCGAGCGGGGCTGCGACGCGACCACGTGTGGAGGCGAGGCCGGCGACGCGACCGCGCGTGGAGGCGGGGCCGCCGACGCACAGGAGCGACGGTTCGAGCTCGCACGTGGAGACGGGGCCGCCGGTGTGCACAGGAGCGGCGGCTCGACCTCGTGCCTCCTTCCCGCCTTCCTCGCCGAGCACCTCGACATCAACACGCAGGACGCGCAGGTCATTCACAAGCCTCGTGTCGTCCTCCTCGTCTCCGACTGCAATGCAGGCCACCTGTTCGACAGAATGTCGCTGCCCTGTTCTTCGACTTCTTCTGCATCGCGGCAAGCAAACGACTTGCCTCTCTCCAGAATGCCTCTCAGTGTTGGAGATCTTTTTTGCCTTCTTTTCGGTGTACTGTACTCACGATGCAAACCGTGTTTTGCCTCTCCGATTTGCAATAGGTTGTTGGAGTCAGTCTAACTTATCACACCGTCTAATGCGTTTTCTCTCTCATTCCGAAAGATTCACCAACCACCTCTCACATCAATCTCCGGACACTAATCAAAAGTATTAAATGTGGATTAATGACAAAACACATCCCACAACCCCTAACTTAATTTTCGACATGAATCTAACGAGCTTAATTATGTCATGATTAGACAGCATCATGCTACAGTAACCAATCTCTAATTACAATTTAATTAAGCTTAATGGATTCGTCTCGCAATTTCAGGTGATCTTGAAAGAGGATCCAAAAGCTTCACTTCACCAGCACTGGAGCTGCCCTAACGAAAGCTGAGACATTATAATCTTGGATGACGACGACTTCACCTCGGAAATCCATCCAGTTCTAACAGCTGGCGGCGTCGTTCTCCCGGGGGCCCAACCAACGCCCATGCATGGCGCGACGCCTCTGGGTCCGGGGAGCCGAGCACGAGCCTACCCGTGATGCCGTGCGACCGCCGCGCTCTTTGTTAGCTCAAAAACCTGCCGACGCGATTAGCTGAGAGGTTACGGACATTCGTGCACAAATTTCGCTGACCTGACAGACAAAAAGGGTGATGATGTAGCATGAAGTCGCGATGCCATCGCCGCCGGCGTCGCCCTCTTCAGAAGCCAAGGAGTTGTGCTCCACACAGGAGATCAGCAGCACCTAGGGTTCCGTTCATTTCAGTGAAATAACAGGCAGAGCTCTCGCGTTTCACAATTTCCGCAGCAAGAGGTGAGCTGACACAAGGCAATGAGCGCTACTGGGTACATGAAGATGAAGCACACCCTTTTCACATGCCGAACCACATGTTCATTTTACAGCATACTTGCAAATTCTTTGCTCCTCGCTGTTATCCCGAATTTCGATCCCCAAACAAGTACCAACATACAACACACGACTGATTAATATTCTTCATAACAAAACCTTAGCTAGTGTACATCATGTCAACAGGAGGTACTTGTATATGCACCCAGAGCGCAGCACTGCCTAGCGGCTCACTTCAGCCGATCTTATTAGTGGCAGTAGGAAGGCCAAGCTAGCAGTAACATTTGTAGGCAAGGTGGTTTTTGCTGGAGATGTAAGTGGAGATGAAGTCCGAAGCCTGGGTCGAGGCACTGGGGGAAGGCACGAGGATTTGGGTATGGCCCGACGCGATCCTCTTACCAGTCACATGGCCATAGAACAGGCCGGCGATGGCTGGGACGAACACGTCGCTCTGGGAGCAGATCTCAAGGTCCAGAGCCCTCGCCAGGTCGGCGTTTGTGGATTTCAGGAACTCGCCTTTGTTCTCAGCTGGTATTATGTCATCCTGCGGAAACACAAACAGCACTAGTTAGTTTACCTGAAAAGGATAGTTGTGCGCATGAAGTCCAAAACGAAAGGTGATGCTCAAATTGGGTGGATCTCCTGAAATATATGTTTGTTTGTCTATGCAATGTAAGACAAGGTTTTATGTCAGTTAGCATAAACAGAATACAAATGACAGCCTTTAGAGTAAGTTCCTTGCCTTGGTATAGGTGTTTGGATATTCTTCCTTCAGATCATTCAGGCCTTTGTGCCACCAGGTTTCAGTCAAGTAGATGGTTGTATTAGCAGAGAAGCCAACACTTCTCAGGAAACCCAGAACCTCATCAGCACTATAGCAGCCTTTTCTTCTAGCGCCTCTGGTTGTTTTGCAAGCCTTCGTTTCTAGCAAGTCGGTCCGCAAATCAATTGCCAAGACCTTCCCATCTGATTTCTTGCTCAATTCTTTAAGTCCATCCAACATTTTTCTGGCCACTTCAGAATATTCATGTTTCAATTCGAGGCCACTAAACATTGCAAGGCAAGCAGTGGCATCCAAGTCCTTGTTATTCATCTCCCTTGGTCTTAAACTCACTGAGGAGAAAATGACTGCAAGTCTTAAGTAGTTGTTTGTTTGGAAGATGGGCTGGATGGTGTCTGTGATGAAGTTTTCAGTCACCCGGTTTGGCACTCTAACAAGTGCTGGCTTCTTAGCACTCACTTCATCAGGTAGTTCATCTATTACTTCGACAACACCATCCAGGCTCCTCATGAATTTGTCCACATTGTACATGTCTTGGAATTTTCTGTTCGTAAAATTTATGCCATTAGTTGAGAGGACAATAAATGTCATATTTATGAAAATAGTCATGAACTCCTAGAGGCTAAAGGCTCAAACTGTATGCACAAAATTTTGCAGCATTTACGTATCTGCAACATGATTTATCTTAAGGAAATGGAAAATCATCTGTCTTATCAAAGAAGTATACCTCTTGTTTCCTAATTTAGTTCCTCTTATGTCTGGAAGTACAAGTGTTGCACCTAGATACCTTGCAACAACCACAGCATCTGTGATCTGCAGATATAAATTACTGAATGGTGTTCACTGGATTCAATCAAACAGAATAGCAAACACATAGCTTTGTTTTTTGCTTATACGAGAAATCATGCCAACAAGTTAAGAGTTAGAGGTTCACCTGTGAGATGTGATATTCTGGTCCCATGGTCAAGGAGAATGTCACATAACCATTAGATGGTTGAGTTTCTGCAGAAAACATATTAGTTAGTATCAGACCATCAGTAACCACTTTTTTCCAGGAAAAGGTTAAGATCTGAAGAACTTGTAAAATTTAAGAACGCGTTATTACTTACTTGGACTTGGTTTGGTCCAACAAGGTTTAACCTCCTCCTCAGCATCCATTAGGTTCTCAACTCCACCCGTATTGATATTGTTCATCTCAGCATTATCATCAAGCTTCATTGTGTTAAACTCCGCACCTGTTGCCTCCAAGTCCAGCTGTTCACAAACATGGATTCCGGTTACAGCAACCCTTGATCAGTTGAAAAGACAAACCCACCAAATAACCCTGATCTATCAGATATCACTGTATCAGCAGCCGGTTAGACCATCCACACTCATACTCCTCCATTTTCTCCTTCAAAACAGAATATGCCATCCTAATCATCAAGATTCTTTCCTTCGTATTCCCTTCTTACGCATCCATCTTCCTTCATTTTCTCTCCTCCATCCCAACTACTGGTTGTGGGGCCCCACACTTATATATATTTTACCTCCCTCCCTCTCTTTCCCCGGTCTCCCTCTCCCCATTGCGACGGCCCTCCTCCCTGCGATGGCGAGGTGGAGCACGGCGTGGCGGCGAGGCATGGTGGAGCACGGCGCGGCCATGGCCGAGCTGCGCCGTCCGGACCGCCTCCGTCCGCACGGCGCGGGGGCGCCCGGAGCTTCTCCCAATCGGCGGCGCCGGATTCTAGCTCTCCCGCGTCGACTCCGCGCCACGGCCATGGCGTCGTGGGTGGAGGGCGCGGTCATGGCTCGAGCTCGAGCTCCCGACGGCGTGCAAGGTGGCGGCGGCGCGAAGGAGCGGGCGGAGCGGGCTCACACGGCGAGGGCGGGGGATGCGGAGAAGCTCGGAGGCGCGCGCGCGCGGCATGCGGGAGCGGGGCGGCGCGCGTGCCGCCGGCAAGGTAGCCTCCATGGCGGCGCGGGGTGGCGCGGCTTCGGCTTGAGGGGGTGCGGCACGAGAGGAGCTTCGGCGGCGGCGGCCGCGGGGGCGCGGCCGCGCGGGAGGGGCAGCGGACCAAGCGGCGGGCGGCTCTCCGTCGACGGATCCATCCGAGTTCGGAGCTCCACCCCATCTCCGAGGCGCGGGGGCGCGGGGAGCACGGCCGTCGGAGCAGACCGGCCGCTCCTGGAGATGATGGATGCCAGCCCCGGCGCGGAGGTCTCCCCGCCGGTCGTGGAGAAGATGGATGTCGCGACGAGATCCAGGCGACCTGTAGGCAGGAGCACAACGCGGCGAGGTGCAGTCCTGGTGAGGTAAAGCAGGGCGAGGCGAGGTGGAGCACGACGCGGCCATGGCTCTCCCTCGCCGCGACGGCCGCCGAGCACTCCTCCGCCTCGGCTGGATTCGCCGGCTGGTCCCAAGCTCCGTCGGCGGCACATAGGAGTGGCCACGGAGCGCCGAAGACGAAAGGCGCGCCGGCCACGGGCGACGACGATGGCGTTGGCGACGAGCCCCTCTTCTCTCTCCCTTCCGGCTCCCCACGCGGACAAACTGTCGACGTGTGGGCCCGTGCCGCGGCGGGCTTTCGTGTTATCCCGGATCCCTTTGTATCCAGAGGAAACGGGGGACGACGCGATTTTTCCGTCGTCTCTCCAGGCCCCCGCTGCAGCGCGCTTTCCTGGAAAAGTCCGCGGCATGCGGATCGCGAGGGTTTCCCGGACGCCGGTGTGGGTAGTCTTAGTTCAGGACACCTTTTAGCTTTTCGCTGATGGAGAGGCTCAGGGAACTATCTTAAATTTTTAAATGTGATGTTTGATAATGACTGTTTGTGCAAAGAGATTTAAGAACACTGACTCCACCCTTTTGCTTTATATCCACCCAATTGGTGTTTTCTTCTCAAGGATGTGGCTCACCATCAGGCTTTTTTTTTCTGGGGAAGCTCACAATAATGTGTTGTTTACAGACACCGAGATTCTGATTCCTTTGACTAGATTACCAAATAACCTTGGAGCAACGTGCTAATGGAGCGGAATTGAATAATATAAACCCTAGATAAGCCCCAGAAGTCAAGGCCGCAGAACACTGCGAGATCCCCCTTCGGCCTTCAGCAATGGATCTCCAAATCACTTCAGATTTGGCGAGAACAACACGGAAATGGAAATCCTAATCACACGCCGCACTCCACACAGACCAGCAACGGAACCAATCCCCCCATTCATGGCCCAGGTTCGCAAATTAGTAAGGGAAACAGAGTGTCGCCCCAGCGAATTTGCTACGCACTACACGACCAAATCAAGAACCAGCGAGCTACCACCGGAGACCGGACCCCCCTATGAGAGGAAATATCGAGAGAGGGGAAGCGGAGATCCTTGGAGGAAGGAATGAGCGAACCTGGGTGCCGGGCGAGGAGAAGTGGTCGTGCTTGATCATGTTGCCGAGCATGATGAACATGGAGAAGGTGAGGAACCCAGCCACCACCTGCCGCGGGTCGACCGCCATTTGGGCGGAGCCTGAGCCGCGCCGGCCGGGAGAGTGGGAGTGGAAACAGGGGGCGCGGGGAGGGGAGTGGAGTGGAGTGGGGTGGGGAAGGGGAGAAGAAGGCAGAAGCGGGGCGACGACCACCGACAGGGAGGGAGGGTGGGATGACGACAGTGCGAGGCAAGCACGGTCCGCACGCGGGGGTGCCGGCTCGGCGCAGAAGGCCCCGCGCCTGCGACCCTCGACCCTCTTGTACCCGCGCGGCGCGGTGGCTTTGCCGCTTTGGGTTCGGTTTGGCTGTGGTTTGGTGCCTTGGTGGCGGAGTAGCCGGCGGGTATCCCGGTGTGGCGAGGCGGAGTGGAGGATTTTGCTGCCTGGAGGGGCAGAGGGTAGCAATCCACGGCTGTGTGCTCCTAAATTGGGATAAGCATATGATATTTGCAGCTTGGGATAAGAAAGAGATCCGATCCGCGGATTAATATACAAAGATGCTGAGATTGGACAGTCTTGATTCACATTTTTCAGTTTTAATCAATGCA
This sequence comes from Cenchrus americanus, assembly GCA_947561735.1. Lineage (NCBI taxonomy): Eukaryota > Viridiplantae > Streptophyta > Magnoliopsida > Poales > Poaceae > Cenchrus > Cenchrus americanus. The sequence continues at coordinate 61,185,966 of OX387245.1, read as the reverse complement.
CCTCTGTCAGCACGCGTAGTACTCTATTTTTCATCATTTAAGGGCATGTACTGTTGGATTAATAGGGTATTGGGCCATTTAGTCCCAATTAATTCTAAGAATTAAAAGGTCCACAAATAAATGCTAGGGATTTCATCCCGCATTGAAAGTCAATGAGAATCTTAACCGACTTAAAGGGTGGACCAACGGTGGACCACTTGTGAAGTTGGTAAAAGGAGAAGGGCGTGCCACACGCGCGCGCGCTTGCTCGCCGCGCCGAGCCGTGGCGAGGCGTGACCGTGAGGCGTATGCACTGTTTTTGTCAGTCATGTCAATCATAATCTCCTGTATTAAAACGACCGTTACTGGTAACTGATGACCTTGAATACAGTAACCATAATCTCCTGTATTAAAACGACCGTTACTGGTAACTGATGACCTTGAATACAGCGGTTACTGGTAACTGTCGTTTAATGGGAGTCATGGTGGTCAGCAGCGTCCAGATTCGTTCCCCCTTCTCCTCTCCTCTGCGCCTATATAAGGGGACACCCTCCTCAGGCACAGATGCACAATTCTAAAACCCAGGTACTCCTTTTTAGGAGACCTCTGTCTTCTCCCTCCGTTGCTGCTTTCTGCCATTCCCGACACAAGCTTTGCGCGCACTATGCTTGCGTGAGCAGTTGCCTCCGAACCTCGTCTGCCTAGTGATCCTGCTCGGGATAGGCGACCGATAAGGTTTTTGGGAGCGTACCCGTACGCGCCTGCTTGCTTCCAGTACGTAGTCATCCACGTGAACGACTACTTCCAGTACAACTACGTCCTCTTCATCACGTGAACGACTACTTCCAGTATGACTACGTCCTCTTCAGCACGTGAACGACTACTTCCCGAAGGCCGTTCGTGGGACTCCACTGCATCGACTCGTCACTGCAACAACTTTGTACGGCTACATCGAACAAGGTCCCTCCACGATTAGCATGTCTAATTCAGAGGATAACGGCGCACCGGTTGACTCCGTCAACCGTCCCGCCTTGGGTATATACTAAATCTTCTGTGTGTTTGTTTGTTGTTCAAGTTTTATTTGAGTTTAAACTTGAACACTTGCACATGTTTTGCTCTCACTGGATCACTCATAACCATGAATTTGTCAATAATTTTTGGAATTAAAATGTACCGAAAATTGCCTATATATCTAACAATCCAAAAAACCTTATATTGTTGATAGGCTTTCGGTAACTAGTTTTGCTGCAACGCTCAAACCAAATGTTTTCATGGTTCAAATTACAAGCGTTGGAAGCAAAGGGTTACGCATTGGTTGACAACGATGAGTATCATGCATATCATACAGGGGAAGCCCGAACAGTTTTCTACAGAGGAGGAGAAGGCTTTCGAGGCAGCTGATAACCTGTTTCGTGGTGCCATCTTGAGTGTTCTCACTGAAAACCTTATGGACATGTACCTTCTGCTGCCAAGTGGCAAAGATATTTGGGATGCGCTTGAGGCTAAGTTTGGGGTTTCTGATGCTAGTGGTGAGCTGTATGTCATGGAACAGCTCTATGACTACAAAATGGTTGAAGACCGTTTTGTGGTAGAGCAGGCCCATGAGATTCAGGCGCTAGCTAGAGATCTTGAGAACTATAGCAAGGATGCACCATGTAAGTTTCCTGAAAAGTTTGTGGCTGGAGGTATTATCTCCAAGTTACCACCTTCTTGGAAGGACTTTTGCAACCTCTCTAAAACACAAGAGGCAAGAGTTTGCTGTTGTCGATCTTATCGGCACTCTTGATGTTGAAGAGAAGGCGAGAGCAAAGGACTCACGTGGTAAAGGGATTGCTGAGTCTTCTAGTGCCAACTTGGTGCAGAAAAAGAACCACAATGCATTAAAAAAAGAAGAACAAGCCGCATCAGAACCAATCAAAGGCTAAGCAGACGGCTCAGTTCAAGCAGAAAAAGCCGCCAACTGGGAAGTGCTACTGCTGTGGTAGCACGGAACACTTCGCTGCAAAGTGTCCGGATCGCAAGGATAAGAAAGATGGCAAGAGTGCCAACATGGTTATTAGTGAGACTGGTGGAACGTCGGGGTACGGTAATCTTTTACCTACGGTTCTTTCGATATGTCATTCACCGGATTGGTGGATTGACACCGGTACTAATATTCATGTTTGTGCTGACATTTCCTTGTTTTCCTCTTACCGAGCGCGTGCGGAATTTCCTCCTTGTTGATGGGGAACGGATCTCATGCGCGTGTTCTTGGTGTTGGTTCGGTCGATCTGAAGTTTACTTCTGGAAAGATCGTTCGATTGAAGAACGTGCAGCATGTCCCTACTATCAAGAAGAACTTAGTCAGCGGGTCTCTTTTGTGTAGAGACGGTTTTAAATTAGTCTTTGAATCCAATAAATGTGTAATTTCTAAGTTTGGAAGTTTTATTGGAAAAGGTTATGATAGCGGAGGTTTGTTCCGCTTTTCTTTCTCATATGATTGTAATAAAGTTTTGAACCATGTTTCAAACGTTAATGATGAGTCTAATGTTTGGCATTCGCGACTTTGCCATGTTAATTTTGGTTGTATGATGCGTCTTGCAAACTTGAGTTTAATTCCAAAATTTACCTTAGTCAAAAACTCTAAGTGCCATGTGTGCGTTGAATCAAAACAACCTCGCAAGCCTCATTTTTCGGCTGAGGCGAGAGACTTGGCTCCTCTAGAATTAATTCATTCCGACTTATGCGAGATGAATGATGTGTTGAAGAAAGGTGGTAAAAAGTATTTCATGACTCTAATAGACGATTGTACTAGATTTTGCTATATCTATTTGTTGAAGTCTAAAGATGAAGCGTTACAATATTTTAAAATCTATAAAGCTGAAGTAGAAAACCAACTTGAGAGAAAGATCAAAAGAATTAGGTCTGATCGTGGTGGAAAGTACTTTTCTAATGTTTTCACTGCGTTCTGTGAGGAACACGGAATAATTCATGAGAGGACGCCTCCCTACTCGCCTCAATCAAACGGGGTAGCCGAAAGAAAGAACCGCACTCTACTGATTTGGTTAACGCCATGTTAGATACATCGAGACTTTCCAAGGAATGGTGGGGTGAGGCTATATTGACTGCATGTCATGTCCTGAATCGTGTTCCCATAAAGAACAAAGAGATAACACCATTCGAGGAATGGGGAAAGAAAAGGCTAACTCTTTCATACTTACGGACTTGGGGATGTTTGGTCAAAGTGAATGTGCCTATAACAAGAAACGTAAACTAGGACCTAAAACTGTTGATTGTGTCTTTTTTGGTTATGCTCTACATAGTTTGGTTAAAGTCTGGAGTACCTGATATGCATGTTGACACCATCATGGAATCCAAAGACGCTACATTTTTTGAGGAAATTTTTCCTATGAAAGAGGTAGATAGCACATCTGGTCATGAATTGTCTATTAATAATGAACCTAAAGAACCTGCTGTTTTGATAAAACACAATGAACAACCAAATGAGGAAAATCCTGAGGAGGATGGCAATGAAGCTCTTAGAAAGAGCAAGTGACAGAGGATTGCAAAGTCCTTTGGTGATGATTTCATTGTGTACCTCGTGGATGATACTCCTAGAACCATTGAAGAGGCATATTCCTCTCCGGATGCTGACTATTGTAAGGAAGCAGTTCGGAGTGAGATGGATTCTATTATGTCTAATGGTACTTGGGAGGTTGTGGAGCGTCCCTATGGGTGCAAACCTGTAGCATGCAAGTGGGTGTTCAAGAAAAAACTTTGGCCTGATGGTACTATTGATAAGTACAAGGCAAGGCTGGTGGCTAAAGGCTATACTCAGAAAGAAGGAGAAGACTTTTTCTATACCTACTCACCGGTTGCCCGATTGACCACTATTCGAGTAGGTGTTATCCCATGGTCTTATCATTCACCAGATAGACGTTAAGACAGCTTTCCTAAATGGAGAGTTGGAGGAGGAGATCTATATGGATCAGCCAGACGGATTCGTAGTAAAAGGTCAGGAAGGGATGGTGTGTAGATTGTAAAGTCTTTGTATGGTCTTAAGCAAGCTCCTAAGCAATGGATGAGAAGTTTGGCAAAACTTTAACGTCAGTTGGCTTTGTTGTGAACGAAGCCGACAAATGTGTGTACTATCGCTATGGTGGGGGCGAAGGAGTGATCCTATGTTTGTATGTAGATGACATACTGATATTTGGGACAAGCCTTAATGCGATTAAGGAAGTGAAAGAATTCTTGTCTCAAAGCTTCGAGATGAAAGATTTGGGGGAGGCTGATGTGATTCTAAACATTAAACTAGTGAGAGAAGGTGGTGGTGGGGTTGTTCTTACACAATCTCATTATGTGGAGAAAATCTTGAGTCGTTTTGGCTATAACAACTGCAAGTCAGCTCTAGCACCTTATGATGCTAGTAAAATGTTGCGGAAAAACAAAAGAATAATGAGAGATCAGCTGAGATACTCCCAGATCATTGGTTCACTAATGTACCTAGCTAGCGCTACTAGACCCGACATCGCGTATGTTGTAAGCAAACTAAGTCGATTCGTGTCTAACCCGGGAGATGCCCATTGGGAAGCTCTTGAACGGGTAATGCGCTATCTGAAAGGTACAGTGGACTACGCGATTCACTATACTGGGTATCCAAGGGTACTAGAGGGTTATAGTGATTCGAATTGGATCTCTGATGCAGATGAGATTAAAGCCACAAGTGGATATGTGTTTACACTTGGAGGTGCCGCTGTCTCCTGGAAGTCTTGCAAGCAGACCATCTTAACGAGGTCAACTATGGAGGCAGAACTCACTGCATTAGACACCGCCACAGTTGAGGCTGAATGGCTTCGTGAACTCCTTATGGATTTGCCGGTCGTTGAAAAATCGATATCGGCTATCCTCATGAACTGTGATAATCAAACGGTGATTGTCAAGGTGAATAGTTCAAAGGACAATATGAAGTCATCTAGGCATGTAAAGAGGCGGCTGAAATCTATCAGGAAAATGAGAAACTCCAGAGTGATAGGACTACATCCAAACGGCTAAGAATCTGGCAGATCAATTCACAAAGGGTCTTTCACGTAATGTGATAGGCAATGCATCCAGGGAATTGGGCTTGAGACCCGTCAGCGTTATTCAGTAGTGGTAACCTGTCCTATGTGATCGGAGATCCCGTGAATTAGGATAGTGAAACAAACTACTGTTTAACAGAGAGAAGAGAACCTTTGTAAAAGGCTCATTCCAGTAGAGATGCATTTCTCTTCTAAAATCTGTATGGCAGGTTGGTGGAAAACCTTAATGTGATCCGAGTGGCTCAATAAGGAGCAAAGATGTTGGCCTACATAACACCTTAAAGGATTGCACCTATATGGGTCTGATTGCTAGTCACAATCTATGAGACAGGGTGATCTCTAGACACCCATGAAAGGCACGGAGTATGACACACGCTCCAACCCGAGGGGATGCTTATAGCAGCCTAGTACTGGCAAGGGGCTCTAGTCAAACTTGTTTGCACGAAACTGCCAATTCAAGGCATAGTCCATTGGTCAGTTGCGAATGAGTGTAGCTTTTGCCTCAGGTGGATGTTCAACTTAACAGTCTCCACCATGAAGTCGGTATATCAAAACAAGAGCTGAGAAGAGGACATTTCTTTGTGTACCTTGAAATTCTTGGTGGGGATTGTTGGATTAATTGGGCCTTGGGCCATTTAGTCTCAATTAATTCTAAGAATTAAAAGGTCCACAAATAAATGCTAGGGATTTAATCCCGCATTAAAAGTCAATGAGAATCTTAACCGACTTAAAGGGTGGACCAACGGTGGACCACTTGTGAAGTTGGTAAAAGGAGAAGGGCGTGTCACACGTGCGCGCGCTCGCTCGCTCGCCTCGCCAAGCCGGGCCGTGGCCGAGGCGAGGCGAGGCGAGGCGTGTCGTGTCGTGTCGTGACGAGACGTGTCGAGACCGAGACCGAGACCGAGACCGTGATCGTGATCGTATGCACTGTTTTTGTCAGTCATGTCAATCATAATCTCTTGTATTAAAACGACCGTTACTGGTAAATGATGACCTTGAATACAGCGGTTACTGGTAACTGTCGTTTAATGGGAGTTATGGTGGTCAGCAGCGTCCAGGTTCGTTCCCCCTTCTCCTCTCCTCTGCGCCTATATAAGGGGACACCCTCCTCAGGCACAACTGCACAATTCTAAAACCCAGGTACTCCTTTTTAGGAGACCTCTGTCTTCTCCCTCTGTTGCTGATTTCTGCCATTCCCGATGCAAGCTTTGCGCGCACTCTGCTTGCGTGAGCAGTTGCCTCCGAACCTCGTCTGCCTAGTGATCCTACTCGGGATAGGCGGCCGATAAGGTTTTTGGGGAGTGTACCCGTACGCGCCTGCTCGCTTCCAGTACGACTACTGACGTGAACGACTACTTCCAGTACAACTACGTCCTCTTCATCATGTGAACGACTACTTCCAGTATGACTACGTCCTCTTCATCACGTGAACGACTACTTCCCGAAGGCCGTTCGTGGGACTCCACTGCATCGACTCGTCACTGCAACGACTTTGTACGGCTACATCGAACAAGGTCCCTCCACGATTAGCATGTCTAATCCAGGGGATAACGGCGCACCGGTTGACTCCGTCAACCGTCCCGCCTTTGGGTATATACTAAATCTTCTGTGTGTTTGTTTGTTGTTCAAGTTTTATTTGAGTTTAAACTTGAACACTTGCACATGTTTTGCTCTCACTGGATCACTCATAACTGTCATGAATTTGTTAAAAATTTATGTAATTAAAATGTATCGAAAATTGCCTATATATCTAACATGTACAATGAGTGTCTTTTTGCTGTCTGCGTGTTGGAACCCCCAGTTAGGTCGAGAGACGAGCCCGTCGTCACCTCACGAAAGGATGTCTGCATGTTGGAATTTTTTGCAGAAAAACCCCAATCGAGAGACAAGCCCGTCGTCACCTCATGAAAGGATGACGGGGCTCGTGCTCCCAAGTCTTACTGCCTGCACCAGGCCCACATGACGGCGTAGCTCGATCCCGTGCGACGAGGCTGCGAGGGAGGGGGATTTGGTGGCAAACCTGGTATGGGAGTGCACCGCTCACACCGCTCTGTTCGTCAGTCACATGCTTCGCATCGCCTACGGGTTGCAAAAGTCGAGCTGTTGCGCCAAGCTCCTGCCTCCGGACGCGGGAGGCCGCACTGCGCTTTACCCGTGAGGTGCATCAGCCGCAAGGCACCAAGCCTGTCGCCGGAGCTGAGCTGCCGAACCTCGCGCTGTGCCCTCTGAATTGCATCGAGATATGAGATTGAGACACTGGAGAGAGACAGAAACGAATAGAAGTCAACGGGAGAGAGATCAGATAAGATCTTTCACCCTGTTCATTTGGCTGGTGGTTGGTGCTGATTTGTTCTGAGAGAAAAATATTGTTGGCTGGTTGCTGATGACTGGTTTGTTCTGAGAGAAAAGTACTGCTAGCTGATAAGCCAAACGAACAGGGTGCTTGCTTTTCGACTATGTGTTCCTCGATAGAGAAAGAAATCACATATGCATCCTTCAAATAGGGAAGAAGGGTTAAAATAAAATAAAATAAAATGTTACATTACAGTCCTTATGACTACAAAGATTGTGTGAACTAATTCAATTGAGCACAAAAATGACTACAAAGAACAATTGTGCACATGATCATCATGATTTATGTATCAAATAATAAATTGAATGTCTTGCAGACAAACAAACAGACGGTTCATTGTACACGTTGTCTATTTAGCTGCCTGTATGTGTCAAATAGACAACAGTTGTCTGCACTATTACACTTGCCTAAAAGACTTCATATCTAGTTTTTCCACACCTCTCTACAAACCAACTATCAACACCGGGCCCACTCGTCATCCCCTACGGTCGCGGTCCCCTACCCTCCCACTCTCCCTCTATCTCTTTTTCTCCCTTCCTCCTTCCCTCAGTGACTCCGCCCACACCCTCTCCCCCTACAGTGCCGGGCTCTCCCTCCCCTCTGCAACATCCGCTCTGCTCCCCAGCTCCCCGACGACGCACGTCGCTACCCCACGCTAGCGACAAGCAAGAGTCGCGACCACCCTCCTCGGCGTCTGGCCCCCCTCCCCCACGTTGTCATCCTCACGACAAGGGTACGACGAAGGGGTAGGGGCTATGGCGGCCACCTCCTGGGCGACGACAAGCAAGAGTCGCGACCACTTCCCCTGCTCCCCAGACGTGCCACCCTCCTTAGCTGTGCCTCCCGCCGCTTCTCCCTCTGCCTACCAGCGTCCCTCCTCCCACTACCTGAGGTCGTCGACGGATTCTCTCTACCGGCCTCCCTCCCCTGCCGCAGCGGGCAAAGCTCCCTGCCCCCAGCGACCGCCCCATTCAGGGTCGTGGGTGCACCGGACCTCCGATGCGCCATCCGGCGCGCCTCCCTATCTCCTCCTTCTAGTGAATCCGATAATGTTGACGGTGAAATTCCGTCAACCTAGCCATGAGTTTACCTTCGGTGTTGGCATGAGTTTTATATCTTATCCATTGGTACTAACCCCCTTAGTATAACAAGTTCGTTCGTGCATGTCGGTTTTGGAGTTTAGTGTTTATGTAGGGCTTTAGTGTTGAAAGCAAGACTTCCGGAATAAGTTCATCAAGCACCTTGTGACAAGACCTTGAAGCCCGGTACAAGTCAAGCAATGTAGCAAACATGGCTCCAAGAAGCCCAGGGACCAAACCCGAGAAGATGACAAACTCCGAGGACCCAGTCAGAAAAGTGCCGAATCTTGCGGGACAAGGAGCTACATCCAATTCGGAGAGAAACTGACGACAAGAGCCCACATGCAGAAGGGGGAAGGATCTAGAAGACTCGGGAATCAACACCGGGAGGCGACTGACTGGGCCGAAGTGGGCCCAGGCTGGTCGGCCCAGGCCGGCCGGCCCAGCCCATTTCGGGGCCCAGTCAACCCCCTTTGACTTACCTGGCATTTGGACTATTTATAACCCTGAGGCCAAGAGCCACGCATAAATTCATTTGTCATCGGCTGCCGAGGAGCAGAGAAGAGAGAGACACCATCTCAGAGAGGAGAGGGTCGAGCTAGTTGACTAGGTTCTTCCTAGCCGGCGTGGGAACCTTGCAAGGAAGACCACGTCGGAGTTCCCGGAGCTAGAAGCAAGATCAAGGTATGATCCCGGTGGTGATCTTGATTCATGTATCATGTACTATGTTGAATTATCAAGTTGCAATCTGATTTCTAGCGATCAAGTGTTTCCCCTACGTCTTTGATTTCTATCGGCTTTTCTTATCTTAAGATCTATTCTCGAGATAGATCACCGAGGATGTTCTTGTAGCCGTGGTGGCTAGAGGTGCATGCCTGACCTTCCGAAAGATTTCAACTTGTCCTTAGACTCGCCCTAGACTAACCCGCACGAATAGGGGTGCGTTGTGACATAACGGTGGCTCCAAAAGGTGGGTGTTTTCGGAGTCGGACGGGAAACTGTGGTTTAAAGAGGCTTTTAATGAGATTGAACTTGTTACTTCTTCCTTCGTTCGGAACTTCAACGAAGGCTTGATCCAATCTCTCTAGATTAGTTTATCTATCCCCCTCTATCTTTTGCTACCTCCGGTCTTTAGTAGATTAGATTCATTCTTGTGATGTTCTTCGAGATTAGATGCATTAGACTCTCCTTTTGAAGATCTAAGTTTCTTTCTTTAATAGATCAACTCTTACATCACACATTTGTTCCACGGATTCGATACCTTGGGTTCACCACTCGAGAGAAGAAGGGTCCCTTGACTACAACGGGAGACTTGCCTGCTTGCAAGTCTACTTGAAGTTTAATACGATTATACACCGTCAACAAGCCCCTTTTTCTGGCGCCGTTGTCGGGGAACAAGTGATCAAGATTCGATGTTTTATTGCTTTTTGTATAATTTTTAGTTTTCTTTTGGTTTTTCTTTTTGCATCTACTAACTTTTGATTATCATCAAAATCAATCTAATCTAGTTTGTCTAACCCTAGTTTTCTTAGATTTGTTTTTACTTTTCGTTTTTTGTATATTTTGTTTATCGCTAACCCTAACAGGAGATGGACAGCTACCTCTCCAACAAACCCGATAATTTTGTGGATGATCCAGAAAAACTTTACAGGCTAAGGAGACACAAAGCACAATAAGCTAAGAAGCTAGATTTTGTAGATTCAAAGTCGGAAGACGAAGGATCGTTGGAATCTCCGAAGAATTCACCACCTCAAAGTCCTCGGAGAATCGACTTCCACCGATGGGAGAACAACCGCAAGAACGCAAGATAGGGGAGCTATGCACCCCGGACATCATCGACCTACCAATCTTGAACCTCGCGGAGATCGGAAGGCCATTTGAGATCAAGACCTCAACAATCCACATGGTGCAACATTCACCCTTCACGGGTAAAGAAGACCTGAACCTTCACCTCCAAGCGTTCATTCAACTATATCAGACATTCAACATGGACGGGGTGACTCAAGATCAAATGAGGGCAAGGCTCTTTCTATTCTCTCTACTCGGGAAGGCTATGCAATGGTTCTACTCTCAACCGGCGGAGACGGTGCAAGATTGGAATGCATTGATGAGGGCCTTCATGAAGGAATACTACTCACCGGGTAAAACTCAAAGCTTACGTAATAAGATTGCCACTTTTGCTCAATATCCTACGGAGACTATCTCGGAGATATTCGAGCGCTTTAATGAGTACACTCGGGCGGTTCCACATCACAAGTTCCCGAAGGAGGACCTCGTTCAAAAGTTTTACCAAGGACGACTTACCATGGCGTCAAGGACGGTCATCGATGCATCAGCGGGAGGATCTATCATCGAGCTTACGCCGACTCAAGCTTCCACTCTATTCAAGAAGTACGCGGACAATGATACGTGGGCGTCATCCGGACGCTTACTTACGGTTCAACCCACGGGGAACATCAAAGGAGTCTTGCAAGTGGAGAAGGAAGACATACTCGAAGGCAAGATCGATTCACTTCTGCGGAGTTTGGAAAAGATGGAGATAGAAAAGAAAGAGGCTCAAGACTTAAAGGTTGCCGAAGCAAGATCCACATGTGAAGAGTGCGGAGAATATGGCCATGTCCACAAGGATTGTCCGGAGAAAGCCAAGGTGCTTGACTACATGAGGAAGGAAGATTTGCTGAACTTCCGCTACGGGCAAGGTAGACCTCAATTTAATGCAAGCTCATCCATTCTGAATTCGGTTCCGCTTCGTATACAATTGAAGGACTTCATGGACGAGCAAGCTAAGATCAACAAGGACACCGACACCAAGTTCAAAGCCATAGACAAGGTGTTGGAGAACATCGATAGCAAAGTGATGGAGGTCGGAAGCTCCAACCATCAAGTGCTCAACATGATGAAGATGCTCGAGACGCAAGTGGGACAACTTGCCGAGCACCTAACCGCTAATAAAGGGAAGCTTCTGGGACAACCTAAAGGTCCCGAAATGGCGAAGGCTATTCAAACACGTTCAGGGAAGGAGACCGAAGATCCGAAACGTTCCGCGGGAGCAAGGAAGCCTAAACCATCCGCCGAGGCAGAGGAATTTGCTAAGGAGGAAGCTACGGAGATCGTCACCGAAGAGCCCGAGTTTGTGATGCCGGGAGAAGACACGAAGATACCACAACTCAAGCCACGCTACTTCCGAGGTAAACTTGACAATCACTTTGAGAAGTTTGTGGAGGTTGTGCGTAGACTTAGCATCAACATGCCGTTATTGGATGCCCTTCAAGTTCCTACATATTCTCGTTACTTCAAAGATATCCTTGCAAATAAATATGAGATAGCAACACTCGGGGTAGATCATGTCAAGATGTCCGAGCAACACGATAAACCAGATCATCTCCACTCTCCCTGCCGACTCATCTGTCCCCTGGCTCAAAGGCCAACAGTCCAGCACCTCTCTCGCTCATTTTCATTTTTCTCGTGCCTAGGGTTTCGACGGTGGCAGGCGGTGAGCGCGATGGCCAACTTCTTTGACGAGGGGCGCGGCAACGGCAGCACCCAACGCGGCATCCCCCGGCAGCGGCACCCAACGCGGCACCCCTCGGCGGCGGCCCCCGTGAGGGCACGCGGCGGCCGACGGACTCTAGCGCGACATCCCCCCGCGAGGGCGTGCGACAGCAGCGGTCACCAGAGCGGCTTCCCCCGGTAGCAGCCCCCTTCCCCCGGCGAGGAAGTGCCCCGGCGGCGGCGGCGGCTCCCCTGCAGTCTCGAGCATGGTGAGGCTTTCTCGGCTCCTCCTCCTACTTCTCTTCTTCCTCCATGGTCCAGGGGCGCAAATTTTCTGCGATGAAGCCCTGGATAATGCTGTCCCAAGCGGCATGCATCTATTTAAAGTTGAGAGTTGGTTGATGTGTGGGCGATGGATAGCTCGTTTAGATCTGTCATTATTATCTATGTTTTTCTATGTTGTGCTCTACAACTAGAGGACCTTGTGTGGTTGTCCATAGTTGGTGCTTCGTTCTTTGGCTGTTCAAATTTCCTAGATGTACTCCAGTACTTAACTCTGCAGTTTCGTTGCTTATGATTGTTTTGGCAGGTCCATTTGGTGCCACCATAGAAGATAAGACTGACAAAACTTAATTAGTTCTCGATGCTCCTTTGTTTTGTTTCTTTCGCCTCGTAGCACTGCAGTTTCTTACTCAGATAATATCCTTCTGAATTGTGACATTTTGTGGTACAAAAGCAAATTTCGGTTGCCAATTCTTCATAAGATGCAATTTGGAAATAAGTATAACATGGTTATTTGCCATCAATTATTGTCATACTATCTCTGATAGGATGTTATAGAAAATATCTGACCCATTATTATTACTAAAAACACTTGTATTAAATACGAGTAATATTTTAGTGTAATATTTGATTTTTAATTATTTCTAGTTATAGCTTTGGCAATCTAGCACTTTTCCATTACTGTCATACTATCTCTGACAGGATGTTAATTTTTCTGTATTCTCTTTTTCATATCTAGTGATGTTTGAGCGTGTGGTTCTGGTGTGCCATCAGCTCCTCAGTTGTTGTTGGGTGGGTATGGAGGCGCAGCGGAGCAAGTTCTGGGTGCCCTACTACATCATGCTCAAGTGTATGTTCTCATTGCTAATCACCATCGATGAGCGGCTCTCAGTTCGATCCTTTGTCCATTTTGAATTAGCGCTTTGTCCAATTCTAAGAGGTTAGTGTAGTTGTGGCTATTTCAGAGGTGTGCAAGTAGAATCTGACATTTGTTTACTGAATCTGGTTTTCCTTGAGCTGCAGTTTAGCTGCCTGACCAAACCAATTTATAACTTGAAATCTGTTTATTGATATAAATGTCTACTGATACAAATGTCACATCTCTGTAGGTGAAAATGCCTAGACATAAGAAGCAGGAACTAGGCTGTCAAAGACAAATGTGGTATGCTTTTTTCCCCTCGTCTCCCTGCTTGTTTTGACAGTACATGCATGATAAGCTCAGTAGTAGGAGCTCACTTCATGCTAATTCAACTAGAACCTTTTTTCTCATATACTAGCTCAGCACATTCTGAATTGTTGTTTAAATACACATTCTTGAATATATTTTTTTACAGATAGCCTCCAGCTGGTTTGTTGCAATTAAATGTTAACACCGTAGTGTAATTTGTAGGTTTTACGCTTTTTCATTTGGGATGCATGGGTTATTCATGTTAACAAGCAGTACTCAAAATAGATATACAACTTAGCATTGTTCAATACTCAAATTAGCACCATTGATGTTCCAATTTATATGATTGGAAAAAACAACTTAATCTAGACATATACTGTACATATCTATTAATTTAATTCGTGCCTAGGCAATATTTTTTGTGACATTGTTGATACTTGATAGAGTAGAGGTTTGGACGCATGCACCACATTAAATTTTAGTTGAAACACAAGTAGTATGAACATGGCTGTTTTTTCGTTCAAATTAGCTATACAACTTAGCATTGTTGTGTACTCAAATTAGCACAATTAAGATCACATTTTAGCTGATTGGACAAAACAACTTAGTCCATACATATACTGTCAATATCTATTAATTTGATACATGTCTAAGGCTGAATTTTTATTAGCGATCACATAATCGGTTCACACTATTAGAGATATTCGAAATTGTATAGCTGATTTGATAACTTTCCTTGTATACTTGATACACAATTAGCCTTGTATAGCTAATTATGCTATCTAGAATATTCTTGCTTAGCCTTCATACCATGACCTTCCTTGGTACACATATATCACCTTGTGTTTCTCTCTTGACAAAGCTGACAGGCGTGTAGCGCTAGTACGATTTCAGAAGCCAGGATAATTTTTGTTATGAGCATTGATATGTCTAACAAAAAGAGCAAATTATTCTGATTTCTCAATTTTACTCTATACCAAATATTTTGGTGCTTGGCAATTGTAGTGCATGATAATGTTCTGATTTCTCAAATTTACTTATACCGTGAGTATCACAAAGATGGTTTCAGTAGGATTCACCCACATAGACTAGTCACTAATAGTTTTTTTGTAAAAATAGTAGTGGTTCTGCACTTGTACAGTACCTACTTCTTTATTTTTTGTATGGCAAATATGGATGAACGTATTGAATGGTTTAATGATTTCATAACATTTTGCAGATATTTCGTCTCGAGGTTTTCCCAGTGAACTATGATGATTTTAAATAATGTTAGTTTGCTTATACTTCTGTTCTAAATTACTTCTGAGTATCTTGTAATATGCATGTCTGGATCTTAAAAATTGCTTGTTACGCCAACATTTAATCTGTGGTTCATGTCCTCCTGAAATATGGATCTAGGCAATATCATGAATCTGCATAGGCAAATCTATTATTTCAAGTAAGCAATAGTATGGTCCTTAATAAGCAACTTAATACTTCCAAGTTTTGAGATGTCAACCATCTCTGTATGTGAAAGTGAAATCATTTAGATGTGTTCATTTTTGTATGAGAAAGTAAACGAAGTGCTACATTTTGCAGGGATTTCATCTTCGGTCTTCCCCCGGTGAACTATGAGGCTTTTAAATGATTTGCTTATACTTCTGTTCTAAACTGCTTTTGTATGCGTGTATGGATCTAAAAAATTACTTGGTATAGAAAATATGATCAAAATATATTCAAGTCAGATCTTGTTTTGAAGCCTTTGCTGAGACTAATACGATAGTGCAATTGGATTTTGGACAACTTTTGCACATGGCAGGGCATACCGCAACACATGTATTGGAGGACAACAAAGCGTTTTTAGTTGGGGCAGGTTAGATGAAACCCAACATGAGCCAACAAAAAAAAGGATCTTCTGCACCAAAAAAGGGGGCCAAGCTAGGAACAACTAAATAAGTATGAATAACTTCCTATTTCTGTTTCATCTAATTATAGTAAGTATGAATTAGAACCAATATCCAAGAAGAACAAAATCTTGGCAAATAGAATTGACCATTTCTCTAAGTTTAAAATAAGAACATGCCGCAACACATGAAAAAACTAAACATATAACCCAGTAAAGAATTTTTATTTTTATTTGTCTGGCTGCATAAGAGCATCTCCAAGAGTTTGCCAAAATTTACTTGGCAATTCCTGTGTTTTGCCAACTTCTAAAAAGCTGTGCAAAGTAAAAAAAGAATTCATCTCCAACAGTTTGGCATAATTCACTTGCCAAATCCAGATCTAACTTACCTCAGGAATCCTGAGAGAAACAAAATTATATATGTGCCCTTCCACCTCTTGAAAAACTTACATCAGGAATCCTTCTCTATTCTTTATTTCTTTTTCACCCTCCCACCTAGAGGGAAATAACGATGGCAACCACGATCCGCGCGCGCATATATGCGCGTGGGGAGGTGAGTTTTGCCAAGTTTCTATTTTTGCCAAGTTGGTTTGCCAAACTATTGGAGGCCATTTTTTCTTGTTTTGCCAAAATTATATAGATGCCAAGTTGGTTTGCCAAACTGTTGGAGTTGCTCTAAGTAGTGTTGTCAACTTTGTGTAGGGAGGGAGTGGAACAAACCATCTCAGGTAGGCAAAGCAGATGAATGAGCTTGTAGGTATAATCCCGATGATACCGGGTAGGAGACAGATTGTTCTCCGGATACTTATGCATGCAGGTGTTCTCAACTGCAACATGGAGCGGGAGTAGATCCCCAATGACATCGCCATCGGCTGTGCGTACGTTGGCTGAAGCACCATGGCAGACTTGCAACTTGATCATGTCAACAGAGAAGCGTTCAGCAGCTTCATGGATAGCAAAGTATCCATGTGGGTTCATGCAGTTGGGATTGGCACGCATACCATAGAGCTCAGGCATCTTGCCCTCCAACACAACTTTTGCACATGGCAGGGCATCATGGGTGGCTGACCATGGAGGTCAAGGTTTCAGAGGTTATGCTCAACTTCCATGTCATGACACTGAAAAATCGGAGGAAGCGCCGGACGCTATCCTTTTTCAGTACCAACCCCAACCTGGGAAGTATATCATAGAAAGCCTCTTGCAGATACTGGAAACAAATTACTAATATATCAGAATGATTTTGTCAATTGAGTTCGATCCTGTAAACAATGTTTAGAAGAAGAAACACGCCTTAGGAGTAGGGTCTGGGATAATTATATCATTTGGTAACGCTTTGGCCATCTGAGCAGATCTTTGGTCATTTTATATACTAAGAGCAACTCCAAGAGTCTCTCTAAAAATCACTAGCTAAAATCCTGATTTGGCTAGTATATAAAATGAAATAGCTAGCGTAAAGTTGATGAAATCCAACAGACTCACTAAAATCAACTCTCCATATGCTCCACCGCTAATGGGTCCCGCCTGCCATACTTAATGTACAAGGGGATGGCTAGTGGGACTGGCTAGCCAAAGATGGCTAGTGAAGCCTCCGGTTTAGCTAACGGAGGATAGAGAGGACAAGTTTAGCTAGTCTGTTGGATTGAGTTTTTGGACAAATTTTCTATTTTAGCTAGTTAAGCCAAGATAGCTAATCTCTTAGAGTTGCTCTAAGGATTGAAAAGAAAACGCAAGCTGATAGGAAATCATATACAGATGGCTAACCAGCTACCATACCTCATCCATCTTTTCCCAATCGACTTCTTGATGATGAGTTACAAAAAGATGGGATGGATCCCATGGACTCTTCTCCGCGATATCTTTGTGACCGGCAGTTTGCGTGGCCTCCTTTTCACATGTGTCTACTGGTGCAGAATTGGCTAGAGCTTTCGGTTAATCGGTTCCATTGTTTGGTTATCGGAAACAATTAAGTTTGTTCACTCTAGCGGAACCAATGAGTACTGCTTAGCGGTCGTCTTGGGGCTAGTCCGGCAGCGTGGGGTTCGCGACGGCAGCAGGAGGGAAAATGAGTGCTAGGGTTTTGGAATCCCCCATCCCACAAGCACACACTTGTGACTGGCTGCTAATAAATAATAGGGTGCTTGGATCCATAAGACTAAATTTAGTACATGACTAAAATTAGTCTATTTAAGAGGCTAAAGCTCTAAGCACCCGTGACTAAAGAGGGGCTAAAACTAATCTTGAGACTAAAACTTTTTATTAAGGGGAACCCTATTGAACTTTGTTTTAGCTCTCTCTCTTCATTTAACCGCATAGAAATTTGTAGCATGCCCCTTCTATTGGTTGGAGAGGGAGAAAAAGAGAGAGGGAGAGAGATAATTAATACTCATTTACTATATTTTAGTCTCTTTAGGATTTGGATCGAAGCATAGGTGAGACTAGCGACTTTTAGTCTGACTAGTTTTAGTCATGGGACTAAAAGGTATCTAAGCACCCTCTAAATATGTCATGTTGCAGAAGTGCAAAGGATATGCGGCCATAAACATGGCCATCTTGGACCTGAAAATCCTATCCATCTCCCGACAGAAGGATAAGCAGAGCCTTCAATTGAAAGTGAACTATTTGTGATGGAAGAGTTGAGCGTTGCGCTTAATATGTTGGACTCGACACGGCCATGTTTAGTTCATCAAACTATCTCCAAAAAATTTCCGTTAATCTTCGAACATTATAATTAGGAGTATTAAATATGGATTAATGATAAAAAAAACTCATTTCATAACCTTTTAATTTTTCGAGACAAATCTAATGAGTTTAATTTGTTATTATTAGACAACATCGTACTACAATAAGCAATCACTAATTAGGGCAGTCCCAATGATAGACACCAAGTGTGAAGTCCAAGACAATCATATGAGAATGATCAGTCCGTTCGTTTGGCTGGTGGCTGATGGCTGGTGCTGATTTGTTCTGAGAGAAAAGTACTACTGGCTGGTTGCTGGTGACTGATTTGTTGTGAGAGAAAAGTACTGCTGGCTGGTGGCTCATAAGTCAAGCGAACAGGGCGGATGGTATGAAGTCCAAGGTAATAAATGTAGATGGCCCCGCTTGTCCTCTAAAACTGGCTCCTACTTGTCATTGTCTATCTCCCGTCAGATCTTATCTTCTTTCTTTTTTTTGAAATAAAAGCAGGAGCACTGCTATGTCATTTAAGAAGGAGTAGCAATTGGTACATAACACGCCGAAGCGAACACCACCACACAAACAAACCCCCGAACAAGAACAAACACACACGACACACCACACCACCACCCCCGGCCACCCTGGAGAGGAGAACAAAACAAGCTGTCAACAACTGCGTCGTCGTCACCAACGATGTGCCACGGCGAAACCGCAGCCCGCTGCAAGCCCGAACGGCCCTCCTGAGCTCCTCCACCATGGGACTAACCCCCTCAAGCCATACACCCGAAAGTTGAACTCTCAGATCCAGAGAAACAGCAGCAGAACACCCCATCTCGGCACCGAGGAAAACCACTGATCCTGGCCACACTGCGTGGGGGCCTCGCCTCTTCCACCACCTCACTCCTCTGCCAAGGACCCAGATATATGAGGCCGCGATGAGAGCATCTTCTCCGCCCAACCTTCACCAAGATCACAACAAAACCTTGCGCAACGGCTTAAGATATCTAGCACCCATGGACCCTCTGCATCTTCACGGCAACATAGAGCAAGCGCACATCCGGCAGCACCTCCGGACACACCTCAACCGGGACGAGACTCCAAATACGACGCCTCCAAGAAGGGCACGACGCAAGGCGCCGCCGTCGCACGTCCAAAGAAGGACAAGGTCTTCACCCTGAAAGCCCCGCGCGACAGAGAGCATGGTGCCTCGTCATGATGCCCCCAACAAGGAGTCCGACGCCCAAGGGCGCCGCCATCATGCCCGCCGACAAACGCGTCGGTGAAGGCTTTCGCCCGAATCCGCACCATGCCCGCCGCACACACATGACCAACAGCAGACCGCTCCCATCACCTCCGCAACACCTCCACTGGAAGAGACCTGGCATAGTCGAAAGCACCACCACAGCACCAACAACAAGCACCAGCCAGCCCCTTGACACCACCACCATGACGACGCCACACCAGCAAAGACGAAGGATGAATTGGGGGGCCACCGGCCACCGTGGGCAGCCGAAGCCGCCGTGGCCGAGCCGCCCGCAACCGCCGGAGCGACCCGTGCCCGCCACCGCCGCCACCTATGCCCGCCGAGGGCGCCATCGCCGCGCAGTCACGCCGGCCATGGCCGCCGCCACCGCCAAGACAACCCGCGCCGGCCGCCGTCTTCTAGCTCATGCCGCCGCCCTCGAACCCCCACGCCGCCCTCCACCACACGGACGCGCGCCCCGGCCGCGCGCGCCCCGGATCCGGCCGGGACGACGCCGGATGCGGGGGCCCTCGCCTCCGCCTCCGCCGCCGCCGAGAAGTCGCACCGGCGAGAGGAACTCCGGGAGCGGGCGGCCGCGTCCGTCCGAAGCCACCCGAGAAGAGGGGGAGACGCCACGCCCCCACCATCCCCGCGGCCGCACGAGCAACGGCGGGTGGCCCGCTCCGGCGGCGGCGCGGCGGGGGGACTCAAAGACCCTGGCGGTGGCTAGGGTTGAGACCTCGCCCGGTCGCCCACGCGGGGGGCGACGCGAGCGAGCGAAAGAGTCAAGTATTCTTATCTTCTTTCTCATCTGCTCATCCTACTCATCCCCGCACAGAGACCCTAGAGGCCGCCCGTCCCGCGACGAGTCTCGCCAGGCCGGCGGCGAGGCCTCATCCGCTCATCCTGTGGAGAAGCTATGAAAGGCGCCGCGCTAGCAAAGCACACCGCACACACCTACTAAAAGGCGAGTGAGCGAGACTGCCTGCAGCTAGCCGCCCCCCCCCCCCCCACCGTCCACCACCAACGTCGTCGCAACTCGCGGCAGACAGGGAGCAGAGGATGCATCCAGCAACAAACCGAGCGCATGCAGCTTGGTCAGTCAGGATCCATCCGATTGATCTCTGGACTCTGGGACGCAGTGGCAAAGTCACTGGCCTTTGTTGGATCGATCATGGGTTTGGATCAGGGCTCATCCTTGCGTGAACCCTGGAGACCGCCCGTCCCGCGGCGAGGTTCGCCAGGCCGACGGCCAGGCCTCATCCGCTTATCCTCGCGCAGACCCTGGAGGCCGCCCGTCCCACGGCGGAGCTCGGCTCGCCCGACCGGCGGCGAGGTCCGCGGCCCCGCGGAGGACAACGAGCTCGCCCGAGCGGCGAGGTTCGCGGACGCGGAGCACCTCGAGCTCGCTTGGGTGACGACGCGGCCCCGTGGAGGAGCTCACCCCGGGTGGTGTGGTGCCCGCGAGAGGAGCTCATGCGACCGGCGTGCGCGAGCCACGGCGGAGGTCGGGTTCGCCGTACCGACGACGCGGAGGAGCCTGGGTGGCCGACGACACGGGCCGCGGCAGGGGGTGGGTTCGCCATACCGGTGACGCACCCCGAAGTCGAGCTCTCCTGAACTCGTCAGCGCAACTCCCAGGTTCACCTCCCCCGCCCGTCACGCTCGTTGCCTTGATCTCCTCCTCCCTCGGCAGACATGTGCAATCAATCCCATAGATGCTGGTCATTTCTCCCCAACGCGAAATTGACCGTTTCCTGCTGCATCGATGCTAGTGTAGACTTCGTTTCCTACCGAAGAAACGATTTCTTCCCTGAGCTCTCTCTTATTACTTTTCCTCTTTTTCTTACGTGGAGGCCTCTTAAATGAAGATGGAAACGATGTATTAATTACCGTTGGGACTGCCCTTACGTCGTCTGTTCGTGTAATTAATTTTGTAATTAGTCTATATTTAATATACTTAATTGACCTTGAAAAGGGCCTTCAAAAATTTCCGCTGAACTATATGTTGAGAAACTAATGTTAGGATAGCTCCACCCTCCACCTTCAATTTAGTCTTTTGGATCAAGAGTTAGAGAAAAAATTGTTGTTGTGAACTTTGATGGGCCTAATCCTATAAAATGTTGCCTCGTAGTATAGTGAACTATAGACCGGAATCTATTGTGCACTTCAACATGGTAGGATTATAAATAAAATAAATGCAACAGGCTCTTATTTTCATGTCTGGGGCTCTATGGGCTGCATGTGATGGGTATTGAAGTATAAGTGAATTTTACATTGTCACAACTTTTTTATCATCTGGAACTTTTAGTTCAAGTAGTCAGTACATGCAACTTAATACGGTAACAAGGTTAGATATCTCGAGTTTGAATCTTGGCATGACTAAGACCGTCTCCAGCAGCTGCTGGATGAGGGTTTGCATCTGCATTTTGCAGATGGAAGGTGCACTGTAGCGGCTCCAGCAGGAGCTGCAACAACTGCTGCAATTTGCAGCAAGGCCACCGGGCACCGCATTCTCAGGGGTGCTGGAGCCTTTCCCCATTCCAACCGTCTGCGGGCCCCACCGCCTCCCTCTCCTGGTGACCCCGTCGCCTCCCTCTGCTTCGCGAGGACACGATGCTTGAACCCACAACCACCTCCTCGACACCCCGGCAAGGCAGCGCCCACGGTGGATGGATTCGTCGTCCTCCCTCTTTGGCGCCCCTCCTCACTCGATCGATTCGAGGCGCAACACCGACGGTGATGCGAGGCAGAGTAGAAGCGGTGGCTCGGCCGCGACGGCGGAATGCTCGAGCTCCGCTGCGAAATCCCTCTCCCAGCCAAAATCCCCCACATCGCGGTCGTCTCCTTCCCCGCCGGTGAGGTTGACGCGCCTCCCTGTGTTCCGTGGTGTCCTCCATGGAGCGGTGCGCCTCCTTGGGTGTTCTGCGCGACGCGTTGACCTTCAACCTCGTCGTCGTCGCCGGGAGAGAGCACTGACTGCCTCCCCTGCGACCCTCCTTCAAATCGATTTGGCTGCATGACATCCTCCCCAAATTGTTGGCTCGTCGGCCGCCGGATTTGCTCCGGGAAGCCGTGGTTCCCCAACTTGCCGGACGACGGATCCTCCCCAGATCCCCACCTCGCCGGCCGCCGGATCTACTCCGAGACGCCCCGGCTCCCTCCGCGTGCGGGAGCCAACGGCCCGAGAGGTTGCAGCAGGGGAAGCGTGAGGACTACTGGAGGCACTCTCACCGGTCATCTCTCTCCTTTGCGGAAGTGCTAATTTTGCATATGGGGAATGGCTGAACTACTGGAGAAAGTCTAAATAAAATAATTAGGTTTGAGGGTGTTGAAATATAGTGAGAGGTCGGTCCTCAAACGACATGTTAACACCTTTAGTCACAATTATATATGTTATTAGGTTCCATATATCATCCACAGGTGGCACTAATATCTATTCCATATAGACTTGTTCTCTTCACTTCAATCCCACTCCAATTCACTATTCACCACATCACATCCCACCACTTTTTCACACATCCATTTCTAATTTCAACTATTCACTTTCATTTCGGTGACATGTCTTCTTTCACCCTTCACTATTCATCCATCACATTTTCTTAAAAAACATTATTCTCTCATCACATCCCACAACTTTTCACTAATTCAAACACTTCCATCCAAATTTTCACTATTCATCCCACCTCTTTTCACGAACCCATTCGTGACTATCTTTTGTTTTCATTTTTCATCTCATTTTCAATCTGATCGCCCCAAATCATGGCTCCCTCCCGGTTCGCATTGTCGCCGGAGGTCAACCTTGACCTCGCTCTCACAGCTCACCTCAGTTGACCCTAGTTTCCTCATTGCTTCTATAGTCTCCTTGTGCGGTCTTGTGTTGATGCTTGTCTTAGTGGTATTTATTACGAATTCTTATATTAACTCGCCACTTCTTGTTAGCTGTTACAGACACACTATATACATGATGACACATTTGCCTTTTCTTTCTTTTGTCCCCCCCCCCTCACCCCACCCCACCTAAGGTCCCTGTTTAGTTATGTTTGAAATTCGTGCACACTCTAATAATCTTTAGATGTTTCTCAAAAAAACCTTTAGATCTCCCTCATAAACCTAGCTACCTCCCCACTTGTCGTCGCCGCCACCTCCTACCCACACCGCCACTTCATTTAGACCAAATGCAAGTTTGGATGATAAATGCACCAAATCAATTAGGTAAGGGACTGATTTACACCAAATGAAACATGAAGGATGAATATCACAATATTGAAATACTTGATGGATGAAAATACACTTTTTCCTAAAGCCAATAGAACTATTCATGCTTGTGCAAAGTTGTTGGTTGCTGCTGCTATTGCTTTAAGTTTGGGTGAATAACACACCTATCTTTCTATTGGAAGTTCTCCAAGACGATTGTAATCATATAACTGAATGAATGAAGCGGTCGTTAAAAAAACTTAGTTCGCTTGACAGTTTTGACTCGGCTCTGACCTGACCTCCTTAATTTCAACTTGTTTTTTAATGGTCTACTCGTAACTTAGTAAGGTATTGGATGACTCATCAGGCTCGATATGTTGGAAATTGTGGGATATGCGGTCTACCCTCTATTCCTCTGTCTTATACGTGGTGCCGCTCACAATGCATGTTAAGGCTAGAGGGTAGGGACATATTTATAGACTCCACTTCCAGGTGTTACAAATATTCCACCTGTGTTCCGGAAAATTCGTGACTCCTGAACCATGTTACCAACCATGATCAAACATATCAGTTTAGCGAGTCTAAAATATATATCAGTCCCTAACACACATGTGTGAGTCATGTGCCATGATCACTTGTATATATGAGATCAATTTCAATCTGATCATGTGGATTAACAGCCTGCAGAGCTGATCCTGCAAAACAAACTCTGCTCTTTCGTCGTGCTGCACACAGGTCATACATGTACGTACATAATAAACATTCCAGTAGAGTCGATCTCAACTTGTTCCTCTACTGTGTTCCAGCACAAACGTCCTCAGCACCTCGAGTACAAATTCCTCGAGTTAGATCCCACATCAGTAAGTCCTTTATCACATGCCTCAATAAATAATTCCACATTGAGGTGAATATATGATAACAATAATAAATGATATAAATATAAATGTTGATAGCCATAAAATAATTCCAACATCTCGCTTAAACATTTTAATCAATAACCTGAAGGCCCACGTCTCTAGTATGCTTGGAAAATAATTCCTAACTAACATGCTTAGTCAGTGGGTCTGCAACCATACTAGTACTAGGCAAATAAACCAAACTAATACTCCCGAGTCTATTTATTACATCTCGAATATAATGATATCTTCCCTCAATGTGTCTACTTTTACTATGAAATTTAGGATCTTTGGAGACCTTGATCGCCGCCATATTATCACAAAAAATAGTGACAGGTTGTGATGCACTTTCCACGACCTTAAGTGATGCAAGAAATTCCCTTAGCCACACGCCTTCCTTTGCTGCTTCAGATGCAGCAATATGTGCAGCTTCCATGGATGAAAGAGCAATTGAATCTTGCTTCGTGCTACACCATGAAATTGGACCTCCTGCTAAAGTGAATATATAACCAGATGCAGGCTTCTGGTCATCCAAATCCCCTTGCCAATCAGCATTAGTATAACCCTGCAGCTGAAGATTATGACCGTTAAAACATAAAGAATAGTCCAAAGTTCCTTTGACATAACGCAATACATATTTTAGTTGTTTCCAGTGCTCTTCCCCATGATTCTTTTGATATCTACTAAGAAATCTAATAGTGTGGCTAGGGTCAAGTCGTGTAAATAACATAGCATACATAAGACTTCCCAAGGCTGAAGAATAAGGAATACCCTTCATCCTTTCTTTTTCCCCAGGAGTGCGTGGACATAATTCCTCACTGAGTTTAGTTCCCTTTACTATAGGTATAGTAGTAGGTTTGCAATATTCCATAGAAAATCGTTTCATAACACTTTGAATGTAAGTCTTTTGTGACAAACTAAGAAGTCGTTTATTCCGATCTCTATGTATTTCCAATCCTAAGACATAGCAAGCTTCCCCCATATCTTTCATATCAAATGTAGAAGACAACCAAACTTTTACTTCCACCAATGTTACTTTATCATTAGAAGCAATGAGAATATCATCAACATATAAAGACAATGACACAAAATTGCCACCATTAACTTTAGTATATATGTAATGGTCCCCTTCCGTCATTGAAAATCCATATGATGTGAGAGCATTATCACAAAAGAATATTCCGTTGATGTGAAGCTTGTTTAAGACCATATATTGATCTATTTTAATTTGCAAACCATATTTTTGTTTCCCTTTTCTCCAAAACCTTTCGGTTGTAACATATATATTTCCTCCTCTAAATGCCCATTAAGAAAAGCAGTTTTCTCATCCATTTGATGGAGTTCAAGATCATAATATGCCGTCAAAGGCTCAAAGCACTAATAATGCAAATAGAAGTAAACTTTGCAACAGGAGAAAAAGTTTCCACAAAGTCAACACCTTCCCTTTGTGTATAGCCTTTAGCAACAAGTCTAGCCTTATATTGTTCCGCTTGACCTGCTGCATTCAGTTTCCTTTTGAAAACCCATTTGCAACCTATGGGCTTGAGGTTGTCTGGTAAAGAAACTAGTTCCCAAACTTTATTTTTTTCATCGAGTTTAATTCTTCCCGCATTGCTTCCACCCAAAGTTTTGAGTGTGGACAATTAATGGCTTCATTATAAGTCTTTGGATCATCCTATATATCTGAAACTTTAGAGTGGACTTCCCCTAGAAACACATAATAATCATCTAGATATGATGGTGCATGTGTATAACTCCCACTTCTCCTAAGTATGTTAGTGTTGGGAGTTTGGTATGTGTCTCCTTCCGGGGTATAATTTTTCTCACCATGTGAGTTAACTCCAGATGTATCCATTTGTGGTTCATATGGAGTTGTTAGTAATTCCACCCTTGCTCTCTTAGCACGGAGAGGTGTGTGTTGATCTAAAAAAATTGCATCTCTACTTTCCACTAGTTTATCATTTTCAAGATCATAAAGGCAATAAAAATTTCTGGTGTGCTCTTAGGTTGCAACTTAGTACGATATGGATTTGGCACTCTAATATGAGCATTGCAACCCCAAACAGCTACTCCCTCCGTCCTGAAATATAAGGCATTCAATGGTTCAAAATTTGTCCCCAAATATAAGGCATCATAGAAGTTTTTGGTAAGTACACAATCAACTCAATTAAAGACTTGCCAAATATTGCACTTGTTAACTAAAAACTTACCTTTAATTATCATTGGTTAAGGGCATATGTGACATCCCCCCTCTTTAATCTGTCCTAAAAATCCTAGAATGCCTTATATTTCAGGACGGAGGGAGTAAATGGAGAAGTGAGGGTTTTCTTCCAGTCCACAATTCATAAGGAGTGATGACAACAGCTTTAGATGGTGAATGATTCAATAATAAACAACAGTATGCAAAGCTTCACCCCAAAAAGACAAAGGGAGATCAGAATATGCCATCATTGACCTAACCATGTCCATGAGAGTTCTATTCCTCCGCTCGGCTACACCATTTTGTTGCGGAGTGTATGGCAAAGTGTACTGATGAATAATTCCATGCTCTTTACAAAAGTCATTTAATATTCCTGAAGTTTATTCTCCCCCACGATCAGTACTTAAAATCTTAATTGTTTTATTCAACTGATTTTGCACTTCAATTTTATATGTCTTGAATGCATAAAAACCTTCTAACTTTTGTTTGAGAAGATAAATGTGATCATATCTAGAATAATCATCAATGAATGTGATAAAATTAACCTTTTGCCCTTTAGTAGGAGTAGACATTGGACCACAGATAACAGAATAAATTATAGCAAGGGGTTCCTTAGATCTTTCCGCCTTTGGAAAAGGCGCACTGGTAATTTTACCCATTATGCATGCCTCACATGTACCAAAATCCTCCCACTTAAAGTTTAGAATTCCATAATTAATAAGCCTCTTAATTCTGTTTTAGATATGTGACCAAGTCGTAAATGCCATAAATAAGATTCTGAGCATGCATTCCTATCAATTGTATTCCTAATTGTATAGGTATCTTCTTCACCAACTAAGCAATCAGTGTTGCCATCTTCTAATAAATCATCAGGAAAATAAAGGCCATCTTGATGGACACCGGTATGCACTAATTTCCCATTGAGCAATGTTTTAACTCTTCCTTTTCCAAATAGAATATCATAACCAACAGATTCCAACTGAGAGACAGATACTAAATTCCTTCTCATGCTGGGTGAATAAAAAGTGTAGTTTAACAATAACTTTCCTCCACCAGGGTGTTTTAGGACATAATTTCCAATTCCAAGTATATCGGCTCTAGCATTAGTGCCTAAGTAGACATATCTATTTCCTCTTGGAATTGTTTGCATGGAAGTAAAAGATTTATGATCTCTAGCAATATGTGATGTAGAACTAGAATCGACAACCCAACTATTTGGAGAAGTAGTAGTAAATAAAGATTCAGTGCATACAAAAACACTTTGCATACCTCCATCTGCAGGGTTGCCTTTAGGATCATCATGATGGTTTTCTTGCTTCTTTTTCTCATTGTGCTTCCTCTTCTTCCTGCAGTCAGCTCTAAAATGTCCATACTGACCAGTTGTGACAAGTGAAATCCCTTTTGTTCTTGTCATTCCTCTGAGATGAGTCATGATTTCCACGATCGTCACGATCACGTTTCCAGTTAAGCTTGTCTCTTAAATCCACTTTATATTTCTTCTTTTGCCAATTCCTTTTATTTGCATTGTACCTTTCCTCTCCAAGGTGCAACTCTGAATTATTTGAGTTTCTTTCCTTTCCATGGGAGAGTTTTCTATCTTCCTCCATAATCAAGTGATGCCTTAGGTTGCGCATATTAAGTGCACGCTCAGAATGACAAAATGACATTTTAAATTGTTCTCATGAATTGGACAAAGAGTTCAGAACAACCATAACTTGCACTTCTTTTTGAAAAGGATAGCCAGCAATTTTTAATTCCTCTGCTAAAACACAAAGTTTATTGATATGCTCATTAACAGAACTACCCTCGCCCATCTTGCTGGAGAGAAAATGATTAACAAGGTTGAGCATCTTTACAAGAGATACATCACCAAAATACTTTTCCAGTTTACCTAATATTTTCCGAGCAACCAGTTCACTCTCATACTAAGCAGCTAAAGAATCTATCATAGATCCCAACATAAATATGCGAGCCCTTTTTGTTATCTTTAGCCTAACTTTCATATTCTATCAATTAATCTTTCTTTTCCTCATCAGTGGCATCATCCTTAGGCTTTTCCGGTTCAGGCACACCAATGACATAATCAATATTCTCAATAGTAAGCAGATACATGATTTTCCGTTTCCAAACCGTGAAATTAGGACCATCTAACTTGCAGAATCTGAGCAGCTCAGAAAGCACACTATTAGATGTCATTGCGAGTGGTGATGAGTTACCAGAAAATGTCTCGAGGCCGAAACAGAATGTAAATGAATCTGCCCTTGTGAAGCCCCCACGTTTCAGATCCTTCCCTGATTTCCACTATTGGGTGACGAGCACTAGCACGCAGCCACGCACTCGTACAGCCGTACATACAGGAGCTTCTTCCAATCTTCACGAGTGCGGCAGTAGCACAGATAAAAAAACATCGTGCTAAAACTTGGTCGATTCGTATGTGCACGGTAGGAGCGGGATGAAACACGCGCTCCAGCTTCCACGCAAAAATCGAGTTGCGATGGTAACGGGATGTACACGACACCACGACGGAGAGGCGACGGCGGCACGAAGCGGAGGAGATGCACCACGCCAATAGATTGAAAAACTCAGCGGCGGCAGCGGCAGAGTTTGTCCACGTGAGTTTGCAGCGGAATTACGTGATACCGATCGTAATCGGCTCGGATGACAATGTTGGAAATTGTGGGCTACGGGTCTACCTCTGCCTTATCCGTGGTGCGGCTCACAATGCATGTTGAGGCTAAAGGGCAGGGACCTATTTATAGACTCCACTTGGAGGTGTTACAAATATTCCACCCGTGTTCCGGAAAATCCGTGATTCTTGAACCATGTTACCAAACATGATCAAACATGTCAGTTTAGCAAGTCTAAAATATATATAGGTCCCTAGCACACATGTGTGAGTCATGTGACATGATCGGTTGTATATATGAGATCATGTGGATTAACAGCCTGCATAGCCGATCTTGCAAAACAAACCCAACTCTTTCGTTGTGCTGCACCCGGGTCATACATGTATGTACATAATAAACATTCCAGTAGAGTCGATCTCAACTTGTTCCTCAACTGTGTTCCAGCACAAACGTCCTCGGCACCTCGAGTACAAATTCCTTGAGTTAGATCTCACATCAATAAGTCCTTTATCACACGCATCAATAAATAAATTCGACTCCAATCACCCTCGCCGCCGGCGGTCGGGGGGGGCGGGAGGGCGGGGAGAGAGGAGGGGAAGGGAGGTGGCCGGTGGCGGGAAGGGAGGCCGACGGCATCAGCTCGGTGCTCAGCAGGGAGGGAGGCGGGCGGCCGGTGGCAGTTTGCCTCTTCGCGTAGGGTAGCGTTGTTGGAGACGTCTGTTTTTTTAGGTGTTTGACCCGCACCTGTGCGTGACCCAATTCACCAATGGGTCTCAGATTTGGGTTTTTATTTTTGGAGATAGCATAACAAGTCGAACCTTAACATGCCAAGCTGTCTCGTCAGCCACCGCTAGGATGGGAAGACGACGATCAAACACACTCATATATTTCTATTTCACCTATGTTTACACAGCCGGCCACGATCACGAGGACAATGTGATGGCTCGACCTGTGCTTTCGCCGTCATCAGTTGTGGCAACGATTTTTCATTTGGTGGGGAAAAAAAATGGTCGTCAGATGGTGCTCCGTTGCCTTCCATTTTCAGCGTCAGTTCTCCATTTTATCACGAATGATGATGTACTCGTTCCAACGGAAGCCTCTCCCATCTAGAAGACATGGATCACATGTCCAAATATACGCCACGCGTTTAGTTTGTCTATATCCATATATACTAACTACGGAGGAGTACGTGACGCACACAATACGAAATAAAATCTATTTCCCGTTCTATTTTTGTTGCACAAATGTCATTTCCTTAAGGAAAGGCGGCCGGATATTCACGGACATTAAAACGACAAAATGTTTTCAAATCTGTGGTGAATCCACTTTCACGCCAACCATGCTAGCAACAGCAAAAAAAAAAGAAGCAGCAACCTTTTTATATTGAAAGGAAAGTAGTAGAAAAGAAAAATCAATACTCTTCTTCCAGCTAGTCCCTCCCATTGGAGGCTGGAGCTGACCTAACTTTCCAATCCCCCTGGTTGGAAAGACAGGCCCCCAACTACCAGGCATTAAAATGTCCAAGCAAAGCATCCTACAAGATAAGCTGCCTAGCTAATCCGTCGTACGAACGCGGAATATTTTTTTTTGCGATGCCAATTGTGCAACAGGATAAGATCACATTGCACATGCACAGTCACCCCTTGCCCCACACACCCCCTCTCCCTAACCCACCAAACCTAGTATAATTATCAATCACATTACTCACATTGGAGTTGCGAGTAGAAGGATTAGGGGTATCAACCAAAGAGCAACAAAGGATAAACAAATCCGCATGGGATTCTTCATCGCCGTCCTTTTGTCTCTCTGACTCGAGATTACTCGCCAAGGAAACCAGATAAAAATATACTAGTATGAGCAATCAGCAAGATCGGCAGGTCGCCACCCCATGCGACGCCCCGGTGCTGTTTTTTGCGTATGAAAACAATGCGGCAGACCCGTCAGGAAAGATGTTGATTTACAACCTTTTTACCTCACCCCACCACTTTTCCAAAGAAAACGAAACCGTCTCACTTTCACGCCATTTTTTTGTTTCTCTCCTTTTTGCTTGTAGTGCCTTGCAATTTGTTTATGTGGCAACCCGTTGCTGTTCTCCTCCGGTCCTCCCCATGTTTGGGCGAAAACAGAGGGCGTTTGCCTTGCATTTCTGAGAAACCTTTTCACATTGTTGTCGATCTACGCACCAGGCAGCATGATGAGGGGGGCACATGGATGGATGGATCCATTTGCTGCTTTTTTATTCAAATCAAAGTCACTAGCTGCAAAGTGACTTTCGTCCTTGGGATCAGATCAGACTTTGATCCTTACTCATTGGCTAACTCGTCTGCAAACAAAAGCAAGCAAAACATAAAACATTGGCCGCGGCCTGATGGGCGGTTAGTTAGCTGGTGGCGCAGTACAATCATGAGATACCTTATCGAGCAAATCATGGCACACAGCAGCAGGATTAATCAAATG
The DNA here is from genome assembly GCA_947561735.1 of Cenchrus americanus. Lineage (NCBI taxonomy): Eukaryota > Viridiplantae > Streptophyta > Magnoliopsida > Poales > Poaceae > Cenchrus > Cenchrus americanus. The sequence goes on along the minus strand of OX387245.1, from coordinate 61,154,378 downwards.
GATCAAAAGGCAACCACCACGATGATCACCATCATTTGTTAATGATACCAGGTCAGGTCAGTTGATACACAACTTCTGAGGTCAAAAGAAAGGCAGGATGGACACAACAACAAACTTGGATCTTATACACTGGAATTTATATAGTAAGTGGCTGCTACTGGCCAAAAGAGGGGCCAAAGTGGGAGCAAATTTGCAGCTGCTAATCACTACCATTAGTCCTGCTATTTTGCAGATCGGACAGTGAGAAGGACCGTGGAGATCTGAAGCTCCCAAGGGCATTCCTCTTCTGCATGCCAACACCGAGGAGCCTCGGGGGAGGCAATGGCAATGCCGGCGCATCCCGGATGTTCTTGCCGCGGTGCGGCAGCTGGTTGTACTCCTCGTCGTCGTCGTCGGAGTCGTCCTCCTCGCCCTCGTCCCCCTCGGCGACGGCGTGGTCCGGGGCCAAGAGCGGGGGCAGGTAGGTCGCCGTGGCGAGCGAGCTGCAGGAGGCTCGCCGTGACCAGTTGGCCAGGATGCGGCGGCGCTTGTTGAAGGGGTTCTCCGGCTTGGCCAGCTCCTTGGCCTCCGCCACCGTTGACGTGGCCTCGGCTAGGCTGGTGAACGACTTGGACTTGCCGGCGTAGAAGCTGGAGAGGCCCTTCCTGATCACACCAAATTAAAGTCGAGTTAATTCTGTGAGCCATCTGAGCCAAATTGGGTCAAAACTTCAAAAGGGGGGAATCCATAAATTGCAATTTCTCACACCATCCTCGCAAACAAGATTAGTGGTAATGTAGCGAAGGCTCCAAAAATGTCTCCTTTCCAGAGAGAGAAAAAGTTTTCGTTTTTTCCACAAGTAAAATAAGCATGAACCGCAAACCAAGACGGATGATAAAGATGAAAGCTTTATCAACTCACTTGATGGGCAAGGAGTCCTCGAGCGCGTCCAAGCAGCCGAGCGCGTCACCCTCCTTGAGCTTGCTCTCGACCTCGTCCTCCTCCCCGTCCTCCCCGCCGGCCTCCGACGAGGAGTTCTCCCCGATCGAGGAGCCCGACGGCGACGGCACCCCGAGCGACGAGGTCTCGGTGAGCACCTCCTCCGGCTCCGGGTCGTCCTCCTCTATGAAGAACCCGTCGCTCCGCCTCTTCCCGGCCGCCAACACGGCCGCCTGCTCGCCGGCGCTCCTCTTCCCGGATCCGGGGAACCCGTAGGCCGGCCGCACCTCCGCCACCGCCGTCGACATGTTGCCCGCGCCGCGAGATCCGACGGTCCGGGCGGTGCCAGTGTGTGCCCGGGGCGATCGAGCAAATCTCGGGTGGATTGGATAAATGTGTCCGTCCAAGAACAGGGACAGGAACTCAACAGCTTTGATAAATCTGGTATGGAATGTGAGGGGGAGGGAGGAGAGAGGGGAAAGAAGAAGCGAAACGCAGGCAGGATGATAGGATAAGAGCAAGGGCCAGGACGCAACTTGGGTGCGCGGGGTCTTTGTAGGCTGAAGGAGGCCACAAGCCCCGGGATCCTCTGCAGCGAAGCACCGAATACGCGCGGTGTCGCGCGTGGCTATTGAAGGCACGCAAATATTAGTGATCTGGCAGCGTATCTCAATCTATCCAATCATACTATGCTTATATTTTTTTGGCCAAAATCTATCCATTTGTATTAAAGAAGGGTACAAGTCTAGCATCGTATCTCATCGTATATGTAGCGTATCGAAAAAGAAGAGAATAATTGATGTTGTATCTCAATACATACATGATTTTAAAATTAAGGAAGAGCTCTCCCTCCGGCTCCCGGCGGGAGCCAAATATATAGCGACCTTGAGTGCACATTTGTAAATCTTTTTTTCTTTTTCCGGCTAGCCGGTTGTACCTCTCCTATTTATTAATGAAATAGTCACTACTGTCTCGTGCCCATTCGTTAGAAAATACATACATTTTTCATGGAAAATTTTGTCACGTTCCAATCATAACACACCAAAGAAGGTAACGTGTTAGTTGGCCTATCTCAAGTCCGGTGGAAAAGCATATTATCGTGATCTCTAGCGTACCGAATGAGAAGTGGTAGCATGTATACACATGTATTGATGAGGGTCTGGATTATGGCCCCCTCCAACGGCAAGATTATCCCTCTTTAATACGACAAAACTATAACTCTCAAGGTGGAGATTCCTGTCAGCTGGCAAGCAGCTTGAGGATGACCATACCCTTGCTGACTGCAACATCCAGAAGGAGAGCACTCTTCGCCTGGTGCTGCGGCTCAGGGAAGGCATGCATATCTTCGTCAAGACCCTCACTGGCAAGGCACCTAGTCCTTGGCCGGACGGCTGCATCTCCGACCAGTTTTCCCACTAGAGGAACCCGCCTCCGCCTCGGCACGACAAGTCTCCGCCTCGCACGACAAGTCTTCGCCTTGCACGACAAGTCTTCGCCTTGCACGACAAGTCCGGCTCCGACTAGTGCGTGGGGCCCAGACGCGCAGCTCGGGCGTCATCACCAACGCGCACGAGGAGGCGAATCTCCACGTCACGCGAAGACAACAGCTGGCGGGCATGCAGACAACTTGCCCCGGCAAGAGCCTTAATGCAGGTCTGACGAGCCGCACAACCGTCACATCGTCATCATCTCCCGCTCTGCCACACGCAAGACTCAACCCGAGGCACTCAAGCACCCTCTACGACGCGCGCAGGCCTAGATTTAGGCTCGCGTGTGGCAAGCTAGGCAAACACTCGGGTAGACTAAGACAAGCTCAAACCACTCGGGGAGAAGGCCAAGCGTCCCGGAGGCAACAGTCCAACCCGGCCACGCGGCGGCTTCCCCGACATGGCATCACAACTCGGCTTCAATGCACCCTGACGGACGACGGCGTGTGACGGGACGTGCCAGTTGCCAAGCACTGTAACTCTTTTTTACTTTCCCTTGTGCCTCTCCCCTTGTGATTATAAAAGGGAGAGGAGGGCAACGGTCACAAGGGTTAGACTTTCATAAGACCGAACACCACCTCCCGGGATCGGGGAACGAACTCCCTCTGCCGACCAGCTTGTAACCCCTACTACGAGCACACCTGGCTCAGGAACACGGCAGCTACACACTGGATGTAGGGTATTACTCCTCGGAGGCCCGAACCAGTATAAACTCTGTTGTCTCCTGCGCTAACCATCCGAGCCCGACGCACGATCGATAAAAATTTACTGCCGGCGGTAGAGAACCCCGACATGTATACTCTGTATAAAGTGCCAAATACAGTTGTTATTGTATCATAACATGTTTCTAATGTTTCTTCTTTTCTCCATACCTCATGCTCACACAGTATTGATGCCAAACAAGTAATGACAGGTGGCATTCTACTTTGACATTGTCTCAAAACACCTACTTTTGAACTAGCATGTCAAACACCCTTGATTGTATTAGAGTAAAGGAATGAAATTAATTAACATTTAGTTGTAATATAAAAACCTTACATATCTTGTGACCATCACAGTTGCATAGAAGTTGTTATTTGAGAGCATTTGTGTACTATGCACACTTATTTAACACCATCATCGTATATGACGAAAAAATTGTACCTTTTTGCACAGATAGATTGATGCGTTGGTATGGTATTTTTTAGCATATACACTGAAAATATTTACAACGATAGTATAACTTTGCAGATTTGGTAATACCAGTAACTCATCATACGTTTACCGTGCCCCTTTTATCAAAAACTTTATAGATCAAGTTTTTTTAAGGTTATGTTCTCCCCCTACACAATATTATTATATAGAAATAGATTGTTTCAATTGGTAGATGAAAATATGGCATGGCTAATTGGGACTGTACGTAGCCAGGTACCGAGCACACGGATCCCGGGCCATTCCGAACTCGATCTGCCGCGGCGACGCAGAGGATCCGAGAAATCCCCCCGGGTGGGTAGCCCTGCGGATGAGGCTGCCGTTCCTCCCTCCCCTCTTGCGTGGCCAGTGGACCGCGCCCACCCGCGGTTTCCGCCCCCGGTGTTTCCGACGAAGCAAGCAAGGCAGGGCGTCCCTATCCGTTACTGTTAGCGCCGCACCAGCTCGGTCTCGCTCGGATCAGGCCGCTGACGGGGTGGTGAGGTGTTTGGACACGTTCCCTCTCCTCTCTGCGCGTGGTGGTGGTGGCGGGTGGGGCCTGTGTGGTGGTGGATGGACGCGGTCCTGGGGAGAGAGATAGAGAGAGAGCGCGACGTGGACGAGGTTGCCGTCCTCGGTCGCCGCCGCGTGCGCATCGGTGGAGTCAGCCGAGCTTGGGCCGACACGCGCCAGTCAGGTCAGGCAGCCAGCCACTGGTGTCAACCCCTCCCTGGCATATTGGGGGGTGGCAGAGCTCTGCTCGTCGCGATCGCGGCACGGGCGCACGGCGGTGCCCGGCCGGCATGGGGCGTACCCCCCCGGCTGGTGGACGAGCAGGAGCTTTCACGCGACATGGGAGTGGCCGAGTGGGAGTGGGAGGGATGGGATTGGGATGACGGACGGGACATTGGATGCTTCGTGTTGTTGCGCCCGGACTAGCGCGGGAGGGAGTCGTCGTCGTTGTTCCTGACGGTGCCAATTCGATCGGATCGTCGTGACGGCGGCGTTCGGCGCGTGCGTGGAGCGGAGAGACACATCTTCACCAGCTGTGCGCGAGTGTGTGTGGCGCTGGCTGCTGCTGCTGCTGCCGCCGCCGCGCGCGTCGCTGGCGAACTGCTGGGCGTGGGGTAATCTTCTTCTCATGGCTGCCGCAGCTGGAGGGATCGGAGGAGGAGGAGGCGCTGTCCGTGAACAGTTTTGTAAGCTACAGCCCTGTGCTGCGGATTTCCGGCCGTGGGAGACTGGGGGTCTGTTTGATACGGGCCAAAAAAGGCCGGCCAGGCCCGCTAGCGGGAGCCGGGGGCTGCGGCGGCCATTTTCCCTCTCTCTCTCCCCGCTCGCGCCGCACGCCCCCCTCCCCTCGTTCCTCCCTCGGCCCGGCTCGCGACGGCGCGCGCGCGGCGAATCTTGGGCGACGGCGGGAGCCGAGGCGGGCTCGCGCGGGAAGGTGAAACTTCCGCGCGCGCTTCTTGCGGGGCGAAATCCATGGCCTACATATACCACCCCTCCTCCCTCCCTCGGTTTCTTCTCCTCCTCTCCACGGTCCACTCCCCGTAGAAGCTCCGTCGTCGAGGTAAGCTCCGCCGCCGGCGCGGCGCGTGGTGTTCCCCGGGCTTCTGTCCGTCTCCCCCGCGTGGATCCGCGTCCGGGCGGCGCGGCTCTCCGACGGACTCCGGCGAGGCGGTCTTCTTCCTCTTCCTCTCCCGGCGAGGCGGTCTTCTTCCTCTTCCTCTCCCGGCTAGGTGGTGCCGGTGGTCGTAGATCCGTGGGCCGTTGTGCTTCCCCGTCCGGATCCGCTACCTCCTTCCCATCTCCTTCTCGTTCCCCCTTCCGGCCTTACCGAGGTAAATCCACATCTCCCCCTTTCGTTACACCGTTCAATGTTTTGCTCGGATCTATGTGTTGTTTGTTGTTCCTTACTTTTGTGATGATAAATCTTGGACGTATTTGTTCTCGTATCGTTGTTATTGCTCTGTTACGGTGTTCATTTCGATTATCTTGTTCTTGTTTTTGCCTTTGCGATATGAATGGTCGATGATGACTAGCCAATGCGCACCGGGAGGCAATATTTGCGTTGCGGCCGTGCCTTTTAATGATGTTTGAATGCTTGCACTTACATTCGAGAGGCCGGCCAGGGTCTACTTAATTTGCTTATACATTTGTAATGCATTGTAGATGGCTGAAAATGCGAACATGATCGATGGCTAGGCAAGCAGTTGCCATGGTTGTTGTGATGGTTTCCTTTGTGCTTAATAGGCTTAGACGTGTTAGAAGACATGAGCCAATTCCTTATGGCCCTAGGACCGAAGCCGAGAGGCATAGACGAGAGGACACTCGAGATGTTGTACAACTACAATGATATAGAATGCATTGCCATGTTACGCATGAAAAGAGTCCCCTTTTTTACTTTGTGCAACCTTCTTAGGAGCGAGAAAACTTGTTCTCGAGACATTAGGTTGTCTGTGGAGGAGCAGTGGCAATGTTTGTTTTTGTGGTTGGACACAATGTGAGGTTTAGGGTAGTTCATCAATTCTTTAGGAGGTCCATTGAGACTGTGAGAGAATCTTCCACCAAGTGTTGTTTGCCATTGGTGAATTAAGGGCCGACATTATCAAGCCTCCAAGCAACCGTCACACACCCTAAGATTGTAGGCGGCCACGGATGGTTCCCTTATCTAAAGGTAAAGTCATATCTATGTGATTCAAACACATGCACATCCGTCCTTAAGTTTGACACACATGTTCATCCGTTCATGTTAATCTCTGTAGAAATGCATTGGTGCCATTGATGGCACACATGTGTTGGCAAGGGTGCCTAGACGCATGCAACAAGCTTTCAGGGGTAGGAAGTCCAACCCCACACAGAATGTTATGGCTGCTGTGAACTTTGATCTAAAGTTCACTTATGTTCTAGCTGGCTGGGAAGGGTCAGCCCATGATGCACTAATTTTGGCTGATGCCATTGCCAGAAATGATGGGTTCACAGTCCCAGCAGTTAACTGCATTAGCTATTACATGCACTTATGGTCACTTTCACACATTCCACACTTCCACACTAATTCTCCACTAATTGTAGGTCATTACTACCCGGTAGATGCTTGGATATTCATGCGAACCGGCTTCTTACCTCCATTTAGGGGGGTTAGGCATCACTTGAGTGAGTTTTCAAGCACAAACCAACCCACCAATGCAAGAGAGCTATTCAACCTTAGACACTCTTCACTAAGGGTGACAAAGTGGAGAGGGCCTTTGGTGCACTTAAAGGGAGGTTCAGAATTATAGACAACAAATCTTTCCACACTTACCAGACACAAGTTAAACTTGTGCAAGCCTGCTGCATATTACACAACTGGATAATTGGTTTTGGGTTGGACTCTGTTGTTCCAGTTGAGGAAGGGTTCCAGTGTGCTGAGCCAGATGATGATCCTGGTGAACTGCCTCTAGAGGAACCTGCAATGGTGTCTGTTAGGGAGGAGATTTGCAATGCTATGTGGGCCGCTAGGGGTTCTTCTAGGACTTGATTACTTTGCATTTTATGGATGTGTAAAATAATTTGGTAGACCCTGGACATGGAACTAATGTAGTGTAACATTTATGTATTTCTCGCATGCTATGTCCGAGACCAAACATTTCTTATTCAAGAATTGATTGATTTATTGAGCCGCAATTATTGTTCATTCCCTAATTTTTATAATGATAGGATGTCCGCAATTGACCTTGATGCCCAAGAGGGGTTTGTAGCTGCCGTCAACATGGCCGTCCCTCGCCGTTGTAGACCCGGTAGATGCCGAGGTCGCTCTGTTGCCGCAGGCGGGCGAGCCCTATGAGGTGGAATAACAACACTTCGGGGTTTGTCCTCGGGAGGATGGCTCGGATTGTTAGTAATGGGTCTAAGACCGACAAGACCTACAAGGATAAAGATGTTAATGCGGTAGCTAGGTTAGTTACCGAGTATAGTGGGGTGCCTATTAGTGCAACTCGGGTGTACAATCACTTGAGGAAGTGGAAGCGAGAGTGGTCTAAGATAGCTAGGCTCAAGGAACTTAGTGGGGCATCATTTGATGAAGATACTTGTGCCATAATGCTAGAACAAGACCACTACCTAGGTCTTTGCAAGGTACCTAACCATGTTTGAAGAATCTCTTTCGTGCCCCTCTTCTTAACCGTGTGCTTCTCTCTTCTAAACTCGTGTGCCCTCTCTTCGGACCACCCTAAGGATGCCGAGTACCTTAACACTCCAATTAGGTTATACTTTGAGTTGGAGACTCTCTTTGGTAGTACCTTGGCAACTCGGTAGGTTTGCCTTAGGTTCTAATGAACCTTTGGGTGTCAACAAGGCGGATAGTCCGACCGTAAAGGCGGAGGAAGATAGTGTGGGGCTTAAGCGAGAGGGCGATAGGGATAAAACTACCTTTGAGTGTGGCAAGACCACCTGTTCCGGTGTCCGAAAGTGTGTGTGGTAAGAGGAAGAGGGGCACTTTCACCGAAGAAGAGATCCTAATGATGACTAACATGAATGATGCTATCAACAATGTTGCCAATGCTATGATCAAGACGGTGCCGCACATGTTGACCCGGACCTCTATCTTGCTTGTCATGGAAATGACCGAGTTCAGCAGACGATGCCTTGATTGTTGCCTACACCTTCCTACTTGAGCACAAGGCCACTGCCATCGGTTTTGTGCGGATGTCAAGCCCACACGGGCCCATATGGTTGAGGACCTATCTTGCCAAGAACTACGCATGTAGTTCCGTGCTAGCCTCTCTCTTTTCGATGTATATTTTGGCTAGAATCTCGTGCATGGTTAGTGGCCGACCAAAGACCGTCTAGATGGTGATGTATATTTTGGGTATAACTTTTGCATGGTGGAGGGTCGACCTTTTGGTTTAGTTAGTGGGATTGTGGCTAACTAAAGAAACTACATTTTGGCTCACTTTATGTGAGTGAAAACTACATTTGGCTCACTCAATGTGAGCAAAACTATGTAATTGGAGCCTCTGTTGGCTTCCTCTGATACTGAATGTGTTGATGCTTCTGTCCTTGTTGCTGTTGTCCGCCATTTTCTGTTTTTGTCATTTTTGCTACTGTCTGTTTCATTTGTGTTCATGTTTTCTCGATTCGATTATATCCGTGCTTGTTATCCGTCAACCTTTCGGCCGGGTTATAAAATTTGCCTATGATGATTCCATGTACCCCATAAATGATGACATGGCCTTGTGAGGAACTTGATGCTGTTATTTCTTGTAGTCTACCAGTTATCCCTACTCTTGTCTCCCATCTGACCATGTGACACGTCGATTCCCATGTTTCCAAACTTGGGATCGACGTGTCCCATGGTCACATGGTTGACAAGGTTCTGTGCTTGTTATCCCTACTCTTGTCTCTCATTCGACCGTGGGACACATCGATTCCCATGTTTCCAAACTTGGGATCGATGTGTCCCCCGTGATATGGTAGACAAGAACTCGTGTCATACTCTTCTTCATATACTTATGTTTCCTACTTGTCCACCTTGGCCATTATGCTCCAAGTCCATGTCATATGATTGAAAAACATATAATCTGAGGCAAATATTTTCTGTTCTTTCATTTTTTGGCCTATGATGACTGGAGCTTATATATTACTCATGTCTCTCATCAAACCGTGTGACACATCCATGCCCATGTTTCCAAACTTGGGATGGATGTGTCTCCCGGTTCAATGACTGCCATGAAAGTTCTGTTTCACTTTTGCTCCAAGTTCAAGTAGTCTGAGGCCACTTTTGCATGTTCCTATGATGATATGATCTATGATATTGCACTGTCAGGCCGATGATGATCCTGTTCACCATTTGTCTATCATGACATCCATCAAACCATGAGAGACGTCCATGCCCATGTTTCTCAAACTGGGGCTGGACCTCTCACATGGTTCCATGGCTGCCATGAAACATTTGCTACTCATTTATTTACCTGAGGCCACAGTTTCCTATCTTCTAGCTACTGTCTGTTTCATTTGTGTTCATGTTTTCCTGATTCAGTTATATCTGTGCTTGTTATCTGTTGACCTTTTTGGCTGGGTTATAAAATTTGAGGCAAATATTTTCTGTTCTTTCATTTTTTTTGGCCTATGATGACTGGAGCTTATATATTACTCATGTCTCTCATCAAACCGTGAGAGACATCCATGCCCATGTTTCCAAACTTGGGATGGATGTGTCCCCCGTTCAATGACTGCCATGAAACTTCTGTTTCACTTTTGCTCCAAGTTCAAGTAGTCCGAGGCCACTTTTGCATGTTCTCGTTGCAATCGTCGGCCGATGATGATCCCGTTCACCATGTTTCTCAAACCGGGCCTGGACCTCTCACATGGTTCCATGGCCGCCATGAAACATTTGCTACTGATTTATTTACCTGAGGCCACATTTTCCTATCTTTTAGCCTATGATGATATGATCTATGATTATTTTTTTCATGCATTCCATGAAAACGTCAAATTCATCCATGGTCCAAGTATTCAACTATGGACCATGTGAATTTGACGTTTCCATGGTTCACATGTACCCATTGATCTCCTATATCTGAGGCAATATTTTTATCTCCATTATGCTTCTAAACTCTTTGTTGCTTTGGTTTTGAAGGAGCAATGACGTGGTATGTAGTGTACGGAGGTCGGAAGCCCGGGGTTTATCAAAATTGGGTAGCATGTCATCAACGAGTTCTTGCCTTCCACAACCGTCGCTACAAGAGCTTCAACCGCAAAGAAGAGGCAATTGCTTCTTATCTAGAGTTCACCGGTGAACTCCGTTGTTTCGTTGAAGGAGATGTTCCTAAAATCGGTCCGCATTTGCCTAGTAGTGGTAAATTGTGCTCGCTCTTCATAGCAATTATCGAGTTTATTATTATTTTAGGGTTGCTTATGTTCATTTATGTCACCTCTCTGTAATTATTTGGCCCCTTGTAATGTTGTTTTGTAATTAGTAATGTAACCACCAACTGCTACCTTCTCCTCTTCCTATGAAATGCAAGGTTGCACGAACTGAGCTCGGCCCGAATCAAACACAATCACACATTGGTAGTTGCAGTTAGTTGCCCTTGGGCCAGGCTCCACACTCCGAATCAAACAAGAAAAAGGCTTCAGCCAGGCTCAAACCATACACCAACATCAAACAAGGCCACTGGCCGTTCCGGACCGAGCTCTGGCCGGCCGCAGCCCCGGTTCGTCGGCCGTGCCTTCCAGAGCCGGCATATCAAACACGCCCTGGGAGTCTGGAAGGACGGATGGGAAGTTGGGTGCTGTTGGCAGGTGGCGGGCATGCAGGCTGCCGGGCCACGATAACGATAAGGTTAGCTCTAGGGATAATCCCCTTGCGCCTTGGCGCCAGATAATCCCTGGTGGAAGCTTTGACTAGGATCGGAGGAAGTCGGCGCGCACTACTGTCATATACTATGTTATTAATGATCTTGTCTCAACACCAAAGCATATCCTGATGTGCAGCTAGTATATATTATATATAGTAGTATAAAAACTGGGATGGGCCGTACGCAGAGGTTAGGTTTCATGTTGCCCGCGCACCGGCCGTGAGGAATTTCTTGGAATAGACATGGTGGTGCGCTTTGGAGATGCTAGTGTAGAGCTAGAATATTTTCCCTAGCGTTGATCACTCGACTGGAAATGGAGCCTAGGACTAGGACAAGGAACCACACGCCACTTGTGTGTGTTGCGCAGCTGACCTTCGTCCAAGCCAGAGGCGGCCGGTCCAAGCTTGGGGTAACCGATCCCTTTTCTCTTCTTCTTCTTTTTTTTTTCGTCGGCGATCTCTTTCATTCTCCTTCTCCTTCTCTCTTTTTTCTTTTTTCCCGTCCAATCTTCAAACCAGGATGGCAAATGAATTCAAATTCCATATAAAAAAAACTGGAAGAAGCTAGCTCCAGTTTTTAATAACTCAAGAAACACGTCTGCTAAATTTCAACTACTGTACTAGCTTCTCTCGTGCCTTGCGTTGCGCGCGCCTGCGCCGACGAATGCAGCACGTCGCGAATACCTTTTTGCACTCCGTTACCCCTGCGCAGCTGCGCTGCGAGAGGAAAGTTCCGTTCCGTTCCGTTCCTTGACACGATGATCCAAGCGAGAGTGTTCGTTGGTGCGTGTGGACGGACGGTGGACCACGCGCGCTACAGGGTCGCCACCTTTGACTTTTGGGCAACCCTGTGATTGGCCCCGACGATGGGTGGGTCCGTCTCGGGCTTGTCCCTGACTGACGGTAACACTCGTCACATGAGCCCTTGCATCGGTCCTATCCCTAGCAGTTTCAGTGCGATACCATGCTACTGCTCTACCCCTACTCTCGTAGCGTAGCTTTTTCTCTCTCACGTGTCGGCAGAAGGAGTACTCGCTCCGGTTTGGTAACACGCTTACGACAGCTACACAATCTCTAAAGTCTGCAACTTTTGACTTCCTATTTTACAACAATAATTATTAAAAATTAACATACTGTGTGTATACTTTTATGAAAGTATTTTACGAGACAAATCTATTCATGTAGTTTTCACATATCCAAACTCAACAACTTAAAAGTTACTCCCTCCGGTTTGGTAAAGGAAGACGTTTAGGACAGCGACACGGTCTCCAAAGTGCAACTTTGACTTCCTATGTTTACAAAAATGACTATTAAAAACTAACATATGTATACGTTTATGAAAGTATTTTACAAGACAAATCTACTCATGTAGTTTTCACATATCCAAACTCAACAACTTAAAAGTTATTCATGATTTATATTCTTAATGTTTGACTCAAATCTTGTTCAAAACGTGTTCTTTTACCAAACCGGAGGGAGTACTTTTTTTTTTCTTTTCGCTTTTTGAGAAACGCGTGTCGATCGGTGATTACTCCTGTAACTGGTATCTCGATTCCCCACTCGAGCACTTTTTTTTATCCTGTGTGTCGCACAGAGGCGGAAGATAATTCCATTTCTGTAAAACAAAATCATAAGGAGTACTCATTTTTTTAAAAAAAACAGCAGGAGCACTGTCATATTATTTAAGGAGTACTCGTATTTTGTTTGTTTGTATGAGGCGACGTGAATGAAACGCGGTTTACAAACATTGTTTGGGGCTTTGGGCCGGGTTTCAGAGGCCTTTTGTTCTTTCTTATCGGGCCAGGCCGCAGGCGGCTGAACAGGTTAAAATTCTTTGGGCTGTTATCTTTCTGGGCCTAGGCCTCACTTCCAATAATTCTGACCCAACTCTGTCGGCCCAATGCTTGAAAAGAAGAGGGGCGGGATTGTGAAGCTTTTGGCTGCCGGCTTGCCGGCCGCTGCCGAAGTGCAGCAGGGACATTTTGGTTTTGTCAGGTGACACATCGGAACAAGCTTCCAAACTGTAATTCTTCCCAGAGGAGAAAAGCTCACCCACACAAATGACAGTAATGTGAATTCTTCCGACCACCATTTCGCATTTTCACTGCATCTCGGCTCAAAATGATTGCTTCACTGCTCTCACTCTCACCAAGCCAAACGGAAGTTTCAACTGCAAGCGAGCGAGCGAGCGAAACCCTTCCTTTTGTCCGGTCAGAGCTCGACAAAAGTGAGCTCTGAAACCCTTCCAGGCTGCCAGAGGCAGCTACAGCTTTGCAGGTGCCGCTGGCCTGCGTGTGTCGCCTCGTCGATCCCCCCAGTGCATGCGATCCACGCGCGGGAGGGGACAATTGAGAGATCCATGATCCGTCCATCAGTGACGAGCCTCGGGTCGGCTCCTTTCTTGCAGTCCCAGACTCTCCCGCAGCTGCAGCACATGGCAGGAGGAGAGCTGGAGATGGGGGTCTGACGCGACTGACAGCCTTCGCTTTCCCGCGCTGCAAATCCTAATCCCCCCGACCGATCGAGCCCCTCCTCCCTCTGCGCCGTCGCTGTGCAGCGGGCGGCCGGCCGGCCGGGGGTCCCCGTCGTCCGAGAACACGCGCTGCCACCGCCGCGCGCTGGCCGCTGCGCCTCTGCGTGCGTGCATGCATGCATGGCAGTGTACAGTGCGGGGGAGAGGTAGCGGACGAAGCTCAGCCACCGGCGGGGAAAAGGAGGAGCAGGTAGCAGCAAACCTCGCCTTTTCCCCAGGTGGTCCGTCCTCTGCCGTCTGCTCTGCGCCGATTGTCTCCGACTCCGATCCGCTGCCACTGCCAGCCGGCCGGCCACCAATCCACCATCGATCACAACGATCTCTATCCTGCAAATAAAGCTGCGACGCGCACATCGTCTGACGACAGCGACGACCTCTGACGACGGCGGCCTGGTGGTCTGGTACGGTGGCCACACGCATCCGGTTGTCTTCTTCTGATCTTCTTCCTTCCGGTCCGGCGATGTAGGGACGATGGTGGACGGCGGCCGGCCGGCCGGGGCGACCCGACCCATGAGGGCATCGTGACCCGTGCGCCAATAATAATTGTGCGCGGCCAGTCGGATCGGATGAATTGGAGTTCGCTGTTGCATATTCATCGATCACTGCATGGCGCGGCGGCGACGCATGGGCATGGCGTATGGGGAGCGGCGCCCGGCCCAGCTAGCCCGGAGACCGACCGAGACCGAAATGGGAGGCGAGGCGTGCGCCACTGTTGCATGGCGAGGCCACGCATATGTGTGTGACACAGGCTAGCTACGGGACCCATTTTTAGGTTTCCACAGTGCGGTCTGCGGAGCACGTCCCTGCCATGATGCCCCCCGGCCGGCCTTTCTGCTTTCGTAGTTTCGTGTGGATCCGGCCGGATAAAAAAGTTGTTTGAGTTCATATGAGATCGGGTTGGAATAATATTATATCGGATTCAACTATTTAACCTTCGTAAATAAATTTATCTTGGTGGCCTTGAAACCGAAATCTACATTGTACACAAGTACCTGCACTCATATACTAGTAGTATATACTAGAACGAAGATGATTTGTATAATATCGAACAAGTTGCATGCATAGCTAACCACGTACGCATGTCTTGCTTTGCCCAATTAATGCCAACAAATTAAAAACGGGCCATGGATCACACACGGGATCAGCTGGCCATTCAGCGGTAGCAGCAGCCGTGTACTAGGAGATTAGTGTACTTTTTTAATCCCGAGCTCGATCATCTGCCGTCCCTGAGAGGAGCACGCATGAACAGGCCACGTACGTACGGGGAGAATCATATCGGGGATTTCAAAATAAAGCTTTGCCAAGAACATCCAGACTGCGGCACTGCGCACGCAGCTTCATTATTCACTCCAAAAGGGGAGAAAAACTAACCCAGTCAGAGAGATTCTACTGCCACTTGCTATATACTCCAGGATTAGTTACCACGAACGACGACGTACGCAAAATAATAAGCTGCCGTACACCGTTACACGTGGCACCCATCGACGGCGCCGTTCATGATTAGAGTACTCCCTCCGGTTCTCTATTAGAAGTCGTTTTTGATAAGGTTTGAGTCAAACATTAGGAATATAAATCATGAGTAACTTTTAAGTTGTTCGAGTTTGAAAATGTGAAAATTATATAAATAGATTTGTCTTGAAAATTACTTTCATAAGAATATACATATGTACGTAACAACTTTCTAATAGAAAAGAGAAGTCAAAGTTGTGTGCTTTAGCGACCGTATCACTGTTCTAAACGACTTCTAATATGGAACCGGAGGGAGTGTTAAACTTCTATATTGGCTCATGAGATGTCGCCGTCGATGAAAAGCTTTGATACAGTTCACGTATCCACATGCATGGACATGGACGCCGCCGTATGCTAGAAACGAAGTGCCTCGGATCCTCAATTGGATCCATCCTTGCATCGAAAGCGAGCAGTGGGGCCGGGGGCGCCCGATCACATGCATGGCGATCACGTACCCACATGCCCCACATGATTTGGGCGCGAGATGTCTCTGCTAGCTCCCTCCCCCTGCTGGATGGAGAATGGAGATGGACAGATGGTGATGCGTGCGTGCATGCATGCTTCCAAGACCCACCACATCCTTCTCCTCTTCCAGTCTGACCTCACTCTCGTAGACTAATCGTGTATGCCTTTTTCGTCGCCTGGGGTGTAAACCTCTGTAAACTATACGCCGAGCGGCGCAAGTTGTTAGATTCGCCTCCTTCGTGTATCTTTTTTTAAAATGTTTTTTTTGTTTTACATCCATGTATCTGGCGACACAAACTTTATACGGCCGATTCTTTTTTAAAAAATAATTATACGTTGTTTTCGTACAGAGCTTGATATTTTCAATCTTTTAAGATCAGTAAACCTGACAGTAGATCTGCACATGTGGCCATCACATTTCTGGTGTGTGTGTGTGATACTGTGATGAATTGATATTTCAATTAATGAAATGGTGACAAAAGAGAGGAAAAAAGGTCAATAAATGCACATTCATATCAAAAGATTGAAAATATATCAGACTTAATTTCGAAATGGAGAGAGAACTGGTATTATGTATACTATTTGTTTGTAACCATGTATGGGGCCATATACACAGCTCTACATACAGTCACATGTTGATGTGTGGGCAGATGTCTATATATCAACTTCCATTAATTGCATGCATAATTTATATATGTCGCACATACGAAAAATATAATGAATATCTTTAGTATGTGCTACTAATAGTACTATACATCCACGTTGCATCCAACAGTCCTAGTAAGCGCATGCTCTTTATGTCGAATACTTTTTTCAGGACCAATTTGTAGTAACAATCTCGCCAAGTATCCAAGATGCTGAGAAATAGGCAATGTGACATGCATGCTTTTGTTCAGATGCTACTACTACAGTAAAATTATCAGTGAGATCAACGAGTTAAAAAAAAATTGGGCAGGACAGATGACAAGGGATAGATTTTGCGTTGGGCAGTGTGCACTGGCAAATCCTCATGGCTGCATCGTAGGCCAGTTAATCTTTGATGGCAATAAAGTGGTAAGAAAATAAAACCAGGGGGGTTAGTATGGGCTAATAAATCCTTCCAACCCAACATGACCCATGTGGCCTGGCGGCACCAGCTTTTCTTGGTGCCCAACCACCTTTGTGATCCGGTGGGGCGGGAGGCGAGATCTGGTCGTCGTCTCCTCCTCTCTCTTCCGCCTTCGGTTCTTCCCCTGCAAGCCAGTGGCAGCCTCGGTAATTCTTCCACAATTGAAGGCTACTTTTATCTTCACCGCCAGCAAAAGGGGGCAGATTGCAACAAGAATGGGTACTCTTCAGTTGAGGCACCATCAGTAGAGGTAAAAAATGAAGCATCATGGTGGTGGTTGTACGCAATGTCGATCTGTCATGATTTCGTGAGCTGCCGTTTCCTATTTTTTGTTATATTATTACTTTTCAGTTGCAAATGATATTCAGTTTCTTCTATGTATAGTTTCACAGCAATTTAAAAGGTTAATAGTACAAACCAAAGGGCCAGAGACTCTCCCGCGCAATTTTTTTTTTCTCAAATTCACCATCAAGTGTGTTGCGCGCCTTTTATTGTCGGCGCCATGGATGGTAACTAGCGCGACATGCATCGTCTGTCCTTGTTGTCCTCCCTCACAACGCATTTGACATTGTTCACCCCCTCTCTAGTTAATTCGTAACATAACTGGCTTGGTTCTGCCCTTGGTGTCCTTCCTATTTGGATCTCACAGTGTATTTGCCATTGGTCACTCTCTAGCTCTTCAACCAAGATCAAAATGGTATATCGTTCATTCTCATGTGGAACATGGCAACGTGATGGTGAATCCCTCATTCAAGAAACACATTTAATTAACTTCCCCATTTAATTTAATTACCCCCACGTTTCCTTTCCTCTAAAGATCTAGAGAAAGTCGAGAAAAAAATCCTAAAAGGCAAAAATAATATTAATAACACCCCCGCGCCCCCAAAATACACGGCACATTTTTGCCCCATTGGCATATGCTTGGAGACTAAAAAAGTTTCCTCACGAGGAAGTCCTGCAGAAACCTGGCCATGCAGCAGCCGGCGCGGTCTGGTCCACAGGGACCGTGTGCACGGCCGCACCGTCTCACCATGGGGAATGGCCAGGACGGGCACGCAGCAGCGCTGTGAGCCTGTGACTGTGGCCTAGCTGCCGTGTGTGATGACTGATGTGAGGCCAGCCGCACAGACAGACCAAGGGAAGTGGTGGTGGCCGGTGGGTGCCGCCGCGCGACTGGCGACGACTGCAGCTGCAGCGAGCGCGGCGGCGGCAGCGGCTGAAAGGGCTTCAGGTTTTCTTCAGAACTCTCTACTAGAAGAGCAGCAAAAGGCCACCCCCGGGTTGTTTTGTTTCCTAGCTCCTTGTTCTCTAGCCGGCCCGGCGCTTCCGAATTGCTGGCCACGCCGCTCTGCCGCTGCAACGAAACACTGCTCGCCGTCGCTGCTGCTGTGCTCACTCTCACAACAGCTGCTGGATGCTGCCGCATGCTGCCGTGCATAGTAGCTCCTCTCTTGCAAGTGGCAATCTGACCGAGGAGCACAAGGTTGGCTTCCATCATGCGGAGGCATGCTCCCCCTCCCAGCTTTTTGTACCGTACCTGGCTGCTCGATCTGCTGGGAAAAAAAGGCGTTGATTACATGCATGCTGAGGCAGCAAGTTTAGCTCCTCTCTGGCTATTTCCCCCGTCATCATCATGGAGTGCTGCTGCCCTTCTCATCACCTCTGGTTATGCAGACGAATTATGACGCTGTTTTCCTGGTTTGGACCCTGTTTGTGGAATGCGAAAAATCACTTTGATTCCTACTGAAAACGCCAACTAATTCACTTCCAACTACCCAAGCTTCTAAATTATTTTCTCCATCATTCTTTTAAAAAGTGTAGATCATTTTAGTTTTGTCATGGGTCAAGTTTTGACAAAGTTTATAGAAAAAAGTACACGTAGAACATCAAATATGTTGTTTAAAATCCACTCTGGGTATATACCTTTATAGCGTATTTATTTGCAATTATATGCATGCTAACATATTCCACTATGTACTCGGACACTCAGTCAAAGCTAGATGAGATGTTTAACTTTGGACAAAAACCAGAATGAGCCATTTTGAAATGGAGGGAGCTAGCAGTACAGGTTATGCACTTTTCCTTCTTCAGTGTCACGGGCCCACATATCAGATGTACGTCCTGTACCGGCATTGCTTTCTATAATCATTTCAAAGATGCATAGTGCACCAGCATAATCTCAATATAAAATTACAACTCCTGCAAATCATCCCTTCTTGCGCTAGAATTAAGTTTTACATGTGGTTGGTTACTTGTATGGACGTGCATAACAAAGGACTAGGGAGCAGGAGTATCTCAAGAACAAGAAGCTCCTACCAAAGGCCCAAGTGGTAAAAAAATTCCAGAGGCAGAGGAGGAGATGGTTGGGACCATGATTACCCAAACTTCAGTGCACGGAAAGATAGGCGTACACGGCCTAGTACTCTAGAAGTATACTACCCCTATACTTACTATATAAACAAGTTGGGGGATGCGCATGTAAAATACGCAACGACTCGCTCGCCTCAACCGGGCCTTTCTCTGAGAGGTTTATTACCCATGTAAACAGCATTACCGCCTGTCAGCAATAAATAATTCCTGTTAAAAGCCCAGCAGTTACCATTACGCCCCCTCATAATCCACTTCCCTTCTCGTTGCGCCCCCTCCCTCCCCTCCATTGAAGGGCACCGCTATTTAACAGCCTTCGCGCTACCGCCCCCAACCTTTATTCTCTCTCCCTCTCCTTCTACCCACCTCTTCTTGGTCTTGCAATTGCACCCCCTCCTCCTCACCCAGGGACGAGGAGAATTCGATCCCAATTTACCGCGAGAGGTCGTCGGTAATTGGAGAGGGGAGGGGAGGGGGGCAGCAATGGCGTCTCCCGCCGACGACGAGGCTCTCCCGCCGCTGCCGCCCATCAAGACGGCGCCTTTGCCGCCACCGCCGTGCGCCTCGGCCTCGGCCTCGGTCTCGGCATCTCCGTCGACCCCGGCGCCGGCGCCGGCGGAGGAGGCGGCTAAGGAGGGGGATCATGAGCCGTCGACGCCGACGTCGGAGGAGAGCAGGCTGCGCCCGCCCACGGTGTGCCCGCCGGCCCCGAGAAAGCCGCCGGCGACGCGGCTGCCCGTGAAGCGGAAGCCGCCGCTGCCGTCGCCCGCGCGGGTGTTCGTCTCCGTCCCGCGCGACCTCTCCACCGTCTTCCGGGCGCTGCCGCCCAAGAAGCGGATCCGGGTGTCGTGATGCTGCGATCCGGCCGCAATTCGCCACCGGCTCCCAGGCTTGGTCGATTTCTTGGAGAATTCTTCCGAGTTCTGGCTTTTCTTCTTCTTCTTCTTCTTTCTCTTCCTTCCCCCCTTGGGTTACTGGTACCCACGGCCATGGTATAAATTATAATTCGCGGTATAAATAACGTGCTATTTTTTTCTGCGTGTTTCTTTTTTCCTTTCTTTTTTGTTGTGTTTGCGTGAGCGAGAATTTGTAGCTCTAGAAATGAAGATATTGCTGTTACTGAATGGAAGCAGTTGAAGGAAAAGCAAACTTGTAAGAAAAAACATTCACACTGATCTTGTTAATTATGATACCTAGCAGAATTATTTATCATAACCTCAGTTCTGCTTGGTGCTGAATCTACAAAGAATTTGGAAATTCGGCCATTAACTGTCGATCATAATTCATTGGATATATTATATAAAAAAGCAGTGCACATGAAGCCATGAACGCAGTGACAAACTGCTGATTTGGGTAGATCCACACCATTTCTTACAACAAGGCAGGACAAATTTGTTAATTGAGTGATAATCCTGTGAGAAGTTTGAATGTTTTCCAACTTACTTTACTGAATGCTCTCGGCAGTGGGTGGATTAGATACCCTGCCTATCAAATCAATTCAGCAAAAGAAAATGGCTCTGATGGTGAGTGTACTTTTGGTTGTGTTTGTCTGAATGCAAGAGAGAGAACAGACAGAGCGAATCTTCCATTGATCAGGACTCGGCATGATTTTTCTGTTTTTCTCACTCAATTTCCACCGATCTTTGCAGGGTAAAAAAGGCCTATCTGAAACGCCTAATTTTCCAATCTGTCCCTCTACTCTCTGCCTATAAACTCCAATTAAACTGTTCGTTTGGGCTCAGTTCATCTCATCCATAGCCTTTTCTTTTTAGCTACCTCTGTCCAATGAACTGTCGTATCACATCGTCACAGCTGAGATGAATATGAGAAATCACTGGAAATCTGAGAAGAATCCAAGCTGAGTGCCAAGTTTCAAGAACATGCAGCTGATGGATCATGCCAAGGAAAAAGGCCACGCAACAAGTTTTCCTCTCAGGGTTATTTGTCTTTGTGCTACATTGGTCAGTCAGTCCATCCACATCTACTAGCTCGCAAGTAGTGCCGCCACAGTTCAGTCACATACACATCGACTGCCAGGCCCCACAGTTCAGGTATATCAGCGCTCCAAGTGCCCTGTCCTGATGAAAAGTGTGCAACCCCAATTTTAGCTGCAACTGGCTCCTAAAACCACATTGGTTGCTTGCACGCTACTATTTCTTAACAAATTAAAGCTCCCTTGCGGTTACTGCAGAAAAGTTCAGTTCAGGTAGCAT
This sequence comes from Cenchrus americanus, assembly GCA_947561735.1. Classification (NCBI taxonomy): domain Eukaryota; kingdom Viridiplantae; phylum Streptophyta; class Magnoliopsida; order Poales; family Poaceae; genus Cenchrus; species Cenchrus americanus. The sequence goes on along the minus strand of OX387245.1, from coordinate 61,133,269 downwards.
GGCCTTTGTCTGTGGAAGGGTTATGATGAGAAGAGTCTGCGATGATGCCCTGAAGAAGGGGGCGGGGCGGAGAGGAAGCTGAGCAGCTGGAAAAGCTCCCTCACGGCTCACATGGGTTGTTACTTGCAGTTACGGTCAGTGTTGTTGCCTCAGGAACAGGTCGCCCGAGCACTTTATCCCAAGATGACGCGAGGGATCGGGGGTTCGGAAAGCCCTCTCCTGCCTGCATGCATGCGTGCCTGCCTGCCTGCCTGCGTCTTCCGTTTTTCACCTGCGGTAACAGAATCTGCGGTCAGCAGCACAAGGAATGTCTCCAAACCTACTACTCCTACCCACTTAGGAGTATTTTTCATCACGAGTGTAAAAAAAAATGTCCAGGCTAGCTGATACTAACCCCGAGAAAGATACCATTTTTTCCAGATTTGACGTTTAATTGGACACTAGTTAGGCACTAGACTCTGTCACTAGAATGTAGGCCCGGACAATGGCAAATTACAGAAATGGTATGAATGGCCAAGATGGTGGCAAACACAACACAGGTTGGGTGCCGATCGAAGAACTCGGTGCGCGCACACACATGCATTTTTCCGGTGGAAAGAAAAGTAGTTAAAACCGAGGTAAATGCGAGGCTGTGAAGTCAAGCGGCCAAGCACGTACTACTACTACTACGCATGCAAGTAAATAGCCTAGGATTCTTTCGGCGGCGGTAAATGTTTTGTTAGTGCATGGTTGGCTTGTCAACGGACGACGTGGATCGAGTGCGTGGAAACGTTACGGGAGTAAAGTAAATTCACCTCCCAACCGTTGGCTCTCCACATTTTTCTCTCCAGGTAACAGTAGGATCCAACAAGGCTATCTATGCGTACTGGCGGCAAGGTAAATATCTCAAGCACTCGCCGTCTTTCTTTTTATCCACGCCCATTTATTTAGAGTATTTACCCAGCGCGCTAGTGTCTGCCCCGTTTTTCATGCCAATTGTATTTTCACCTCCTATTTTCTTTTAATTTCCATATCGTGCCATGCCAGTGAAGCTGCAGGTTCCACAGAGAGGAAAGGGAATTCATTGACCCTTTCACAGCATCAGTGGCAAGCTGATGATCATAGTTTTTTTTTGAGATTAGCTGATGATCTTAGTTTATCATTGCACATAGCCTGTAAAACTAACCTTCCAGTAATCTTTTTTAAGAAAAAAGAGATTTTGAGTGCACGCACGATATGCAAATATATACATACATATATATACATATATACATATATATATATAAAAGAAATAATGTGATCGACAGTACATGGGTACGCATCAATTCGCTTCAAATCATTCTAGTTTTGGTCCCGGCAGAAATGTGCGCGCTGCCAGTCCTGCCGCTGCCACCGCCCCGGCAACGTGTCCACCAGCTAGCCCAATGATACTCGCTCCATGATTGGGAAAAATAAAACTCCCTCCAAAACCAAAATTTCGAAAAATTCCTCCGAAACCGTGCTAGTACCTGATGAGGACTAGCCACACTACTACACACAACCGTAACAGTCGGCGGCAATCATCAATGAAATGGAAACAGCGTCACCTTCTTCTGTCGGAATCGATCTGGGGATCGCTCCCGCTGCCATTTCCGGGGTCGACATGCATTTGCTCCTCGCCAATGGCTCTCTGTTTCGTGGAAGGAGAAATTGCGTTGCGTCGCAGCACCGAGCGTGAAATGAATGCAGCAAACAGCAGCCTCACATGACTCACTCGACTCGACTCGATCTCCCACCCAACAAAGATTTGGGCGAGTCAAGGCAGGCAGTCAGGCACGGCTTGTGTCATTGTGTGTTGTGTCATGTGGTGCTGATAATTTGCCAGATCCGAAATGGCCCTGCTTTAAACCCTGCCACTGCCACACCAACCAGTAGTCCTCCCTGTGATGGTATTGTACGGCCAGGACTAACCCTGTTGCTTGCTTGCTGCTTTAATATAATGCAGGCTTTGCTTTGCCATTGATTTTTTCCAGTAACCACTCGTCCTGCCCAGTCCAGCTAGGAACGAACGAACTGGTACCTGGTGGGCCAAGGTTACCACTCCCTTCCACGCAAGCAAATTGCAGGGGTGTACTGGTGTTTATACAAATTTGGCACTTCTTTATTCTACTCTACTTAATAGCTTGTCCATTCTGTTCTATCGATACGGTGGGCGTGCGCAGCAGAAGGATTCGGCAGCTAGTGCAGTGCACTCAGAGGATTTGGCAGAGGCGCATGTATTTCGAACGAACTGAGAGTTCGGATGAGTTTGAAAGTTGAAAAGTTTATGTTTGGTTGTGTATCCGTGATCTTGGCTGACCGCAGGGCTGGCTCAGAGGGGAGGGCAGCCTGGGCGACCGCCGTGGGCCCATGGAGCTGAGGGGCCAAGAACAGGCAAGTAATTAGTATACATAATTTTCCATTTGGCATAATAAGCCTTTGAAACTCATGATGTACATGTGTACGGACCTGCTGTAGTGAAGTCAAATATCATCGAGGAGAGCTAGCGCAGGCACTATTGCACATTTCGTTTTGGATTTATGCCGCCGCCGCAACCCTGGCACCCTGCCTGCCTATGGACGCACAACAACGACTCCGATCTAGGTTCCGAGCGATGTATGTCTATCGACACACAACCCCGATCTGATCGATTTTCTCGACGCCTGGCGATTGGCAACTGCAAGGACGATGGATAATAGACGCGCACATGGTCACAGTAAAGCAACACACCAACACCCGGGCCATGATCCTTAATAATTTTCTAATTTTCTTCTTCTTTGTTTTGCGTATGTCGTATACACTATACGCTTTTTACCGTGCTAGGGTTATAAATTTATAATTCAATATACTTATTTGTATATATTAGATGTTGCCTAAAAAGTATTTGTCATGTGCTCGGAAAAAACAAGTATATGTACTTATTTACTTATTATACTATTGTTATATTTTATGAGATATACATATTGAAAAATAATTTTTATTACCCACTATAATTTTGATATTAAAATTTATTTCAAAAGGCCTTTATTTTCTACTTCGCCCAAGGGTCTTTAAAATTATAGAGCCGGCCCTGGCCTGACCCGCAGCAGGGTAGCAACAACAGGGCTCCTCCAGATGGCGCGCACGGCGCTAGCAGCTGCGACTGCGAGTCGTTCGTGCATTTTCTCTTGGCTGGAGGAGGCCGCGACGAGCGAGCGCGTCGCGTCAGACAGACACAAACAGTCACACAGACAGCGGCGAAAGCCCACCAGGCAGAGGCACCAGCGGCGGCGATCGCTTTCTGGGCCCCGCTCGTCAGGCTTCCATTCCTTCCTTCTGACGAGAACTTTGGATGCCTGCTGCCGCTCAATGCGATCTGCCACGACACGACCGCAGATCGGAAACGTCTCGTACGGAGCTGACGCCGTGTCGTGTGCCAGGGTACGTCACCGGTAAGCATAAATAATAAAGATACTAATATGAGGTCAAACGCATACTATACGATTATTATTCTTTTTTTTTGCGAGTGCATATACTTGGTGCTTGTTTTTTTTTTTTGTGAATAGTGAAGGGGTATTATTGCCGGCCGGCCGGCAGGAAGCGAAAGCACGGACATGATGGAGATCGCATATCATGCCTGTTGCGTGTACGTCATCGATCGCGAGCCGGATTCTCTCGATCGATTTTACTAACTCTCTCTCTCTCTCTCTCCACGAACTGGGTAACTAATGAGAAAGCACACATGATCATGGAAAAGCAATATTTTAAAAAAAATCATGGCAACAAGCAAGTGGGAGCCTTGGCATGCAAGCAACGTGTGATGCTAGCTGCATGCTCTCTCCCCTTTAGGCTTTTGACCGCTCTTCTCTAGAGCCTTTTGTGCACAGCAAGGAAGCCGTATGTACAGTACTCCTATAGGATGCCGACGCCCACCCAGGCTGAGGCAGGTCCGTCCGGATCGAGGGACCGATGGAGAGCATGCATGTATTCCCGATGGCGTACGGTAGATTCTGCCTTCCGTACGTGTAGGCATGCAGGCATCCCCTATATGGATGGGGCCCCGGCTCCCCAGTACCCATCTGTCGTCAAGCAAGTGATGAAGCAACCCAATGCATACCCATCTCTCGTCAAGCAAGTGATGAAGCAACCCAATGCAGAGCTGGCTGGGACCATTGGTGATGATCGGTGGTGAAGAAGCATCCCCATTTTCTTTCCTTCACGGCTTCAATTCACCACCGTACCTAGCTAGCTCTGGCTCGCCTCGCCTTGTGCTAGCTGAACGCGCGCCTCGCCGCCGCGCCAGCACCATTCGCGCGCGCATCGCCCGCGTTTAGTCGTCGTCGTCGTCGTCGTCCACGGGGAAAAAGGCGAGCGTTGATTTCCTCTGCTCGCCCACGCGCGGCGCACGCAAGCACGGGGCCCGGCAGGCCGGCGCCTTGAATGTGGCCGTGCCGTGCCGCGCGCCGCGATCGCGTCGTCCTCGGCCGTCCGCGAGCGCACGGCGGTGTGGAAATCGTATCCGCGCGCACGTGCCTGCGGACGGACACGCCCGCGTCGTCGTCGTCGTGCTTAACTTGCCGCGCGCGCCGACAGACAAACGACCGACCGACACCGGAGGCGATCGATCGGGCGCGCGCGGCGCCTGAGTGACCGGGGAGTGATCAAGAGGCGGCGACAGATAGCTAGCCGTGCGTGAGGACGGATCAGACGTGCGTGCGCTCGTCACGGGGCTACGTACGAGGCGACAGGGAGCGAGCGAGGTTGCGATTGCATGAGCAGGGCATGCATGCATGCAGCAACGACGACACTACTACATACCGTACTACGGGCCACCAATTGGTTCGTGACACTGCAGCGGCCCCGGCCGTGCCTCCATCGATATGATCCGCCCAGAGCCAGCAGGAGATCCTACAGCTAGCAGCTCACGGCCGGAGCACGAACGGCCGAACGGGGCGGCGTACATCAGGCCGGCCGCCGGCCGGCCAAGCGTACGTGCATGTAATGAGCAGTGAAATTAACACTGTGCTTTGCAATGCAACACCACGATCGGTCGCTACGGAACGGCGTCATGCAAACCTAACGACGACGCTGAGACGCTGCTGCTGCTGCTGGCTCATCACGTACGCATACCGCGGCCACAGGAATACGACCTGCACTGCACACCGTGCACTGCAATAACCGACCGGCACCTGCGCCCACGAGTCCGGCCGGTGTAGTGCCATATATAGGCATGGTGGAAAGCAGAGGATTCTGGCGCGTCGACGACGACGGGTAACCACCCGTACACCGGCAGCCGTGGCGAGTACGCATCCGATCCGATCTCGACGAGGCTTTAGGAAAAGGAAAGGGCAGGTCGTATAAATCCCACATCATTACGACGGCCAAATTACGTACGCTGGCTATCTAGCTACGACCTCACGCAGTCACGCCGGCATGATTATCGCTCGCGGCAGCCACTCATGACACATGAGCCTTCTTGACACATATCTGCCGGCTCAATCATGGCTTCCAGGTCTCCGGAATTCTGGATCGATCAGGCTCTACGCTCCTACTAGTAGAAAGACTCACTACAGACACCATACGCAGACCATCAGAGGACCTCTGGTTGGTCGAAAAGTTCAGCAGGCAACTGCATTGCATTTTTTCAGTTCTGGACGCCAGCTCGATCGCCAGGCTGATGGTTGCAGTGCTTTCAGACTAGCTGCTGAGCACTCAACAGTATCAGGCATTGCAACAGTGGAGACATTAGGCATATAAAGCATCTGCCCATTAGTTCAGAGTGCTGGCAGTGGCAGGCACAGGCAGCGGCGCATATGCACTGTGCCTAGTTTATTTTAGCTGACGGGGCAAATAGAACTATAGCATCAGAGCCTAATCTGATAACATTGGCATCAAGAGGAAAGATGAAACGTACATCACAGATGTGTAATGTGTTGCAAAATGCTACAAAGTGCAAATATGGAAGAGCGGATGCGTTCCAACTTCCAACACTAGAGTTCGTATCCCAAAGCGACAGGCTACAGGTACAGCCCAACCATCGCCCTTTGGACATGGAGACAAAGCATCTGCCCATATCAATTCAGTTTTGCAGCCAATACTGTCTGCTGTCTCCTTGAGCCTTTGAGGCAAATAATAACAGCATCAGTGTAGCCTGAAACATTGACATCAATGTCATAGATATGTCTTTTAATCCCAAAAGGGGATGCCAGGATGGTATTGAAACTGTTTTGGATCCCAAGGGAATCAGCCAGCCAACCATCTGTGTAGTAGGAAATTTGTCTTTTGATGTTGATGCCCTGATATTATGGTTCTACTTGGGTAAAATGATACAGGCTAAGGTTCACCATCTTGGGTGACATACATGTAGGGGTCTTGATCTGGTTGTGGGCAGTACAAATCATCTGCAGCCGACCATGAAAGTGCTGCCATTGAGGCATCCTCGTCATTGTCAACAGCAATGAGCTCTTCATCGTCAGAAGTCGGTTCGGCAAATGGTGCGTCCACGCTTTCCCAGTTCAGGTCATCTCTACAGAGAAGGCTAGGATGTTCGCTGACCCATTCATCCAGAACATTGATGTTGTCCAGGCTGATAGGATCGATGGTGTCCTTGAGCTTATGCATGTTCCTGCGTGGCAGTAGCGAACTGTAAGTAGAAACTCACAGTGGGAACTGCACATGAAATTATTCCAGCTTTTGTAGTTCATACCTTTCTCGAAGCTTCAGATTGTAACGAACAAACACTATATCATGTAACCTTGAACGTTCAAGCCTGCTTAGCTTCATGGAATGGACGTATTTGAAGATATCCCAATTTTTTTCGCACCCTGTTGCACTACAACATTGGCTGAGGACTCGGACTGCAAGACTTTGAAGCTCTAGGGTTCCATTGCCGAAGTTGTCCCACCATGCAACTAATAAACAAAAATGTAACATCACAAGGTTATTGTAAATAGAAAGACAAACATCATTATGCAGAAGACACTGCTATTCTTTCTCATTGCAAAATTCAAAACCTCAGACACTGCCACATTGAGCCATAGGCCCATAGCATAGAAGTATTTCTTACCTGGATTAAGTTTCTGTCTTTGACGAACTGCAATTGGAAGGCCAAAGTCACCTGTTGATTTCTTGTACTCCTCAAGCTGGAGAAATATCTTATCTTGGACCTCAACATCAGGTACTAAACTAGCTATTGTCTTCATTAGACCTCTAAATGCATAGCTTTGCATCTTAAAAGAGGGGCTAAAGTAAATACCAGGATTGAAGAAGCATCCTGCTCCATGCAACGGACTATGAAGCTGTTTCTCCATCCTCGCATCGACCACTCGAACATATGGTCCATACAGACAAGCCTTGTGCATCATCCTTGCCCTTATTGTCTCCTTTGCCTTCTCCATTGCATCATAAAGATAGCCCATGGAAGGGTTTTCATTACTATCCACCAGGCGCAGGACGCGCAACAACGGCTCAGTGACCTTAACAACATGTTTGCAATGGGCCCAAAAGTCAGCATCTTTCCAAATAATAGCTGTGACATCTTTCCCAACACCACCTTTAGCATAAGTTGATTTCACCCATTTGTTGCTGGTAACCATTTGGCGGAGCTCTTTTTCAAATTTAACAATGCATTGGAGACTAAGAAAGTGAGTAGCAAATCTCGAGATGGAAGGACGACACAAATCTCTACCATTTGTGTATTCTGTCCTCATTAAAGACAAAGCCCAAGCATGATTGTATACAAACTTTGTTATCTTTCTGGCTTTACCTAAAGTTTCATCTATCTTAGGAAAATATCTAGGATCTGCAAAATTCTCCAACATTAAATCAATGCAATGTGCCGCACATGGAGACCAAACAAATGTGCCATATCTTTCCTCAAGAACCTTAACAGGTGCCTTATATCTTGGATCTATATCAGTAATAAACTGAACTATGTTTTTAGGTCCAACTTCTCTAATAACCTGATCAAATATCTCAAGTAAATCTGCCCTCTCTGATGAGGTATCTATGGACTTCAAAAATATAGTACCATGTTGACAGTATACAAGAAAATTGATTATGGAACCCTCCCCATTGTCCTTTTGTCTGTCAGCGATAATTGAGCAACCACGAACACTCCATTCCCTCTTCAGATCATTAAGATATCCATGAATGTCTTCAGCAATATGTTGCAACAGTGGCTTACGTAGGTCATGATAAGATGGCCCCTTGAAGCCCAGCCCAGCAGATACTATGGCTTCTAGCATAGGCTGATAGAAAGGAGATTTAGACGCACTGAAGGGTACATCCGCGTCGTACCACCATCTTGCCATAGCAAGTTTAGCTTCGTGCAACAGATCATTTGGAGCATCTGCACCATCCATGCCATGTCGAACCATGTCTTCTGAAGCCATAAATGCAGCACTGCTAGGCTCTGAACCCGTGGCAGCTTGCGGGGGAAAGTACCCTGTTCTTCGCTTCCTTGATGGTCTAAATTGGCTTCCAGAGCCTCCCTCAATTGATAAAATATCATGTGAAGAATCTTCGACACGCAAATCACGGATCTCTCTAATTTCATACCTTCTCTCTTCATTCTTCCACTTCTCGTCAATTTGCTGTATTATCTGACGCTTCACATCATCGGGCACCTTCCTGCAAGATTCAACTTGCCCAGGAATTCCAGCAAGATGATGTTTAAAGCGAGTAATACCTCCACCACCAATCTTTTTGCCACAATGAAGACATATAATGGCATTTCTTGAACCAGCATCAACTTTTGCATGAACCCAAGCAGGATCCAGTGGTCTTGAAGAAGATGAAGGTGATGCCATGGAGATGCCTCCAGCTACCTCAGTTCTAATACTAGTACTGTGAGGCAAAAAAAAAAAACTTTAGACTGTCACCAGAAATATTACCAGACATAAATTGTGTAGCATCACACTTTGTTCCGTGCATAGCCAATTGAACTACAACAGCATGACACTTTTCATAGCATGTTAATTCCATTAAAGTACAGATGATCAAATAAACTTTGCACTTGTTCTTGTGCAGGCTTTACTGCTTTATACTGTACATTTGTTCCAATTTTATTAAAAAACGAAATTACACAAAACAAAAAGACTCATATGCAGTTATATCGCACAGCTAGCATGCAAAATCAAAGTCTTGAGCACAACAAAAGCATGTAGACTTCTACTTGTGCAGTTAACGATGGCATCTTTCATTACTAGTCCAGCCTAGAAAAGGGGGCGAAAGCAAACTGGTGATTGATAATTCAGGGTCTTCACTGCAACGAAGACTAATTACAAGCAATGCAGCCAAGATAACAGTCCATGACGCAGTGGCTTCTGGAGCACAGAAAAGTTCTGATCGTCCGAGCTAGCAAGCAATCCGGGTGGTGTAACCTCCTAACCGGCGGCACATGACCGCTGGGATGAAAACCGGCCGGTTTCGATCGAATAAAGTCCAAACTCGAGCTGGGAAGCTGGGAAGCGCTAAATGGAACACACTTCTCACCTCCCTCCAGTCATCAAGCGGTCGAGGTCGTCGAGGTCGAGGGCTTCCTCCTTGGTGCCGAGCTCCCCCAGGCGGCAGATCTGGTCGGCAAGGTGGGAGAGGGAGGAACCGGCGGGAAGCTGGGAGGAGTCGGCCGAGAAACCGGAAGTCATCTACAGCGGCGCGGTTGGGTTTTCGGAACGGTCGCCGGGGGGTCAGGGTGCCGCTGGACGGCGGCTACCGGCAGAGATGGACGAGGTTTTCGTGTGGAACCCGGCGGCTACCGCGGCGGTTTCCACCATCGAGGCTACCGATGGGTGGAAACGGTTTTCACTATTTCGCTTCTCCATTTGTGTAACGCAAAGTGTAAAAAATGTCAATGCTCAGATAATTAGGTATTTCGGAGCATCACAGAACTTTTGACTGCGCCCAGCGCCCCAATAGTAGGTGTTGTCTGTTCTTTCTCCCAACCCGAATAAGTTTAAAATGATTTGGGTTTGAGGTTTAGGAAGAATGAAATTTTCATTTCAATCTATGCGGATAGAGGTGGCGCCATAATGGTGTGGGCGAACAAGAAGCTCCGTCCCTAAATATGTGTCAATTTGCATTTCGCAAGAAACATCTTTGACTAATTTTATGTTAAAAAATATTAGTACCTATGATACATAATAAGTATTATTGGAAAGATATTTGATTCTAGTTTTTTAACAAATTATTTGAAGACATAAATGTTGCGGTTATTTTCTACAAACCGAGTCAAACTTATGGCACAAACATCAACAACGACACTTATTTAGAGACAGAGGAAGTATATTTTATTTTCTTACAAACAAGTCCCATATGATGAACTAGGTGAAAATAGAAATTCAAATCCAAGTTAAGGCTCACATCTATGTAGTCCCCTCTCTCATCCCAACCATGAGCTAGGCTCACTTCCAATAATTCTTTTCTTAGAGCCCATATAACAAAAATTATAACAGCAAACCTTAAAAAGTAAGGTGCACCTTTTGATAACATCCGAGAGCTGAGTATGGACTTTGTTTCATGGCAATGGCAATTCCCAAACCATTGTTCAAATATTTGCATGCTTCCCGAACCATTGTTCAAATATTTGCATGCAACTGGATGAACATACACGCTGAACAATGGACTTGACAGAGTCACAGAGCCATCATACAAGGAAGCCTAACAGGGGCATGATTCAAAACTTTGCTCAAAGTTTATTATAGTTACTACAATGGTCCATCAAAATTACAAAGGAGAATTTGGCAAAAATACAGGGGCAACATGGCTTTCCTGATAACCTACTACCCCACAAATGCTGACCAACAAGAAATTCATGTAACTGATTCTTCCAGAACAAACTGAAAGGAAAAATGCTCAGGTACAGCATCGCCATCTGCTGAAATTCAGGTTGCCGTTTATGTTGGTGGCTGCCAAGTCCCTGGTTTAAAAGTGGCACCAGTTCCTGTTGGTTCGGAAGTCCTGTTGAGAGAATAGAAATTTTTTGAGTATGAATCAATGTAATCAGATGAAGACAATAGCAGTTCATGGCTTCTCATTTAGCTCCTACATCAGCTAGAGCAATGCATAAGTCCGTCCATTTTCTATACTTCCGCTTTCTGCAATACCCGAAACTCCGAAAGGAATTGGGAAAATTTGACCTTGATACTATTATATCCAACTTCAGTTTCAAACGCTCGGAAGTTAAACTCCGTTTCTATCTCTGAATTTTGTAAATTTACTTTGGTATACATGTTCATTGCAAACAATGTTTTATACATAAATAAACAACATAGTTGTTTTATCCAGAAAATTGCAAAACCATGCTGAATGTTTGAAATCAGATATAGCAAAAAGCAGGCAGAAGATCATATACTAAGTATGTGTTGGCATTATTGACTTCAAGAAGGGATCATAGTAAATAATATGCCATTTACAGCATTTGCTGAGAAAAGGTTGAGCTGAAAATCCACCTCTCATTATCTGTTATAGAATCTTCTGCATCAGTTGCATCCTTAGGCCTAGATACCTCCTCAGGTCCTTGAAAAAAATGTGGACAGAAATGTCATCATGCTTGTCAAAAGTAGACACACTTATATTCCTATTCAGAATATCATCAAAAGTTATAATGTTACCATGGAACTGCTGCTTCACAAAACTTTGGAGATTTGGAGATTCAGATTTCCCTGCATTTGGAGGAACATCAATTGTAAAAAATAATCATAGTGAAAAGTTAAGGGCAATGTGAGATCTCTTTCCCTGTTAACCAACACAACAGGGTGAGACAATACAGGACAATGTAACGATAATACAAGTCATATTATATCTATCAAATATCATGGAAGTCTATCAAATGACATCAAGTATTGGATTTCCTTTCTTCAAGTTTCCTGTGGGCAAGAAAAAACTAAGCAGCACAAAATGGAAAAAGAAACAGAGCATTGGTCTAAAAGTGGTGCTGCCTGTTGCACACAGGAAGAATGCTAAATAATACGTTGGAGAAAATCCACAGAAAGCTAAAAGTGCATACAAGAAATGATTTAAGTAATTATTACGAGAAAGAACATACCAATTTTCTTGATGTGTCGGACACCTGCCTTTCTTTCCTCCTCTTCTTTCTTTTTGAGAACTTAATTGAACAGATATTAAATATATTAGTGGAGAAACACACAGGTGCCCATTAGGTAAACAACAAGATGGAGTCATGAATAACCAAGCATAACAGAACTAAATATGATGCATCTAGATTCTTGAAGGATCAACAATTCAGTAAAGAGGCTGTCACACTCACACCTTAACAGGATCTTAAGCTGCAGTCCAACTAAATGAAAAAACACGAATGAAGTATGTAACCAGTAAGGTTTTGCAATCTGCCCAAAGCCCCTATTTGCCACCACACTGATGGCAGGATTGCAAAATTTTGCAATAGCAAATAAGGAATTGCTTAATAGCAATCAGCAATATATGCAGTACACCCCAGCCATAGCTGATAAACTTGCATAGTAAGCTACGATGGACAAATAAAAAATGTCAGGTTCTTGCTTGACAGCATGCTTAATGGATGGTGAGGCTCACTAATGAAAGCATAGGTGATTTTACAAGTAGGAAACATCAGAAACATACGTTCAATGTTTTGCTTGACACGTTCACGCCTCGCCTCCAGCTCAGCCAATTCCTAATTGAGAAAATGGCGCAGCGATACATCAGCATCAGATGCAATGATCAAGTTGGTCTCCTTGATAAGTTTGAACTGATGATAATAAAAGCAAAAAATTGAAGAACAATGCTGATGTCACACTCTTGCTCTTACTTCTGGCGTTGGAGCTTTCTTCCTTTGGCCATTCAACCAGCAAATCCACTCGACTACAAGCACAACATAGCTATGAGATGCTGTGTAGACACTCAACAACAGAATTTAGAATCAAGGCGACAATCCATACATGCCTGAAAAAACGTAGTGGCATACCAGTTAATTGGGAATTTTCGGTCACACGCAACAAATCCTGACCGGACCGGGCATATGGAGGAGGGGAGGCAGGTACCTGGAACGGTGGTCGAGTCCTGGTCGGCGCCCTTGAACTCCACCCACCGCCTCTCCTTCACTGCTCCCGTGTTCCGCCGTCGAGAATGACAAGAAGAAGAAGCAACACCGAGATTTGCTTAGCCCAATTGATGTGCCCTCCTCGTTTGTATAAGAGGAGATAAAGCGCGGAGAAACTAGAAGCAAGTTCGTGTCAGGAGGGAGAAGCAGGGGAGAGAACACGTACTGGCGCCGTCGACCTCCTCGACGCGGGTGAAGTAGCGGTTGCCGGCCTTGTCGACGCCCACCTGCGTCCGCGACTGGAACATCCCCAGTAGCCGCGACACCAGCCGCTTCGACATCGCCGCTTCCGACTCTGCACTGCTCCCGGCTTGCTCGAATAGGTCGCCGCGTCCCTCCTCTTCGCCGCCTGCGGCTCGCCCGCTCGCCGGAACGGAACCGGTCACCACCTGACCTCCGCTGGACGCCGCCGCCGCCGGCTGGCTGGCTTGCGTATCAGTTTGTGACCCACAGGCCACAGCCCAAAGACAGACAGCCGAGAACACCATCGTTCAACTGCTGGATTGGGCCTCCCAAAGGTGCCTCTGATATGGGCCTTCTGTCACGCCCACGATCCCCCGAGTTCCGCCGTCTCAAAGACTGCGGTCTGCCTCCTGGCTCCCCTCCTCGAATTTTTTTTATTTTTTAATCCTTTTTAATCTAATTTATTAAAAATAACCCGGGCTCAACTAAAATTGCAAAAACTAGCCCTTTTGGTCGCGCCAGGCCGCGTGGCGCGACTCCTCATTGAGTCGCGCCACATGCCCTGGCGCGACCAAGGCTCCACGTCGGCGCGCGCGCGCGCGCCACCGCCGAGGTGGCGAGTGAGTCGCGCCACATGCCCCGGCGCGACTCGGCCGCGCCGGGAGTCGTGGCGCGACTCACTTAATAACCCCGGGGCCGCCGGCCCCTTCTTCTTCCTCCCTCCTTTCTTTTCTTCCCCAACGAACCGAGCCGCCCCTTGCCGCCCCGCCGCCTCCCCCTCCGGATCCACTCCTCCTCCACCGGATTCAAGTCGTTTTGGGTGGGAAATCACTCATTGAAGGTACCTCCTCCACTTTAACCGGCTAGTTTTTCTCGATTTGGTTGTTTACCTAGGGTTTAGTCATTGCTAGGGTTTGTTGACTATGTGGCTCCAATGGTGGATTGAGTACGAATCGGTCACTTTAAGTTGGCTTGTATCGATGCATTGGTTGATTGTAACACCGATCTATCGTGTAGTTTGCAATGCATGCTTCGGTTTCAATGGATTTTGGTGGTGTAGATGTTGAAGTAATGTTGAGCACTATGAACGAATGAAATTGCAATGTAGGCTCATGTAGTAGGTTTTATTAGTAGTACTAGCTTTGAGTAGTATTTTCATTAGTATTTCGTTACTTACCTTAGTAGTATTTATTTTTCACTAGTATATCTTTGCTTACCTTTCACTTGTCTATTGTATTTAGAATGAAATTTGATTTGCAATTGAATAAATCAATACTTACTTTCCTTTGATTGATGTTTGAAATGCAAGTGATGGTACTAGTTTTAGTCATGACTTAGTAGTTTTTTTCACTAGTAATTCTTTCACTATGTGTATGTATGTTGGAGATTGAAATATTTTCTTCACAAGTTGATGCATGTTTGAGATAGTAGTATATATCTTGCTCGCTTATTTTCTTCGCTAGCTTTTCTTATGTATTTTAATTTTATTTCACATATGCATGCATTTTTTAGGTGGGTTATAAATAATATTTTCTTCATTTAGGACCATGGCTCAACAAGAGCAGTACCACCCAAGGTATCCACTCCTTGAGAAGTACTACGATGACAATCACCGTGGGCGGAAGCTAGAAGAGCGTTTGGAGGTAGGATTAGAAGCACTTGTTAATTTGATCATGGAAGGATTGAAATTGGATTGTCGTGTACTAATCAATTTTTGTGAATGTGATTTTTTTGTAGGTTTTGAAGCCTTTGCGACCCCGTACTCACACTCCTCTACAATGGGATGAGAGGTACACTCCTTTCATTCGCCGATCGGGTTTCCTCCCTCTTGCGACATTGATCAAGACCGGGCTCCCGAAGATGGACAATGCTTCGCTTTGACCGCGCTAGTGGATCGGTGGAGGCCCGAGACACATAGCTTCCACCTCCCCTGTGGTGAGATGACTGTGACATTGGAGGATGTTGCCATGCTGTTTGGCCTCCGTGTTGACGGGTATGCTGTGACCGGTCACATAAACCCACAAGATTGGAGGGATATTGTCGAGGCATTGTTAGGAGTGCGGCCACAAGAACCGCAAGAAGGTGTGAAGGACAGGAAAACCACTGGAGTAAACTCGTCTTGGTTGGCCCAAAGACTTTGGTCATCGGCCACCACAAGCATGCTAATGAGCTCCAGATTCAGATGCATGCTCGTGCATGGTTGTGGCATATGGTGGGTGGATTTCTTTTTCCCGATTCTAGCGGGAATACAATATCTTGGATGTGGATACCGATCATCGGGCAAGAATGGGATGGCATTGCAACTTATAGTTGGGCGAGTGCGACTCTGGCATGGTTGTATCGGCAGGATGTGTGATGCATGCGGGAGAAGTGGACCTAATGCTAATCTTGGTGGGTGTGCTTACCTTCTCCACCGTGGATGTGGGAGCGGCTTCCAATTGGTCGGCCGCAGCGCTACACATTTGGTGTACGTAATTTGCAACTCTAATGTTCTTAAGCATTTGTCCGTTTGAGTTCTTATTTAGACTTGACACTATGTTGTAGGATTTGCCATATGACGGTGAGGTTCCCTTGGCCACCGTCGGGTATCTTTGGACCAACATTGCAAGGGTCCATGGGAACCCGGGACGGCGCTACCGTACTACACCAACGCCATAGATCGCCTTCAACCAAGTCATGTAAGTGATACACTTCACCACTACTCCTTTCTTTCTTAAGGACTCGCTTATATATGTTACAACATTTGCTTAGATAAATGAATATGTGTATCTAGGTTACTTGGCGCCCATATATAAGGAATGAGATTGCCGAGGGAGATTTTAGCCCGATGTGCACAATTGATGAACATTATTGGCGTAACATTTGCCCTTTGATTTGCTTCTATGTTGTGGAGTACCATCTCGCCACATAGAGTGCGCGCGCAATTTGGGCATCTTCAAAACTACCCTCCGATTACTACAACACTAGCCACAAACCTCCCACGAGTATGTACTTTTTGTTTCACACCCTTCAAATTGTTGGTTGTCTACGAAATTACTCACTATGATTAATTACCGTAAATGCAGAATCGACCGTCGTAAGCAAAGGGGTGCCAAGAATTGGCCGGAGCATCACATCCACGCGGTCAATGCATGGAATGCGAGAGCGAACAACATAGTGCATGGGGGGGCACGACACCGTGACGGTCCGTTCAATGAGTATTTGGATTGGCTAAAACTAAACACCCGCTTAAAGTTAAGGGTTGCAATGGATGAAGAGTACATTGAGGACCTACCTTCCGATCCGAAGATGTTTTGCCCGAGTACGACGAAATCACTAGACGTGGGAGGCAGCCAGAGCGTGGTCCGTTCGAGGATTATATTGTAAGTGATGATACTCTTTTCACTAGTTTGCAATTTCACTTGGTATTGTGACATAATGTTAACTTATGAACCACATGTAGGGGCAACAACTAGGAAGATTTGCTAATGAAGCGGAGCAAGCTTTGGTCGTCCCGATCGGATCTCCGAGGAGGCCGGTGTGTTGAGGAGTTTTGTGCGGGTAATATCCATTTTCAGCAGGAGTTTTGTGGTTGTTATGGATGAATGCTCAATTTGGTTATGGTGCTTTACGGAGGATTAGACGGGGATGTAGAAAAGCGGCGTTCAAGTTGAATTGCTTGGCAAGACCGGCACCGGACCCGGACATGTTGCCGGAGCTTCGCAGTCCGCACAAAGATCCACGAGACGAGCACAAAGTGCATCAACTTCGTGTGTGTGGCCTTGGTAGTTGTAGGTTTGTCTTTTTTTTTTTAATATATGGTTAGGTACCTCAATGATGAAAATATGGTTTTTGTAGGAGGATCTCGTCGCCGTGCACCGGGATTGTAATTAGATCCCCTCCACGTACCCCGCAGCCGGAAACCGAGTCCGAGGCCGGTGTAGACAACGAGCCGGGAGATCCCTCTTACACTGAAGCAGCGGAGATTGGGTCCTCTCAACTTGCGGGTGCTCCAGCTTGCCACACAAGAAACTCAACCGAAGCGGCGTGTGAGGCGGGAGCGTGCGGATGTGGGCAGCCATAATGTCGTTGACACGCAACCTGGGCGGGTTCGAAAGGCGAAGAAAGTCTACACTCCGCATCCTTAGGCTTGTGCTAAGTTTGAGTGGTTGAACGTTCCCTTAGGCTTGTGGTCGAACTATGTGCCTTGTGGTCTTGTGATCGAACTATGTAGGCTTGTTGCTTGTGATCGGACTTTGTAGACGGGCTTGTGATCAAACTATGCAGGTTTGTGATTGAATTGAACTATGCCGGATTTGTGATCGATCTATATTTGTGTGAATTGGTGTTTGTTAACCATGTAAATATTTGTGGTCGTGTTCATGAACTCACTCCAAAAAACGGCACAAATTTATCAAATTTCGAACTCACCAAAGAAGCTCCCAGACTTAACCAAATTTCAGCCCCCCAGCCCGGGCGTACTGGTTTTGGCTCTCGCCTGGCGCGACTCCTTCATGGGTCGCGCCAGGCGGTTTGGCGCGACCAATGAAGGAGTCGCGCCAGGAGGCTTGGCGCGACTCATGAAGGAGTCGCGCCAAGTGATGTGGCGCGATTACTGCCCGCCATATGCCCTACGCCAGTACTGCTGTTGGCTCTGCGCAGGCGCGACTACCTCATGAGTCGCGCCACATCACTTGGCGCGACTCATGAAGGAGTCGCGCCGGTGATGTGGCGCGACTCATGAAGTAGTCGCGCCGCCGCGAGCCAAAACCGCATCGCACCTCTCGGGGTGCCGGAATTTGGTTAAGTCCGGGAGCTTTTTTTGGTGAGTTCGAAATTTGATAAATTTGTGCCGTTTTTTGAGTGAGTTCATGAACACGACCACAAATATTTACATGGCTAACAAACATCAATTCACACATATATACATCGATCACAAATCCGGCATAGTTCAATTCAATCACAAACCCCAAACGTTCAAATACACCAAACATTCAACATTTCCCGAAGCCACATTTTTGAAACATTACATAAGGTCCACGACATAAGTTCATTACATGGCATAATTAAGTCTATTACAACACAAGGTCACTACTCAAACCCAAAATCAAACAATAATTCATCGTCACTCCAATCGTCATCCTCCACCTCAATTATATTGGCTTTGCCCTTGTCGTTGATCTCCACCTCTTGTTCCTTGCCCTTGCCCTTGTCCTCCACCTCTTGCGCCTTGGTAGCAAGTCTCTTTATCGCCTCCCATTGAAATTTGGTAGTCGCATCCACAATTTCCTCTACATTGTTGCTACACTTCTTTTGTGTCGTAAATTTTGGCAATTCTCTCACAAGAGCTTTCATTGCCCGCAATTGTGCCATTTTTGCCTCAATTCTAGCCAACTTCAAATTAATCCCTCTTTTCTTTGCTTCCGCCATTTGGAACCACTCGGCTATGGAATCCTTTGCAAATATCCTTGATGGATCAAACTCACTCCAATCACGGCGCCACTTTTCCCTCATGTTACGCATGCATTTCCCTCTTCTCTCCTTCTCCTCTTCCTCCTCCCTCGACCTCTTCCTCCTCCTCTCACTTGCACTTAGGGGCGGTGGATAATTCATCCTATTCCGCCTCCAAAATTCAATGAGGCCCTCTCTAATGCCCTCTCCAACACTAGTTTGTGAACATCCCTCCTCTCTAGCAAGTTTATCCTTTGCAATTTGTCCAAACAACTCTTTATCCGATGGAATTGGGACATCATATTTTTCTCTTAATTTATTTTTCCTCATGGCCGTTTCCTTGATTTTCAAATACCCGGAACATTGCCCCAAATGTAGACGCAAGTGCTTCCCTCCCCGCAAAGCTCTCCCAATCACATGTTCTCCCCTCCTACAAAATTAATGTCCATTTTTAGGCAACACAACCATTTAAGTGGGCACAACACATGGATAAAAAATTTAGGAAAGTGACTTTACCCAATAATCTCCGTACGAGTTACCACAAAACCAACCATATCCAAGCTCGATGGAACCACTCCCTTTCGAGCGAGTATTCCACACTTGCAACGAGGCCTATAAGGCTCATCACATGGCCATGGCTTCTCCCCACTCTCGAATGCTTGCACTTCTTCTTTTGACGGCCAATGAGACTTCGGCCCGTATATGTCCTCTTGAAAATCACATTGGGGCCATCCATCCTGCACAACAAATTCAATAAAGTCCTCTATACATCTAAATATCGAGCAGAATGAATTTGTCGGGAAGAGCAATGATGCTTACATTTGTTCTTTGGTTGCACCGGAAGAATGGTGTGAATTGATCGGGAAGGTCAAGATCAGGTAGTTGCAACTTGCTTGGCCTCCCACAATGACACAATGGAGGGTTGCTAACACGCTTGCATCCCGCCTCTTGTTTTTCTAGGAATGTCATTTCTGGTGGATTTGGTGGTGGTGGCACCCACCGTCTGAACTCATGATATGGTTGCACCACTGATTCTATCCACGGAAATAATCGGATCCTAGGGTCAAATTTTTCCGGTCCATCAATCCACTGGTGGAAAAAGCAAGGTGCCATGTTGTATTGACTTGGGCCGCCATCTTCATTTAGTATCCACTTTCTTGCACATGTGTAGAACGCCCTTCCACCGTTGCCTCATCCCTTGATTGCTTCACTTGTGCCGGAATGCCACAATGACACATAGGAACCGGAAGAGGTGGTGGGATGGGATCATCACGCCCGCCTTTGCTCGCCGCCATTTGCCCGAAAAAACATAAATTTTCATCGGATTATTTATACAAAAGGAAATGACAAAAATGTTATTTGCATAATTAAGAAATAGAGACATGAAATCCTAAGTAGCTACCGTATGCCCGCTTCCACTAGATTGTTTATGTCGTTCCTTCCGATGACCCTCCTCGTGGCGTACACTACATCGGTTCTTCGACTTGTCTTGGTCAAACTCCCCGGCACCGTAAATATCCCTATCGTACCCACTTGTTTGGTCCATCTCATTGCGTAATCGCTTTTTTTCCTCCTTCCCACACCAAGTTTTCTCTTCTCGTCATCTGGGACGTAGTCAGGACCATTGTACTCAGGCCAATGTGTCTCGTCTAGTATTGGCTCAAAACGAGCCGCCCATGTCTTCAATACTGAATCCTTAGAATACAATTGTGTCGTGTACGCTGGTGCTAGCCAAGACACCCCTCTAACAAGGCATGCAAGCAATCATATGAGAGCATGGAACATGTAGCAACCGAGGTATACAACAAGTGCAAGACACTCCGCAGAGGTCCACCTTATATATGCGTCCGCCCGTCATCTCACCTCCAACATTCAAAGCGGAAGTCGTTCTCACTGAGTACACATACAATGTGGGATCAAACAACTCAGCCCTCATGCTCGCAGCTTTTTTGCCTTGCTCGGTTAAGTGCTTCTTTGCGGCTTTACCAAAAATATTCATCCCGCGTAACCCTCTTTCTATTTGCACTTTTGCTTTTTTCCACCTATGCACAAAATATGAATTGATCTTGTAGAAAGTGTACTCCACAATAGCCGATACTGGCATAGCACGGATGCCTTTGAGGACCTTGTTGAGCACTTCCGAAAGATTTGTATTGTTCACACCATATCTCCAACCACCTTGATCAAATGCGTTGGCCCACTTATGTTTATTGACCATCTGCTCCTCCAACCACTCTTTTGCTTCCCGCATTCATCATTTGTTTTAGTTTCTCTAGTCTAATATTAAAAGTCCTCTCCGCTTTGGCCGCACACACCGATTTGAGCCGCTCCCTAACTTTCTTGTTAGCTTGCCTATGCCATATGTTCGCTGCAAAGTGTCGCATGCACCATCGACTCACGACAGTTCATACCCTTCCATGTAATCCTCAACCGCACTTAGTATTCCTTGATGGCGGTCCGAAACTATACACACCTTCCCGAGACGTCCCACAACGTCCCGACGGACCAAATGCAAAAACCAAGACCAGCTCTCAATATTCTCACTTTCGCCTAAGGCAAATGCAAGGGGTACCAATCTATCCTCACCATCAACACCGGTGGCGATCAACAAAACACCCCCGTACTTTCCAGCTTAAGAATGTGCCATCGACACTTATCACCGGTCCGCAATGCTTGAATGCCTCTACACATTGGGGGAAACACCAATACACCCGCTCCATTACCGGCTTCATTACACCTTTGTGGAGCTCCTCCTTTCCCGTAGTATGAGTGCACCACTTCGTACCCGGTTGAAGTGTGTTATTGCTTGTAGGATTTTTGGCACCCTACCATAAGCATCCTTCCAAATCACCCCACAACATGGATATTGCATGCCGCTTAGCTCTCCATGCCTTTCCATAATTCACCGTGTAGTTGCTTTGAAAGCTTTGATGGACTCAATGATGGCAGCTATAGAAACATCGGGATCCTTATAAACCATGGCAGCAATCCGTCTCGAAATGTAACGAGCCGTGCATTGAGAATGTTCTTGTGCCACTTCCGACGTCCCACATGTATGAGGTTGGACAACTCTTGTGATTCTCCATTTGTTCCTATCATCGGAAGTGGACGCGCCCACACCTTCCAAGCACAATCTTGTTGGCAAGCAACCGTGTATCTTGTTTTGGCCGATGAATGAATCACATTATATGGCCTATGGTGCCGCACCGAGTAATCCCTTAAGAAAAACTTTAATTCTTCCAAGTTATCAAATTGCATTCCCTTGGTTATAAACAATTCACCACCGTCGGGATCTACTTCACTAAGATGTAACCCCGAATCACAATATGCCTTCCTCGGTACCGAATGGAAAACGGAAACTTCGGGTACATCAACATGTACAAACCTTCCAATTGCCTCAACTCTCTTTGAGTGAATTCGGCACTCGAAATCCGTATAGAGTGTACACCGACCCTCTAGACGCCTCATCTACCATCTCACCAAATAATGGAGGCTCTTCACCCAAAGAACTAAATTGGCGTATAGGATTTGCTCGAGCCATATGTGTTGGTTGGTTTGGTTGACTATGTGGAGATGGGGTTGGTTGGCTAACTGGAGTTGGTTCTTCTTCTTCTTCTTCAAAGCTCACAGATATATCATCCCCATCTTCTTCCTCATCATCCTGATACTCACCAAAATTATTATTCAACCCACATCTATCAAAGTCATCTTCCCCATCTGAACCATAAGAACATTCCTCATCATCACCACCTTCTTCATCATCCTCATTATCATGAACCTCATTGTGGGGTACCATATCTTCCTGAGTTAAGTGTTCCATGGGCTCATCATTATGCGGTGAATCAACCGGAGAGTGAACATCAACAACTAACTCAGAGACAACGAACTTGAGATTCTTTCACACACTCTTTGTAAAATAACCAATCATCGCCACAACTAATAGGCATCATCACATAGTGACTTCTTTTCTCACCGAGTCAAACCTTCCGTGAATCCTTAATTCCTCCCCCTCATTACCAACCTTGAACAAAGTACTCACTCGGGTTTTAATATCTTCAAAAGTTGGAGGACTATCAAATCTTGCTACTTGTTGCCTCATGCTTTTAAACTCCCCATTGTCATCAACTATGCCACCCGAAAATATACGTACTAAACGATCCATCTACACACAACCACAAATTAAATTGATTATACCAACACTCATCTCACATATCAATAGCATCTACACTATCCAACATGAAAATGATGAAATCCTACCATGCAAGAGAAACTAGACGATAAGAAGAGGTTAACATCGGTCACTTGAACGATACACTTCACTAAATCATACCCGATTCGTACTCAATCACGCTATCTATCTCAAATCATTCACTAAACCTAACCACCTCAAATCCAACGAAAATGATGGAATCCGCGAAAACTAATTGGTTAGAATGGAGGAGTTACCTTCCACGAGCAATTTCCCACACTTTCCTCTTCAAAATGGGTGAGGGATGGAGTGGATCTAGAGGGGGGCGGAGGGGGGCGACGCCATGGGAGGGAGCTCGGTTTGGGAGAAAGAAAGGAGGAGGAAGAAAGAAAGGGGCCCGGCGGCCTCTTTAGTGAGTCGCGCCAGGCCGCGTGGCGCGACTCCTCATTGAGTCGCGCCACATGCCCTGGCGCGACTCACTCGCCACCTCAGCAACGACGCGCGCGCGCCCCGCCGACGTGGCGCCCGAGTCGCGCCGGGCATGTGGCGCGACTCAATGAGGAGTCGCGCCACGCGGCCTGGCGCGACCAAAAGGGCTACTTTTTGGAATTTTAGTTGGGCCCGGGTTATTTTTAATAAATTAGATTAAAAAGGATTAAAAAATAAAAAAAATTCCCCCTCCTCCTGCTCGCCGTCTTCGTCTGCCTCTAGCTCCGAACCCTCGGCCTCGTCCCCACTGTCGCCCGGTGCGCTGGCCAGCAGACCGCCGCCGTCGACGACCTCATCCGCCGCCCCGCCTCCGTTCGTTCGCCACCTTCAGCCCGACCCGATTTGACTCATGGCCAATCCGCGACCCGACGCATCAAGCGGTCGGCTCGACGTCGCCGACGGGATCATCATGGGTAGCCTCGAGACGATGGCCAAAGCCGTCCAAGCGCCTGAATATCAGTCTAGCCACCTGGGCTCTTCTTCATTGGATCGCAACGATGTCTGGCATCTGGATATTTCCAATTACCCTAGTAAGTTTAGCTGTTGTCTACCTCGAATCCATTGTGTTCTGGTAATTTTTGTACACACATGCTCGTGTAATCTCCTTTCTATCGTCATCCCGTCCTTTGTTCTGGTTATTTTTGTACATGCATGCTCGCTTAATCTCCTTTCTATCGTCATCCCGTCATGCTGAGTCTATACTCTATCGAATTACTACCTCCGTTATATGACACCATTCACTATTTCCATTCATTTGATTATTCGTCTTTTCTACAAATATTTTTGCAAATCAATAAATCTACAGGTTAAATCTAAAGTACATTTGACAATAGATATAAGGATACACATTTTACTTTAGTTAACTAACTTAGTCAATAGATATTAATGGTTAAAGTTGGAGTAAAAAGTCAACAGTTTCATATATTTAAGAACGGATGGAGCATAATCCGTTTTTCTTTGAAACCAGGTCCTTACCGCCTTACCGGTCTATGAGAATGGATGGAAGGCTACTTTCTTTTAACTTGGAGGATTCAGATGGCTTCCCTCTGTACCAGCCCTACCTTGAGAACTATTATGTCCATCATAAAAATCCAGCTGATGTTTCTATTGCTGATGCTGCTTTCAAGGTAACTACTCAAGTTCCTTACTACCTAGCTCCTCCATTCATGTGGGATTGTGTTTTTAGGAAACTAGCAGCAAAGGGAACAGCTTCTTCCATGCTCAGATTTGTCCAATATAAACTTGTTCGTGACTTTGTAGAAAAAATCGTCAAGTTTTACTCCGATCAGTGCCGCATCTTGAATTAAATAGGGACTAGGGACTGAATATTTGATTGAGTTAAGTTAGCTCAAGCTTGTTGGTAATATGATAATATTTTAGTAGAGTTAGTTTTGTTTAGTATAGTTAGCTCAAGCTTGTCAGTAGAGATATGTGAGAAACAATTGGAGTGAGTTTGTTTAGTAGTGTTAGCGGAACGGAGAAAGTGCAAAATATTGTAAGCTGGCAACCCAGTATCCTGACCATTTGTATCCTCGTTCAGCTTTCTAATAAAGCCAGACAGATGCTTTTGATCGAAAAATATTTGATTTAGTAATTGGATTTGAATGGGGAAAAAGGACCCAATTTTGGTCCCTCAAGGATTACTGGGTAAACTAGTCTTCTCTGCTAGCTGTCATGGAACTGTACCATCTGAAGAACATGAAACTGACCAGGAAGATTTTCATGGTATGTTTTATTATTGATTGATGTTTAAATTCAATGGCAAGCCCAGAAATGAAACTGCATAATAGCCCACTTTAAATTTAGAACCATCCTTTGGAAGCTCTTTTACTTGAGCAAGTTTTGGTTAATTTGAATGAATTGCATAAGCAACAATTGTTTTCTTTTGAAGTGTTTGAATAAGGAGAGCAGGCTGAGGCTTTACTGGCTGGCTTTGAAGGCTATGGTCCTCCCTTCTGATGCTTTGCTGAGCAATGATATATTTGACTACATGTTACAACTTGTCCAGAATGCAGGCGAGTCAGAAGCTCCATTTCTTATTGATGCTGCCGCAGTATGCACCTTTTTCTTACCATTCTAAATAAGCATTTTTTCCATATAATTAAGAGAGGCTTACAAGTTTTTGTGCTATTTGCAAAAAAATAGATGTTTTATTTCAAGTGCATTGCGAAAGAGACTTGGTTGATAATGAAGTTAATGAGGCAGGGGTGTAATGTTCCCCATTCCCAATGCACCCTGAGCCAAGATGTCGCATCTTTTCCTTACACTCATATCTTTCCTTTCAAAGTAGTAGCACTAGTCCTGCAGTTGGTACTCAGACAGACCCAGTCCTACAAGCCAAGTCGTCACAGCGTGTAGCATGTCAAGGGGAAATCACTACTGACAGAGCCTGAGCCGTTCACCAATTAACCGTACGTGCTCCGTTGTCCCTTGCCACACCATGGTTGTGTCAAAGTCTGACATGATTAATTGATAGATAGCGAGAGGAGAAATTTCCTGACACGCCACAAATAAACCCATACATATAATGATCAACAATAAAGGAAATGGAATTCATAACTTTTTTACTCGCTTAGTATTCCATGAAATTGAAAGGCAATTAAGGTCAGCGGTCAATATAGTTAAGGAGGGTAGGTTTAGCTAGGTTTCATCGATCACTTTGCCAATTGCATAAAGCTTGCAAGCTTTTGGTGCCGATCGAAACGTACTGATTGCATAAGCATCCACGCAGGAGACAGGAAGGCCGGGCAGATGCTTAAAAAAGGCTTTAATTTTGAGCATTGCAGGATACAACAGGCCGGAGGGCCGGGCAGATGCTTATGCAAGTGCAAGGTAGGACCGTCAATGGCTTGTGGTGCCGGGAAATGAGGCCTACCTACTCCTAACTAATTCTATGACTCCCCAAGAAAGCAAGAACCGTAGCAACCCAAGAAGCTTAACTGAAACGAAAGAATGAAAGAATCACCTCGAATGGGGGGAAGCGGAGATCCCGGAGCTCCGAATCCTCCACTCGCCTCCACTTGCTCTCAGATCCACAAGCAACCTACCTAGGGTTTCCTTAGCAAGGGCGCAGACGACGAGAGAAACGACTGGGATCGAGACGAGAGGGGGGCCTACCTAGGGTTTCCTTAAGGGCCGCGAGAGGAAGACGAGAAGGGGAGGAGGGCGGAGCGGAGGCTGACCTGGATGGCGCGGTTCCCTTCGATGGCGGCGGCGGTCGGCGACGGTCGGCGGCGGCGGTCGGGGAGGGGGCGCCGCCGCGCCGCTGTCGCCGAATTGGGTGTCGCCGGTCGGGGGAGGGTAGTGAGCTACTGGGTTTGGAGCAGGAACAACCCATTTTAGAACCCACGGGTTCAGCCCATTAGACACCGAATTGTTAGTGTGCCACACCAAACCAAACCAAACTGTTCACAGTCTAAGCCCAAACCAAATTAACCCACATACGGTGTTCAATCTGTTATCACCCAACCCAAATAAACTTACGCGAAAAATCCAAACTGTTAAACTCATTTCAGCCCAAACCACTTGCGGGCCCACTGACACCTGATGTAGTCCTATTTTAATTGGAAAGTCACTAGTGTCACCACCGCATGTATGCACACACATCACCACATCATTGTACATATCCTTGATAAGGGTAATGTACTTAGTTGGGACTTTGTGTTTTTCCAAGGCCCACCACATGACATTTCTTGGTACTTTGTCATATGCCTTCTCGAGGTCAATAAAGACCATGTGCAAGTCCTTCTGCTCCCTATACCTCTCCATCAATTGCCGTAGCAAGAAAATCGCCTCCATAGTCGACCTTTCAGGCATGAACCCAAACTGGTTTTGGGTCACGCTTGTATAAATACAAAGTAAATAACAAACGAAAAAAATTCAGAACTAAGCTACATACTCTGGCCCATTTAGCCCACTATTGCAACCCTAAGTGCATCGTGTCTCACGAGTCGCACGCAGCCGCCTCCCTCCCCTCCACCACAAAATCAATCAACATCAGCTAACACCTTTGCATCAGTCACTAGTAAAATCGATTGCTTATGACTTTCATCTTTTCTCCCCTGCTCTCAATTTTGTTGGAGAAGGGTCAATTTGATGCTGGCTACAGCAGGCAGCAGCTCCCAAGTTGGGTCGTACTGTTCGCCGGCGGCAATCTACCTCCGCATCTCAGCAACGACAGCCTCCATCTCCCCTCCCCTGCTGCTTAATGTAGCTCACTCGATCCATGGTATGCCCATGCTACATGGATCTATAACCCAAGCATAAATGGGACATTGACCCATCTCGACCTCGACCCTCGATTTGGGACGACGTCCCTGAGTCGAGGAACGCGGTATCAACCCTGAATTGTGTGACTACAGTAATACTGAAGCACCCCTGGATAATAGCGCTTGTTTGTGTGCTACCAGTGCAGTTGCTGAGTTGGTCACAATAGCAATTACTTCATGAACAAAGAAAGAACGTCTATTGACGTTAGATTCCAGTGGCAAGATTACAGGGCATTGGAAGATTACACTTCAATAATATAGATCTGCCAAAAAAAGATCACAAAGTGAAGCTTGAATCTTTTTCCATCACCAGCAGCACCCGTGTTTCTTTAGACTGCATCCGTATGATCTATGATGGTAGCCTCTTCTGGTGCATTAGGGCAGTCCCAATGGAATATTAATGATGGTTTCCATCTAGGTAGCCCACCCTGCCGCCCTGCGTCGCCGACAGCCACGCGCCCTCCGGTCGACGAGGCCGCCTCCGCCGCCGGAGTTCGTGGTGGCGGAGCAGCTCATCCACCTCACCACGAGCAGCCGCTCCTCGGGCGTCGCCGCCCTCGGCACCCCGTGCGGCTCGGCGGCGGCAACGGGATCCGCACTAGGACGTCGTTGCAGCGCAGCGAACGCGGCCGGCACAACCAACGTGGGTGAGCGCTCCAGCCTTGCCAAACGTGGATTGAACATGTCGGAGCAGGTGTCCGCCGCGAGGACTCCATCAGCCGCTAGCTCGTCGGCCACCAGCGTGCGCTCGCCGCCGTCGAGAGAATACAACAAATGCAATATTTATTTCGTGAAGAAACTTCCATTGTGTAGTGTAGTTTCTACATTGAGATTTTTGACTATGTGGCTTTCTTGGACTTCACAATGATTTCTACCATAAGGACTGCCCATAGAAACAGACGAATAGTAATAATTAATCAGAGCAAACATCTCATTTAGTGCTGCAATAATTTATTGAAGCATTAATAAGACTACATCCAGACTCTACTTGAAGGAGTAAAAAAGACAAGAAAAATGCTAGACTCAGAGCGAATTAGCTCTGGATAAATCAACAGATTGATGCTGTTAAAATTGATATCCAATTATACAGAACACACTAATGCTAAAAAGAGATTATTGCTTCATTTCTTCATTGTCCCTTAACTGCTAATTTGGTTCACCCATCTATCTGTTGCGGAGACCAAAGAATAATAAAAGAAATATGTTTCACACTGATATAGTTTCAGGTTAATGCAGAAGAAATACGTATGTTTCGCTCTACTAATTTGTGAAATTCATGAAACAAGAACACGGACACAACATTGAACAAAAGAAAGAAGGGAAGTTAGGGCAACTCCAACCGAGCCCTTAGCCGAGCCCTCACCTTATCTTTGAGGGCCAAAACCAGAAAATAGCCCTCCAACCGGCCTCTTATCAGCCCCCCGACAGATGAGGGCCTCTTATTCTCGCTTCCTCGACCCTCAGCTGTAGGAGCCCCTCTTCGGCCCTCTCATCCGGCGACAGTGCCAACGGCTGGCCTCCCGCGCCTGGATGGAGTTTTCCCGCAGTCGCTGATGGCTCGACGGAGGCGATGCAGTCCAGGGGAGAGAGGGGGGGGGGTCGTACCTTGTAGATCGACGCCGATGGAGGCTGACGGTGACCCACCCGATCTTTGTGCATGGGGGCCGGCGACGCTGATGGGGTTCGGCGGTCGCACCGGGGGTCGGACGGCGGCCTCCCCGCGCCGCTATGGCTCGACGACGCGCACCCCGCCCCCGCGCTCGAGGCCGTGCGCACACACGTGGGGGCTGCCGGCGGTTCGGCCCGGAGGCCGCGCCCATGGGGGCCGCCGGCGGTCTCCCCCGCCGCGCGCTCGAGGCGCGCGCGCGCGCACGCTCGTGGGGGCCGGCGGCGGTTCGGCCCGGAGGCCGCGCCCGTGGAGCCGTCGGCGGTCTCCTCGCCCTACATCATTAGAAAGAAAAGAGGAGAGCAGAGGAACGGAGAGGAGTGGGGCTCGGGGAGGAGGGTGGGGGTAAATAACAAAGGACTCGCTGACATGTGGGTCCCACATGTAAGAAGGGAATAAAATAATAAATTAGTAGTAGGGTGGTATATAAGAGTTCGGTTGGAGTTGGAAGCAAACTAGAAACCTTATATGTAGATGAGAGATCCTTATATAGGTGGATAAGGGTTCAAATTTAAGAGTCTTGTTGGAGTTGCCCTTAGTGTACATAAGGAGCGAAAGAAAGAATCAATCCCCTTAGTGCAGATCTATCTTCGCGACCTGCTCTGCTGGATCTTTTCACTGCCCACTGCATAACCTCAACTGACAACGGGCCCGGGGGGGGGGGGGGGGGGCAGGGCCGGCTCAACTACTTATCTGAATTCAGAAAATAGGGTGGTACCTAGTAGGCAGAGTGGTTGGCTAGTTGGCGACTCACCATAGTGTGCGCGAGTCGACGATAGATGGGTAGTCGGCAAAATTGCATTCTTGTTTGACATGCCTTGCGTAAGCTAATGACCTCCACAGCTCGACACGTGAAGCTAATGGTTGGTCCGGCAAATGGTTGGGCCCCTGTCCGGACCCGGGAGTGTTGTGCACTACTTGACACAAGAAATGTTTGGGCCGGTGCAATGGGTGTAGGAGTGTAACATGATTCTTAATTAATTTCTTTGTGCATATTCAACCATCAGGGGATCATAAAGGAGGCTGGTACTTGAGAAGATGAAGTGTGGTAATTTGGATGTCATAGACACATCCAACACAATCCGGAGGTTCGTCATAGAATTTCTGTGCTACAAATTTGATGAAATTGAGGAGAGCTATGAAATGACCTCTAATGTTGATGGTGACGTAAATCAACCTACTCTCTCCGTCCCAAAAAGAATGACGTTTTAGGATTCAAAATTTGTCCGAAAAAGAATGACGTTTTACTTAATTTGGTATGTGTGCATGTGCATGTAGGCATGCAACAATCAATTAGCACCTAATATGGCAAATACATAGGGGCAATCGAGGTCATTTGACCTCCTTAATAATCTGTCATAAAATTTCTAGAATGACATTCTTTTTGGGACATAGGGAGTACATGGTATGCTCTTGAACTGCATGTGACGGTTATTATGCTACTTGCCCGGATGCATAGTTTTGACAGCTAATAATGTCATATTGTTATACTGATTCAGGGGTTTAACTGGGGAAAAGGAACAGGCTGGATAAAAAGTGTGACAACATGGATAAGCAACCTAAGAGCAACTCCAGCAGCCTACCTATCCCGGCCCCAACTCGAAAAATAGGGGGCGAAAACGAAAAATCGAAGTCCAGCAGACCCCAACTCCGGCACCGAACACTGTTCAACACCCAAATCCACCCCTCTGCCCCCTTCTCTCGCGGGAGGAGAGAGAACCCCCTGCTCGGTGGTTGGCACCGTTCCCTCTCGCGCCCCCGCACGGAGCTCGCGCTGCGGGGGACACTGATGGAGGACTCACCTTCCCTGCGCCGCCGCACCGGCCGGCCGTCCGGCCCACCGCCGCGCGCGCAAGATGCGGCCGGCCACCGCCGCACCGTGAGATTCGGCCGTGCAGCTACCGCCGTGTCGCGACATCCGGCCGTGCGGGCGTGAGATCCGGCCGCCCCACCGCAAGATCCGACGCCGCGCCCCACCCCCACCCGCTCCTCCGCGCCACCGCTCCACCCGCTCCCCCGCGCCGCCGCTCCTCCGCATCACGAGCTGCGCCGCCGGGCCACGAGGAGTCGAGGAGCTCGGGTCCCCCCGCGTCGGCCTCTGAGATGAGAGAAAGAGAGGAGAGAAGGTGGGGAATGGGGAGAGAGAAACGTGTGGGAGAAATAAAAATGTGGGGAATAAAATCATGAGACACTGACAATCGGGTCCCGCGTGTCATATGGAAGTAGGGGCTTCAAAGTTGGGAGTATTGCTAGTGATGAGAGTAAAATCCAGAGCACCAGAAAGTTAAGGGAGCCCCTACTCAGGAAAGTAGAGGCTCGAAATAGGGGCTATTGCTGGAGTTGCTCTAAAGTAGAGTACAATTAAAATGGAAAGACACCGACATATCTTTTTATGTTTTTTTTGTGAGAAAGCTAATTGTTTGGTGACATGCATTTCTTTCCAGGTCCAGAAGACTGCTATTAATATTTTCATCTTTTGGAGAAAGGTTAGTGTATTAGAAAGATTAAATTTGAGACATTTGACATGGCACTAACTTTTCTTTGTTTTTGCGTATTGGGACAGAGTACCTTGCACACAAATCCATCATAATTGCAACTAAGCATCTTGCGAGGGAATAGACAAGAGATCTTTATCTGCCGTACGACTTCTTACACAGTATTTTCTCACAACCAATCCGCCGGCTTATGCATTTAAGACCTGCCGAACACTATGTATCTGATGTTTTTTTAATTTGTTGCTGACGAGTGACGAACAGCTGCTCGCGGTGTGTGTATGCGATTAGGCCTCGTTATGAATCAAACTTCCTTTTATGAGCGCACTACCATATGTTAAATTGGTGGAGGAATTAAATGGCTCGTCCTATTCCTATGTAGCTAAATTCTGTGAGCTTATCAAAATTCAGAACATACAGCTAAAATTACACAGTGACAATGAAAACAAAATTTTCGAAAAACTCCGGTTCACGCAGTTCACAAGTGTGGCAGATCCTATCTAATACTGCCCAAAATTTTCGAAAAACTCCGGTTCACGCAGTTCACAAGTGTGGCAGATCCTATCTAATACTGCCGAGTCCATCCATTCGTCTTATTAAAAAATTATACAAGGACTCCCTCTGTATCGAAATATTTATCGCTATTGATTTTTTTCGTATTCAAAAATTATACAAGTACTCCTTCTGTATCGAAGTATTTGTCGCTGTCGATTTTTCCTTACAACTTTGACCATTCGTCTTACGCAAACATGTGAAACGATAAGTCAAGCTTAAAATACATAATGGCACAATTTTTTTAATAAGACGAGTGATAAAAAATGTAGAAAAAAATCGATGGCGACAAGTATTTCGATATGGAGGGAGCAGTATCTATTTTGTTTGCTAGATGTTTTTCTATTGTAAGTATTTTAAACTCGACTTATCCTTTACATATTTGTAATTTTTTGAATAAGGAGGATGGTTAAAATTGTAGAAAAAGTCAACGATGACACATATTTTGATATGAAGGGAGTATAAACTGGTTCTCTTTCTTTGCTCCATTTCTGTAACAATAGTATGATTTACTGAATGGTTGCAAGTTACATACTTGCAACCACTGAAGCGACTGATTCATCTGAAGTGCAACGCGTCATGGTATATACAACTATAAAGTTTTTTAAAGGTCAACACAAGGGGAAAGGATCCAAACCTGAAAATATTACTAAAAGTTAAATAAACATGATACAGAAATAATCAACACCATCAAACACAAGAAACTTTCTACTCCAAAGCGGCCTACAATTTAGGACAGAGGGAGTATGTCGCGGTATACATATAGTTAAAATTACAAAGTGAACGAAAACGAAAATAATTTCAATGACAACGAATATGAAAATTTTCAAAGAACTCTGATTTATAAATCACACATTTCACAAAATGACAACAATTCTTTTAACAAGATGAGCGATTAAACTTGTGAGGTTCAAAACTAAAAGAATTATAATTTGAAATGGAGTGAGTACATGGATGCAGTTGATAGCTTGGTAATATTGAGTTAATTAGAGTACATCTCGTGACATTCCAATGCTTTTTCGTTACCCATGTTTTTTTAGCCGTGCAATATCTTCGTCAAGCCATAAAATTTCTTTCCAGCTACTTTTGTTCAAATAATTGCGGTACTAGCCTTTTACACGTGTCCAAAGCTCGGTGTTAGGTCAGTTCCAATAAGATATTAATGGTGATTTTTATCTCTATCAATTTACCTACCACCTGTTAAAAAAAATCAACCTACCACTACCTCCACACGTGATCAATGCACAAAGAAATGGCAAAACCATCGGAAAGCAATAGTGTCTACGTGCTCTGTGCCACGTCAATAGAAGATGGAAAACAATGGTATTTTTGATGATGTATTTTTCTTGAACACCCCCACCCACCCAACAGGAAAGCGTCTTAATGTCTTTACGCTAACACGCTACAGCAAGTGCACTCTGTTCGTATACCGTCTCCGCCCCTTGTTTCGCGCACACATCGCGCAGGGCGTCCCAACCCCCGCACCGGCACCGCACCGCGCGCCGTCTGGTTTCGTCCACACGCACCGGTCACCACCGCCAGATCCAAACCATCCTCCCCAGCACGAGACGAGATCGGGATGCAGCTGGAGGTGGGGGCGCCTTCGCCGGCGAGGTACCTGCTGGGGGCGGCGATCATGATGGCCGGCGTGGTGCTGCCGCTGGCGTACATGATCTTTCGCAGCAAGCGCTCGCCGTCCTCCGCCGCCGCCGCCTCCGCCGCCGGGCCCTCTTCCTTCTCCAAGCAGACGTAGGTGTGCTCTGCCTCTCTTCCTTCCCGCGCTTCCTTCTACCATGAGACGGAGACAGCGGTGGCCGTGCGTCACTGCGTCAGGTCATTGCGCTCGCTTTAACTGATGATCCGCGACGCGCTCTTGTTGCAGGAACAAGGGGCTCATCTGATCTGCTTCTTCCCCGGTGGAGGTGTGATGGGCGGTGTGGATTAGTGGGGGGATCGGTAGCGTCCCTTGATGATTGTATTTCTCTGTTTTGGCTTACTGAGAATCTCCCAACTACCCCTCGAGATTGGGGCATCATCAGAAACATCCAATTATTAGCTGATTTCCTGATTAGTTATAGCTCCTCGTGTATCCCAGAATGCTTGCTTCTTGACTTCTTTGATACAGTTATAAATGAAGAGTGCATTTTGACTACATACAAGCAGTATTCAAAGAAAATTTGATTTGGCGCAACATATCATTTGCCCACTTTTCTGCTAACTGGCTGGCTGGATCAACTGTATGGAGTTCTTCTTGTTAGTACTATATTAGTAGTATGACAAGGAACAGGATTCTTGTGCACTTGTGCTATTCATCCATTTGCATTGTTAGCCGTCAGCTCATGATGTTGTGGATCTCACAAACTAAATCATATCTATGTTTGTTGCGTGGTAGCAGAAGATACGGTTTTTGCATTGGTAGGTTGAACAGAATGGGGTTGCATTCTGGCACAGCTCCTTACTCTGTTTGCTACCATGCCACTTCCAGTTTTTCTCTGTTTTGGCTTACCCCGTAGTCTACAAGTATTCCTTGGTTTGAGTCTAGGTGGTATCAGAAACATCCGATTGCTACGATTTTCTGATTAGCTAGCCCCTCTTTTATCTCAGTGTGCTTGCTTGTTGACTTTGATACAGTTATAAATGAAGTGCATCTGTGACTACTTACAAGCAGTATCCAAACGAATTTCGATTTGGCGCCACAAGTCATTTCCCCTATTTGCTGCTGACTGGCTGGATTGTTATGACAACTGCGTGGAATTATTCTTTATGTTAGTACTATATTAGCGCCAGTATGGCAAGGAACAAGATTTTTGTGCCATTCAATTGTATCTATGCTTGTTGCTAGGTAGTCAGATGGTGTGGTTCTCGCATTCTCAGATTGAACAACAGAATGCAGTTGCATTCTGGCATAGCTCTCACCTTAACCTTATGTTTGTTACCATCTTTCTTTTCTGAAACAGAGTTTATACATACATTTTTTTTACAAACAGATTGTTATCTGACAATGCATGTGACAATACATGCCTTTTATTTTGACTCCTTTTCACAACTTGGGATGTTAGCTCTTAACAATTTAAACGTTTGTGTTCTTGCATAGAAGTTAGAGTAAACAAATTGGTGTGCTGCCTACAACAATCAGTGTGCCTGAATTTTTTTTTTGCCCTTAAGTTATTGGCTAACCTCTATGCAACCATGATACATTGCACTTCAGATAGATCCTTTTCATGGTTGCATGAAAGGGCTTGCGTTGTGATCAAGATGGAAATTCGCGAGCAGGCAAAAGAACTAGATAGTCAGGGTCCACCCTTCCAGAGGTACATCATGCACGGAAATAATGTCTATGCATCATAACAGGAACTTTCTTCTTCATGGCAGAGAACCTCTTGATATTTCCTCCAGCACTGGCATCCTTGTTTCTGGTGTTCTCGTTAAATGACAGAGAACGCATGAAAACATCAGATTCATTGCAAAGGGTTCCGCTGCCCTCTGTGCGGAGCAACAGGAATATAATGCTATATCTGTATGGTTTGCTTTTTTCTACTCAAGGAACCAGGCTTGTATATAATTGGCTACCATCGAATATTTTTCATGTGGTTGATGCTTCCTGTGCGTATCTGGTATATTTCCAAAATTCCTGGAGATGCCATCGTAATCTGAAGATCGGAAAGGAAACTCTGGGATTGGCAGCAAACTGATACGAGGATGATAAAATGGCAAGGGATTTCCCTAGAAAAGCCGGTCAGATTCTAATAGTGCATTTAGTCATTGGCTTGAAGGCATTCGGTCTAGCAATGTACTCCATCTTTCAAATTTTAGATCGTTTTAACTTTTTCCACATTCACAACATAATTATATTTATTATTTTAAAAAGTTAAAATAATCTACAGTTTGAAATGAATTTGTAATGGATGGAGTGTACCAAAATTGTTACGTCAGTTCTTGTCATAGCTTCACTGCCTTCACATTCCTCAGATCTTGAAGAGTCCGGCAACGTGCTGCCACGCCAGAATACAACTTATATGCTCACCAATTGCTTGGACATCGCCCCACACCTCTTCGCTGTTCTCGTCGAGGTAATCAGTCGCCGCCGCTCGTCGCCGGTCCGGTCGCCGCCGCCACTGCTGGCGACCGGGGCTTGTGTGGTGTGACCCACAGACAGCCCAAGACCGTCGCGGAAACGTGAGAAAATGGGCTCGGCCGTGGTTGGGCCGTTTCTGGACAAGGGCCCAGCGGCCTCCTTGCAACATCATCCCAGTGCATTTGTCCTTGTTGGGAGATTTTTTTTATATTTATTTTATCACGATTTTGCAAAACTATATGGTCCATCACAAATTTTGCAAAAATATATCTGGCGTCGTGGCCCACGGCGTCAGGGACATAACGCTGTGGGCCGCAGCGCTAGGTGCCGCCAGTAGTGGGCCCTGAGCGTGGCCCAGACCTAGCGTCGTAGGCCGCGGTGTTAGGGGCCTAACGCCTTGGGCCGCGGCGTCAGGTTCTAGCGCCGCGGCCCACGGCGGCAGCAGTCCCCCTAGCGCCGTGGGCCACGTCGCTAGGGTTCCCACGCCTATAATACCGAAATTCAGCCGTAAATGTCATAATAATTCGAAAAAAAGAAAAGAGAGGGGAAGAGGAGAAGGGAGTGAGGGAGGAGGTGGTGAAGGTAAGAAGCTCTGCCGTTTTTTCGTCTCGTTAGAGGTAATACTTTGAAACTTAATAGTTTTAGTGTAGATGTGCTTAGTGTTCTAGTGTAGATCTGCTCAGTTAATACATAGTTTTTTGTGTAGATCTGCTTAGTAAATACATAGTTTAGTGTATATCTGTTTAGTAAAATTATAGTTGTATTGTAGATCTGCTTAGAAAAATTATAGTTGTAGTGTAGATCTGAGTAGATATATTTTGTAGTTGCAGATCCACTTGTTAATAGCGTTTTATTTTTTCATGCTGTCAGAAATGTCAGATGATCTCAGTGTCAAGTTGTATTTCGGTAATGGACAGATTAGATATGGTGAACATGGAGTTGACTTGTCAGAATTTAATTCTGTTGACCATGTGATTAAAAAAGCAGCCTCAAGAACTTTTGGGTCCATTACTCAGTTTTTTAGGGCATTATTTCATGTAGATGCAGAGCAACATGACTTGTCCATTATGACTCTAATCAACAGAAGTGAGTCATTATGTTGGGAGTTATGCCACTTCAAGGCACTGAACATTGGAGGAGTTATATCAAAATTGCATGTGATATTGGTTTGCCTGTGATGCTGTTTATCCAAGTTGTTCATAAGGCTGGGTCTAGTAGTCAAGTGCCTGTGAGTGATGCTCACCAGGGTGAGACTGAAGTACAAACAGGAGATGGTCCTGCAACTGAGCCACAAGAAGAAGGAGATGGTGGTTCTGGTGAGGAAGAAGAAGGACATGGTCACACACACTTTGAGGGTGCAATTGACGAGGGGGAAGTTAATGAAGAACTATTCAGGCGGTTCAAAATGGAGGCCAATGGGGATGAACGTGGATTGGAAGAGGACTCCTCAGATGATGAGGATGACCCGCTAGTTCCAAGGGATTGTGACAGTTACAATTTCTCACAGCTATCTGTTAATGCTGGTGAGAATGTGGTCTGGGAGTATAGAGAAAATGCAGTTTCTGTTGGCGCCATGTATAAGAGTGCAGTAGAGGTGAAGGATGCAGTGAAGAGGTGGTCCACCCTTACTCTGCAGAGAGAGTTTAGGGTAGTGAAGAGTTCTCCACATATATATGATGTACACTGTCTGAAGCCCACCTGTCCTTTTCGAGTGTATGCTTCCAAGGGCAAGTGGAAAAATTATCGGGAGATCAAATCTGTTGTGGATCACACTTGTGTACTTGAGCAGCTGGACGCAAGCCATCATAATTTGTCATCTGGTTTTGTGGCTAGCCAGATGTTTGCTAAGATTGTGGAAAATCCTGCTTTTGAGCCTAAGTCCATTATCTTGGCAATTGAGGAGAAATTTAGGTATCACATAAGTTATGGTAAGCCATACATGGCAAAGAAGAAGGTAATGGAGATGAGGTGGGGAACTTATGAAGCATCCTATGACAATCTGCCTCGGTTGCTGAACATAATTGCTGCGCTAAATCCTGGTAGTTATTACGATATCAAGGCTTATGATCATGTATCAAGGCCAGGGAAGCAAGTCTTGCAGCGGGCATTCTTAGCATTGGGTCCTGCTATTGCTGCATTCAAACACTGTCGACCAGTTATTTGCATAGATGGCACATTCCTAACAGGAAAATACAAGGGCACAGTCCTTACAGCTGTGGCTGTAGATGGCAACAATCAGTAGTTGCCATTGGCAATTGCTTTTGCAGAGGGAGAGAATGGTGACAGTTGGTATTGGTTTCTAAAGAGATTGAAGCAAATGGTGGTGGGAGATGTGTCAGATATGTGTATGATACACGATAGACACAAAGGTATTTTGCAGGCCATTAGTGACATCAAAGAAGGTAGTCAAGAGCATTACAGAGCAGCACAATGGCCAGATGTGCATAGCAGGTGGTGCACGAGGCATATGGGAGCAAACTTTCATAGCCAGTTCAAGAACAAAGAACTTACAAGATTGTTCAAGCGCCTATGTTCGACCAATCAGGAGAAGAAATTCTTCGACCTGTGGCAAAAATTAGATGATCTGACGAAGAAAGCATCAGAAGAGATAGCTAAGAAGCCTGTAAGTACTGAACCCGGGGAAGAGCCGGTTTCTCTGGAGGACGTTGGGCTAGATGCTCCAAATGTCAGAAGGAGAAGGGGATGTGCTGTGAAGACCTTCAGCCAGTGGATTCAGAATGAGCCTAAGGAAAAATGGTCCCTCCTGTTTGATAAGGGAGGTGTGAGGCATGGGATAATGACAACAAATTTTGCTGAGGTCTACAACGCTGTTTTGTGTGGTGCCAGAGCTCAACATCTTGTTGGTATCATTGAGTTATTCTTGTACCACACAATGAAGTACTTTCTTGAGCGTGCTAATGCAGCACATGCAGCAATGCAAGACCCTCAGAAGGTGTATTCAACATGGATGACTGAGTACTTGAACAAAAAACAGAAGGCGGCTCTCTGTCGCAGAGCTTACCCAGAACCTCTACGTCGTGAGCCTGGCGATGAAGTGCAGTGGAAACATCAGATAAGTTGTCAGTCCAAATCACAAAAGGCTAATGGTGAAATAGCAATATAGAAAACAGTTATTAGCAATCATACATGCTCATGCTCTTGCCAGAAGCCACAACTCCTGCACTACCCCTGCTCACATGTGATCGCCTCATGCCTGACAACAAAAAATCAGCATTGGGGCCGCTACATGCCTAAATACTTTCTGAAGCAATCCGTTCTATACACTTGGAACCACACTATTGAGGGTTACCTGCATCTTGGAACTTTCACTCAAGACCCCAAAGACAGTGCGTTGTACATACCAAATCCAGATCCAACCATGTGTCAAGGTGTCGGTCGACGCAAGAAGAAGAGGATTAGGAATAACATGGATGAGGCCGAAGCTGGACCTCAAGGGCAAATATGCTCCAAGTGCAACAATCCTGAACACTCCTACAAGAAATGCACCGAAGCATCTTACTTTTCCACTACCACTTCTACACCACCTTCATCTAGTTCACGTGGACGTCGTTCCAGCCACTACAACGAAGGAATGCAATGACAATACTTGTTTGTGCTACCGTGTTGTAATAATTGAACTACTTAGGCTGGTTGTCGTCTTGTAATATTTGAACAATTTTATCTTGCAAGGTCTTGTAATATTTGAACTTATGCATGTTATTGTGTTGTAATAATTGAACTATCTTTTCATTTGCTTGCTGCTTTATTCTTGCCGTCGAATTTCTTATCATACCCGGTTATGTTTTGTTCATAATTTCAAATGAAACAAGTAATGGATTATCATATTGCTCATCTGCTTTGTAGGCTTTCAATGGCTTCAACGGGTCCTGAGTTGGATTTGGAGTTCCTCAACAGTAGGAAGGACAAGGTTGAGGTGCCAAAGGGGATCCACACTCCTATGTGCTACCGCGGTGACAACTGTAAGCTTGTCAGTGCAACGTTCTCGGGTACCGCTACGGGATGAGGTTCTTCATGTGCGAGAACTATGAGCATGACCCCCTCCCACCATGTCGCAATGTTAGACCAAAAGTAAGAACTAACTGAATTACTAAATAAATATTATGTGATTGCTATTTTATTATGTGCTAACTTGTCTTTGAAAAAAGACTCCACCTCCTCTCTGCGATTTTATGCAGTGGCTAGATTGTGAGCAGTCCGAACAAGAGAAGCGATACATCGAGGAGACAGGTCGTTCAGCATGTGAGAGGTGGCAAAGAATGGTTGAGGCAGAAAAACAAGAACAAAAACGTAAGGAGTAGTAGGAGGAAATTCGCATTCGGCGGGAGATCAAAAAACGTGAAGCGGTTGCGGCCCGTGAAGCAGATAGAGAGAGGAAGAGGGAGAGAGCTCGCCGGGCTAAGGAAGCTGGGCCGGATGCTATGAGGAAGGGGAAATACCCCCGTTGTACCCAGTAGGTGTAGAGTACTCGACGCCGAGTGCTACTGTATCCATAAAAAATTATGATTTCATTTCATCATTCTCTAGAGTCGGGTTGTGTCGGTGTTTTAGACCGGCAAACCTACCAAGGGAGTACTTGAGGTAGTAGATTGTGCGGTAGAGGATCGTGATTGAGAGACCGAGAACTCGAAGGTATGCGCATGGACACTGGACACAAGATTTATACAGGTTCGGGTTGCCAAGGTGGCGAACCCTACGTACTGTTTGGGGGATCAAGTATGGCGCCCAGCGCTTGGTGTTGGTTGAGATTAGGTGCCCGGCTAGGTACCCGACCCTCCTTTATATAGTCCAGGGGGCGGGTTCCTAGTCGGTTACAAGGCAGGAGTCCTAGTAGGATTACACGGAACGAGTCCTAGTAGGATTACAGGGGAATTCTAGTAGGAGTCCGTCTCCATCCTTCCTTGCATGGGTACCCGGGGAGTATGCCCGACAAGCCCCCGAGCACATTGTAGTCGAGAGTAGTAGTTCGAGTAGTCTTGAAGCCTATTCGAGTAGTTCTTGAGCGTCCTCGAGTACTGCTTGGAGAAGTCTTCAATAGTACTTGAACTGCCACGAGGCTGGAAGGTGGTCCAGCTCATCTGTCTTGAAGTCGAGATTATATGGAAGTGCGGTTCCAAAATCGCACTCCATATGGAGTAGCCCCCGAGCCTTAGGTTGAGTCATAGACTCTAGCTGAGGGTCAATCTTGATTCTGCATCTTCGGTCATGAAAAAATTGAATGATGGGTATAGCATAGCAGCCCCCGAGCCTTGAAATGATTAGGTAATCAATCCAAGGGTCTTCAGTGTTCACGAAAGCCATCATCCGAGTAATCTTGCAGCGTGTAGCCCTCGAGATAAGAGAGCCATATGAGCCATGTTGAGTAGTTGTTGGTGCGAAGCCCCCGAGCTTGAGAGATTCCGAGTATTAATTTAGCATCAAGCCGTGTAGCTTGAAAAGTAGCCATGCCGTCAGAGCGGACTTTAGATGCGACCGAAGTCGACTTTAGATGACGGCAGTGCAGACTTTAGAATGCGACTTAAAAACCGAAGTCGGCTTTGTGATGTGACTTGAAAACCGAAGTCGGCTTTGTGATGCGACTTGAAAACTGAAGTCGACTTTAGTTGCCGCGCGAAGCGGACTTTGAAATGCGACTGAAGAAGTCGACTTTAGATTGCCGTGTGAAACGGACTTTAGATGCGACTATAGTAGTCGACTTGGCGCCACACGGGGGTGGACTTAAGATGCAAAAAACGAAAAGCACTTTCCGGAAAGCCAAAGCGAAAAAAATCAGAGAAACGAGTAATTTTGCCGCCAGAGCAGGCTTAAGATTGCGACCGAAGTCGGCTTGTGCCACCGGAGTGGGCTTGGGTGCGACCTTTAGCGTCGACTTGTGCCACCGGAGTGGGCTTAAGTACCTGAGCCATGGATTTCAGACCAAGGTACGATTGCCGCCAGAGCGGGCTTGAAGGTGCGACCGAAGTCGACTTGTGTACCTGGGCCATGGATTTTAGACCCAAGGTACGGTTGCTACCATAGTGGACTTGAAGGTGCGACCGGAGTCAACTTGTGTACCTAGGCCATGGATTTCAGACCCAAGGTACGGAGAGCGAGTACTTAGGGTACTTGGACCCATGGTACAGAGCGTGAAGACCACGTGCAGCTAGGTTCCATCATCGCCAGGACCCGAGGGCCAGTTACAGCTAGGTTCCATCGAAGCTTACACATGTAGTATGCCACCGAAGCAGGTGAAGATGCGTCCGGAATCGACTTTAGAAGCTGCCTCCTTGGGATAGCCCCCGAGTTGATGAAGTAGACTCGTGGTGACTTGATTGATATACCCCAAGAGTAGTCAGCAGAGTATAGATCCCGTGAAAACCCGCCGAGAAGCGTACACAAATGAGTAGTCGGCAAGTAGTCCTACATGATGAGGAGAACAAGCCAAGAAAAATAAAAATAGTAATCATTTAAATAAATGACTTAGTTGTTGCTGCCTGGGCAGACTGTTGATGAAGCCGAGGCACCCGGACGCGCAGCGTAGGCGAAGTAGTCGACGACGAGCCTGCGCGAGGCGAAGTAGTCGACGATGAGTCACGCGACAAGCCGTGCGACATGCCGAAGCAACCGGACGCGCGGCGTAGGTGAAGTAGTCGACGACGAGCCTGCGTGAGGCGAAGTAGTCGATGACGAGCGGAGCAACGAGCCGCGCGACGTGCCGAAGCAACCGGATGCGCGGCGTAGTCAAAGTAGTTGACGATGAGCCGCGTGACCCGGACACGCGGCGGAGGCGAAGTAGTCGACGACGAGCCGCGCGACGTGTCGAGGCACCCGGACGCACGACAGAGACTGTTGACGGTGTATATTCGTATCAAACTTCATATGAATTTGCAAGCGGACAAATCCCCTGTCGTAGTCAAAGAACCCTTCTTCCCTCGAGTGGTGAACCCAAGGTATCAAATCCGTGGAACAATGTGCAACGCAAGGATTCAATCTAGTAAAGCAAAGAAAAGCTATCTTATGAAGAACCAAGTTGCATCTAATCTAAGATATCATCAAGAAAACACATCTAATCTAATCTACTAAAGAGGTAACAAGAGAAAGCAAGAGATAACCGATCTAGAGAGTCTAGATCATGCATATGTTGTAGCTCCAAACAGGATAGATGGAGATAGAAAAGCGAATCTCATTAATAGCATCTTTAAACCGTGGCCTTCGGTCTGATTCCGAAAACGCCCACCTTTCAGAGCCCCCGTTCTGTCACAACGTACTCCTATTCATGCGGGTAGTTTAGGGCGAGTTCGATAAGAACAAGTTGAAATCACTTGGTCGGTCCGGTATGCACTTCTAGCCACCGCGGCTACAAGGGCACCTTATGCAATCTATCTTAAGTATAGATTGGGGAAGAAGCAAAACCAAGAAGAAAACAAAATCATCGAGAAGGCACTTGATCGCTAGAAATCGGATTCACTTAAAGACTTCACCATGAATGATTACATGAACAAGATCACCACCGGGATCCTACCTCAATATTGATCCTTGCTTCGGAGCTCCGCGTGGTCTTCCATGCAAGGTTCCCACGTCGGCTAGGGAGACCCTAGACAACTAGCACGACCCTCATCTCCGAGATGGTGTCCCTCAAGCTTCTCTGCTCCTCGGCGGCGGATGACGAATTGGTTGATGCGTGGCTCTCGGTCAGGGGGCTATAAATAGCCCGACCGAGCTGCATCTAGGTCAAATGGGGGGGGGGGGGGGGGGCGACTGGGCCTCGAAACGGGATGGGCCGACCGGCCTGGGCCCATTTCGGCCCACTCCGCGGCCTCCTTCGCCCGACGTTGCTTCCCGAGTCTTCTAGATCCTCCCCCCTTTTGCATGTGGGCCCTTGTCGTCAGTTTCTTTCCAAATTGGACGAAGCTCCTTATCTCGCAAGATTCGACACTTTTCTGGCTAGGTCCTCAGAGTTTGTCATCTTCTCGGGTTGGGTCCTTGGGCTTCTTGGAGTCGTGTTCACTTCATTGCTTGACTTGTACCGGGCTT
Source organism: Cenchrus americanus (assembly GCA_947561735.1). NCBI lineage: Eukaryota > Viridiplantae > Streptophyta > Magnoliopsida > Poales > Poaceae > Cenchrus > Cenchrus americanus. Next base: position 61,088,840 of record OX387245.1, on the reverse strand, counting down.
CAAGGTCTTGTCATGAGGTGCTTAATGAACTTATCCCAGAAGTCTTGCTTTCAACGCTAAAACCCCGCATAAACACTAAACTCCAAAACCGACATGCACAAGTGAACTTGTTATACCACGGGGGTTAGTACCAATGGATAAGATACAAAAGTCATGCCAACACCGAAGGTAAACTCATGGCTAGGTTGACAGAATTTCACCGTCAGCAGAGGAGAAGTAGTCGACGACGGGCCGCGTCACGAGCCGGGTGACGAGCCGAGGCACCCGGACGCGCGGCGTAGGCGAAGTAGTCGATGACAAGCCTGCGCGAGGCGAAGTAGTCGACGATGAGTCACGCGACAAGCCGCGCGACGTGCCGAAGCAACCTTACACGCGTCGTAGGTGAAGTAGACGACGACGAGCCTGCATGAGGCGAAGTAGTCGATGACGAGCCGCATGACGAGCCGCGTGACAAGCCGCGCGACGTGCTGAGGCACCCGGACGCGCGGCGTAGGCGAAGTAGTCGACGACGAGCCCGCGCGAGGCGAAGTAGTCGACGATGAGTCACGCGACAAGCCGCGTGACATGCCGAAGCAACCGGACGCGCGACGTAGGTGAAGTAGTCGACGACGAGCCTACGCGATGAGCCGCGCGACGTGCCGAGGCACCCGGACGCGCGACGGAGGCGAAGTAGTCGACGACAAGCCGCGTGACGAGCCGCGCGACATGCCGAGGCATGGACGCGCGACGTGCCGAGGCACCGGACGCGCGGCAAAGGCGAAGTAGTCGACAACGGGCCGCGTGACAAGCCGCGCGACGAGCCGAGGCACCCGGACGCGCGGCGTAGGCGAAGTAGTCGACGACGAGCCTGCGCGAGACGGAGTAGTCAATGATGAGTCACGCGACAAGCTGCGCGACATGCCGAAGCAACCGAACGACGTAAGTGAAGTAGTCGACGACGAGCCTGCGCGAGGCGAAATAGTCGACGACGAGCCTGCACGAGGCGAAGTAGTCGACGACGAGGGAAGCGACGAGCCGCGCGACGTGCCGAAGCAACCGGACACGCGGCGTAGTCGAAGTAGTCGACGACGAGCCGCGCGACGAGCTGCGCGACGTGTCGAAGCACCCGGACGCGCGGCGGAGGCGAAGTAGTCGACGACGAGCCGCGCGACGTGCCGAAGAAATCAGACGCGCGACGTAGGTGAAGTAGTCGACGATGAGCCTATGCGAAGTAGTCGACGACGAGCCGCGTGACGAGCCACGCGACGTGCCAAGGCACCCGGACACGCGGCGTAGGCGAAGTAGTCGACGACGAGCCTGCGCGAGGCGAAGTAGTCGACGATGAGTCACGCGACAAGCCGCGCGACGTGCCGAAGCAACCGGACGCGCGGCGTAGGTGAAGTAGTCGACGACGAGCCTGCGCGAGGCGAAGTAGTCGACAACGAGCCGCGTGACGAGCCGCGCGACGTGCTGAGGCACCCGAACGCGCGGCGTAGGAGAATTGATTCCGCTTTGATAGGAGCAAGGCGATTTGCTTCAATGGATGTCGGCGAGTCGACGAGTAGATTGATCTTGTTGATGAGGGTCTTTCGAATTCGTCCGGTGGTGATGATCACCCCTACCTGGCGCGCCAGCTGTCGGTGTTTTAGACCGGCAAACCTACCAAGGGGGTACCCGAGGTAGTAGATTGTGCGGTGGAGGATCGTGATCGAGAGACCGAGAACTCAAAGGTATGCGCAAGGACACTGGACACAAGATTTATACAGGTTCGGGTTGCCAAGGTGGCGAACCCTACGTCCTGTTTGGGGGATCAAGTATGGCGTCCTGTGCTTAGTGTTGGTTGAGATCAGGTGCCCGGCTAGGTACCCGACCCTCCTTTATATAGTCCAGGGGGCGGGTTCCTTGTCAGTTACAAGGAAGGAGTCCTAGTAGGATTACACGGAGCGAGTCCTAGTAGGATTACAGGGGAATTCTAGTAGGAGTCCGTCTTCATCCTTCCTTGCATGGGTACCCGGGGAGTATGCCCGACATGTTGTATCTTTAAGAACTTGATTTAAGATGCATTTCAGATGCGAATAGTAAAACTCGTACTAGGAAGTGTTTTTTTGAACCGCTCCGAATATTGAACACATAGGGTGTGTTTTCTGTGAGTCACTGCACCAAACAGTGTACCTAGTACTAGGGTGTGTTTCCTCTGAGTCACTGGCCGTTTTCTTACCCCGGATTGATTGGCCCACCATCCAGTCTGCACCTACATATATGTGATCACTGTTCTCCATTCTCACTTCACAACACAGCAAGCAACAATGAGTTCCTGGACTGGGGCTGATGATGATGACTCCCTCGGTCCAGCACTGTGGAGCCAGCAAGATCCAGAGTTCAACACCAACTTTCCAGTCTTAGACAAGAGAGATTTCAAATCCATGCGTGATGTTAGAAAGTACGCACCAAATCAAACGGTGAACTGGCCAAGGTGTGCACACGGTGAGTTCTGTGTGATGCAGGTTTATCAGGAATGGGACAACTCAGGTCGCCGCTTCTGGCATGACTCACGAGCATGGGTAGGCAAAAATCCATGACTTCTGTCCTTCATCATTTTATTTATAATTTACTAATGTAATCACGGTTTCTGCGATATTCCGAACAACCAGATAACTGCGGTTTCGTGCATGGATGGATCATCCAACTATTCACCCGTATCAAGAGTACATCAACTACCTCGAGGATGTTGTCATCTTCAACCTGAGGCAAGAACTCGCGTCGGCATTGGCTTCTCCAGATCCGACATCTACCAACGGCGACGACGCACCGGTGACCGGACCAATGGTGGTGAAGACGAACACCGGCTGTGAAGACGAGTACTGCTGCTGTCCGTGCCACGAAAAGAAGGACAACACTCCAGCAGCAACTCCACTCCCGCCACCATCTAATCCAACTCCGCCCTCCCAGCAGTCCGGCGGGTCCATGATGCCCGGTTTTTCTGGGTATTATTCGTACGATTAGACTACAATTGTTGTAATCGTTTATCTAAATTCCCTAAGGCACGTTAGGACTAGCAGCAGCGGCACAAAGTTAGGGTAATTATGTCGCACGTGCTATTGCAAATGTATCGTTTATCTAAATCTGTTGTTAAGTATTAATGGTTGGTCGTTTTATCAATCCTTCAACAATTTATTTTTTTTAAAAAAATTCCTACCGCCGCAGCCCACGGCGGCAAGTAATAGATACCGCCGTGGGCCACGGTGTTACCTCAGCGCCACGCTGACGCCAGCACGGCGTCAGGGCCCTAACACCGTGGCCCTTGGCGGCGTTAGGGCTAAGGGCCCACTCCTGGCGGCACCTAGCGCCGCGGCCCACGGCGTTATGTCCCTGACGCCGTGGGCCACGACGCTAGATGTATATTTTTTGCAAAATTTATGCTGGACCATATATTTTTGCAAAATTGTGATAAAATAAATATAAAAAAATTCTTGTCAGGACGGGACGACAGGTGGGTGTCGCGGGGCGGTCGCGCGGGTTGGCAGAGCTCCAAGGTTCCTTCCGCAGGCCGAGGGCCCCACTTGGCGGCGCTGGAGTCGTCTCGTCTCCAGTCTCCTCTGCCCTCGTCTCCTAACACCCTGTTCGGTTGGCTGGTGGCTGATAGCTGGTGCTGATTTGTTCTGAGAGAAGAGTCTTCCGGCTGGTTCTTTGGTGGCTGGTTTGTTCCGAGAGAAAAGATCTTTATTGGCCGGTGGCGATAAGACAAGCGAACAGGGCGTAACTCAGGGAGAGAAGGGGGCAGCGACGGGGAACCGTCACCCCACGGGAATCGACTACATTGTGCCGCGCCGACCGTGCCATATGGCGATGCTGGCGCTGATGAGACTCGTGGCCATGCGGCGGCGGCGGAGGCGGAGGCGGAGGCGGAGGCAGAAACGCCAGCGACGGTATAGAATCCAAGCCCACGGTATGCTCCCATGTCCCCTCGCTGTCTCGGTTTGTGAAAGTTGCTCTCGATATGTGCGGGCCATGGCTTGTTCAGTTGTTCAGGTAGCGCTCCTGCAGCTGCAGGTTGGGCTAATTTTATTTCACTTTGCGGTCCATAAAGAAAGAGGGAATTTACAGAGTTGGATTGGCCAAATTTTGAGATGCCTCTTGCCTGGTGCATCGTTGTGCTTGGTCCTGTTGTTTCAATTCGGCATGGGCTGAACTCTATGATGACCATAAAAAATTGTGTTTCAGATGGATCCATTGCTACCTACTTGTCATGGACGGCCGTAAGCCTGGTCGGTGGGGACCCAGGAGTATCCATGTCTCACAAGCCCCCGAGTGAGGTGTAGGCGCAGCGACCTTAGAAAGGTCACGACGAAGTCGTAGAGCTATCGACAGGTCGGATAGCATGCACGTCGGTCCAAAAAGAAAGAAACAAATCGACATAGAAGCCGACCTGTTTAAAGTCTTGCCGAACGTAAATAGGTCAAGTGACGACCTATAGGAAGCAAACTTCCAATAGATCGAAACGACGATGAAAAAATTCAGAGGGCATCGAAGATGCACTCATATAGTAGTATCCGAGCATCGTGACGAGCAGGATGGCCGGTATGATGATCCAAAAAAGAAATTAAAGACAAGTAGGTCGAGTAATGACGTGATGAGAAATGGGTTTCCCAACAGGTCGGTACGACGAAGAAAATAATAGGGTGTCGAATACGCACTCGTAGAGTAGTCCCCGAGCATTGAAGCAGACAACATGACTGGTTGATGCTCAAAAAGAGAAGAAATGTGAGTCATGGTCTTGATCAAACGAAGTGCAGAGAAGTGCAGAGACACCCAGATCTCCGAGCATAGCTGCAAGGAGTCTAGCAGGGCCGACCTCGAGGAGGTCTTGTAGGCGTGCTGACCTCAAAGAGGCCTTAAGTCGACGATGTCCAATATCCGAGGGTACCCTACAAGATGTTTGAAAGGGTGCGTCGAATGAATAAGTCGTCGATGATGTCGTAGCTGAAGTTGCGATGTTGGGGGTTGGTCGACGATGAAGCCAAAAATCTGTTGATCTTAAGAGTATGGAGTGTAGAGACATCTAGATATCCTGCATAGCAGCAAGAGTCTGGTTGAGCCACTCGAGGCATGCCTACCTCAAGAAGGTCTCAAGTGTATAGCACCCAAGCACCCAGAAGTGCCTGGCAGGGCCATCAGGCGCGCACCCCATAGGGAGGCCTTCATTCCCGACATAAAATCCTAGGTGTCCAGAGCAGGATGGCAGGGCTACGAAAGCACACCGACCTCGGAAGGTCACGCATATGGGGCGCCCAACTAGGTTGGCAGGGCCGTAGGAATACCGAGGTATTGTAAGACCTGGGTATGAAGGCACGCCGACCTTAAGGAGGTCATTTTTTTGTCCAGACGACATAGCTGCTAGCCATCCAGCGGAGCCATTATACTAAGGTATTGGCAGCCTCAGCAATAGGCACACCGACCACGGGGGCCCGACGAAAATTGTAGATCCCTGTGATCCTTCTAATCTCCATGGTGCTACTAATCTCCAGGCGCCCAGACGGATCTAGCAGGGCAGCGAGGCACGCCTACCCCGGAAGGTCTTCAATCGAACCTACAACCATTCTTCTCAGGCAACAAAAATATACGCTGATTGGAATAGTTCCGTTTACGTGCAGAGCCATAGCGGGTGCACCAGGACGCAGAGCCTAGCAGCTGCAAATAAGAATCATCAGGTCGTAGGGGAAGGTCGTACAATTATCATCAAAGGGGGGCTAAATTAGGCGCTGAGCCATCGACGTAGTCAGATTTTGTCTTGTAGCGTAGACTGTAGGGTCACAGGTCAACAGTAGTCGGAGATTCGCTTGCCACCCAGAAAACGAAAACTGCCCACTGATCGAGGGAGTTACTGTAGCCATGTGACCTATGCGGTGGGAGTCAGACATCATTTATGCGCAAACGACAAAAGACGTCGTGAGTCAGAGAGAGTAATGTCATCGCCTTTAATCGTGCACAGACTATAGGTCCCAGTATCACGTGGTGATAGTGGCATCACTTCGCCAGCTGCCCACGGCGCGACTTTGGCTATAAATAGCGCCTTTGAGACTAAAGGAAGCAAGCTCCGATCACCGTTGAGCTATGGAGCTGCAGAGTAGTAATCCCACCATGCCATGGGCATGTGTTCGTCCACCAGATTGTAGGTTCTTGTTTTTGTAGAAGCTTGGAGCTAGGAGAATTCTCGCGAAAAGGAGGCAACACCTTCACTCTATACACCCTGCCTCTATGGGGTATCAGGTAGAGTCTGGAGGTGATGCTGTTCGAGCTGGAGTTATAGCAGGACGTCTCTGGTGAGCACTGGGAGCTCGCTAGGGCTTGGATTTCAACGCCGAAAAGCAAGCTCGTGTCTTCATCCCAATATTTGGAGCCGAGCAAGCCTTAGGTTGCGTGTCGTCCTGCAACTATCTCCCGCAAGGCCACCATCAAGGTCCTGGTGCTAAGAGAAGTCTTGCGACGTGCTCTGCTTCGGCAAAGTAGGTTGTGATGACTGCTCTGGGTGGCCCAGGCCTTGTAGTACGTTTATCTTGTGTGCCAGGTTCTGGATCCAATGAGGTCGCAGGCGACTTGTGTACCTTCGAGTGGTCTATGTAATGTTCGCTCTCTTCTGTCATGTACTTGGTCGATTTGGCAAAATGATTTGTCAAAGACCTAAATTAATGTGACGTGGGGGCTTGCAAAATGTGTTTGCCATCAGGACGACCTGATGTTGTCTTCTTGTTTAGTTGACGACCTAAACTCAGAGTTTAGGTCGTAGCTGTAGTCTGTTAGCAGAAAATCCGCCTTGATCTTCTCGTGAACTTCTCGGAATATAGCCGTTGAGGTGTGTTGTACGACGGAAGGAACCGCAACGGGCAGATTCGGTGGACCCCCTATAAATAAGGCGGCCCAAGGTGGGGTTGACCCCATTCCCCTTTCATCTTCCTCCCGTCGCTCTCATTTCCACCGCTGTCACTCTCCCGCCACCGTAGCTCCCTTGCGACCGTCTTGCTTTCGCGCGCACACCCATCCAGCCTCCAGCTCCGGCCAGCCGCGTGCTAGCGCCACCGCTCCGCACCACGCTCCTTTTGCGTATGCGCGTTAAAACCCTGTGCAACATTAGATCCAACTCGAACCCTAGCGGCGAAATGCGGTGGAGGCGGCTTGCATCCCGGACCCGCATGCGGCGTGGGTCAGGTCGACGATGACCAAGGCCAAGATCCAAGCCCTGGTGGACCGCGGGTTACTCCGCCGAAGGCGGAGGTGTAGTGGAGGGCTGCCGCTGGGGAGCAGTTCCCGAGCGAGGACGTCAAGGAGCAGGTCGTCTTCGCATCCTTCTTCGAGCGCGGCTTCAACCTCCCGGCGGGGGACTTCTTCGGCGGTCTGCTGTACTACTACTAGCTGGAGCTGGTACATCTTGTTCCCAACTCTATAACCGTAGTGTCGACGTTTATTCACTTCTGTGAGGCGTATCTGGGGATATCGGCTCACTTCTTGTTATGGAGGTATTTCTTCTATGTAAAGAGCACTGGCAAGAGGTCTGGGCCAGTGGGGGCTGTGTTGTTTAACTTGAGGTTAGGCCTCAAGGCAGAGTGGATAGACACCGATCTCCCCGACAACACTGCTGGGTGGAGGTCGGAGTGGTTCTATATTACCGATCAGCTTCTGTGAGACATGGGTACCCCTGGGTCCCCACCGACCAGACTCACGGCCGTCCCCGACAAGTTGGTCTGGCCTACAAGAAGACCCGCCGACCTGTCAGTGGGCCCAACCGACCTAGTTGGCGGCCCACACAACCTCCTGAAGACCGTCCAGAAGATCCCCCAGACGACCTCATTCGGCACGACCTCAAGACTTGGCGCACAAGACAAGACAAGACCTTAGTGGATTACGACCAAAGCAGTTCGACGGGATATGACAAGATGTGTAACGTAGACTTAGGTCTCCTGGTCGTAACCGACCAGGAGTCTGGGAACCGACCTCATCCGCTGGCCAATATAAGGCGGACGAGGCGATCCCCTTGTAACTTAATCTCGACCAACCCTCTAGCAATCTACACCGACAACTTGACGTAGGGTATTACTCTCCGGAGGCCCGAACCAGTATAAACTCGCCATGTTCTATGTGTTCCGCGTACTCGTGTGCGACCTTCGAGTTCTTAGCCTTAGACTCCTCCCCGCCGAACAAATAAACCACAGGGATTAACACCCCTGTGGGCTGTCCAGATCTCACCATCTGACAGTTGGCGCGCCAGGTAGGGGCTGAGTTAAGGTTCTTCGTGCAATTCGATGGCTTCGACCAACGACGTCACCTTCCTGGAGAGCATGATGGACTTCCTCGCCAATCCCGTCGACATCTACTTTGGCTCGATGCCGGCGACATCCACCGCTCCAGCCGTTTGCTTTGTCATCGAAGGCAACGCGGCCTCCACCAACCAACAGATCAAAACAGATCTGTCGAAGAAAACCCACCCACCCACCCCTAGCGACCCGATCGCTGGGATCGATCATGTCGGGGATATGATCTCCGATACAATCAAAATCTGTGAGCACGCCAAGCGTCCTCGGATGATTCCTTCAACCTCTAGCATGCCTCTCGGCCTGCGCAATGCGGCTCGCGTAGCATCACGCTACATGAAGCGTAAGATCCAGATCGAATCTGGACTCTACCATCAAGATCGTGGAAGCCGAAGGAATCACCTCGATGAGCCCTGCCCTATCCACGAAAACCCTAAGCACACCGCACGCCAGTGCTGTGTCCTCAAGAAGTTTCGTTGACCTCTTACCGCGGCTCATCTCCGCCGGTTGAACCAAGAATCGTCTCCAGACCGCCTCGCGTTCCAGGTCGCCCACATAACGATCTCCCCAAATTATCCGGGAGAAGAATTCGAGACCCTAGATCGCCAGATCTTGGTCGTCTCTGCAGATGTACCACCTCAAGACGGAGAGACAGACGCGTAGTGTCAAGAGCGAGAAAACGCCAACGCTGCCCGAGCTGTTCGACGACAACAAGAGATCGCAACTGTTGCCCTAGCCGCAGGCCTACAACCGACTAACGCCGGACAGGTCAACGCCAACCCCGAGCAACAAGCACTCGTGGTACCAGGGGCTCCACAGCAGTGACGCCACGATGATCCACCTCGAGCCAACAGACTACATGCGCGAGATCTCCTCAGGGACTTCGAGCGCGACGGACATGAAGTCTACAAGTCACCACAGACCAACTTGGGAGCTGCCCTTGCTGTCCTAAACCACCTCGAAGATTCTCCAGCAATCCGGCGCCTCCAAGCCAATGTCCGTGTTGCAGCCGCTCAGATTGAAGAAAGAGGCCCTGGATACAGTAGATCCGCGGCAAGTTCCTGTTCCAGAAGCAGATCGGAGCGACCTCGACAGCGACGTCGAAGCCAGGGTCCTCTCGACCCGGTAGCTGAAGAAGGGAGAGGTGAAAATGAAGTAATGCAAGCGACAAATCCCGCTGCTAACGCTGCAGCCAACGCTCCAGCGAACCCAGCGGCTAATGCTCCAGCAAGTGCCCCGGCTAATGCTGGTAACGCCGCCAACAATGCAGCCGACGGTGCCAATATCCAGGGGAACCCCACCCCAAATCCAAGACGCAACGCAGGAGCTTAGCCTCCTCCGGTCCAGCCTGATCATGCAGAAGGAAGCCGATGCCATTGCATAAGAGATGAAGTCGAGATAGCTCAACGCACAAACTACGACCGTGAGCATGGGGCACCTGACCCCCTCGACGCCAACAACCCCATCCAAGCTACAGATCTCCGGATCATGCACGACTAGGAACTCCTGCGACGTGCCCAGTACGACCAAGACAATGGCCCTCCCGATGACCTCTACGTCATCCCTGCTGATCATGCTCCATCAGCAAGTCCGGGAGCGGTCAACAATTTCCCAGCTTTCTCACGACGTCTCCGGACGATCAGATATCCCAAAGACTTCAAGCCTTCAATTGAGAAGTACGACGATCGCTCTGACCCAAGTATATGGCTCAAGATGTACAGCATAGCCGCGCGTGCCTCTGGAGGCAATGAAGACCACATGGCCGGATACTTTCCTCTCGTGATGGGCAAGGCACCACTCCTATGGCTCGACAATCTCCCAACAGAGTGCATCACCTCCTGGGCGACTCTGTCCCGCCTATTGACAACCAATTACCAGGTGACCTACAACCGTCCTGGCAATACTCACCACCTCGCCAGAGTACGGATGAGAAGAGACGAAACTCTCCGTGAGTACACCAACCGCTACTTCGAGAACCGCAACACCCTCGCAGGTGTCAAAGACGACGACGTCATTGCATACTACAAGAAGGGGATCACTAACATCAAGTTGTTTGAGAAGATCCATGAAGCCGATGCCAAAACCATTGGCGACCTCATGGCCTACGTCGACAAACTGGTCAACACTCAAGACGCGGTAGTGCATGACTTCAATGGAGAAGACCACGACGACGGAGGCACCAGGTCGCGCAAACGATCCGGCGAAGCCTATGTAACAGATCCGCCAAGACCTTCCACCTTCCTTGAAGGTTACTTCAATATGGTCATGGACGACCAATGCCAGTTCCACCGCGATGCCAAACATACCATGAGGGAGTGCGAGCAGTTAAAGCGTACTCACGGGGTACCATCTACCTCCAAGAAGACCAGGAGTAATAGTAACGACGACCGCAATGGTGGCCAACGCTTCGAGAATCGTAACCATCGATCTGATCGACGAGATTACCGTGACCGTAGACCCTATCCTCGCAATGACGATAGGGATCGACGTGATTACCGCCGTGACTACCGCCGCGATGACAGACGCGACGACTACCGTCGTGACAACCGCGCTGATAAGCGTGATAGAAGTGATCGTCGTGATGATCGCCACGATGACTGTCACAACGACAGGCGTGACGATAGACGTCGCCAGGATGACCACAACCGCCAAGACAACAACCGCAAGGAGCGGACACCTCCGCCACCGCCCAAAGGAGGCAACCCCAATGGTGCATTCCAGAAGGCGAACCGTGAGATCAACTTCATTGTTGGTGGTCGCCAAGCGATCAAAACCAACAGGCAGACTCGATCGAACGCCAGGGAGATCGGGCACGTCAACACTGAAAACCCACGACCTCTACGGTGGTCTGAATTCCCAATCACTTTCTCTAGGAAAGATCATTGGGTTCACATTCCCAACCCCGGAACCTATTCGCTGGTCGTTAACCCCATAGTTAACGGGGCCTGGTTGCCTAAGACCCTCATTGACGGAGGTTGCAGCCTAAATATCATCTTCACGGAGACGCTACGCAAGATGGAGTTTGACTTCTCCAAAATGACCGCTTGTGACGAACCCTTCTACGGGGTTGTGCCCAGCAAGGCTGCATACCCCATAGGTCGTGTATGCCTGCCGGTCACCTTTGGCACGGAGGAGAACTTCAGAACAGAGTACCTGACATTCGAAGTCGCGGACTTCCGCTCTTCATACCACGCCATCTTCGGACGACCTATGCTCGCCAAGTTCATGTCTATACCACACCACACCTACCTCATCATGAAGATGCCGACACCAAACAGAATCCTTTCCGTCCTTGGGGACATCATGGTCTCCTACAATTGCGAGAGCGCTACCGTCGAGCTCTCCAAAGATTCAACAATCAAAGCCGCTGCAACGGTCATGGTCGCTCAGGCAGCCAAGATCGATCAAACTACTCTTCAAGTACCGGAGCAAAAGCGTACGAGCACAGCTTTGGACCCAAGTCCGGCTGTCAAGAAGGTTTGCCTCGGCCTGGCCGACGCATCCAAGGAAGTCGTCATCGGGGCTGACCTCGACCCCAAATAGGAACTCGCGCTCACCAGCTTCCTCAGGGACAACGCCGACATCTTTGCATGGAGCCCATCTGACATGCCCGGAGTCCCTAGGGAGCTGGCTGAGCACAGACTCGAAGTCAACAAGACTGCTCAACCTATCAAGCAAAAGCTCCGGCGATTTGCAAAAGATAGAAAACAAGCTATAGAAGTTAAAGTCTGTAATCTCTCAGCTACAGGATTTATTAGAGAGTGTCAACACCCGGTTTGGCTCGCAAACCCGGTCCTTGTACCAAAGAAAACTGGTGGATTAAGAATGTGTATCGATTACACCGATCTTAACAAGCACTGCCCAAAGGATCCGTTCCCTCTACCTCGTATCGACCAGGTCGTGGATTCCACGGTCAACAGCGTCCTACTCTGCTTCCTCGACTGCTACTCAGGGTATCATCAGATAGCCCTGCATCCCGACGACAAAGACAAGACAACGTTCATAACGCCCCACGACATCTACTGCTATAAGGTCATGACCTTTGGCCTAAAAAACGCCGGAACAACCTACCAAAAAGCAATTCAGAAGTGCTTGAAGACCCAAATTGGGAAGAATGTCGAAGCCTACGTAGACAATGTGGTCGTCAAGACTACAAAGGAAGACAAGCTCATCGCCGACCTGACAGAAACCTTCGCCAACCTACGTGAGTTCCAATGGAAGCTCAACCCAACAAAGTGTGTCTTCGGTGTCCCTTCCGGACTGCTCCTGGGCTTCATGGTCGGGCACCGGGGCATCGAGGCCAACCCAGCAAAGATCGACGCCATACGCAAGATGGCCAAGCCATTCAACAAGAAAGACATCATGAATCTCACTGGCATGATGGCGGCTCTAGGTCGTTTCATCAGCAAGCTCGGTGAAAAGGGACTTCCTTTCTTCCAGCTACTAAAGAAGGCCGACAAGTTTTTATGGGATGACGAAGCGCAGCAAGCGTTCGAGGCTCTCAAAGAGTCCTTGACAACACCACCAGTTATGACGCCTCCAATACCGAAGGAAACACTCTTGCTCTACATCTCTGCCACCACTAATGTGGTCAGCACGGTTCTCGTCGCCGAACGAGAAGAAGAAGGGCAGGCCTATCCTGTTCAACGACCTGTATATTACGTGAGCGAGGTTCTGGCCGACGCTAAAACACGTTACACACAACCTCAGAAGCTGCTCTATGCGCTCCTGATCACCTCGAGAAAGCTTCGACACTACTACCAAGCTCACAAGATCGTGGTCCCGTCTTCGTTCCCCTTGGGAGGGATCATCCGCAACTGCGACGCCAACGGCCGCATCGTTAAGTGGTCGGTCAAGCTTGGAGAGTTTGAGATCGAGTTTTGTCCCAGACAAGCGATCAAGTCGCAGATCCTTGCAGACTTCGTGTCTGAATGGACAGAAATCCAGATGCCCCCTCCCAAGGAGCGGCCTGAACACTGGATTATGTACTTCGACGACGCCCTCAACCTCGAAGGGGCAGGCGCAGGCGTATTACTCATTTCTCCCCAGGGAGAACAGCTCAAGTATGTCCTGCAGATTCATTACAAGGCCTCCAACAACGGAGCAGAATACGAAGCCCTAATTCACGGCCTCCGAATAGTAGTGTCCCTTGGCATCAAGCGACTACTAGCTTTCGGTGATTCCAAGGTCGTCATCGAGCATGTCAACAAAGAGTGGGACCGCGTCAAGGACACGATGGATGCTTACTGCGCTGAGATTCGAAAACTCGAAGGCCACTTCGAGGGAATCGAATTCCAGCACGTCCCACGCAACAACAACATCGTCGCCGATGTACTCTCCAAACTAGGCTCACATCGAACCCTAGTACCAGCAGGCTTATTCGTCCAAGACCTATGCAAACCTTCAATCAAGCTTCTGGATCCTGATAATCCAGAGCCACCTCCAAACGACCAAAATCCAGCACCTCCCCGTGACGTGCTCATGACTGAAAAAGAAGACGACTAGCGCAAGCCTTTCATAGACTTCATACTCGACCAACTTGTACCAGACGACAAAACGGAGCGAGAGCGCATCACACGGCGAAGCGCTAACTACGTCGTGATTGGTTCGGACCTATACAGGAAAGCTGCCTCCACGGGCATCCTGATGAAGTGCATCCTACGATCGGAGGGTCTACAACTCTTAGCCGAAATACACATTGGTGAGTGCGGCTGCCACGCTGCATCCACAAACTTGGTCGGTAAAGCATACCGATCTAGATTCTACTGGCCCACGGCCGTAATTGATGCAAAAGACCTCATCAAGAGGTGCAAAGGATGCCAGTTCTTTGCCAAACAGCGGCACCTGCCAGCTCAGGCTCTGCGCACTATCCCCCCATCTTGGCCCTTCGCTATATGGGGTCTCGACGCGGTAGGACCGTTTTGTACCGCTCCAGGCGGCTACAAGCATATCCTAGTCGCTGTAGACAAATTCACTAAGTGGATTGAGGTCCGACCTGTTGTGAAAGTAACGTCGGAAGAAGCAGCCAAATTCATCGGAGACATCAAACACCGCTTCGGTGTGCCCAATAGGATCATCACAGACCTAGGTGCAACTTTCACTGGCTCAGTCTTCTGGGACTTCTGCCAAGATAACCTCATTGACATCTACTATTCCTCGGTCGCCCACCCAAGGTGTAACGGCGAGGTCGAAAGAGCGACTGGCATGGTGCTCCAAGCACTCAAGGATCGTATCTATGACGACGCTTCCAACTACGCCACCAGATGGCTAGCCGAACTGCCTCATGTAGTCTGGGGCCTCAGGACTCAAGTCAGTTCTGCGACAGGCTTCTCGCCCTTCTTTCTGGTCTATGGATCAGAAGCTATACTTCCTATCGATGTCACCTTCGGAGCTCCACGAATTCAGTTCTACAAGGAAGGAGAGGCCGAGCAAACACGTCGCATTGACCTCGACAGTCTCGAAGAACAAAGACTCACCACCGTCATGAGGCAGGCCCGTCACGACTAGCAACTACGTCGCTACCATGATCGCAATGTTAAGGAGACCTCCTTCAACGTTGGCGACCTCGTCCTCAGACGCATCCAAAAGACTGACGGCATGCACAAGCTCTCTGCCCCATGGGAGGGACCCTTCATTGTCATGGAAGTAATTAGCCCGTCGACCTATCGCCTTCAGTGGGGTGACGGGCAAGGAGTACCCAACCCTTGGTACGTGGAGCATCTACGACGATTCTCGGCTACTACAAAATCCAGAACCCTCAAAATCTTCCCCCAAGTTTCCCGGCTACTACAAAAGTTCTTTTACACACATTTGATTTTCAAGGTTGATCTCAAACAAGGAAAACAAGGTGGACGATACAAGACCTAGATGTGCCTAGGAAGGTGCAAACCAAGTCGAAACAAATTATGATCGGAACTTGCGACTACAAGCTAGGCTGGGTAAGAAGCAACTGTTTTTTAACAAACTGGTTTAATTAAATCTAGCACAAGGTTCAACAAGGTGAACAAGCTTATTCGAAATTTTGGCAGCACGACAGCTAAGTATGAGAGGTCCTCTAGTTTATAAAAAGCACACACTAGCAAAATCTTCCTTAGAGAGCATATGGAAATTCAGTTATGGGTCCATTTTAGTTGTTTCGATTTTTAATATGCATGCAAGACGTCCTATCCGACCTCACATGGCAACCAAGCCAAAAATCGAAGTTAGTGCCGGTGGCAAGGCTGTTATTCGTCTCTCCCTATAATATCTAGTCGAGAGCTATACGGTACTCGCTTAACGACTAACGAAGCGCTATTATATACCTGCAGAAAATGAACCTTTCGTGCCAGCACGTCACGAAAGCGTCCACATACATTACCGTTCACTATAGAAATGGCATCCATGCGTTAAGCCGCGGCATGGACATCGTCCAACCTCGGACACCCTCCGTTTGAATGGAGTGTATCCTTGCCTCGCATGATCGACACGCGGAATGCACACGTATGAAACACGTGGCGACAACACAACTCATAAACAGACGCGAAGATGGGATCCGTGGAATGGATCACTCCATCAACCCTCGCAATTCCCGTGATGCGGAACAACACACATATAAAGTAAGTCTGACATAAAGTAATGTGGTGGAAATTAGCAAAATAAACCATAGGTTAATTAAGCCACCTGAAAGAACCCAAAATTCCCTATAGGGCCTCTCGGTCTAGTTTATCCTTAGCGGACCAACGTATTTCTGGAAATTCAGACAATCTTGGCAAATTTTATTCAAAACCAGTGATTAAGGTTATTAATTAATCTCTGGTGCATATAATTGCTCTGATGCAAACTATGACAACCCGCCCAGGAAAATACTGTACTATCGCCTAAACCGATCCACTTTGGTCATTAAGCGATAATAAAGTATCATCCTGTTGTTAGTCGCCGGGTTAAAGCCCGGTAAATCACTTGAATAGCAACAAGGATTGAAATATATGCATTAAAACTCACTCAAAGGCGAGTCCAGAGATACAACATCATTAACAACCAAATTCGTACCCCGAAGGGTTTAATTATTACAAACCGAAGTTTTGCCATAAAGAAGTAGTTCAGAGTTTTGAAATAGCGGAATTAAACTAGCGGAAAGCGGAAACACCACGGGAGGCCATCCATGATGCCTTCAGTCATCATCCTCCGCCCACTCCAGCTCCCAGCCGGGCGGGATCTCTCCGGGCCACACATCACCGAAAGCATTACCTGGATCAACATATTTAAGCAAGGCTGAGTATACTAATACTCAGCAAGACTTACCCGTCGGTGATAACTACTTCACCAACTCTAGACATGAAAGGCTTTTGGCCACTGGGTTGCTCTTGCTAAAAAGTAACAAAGAGTAGGTCCTTACTTTCAAGATTTTAGCACAAGTTCTAGTGGGTTTAATCTTTACTAAATTAGCCATCTAGTACAAACAAAGTTGTACAATACAATTAATCAAGCATAATATTCATCAACTTCCATCATTAGGGATCTCATGGCTAGTGGAGTAAGCAGTCTCAGATAACGGTGGGAGGCCGACAATCGATTGATTCAAACCTTGTAAGGTAGACCTAAACACACGGTAGGTTGCCCCCGCAAGGACAACTTCCCAAGCAGTTCCCAAAAATCCCCGGGTCGGAATCGAATCTTATAGTCTTTGGTGCAGGCTATCCGGCATACCCCGCGAGGCACCCGGAGTCACCGTACACCACCGGTAGCTAGCCGTGAGACGAATCCCAAGAGTAGTAATAGTAGGATCCCTCGCCGCCTCATTAAGGTACTAGGCTTACCGGTCCCATTACCGACAAGTGCTTAGTACGTTCAAACACTTAACCCACAATAGCCATTGGACCTGAGCCCAAACCCCATGCTCTTACCACATGAGCAATCCAATTAAAGATATATTGTGATTCCTATCTAGGAACCTATTCTCGCGAGTGAGGTCATCACCCGACTTGTAACGGTCCTATAGCTTAGCAGCTATCGACCTACCATACTAGTAAGGACAAAGGTACCTAGGGATCATGCATCTAGGGTTCCATTCAACTCCTGAACTTAAATGCACAATCATCCATAGATAATTGAATAAAGAATTTGAAAACTAGGTTAGATGCACGGAGCTTGCTTCGTCGGCTAGGTTAGCTCGGGCACCCTCGGTGTCGTCGAGCACTTCCACGTACTTGCGGCGAAGCTTCGCTCCACCTTCCTCGGATTCCGGGACGAGGGAGTAGTCACCGTCCGGAAGATCTACACGGAATGCAATGCGAGGTTCAGGTGATGTGACAGTTTGTTATCTTATCCAACTCTTGTTGGTCATATTCACCTTAACAAGTATCTAGATAGCACATCTCTTTTAGGAAGGTTATTAGTTATACATGATTCATTCTCTTATTGCACCTTTGAATTATTGTCTCTTTGTACTTGTTATTTTATGTGAAGGTTTAACCCTTTTTCCTCTCACTACAAGGAATGTGTACAAGATTTTTATTCACAATTTAATTCCTTATCAACAAGGATATTTTATTAACTTTTAATTAAGTTAGGTAATACTTTCCAAAAAGGGAAATGAATTAAAAAAGGGATTTCCTTTATTTAATTGTTCTTTAAATCTTTTAAAAGAGGTTTAAAGCTTTTTATTAAGCAATAATTCACAAAAAATTTAAAGGATTGTTTCTTAAGCATAACAACACCTATACTGGTCCACTGGACCCACATGTAAGGCTTGGAAGCTAGGAAACAAAATATTATAGAAAATAACAAAGACTAGCTAGTGATTCAAATTAAATGCATACAAAAAATAAATGAGCACCAAAATGATCCACACTTTCTCATGCATGCCCTCTGGCTCTAAACAAGCCTAAAGAACTAGCAAGTACACCTATAAACTCTACTGATCTTGCTTCACAAATTTACAAAGGAAAACATGCACAAATTAAGAATAAATATTTCTATTAAACCAAAAATCATGATTAATTCACCAGAGTTGTGTTTTGACAGAACAAGACAGCAGGCACAAGTTGGGCACAAAAACATAAATATTTCTGGCTACAAAAATCATCTAGGCAGTTTATGCAGAAACGGAAACGAATTTATATAAAAAGATTTACTTCATACCTTTGTGCAATGTTTGGCACAGGAGCTAGTCATGACAAGACACACAACATATCCAAAATTTGGATGCAGAGGATTTATAGTTTTTGAGTTATGGCAGATCTAGGTATTTCACAATCCTATTTTTCATGTTAAAAATATCTAGAATCAGACCATGTGAGAATAATAAAAGTTGTAGTATTCATCACAACGAACCCAACGAAATTGGTTTTGCAATTTTCTGAGTTTTCGACCATTTTCTAGGGATTTTCTACTGCACTGGACCGACTAGCAAGAAAACCTAGATAACTTTCATTACAGACAGATCCTTAATTCACAAAACACCCTGCTAAGATTTCGAGCCCTGCTATTGGGTCCTTGGCCGTGGGAGGCGGCGGGCTCGTCGGGATTCCGGCGGCTCCGGCAGCTTTCCTGGCCGGGGAACGGCGGTGAGGCGCGTGTTAGCTCACCTAGAACCTGGGTGTAGCCGGAGTTGGGGCGAGGAGCACGCCGGCGGGCGGCGGCAGTTGCGGGATGGGGGAGGACGGTGGCGCGCGGGGAAGGAGGATGGGGCGGTTTTTATAGGCGCACTCACACCGGTGACGAAGGGGTGACGACGCGAGATGCTCGCCGTGGTACTGGCCCTCAGCCGGCGCGTGTACGGCGGGGAGCGCCGCCGTCGGACCGGCGGTCCGTGGCGCGCACCCGACCGATGCGGTGCGGTCGCGGCGGCGCGCGCGCGGCGGACTCCCGTGTGCCTCGAGGCGTGAGCGCGTGGGAAAGGAGCACCTCGACCGGCATGCGGCTCCGGGGCGGGGTGCGGCACGAACGCCGAGGGCGGCGGCGGCGCACCGGCGCGCGCGCGCGGCCGGCGCGACGTCGTGGCGCAGGGCGCCTTGCCCCTAATCTTATTTCGCTGGTGCACTGTTTGAGTGAGATTTTCTCTAAAAACTTGAATAAAAGTTGATTAAGCTTTGAATACGAAAGTTGTAGATCCAGTCACCCTCTACAACTTTCAAAAATGCCATAGGGGGTTTTTCTCCACAGATTTTGACACAATTGCCAACTTTGAATGTCAGCCTGATTAGCTGAACACTAGATCATGCCTTTGCAACCATTTTTTCAAGCTTTTCCACTCCAAATTTGAAATGCCAATCTACATGAAAGTTGTGTCCCCCAACAAGATGGACAACTTTCATAAAGGTAGAATTTTAAGTGTTTAGGTGAATTTTGGAGAACACGGCAAAAGTTTCGACAGACATCTGTGTACACTAGTGTGACAAGGGGTTTTACCAAGTCCTTGACCATGGGTTGGCCCCACAAGTGTGTTTACTAGTCAAAGGGGGTCACTAGAGTAGGTTAGTGAGTTTTCCGGGGTGAGGGCCCAGGTTGACCATGATTTGACCACTGTCAGCTGGGTTGACCGGCTGTTAGGGTTAATTAAAAACCTGGGGCGTCACAGCTAGGTCATTTTGCCAGTGGATGATCCAACCGATCAAGGATCGGGTTCACCCGGCATACGAGTACTGGGAGCAGTCGGACCCCACGTGCGAGGTGAACCACAAGGTCTCCAAGGAGGAGATGGCGGCTAGAGTTTCCCAGATGTATTCTGGAAAAGTGAAGGTGAAGAAGTGCCCTAAGGCACATCGTTGAAGATGCCGGCTGATCTGGTAAGATCCTGAGATCTACACTTTGGTAATTTTGCAGTGCTTATGCTTCTTTACGTCGTATGAACTTCTTGGTCGTCTGTTTGCAGGAGCGCGAGCTTCAGATGTGGTGCCCGACACCTCTCCCTGAGGACGAGCAGCACCAGAGAAAACTCAGGTCGGATAAGTACAAGCCTCCAGCAGGTCGTCTGCTGGAGTTTTACGAATCAGACTCGTCAGTGGAGGCCGACGAGGACACCGGCGATGAGGCCGGAGGTGGCGATGCCGGGACGGGCCCGGATGCTAGCGGCGTCGTGAAGGCACGGCGCAGGACCAGGTCGGTTGTGGGAAAGCAATCAGCTTCGACTATTGCTGCTGCAGTTTCTGCGGTGAAGGCCACATAAAAGAAGACGAAGAGGAAGAGGAAGGCGACTTCCCCTCCGGTGGTCGTGACGCCAATGATTCCGACACCCCGATCAAGGGAGGTCGAATTGGAAGAAGAGGAGGAGTCGGAGAAGGAGAAGGATGAAGTGTTCGAGGAGTTGCCGGTCATTGAGGATTGACCGGTAAGGAGGTCGGAGAGTTCTGCTGCCAAGAGGCAGCGAGAGCTGGTGGAGAAGAAGTCGGAGGATGTCCTCCGACGTGGTTTAGAGGCGTAGCGAGCTGCTGCTGCAACGCAGGCAAGGATGCCTGTGGGGATTAAGCCTCGACCATTCAGGCCCAAGCTTCGCAT
This sequence comes from Cenchrus americanus, assembly GCA_947561735.1. Lineage (NCBI taxonomy): Eukaryota > Viridiplantae > Streptophyta > Magnoliopsida > Poales > Poaceae > Cenchrus > Cenchrus americanus. Next base: position 61,068,084 of record OX387245.1, on the reverse strand, counting down.
CCCGATCTTTGCGAGGTAAAATCTTGAAGACTCAATCTTTAATTTCTTGCTATTGAATTGCCCGTATTGATGTGGTGTTGCTGACGTGCAGGCCGGCGGTAGCGCCACAGGGCGACCTGGGTGCCCCGGCTTCCCCGTCCCGGACGAGGTCGGATGAACTAAAGCTCATGGGGGAGGTGCTTGCTGATGACACACATATTGCCACTCCGCCGTGGGGAGCGGTTGAGAGCAGGGCGACTTCACCGCCCGTGGTCGATGCAAGGGTGGAGACTCCCCCGCGCGTTGCTGATGCTGGAGACGCAACTTCTACTGGGGACGTCGAAGCGACGACCTCCCCAACGATTATTGACGTCGACCCCATCAGCGCTCGACCTGCTGGGGCTGAGGGCTTGGTCAGGGACCAACCTCAAATTGACCAGGCGCCAGGAGGTCCAGGAACATCTGGCGCGCAGGTACCTCAACCTTCGTCTTCAAGCTCGAGGTTGCCACGATGGTCAATTAACTGGAATCACACCCCTTGGCAGGAGGACTGGTTTGAAGATAATGAGGACATGCAGGCCTTGCGGACCAGCATCGTTACCATCAATACCGCGCTGACGGTGAGTTGTCTACAACGCGTTGTTGTTTTGTGATTGAAATGGTACTTAACGACCTTTGTGTATTGTGACTGTCGCTGGCAGAACAGGCAAAAGGCCAGGCCGACCTGCTGAAGAATGCGACGGAGAAGGAGCAGAGGATTGTCTACCTTGAGCGAGAGCTCAAGGAGGTCTGCGAGGCAGCAGCCGTCGAGAAGAAGAGGCTCGAGGACAAGCTCGCCGAGGAGAAGAGCAAGGCCGTGGAGGCTACTGCGCAATTCAATACTGTGGCTACTGGTAGGTCAAATCTTCATGCTGATGATCTTTTTTGAGAGGGAGGTCGTTTAGCTATGTGCTAACTGTTGTATCTTGTAGAGTTCCGTAACCGCGAAGAGGAGCTGAAGAATGCTCTCACAGCCTCCAAGAACAAGTTTTGGGACCTGGAGATATCCCTTCGGGAGGTCGATGCCAATGTCCTGGAGCTCAAACGAGTGATGAAAGAAGCTACTGACAGTGAGTATGCCATATCTCAAAAGCTGGCTTATGAAAAAGGAGCTCGTCGGGGCCTTGAAGCCGAATTCGAGGTTGTTTTGAGGTCATTGCAGAGTGACCAAATCACCATTGCAGGGTATGAGGTGGAGCTGCAAGACCTGAAGGGTGCTGCCAACTATGCACTAGATTGCATAGCTATTCCGTCTGAAGGAGATGAGGTGAGGTCCATTGTGGACCGCCTTATAGACACTCCCAACAGGCTCTTGACATTGTTCAGGGCGACAAGCTTGGCGGTGGCGACCGATGCATTGGTGAGAGTTAAGTCTCACTATCCTGACGTCTTCATGGCCAATGTCAAGGGAGGTGCTGACACCACAAAGGACCTCAAGGCCCTGGAGCTTGAAGTTGAGGATGCAACCATGGAGGTGATGGACAACATTGACTATGAAGGTGATGGTGGCGATCAGTAGTCTTTGGCTAGGAGCTGTACCTTCCCCCCCTCTGTCTTGTAAAATAGGTCTTTTGGATGAACATTTGCTAAGCCGAAATGAAACACTTTGCTTTCTGTCTATGCGAGCCTGGTAGTCTTGTAGATAACGTTGTCTTGCTTGTCTCGCTAACCACTTCTCACAGAGAGGCTGGCTTACCGACCTCCACAGCTCAGCGTGGAGGCTTACGTGAGGTCGGCACGCGAGTATGGAGCCTAGGGCTCAGGTCTGGCGACCCTTTTTCGACCAAGCATGCATCGCGGCGACAGAAGGCTTCGTGCTCATTAGGGGTAGTCTCCTCAGGTCGTAGGACCTTAGGTTGGCTTTGAGCCAAGCCCCCGAGCATGTCGAGGGGGAGGGTTTTTGCGACATGAGAGAGGAGAAGGTGGTGCTCAACTCATAGCCGATGACTGCTTGAAATATTTATTTATTTAATTTGAAAAAGTACAAGGGAAGGAAATACATAGCTTGAATTTAAACTATTCTACGGATAGAATCGTCGTAGGTGCTCCACGTTCCAGGGGTTGGGTACTCCTTGCCCGTCGCCCCACTGGAGTCGATATATTGACGAGCTGATGACTTCAGTGACAATGAAAGGTCCCTCCCAGGGGGAAGAGAGTTTATGCATGCCATCGGTCTTCTGGATGCGCCTGAGGATGAGGTCGCCAACGTTGAAGGAAGTTTCCTTAACGTTGCGATCGTGGTAGCAATAGAGCTATTGGTTGTGACGAGCTTGTCTCATGACAGTGGTGAGTCTTTGTTCTTCGAGGCTATTGAGGTCGATGCGGCGTGTTTGTTCGACCTCTCCTTCCTCGTAGAACTGGATCCATGGAGCTCCAAAGGCGACGTCGGTAGGTAGTACAACTTCTGATCCGTAGACCAGAAAGAAGGGCGAGAAGCCCGTGGTAGAGCTGACTTGAGTCCTTAGGCCCCAAATCACGTGTGGTAGCTCGGCTAACCACCGGGTGGCGTAGTTGGAGGCGTCATCGTAAATACGATCTTTAAGAGCATGGAGGACCATGTCGTTGGCTCGTTTGACCTGGCCGTTGCACCGGGGGTGGGCGACTGAGGAGTAGTAGACGTCGATAGTGTTGTCTTGGAAAAAGTCCCAGAAGACCGAGCCAGTGAAAGCTGCACCTAGGTCGGTGATGATCCTATTGGGCACAACGAAGGGATGCGTGATGTGTCTGATGAATTTTGCGGCTTCTTCCGATGTTACTTTCGCAAAAGGTCGGACTTCTATTGTGACAACCCCACCCGAGATAATTTCGTACTATCGCCTAAACCACTCCATTTGGTCATTAAGTGATATTAAGGAAGTATCCTGTTGAGTGTTGCCGGGTTTACGCCCGGTAAATCACTTGACATCACAGAGAGGATCGAATATATGCATTAAAACTTCCACGAAGGAGAGTCCAGAGTGCCTTACAAATTAACCATCACATCCCCATAGGGTTCATTATTACAAACATAGTTCTTTGACATGAAGTAAATGATTCAGAGTTTATTGAAAACAGCGGAAGATAACTAAACGGTACGATCACATCATAGGAGGCCTGTCCATGATGCAATCACTCCTCGTCATCTACCCATTCCAGCTCCCAGCCGGGTGGAAGTTCTCCGGGCCACACATCACATGCATTACCTGGAAACAACATTTATAAAGCAAGGCTGAGTATACTCAGCAAGACTTACCCGTCTAAAAGAAAGACTTTACCTGTCATGCAAGGCTTTTGGCTTGTGGATTTGTTTGCCAAAAAGCTACTAAGTAGTGAATCCTTACTTTCACATTTTAGCTCATGTTCTAGTAGAAGTAATCATTACTAGATAAGCAACTATTTGCAACCAAAGTTGTACAAACAATTAATTCAAAATAATAAGATTCACAAAGTTCCATCATAAGGGGATATCATGGCCAGTCGGGTAAGTAGTCTCAGATGACGGTGAGAGGCCGACAATCGATTGATTCATAACCTTGCAAGGTGGACCTAAACACACGGGAGGTGTCCTCACCAAGAGTTCACCAACCAGGTGGTTCCCGTCATTCTTCGGTTTGGGGATAATAGCTCACAGTCTTAAGTACAAGGTTTATCTGGGCTACGCCACCAAGGTCACCCAGCCTCACGCATGCACTCGGGTGGCGAGCCCGGGGCCGCAACCCTAAGAGTAGTGATAGTAAAACCCCGTACCGCCTCATTTAGGTACTAGGCTTATCGTATCCATTTCCGACAAGTGTTTAGTACTTTCAAACACTTAGCCAACGAAGCCATTGGACCGGAGCCCAAATCCCATGCTCTTACCACATGAGCAATCCATTTAAACATATGGTGATGCCACAAAGGAGATCCTATTCTCGCGAGTGACGAACATCACTCGACTTGTATCAGATCCTTAAAGCATAGCAACTAGCGACCTAAAATGCTAGTAACAGATCATAGGTACTTATGGATCATGCAACTAGGGTTTCATTCCAACTCCTGAACGTAAATGCACATACAATAACAATAAGTAAATTCAGAAGTTTAAAGAAACACATAGGTTAATGAATAAACCGGGGCTTGCCTTCGTCAGCACAAGCAGACACACACACTTCCGGACTTTGGTCCGGGTCTTGCTCTACGGTCACGTAGTGCACGTCTCCCCCTGCTCCCTCGTCCTCGTCAGCCGGCACAAGCGTATAGCTACTGTCGGGGACTTCTACACGGGGAAGGCAATGCAGTGATTAGGAGTGCAATTATTTCAATTTAATTCAAAAACAGTACCAACAGCAACAAGGAGTGTGAGGTTGGTCATATTCACCTTAAGAAAAGTAATTAAACATTTCTCCTTTTAAAGATAATCAAAAAGCTCATTTAGCCTTCTCTTTAAGGTGATTGTGTGGACATCTATTAACGAAATATTTAATTCAAAAACAAACAGCAAGGAATTTACTTTGGCACCACCATTTTACTTTCCTAACTCATTTCCTTAACTTATGTACAAGAGAAAGTATTTTTCCTATTTTCCTTTACTAGATTAATCTAGTTTGAACTCTTTTAATCAACTAATACATAACAAACTTATCCAACAGTACCTACTAGTCCTAATGACCAGGAGGCACACCTCTGGACAGCAAGCAATTGACTTTTGCACCACTGAATTAAATACACAAAAATTGAAGGCATTTCTAGCTAGCAAAAAGAGGATTAATACATATTAAATTAAATATAACAGAAATGAAACCAAACTTCCTCCTACAAATGCATTGGTCGAAAACAAGTCTAAAGAACCAATAAACACACCTATAGCCTTTATGGATCTTGCCATACATATTTATGATTTAAAACAAGCATAAATGAGGAAATAAAATTTCTAACAGAGATAAAATCATGGTAAATTCACCAAGGATGCATTTTGACATTACAAGATGATATCCAGAAGTAGGGCTCAAAAATAATTATATTCTAAGCTACAAAAATCTTCTAGGCAGATTTAACAATATCACAAGATAATTTATATAAAAAGATCCATTCAATAACTTTATGCAATTTTTGGCACAGAACCTAAACATACTAGTTCCCACAACATATCCAAAATCCAGCTCGCGAGCTTGTGTGGATTTTGCAGAAACACAAATCTAGGTATTTTACTTTTCAATTTTCCAAGCAAAAACTAAAACTCAAAAGTATATACATATTTGGAGAACGTTGTAGTTCTTGTTATACTGAGCACGACAAAATTGAGTTTGCTATTTTTGTATTTGTCTATGATTTTTAATTGATTTTACAAGTTGCTGGACCAAACCACAAAACAAGGAACAATCTTTATGCACGAAAGACCCTTGAACTTTTAAATCTTTCACAACAATACCCTTGGTTCCCCCCCTTTGGTCCCGACGGCGATGGCAAGCTCGCCGGCGGTGAGGTGGAGCACGGGCAGGAAAACAAGCTATGGGAATTGTCGATTGGACTCACCCGTGAACGATTGGTGGAGGAGGATCGGCCGGGGAAGTCGCCGGCGAGCGGCGGCGGCAGAGCAGTGGCGGCGCGGCTGCGGGAACTCACACGGCGGTGAAGACAGGGGCTGGGCTCAAACACGTGCTGCACGGGAAGCTTCCATGTGGCCTAGGGAAGACGCTGGGCAGGTCACCGAGCTCGAAGGATCGGCGGAGGGGCGAGCTCGGTGGTGGCGGTCCCGGCGGCGGTCGCGGGAGCTCGGGCTCCGGCGATCGCGGGGCTCGGCTTGATCAACACGCGGCTCGGGGAGCTATTATGACGCACAAGGAAGGGTTTAGGAGCTTGCGTGGGTGAGGGCTTCGACTGGAGGGAGGTGCGCACCGGCGGCGCCAATGGCGAAACAGCGGTGGCTCGGGCTGATGCACGTGCGCGCGAGGAGCGACCGGGGGTTGGCTTATAAGCGCGCGGAAGGTCGGTTGGGGGTAGGTGGGGTCACGCCGGTGCCACTTGCACGCGTGGAGAGGCCGGGGGCATGGCCGGCGACGTGTGCCGCTCCCGGCGGCCAATGGCGCGCCACGGGCGGTGCGCGGTCGGTGGATCGGCGCCACACGGCGGGGCCCACTTGCCACGGACGACATGGGTGAGTCCCCGGCCGGGCGCCGCGCATTGACCGGCGGTCACTCCGGCGCCTCGGCGTGCGCGCCCGATGCGGGTACGGCGCGTACGGCGGGTGGCCGACGTGGCCGCGCACGACGTCGCGGCAGAGCGCGTCTCGGGCGTTCCCGGGCGTTTGCATTTCACTGAAGTAGTTTTCAAATTGCTTTTTCTCTGGATTTTCAAACTAAAGTGCACCTTATGGTCTAAAGCAAAGTTGAAGATCACATATCCCTCTACCACTTCACAAAGGTTGGTAGGGGTTTTATGCAAGGGATCGAGCAGGAACGACATGCCAAGTTGGCCAAATTCTTAGCGCCGATAAACAGTAAACCAGCACCTTGATTTGCCATTTCCACTACCCTACTCTCCAAACTAGCAATGCCACTCAACAACAAAGTTGTGTGCCTTGAAATTCTGCACATTTTCCCCTTTGGGTGATTTTGAAGTGTTTAGGGAAATTTTGGAGAACGTGCACAAAGTCTACACTGGCACTAGGGGGGTCAAAGGGACATTAGGGTTTTTGAGTAGGGTTTTGACCATGGGTCAACCTAGGATTCTTCATGGGTGGTTAAGGAGGTGTTAATATGGTCATTAGCACAAATTACCACTAAGCAAAAACACGGGGTGTTACATCTATCCACTTGGTGAATTTGTCGACGGCAACCAAGATGCATTTGTAGCCACCTGGGGTGGTACGAAACGGTCCTACAACATCGAGGCCCCACATAGTGAAGGGCCAAGATGTAGGGATGGTGCGCAGGACCTGAGCTGGCAGGTGCTGCTGTTTGGCAAAGAATTGGCATCCTTTGCACCTCTTAACGAGGTCTTTAGCGTCGGTCACGGCCGTGGGCCAGTAGACTCCAGATCGGTATGCTTTGCCGACCAAGTTGGTGGATGCCGCGTGGCAGCCACACTCGCCACTGTGGATCTCAGCTAGGAGCTGTAGACCTTCTGATCGTAGGATGCACTTCATCAGGACGCCAGTAGAGGTGGCTTTTCTGTATAGGTCGGTACCAGTCACGATGTAGTTAGCACTTCATCATGTGATACGCTCTCTTTCTACTTTGTCGTCAGGGACGAGCTGGTCGAGTATGAAGTCTATGAAGGGCTTGTGCCAACCATCTTTTTTTCTGACATGAGCACGTCGCGGGGAGGTGCTGAATTTTGATCGTTTGGAGGTGGTTCTGGATTATCGGGATCCAAAAGCTTGATTGAAGGCTTGTGTAGGTCTTGGACGAACATGCCTGCTGGGACTAGAGCTCGTCGAGAGCCTAGTTTGAAGAGTATGTCCGCAGCTACGTTATTGTTCTGTGGAACGTGCTGAAACTCGATCCCCTCGAAGTGGCCTTCGAGCTTGCGAATCTCATCACAGTATGCATCCATCGTGTCCTTGACGCAGTCCCACTCCTTGTTGACTTGCTCGATGACGACCTTGGAATCACCGAAAGCCAGTAGTCGCTTGATGCCAAGGGACACTGCTATACGGAGCCCGTGGATTAGGGATTCGTACTCTGCACTGTTGTTTGAGGCCTTGTAGTGAATTTGTAGGACGTACTTAAGCTGCTCCCCCTGAGGAGAGATAAACAGCACGTCTGCGCCTGCTCCTTCGAGGTTGAGGGCGCTGTCGAAGTACATTATCCAGTGTTTAGGCCGCTCCTTGGGAGGGGCATCTGGATCTCTGTCCACTCAGACACAAAGTCTGCGAGGATCTGTGACTTGATTGCTTGCCTGGGGAAAAACTCAATGTCGAATTCTCCAAGCTCGACCGACCACTTGACAATGCAACTATTGGTGTCGCGGTTGGGGATGTCTCTCCTAAGGGGAACGATGACGGAACCACGATCTTGTGATCTTGGAAGTAATGGCGAAGCTTTCTCGACGTAATCAGGAGTGCGTAGAGCAACTTCTTAGGTTGTGTGTAATGTGTCTTAGCATCGGCCAGGACCTCGCTCACGTAATACACAGGTCGTTGAACAAGATAGGCCTGCCCTTCTTCTTCTCGCTCGGCGACGAGAACCGTGATGACCACATTAGTGGTGGCAGAGATGTAGAGTAGTAGCGTTTCCTTCGGGATTGGAGGTGTCATGACTAGCGGCGTCGTCAAGGACTCTTTGAGAGCCTCAAACGCTTTCTGGGCTTCGTCGTCCCACACGAACTTGTGGGCCTTCTTCAATAGCTTGAATAAGGGTAAGCCTTTTACACCGAGCTTGCTGATGAAATGACCTAGAGCCGCCATCATACCGGTGAGCTTCATGACGTCTTTCTTATTGGATGGCTTGGCCATCTCGCGTGTAGCGTCGACCTTCGTGGGGTTGGCTTCAATGCCTCGGTGCCCGACCATGAAGCCCAGGAGCAATCCGGAGGCACACTGAAGACGCACTTTGTTGGGTTGAGCTTCCACTGGAATTCTTGTAGATTGGCAAAGGTTTCTGCGAGGTCTGCGATGAGCTTATCTTTCTCTGTGGTCTTGACGACCACATCGTCTATGTAGGCTTCGACGTTCTCCCTGATTTGGGACTTCAGGCACTTCTGAATTGCCTTCTGATATGTTGCTCTAGCGTTTTTCAGGCCAAAGATCATGACCTTGTAGCAATAGTTGCTGTGAGGCGTTATGAACGTCATTTTATCTTCATCGTCGGGATGTAGGGCTATCTGGTGATACCCTGAGTAGCAGTCGAGGAAGCAGAGTAAGACGCTACCAGCCGTGGAGTCCACGACCTAGTCGATACGAGGAAGAGGGAAAGGATCCTTGGGCAGTGCTTGTTGAGGTCGGTGTAATCGATACACATCCCTAATCCACCAGTTTTCTTTGGTACAAGAACCGGGTTTGCGAGCCAAACCGGGTGTTGACATTCTCTGATAAAACTTGCAGCTAAGAGCTTACAGACTTCTATTTCTATAGCTTGTTTTCTATCTTTTGCAAATCACTGGAGCTTTTGCTTGATAGGTCGTGCGGTCTTGTTGACTTCAAGTTTGTGCTCAGCCAGCTCCCTGGGGACACCAGGCATATCGGATGGACTCCATGCGAAAATGTCAGCGTTGTCCCTGAGGAAACTGGTGAGCGCGAGTTCCTATTTGGGGTCGAGGTCGGCCCCGATGACGACTTCCTTGGATGCGTCTGGCAGACCGAGGCAAACCTTCTTGATAGCTGGACTTGGGTCCAAAGCTGTATTTGTACGCTTCTACTCTGGTACCTGCAGAGTGGTTTGGTCGATCTTGGTTGCCTGGGTGACCATGACCGTTGCTGCGGTTTTGATCACTGAGTCTTTAGAGAGCTCGACAGTGGCACTTTCACAATTGTAGGAGACCATGGTGTCCCCGAGGACGGAAAGGATTCCGTTTGGCACTGGCATCTTCATGATGAGGTAGGTGTGGTGGGGTATGTCCATGGACTTGGCGAGCATAGGTCATCCGAAGATGGCGTGGTATTATGAGCGGAAGTCCGCGACCTCGAACGTCAAGTATTTTGTACGAAAGTTCTCCTCTGTGCCGAAGGTGACCGGCATGCATACACGACCTATGGGGTACGCAGCCTTGCCGGGCACGATCCCGTAGAAGGGCTCGTCGCAAGCGGTCATCTTGTTGAAGTCAAACTCCATCTTGCGGAGTGTCTCTGTGAAGATGATATTTAAGCCGCTGCCTCCGTCAATAAGGGTCTTAGGCAGGAAGGCCCCGTTGACTATGGGGTTGACGACCAACGGGGAGGTCCCGGGGTCAGGGATGTGAACCCAATGATCTTTTTGGGAGAAAGTTATTGGGAATTCAGACCAACGCAGAGGTCGTGGGTTTTCAATGTTGACATGCCCGATCTCCCTGGTGTTTGATCGGGTCTGTCTGTTGCTTTTGATCGCTTGGCAACCGCCGACATTGAAGTTGATCTCGAGGTTGGCCTTCTGGAATGCACCATTGGGGTTGCCCCCATTGGGTGGTGGCGGTGGAGTCCGTTCCTTCCGATTATTGTCTTGGCGATTGTGGTCGCCTTGGTGACGTCGATTGTTGCGTGGATCATCTCGTCGGTCATTGCGCTGGTCGTTGTGGCGATCATCACGACGATCACTCCCGTGGTCGTCTCACCTGTCATTACGGCCATCGCTACGGTAGTCGTCGCGTCTGTCATTGCGGCGGTAGTCGCGGTGATAATCACGTCGATCCCTATCATCATTGCGAGGATAGGGCCTGTGATCACGATAATCTCATCAATCAGGTCGACGGTTACGGTTATCGAAGCGTTGGCCACCGTTTCGGTCGTCGTTGTTGTTGCTCCTGGTCCTCTTGGAGGTAGACGGGACTCCCAGGGTGCGCTTCAGCTGCTCACACTCCCTCATGGTGTGTTTAGCATCGCGGTGGAATTGGCATTGGTCGTCCATAACCATGTTGAAGTCACCTTCGAGGAAGGTGGAAGGTCTTGGTGGATCCGCCACATAGGCTTCGCCGGATCGCTTGCGCGACCTGGTGCCTCCATCGTCGCGGTCTTCTCCGTTGAAGTCATGCATCCCCGCGTCTTGAGTGTCGACCAGTTTGTCGACGTAGGCCATGAGATCATTGATGGTGTGTGCGTCAGCTTCGTGGATCTTCTGGAACAGCTTGATGTTGATAATCCCCTTCATGTAGTAAGCAATGACGTCTTCGTCTTCGACACCTGCAAGGGTGTTGCGGTTCTCGAAGTAGCGGTTGGTGTACTCTCGGAGAGCTCGTCACATCTCATTCTCACTCTGGCGAGGTGGTGAGTATTGCCAGGACGATTATAGGTCACCTGGTAGTTGGTCGTGAAAAGGCGAGACAATGTTGCCCAGGAGGTGATGCACTCTACTGGGAGATTGTCGAGCCACAGGAGTGGTGCCTTGCCCATCACAAGGGGGAAGTATCCCGCCATGTGGTCTTCATTGCCTCCAGAGGCACATGCCGCAATGCTGTACATCTTGAGCCATATACTCGGGTCAGAGCAAACGTCATACTTCTCAATGGCTGGCTTGAAATCCTTTGGGTATCTGATCGTCCGGAGACGTCGTGAAAATGCAGGGAAGTTGTTGACCGCTCCCAGGCTTGCAGATGGGGCGTGAGCCGCAGGGATGACGTAGAGGTCGTCGGGAGGGACATTGTCTTGGTCGTATTGGGCACGACGCAGGAGTTCCTGGTCGTGCATGATCTGGAGATCTACTGCTTGGACGGGGTTATTAGCATTGAGGACATTAGGGACCCCGTGTTCACGATCATAGTTAGCTCGTTGAGCTATCTCCACTTCGTCTCTTATGCGGTGACGTTGGCTTCCTTCTACACGATTGGCCTGGACTGGAGGAGGCTGAGCTCCTGCATTGTGTCTTGGGTTTGGAGCGGCGTTTCCCTGGATGTTGGCAGTGTGGGCTGCATTGTTAACGGCATTGCCAGCAATATTGGCCAGAGCGTTTGCTGGAGCATTAGCCGCAGGGTTGGCTGGAGCATTAGCTGCAGCGTTGGCAGCAGGGTTGACCGGCTGCACCACTTCGTTTTCACCTCGCCCCTCTTCGGCCACTGGATCGAGGGAACCCTAGCTGCGACGTCGTTGGCGAGGACGTTCTGATATACTCCTGGAGTAGGAACTCACTGCGGATCTGCTGTATCCAGGACCTCTTTCTTCGATCTGTGCGGTGGCGATGCGAACGTTGGCTTGGAGACGTCGGACTGCTGGAGAATCTTCGAGGTGATTTAGAGCGGCAAGAGCGGCTCCCAAGTTGGTTTGCGGCGAGTTGTAAACTTCGAGTCCATCGCGCTCGAAGTCCCTGAGGAGGTCTCGTGCACGTAGTCTGTTGGCACGAGGTGGGTCATCATGGCGCCACTGTTGAGGGGCAGCTGGTGCTGCAGGTGCTTGTTGCCCGATGTTGACATTGACCTGTCCCGCGTTGAGCGGTTGTTGGCCTGCACCTGGGGCACCAGCAATGATCTCTTGTTGTCGTCGGACAGCTCGGGCAGCATTAGCATTCTCACGCTCTTGACATTGTTCATTTGTTTCTCCATCTTGAGGTGGTACGTCTGCAGAAACGACCAAGATCTGGCGATCTAGAGTCTCGAACTCCTCTCCCGGATAGTTCGGGGAGATTGTTGTGCGGGCGATCTGAAACGCGAGGCGATCCGGAGATGTCTCTCGGTTTAGCTGACGGCGGTGGGCCGCAGTAAGAGGTCGACGGAACTTCTTGAGGACATGACACTGGCGTGCGGTGTGTTTGGTGTTCTCGTGGATAGGGCAGGGTTCGTCGAGGTGGTTCCTGCGGCTCCCACGATCTTGGGTCTTGGGTCCAGATTCGATCTGGATCTTGCGTTTCATGTAGAGTGATGCACATGGGCTGCGTTGCGCAATGTGACACCCCAGGTTTTTAATTCGGTCAACTCTGCTGACAGTGGTCAAATCACGGTCAACCTGGGTCATCACCTCGAAAACCTCACCAACCAACCCTAATGACACCATTGATCAAGTGGACACACATGTGTGGTCAACCCTTGGTCAAAGTCTTGGTCAAACCCCACCTAAACCCTAGTGACCCCGGATGTCTTTCGGAACTTTTGCCGCGTTCTCCAAACTTCACCTAAACACTTAAAAATCTACATTTATGAAAGTTGTCCAGATTGTTGAGGGACACAACTTTCATGTAGATTGGCATTTGAAATTTTGAGTGGAGAAAGGTGAAAAACTTTCCCAAATGACAGTACCTCCTGTTCACTGACACAGATTGACATTCAAAGTTGGCAAGCTTCTTTTGCAAAATCTTTTGAGAAAAACCCCATATGGCCTTCGTGAAAGTTGTAGGGGGCAATGAGATCTACAACTTTCGTATTCAAAGTTTTGTGCACTTTAGTACAAATTTTTGGAGTTATTCAATTTCAAACTGGTGCTCAGCAAAATAAAATTTGGCCGGTCGCGCTCTGCGCCGCGACGCCGCGCCCTGCGCCCGCGCGCCACACCCCCTTGGCGTCCGCGCCCGTGCACCGCCCGAGACGACCTTCGCCCGAGGCCGCCCGCCGTCCCAAGCCGCGCGGCTCCCTAGGCCGCCCGCGCCCCCGCGACGCGCGAGGTCCGCGCCCCCGCCACGCGCCGTGTCGGTCAGACGCGCACCGCTCGGACCGGTGGTCCGTCCGCGGCCCCCTGTCCTCGTACGTCGTACTACGCCCAGAGCATCACGCCGTCGTCACCATTGGTCGGGCCGCCCCTATTTAAGCACCCGCCTTTCCTCCTCACGTCGCTGACCCCGCTCCCGCACCATCGCGACCGCCGTGGCCGCCACCTAGCAATCCACCGCCTTGCTCGCCTCTTGGCCACCGCGCGCGTGAGTAGCTCCCCTAGGACCCGCAGCACCTCCCCGGGTCGCACATTGCCCATTCGTGTGCCCCCTCGCCGGAACCCCGGGCCGCCGCGGGTGGTGCCGACGGCCATCGCCTCGCGCCGTCACTAGGGCAGCCCCGACCCCAACTCGGGCGCGGACCAACCCTAGGTGAGCCACCGGACCTCTCCCACCTATTCCCCGCCGAGAGCGCCGCCGCCCGCCGGATTCCGGCCGGCCGCGCCGCCCATCTGGTCTAGGGACCCAATTGCAAGCTCCCAAACCTTTTTGGGGTGTTCTGTGCAAATTGAGGGTGTATCTGTGAAGTTTGAAAAGTTCTGGGGCCCTGTCGCAAAAGGGTATCTTCAATAGTATAACACATTTGCTGATTCTTGTAAAATCTGTAGAAAATCGTAGAAAATTTGGAAAATTGCAAACTAAATTTTGCTAGACTTCTGGTGAGGAACACTACAACTTTTGTTATACTCACCTAGGCTGTTTCTTGATATTTTTGGCATGAAAAATAGAAATGTGAAAACCTAGATCTATGATATCTCAAAATCCTCAAGTCTTATGTATCCAATTTTTGGATATGTTATGAGTGATGTTGTGACTAGCTCCTGTACCAAAAAGTGCACAAATTTATGTTGTAAATCTTTTTATATGAATTGTTTTCCATTTATGCAGAATCTGCCTAGATGATTTTTGTAGCTAAAAATAATTATGTTCTTGATCCCAACTTTTGCATGATGTCTTGTTATGCCAAGTTACACCTCTGGTGAGTCAATCACATTTTTTGAATGACAAAAGTATTTATTCTTAATATATGAATGTGTTCCTTTGTAATTTAATAATGTTAGATCAGTAGTAGTTCTAGGTGTGCTTGCTGCTTCCCTAGGATGGTTTTGGTCCAGAGAGAATGTGTGAGGAAGTTTGGAGCAGTTGTATGCTTATTTATTTTTATTTGCTTTTATCTTAATTATGTGTATAACCTTTTGTAATTATTGGTATAATGAAATTCTTGCCCTTCCAAGAATGCATGTGTGCTCAGTGGCTTAGTATAGGTGTTTTGGTGCTTGAGAAGCACACCACTGAATTTTGAAAGATTTATTGTTTAAGTAAAAGCTTTGGAGGCTTTTATAGATTTAATGTTTCGTTAAATAGGAAAATGCCTTTTATTCTTTATACCCCTTTTTGTGAAATATTTGCAAAGCTTATTTAATATCTAAGAATACACCCTTGTTCTTTAAAGAATTAAATATAATTAATTATCTTTGTACACACCTTTACTAGTGAAAGGTGAAGTATTAAACCTTCACATGAAATAACAATTTATAAAAGGAAGCATTAATTGAGTGATTAATTAAAAGAATAAAACATATATCAGTAAATAACCTCCCGGACAAGAAATTAATAACTAATTAATTGTTAAGGTGAATATGGCCAACGAGAGTTGGAATAAATAATTAATCTATCACATCACCTGAAACCTGTATTGCATTCCGTGTAGATCTTCGTGACGGTGACTACTCGCTCGTGCCGAAAGCCGAGGAAGGAGAAGCGAGGCTGCACTGCAGTACGTGGAAGTACTTGAAGACACCGAGGGTGCTCAGGCTAACTTTGCTGACGAAGGCAAGCCCCGGTGCACTTAACCCAGTTTTTTTTCAAATTTTCTATACAAATATCTATGGATGCTTGTGCATTTAAGTTCAGGAGTTGTATGGAACCTTAGATGCATGATCCCTAGGTACCTGTGTCCTTGCTAGTATGATAGGTTGATAGCTACTAAGCTATAGGACCGTTACAAGTCGGGTGATGATGTCACTCGCGAGAATAGGTTCCTAGATAGGAATCATAAGATCTCCTTAAATGGATTGTTCATGTGGTAAGAGCATGGGATGTGGACTCCGGTCCAATAGCTATTATGGGTTAAGTGTTTGAACATACTAAGCACTTGTCGGGAATGGGACCGGTAAGCCTAGTACCTTAATGAGGTGGCGAGGGATCTTACTATTACTCATCTTGGGATGCGTCTCATGGCTAGCTACCGGTGGTATATGGTGAGTCCGGGTGCCTCGTGGGGTATTCCGGATAGCCTGCACCAAAGACTGTAAGATTCGATCCCGACCCGAAGAGTTTTGGGAACCGCTTGGTGGTTGTCCTCGCGGGGGCATCCCACCGTGTGTTTAGGTCTACCTTGCAAGGTTTGAATCAATCGATTGTCGGCCTCTCACCGTTATCTGAGACTACTTACTCCACTAGCCATGAGATCCCTAATGATGGAAGTTGATGAATTTTATGCTTGATTAATTGTATTGTACAACCTTGTCTGCACTAGCTTGGCTAATTTAGAAAAGAATAAACGCACTAGAACTTGCGCTAAAATCTTGAAAGTAAGGACATACCCTTTGTTACTTTTTAGCAAAGAAACCCAGTAGTTAAAAGCCTATCATGTCTAGAGTTGGTGAAGTAGTTCTCACCGACGGGTAAGTCTTGCTGAGTATTAGTATACTCAGCTTTGCTATAATCTGTTGCTCCAGGTAATGCCTTTGGTGTTGTGTGGCCCGCAGAGATCCCGCCCGGCTAGGAGCTGGAGTGGGTGGAGGACGACAAATGAAGGCATCATGGCTGACCTCCCGTGGTGTTCTCGTTTTCCGCTTAGTTTAATTCCGCTGTTTTAAAAACTCTGAACTACGTTGTTATGTCAAAAATCTCGGTTTGTAATAATTAAGCCCTTCGGGGTAAATTTCTGTTGTCAATTAAGTTGTATCTTTGGACTCGCCTTCGCGTGAGTTTTAATGCATATATGTCGATCCTTGTTGCTATATAAGTGATTTATCGGGCGTTAACCCGGCGACTAACGACATGATGATACTTTATTACTGCTTAATGACCAAAGTGGATTGGTTTAGGCGGTAGTACGGTATTTTCCTGGGCGGGTTGTTGCACGCAAGCCGAGAGGCATGCTGGAGGGCGATGAAGTCACGCGAGGGCGTTTGACGCGTTCGCAGATCTTGATCGTGTCGGAGAGCATGCCCTCGACACGATCGATCCCGGCGATCAGGTCTCTAGGAGTGGGTGGGTGGGTTTTCAATGACAGATTTGTTTCGATCTATTGGTCGGTGGTGACCGCGTTGCCTTCGATGACGAGGCAGGCGGCTGGAGTGGTGGATTTCGCCGGCATTGAGCCAAAGCAAATGTCGACGGGATTGGTGAGGAAGTCCGCCATGCTCTCCGGAAAGATGACGCCGTTGGTCGAAGCCGTCGAGTTGCACGAAGAACCTTGACTCAGCCCCTACCTGGCGCGCCAACTGTCAGATGGTGAGATCTGGACAGCCCACGGGGGTGTTAATCCATGTGGTTTAGTTGCTCGGCGGGGAGGAATCTAAGGCTAAGAACTCGAATGTCGCACACGAGTACGCGGAACACAGAGAACATTGCGAGTTTATACTGGTTCGGGCCTTCGGAGAGTAATACCCTACGTCCAGTTGTTGATATAAATTGCTTGAGGATTGGTCGGATTGTCACAAGGGGTCGCCTCGTCCGCATTATATTGGCCAGTGGATGAGGTCGGTTCCCAGACTCCTGGTCGGTTACGACCAGGAGACCTAAGTCTACGTTACACATCTTGCCATATCCCGTCGATCTGCTCTGGTCGAAATCCACTGATGTCTTTTCTTGTACGCCAAGTCTTGTGGTCGCGTTGGATTAGGTCGTCTGATGAATCTTCTGGAAGGTCTTCAGGAGGTCGTGTGGGCCGCCAACTAGGTCGGTTGGGCCCACTAACATGTCGGCGAGTCTTCTAGTAGGACGGACCTACTTGTCAGGGACGGCCGTGAGCTTGGTCGGTGGGGACCCAGGGGTACCTATGTCTCACACACCCTTCAGAGGTATGTCATAAAATGGAAAACGCTTGTTGCAGGTAGTATCACTGGGAATGCTCATATGTGCAATTTTGGGTTGTGAGAGATAAACCTTTGGGATCGGTTTGCCATTTCTATGGTGTTCTCATTAATTACCCACACAATGATAGGTGCATGTTGATAGTGTTTTTTTTGACAACATGCATGTTGATAGTGTGAAAGGGGGAAAACAATACGCTCTAGAGATTTCATTGCAGTTGGTATGAAATTAGTATGTTTAGACATGAGTGAAATCTTTTATCCATGGTAGACAATCTTCTGGGAGATTCGTTCTAGAGTTCTAGGGTTTCTAACATCGCTCAGTAGGATATCCATAACTGGCCTGAGTTTTGCACTTTTTGTTAATCTTTTTGGCTGTGCATATCGCTGGGAATCTGTATACATACTACATTTTTCTACTAGGTTTGTATTTCAGATTTTTGTGTGACCCCATAAAGCAGTGAGTTGGATCCAGTACATTTCATCCTCTGCAGCACATTAGTACATTGCCAAAAATATTTTTTAAAAAAACACGTCTCATTCATTGTTGTAAAGTGTGCTTCCTTGATATCTACAGTATCATTAAGCATTCCTTTGTGGCTCAGGCTGTTGCCCTTTAGTGTACATCTTGATCTTTAGCGGTATGTGATACTCATGCAAACTTTGAAGATATGACTAGTTATGGTAGCATCTCAGCCAAAATCTTTGTTCGATTGAAAAGCAACCATGGATTATTTAGTCACAATGCCTGTTCTTAGCTATAAGATCAAAGCCACCTTGTGTCCCATAGATTATGAAAATACAGTCAACTAACATCAGTTGCAAGAAATTTGCTGACTTTATAAAGTCTCTAGCTTCAGATACACGAAAGTGTAATATAAAGGTTGCCTATGGATTGGTGATAGCACTAGGTTGGCTAGATGAGGGCCTGTTTGGAAGGCAGGAATTTTGCAGAAAAATCATAGGAAGGCCTACAAACTGAACTTGTCATCTACATTTGAAGCAATAGTTCAATACACCTCGTTGACTTACTGCATCCTTGACTAGTAGATACTAACTCCTTAGCTACTTGACGATCTTGATTCTTGACCTCCATGCCTGTTGTATCAACAGATCACGCGGTCGTTACCCAGAACTAGATACTTATAACTCTGCCAGTAGAATATTTTACCCACAATCTTACTCTTGTACAGTGCTCAGTCTACATGCTACAAGCCTAGAAGAGTGCTTTTACCTTTGTATTGCAGCATGCATTGCGTTATTTTTGTAGGTAAGTTGAGATAAAATGCTACTTAATATGATCATAGTTGTCTTAGTTTTGTGATTGTAGTAAAGTAGTAACCATTGCCTCATACAGTTTAATCGAAAACTTTCCCATGGTGTGCATGCAGAACATCTTGTATCATATACATTCTCTATTGCCACTTAGAGATGCTGCCCGTGCTGCTTGTGTGTCTCATGCATTCCTGAATTCATGGAGATGTCGTCCTAACCTTAACTTCAGCAAGGATACACTGGGCTTGGGAGCAAATCAGTATGGAGAGGATACAACAACAACAAAGGAGTTCATCAGAAATGTTGATCACATTCTGAAAAGGCACTCATGTATCGGCTTGAAGACACTTTGTAAGGAATCGGATGCCCGTTAGCCTAAGAGGGGGAGGGGGTGAATTAGGCAACTTAAAACCTTAACCTATGGCTTCACTAATTTTGCGCAAAGGTAAACTAGAACATACTATTTATATGTGCAACTACGGTTGTTCTAGTGTGAAACTCCCATCCCAAAAGAAGGTTTGCAACCTATAGCCAATGCTAGCATGATACTACTCTAGGAATGTAGAGACAAGCAAAGATTGCAATAGAGTAAATGCGGAAACGTAAAAGGGGATGAGAGGAAGCAAACTCTTGACACGCGATTTATCCCGTGGTATCGGTAGGCACTAAGCCACCCCTAGTCCACGTTGTTGAAGCACTCACACAAGAGTATTGCTTCCCGATCACCAAGTCTCTCCCAAGAGCACCAACTTGACTTGCCACAAAGGCTAGCCACTTAGGCACTTGTCAAGCTCCCTTGGTCACCTTGATGCCGCCTCCACTAAGGAGCTTCTCCACCAAGGAAGGGGTCTCCACGTCCCCCGCACAAAGTGTCCTCGCCGCTCCACACCAAGCCGGAGGGTCGATGACGATTGCCGGTGAGCCACTTAGGCCCCAAGGCTTCCGGCGAACCTTGTACAACTGGATTCTCTCAAGAATCACCTCACAAGGTTGGCACAACCTTGCACTCACTCAGCTCTAAGCTAAGCCTAGCACTAAGCACATACACAAAGCATGCACTAGTCTAAGGATGAGCAATTAAGCACTTGGATGGATTGGATATGATCTTGAATGTGTCTTGAACTCCTCTGCACTTCCACACAATCCAGCACCTTCAAATGGGAGAGTTGAAGGGGTATAAATAGGCCAACACACCAATATAGCCGTTGCTCTAACGGCTATTTAAGATATACCGTCGGATGAACCGACGGTGTCATTTTATGTAGCGTCGGATCATCCTGTGCTGCCATATGCCCTTCCGTATTTTGGCCATAACTCTCTGCTCCGAACTCCGTTTTGGGCGATCTTGTACTTGTTGGAAAGCTTATGAAATTCTCTACAAGATTCTGAAAAAATCCTGAGCATTTGAGCATTTTTAAGCGTCGTATGAACCGATGATAGCGTCGGTTCATCCGGTGCTAGCCATTTCTGCACGAATCACTCTCTGTATGTTTCCCGAAAAAGCATAGGATGAACTGATGCAATCATCCGATGGTACCACCAGATTATCCTGTGCTTATACACTTGTTTTCTTCTTCTCAGGAGTTCATCCGTTGCTCACAAAAATGGGACCGTCGGATCATCCTATGCCCTATTTTCAGCACATCTTAATTTGGGCGAACTTTTCACTCCGGATTCCGATTTTGATGATCTTGGACTCTATGGAAAGCTTGTGGAATAATCTTCATGATTCTGTAGCATTTAATACCATTTGATTGATCTAAGAATAATTTATTCATAGGACAAGTCCAATTCATTCCTCTCTTTATCCCGGCTTCATATTTTTTCTTTTGTCATGCTTTGCATTGTGTGCGGTTGCATCCATGGGACCTAGAAATGTCTACAAAGACATGCTCAAACAATATGGTTAGTCCCAATGCTCATGTTGTCATGAATCACCAAAATCAAACTCCGAACAAATGGCATATGAAGGCCATGTTCGCTACAATCTCCCCCTTTTTGGTGATTTATGACAACACAACCAAAGCAAGCATAAATTTGCTAGAATTGACAGAATTAGAACCACTTACACTTGCTTGGATGCTTACCATCATCCAAACTCCCCCTAGATCAAACTTCCCCCTTTTTGCTCTTATGTTCACATTCTCCCCCTTTGGTCTCAAATCCTTGAAATCACTTGTAAGCATCCTTGAGCCCACTTGTAAGCTTACGCCACACGCTTGCTTTGGTCTCACATTCTCCCCCTTTGGAATAAAATCTCCAAAAAGTCCAAAGCAAACGAGTCCAAGGAAACTAGCAAGATCTAGCAACCATAGCTCAAAGGAGAGATGTTAAATGCAAGGGAGAAAGCCGCATGAACCATGATCCATAAGTATGATATCAATGAAGATACCACATGTGTGAATAACTAAGGTGGATCACAAGCTCATGAGACTACCATGATACAAACTAAGCTCCCCCTAAGTGTGTGCATAAAAAGAATACCACTTGCAAGACAAGGGTAGTGAGAAACAAGTGCACAACTACAAACTTGAAAGACAAGGAAGCTTAGAGCATATCATGCAAGTAGGTAGCTTAAGGGACAAGAGATAAGACAAATGGGTTCTTGTTACATTACCACTTGTAGATATCACTTGTAGTATTTTGATCATTGCATACCTCCGGGGCTTGATCCTCTCTACCTTGTCGGCACCACATTGAGATGAGCCACTTGGAAATGATATCACTAGGTGACACCACTTGAAAGAAGCTTGTATATAGAAGATACTTAGGGTACCACAAGGATTAGGAATGTATGAGTACGGTGCCTTTGAACTTATATAGAGACATAAGCTCGCAAGGACATGACCCAATAGCATGAAGCTCATATTGCTATATTCACTCTTTTAGAGATGTTAGATCACATTGAGAGTGAAATAGCATTCTCTTAGAATGAAACACCGCACCGAACGCGTCGCTAAGGAACTACATAAGATAAGCTTGAAACAATGTTAGTCCCATAACCAAACCATAGGATGAGCTCCCCCTAAATGTGTGCATTTAGTGTTTGAATCACCAACCAAATGTATGCACATTGTTTATGATAACAAAAGGGAAGCTTACCCTATAGCTTGCTCATGATGCAAAGAGATATATATGAAAACATGCACCATGAAAGAACAAGTGTAGCTTTCCTACACGCTAAACAAACCATGTAGATTGCTCATGGGTTAGCACATGACACAAGCAACCTACCATATGTAAATATTGCAACAAATGCAACCTAAACAAGGCAATGGATCTACAATGATGCACGAGATGGGTTCTAGTTTCCATTACCTCAACCGGGGAACTTGGGCAACACATGTCCAATTTGCAAGCTTGGCTTATAGGCTTGAATCTTCTCATCTTGATTGTGCCAAGCCTCCCAAGTCCCCGCTCTTAAGGCCTTCAAGTGGCCTTTGGAACCCAAACCATTTGAGGCCCCTTCATGTTGGTGATGACTTTCTTGGGCACCCAAATAGGTTGGTTCCAACCCCGCTCTTCCTTCATCTTCCCAACCTTGTGTGCAACCACCTTGCCATTTGCCTTCTTCTTGATGACGTAGGTGTTGCTCTTGGTCTTGTTCATGCGGTTGGGCTTGGTGTAGATGAGGGAGCTCTTGATGATGGGCTTCAATTTCTTCTTTGCGCCCTTGTCCATCTTCTTGACAAATTGGGGGCATTTGTAGAACTTGTGCCCTTCCTCATGACACTTATAGCAAGTCACGGTTGCACCCTTCTCAAGCTTCTTCACCATGTGATCACGGTTATCTTGAGAAGGTTGGACTTGGCTCTTCATGTCTTGAGAGATGTCCACTTGTTCTTCATCGTTCTTGCCCTTGCCCATCAAGTTTGCCAACCTCTCTCGGAGCCATTTCACTTCTTGCTTGAGCTCATCATTTTCCTTGCCTATGAGACAATCACATGATTCTACAACAACATTCTCATGGCAAGATGGTGAGCAAGATTCATCGATTAAATCAATGCAAGAAGTTGAAGCATCTACCTTGGAGATAGGAATTGCACAAGGGATAGATGTTTCATCAAGCTTAAAGGAATTACTTGTTTTAGTCTCATTGCTCTCAAGCTTAGATTTTAGCTCATCACACTCCTTGCTAAGCAATTTGAATTTGCACAACAAATGTTCATAATTTGTAGCAAGGGTGTCACTAAGATCATTGAGAGCATTGAGTTCTTTGATTTCATTAGCTTGTTGTTCAAGCATTCCTTTTTGCTCATGGATTAGCTCAACAAGGTCATTGAGAGAGGTGGTGTCGGATTCGTCATCACTTACATTGCTTTCCATACCTTTGGCCATAAGGCACATGTGTGATGATGAAGGACCTTGCATGAAGCGGGTGGTGAAGTTCTTTCTTGATTCATCGCTTGAGCTAGAAGAACTTGATCCACCACTTGTCCACTCGCGGACGGCGAGGGTTGCTTCTTGCCTTGATCTTCTCTCCTTGACCACCTTCTTCTTGGGCTTGTGCTTGATCTTGGTGAACTTGATGTGTTGATGATGACGCCCTTCTCTCAAGTGGATGTTGTAGCCGTACATGTTGACTTTCTTCACATACTTGAAGATCTTCTTCACGTACTCGGCCACCATAGATTCAACCTCTTCATCACTTGAGGAATCTTCATTATCACCATCATCATCATCATCTTCGCTTGAGCTTCCACGAGTAGCCATCCTACTCAACATTTTCTCTTGTCGGCTTGAGAGAGCATGGCTTGTGGTTGGAGAAGATGGTTCTTGGGGCTTTTCTTGGGGCGCCTTCTTTGACTTGGGCATTAGTTGAAGCTCATGTTCCATGATCTTGCTCAAGATATGCGATGGCTTCAAATCTTCGAGCTTCTTCTCGTAGATGATTGCTTTCACCAAGTCATAGTCGGGCTTCCGGAGACTTTGAAGGATCTTGCGGTTGATGTTCAAGTCCGTGATGTCCTTCACACCTAAGGCATTAATCTCATTGACAAGCACATTTAGGCGTGAGTACATAGATTCGGCATTTTCATTAGCAAGTTGCTTAAAGCTATTGAATTCCTCAAGGAGACAACCGTAGCGTTCATTAGCAACTTCTTTTGAACCCTCATTTTGCTCCTTGATGGTTTTCCATAGCTCATGAGCATTTTCACAAGTAAAAACTCTATTGAAAACGCCTACATCTAGTGAGGACAAAATGATACTCTTAGCAATTACATCAAATTGCTTTTCCTTCCTAGTACCATTTTTCATACCCTCATCGGTGACTCTCCAAACATCAAGGTCCCTTGCTTGGAGATAGGCCTCCATGAGAACCTTCCACCGAGGATAGCCCGTACCATCGAAATGTGGAGCCAAACCTAAGGTATCCACCCCTTTCATCCCTCTATAGAGCAACTCACTAGGCGGTGAAGCCTAACCGTTCCAATGAGCCGGTTTTCACAATTTACCAATCGAATTGGTGTATCCTTGTGAAGGAAGTGAGTCCCGGCTCTGATACCACTTGTAAGGAATCGGATGCCCGTTAGCCTAAGAGGGGGAGGGGGTGAATTAGGCAACTTAAAACCTTAACCTATGGCTTCACTAATTTTGCGCAAAGGTAAACTAGAACATACTATCTATATGTGCAACTACGGTTGTTCTAGTGTGAAACTCCCATCCCAAAAGAAGGTTTGCAACCTATAGCCAATGCTAGCATGATACTACTCTAGGAATGTAGAGACAAGCAAAGATTGCAATAGAGTAAATGCGGAAACGTAAAAGGGGATGAGAGGAAGCAAACTCTTGACACGCGATTTATCCCGTGGTATCGGTAGGCACTAAGCCACCCCTAGTCCACGTTGTTGAAGCACTCACACAAGAGTATTGCTTCCCGATCACCAAGTCTCTCCCAAGAGCACCAACTTGACTTGCCACAAAGGCTAGCCACTTAGGCACTTGTCAAGCTCCCTTGGTCACCTTGATGCCGCCTCCACTAAGGAGCTTCTCCACCAAGGAAGGGGTCTCCACGTCCCCCGCACAAAGTGTCCTCGCCGCTCCACACCAAGCCGGAGGGTCGATGACGATTGCCGGTGAGCCACTTAGGCCCCAAGGCTTCCGGCGAACCTTGTACAACTGGATTCTCTCAAGAATCACCTCACAAGGTTGGCACAACCTTGCACTCACTCAGCTCTAAGCTAAGCCTAGCACTAAGCACATACACAAAGCATGCACTAGTCTAAGGATGAGCAATTAAGCACTTGGATGGATTGGATATGATCTTGAATGTGTCTTGAACTCCTCTCGCACTTCCACACAATCCAGCACCTTCAAATGGGAGAGTTGAAGGGGTATAAATAGGCCAACACACCAATATAGCCGTTGCTCTAACGGCTATTTAAGATATACCGTCGGATGAACCGACGGTGTCATTTTATGTAGCGTCGGATCATCCCGTGCTGCCATATGCCCTTCCGTATTTTGGCCATAACTCTCTGCTCCGAACTCCGTTTTGGGCGATCTTGTACTTGTTGGAAAGCTTATGAAATTCTCTACAAGATTCTGAAAAAATCCTGAGCATTTGAGCATTTTTTAAGCGTCGGATGAACCGATGACAGCGTCGGTTCATCCGGTGCTAGACATTTCTGCGCGAATACCTCTCTCGTATGTTTCCCGAAAAAGCATAGGATGAACCGATGCAATCATCCGATGGTACCACCAGATCATCCGGTGCTTATACACTTGTTTTCTTCTTCTCGGAGTTCATCCGGTGCTCACAAAAATGGGACCGTCGGATCATCCCGTGCCCTATTTTCAAGCACATCTTAATTTGGGCGGAACTTTTCACTCCGGATTCCGATTTTGATGATCTTGGACTCTATGGAAAGCTTGTGGAATAATCTTCATGATTCTGTAGCATTTAATACCATTTGATTGATCTAAGAATAATTTATTCATAGGACAAGTCCAATTCATTCCTCTCTTTATCCCGGCTTCATATTTTTTCTTTTGTCATGCTTTGCATTGTGTGCGGTTGCATCCATGGGACCTAGAAATGTCTACAAAGACATGCTCAAACAATATGGTTAGTCCCAATGCTCATGTTGTCATGAATCACCAAAATCAAACTCCGAACAAATGGCATATGAAGGCCATGTTCGCTACACACTTGATCTTCATGTGTACCTTTTGGGATTCGATCTTGATTCACGGGATGGTAACAAGATTAACTCTTATCACCTTGATAGCTGGCTTCACCTTGCTCTTGCATTAAGGATTGAACAACTCATCCTTGTCTTGCCTGCAAAAGAGCCAAAGTACAATTTCCCATGCTCACTTTTATCTGGCAAGAGTGGAAACTCAATGCAGTACATTCGCCTTAGCTCATGTGCCTTTCATCCAACAGCCAGTCTTGGTTGCTTGAGAAGCCTTAAGAGGCTGCATCTGTATAATGTGGATATCACAGGGGACGAGTTAGGGTGCCTTCTTTCCAACGCTTCTGCTTTGGAGCGGCTGGAAATCTCGTTATGCAATGAGATACTTTGCCTGAAGATACCCCGCCTCCTGCAGAGGCTCAGCTACTTGGAGGTGATTTGATGTGACAGTCTGCAAGTGATAGAGAGTGAAGCTCTGCAGCGAACATGGCCCCATATACCATTAGTTCGAGTTTGATTTTGATGATTCATGTCAACATGATCAATGAGACTAACCATATTGTTTAGCATGTCTTTGTAGACATTTATAGGCCCCAAGGATGCAAAAATATCACATGCCAAATTGAGAATATAGTCTATTTTGCAAGGGTCAAAAACAAGACAGAAAAGAAAAAAAAGAAAGGACACCATCGGATGAACCGACAGTATCTAGATAGCAAGCGTCGGTGCAATCATCGGACGAGTTGGTATACTGGGTGAAAACCAAGGCACCGTCGGATGAACCGACGGTCCATTTTTTAGATGCACTGGATGAATTGCAGAGGAGAAGCAGCGAAGACAGTAGCACTAGATGATCCGACGGTCTGAGTGTGGACGCCGTCGGTCTATCCGACGCTTCATTTAAATCAATACAGAGACGCGCCAAGACAAGCTCTTCAGCACCGGATGAACCGACGCCTTGGTCAAGGAGAAGCGTCGGTCTATCCGACGGTTACGAAGAAACCAATAGAAACGGTTTGGCGAGAAGTCCTTCAGTACCGGATGAACTGACGCACCGTCGGTGTAATGCGTCGGAACAGTTGTGTCAGAGAACCTCAACGGCTACGTGACGTGGGAGGGGCACCGGATGAACCGATGCTCCTGAAAAGTAGGCGTCAGTTCATCCGACGGTCAACTTTTCAGAGAGCCCCATTTGAGGTTGCTGGATTGTGTGGAAGTGCAGAGGAGTGCAAGACACCTTGAAGATCATATCCAATTCATCCAAGTGCTTAATTGCTCATCCTTAGACTTGCATATGCTTACTGTATGTGCTTGGTGCTAGGCTTAGCTTAGAGCTGAGTGAGTGCAAGGTTGTGCCAACCTTGTGAGGTGATTCTTGAGTGAATCAAGGTGTACACGGTTCGCCGGAAGCCTTGAGGCCTAAGTGGCTCACCGGCAATCATCATCGACCCTCTGGCTTGGTGTGGAGCGGCGAGGACACTTTGTGCGGGGGGGGGGGGTGGAGACCCCCTTCCTTGGTGGAGAAGCTCCTCAGTGGAGGCGGCATCAAGGTGACCAAGGGAGCTTGGCAAGTGCCTAAGTGGCTAGTCTTTGTGGCGAGTCAAGTGGTGCTCTTGGGAGAGACTTGGTGACCGGGAAGCAATACTCTTGTGTGAGTGCTTCAACAACGTGGACTAAGGGTGGCTTAGTGCCTACCGATACCACGGGATACATAGTGTGTCAAGAGTTTGCTTCCTCTCACCCCCTTTACGTTTCCGTGTTTACTCTTTTGCAATCTTTGCTTGCCTTTACTTTCCTCGAGTAGTATCTTTCTAGGATTGGCTATAGGTTGCAAACCTTATTTTGGGATGAGAGTTTCACACTAGAACAACCCTAGTTGCACATCTAGATAGTATGTTCTAGTTTATCTTTGTGTAAAAATAGTGAAGTCATAGGTTAAGTTTTTAGATTGCCTAACGCACCCCCTCCCCCTCTTAGGCTAACCAGCATCCGATTCCTTACAAGCTCCCAATCTGTCCAGTTGTTCGTTTTCAGGTCAGCAGCATCACCTTATACAATTCTCGCTGGGAGAAGCATTGCAAGTGAAAAAACTTGAAATATCATGTTCCAGTGCTGTCTGTTATGCTCGTGAGCAGCTTCCGACTCTCGTCCCATATCTTGAAACTCTAACCATTGCTACATTCTGTGAGGTATACTCTGAAATTTAAGGTTGCCATAGACTGTAGTTATGCTTGTACTGATACCACAATCGTTATACGTTGGCATATAGTTAATCTGGAATCTTATGCAGATGGCCAGTACACCAATTGCGCCTAGAGAATTCCGCTACCTCAAGCACTTGGATATTCGTATTCATGGAGGAATCCTTTACCCAGCCTATGATTTCTTGTGTCTCGCTTCATTTCTTGAAGCATCCCCTTCCTTGGAGACTCACGCGCCCGCGGTTGGTCCCCGCCGCGCTGTCCGCCGGTTGAGCCGCCCGCGCCCCGACGCACCGGCCAGGCCCCCTCGCCGTCCCTCTCTTGCTTCAACGTGAAGGAGGCTGGCTATAAAGCCGTTCCGTGCTGCCCCTCGCGCGCGCACGCGCTCCACCGTGCCTTCTTCCCCGCGCGCACGCCATTGCCGCCGCCATAGCCGAGCTGCCCCTCCGCTAGCTTCCGGTGTAGGCCAACCACCCTTAGCTCCTCTCGACACACTAGCACATCCTCCCGAGACACAAGCTACCGGGCGTTGTCGCCGAGCACACCGGAATTGAAGTAGGGGCGGACGCGCCGCCGCTGCCTCCTCGCCGGACACCGCCGGAGTCGACCGCGCCTCCAAATCCACCACCAATAGGTCGCCGGTGAGCTCAATTGCAAGCTTGTGCCGTTTGTTTGCAGCCCCCGGCCCCACGTCGCCGCCGGCGAGCTCACCGCCGCCGCCAAGGGCATGGCTATGATGTTTTTGTGCCTAGGGACCTATTTGTTAGAGGACAGGGTATTTCTGTGAAGGTCGAAAACTTTCCAGGGACCTGCCTTCAAGTTGAATCTTCAATAGTGTTTGCCTTTATGCCGATTCTTGTAAAATTCATAGAAAATGGTAGAAAAAATAGAAAAATGCAAACTAAATTTTGTTGGTTCCCTTGTTAATAAACCAACAACTTTTGTAAAGTATGACTACACTTTTGCCTGCTAGTTCTTGCATCAAAAATAGAAGTGAGTTAAACCTAAATCTGTTGTAGTTCCAAATCCACATGTGATCTGTAGCTGAATTTTGGATATGTTGTGTATTATGCCATGTGTAGGTGCTATGCCAAAAATTGCACAAAGTTACTGTGTAGATCATTTATTATGAATTGTTTTGTATTTATGTTGAATCTATTCAAATGATTTTTGTAGCTAAAAATAATTAGATTTTGTGTTAAACTACTGCATGTGATCTTTTAATGACTAAATGCACCTCTGGTGAATTAATCACAATTTTGTATCTGCCAAAAATATTTATTCCTGATTTATGCTTAGTTTTAAATGTAAATGCATAGCTCAAGGTCTAGAGTAGGTCTTGATGTGTTTGTTGTTTTCCTAGCCTTGTTTTGAGTCATAGCATCAGTGAGATAAAGTTGGAATCAAATTGTTGTGTATTTATTTTTATATGCATTTATCTTATTTGTATAGCTAGATTTTGTTATTTTTGAAATAATTAATGTATAGCCTACGTGAGTGTGAAATCTTGTGTGCAGTGGCTTTATTTCAGTTTGTAGTGCTTCATAAACATCCCCAATGAATATTATCAATTTATTTATGAATAAAACAATAAAAGCCAATTAAGCTTAATATTAAAGTTAAGTTGGAAAATCACCAACTACACACCTACTGATCTTGTGTTGTGATGTGAATCATGCTAAGAAACTAAGTGTCACCACCCCTTGCTGTTTGTGAAATTGAAATAATTTATTTACATAAAT
This sequence comes from Cenchrus americanus, assembly GCA_947561735.1. Taxonomy (NCBI): domain Eukaryota; kingdom Viridiplantae; phylum Streptophyta; class Magnoliopsida; order Poales; family Poaceae; genus Cenchrus; species Cenchrus americanus. The sequence goes on along the minus strand of OX387245.1, from coordinate 61,038,389 downwards.
ATGTACACGGTCACTATTAAAAAGATTAAATATTAAAGAACCACATATTGTTCCTTTATTGGAAGAGTATGCTGAATGTATTAATATCTAGGTGAATGTGGTCAACCATGCACCCCATGGTTGTCATGTGTTGTTTTCCGTCAATTAAACCTTACATTTGCATCCCCGTGTAGATCTTCCCGACGGTAGTCATACGCTCGTGCCGAAAGGAGGAGACGAAGGTGCTGACGGTGAGCTGCAGTACGTGGACGTAGCTTAGGGCCCGGACCAAAGTCCAGAAGGGCTCAAGGCCAACCTTGCCAGCGAAGGCAATCCCCGGATCATTAACCCTTCCTTTTAAAATTATGCAATTATCCTTACTATGATTGTGCAATTACATTTCAGGAGTTGAATTGAAACCCTATATGCATAATCCCTAGGTACATATGTTCTTTTACTAATATGCTAGGTCGATGGCTGCTATGCTATAGGACCCGGTAGAAGTCGAGTGATGTTCGTCACTCGCGAGAATCAGTTCTTATGTTGGAATCATAAGATCTTTATAAATGGATTGCCCATGTGGTAAGAGTATGGGATTTGGGCTCCGGTCCAGTGGCTTTCGTGGGCTAAGCTTTTGAACGTACTAAGCACTTGTCGGGAATGGGACCGGTAAGCCTAGTACCTTAATGAGACGGTGTGAAAACTTACTATTACTAATCTTGAGTAATCACCTGCCCGGCTAGCTACCGGGAGGTGGGTACATGTGTGAGGCTGGGTGTACTGTGTGGGGCATGCCAGATAGCCTTGTACCCGGGACTTCAGGCAGGTGAGGAAGGGCGGCGTCGGGTTGTGAACTTCAATCCCAAGCCGAGGACTTTTGGGAACCGCCTGATGGTTGTCCAGTGTGAGGGCACCCTACTGTGTGATTAGGTCGACCTTGCAAGGTTATTAATCAATCGGTTGTCGGTCTCTCACCGTTATCTGAGACTGCTTAATCAACTGACCCTAACATCCCTTATTGATGGAACTTCGTGAATATTACTGTTTGAATTAATTTTATTGTAAAATCCTTGATTGAATCAGTTGGCACACTTAAAAATGGTAAACAACTAGAATTTTGTGCTAAAATATTGAAAGTAAGGACATACTCTTTGTTGCATTTCAGCAAAAGAACTCTACCGGCCAAAAAGCCTCTCATGTCTAGAGTTTGGTGATGTAGTTATCACCCGACGGTTAAGTCTTGTTGAGTATTAGTATACTCAGTCTTGCTTTATAATGTTGTTGTAGGTGTTGTTTTGCCTGGTGAGATTCCACCCAGCTGAAAGCTGGAATGAGTGGATGACGACGAGTGATGGCATCACGGACGGCCTCCTTTGATGATTATCGTTGCGCTAGTTTATTTCATTCTGCTATTTTCGAACTCTGAACCTTTACTTATCATGTCATGAACAATGGTTTGTAATAATTAAACCCTTAGGGGTAATTTGGATTTAATTTGTGTAATGTACTCTGGACTCGCCTTCGTGTGAGTTTTAATGTATATGTTCGATCCTCTGTGTGATATCCAAGTGATTTACCGGGCGTTAACCCGGCAACTAACAACAAGATGACTTTATTATGGCTTAACGACCAAAGTGGATCGGTTTAGGCGATAGTATGGTATTTTCCTTGGCGGGTTGTCACAGTTGACCGATTTTTTATATTCTTTCTTTGATTTTTCAAAAATATATGTCTTATCTCAAATTTTACAAAACCATACCATTAGCGCCATATGATACCGCAGTTGGGCACTGTAGCACCCCAATAGTTGTATCACACAACTTATCAAACGGCGGTAGGGGTTAGTTCATTTCCAAAAAGTTGTAACTTTTTTGTGTAAACTCGGATGGAGGTAAACTCTATATAAAATTTGTAGCTTTCAACGAGATTTAGAATTTTTTTAGTTCAAACTTTTTTCATTTGAAATTCGTAGATTTCATCAAAATCTACAATTTTCATATAAAATTTGTTTCCATCCGAGTTCATACAAAAAGTTATGCTTTTTTTAAATGAACTAACCCTGCAGGCGATGCAGTACCCACCGATATTGTGGTTGGAACACTGTAGCACCTCCAACCGCCGTATTACATGGCGATTGGAACCAAACATCATATTGTACGGTCGTGCAAAATGCAACATATATTTTTCAAAAATCACAAAAAATAAATTAAAAAAATCCGGTTGTCCTGTGCAAGGCGTCCGTGTGGCCGAGGCGGCGACGTGACCATAACTCATAAGCAGGAGGGACTGGGATTTCGCGACTGCTCGTGGCCATGCAGCGCCGGCAGCAGAGGACGGCCACAGCGACCATTCCAAGTCGGTACGGTTTTCTAGTTCCGTCAGCTTCCCGGTTTTGGATCTCTGATCTCCATGCGTAGAGAGCCAGAGAGTAGCGTGCACACTACTGTCATTGATTGCACGAAAAAGTTGGTTCGTGTCAACAAATTAGATCCCTGTCTTTGTTGTTCGACGGCAGACAAATTACATGCGTGGTTCTGTTTGCAATGCATATGGAGTGAGCCATGCAGCATGGCTCTGTTCTTTAGTTATCAATTGTCAACTGTCTATTTGCTGCGCACTGCAAGAGAGGAAGTTTCTTGTGTTTGATTTCGTTGAGTGGTAACCATGATAGGTGAATCAATTGCTTCAGTAGCTGCAACAGAGAGGTGACCATCTGAGCATGATGATGATTTTTTTAATTTTAACCTTTATTTATTTGTTAAAGAGTAAAATGCACCACCGGTCCTTAAACTTTCTATGGTGTGTCATCTCGGTCCACGAACTTTCAAAGTGTGTCATTGTCATCCCTTAATTTAGTTCGGGTCTCTAATCAGCCCAATAACGTGTCCCTTAATTTAGTTCGGGTCTATAATCAGCCCGCTAACGTGTCTACGATTCCATATTTACAACTGGATCCCTATCTCTTTTGTCAATTCGTTTTCCATCCTTTCTCTTTTAGATTGTTTTAATCTTTCTCGATTCATTTTCTGCCCTCGCGCCCCGTGCCCCGTGATCGCCGGCCGCCGCGGGACGCGTCGCGCCTGAGTTCGTTGCGCGTGAGTCCGCCACGTATGATTTAGGACTCACATAAGGACCACAACACGAGGGCAGAAGGGCCATGGAGCGTGGGCACGTTGAGAGGGTAGAAAGAGATATTATAATAATCTAGAAGAGAAAGGATTAAAAATGAATTGATAAAAGTGATAGGGTTCCAGTTGTAAATATGTAACAACTATTCGGCATCGTAGACCCGTTAGCGGGCTGATTAGAGACCCAAACTAAGTCTAGGGATGACAATGACACACTTTGAAAGTTCGTGAATCGGGATGACACACAATAGAAAGTTTAAGGACTGGCAGTGCATTTTACGCTTTTGTAAATAACACCTGGCGAACATTATTTGCACCGGGTGACCCTTTTGCCCGCGCCGAGAGGCGTGGCGCGGTAGCCAGCCTTTGTCGTGCCACATGCAAAGGCGCGACAGTTGTGCCACGCTGGCGCAACGGGGGCAGGCGGGCTAACGCCGCGCTGATGCAATGGTGTGGCAGCGTTGCCACACCATCCCGCCTGGCGTGGCAGTGGTGGACCTACAGCCGCACCGTGACCTCCCTTTCTTCAACCTCCTCCTTTTCTTCTTCCCACAGCCTGACCCCTCCACGCTCGTCCCACCACCGTTGGCCGTCACCCTCCGATTCCGGCCCCAAATACGTCGATTTGGGGTGGGAAAAGTGGGGGGTCGATCCCTGCGCCTTAGGGAAGGTATTCCTCTACTTCTTTCCCTCTTTTACTGTTGCATTATGTAGATCGAAGGAGATTTTGAGGACCATGTGTGGTTCGAGGACCGGTGGATGCTCGCTTCTTGGTGTGATGAGTGATTGACAACGTTGTGTGGACTAATTCTTGGCTAAGTATTGCAGGTGCAGTTGCAGATTGACTAGTGTTGGTGCAGGTGAAGAACAAGCGCGAAAGGTCGTTGCCAGTGAGGCCTCCAGGTGTGTAGAAGACAAGTAGGCTCGGTTCGAGGGACCCGGTGGCTAGCGGGGTCAAGTGCGGACCGCATGGTGGCAAGAACGGCAAGATGAAGTCAAGGATGGTTTCTTGGTTGAGCCTCAAAACTAAGGTCGAGTCGGGACTACATGGGAGCCAAGTCATGAGTGGTGATTGGCGGAGGCTACACCGAGTTCGCTGGGTTTCTAGTGGTTCACCAGAAAACCACTGGGTTCCTTAGTTGATCCACAAAGCCAAGACCGAAGAACCGAAGACGGAGGTGCAACAACATCGGACCGGTCTGACTGGTGTGCGACGACGCAGTCCGGAGACTTCGAAGCGGAGGACACGCGTCGGGATCACAAGGCTTTCGTCGAGGCTAAGCAAGTTTGCGGTCGCTGGGCATCCGTCTGATGGAGCGAAGACAAAGATTTTCGAATTCGCCCTCGAGTGGCATGTATCTCTAGTTAGCTAGTAAGTGTATTTTAGACTTTCTGTTGCCTCCATATAACCCAAGTGGTGAGAGGATGGCAGCCATCTCTTGGAACCCTAGCTCATTTGTTTTCCTATTTTGTCTTCATGTTTCCCTTAGGATTTCCATAGGACTAGCTTGAGAGATTCATGGTGAGATCTTGTGAGAGGGAAGGATGATAGGGCAGTAAGCTAGACCTTGTATGAACCTCTTTGGTATTTCTAGATGATTCGGCGTGATTCCTCAAGGCTTGGATGTGTCTTTCCCGTTTATCCTTTTTGGTGATTTTCGGAGCCCTTTCTTGGCGATTTTCTTGGAGTGGTTTTGAGGCCTTTCTCTTTGGGATTTGGTGGGGGTGTATGCATGAACCCCTCGTGGTTCTTTTCCTTTGATTCCCCTTCGAAATACATGAGCAAAGAGGATCGATTTTGGGGTTTTCTTGGCTCTAGGGTTAGAGGCGTTCTTGGTGGAATTCCTCGATTCCTCTTGATTTAGCAAGTTTTGGTGGACCAAATCGTAGCTATGGGATGCCCATGAGGTACTCCTAGTATCCCAAAGTCTTGTGCGAATCCGTGGAGCGAATCTGGAGATCGATGGTTTTGAGGAAAAAGGTCCCTCTTTAGGGTTCATAGACTAAATCATTTTTCTGGTGGTGATGGATTGATCTTCTTGGGGAGATCCTTTGGGAAAAGCTTCTTTGTGGTGTTGAGATGCCTTGGTTCAAATCTCGTGATTTTTGAAGGTCATTTGATCGAGTTTTGCCTTGTCCCTCTCCCTCTCGAAGGCTGAAATTTTACTCTGGGAAAAAGCTCGGAATCTCCGGACTTTTTACTCTGGTCTTTTACTCCGGAAACCCCGGAGACTCTGGGAAAAAGTGCGGAGACTCCGGACCTTCTAGTGGAGTTTGTCTAGGCTTGTTCGATTTTTCTTCCGCTTTGCTTCTATGCTTGCTCTGACTTGTTCCTAGGGTCAGTATGTCCGTTGTGACTACGTGATCTTGGCAAATTTGTGTAGAGGTCCTTGGAAGTGACTTTGGGACAAAAGTTGAGTTCTTGGAGAAGAATTTTTATCGGCTCCTATTCACTCCCCCCTCTCTTGTCGCCCAATTCGGTCCTTCAATTGGTATCAAAGCCGGTTCGGGGTCTTCATTGACTCTAGCCAGTCTAAGATCCAAAGATGACATACTAGGAACGTGGTTTGGGTCCTCCGCACTTTGATGGGAAGAACTACTAGATGTGGAAGAGGCGGATGACGGCGTTCCTCCGCGGAAAGGGTCAGATCCTTTGGGACGTTATGATGAACACAACTTATGTTCATCTGATTAACTTCCTTGCTCCAGGATTGAGGGACATGTTTGATGCCAACAACAAGGCAGACGACTACCTATACTATTCTTTGTGTCAATTTGAATTCGATCGGGTTCAGACAGAGGATTTGGCGTGCAGGATCTGGTTGGAGCTAAAGAATGCTCATGCTGGGAATGCGGATGTTCAGGCACGGTTGTATGCGACTTACCGGAGAGAGTACGAGAATTTCACTCATCTCCCTGGTGAGTCTATAGATGCCTTCTTCCAACGGTTCACAGTGGTTGTGAACAACATGAGGGCCAATGTCGACGTTCTCCCGTACGATGACCATGATAGAGCGGTGAAGCTCTTACACACGCTGAATCATACCGTGTGGGAGGGAAAGGTCGAGGCCATTCTTGAGTCTGAGAAGTACACCACTCTGACGGTGAATGAGCCATTCTCGAAGCTCAAATCTGCTGAGGTCGATCGGGGTTTGACAGCTCTCATCTGTGGCAGAGTGGTTAAGTCTAATGCTAACGCATCCTCCAGGATGTACTCTTTGTCTTCTTTGATGTCTTTGCCAGACGAGGAGTTCGACGTAGTTGGAGAGGACGCGCTGGCGTCACTGACTAGGAGGTTCGAGAGGCTGCACGAGAACTGGGTTAACACGAGGAGGACAGCACGGACGTGCTTTCAGTGCGGCAACCCGGGACACTTCGTCGCTGACCGCCCGGAGAAGACGGAGAACAAGGACGGCTACAAGGATGGATACAAGCACCGCTTGAGCAAGGACGACAAGTACAAATCGAGGCGCGATCACAAGCACAAGAACAAGCACAAAGACGAGTGACCGAGGAAGAAGGACGACCGAGGCAAGAAGGCCCGAGCGATGGTCGGAGCGAGCGACATCAACTCCAGCTCCACCTACTCTTCCTCGAGCTTGAGTAGCAGTGAAGATGAAGGTGATCGGCGCAAGAACAAGAAGGCGTCCAAGAACTTGAGCGGGTTGAGCTGCTTCGCGGGAGATGGCTTCTGTGGCATGGCTCGTAGCTCCAGTAGTAAGAAGATTCACCAAAGTGACTCGAACTCTGACTCCGAGGACGAGGTACGTGACGAGCTTCCCTTCTTGTGTGAGGAGAATGAGTGCCTTGGTTAGTTGCCTGATAACCGTGATGATATGCTTAGAGAGGCCAAGAAGATGAGGAAAGAGCTTAGGGCCTCACTAGAAGATGCCAGGAACCGTGTGGCTAAGCTAGAAACCCAGAACCTAGATGCTAAACTTGAAATTGATTCACTTAAGGCTTCACCTGTGGTTTCTGATGATGTTGATTGTGTTGATTGCTCTATTTACCCAGCTGATCTTACTAGTCTTAAGGATAAGCATGCTTCTGCTTGTGATGAACTAGATGTGCTTAGGGTTGAAGTGGCTGAGCTTAAGTCTAGACCTGCTTTGCTAGGTGCTTGCACTTCTTGCCCTATTTTGCATGGAAAGATTGATGAGATGCATGCTTACACTGTTTCACTTGAGAGACTAAGTTGAAAGAACCTGTTCCCACTTCGTGTTCTACATGTGAAGTGCATGCTTTGAAAAATCTGCAACTTGCACACTATGTGAATCGCTTGCAGGATGAGAATGATGAGTTGAGAAAAATGATGGGTTGGTTGTCGGGGCATGACCCCCAACTCAGGATGATGATGGAGACCTATAAGCGCCAAGATGGGCAAACACTTGGGTCAGAGAAGGTTGGAGAGTCTAGTGGTGAGGGAGGAGAGAAGATTGGTGATATCCAAGCTCCACCAAAAACCTACCACAAAAATGCTTATGCTCCTAAACCTAAATCACTAAGAAACAAACTCGACACAAATCCAGATCCACCCATATTCCCTCACTCCACAAATGACTTCCAAAAGCCTATCAAGTTCAAGAGCAACTTGGGGAATGTGTTTGTTGACGGATAAAACTCGTATCCACCTACGATCCGCAAGTGTACGGAGCTACACCTTTTTCACCACGGGGATTCCCTAGGTTCTTATCAATCCGCGGAGCAAGGGGATTGCTAGCGCTTAACCAAGTACTAATCTAGTTGATGGGAAACCTTTGAAAGGGGTATTAATCTAAAGGTAAAGACAATCTAACCTTAGTTGATCAAACAAATCTAGGGTTAAACTAGATGGTAAAGGGTGGACACAAGAGAGAGAGGTTAAGATAGATAAGCGTTCCCTCCCTAGGGTTTAGGATCACAAGAACATGCATCTAGTACATGAAAAGGGAGTTGCCTACACTAGCTTCATGGTGATTATGCGGCCGCTAAGCCTTTCCCCTAAATCGTACTGTCACTACGCAAGTAATCAAACACTTTCACGTATAACCGCATCTATGCCTAAGCATCCATAGGGTTAAGCTAATCACCACGATTACCACAAACCCTACTAAGACCACATGTTGCGCAAACATATGTAAACAAAGCATACGCGAAGACATAGACCATAAAGCATTGATTTGCATAAGGTTCATGTATAGATTACATATCATGCATCCATCTAACCCTAGGGACGAACGGAGACATTACCCCATCATCTTACACGGATTGAAGCACATAGGGGTGATGGAGACTCCGGAGAACATCGTTGATGAAGATGGCGGCGATGAAGCTTGGGAACACCCCTAGGCCAGCGGCTTGGAGTCCTCCTCTTGTTTCCTTCCCTCCGCCGGTGTTGATCCTTGCGACGAGCTCATCGAACTCTATCCCTCATCTTGCGGTGGCGGTTTTCTGGTGAATGGCATCGGTAGAATGATTTGTTCGATGTGGCGGCTGACGGCGGCGGAGTCAATAAATAGACAAACACCTAGGGCAAAGGGGGCACCGAACCGGGCCCAGAGTGGGCTGGGCCGGTCGGCCCAGGCCCATTTCGGCCCGGTTCGGCCCCGGTTTCCTCCCCGGTTGCTTCTTGCATGATTCCTTATTTGTGTGCACTTGCATGCGGGCCTTTGACGTCGTTTCCTTCACGGTTAAGGCTTGAATCCTTGCTATGCAAGCTTCGCTGTTTTCTGGTTGAGTCCCTGAAGACTTGCACATTGACGCTTCGGTCCTCGGGTCATTTGGAGTCATGTTCATCGCGTGTTTTGATTCTTGTCGGGCTTCATGATCTTATTCCAAAGTGCTTGGTGAACTTATCCCGAATGTCTCTTCTTTAGCGTAGATTTCTTGTGTAAACAATGAACTCCAAAATCGACATGCAAGAGCGAACTTGTTATATACAGGGGGTTAGTTCCAGTGGTTAGAATAATAAATCAATACCAACATTAAAGGTAAACTCATAGCTAGGTCGACGGAAATTCACCGTCAACATCTCCCCCATGCTTAAACCTTGCTCGTCCTCGAGTAAGTAATCCTCGCTTAAAAGGGAAATCAATGTTGCCTTCCAATGTTGTCCCTGCACTTAGTCATTCATGACGAGGCAAATTGCTCTCTCTTAAGAATTTATTTTTAAAGTTCAAGTTGTGACCGGCTTCTTTTTCATTATGGAAGATAGACTAACAATAAAGAACAAGCCACATTTAACAAACACGATGCGCTCAAACTTAAGCAAACTTCAAACCATTACCTTGTTACATGGAAGAATTTTCAAAAAGATGCATATCCAACATAAGTGAAAATCTCTTGCAAAAGCTCATGGAAACACTCATCTCATCAAGTCTCTCAAGCCTATATTAGATTATTTTCAACCTAATCTACTCATATGTGATAGTGGAAGGCTTCTGTGGAGCTTGGAAGGTTAAAAACAATCCTAGCAAAACATACATCTAAAATACTGTCAAATTAAGAGAGAGATCTATTGGAATTACCGAAACTCGTCAAAAAGGTCATGGGAAATAAATGTTGGAAAGAGAGAGAGATGGAACACACACATTTAGAAAGGTGGCCATGTGCAAGTGGCAAATGGATGATCCCGAGGCACGAGTGAAGTCCTCGTTATCGGATTGCACATGGTTGGAAGATTTGAGTATGGATTTGTCATCAAGGCACTTGAGAACTTATGAAGCTCAAGTCATCTGAGGTGGATAGGGGCATGACAGCCAAGCTCGAGGGCCCGACTGACTCTAATAGTCTTGCCCTCGTTGGTGGTTCGAAAGGAAAGGCTAACACTAACCCATCCACTAGGATGTTCTCTTTGTCCTCTTTGATGTCTATGCCAGATGAGGAGTTCGACGTGCTTGGAGAGGACGAGCTGGCGTTGCTGACGAGGAGGTTCGAGAGGCTGCACGAGAACCAGGTGAACATGAGGAGGAACACGAGGACATGCTTCTACTGCGGCAAGCCGGGACACTTTGTCGCTGACTGCCCGAAGAAGGTCGAGAACAAGGATGGCTACAAGCACAAGTCAAGGACGGATGGCAAGTACTGGTCGAGGCGTGAGCACAAGAACAAGCACAAGGATGAGCGACGATCGAGGAAGAAGGAGAGCCGAGGCAAGGCCCGAGCGATGGTTAGAGCGAGCGACGTCGACTCCAGTTCCGCGTACTCCACCTCGAGCTCAAGCAGCACTGAAGATGAAGGTGATCGTCGCAAGAGCAGGAAGTCGTCCAAGAACCTGAGCGGGCTGAGTTGCTTCGCTAGAGACGGCTTCTGCACCATGGCACTGAGCTCCGGCAGCAAGAAGAGCACATAGAGCGACTCGAACTCTGACTCCAACGACGAGGTGCGTGATGAGCTTCCCTTCTTGCATCAGGAGAATGAACTGCTTGGCTCGTTGCTTGATAATCGTGATGACATGCTTAGAGAGGCCAAGAAAATGAGAAAAGAGCTTAGGGCTTCACTCGAGGATGCTAGGACTAGAGTGGCTGAGCTAGAAACACAGGTTCTTGATAGCAAGCTTGAAATTGATTCCATTAAGGCTAGCCCTGTTGTTTCTGATGAGGTTGATTGTGCTGATTGCTCTATTTTCCTTGCTGATCTTGCCTTGTTTAAGGAAAAGCATGCCTCCAAGTGTGAGGAACTAGATGTGCTTAGGGTTGAAGTGGCTGAGCTTAAATCTAGATCTGCTTTGCTAGGTGCTTGCACTTCATGCCCTTTCTTTCATGCTAAAATTGATGAGATGCATGCTTACACTGCTTCTCTTGAGTCTAAGCTGAAAGAACCAATTCCTACATCTTGCTCTACCTGTGAAATGCATGCTTTGAAGAATTTGGAACTTGCCCATTATGTTGATCGTTTGCAGGATGAGAATGATGAGCTGAGGAAGTTGATGGGTTGGTTGTCTGGTCATGAGCCTCAGTTGAGGATAATGATTGAGACATTCAAGAGGCAGGATGGTGAAGGACTTGGGGCAAACAAGGTTTTTGAGGGAAGTGGAGAGAATATCCCAGAGCCACCAAAAACCCACCACAAAAATGATTTTCCTCCCAAACCTAATCATCTTAGGAATCGACTAGACACAACCCCAGCTCCACCCGTGTTTCCTACACAAACAAATAATCTCTAAAAGCCTATCAAGTTTGTGAGCACTTCCGGGAAAGTGTTCTTTGGGAAAGAGAGTGAGAAGGCTAGTGAGGAGAAACCGATGGAGAAGTCGAGTGGAGAGAAACCAAGTGAGCAGCCCCAATCCAAGCCTAAGCCTAAGCTCGTAAGGTTTCATTGTGGCTATTGTGGGAGAGATGGCCACAAGGATGAGTTTTGCTCAAGAGGAAGCGAGAGGAGAGAATGGGGAAGGAGTGGGCTAACAAGGACAAGTACCACCCTTCCGATGGTGTACTTGAGCCTCGTGTGCAGATGCCCAGGGCCAAGGCGAGTGTGAGGACAGTTCCGGCTTGGGGAGAGCGAAAGGCTATTGGAGGTGCTCGGCGGCCGGCACACCCGGCCGGACCGGTGAGGGGCACCGGTCAGACCAGTGCAGGCCTGGACAGGCAGCAGTTCGGGTTCCGTGCTCGTACAGGTGCGAGGTTTGTTTCTGAAGGTCGTGGTGCTGGTGGTTGGGCTGGAGAGTTTGCAGGAGGTCAGTTTGCTAGGCGTTATCCTCCTTGTGCTCAATACGGGGATGGGAGGATCCATAGCTTTGAGATGGAGAGGAGGGACGGTCCACGGGCTTTCTTTCGTGGTTTTGGTCCTCCTTCAGGTAGAGAGGGTTGGTTCCCTCATGGTGGTTACCGTGGTGGTGTTCGTGGAGGTAGCTTCGGTAGGAAAGATGGTTTGGTTTGTGCTAACCCCACTTTCGAGCAAATGGCTCGGCACTGGTTTTACTCTTTTGGTACTAACCCTAGTGCTGAGTCGTTTGTTCGCTCACGTGCTCGTTTTTGAATTTCAGGTGGGAGACTTGAAGAACATTTGGTTGATTGACTCCGGTTGCTCGAGGCATATGACCGGAGACAAGGGGTGGTTCTCAAGTCTCGTCCCAGTGGTGACAAGGAGGTACATCACTTTTGGGGACAATGGGCGTGGGCGTGTGCTTTCAGATGGTGAGATTAAGGTGAGTGACAAGATCACTCTCAGGCGTGTTGCTCTTGTTCAATCGCTGGGGTACAATTTGCTTTCTGTGTCCCAGCTGTTGGATGAGGGTTTTGAGGTGTTGTTTCGGCCTGGTGGTTCTCGAATTTTGGACTCTCGAGGGGACCTTGTCTATATGGTCGTTTCCGAGGGTCAGGTGTTTCGAGCTGATTTTTCTCAGTCTTCTGGTGTGGAGCGTTGTTTCTTGGCTGGTTCTTCGAGTGAGTTGTGGAAGTGACATAGGAAGTTGGGTCACTTGAGCTTCGACCTTTTGTCTCGCTTGAGTAAACTCAATTTGGTCCGAGAATTTCCACGGTTGAGGCTTGAGAAAGAGTTGGTTTGTGCGCCGTGTAGGCATGCCAAGATGGTAGCCTCTTCTCACTCGCCTCTCACCGATGTGATGACTGAGCGTCCATGCGAGCTGCTCCATATGGACCTTGTTGGCCCAGCTCGTGTGCGATCTGCGGGTGGGAAGTGGTATGTCCTTGTTGTGGTGGATGACTACTCTCGGTATGTGTGGGTGTTCTTCTCGAGGATAAGGGGGAGACGTTTGGTTTTGTTCGAGATCTTGTCTTGAGGTTGAGGAACGAGAGGCACGAAGATGCCATACGAGCAATCCACAGTGACAATGGCTCAGAATTCAGAAACTCTCGTTTTGAAACCTTTTGCCATGACTTGGGTCTTGAACACCAGTTTTCAAGTCCGTATACGCCTCCCCAGAATGGTGTTGTGGAAAGAAAGAATAGGACCTTGTGTGAGATGGCTCGGACGATGCTTGATGAACATAGGACTCCGAGAAGGTTCTGGGCTGAGGTGGTGAAAACCGCGTGCTATGTGTCGAACAGGATCTACCTCAGAGTGCATAAGAAGAAAACCTGCTACGAGCTGATGCACTGTCGCACACCCAAGGTGAGTCACTTCCATGTCTTTGGTTGCAAGTGCTTTATTCTGAAGAAAGGGAAGAAGTTGGATAAGTTTGAGGCTAGGTCGGTCGATGGTATTTTCTTTGGTTATGCATCTCATTCTAGAGCATATCGTGTGCTCAATCTTCAAACTAACCAAATCGTGGAGACTTGCGAGGTAACCTTCGACGAGACACAGCCACGTAGTCAGCTTGTCTTTGAGTGTGCAGGTGATGATGAACTTGGCGAGGAGATCTTTCAAGAGGAGGAGCATGAACATGGAGACGATGAAGATGGCGGTGCAGTGCCCCCGGCTGAACATGTACCCACTACTTCGACTACGGTGGTGGACGGACCCTCTCCTACACCTATGACAACAAATCAAGATCGAGGAGAAGCTACAGTTGGGGCGAGTACAAGTGGATCACCCAGCTTCGAGGATCATCGGCGATATGAATGAACGTACTACACGGTCGAGGGTTCGAAACAATTATCATTTCGCTCATGCTGGATTTGTTGCCACTTTTGAGCCCAAAGACATTGGACACGCACTATCTGATCATAATTGGGTTAATTCGATGCATGAGGAGTTGGAGAACTTTGAGAGGAATCAGGTTTGGGAATTGGTTGACCCTCCCCCAGGGTGTAAGCCAATTGGTACAAAGTGGATGTGGAAGAACAAAGAGGGAGAGAAAGGTGAAGTGGTGAGAAACAAGTCAAGGCTTGTTGCTCAGGGGTTCAGTCAGAAGGAGGGGATCGACTACGAGGAGACCTTTGCTCCCGTAGCCCGTTTGGAGGCGATAAGGATCCTTCTAGCCTTTTCCGTGGCTAAAGGGTTTAAGTTGCACCAAATGGATGTGAAGAGTGCTTACCTAAATGGTGTGTTGGAGGAAGAAGTGTATGTGAGGCAACCACCGGGGTTTGAGAGTGAGAAGTACCCCCACGGGTGTACAAGTTGAGGAAGGCGCTTTATGGGTTGAAGCAGGCGCCTAGAGCTTGGTATGGTAGGTTGAGGGGTTCTTGTTCGAGAGAGGTTTCGAGATGGGGAAGGTCGATCGGACCTTGTTTCTACTGAGGCAAGGCAGAGATATCCTGATTGTCCAGGTGTACGTGGATGATATTGTCTTTGGTGGCTCGTCTAACTCTCTTGCTGCAAGGTTTGCAGAGGATGTGAGCAGGGAATTTGAGATGAGAATGATGGGCGAGTTGCAGTTCTTTCTGAGGCTACAAATCAAGCAATCAAAGGAAGGAACATTTGTGAACCAAGCTAAGTACACCAAGGACATTGTGCGGAAGTTCAAGATGGAAGACTCCAAGGCTATTACGACGCTGATGAGTACGACTACAGCTCTTGATGCGGACGAGGAAGGTGAACACGTGGACCAGAAGGAGTACCGGAGCATGATCGGGTCACTCCTCTACTTGACGGCGGTTGGACATCCAGTTCTCGGTATGTCTGTGCGCTCGTTTTCAAGCGTCTCCGAGGACTTCGCATCGGCAAGCGGTGAAGCGAATTTTTAGGTACTTGCGTCACACTCCCGACTTCGGCCTTTGGTACTCCGCGTCCTCTTCTTTGGCGCTTCATGGTTTTTCAGATGCGGATTTTGCCGGGTGTCGGTTGGATAGGAAGTCCACTTCTGTGACTTGCCAGTTTTTGGGTTCTTCTTTGGTGTCTTGGTCTTTCCGCAAACAGTCGAGTGTTGCTCAATCCACTACCGAGGCCGAGTACATTGCCGCTGCTAGTTGTTGCTCTCAGCTCCTTTGGATCACATACACCATGAGTGACTTTGGTGAGGAATATACCCATGTCCCACTTCAATGTGATAGCACCAGTTCCATAAGTGTTGCAAAGAACCCAGTGCTCCATTCCAAAACCAAGCACATAGAAGTGAGGTATCATTTTCTGAGAGACAACGTAGAGAAAGGAAAGATAGCTTTGATCCATGTACCCACACATGACCAACTAGCCGATATTTTCACCAAACCCCTAGATCAAGCAACTTTCACTCGTTTGCGGGGGGAGCTTGGTGTGTGTTTGATTTCTTGAGTTAGGTGTGTGGGAGCTCCTTTGTAGCATATGTATAGTTTCCTTTGTGCATTTCTTGCATTTGGCATGGCATATGTAACATGATGTATAGGCATCCTTGTATCTTAGATTGCATGCATTTTGTATCATATGCATTGGTTAGGAAAAGCTTCTCGTATATATATTGTTCACTATGGAATGAGATATATATCTTTGTGAGCTTGTTTGGTAAGCTATGGTTAGTTTGACTTAGCTCTTGATAATCTTGGTTTATATCCATGGTTGATGGCTATGTTTTTTTGAAAAATGTCACATATATGCTCTCTCATGTGTAAATGCCTTTATATGATCTTGACATGTTTTAGTGGCTTGGTTATGCTTAATTTGTGGTTGGATAGCTAGTTTATTGATCATATGGGGCCAAAGGCTCATTTTCCATCATGAATGTTCAGCCCTCTTGCTTTATCTTATGGAGGGGTATAAGTTCCTTTTTGTCGCAAAGACATTTCATGTACCAAATTTGAATCTGAAAATGAAATGTAAAATGCTTGGAAAATGTGCTCCCATGTCATATGTGCTAAATTTAATTTGCTTTGGGTGCTAAACTGTTGCATGATGCCTACCATTGAGAAGTCTCATACATAGAAGTAGGCACATGGCTTGGTGGCTTTGACATGACATGAGGTGCTTGTGGGTGTTTGTGATGGTATTATGGTTAGAATGGTTGTCCTAGCATGAAGTTTGTGTGGCTTTGCCATTTTGATGTGCTTTGATCATGTTTAGGACTTTGCTCATGAGAGGCAAATTTTTCGCAAAATTGCCCAAATCCATCTTAGCTTCGTCCAATGGTTGTGAAACTTGCTGATCTTGTAGTTGATGTCAATATGAAGCTATAGAGTATCTAACTTGCTCTTTTGGACATGTGTAGCATCCTATGTTGAATTTTGTCTATTTGAGAAGCTCTAGGTTGCAAGTTTTGTATTTTTGGCTTGATTCATGCATTGTCAACAAGGAGGAGAAGTTTGAGCTTGAAATGGCTTGTTGGATGCATTTAGAAGGTTTTCAGGTAGTTTCGAGCCATTTCTGGGCTCTGATGTGCACCGGTCTGACCGGTCGAGGTCACCGATCTGACTGGTTAGAGTGCTGGTCCTGCGCACATGTTGAGCACCGGTCTGACCGGTGTGGTGACCGGTCTGACTGGTGAGAGCTGAGTTGTTGCAGCTGCCCTGTTTCAAGTGGTGTATTGCATGCATTCGTCCAGGGGGAGTTGCATTGGTTCAGAGGGAGCTTGCATGTGTGCAGGGGGAGCTCTTTGTGGTTTTTGAGCTTTGGTTTGGTGGTTTGCACTCTTTGCTTGAGTTTTGTTTTGTCTCGGATGTGTCGAGTCGTTGCCCTTGCCTAAGGGGTCTGAGACTTGTCTTCTTCAAGTGATCTTGCTCTTTGCCTTTGTTTGACTTTCGATCGCTTGTTGGAGTTTCTTTTTGTTTGTTTCTTTTCTTTTTCTTTTCTCTCTTGTTTCTATATGTGGGTGTTGTCAATGCACTCATCAAGGGGGAGATTGAGGACCATGTGTGGTTCGAGGACCGGTGGATGGTCGCTTCCTTGTGTGATCAGTGATTGACAACGTTGTGTGGACTGATTCTTGGCTAAGTATTGCAGGTGCAGGGTGCGGCTTGACTGGTGTTGGTGCAGGTGAAGAACAAGCGCGAAAGGTCGTCGCCGGTGAGGCCTCCAGGTGTGGAGAAGACAAGTAGGCTTCGTTCGAGGGACTAGGTGGCCAGCGGGGTCAAGTGTGGGCCGCATGGTGGCATGAACAGCAAGATGAAGTCATGGACGGTTTCTTGGTTGAGCCTCAAAACCAATGTCGATCCAGGACTACGTGGGAGCCGAGTCATGAGTGGTGATTGGCGGAGGCTACACCGAGTTCGCAGGGTTTCCAGTGGTTCACCAGAAAACCACTGGGTTTCTTGGTTGACCCACAAAGCCAAGACCGGAGAACCAAAGACGGTGCTGCAGCAGTGCCAGACCGGTCTGACCGGTGGGTCTGACCGGTGTGCGACGACGTAGTCCGGAATCTTCGAAGCGGAGGACATGTGTCGGGATCGCAAGGCTTGCGTCGAGGCTAAGCAGGTTGCGGTCGCCGGGCATCCGTCCGATGGAGAAAACTTGAAGACTTCCAAAACCGCCTTTGAAGGGCTTGTATCCCTAGTTATTAAGTAAGGGTATTTTAGACTTTCGGTTGCCTCCATATAACCCATGAGGTGAGAGGATGGCAGCCATCTCTTGGAACCCTAGTTCATTTGCTTTCCTATTTTCCCTTCCTATTTTCTCAAGATTTCTATAGGACTAGCTTGAGAGATTCATGGTGACATCTTGTGAGAGGGTTCGATGATCGGGTGGCAAGCTAGACCTTGTATGAACCTTCTTGGTATGTATAGATGAGTCAGCGTGGTTCCTCAAGGCCTTGCTGTGTTGTACCCGGTTGTTCTTGGTGGTGATTTTAGGAGCCCTCTCTTGGTGGTTTTCTTGGGGTGTTTTCGGGACCTTGCTCTTGGGAATTTGGTGGGGGAAATTTGTGGGAACCCTTCGTGGTTCTTTGGCCTGTGATTCCTCTCCCAAATCTGTGAGTTAAGGGGCTCGATTTTGGGGTTTTCGGTGTTCTAGGGTTAGAGGAGGTCTTGGAGGGATTTCTTCGATTCCTCTTGATTTGGCAAGTTTTGGTGGACAAAATCATGGCTATGGACTCCTCATGAGGTGTTCCTATTGTCCCCAAAGTCTTGTTCAAGTCCGTGGAGCAATTCGGGAGATCGAATTTTGGATTTGGAGGAGTTGACCCGCGGGTGCTGTTCATCCCGAGCTGCCCAGGCTACACCGGTCTGATCGGTGCTCTTGACCGGTCTGACCGGTGCGAGTCACTTGTGGGATTTGCCTCGTGTGAACGTTTGGGTGTGTTTGTTGTTGTCTCGTGTTGCTGTTGTTTCGAGTTTGGGTCTGTTTGTAGCTCGGTAGGCCTGTTTGGTGTTTTGGGGCTTTCTGGCAGAAACCGGTCTGACCGGAGTGTTGCATCGGTCTGACCGGTGTGGAGCCTTTCTGTGGAAGTCGCCAAGTTTCACCAGTAGGGACCGGTCTGACTGGTGGTGCTCACCGGTCTGACCGGTGTTGGTCAGTGGACTCGAGGTTTGGTGTTCTGCTGCGTTCTCGGGTCGGTAAGGTTGGAAGTTGGTTCCTAGGTTCAGTAGCACTCTAGTGGCTACGTGGATTTGGCCAACTTGGGTAGTGAGTCGGAAACGTGTGTTGGAAGCCCTGTTCATCTTGTTGGAGTTTCCATCTCCTTCGAGAAGAATTTTTATCGGCTCCCATTCACTCCCCCCTCTCTGGTTATCCGTATCGGTCCTTCACCTGGACCCGGAGGCCGCTTACAGCGAAGGGGTCGTGAGGTAGTCGTGTAGACTTGAGCCCCCGGAGTAGTCGGGAGACTACGCGTAGAACCGACAGAGTTGGTCGACATTGCACGAGTTGCTGATGTCTTCGCCTTCAAGTGTCTGTAGGCAGTAGGAGCCTAGTCCGGTCATGTTTGCAACTGTGAAGGGACCTTCCCATGGCGAGCTGAGCTTGTGCAGTCCTTCCGTGTTCTGAATACGGCGGAGGACGAGGTCGCCAACATTGAAGGAGCGTTCCTTGACGTTGCAGTCGTGGTAGCGTCGGATACCCTCAAGGTACCTTGCTGATTGGACGAGGGCAGCGCAGCGAGCTTCTTCGAGTCCATCGATATCAACTCGCCTGCTATCTTCGGATATGCCTTCGTTGTATTGTTCTACTGCCGGCGAATTCCACATGACGTCGGCAGGTAGAATAGCTTCGAAGCCGTAGACCAGGAAATATGGCGACTATCCCGTCGGCTTGCAGGGTTGAGTACGCAGCCCCCAGAGTGCATTGGGTAGTTCCTTGATCCACTTGCCTCCTTTTGTGTTAGCAGCATCGTGCAGTCGCTTCTTGAGAGCGTCGAGTACCATCCCGTTGGCACGCTCGACTTGTCCATTGGCCCATGGATGGGCGACCGAGACATACCGGACGTCGATCCCGCTGTTCTCGCAGTACTCCCAGAACTGGTGATTGTTGAAGTTGGAGCCCAGGTCTGTGATGATGCGATGGGCTAGTTCGTAGCGATGCACGAGTTCATCCAAGAAGTCGAGTACTCTGTCGGCCTTGGGGCATGTGACCGGCTTGACCTCGATCCACTTGGTGAATTTGTCGATGGCCACCAAGACTCTGTTGAATCCTCCTGGCGCAGTCGGAAGAGGCCCAATCATGTCGAGCCCCCAGCAGGCGAAGAGCCAGGTTGGTGGTATGGTGACTAGCTTGTAGGCCGGGACATGTTGTTGCTTGGCGAAGTATTGGCACCCTTGGCACCTTCTGACAAGTTCTTCGGCATCGCCTAGAGCTGTGGGCGAGTAGAAAGCTCGTCGGAAAGCCTTGCTGACCAGCGTACGTGAAGACGCGTGGTTGTCACAGACGCCTTTATGGATCTCCTCCAAGATGCCCTTGCCTTCTTCTCGGGGGACGCACTTCATGAGTACTCCAGAAGATGCGCCCCGCCTGTAGAGCTTGTCTCCGACTAGGACGTAGGACTTGGCGTGGCGGATGAGCTGCTCGGCCAAGTTTTTGTCCGTGGGAACCTTCTGCTTGCGGATGTAGTCGATGAAGGGTTGTCTCCAGTCCACGTCTATCATCATGACCTCCTGGCCAGCTGAGGGAGGTGCTGGGTCAGTGGTCATCGGCGCCGGCTCCGGGATGGATGGCGCGTGAAGTTCGTGGACAAAGACACCCGCTGGTACTTGAGTGTGAGTAGAACCAAGCTTTGACAGGACGTCCGTTGCAACGTTGTTGTCACGGACGACGTGATGTAACTCGAGTCCGTAGAACTTGTTCTCGAGCTTGCGGACTTCTAGGCAATAGGCGTCCATGTTCTCCTTGTTGCGGTCCCAGGACTTGTTGACTTGGTTGATGACCACTGCGGAGTCGCCGTAGACTAGTAGTCGCTTGATGCCCAGTGAAGCCGCGAGGCGGAGCCCGTGTAGCAGAGCTTCGTACTCGGCTTCGTTGTTTGAGACCTTCCAGAAGATCTGCGGGATGTACTTGAGTTGTTCGCCCGTTGGGGAAATCAAGAGTACCCCTGCACCTGCGCCTTCAAGCTTGAGCGAGCCGTCGAAGTACATCACCCAATGCTCTGGGCGCTCAGTTGGAGTAGGTAGCTGATTTTCCCGCCACTCTGCCATGAAGTCGACTAGTGCCTGCGACTTGATGGTTGTTCGTGGCTTGAAGTCGATGTTGAGGGCGCCGAGTTCGACTGCCCACTTGGAGATCCTTCCAGTAGCATCTTGGTTCCGCAGGATGTCGCCGAGCGGGTAGTCGGTGACGACGGATATCGAGTACTCCTGGAAGTAATGTCGCAACTTCCATGAGGTAATGAGCACTGCATATAGTAGCTTCTGTACTGGTTGATAGCGTGCCTTAGATTCCGACATGACCTCACTGGCGAAGAAGGGGGGCCCGTTCTCCAAGCTTCGAGATGAATCTGTTCACGGCCGCCATGCACCCGGTTAGCTTCTGTACGTCTTTGATGCACGTGGGAGCTTTCATGTTGGTGATGGCGGAGATCTTCTCAGGATTGGCTTCAATGCCGCGATGGCTGATGATGAAGCCGAGTAGTTTACCCGATGGTACGCCGAAGACGCACTTGTTCGGGTTGAGCTTCCAGTGGTACTCTCGCAAGGATGCGAAAGTCTCTTCAAGATCGGCGATGAGCGTGTCGGAGTTTCTAGTCTTGACGACCACGTCATCCACGTAGTCTTCGACGTTCTTGTTGAGCTGCCTCTTGAAACAGGCCTGGATAGCTCGCTGGTAAGTAGCGTCGGCGTTCTTCAACCCGAAAGACATGGTCGTGTAGCAGTACGTGCCAAACGGGGTGATGAACGCGATCTTCTCTTGGTCTTCTTCCTTGATAGCGATCTGGTGGTACCCGGAGTAGCAGTCGAGGAAGCAGAGCAGGTCGCAGCCCGCCGTGGAGTCGATGACTTGGTCTATCCGCGGCAACCCGAAAGGGTCCTTGGGGCAGTGCTTGTTGAGGTCGGTGTAGTCGACGCACATCCTCCACTCATTCGAGTTCTTCTTGCGGACGAGGACGGGGTTGGCGAGCCACTCAGGATGGAAGACTTCTCTGGTGAAGTCAGCCGCGAGTAGTTTGGCGAGTTCCTTCTTGATAACATCCCGTCGGTCGTCGGCAAAACGGCGGAGGTGTTGTCGCTTCAGGGTAGCTTTAGGATCGACGTTGAGTGAGTGCTCGATCAGATTCCTGGGCACCCCTGGCATGTCCGCTGGTTTCCACGCGAAGATGTCGCGGTTAGCCCGGAGGAAGCTGACGAGCGCATCTTCTTATTTCGGGTCGAGGCCTGCCCCGATGGTGGTGGTCTTGCTGTTGTCGCCTGTCCCGAGGTCAATCGTCTTGACTTGAACCTCCTCAGCTGGATGAGGCTTGTTGACGTTGTTCGACTTCTCTGGGATGTCGAGTTCACTTGGGGCAAGCTTCTTGGATGCAGCATAGATCTCCACCATTGCGTTGGGTACTAGATTCGTGGTTGTGAGTTCCACAGCTTCTGTGTCGCAGTCGAAGGATATCTTCAAGTCCCCTTGTAGCGAGAGTACACCGGCCGGACTTGGCATCTTGAGTACCAAGTATGTGTAATGAGGTACCGCCATGAACTTGGTGATAGCTGGTCTGCCGAGGATGGCATGATAGGAAGTCTCGAAGTCCGCGATTTCGAACTTGATGTACTCGGTGCGGTAGTTTTCCCTTGTCTCCCCGAAGGTAACTGGCAGGACCACTGAGCCTAGTGGGATAGCCGTGTTCCCGGGGATGATGCCGTAGAAAGGCGAGGTGCTCTTAGTGAGCATGTGGGTGATGTCGAGCTTCATCTTCTTCAAGGTTTTGGAGAAAAGGACGTTGAGCCAGCTTCCACCGTCGATGAGAACCTTGTTAAGTCTGGAGCCCGCGACTACCGACTTCAGGACGAGAGGAAAACGCCCTGGTTCAGAGAAGCTTGTCCATTGTTCCGCGCGGGAGAAGGTAATGGGTACCTCCGACCACCGAAGAGGGGTCGGGACCGCTGGTTCAATGCTTAGGACTTCTCGTCGGGTGGCCTTCTGAGCCCGTCGGTTGGGTAGTCCGCCGAAGAGGACGTTCACCGTCTTGTCGGGTTCTTGGAAGTCGTCGTTGCCTTCGTCGGCCTTTTTCTTGCCTTTCTTGTCGTGAGGGTGCCGTGGTTCTGGAGTATCCTTGAGTGCTCGCCGGAGTTGGTAGCACTGTTCGGTAGTGTGGTTGCCATCTAGATGCCACGAGCACTTCTCTTTCAGCAAGTCTTTGAAGCCGCCAGAGGTCTTCTTCGAGTTGTCTTTCGCAGGGTGCTGGATAGCCGCGACTATGTTGTCTGGCTTGCGCTTGCGATTAGGACCCGAGTAGTTGCTGCTGCGACCGCCTTGATCCCTGTTGTTGTTGTTGTTGCCGCCCGTGTTCTGCTTGCTCTTGCCACGAATGGCGTCGCACTTGGCGTTAGCCTTGTCTTCTTCATCAGCCCAGGAGGTGATCATGTCCTTGAGGTGGGTGATGGAGCTTGGGCGGCGACGACCGAAGTCTTCAAAGGTGCGACGGTGGTAGAGACCGTCTTGGAAGAGGTCGATGACCGCCTTGTCGATGACGTCGATTACGGTGGCGCGCTTGTCGAAGAAGCGTCACATGTACTTGCGTAGGGTCTCGCCCTGTTCCTGCTTCACCATTGCCAGGTCCATGGGAGTACCCGAGCGACCCATAGCGCCCGCGAAGTTGCTGGTGAACTGGTCCTTGAGCTGTTCCCACTTGTCGATCGAGTACTTCTTGTTAACACCAAAATTTGGTAAGGAGTCTGACTAGTGGGTCCAGCTCGGTCAGGAGTCCGTCTCGAGGAAGGGAAGGATTTTTTCAGATGTATTCGGCAAAGAAGTCTGCGGTCGGCTATCTGCTCCCGTTCGGCAAAGGAACAGTAGAGCTGATTTTGCAGGATTTGAACGATGACGTGGCTCAAGCAAGAAGGACGAATGGATGGATGGGCGATCAAGCTTAGAGATAAGTTAGGCAACGAATCCATTCGAGATTGTACTTGGCAGGGTATAAATATGAGCCCTGAATGTATGTAATGTAACACAATCATTCTTCAATACACACCGGCCTTACGCCAAACCCTAGAGTCCTTTTGTCGTGTCGTCGAGTTCTTCGAGAGGGCCCATCGATCCGTCGACCTCCGTGAGTACCGGCAACCTTGTATCATGTCTAGTATCATGCGGTGGATTTAGATCTGATGCAAGTAGTCTTGTTACCATGCTTCGTGTCATGCGGTAGATTCAAGCTTGGTTCAAGAGGGTTTCTTGTTAGGTCACGAGCCATGCGGTGGGCTAAGATCTAGCTTGAAGCTAGTTATCGGCTCTATTGGATTTTGGCAAGATCCAATAGATTCATTAAGTTACCCTGTGTTACTTCGAGTTTTTACTTTATGTTTAGATTCATGTAACACCTTTGCCCAATCTAGATGGGTTTGGATCGGCTCACTTCTTTTGTGATCCTTGTACGGGTAGATTTCATGTTTTAATATGTGGATCTTGTGCTTTTAAAAGCTGAAACCGAATCGATCTAGGTTGTCACGTGTTGTGGGTTCAAGCTTGCCATTGTTGGTATAAATCTTGAAAGAACCGAGTATCATGCGGTAGATGCAGGTTTTTGGGTTGCTTTAGAGCTAGTCATCCGGTGGATTAGATTTCGAATCAACCTGATAGATTTATTCGCTTGGTAATGTTTGTTCCTTCTTCATGGACCCCGAATCGGCTGTTCAGCCGTATTCGGTTATGTTTCTTCACGAGTAAAACACGTGCGTAATTCATGCTTTAAATGATGTGTGCTTTTAGCTTTCCATATTTAGATTGTATCATGCGGTGGATAGATCTATTTGTGGAAAGTGGTATAATCTCATGCAAATTGTATCATGCGGTGGATAGATTTGTTTGATATCGTACCCGACGGGTTTTAGAGTACCTAGACATGCGGTAGACTAGTGCTTTGGATCTATGCATGCTTGTTTATTACATGCTTACGTTCGCGCTTTACTTCATTTATTTATTTAACATTGTTTATTACGGAGATCGGTTACAATATCATGTGCATGTATCTTTGACCAAACAAAGACCGATTGCCGTCATGCTTACGTCATTCATTCGGCAGTATTGATTTTCCTCTTATAATTTCCCGAATGCTCTCATGTTCATTGGCAAATAGCTTTTACATAGCTATGTGTCATCTCGTGTGGCTTCTTAGCCGTAAATATGGAACTGTCTGGTACCACCCGACAAGTTCCAAGCTTTGGTATCTAACTGTTTTATCTTTTGTTAATTTTCAGGAAAAATTGACTGGCACGTCACCGTTACTCTTTGCGCGTGCGAAGCCAGCTTGTTCGGCTTGCTGTGTGTTTGGCGCTAGGTGCACTTTTTGCGCCAACACACTTTTTGGCACGCCCAGTGGGACCAACAGCCGAATAGATCGAGATGCCCGAGATCGCGGACATCATGGACGTCAGCCTTGAAGACCTATCTCCTGAGCAGCGGTAGCAACTCCAGGACGCCATGGATCAGTTTCAGCAGAAATGTTTGCTGTCTTTCAAGAAAAATAGGAGTGGCGTCCCATACTTGAAGAACGAGATGCCCAGGGTGTTGCTGCCAGGGGAAAGCGATGCCACGGTTCAGCAGGAGAAAGAGGAGTGCATGCGGGTGTTCCAAGAATCCGCAGATTACATGTTGAGCAAGCACAACAAGGCTTTCCTCGGTGCGCTCCAGCAGATGATGGTGGCCGTCTTTGGCCCAGGCATGGTACAAGCATTTAGCAAGGCGCCCGTCCAGGGGGGCACTGTGGAGCTGGGCGAATCAAGCTCTCAGCCGCCACTTTGGAGCCAGCCAGTGCAGCCTCCTCCCCAAAGCGCTGGAAGTCAAGCTTTCCAGCCTCCTCCGCAGGCCGCTGGGAAACAGCCGGTTCAGCCCTACACCTTGCGAGGCCTCGGGGGACGACCAATCCGCCCACCACCACAGGGCAGCACGGGTCAACCTGTGCAACAGCCGAATCCGTACCATCCCACGTACGGAGATATGGCATTCGGCTCGCCCGGGGCCCCGTTCGCTTCCGGTCAGAGGATCGCTCCGGCGAGCAACTGGTTGCAGAGAAACCTGTACGACGGAGGCTACCACGAGGTGGGAAACTACGGGGCGTTTGACGCCTTCCCGCACCCAGGATACGCGCCAGCTGCAGGCGCGCAAGAAGACGACGCCCTGGCGTGGAAGATGGCCGAATTGATGCAAAATCAGTTCGGCCTCAAGCCAAAAATGCAGGGACCCGCCTATAAGCCACCTTTCCCGGAATGGTACTACAACGTGCTCCTTCCGCCAAGGGTGAAGCCGCCGACGGAGTTCACGAAGTTTTCAGGGCAGGACGACACAAGCACAGTTGAGCACATCGCTCGTTACCTCATGCAGCTCGGGGAATGCTCAGCTGAGGAAGCATCCAGGGTCCGCTACTTCCCCGCGTCAGCCGACAGTCCCGGCATTCCGGTGGTTCTCGTCCCCGCCCCCGAGTCGGTTAGCGAGATGGAAGGACTCGGAGCGAAATTTCACGCTCACTATTTCGGCGGCGGCTCGGAGAAGAAGCCGATTGACCTTGCTACCATGAAGCGAGAGGCATAGCGAGACGCCGCTGGAATTTCTCAGGAGATTCAGGGAGGTCAAAGGCATGTGCTTCTCGCTTAACTTACCAGATGACCAGTTGGCTGACATGGCCGTCGCCGGGATGCTGCCGGCCGTACACGAGAAATTGTTCGGGATGGAGTTCGAGAACCTGGGCCAGCTATCACAGAAGCTATCACTAATGAGCAACCAGGCGTACGGCTTCAAGAAGGATGCCAAGTTTGGCAAGCAGCATGACGTTGCTGACATCTACAACCAGTTCTTAGACAAGGCTGACCTGGTCGAAGACTCTGATGACGAACTGGATGTAGTCGCGGCAGAGATCATGTGGGGAAAGTAGCCTCTGACGATGAATCAGCGCTGGGTCAAGCAGACCAAGGGCACATACGATTTTGATATCACAAAGGCTGACAAATTGTTTGAGCTCCTAGTAAAGGAAGGCCGAATCAAGATGCCCGAGGGGCATTCCATGCTTCGGCCTGATGGAGTTAAAGGAAAACGTTACTGTGGCTTCCACGACAGGGATTCACACTCCATCAATGATTGCAGGGTCTTCAGGATGAGGATCCAGAAGGCCATCCAGGAGGGTCACCTCAAGTTCGACAACAAAATGAAGCTGGATGGCCACCCCTTCCCTCAGAACATGGTGGGCTTTTCTGTCAACGTGATAACGGCCGAGGAGAAGGGGAAAGTCAAGGTCTTGACCTCAGCCAGGGCTAGACAAGATGGGGCGGTGGACCCAGAACGCCAAGTGACTCTGGAACAGGTGCATGGTGAGGCTCCCCGCGTTCTCAGGAGTCACATAGAGATCGGGGAGTCATCCAGAGCTAAGCCCAGGGTGACCACGCGCATCCTCCTGAACAAGTGGCAGCGCCAGATGGAGAAAGAGCGCTACCAGAAACGCAGAGCTGAGGAGGAGAGGCGCAGAGCTGAGGAAGAAGCGCGCAGAAGGGGCCAGGAACAATACACGCGCGAGCAGGAACGCGCGCACTGGGGATGTGCCTTCTTCAGGCATTGCTGGAATGAGGGTTTGAAGCTGCCCACGTTGAAGAACTGTCCTGAATGCAGTGACAGGTATTTTGAGTACAGGAAGGAGACTGCCAATCGCCGATCCGTACACGAGAGAATTGGAAGGATCCAACCTAATGGGGATCGGCGCCAAAAAATTGAAGTCATCGATCATCCTAGGAAGCGGCAAGCTGACCTCAGGTGGGCTGATCAAGACGAGGATGAAGATGACTACATCTGGCAGAAGGGGCAATGGTGCCCGCCCGGCCTGAGGAGAAGCCAGAGGAGACGGGTCCAACGCTTGAGGAACCGCGAGTTGAGGCAGGCCGGAATCCAGATGCGGCAGGTGTGGCGCCCCAAAGATCAACCTGAAGGATCGAAGCGTTCGGCTCCCACATGCATGGTATACTTTCTGCCGAACGAGTTCATGGCTCCTGCTAACCAGGTTGTGCAGGAGGAAGCGTCCCTAGATGATGAACAGGCCGAGGGGATGATGGCACAACTAGTGCTGGCCAAGCAGGCAATCTTCGACAAGCCGGCCAAGAATCGACATATGAGGCCGTTGTACTTGAGGGGATACGTCAATGGCAAGCCATTGACAAAGATGTTCGTCGACGGTGGAGCGGCAGTCAATGTAATGCCGTACACCACCTTCAGGAAGCTTGGCATGGGCCCGAGCGATTTGACACCTACAAGTATAATCCTGAATGACTTCGCTGGGAACCCCTCAGATACCAAGGGGTGCGCTCACGTGGATTTGATGATCGGATCCAAGACGCTGCTCACCACCTTCTTTGTCATCGAAGGCAAGGGGGCCTATAGTTTGCTGCTTGGGCGGGACTGGATTCACGCCAACTGTTGTGTCCCATCCACCATGCATCAACAGCTTATCCAGTGGGTGGACGATGAGATTGAGGTCGTCCAGGCGGATGACTCCGTGAGCGTGGCGAGCATGGAACCAGCTTTCTGGGAGTACCAGGGTATTGATTGTTTCTCAGGGAAAGACTGGGGAGAAGGTCCTGTTGAACCTGTCAGCAGTGACCAACAGCCGATTCAAGCAGTCGGATCTTATAGCAATTTTTAATGGAGAACCCCGTAGACGGCACTGATGGCAAGCTGGGGCGGGGATTCATGTCGGCTAATAAATTAGAAGAGGTTGACATTGGGAACGGTGATAGACCAAGGCCGACATTCATCAGCGCAGGCTTGCAGCCGGACTTCAGGGGAGAATTAATTAAGTTTCTCAAGGAATACAAAGATTGCTTCGCCTGGGATTATTCGGAGATGCCTGGATTGGATCGTTCTATTGTCGAGCATCGGTTGCCAATCAAATCTGGTTTCAAACCATATGAGCAACCACCCCGGAAGATCTACAAGGATGAGGTATTGGCCGATGTGAAGAAGGAAATTGAAAGATTACTTGATGCAAACTTCGTTCGGCCATGCAGATATGCGGAGTGGATTTCTAACATCGTCCCTGTGTACAAGAAGAATGGAAAAATGAGGGTCTGCATAGATTTCAGGGATCTGAACAGAGCTACTTCGATGGATGGTTACCTAATGCCTATTGCCGATTTGTTGGTTGACGCCGCAGCTGGGCACAAAGTCATCAGCTTCATGGATGGTAATGCGGGTTACAACCAGATCTTCATGGCGATAGAGGACATATCAAAGACGGCCTTTAGATGTCCTGGTCACATAGGCCTGTTTGAGTGGATAGTCATGACGTTTGGGTTAAAGAATGCCGGTGCAACTTATCAACGGTCCATGAATTATATTTTTCACGAGTTGATCGGCAAAGTTGTGGAAATCTACATCGATGACGTGGTAATCAAGTCCCTGAGTCATGACACGCATTTGGAAGATGTGAAGAGGACCTTGGAGTGCACTCGGAAGCATGGTTTGAAGATGAATCCAAACAAGTGTGCTTTTGGGGTATCAGCTGGAGAATTCTTGGGGTTTTTGGTCCACGAAGGAGGAATTGAAGTTGGCAAAAAGAGCATGAAGGCCATTGATGAAGTTGTTCCTCCAACTAACCTCAAGGAGTTGCGATCCTTTGCTCGGCGATCAATTTCGTAAGAAGATTCATATCAAATTTATCGCGAAGGTCTTGCCATTCTCCCCGCCGTTGTTGAAATTAAAGAAAGATCGAAGTTCACCTGGGCGACGAACAACAAAAGGCTTTCGATGAGATCAAGCGACATGAAGGAGCCACCGCGTCTTGGTTCCTCCTCGACCGGACAAGCCTTTCAAGTTGTACGTGGTGGCCGATACCCAAACCATTGGATCGGCCCTTATTCAAGAATTTGAAGGAAAGGAGCGGGTAGTAGCCTATCTTAGCCGAAAATTACTTGATCCTGAAACCAGGTATTCGGCTGTAGAGAAGCTGTGTCTTTGCGTGTACTACTCGTGTACAAAATTTCGGCACTACCTGTTGAATGCCGAATGCACTGTGTATTCCAAGTTTGACGTGATAAAACATATGTTACCTATGCCAATTCTGAACGGCAGGATTGGCAAATGGATTTTGGCTTTATCAGAGTTCGAGTTGAAGTTCGAATCGGCAAAGGCCATCAAAGGTCAGATCATTGCCGATTTTATAACTGAACATCGTGATCCGTCAATTAATTTACTTGAAATTACCCCCTGGGCTTTGTTTTTTGATGGATCGTCATGTGGTAAAGGTGGGGGAGTAGGGATCCTACTGATTTCGCCTAGAGGTGAGATGTTTGAATTTGCCATCCCTATACGACCTTGTCACAAATAACCAGCCGAGTACGAAGCATTGCTTCGAGGGCTTCAATATTTGAGAGAAGCCGGGGCCGTTTCAGTCGAAGTTTATGGAGATTCAGAGCTGGTGATCAAGCAATTGAACGGCCAATACGAATGCAAAAGTGAAGCGCTGAGGAGTTACTACGAAGAATGCAGAGAAATCTTGAATAGCTTCCCATTGGTGACTCTATAGCATATTCCTAGGGAACATAACGAAGAAGCAAACAGGCTGGCCCAAAGCGCCTCTGGTTACAAAGAGAGCCAAGAGGCGTTTGTTGAAGAGGTGTGTGCACTGGATCTTGCAGAAGATGATTGGAGGAAAGAGATCGTTGACTACTTGAAGGATCCATCCCGCAAGGTCTCTAGGAAGCTCAGGTACAAGGCCATAAAGTTCGTTCTTCTGGATGATAACTTATTCTATAAATCATTAGATGGGGTATTGCTACGATGCTTGGGTCCAGAAGAAGCCAAGAAAATGATGAGCGAAGTGCACGATGGGATATGTGGAGCACACCAGTCAGCCTACCGTATGAAATGGGTCGTCAGGCAAGCCGGATGCTTTTGGCCGACGATATTAGAGGATTGCTTTGAGTATTACAAGGGATGTCAGGATTGCCAAAGGTTTGGAAATATTCAAAGGGTCCCCGCGTCGGCATTAAATCCCATCATCAAGCCATGGCCATTCAGAGGCTGGGGGATAGACTTGATTGGCCAAATTAATCCACCATCTAGCAAGGGGCATAAATTCGTGCTTTTGGCTACAGATTATTTTACTAAATGGGTTGAGGCGATCCCGCTGAAGAAGGTGACATCAGAGAACATGGTTGAATTTGTCAAAGAGCACATCATCTATCGGTTTGGAATCCCTCAGACTATCACCATTGATCAAGGGGCACAATTCGTGTCACTAGAGTTCAGAGAGTTCGCCGAGAGCATGGGGATTAAATTGTTTAACTCCTCTCCTTATTATGCCCAAGCTAATGGTCAAGCAGAGGCTTCTAACAAGATCATGATCAAGCCGATACAAAAGAAGATCGACCGAAGCCAAGAAGGTGGCATTCGGTACTCGGTGAGGCACTGTGGGCTTACCGAATGGCCCCCCATGGAGCTACAAAAACTTCTCCTTACGAGTTGGTTTATGGGCACCACGCGGTTTTACCTTGGGAGATGCAATCAGATTCAAGGAGAGTGGTGTTACAGAAAGATCTGGGCTCCAAAGATTACAGTGGCCTAATGATGGATGAACTAGAGGATTTGCACATGATCCGTCTTAGAGTCTTGGAAAACATCGAGAAAAACAAGCTGCGGGTTGCCAAGTACTATAACAAGAAGGTAAAAGTAAGGCAATTTGCAGAAGGCGATTTGGTTTGGAAAGCGCTATTGCCGATTGGAACTAAGTACAGTGAATTCGGCAAATGGTCCCCTAATTGGGAAGGACCTTTTCGTGTGGTCAGATGCGTCCCTGGTAATGCATATATGTTGAAAACTTTGCTAGGAGAGGAATTTTCTGCTGCAATCAATGGGAGATATCTGAAGAAATATTATCCTAGCATTGAGGTCGATCGATGATTACACACCTCTGACACAGAAACAGCCGGCGCTCAAGAATGAGGCCGCCTTCAGAACAAAAATCCATAAACAAAAGAAATGGCCAGTGCCTAGATGCATTGCCCTTAGCACAAAAATCATATTACAACCACTTCTTGCAGGTTTACATCTAACAACCCTGATGGTCAGATCTACGAGGAGGTGGGAAGCAGAAGGCGTGGAAGAAGAAGCGAAAGTATGATTCAATCTTTTCTTTGCTTCTTCTGCTGCTCCCTCTTCAGCTGTTCCAGGACCACCGTGACGGCAACTTGGAACGCATGGGGATGACCATGGTTCGCGGCCTCTGCCAAGCTGTCCCAGGCCATCTTCAGGTTGTTGTACCTGTCAGAGACATCTAAAACGGAGAAATCGATGTTAGGGGCAAGAAATCCGAAGGTGGGCATGAAGTCAAGAAGAAGTCAGAAACATTTACCCCCTACTAGTGCCTCCAGAGCCATGCGACGCTCGCGTTCGGCTTGGCAACGGGCGGTGATGTCCCTGAGGCCGTGCTCCAGGTGCCGAACGCGGCGGCGCAGTTGATGGCTGGTCCTCTGCTCAGGCATGGCATCCTCTGCTTCGAGGGAGGAATCAGAGGAGATGTACTCAGGCACATCTTCAGTCCCGATGATTTCTTCAGGGAGCAAATCAAGGCTGAAAGAGGAAAAGAAGAAAACATGAAGCACGGGGTCATGTGGAGAACGAGGAACAAATCAAGGAAGAACTCACCTTCGAATCGTACGCTTCTTCGACGAGCTGCCCTCTTGGGGTTGCTTGCCCTTGTCCATGGCCTTGGGATTTTTTCCTCTAGAGGCAGGGGAAGAAATGAGAAATGATGGATGAGTGTGCGGGTGGTTTTGCAGGGCATCTCAGCAGGCTCTTTTATTGACCGAAGGGGTGCATCGGGAGTGATGACCGGCCAGGACGCACTGTTAGAATACCAAACGGCAGGGTTTTTCTCTCCGAGTACAAAGGGTTTTTGCTTGAACAGTGCTCGTGGATTGCCGAATCAGGATCTTTTGTGGATTTTACGCCAAGGGGCAACTACTCTAGCGCGTTCGGCTCAAGATAGTTCTCGGATGCATTCAAGGAAAAATAAGAATCATGGATGCGAGTGCAAGGCGAATTCATGACAGCACAAATACAGAATTCAAAAGTTCTTATGTATTGCCGATGATCGGACATCCCTAATACAATCTAGTCGAAAAGCCTGTTCAGTACAGATTGGGGATGAGTGATTTCGGCAATGGCGTCGCCGTCGCCATCGAGGCGCTCCAGGATGAGCTCAATCTCATCGATGTCCTCCGGTGCGCCGCCCCGGAAGCCGCGCTGCCTGGTGGAGTAGTCGACGTCCGTATGCGTCGCCATGGCAGCCAGGCCCAAGGTGGTGCCCAAACGAACGCCATGGGTCGCCACCTCGTCGACGCGGTGCTCCACCGCGGCAAGGCGCTCCGCCGGCGTGTCGCCGCGGGCATTCACCTTATCGGCCAGCTGTTCCACCAGCGCCTTCAGCTGGTTGAGCTCGGCATCGCGGGCTGCAAGAAAAGGGGAATTAGCATCAAAGCCGGGTTGGATCAAAGATTCGGTTACAGAGCGGTACCGTCAATGGTTTCCAGCAGCTGTTTGCGCTGGTCCTCCCACTCAAGCTCGGCTATGCCCGCTTTCTTGGAGACGTCCTCCAGCTCGTGTCGGGCCGTCTCCAGCTCCTCCCTGAAGCGGAGAGCGTCTTCTTCCCCGTAGGGCACGGGGGAGTGACCGTCGGACTCCGAGGAGTCGTCTGGGAGAGGTTGATTGGCCGGCGCGGGAGACGGATTCCGCTGAATCAACCTGAAAAGGGGATGATCGTCAGAACAAGGAAAGATAAAAGCTGAAGCAAAGAAGAAGAATCGACGATCATTGCCTCCGACGCACGTTGGCGCTGCTCCCCTCTGCCTCGTCGGAGGCGCGGCGGCGGTTGAGGCTGCGCACCATGGTGGCTTGGGATGTGTACTGTTTGAAGAAAGGAAGAGCTGAGATTGGCAAAGATTCGAGAGCTAAAAGGCTTGGTGGAGAGCTAGGGGCACCTACGGTTGCATTTATAGGCCTGGCAAGATGAATCGTGGCTTCGAGTCGTGGCTTTAGATCGTGGCGCATATCCCAAGAAAATCGGAAGGTGGAAAGATTTCCTTGGCCAGCCCGCCGGCGGGTCGCTTGGAGTTCTAGGCTGAGTCACATTCAGTTGATTGGCTCGGCTGAAAGGAGTCAAGGTGCTATTCGGGTGTTGGCGTTTCTTTGCCGATTGGATCGTTCAGCGTTTACACCTAAAGGTACGCGAAAGAAAAGGAAATTAAATGCAAGGATAAGTATTACAAGAACGATCAATTCGGCTATACATGAATGTGGGTATTCAAATGTTCAAATGTTTCGTGATCATGCTACGAGCATTGGATGTTGCTTGATGGAAGCGGTCCAGCAGTTCCTGGCAATCTTTTTGAGCACCAGACAGGTTGGTGAGTTCTGCATCGCATTGCTCTATCTCGGTGATAGCCGATTTTGCTTCCGCTTGGGTCTTTTCTATCAATCCCGGGAGCTCGGCTATTCTCTCTTTATCAGCCTCTATCTCAGCTGACAGGCTTCTCAGTTCTGCCTCTAGAGCAGCTTTCTTGGCAATTTTCAGATCATAGGAAGCCTGCAGGCTAACCAATGTATTTCTGTGGCTCTCTACTTGGGATTGTGCCCCGTTCATGGCGTGTTCAGCATCAACTTTCTTCTTTTCGATAGCCGGGCGGGAGCGCAATTTCCTCAAAGCGTGCCTTATGGGCGCATAAAGGATGTCCAAGTCACAGATGGATACTAGAGAGGCTCTGACATCTTCAGGAAGTTCTTGGCTGATAGATTCAAGCATCTCTTCGAAGTGATCAAGATCCTTGAATTGATCTTGTGCATCCCTTTCTAGCCAGGCAGCAATTTCTTTGAGCTTTGATAATACTTCATCTGGCATAGGCTGGTGCACTCCTTCCATCGCCTCGGCAACTGGATTGCTCTCCGATGGCAGGCTTGATAATGATGAAGCCTGATCCCAGGAAGCAGTATTGCCGAGTTAGGGGTGTTAAACGTAAGGGTAGCAGAGTTAAGTGCAGATGAATACCTCATGGCTGATTTCTTGAGCAGGGGCAATCACAGGTGAAGGAGGTGCTCCAGGTAAAGCTGAAGCTTCCAAGTCAGAAGGTGTTGATATAGTTGCTGGTAACTCATGGGCTTCTGGCTGAAAGGGAGTTGGATCCACCTCTGTTGGAATCAGTGTTCCTGCATGACCAACAGGTTATTGTGCCCTTGGAGGACTTGATGGCTCCGGTTGGTTTGGGAGACTCATCTCTGGAGAATTCATTGCTTCTGCAGAGGGTGATGAAGATGAGATCTCCACTAGGATAGGTAATTCAACCCCGGGTGGACTTGCTTGTTGAGCCACTGGGACATCAACCAGTTGTTCTTCCACTATTTCTTCTGCAAGTGTCAAGTCACAAGGGTAAATGCCAGTGTTCATCCTTAAAAGAGGACAATAAAGGTCATACCTGTGGATGGGGCATTGGCAGGTTCTGACACTGAAGGTTGCTGGGCTCTGGTCTGAGAATGCACAAAGAGATAATTTATCAGGAGCAGAGTAATCTTGGGATCAAGAAGGTAAAGGATTTTACCTCAACAAGGATTTTCTTGACAGTTCTCCTCCTCTTGGCATTTGGAGGAGCAACCAGAGACAAACCTTGCCTCCTGTCAGCAGCAAGGCTAGAGAGGCTGGGGTCTGTTGTAGCAAACCTGGCCATTAACTGAGCCAGAGTTGTGGACTTGAATCCCAGTGCTGAGATTGGGCCTACAGGATTGTAGGTGATATTCCTGGCTCGAGGGGCAGGCACTGTGTTCTGTGGAATCAAAGAAATGAGGTCAGAATCATGATTGAAAGGAAAAATGTCTGATCCAAAGGTTCATTGTATTACCTCTGAAGTTGGCAGGAAATCAGGCATCAACTCTGCACAGAACACGTGTACAGGCTCACTGAAGATATGATCGTGGAATTCTTGCCACCAGGAGTTAAAGGTGGGATGAGCTATGGTTGTGGGCACGAAAGGACAGGTGTAGATAGTAGGACTACACACATAATGGAAAACCCTGCTGCCCTGCATAAGCTCTTTGATTTCCTCTCTGGGCTTGAGGAATTCATGCAGAAACAATCTTGGGGGCATCTGGCCACATCCAAGTTGTCGGGCCATTGTATTAGGTCGATAATATTCATAAGTGCTCGATTCTCGCCTTCCTCCATTGAATTCAACGGTAAGTATACATGGGCGGATTATGATGTTGAAGATCTCAAAGAATCTCCCATCTTGACGACCGGGCTCAAAGGAGAATTCAACAGGGAAAGTCAAGGTGTCATTATCCAGATAGGGGAGCCAGAGAGGATTCGGGAAACCTTTGAAGAACAGTTCAAAAAGCTGGCTGATGCCTTGCTGAATGAGAACAGTTGAAGCCGCTTCTCCATAATTCTGGCATCCCCTGGTAGCATTGTTTTCTCCTTCAGGGTGATTGGATAAAGGGAAAAGCCTGGTGTTCAAATCAACACCAACAATTTGATGCAGGTGGAGCTACAGCCATATCTGAACAAACCACCAAGGGCCGTTGACACATGTTATCCTTTGGCTAGTGTACATCTGAGTGACAGTTTGGTGAAGCATATGGTATACACTGCCTAGGAAGAATTTCCCAAGGGGAAGACGGTTGCCACTAGCCAAATGAGTCGCCATTATGATATGATTCAGGGTGGGCTCGTTGGCTTTGCCACAAAAGACAAATCTGCATAACCACATATTCAGGAATGCTCGGTATTCAACATCACCAAGGGGGTTGTCTTTCATGTGGCTCAAGATATACTGTTTATATCCGTTCCCTGGTTTCACCCCTGTTTGGCGTGAAGAACCTTTGAAGTTCCAGGGCTGGACAGACCCCGTAATGTCAAGGCCGGTAATCATGTATACATCGGCCAGGGTTGGAGACATTGGGCCGTGACCAAACAGGAAGGCGTTGACGCTGTTTGACCAAAAGTGGCAGGCTGCTATCAGAAGGTCTTCATTTTTGGGGGTCTCGGCCAAGGATAACTCCAGGCATTGAGCAATGCGGAGGGTATCCCAGTTCTTGGTCAATCCACTTTTGTCCGCGAGAATCCTCCGGTACCAAGTTTTCCAGACTGCGATTGGAGGTAAAGGCCAGTTCTTGAAGGCGTCTTGCCACTGATGAGGTGGGGACAGAGCCGCTTTGAAGGGGATCCTCTGAGATTCAGCCGCGATGAAATCTCGAGGATTAGAGCTCCCCACGGGACCAAGGTAATAAGATCTTGAATTGGCCTCGGTGCGAATCAAAAGCTCGGTAGAAAGCTCCTAAAGAAAGGCGGAAACAAAATCTCAGGTAAAATTGAAAACCTAAATGCCGAATGAAGCTTACGGGGGAAGGATTTACCTGAGCATCTTGGTTTTGAGCCGCCATTGAAGACCTGAGCTTGGGACAAGGAGATCTAGGGTTTGAATCTAGACGAAGATTCCGACGGATTGGAGAAGAACAGGTGTTGACAGATTTGAGTTGCGCTATTCGTGGCTGGAGTCAATTGCGGAACAAAATTACTTTTATCCCGCAATTGAAGGGGCATATGTTAACACCAAAATTTGGTAAGGAGTCTGACTAGTGGGTCCAGCTCGGTCAGGAGTCCGTCTCGAGGAAGGGAAGGATTTTTTCAGATGTATTCGGCAAAGAAGTCTGCGGTCGGCTATCTGCTCCCGTTCGGCAAAGGAACAGTAGAGCTGATTTTGCGGGATTTGAACGATGACGTGGCTCAAGCAAGAAGGACGAATGGATGGATGGGCGATCAAGCTTAGAGATAAGTTAGGCAACGAATCCATTCGAGATTGTACTTGGCAAGGTATAAATATGAGCCCTGAATGTATGTAATGTAACAAAATCATTCTTCAATACACACCGGCCTTACGCCAAACCCTAGAGTCCTTTTGTCGTGTCGTCGAGTTCTTCGAGAGGGCCCATCGATCCGTCGACCTCCGTGAGTACCGGCAACCTTGTATCATGTCTAGTATCATGCGGTGGATTTAGATCTGATGCAAGTAGTCTTGTTACCATGCTTCGTGTCATGCGGTAGATTCAAGCTTGGTTCAAGAGGGTTTCTTGTTAGGTCACGAGCCATGCGGTGGGCTAAGATCTAGCTTGAAGCTAGTTATCGGCTCTATTGGATTTTGGCAAGATCCAATAGATTCATTAAGTTACCCTGTGTTACTTCGAGTTTTTACTTTATGTTTAGATTCATGTAACACCTTTGCCCAATCTAGATGGGTTTGGATCGGCTCACTTCTTTTGTGATCCTTGTACGGGTAGATTTCATGTTTTAATATGTGGATCTTGTGCTTTTAAAAGCTGAAACCAAATCGATCTAGGTTGTCACGTGTTGTGGGTTCAAGCTTGCCATTGTTGGTATAAATCTTGAAAGAACCGAGTATCATGCGGTAGATGCAGGTTTTTGGGTTGCTTTAGAGCTAGTCATCCGGTGGATTAGATTTCGAATCAACCTGATAGATTTATTCGCTTGGTAATGTTTGTTCCTTCTTCATGGACCCCGAATCGGCTGTTCAGCCGTATTTGGTTATGTTTCTTCACGAGTAAAACACGTGCGTAATTCATGCTTTAAATGATGTGTGCTTTTAGCTTTCCATATTTAGATTGTATCATGCGGTGGGTAGATCTATTTGTGGAAAGTGGTATGATCTCATGTAAATTGTATCATGCGGTGGATAGATTTGTTTGATATCGTACCCGACGGGTTTTAGAGTACCTAGACATGCGGTAGACTAGTGCTTTGGATCTATGCATGCTTGTTTATTACATGCTTACGTTCGCACTTTACTTCATTTATTTATTTAACATTGTTTATTACGGAGATCGGTTACAATATCATGTGCATGTATCTTTGACCAAACAAAGACCGATTGCCATCATGCTTACGTCATTCATTCGGCAGTATTGATTTTCCTCTTATAATTTCCCGAATGCTCTCATGTTCATTGGCAAATAGCTTTTACATAGCTATGTGTCATCTCGTGTGGCTTTTTAGCCGTAAATATGGAACTGTCTGGTACCACCCGACAAGTTCCAAGCTTTGGTATCTAACTGTTTTATCTTTTGTTAATTTTCAGGAAAAATTGACTGGCACGTCACCGTTACTCTTTGCGCGTGCGAAGCCAGCTTGTTCGGCTTGCTGTGTGTTTGGCGCTAGGTGCACTTTTTGCGCCAACACTTCTCGTGTGACTCGAGCCATGTAAGCGGAGCTTGATCCAGGCAGAAGTGGAAGTAGAGGCACTTCGTGTCATTATTGCCACCAGTGTTTTCGATGGAGAGGGCGTAGCATTTGAGCCACTGTACTGGATCTTGCTTCACATCGTACTTGGTGATCCCCAGTGGTTTAAATTTCTCCGGGAGAAGTAGATTGCGAAGCCGTGCAGAGAAGGCGGGGAAGCCGTCGTTCTCGCCTGCGGATTTGTTGCGCCGAATTTCCTCGATTCTGCGACGGGCATCGTAGCCGCCGCCCGAGACACCGGTGACGTGGCTGTTTGCGTGGCCTCGGCCGCCGCGATCGCCCCCGCCACCGGCTCTCCTTCCAGCTCTGTGTGAGGAGCTCCCGCCGCTGCTGCCTCCGCCACCAGGATCGCGATGAGGGACGACATCGCGGTTACCGCCGGCGCTGCCGACGCTGTTGCCACCCTACCGGCCGATGCTCGAGTACGGTTGGGGTTGGCCGGTAGCTCTCCTCGAGTACGGTTGCGCCCGTTGTCAGCTGGACTGCGACTTGTGGCTTCGTTGTCGGGTTGGCGATTCCTGACGGGGGGCACTTGGGCAACTCTGTTGTCAACTCTCATGAAGTAGGCGTCCTCCGCGAGCTTGGCGATGACTTCTCCCGCGCGCATCCCCTGAGCCTGACGTGCTATCGTGGTAATAGACATGAGGCACTACTCTGGGGTAGTGTGCACCCGGTTTTCGACTTGGTCGAGAGCCTCTGCGAGATTCTGTATGGGTAGGGACTCACGGAGACGTCAGCGTCATTCGTTCCGCCTTCTGTTGCGTTCACATCGGGCGTTCTTGTTGGTGTCGGTTTTGTCTGCGGGTGCGTTGGCAGAAAATTCGTCTGCTGAGATATCCTCGAGATATCGGTCAGGGTGTGTCCCAGAGGGTCCTGACGTCTCGTTGGTAGTCATGAAGACTTGGCGATCAGGAGAGCCGAGGCTGGAGTCGCTAGTCGCCACCCCTGTTGGAGTGTGCTTCTCAGCTGGAGCTAACGGTGTTCCCTCCTGGAAGAGAAGTGAGTCGAGGTAGGCGACGCAGCGTGAGTTCCCGTCTGTTAGGTCTGCGGGCTTGCGGTCTGGCCAGTAGACGAATCTCTCGGCGGGTGTAGATGTTATAACCAGGCCGGAAGCTGGTTCTGACAGCGGTTGCTCAGTCGTGTGGTTCTCGGACTCGGGCTCGTTAGGGTCCGCCCTGAAGTTGAACTCGTAGGAGGAGTCCGAGTAGTAGCCGGAGACGGGGTTGGAGTCCGAGTTGTACTCGGAGACGATCTCTTTCCCGGCCCGGCACGCAGAAAGAGCCTCTGCGTGGGCCATGCTGGCGTTGCAGAGGCCGTATGGGAATTGCTCATGGAGTGGGGAGTCCGCACACGATGGCTCGATAGCCGGCTCGCATGCGATGGCCCACGGGGACGTCGAGTTCGAGTTGGAGGTGGATCCAAGCTCGAAGTCGGCGTGTTGGTTGTAGAGCGAAATTTCGCCGAATTTTCCGGTGAGATCGCCCGTGACTACTTCGGGAAGCGTCACGATCCCGGTCTTCGGGGACGCGAACGTTGGTGGAAGCGCTTACCTACTGCAGATTTGGATTTGAGAGCGTATTCCAGTAGGTCGACCACATCGTGGACCTATCGAGGTATATACAAAACTTTTTCTTTGTTCTTACATCAATTACATGATAGTCATCATTCATTCATATACAATTATTTGGTTTTATTTGCAGACATGGAATCTACAGGATTCTTGTCCCACATTTGGATATGTGTGGAAGACAACAACAACAGTATGTGGTCCTTCAGGGAGGAGATACAAGTTCTACACAAACGAGTTGGACTGTGTTACGCAGACATAGGTAAAAACCCATGCCGACCAGTTCGTGTTCATATAAAAAAATATGATTAATGAAATATTCTCCAAGTATCCACTATTTGTGTAGGTGGAGTGGACACCGTACTGCCGCGACTTTCTTGAGCACGTCCATTTTCCAGCCATGTGTTACAGAGACAGACTTTTGTGGAGGTCAACAGTGTCACTCATCATATACTATGTTGTTGAGTGGCATTTGCCAAACAGGGTGCTACGCCAGCTTGGGAGGGTACAATCGTCGCCTCCAGAACTTGTATCCACCGCTCCAGCGTTGCACAAGTAAGAATTCAACTCCTTGCAACTTTCATTATTCTCACTTGGCATATGTTTGTTTCAAAATAATGTGACAAACAATTTGGTATTTCAGGGTCAACAGGCAAAAAAGGTACAAGGAATGATTTGGACCTTTGGAACAATCGCCAGAGGATAGATCCTCAAGAAGGCCCTGCTTGGCGTGCTGGACCACATAGGGAGTACCTTCGGTGGTACCATACCTCTACAAGAACAAGGATCAAGCCAACTTTGACAGACGAGCACATTGAAGATGCCTCCTCTGACTCAGACGACGACATAGCAGATGAGTACGACACCCTGACACGTATGGGAACACAGCCTGAGTGAGCACCTTTACACGACTACTTGGTAATTTTATTCCCTCTAAGTTTTGTTTCATCACTTCATTATCTCAAAATCTATAGCTTAACATGATTTTTTTATTAGGGACAACAACTTGCAAGGCTTGTCAACAAGGCAGTAGTGGCCATGGAACATGCAAGTGCATCCGAAGGTGGAGCCCTACGGAACTTTGCTGAGGTAGTATTAGTCTTCAATATATCCATACTGAATATATATTGAATATGTACTGAATTTATACCAAATGCATGGTGCAGAGGGTTCGGAGAAGCTGCAGACGTATGGCAATGAAGTTGAACTGCATGTCGGCCCCAGATGTTGCCCACGGTGGCAATGGCCATGGCACTTCTTCTGCATCCCGTCGTACTCCAGTCCACCACGGGGCAAGAAGCATGTCACGGACCCCATCTCGTAGCAGCGCTCGCACCGCGTCGGCATCAGCAGGTCAAGTTCGTGCTAGTGGCAGTCGTGGTCGTGGCAAGGTAATCGCCACCCCAAAGGCAAGTGATGAGGAGGATGGAGAGGACTCCTCAGATGCAGACGCCAGTGAGGGTGCAGACCCATGTATCAGTTAGAGATTTCGATGGACAAGCTCTTTGATGCCCCACGTGCTACTCAGAGATAAGGAGAGTCGAGTCGGTAAATTAATCTAACCACATTTACATATAATTCGTCAATTCTTACTACTATCATGTTGCTTCCTATCACATTGGAGATTGTCATGTCTTATATTTGCAGCCCCGTCCACCTACCAGGAAAGCCCGCCGGCGTCGTCCTCGTGGCCTCTCTGACATTGGCAGTGGCAATGTGTTGGACACAAAACCGGGGAGGGACCGTTGACCTAAACAAATCTTCAGCCCAAAGGACCAAATCCACCACCGTCGTTGAACTTATGGACTTTGTATGAACTTTGTGTATGCTCGACTATGTTAGGATTTGACCAAATCTGTAGCTGCGTCATGTGTTGGATGAGTTTGGATGTTGAACTATGTATGATGGATGCATTTGTGGTGTTGGATGCGCTTTGTGGCCATTTTATTGGCTTTTGGATCACTT
The DNA here is from genome assembly GCA_947561735.1 of Cenchrus americanus. Taxonomy (NCBI): domain Eukaryota; kingdom Viridiplantae; phylum Streptophyta; class Magnoliopsida; order Poales; family Poaceae; genus Cenchrus; species Cenchrus americanus. Next base: position 60,996,130 of record OX387245.1, on the reverse strand, counting down.
CATGCAGGTGCGTCGGCAGTGGCGGAGCTAGCAGTATGGCGAGCCATGGCGGCCGCCACACCTGCTGGTCACCGGCAAACCCCCTGTTGCAGTCCCTGCTCTGCTGCGTGGCTGCACCATTATTGCCAGGAAAGACTGGATTGAATAGTAGAATCTTAGGCTTTAATGATTATGTCATGTTGACAGGTCCTATCAAAGCACGTTGGCTCAATCTTCTAATCTTCTCGATCTTCTAAATTCTGATATTCTCTATCGATTCACACCTAGTCCGTCAGGCGCCATCTCGGCGTATCACCTCGCCGGTCGCCGCCTCGGCCAATTTGGCACAGAAACAGAGTCGCCTCGCTTTGGCCAAGATATTTAAAAGAACTTGATGTATATAGTCATGAAGCCCTTTCAAGTCTAAAAACATCGAAGAATGAACCTTACTCAAACATCTCACTGTACTTAGTGTTTTCATAGTATGTTCACCCAACTATCCACTTACCAATATTTAAAATTTTCATATAATTATGATTCAAATGATGATCTCAAGCATATTAATGCATATTTGATGATCATATCTATAATTAGTAGTAGTAATAATAACTTCGCCATAGGTAAAGTTTGATCCTGGCTCCGCCACTGTGCGTCGGGAAGAGGGTAACAGAAACCTTTGGAAAATTTGAAGTATGACGAGTGTGGAAGAATGAGATGAGCGCTAGCTGCATGTGTGTCACATAACATAATGCATCAGAATATCATATAATGTACTGCATAAATCTTTAGCATCAATAAATACTTTGACAACAGATAAAGATCAATTGGTACCTCAAACAAAAGGTATGCAAGAAATTCACTTCATACATGTGCATTTGTGTCGGGTTTTATTAGGTCAAATTTTAAGAAGAAAACTAAGGTAAGAATCTATAACCAAAAGCTCTGATTACCTATTCATTCTTCCACATTCGGCATATGAAGTTTGACGAGTGTGGAATAATGAGATATAAAAGAAAGAATCAGGATGACCAGGTAGGAATATTTAAATTTTTAAGAAGCATATAAAGTATAAAGTATGAGGAGGGTAGAGCACGCTGAATCGGGATTTCACGAGGAGGCGCGGCTGTCCACCACCCTCATCTCGTTTCCCCGTCCCCACTTCTCTTCTTTGCCCAAATTTCCGCTTCTGCACAGGGCTACGACATCTGTTTGACTGCTTCCCTGTTAGGCCGATCACCGCAACCTCAAACTTAGCTCGGCCACGGCAGCGGCAATAATCAAAGCGTTGCGCCCGTCATTGGCGGGGAGGTGCGATTCTGATTCCGGCCGCCGAACAAAGATCCGTACCTCCACTGCCAAGGTATTTGTTCGACAAAATGTTCAGCTCCTAAATGGAACAATGCGCCTATCAACTAGGTCGCCTCATTGTTTTGTGTTTATTATCACTGGCCGATCAGCAAGGTGTTATTCTCCGATGATTTCTCCGATGCAAGGATTACGAGTGGTCAATAAGAAAACAAAAACTACCCATTCCAAAAAAAAGGCACCATCAACTGTGAGAACCATTCCATATAGGAGATATAAGCTGTTCTTGCCTCTCTTGAGAACAAATTGTCCTGCGAGCAAACATAATATTATCTCTTGAGAACTCAAAGAGATAGTAGTCAAATGAGACAACCTCAACGGGCCATGTACTATTAAGTTATTAGGGGGTGTTTGGTTCACTGCCACACCCTGCCAACCTCAACTTCGGCACGCCACAAGCACAAGACTGTTGCTTGGTTCAGTCTTTTCATGTGGCAGCCATAGTCCTTCCCTGCTATAAATGAAGTCATTTTCTGCCTAAGGTGCGGCGGCCAAAACCACCGCCACAAAGTGCGGCGCCGCCACACTCGGCGTGGCTGCGTGCGGCTGTAATCCAAACACCCCCTTAGACTATCCACAGCAAGCATACCCAGAGCCACCTTCGAATCCACCTTATGAGGGAGGAGAGAGAGAAGAAACCCATCCCCCACAAAGCAACGCCCACAACAATCCACACCTATCCCCTCCTGCATCCTACTGTTGGCTCGCGGGACGGCGGTCGATGGAGGAGCCAGCTACCGGATCCGCCGCGACGGGCGGCGAACGGGCGGAGATGAGGCGGTCCGCGACGAAGGCCGGACGGGCGGAGGCCGCCGCCGCCGTTGGAGGTGACGACCGGTGCGACGAGCGGACAGCGGACGCTGAATCGAGGAGGTCCCGCCGCGGATCGAAGGAGCCCGTACGCCGCCACCTTGAAGTCGTCCGCCAACGCCGGGGAGCTCCTCCGCGCCGTGGAGCGCCTCTGTCGGATCCTCTGCCCCCACTGGATATGCGTTGCGGTGGTGGGGGCGGTGGCCGACGCCGGGTAGGGGCGCCCCGACGCGGCGAGCAACGCGACGAGATCTACGTGGGGCGGCGGACGGGATGCCGCGCGCGGCCGACGGTCGTGCGGGGGCGGAGGCGCGGAGGTTGGCGGGGAGGCGCGGGCATGCGCCGACGCAGAGAGAGAGGTGACCGGCGGTTGGAAAAAAAATGAGGGAGAGGAGAGAGGTACGCGAGGATGAGCGTCCGGAGGCCGCTGTCTTCATTATGAAGATGAAGGTGGGTGAGCTGCTGGAGGGGCTACAGTGTATATTTTTCCCTCATTTTGAGTATGGGTGTGTAGATGAGTAAGTTGCTCGAGTTAGTCTTAGTCCTACACAGATAAAAAGTATGCCTCACCTGTAAATTACGACATCCATCAATCTAACCTTCATATTTCTATTCATATGAATTTATATGATAATAAATGTATTCCCTAAGACTGACTCCAGCAGTCACCCGCTCTCCATCTGCAAAAACCACCGATATGCAGCAGGAGAGAGGAGATATCCCACGCGCAAAAAGAAGCCGCTTCCAGCAGCACCGGCAACCCGAAGCGCATCCGCAGGGGGCAGTTGCCTCCCGCCAGGAGGGAGAGGGCCGCGGGCGTGCGCCGTCGCCGCCCCTGCTCCTCGCTCCTCCGTCGGCGGGCCACGCCGCCCACACAGATCGAGCTCGGAGGAGCTTCCCTGCCTCCAGATCGAGGCCAGCCCCTGCTCGAGGCAGAGAGGAGAGGGAAAGCAGAGAAGAGGAAGAGGAGGAGAACGGCGCGTCTAGCACATGGCTTGCAAATTTCCTCTGCACAGCGGCGCCGCCGGGCACGGCGAGCCGGTACTCGTGCATGCCCACAAGCAGCTGCCTATTGCTGCCACACGATCTTCTCCTTCCCCGTGGCCTTACTGCCAGCTCTCCTCCTGCGGCCGTCGGCGCGGCCGGGCGCTGGCGCTCACTGCATGCTGCCCTTTCCCTTCGTTCGCTCCTGTACGCACACCAATCAATCGAGGAACATCAGAATGCTTTGTCTCAGCCTTCCATTCCCATTAATCTGAACATGCATGTTGTTTTGTTGCAGCTCTAAAGAGAGCGTGCGTGCGCACGCGGGGAGGTCCCATGGATCTAGAGCCTGTTCGCTCGGCTTATCAGCCACTACCAAGAAAAGATTTTCTCTCGGAACGAACCAGCCACCAAAGAACCGCCCGCAACCACCAAAAAAGATTTCTCTCTCTCTCTCTCTCTCTCGTAACAAAACCAAAGACCGCCCATCGCCCACCGCCCAACCGAACGGCCGCTAGCCCCGGCGCCGTCGTGGACGAGGGGGATAACGGCGGCCGGCAGCGGCCAGGACAGACCCGCTCCGCCACACGCGCATCCGCTCCGCCGCGCGTCTGCTCTGCGTCGTGGCTCCCGGGCGTCCGGATCTGCACAGTGGCTCCCCGCAGGCCGCGCCACCTCGCCTCCTGCGCTGCGCATGCCCTGGAGACGCAACGCGCGCCGCGCGGCATCCTGCGCCGCTGCGCACGCACTTGCTCGAGGCAGAGGAGCCGGAGAGGGAAGGTGAGGCAGAGGAGAGCGAGTCGAGACTCGAGAGGGGGGGGGGCGACGGAGACAGTTGAGATGGGGCGATGCGGAAAAGGAGGTCGGATCCCCCGAGGATGCGCGCGCCCGGGGGGGTCGCTGCATTTTGCAGCACCCGTTGCGGTGACTGCTGGAGTGGGCCGACGTTTGCAGAAGCCGCTAGAGTCAGTCTAAGTACACTAGGGCCATTTCAAAAGCATGATGCGAAGATTTGATCTCAAGTTGGGAACTTGACAAGACTCAAATAAAACAAGGGAAATTTTGAATGATGCCATACATTTTTGCGAAATTAGAGATATGTCTTCCTGACTCACGTGACTGTGGTAGCACCCACCGGTCAATGACATATTAATAATATAATATTTCCAAACCTTGAAAATTATAAGGACATTTTTTTTAAAAAAAACAAAGGGCTGGTCCACTCAAACTTGGAGCGGCAAAGCCGCACTGTGTTTGAGTTGGGTCGTCTTTGTCCATATCTGGTCATGACGAGGGCCGGCAGCGGATGCGCGGCGACGGGTGGTGGCCCCTGCCAGTGAGGGCGGCCGGCGGATGCGCCGCGACGGCGAGCCCCATTGTCCAGTACTTCTTTCCTGCTCTGCTCACGCCATGGCATGCGTCGTGCCGCCCGCGCTGCGCATGTCGCACACTCAATTCATCGAGCACCTCCGTCGCGCGGCCGCATCCGCCCGCGCCCCGCGCGCCGGCGAGGCCCTCCATGGCTGGGCGGTCAAGTCCGGCGCCGCCTCCCACGCACCCGTCTCCAACTCCCTGATCACCTTCTACTGCTCCCTCTCGCGGCCGCTCCTAGCGGCCGCCTTCGCCGTCTTCGAGGATATCCCCGCGGCCGCGCGCGACGTCGCCTCGTGGAACTCCCTTCTCAACCCGCTCTCCCGTCACCACCCTCTCTCCGCGCTCTCCCAGTTCCGTTTGATGCTCTCTTCCTATGACCGCACCGTCCTCCCGACGCCACACTCCTTCGCCGCGGCGTTCACCGCCGCGGCCCGTGCGCCCTCCGCGTCTGCAGGCGCTGCAGCCCACGCTCTCGCGTGCAAGCTTCCCTCCTCCTCCGCCGGCTCTGACAATGTGTTCGTCTCTACTGCCCTGTTAAACATGTACTGCAAACTCGGTATTACTTCCGATGCCCGAAGGGTGTTTGACGGAATGCCACAACGGAATGCGGTGTCTTGGACTGCTATGGTGTCTGGGTATGCTGTGGGGAAGTGTTCTGAGGAGGCGTTTGAGATCTTCCAGCTGATGCTTCAGGAGTGCCCTTTGGAGAAAAATGAATTTGTCACCACAGCAGTTCTTAGTGCAGTTAGTGTACCATCAGGTTTGCTTATGGGGGTGCAGGTGCATGGGTTGGTTGTGAAGGATGGGTTGGTGGGATTTGTGTCTGTGGAGAATTCACTTGTCACATTGTATGCAAAAGCTGAGTGTATGGATGCAGCTCTGCAGGTGTTTGTGTCATCGAAGGAGAGGAACTCAATAACATGGTCAGCGATGATCACCGGGTATGCTCAGAATGGGGAGGCAGATAATGCAGCCAGGATGTTCTTACAGATGCATGCTGCAGGATTCTCACCAACAGAATTCACCTTTGTTGGGGTACTGAATGCATGCAGTGATGTGGGAGCTTTAGCTGTTGGGAAGCAGGCACATGGTTTGATGGTGAAGCTTGGGTTTGAGATGCAGATTTATGTGAAGAGCGCATTGGTGGACATGTACGCCAAGTGTGGTTGTATTGGTGATGCAAAAGGCGGGTTTCAGCAGTTGTATGATGTTGATGACGTTGTACTTTGGACCGCGATGATTGCTGGGCATGTGCAGAATGGGGAGCTTGAGGAAGCTTTGGTGTTGTATGCCAATATGGACAAAGAGGGCATCATGCCCAGTAATTTGACTATCACTAGTGTTCTTAGAGCATGTGCATGCCTTGCAGCATTGGAGCCAGGGAAGCAACTGCATGCGCAAATCATTAAGTGTGGTTTTTGTTTGGGTGGTTCTGTTGGAAGTGCTCTATCTACACTGTATTCAAAGTGTGGGAATCTTGAAGATGGCATGGCTGTCTTCAGAAGCATGCCTGATAAGGATGTTATTGCATGGAACTCAATCATTTCTGGTTTTTCACAAAACGGGTGTGGCAATGGTGCACTTGACCTGTTCGAGGAGATGAAGCTAGAGGGCACTGCACCTGATCATATAACATTCATTAATGTATTGTGTGCTTGTAGCCACATGGGCTTAGTTGATAGAGGTTGGTTTTATTTTAGGGCAATGACCAAAGATTATGATTTAATTCCTAGGCTTGATCACTATGCTTGCATGGTTGATATTCTTAGCCGAGCAGGGCAGTTGAACGAAGCAAAGGACTTCATAGAGTCAATAACTATTGACCATGGAACATGCCTATGGCGTATAGTCCTGGGAGCATGTCGCAGTTTACGGGATTTCGATGTTGGAGCTTATGCAGGTGAAAAACTGATGGAATTAGGTTCTGAGGATTCCTCTGCTTATATATTGTTGTCAAACATCTATGCTGCCCAGAGAAAGTGGACTGATGTTGAGCGGGTGAGACGTTTGATGAGACTCCGAGGAGTTAGCAAGGATCTAGGGTGTAGCTGGGTTGAACTTAATAGCCAAGTTCATGTGTTTGTTGTTGGGGAACAGCAGCATCCTGAATCGACAAATATAAATATGGAGTTGATGAGACTAGCCAAACACATGAAGGATGAAGGGTATCATCAAATTTGTAAATTCCCCTTTGATGATGAACTGGATGCACTTGGAGAATCTCATGAAGAAGATCAACTGGAATTGATATCAGCAGCTTATAGTTGAGTTCGCAAGAGTTAAGGAAGGTTAGTACTCTGATTATTTCAGCCAGAAGCAGGAATAAGAGGAAAAATATAAAAATATTAATTGTTACGAAAATGTTTTGTCGTATCTGTACTTTAATTTTGTGCATCAATGCATAATACAATTATTTTTCTTTGGATCATTAGGTACCTGTAGCACTTATAGTTATAATTCAGTGCCATTAGAAACTTGTCAAAATTTATGAGCCATTTCTATATATGAAAGCTGCAGTTCATGTTTTACAGTGCTTGTCCGCTCCATTAGTTACTCAGCCCATGTATAAAATGATTCCTGGTGCAAAAACTATCTTCCTTGACCCTCCGTGAAGCATTCCACCTCCCGCACCACCTCCTTGGCTTGGCCATTGCCCAGGCACCGCTCCACCACCTGGCCATCACTGCCGCCTCCATTCCCACTGCTGGCCTGTCCCAGCCGCATCCCCTCCATGGTACGGCTTCCATGGTGCTCCATCTTCCCACTACAGCATCTCAGTCCGGCCATGCGCCACCCCTTCCAAGCATCATCCTCTCCCAACAATCCCAGCCTACTTGAGGTCTGCTCCCACCTGGTGCTGCTGGCTGTCCCTACCACTGCCCTTTTCTTTGATTGTGGCAGTGCCTGGTCAGCACACCACCCTCCCACTGTGGCAACGAAGGAGTAGCCATGAACAGCGTCAAGGTCGTGTTTCCGTGAGATGCCGAGCCATGATGATGCCTGTCCTCAGAGTCCTGTGGTGAGCTCCATCCTCCAGCAAGCAAAGTGCAGCAGGAAGCATATTATCCTTAAAAATCTTCCATTAGCACAAGTTACCATCCTGTATCATGAATTTCTGTATTGGTGCTTGCTTGTTCGATTTGATGCATTCATAGATCAATTTGGTGGATATACAGTTTGATTGTGTGAATCTGTATTTTGTTTTAGTGGGATACAGTCATTGCAGGTCCTCCATTTGGTGATGAGAAAGCTGATTCAGATGCATATCTCGTTCCTTATCGCTCGATTTAACGTTGGAAACTATGTTGACAGGAGAAGCCTTTGTATGATTTCATCAGTTTATAAATATATACTAATGCTATGACATTAGTTTATATTTTTCCGGTTGCGGTCTCTATCCATGAAATTACAATGTGATATCAGCAATTTAGTTGGTCATCTTCTCTGTCCATCTACCTGCATCTCAGGCTAGCTCTGATCAGTTAGTAAATCATGTGAGATGTACTGGTTTGTGAACCTCATGTTTGGGTCTTTGTAATGCAGTGTCGCATCTTGCTGCTAGCAAGGAGGAGCAGTGCAAGGAGCAACTGATCATTTCTCAAAGAGCCAACTTATTGCTGCTACTACTTCTAACACATGGAGACAATGTTCTGTTCACTAGACTGTTGAAGTGCGCACATGCTATCAGTCTGCCAGTCTGGACCCTTCAGCACCATGGTCCTCCACTTGCTCTGGTTGAACTCTCACTGTCCTGGCTTGGTTTGAAAGTCAAAACTATTATCATACAATACCTCTATTATCAAGACTAATATAATAATTGGCAATGTATCATGCATGCCTTCATTTATTAAACAAAACCATTAATGATCTCAAACTTACATGCGTTACTTGGAAAATTCCAAGAAAAATCATCTGACTCTAAGTATAGCATATGCCATTCCTTTCGTAGAATTAGGCGAGGTTAGGTTGAAAAATAGGCTTAATGCTTCTTCTAGAATGTCATTGCAGCTTTTTCTTTTTTATTGCTTTCATGCTTCACTCTGTGTGATTGCTCAATTTTAAAGCTCAAACTAGGGTTTGATTTAAGATATTTAACTCTTAACATGCTTCAAAATTTGCCTGACTCCTATGAATGGGTGAATGAAGTTTTCTTGAGCTATCATTTAGCAATTGTAGAATCATTCCTACACAATTAACAAAACTGAGTTGGTGTGCGTAATAATCTGGAAGAGTTGAGCTCCTGGCAAGTGTAAACTTTTCATGTGGTTAGTTGCTCACAACAAATGTTGGACGGATGATTGGCTTTGCCAAGAAGGGTTTGCCTCACCTTGAACGATGTCCCTTCTGTGACCAAGAGGAGGGGACTATAAATCACCTGCTGCTGTCCTCTGCCTTTTCATGCCAGACATGGTTCAGTGTTTTACAAGGACTCAGCTTGCAGGTATTAGCTCCACAACCTGAAAAGGCTCCTTTGGTGATTGGTGGAACAAAGTGAGCAGCAGGGTGGATGGTCAGGTTAAACAGGGGCTCAATTTAATTATAATATTGGTAGCCTGGTCGCTCTGGAATCATTGTGTATTTGACGGTCTGCAGCCTAACCTGAATGGAATTCTATCTTCTATTAGGGAAGACCTGCATATGTGGGATATTGCTGGGGCTTGAGGAATTGCTTACCTCCTTGCCCTGTTGCCAGATGGATAGGCTTAAAAGTCTTCTGGCCAAATTGTGTTTTCATAGTTAAGGGTAATATATAGTGTTGGGTGTGTTGTGGTTTCTCCAGGTTTTCCCCCTAAAACCTGTGTATTGGTGACTGGGGTTCTACACACCCTTGTTAATATATGGACGCACAGCTTTCCTGCGTGTTTGAGATAAAAAAAAGTAGGGTGTAATAAGTATATTTGTTATGTGGCCCAAGTAAGACTAGCAGAGCATAAAAAAGGTTTCAGTTGTTTTGTCTTCCTCATAGTTCTAATCATAATATTTCATTCTCAGATTTTTGACATCTTCGTCCATTGGCAGGTGCAGAAGCAGTGTGAGGTCTGTAGTTAGACGATGACTTAAGAATGATGATAATATTTCTGGTGAGTATAGCTGGAAAGACTCTGAATATATGCATTCCAAGCATGTCGGGGGCATTGCATGGCTATAGTTGAGATGCCTCAGTACTGATTCCAAAACGTGGTGAGATATCACTGCAGGTCATTCTTGTCAAGAGGATTCAGATTGCCCCTTTTGGCAACAGTTTTGGAGAGACTATGTTGGCAAGGCAGGTAGCAGGAGAATTGTACATTATACCTCAAGGAAAAGCAAGATACATTCTAGACTTGTTGAAAAACTCTGTTTTTTTTTGGGGGGGGGGGGGGGGCGAAAAACTCGTACGGTATAGTGAGAATTGAATTTGAAACCAATGAATGTCAGTTTCAGTTTGATACCGTTTCATGGGTATGCCAGAACGAGATATATTCTTTCAAATTAACAGATTCAAGGGGACTAATCCGGTGTGTACAGGTTTGAGCCCTTCAGTGGGAGCATAATTGTTATGCATGAGATGGAGGTATTGTCATCACAAATCAGGATAAGTAAGTATAGACACACTGTTATGGACTACTTCCACTGACCAAGTTGAGCATTTGCATGTCGGGAACAGCTCCGCCTGGCTAGTACCAGGTAGTTCGCAGAGCCCAGCCTCGTCCCTTGGGCCGCAGCCCAGAGCCCGAATCGGCGCGGCACCGACATGATCTCTGCTCCGTTCTTGATCTTTCGTCGCGTCTCGTAGGGGTTCATCACTTCGCGATCTGCTTGTTCGTGGTCGTGGTCATGGAGTGCAGCGGTGGCGGCAGAGACGACAGCCTCAGCGGTGAATCCCAAGCCCGCGGTATGGTTTCAGGTTCCCCTTTTTTCCCTCTCGTTCTGGTCTACCGTCTCCGTGCGCGCGCGCTGTAGATTGTTTATTCGCATCGCAGTGACAAACTGACAGCACTTGGGGGAGATTGCGATCTCAAGCTAAATTTTCATCTGCCTACAGTTCGTCTGTGGGGTTGAGAATTTGATATGGTATCCTTTTTCAAACAAGTTTGAGGTCGTTACCGTACCGTGTAAAGTCACACGCTATGTTATTGCACACAAAATGTTCGTGTAAACAAATCAATCAGATCAATGTCTTTGTTGTTCTGGTGGAAAATTTACATGATGTGCGATCCTCTTGGAAATGCATATATGTATATGCATGGGCTGAGGCAACCCCTGGAACCATATAAAGAACATGCATGTGCACTGCGAGATACTCCTTCCATCCCAAATTGTAGGCATTTTGGAGTAGAAAGTTTCTTGTGTTTGATAGTGTTGATGTTCTTTATTTACCAATCGTTTGTAATCTTTAGTATATTCTCAGGTGGGGGATCCTCTCCCCTTCCGTTGTACCTTAAAAAAATCTTTAGTAACAGCAGTAACCATGATGTGATGCACTTGCACTTCAGATGAATCAGTCGCTTCGGTGGTTGCAACAGAGGGCTCACCCTCTGAACAGGATGACAATTCACAAGGAGGCAAGGAACAGGATTATAACTCTCAGAAAAGCAAAACAATGAGATATTCAGAGCCCACGCTTCCAGAGGTACGCTAATACAACTGATTGGTTGCTAATGTCATGCGCACTGCTCAAACACCTTGAACATCAGGACATTATTGAGATATTCATTTTACATGTCTTCCACCATGCAAAGAGAAGAAAAAAGGAGGCGCATAGACTTTTCTTTCCCAGTAGGAATGAACTGATATGTTTCTCTAACGATGTACGGTAGACAATCATTTTGATTAGGTTTTCTTTAGACGTTTCTTAAAGTTTGTGTGGGTTTTTTACTCTAGTGCTTTCACCTGTTGCCTACAATAATCCGGTGTTCTCATGGTCCTTCACTAGTACAGTAAATGCTAGTAATTCTTAGCTAGTAGATCATCTTGACCTCCACGTCTCTTGATTGACACAACTGCACTGGAACCAATTTTGTTGGCCATTAGTAAGAAACTTAGAACTAGCCATAAATCAGGAGTAGACCCATGAAGGGCCCTGCAATAAATAACAATTTTACAAAAAAAGAAACTTACCATACTTTTGTAAGATGCTCAATCTAGTAATTATACCCATATGCATATTCTACCTCTGTAATTATACCCATATGCATATTCTACCTCTGTAATGCAGTAAACATTGTGTTACAAACTTACAATGCACAGAGTTCCTCAGATGCAATGCTATATGTTCATGATGTTTTTGCTTTCTAAATGAAGTAGCTATCTTTTACCGTTCCATTATTAAACATTTATCACGTGCTTATAAATTCAGGACATTTTGTATCATATCCATTCTCTGTTGCCGCTTAGGGATGCCGCTCGTGCTGCCTGCGTGTCTCATTCATTTCTGAATTCCTGGAGATGTCATCCCAATTTCTACTTCAATAATGAAGCTCTGGGTTTGAAAGCAAACTGTGACAGAACATCCAGGGCTTTCACCAAAATAGTTGACCATATTTTGAAGAAGCACTCTGACATTGGCTTGAAGACATTTCGGTTTGCCATGTATGGTTGAGTTGTTACTATATCAACTCTTGTCATCTTGATAGTTGGATTCACCTTGTTCTTACATTGGGAGTTGAGGAGCTCGTCCTTGCCACCAATTCAGTAGTTCCACAGTATAACTTCCCATTGTCACTTTTATCTGGTAAGAGTGGAAACTCAATCCGGTATCTTCATCTGAGCTTCTGCATCTTTCATCCGACAGCCAGACTTGGGTGCTTCAAAAGCTTGAAGAAGCTGCATCTGTATTATGTGGGTATTAGGCTGGTCGCACCGTGCGACCACTAAAGACACCTGTACAGGGGGTATGTCCCACATGTCAGGTGGGCTTTACAGATTAGATTTTTGTTTGTTCCGCAGCCGTCGCACCTTTATTCCAATCGCCAACTTGCGGTCCCACGTTCTCTTCCCCATCGCCCATCGCTCGATCCGTCGCCCACCTCGTAGATCCGCCTGCGGAGTGCCCGAGGTCGCTGACGAGCTTCTCCTCTTCGTCGTCCCTGACGAGGAGGCCTCCTCCCTCCCTGGCCAACTTCCTCTGCAGGCCCTCCCCGACCAACTTCCTCTGCGCCCAGGCCTGCAGAGCTCCCGTCGTCGACCTCCTTCTCCGGCATGGTCGAGGCGAGCGGCAGCCTCCTCCTCCTCGAGGAAGTCGATTCGACAGCGGCGGACGAGCGGACGGGCGATAGCTTCCTTCCCTCCGGCGCCCGCGGCTTGGTCCGGCCGGGGTAGTCTCCAACCACGGCGCGAGATCCGGCCTCGAGGTCGCTGCCGCCGCGGTCGGGGGAGTGGAGGCCACACACATCATCCTCGACATCATCCTCGAGGTCGCCGTTCTCGAGCTCGCTGCCACGGTCGAGGGAGCGGATGAGGCCGCACATGTCGTCCCCAAACTCGCCGCCGCATCGAGCTCAAGCATGAAACCTCCCCGGTGATGGTGGCATCCTCAGATCCGTCGGCGTGACTTTCCTCCCTCCCGCAGAGATCCAAGCGCGAGGTCGAGTACCAGCGCCAGGCGCGGCCTCACTGCTCTTCCCGGCGCGGCCTCGCTGCTCCTCCGGCGGGGTCGGGACACTTCCGAGGCGTGGCGCGAGAGGTTGGAGAAGGTGGTGTCGCCCGTGGGGCCCGCAGAGAGAGAGAGAGAGAGAGTAGAGGCGCAGCGCAAAAACGCTAGGCATGCAGGTGCCCTGTAGCGACCTGGGGCATAGGGATCCTTTCCCAGGTCCGCGCTGCAGAGATTTTCAACCGGCATATTTGCCGTTCAGTGGCCTTTCGAGGTGCGCGGTGCGACCAGCCTAACCGGGGACGAGTTAGGGTACCTTCTCCCGGATTCTGTTGCTTTGCAGCGGTTGCAACTCGCATATTGCAATGAGATAATTTGCCTGAAGATACCCCACGTGCTGCAGAGGCTCAGCTGCCTGGATGTGGCTGCATGCCACAATCTGCAAGTGATAAAGAGTGAAGCTCCAAATTTATCCTGTCTGTGCTTTGAATGGTTCCACCACAATGTACATATCTCACTTGGAGACGCTATGCGTGTGAAAAAATTGCAAATGTTATGTTTCAGGGACTTCTACTATGTGCAGCTCCCGACCATCATGCCAAATCTTGAAATTCTTACCATAGATTCAAGTTGCCAGGTATCCCCCTGAGACTTGATGTGCCTAAATGACTATAGCTATGCGTAATAATGATACAAATGATTCTGGAACATTATGCAGATAGCCAGTATGCCAAACGTGCACAGCAAATTCTGCCAGCTGAAGTACCTAAACGTTTGTGTTCCTGGAGAGACCCATGGCGCAGTCTATGATTTTCTTTCCCTTGCTTCATTTGTCAGTGCTTCTCCTTGCCTAGAGACTTTCATCCTGCGTGTACATGTAAGCGCCTTCTCACATCTTGCAAAGTTATCTAGCAGTTAGTGCCTACCAGATGGATACAAGTTTTATTTGCCATGCTCGATCAGGTACCGGAGGTTCGTGTGAGGCATGGTTTGTTTTCTGGCGATCCCTCCCATCTGCGTCAGATTCCAGAACACCGACATGCCAAGCTCAAACGTGCGAAGATCATCGGCTTCTACCCTGCGAGGAGCCTGCTGGAGCTAGCAAGCCATGTTCTTGAGACGGCAGCTTCACTTGAATGCCTCACACTGGACACCACCTATTGTTCTTGCTGGCGTCGCCGCAGTGATCCTGCCAGGTGCTACCTCGTGGCCATCAAAAGATACTTCGAAGGAAAAGTTCCCTCCACGGCTAGGTTAGATGTTGAGGGGCCTTGCAGCGGCGTGCGACCGAACGATGATAGCTGGCAAGGTTTAACCGTGTTTGATGGGCGTTTATAGCGGCATGCTCGTGAACTTAACTACGATACTCCGTAGATGTCAAGGCATTATTTGAGGCCGTGCTTGCCCCTCCGTTGCTTCCTTTGAGAAAATGTGTAAGGTGTACGTCTTTGCGGTTGTTACGTGATGCAATTTTAGACGGATGTCTTGTGCTATTGTGTATCTTGAATTGTCGGTTTGTCACGCACCACAAGCCTCGATGTTTCGCTCTCGCAATAACGTTGCGGCGCCTAATCATGTAGCTTGATGTACATATCATGAGTAAATTAGTTTCGACTCGAAATAAATCCGGATCTCTTACGTAGCTATTATGATTTTCTTGTTATAATTATCAATTCCGCTCGAATCTAATCCGGTGGAAATAAATGAGCCCTCAAGCGGCGCGCTCGTCTCCGCCCTAGCTCGTCACAAGCAATTGTTAGTGCCTACCGGGTGGAAATAAATGATTCCCGGAATAGTATGCGGATAGCCGTATGCCAAACGTGCACGCTAGTGCCTACCAGATGGATTCAAGTTTTATTTGCCATGCTCGATCAGGTACCGGAGGTTCGTGTGAGGCATGGTTTGTTTTCTGGCGATCCCTCCCATCTGCGTCAGATTCCAGAACACCGACATGCCAAGCTCAAACGTGCGAAGATCATCGGCTTCTACCCTCGCGAGGAGCCCGCCGGAGCTAGCAAGCCATGTTCTTGAGACGGCGCCTTCACTTGAATGCCTCACACCGGACACCACCTATTGTTCTTGCCGGCGTCGCCGCGGTGATCCCCCTGTGTGCTACCTCGTGGCCATCAAAAGATACTTCGAAGGAAAAGTTCCCTCCACGGCTAGGTTAGATGTTGAGGGGCCTTGCGCGGCGTGCGACCGAACGATGATAGCCGGCAAGGTTTAACCGTGTTTGATGGGCGTTTATAGCGGCATGCCGTGAACTTAACTACGATACTCGTAGATGTCGAGGCATTATTTGAGGCCGTGCTTGCCCCTCCGTTGCTTCCTTTGAGAAAATGTGTAAGGTGTACGTCTTTGCGGTTGTTACGTGATGCAATTTTAGACGTATGTCTTGTGCTATTGTGTTTCTTGAATTGTCAGTTTGTCACAGCTCACAAGCCTCTGATGTTTCGCTCTGCAATAACGTTGCAGCGCCTAATCATGTAGCTTGATGTACATATCATGAGTAAATTAGTTTCTGACTCGAAATAAATCCGGATCTCTTACGGTAGCTATTATGATTTTCTTGTTATAATTATCAATTCCAAATGTAATCCAATCCGGTGGAAATAAATGAGCCCTCAAGCGGCGCGTCGTCTCGACCTAGCTCGTCACAAAGAATTGTTAGTGCCTACCAGGTGGAAATAAATGATTCGGGAACAAAGATGCGGATAGCCGTATGCCAAACGTGCACGCTAGTGCCTACTAGATGGATTCAAGTTTTATTTGCCATGCTCGATCGTGTACCGAGGTTCGTGTGAGGCATGGTTTGTTTTCTCGCGATCCCTCCCATCCGCGTCGGATTCCGAACACCGACATGCCAAGCTCAAACGTGTGAAGATCATTGGCTTCTACCCCCGCGAGGAGCTCCGCCGGAGCTAGCAAGCCATGTTCTTGAGACGGCGAGCTTCACTTGAATGCCTCACACTAGACACCACCTATTGTTCTTCTTTGCGCGTCGCCGCTCCACGGCTAGGTTAGATGTTGAGGGGCCTTGCAGCGGCGTGCGACTCAACGATGATAGCTGGCAAGGTTTAACTGTGTTTGATGGGCGTTTATAGCGGAATGCTGTGAACTTAACTACGATACTCTGTAGATGTCAAGGCATTATTTGAGGCCAGGCTTGCCCCTCCTATGCTTCCTTTGAGAAAATGTGTAAGGTGTACGTCTTTGCAGTGTTACGTGATGCAATTTTAGACAGATGTCTTGTGCTATTGTGTTTCTTGAATTGTCAGTTTGTCACAGCTCACAAGCCTCTGATGTTTCGCTCTGCAATAACGTTGCAGCGCCTAATCATGTAGCTTGATGTACATATCATGAGTAAATTAGTTTCTGACTCGAAATAAATTCGGATCTCTTACAGTAGCTATTATGATTTTCTTGTTATAATTATCAATTCCAGTCAGAATCCAATCCGGTGGAAATAAATGAGCCCTCAAGCGGCGCGTCGTCTCAGCCTAGCTCGTCACAGCAATTGTTAGTGCCTACCAGGTGGAAATAAATGATTCTGGGAACAAGATGCGGATAGCCGCATGCCAAACGTGCACGCTAGTGCCTACCGGATGGATTCAAGTTTTATTTGCCATGCTCGATCGTGTACCGGAGGTTCGTGTGAGGCATGGTTTGTTTTCCGGCGATCCCTCCCATCCGCGTCGATTCCGAACACCGACATGCCAAGCTCAAACGTGCGAAGATCATCGGCTTCTACCCCCGCGAGGAGCCTCGCCGGAGCTAGCAAGCCATGTTCTTGAGACGGCAGCTTCACTTGAATGCCTCACACTGGACACCACCTATTGTTCTTGCCTGGCGTCGCCGCAGTGATCCTGCCAGGTGCTACCTCGTGGCCATCAAAAGATACTTCGAAGGAAAAGTTCCCTCCACGGCTAGGTTAGATGTTGAGGGGCCTTGCAGCGGCGTGCGACTGAACGATGATAGCTGGCAAGGTTTAACTGTGTTTGATGGGCGTTTATAGCGGCATGCTGTGAACTTAACTACGATACTCTGTAGATGTCGAGGCATTATTTGAGGCCAGGCTTGCCCCTCCGTTGCTTCCTTTGAGAAAATGTGTAAGGTGTACGTCTTTGCAGTGTTACGTGATGCAATTTTAGACAGATGTCTTGTGCTATTGTGTTTCTTGAATTGTCAGTTTGTCACGTACCACAAGCCTCGATGTTTCGCTCGCAATAACGTTGCGGCGCCTAATCATGTAGCTTGATGTACATATCATGAGTAAATTAGTTTCGACTCGAAATAAATTCGGATCTCTTACAGTAGCTATTATGATTTTCTTGTTATAATTATCAATTCCAGTCAGAATCCAATCCGGTGGAAATAAATGAGCCCTCAAGCGGCGCGTCGTCTCAGCCTAGCTCGTCACAGCAATTGTTAGTGCCTACCAGGTGGAAATAAATGATTCTGGAACAGTATGCAGATAGCCAGTATGCCAAACGTGCACAGTTAGTGCCTACCAGATGGATTCAAGTTTTATTTGCCATGCTCGATCAGGTACCGGAGGTTCGTGTGAGGCATGGTTTGTTTTCTGGCGATCCCTCCCATCTGCGTCAGATTCCAGAACACCGACATGCCAAGCTCAAACGTGCGAAGATCATTGGCTTCTACCCTGCGAGGAGCCTGCTGGAGCTAGCAAGCCATGTTCTTGAGACGGCAGCTTCACTTGAATGCCTCACACTAGACACCACCTATTGTTCTTGCTGGCGTCGCCGCTCCACGGCTAGGTTAGATGTTGAGGGGCCTTGCAGCGGCGTGCGACTCAACGATGATAGCTGGCAAGGTTTAACTGTGTTTGATGGGCGTTTATAGCGGAATGCTGTGAACTTAACTACGATACTCTGTAGATGTCAAGGCATTATTTGAGGCCAGGCTTGCCCCTCCTATGCTTCCTTTGAGAAAATGTGTAAGGTGTACGTCTTTGCAGTGTTACGTGATGCAATTTTAGACAGATGTCTTGTGCTATTGTGTTTCTTGAATTGTCAGTTTGTCACAGCTCACAAGCCTCTGATGTTTCGCTCTGCAATAACGTTGCAGCGCCTAATCATGTAGCTTGATGTACATATCATGAGTAAATTAGTTTCTGACTCGAAATAAATTCGGATCTCTTACAGTAGCTATTATGATTTTCTTGTTATAATTATCAATTCCAGTCAGAATCCAATCCGGTGGAAATAAATGAGCCCTCAAGCGGCGCGTCGTCTCAGCCTAGCTCGTCACAGCAATTGTTAGTGCCTACCGTGTGGAAATAAATGATTCTCGGAACAAGATGCGCATAGCCGCATGCCAAACGTGCACGGTTAGTGCCTACCGGATGGATTCAAGTTTTATTTGCCATGCTCGATCGTGTACGGGAGGTTCGTGTGAGGCATGGTTTGTTTTCTCGGCGATCCCTCCCATCCGCGTCGATTCCGAACACCGACATGCCAAGCTCAAACGTGCGAAGATCATCGGCTTCTACCCCGCGAGGAGCCCGCCGGAGCTAGCAAGCCATGTTCTTGAGACGGCGACTTTCACTTGAATGCCTCACACTGGACACCACCTATTGTTCTTGCTGGCGTCGCCGCAGTGATCCTGCCAGGTGCTACCTCGTGGCCATCAAAAGATACTTCGAAGGAAAAGTTCCCTCCACGGCTAGGTTAGATGTTGAGGGGCCTTGCAGCGGCGTGCGACTGAACGATGATAGCTGGCAAGGTTTAACTGTGTTTGATGGGCGTTTATAGCGGCATGCTGTGAACTTAACTACGATACTCTGTAGATGTCGAGGCATTATTTGAGGCCAGGCTTGCCCCTCCGTTGCTTCCTTTGAGAAAATGTGTAAGGTGTACGTCTTTGCAGTGTTACGTGATGCAATTTTAGACGGATGTCTTGTGCTATTGTGTTTCTTGAATTGTCGGTTTGTCACGGCTCACAAGCCTCTGATGTTTCGCTCTGCAATAACGTTGCAGCGCCTAATCATGTAGCTTGATGTACATATCATGAGTGAATTAGTTTCTGACTCGAAATAAATCCGGATCTCTTACGGTAGCTATTATGATTTTCTTGTTATAATTATCAATTCCAGTCAGAATCCAATCCGGTGGAAATAAATGAGCCCTCAAGCGGCGCGTCGTCTCAGCCTAGCTCGTCACAGCAATTGTTAGTGCCTACCAGGTGGAAATAAATGATTCTCGGAACAAGATGCGTATAGCCGTATGCCAAACGTGCACATTTAGTGCCTACCAGATGTATCCAAGTTTTATTTGCCATGCTCGATCGAGTACGGAGGTTCGTGTGAGGCATGGTTTGTTTTCTGGCGATCCCTCCCATCTGCGTCAGATTCCAGAACACCGACATGCCAAGCTCAAACGTGCGAAGATCATCGGCTTCTACCCTGCGAGGAGCCTGCTGGAGCTAGCAAGCCATGTTCTTGAGACGACAGCTTCACTTGAATGCCTCACACTGGACACCACCTATTGTTCTTGCTGGCGTCGCCGTAGTGATCCTGCCAGGTGCTACCTCGTGGCCATCAAAAGATACTTCGAAGGAAAAGTTCCCTCCACGGCTAGGTTAGATGTTGAGGGGCCTTGCAGCGGCGTGCGACTGAACGATGATAGCTGGCAAGGTTTAACTGTGTTTGATGGGCGTTTATAGCGGCATGCTGTGAACTTAACTACGATACTCTGTAGATGTCAAGGCATTATTTGAGGCCAGGCTTGCCCCTCCGTTGCTTCCTTTGAGAAAATGTGTAAGGTGTACGTCTTTGCAGTGTTACGTGATGCAATTTTAGACAGATGTCTTGTGCTATTGTGTTTCTTGAATTGTCAGTTTGTCACAGCTCACAAGCCTCTGATGTTTCGCTCTGCAATAACGTTGCAGCGCCTAATCATGTAGCTTGATGTACATATCATGAGTAAATTAGTTTCTGACTCGAAATAAATTCGGATCTCTTACAGTAGCTATTATGATTTTCTTGTTATAATTATCAATTCCAGTCAGAATCCAATCCGGTGGAAATAAATGAGCCCTCAAGCGGCGCGTCGTCTCGCCCCTAGCTCGTCACGGCAATTGTTAGTGCCTACCAGGTGGAAATAAATGATTCCGGAACAAGATGCGGATAGCCGCATGCCAAACGTGCACATTTAGTGCCTACCGGATGGATCCAAGTTTTATTTGCCATGCTCGATCGTGCACGGAGGTTCGTGTGAGGCATGGTTTGTTTTCCGGCGATCCCTCCCATCCGCGTCGGATTCCGAACACCGACATGCCAAGCTCAAACGTGCGAAGATCATCGGCTTCTACCCCGCGAGGAGCCCGCCGGAGCTAGCAAGCCATGTTCTTGAGACGACAAACTTTCACTTGAATGCCTCACACCGGACACCACCTATTGTTCTTGCCGGCGTCGCCGTAGTGATCCCGCCGTGTGCTACCTCGTGGCCATCAAAAGATACTTCGAAGGAAAAGTTCCCTCCACGGCTAGGTTAGATGTTGAGGGGCCTTGCGCGGCGTGCGACCGAACGATGATAGGCGGCAAGGTTTAACCGTGTTTGATGGGCGTTTATAGCGGCATGCTCGTGAACTTAACTACGATACTCGTAGATGTCGAGGCATTATTTGAGGCCGTGCTTGCCCCTCCGTTGCTTCCTTTGAGAAAATGTGTAAGGTGTACGTCTTTGCGGTTGTTACGTGATGCAATTTTAGACGATGTCTTGTGCTATTGTGTTTCTTGAATTGTCGGTTGTCACATGCTCACAAGCCTCGATGTTTCGCTCCGCAATAACGTTGCGGCGCCCTAATCATGTAGCTTGATGTACATATCATGAGTAAATTAGTTTCCGACTCGAAATAAATCCGGATCTCTTACGGTAGCTATTATGATTTTCTTGTTATAATTATCAATTCCGGTCGGAATCCAATCCGTGGAAATAAATGAGCCCTCAAGCGGCGCGTCGTCTCGGCCCTAGCTCGTCACGGCAATTGTTAGTGCCTACCGGTGGAAATAAATGATTCGGGAACAAGATGCGGATAGCCGCATGCCAAACGTGCACGCTAGTGCCTACCGGATGGATTCAAGTTTTATTTGCCATGCTCGATCGTGTACCGAGGTTCGTGTGAGGCATGGTTTGTTTTCCGGCGATCCCTCCCATCCGCGTCGGATTCCGAACACCGACATGCCAAGCTCAAACGTGCGAAGATCATTGGCTTCTACCCCGCGAGGAGCCTGCTGGAGCTAGCAAGCCATGTTCTTGAGACGGCAGCTTCACTTGAATGCCTCACACTAGACACCACCTATTGTTCTTGCTGGCGTCGCCGCTCCATGGCTAGGTTAGATGTTGAGGGGCCTTGCAGCGGCGTGCGACTGAACGATGATAGCTGGCAAGGTTTAACTGTGTTTGATGGGCGTTTATAGCGGCATGCTGTGAACTTAACTACGATACTCTGTAGATGTCAAGGCATTATTTGAGGCCAGGCTTGCCCCTCCGATGCTTCCTTTGAGAAAATGTGTAAGGTGTACGTCTTTGCAGTGTTACGTGATGCAATTTTAGACAGATGTCTTGTGCTATTGTGTTTCTTGAATTGTCAGTTTGTCACAGCTCACAAGCCTCTGATGTTTCGCTCTGCAATAACGTTGCAGCGCCTAATCATGTAGCTTGATGTACATATCATGAGTAAATTAGTTTCTGACTCGAAATAAATTCGGATCTCTTACAGTAGCTATTATGATTTTCTTGTTATAATTGTCAATTCCAGTCAGAATCCAATCCGGTGGAAATAAATGAGCCCTCAAGCGGCGCGTCGTCTCCCGGCCCTAGCTCGTCACAGCAATTGTTAGTGCCTACCAGGTGGAAATAAATGATTCTGGAACAGTATGCAGATAGCCAGTATGCCAAACGTGCACATTTAGTGCCTACCAGATGTATCCAAGTTTTATTTGCCATGCTCGATCAGGTACCGGAGGTTCGTGTGAGGCATGGTTTGTTTTTTGGCGATCCCTCCCATCTGCGTCAGATTCCAGAACACCGACATGCCAAGCTCAAACGTGCGAAGATCATCGGCTTCTACCCTGCGAGGAGCTGCCGGAGCTAGCAAGCCATGTTCTTGAGACGACGACTTCACTTGAATGCCTCACACCGGACACCACCTATTGTTCTTGCCGGCGTCGCCGTAGTGATCTCCGCTGTGTGCTACCTCGTGGCCATCAAAAGATACTTCGAAGGAAAAGTTCCCTCCACGGCTAGGTTATATGTTGAGGGGCCTTGCGCGGCGTGCGACCGAACGATGATAGCCGGCAAGGTTTAACCGTGTTTGATGGGCGTTTATAGCGGCATGCCGTGAACTTAACTACGATACTCGTAGATGTCAAGGCATTATTTGAGGCCGGGCTTGCCCCTCCGTTGCTTCCTTTGAGAAAATGTGTAAGGTGTACGTCTTTGCGGTGTTACGTGATGCAATTTTAGACGGATGTCTTGTGCTATTGTGTTTCTTGAATTGTCGGTTTGTCACGACTCACAAGCCTCTGATGTTTCGCTCTGCAATAACGTTGCAGCGCCTAATCATGTAGCTTGATGTACATATCATGAGTAAATTAGTTTCTGACTCGAAATAAATTCGGATCTCTTACAGTAGCTATTATGATTTTCTTGTTATAATTATCAATTCCAGTCAGAATCCAATCCGGTGGAAATAAATGAGCCCTCAAGCGGCGCGTCGTCTCAGCCTAGCTCGTCACAAAGAATTGTTAGTGCCTACCAGGTGGAAATAAATGATTCTGGAACAGTATGCAGATAGCCAGTATGCCAAACGTGCACATTTAGTGCCTACCGTATGGATCCAAGTTTTATTTGCCATGCTCGATCGTGTACGGAGGTTCGTGTGAGGCATGGTTTGTTTTCTCGGCGATCCCTCCCATCCGCGTCGGATTCCGAACACCGACATGCCAAGCTCAAACGTGCGAAGATCATCGGCTTCTACCCCCGCGAGGAGCTGCCGGAGCTAGCAAGCCATGTTCTTGAGACGACGACTTCACTTGAATGCCTCACACCGGACACCACCTATTGTTCTTGCCGGCGTCGCCGCAGTGATCCTGCCAGGTGCTACCTCGTGGCCATCAAAAGATACTTCGAAGGAAAAGTTCCCTCCACGGCTAGGTTAGATGTTGAGGGGCCTTGCAGCGGCGTGCGACTGAACGATGATAGCTGGCAAGGTTTAACTGTGTTTGATGGGCGTTTATAGCGGCATGCTGTGAACTTAACTACGATACTCTGTAGATGTCAAGGCATTATTTGAGGCCAGGCTTGCCCCTCCGTTGCTTCCTTTGAGAAAATGTGTAAGGTGTACGTCTTTGCAGTGTTACGTGATGCAATTTTAGACAGATGTCTTGTGCTATTGTGTTTCTTGAATTGTCAGTTTGTCACAGCTCACAAGCCTCTGATGTTTCGCTCTACAATAACGTTGCAGCGCCTAATCATGTAGCTTGATGTACATATCATGAGTAAATTAGTTTCTGACTCGAAATAAATTCGGATCTCTTACAGTAGCTATTATGATTTTCTTGTTATAATTATCAATTCCAGTCAGAATCCAATCCGATGGGAAATAAATAAGCCCTCAAGCGGCGCGTCGTCTCGGCCTAGCTCGTCACGGCAATTGTTAGTGCCTACCGGTGGAAATAAATGATTCGGGAACGAGATGCGTATAGCCGATATGCCAAACGTGCACATTTAGTGCCTACCGGATGGATCCAAGTTTTATTTGCCATGCTCGATCGGTGTACCGAGGTTCGTGTGAGGCATGGTTTGTTTTCCGGCGATCCCTCCCATCCGCGCGATTCCGGAACACCGACATGCCAAGCTCAAACGTGCGAAGATCATCGGCTTCTACCCCGCGAGGAGCTGCCGGAGCTAGCAAGCCATGTTCTTGAGACGACGACTTCACTTGAATGCCTCACACCGGACACCACCTATTGTTCTTGCTTGGCGTCGCCGCGGTGATCTGCCCCGGTGCTACCTCGTGGCCATCAAAAGATACTTCGAAGGAAAAGTTCCCTCCACGGCTAGGTTAGATGTTGAGGGGCCTTGCGACGGCGTGCGACCGAACGATGATAGGCGGCAAGGTTTAACTGTGTTTGATGGGCGTTTATAGCGGCATGCTGTGAACTTAACTACGATACTCTGTAGATGTCAAGGCATTATTTGAGGCCAGGCTTGCCCCTCCGTTGCTTCCTTTGAGAAAATGTGTAAGGTGTACGTCTTTGCAGTGTTACGTGATGCAATTTTAGACAGATGTCTTGTGCTATTGTGTTTCTTGAATTGTCAGTTTGTCACAGCTCACAAGCCTCTGATGTTTCGCTCTACAATAACGTTGCAGCGCCTAATCATGTAGCTTGATGTACATATCATGAGTAAATTAGTTTCTGACTCGAAATAAATTCGGATCTCTTACAGTAGCTATTATGATTTTCTTGTTATAATTATCAATTCCAGTCAGAATCCAATCCGGTGGAAATAAATGAGCCCTCAAGCGGCGCGTCGTCTCAGCCTAGCTCGTCACAGCAATTGTTAGTGCCTACCAGGTGGAAATAAATGATTCTGGAACAGTATGCAGATAGCCAGTATGCCAAACGTGCACATTTAGTGCCTACCAGATGGATCCAAGTTTTATTTGCCATGCTCGATCAGGTACCGGAGGTTCGTGTGAGGCATGGTTTGTTTTCTGGCGATCCCTCCCATCTGCGTCAGATTCCAGAACACCGACATGCCAAGCTCAAACGTGCGAAGATCATCGGCTTCTACCCTGCGAGGAGCCTGCTGGAGCTAGCAAGCCATGTTCTTGAGACGACAGCTTCACTTGAATGCCTCACACTGGACACCACCTATTGTTCTTGCTGGCGTCGCCGCAGTGATCCTGCCACGTGCTACCTCGTGGCCATCAAAAGATACTTCGAAGGAAAAGTTCCCTCCACGGCTAGGTTAGATGTTGAGGGGCCTTGCAGCGGCGTGCGACCGAACGATGATAGGCGGCAAGGTTTAACCGTGTTTGATGGGCGTTTATAGCGGCATGCTTTGTGAACTTAACTACGATACTCCGTAGATGTCAAGGCATTATTTGAGGCCGGGCTTGCCCCTCCGTTGCTTCCTTTGAGAAAATGTGTAAGGTGTACGTCTTTGCGGTGTTACGTGATGCAATTTTAGACGGATGTCTTGTGCTATTGTGTTTCTTGAATTGTCAGTTTGTCACAGCTCACAAGCCTCTGATGTTTCGCTCTGCAATAACGTTGCAGCGCCTAATCATGTAGCTTGATGTACATATCATGAGTAAATTAGTTTCTGACTCGAAATAAATTCGGATCTCTTACAGTAGCTATTATGATTTTCTTGTTATAATTATCAATTCCAGTCAGAATCCAATCCGGTGGAAATAAATGAGCCCTCAAGCGGCGCGTCGTCTCGGCCCTAGCTCGTCACGAATTGTTAGTGCCTACCGGTGGAAATAAATGATTCGGAACAAGATGCGGATAGCCGTATGCCAAACGTGCACATTTAGTGCCTACCAGATGGATCCAAGTTTTATTTGCCATGCTCGATCAGGTACCGGAGGTTCGTGTGAGGCATGGTTTGTTTTCTGGCGATCCCTCCCATCTGCGTCAGATTCCAGAACACCGACATGCCAAGCTCAAACGTGCGAAGATCATCGGCTTCTACCCTGCGAGGAGCCTGCTGGAGCTAGCAAGCCATGTTCTTGAGACGACAGCTTCACTTGAATGCCTCACACTGGACACCACCTATTGTTCTTCTTTGGCGTCGCCGCGTGATCTGCCCGGTGCTACCTCGTGGCCATCAAAAGATACTTCGAAGGAAAAGTTCCCTCCACGGCTAGGTTAGATGTTGAGGGGCCTTGCGCGGCGTGCGGCCGAACGATGATAGCCGGCAAGGTTTAACCGTGTTTGATGGGCGTTTATAGCGGCATGCTTTGTGAACTTAACTACGATACTCCGTAGATGTCAAGGCATTATTTGAGGCCGGCTTGCCCCTCCGTTGCTTCCTTTGAGAAAATGTGTAAGGTGTACGTCTTTGCGGTGTTACGTGATGCAATTTTAGACGGATGTCTTGTGCTATTGTGTTTCTTGAATTGTCGGTTTGTCACGACTCACAAGCCTCGATGTTTCGCTCTACAATAACGTTGCAGCGCCTAATCATGTAGCTTGATGTACATATCATGAGTAAATTAGTTTCTGACTCGAAATAAATTCGGATCTCTTACAGTAGCTATTATGATTTTCTTGTTATAATTATCAATTCCAGTCAGAATCCAATCCGGTGGAAATAAATAAGCCCTCAAGCGGCGCGTCGTCTCAGCCTAGCTCGTCACAGCAATTGTTAGTGCCTACCAGGTGGAAATAAATGATTCTGGAACAGAATGCAGATAGCCAGTATGCCAAACGTGCACATTTAGTGCCTACCAGATGGATCCAAGTTTTATTTGCCATGCTCGATCGTGTACGGAGGTTCGTGTGAGGCATGGTTTGTTTTCTCGGCGATCCCTCCCATCCGCGTCGGATTCCGAACACCGACATGCCAAGCTCAAACGTGCGAAGATCATCGGCTTCTACCCCGCGAGGAGCCCGCCGGAGCTAGCAAGCCATGTTCTTGAGACGACAACTTCACTTGAATGCCTCACACCGGACACCACCTATTGTTCTTGCCGGCGTCGCCGCGGTGATCTGCCCGCCTGTGCTACCTCGTGGCCATCAAAAGATACTTCGAAGGAAAAGTTCCCTCCACGACTAGGTTAGATGTTGAGGGGCCTTGCAGCGGCGTGCGACTGAACGATGATAGCTGGCAAGGTTTAACTGTGTTTGATGGGCGTTTATAGCGGCATGATGTGAACTTAACTACGATACTCTGTAGATGTCAAGGCATTATTTGAGGCCAGGCTTGCCCATCCGTTGCTTCCTTTGAGAAAATGTGTAAGGTGTACGTCTTTGCAGTGTTACGTGATGCAATTTTAGACAGATGTCTTGTGCTATTGTGTTTCTTGAATTGTCAGTTTGTCACAGCTCACAAGCCTCTGATGTTTCGCTCTACAATAACGTTGCGCCGCCTAATCATGTAGCTTGATGTACATATCATGAGTAAATTAGTTTCGACTCGAAATAAATTCGGATCTCTTACGGTAGCTATTATGATTTTCTTGTTATAATTATCAATTCCGGTCCGTAATCCAATCCGGTGGAAAAAAATGAGCCCTCAAGCGCGCGCGTCGTCTCGGCCTAGCTCGTCACAAAGCAATTGTTAGTGCCTACCGGTGGAAATAAATGATTCCGGAACAAGATGCGGATAGCCGTATGCCAAACGTGCACATTTAGTGCCTACCGGATGGATCCAAGTTTTATTTGCCATGCTCGATCGAGTGCACCGGAGGTTCGTGTGAGGCATGGTTTGTTTTCTCGGCGATCCCTCCCATCCGCGTCGGATTCCCGTAACACCGACATGCCAAGCTCAAACGTGCGAAGATCATCGGCTTCTACCCCCGCGAGGAGCCCGCCGGAGCTAGCAAGCCATGTTCTTGAGACGACGACTTCACTTGAATGCCTCACACCGGACACCACCTATTGTTCTTGCCGGCGTCGCCGCGGTGATCCCCCTGTGTGCTACCTCGTGGCCATCAAAAGATACTTCGAAGGAAAAGTTCCCTCCACGGCTAGGTTAGATGTTGAGGGGCCTTGCAGCGGCGTGCGACTGAACGATGATAGCTGGCAAGGTTTAACTGTGTTTGATGGGCGTTTATAGCGGCATGCTCTGAACTTAACTACGATACTCTGTAGATGTCAAGGCATTATTTGAGGCCAGGCTTGCCCCTCCGTTGCTTCCTTTGAGAAAATGTGTAAGGTGTACGTCTTTGCAGTGTTACGTGATGCAATTTTAGACAGATGTCTTGTGCTATTGTGTTTCTTGAATTGTCAGTTTGTCACAGCTCACAAGCCTCTGATGTTTCGCTCTGCAATAACGTTGCAGCGCCTAATCATGTAGCTTGATGTACATATCATGAGTAAATTAGTTTCTGACTCGAAATAAATTCGGATCTCTTACAGTAGCTATTATGATTTTCTTGTTATAATTATCAATTCCAGTCAGAATCCAATACGGTGGAAATAAATAAGCCCTCAAGCGGCGCGTCGTCTCAGCCCCTAGCTCGTCACAAAGCAATTGTTAGTGCCTACCAGGTGGAAATAAATGATTCGGGAACGTAATGCGCATAGCCGTATGCCAAACGTGCACATTTAGTGCCTACCGATGGATCCAAGTTTTATTTGCCATGCTCGATCGTGTACGGAGGTTCGTGTGAGGCATGGTTTGTTTTCTGGCGATCCCTCCCATCTGCGTCAGATTCCAGAACACCGACATGCCAAGCTCAAACGTGCGAAGATCATCGGCTTCTACCCTGCGAGGAGCCTGCTGGAGCTAGCAAGCCATGTTCTTGAGACGACAGCTTCACTTGAATGCCTCACACTGGACACCACCTATTGTTCTTGCTGGCGTCGCCGCAGTGATCCTGCCAGGTGCTACCTCGTGGCCATCAAAAGATACTTCGAAGGAAAAGTTCCCTCCACGGCTAGGTTAGATGTTGAGGGGCCTTGCAGCGGCGTGCGACTGAACGATGATAGCTGGCAAGGTTTAACTGTGTTTGATGGGCGTTTATAGCGGCATGCTGTGAACTTAACTACGATACTCTGTAGATGTCAAGGCATTATTTGAGGCCAGGCTTGCCCCTCCGTTGCTTCCTTTGAGAAAATGTGTAAGGTGTACGTCTTTGCAGTGTTACGTGATGCAATTTTAGACAGATGTCTTGTGCTATTGTGTTTCTTGAATTGTCGGTTTGTCACGCCTCACAAGCCTCGATGTTTCGCTCTACAATAACGTTGCAGCGCCTAATCATGTAGCTTGATGTACATATCATGAGTAAATTAGTTTCGACTCGAAATAAATTCGGATCTCTTACGTAGCTATTATGATTTTCTTGTTATAATTATCAATTCCGGTCGTAATCCAATCCGGTGGAAATAAATGAGCCCTCAAGCGGCGCGTCGTCTCGGCCCTAGCTCGTCACAGCAATTGTTAGTGCCTACCGTGGAAATAAATGATTCCGGAACAAGATGCGGATAGCCGCATGCCAAACGTGCACGCTAGTGCCTACCAGATGGATCCAAGTTTTATTTGCCATGCTCGATCAGGTACCGGAGGTTCGTGTGAGGCATGGTTTGTTTTCTGGCGATCCCTCCCATCTGCGTCAGATTCCAGAACACCGACATGCCAAGCTCAAACGTGCGAAGATCATCGGCTTCTACCCTGCGAGGAGCCTGCTGGAGCTAGCAAGCCATGTTCTTGAGACGACAGCTTCACTTGAATGCCTCACACTGGACACCACCTATTGTTCTTGCTGGCGTCGCCGCAGTGATCCTGCCGGGTGCTACCTTGTGGCCATCAAAAGATACTTCGAAGGAAAAGTTCCCTCCACGGCTAGGTTAGATGTTGAGGGGCCTTGCAGCGGCGTGCGACTGAACGATGATAGCTGGCAAGGTTTAACCGTGTTTGATGGGCGTTTATAGCGGCATGCCGTGAACTTAACTACGATACTCCGTAGATGTCAAGGCATTATTTGAGGCCGTGCTTGCCCCTCCGTTGCTTCCTTTGAGAAAATGTGTAAGGTGTACGTCTTTGCAGTGTTACGTGATGCAATTTTAGACAGATGTCTTGTGCTATTGTGTTTCTTGAATTGTCAGTTTGTCACAGCTCACAAGCCTCTGATGTTTCGCTCTGCAATAACGTTGCAGCGCCTAATCATGTAGCTTGATGTACATATCATGAGTAAATTAGTTTCTGACTCGAAATAAATCCGGATCTCTTACAGTAGCTATTATGATTTTCTTGTTATAATTATCAATTCCAGTCAGAATCCAATCCGGTGGAAATAAATGAGCCCTCAAGCGGCGCGTCGTCTCCGCCTAGCTCGTCACAGCAATTGTTAGTGCCTACCAGGTGGAAATAAATGATTCTCGGGAACAAGATGCGGATAGCCGATATGCCAAACGTGCACATTTAGTGCCTACCAGATGGATCCAAGTTTTATTTGCCATGCTCGATCGGTGCACGGAGGTTCGTGTGAGGCATGGTTTGTTTTCTCGCGATCCCTCCCATCTGCGTCAGATTCCAGAACACCGACATGCCAAGCTCAAACGTGCGAAGATCATCGGCTTCTACCCCCGCGAGGAGCTCGCCGGAGCTAGCAAGCCATGTTCTTGAGACGGCAGCTTCACTTGAATGCCTCACACTGGACACCACCTATTGTTCTTGCTGGCGTCGCCGCAGTGATCCTGCCAGGTGCTACCTCGTGGCCATCAAAAGATACTTCGAAGGAAAAGTTCCCTCCACGGCTAGGTTAGATGTTGAGGGGCCTTGCAGCGGCGTGCGACCGAACGATGATAGCTGGCAAGGTTTAACTGTGTTTGATGGGCGTTTATAGCGGCATGCTGTGAACTTAACTACGATACTCTGTAGATGTCAAGGCATTATTTGAGGCCAGGCTTGCCCCTCGGTTGCTTCCTTTGAGAAAATGTGTAAGGTGTACGTCTTTGCAGTGTTACGTGATGCAATTTTCTCCTCCCTTTGACCACTGATTTAGGGTATTAAACAAAGTCAATTTTAAAAACTACCTCCACATCCCTATGTAAAATCGCGAGACGAATCTAATGAGGTCTCTTACCGCATGATTAGAGGATGGTTACTGTAGTATTACTGTAGCAAATCATAGATTAATTATGCTCATTAGATTCGTCGCGCAAAGTTGCACTCATCTGTGAAAAGGTTTTGTAAATAGACATTTAGTACTTCATGCACTCAAGATTCACTAAGCGTAGTTTTTTAACTCCCCAAACAAACATAGCCGCGTGTTTCTTGAATTGTCAGTTTGTCACAGCTCACAAGCCTCTGATGTTTCGCTCTGCAATAACGTTGCATCGCCTAATCATGTAGCTTGCTCACAATTTGAGCCATGTTGTTAATTTCTTGACATGATGATGTATGATCCTCTAGGTAGAGTACGAGCTTGTTATGGTGAGTTTTGGACTGTGGAGAAAGGGCCGCTTTGTTGGAGCGTCAGCATTGCCGATGGGTTCGATCGGGCTGTTCCTGGGCGTGGTGTTGACCGCAGCCTAAGGGCTTGTTCGCTTCCATAAGATTCAATCCAACCGGAATAATACATGTGTGAAGAAAATTATGATATAGACTCGGATTTATTCCGGATCAAGAATTAATTTACTCATCATGATAGGTAGAACAAGAGACACGAAGAGCCGGATTGGTTCCACACCTCTTGACTAGTGGATTGCTTCCGAGCCTTTTGTGTATCTATCATGAGCAAATTTATTGTTGACCCGGAATAAATCCGGATCTTTTATACTAGCTACCATGATTTTCTTGTTATATTCATCAATTCCGGTCGGAATCTAATCCGCTGGAAACGAATGAGGCCTAAAAGGTTCTTCAGAATTATTCAGGGCTGGATTCAATCCGACCGGAAATGATAAATATATAAAAAAACATTAAGATACATATTACAAAGATCAGGATTTATTTCGGATCGATTTACTCATTATGATAGATACAATAAAAGACCAAAGAGCCGAACTGATTTCACATCTCTTGATCAATGGATTAATTTCGGGTCTCTTGATGTATATATCATGAGTAAATTAGTTTCTGACTCGAAATAAATCCGGATCTCTTATAGTAGCTATTATGATTTTTTTGTTATAATTACCAATTCCAGTCAGAATCCAATCCGGTGGAAATAAATGAGCCCTCAAGCGGCGCGCCGTCTCAGCCTAGCTCGTCACAGCAATTGTGAGCAACTGAGAATTTGCCACGGGAACTCGTTGAAATTGGGCACTGGGAGTATCGATACATATACATTTTTGTTGAGATTACGCCTTTCGTTAATATATATACAGGTTTTTTAAATTTTACTCGAAATCAAATTAATTTTAATTCCGATGAAGTTTATAGCAAAACATACTAAAATCTATTATACCAAATAAATTCACTATCTATCAAAATACATTTCACGATGGATTTAAGAAATGTTACTGCATTTTCCAGAAGCTTGGTAAAAATTAGAGAAATTTGGCTTTTGGAACTGGTGAAGTGTATTCTAAAGAAAAACAAAAGGTTATTGTTGTCAAATGCTTGGAACCTAATATTTCTCTGTCACTTTTCTAGACCATTGCGAGTAAGTTTGGATGCTGTTGGAATGGCCCAGCTAAATTTAGCCCGTGACCAACTCATGCGGACCAGCGGTTAATGCATAGCCGTAAGTGAAGAGCACAAAATAGAATTCCCATTCAGGGCCGAATGCACGCGGTTAATTCCATCGTACTAATATTTAGTAGATCGTGTCATCCCTCTACTAAGACCAGTAATAATGGTACAAATCTTTACAAACTCTCGCACTAACGTTGCTAGCTGAGAATTCTAAAAAAACATATTCCTAGCTGAGAGCAACATTGACATTGATTAAAATAATCTCAATTACTATTAGAGAGCATAAAAAATAAACATATATGCCACACAATAATATTTTTCTCTCAGAACAAATCAACATCAGTCACCAATCACTAGCCATCGGAACAGGCTAGATTACACTTAAAGTTATAGTAGGAAATTAAAAATTAACGCACTTACTCACCTAATTTGAGTCCTTTGGCTTAGCACTTGTGTTATATTTTATTGGAAGTTCTTATACCATTTTCTCAGTCGTGGGTGAAGCTACCGTCTAAATTTGATGTTTTTCTCTATAGTTTTGTTACAATCAAGATATTCTCTCTCCGTTTCATAATACTTTCCCAAAATGATTGTCATTTTCGCTTCCAAGAAATAACTTTGACTAAGTATATATAAAAATGAATTAATATTTATGATGCAAAATTAATATCATTAGATAGATATTTGAATCTAGTTTTTTAATAAATTTGCTTAATGATACAAATGTTGCACATATTTCTACAAACTCGGTCAAACTTGCTATGCACATAAATCGATGGTTATTTTAGGATGGAGGGAGTAGGCTTTTCTAAATAATTTTTTTTTGCTATGCACATAAATATATACTTATGTCTTGATACATACTTAATAAAGAATAATTTAATCTAGAAAGTCAAAACGATAAATATATGAAACACAATGAGTATAATGCAATCTTTTTAAATATGCTTGAGACGGTGTGTAGGTCAGGGTTTTTTTACCGCTCGGTACCGCGCGGTATACCGCGGTTACCGCCGTTACCGCTGGGGTACGGTAACGGTACCGAGCGGTATAAACCCCCCCCCAAAATTCAAATTTGAATTTAAATTCAAAAAAATGAAAAAATCAATAAAAATCACCAAAAAATAGTTCATGATTTGTAGAGTCTTATGGTGTCAAATGTTTTCAAATTTGAGCGCATTTGGTATTTATTTGGAGCTTTAGAAGTTGAAACAAAAAAGAAAAAAAAAAACGTTGGCCGGCCCGTTAAGGCCCATGAAGCCCACCTGCCGGTTTAACCCTACCTACCTGGCGCACCCGTGCCCCGCAGCCTCCCAGACGCGTCCCCCTCCCCCCCCGTCCGCGCCTCTCCCCCTCGCTTCCGCCGCCGCAACGCCGCTACCGCGCGCCGCCGGCGGCTTACCGCGCGCGCCCGCCGGTTTACCGCGCGCAGCGGCGCGTGCGCGCCGCGCCGCGGCGGATCCGCTCCCTCCCGCGCGGGAGGCGCGCTAGGCGCGCGGTTGCGCGGTATACCGCGCGCCGCCTCGTATACCGCGGTTAGGTACGTTTTCTTTTTTTTTTTTGCTTTTGAGTTCATTAAGGCTTTAGGAATTGTGTTAGGAGTTAGGATTTTAGTTAGGATTTAGGTTTTCTCTCGTTTTAGGATTTTTGCTAGGGTTAAGGATGTGAGTTAGAGGTAGAAATAGAATTGTTGCTTTAGGTACAATTAGAAATGGAATTGTTGGTTTAGCTTTTAGGTTTAGGAGTATAATTTGTGGCATGATCATGATGTAGGATCTAATTTTCGGTAGGTATAATTGTAAGGAATTGTTTTGTAATTTAGTTTGTGTTGGCATTTATGCGGGTAGAAAATGTCGGGGAGACCTAAAGACCCCGTATGGGAACATGGTGTAAATCTAGCTCCCGGATGGCGATGCAATCACCGTGGTATGCGTAAAAGTGGTGGAGGTTCAACTAGGTTGAAACAACATTTGGCCGCGCGTGGATCATCGGTGCTCCATTGCAACAACGTTCCACCGTACGTGCGGGAGTACTTTCGGCGGGATCTTGATAGGACGAGGAAGGCAACTAATGAACGCGCTCGTCGAGGTTGGCACGGGAGGAAGCGGCAGCGGCGGGTAACAATCCCGCCGGAGGATATGATGAGGAGGCTCGGATCCGGGATGCAATTAATTTGTCGAGAGCGAAGCGCAGTTCCGACAGGGGGTTGAAGGGAGAGGAGGTACTTATGAGCGTGGAGGGGGTAGTGGTTCGGCGGGGGTTGAATCCCTTCCGCAGGATGCTTAGAAGAGCCGGTTCGCGGAGGGAAACTCCGGTGGTGGTGGAAGACTATAACTTGAGTGCCGGTGGGAGAAGTGGACCGAAGCAAACGAGGATTGATACGGGGTCCCGGACGCGAAGGGGAAGAATGCTAGGGAATCTATTGGAAAAGCATGGTCCAAATTCTTCCATACCGCCGGAGTACCCGGGAGACAAAGGGATAGTCCGTACTTTGTTAGTGCGGTTAGAGAGACACGAAGTGGGGTGAGTTTTCTTTTAGTTTGTGTTCGTAAAAGTTTTCTCTCGTCGGCTTGCTTTTGTGTATATGTTCTCATGTTTTGTTGTATGGTCACAGTGAAGGAATTGCATCCCCCGGTGGACGGGATATTGATGGCAAGTATCTTGATTTGAACGAGAAAGATTTGAAAGATCGGTACGCAAAGTTTCGAATGATTGGCCCATCTTTGGTGTGACTTTGATGTGTGATTCTCGGATCGGGCCGACGCGGATGAGTGTCATCAATTTTTTGATATATTGCAATGGGGTCACGTGGTTTCACAAGTCTATCGATGCAACCGGAAAATCTCGGGATTCGGACTATCTCAAGACGCGTAACCCCTAACCTTAGCTTATTTACTATGAGGCATTGAACTTGTGTCATCGGAGGTAACTAACTGTTGTACTTATTTTTTTTAGGAGATTCGTAAGGTGGTTAGGGAGATTGGTGCGGAGCATATAGTGCATATCGTCACGGATAATGGGTCCAACTACAAGAAAGCATGCAAGGCTCTTGGACGGGAGTTCGCACACATTACTTGGACACCTTGTCTAGCACACACTGTCAATTTGATGTTGAAGGATATCGGTGAAAGGGTGGAACATGCAGGTCTCATCTCGGTATGCAAGCGAATTTCAGCTTGGTTGCACAACCATGGTCAGTTGAATGCGATGATGAGAAAGGCTATCGGTGGGGAGTTGGTTAAGTGGAATGCCACTCGCTTTGGGACCAACTACATGTTCTTGGAAAGCATGTATCGGAGACGCCAGGTTTCATGCGGATGATGGCATCTCCCGAATTCCAAAACAAGAAGTGGGCACGTTCCGATGAAGGTCGATTTGCTCATGCTAGGATGTCTAATATGGATTGGTGGGATGGGATGAAGTATATCATTGACACTTTGTGCAACCGGTGTACAAGTTGCTTCGCTTTGCCTCGATCGGGACAAGAAGCCAAACTTGTGTGAGGTGGTATACCATTACCAGTTGTGCAAGTCTGAAATGGAATCTTTCTTTGGAACCAATGTGTCGACTTGGAATGAGTATCGACAGATTCTTGATAGACGCATTCGTGACGTGTACGTCGAGACATACGTTGGTGCAGGTACTACTTGTGCTTATTTCAATTTCAGTACTAATGCCTTCTGAATTTGTGCTTATTTGTACTCGTTCATATTGTGCGGTGGTGTCCTCAATCCCTCTCTTTCATATACGATGGACCCAACCAGGGAGATGTATCGGATGCTTTGAAGGATTGCTTTGAGCGCATGACAGATGTCGAGTCCGCCGTCCAAGCATTGCAGGAGGCTGAAGTGTTTCGCATGAAGCATGGCGAATATGGCTCGGAAATGGCTCAGCGGATGGCGACGGACCCGAAGACATCACCATGTAAGCGTTCTTCCCAAAGACACCTTCTTCTATCTGCTACTCGAATATATTGCTTACACAATCGGTTGCACATGCAGCGGCTTGGTGGATGATGTTCGGTGGATCTACTCCTCAGTTGCAGCGTCTAGCTTTGCGGCTTGTTTCACAGTGTGTTTCCTCAAGTGGATGTGAGCGTAATTGGAGTACTTTTGCGTTGCTCGCATACCAAGGTTAGAAATCGGTTGACACATAAGAAACTTAACAAGCTTGTATATGTCAACTACAACCTTCGGCCGCGACTTGAGGATGCCACTCCCGGTGGTGGTGATGATGGTGATATTATTGAGCATCTTGGCCGGCCTTAGCTTCTATGATGAGAAAAATCCGGTCCGGAATGGATGGAATATGGTAGATCAAACCGGGAGCCGGTTCTTGATGAGGAGGATGAGGACGGTGACATTCCTATCCCGTCCCGGCTTGTGAGGGATCGGATAGACCCCGAGAGATCCGCAAACCGCTACGGGTGATGATTGCATTAGTGATTGGGCAAGAAGAAATGTGGGTAGCGGTCACATTGGTAAGAGGTTGTTCCGGTCTGGGCCTAAGCGGGGTGACCCGAAACGTCAAAAAGGCAAGACAACAACGACCAATTGAAGTGACCGGCGACGCCTCCACCGATGATGATGATGGTCGGCGTAGTCCACCCTACCAGAGTCCGGGGATAGCGACTCGGATGAGGATGACGGTGATGATGATGACGATGGTGATGGTGATGGAGATGGTGATGGTGATGGTGACGGTGGTGGTGATGATGATGATGGTGATGGTGGTGGTGGTGGTGGTGGTGGTGGTGGTGGAATTCGTTTCACAGGTTTACATATCTACATTTACACACACGTATGATGTTTCTAACTATATGTGCTAATTATGATCCATGGTTTGGTTGACCGGGGAGACCGAATTCACCCATGCTACTCGGGATCGCGACCATGGCGCACCGCAGTCGCGAGAGGAGAACGGTTGGAGCGTCACAATACGACCCGGCGTACTCTTCTTCCTCCCACACCGATACCTCGCGGCCGCGTTCTTTTTATCCCATTCCGACATCAACGCCCGGCCACGACGACTTGGGTGTATGAATGGGAAGACCCGATTTCTACAACTTGTTAGTCGGTGAGTGGCGGACGACGGCGGCGTGGACGGGCCTAACTTGGCAACAATACAAGGGTGAGTTGCTTAGGACGAGAGGTTTGAATGTCATGTCCATCGCCGAGTACCACTCCGCGACCCGGCCTAGGGATCTTTCCATTCTACCATTGAACTTGTGTTGTATGAACTATTTGTATGAACTTGTGTTGTATGAACTATTTGTGTTTGAACTTGTGTTGTATGAACTATTTGTGTTTGAACTTGTATTTGAACTATTTGTGTTTGAACTATCAACTCACTTATGCACGGCTAGTATTATTGTGTTTGGTGTAGTATTTCTATGTATATCTATAAATCATTGATTGGGGGTGCTATTTAACACTAATTTGTGTCAACACCATGCCAAAATTTTCATTGATTCAAAGCCGGGAGGTGTTTTTTCCCCAGCGGTATAAATAGTTTATACCGCGGTAAAAATAGTTTATACCGCGGTAAAAACTATTTATACCGCGGTATACCGTTCAAAACCGTTTGAACTAGCGGTAGTAATGGATTTTGGTTTGAAATTTGAATTCGCGCGGTATCTAGCGGTATACCGCAGATACTCTGCGCAGATACCGCCATACCGCTGGGCGGCGGTAAAAAGCCAGCGGTCGGTAAAAAAAACCCTGGTGTAGGTGCATGTGAGTGTTAGTAATCCGGTGCTCTGTCGATCGAACGGCCAAGCACGACCTTCACTGGCGAAACGACCAGCATGTCACGGTGACGTCATTGCCGTAGTCTCCGGGGTCCGGGTCTGGTCCACGAGGCACGCTCTGCCTCTGTCACACACACGAGGGGTGACAGGACACCGCCACGACACGCTTGGCGGCTCGCGTTTCTCTCCCTTCGCGGCCCGGCGTCCTCGGCTCTCTCCTCCTCCCCTTTCCCTCCGACCCCGACCTCTCACTCCCGCGCCGAACTCGCCGCGCTCTTCTCCAGTTCTCCCTCCCCATCTTGACCGGTTCTGGCTGTCTTATCCCTCTTTCTCTCCCGTTTCCACGCCCAGCCCGCGCGACGAGGCACGCGCACCAGCCACGCACCCGGCACCCGCACCGGCCGGTCGCCGATCGCCGGGGTAGCGCGCGAGAGCGATCGCCATGGAGCCGGACGACGAGGTGGTGTCGCGGGCCCCGCCGCCGCAGCGCCGCGGGATCTCCTACAGCCAGCCGCTGTCGCGGGACGTCGCGTCCGCGCGCCGCGCCGCGCTGCGCAACCACAGCCTCGACGACGAGCACATCCTCCCGGCCTCTCACTCCCTCAACTACCCGCTCCACCACGACCCCACCGCGGGGGGCACGCACGTGGGGTACCACCCGCCGCTCCCGCCGCACCAGCACCACCCCAGCGCCTCCTACTCCTCCGGCTCCCGCCGCTCGGGGGGCGGCGGCGCCAGCGAGGGCTCCATGACGCTCGAGCGCGCAATGTCCGAGTACGGCGGCGGCGGCGGCACCCTCCCGGAGTTCGTCGGCGCGGGGGGCGGCAAGGGCATCTTCCGCGTCCCGCTCCGCGCCGCCATGCACCCGGGCCGCCCGCCTCCGCTCGAGGTGCGGCCACACCCGCTCCGCGAGACGCAGGCGGGATCGTTCCTCCGCACGCTCGCCGCCGAGCACCAGCGCCGGCAGCTCTGGGCCGGGGCCGAGTCCGGGATCAGGGTCTGGGCGCTCGACGAGGTGTTCGCCGAGTGGGGCGCCGGCGCGCGCCGCGGCGACGAGGAGAGCGCGCCGTTCCGCGAGGGCGTGCCCGCGCCGCCCGCGCTCTGCGTCGCCGTCGACAGGGCCAACCGCCTGCTGTGGACGGGGCACAAGGACGGGAGGATCCGATCGTGGCGCATGGACCTCGACGCGGCTGCCACGGCGCCTGCGCCACCGGCTGCCGGTGCAGGCGACGGCGGCGGGAGCGTTGGGGGGAGCAGTCAAGCCAACAATGCGCCAGTGTTCAGGGAAGCCCTCACGTGGCAGGCCTATGGCCGGACGCCCGTGCTCTCCATGGTCGTCACTTCCTATGGTGAGCATGCCATCTTACGATCTTCATTATTGCAATGAGCCAATCACAATGCACTGCTGTCACAAACTCGCAGTTCTATTACATCAGCACATTGCCATCACTGCATGCCAGTTACGAAATTCAAGAGTTCTGACAAAATATGCATCTTTGGATTATACCAGGCGAGATATGGTCAGGTTCCGAGGGTGGGGTGATAAAGGCGTGGCCATACGATGCCATTGCCAAGTCCCTCTCATTGTCACCAGAAGAAAGACATATGGCTGCTTTGTTGGTTGAGAGAGCTTACATTGATCTCAGAAACCATTGTACGGTTGGAAATGTTTGCTCCTTGCCCGCTTCAGATGTGAAACACATGCTAGCTGATCATTCCCGGGCTAAAGTTTGGACTGTGACAAGCATGACATTTGCTCTCTGGTATGCCTTCAGAAACATAGATGAAATTATTACCATTTTGTTCAATTATTGATTTGACCTATCGATTCTATTGAAATATGATTGGTACAGGGATGCACGTACAAGGGAGTTGCTGAAAGTCTTTGGGATGGATGGCCAAGTTGAGTCAGCAAAGCTAGAGACACCAGTCATGCCAGAGCAGCCTATGGACGAAGAGGTCAACCCTAAAGTAAAACCTTCAAAGAAGGACAAATCACAAGGTTCTTTGAACTTCTTTCAGAAATCTAGGAATGCTTTAATAGGAGCAGCTGATGCAGTGCGCAGGGTTGCAACAAAGGGAACATTTGTCGAAGATAACCGTAGAACAGGAGCAGTGGCTCAAGTAATGGATGGCACAATCTGGTCAGGATGCACGAATGGCACAATTATTCAGTGGGATGGGAATGGGAGCCGAGTGCAAGAATTCCAGCATCATACGTCTTCAGTGCAGTGTATAAAGGCACTCGGAGAAAGGGTCTGGGTGGGCTATGCCAGTGGCATGATTCAAGTCATGGACGCCGATGGTAACATTCTTGCAGGATGGACCGGCCATAGTTGTCCAGTCATAAGGATGGCTATTGGTGGTTCTTACATTTACACACTGGCGCATCACGGTGGTATTCGGGGATGGCCACTGAATTCTCCTGGACCTCTTGATGATATTATCCGTACTGAATTGTCTAACAAAGAGCAGTCATACACTAGAATGGAGAAGATAAACATAATGGTGGGAAGTTGGAATGTAGCACAAGGGAAAGCATCTGCTGAGTCACTTAGATCATGGTTGGGTAGTGTATCATCTGATGTAGGGTTGGTCGTTGTTGGATTACAAGAGGTTGAGATGGGCGCAGGATTTCTTGCCATTTCTGCAGCAAAAGAAACTGTAAGATACTTGATCTTACCGTCAGCTCTTGTATCCGATTCAATCAGTCATTTGGTTGATGCTTTAAGTGGTGCTATATCTATTCACTACGTTGTTCTATTTTTGTTTTCTCCATTAACCGGGATTTTGGTAGCCAGTCAATGCTGCAATATGATTGTGTCCTACTGCTTCCTATAACTTAATAACTATATTTATGTTTTAAATGTAACGAGTTTTGTGTTATGCAACTTTTGAGAAAAATGTGACTTGCAAATTGAAAATATATCTGTAGATGAAATGAGTTATACAAAAAATAGCTATTGAGCAAATGAAGTGACGAACAATAATTTCCTTTTTGTTAGAGACAAACAGTTTCAATCTTCTTTGCCCTCTCTGGTGTAATTCACAAATCAACACCTGTCAGTAGGCTTTGTCATTACAGTGTTTTGTGTAAATACTACATCATACATTTGATCCAATATTTTTTTCATGGTTCTAGGTAGGACTTGAGGGCAGTGCGAATGGGCAATGGTGGATAGACAATATTGGCAAAGCACTTGATGAGGGCACATCATTCCACCGAGTTGGTTCTCGACAGTTGGCTGCACTGCTTATTGCTGCATGGTATTACCTTGTCATTAGTACCTTAGAATTAGAACACAAATTTCCTTTCACATAATGATAAGTTATTCAATTAACTGTTTTTTTCATTACCTTTCTCATGTGTATACATAACATGAAAAAAATGTTTGCTTTTCAAGGGCAAGAAAGAGCCTTAAGCCATATGTTGGTGATGTTGATGCTGCTGCTGTGCCATGTGGTCTTGGACGTGCTATTGGCAACAAGGTACGTGATAATATAGATGTATATGCTTTCACTTTCCTGATCTTATTTTCCATTTTCTAATGGTATGATCTTATCTGTGGCAGCTATAAATAACTGCTAATTGTTCACTTATAGGATCAAAATTGATGAGTAAATCAAACATGGCAAATTCAAAGTTGAAGCTGCCGTAGTCACTTTAGAAAATATCCCAGACCCCTTTGCCCTCAGTACTTTCAAATGTAGACCTCATTTTGAGGATATCAGCATATCTTTGTGTTGGAAACTTGAGATTCTAGTGACAATTACATAACGGTTGTATGAATAGAGAAAGAATATATGCATGTAGCACTGTGGCAGCAACACATAGCTGTCCTTAGTACTCTCTTTTATATTCCATTATTCCATTTCATGTTCTCCCTAGTTCTTTTGTTGGTCTGCTGTGATGACATTTCATTATCCTGCAGGGTGGTGTAGGATTAAGAATAAGGGTATATGATCGGAAAATGTGTTTCGTGAGCAATCATTTTGCTGCACATTTGGAAGCTGTGAGCCGGCGAAATGCTGACTTTGACCACATTTACCGGACAATGGCTTTCAACAAACCACATGGATCCACAGGTTCTTGTTTTTTTCAAGTTTTATGAGGATTTTTTATTGGCTATGAGGTTTAGAATTTATGTATATTTTCCATTCAACTTTAGGTGTTACAAACACTGCTTTAATACCTCAAAGTTAAGTTATAATCCTTTGGTTTGTTGTGCTACAGCTTCTGCTACATCTGTCCAGTTGCACAGAACAGTAAATGTATGTGTCAACTAACCTGTAAATTATTGATATGTACCAATGAATTATACTGACGTCCAAATGTTATGCTGATTTCAGGTCAATGGAAATCAGATTGAAGAAGTAAGGCCTGACTTGGCTGAAGCTGACATGGTTGTATTTCTTGGTGATTTCAACTATCGGCTTTACGGTATCACGTATGATGAAGCAAGGGACATGGTTTCACAAAGAAGCTTCGATTGGCTAAGAGAGAAGGATCAGCTTCGAGCAGAAATGAAAGCTGGAAAGGTATTTCAAGGAATGCGTGAAGGCATAATCAAATTTCCTCCAACATACAAGTTCCAAAAGCATCAGCCAGGTCTCGGAGGTATGTACATGATGTAGTTTGCAAATTTCTATTTCTTTTCCCTAATCAACTGGTCATATAATTTTGCGACTGACTAATGTAGTAGGTTTTGTTTATTGCTTTGTGTCACTGGTGCTGAAAACTGATTATCAACTGTCATGTAGGGTATGATTCGGGTGAGAAGAAGCGGATACCTGCTTGGTGCGATAGAGTGCTATATCGTGACAGCCGTTCTGTATCAGTAGCCGAATGCTCATTAGAGTGCCCTGTAGTTGCTTCAATTACATCGTGAGATACTATTATGAGTTTTCTCCTTCCAATGATCAATAATTCCTTTGGCCATACTAACTTTTTTCTTTATAGGTACGTGGCGTGCATGGATGTCACAGAGAGTGACCATAAACCTATAAGGTGTACATTCAGTGTTGATATTGCAAGAGTTGATGAGCTAATAAGAAGGCAAGAATATGGAGAAATAATTGAATCAAATGAGAAAGTGCGTTCTTTGCTCCAAGAAGCTTGTTTTGTTCCAGAAACTACAGTTAGCATAAGTGAAATCACGCTGGATAATCAAGAGAATATTGTCTTCCAAATTACCAATAAATGTGAAACAAGCAAAGCATCTTTCGAAATCCTATGTGATGGGCAGTCAATCAAGAAGGAGAATGGAACTAAATCAGAGCTTCTTCCAAGGGCATCATTTGGCTTCCCACTTTGGCTCGAGGTAATAAAGCTCTAGTCTGGAACTCTGTATTACGCTTTGGATTACTTTATAGCCAGTTAGCCACCAATTGAAGATATTGCCATTCTGCCTATATGTGTACTAACATGATCAAAATTTATGATGCTCAAGTGAATGAATGTGACTCAGGCATAAATAGCTTCTCATGTCAGGAAACAGTTGATATACTGTCTGTAATATGTTCTTTGCATTCAGTTTTTTTAGTTGCTAATTTACTTCATCAAACAGGTGCAACCAGCGGTCGGTCTGATTAAACCAGGTGAAACGGTGGAGATTACACTCCATCACGAAGACTTTTACACACAGGAA
This sequence comes from Cenchrus americanus, assembly GCA_947561735.1. Classification (NCBI taxonomy): domain Eukaryota; kingdom Viridiplantae; phylum Streptophyta; class Magnoliopsida; order Poales; family Poaceae; genus Cenchrus; species Cenchrus americanus. Next base: position 60,952,303 of record OX387245.1, on the reverse strand, counting down.
GAGTTCGTAGATGGAATACCACAGAACTGGTGGTGCGAAGACACCAGAGATAAGGAAGCTGTTCTCAGAATAAACATAACAGGCAGCAGCTCAACCGAAACCAAGACGCACACCATCAACGTCCAACATCGCTGCCCACCATCATCGGCGCCCCCCATGATGAACCCGCCAGCGGCTGCCGTGCCTCCTAGCAATGTCCTGGCCAGCGAGGGGCACTCGAAGCGCTCCTCCAAGAAGAGCCAGTCCAAGCACCGGGACCAGCAGCAGCAGCAGCAGCAGGATTACCCACAGTTTGGGAGCTCAGAGGTGCACGACCTGTGCCGTATGCGGTGCCCGTGAGACCTGTACAAAGGAGTGTGGATACTGAAGTTTTGTCTAGGAGGTGGAAACTGCCATTCTTAGGTTTCTCTCATCAAGTTCGGGAGTTTCCAGAAAAGAGAGAGAAAAAAGAATAGCCTGGGAGGAGTTGCTCTGGTTCTGTACATATGCTTTCACTTACCTATATCAGCTGCCATTCTTTCATGTAGCCCAAGAAAAGGACTCTAGAGTCATGAGATAACCGTGCTAATAACTTGTTCTTTTATTCTTGTTCCTTAAGAGTGTTATCTAGATAGTTGAAGCCAGGGATGTTTGAACAATGTTTGATGTAATATGTTCCATAGAATTAGTTTAGGTTTGTTCTCTCTTTACTTCTTGACTATTGCCGTTGTTAATAAGAGAAAAATTCTTCATTCCCTTGAATCATCATTGCAGAAATTTTTTTTCATTCCCTTGAATCATCATTGCACATATTTATGGCTTTGGATTAGTGCTAGGTCATTCCTGGTGGAAGTTTCATGGGCATATTTGGATGGCCTAGAAGTTTATGACGACAATATGCATATCTCTGTCAGATAAACATCTAGCTGATGGCTTGATGCTCCCTTGCGAAATGAAGGTAAACTGATACTATGAAAATAGCATCCCTAGCCCTCTCTTATGTATCTAATTGCAATTTAATCCGGCACTCCTCTCTGACGGCAAACGTAAATCATTATAAGTTTCTTACTCGTCAAAGTTCTCTGTATATAGATTCATCGTCAAAGTACTTGGACTACAAATAAACAAAGAATTAGGTAGTTTGAAATCATGAAATCGATGTATATAGATTCATCTCAATGTAAAGTATTTTCATTATACAGTATTTCTTATATGCTCTATTTTTTTAAAGTTATTTCTTCATGACTGTGTCAGATCTTTCCAATGACCTAATTCACAAGTGAGGAAATAACCACCAATAGGGATAATTTGAACCATGCCATTATGATTCTGATAAATTGGAGATATGCCATCCTGACCCACATGTCAGTGACTGTGGTGGTACCCACCTGTCAGTGAGATACCAATGGCATATTTCCAAACTGTGAAAATTATAATGACATATTTCCATCTAACCCAATAGAATATGTTTGTATAGACGCAACTTGTTGCCCAAGTTTATAGGTGAAAAATTACAGTGGAATTCTGTACAAGTCCTTTACTTCGAAAAAAATTCTGTACAAGTCCCTTGAAGTGTGATACCCCCGCAAGTCATATTGTTGACGTTCTCTCGCCAAATTGAAGAAAAAGCAGCCGAATTTCAGGTCACCTCTATGTAATTCACTTCCCTGATTCTCTCTTGTGCGGCATTTTCCTCTCTTGTCACAGAGACACAGCCGCAGTCTCAGTCTGTGTATCACACACGAGATTTACCTCTTGATTGGCTAAAAAAAAAAGATTTACCTCTTGATGGCAAAAAAAAAAAAAAAAAAAAAAAAAGGACAAGGGGTTTACGGTTTACCTAAACCGCAGTGCCAGAAGGCGTGAACGGGTCTCCGACCCTCCGCAACGTGCACCGGTCCACTCCTCCCCTCATCGGCGAGCAAATCCGTCCGCCGGTGCCCATGGCGCCCAAGGTTCTGATGGTAAGCCGCCCCCGCGTCCGCCCTCGCCGCAGACGCCGGCTAGGTAACCGCGGCGCTGCGCGGCCGTTAATGGCGGCCGCGCTGACCCCACTCCGAAAGTCTGAACAGTTCCCGCCACTGCAGGTCGCGGAGAAGCCCAGCATCGCGCTCTCCATCGCCTCCGCCCTCTCCGGCGGCCGCGTGAGTGCCGCCCCCCCCCCCCCTCCTCCGCCACCGAATCCGTGCTGATTTTGGTTGTTGGTGTCGGATTCGGGCGTGACCTGACCTCGGATTCATTTGGGAATGTGTGGTCCAGCACTAACGTTCGGCGCGCCGATGGGTGTTGGTCCTTCTGAGCTGCTAGTAGTTTGGTCGCAGCCTAATTTTTACCGTAGGAGCTTGAGTGTCGACTGCAAATTTGTGTGATGGCTCCTTGAGCTCCACTGTCAAGGTAGCTTTAGGGATTGATTGAAATGACAAATGAATCTGTTCAGTTCCTGCTACCATAGTGAATATGATCAATGCTTAAGCTCAGTAGCCTGGGTACTTCTAGAAGAGGCATGGTTAACCTCCATTCCCCTCTAAAAGAAAATCTTCTGAAAAAAAAGTTAATTGCGGATCTGAAATTTTTGATAACCAATTGAGGCATCTAGTAGCTGTGGACATATCATTTGCTGTTATAACCTGGCAGATATGGACGAGACACCTTTTCCCTCCTCAGAAAAGAGCAGTAGGGAAGGCCCCATTTGAAAAGAGCAGAATGCTTTGTTTTGATTAAGAGATTATTCACATTGATATCTTTTCTTTCATCATTCGTGCAGATGTCCACAAGGAAGGGAAGCACAGATGTCCATGAGTTTGACGGGATTTTTCAGGGTTCTTATGCAAATTTTAAAGTGACATCAGTCATTGGACATGTTTTAAGGTATTGCTATTTTCACACTTTTGTCATTTGAAGCCTGAGTATATGAATCCCTGCACATGCACATTTATTATATATCAGTGTTGAATTTTGATATGTGCAGATATGGTGGAACAATGCATAGTTGAAGTGTTGGTTATACTGAAAGTTGCCATTAATTATTACACTTCAGCAGCATCTATATGCAGATGTTCAGTTCATGTTTACAGTTTCTGAACTTAAAAAGTCTTTTGATTGCATTTCTTTAATCTCTATACGATCTTTTCCAGTGTAGATTTCCCGCCTGCATATCAGAACTGGGACGGAACTGATCCAATGGACCTTTTTGAGGCACCAGTTCTGAGATCTGAATGCAACCCAAAGGTACTCTATTCCTGTACAACTCTGATTGAACAGAATTCAACTCAGCTAACAGTTAAGGGTCAACTCAGATTGTGAGAGAATATGACTCGTTTGACATTTAACTGTTTGGTTGTAACCAAATAAGGTGGTGATAGTTCTCCATTACGCTAATCTACTCCACCCATGCATGGCAATCAACTACGCAGTTTCGCTGATTCTTAAACATTTTAGGTCCTCTCTCTCTCTCTCTCTCTCTCTCTCTCTCTCTCTCTCTCTCTCTCTCTCTCTCTCTCTCTCTCTCTCTCTCTCTCTCAAACTCTAGGAGTATTCGAACTCTGAATAAACAAATGTCCTGGTTATTATTTTCCTCACATTTTTTTGGTCAGGCTCTCAATTACAATTGCAGAATCTGCTAAATTGCCAAATCCAAACGGTAGTTTTTGGCTGATGTTACATTTATCTGTATCTGTGTATATTCCAGTTATTTTGAACTTCTACTAGGCTTTCTTGAAGCTGTTAGGTAGAACTATATAATCTTTTCCACTTTTTCCTGAAACCCTCTTCTTTCTTCACTTGCAATGCATATTTTGCATTATAAAGTAATGGAAATGGGGGACCCTGTTGAAAAAAGTTGTGTATGTGTTTTCCCTTTTGCCTTGAGGATCATAATGTCCCGCGGTTAAATACAACACTGATGGATAGCTCCCTTGAAGGCTCATATCCGCAGGCATCTAGCTCAAGAAGCTCGAGGCTGCACTTATTTGATACTTTGGCTGGACTGTGACCGAGAAGGAGAAAACATCTGCTATGAAGGTACACCAACCCCGTTTAGGAATTATTATGCATACTATCCTTTCAGGTCATTATATAATTTATGATGGTGGATAGAGAGCTATATGTCGAGTTTTCCATTTTACAATCAGGACTCTGAAAAGCGAAAACATAGGTGTATACTTAAAATAAGTTTGACATCATTGGAAGTTCTCTGCTAGAATGAGTGAAACATTAGATCAATTGAATTTCTTTAGCATCTGGAAGCTATATAGATTTTAATTCGTTATCCAAACAGAACATAGATAGTTATGTAAAATATCATTTGATATTAATTTTTATACTCGATATTTGTTTGTTCTTGATTGCTGCAATGTATATATGGTATTTCTTTGTTTGCTTCTGCACATATATATGCGGCTTGTTCTGTTCTACTTCCTGATATTTAGCTTGATTAATGCAATAAGTAATAACAATGTCAAACATATGTTCCAGTTATCGAGTGCACTGGGATTCCTGAAAATGAGGCTGGAAGAAGAATTTTCCGTGCTAGATTTTCGTCGGTTACCGAGAAAGACATATTGAGTGCCATGGATAACCTTGTTCTGCCAAACAAAGATGAAGCACTATCAGTGGATGCTCGCCAAGAAATTGACTTGAAGGTTGGTGTAGCATTTACTCGATTTCAGACCCGGTATTTCCAAGGAAAATATGGGAACCTTGATTCAAGAGTGATCTCGTGAGTTCTCCATCTCTTTTCACAACCCAAATTTCTTTGACAATTGATTATCGTATTCTTTTTTTTATTAAAGAAAGTGCTACTATGTATAAACAATCTTCAAATATTTTTGGTTCTGTGAACTTCTAATATTTTTGTTCAAGTCATCATAGCAATATCTTTTACATGTACCCTACCTGTATTTTGATAATATTTTCCAGAATTGGTTTAAGCTCCTTTCATCTTTTGTAAATCAGGTATGGTCCGTGTCAAACACCTACACTGGGATTCTGTGTACAACGCTATCAGCAAATCACCACATTTAAACCAGAGAAATTCTGGTCCTTGAAAACTTATATCATCAAAGATGGTGATGAAATGCAGCTAGAATGGGACCGGAAGAAACTTTTTGATTTTGATGTGAGATCACATACCCAAGTGATTTGGCTTTATTCTTCCAAATGTTCTCATATTTTCCTTAATTGAAAATGCAGGTTACTGTAATGTTTCAGAAGATGGTCCTCAGTGACGGGACTCTAAAAATAGCAGATGTATCAGTAAAGGAAGAGTGCAAAACCCATCCATCTGGCCTTAATACAGTTAATATGCTTAAGGTATCATATCTCTTACCTCTTAGAGTAACCATATCTTCTCCTTAGCTTTCCCTTGTTTATTTTGCCTTGCTATCTACAAAGCTAACTTTGTGCTTGTCTTACAGTTTAATGTTTGTTCAGTCTTTTGAAGCACAATGTTGTTCTTACAATGTCCTACCAAATCAGTGTGCACTGCTAGCATAAATTGCCTCGTGATGATCTTGATTGAAATCTGAGCCCAAAATTTTCCTGTTGACTCGACCGAAATCTTAGTATTAATATGACCGTACATCCTTTTCATTTTAAAATTGGGGCATTTGGGTTGGTTTCAAGTTTACTAATTTATCCTTCTTATATCAGGTTGCATCAAGTGCACTCGGTATTGGACCTCAGACAGCCATGCACTTGGCAGAGAGGCTTTACACTCAAGGATTCATCAGGTTTCAAAATGACATCGAAATAGTGCTATGTTTAAAATCTAATCTTGTCTAATGCCTGATTGAAATCGATGTGGGCTTATTTACCATATGCAATGATGCATGGTGTTTCATTGTATTTTTAATACTTTTATTATATAAATAGTTCCAGTTAACAAAATCTGTAATATAGGCTATTCTTTTGTTTGTTCAACCAGGTATACTATGTGTCCTATGAAGTTTAGCAGATCCCATGTATGATTTGTTTTTAGGTTAGAACGGATGTATATTGACCCAACTGAGGTCTCGGTCACTAGTCGTGACTACTGTATGATTTTACAAATTATGATATAGTAAGTGTGCAATTTTATCAACAGATCAGTTTACCCATTATTCTTGCCAAGTCCCCCATGATACCAAGTTCATCATATAGATCTTATTATATTCTAGTTAATGGTTGAGCCTTGCATTACTCCCAATAATGACATCCTAATTACATGTGATACTGATTCTAGTTTAAGCTCAAGCTATATAGTCAAGCTGTAATAATTATTGCTTTTAGTTTTTAATTTGGGCGAACAGATTTTTTATTATTGCAGCTGATCTCACATAGGTCATGTTGCTGTCACTGCATGTTTCATTTTCCTACTGTAAGTACTAATTGTAATCTTTGCACAGTTATCCACGTACAGAGAGCACTGCGTATCCAGCATCGTTTGATTTTCGAGGTGCACTTGCTGTGCTAGTTCATAATCCTCTATGGTCCAATGATGTCCGGACATTACTGGATGCTGGTTTTGTTAAGCCTCGTCAAGGTCATGATGCTGGGGACCATCCTCCAATTACTCCAATGAGATCAGCAACAGAAGAAGCTCTGGGAACTGATGCTTGGAGGCTGTACCAATACATATGCCAGCACTTTATTGGAACTGTTAGTCCTGATTGTAGATATACAAGGTAGTTTGTCCTCTGGTTTCTGTCGTTGCTGGATAATCATTCATTCATGTTTTAGTTTTTCATAAAATTCACAAGCATGTCATAGAATGCAATGTTTTTTGCATTATTGATTTGTATTCAAATTTAATAGTTTCTTATAAAGAGAATCATAAGTAAATAACCCTTTCAAGAAAATGATTGCCAGGACTGCCATTGAGTTTACTTCAGGTGGAGAAACTTTCCACTGTGTTGGCCATAGAGTCACTCATAAAGGATTTACCTCTATCATGCCATGGCTAGCTGTCAGTGAGAATAGTCTTCCTGCCTTTAAAAAGGGAGACTCTGTTAGTATCCATAAGGTTGACATATATGAGGTAAGTCAAACCACATGCACTTACTTTTTATGAGGAATTGAGGATATGATGCTGATAAATCATAATTCTTTGTTGAAGGGAAGCACCACACCTCCTGATTACCTCAGTGAAAGTGAATTGATCTCTCTCATGGAGAAGAATGGCATAGGTACAGATGCATCAATTCCTGTACATATAAACAACATTTGCGAACGTAATTATGTTCAGGTTAGTTGAGTTGTTTTCTACTAGACCTTCAGAGAGTCATGCTGTGAATCCTTACACTTGCAACTTGCAAGTCTACACTTATGTATTTAAATGTGCAAAAAGCATAATGCCTCTACTTTCGTAAAGGTGAATTCTGGAAGAAGGTTAGTACCGACACCACTGGGGACTACGTTGGTAAGAGGATATCAGTGTATTGATGCTGATCTCTGCTTGCCTGATATCAGAAGCTTTATTGAGCAACAGATTACTCTAATTGCAAAAGGCAAAGCTGATCATCGTGAAGTTATTCAACATGTTATTCAGCAATTTATGAAGAAGTACTCGTACTTTGTGAAAAAGGTAACATATTTGTTCATAATCTATTGAGACACCATTGCGTAGTATTGAAAAAGTTTGTGTCAATGATCAAGCGAAGCTTTAGCTTCATCCGAAGCTATAACAATGAATCCGCCAAACGGTTAATATTATTTTACATTTGCTGATATATTTCTCTACAAAGATACATATACATCTAACAGAAAAACATGGTTAAGATTTCCTGTTCTTAACAACCAAAGTTCATTGTGTACCACTATAATTCTGTTACGGTACTGATTGCAGATTGAAAACATGGATGCTTTGTTCGAAGCACAATTTTCACCTTTGGCAGACTCTGGGCGCCTACTGAGCAAGTGTGGAAAATGTGGTAGGTATATGAAATACATTTCCACTCAGCCGATGAGGTTGTACTGTATAACTTGTGAGGATGTCTATTATCTTCCTCAGAACGGTTCGATTAAGGTAATTGCTTTACCTTTATTTATTTCTCGGTAAATCAGTTGCTTTACTTCCATGCATGGTTCATGAGAATTGAACCACTACAACCATGTATTGGATTCATGGAATCCTTGTAACTATTCTCTGGCCAGCATTTCCTTTCAATGGGGGAAAAAGGTTCTTGCAGAACAGCTAAAATGCAGTGACCCCATAATTTGTAATTTTGGTTTTGTTATTAATTGCCGTGATTGTCATAACCTGCTTTGTATTCCATTTGGTTTCCTTGATTTTGTGGTCATCAGTTTTTTTTCTTGCCATGTTGGATTCTAAAAGCATGTACATGTATCCCATTATACTCTGCTTTATTGTGCCAAGCTCTTGGTTTAATGCCTACTCTGTGATTAATAATTCGATCCTTTCCAGCTTTACAAGGAAATCATATGCCCTCTGGATGGTTTTGAGTTGCTTCTGTTCTCAATGGTGGGACCTGATGCAAAATCTTTTCCGCTGTGCCCTTTTTGCTATACTAATCCTCCATTTGAAGGCATAGATAAACTCTTTGGTGCTCTCAAGATAGATGACACTGGCAAGGTTGCGAAAGGGGCTGGCATGCCGTGTTGCCTTTGCCCACACCCGACATGCAAGCAATCTATGATCACTCAAGGAGTTTGTGCCTGTCCTGAGTGCAGCGGTACCCTGATTCTTGATCCAGTTAGTGCACCCAAATGGCGGCTTTACTGCAACATGTGTAACTGCATTGTATTACTCCCACATGCCGCACATAAGATCAGCACTACAGGTAAAAAGTGCCTAACATGTGAGTCTACTATCATTGAAGTTGATTTCAACAAGAAAACAACCCCTCTTCAAGATGGAGCTACATTGCATGAGGGCTGTATCTTGTGTGATGATCTGTTGCATTCACTCATTGAAATGAAGCATGGGAAGTCATTCTTTATGCGGAGAGGTAGAGGTAGAGGGAGAGGGAGGGGTCGGGGCAGAGGAAGTAGCCGTGGTAGGGGAAGAAGGGGGAACTCAAGGTATGATGATCCTAAAATGAGCTTCAGAGATTTTTAAAGATTTTGGGGCTTCTACAGTGGCAAGCTGATCTGAGTATCCTAAACCAAGCTTCAGAGGTTTTTTTTTTTTGAAGATCTTGGACTTCGATGTTGGTCGCTAATCTATATGTATGTCCAAAATACTAGTTGATACTTGTTCTGTAGTATTACTGTTTGTATTTTACTTTCTTGCATCGCCTTGTTATATGTCATAGATTTCTAGCACAGATTATTAAACTATGTATTTCTAGGTTAGTTCGTTAAACCAAATGCAGTGAGCAACAATGCGGTATTGAATTGTCCAGAAATCTGTTAGTTTGCATTGACTTAGATAGTTGAGATGCACAAAAGTAATTACCACACACAAAAGCCAACATATATGTCCCTACAGATTTTTTATTGCGCAAAAAAATAAAAAGAAAGGATACCGTTCTATTTATATTGTACTCCAAGTACATTTGTCGACTTTGGATTCCGGAAGAATTAGGTAAGTGTTGATGAAGCATGGATTATTTGTTATTTTGTTTCTTATTTTACTGAGCACAATTTTAAACATAACCTTGGAGGAACTCTTCTTTTAAGCTGTGTAACGCAAAGACCAAAGAGAACTTTAATTTCCCTCTGTGATGCATCGACAAATGAGACTCAGCAATTCGTGACATGATTGGCTTCAACTAGGAATACACATCATTGACACCTTTTATTTTGTTATACACATATCAAATTAGGACAGAAGGAGTACTGCTTAAGGTCCTGGGTTTGATTTCCCGTCAGAGCAAATTTAAAGCTGATTAAAAAAAATCCCTCATCACAATGTCGGGGTTTATGGAAGGAACGACCTATCTTACAAGCAACAATGGGGGATTTTCTCAACTTGTGTGAAAAGAAATACATTACCGTCGCAGATTGATTTTTTTAAGACGGAGCCAGGGGATCATGGGAGTGGTCTTACCCTTCGCATGTCAAGTTTTTTTAAAGACGGGTCCAGGGCTGGTCTCTTCTTCTAGCCATTGTCTTTTCTTCGTACTGTTAAGTAGACCTCTTATTTAAAATAAGTATATTTGTCAAATACTCTCTCCGTCCGGATTTGATTTTCGTATAACAAAATAAAAAGTGTCCATGAATGATATGTGTATTCCAAGTTAGAGCCAATCATGTCATGAGTTGCTTAGTTGACTGACTCGTTTGTCGATGCATCACAGAGAGAAATTAAAGTTCTCCTTGGTCTTTGTGTTACACAGTTATACGCATATCAAACCTGGACGGAGGGAGTAGGTTAGTATTTGTCTACAGCCGCCTTCAATGCAGGCTTCAATGGGTATTTGCAGGCTTGAGCCCGAATTAAGATCTTGGTTAAGAGTTGTTACATGTTATTTTAAGCTCATATCATACACGCTAACGGGGAATTTTTTTTATATTTTTTCTGCTTTGATTTTCGAAAAATAAATGGATGAACAAAAAATTTCGAGAAATATACATCTACTGCCAAACTCCACGGCGGTAGGAGTTCCTGCCGCCGTGGGGCATGACGGTAGGGATGGCGTCAACGGTCGGCTGACCTACCAGGTGGGGTCAGATTCCTACCGCTGTGAGGCATGGCGACAGGGTCCCTAGCGCCGTATCTCACGGCGTCAAGAGCCCTAGCGTCGTGCCCCACGGCGGCAGGGTCCTGGCGCCGCTCCCCACGGCAGCAGCGTCACCCCTATATAAGGGGGCGACCGCTGCCGCCGCCGGCCCCTCCCTTCCTCCCTCCCTCCTCTGAATCTTCGGCTTTCAACCCTTCAAAGCATTTTTGACTGAGGTATGTTTCTAAATTTAGTTTACTTCGGTTAGTGTAGTTAGTATAGTTAGTTAGTTTAGTTTAGTTTAGAAATTTAGTTTAGTTAACTTAGTTTAGTTTAGTTTAGTTTAGTTAAATTGATATAAAATTCCTAGTAAATAGTTTAAATTCACATAAATCGTTTTAATTCATTTAAAAATCCTAGAAAATGGTTGATATAAAATTCGTAGAAAATTATTTAGATTCACATAATTCGTTTAAATTGGTTTTAAACTTCTAAGAAATGGTTATAATTCACATAATTAGATTAAATTGATATAAAATTCGTAGAAAATAGTTTCAATTCACATAAATCGTTTAAATTGGTTTTAAACTTCTTAGAAATGGTTATAATTCACATAATTAGGTTAAATTGATATAAAATTCGTAGAAAATAGTTTAAATTAACATAATTCGTTTAAATTGGTGTTAAACTTCTAGGAAATGGTTATAATTCACATAATTAGATTAAATTGATATAAAATTCGTAGAAAATGGTTTAAATTCACATACTTCATTTTAATTGGTTTTAGACTTCTAGAAAATGGTTATAGTTCACTTAATTAGATTAAATTGATGTAAAATTCGTAGAAAATGGTTCAAATTCACATAATTCGTTTCAATTCATTTAAAATTCATAGAAAATAGTTATAATTCATATAATTACATTAAATTGACATAAAATTCGTAGGAAATGGGGAAAATTCATATAATTCGTTTCAATTCATTTAAAATTCCTAGAAAATGGTTATAATTCACATAATTAGATTAAATTAAAATAAAAATCGTAGAAAATGGTTTAAATTCACAAAATTTGTTTTAATTAATATAATTCGAATAATTGATTCAATTATGTTATTTTTTGCAATTATGGCTGCACCGCTGGAGTACGTACGGCTGGAGTTGTTCGATGGGGCGGTGGACCGGCACCACCGCTCATACATGTCAGCTGTTCTCAGACTTTTGCCCGGCAACATACGTTGCCGGACGACCCACACGTTGATGCCGATACAACAACGGTGGATTCTGAAGTACGTAATTCATATTTATTATGTATTTCTGTTTTTACAATAGTAATTACGTTAAGTGAATTAATATTTTTCAGGTTACGCGCCGCAGGACTTCTCCCTGTTTCGCGGTTGGTCGAGGGGGACAGGCTACGAGCTGAGGTTCCCCGGGCGGAGCGGTTGACGCGGTTCAGTTACGACGCCCCGCTGATCGCCGTGTTCATGGACCGGTGGCGACCAAAGACACACACGTTCCACTTCCTCGTCGGTGAGATGACGCTAAGTCTGGAGTATGCCGCGATGTTGGGAGGACTACTGTGTGCTGGCGAGGCGATGGGGGCCGATCGACATCCCCGCGACGTGGCACGCTGACTTCCTTGCTCGGTTCGCAAACGTTCCTCGGAACGATCGCGCGCCAGCGCCGTACATGCCCTTCGCCGACACCCACAGTCCCACCTGGACTTGGATCCAGCAATTCAGCGTACGTGATTCTAACTCTTATTTTCAACGTTTGTATGCATTTTAAACGAATGTGACGTTGGAACTTTGTGTGTGTGCAAGCTGACTACATGGCGGACGATGCCGACGACCCGACGTCAGACAGGTTTTTGGAGGTCTACCTACTCTGGCTATTCGGGTGGGTTCTATTCTGCAAGTCAGTGGGAGACTCGGTGTCACGACACCTGCTCCCCTGGGCTCAGAAGATCGCCGATGCACCCCTCGATCAGATGCCCTAGATTAGCTGGGGCAGCGTTGTTCTGGCAGCTACCTACAGGGGGCTGTGTTCGGCAGTGTCGAGGCCGGCGAGTAAGGAGGGGATCCTCCTGGGGTGCCCTCTCATCCACTAGCGGTTCGACATCGGTCGGCCCAAGGCCGACCTCTCGGAGCACTAGACGCTGCCCGAAGACACCGACCTAGCGGACCTCCCCACCATGGGTTCTCTGTGGTGCCCTCGGAAGGTAATGACCTCCCTTATCGTTGAATTCTTTAGTTCGATTCACTTAACTTTTCATGTTCTTTGCAGCACATTTGGGTTGGGGAGCAGCCGAAGAAGGCATACAAGGACTTCGTAGGTCAGATCGACAGGATGGTCGATGCCCAGGTCCGGTGGATGCCGTACGCTCCTGCCATGGTCGCTGCCCGCGCACCACAAGGGCTCTCATTCCTGTGCTCCCGAGACTAGGAGTACTGGATGACACGACGATGACTAGTCTTCGACGTCTACGTCGAGGAGTACACCATCCACCGGGTGATGAGGCAGTTCGGTCTCTTCCAGGAGGCGCCAGTACCCGCTGCGCCACGTCTGCCACCTACAACGCACAGGTGAGCTACCATTTGCTAGTTATAATTATTTTCCCTTACAAATAGTCAGTTTCCAATAATTTTATGTTTCATCTCTGCTAGGTGGACGCATAAGGGCGTGGCTGCGGCGACATCGTTCGTCGGCAAGCTGCAGTTGTACGTGGACGAGTGGGCGTCCGCGGCGTAAGAGCAGAACATCGTCACTGAGCACCGCCTTCACGGCTGGGTAGCGTACCTTCGGTGGTACCTCCTGAGGACGCGGACGCGGGTGACGTATGTGCCTGCTACCTCGCCACCGACACCTGTCCCGAACCACGACAGGATCCTGCCGGACACCAGTACCCGATGCGCCGAGACCAGACCGCTGACACAGCGGTAAGCTACGATACTGCAAACATATTACATTCATATGACTTTTCATTATAACATGTGTTTCTAACTTTATGAGCAGCACAACGTGCTTGCTGAGATCGTGCTGCTCGCACCGTCCGTGAGGGAGCAGTGCTTTACCTGGGGCCTCAGCATCACCAGAGCACGTACGACAGGATCATCACTGCTGCCATGAGGTACTCCGCCGTCGTGAACTACGCCGGGGCCGTAGAGATTCCTCTCCTTCGGCGCAACCCAGTGTCGTCCTCGAGCTCCGCCTCGACAGCGGCTTCGCAGCCGACACCTCTCACCCTTGTCGGCGGCTTCTTGGCTCTGACGGCACAACATCAGCCACAAGCGCAGGGCCCGCACACCTACGTGCAGCGGCCGTTTGTTCCCCCGGGCGCTGATACTTTCAGTGGACCTTATTTTAAACTAATGCACATGATTATTGTGTGTTTATGGTTATACTATATTCTAATCATACGGTGCGACCGTCGCTCTTTCTGACAGCCGGAGACGACGACACCTACAGCACCGCTCTCTCTGCTAGGAGGTTTCAGATTGACGACCTTTCAGTTTCCGGCGGCAGATATTCCTTCCTCATCCACTCGGCCTATGTGTCCAGCCTGCTTTCGACACGACCACCGAGGACCAGCTGTGCTGGGATCAGATGGGGTTAGGTGGCATTCTCGCGACCCTAGATGTCCCGCAGCAGGTCGAGGAGGTTGGCCCGTCACAGTTGACGCAGGCATCAATTGGTACTCAACTGACACAGCCACTGGGCGGAGCGACACCGGCCGGCGGAGCGACATCGGATGCTGCAGGCTCTTCACAGGCGGCCTTGGCGACATCGTCTCCTGACCAGCTCGGACCGCGGGTGGTCAGGGCACCTGACCCCAGGACGTACGACCGGGACCACACCTGGGCTGGCGCTAGAGCTGTTAGGCCGAAGAGGCACCGACGCATTTAGATGTAGTAGTATTTTTACCATGATTTTGTATAAACTATTTGCATCTACTCGTTGATTATGATATGATCTTGTGATTATGCTTACACTTATCAGTTTGTTGTTTTTAAAAGGTTAAAAGTGTTTTGAAAATGAAAAAATAATAAAAAATAATAATGAACTTACCGCCACGCCGGGCTTACCATCGTGGCACTAGGCGCCAGGACCGGCCTGCCGTCGTGGCGCTAGGCGGCAGGGTCCTGGCGCCGTGCCGCGTGGCCGTGCCGCACGGCCCTGCCGTCAGAGATGCTCTCCTGCCGCCATACCCCACGATGACAGGGACTTAACACTGTGGGGCATGACGGTAGGGATGTTGCCGCCGTGCGACACGTACCTGCCGCCGTGGGGTTTGGCGGAAGATGTGAAGGGATACGGGGTGGCTACGCTAGCGCAAAACAAAATTTTCCCCACAAAACAGGAACTGCTGCTGTCAGAGATCACAGGATTACCACTAGACGCGCAGATGCAGCGGAACTGTCTCGATGTAGACGAACGCGTCGAGGGTAGCCGGCAGTGCAGTTGCTCACGTCCTTCTTGACTTGCACGTGTGGCTCGTCCGATCCAAGTGCTCCAGATGCAGCACCTCCAAGGTATCCACACGTACGGAGAAGGAAGCGACGCACGCCGGACTGCTAGGTCCGCGAGTGCGACGAGGAGAGAGCGTTGGCGCGCGCGGCCGCTACTTGAGAAAGTTGTGCCTTTTCAGGAGGGGTGTGGTCCATATTTATTGGGAGGAAAACCCCCCACACCATCGTCCATTAGCAATACGGGACTAATAGATGGTGTACCCCTTCCAATACTAATGGGCTTTACAACATTTGTGGCCCATTAGGACTTTTACACCATAATGGATCAAATCCATCTGAGCCCACTAGTGGACCAAATCCAGTTGGCTCTAGGGCATATTTCCAACAGTCTCCCACTTGCACTAGAGTCAACTATGCAAGTATATTCATCCTCATTCGGCTTCCAACCCCTTAAGTGTGTGACCCTATAGGTTCACGTACACATAGACTTGACCCGAGTACATTACTCGATCAATAGTTGATAGCGGCCTCTAGCAAGACATGTCAACTCCTATGCATACGTAAAGATCTTATCAGACAAACCATCACAACAATTCATACATGCTATCCCCTTTGCCTCACGATATTTGGTCTAGCTCCAAGCTGACCTCTCTTTCTCGACACTGTGATTCAGATCATCAAAAGGGGGTTAACCCTTAACCCAGCACGGCCATGCATTTCTTGATCCGATCACTCGAGGGGCCCAGAGATGTCTCTCTCAAGTAGAGGGGCAAATTCTATCTTGATTGACCATGCCTCATCACAGCATGCTTCTTGACAAACCCGAAAGCCATCTTTATGACTACCCAGTTACGGAGTAGCGGTTGATGGCCCCTAAGTAGGTCAATTCACATCTTGAGTACATGCGACAATCTCAAGTCTAAGGACATAGCGTATACGTTGTGTAAACAGAGAACAAGGTCTCAAATTGGGTCAGTCCAGCCCCATGTCATACATGTGCCCACATTATTAGTTATACATCTCCATGTTCATGACTTGTGAAACATAGTCATCAACTAATTCATGTGCTAGTCATTAACTCATACTAGGGACAACTTTTGAATAACCATACAAGTAAAAGAGTTCCACAAACAATTCACATAATTGCCAATCAAATACAAGTCGCCTTTCATGGATATTCAATAAAATAACCAAGTGACATGGATATAATGAAATATAATCATCTCTATAATTCCTTATAGGACATATTTCTGACATTCTTCCACTTGCACTTGAGCTAATCTAGAATATATCTAATACCCATAGCTCTCATGTGCGCCTCATGCTTAGGCTGTGGAAGGGATTTTGTCAAAGGATCTGCAACATTCAAATCCGTGTGTACTTTGCATATCTTGATATCACCTCGTCTAACGATCTCTCGTATCAGATGAAATTTCTGCAGTACATATTTATTCTTTTGGTGGTTCCTTGGCTCCTTTGCTTGCGCAATAGCCCCATTGTTGTCATAATAAAGATCCAATGGGCTAGAGACACTCGGAAACACACCAAGTTCAGAAAGGAACTTCCTTATCCAAATACCCTCCTTTGCAGCTTCCGAAGCCGCGATGTACTCGGCTTCTGTTGTAGAATCAGCCACTGTCTCCAGCTTGGAACTCTTCCAGCTCACAGCTCCACCATTTATCGTAAACACGTATCCTAATTGCGACTTTGAATAGTCTTGGTCAGTTTGGAAATTAGCATCGGTGTAACCCGTTACAACGAGCTCCTCCTAACCACCATAGACTAGGAACATGCCTTTAGTCCTTCTTAAGTACTTAAAAACATTTTTAACCGCTGTGCAGTGACCCTCACCTGGATCAGATTGGTATTTGCTTGTAACACTGTGTGCATACGAAATATCTAGACGTGTACATATCATTGCATACATAATAGATCAGATGGCCGAAGCATATGGTATTCTACGCATGCGTTCCCGCTCATCAGTTGTCGAAGGACACTGAGTCTTGCTAAGATGTATGCCATGTGACATAGGCAAGAACCCTTTCTTCGCCTCTTCCATGCTGAACCTTTTCAACACTTTATCAATGCAAGTGTCTTGGCTTAATCCTATAAGCCTTTTTGATCTATCTCTATAGATTTTGATGCCCAAAATGTATGCTGCCTCACCTAAGTCCTTCATTGAAAAACTATTTTTTAATGAGGTCTTAGCTGCCTCAAGCATAGGAATGTCATTTCCAATCAGTAATATGTCATCCACATATAAGATTAGAAATACTACAGAGCTCCCACTTGCCTTCTTGTAAACACAAGGCTCTTCTTCACTCTGAATGAAGCCAAACCCTTTGACCACTTCATCAAAGCGAAGGTTCCAACTCCGAGATGCTTACTTCAATCCACAAATGGATTTTTGAAGTTTGCACACCTTTCGAGCATTGGTTGGATCAACAAATCCCTCGGGTTGTGTCATATACACATCCTTAGTCAGATTTCCATTTAGGAAAGCTGTTTTGACATCCATCTGCCATATCTCATAATCGAAATATGTAGCTATAGCTAGAATGATCCGAATAGATTTAAGCATCGCTACGGGTGAGAATGTCTCGTCGTAGTCAACTCCTTGAACTTGTCGAAAACCTTTTGCAACAAGTCGAGCTTTATGGATGTGAACATTTCCATCCATGTCCCTCTTCTTCTAATAGATCCATTTGCACTCTATGGGTTTAACACCATCTGGCGGGTCAACCAAGTTCCAAACTTGATTGTCATCCATGGAATCTATTTCGGATCTCATGGAACTTTGCCATTTCTCGGAATCTAGGTCCATCATTGCTTCCGCATATGTCATAGGTTCATCATTGTCTAGCAACAATATGTCGCACTCTCCCGCGATCATGAGATTGAGTTTATCAGTTGCGCGACGTGCCCTTTCAGACCTTCGTGGTTGTGGTGGTGCTTCTCTTGCCACGGGCATCTCAACTCGTTCAGCTACATTAGCATCAATTGTGAAATCTTGCCCAAGCGGCTCATCTTGAACTTCTTCAAGATACACCTTCTGTCTACATTTTTCTCTTTTAAGAAACTCTTTCTCTAAGAAAACGTCGTTTGAGCGACAAACACTTTGCCTTCTGACCGGTTGTAGAAATAATATCCCAAGGTTTTCTTTGGATATCCCACGAATATGCACTTGTCCAATTTAGGTGTTAATTTATGTGTTTGAAGTTTCTTCACATAAACCTCACAACCCCAAATTTTCAGAAAAGACAAACTGGGAGTCTTACCAGTCCACATCTCATATGGTGTCTTAACTACGGACTTAGAAGGTACCCTATTTAAAGTTAAAGCTGCGGTTTCTAGAGCATAACCCCAAAATGATAATGGTAGGTCCGACTGGCTCATCATTGATCGGACCATGTCCAACAAGGTTCGATTACGTCGCTCGGATACACCGTTTCTTTGAGGTGTTCCAGGTGGCGTAAGTTGTGGAACAATTCCGCAACTCTTTAGATGACTGCTAAACTCATGGCTCAAATACTCACCTCCACGATCAGAACGCAAGGTCTTGATTTTCTTGCCATGTTGATTTTCTACTTCACTCTGAAATTCTTTGAACTTTTCAAAAGTTTCAGACTTGTGCTTCATTAAATAGACATAACCATATCTACTTAAATCATCAGTGAACGTTATGAAGTATTGGTATCCACCTCTAGCTGTCGTACTCATTGGTCCGCACACATCCGTATGTATGAGTTCCATTAAGTCTGAGGCTCTCTCAGGAAAACCTGAGAAAGGCATCTTGTTCATCTTGCCTAGCAAACAAGCTTCACATGTTTCGTAGGATTCAAAATCAAACGAAGTTAAAAGTCCATCGTTATGGAGCTTCTTCATGTGCTTTTCACTGATGTGACCCAAACGACAATGCCATATGTAGGTAGGACTTAAATCATTAGTTCGAGACCTTTTAGCACTTATGTTACAGATAGGTGAATCATCAAGATTTAAAACAAGTAAGCCATTCACAATGGATGCACAAGCCACAAACATATTATCCTTAGAGATCACACAACCATTGTTTTCACTCGCAAATGAATAACCATCCTTCATCAAACATGAAGGGGATAAAATGTTTCGACTCAAACTAGGAACAAAATAACAATTATTCATTTCCAATATAAATCCCGACGGGAGGTGTAGTTGCATCGTTCCGACGCTTAATGCAGCAACTCTTGCATTATTGCCTACGCGGAAATCAACTTCTCCTCGTTCCACGCTTCTACTTCTTATCATTCCTTGCATCAAGTTGCAAATATGAGCAACCAATCTGGTATCAAATACCCAAGAATTAGTATAAGAATCAGCGAGGAAAATATCTATAACACAAAAATTAAGTGTACCTAAAGTGGAAGTACCCTTACTTCCCTTGCTTTTCATAGAAGCTAAGTACAACTCACAATTTCTTTTCTAGTGACTGGTTTCCTTACAATAAAAACATTCAGCCTTGGCAGCTGGACTACCCTTGGGCGCCTGGTTTGGCATTGGGATCTTATCCTTGGCCTTACCTTTCTTCTTCCAAGAATTGCCCTTCCTTTTAAAGATCGACTTGGATCGTCATCACATGACTACTGCCCGTGCTTTTCTTAACGTTATCATCTATTGGTAAGGGGGTGCCTAGAACTCCTTCCCTTTTCTCAGCTATGAGAACAATTCTCAGATTACAAATCCAATTCGTAAAGTTTGTTCCAGTCAACTTGTCCTTCTCAAGGACCGAATGCAAGGTAAACGATGTGGTGTTGCTAGGTGCCTTTAATCTACAACAGAATAATAAATGCAAAACACTAAGACAATATATCCATGATAGAGTAAAATAAAAGAATTTACTCCCACTAAAATTAATATCCCCACATTGATACTTAGTGATTCAGAATCCACAACTAACAAGTCTACTAGTGAGCTTTTGCGTCACCGCTAGTAAACAAGGTAGATCGGTAAGCAACTCTTTGCTAATCATATCACATATGACTTCTGTTGTTGGGTGACATCTCTATGTCTAGGCTCTCAACCTTTATGCCCCAAAATCCTTAACCGTTAAGATGACTTTGATAAGTAAACCAACACTTATGCGTGTAAGTATCCGATACAAACCCGTCTAGTCAAGGAAAACTAGTGGCACCCTAATTTCATAGACCCACCACTAATTGTACAAGACGTGGGACGGTGGCAAGTGTTGGGAGGGCATGTTAACTTAAAATTCAAAAGGGATCGTTCTACTCGTAACATCACACGCAAGAAAATAACATTATTGCATGTAAAAGTAGAACGGTAAGAACGACATTCACACAGTTGTAACACGGTATGGCCTATTGTCACATGGTGATCTCCATCTCCATTGACCTGTACATCATGTTGATCTCCATCTCCATGATCTGTGTGTGCCATCCTCCATGTGATGAGTCCTCCAAGAACTATCTAACGCGTGCTAGTAATGAAAGTTACACAATCGCGTATTATATCATCACAAATTGGTACGCAGACCATTACATTAATTTTGACAATACATGTGGCTCCAGCCGTATTGCCGTACGTGTGACACGCAGGTCACGAAAAAATTACACACATGCATCACATACACATATAGGCCATACCGATTACAAAACCTGCAAAACAGATTATCGCAATCCCGACGTCCAAACTTAAAAACGCCTGAACCCATCTTGCAAGCTGAATTTCGCAAAACTAATTTCGCCACGACCAGCAAAGCTGGCTTACCACATGTGTAAAATTTTCTGTAGATCAATTTTCATATAGAAAACTTCTTCATCTGAGTTAACCACGAAAACTTATGGCTATTTTACCGAACAACATGTTTTCTGGTTTTCCCGGGCCAGTAGCAGATCCAATCTGCCGCCGCCACGCATCCCATGTGTCTGGAACTTGACCTAGCTTCGATTCGACCAATCCAATTGATCTCCTTCTCGTTGTGACTGGATTTACATGTATCACTTAACTCCGATGGCGGAATTTCGACCGGTAGGAGTAATTCGTTACACGACCATCACGTCAAGAACACGAAGCCGATCAAAACTTTGATCTACATCTGCATATCTCCATATGCACACATCCCGAATCTAAAACTTAGCAGCTACGGCTCTGATACCACTGAAGGGATACGGGGTGGATACGCTAGCGCAAAACAAAATTTTCCCCGCAAAACAGGAACTGCTGCTGTCAGAGATCACGGGATTACCACTAGACGCGCTGATGCAGCGGAACCATCTCAATGTAGACGAACGCGTCGAGGGTAGCCGGCAGTGCAGTTGCTCACGTCCTTCTTGACTTGCACGTGCGGCTCGTCCGATCCAAGTGCTCCAGATGCAGCACCTCCAAGGTATCCACACGTGTCGGTGCGGAATGTGGTCCCGACACTAACCAGTGATAAGCGCCAAGGTCTATCCCTCTATGGTCGATGCTAAGCAATTAGAGACACAAAGTTTATCCTGGTTCCGGCCGAGGGGCTGTACGTCCAGCAGTGGCGTGCTCGAGGCACTATATTGCTCTGCACCGGGGTGCCTGTAGTGAGGCTGCTACAAGCAAGGCGGGAGAGGAAGCGTGGCTTCCAAGTCCCTGGTGAAGTGGCTGAAGATATTGTGGGAGAATTGGAGAGTAAGTACGTGGCGTGTTGTGTGTTGTTGTTGTCTCCTCTGTCTTCTCCCCTGCGGCGGGGGAGTTCGTCTTCCTTTTACAGGCCAAGGAGAGAGCGAGTTACACGTATGCCACACTATTTAGCTACATGGGGAAGTGTGGTGCGCTGCGCCGTAGAGTAGGCGGCCGCCTTGACGGTCCTTGCTGCGTTCCGGCCATCATGGCGTATCTTGTACTCGAACAGTGGTAGCCTCGAGGGTTGGGGCGCGGTGAACGACCGCGATGTCCCCAGACGGGCTCGAGGGGGTTGCTGACGTCGATCCGTACGGGGCACAGTGGCGGGCATGGCGGCGTCCCGTTCCCGCACGCTCCACAGCGTCGAAGATGTTACCACAGTGCCCGGCATGGGGTTGTAAACGCGGGGGCGGCCACCATGCTGCTAACAGTGGCAGGGATGGCGCCCCGCCGGCCTAACGCCTTGACCTAACCCTGCAAAGTTCACGGGAAAGTAAATCGAGTGCGCGACCGGCCCCCTTCGAGGGCTTGGCGCGTTAGCCGTACCGGAGTAGGCGGTGCGGCGTCACAGGACTGGCACCGGCCACGTCGCACAGTCCCCCACAGTGGCGGGGATGGGTTCCCTCCTAGGGAGTTGGTGCAACAGAACCGGGGCGCGAGTCCCAGGCGCATGATGGTGCCACCCCGCCGTTGTCAGAACATTAAATGCCCGTGTACGGGAACGGGTGTGCGCGTGCGGGGCGCCCTCAAGCGAGGCGGAGCCAACTCGAGGGCGGTGCGGACCCTCGAGCGAGGCGGAGCCTGCTCGAGGTTAGCGCACCCCCTCGAACGGGGCGGAGCCTTCCCGAGGGATGCGCGTGCCCTCGAGCGAGGCGGAGTCTGCTTCGAGGGAATCTTTGAGTGGGCCGCTCTGGTGGGCCGTTAGGGCCACCGTGGCGTGGGCCATGCCCTGCGTGCTTAAGTGAGGCGCGTTTGGCTTCGGCTTGTTGCGGGTTTTAAGTGGGGATTTCCCCAGTTGTTTAAGGGGACCCCTAGGGCTGTCCCCGACAGTAGCTCCCGAGCATCTGCGGGTTCGCCGGCAAGGCTCCCGCAGATGCTGGAGCATACTGATAGGACGTCCTTCCCTCCTGGCTTGCGAACGCTTTCCGTGGGGCCGCGTCAGCGGACCCGCGGGTCTAGCCCTCGAAGCCCTGCAGGAGCGCGGGCGCTCCTGTAGGGTTTTTACCGCGAGACTTGATCAGAGGGCGTGGTACATGTTTCAACCGGCGTCGGCAATGTTTCAGCCGGCTTCAGTGACGCACACGCTGCTGGCACTTTCCACGACGGGTGCAATCCAGGAGGTGTAGCCGTGCGTCATGCCCCCGAGCCTGGGCCCGTTCGAGGCGATCAGGTAGAGCTCTACGACTTGTTTTTTATCGCGCCCTCGCCGTCCCTCCGCGGGACGGAGGGTGAGGTTTCCGCAACCCCCATCGAGCGGGTCGCGGATTGCGGATTCCTCGTTGAGCTGTTAGCGGGTGGTTCGAGTGGACGCCCATGCCCCGTTTGATAAGGGTAGGCTGCGTGTTCCGGAGACACGTCCATTAAAGCGCTTGCGTGGGTTTGCTAGGTGGGGCTCGGTCCCGTTCGCTAAGGACCGAGGGCGCGGAAGCTCTCCCTCGGTGGGATCCCCCGGCTAGCTGCCCTCGCTGGCTCTCGAGCACGACATGTGGGGCACCCTCGAGCCGGTGGGCTCGAGGAACGGCTCGAATGCACGTGCCCTTGTCGTCCCTGACTCTGGTGATCTGGGGCGCCTGTTCGAACCCGTCGAGGGTCAGGCTTCGAACCTCCGATCAGTAGGGCCGTGCGGGGTGGCGCCTAGGCGGCCCCGTCTTTGCATCTGCGAATCCTCGAGGGGCCTGACCGCGTCAGCCCTCGAGGCGCTGATCAGTAAAATGGTAAGGGGTGGCGGCTGAGCGCTCCCGTCTTGGCATCTGCGAATCCGCGAGGGGCCTGACCGCGTCAGCCCTCGAGGCGCTGATCAGTAAAATGGTGCGGGGTGGCGGCGAGCGCTCCCCGTCTTGGCATCTGCGACTCTTCGAGGGGCCTGACCGCGTCAGCCCTCGAGGCGCTGATCAGTAAAGTGGTGCGGGGTGGCGACTAAGCGCTCCCGTCTTGGCATCTGCGACTCTTCGAGGGGCCTGACCGCGTCAGCCCTCGAGGCGCTGATCAGTAAAGTGGTGCGGGGTGGCGGCTAAGCACTCCCGTCTTGGCATCTGCGACTCTTCGAGGGGCCTGACCGCGTCAGCCCTCGAGGCGCTGATCAGTAAAGTGGCACGGGGCTTGAATTTTCCTGAGCCAGGGGCTCGCGCCACTCGAGGGTCCTCCTTACTTGGTAAGGGGCCGGGCCATTTAATGCTTTGCTGCCGCGGCTGCGGTTTCGCGCCGTGGGCGCGCCTTTTTAGGCGCCACGGCCGCGCGCGTAGTGGGTGGCGTGGGCAGGCGGACGTGACCGCCTGCCACGGTCCTCCCGGTTCTACGCTGTGATGATGGCCCGACAGTGCTGGCGTGGCCGCCACAGTCGTGGTGGGGCCCGCCCGTCAGTGAGAAAAGACCCCCCTGCAGTTAATGCGCGCGGGACGTGCGCTCCGGAGAGCCCGCCTGCGGCTTATAAATCTGAGAGTGGGAAACGGCGGTTTTTACCTTAGCGATCGCTGTTCTTGTTCCCTGCGCTCCTACCCCCGTCTTGTTCTTCGCCGCATCGCCTTTCCATCTTTGTAGTTCTCCTCCTCCTTGCTGTTCTTCGTTCCCGGCTCCCTTGCCCTTCCTCATGGCGCCTCTACCTCCTCTCGTCATCGTCGACCCGTACGCGTGGGAGCGCTCTACGGTGACGCGGCTGGCCCTGGGTGAACTGGTATCCGCTGGTCAGCTGGCGGCGAATGTGGAGGGCCGGCCGGCTGAGTGGATCGTGCCGCCGGCTGGGGACCACGCGCCCAACCCGCCGAGCGGCTACGTGGTGAGCTTCACCCGGTTCCACGAGCGCGGCTTCGCGGCGCCGGCGAGCCGCTTCATGCAGGCACTCTGCCACCACTACGGCGTGGAGCTGCACAACTTCGCGCCGAACACAATCTCGCAGGCAGCCACGTTCGTGGGCGTTTGCGAGGGGTATCTAGGGATCCCAGTGAACTGGGATCTCTGGATTCACCTCTTCCGCGTGGAGCTGTACACGCAGCCGATGGCGGAGCAGAGGACCCGCCGCGCGGTGCGCGCCGGCGGCATGTCGCTCGCCTTGCGGGGCGCGATGACAAGGACGACTACATCCCTTGTACCATGACGACCAACAACGCCGGCTGGGAGCGGGGGTGGTTCTACCTTCGCAACGCTGAGCCTGGCCTCCCCCCTTACACCGGCCTGGTGCTTCGGGAGAGGCCTGACTCCTGGAGCCACGGCGTGTCTCCGGCCTCGCATCGGAGGCGGCTGGACTCGCTCCTAGCCGCGCTGAGGAACCTGGCGATGCGCGGGCTGACCGCCGCTACCGTCCTCGCTTTCCTCCACCACCGGCGGGTCGTCCCCCTGATGGAGAGGCCACTCTGCATCTACGAGATGACGGAGACGGCGAACCCCGTCGCACTGGCGAGGTCGCGGATGCTTCCGAGCCCCCTCCTGCGAGAGTACGCGGCCACACGGGCGCGGAGCGCCGTCGACACCCGGTCCCTGCGCAGCGACCGGTCCTTGTGGGATCTCGAGATGCTCCCTACCGGCCCGCTGTTGAGTAGAAATCTTGATCCTGCTCTTGACTTTGCTGATACTTCAGGTTGCCGACGCGCTTCGATGTCTTGCTTGTAGATGGTGAGCCTGAGCGCCGCGAAGTCTAATCTGCCCACTCCCGACTCCCACGCGCTTGGTTGGGCGTCGCAGCAACAGGAGCGGGAGCGGGCGGCGCGCAAGAAGGAGCGCGCGAGGCGACATCGCGAGCGTCGCGAACAGAGGAACGAAGAGTACCGGCTGCGTGAGCAGCAGGGGCTCTCTTCCCTAGGAACCGAGGAGTACTCGTCCTCGGAGGAGGAAGAGGAGGAAGAGACCGGGGGGCAGGGCCTCCCTGATAGGTGGGAGCTCCGCACCGTGTCGCCGGGAGCCGGCCTCCGGCGGCAAGAGCAGCGTCGCCTGGGACGGGCACGGAGGCGCCGGCCGCCGGGCGGTCGACGAGGGCGGCGCGGGCCGCGGAGGGCGCCGGCCGCCGAGGGGGGGGCGGCGGGGGCGGCGCGGGCCGCGGTGGCGCGCGCGCGCGCCACGGAGGTGCGCGCGATGGGCGCGCTCGCGCGCGGGGTGGGGCCCGCGCGCGCGGCGGAGACAACCGGTGTTGCGGCGGCGGTGGCGCCGGCTGTGCCGACGTCATCTACCGGGGCCTCGAGGAAGAGGAAGCGCGCCTTCTCTTCTTCGAGGTGAGGGGCTCGCCCTCTTGCGAGGTTGCATTTCTGATAACTAAGAGCCTAACTGTTTGCTTGTGTTTGCGCAGGGTGGTGCCGACCGTGCCTCCCCTCGCGCCAGCCAAAGTGTTAAGGGCGGACGCGTCGGTCCCCACCCGGTGGCGCTCATCGAGGGCGCCGCGGGCGGGGGCAAGCGCGGCGGTCGCGGCGGGTGAGAGCTCGCGGGGGTGCGGGCGAGGCCCCGAGGCCACGGCCCGGCGGATCGGTCCGCCGCGCCGCGGCTAGCGGCCGTCGAGGAGCGGCGGGTGCCGGTCGTGGCGGAGGCGCGGCCCGCGGCGGCGGTTGCGGCGGAGACGCGACCGCGCGGCGCCGGCCGTGGTGGAGGCGCGGTCCGCGGCGCCGGCCGTGGTGGAGGCGCGGCGGGCGGCATCGACCGAGGAGGGCGATCCGGCGCCCCGTGGTCGCGGGGGCGCGGTCGGAAGCGGTGGCCGCGGCGTCGCGGCGGGGGCCCGCGGCTACGGAGGCACGGGCGGAGGCGTCGGCGGAGGCGACGCATGGGCTGGCATCCGCCGGTGGCTCCCGGGCGGCGGTGGTGGAGATCCCGGACGACGATTTCGCTCCGCCCCGGTGGGACCAGTGGGTGAGCTTCCCCACGCTGTCCCCCGAGTCCCAGGAGGGGGCTATCGTGCGGCGGCGAGAAGGCCACATGGTGGCAGGAGGCCGAGGGCACGGTGCCGAGGCCTCGTCTTCCCGCACCGGCCGCTCCGCCCCGGTAGAGGGGCTCGTTGGCGATCCGCCCGCGTTTGCCGACGCCCAGGGGGAGCAGGAGCTATGGGGAGAGCTCCGCAACCACGGCGCCGCGCTCGACCGAGCGTTGAACGAGGCGTTGCGGATCCATGGCGGCCCGGCGTGGCGCGTCTTCCAGGTGGGGTACCGTCACGTGCTTTCTTTGTTTTCTCGTTTTTGCGTGCGGACCTCGCAGCATGACACTCACAAGTCTTGATTTGTTGATGACAGGAGCTCGAGCACCGCGCCCGTGACAAGTACGGCACCTTCAACCAGGTGCGCGCCGAGCTCCGCCAGCTCCGGGAGCGGTGCGACGCCTTCGACGCGCTCGCCGATGCCCCGAGGACCCCGGACGGTGGGGCTGTCATGCGGGCCATGGCCCTGCGCGATCAGCTCCATGAGAGCGCAAGGCAGGACCCGGCGTGCCCGTCCACCCTCGAGCGGGTTTGCGCGGCCCTCATCAACCGTGATGAGGCGCTGCGGTAGGAGCGGGCGGACCTGGAGAGGATGCGCACCCTGGCGGCCAACTGGGAGACGGAGGTGGCCGGCGTCTGCAACGACTACCTAGAGCTCCACTCGTTGCTCCGGGGGGCGCAGGCTCAGCAGAGCCAGGCTGAGGAGCGGGCGCGCGCGCTTGAGCAGAAGGCCAAGGAGGCCGACGATCTGAAGGCCGCCCTCGACGCCAAGGCCGCGGCTTTTGCCATCGCGGAGGACCAGCTCCTGCAGGAGCACACCGCCCGCCAAGGGGCCGAGAGGCAGCTCCAGCAGGAGCGGGCTGACCTTGCCGACGTCCGGTCGATGCTGGAGCAGGAGCGCGTCGCCCGCGAGGAGGCGCAGAAATCGCTGGAGGGCCGAAACGCGGAGTTCTCGAAGCTCGAGGGCGAGCTGGTGGTGCTCAGCATCACGAGCGCGAGCCAGGAGCTGGCCCTCCAAGAGCAAGGCGAGACCCTCAAGGGCCTTGAGATGGCAGTCGAGGCCGAGCGCCGCGCCCTTGAGGTGGAGAAGAAGCAAGTCGAGGGTAAGTCGCCGCTTGACTCCTGTTTTGCTGGTTTTCTCTTAGAGGGTTCGCCCCCTTTTCTGATCCCTTTCTTGCTGGGCAACTTCAGGCTTGCGCACCGCGCTGGGGCACGCAGCTGAGCGGGCTGAGGCGCTGCAGGCCTCCTACAACTCCTCTGAGCAGGAGCTGCTGGAGTTGCGCACCGCAGCCCTTGAGACCTGCCAGGCCGTAGAGGAGGGCGAGGCGCAGGCTGGTAGTTCGCTGGCCAGCCGCCTGCGCGCCCTCGGCGGGCACGTCACCGGGCGCATGCGCCGGGCGCTGCATCTCGGTGTCCAGAAGGCCCTCGGGGTGGTGCGATCTCATTACGAGGTCAACTTCGAGGCGCTGGCGGAGGGTTATGTCGTCCCCGAGGGTGTCGAGGACGAGGTGGCGATGGAGCGTGTGGATGCGTTAGCCACCGACGCCGTCGGGGCGCTTGCCGAGGCCTTCGAGGAGTTCCTCTTCCCGGATGCCGCTGATGCCGCCGCTCCTCCAGCCTGAAGACAGCTGGGAACTAGGCCCTTTTTGTTTATGTATTAGTATGTTGGCTGTGTGGCCTTGTAAATGAACAGATTACTTTTCTTCGAACGTTTGTTAAAGTGAAATGATGTCTTTTACTTTATCACGCTTTTTTGTTTCTCCTTTTTCCTGAGTAAATTCTAGTTAGGGGAGTTCGATTTTCACGGGTGGCCTGCTGGGTTGGAGGCAAGAGAGAAGGGTCGTATCCTCGCGGAGGCATAGGCTATCTCTGGCTCGCGCATCCCTTCCGCTAGGCTGCCTGCGTTCTGTTCGAATCTTTGCTCGAGGCCGAAGTAGAAACATACTTAGCGCGCGTGAGTTGTTTCTTTTTTGAAAAAATGGGACCATTTGGGGGGGGGATGCCCCCCGTAGTAGCCCCCGAGGGTAACTTGGGTTTCAGGGGAAAGCTGAGTTGCCCTTTTTATTAAGCTGATGATGTTTGCATGGTTGTCGCCAACTGGGGTGCTGGTCACGTGGTTTTACAACAAAGTACTTGGAAATCCTAGCTAGGGGTAGAAGCGACGTAGCTGTTGGATGTTCCAAGCGTTGGTGAGTTCTTCGCCGTCCTCGTTGGCCAGCTTGTACGTGCCAGGCTTGAGCACTTTCACCACGACGTATGGTCCCTCCCACGGAGGTGACAGCTTGTGGTGTCCTCGGTTGTCTTGGCGTAGCCTTAGGACCAAATCCCCTTCGCTGAAATCTCGCCGGCGTATTTTCCGTGCCTGGTAGCGCCTGAGGGACTGTTGATATCTTGCGGAGTGCATCAAGGCCATGAGGCGTGCTTCGTCCAGCTGGTCCAGTGAGTCCTCGCGGGCTCGCTGGTTGGCGTCCTCGTCGTAGCCTCGAACCCTGGGTGACCCGTACTCTAAGTTCGTGGGGAGGACGACCTCTGCGCCATGGACTAGAAAAAACGGGGTGAACCCGGTGGCTCTACTTGGGGTGGTCCTTAGGCTCCACACGACCGCTGGTAACTCCTGGAGCCATTTCCGACCAGACTTATTCAGCTGGTCGAACATCCTGGGCTTAAGGCCTTGTAGGATCATGCCGTTTGCACGCTCCACTTGGCCGTTAGTCTGTGGGTGTGCCACAGCTGCCCAATCCACACGGATGTGGAATTTGTCGCGAGAACTCCGGGAATTTCCCCGCCCGTGAACCGGGACCCGTTGTCGGTGATGATGGAGTTTGGCACTCCAAAACGATGGATGATATCGGTGAAGAACGTCACCGCCCGCTCGCCCCGAGATTCGTAATGGGGCGCGCTTCTACCCACTTGGAAAACTTGTCGATCGCAACCAACGGTGAGTGAAGCCCCGGGCGCCTTTCGCGAGGGGGCCCGACGATGTCCAACCCCCACACGGCGAAAGGCCATGTTATGGGGATGGTCCCAGGACGTGAGCAGGGAGGTTGGATTTACGGGCGTAGAACTGGCACCCTTCGCAGGTGCGCACGATCTCGCTGGCATCCGCGACCGCGGTAGGCCAGTAAAAGCCTTGATGGAATGCGTTGCCAACGAGGGTGCGGGGTGCGGCGTGATGGCCGCAGATTCCCGCGTGAATGTCCCGGAGGAGCTCGCGCCCCTCGGGAATGGGTACGCATCGCTGCAGGATGCCAGAGGCGGCGCGCTTGTACAACTCGCCGTCGACGAAGGCAAAGGACTTGGCCATCCTGGCGATGCGCTTGGCCTCGGCCCGGTCCGAGGGGAGTTCCCCTCGGGCCATCCAGGCGACATACTTGTCGCGCCAATCCGCCTTAATGGGAGCTGGCTCGACATCCATCACATCGGCCTCGTCGGTGCCGTACCCCTCGAGGAGGGAGAGCACGTACGCCTCGTTCGAGGGGTCCTCATCCATGGGTTCCGCGCCTGTTGGATTCGAGGGAGCCCTCGAGGGTTCCGCGTGGCTCGAGGGGTGAGGCTCGAGGGTGACGGAGGGCTGGGCGATATCACGGGCAAAAACGTTCGGGGGGATGGTGATCCGCCCGGACGCGATCTTGGCCAGCTCGTCCGCCTCCTCGTTGTACCGACGGGGCACGTGATTGAGCTCGATGCTGTAGAACCTGTCCTCGAGGGCTCGCACAGCCTTGCAGTATGCTTCCATCTTGTCGTCATGGCAGCTCGCATTTTTCATGACTTGGTCAATCACGAGCTGCGAATCCCCCCGCACGTCGAGGCGCTTGACGCCTATTTCAATGGCGATCTTGAGGCCGCAAAGGAGGGCCTCGTACTCAGCCATGTTGTTTGACGCGGGGAAGTGGAGGCGTATTGCGTCCCGCATGTGCTCCCCGAGGGGTGACACGAAGAGCAGGCCCGCGCCCGCTCCTGTTTTCATTACTGAGCCGTCGAAATACAGAGTCCAGCACTCTGCTTGGATCTGCAGCGGCGGTAATTGTGTGTCCGTCCACTCAGCGACGAAATCCGCCAGGATCTGGGATTTGATGGCCTTGCGTGGGGCGTAGGCGAGCGTCTCGCCCATCAATTCCACTGACCACTTGGCGATCCTGCCCGCCACGTCTGGATTACGGATGATCTCCCCCAGCGGGAAGGAGGAGACCACCGTGACGGGGTGGGCCTCGAAGTAGTGGCGAAGCTTGCGCCGCGCGAGGACCACCGCGTATAGCAGCTTTTGGACTTGAGGGTAGCGTGTCTTGGTGTTGGACAAGACTTCGCTGATGTAGTAGACCGGCCGTTGGACCGGCAGGGCGTGCCCTTCCTCCGTGCGCTCTACCACGATTACGGCGCTGACCACCTGGGTGGTTGCGGCCACGTAGAGCTGCAGAGGTTCGCCATCCTGCGGCGGTGTGAGGACCGGGGCGTGGGTCAAGGATGCCTTCAGCTTGTCGAGCGCGTCCTGGGCCTCGGTGGTCCAGGAGAAGCGCTCGTGCTTTTTGAGGAGGCGATAGAGGGGTAAGCCTTTCTCACCGAGCCGCGAGATGAAGCGGCTCAAGGCGGCAAGGCACCCTAGCACCTTTTGCACCCCTTTGAGGTCCCGGATTGGACCCATTCGCTCGAGGGCCGCAACTTTCTCGGGGTTGGCCTCGATGCCTCGCTGGGAGACTATGTATCCTAAGAGCATGCCCCGCGGCACACCAAAGACACATTTTTCGGGGTTCAATTTTACCCCGTTGGCCCGTAGGCAGCCGAACGCGATGTTGAGGTCGCTAACCAGGTCGTCCGCCTTCTTGGTTTTTACGACGATGTCGTCTACGTACGCCTCAACCGTTCGCCCGATGTGATCCCCGAAAACGTGTTGCATGCAGCGTTGATACGTTGCACCCGCGTTCCGGAGGCCGAACAGCATCGTGACGTAGCAAAACATCCCGAACGGTGTGATGAATGAAGTCGCGAGCTGATCGGACTCCTTCATCTTTATTTGGTGATACCCGGAGTAGGCATCAAGGAAGCAAAGCAGCTCACACCCAGCCGTTGAATCAACAATTTGATCAATGCGTGGCAAAGGAAAGGGAACTTTAGGACATGCTTTATTAAGACTAGTGTAGTCCATACACATCCGCCATTTCCCGTTCTTTTTCTTTACAAGCACAGGGTTTGCTAGCCACGTAGGGTGGAACACTTCCTTGATGAACCCGGCCTCGAGAAGCTTCCGCAGCTCCGCTCCGATCGCCCGCCGCCGCTCCTCGTCGAAGCGGCGGAGCCATTGCTGCACGACACGGGAATGAGGCAGGATGTCAAGGGAGTGCTCGGCGACCTCCCTCGGGATGCCTGGCATATCCGAGGGGCTCCACGCGAAGATGTCGGCGTTGGCGCGGAGGAAGTCGATGAGCACCACTTCCTATTTCGGGTCAAGGGTGGAGCTGACCCTCAACACCTTGCCCTCGGGGGCAGCAGGGTCGAGGGGCACCTCCTTGGTCTGCTCTGCGGCCTCGAAGTTGCCGGCGTGCTTGGTGGTGGAGTCGAGGTCCTCGTTGACCATCTTATCCAAGGTGGTCACCAGCGCTTCATCCAGCGCCAGCGCTTCCACGTGCTCTATGCACTCAACGTCGCAGTCGAATGCGTGCTCGATGGATGAGCCCACGGTGATGACGCCGTGCGGTCCCGACATCTTCATCTTGAGGTAGGTGTAGTTGGGGACTGCCATGAACTTGGTGTAGCAGGGCCGCCCAAGTATGGCGTGATAGGCGCCCCGGAACCCCACCACCTCGAAGGTGAGCATTTCCTTGCGGAAATTCTTTGAAGTGCCGAACCAAACCGGCAGGTCGATCTGCCCGAGGGGTTGGACGCGCTTGCCGGGCACGACGCCATGGAACGGCGTCGTGCTAGGCCGCAGCTGGTCCAACCCAATTCCCAGCAGGCGCAGCGTGTGCGCGTAGAGGATGTTGAGGCTGAAGGACCGATAAGGCGACCAGAGAGGGGGGGAGTGAATGGGAGCCGATAAAATTCTTCTCGAGGGAGATTAAAACTCCGACAAGACGAACTAGCTCGGTCGAACCCCCGAAATCACACGCTCCGCACTTCTACCTCCCGTTTGTCAAAACCACGTAGCCACTGGAGTGCTACTGGTCTTAGGAACAAACACTATCAGCAACCACAACACACACATAGCACCGACAGCGGAAACAACTCGAAAGCTGGCTAACCAGAGGGGGCGGTTAGACCGGGTATAGGGGGCGGTTAGACCGCCTCCACCTGGCAACCAAGAAATCCTCCGAAACACCTCTTCCGAGCACCAAAACACCCCACGGTTTCACCAACGGAGATCTCCGGTCAAGGCCATGCTAGCTACCGGAAAATCTTGGCGAAAACCAAAACTTCACCCAAGGGCCTAGGGGCGGTTAGACCGGCTACACCGGGGCGGTCTAACCTCCCGTACCCAGCAACGAACTCCAACCAAGAATACCTAGCAAACCGCACGAGAACGACCCCAAATTTCACCCCCGACACTCCTCCGATCAAGGCGAACAAACTCACGAGAGGAAAATCCGGCGAAACAGAACTTTGACCCGGAAATACCCCGGGCGGTTAGACCGCCCCCTGTAGGCGGTTAGACCGCCCCTTCCAGAAAACGAACCCGCGGGTCAAACCTCAACTTCCTCGCGCCCGATCTCCCGAATCACTCCACGGATTGCAGCCAAACCTCGAGCGAACTAGTGTAAGCATGCAACTCATCAATCTTAGCATGCAAAACAGGGCAAGAAGTGCAAGCACCTAGCAAAGCAGGTCTAGACTTAAGCTCAGCCACTTCAACCCTAAGCACATCTAGTTCCTCACACTTGGAGGCATGCTTCTCCTTAAACAAAGCAAGATCAGCAAGAAATATGGAGCAATCAGCACAATCATTTTCATCGGCAACAACGAGGCTAGCCTTAAGCGAATCAATCTCAAGCTTGCTATCAAGCACCCGTGTCTCTAGCTCACCCACTCTAGTCCTAGCATCCTCGAGTGAAGCCCTAAGCTCTTTCCTCATTTTCTTGGCCTCTCTAAGCATGTCATCACGGTTATCAAGCAAAGAGCCAAGCCTCTCATTCTCCCGGCGCAAGAAGGGAAGTTCATCACGCACCTCGTCGTCGGACTCGCAGTCCGAGTCGCTCCGTGTGCTCTTCTTGCTGCCGGAGCTCGACGCCATGGTACGAAGCCGTCTCTCGCGACGGCCCCGGCCCCGCTCGGGTTCTTGGACGACCTCTTGTTCTTGCGGCGATCTCCCTCGTCGTCGCTGCTGCTCGAGCTCGAGGTAGAGTACGCGGAACTGGAGTCGACGTCGCTCGCTCCAACCATCGCTCGGGCCTTGCCTCGACCCTCCTTCTTCCTCGATCGTCGCTCGTCCTTGTACTTGTTCTTGTGCTTGCTCTTGTGGTCGCGCCTCGAACGGTACTTGTCGTCGTTCTTCCTCGGCTTGTGCTTGTAGCTGTCCTTGCTCTCGGTCTTCTCCGGGCAGTCGGCGACGAAGTGTCCCGGCTTGCCGCACCGGGAAGCTGTGTCCTCGTGTTCCTCCTCATGTTCACGCGGTTCTCGTGCGGCCTCTCGAACCGCCTCGTCAACGGCGCCGGCTCGTCCTCTCCAAGGTCATCAAACTCCTCATCCGGCATAGACATTAAAGAGGAAAACGAGAACATCCCGGTGGATGGGTTAGAGTTAGTCTTTCCTTTGGAACCACCAACGAGGGCAAGACTATGGGAATCGATCGGTCCCTCGAGCTTGGCGGTCATGCCCCTATCCACCTCGGCCGACTTGAGCTTCGAGAACAGCTCGTTCACCGTCAGAGTATCATACCTCTCCGACTCGACTATGGCCTCGAACTTTCCGCCCCATATCGTACGATCCAAAGAGTGTAAGAGCTTGACCGCTCTATCATGATCATCGTACGGGAGCACGTCCACATTGGCCCTCATGTTGTTCACCACCACCGTGAACCTCTGAAACAAGGCATCGACGGACTCACCGGGGAGATGAGTGAAGTTCTCGTACTCTCTCCGGTAGGTCGCATACATCCGTGCCTCGAACCCGGGCGTTCCCAACATGAGCCTCCTTCAACACCGCCCAAATCCTACAAGCCAAGTGCTCGGTGTGCACCCGATCGAACTCGGCCGACACAAAGCACGAAACAAGTAGTCGACCGCCTTATTGTTGGCGTCGAATCCGTCCCCTCGACCCCCGGAGCAAGGAAATCCATCGGCCGGACATATCCCGTGTCCACCGTGACATCCCACGAGTCGACCCTTTCCGCGGAGGAACGCACCCATCCGCTTGCTCCACATCTGGTAGTTCTTTCCATCGAAGTGTGGAGGACCCGAACCACGTTCCTGGTACGCCATCATTGGATCTTAGACTGGTTAGAGTCAACAAAGACCCGAACCGGCTCTGATACCACTTGAAGGACTGATAAGGCGACCAGAGAGGGGGGGAGTGAATGGGAGCCGATAAAATTCTTCTCGAGGGAGATTAAAACTCCGACAAGACGAACTAGCTCGGTCGAACCCCCGAAATCACACGCTCCGCACTTCTACCTCCCGTTTGTCAAAACCACGTAGCCACCGGAGTGCTACGGTCTTAGGAACAAACACTATCGCAACCACAACACACACATAGCACCGACAACGCGGAAACAACTCGAAAGCCGGCTAACCGGAGGGGGCGGTTAGACCGGGTATAGGGGGCGGTTAGACCGCCTCCACCCGGCAACCAAGAAATCCTCCGAAACACCTCTTCCGAGCACCAAAACACCCCACGGTTTCACCAACGGAGATCTCCGGTCAAGGCCATGCTAGCTACCGTAAAATCTTGGCGAAAACCAAAACTTCACCCAAGGGCCTAGGGGCGGTTAGACCGGCTACTCCGGGGCGGTCTAACCTCCCGTACCCAGCAACGAACTCCAACCAAGAATACCTAGCAAACCGCACGAGAACGACCCCAAATTTCACCCCGACACTCCTCCGATCAAGGCGAACAAACTCACGAGAGGAAAATCCGGCGAAACAGAACTTTGACCCGGAAATACCCGGGCGGTTAGACCGCCCCCCGTAGGCGGTTAGACCGCCCCTTCCCGTAAAAACGAACCCGCGGGTCAAACCTCAACTTCCTCGCGCCCGATCTCCCGAATCACTCCACGGATTGCAGCCAAACTTCGGGGATAGCTGGGTTACCTCCTGGGCAACCTCTTCCTCAAAGGAATCGACCCGAAACGCTCACAATCAAGAGGAATCGAAGAAATCTCTTCTCTAGGTCAAGAACTCGGGTTCCAACGAAAACCACCAAATCGAGTCCGATTCAAAGGAGATTTGGGGGCAAAGTCACCAGCCAAAGAGGCACAAAAACCTCATACGTGACACCCACCAAAAACCCCAAGAAATCGTCCTCAAAGCACCGCCAAAAAGAGCTCCGAAAATCAACACAAAAGAGACGGGAAAACCACCATGAAGAACCACGCCGAACCTTCTATACATGCCATGAATGGTTCGTACAAGGTCTAGTTTGCCACCCAAACATCCATCCCTCTCTCTAGATCTCACATGAAGCTCTCAAACTAGCCTTCTAAAAACCTAGGGAAAATAGAGAACGAAAATGGAAAGACCAAATGAGCTAGGGTTCCAAGAGTTGGTCGCCAACCTCTCACCTCTTGGGTTATATAGGCGGCAACCGAATGTCTAAAATGCCCCTCTCTACTAACTAGGGATACATGCCCCTCAAGGGCGGATTTGGAATTCTTGATGTCTTCACCATCGGACGGATGCCCGGCGACCGCACCTGCGTAGCCTCGACGCATGCCTTGCGATCCCGACGCGTGTCCTCCGCTTCAAAGCTTCTCGGCGCCGGCGGCCGGGGCGGTCGACCGCCCCCTGCGGGCGGTTAGACCGGCCCGATGGATCCGACCGGCCCCGGGCGGTCCGACCGCCCCCCCTCGGGCGGTTGAACCGGCCTGGGTGGCCGCACCTCCTCGTCGAGTCTTCGGCCTCGGTTTTGTGGCTCAACCGAGTAACCCAGTGGTTTTCTGGTGAACCACTGCAAACCCCGCGAACTCGGTGTAGCCTCCGCCAATCTCACTCATGACTCGGCTCCCACGTAGTCCCGGCTCGACCTTGGTTTTGAGGCTCTACCAAGAAACCGTCCACGACTTCATCTTGCTGTTCATGCCACCATGCGGCCCGCACTTGACCCCGGCGGCCACCGGGTCCCTCGAACGAAGCCTACTTGTCTTCTCCACACCCCGGAGGCCTCACCGGCAACGACCTTTCGCGCTTGTTCTTCACCCGCACCAACACGAGTCAAGCCGCAACCCGCACCTCGCAATACTTAGCCAAGAATCGGTCCACACAACGTTGTCAATCACTCATCACACAAGGAAGCGACCATCCACCGGTCCTCGAACCACACATGGTCCTCAATCTCCCCCTTGATGAGTGCATTGACAACACACTCACATGAAGTAACATAAGAGAAAAGGAAAAGAAAAGAAACAAAAATAAAAAGAAATCCCAACAAGCGATCGAAAGCCAAAGAAAGGCAAAGAGCAAGATCACTTGAAGAAGGCAAGTCTCGGACCCCTTAGGCAAGGGCAACGGCTCGACACATCCGAGACAAACCACAGCTCAAGCAAAGAGCGCAAACCACCAAAGCAAAACTCGAACACCACAAAGAGCTCCCCCTGCACAAATGCAAGCTCCCCCTGAGCCACGACACACTCCCCCCCGAACACATGCATCAATGCAACTCGGGAATGCAACAAAGAGCAAAAACACGCTCACACGCCGGGCGGTTAGACCGCCGCCCGGGCGGTTAGACCGCCCGCCCGGGCGGTTAGACCGCCTCTCGCCCGAACCGACCGCCCGAGGGGCGGTTAGACCACCCAAAGAGACCGGCCCTGCACCAAACTGCCCAAAAATTGCCCGAAACAATTGGAACACCTTCCAAACACTCCCAGGTGCCCAAAACATGCACAAACTTCTCCCCCTTGTTGACAATGCATGAATCAAGGCAAAATGCGAAAACTTGCAACATATAGCTTCTCGAATATACAAAATTCATCACAAGGAGCTACACAAGTCCAAATGAGCAAGTTAGATACTCGACAGGTTCGTAATGACCTTAACTACATGATCACCAAGTTTCACAATCATTGGACAAGGCTAAAAAGGATTTGAGCAATTTTGCGAAATGTTACTCTCTCACAAGCAAATACCTAAACATGAGCAAAATATATCAAAATGGCAAAGCCACTCAAACTTCATGCTAGGACAACCATTCTAATCATAAGACCATCATAAACACCCAAAAGCACCTCATGTCATGTCAAAGCCACCGAGCCATGTGCCTACTTCTATGTATGAGACTTCTCATTGGTAGGCATCATGCAACGGTTTAGCACCCAAAGCAAATTAATTTCAGCACATATGACATGGGAACATATTTTCCAAGCATTTTTCATTTCATTTTCAGATTTGTAAATGGTACATGAAATGTCTTTGCGACAAAAAGGAACTTATGCCCCTCCACAAGATTAAGCAAGAGGGCTAAACATTCATGATGGCAAGCGAGCCTTTGGCTCCATATGATCAATAAACTAGCTATCCAACCACAAAGTAAGCATAGCAAAGCCACTAAAACATGTCAAGATCATATATAGGCATTTACACATGAGAGAGCATGTATGTGACATTTTTCAAAAAATTAGCCATCAACCATGGATCATTCATCAAGATCATCAAGAGCTAAGCCAAACTAACCGTAGCATATCAAACAAGCTCACAAGAACATATATAGCAACCCATGGTAAACATTGTATATAGGAGAAGCTTTCCCTAAAAATGCATGCAATCTAAGATACAAGGATGCCTATACATCATGTTACATATGCCATGCCAAATGCAAGAAATGCACAAAGGAAAGCTATACAAATGCTACAAACCGGCTCCTCGAGGGGAGGCAAAACGGGCTCGACACCACCGGTAAAAGAAAGCCCCCACACACCCAACTCAAGAAATCAAACACACACCAAGTTCCCCTCGCAAACGGGTGAAAGTTGCTTGATCTAGGGGTTTGGTGAAAATATCGGCTAGTTGGTCATGTGTGGGTACATGGATCAAGGCTATCTTCCCTTTCTCTACGTTGTCTCTCAGGAAATGATACCTCACTTCTATGTGTTTGGTTTTGGAATGGAGCACTGGGTTCTTTGCAACGCTTATGGCACTAATGCTATCACAATGAAGTGGGACATGGGTATACTCCTCACCAAAGTCACTCATGGTGTAGGTGATCCAAAGGAGCTGAGAGCAACAACTAGCAGCGGCAACATACTCGGCTTCGGTCGTGGATTGAGCAACACTCGATTGCTTACGAGAAGACCAAGACACCAACGAAGAACCCAAAAACTGGCAAGTCCCAGAAGTGGACTTCCTATCCAACCGACACCCGGCAAAATCCGCGTCTGAAAAGCCATGAAGCGCCAAAGAAGAGGACGCGGAGTACCAAAGGCCGAAGTCGGGAGTGTGACGCAAGTACCTGAAAATTCTCTTCACTGCTTGCCGATGCGAAGTCCTTGGAGACGCTTGAAAACGAGCGCACAGACACACTGAGAACTGTATGTCCGGCCTCGTCGCCGTCAAGTAGAGGAGTGACCCGATCATGCTCCGGTACTCCTTCTGGTCCACGTGTTCACCTTCCTCATCCGCATCAAGAGCTGTAGTCGTACTCATCGGCGTCGTCATAGCCTTGGAGTCCTCCATCTTGAACTTCCTCACAATGTCCTTGGTGTACTTGGCCTGGTGCACGAATGTTCCTTCCTTTGATTGCTTGATTTGTAGCCCGAGGAAGAACTGCAACTCACCCATCATGCTCATCTCAAACTCCCTGCTCATATCATCTGCAAACCTCGCAACAAGAGAGTTAGACGAGCCACCAAAGACAATATCATCCACGTATACCCGCACAATCGGGATATCTCCGCTCTCGCCTCGGCAAAAACAAGGTCCGATCGACCTTCCCCATCTCAAAGCCTCTCTCAAACAAGAACCCCCTCAACCTCGCCATACCAAGCTCTAGGCGCCGCTTCAACCCATACGGCGCCTTCCTCAACTTGTACACCCCGTGGGGGTACTTCTCACTCTCAAACCCCGAGAGGCTGTCTCACATACACTTCTTCCTCCAACACTCCATTCAGAAAAGCACTCTTCACATCCATTTGATGCAATTTGAACCCTTTAGCCACAGAAAAGGCTAGAAGGATCCTAATCGCCTCCAAACGGGCTACGGGAGCAAAGGTCTCCTCGTAGTCGATCCCCTCCTTCTGACTGAACCCCTGAGCAACAAGTCTCGACTTGTTCCTCACAACCTCACCCTTCTCTCCCTCTTTGTTTTTCCACACCCACTTTGTACCAATCGGCTTACACCCTGGGGGAGGGTCAACCAACTCCCACACCGATTCCTCTCAAAGTTCTCCAACTCCTCATGCTTCGAGTTAACCCAATTGTGATCGGATAGTGCGTGTCCAATGTCTTTGGGCTCGAAAGAAGCAACAAATGCGGCATGAGCAAAATGGGAATTGTTCCGAACCCCTCGACCGTGTAGTGCGTTCATCCATGTCGCCGATGATCCTCGAAGCCGGGTGATCCACTTGAACTCGCCGGGGGAGGTTCTCGCCTCGAAGCTACCTCCCCCTCAACATCGCCTTCTCCTCGTTCTTGGTTTGTCGTCGTAGGTGTAGCGAGAGGGTCCATCCATCATCGTAGTCGAAGTAGTGGGTACATGTTCAGCAGGGGCACCGCACCGCCATCCTCATCATCACCATGTTCATGCTCCTCTTCCCCGAAAGATCTCCTCGCCAAGCTCATCATCACCCGCACACTCAAAGACAAGGCCGACTACGTGGCTCTGTCTCGTCGAAGGTTACCTCGCAAGTCTCCACGATTTGGTTAGTTTCAAGATTGAGCACACGATATGCTCTAGAATGAGATGCATAACCAAAGAAAATGCCATCGACAGACCTAGCCTCAAACTTATCCAACTTCCTGCCCTTCTTCAGAATAAAACACTTACAACCAAAGACATGGAAGTGACTCACTT
Source organism: Cenchrus americanus (assembly GCA_947561735.1). NCBI lineage: Eukaryota > Viridiplantae > Streptophyta > Magnoliopsida > Poales > Poaceae > Cenchrus > Cenchrus americanus. The sequence continues at coordinate 60,911,355 of OX387245.1, read as the reverse complement.
TGGGTGTGCGACCATGCATCAATTCATAGCATGTCTTCTTCTTGTGCACTCTGAGGTATATTCTGTTCGACACATAGCATGCGGTATTCACCGCCTCAGCCCAATACCTCCTCGGAGTCCTATGCTCATCAAGCATCGTCCGAGCCATCTCGCACAAGGTCCTGTTCTTCCTTTCCACAACACCATTCAGGGAGGCGTATACGGACTCGAAAACTGGTGCTCAAGACCCAAGTCATGACAAAAGGTTTCAAAACGAGAGTTCCTGAATTCCGAGCCATTATCACTTGCGGATAGCTCGTATGGCATCTCCGTGCCTCTCGTTCCTCAACCTCGGGACTAGATCTCGAACAAAACCAAACGTCTCCCCCTTCTCCTCAAGAAAGAACACCCACGCATACCGAGAAAAGTCGTCCACCACAACAAGGACATACCACTTCCCACCCGCGAGATCGCACACGAGCTGGGCCAACAAGGTCCATATGGAGCAGCTCGCATGGACGCTCAGTCATCACATCGGTGAGAGGCGGGTGAGAAGAGGCCACCATCTTGGCATGCCTACACGGAGCACAAACCAACTCTTTCTCAAGCCTCAAACGTGGCAATCCTCGGACCAAATTGAGTTTACTCAAGCGAGACAGAAGGTCAAAGCTCAAATGACCCAACTTCCTATGCCACTTCCACAACTCACTCGAAGAACCAGCCAAGAAACAACGCTCAACACCCGAAGACTGAGAAAAATCAGCACGAAACACCTGACCCTCGGGAACGACCATACAAACAAGGTCCCCTCGAGAATCCACAATCCGAGAACCACCGAAGCCGAAACAACACCTCAAAACCCTCATCCAACAACCGAGACACGAAAGCAAATTGTACCCCGCCGATTGAACAAGAGCAACACGCCTCAGAGTGATCTTGTCACTCACTTTTATCTCACCTTCTGAAAGCACACGCCCACGCCCATTGTCCCCAAAGGTGATGTACCTCTTCGTCACCACCGGGACGAGACTTGAGAACCACCCCCTGTCTCCGGTCATATGCCTTGAACAACCGGAGTCAATCAACCAAATGTTCTTCAAGTCTCCCACCTGAAATTCAAAAACAAGCACGTGAGCGAACAAACGACTCAGCACTGGGGTTAGTACCAAAGGAGGAAAACCAGTGCCGAGCCATTTGCTCGAAAGTGGGGTTAGCACACATCAACCCATCTTTCCTACCATGGCTACCACCACGAACACCACCTCGGTAACCACTCCGAGGAAACCACCCCTCACTGCCTGGAGGAGGACCAAAACCACGGAAGACAACCCGTGGAGCGTCCCTCCTCTCCTTCTCAAAGCTACGACTCCTCCCATCCCCGTAGTGACCTCGAGGGGAAGAATGCCTAGCATACTGACCACCTGCTGGTCTCTCCGGACCAACCACCGACAACTCCCACCTCCCGGACCCGAAACCTCTCGACTCACCACCTCGAAAACCACTCCGCCCCGGGGTGGGGGGGCCGGTTAAACCGCCCGGTCGGGCCGGCCTAACCGCCCCCCTGCGGGCCGGGCCGGGCCCTCGACCGCCTAGCCGGGCCGGTCCCGACCGCCCCCTCCCGAACGACTCCTCGGCTGCGGGAACTCGCATCTCCCCATGCCGAACACTTCTTACCACGGCCTTACCCCCCGGCGGTGGCATACGAGGCTTAGGTACACCATGGGAAGGGTTGTACCTATCCTTGTTCGCCCACTCCTTTGCCATCCTCTCTTCCCCCGCTTCCTCTTGAAGCAAAACTCATCCTTGTGACCCTCCTTCCCACAATGGCCACAACGGAACCTCACAAGCTTAGGTTTTGGCTTGGATTGGGGCTGCTCGCTTGGTTTCTCTCCACTCAACTCCTCCACCGATTTCTCCTCACTTGCCTTCTCTCTCACTTTCCCAAAGAACACTTTCCCCAAAGTGCTCACAAACTTGATGGGCTTTTGGAGATCATTTGTGGGTGTAGGAAATATAGGTGGAGCTGGGGTTGTGTCTAGTCGGTTCCTAAGATGGTTGGGTTTTGGAGGGAAATCATTTTTGTGGTGGGTTTTTGGTGGCTCCGGGATATTCTCTCCACTTCCTTCACCAACCTTGTTTGCCCCAAGCCCCTCACCATCTTGCCTCTTGAAGGCCTCGATCATCATCCTCAACTGAGGCTCATGACTGGACAACCAACCCATCAACTTCCTCAAGTCATCATTCTCATCCTGCAAGCGATCAACATAATGTGCAAGCTCCAAATTTTTCAATGCATGCATTTCACAAGTAGAGCAGGATGTAGGCATGGGTTCCTTCAATTTAGCCTCGAGCGAACTAGTGTAAGCATGCAACTCATCAATCTTAGCATGCAAAACAGGGCAAGAAGTGCAAGCACCTAGCAAAGCGGGTCTAGACTTAAGCTCAGCCACTTCAACCCTAAGCACATCTAGTTCCTCACACTTGGAGGCATGCTTCTCCTTAAACAAAGCAAGATCGCAAGAAATATGGAGCAATCAAGCACAATCATTTTCATCAGCAACAACGGGGCTAGCCTTAAGCGAATCAATCTCAAGCTTGCTATCAAGCACCCGTGTCTCTAGCTCGGCCCACTCTAGTCCTAGCATCCTCGAGTGAAGCCCTAAGCTCTTTCCTCATTTTCTTGGCCTCTCTAAGCATGTCATCACGGTTATCAAGCAAAGAGCCAAGCCTCTCATTCTCCCGGCGCAAGAAGGGAAGTTCATCACGCACCTCGTCGTCGGACTCGCAGTCCGAGTCGCTCCGTGTGCTCTTCTTGCCGCCGGAGCTCGGCGCCATGGTACGAGCCGGCCGTCTCTCGCGAAGCGCCTCGGCCCGCTCGGGTTCTTGGACGACCTCTTGTTCTTGCGGCGATCTCCCTCGTCGTCGCCGCCTGCTCGAGCTCGAGGTAGAGTACGCGGAACCGGAGTCGACGTCGCTCGCTCCAACCATCGCTCGGGCCTTGCCTCGGCCCTCCTTCTTCCTCGATCGTCGCTCGTCCTTGTACTTGTTCTTGTGCTTGCTCTTGTGGTCGCGCCTCGAACGGTACTTGTCGTCGTTCTTCCTCGGCTTGTGCTTGTAGCCGTCCTTGCTCTCGGTCTTCTCCGGCGGTCGGCGACGAAGTGTCCCGGCTTGCCGCACCGGAAGCAGTCCTCGTGTTCCTCCTCATGTTCACGCGGTTCTCGTGCGGCCTCTCGAACCGCCTCGTCACGGCGCCGGCTCGTCCTCTCCAAGGTCATCAAACTCCTCATCCGGCATAGACATTAAAGAGGAAAACGAGAACATCCCGGTGGATGGGTTAGAGTTAGTCTTTCCTTTGGAACCACCAACGAGGGCAAGACTATGGGAATCGGTCGGTCCCTCGAGCTTGGCGATCATGCCCCTATCCACCTCGGCCGACTTGAGCTTCGAGAACGGCTCGTTCACCGTCGAGTATCATACCTCTCCGACTCGACTATGGCCTCGAACTTTCCGCCCCCATATCGTACGATCCAAAGAGTGTAAGAGCTTGACCGCTCTATCATGATCATCGTACGGGAGCACGTCCACATTGGCCCTCATGTTGTTCACCACCACCGTGAACCTCCGAAACAAGGCATCGATGGACTCACCGGGGAGATGAGTGAAGTTCTCGTACTCTCTCCGGTAGGTCGCATACATCCGTGCCTGAACACCGGGCGTTCCCAACATGAGCCTCCTTCAACACCGCCCAAATCCTACAAGCCAAGTGCTCGGTGTGCACCCGATCGAACTCAGGCTGACACAAAGCACGAAACAAGTAGTCGACCGCCTTATTGTTGGCGTCGAATCCGTCCCTCGACCCCGGAGCAAGGAAATCCATCGGCCGGACATATCCCGTGTCCACCGTGACATCCCACGAGTCCGACCCTTTCCGCGGAGGAACGCACCCATCCGCTTGCTCCACATCTGGTAGTTCTTTCCATCGAAGTGTGGAGGACCCGAACCACGTTCCTGGTACGCCATCCTTGGATCTTAGACTGGTTAGAGTCAACAAAGACCCGAACCGGCTCTGATACCACTTGAAGGACCGATAAGGCGACCAGAGAGGGGGGGAGTGAATGGGAGCCGATAAAATTCTTCTCGAGGGAGATTAAAACTCCGACAAGACGAACTAGCTCGGTCGAACCCCCGAAATCACACGCTCCGCACTTCTACCTCCCGTTTGTCAAAACCACGTAGCCACTGGAGTGCTACTGGTCTTAGGAACAAACACTATCAGCAACCACAACACACACACAGCACCGACAGCGGAAACAACTCGAAAGGCAAGCTAACCGCAGGGGGCGGTTAGACCGGGTATAGGGGGCGGTTAGACCGCCTCCACCGGCAACCAAGAAATCCTCCGAAACACCTCTTCCGAGCACCAAAACACCCCACGGTTTCACCAACGGAGATCTCCGGTCAAGGCCATGCTAGCTACCGAGAAAATCTTGGCGAAAACCAAAACTTCACCCAAGGGCCTAGGGGCGGTTAGACCGGCTACCCGGGGCGGTCTAACCTCCTGTACCCAGCAACGAACTCCAACCAAGAATACCTAGCAAACCGCACGAGAACGACCCCAAATTTCACCCCCGACACTCCTCCGATCAAGGCGAACAAACTCACGAGAGGAAAATCCGACGAAACAGAACTTTGACCCGGAAATACCCCCGGGCGGTTAGACCGCCCCCTCGTAGGCGGTTAGACCGCCCCTTCCGTAAAACGAACCCGCGGGTCAAACCTCAACTTCCTCGCGCCCGATCTCCCGAATCACTCCACGGATTGCAGCCAAACTTCGGGGATAGCCGGGTTACCTCCCGGGCAACCTCTTCCTCAAAGGAATCGACCCGAAACGCTCACAATCAAGAGGAATCGAAGAAATCGCTTCTCTAGGTCAAGAACTCGAGTTCCAACGAAAACCACCAAATCGAGTCCGATTCAAAGGAGATTTGGGGGCAAAGTCACCAGCCAAAGAGGCACAAAAACCTCATACGTGACACCCACCAAAAACCCCAAGAAATCATCCTCAAAACACCGCCAAAAAGAGCTCCGAAAATCAACACAAAAGAGACGGGAAAACCACCATGAAGAACCACGCCGAACCTTCTATACATGCCATGAATGGTTCGTACAAGGTCTAGTTTGCCACCCAAACATCCATCCCTCTCTCTAGATCTCACATGAAGCTCTCAAACTAGCCTTCTAAAAACCTAGGGAAAATAGAGAACGAAAATGGAAAGACCAAATGAGCTAGGGTTCCAAGAGTTGGTCGCCAACCTCTCACCTCTTGGGTTATATAGGCGGCAACCGAATGTCTAAAATGCCCCTCTCTACTAACTAGGGATACATGCCCCTCAAGGGCGGATTTGGAATTCTTGATGTCTTCACCATCGGACGGATGCCCGGCGACCGCACCTCGCGTAGCCTCGACGCACGCCTTGCGATCCCGACACGTGTCCTCCGCTTCGAAGCTTCTCGGCGCGGCGGCCGTGGCGGTCGGACCGCCCCCCCGGGCGGTTGCGAGACCGGCCCAGTGGATCTGACCGGCCCCGGGCGGTCTGACCGCCCCTCCTGGGCGGTTGAACCGGCCTGGGTGGCCGCACCTCCTCGTCGAGTCTTCGGCCTCGGTTTTGTGGCTCAACCGAGTAACCCAGTGGTTTTCTGGTGAACCACTGCAAACCCCGCGAACTCGGTGTAGCCTCCGCCAATCTCACTCATGACTCGGCTCCCCACGTAGTCCAGGCTCGACCTTGGTTTTGAGGCTCTACCAAGAAACCGTCCACGACTTCATCTTGCTCGTTCATGCCACCATGCGGCCCGCACTTGACCCCCGCCGGCCACCGGTCCCTCGAACGAAGCCTACTTGTCTTCTCCACACCCCGGAGGCCTCACCGCAACGACCTTTCGCGCTTGTTCTTCACCTGCACCAACACGAGTCAAGCCGCAACCTGCACCTGCAATACTTAGCCAAGAATCAGTCCACACAACGTTGTCAATCACTCATCACACAAGGAAGCGACCATCCACCGGTCCTCGAACCACACATGGTCCTCAGAGGCTGCTGCCTCCGTCCATCAGAACTTTTGAGAACCGCGCGTTCCCAATGATCGGGTCGACCACCAGTGGGTACTGGCCCGGGTTGGGGATGCGGTTCGGGTGGTCTTCATGGCTGAAGGTGATGGCGTCCTCCGACCAGTCGAGGAAGGAGGGCGGCGCCCTCTCTGCGGCGAGGACCTCGTGCCGCTCCCGCTTGCGCTGGCGGCTCGACATGTCGACGGTTGGTCCCCCGAAGATGAGGAACACGTTCTCCACGGCGGGGAAGCCGCCGGCGTCGCCATCTCCTCCGTCCTTCCTGGCCTCCGCGTTCTTCGCGGTGGCACGGCCGTAGAATTTCTTGAGCATGTCGCATTGCTCAAGGGTGTGGTTCACTGGGGTCTTGTGGTATGGACATGGCTTTTTCAGTATGTCATCGAACACCCCCGGACCTTGAGGGGACGGTCGAGGGCCTCGTCGAGCCGGGTCAACAGCAAGGGCCTCGACGTCATTGCCGTCGCGCCCCTGCTCACGCGCCTCACGGCGCGGCTTCTTCTCTTTCTTGCCCCGCTTGTCCTTCCGGTGGGGCTCCCTGAACTTGCTGCCCTCCACGGGCGCGTCGTCCGAGCGCTTGCCTCTCTTGCCGTCGAAAATTGCCCCCACGGCCTCTTCTCCTGAGGCAAAGCTGGTGGCAATGTCAAACAGCTCGTTTGAATCCGCAGGCGGGCTGCGCCCCAGCTCCCGCACGAGATCTCGGCACGTGGTGCCCTCGAGAAAGGCGTGCACAATCTCGGATTGCGCCACGCTTGGGAGCTCCGTGCAGCGCTTGGAGAAGCGTCGTATGAAGTCCCGGAGCGATTCGCCGGGTTTCTGGGTGCAAGAGCGCAGGTCCCAGGAATTCCCGGGGCGCACGTACGTGCCCTGGAAATTGCCCACGAACGTGCGGACCAGGTCATCCCAGTTGTGGATCTGGCTGGCGGGCAGGTGCTCGAGCCATGTCCGGGCTGAATCGCCGAGGTGTAGGGGCAGGTTGCAGATGATGACCTCGTCGCTGGCGGCCCCGCCCATCTGGCATGCCAGGCGGTAATTGTTGAGCCACACACGGGGGTCCGTTTCCCCGTTGTACTTGACGATGGTCGTGGGTTGGCGGAAGCGTTGGGGGAAGGCCGCCGCGCGGATCTCCCGGCTGAACACACGGGTCCCCGGGGGCTCCGGCGTCGGCGAACAGTCCTCATCGCTGTCGTAGCGCCCGCCCCGTCGAGGGTGGTAGCCTGCCGCCGCTCGCGCATCTGCCTTGCTCGTACGTGTGACAGAACCGCCCAAAATAGTTCCGTATTATCGCCTAAGCCTGTCCACGTGGCCATTAAGCAATAATAAAGAACTATTCTGTCGCTTCCGCCGGGTAAAGCCCGGTAAATCACATACAACAGGATCGCTGATATGCGCTAAGCCCACACGAAGGCGGGACCAGAGTACAACATTACATTACATGAAAAGGTTCACAAGTTTAACATTAATACAACCAGGTTTTTGTACATAAAAGTAAACATGGTTCGCAGTTTAAACGATGCGGAAAGTAAACTAACACGTGATACACATAGGAGGCCATCCATGCATATCACTCATCATCATCGTTCTCCCATTCAACCTCCCATCCCTCCGGAATGACACCAGGCCAGAGAGGATTACCTGAAATCAACAAATTAAGCAAGGCTGAGTACTAATACTCGGCAAGACTTACCCGACAAAAAAAAAATAAAGCAAGACTAGACATGCAAGGCTTTTTGGCTTGTGGGTTTGTTTTGCCAAAAGCAACTAAGAGTTGATCCTTATTTTCAGATTTTAGCTCAAGTTCTAGTATGTTAACCATTCTATGTGAGCACCTGCACTAAACAAGCATGTTGTTCAAACAATATTAAACAGGTAACAATATTAATTCGAACTGTTCCATAAATAAACATGGGGTAGCCAGTGGTCAAGCCGACTCAGATAACGGCGAGTGACCGACGATCGATCGATTTATATCCTTGCAAGGTAAACCCAAGATACACGGAGGAAGTAGACCCCAAGAATTCAAATAAAAGCAAATGCAGGGTCTACCCCGACCAGGGCGGTTCCCAACATCCCACGCTTTGGGATCGACGCTACAAACTCGGTACACGGTTATCCGGAGGGTCTAACCCGACCGGTCCGACTCACACACTATACCACGGGTAGCTAGCCCGAGACACATCCCAAGCGGGTAGCTAGAGAGATCCCGCCCCCGGTTCGGAAGGTACTAGGCTTACCGGTCCCATTCCCGGCAAGTACTTGGTACGTTCAATAGCTTAGGACCAGCACCATGCTACTCGGTCGAGACCGAACCCATTGCTCTTACCACATGAGCGAGTCAATTTAACCAACTTATGATTCCAACATAAGCATCCTATATCTCGCGAGCAATGAGTCATCACTCGACTTCTACCGTGATCTTAAAGCATGGCACTAGCGTTCCTAACATACTAGTAAAAGAGCATAGGAGTCCTAAGGATCATGCATCTAGGTTTCAAAGCAACTCCTGAAACTTAAATGCACAAAGTAAAGCATAAAGTACTGAAAAGTAAAGGACATGATTTATATTTAAAAACACGGGTTAGATGAAACCGGTGCTTGCCTTCCTCAGACTCGGTGCCTAAACTAGCCTTTGGCTCTTCTGGACTTTGGTCCAGGTCTTGCTGCACACCAAGCTGGTTCAGCTCTCCATCAACAGTCCCGTCTCCCTCCTGGGCGAGTGTGTACGTACCGTCGGGGAGATCTACACGTTTACATGCACATGCAGTATATTAAAGTTAATATTGATGGTGATTGTGTGCACATCTAAGTAATTTAAGTTACTTAACTTCACTAAACAGCAAGGGTGTTGTGTTTAAATATTAAAAACAGAACCAACATGATTTTACCATTTAGCACATATAATTTCCATTGCTTTCCTTAATTATTTAAAACAAGCCTTTCAACCACAATTCAAAATTAAATCAAAAACACTTCTAATGAACCTAATCTTTTGCACACAGCAACATATGCTTAGTTTAAGCTTTCACACCAAAATTTGTCCTAAGATCATTTATAAATTAATTTATACGAAAAAGACAAATCGCAGCCTAGTAAATCAACATTAATTCATATAAAAAGATTTAATAAACTTTTTGATCTCAACTTTCTCCTGTAGGTCAAATATGCCAAAAAATGAGGTTCTGACCAAGGCATGGTTGCAAATTCAATTTATTTTTCAGATTTTGAATTTAGGCTCCTACACAAGATTAAATCCAAAACACCAAGTAAACAATCCCCTAAAATCACATACATCACACCAGGGATACTAATCTTCAAGTCAAAGCCCTAGGGTGCACTGGTGCTCAAGGGAAAGCTCATTAAAGGTGCTATAAAAAGCATCAAACTTATTCTAGCATAAAGCTTAAATAAATCATAACTGAAAATATATACATCAAAACACTGCAAATGTTTGTCACAGATCTAGACATGATATAAAGAACAACATATCCAAAATTCAAGTTCATAGCATGTGTAGATTTTAGATCACACTAAAAACACTCCAAACTGAGTTTGAATTTTTAATTCAAAAACTGTGCAGAAAAACCCTGTACATGCTTTCTAGAAAAGGTAGATTTCTTCACCACGAACCCAACAAAATTGGTTTTGCATTTTTCTGATTTTTCTACGATTTTTAATGAATTTTCGAAGTTACTGCCGAATCCCTTAATTTCTTTTACGGACGGGTCCCCGAATTTTGCATAAATCTCCCCGGATATATTTCGATCTTCGCAATGTAGTCCTCCACCGGCCGGGCGAGCTCGCCGGCGGCGATGCCGGGCCGGCCTTCGCCGGGGAGCGACACGGGGAGGCTCGCGGCCTACCCGGGGGTCGAGAGGAGGCGGGGGCGGGGCCGGCACGGGCACCGCCGGGCCGCGGCGGGGGCGGAGCGAAGCTCCCGCCGGCGCCCGGCCCCGTCCCGGCGGTGGCGGCCGTAAGGCGGGGCGGCGGCGGCGGGTTAGGCGTCGGTGGTGCTTAGGAAGGGAGGAGGGAGGGTTGGCGGCGCCGGTTCCGTGCGGGAGGCGGGGCTCACGGCGGAACGCGCGCGCGGCGCCCCCACCGGCGGCGGCGGACGAGGGGCGATGGCGAGCCGTGAGCGGCACCGCGAGGCGTTTGGGGGAGGACCACGCGACGAGGACGAGGTGAGGGCACGCCTAAGGCGCCCCCGGGGGGGCGGGGGTCGGACCGCGGCCGCATGCGCGAGAGAGCGCGGCGCGGGCGTGCGACGCGCGCGTGGCACGGGAGGGCCCGCGACCGGCCGCGGCGCGTCCCGGCACTCGGTGCATGGCCCCACGTCTCGCGAAGGTACCAAGGTCGCATGCGGTCCACCACGGAGCTTCCCGAGTCCGTACGCCGGAGGGGACCGGCGGGTGACGCGTGGCGCGCTCCACCCCGCGTCCATGGCGGGGAGCTCCCGAGTGCTTCGCCTTTCTATTTCACTTGCACAGATTCGAAATTGCATAACTCCAAAAATCGTCAACTAAGTGAAAAATCTCCCAAAAGCAAAGTTGTAGAGGAGCTGTAGATCTACAACTTTCCCGAAGGGTGACATATGTTTTGATCAATGGTTTGCCCGGAACGCCAACCGAAGTTGCAGATTTTCCACGGCTCCGTTTACTGTTCATAGCGCAAGAAAACTCGATTTTTGGCCAATTTGCGCTCAAAATTGGAATGTCCGCCAATTATGAAAAATGTGTTCCCGGAAATAACGAACAACTTTTGTATTGGCAGATTTTGAACTTCTATAGTGAAATTTGGAGAACGCGCAAGAAAACCATTTCAGCCTTTAAAGTAGATCTAGGGTTTGACCGTGGTTTGAGATGTTGACCGGGTCTTTTGTGCAAAAGTGTGCCCAATCAAGTCAAACATGCTTAGGAGGTTATTAACCTTGATTAATTCATATAATTAATGTCATTAGCACAAGCAAACATCGGGGATGTTACGGCCTACCCCCTTAAAGGAAATCTCGTCCCGAGATTTAGGATTTAAAAGATGGGAGTAGGGAAAAGAACTTACTTTGCCTTGATTCAAGAAAACCCTGATAATTCTCATTGAGATAATGTTCGCTTTCCCATGTAGCTTCTTCTACGGTATGATGACTCCATTGGATTTTATACATCTTTACTGATTGTCTTCGAGTTTTCCTTTCTTTTACATCAAGAATTCTCAAAGGATGTTCCACAACAAGAGAGATCCGCTCAATCCAAGCATTAGCTTCTTCAATAACTTCTCTAGCCGGCTCACGTGCACATTTCCTCAATTGTGATACATGAAACACATTGTGCACGGCAGAGAATCGTTCGGGTAGCCGAATACGGTATGCCACTGGCCCACGACTTGAATGATCTCATAAGGGCCAATGTAACGAGGAGCTAGCTTCCCTTTCACACTAAATCTTTGGACACCCTTGGTTGGCGAAACTTTTAAGTACACAAAGTCACCAACTTTGTATTCTCTAGGTGCCTTCCCCTTATCATAATGACTCTTTTGTCTTTCTTGTGCTATTCTCAAGTTTTCCTTGATTACCCTTACTTTTTCTTCGGCATCCTCAACTAAGGCCGGACCAAAGAATTTCCTCTCCCCGTCCGTGACCGCTCAAGGGAGTACGACATCTCCGTCCATAAAGAGCCTCAAAAGGTGCCATTTTCAAGCCGGCTTGATAACCGTTATTGTAAGAAAATTCAGCCGGGCGAGACACTTGTCCCAACTCTTATCAAAATGAATCACGCATGCTCGCAACATGTCCTCTAGAATCCGGTTTACCCTTTCGCCTTGACCATCGGTCCGAGGACGATAAGCCGAACCGCGTATGATTTTCGTGCCAAGTGACTTATGTAGTTGTTCCCAAAAGCGTGCCACAAAGAGAGATCCCCTATCGGAAATGATGGTTTTAGGAACACCATGCAAGCGAACAATGTGCTCAATATAAAGACTTGCATAAGCTTTGGCATCATATGTAGTGCGACCGGAATAAAGTGAGTCGTTTTTGTCAATCCGTCAACAATAACCCGTATGGAATCATGTTTCCTAGATGTGAGTGGCAATCCGACACAAAGTCCATACTTATGTCATCCCACTTCCATGAAGGTATGGGTAGGGGTTGAAGAGTACGAAGGTTTCAAGTGACTTGCTTTAATTCTTTGACAAGTATCGCATTCCGACACGTATTTGGCAATGTCCACCTTCATATTGGACCACCAAAAATTTTCCTTTAAGTCTTGATACATTTTACTACTCCCGGATGGATAGAGAATTTAGAGAGATGACCCTCATCAAAGATTTCCTTTTTCAACTCCCAATTATCCGGGACAACAAGGCGTTGCCCAAACCGCATTATATCTTTCTCATCCTTCCGAAGCAATTATGTTTAGGATCCTTTTCTAGCAATTTTTGTTTAATTAAGAGAATACCCTCATCTTGAAGTTGAGCCTTAACAATTCTATCAACCGGAGGTTAGACTCTCGCCGAAAGAGCATTTAGGCTTCCTTGTTCAACAATTTCCAAGTTTAGCCTTCTCAAATCCTCACACGCAGTGTCACCGTAAGGTTCTATTGATAGGCAATTGCGAGGAGCCTTGCGGCTAAGAGCATCCGCAACTACATTCGCCTTTCCAGGATGGTAATGAACCTCTAGATCATAATCTTTGATTAACTCTAACCATCTTCTTTGCCTCATATTTAAATCAGATTGAGTGAAAATATATTTGAGGCTTTTGTGGTCAGTGAAGATATTGCAGCGGGTCCCCATAAGGTAATGCCTCCATATTTTTAATGCATGAACAACCGCTGCTAGCTCCAAGTCATGTGTGGGATAATTCTTTTCATGAGGGCGAAGCGCTCGTGAGGCATAGGCAATAACCCGATTGTTTTGCATAAGAACACAACACAAGACCCGTGCCTGAAGCATCACAATAAACTTCATACGGTTTAGAATTGTCTGGCTGCGCTAGCACTGGGGCTGAAGTTAAATGTTCTCTTAGTTTTTGGAAAGCTTTATCACAAGCCTCACCCCACACAAATTTCACTCCTTTCTTTAGCAACTCAGTCATAGGCTTAGCAATTCTAGAGAAATCCGGAATAAAACGGCGATAATAACCGCCCAAGCCTAGAAAGTCGCGGATTTGATGAGCTGATTTAGGAGGTTGCCAATCCATAACCTCTTGCACTTTGCCGGGATCGACGACTATGCCTTCGCCGGAAATAGTGTGCCCTAAAAATTTAACACCGTCCCGCCCAAAACTCACACTTGGAGAATTTAGCATAGAGTTTATGTTCTCGCAAGCGTTGTAGCACAATGCGAAGATGTTCCGCATGTTCTTCCGCATTCTTGGAATAAATAAGGATGTCGTCAATGAAAACCACGACGAATTTATCCAACTCCGTCATAAACACGAATTCATAAGATACATGAAGTATGCTTTGGTGCATTTGTAAGACCAAAAGACATAACCAAGAATTCATATAGGCCATAGCGTGTAGAGAAAGTCGTCTTGGGAATATCACTAGGCCGGATTTTAATTTGATGATAACCAGACCGAAGATCGATCTTTGAGAAGACCTTAGCTCCCGCCTAACCGGTCAAATAGCACGTCAATGCGGGGCAACGGATATTTGTTTTTGATAGTCACCGCATTGAGAGGTCGGTAGTCCACACACAACCTCAGGCTACCATCTTTCTTTTTCACAAAGAGGGCGAGGTGATGCCCCCAAGGAGAAGAGCCGGGGCGGATGTAGCCCTTATCAAGCAACTCTTGAAGTTGTTTCTTTAATTCAGCAAGTTCTTTGGGTGGCATTCTACAGATCGCTTAGAAATAGGAGCCGTGCCAGGTTGCGCTCAATGACAAACTCAACATCTCTCGTCCGGGGGCAAGCCGGGCAATTCATCGTGAAAGACATCCATGTACTCACATACTACCGGAATATCCTCAAGTTGAGTAGTTATGGCCGCATACACACATGAGCCTTTATGGCCTCGTTGGGGGAAGGTAAAGAATTGAATTTCCGACCAAAGGTGAGTTGATTTCTAACACCCTTTCAGAAATATCCAGGACAACTTTGTGCTGAGTCATCCAATTCATGCCTAAGATAACATCTACCCCTTCTAGGTACATTGTGACCAGATTAGCTAGAAAAGTTTTGCTACCTAGCTCAAGTGGTACGCTTAAGGCTACTTGATTTGAAGCAACCTTTCCACCCGGTGTGGCAATCATATAGGCCTGCTTAGTATGACACCACTTCAAGTCCAAATTTCTCACGGTTTTCACATTAATAAAGCTATGAGTAGCACCAGAATCAAATAATATAATAACTGGACGACCACGGATAGAAAATGTACCCGTCAAGACTGGTGCTCCCTCTGGTAGATCAACCACTGTGGTGAAGTTTAAACGGCCTTGCTTCACTTGCACGTCCGTTTCTTTCCTTGATTTCCAGCCTTAGAGCCTTGCCCCTGACTTTGCTGAGGTTGCTGTCGAGGGCGTGTGCACTTGTTAGCATAGTGCCCCAGCTGTCCGCAGTTATAGCAACGGCGATCATCATTGATGCGGGCAGGTGGGGGTGCACTAGGCCTAGGAGCGGTCTGCTGAGTGTTGCGATAGCCAAAGCTGCCAGACGGCTTAGACTGAGATTGCCTCATCACCCAGCGTCCAGCTGAAGATGGCTGGGGGGCACCCTGCACATTCTTCTTCACAAATTTAAATCTCTTGCCTTGGCCACTGCCTGAAGCTTGATTGAACTTCCTCTTTCTATCCTGTTGAGCCCTCTTCATGGCGTCCTCCCCGAGAGATGGCCAAGTTCACTAGCTCGGATAGCTTTCGCCTTTGATTAAGTTCAACCTCTCATAGAGCTCTCCATCAAGCCCTTCACGGAATCGCTCCATCTTTTTCTTATCGCATCAACATGATAGTCCCCATACCGACAGAGACTATTAAACTTCTCGAGCATACCGATAGACCGAGTCGAGCCTTGCTTGAGATTCATTAGCTCTCTCATCTTCCTATCAACAAGACCCTTGGGAATATGATGCTCTTTAAATGCTTTCTTGAATTCTCGCCCAAGTAATCCGGTGACCCCGTGGCTGCATGGACTTGAAATGCTCCCACCGCATTAAAGCTTCACCCCTCGCCTGCTAGCGCGAAGCCTCGCCTTAAGTTCTTCCCGAGCAGGGCGGTGTGAAGATGGAAAACATGGCCTCTAGGGCCCCGATGAAAGCATCGGCCTCTAGGGGGCTCCTCTCGCCTTGGTGAAGAGGGGTGGCCTCATTGCCCCGAATTTTTCAAAGGACATGACTGCATTAGGCCCCTCCCGAACATGGCCTTGATTGTGCACAGGCTGCTGCAACCTCTCGTGCAATTTGCCGCTGAGTTTGCAAAATTTGGCGCAAAGATTTCCCCGTCTGCGCAGCCGATGAAAGCCTCTCGCGGGTGTCATGGGTGGAGGTGGGGGAAGAGGAGCATCCCCACCGCCTCCCGCACCCCGAGAGTTATTCTGTGGGTTATCCGACATCTGAAAAGTTGAACTTTCATTAGATACATATTCAAAGCTTGCTTAAAAGAATACAAGAAGAATATGCATACGAAAATTCAGACTTATAGAAAATTTCAGAATTCAGACAGCATCACAGTTCTGAGTAAATAAATCATAACTCTCTGTACAGAAGTCCAAAATTCATAAAATTGGGTCAGCATGTGTAGAATTTTATAAGCTTCAACTTTGGTATTCAACTCCAGATCAGATTCATCTTTTAAAGGGGTCGAAAAATTCAGTTTTCAAGGTTCTGTCTAGCAGTTTGGACAGCGGCCAGCAACTTACTAAAAATTCGATATTTCTTAAACTACACATGCAAAAATGCTGAATTTTGGTGAGCATAACCATTGTAAAATTTCAAACAACTTTGGTAGTCATTGCAAAATCCAGAAATGACCATAACTTTCTCCATTTCATTTCTTAGGCAGATTGCTGCCGGGAAGGTGTTTTTTCCACCAATATTTACAGATTACAAAATTTGGTGGATCACCATTACATGGGGGTCACTATGTAGCTTCTAGCTACACAAAAGAATACTCTAAGTCAGCCTAGCACCAAAATCCAACCAAAATGGCTAACAAGAGTACATGTCAAGTTTTTCCCTACTACAACAACTAGGATCTAGGCCCTATGTACAAACTATGGAGAGTTTCCCCGCGACATGTAAGAATAGAGCACCAAGCTCCTCTAATCGAGTCCCCGGAACGTCCCGAACCTCCTCTCGGGTCCACCTGCATCTCCATCTGCTCATCCTCCCCAATAGCCGGGGGGTGGTGCAACCGCCGGAGCATAAGCACAACACCCTCCAAAGCCCCGTACATCGAGCTCGAGGTCCCCAACCCGCTCCTCGCAAGTCCCCGGATGTGCTCAAGGTGCACAAACCTCTCAGCATCCCCTGCCAACCACTCGAACCCCGCAGCCGGCGTCTGCACCCCCCCGCAAGTCCGTAATCCGGCCGCAGGCCGCCCACGCTCAAACAGAAACCGTGTGCTCGCTCCCCGGAATCGCCGTATCCGATCCCCGAAGGTCAGCGCACACCCGTACGGCACTCGGGTGTACTTAACACATCGCTTCTGCGGTAAAGGCCGACAACCCAGGAGATGTACCAAGTAGCTCCGTTGAGACGACTAGCCAAGTCATCCGGCGATAACCCGCGAAGGTCCTCGTAGAGCGTACAAAGCCCTCAAGCACGTGCCCAAGGTCTCCACCGTGTCGTAGGGTGGCACAAGCCCCGAGAAGTGTGGCTATATTAGCCATCCCGGGGCCAGCCACACCCGATCGTCGGGGTCCAAGGCCAGCCAACCCCAACCTGCACCGAAGCATCTCCTCGCGCCCGTGGGTGGAAAGAGCGTGGAGCACCATCAAGGCCGCCGACTCCACCGCCCTCGACCGCGCCGGCTGCAGGAGCTCCCATGCTCAAGTCCGCCCACCCTAGGTGGCCCGGTGGGGGAGCACCGGCCGACTCGAACTCGCGTCTCGCACGCCCCACTCCGCGTACTCCACCCCCTCGTAGAAAGGAGGAGTGGTGTAGCCGACGGCACTCGGGGGTGGCTCCTCCACGCAATGCGTGTGAAGCCCTCCCACCGCAAGCCGCGGGGTGGCAAACGTGCGACCGCCGCCCACCGCAACAAACCTAGGGGCAGCCATCTCAGAAACAATTAAAAACACATGTTAGAACCTAAAAATATGAGCTTAACATGCAATATGCAGAACCGGGCAGCGCTCTGAATAAAAATTCATAACTGCAAAACCAACATCTCAAAATTCCAAATTTTTGTGAGCAACTTGACAAGGTTATAACTCACATTTTTGGTATTCAAAGGTCGAAATAAATCGGATTGGAAAGGGTGAACAATGTTCATTTTCAGAGTGCCGTTGCCCAGAATTCAGCAGGGCAGAGCTTCACTAAAAAGACCATAACTCCATACATGAGTACCCAATTACCATGAAATTTTTACAGCATGATTTATGCTAGATAATGAACATTTTTTTTCTGTAGATTCTCAGGTCAAATTCTGTTTGGAACTATAAGTAAAGATTCGGGTTTTTAGCCTAACTCGAATTTGACAGCATTTCAAATAAGACTCAGGCTAGTCATTTTGATCCTAACTTCCGCCTCAAACATCCTAAAATCATGAGAAATTAAGGGAGCAAACTTAACTAGGTGATGAACACCCCTAAAGAACACCTAGCCAGAAATTTTCTAGATAATCCTTAGGAAGATTCTGACAGCTAGCCTAGTTAACCTTTGCTTAATCACACATCAAAGCATCAAACTAGCATGATCGGGGTCCTTAAGAAACACAATTTAACTAAAGACCAAATGACACATGATTTAAGTTCATTTTGGTTCAATAGATTTTACATGATGTAAAAAGCGTCCTAAACTTCCTCACAAAGCTTTTTAAGCTTAAAAACGAAGTTAGTGTTTGGTAAGGTGGCATATATAAACGTCTCTCCCTATAATAACTAGCTCAAGCTATTCGTTTCTTAATTACCGTACCTAACAACCGTGGTTAGCGTACCTCGCAAAAAATCACGTATATCCAAGACCTTTGTGCCAAGATCACAAAAGCGTCCACACATTCATTACCGTTCACTTATAGAAACGAGATCCATGCGTAAAGCCGCTGCATGGACAGCCCCATTTAAGACTTCCGACGCGACGTGAGTGCCCACGGAATAGGCCTCACTCATCCCTCACGTACTTTCCCGTGGTACCATCACGATGGCAAAACGTGACGAGACTCGGTACGCGACGTGACACCCATTGGAATAGGTCTCACTAGTCCCTCACAGACTTCCCCGTGGTACCACCACGCATGGCAAAACGTGATGAACTAGTATGGTTGTGCATGAAAGTAAGTTTTGACAGAATAAATGTGCCGGAAGTCGTACTAAATACACCATAATAATACTAGCCACCCGAAAGAACCTGCAATTCCCTCTAGGGCCTCTCGGCTAGATTAAACCTTAACGTCCTATTCTTTTAGCAAGATTATTAATCTTGGCAAATTTTATTCCAAAAACCAGCTTGTTAAGGTATTTTAATTACTTCCTGTGCATATCATCGCTTCGGTGCTCGCCTCAGGATGTATCCATTTCAAAATAGTTCCGTATTATCGCCTAAGCCGTCCACATGGCCATTAAGCAATAATAAAGAACTATTCTGCCGCTTCCGCCGGTAAAGTTCCGCAAATCACATACAACAGATCGTCGATATAGTGCCTAAGCCCACACGAAGTGACTCGCAGTACAACATTACATTACATAACAAGTTTCATAGGTTCAACATTATTACAAACCAGGTTTTTCATACATAAGCGTAAACATGGTTCGTAGTTTAAACAAATGGAATTAAAACTACCGCATGATACACACGGAGGCCATCCATGCATATCACTCCTCATCATCGTTTTCCCCATTCAAGCTCCCAACCATCTCGGGGGATAGAACCAGTGCCGTAGGATTACCCGAAAACAACAAATTAAGCAAGGCCGAGTACTAATACTCAAAGAAGACTTACCCGACAAAAATAAAAGCAAGACTAGGACATGCAAGGCTTTTTGGCTTGTGGGTTTGTTTTGCCAAAAGCGACTAAGAGTTGATCTCATTTTCAGATTTTAGCTCAAGTTCTAGTATGTTAACCATTCTATGTGAGCTCCCGCACTAAACAAGCATGTTGTTCAAACAATATTAAACAAAGTAACAATATTAATCCAAAATGTTCCATAAATAAACATGGGGTAAAACAAAGGTCAAGCCGACTCGTATAACGCGAGTGACCGACGATCGATCGATTTATATCCTTGCAAGGTAAACCCAAGATACACTGAGGAAGTAGACCCCAAGAATTCAAATAAAAGCAAATGCAAAAATTCACTCCCGACCAGGCGGCTCCCAACATCCCACAGCTTTGGGATCGTACGCTACAAACTCGGTACACTATCCGTAGGGTCTAACCCGACCTCTTCCGCTCCGACTCACACACTATACCACGGGTAGCTAGCTCCGAGACACATCCCAAGTGTAGCTAGAAAAAGATCCCGCCCCGGCTCGTAAGGTATTTCAGGCTTGCGACGGCCCCATTCCCTACAAGTACTTGGTACGTTCAATAGCTTAGGACCAAAGACCATGCCAATGGCCGAGACCGAACTCCATCGCTCTTACCACATGAGCGAGTCAATTTAACCAACTTATGATTCCAACATAAGCATCCTATATCTCGCGAGCAATGAGTCATTACTCGACTCTACCGTGGATCTCGTAGCATGGCACTAGCGTTCCTAACATACTAGTAAAAGAGCATGGAGTCCTAAGGATCATGCATCTAGGTTTCAAAGCAACTCCTCAAACTTAAATGCACAAATAAAGCATTAAAGCACCGAAAAAGTAAAGGACATGATTTATATTTAAAAAAAAACACTAAGCTAGATGAAACCGTGCTTGCCTTCACGTACCTGCTCAAACTAGCCTTGGGCTCTTCCCACTTTGTCCAGGTCTTGCTGCACACCAACTGTCTGGGCCCACCATCAAATGCCCTCGTCTCCCTCCCGGGCGAGTGTGCGCCGCACCGTCTGGGGAGATCTACACGTTTATATGCACATGCGAGAGATTAAAGTTAATATTGATGGTGATTGTGTGCAATATCTGGCAATTCTGCTATTTAACTCTCACTAAACAGCAAGGGTGTTGTGTTTAAATATTAAAAACAGAACCAACATGATTTTACCATTTAGCACTTATAATTTCCATTGTTTTCCTTAATTATTTAAAACAAGCCTTTCAACCGTAAATCAAAATTAAATCAAGAACACTTCCAATGAGCCTAATCTTTGCACACAGCAACATATACTTAGTTTTAGTTTTCCCACCAAAATTTGGCTGAAGAACATTTATAAATTAATTTTATACGAAAAAGACAAATTTCAGCCTAGTAAATCATCATTACATATAAAAAGATTTAATACACTTTTTGATCTCAACTTTCTCCTCAAGGTCAAGTATGCCAAGAATGAGGTTCTGACCAAGGCATGGTTGCAAATTCAATTTATGTTTCAGATTTTGAATTTAAGCTCCTACACAAGGTTAAATCCAAAACACCAAGCAAACAATTCTCTAAAAATCACCTCCATCACACCAGGGGTACTAATCATCAAGTCAAAGCCCTAGGGTGCATTTGTGCTCAAAGAAAAGTTCATTAAAGGTGCTATAAAAAGCATCAAACTTATTCTAGCATAAAGCTTAAATAAATCATATCTGAAAATATATGCATCAAAACCATGCAAATTTTTGCCACAGATCTAGACATGATATAAAGAACAACATATCCAAAATTCAAGTTCATAGCTCATGTAGATTTTAAATCACACTAAAAACACTCCAAACTGAGTTTGAATTTAATTCAAAACCAGCAGAAAAACCCTATACATGATTTCTAGAAAAGGTAGATTTCTTCACCGAACCCAACAAAATTGGTTTTGCATTTTTCTGATTTTTCTACGATTTTTAATGATTTTTCGAAGGTAATCACTGAAACCCAAAATTTCACCTTTACAAATTGGTCCTCGGAACTTACAAAAATCTCCCCGCGATTATTTCCCCTCACGTGGCCCCCGGCCGCGCGGTCGACCACGGCGGGTCGAGGAGGGCGAGGGAGCACGCGCCACGCACGTGCGCACCAAACAGCCCGCCCGGCCGGCCGGGGCGCGCGCCCGCCCGAGGTGGCGTCGGCGAGCCCTCGCCGTGCAGCCTTGCCGCCGCCGCCCGCGGCCCCGTGCCTCGCGCGTGGCGCGATCGGGGCGGGCGCGTCGGGTAGGGGAAGGGAGGAGGGAGGGTTGGCCGGCGGGTTCGGGTGCGGGAGGCGGGGCTCACGGCGGAACGCGCGCGCGGCGCCCTACACCGGCCGCGGCGGACGGAGGGCGATGGCGAGGGCGCGGGCGGCCTTGCGAGGCATTTGGGGGAGGACCACGCGGCGAGGACGAGGTGAGGGCACGCCTAAGGCGCCCGGTGGCGGGGGGGTCGGACCGCGGCCGCATGCGCGAGAGAGCGCGGCGCGGGCGTGCGGCGGCGCGTGGCACGGGAGGGCCCGCGGCCGGTGCGCGGCGCGTCCCGGCACTCGGTGCATGGCCCCACGTCTGCGAAGGTACCAAGGTCGCACACGGTCCACCACGGAGCTTCCCAGGTCCGTACGCCGGAGGGACCGGCAGGTGACGCGTGGCGCGCTCCACCCGGCGTCCATGGCGGGGGAGCTCCCGGGGGTGCTGCCTTTTTATTTCACTTGCACAGATTCAAAATTGCATAACTCCAAAAATCGTCAACTAAGTGAAAAATCTCCCAACAGCAAAGTTGTAGAGGAGCTGTAGATCTACAACTTTCCCGAAGGGCGACATATGTTTTGATCAATGGTTTGCCCAGGAACGCCAACCGAAGTTGCAGATTTTCCACGGCTCCGTTTACTTGTTCATAGCGCGGTAAACTCGATTTTTGGCCAATTTGCGCTCAAAATTGGAATGTCCGCCAATTACGAAAAATGTGTTCCCGGAAATAACGAACAACTTTTGTATTGGCAGATTTTGAACTTCTATAGTGAAATTTGGAGAACGCGCAAGAAAACCATTTCAGCCTTTAAAGTAGATCTAGGGTTTGACCGTGGTTTGAGATGTTGACCGGGGTCTTTTGTGCAAAAGTGTGCCCAATCAAGTCAAACATGCTTAGGAGGTTATTAACCTTGATTAATTCATATAATTAATGTCATTAGCACAAGCAAACATCAGGGATGTTACAGTACGCCGGGCGTTGATGACGTTGCAGGCATCATCGTCCAGCGCCCTGCGCGTGTCGAGAAGCCGCTCCTTGGCTGGCGTGCGTCCCGGGTTGGCGGGTCGCCCCGCCGCTTCACCTGCATGGACCGAGGGTTCGCCCCCCTGCGCGGCTCCGTCGCCTCGTGCGTCCCCCGTTGGCGAATGCGTGACGCGGGAGCTTTTGGCCCGCCGGACGGCCGCACCGCTCGATGAGTGCACGCGCCTCGCGGTGCAGGTTTCGCGCCTCTGGTGTCGAGGGGGCCGGCATGGCCCGCAGCAGCGTTGAGGCGGCGATGAGCTTCTGGCTCGCCCGCGGAGGCGTGTCCGGGTTATCGAAGTTGAAGTCGGCGTTGATGCGGGTCCCGGGCCTATTTGCCTAGCTCCCGCGCGCGTTCGCCACGCGCGGAGGCTTCCCCAGCCATGGAGGCGCGGAGCAGCCGCACCGTTCGATACTCCTCCGCCAGCTTGGCCTCGAGCTCGCTAGCCTGGGCTAGCTGCGCGTCGACGTCGGCCCCGGCGGGGGGTGCTCGGCCCTGCGGCCGGGCGCGAAGCGATCCCTGGGGCGGGCATGACCTCCCCGTCGCCGGCGCCCGCTGCACCGGTGGCGTTTGCTGGGTCGTTGGTGATGACGACGCAGCATTCCCGCGCGGGGTCGTAGCTCCCGGTGCTGGAATCGTCGGAGCAGCCGAACCAGTAGTCCGTGGCGTCAAGAAAACGCCTGAACATCACTGGGTCCGGCACGCCGGAGAAATCCCATTCCGCGTACCCATGAAGGTTGGCGGGTGGCAAAGCGTCGAGGGAGCCCAGGGACGACTCGTCACCCGCGGAGGCGCCGGGATCCCTGGCGACGAAGACGTGACGGCCAGGGGGAACCCTGCGCATCGCGGTGTTGACGTTGGCGTTTTAGGCCGTCGTGGCACCGCGCAGACCGATAGGGAAGCGCGGTCCGGAGACCGTGCGTTGCCCCACCGGGGCGGTGGTTGCTGTGTTGACGGGTGCGCCGCGTTGGGAAGCGGCGCGTTCAGCTTGCCGCCGCTCGGACCGCGCCCGGTGTGAACGCCGGCGGAGCGGCGGCGACGTCGTGGCGTTGACGGGCCCGCGGCATCCGTGCGGGCGGGCGTCCGCATCGTGGCGGCGTGCGCGGCGGGGACCGGGGCGGACCCGGCCTGGCGCCGCGCGCGGAGCTCCTCACGGTTGGTGAGGCGCATTAGGTAGCCGTTCCCCGTAGCCTGAAAGTTCAAGCCCCAGAACCGGATTTCGAACCCGGCGGGGAGGGGGTCCGAGCTGCCCATGGAGTAGCACGTACCACGGTACTCAGTGCGGATCACCATGGAGGGAGTTGACGGTGGTTTGACCTTAGGCGCTCGATTGCCCCACGGTGGGCGCCAACTGTCGGTGCGGAATGTGGTCCCGACACTAACCAGTTGAAGGATCAGATGGCGACTAGAGAGGGGCGGAGTGAATAGGAGCCGGTAAAAATTCTTCTTGAAGAACCCGGCCTATACCCTAGTCAAATCCCGGTCACACACAAGCGATGGATCGAATCACACACCAATCGCCAAGACAACGAGGTTTTGGATCAACCTCTAGCCTTAGGAACGATTCCTTGAAGCATACGCGGAAGCACGAAAGAAGAAAGGGAGGAATCGAACCAAGAAGCAAAGCGCGCAGCCTCAGGCGGACCGTCCGGCCAGACAGGGCGGACCGTCCGCGATGGGCCGCGCGGACCGTCCGGCGGGGTACCGCGGACCGTCCGCACCCTTGCGGGGCGCGTCCGCGCCCGAGCCGCGGACCGTCCGTTAAAACAAACAGAACCACCAGTGGCACACCGCGAACCACGGACCGTCCGCGGGGAGCACGCGGACTGTACTCCAGGCACCCGCGGACCGTCCGCCCGCTGCTGCGGACCGTCCAAAACTCCGTCCAACCAAAACTCAAAATCGCGATGGATCGAAACGAAAGGCGAGCAAGAACACGAAGAACACGGGACGAACACGAGCGGCGCGGACCGTCCGCCTGGAGGGCGCGGACCGTCCGCGAGGCTCGGACAGAGCAGAAAAACGCCCGACCTCGAAAGTCAACTCCCCCAAATCATCATCGGATTTCCCAAACGGTTGAAGCTGTGGAGACAAGGGTTTGGGGACTTGAAAAGCGTCACACAAGGATGCTATAGCCCAAAAATCTTGCCTCCTAACTCCCTAAATCACCGAGAATCGCGAATCCTTTGAGCACCACCGAAAGCTTGAGCACCGAACGAAAACTCTCGAATCAAAGTGGTTTCCCGGCGTTTGAGGGCACAAGATCAATCACAAAGATGCGTGAGACATCTATCCATGTTTCCCTCAAAGAAATCCGGGGAGAAACCCACTCAAATCCGCGGAATCGCACCGAGAACGAAGGCACAAAAACAAGCACAAAAAGACCACGAAAAACACAACTCCGAATCTTTTATACAAACCAGGAAAAATTCACAAGGTCTAGCATGCCGCCCTAGCATCCATCCCTCTCAACAAATCTCTCATGAAGCTCTCATGCTAGCCTAGAGAAAATGGAAGAAAAATAGCTACGAAAATGAGAAAATGGAGGGAGGAAATGAAACCCTAAGTCACGGAGAGAGAGAGCCACTCACACACCCTTATGGCTTATATATCGAGTCCCGCCGGAGTGGTAAATGACTCGACTACCCCTAACTTAACTACTGGCGATACAACCCACGCAGGGGCATTTAGGTAATATTTGTGGGTCTTGCCATCGGACGGCCACGCCTTTGCCGCACCCCGCGTCCTCTCGACGCAAGCCATGCGATCCCGCCGCGTGTCCTCCGCCTCGAAGCTTCCCGACACGCCCGGATCCCGTCTCCGTCATGTTGGGCCCTCGGACTTGGTTTTGAGTCCCAAACCAAGAAACCGTCCTCCAATGGTTTTGTGGGCAAACCACCAAACCCCGCATGCTCGGTTCGGCCTCCCGCCAAACCACTTGACTCGACCGCCACCGTGCACCAGCTCGATTGTCCATGACTTCGTCTTGCTTGTGTCGCCACCATGTGACCCGCACCCAGTCCCGCTGTCCACCGGGTCCCTCGAACCGAGCCTACTTGTCTCTCCATCTCCCGGAGGCCCCTCAAGGCTGAAGACCTTTCGCGCCCGTTCTTCACCTGCAACAACACGAACTAGGCCGCGGCCTACACTGCGCACTAAGCCAAGAGTCAGTCCAACACCCGTTGTCAATCACTCATCACTGAGGAGCGGTCATCCATCGACCACTGGGACGCTCCTGGTCCTCAATCTCCCCCTTGATGAGTGCATTGACAACACACAACACGAAATGAAATTCAGAGACAGAAAGAAAGGAAGAAGAAAGAAAAACAAAGAAGCTCAACTCATGACCAAAACCAAAGAAAGGCAAAGAAAGGTCACAAGCCAAGCAAAGCACAAACTCCACACTGAAAACAACAAGAAAGCTCCCCCTGAACACATGCAAGGTCCCCCTGAACATGTGGATGCAAACTTCCAAATTTTAGCTCACCTCTTCTGAATTTTCATTAAGCTCACCTCTTCTCCCCCTCGTTGACAATGTATGAATCAAGGTGAAAATGCAGAAATGCAAAACAAAGCATATAAACATCTACATGAGCTTCTCAAATAGGCCAAATCTAGTGTCAAAGGCTAAAAAATGAGACAAAGATCACACATATGAATCATAGCATAGTCAAAGCATTGTCACAAGTAATATATGAAAATACAAGCATGTGACAAAGCAGAATTTTCAGATTTAAGCAATTTTACCAAAAGAAGGCTCGCTTCACATGTAAAAGCCTATCCATGTCACACTTGAGCCACAAACATGCATACCATTCAAAGATCATACAAGGATATCAAATTCTCAGCAAAAGATCATGGCAAACACCCATAAAGCAAAGCATGTCATGTCAAAGCTCATGAGCCATGTGTCCACTTCGGGGAGACTTCTCCACTGGTGAACATCATGCAACATGTTTTGCACCCATATGTGAAAGATAAGACATTTTAAGGATAGACATGATGGATGGAGCATTTTTCAAGCAATATACACTTCTTTTCAAGATTAAATCATTTCATGGTACATGAAGTGCCTTTGCGGCAAAAAGAAGCTTATGCTCCCCCATGAATGCAACATAGGCTAAACATTCACAATGATATTCGGCCTTTGGCCCAAATGCAAGAACAAGGCATCCAAGCACAATCTAAGCATGAAAAGCACATTTAGACCAAACTGTGACATGGATACACAACTACACACGAGTGGAGCATATTTCATCAAAAAATAGTCAAGATTAGCATTTATTTCAAAAAAGGGCTATCTCACCACACATATATCTCAAATATTCCAAGAGCATAGCCTCACATCACCATTTCTCCACACATATGACCAATATCTCACAAATAGCCAAAGAAACTCAAATATGGCATATGAAAGAAGCTCATCATCCTAAAATGCAATATGATACAAATGCAACATGATATATGACAAGATGGCTATCCTACCATGGTTTATACATCAAGCAAAGCATGTATATACATCAAAGTAAAACATGGTATGATATATATGGTACAAGAGAAAATTCCCCAAGAATCAACTAGAAAGGGCAACAAACCCCAAGTTCCCCCCGGAAGCGCACAAAAGTAGCTTGATCGAGAGGCTTTGTGAAAATGTCTGCAAGCTGATCTTGGGTAGGGACATGGCTCAACACGATGGTTCCTTTCTCCACATTGTCCCTCAAGAAATGATACCTCACTTCTATGTGTTTGGTTCTGGAGTGAAGCACTGGGTTTTTGGCTACGCTTATGGCACTGGTGCTATCACAAAGAAGTGGGATCTGGGTGCACTCCTCACTAAAGTCTCTCAAAGTGTATGAAATCCACAACAGCTGGGAACAACAACTCGCGGCTGCAACATATTCCGCCTCGGAAAAACTATGAAGAGAAAGAGTCGAGGAGGACGAATACCAAAGGCCAAGACCAGGGGCAGACTGTAGGTACCTGAAAATCCTCTTGACGACCTGTCGATGTGATGTCCTCGGCGAAGCCTGAAAACGAGCGCACAGACACACGGCCGAGCCGTATGTCCGGCCTCGTCGCCGTCAAGTAGAGGAGGGAGCCGATCATGCTCCTGTACTCCCGTCGGTCCACCGGTTCTCCGGTCCTCGTCCACATCCAAAGTGGCCGTACTCCCCATGGGATTCGACATCGGCTTCACATCTTGCATCCGGAACTTCTTCGACATGTCTTTCGTGTACTTGGTCCGGTGCACGAATGTTCCATCCTTCACTTGCTTGATG
Source organism: Cenchrus americanus (assembly GCA_947561735.1). Lineage (NCBI taxonomy): Eukaryota > Viridiplantae > Streptophyta > Magnoliopsida > Poales > Poaceae > Cenchrus > Cenchrus americanus. The sequence goes on along the minus strand of OX387245.1, from coordinate 60,883,573 downwards.
CGCGGCCCGAGAAAATACCGCAACTCGCCCATCATGCTCATCTCGAACTCCCTGCTCATCTCATCCGCAAACTTGGCAACAAGGTTATGTGACGAGCCACCAAAGACAATATCATCCACGTATATACCGAACAATCAACAAGTCATTTCCATGCTTGAGGAGAAACAAGGTCCTATCCACGGTACCCATCACAAACCCTCTCGCTCAACGAGAAAACCTCTCAATCTCCCATACCAAGCACGGGGCACCTGTTTCAACCCATACGAGCCCTTTTCAACCCGTACACCCCGTGTGGGTACGGCTCGCTCTCAAACCCGGTGGGCGCTTCACATACACCTCCTCCTCTATGACCCCATTCGGAAAAGCACTCTTCACATCCATCCGAAACAACTTGAACCCTTTAGCCACGGCAAAGGCTAGAAGGATCCGAATTGCCTCAAGACGGGCCACGGGAGCAAAGGTCTCCTCATAGTCGATCCCCTCCTTCGACTAAACCCCCGAGCAACAAGTCCGGACTTGTTCCTCACAACCATCCCATTCTCTCCCTCTTTGTTCTTCCAAACCCACTTGGTTCCTATGGGATGGCAATTTGGAGGTGGTTCAACTAACTCCCACACCCGATTCCTCTCAAAGTTTTCCAACTCCTCATGCATAGAATTGACCCAGTTTGCATCAGATAAAGCATGTCCAATGTCCTTGGGCTCAAAAGTGGCAACAAAAGCAGCATGAGCAAAATGAGAGGAATTCCTGGACCTTGACCGTGTAGTGCGTTCATCGATGTTCCCAATGATCTTCGACAAGGGATGCACTTCTTGAATCCGCCGGGGAGCCTCACGCCTCAAGACTACCTTCCCCTTAACTTCAGCTTCTCTCGCCTGGTCTTCTTGTTGCACCGTCGTTGTCCATTAAGTAGACGGTCCACGCTCCGTAGTGGTCGTAGGGGAAGTAGTGGGTACACACTTAGCTTCAGGCGCATGGTTCTCTCCATCATCATCTCCAGCTTCATCCTTCTCCTCTTCAAAGAGGTCCTCGGCCATCTCCTCATCACCTGCACATTCAAAGCCAAGAGAGGTACATGGCATTGTCTCGTCGAAGGTTACCTCGCAAGTCTCCATGATTTTGTTAGTCTCAAGGTTAAGCACCCTATAGGCTCTAGAGTGGTTAGAATATCCAAAGAAAATACCATCACTAGACCTAGCCTCAAACTTGTCGAGTTTTCCCTTCTTAAGAATAAAGCACTTGTAGCCAAAGACTCGGAAATGACTCACCTTGGGTGCCCGACCATGCATAAGCTCATAACAGGTCTTCTTCTTGAAAGCTCGCAATAAAATCCTGTTAGAGACATGACAAGCCGTATTGACCGCCTCAGCCCAATACCTCCTAGGAGTCCTGTGCTCATCGAGCATCGTCCTAGCCATCTCACAAAGAGTCCGATTTTTCCTTTCCACAACTCCATTTTGAGGGGGCACATAAGGGGTCGAATACTGATGTTCAAGACCTAGATCACGACAAAAGGCATCAAAACGAGAGTTCTTGAACTGCGAGCCATTATCCTTTGCGGATAGCTCGAATAGCATTCCCATGCCTCTCGTGTTTCAACCTCACGATCGGATCTCGAACAAAACCAAATGTCTCACTCTTGTCTTCCAAGAAAAACACCCGGGCATAGCGAGAGTAATCGTCCACCACAACAAGGACATACCACTTCCCACCCACCGAGCGAACTCGAGGCGGCCCAACGAGGTCCATGTGCAACGGCTACGTCGGACGCTCGGTCATGACATCGGTCAGGGGTGGATGGGGAGTGGCTACCATCTTGCCATGCCTACAAGGAGCACAGACCAAATCCTTCTCAAGCTTCAACCTCGGCAATCCTCGGACAAGGTCAAGACCACTCAAGCGAAAAACCAAATCAAAGCTCAAGTGTCCCAACCGCCTATGCCATTTCCACAAATCAGAAGAAGGACCAGCCATCAAACAGCGAACAGGACCCAAAGAACGAGAGAAATCAGCCCTGAAAATCTGACCCTCGGGGATGATCATACAGACAAGATCACCTCGAGAATCAAGCAAAATAGACTCGCCAGACTTGAAACGCACCTCAAAACCCTCATCTAGCAACTGAGAAACCGAAAGGAAATTGAAACCCAAAGACCTCACAAGAGCCACTCTCTTCAACGTTACCTTGTCACTCACATGCACAACACCCTCAGAAATCACCCTTCCTCGTCCATTGTCCCCAAATGTGATGTACATCTTTTCCTTCACTGGGGTGAGGCTGGAGAACCACTTCTTATCTCCGGTCATGTGTCGAGAACACCCGGAGTCGATCAACCAAATGTCCTCCAAGCCTCCTGCCTGTAGTCAGAAACAAGAACGAGAATGAGCTAGCGACTCGACACTGGGGTTAGCACAAAGAAAGTTGAACCAGTGTCGAGCCATCTGCTCAAAAGAGGGGTTAGCAAACATCATTCCCTTGCCACCAAGCTTCCCATGTCCCATGGAAGAAGTACGAGCACCACGAGGGGAAAACGTGGTCCGTAGTTCCTCTGGAACCCAAAGCTGCGATCATCTCCCCTAAACCTGTATTGAGGACGAGTAGGGGGACGTCCAGCAAAGCCACCACGAGCCTGACCAAACATCTCACCAGCACGCGCACACCATCATCTCTCCTCTCAAACCTCGCACCACCACCTCTCTGTGGGAACCTACCAACACTCCTCACACTTCTCACACCCTGTGGAAGTGGCACTCTAGGCTCAGGAATACCATGAGACTGGCGATACCTGTCCTGGTTAGCTTGCTCCCTAGCAAGCCTCTCATCCCTCTTCCTCTTGTAGCAAAACTCTGCAAGATGCCTCTCCTTGCCACAATACTCACACCTGAAGGGGATGGGTTTTGGTTTTGGCTCTGGCTTCTCACTAGGCTTCACACCCTTCTCACTCACAAACTTCAAAGGTTTCTTGAGGTCATTTGTCTTGAGTGGGAATTTGGGTGGATCTTGGGTTGTGTCAAGCTTATTGCAAAGGTGGTTGGGCTTTGGTGTGAAAGAGTTCTTGGGTGCTTTTGGAAGTGGGACTTGGATGTCTCCGATCACCTCAAACTCGAGGTTAGACTCAACACACTTCTCATACACACCCTCCCCCCTTTGTTCTCTCCCACTTTCTCACCCAACTTCTCAAACCCCAAACCACGACCATCGGCTCTCTTGAACTCCTCAATCATGATTTTCAATTGAGGTTCCCCCCGTACAACCAACCCAACACCTTCCTAAAATAGTCATTCTCCTCATAGATGACATCCAAACGGGAAGTAAGTTCAAGATTGCGCAAAGTAACTTCATCACAGCTAGAGCATGCATTTGCAACAGGAGATTTCAAAGATGCTTCCAAAGAACTAATGGTATAACGAGCATCAACAAGCTTAGCATGCATAGTAGGACATGATTTACAAGCACCAAGCAAAGTAGGTCTAGCCTTAAGCTCATCATACTCAGTCCTAAGAGCATCTAGTTTAGCCAAAGTAGAAGCATTCTTCTCATTAAGCAACTTGATCTTATTCAACCATGCATCACACTCAAGACATTCAACATCATCAGGAGTAGTAGGAGCAAGTTTCAAAGAGTCATTTTCAAGTTTCAATTCAAGCAATTTCGACTCTAACTCTCCTACTTTCTCACTAGCATTCTCAAGTTGAGCCCTAAGATCTTTCCTCATCTTTTTGGCATCTCTTAGCACACTATCACGGTTGTCAATCAAGCCATTCAACCTAGCGATCTCAGCAAGCAAAGAGTCGGGGTCACGATTTACCTCATCCTCCGAGTCGGAGTCGCCGTCTTCCTTCTCGCTCTTCTTGCTACTTGAGCTATGGGCCATGCCACAAAAGCCCTCAAGCGCTACACAGCTCAACCCGCTGAGGTTCCGGCTTGCACTCTTCTTGCCCTTGCGCCTCCCGACGTCTTCATCTTCGCTGCTTGAGCTTGACTGCTCGTCGCTTGAGCTTGAGTCAACGTCGCTCGCATCGGCCACCATCGCTCTTGCCTTGTTCTTCTTGTAGCCGCTCTTGCTCGGTCGCCGCTTGTCCTTGTCCTTGCTCTTGGACTTGTTGAAGTGCTTGCCCTTGGAGGAGTACTTGTCTTCACGCCTCGGGTGCGCCTTGTACTCATTCACCTTGTACTTGTTCTCCTCCGCTTCTGGGCACTCGGCGATGAAGTGACCTCGCTTGCCACACTTGTAGCACGTCCCTGAGCTCCGCCTTGCATTCCTCCGACTCTCGTGTAGTCGATCAAACCTTCTTGAGAGCAAGGCCAGCTCCTCCTCGCCCAGCACATCAAACTCCTCATCTGGAATAGACATGAGAGAAGACAAGGAAAACTGTCGACAGGAAGGGTTAGATTTGCCCTTTGATCCGCCCACAAGAGCAAGACTATGGTCAGTCGAGCCCTCATGCTTGGATTGCAGCTTCCTGTCAACCTCAGCCGACTTGAGCTTAGAAAAGAGGTCATCCAACTCAATAGTCAAATATTGCCCAGACTCCTTGATGGCCTCAACCTTAGCACCCCAAACATTTGGGTCCAAGACATGCAAGAGCTTCAAAGCCTTGATCATGCTCGGTGTAAGGAAAATCCTCAACATTAGCTTTCATGTTGTTCACGATGGAGGTGAACCTGCGAAACATCGCATCAATGTCCTCACCGGGAAGTGGAGTGAAATTCTCATATTGCATCCGGTAAGAGACAAAGAGGCGAGCCTTCACATGGTTATCACCACCGTGAGCAACCAACAACTTTTCCCAAATTTGCCAAGCAAGATTCAAATAGCGAACACGCTCAAACTCAGGATCACACAAGCTCCGGACCAAGTGATCAACGGCTTTTGCATTAGCCTCATACTTGGCCTTAGCACCTGCATCGGTCACCATAAGAGTATGGATGTTGACCGGAATAGCATAGGTCTTGTCAAGCACAATGAAATCCAATAGCTTTCCACGAAGAAAGATCATCATACGAGCCGCCCACTTGTGGTAACCCTTGCCATCGAAGTGCGGCGGACCGCCCCACTCAACGTACGCCATCTTAGGATTCGAGACTTTTCAAAGTCGCAAAGAATCCGGCACCAAGCTCTGATACCAATTGAAGGATCAGATGGCGACTAGAGAGGGGGGGGGAGTGAATAGGAGCCGGTAAAAATTCTTCTCGAAGAACGCGGCCTATACCCTAGTCAAATCCCGGTCACACACAAGTGATGGATCGAATCACACACCAATCGCCAAGACAACGAGGTTATGGATCAACCTCTAGCCTTAGGAACGATTCCTTGAAGCACACGCGGAAGCACGAAAGAAGAAAGGGAGTAATCGAACCAAGAAGCAAAGCGCGCAGCCTCTGGCGGACCGTCCGGCCAGACAGGGCGGATCGTCCGCGATGGGCCGCGCGGACCGTCCGGCGGGGTACCGCGGACCGTCCGCACCCTTGCCGCGGACCGTCCGCCCCGAGCCGCGGACCGTCCGTTAAAACAAACGGAACCACCGGTGGCACACCGCGAACCACGGACCATCCGCGGGGAGCACGCGGATTGTCCGCCGGGCACCGCGGACCGTCGCCCGGCCGCGCGGGACCGTCCGAAACTCCGTCCAACCAAAACTCAAAATCGCGACGGATCGAAACGAAAGGCGAGCAAGAACATGAAGAACACGGGACGAACACGAGCAGCGCGGACCGTCCGCCAGGAGGGCGCGGACCGTCCGCGAGGCTCGGACAGAGCAGAAAAACGCCCGACCACGAAAGTCAACTCCCCCAAATCATCATCGGATTTCCCAAACGGTTGAAGCTATGGAGACAAGGGTTTGGGGACTTGAAAAGCGTCACACAAGGATGCTATAGCCCAAAAATCTTGCCTCCTAACTCCCTAAATCACCGGGAATCGCGAATCCTTTGAGCACCACCGAAAGCTTGAGCACCGAACGAAAACTCTCGAATCGAAGTGGTTTCCCAGCGTTTGAGGGCACAAGATCAATCACAAAGATGCGCGAGACATCTATCCATGTTTCCCTCAAAGAAATCCGGGGAGAAACCCACTCAACTCCGCGGAATCGCACCGAGAACGAAGGCACGAAAACAAGCACAAAAAGACCACGAAAAACACAACTCCGAATCTTCTATACAAACCAGGAAAAATTCACAAGGTCTAGCATGCTGCCCTAGCATCCATCCCTCTCAACAAATCTCTCATGAAGCTCTCATGCTAGCCTAGAGAAAATGGAAGAAAAATAGCTACGAAAATGAGAAAATGGAGGGAGGAAATGAAACCCTAAGTCACGGAGAGAGAGAGCCACTCACACACCCTTATGGCTTATATATCGGGTCCCGCCGGAGTGGTAAATGACTCGACTACCCCTAACTTAACTACTGGCAATACAACCCACGCAGGGGCATTTAGGTAATGTTTGTAGGTCTTGCCATCGGACGGCCACGCCTTTGCAGCACCCCGCGTCCTCCCGACGCAAGCCATGCGATCCCGCCGCGTGTCCTCCGCCTCGAAGCTTCCCGACACGCCCGGATCCCGTCTCCGTCGTGTTGGGCCCTCGGACTTGGTTTTGAGGCCCAAACCAAGAAACCGTCCTCCAATGGTTTTGTGGGCAAACCACCAAACCCCGCATGCTTGGTTCGGCCTCCCGCCAAACCACTTGACTCGACCGCCACCGTGCACCGGCTCGATTGTCCATGACTTCGTCTTGCTTGTGTCGCCACCATGTGACCCGCACCCAGTCCCGCTGTCCACCGGGTCCCTCGAACCGAGCCTACTTGTCTCTCCATCTCCCGGAGGCCCCTCAAGGCTGAAGACCTTTCGCGCCCGTTCTTCACCTGCAACAACACGAACCAGGCCGCAGCCTACACCTGCGCACTAAGCCAAGAGTCAGTCCAACACCCGTTGTCAATCACTCATCACTGAGGAGCGGTCATCCATCGACCACTGGGACGCTCCTGGTCCTCACCAGTGATAAGCGCCATGGTCTATCCCTCTATGGTCGATGCTAAGCAATCAGAGACACAAAGTTTATCCTGGTTCCGGCCGAGGGGCCGTACGTCCAGCAGTGGTGTGCTCGAGGCACTATATTGCTCAGCACCGAGGTGCCTGTAGTGGGGCTGCTACAAGCAAGGCGGGAGAGGAAGCGTGGCTTCCAAGTCCCTGGTGAAGTGGCTGAAGATATTGTGGGAGAATTGGAGAGTAAGTACGTGGCGTGTCGTGTGTTGTTGTTGTCTCCTCTGTCTTCTCCCCTGCGGCGGGGGAGTTCGTCTTCCTTTTATAGGCCAAGGAGAGAGCGAGTTACACGTATGCCACACTATTTAGCTACATGGGGAAGTGTGGTGCGCTGCGCCGTAGAGTAGGCGGCCGCCTTGACGGTCCTTGCTGCGATCCGGCCATCATGGCGTATCTTGTACTCGAACAGTGGTAGCCTCGAGGGTTGGGGCGCAGTGAACGGCCGCGATGTCCCCAGGCAGGCTCGAGGGGGTTGCTGATGTCGATCCGTACGGGGCACAGTGGCGGGCATGGCGGCGTCCCGTTCCCGCACGCTCCACAGCGCCGAAGCTGTTACCACAGTGCCCGGCGTGGGGTTGTACACGCGGGGGCGGCCACCATGCTGCTAACAGTGGCAGGGATGGCGCCCCGCCGGCCTAACGCCTTGACCTAACCCTGCAAAGTTCACGGGAAAGTAAATCGAGGGTGCGACCGGCCCCCCTTCGAGGGCTTGGCGCGTTAGCCGTACCGGAGTAAGTGGTGCGGCGTCACGGGACTGGCACCGGCCACGTCGCACAGTCCCCCACAGTGGCGGGGATGGGTTCCCTCCTAGGGAGTTGGTGCAACAGAACCGGGGCGCGAGTCCTAGGCGCATGATGGCGCCGCCCCGTCGTTGTCAGAACATTAAATGCCCGTGTACGGGAATGGGTGTGCGCGTGCGGGGCGCCCTCGAGCGAGGCGGAGCCAACTCGAGGGCGGCGCGGACCCTCGAGCGAGGCGGAGCCTGCTCGAGGTTAGCGCACCCTCTCGAACGGGGCGGGGCCTTCCCGAGGGAGGCGCGTGCCCTCGAGCGAGGCGGAGTCTGCTTCGAGGGAATCTTTGAGTGGGCCGCTCTGGTGGGCCGTCAGGGCCACCGTGGCGTGGGCCATGCCCTGCGTGCTTAAGTGAGGCACGTTTGGCTTCGGCTTGTTGCGGGTTTTAAGTGGTGATTTCCCCAGTTGTTTAAGGGGACCCCTAGGGCTGTCCTCGACAACACGTACGGAGAAGGAAGCGACGCACGCCGGACTGCTAGGTCCGCGAGTGCGACGAGGAAGAGCGTTGGCAGCGCGGCTGCTACTTGAGAAAGTTGTGCCTTTTCAAGAGTGGTGTGGTCCATATTTATTGGGAGGAAAACCCCCCACACCATCGTCCATTAGCAATACGGGACTAATAGATGGTGTACCCCTTCCAATACTAATGGGCTTTACAACATTTGTGGCCCATTAGGACTTTTACACCATAATGGATCAAATCCATCTGAGCCCACTAGTGGATCAAATCCAGTTGGCTCTAGGGCATATTTCCAACAAGATGTATATTTCTCCATCCATTTATTTTTCGAAAATCAAAGAAGAAAAATATATAAAAAATTCGCTAACTGGTGCACACACCTAGGACCATTGCTGAGCCAAAACCCACACTAATATTCAGCAAACATTTCAAGGCCCGAAGGGTCCTTTGTCAAATACGAGACAACAACCCAAAGTGAAGGATAACATTTTTAACTTAGACCAAAGGAAAATCTTGACTTTAAGGGCACTTTAACTTTCCATGAACAAACATCAAAGGGAACTCCACCCTACTCATCATATCGTTGTACATAACTCGCACCGAGAAAGTCCTACTTCTGTTCCCAACAAAAGTGTCTTTTCGCAAACTAAGTTACACCTCAAGAAGACTCTCAACTAGTTTCAACCATTCATCCCAGTTATCTCCCACCAGCCCCCCCCCCCCTCTAAAAGACATGTTAAGTGGCATCGTACTTAGAACATGAGCCACAGTAACATTCTTCTTCCTAACAATGCTATACAAGAGTGAGAATTTTTTTAATCTGAAGCCTGTCACCAATCCAAAGATCTTCCCAGAACTTAGTTTGAGTGCCATCTTGAACTATGAAGACGAGCATGGCCATGATTAGGATAGGCTTTTGTCGCATTCTAGGCAAACTGTTCTTCGGTGGATGGGTGAGCTGGTACATGCATACAAGTAAAGATGAATTTGTTGATGTCATTCACATGCAAAATCTATTTGAGACTAAAAAAAAGTTATAAATCTTATACCGAATATCAAAATTACATTCTGATTATACTATTGAGTTTCTAACAACTAGCAGAGAAGCACGTGCGACACACATGTGTTTTTAAAATAAAAACATCATGTACATTTTGCTTTGATAAAATAGAAATATTACATTGAATTGTTCAATTATTTGTTTAGTGTTTTGAACACTATGTAATCTTGGATAAACACAATATTATGGACATCTTGTTGGACAAGGAAAAGTGAGATTTCTATTTAGATTGAGATCAAAAGTTTGAAAATGTAGACGGTGTCGGAGTACTATGTAAAAACTGAATGGCTATTGCCATTGAAGTTTGAAAAACTGTTGCATATGGGCATCCTTACGTCAAGAATTTGAGTAAGTTTACATTACTCTTTGGATAATATTATGCAAAACGAAATCTCAAATTTGGTTAAACAATTTCTGTAGTCCTTCAACAAGGAAAAATGTTTTTTCATATTTAAGTTTGAGTTCAAAGATTGAAGTATGTACTGTTTTGGTTCTCGATGTCAGCTGACGAAGCCTCCCGTCGTAAGCGGCACTCTTCTCGACTCCAACGGTGATCTAGCCAAGCATGGCATTGTCGTACAAGCAGAATAAGTCATAGCAAAGTCAAAACATGGGCATTTGAAATCACTGAGGTCATCGTCGTCATCTTAATCAAAATACTCGTCCTCAAATTGCTGCAGGAATAGTGTACTCAGATGCCAATGAACTGCAATAAACGGCTAATTTTGAGTTGCAAACTGGTAATGAAGGTTAGCATTGGAATCGTTGAATAGTGCTCAAAATTATTTATCTTATCCAAGATCGATTTTATATCTCACAATCCAGTTGATCCTACACAATTCGGAATACCTAGAACAAAAAATAGAGACAGAACTTATTTTGAGAAAGCATGCAAGGATAAAATTGAACAATAGAAACTTCGAACTTAATGGAAGCGTCGAGTTCCAACACATGTCAAAATAGTGTTTTTTCACGTACTTAAGATGATACTATTAAGTTTGCGCGGTAGAACCGAAGAATATATAAAAGAGGATTGCAGGAAATAAAAGAAACCAACTCGGCGGAAATCTCTAGCCCTAAACGCGCTCCGCCGCACGACGAGTACGCATGTGGCTGAATCGGCGCAAGTTTTCTAAGGTGTGCGCGAGAAAGGCTTCCTCACCTAAAGAGATCATGATGCCCACGTGCCGTGTAGAGATCTTGCTATGAAGTCGATGATGGTGTTGTGATCTATACTATCACGGGACTGTAGTCGGCTCGGAAAGGATCACATGATTTTGTAGATGGCTACGCGTTCTAATTTTAGGCGGTGTCCAATGACGGAGCGCGGTGGGACACTGTCTCGTAGAATTTTTCTGACACGTGGGTGTTTAGGTGGGCCCGACGTGGGTATGGGTGGGTGGGTAAGGCGAACACAGGTAACAAAAACAATATTTTGACAGAAACACTCTCTAAATTGCAATTATTTAGGTCTTCCACCATATCCACTCTCCAATTACCTAACACACGGGTCCGACGTGAGGGATATGATGGACCCAAATTAGATAAGATTTTTTTTTAAAAAGAACTCATATTATAGATTTGGTAGGAACGGCTCCAAAACGTATATATATTGTTTTTTTTCTTATCTATTGACGTCACAAGTTCTATGTCTGTTTTTTTACATTACGTAAACTTAGTACAAAACGGCAGCCCAACAGAAGCATAAATACCAGTCCAAACAGATCCTCTTCGCGTCTTTTGTTTTGAGAGGCTAGATCCTCTTCGTGTCTGAGATCGATCGGCAGAATTCTTACCATGTTTACTGATAAACTAACCAATAATATCTTTTTCTCATACACTAGCAGCCAGGCAAACGAACAAGTTGACTGATGTCCCCCGAAGCGGAGGCGTCGACCCAAAAAGTCCCTGCACCGAACCCGGCTCGTACACGTTCCCAGTGATACTTAAAAAGGCAGAGCTGCCGGCTGCAACACGTACGCCATCATTATCCAACACGAATTCATCTACACGTTGACACGAAGGCAACACAGACTCCATCTCAGGGTGGTCACTTAAAACTACCCATCTACGAGGATCCTGCGTATACAAGGAATATTTTTCTTATTTTACTTTTCTTTCCATATGATACTGGCGCGGGTACACTTGTGGGTAAGATGCGCATTAGATAACAAAATAATTACCTTTTGAGCAGAAACGCCTATAAATTGCGATTCTCTGGGTCTTCCACCCTACCCAATCCAAATATACGACGGGTGGGTCCGACGTGAGGGGTAAGGCGGACCCAAGTTAAGCGAGAAAATTTTTCAAAAAACTCACTCTTTTTAGTATAGATAAAATCTTCACAACAAATAATATATGACAGGCAAATATTCATGAAGACTGAACAAAAATTCATTAAGACCGAACCAATATTCACTTGGCCGAACGACAAAGACAGTCAAATATTTATTAGGCCCAAACAAATATATACATAGGAAGTTCCTGTTAAAAAATATGTACACAGGAAGAACAAATATTCAGATATGCCAAACAAATATTTACAAAGATCGAACAAATCTGATTGGTGTAAGCTAGAATAATTATAAGATTTTTTACGATACATACACTTGAAAATTATATGAACTCAAATATTATACAAATCAAACAAGTTTTATAAATTTATTATAATAAATATAAGTAAGAAAGTATGAATTGGAAAATGATAAATAACAGAAAAGAAGAAGGGTGAAGAGAAAAGGAAAGGTAAAGCCGATAAGGGAAAGAGTGGATAAAAAGAAATAAAGGATAAAAAAGATGAAAGGAAAAGGTAAAAATGATAGAGAAAGGAAAACAAAACAAAGAGAGAATAAATGAAAACAAAAATAAAGAAAAAAATAAAAATAGAGAAAAGGGGTACACATTAGAATGTTTGCTTAGTTCTAATCTATACTATTGTATATATACACTATAAGGAGTGAAGACAATTGAAATATTTTCTCACCCAAATCGGGCCCACCTTACCCCTCATGCCGGACCCACCCATCAAGTTGCGTGATGACAAAAAGGTGGAACGACTATAACAATCGTAATTTAGAGAGCGTTTCTACCAAAATCGTAATGTTTTTTTTACCGAATGTTGTCTTACCCACCCCGTGTACCCACGTTTGGCCCACCAGCTGTGTCGAACTCACTCTGACCGCACCACGTCACCCCGCGACTCAGGCCACGCGCACCCCACGCGCCGCCGCACCACGGTCCTCACGCATGCTCCACGTCCTCGCGACGGATCGTCGCAGCTGTTGCCACGAACCATGTCGTCGCTTGCAGCTTCTCCTCTGTCGCCCGTGCCGTGACAAAGCAGTTGTTGAGATTGATCGTCGACGTCGTGTGCTCGCGGAGCACAGCTATAGGTACGTACCTCACATTATTTGATTCATCTGATGACCTTAGGACATGCCCACCGACGTTTTTTGGGTGCGGCAGGAACTTCGTGGTGCAGCACGTGAGCCTGTCGAGGCAGAAGCCCAACAGCTATGTGGTGCAGGGGTGCCTGGAGCACTTCTCACCGGAGTAGGTCAGCGAGATCGTCAGGGAGCTACTTGGGTGCACGTTCCGCATGTGTCCACATATCTAAGAACACATGTGGAGATGTCTCGGTTTTAGACATCCGACATTGCCACTTGCTCGAAATCTTCTCAATTGTGTTACACAACCTCTACATGACATAACATGACATCTAGACAAGTTTCATGATTTTCGGACTTCGTTCGGATTTTATATAATTTACTAATACTTTTCACGCAAGTTGTTGGTCATGATACGGCAACAAGACGCTCAAAATTTTATGTGAGTTCCTCGATACGACCTCAAAATACATCAATTATAATGAATATCATTTTTTGAATGAAGAAATCTCATTACTTCATGCACCTCCAGTTCAAATTCGAAGTATGTAAACAAATTCAACGAAAAGAAAAAAACTAATGAAATATACCAAAATAATTTAAAATTACCTCAAATTTGAACAAGAAGTTTAAAATAATGTGGGGTGACCTCACAAAAAAATTGAGGCAAAAAAACTAAAAAAATAAAAAATTATTCCCCGAGTGCACAGTGCGGCACTCGGGGAAGAGCCTCTTCCCCGAGTGCCTGTTACTGGCACTCGGGGAAGAGCCTCTTCCCCGAGTGCTTGACCTACGGCTCTCGGGGAATTGAAGCCCAAATTTCCTCGCCGGCCCAAAATAACCCCGGCCCACCTCATCCCCACGGCCCATCTGCCGGCCCACCTCGTGGGAACCCTAACTACTTAAGCCCCTCCCTCCCTCCCCCCATCCCTACCCCATCCCTACCGCGCGCGGCCCGGCCCCGTCCCCCCCCCCCGCCGCGGCCCGGCCCCCGTCCGCCCCCCCCCCCCCCCCGCCCCGCCCGGCCGCCCCGCCCGCCTCTCCCGCCACCTCGCCTCCTCCGGCCACCTCACCTCCGTCTCTCTCCGCCGCCGCCCCCTCCGCCCGCGGATCTCGGCGCGCCTCCCTCCCGCCGGCGCGCGCGGCGCCGCCCCCCCCTCCTCCCCCCCCTCCGTTCGCCCCTCACCTTGTGGCGAGGAGCGGCGGCGGGGCGAGAAGCGGCGGCGGCGGATCCGGCCCCCGGTGCGCCTCGACCTCCGCGCGCGCGCGGCCTCGTTCTCCTCCGGGCGCGGCGCGACCTCGACCGCCTCCCCGCCGCGCGCGGCCCTCGTCCCTCCTCCCGGCCGCGCGCGACCTCGTCCTCCCTCCCGGCGTGGCGGTGGTGGTGCGACATGTGCGGCGGCGGCGGATCCGGTGGTGGTGCGACATGTGCGGCGGCGGCGCGCCCCTCTTTCTTTGTCTCTCTATCGTCGGTGGCGGCGTTGTGTGGTTCGGTGGTGGTGTCGTGTGGTGGTGGGCGCCGTGCGGTGGTGGTGGTGGATCCGGTGGAGGTTCCGCCGCGGCGGCGGTGGCGGTGCGGTGGCGTGCGCCGGGCCCGCGCGCGGCGGCGGAGTTTTTTTTTTTAAACGAAAAAAATTTCTTCCCCGAGTGGATAAGAGAACTCTCGGGGAAGGGGAAGGAAACGGCACGAGACGCCGTGAACACCTCTTCCCCGAGTGTGCGATATGTGGCACTCGGGGAAGAGCTCTTTCCCGTGAGCTGCTTCCCCGGAAGCTCTTCCCCGAGTGTTGCACTCGGGGAAGGCTTCCCCGAGTGCTTTTGGCTCTTCCCCGAGTGCTTGAGGCACTCGGGGAAGCAGGTGGCTCCTGTAGTGATCCTACAATTAAGAATGGATGAGGTAGTAGTTATCTTGCGACTTATTTACCGTGGAGCAACATTACTATTTGGCACTCTTATATGTTTAGAAAATTTAACAAGATGTCAAGGGGTTGGTTATTAAACATTTAAGTAGTGTGCATCATCTCTTTAGTTGCTACGGTTCATAGGTGCAACTGTGTCCACTTCGAATTGAACTATCAATGAAATTGTATATTTGTTCTTGAACAGTTATATCTGACCATGGGTTTAACCATTTGATATTTAATATTCAAATAAACATGAAGTTTCTTATTCATGTAGTCAAAATTGTTTTAGATTACAGTGAGCTGGTTGCACTCTACTCAGAAATTGGTTTGTAAGTGTTTAATAGAAATTATCAGGAAAACACCATTCTCCTATAGGATATGTGGAGTGACATGATTTTGTTATTTCAGCAAATGTAGAGTGCAGAGATATCATTAAGGATAGATTGAGGTCTCATCATAAATTGTTACAAGAAAGCCTCAGTTTAAAAATTCAGGTTATCCTTCAACAAAGACCGAGGGGCCTCCCTCCCGTCTTGGTTGAGGCGGACGGGAGGCGACCCCAGCGCCGCCGCAAGCGCTCCCACCTCGTGCGTCCGCCCACCCGCCGCCGTCGCTCCGGCCGCCGCTCGCGGCGGCAGCGGTGGGCTCCAGAGCCACAACAGCCTCATCTCGTTTCCCCCTCTCCCTTTCTCCCTCCTTTTGCTTCTCCCGGATCCAGATCTAGAGCTCCGTGATTCAAAATCCATGGCAATTCCGGATCCCTCCCCTTTGACTCCGGCGCCGTTTCGTCCATGCTCCTCCCCTGGCCTGCTCCCGGTGTGCCTCCCCTCCCCATGGTCGCTGGCCTCTCGCCCCTATGCTGGCAACTTGACCAGGGGCTCCTGCCAGTGATTATGGGTGGTGGAAATTGTGTGGGGAGCTCAGCGGCGGTGCTTGGCGGGGTGGGTGCCTCGCCGAGCTTTGTGTGCCGCGGTGGTCATGCCTCCTCCCTTGTCCTTCGACCTCTCCTCACCTGTGATTGTTGGCTCTTGCCCCCTGCACTGGCCTCTTGGTCGGGGCTTTGCCTGCGACTTGCGGGCCTGTTGGGGAGTTGTTGCGAGGGTGTGCGCAGTGCGCTGCTGACATCGGTGACGCCTTCCTTGTCGCCACGACGTTCTTCAGCTGTGCAACGAAAGTTCCGCGCCCGGTGTGCGGGGAGGTTCTCTACCTTCGCATAGCCCAGGTCATGTTGATGGTATGCTATTTTTCTGCCGTTTATCTTGCAGTGAAAGCGTTGCGCTTGTGCGTGGGGAGGCTCCTTTACCTCCGCATGGTACGGTGATTTCTTCCATCAACCTCTTGTTCTGCAACAACATCAACCGAGCTATGTTGTCTGGGATGTCCTCTATCAACCTCCCCTTGGCAGTGGCAGCTGTGGTTCTGTGACAAATATCATTCCGCTTGTTACTGGCACTGTTACGTCCTAGCTTCTTGATCGATTTTTGTCACTAATTTTTAGTAGCCTTTGCTCCTCTGGGGCTTCCTTCCCCTGGACGACATCGTAGGTTGCTGAATTATTTGGCAACTTGTGAAGCCAGTCCGTTGGCTTATGCGGGTGACAAAAGACAATCATGGATGCTGCTTTCACCTTGGCTGCCCATTTGTGTATCAATGTTTCGATTCAGGTGGGGCATTGTCCTCCCCGTTGCCAACCTACGTTGGTGCGGGCTGATTCGTCTTGGTGGTCAACTTCTATTTGTGGTCTGGATGTTTTGGTTGCTTGGTTGCTTAGTGGTGATACCCCTAGCGATTTGTGGCCTCCCTCACCTTGGGCGTGTGGTCGTTTAGTTTGTTTTTTCCTTTTTCTGTAATGAGTGAGTGTGCTGTGATTGTAATCCCTTGTGGTTCCCTTTATTTCTTCATCTTTGTATCCTGATCAACAATCTTATGGTTGGTTGCTCGATCTTGTAATCTCTTTGAAGTAATGAAATGTTCAGGTGGGCTTTCTTAGTGTTGACGCAAAATCAGCACCTCGCGTCAAGCACATAGCAAGCCGGACGAAGCTGGCTTAACACACGTGCCGGATCCGAAGCGTGCCAGTCAATTTTCCTGAAACTGACAAAGGATGAAAAGCAGTTAGATAAAACCTGGAACTTGCCGGATGATACCAGACAATTCCGTATTTGTGGCTAGGAAGCCAATTAAAATGACATATAGGCACAACAAGCTATCTGTCAGCAATTTAAAATATCATTCGGGAACTTTACAACATGAAACCGGGATATAGCCGAACGCATGACGTAAGCATGACAAAAGATCGGTCTTTGTTTAAACAACATTGCTTGCACGTGGCCATGACCGATTTTCGAGGATAAATTACAATAAAAATAAATAAGGTGAAAGCATGATTATAAATATGAAGTAAACAAATATGCATAGGCCAAAAGCACTAGTCTACCGCATGTCTAGGTACTTTCAAACCCATCGAGCGTGACACCAAACAAGTTAATCCACCGCATGATACGACTTGTTTGAAACCATGCCACCAATCACCACCGCATGATACAATCTAAATATGGAAGACTAAAAGCATATATTATTTAAAACAAACTTATGAACACGTTTCACTCGTGGTAGAATTGCCGAATACGGCTGTACAACCAATTCAGGTTCCGTGAAGAAGGAACAAACATTTGAAAAGTCAACAATCTTGAACCCGCAATACGTGACAATCTAGATTGATCTAAATTAGGCTATTGAGAGCACTTGATCCTTTTACAATAAACCAAAGACTTGAAAGCACACCACATGGATCTCAATGAGATAAAGCCGAAACTAATCGATCTAGATTGGGCAAAAGAGTATTACATGAATTAAACATAAAGTAAAATTCAAAGCAACACGTGGTAACTTAATGAATCTATTAGATCTTGCCAAATCTAATAGAACCGATAACTAGCTTCGAGCTAAATCTTAACCTATCACATGGCTCATGATCTAACAGGAAACCCTCTTGGACTAAGCTTAAATCCACCGCATGATACTAAGCAAGGTAACAAGACTACTTGCATCACGATCTAAATCCACCGCATGATACTAGACATGATACAAGGTTGCCGGTACTTACGGAGGTCGACGGATCGATGGCTCCTCTCGAAGAACTCAACGACTCGACTAAAGGACTCAAAGGTTGGCACGGGGCTGGTTTTGTTGTGTAGATGTTCGATCCCTATTACAGACACCAAGGGTTTATATTTAACCTCTTGTCCTAACACGACTCCTGGTCGACTACAAGTACAACATTTATTGCCTAAAATGTTCCGGCGCTAATGTCCATCTCGCACCCGTCATCAATTCGTCCCTTCCTTACATCCGGGCCACGTCATCACGTATTCCCGAAAGCTTCCTTTTTTAAGCGCAAACAGTCTTTCTGCCCAATGATGGCGTACTGCCGACCGCAAGCATCTTTACCGAATCCTCTGAGGAGGTTTTCCTGCCGAATGGCATTTCGTTGCCAAACTCGGCCCACAAGTTAGTCCCTTTCCTGTACCAATTTTTGGTGTTAACATATGCCCCTTCAATTACGGGATAAAAGTGATTTTATTCCAGAATTGACTATAAATGCTCAACGTCTCCGAGCTAAATCTGTTCAACACCCGTTCTTTCCTCTTGCAATCCGTTGGAGTCCTCGCTCAGATCCAAACCCTAGTTCATCAATCCCTCAAGCTCAAATCTTCAAATGGCGGACCAAGATCAAGTCCTCTAGGTAAATCTCATCCCCTTAAGGCCCATTCGGTACTACTTTTTTCGATTTCTATATTAGATTTTTTCTTTGGCCTCCTCATGTTCTTGATAGGCTCTAGCCGCCGAGATTTTGATTCCCATTGAGGACAAATCACCATCCTATTTCCTCGGGCCCGTGGGAACCTCTGACCCTCTCGAGTTCATTGAAGCCTAATCTCAGAGGATCCCCTTCAAAGTAGCTTTATCGAGACCCCATGAATGGCAAGATACCTTCAAAGACTGGCCCTGCCCCCAATTGTGGGTTGGAGAAACTGGTATAAGAGGATACTTGATGATGACAGTGCTAAAACCTGCAATTGGGACACCCTTCGCATTACCCAGTGTTTGGAATTATCCTTGGCTGAAACTCCAAAAAATGAGAATCTTTTGATGCCTGTCATTTTTGGTCAAATGGTGTCAATGCTTTCCTTTTTGGTCATGGACCAATGTCTCCCACTCTGACCGATGTATATATGATGACCGGCCTTGATATACAGGATCCGTGTATCCTTACAAATACAAAGGCTCCACCAGGCAGAAAGGAGTGAAAACAGGAGTTGGATATAAGCTGTATATCCAAAAACATATGTCTGATGGCCCTTTGTCTGAAGTTGAGTACAGGGCCTTTCTGAACATGTGGCTATGCAGATTCATCTTCTGTGGCAAAGCCAATGAGCCAACCCTAAACCATATTATAATGGCTGAAGACTTGGCTGCTGGTCATCCCATTCCCCTTGGAAAGTACCTCCTAGGGAGTGCATACCATATGCTTCATCAGACCACCTACTTGATGCACACCAGCCAGAAGATCTCTTGTGTTAATGGCCCCTGGTGGTTTGTTCAAATGTGGCTGCAGCTATACATGCATCAGATCGTTGATATTAACCTCAACAACCGGCATTTTCCTTCATCCAACTATAAGGAAGGGGAAGTTCAGATCACCAAAGGTTGCCAAACTTATGGAGAAGCTGCATCAACCATATCCATCGACCAGAACATCAGCCAACTCTTTGAGCTTTTCTTCATAGGTTTCACCAATCCCCTTTGGCTTCCTTATCTAAACAATGATAACTTGACCCTCCCTTATGAATTCAATTTTGATCATGGATGTAATGATGTAAGATCCATAGAAATTTTCAACATCTTCATCCATCCATGCATCCTGCCAGCAGAATTCAGTGGAGGAAGGCAAAATCAGAGCACCTTTGAATATTATCAACCAAACATGATGGCCCGACAACTAGGATGTGGCCAAGTGCCTCCAAGGCTATTCCTTCATGAATTCCTCAAGCCCAGAGAGGAAATTAAGGAAAACCTGCAAGCCAGAAGAGTTTTTGAGTATCGGTGCAGTTCAACTGTTTATGCACCTTGGCCCTTTGTACCAACATCAATACCTCATCCCTCTTTTACTTCCCAGTGGCAATAATTCCATGATCACATCTTCAATGAGCCAGTACATTCTTTTTGTCTTGAGCTAATGCCTGATTTCCAGCCAATTTCAGAGGTAATATACTTATTTTCCCTTTTCTCAAGCATGTCCTTCCTTACTGATCATGATCCTTTGCCACTTTTTGTAGAATACAGTGCCTGCTCCTCGACCTAGGACAATTTCTTACAATGCTGCAGGCCCAATCTCTGCCTTGGGATTTAAATCCACCACCTTGGCTCAACTGATGTCCAGATTTGCCACATCAAACCCAACTCTCATCAGTTCAGCCTTTGACAAAAGAAAAGCTCCATCCCTGGTTGCTCCTCCTGCTGCCAAGAAGAAAAGAACATCCAAAAGAGTTCTTATTGAGGTTAACATCTTTCCCTTCCTTAGCATAAAACCACTCCTTATTCTGATAATTTTATCTTGTATAATTTCAGACTAGAGTTCAGCAACCATCAACCACTACAGAACCTGCCAATGGCCCATCTGCTTGTAAGGTCTTCACCATTTTACTTCCTTTTTAAAGACCATTATTTTCATTGGCACTCACCCTCTACTTGTTATTTGCAGAGGAAACATTAGTGAACCAACCCGTGGGGAGTTCTTCTCCTCCACATGCTTCAAACCCAACTTCACCAAGGATCCAGCCATCTTCTCCTCAAGCAGAAGCTTCAATTTCACCAGGGATTCAACCATCCCTTTCTCAAGTAGAAGTTCCAGTTTCACCAGGGATGGATCCATCTTCTCTTCAGCCAGAAGCTTCAAACCTACCAAGGACTCCACCAGCTTCTCCTCAGTTAGAATCTTCAGCTTTACCAGGGCCCCTCAAAATTCTCCTCAACCGACCATCCAGGAACCTCCTCTTGAGCCTGAAACTTCTCCAATCCAGGAGGCCAGGAATGAGGTAAGCGTAAATGTTTGCCCCTTTTTATTTAATAAAACATCCTTAATTCGGTAATTTTTTCCTTTTCAGGACCAGGCTGCATCTCCACCAAGCTTTTCTTTTACCGTGGATGATTTAACTGCCGAAAAAGGAGATGAGGCATCTTCAGGTTAAGCTTTGTCAGAGGAAAACCAGGCAAAGCTAAAAGAAATCCTCTCTTTGTTGCAAAGGGATATCCAGGATCAAGTCAGAGATGTTGGTCTTCTAGAGGAAGTGCTTGAATCTATTAACCAAGAACTTCCCGATGATATCAAAGCCTACCTGGAGCCTATCTCTCAACTGGACAATCACTTTGCAGCAGTAAGGCGAGCTTTGAAGAATCAATCCTCCCGACCAGTCCTTGAACAAAAGAGAGCCAAAGCCAAGCAATTCATGAAAGAGTCACAGGCTCAAATATAGAGCAACAAGGAATTGCTGGCTGAACTGCAGCCTGCACTTGAGTTGAAGATTGCCAGGAAAGCTGCACTAGAAGCTGAATTGAAGAATTTGACAGCTGAAATCGAGGCTGATAAGAAAAAGATAGCCGAACTTTCTGGATTAACAGAGAAAATCCAAAAGGAAGCTACAACAGCCCTGATTGAATCAAACCAGCTCAAGACAAAGCTCTCCGCTCTGTCTAACACTTAAGAAGCCGATCAGAAACTGCTGGAGAATATCAGCAAAATGATATCAGATGCTTCTAGTGTAATCTCAAAGTACTTGAACATTTGATTGTATCAAACAATTTGTAGCTGAATGATTTATCGTCCTTGTAATTTTGTTTACCATAAATTTCACTTTCCATTTTCTGTCTTGCCTTGCGAGTAACTTTAGACGATTCATTCGGCAACTCTGGCCAAACAGTATTAGACCCGAATAGCGATCCGACCGCAACTCAGCTGAATTTCAACCAGTCAAACCGAATATAACTCAGCTTGAATTCCAAATGACCCGACG
Organism: Cenchrus americanus; assembly: GCA_947561735.1. Classification (NCBI taxonomy): domain Eukaryota; kingdom Viridiplantae; phylum Streptophyta; class Magnoliopsida; order Poales; family Poaceae; genus Cenchrus; species Cenchrus americanus. The sequence continues at coordinate 60,861,862 of OX387245.1, read as the reverse complement.
ACGATTCGGTTAAGGAAGCCTTTCCACCTCCCAAATTTCTCGGGATATGCACCACGATCTCCGGTCACGATCTCTTTGCCAGTCCCATAAATAAGAACCGCGGGTGCCCCTAGCCTTTTCACCAAGTCTTCTGCCTTCAAGCCTTTGCTAATCTAAACTTCCCCTCTTTAGCACTAGTACTCCCAAAAGCTCGATGGCAGGCAGCAGCAACATGCGTCGGGCCAGCGATGAAGCCGAGGGGAGCCGTGCCGGTGCTCGCCGGAGGTGGTGATCGTCAATTTCTTCTTAGCCTTTTCTAGATTTCCTTTTGTTTCTGACGATCCTCTTCGTGTTTTCAGGCTCATCCAGTGGAACCCTGCTCCTGCGCCGGCCACGACTCCGTCCATGCCAGACGACTCCTCGGGGTCGTACAGCTATTCTCCCTCCCCCAGCTCGCGCTACAGTGATCGCGACACCTGCAGGTTCAAGGCGGAGCGCGATGAAACCCGGTGCGAGCTGGGAGATGTCTCCAAGAAGGCCGGAATCACTGAGCTCGAATGGGAGCACCAGCGCAAGCAGCTGCTGGAGACCATCGACGGTGAATCTTGCGATTTACTTTAATTTTAACCCAAACTCTGAACTAACCGCCATTGCTCCGTAATTGCTGCAGACCGCGATGCCAAGCTCAACTGGCTGAAGAAGCTGGCGGACAAGCTGAACGCTCTCGGGGACACGCCGGCAGCCCGCATTGCCGCGGTGGAAGACCACGTCGAGAGGTGGCTCTCCACGGCATCCTCCTGGGCACCACCCTGGGCCTGGCCGCCATGGCGATGCACACTGGTGCCGACTACTCCACGCAGCCGCGTGGCTTCCATGGTGGTGCGCCAGAAGACATCGATGACATCGAGGTCATCCTGGAGCACCTCGATGGCCACGGCGACGCCATTGCCGACTCCATTCATCCCCAGTCTGTGCTGAACAGGCTCTTTGACTAGTTTGTACTAGGGATGTTTGGAATTGCGGCAATAAATAATGAAATTTTAATTCCTGCATTTGTGTTGCAATGATTTTCCTTTGACTTGTGCATGCGGACCTTACCGGTTTTGAATGAATTCGGGAACTTTTATCTTAGTCGAACACGCACAAACTCCTGTCCCTTGGTGTAGAATCCGCAGAAAATCCTTATTCGGGAACCATGAGCACTGTTCAATGAAAAACCCTTCACATTCGGAGAGAAAACCCTGCCGTTTGGTATTCCCACAATGTACAAGTCATCACTCCCAATGCGTTCTCTCAGCTAATATTCGAGAGTAAGTTTTCCATCAATCCTTTCTTTTGCTTTTGATTGCAATCTCATGGTTCACCCCTCTTCGTTTTTCAGCCTTGACTTGCTCTCTGAGGAGATCTTTGGAGCTGAAGAGGTTCCTGAGTACATTCTCTCCGATTCCTCCGCTGAAGAAGAAGGCGCCACGCCGGAATAGAGGACCAACCACCAACTGCACCGCCGCATTCGGCATCTAGAACACAACCTGCGAGACATCACCGCCCGCTGCAGTGCCGAACACGAATGCCGCATGATCTTGGAGGCGTTGGTAGGGGGTAAGATCTTCATCCTCATTTGATTCCCACGTTTAAGCTTCAGATCTCACATTCAACAAACTGTTCCCTTCTTTAGAAGTTTCTAACAGGTACAACAACTTGAAGGCTTCCTGGGATAGCCTCATGGAAGCTGCAAGTCATGGCAATCCCCGAAGCTTCTATGTTGCGGTTACGGTGGCCCTGGAACAGGTGAAGAGGGAAGAGCTGAAGAGGAAGAACACGGAATCAAAGGAATAAAGCATACTTTCGCTTCTTTCTCCAGGCCTTGTGCTTCCCACCCTCTTGTAATCTTAGGTAGCTGGGTTGCTAAATAAAAGCCTGCAAGAAACGTTTGTAATGTAGAACATTTTTTGTGCTAAGGGCAATACACTCCAGTATTGGCCATCTCCTTTGTCAGGATTTTTTGTTCTGAAGGCGACTTCTTTCCCGAACGCCGGTTGTTTCTATATTTCTGATGCTTGTAATCCTGGTGCTTGTAATCAACGATCAACTTCAATACTAGTATAATATTTCTTCAAATATCTTCCATTTATAGCAGCAGTAAACTCCTCTCCTAGTAAAGTTTTCAAGATATATGCATTTCCAGGTGTACATCTAACCACCCAAAAAGGACCTTCCCAATTCGGGGACCATTTGCAGTAATGCTTTCCAAACCAAATCACCTTCTGCAAATTGCTTGACCTTTACCTTCTTGTTGTAGTATTTAGCAACTCGCATCTTGTTCTTCTCAATATTCTCCAAAGCCCTATGACGAATCATATGCAAATCTTCTAACTCGTCCATCATTAAGCCACTGTAATCTTTGGAACTTAAATACTTTTGCAAAACCACTCTCCTTGAATCTGATTGTATTTCCCAGGGCAAAATAGCATGATGTCCATAAACCAACTCATAAGGAGATGTTTTCGTGGCTCCATGAGGGGCCATTCGGTAAGCCCACAAAGCTTCATTGAGTACCGAATGCCACCTTTTTGGCTTTTGATCAATCTTCTTTTGTATAATCTTGATCATGATCTTGTTAGAATCCTCTGCCTGACCATTAGCTTGGGCATAATAAGGAGAAGAATTCAATAATTTGATTTCCATGCTTTCAGCAAATTCCCTGAACTCTTAAGATGTACATTGACTTCCTTGATCAGTTGTAATTGTTTGAGGAATTCCAAATCTGTAGATGATGTGCTCTTTAACAAATTCAACCATATTTTCTGATGTCACTTTCTTCAGTGGAATTACCTCAACCCATTTAGTGAAATAATCTGTTGCCAAAAGCACAAACTTATGCCCCTTGCTAGATGGAGGATTTATCTGGCCAATCAAATCTATACCCCATCTTCTGAATGGCCATGGCTTGATAATAGGATTCAAAGCTGATGTTGGAACTCTTTGGATATTCCCAAACTTCTGACAATCTTGACACCCTTTGTAATACTCAAAGCAATCTTCTAGCATCGTCAGCCAATAACATCCAGTGTGCCTGATAACCCACTTCATTCGGTAAGCTGATTGATGCGCTCCACATAGCCCATCGTGCACTTCACTCATCATTTTCTTTGCTTCTTCTTGACCCAGGCATTGTAGCAACACCCCATCTAGTGATTTGTAAAACAAGCGTCCATCAAGAAGAACAAACTTTATAGCTTTATACCTGAGCTTACTAGAAACCTTTCGGGATGGATTTTCCAGATAATCAACAATTTCTCTTCTCCAATCATCTTCTGCTAGATCACTCCCGAAAGCACACACATCCTTGGCAAACAACTCTTGGTTTTCTCTATAACCCGAAGCACTTTGAGCCAACCTGTTTGCCTCTTCATTGTGTTCCCTAGGAATATGTTGCAGAATCACTAACTGAAAACTTTTCAAGATTTCCTTGCACTCCTCGTAGTAATTCTTCAGGATATCATTTCTACATTCATATTGGCCATTCAATTGCTTTATAACTAGCTCTAAATCCCCATAAATTTCAACTGAAATAGCCTTTGCTTCTTTCAAATATTGAAGCCCTCTAAGCAGCGCTTCATATTCAGCTTGATTATTTGTGACAGTAGGCTGAATAGGGATAACAAATTCAAACATCTCACCTCTGGGTGAAATTAATAAAATTCCTACCCCACCACCTTTGCCACATGAAGATCCATCAAAAAAATAAAGCCCAAGGAGTGATTTCAAGCAGATCAATCGATGGATCACAATGTTCAGTAATGAAATCAGCAATAATCTGACCTTTAACAGCTTTGCCGATTCAAACTTCAATTCAAACTCAGACAAAGCTAAAATCCACTTGCCAATCCTTCCATTCAAAATTGGCATAGATAACATGTGCTTAATTACATCAAACTTTGAATATACAATGCATTCGGCATTCAACAAATAGTGCCGAAACTTTGTACATGAGTAATAAACACACAGGCAAAGCTTCTCCGCAGCCGAATATCTTGTTTCGGGATCAAGTAATTTTCGGCTAAGGTACACAACTACCCATTCCTTTCCCTCCCATTCTTGTATGAGGGCCGATCCAATAGTTTGGGTATCGGCCGCCACGTACAACTTGAAAGGCTTGTTCAATTGTGGAGGCACCAACACTGGTGGTTCCTTCATGTACTGCTTGATCTCATTGAATGCCTTTTGTTGTTCGTCACCCCATACAAACTTCTGATCCTTCTTGATCCTCAATAGTGGAGAGAAAGGCAACACTTTTTGTGACAAATTTGAAATGAATCTTCTCACAAAATTGATCTTGCCAAGCAGTGATTGCAATTCCTTGAGATTGGTTGGAGGAACAACTTCGTCAATAGCTTTCATGCTTTTCTTGCCAACTTCTATTCCTCACTCATGCACCAAAAATCCCAAGAACTCTCCAGCTGAAACCCCAAAGGCACACTTGTTTGGATTCATCTTAAGCCCATTATTTCGGGTGCATTCTAGAGTTTTCCTCACATCGTTCAAGTGTGATTCATGATTCAAAGATTTGATCACGACATCATCAATGTATATCTCAACAATTTTGACGATCAACTCACGAAAAATATAATTCATGGCTCTTTGATAAGTTGCACCGGCATTTTTCAATCCAAATGTCATGACAATCCACTCAAAAGGCCTATATGTCTAGGACATCTGAAGGCTGTCTTTGATATATCTTCTATTGCCATAAAAATCTGATTATACCCTGCATTGCCATCCATGAAACTAATAACTTTATGTCCAGCAGCGGCATCAACCAACAAATCAGCAACAGGCATTGGATATCCGTCCATGGGTGTAGCTCTGTTTAGATCTCTAAAGTCTATGCAAACCCTCATTTTTCCGTTTTTCTTGTAAACAGGGACAATGTTAGAGATCCATTCCGCATATCTGCATGGCCAAATGAAATTTGCTTCGATCAACATCGACCAATACTTCATCCTTGTAAATCTTTCGGGGAGGTTGCTTGTAAGGTTTAAAACCAGACTTGATTGGCAACCGATGCTCAACAATGGAACGATCCAAACCAGGCATCTCTGAATAATCCCAAGCGAAGCAATCTTTATATTCTTTCAATAGCTTGATCAACTCTTCTCTGAAACTTGAATCCAAGTTAGCACTGATAAATGTCGGCCTTGGTTTATCACCATCTCCAATATCAATTTCTTCCAATTTGTCAGCCGACATGAATCCACGTCCTAACTTTCCATCAGTTCCATCAATTGGATTATCCATTAAAAATTGCTATAAGAGCCGACTGCTTGAATCGGCTGTTGATCACCGCTGACTGGTTCAACATGACCTTCACCCTACTCCTTACCTGAGAAGCAATCTATACCTTGATACTCCCAGAAGGCTGGTTCCACGTTAGCCACGCTCACTGAATCATCTGCTTGGACTACTTCTATATCATCATCCACCCATTGAACAAGCTGTTGATGCATGGTAGATGGGATGCATTAATTTGCATGAATCCAGTCCCGTCCAAGCAGCAAGCTATATGCCCCTTTGCCTTCAATGACAAAGAAGGTTGTGAGCAAAGCTTAGACCCGATCATCAGGTCCACATGTACACAGCCCTTGGTGTCTGAAGGATTCCCAACAAAATCATTCCGAACTATACTTGTTGGCGTCAAATCTCCAGGGCCCATGCCAAGCTTCCTGAACGTGGTGTACGACATCACGTTGACCGCAGCTCCACCATCAACGAACATCTTGGTCAATGGCTTCCCATTGACATATCCTCTCAAGTACAGCGGTCTCATGTGTCGATTCTTGGCCGGCTTGTCAAAGGTTTCTTGCTTGGCCAAAACTAGCTGTGCCATTAGCCCAAGTTGCTCAGCCTCATCAATGTCTGGTGACGTTTCTTCCTGCACAACCTGATTAGCTGGGGCCATGAATTCATTCGGCAAGAAGCATACCATGCATGTAGAAGCCGAACGACCAGATCCATCAGGCTTATCCTTCGGGCGCCACACTTGTTTCCTCTTGATCCCTGCTTGTTTCAACTCCTGATTTCTCAAGCGCTGAACTCTTCTCTTTTGGATTCTCCTCAAGCCAGGTGGGCACCACTGTCCTTCCTTCCAGACATATTCACGCTCCTGTTCCTCATGATCAACCCACTTATGATCAGCATATCTATTTCTTGGGTGATCATCAACTTCATTTATTTTTATGCGCCGACCGTCACTGAGATGTATCCTTCAAATTCTTTCATGGATGGATCGGCGATTAACAGTATCCTGCCTATACTCAGTGTATTTGTCACTACATTCAGGACAATTGTTCAACGTGGGGAGTTTCAAACCTTCATTCCAGCAGTGCCTGAAGAACACACATCCCCAATGTGCACGCTCTTGCTCTCGTGCATATTCTTCTCGTTCTCTCCTGTGCGCTTCCTCTTCAAACCTTCGCTTCTCCTCCTCGTACTTTTGTTTTTGGTAGCGTTCCTTCTCTTGTTGACGCTGCCACTTGTTAAGGAGAATACGCGAAGTCACCCTGGGCTTGGATTTGGAAGATTCCCCTACCTCAATTTGGATTTTCAGGATGCGGGGCATTTCTTTGTGGATTTGTTCCACTGTTACTTGTTGAGCAGGATCAACTGATCCATCCTGCTTTGCCCTTGCTGAAGTTAAAACCTTCACTTTTTCTTTTTCCTCAGTGGTCACCATGTTGACTGAAAACCCAACCATGTTCTGAGGAAAAGGATTGCCATCCAACTTCATTTTGTTGTCAAATTTCAAATGACCTTCTTGTATGGCCTTCTGAATTCTCATCCTGAAAACCCTGCACTCATTGATGGAGTGAGAATTCCTGTCGTGAAATCCACAGTATCTTTTATCTTTTCATCAGGCCGAAGCATAGAATGCCCTTCTGGCAACTTGATTCGGCCTTCCTTTACAAGGAACTCATAGAGCTTATCAGCCTTGGTCACATCAAAGCCATATGTGCCCTTGGCTTGCTTGATCCATCTCTAGTTCACTGTTAACGGCTCTTTGCCCCACACCATTTCAGTTGCGGCTATCTCCTCATCATCATTAAATTCCTCCCCTTGATCAGCTCTTTCGAGGAATTGGTTGTAGATGTCAGCTATATCACTGTGTTTGGCAAACCTGGAGTCTTTCTTGAAGCCATAAGCTTGGTTGCTCATTAATGACAATTTGTGTGACAGTTGGCCAAGATTGTCGAACTCCATGCCGAATAGCTTTTCCCGAATAGCTGGCAACATACCCGCAACAGCCATGTCAGCCAATTGATCATCTGGCAGATTCAAAGAGAAGCACATGCTTTTAGTCTCTCTGAACCTCCTGAGAAACTCCATGGGTGTTTCATTATGTCTCTGCCTCAGGGTGGTCAGATCAATTAGCTTTTTCTCATTACTGCCAATGAAGTAATGAGCATGGAACTTCTGTTCCAAATTCTTCCAGGAACAGATTGATTGAGCAGGCAAAGAAGCGAACCATGTGAAGGCCGGGCCTGTCAATGATAAGGGAAAGTATCTGATCCTGAATGCTTCATCAGCTGAAGCTTCCCCAAGCTGCATCAAATATCGAGCTATGTACTCCACAGTGCTAGTATCATCTTGCCCAGAGAACTTTGTGAAATCTGCAGGAGGTTTCACCCTGTGTGGAAAAGCCACCCTGTGGTACAATTATGGGAAAGGAGGTGTATAAACTTGCCCTTGAATCTTGGGTTTCAGGCCGAATTGATTTTGTAATACATCGACCATTTTCTGCATCATAAGATCAACATTAGCGTCTTGATCCCCTGGCCTTCCAGCAGGCCCAGTAGGCATTCTTGCGGTCGTACCATATCCAGGATTTGGGAAAGCATCAATGGTACTGTAATCCATGATTTCCGAATACCCTTCTCCAAACATGTTCTTCTGTAGCCTATTGTTTGCTGGGGCTATCCTGTAAGTAGAGCCAGGTGGAACTCCAGAAGAACTGAATGCCAAATCTCCGTAAGTAGGCCTGTTGGGCATTGCTTGATAAGGGTTCTGCTGCTGGACTGGACGACCCCCAGTATTTTGTAGGGGCCGCTGGATTGGTTGACTTCCCATACTTTGCAGAGGCGGGTCGATTGGTTGACCTCCTGTACTTTGCAGAGGTGGCTGAGCACTTGCATCTTGAGCTGGTTGGCTATTGACAGCAACACTTGTTTCTCCTACGTCTACAGTAGATGCTTGAGGTGATACTCGACCTAGCATCCTTTCCATGCCTGGGCCAAAGACTCCAACCATCATCTATTTGAACATATTCAAGAAAGCGGTATGGTGTTTAGCCATTATGTTTTCCATAGTTTGCCGAACTGCATTCAGAGCTTCCTGGGAACCTGGTAGTAGAACCCTTGGCATGTCAGATTTAAGATATGGCACACCACTTCTGTTTTTGCCAAATGACATTAAACAACTCTACTAAAACTGGTCAATGGCATCTTTCAGTTGTACTTGCTGCTCAGGAGACAAGTGATCCATGGTGACATCCATGACATCATGAATATCAGGCATCTTGATCAGCTAGATGATCCCACCGGGCGTGCCAAAAAGTGTGTTGACGCAAAATCAGCACCTCGCGTCAAGCACACAGCAAGCCGAACAAAGGCTTAACACACGTGCCGGATCCGAAGCGTGCCAATCAATTTTCCTGAAACTGCCAAAGGATGAAAAGCAGTTAGATAAAACCTGGAACTTGCCGGATGATACCAGACAATTCCGTATTTGCGGCTAGGAAGCCAATTAAAATGACATATAGCCACAACAAGCTATCTGTCAGCAATTTAAAATATCATTCGGGAACTTTAAAACATGAAACCGGGATATAGCCGAACGCATGACGTAAGCATGACAAAAGATCGGTCTTTGTTTAAACAATATTGCTTGCACGTGGCCATGACCGATTTTCGAGGATAAATTACAATAAAAATAAATAAGGTGAAAGCATGATTATAAATATGAAGTAAACAAATATGCATAGGCCAAAAGCACTAGTCTATCGCATGTCTAGGTACTTTCAAACCCGTCGAGCGTGACACCAAACAAGTTAATCCACCGCATGATACGACTTGTTTGAAACCATGCCACCAATCACAAATAGATTAATCCACCGCATGATACAATCTAAATATGGAAGGCTAAAATCATATATTATTTAAAACGAACTTATGAACACGTTTCACTCGTGGTAGAATTGCCGAATACGGCTGTACAACCAATTCGGGTTCCATGAAGAAGGAACAAACATTTGAAAAGTCAACAAGCTTGAACCCGCAACACGTGACAATCTAGATTGATCTAAATTCGGCTATTGAGAGCACTTGATCCTTTTACAATAAACCAAAGACTTGAAAGCACACCACATGTATCTCAATGAGATAAAGCCGAAACTAATCGATCTAGATTGGGCAAAAGAGTATTACATGAATTAAACATAAAGTAAAATTCAAAGCAACACGTGGTAACTTAATGAATCTATTAGATGTTGCCAAATCTAATAGAGCCGATAACTAGCTTCGAGCTAAATCTTAGCCTACCGCATGGCTCATGATCTAACAGGAAACCCTCTTGGACCAAGGTTAAATCCACCGCATGATACTACACAAGGTAACAAGACTACTTGCATAATGATCTAAATCCACCACATGATACTAGACATGATACAAGGTTGCCGGTACTAACGGAGGTCGACGGATCGATGGCTCCTCTCGAAGAACTCGACGACTCGACTAAAGGACTCGAAGGTTGGCACGGGGCCGGTTTTGTTGTGTAGATGTTCGATCCCTATTACAGACACCAAGGGTTTATATTTATACCCTTGTCCTAACACGACTCCTGGTCGACTATGAGTAAAACATTTATTGCCTAAAATGTTCCGGCGCTAATGTCCATCTCGCACCCGTCATCAATTCGTCCCTTCCTTACATCCGGGCCACGTCATCACGTATTCCCGAAAGCTTCCTTTTTTAAGCGCAAACAGTCTTTCTGCCGAATGATGGCGTACTGCTGACCGCAAGCATCTTTACCGAATCCTCTGAGGAGGTTTTCCTGCCGAATGGCATTTCGTTACCAAACTCGGCCCACAAGTCAGTCCCTTTCCTGTACCAATTTTTGGTGTTAACACTTATCCCCCATTGATTCTTCAAAACAATTATAGTTTTATAATTTTTTTATGAACCACTACACTGACATGATTGACTATTAATCAGATGGTTTAATTTTCAGTAGCTATCACATGGATGTCACAAACAATGGCAAGACCTTCATGGGAAATTTGCCAAACATTATATTGACTTTTCTTAGAGGAACTATAATAAAAACTGCACAACTTGCTCTTATTTTGATGAGATTGCAGCAAAAAGTCTTGGTACATAACTCCGTCAGCAACTTGCTTCTATCATACATAAAAGTTAAATTTTATAATTGGAGCAAGAAAAATTGGAGAGGTGAACCCAATACTTTTATTTCATCATGCTAATATGAGCTATGAACACTATGAGCCATAGTTAAAAAAACAAAAATGTACTGACTCAAGCTTGGGGTTTGAGTAATACATATAGTTGCATTAATAATATATCAAGCTGCAGCATGTGCGTGTCGCACGTGCAATGTTACTAGTTGACACAAGGAACTCTATAACTTAGTGGTAGCACTTGAATCTCCCATCCCGGAGGGCGGAGGTCATGAATTTGATTCCTGCTTCATGCAATATTTTTTGTTTATTTTTTGACAATGACTAATATATATTGAAGGTCAAACAACCTTTACATCAAGGTCCTCAAATAAGACCAAATTACAACAAGGTCCTTGGACCAGATAAGGACTACATCTGCATTGGGCGATGACGATGGTGAGCTCGTCGACGAACGGGCTAGGGGCAACGAAGTCGCATACACACCCGAATGGATAACCACGCATGGTGTCGGTTGAAAGAGGGATGATCGAGTCAAGGAAAAGCACACTGAATGACCGAAGAATCGAAGTGAAGCCGTCGCCAGAGGTAAATGAAGCTCGATGTCAATTCCCAGAGGGAGGCGAAGATGACGGGCCAACACCCAATGGAGAGTAGCCTGGTTCAACTTGATCTACTAATGGCTACTACAAGATGGTGGGGCGGAGAAGATCTGCGATGGTGGCTGGGTGGAAAAGAGCAGGGTGGCACAGACCTTACAGAGAGGAAGATGGGGGGAGAGCTGCTGTGGAGGGGACTAGGTGGTGAGAGGGCAGAGTTACTTTATTTAGACATACCTGGGCGGCGAAGTCGTCGGCGATGAGGACGTCGATGAGCAAGAAGACGATGATGGTAGCGGCGCATCCAAAGTAGTACATACCACTACGGGCTAAGGTCATGAAGGTAACAAGGAAACTAAAAAATCTTGAGGGCAACGAGATCTCTACCCCTTCTCACCATCGGCGAGGTCGCCGAAGGGGAGGAAAGGAGGGGCTAGGACAAGGGCGGCGGAAGAGACTGAGAGATTTTATGTAGTGTGAAGTTGAGGTGATGGGTTGTTGAATTTATCTACACATTTGTGGAAAAACCCCACTTAGGCTCCGTCTGGAATGAAGGAATTTCACAAGAATAGCGTAGGAACCAATTCCGGAGTATCCATATCGTAGGAAGGCGTATGAAATGAAGGAACCAGACCTCCCATTCTGGAGGAAAGGATCCCGCCTGCCACTATGCAAAATGGAGGAACCAGAAAATCCACATAGACCCAAGGGAATGAATCTTGCCACTCTCTCACTCTCTCTCCCGACTTCTCCCTCGTCTACGGACAGACCCAAGGGAATGAATCTCTCTCTCTCTCTCGTTTGGAATGGGCAATTTTACAGGAATAGCGGAGGAACCAGTTTGGAGTAACCATATAGTAGGAAGGCTCGTAGGAAGGTGCCGCCCACCACTATGCAAAACAAAGGAACCAGACCCAAGGGAACGAATCACTCTATCTCCCAGCTTCTCCTCCCTCGTCTGGAACAGGAGACTTCACAGGAATAGTGTGGAAACCAATTTTGTAGTAACTATATCGTAGGAAGGCTCGTAGGAAGGTGTTTGGAACAAAGGAACTGGACCTCCCGTTCCAGAGGAAAGGATCCCACCACTACACAAAATGGAGGAACCGAAAAAATCCACATAGACCCAAGGTAACGAAACTTGCCACTTTCTCACTCTCTCTCCTAGCCTCTCATGCCACCGGCCATGGCTGGGCACGGAGCATGGGCCTCCTACTTTGAAGGCTGAGGCGGAGCTCGGGCCCCTCAGTAGAGAGGATCAGCGCAGAGCTCGAGCCCCAGCGGAAAGGGCTGGTACAGAGCTTGGGCTTCCCTCGCAAGGTGTTGACGCTCATTTATGACACCCCTAGAACACTTGTTACATGAAGGTTTCATCTTTAATTTGGAACTAACCCACCACTAGAGGCACTCGTATGATATAACAAGTTCTCATAGACATGTGTTTTTGGAGTGTTTAAGTGGGTTTTTGGCATATAATAAGTACTCTTGGGAGAAGTTCATAAGGCATGCCTGAAGGACCAGATTGACAACCAGAGAGGGGGTGTGAGTGAATGGGAGTCGATAAAAATTCTTCTCACAAAGAGAACGAACTTGGTCTCAAACACTACCAACTAGACTTCGACCACGATCCAGCCAAGATCATGTAGTCACTCAAGTATAGCTGATCCTAGGAGCTAGTGACACAAAGCTGCAATGGAAACTCAAGAACTAGCCTAAAGAATCAGTACTCGAGAAGACAACAGGGAAGTACTCGGGGGAGGAAGCCTCTATCAGTCTCAATCTGAGTACTCAAGAGTCGTTCTGTGAGACAGACTGGAGGCTTGCAAAAATGACAATAAACTAGAACGGTGTTTGTCAGGGACAGCTATAAGGGTCCCCTAAACAACCAGGGAAAACCCGCTTACCTTCGTAAAAACAAACGCAAACGAACCTAAAAACATGCGCAAGATAAAGCCACGGGCCCACGGCCCACCAGACAGTTGGCCTAGCCCCCTCGGGCAGAACTCCGCTTCGCTCGAGGGGCACGGTGCCGCACTGGTAAAACTCCGCCTCGCTCGAGGGCCGGTCGCCCCCTCGGGTGAGGTCCCGCCTCGCTTGGGGGCTGGTCGCCCCCTCGGGTGAGGTTCCGCCTCGCTCGGGGGCTGGACGCCCCCTCGAGCGAGGCGCCCTCTCGATTGAGAGCTGAACGCCCCCTCGAGCGAGGTTCTATCTCGCTCGAGGACCTCACGGGCCCGCCGCCTCCATACCTGCTCCCCCGACAGGGGCATTTAATGCACTGACATTCGCAGACGCCCAGGTCAAAGACGAACCCACGCCACGACGCGCTTGGAATCACGCCCCGGTACTGTTCCACCAACTCCCCCGGTGAGGCCATCCCCGCCACTGTGCGGCATGGCCGGCGACAGTCCCGTGGCACTGTGCCACCCACTCCCGTACGGCCGACGTGCCGCGTCCTCGAAAGTGGACGGTGGAGCCCTCAAAGGGAAGACTGACGATTACTCCACGCCCGCACAGGAGTACGCCGTGATGTCGGGCTGGCGAGACCGGTCACCTTCATCGCCATCGGTCCTGTGCGGCCATCCCCGCCGTCCCAACACCATCCCGGGCACTGCATCACCATCTCCTACACTGTGGGGGGACGAGGCGACAAGACGCCGCCACGCCGGCTGCTGTGCGCCCTGCAGCCTCCCGTTAGCCGCACCCTCGAGCCAATGTATGGACGATGACTGAATGAGAAGTCTCCACACCACCACCCTCGAAGTCGTTCCTGGATGGACACAGACACACCATGACGTCCCGCCAGAAGCGAGATTCGCCAGGACGACTGTCTACTCCACAACGCTGTACACCATGCCTCTACACATAGACAAAACAGTGCGGCACGCTTGAAAACTGCCTTCTCCTTGGCCTATAAAAGGAGAGGCAGTCCCCGGCCGCGGGGGGGACGACAGTGAGAGAGCACTCACTCGCACGCTTTCTGCCTTCACCACAATATTGGCACTGGCCTCAGTTAGTACCTGTTGACGTAAAATCTGCACCTCGCGCCAAGCACACAGCAAGCCGAACGAAGCTGGCTTAAATCACGTGCCCGATCCAAAAGCGTGCCAATCAATTTTCCTGAAACTGACAAAGGATGAAAATAGTTAGATAAAACATGGAACTTGCCGGGTGGTACCAGACAGTTCCGTATTTACGGCTAGAAAGCCAATTTAAATGACATATAGCTACAACAAGCTATCTGCCAACAGTTTAAACGTCATTCGGGAGCTATAAAACATAAAACAGGATATAGCCGAGTGGATGACGTAAGCATGACAAAAGATCGGTCTTTGTTTGAATGATGTTGCTCACACATGATCATGACCGATTTTTTGAGGATAAACAACAAATAAAATAAATAAGATAAAGCATGTTTATAAATATGAAATAAACAAGCATGCATAGGCCAAAAGCACTAGTCTACTGCATGTCTAGGTACTTTCAAACCCGTCAAGCATGATAACAAACAAGTTAATCCACCGCATGATACGACTTGTTTGAAACCACACCACCAACCACAAAGAGATTAATCCACCGCATGATATGATCTAAATATGGAAGGCTAAAAGCACACATTATTTAAAACAAACTTATGAACACATTTTACTCATGAAGGCACTGCCGAATTCAGCTGTACAGCCGATTCGGGTTCCGCGGAAAAGGAACAAACATTTGACAAGTCAAAGCTTGAACCCGCAACATGTGACAATCTAGATTGATCTAAATTCGGCTATTAAGAACACTTGATCCTTTATAATAAACAATGGCTTAAAAGTACACCTCTCGGATCTCAAAGATAAAGCCGAAACCCATCAATCTAGATTGGGCAAAAGGGTGTTACATGAATTTAAACATAAAGTAAAAACTCAAAGCAACACATGGTAACTTAATGAATCTATTAGATCTTGCTAAATCTAATAGAGCCGATAACTAGCTTCGAGCTAGATCTTAGCCTACCACATGAATCATGGTCCAACAAGAAACCCTCTTGAAACAAGCTTAAATCCACCGCATGATACTAAGCAAGGTAACAAGACTACTTGCATCACAGTCTAAATCCACCGCATGATACTAGACATGATACAAGGTTGCCGGTACTTACGGAGGTCGACGGATCGATGATTTCCCTCGATGACCTCTGAGGACCATGTGTGGTTCGAGGACCGATGGATGGTCGCTTCCTTGTGTGATGAGTGATTGACAACGTTGTGTGGACTAATTCTTGGCTAAGTATTGCAGGTGCAGGTTGCGTCTTGACCGGTGTTGGTGCAGGTGAAGAACAAGCGTGAAAGGTCGTTGCCAGTGAGGCCTCCAGGTGTGGAGAAGACAAGTAGGCTTCGTTCGAGGGACCCGGTGGCCAGCGGGGTCAAGTGCGGGCCGCATGGTGGCATGAACAGCAAGATGAAGTTATGGACGGTTTCTTGGTTGAGCCTCAAAACCAAGGTCGAGCCGGGACTATGTGGGAGCCAAGTCATGAGTGGAGATTGGCGGAGGCTACACCGAGTTCGCGGGGTTTCCGGTGGTTCACCGAAAAAACCACCGGGTTCCTTGGTTGATCCACAAAGCCAAGACCGAAGAACCGAAGACGGAGCCGCACGGCGGCGCGGACCGGTCGGCCGGTGGGGACCGGTCGGCCGGTGAGGAGCACCGGTCGGCCGGTGTGCGACGATACGATCCGGAATCTTCGAAGCGGAGGACATGCGTCGGGATCGCATGGCTTGCGTCGAGGCTACGCAGGGTGCGGTCGCCGGGCATCCGTCCGATGGTGAAGACATGAAGACTTCCAAATCCGCCCTTGAGGGGCTTGTATCCCTAGTTGTTAGAGAAGGGTATTTTAGACTTTCGGTTGCCTCCATATAACCCAAGAGGTGAGAGGATGGCAGCCAACTCTTGGAACCCTAGCTCATTTGTTTTCCCATTTCCTTCCTATTTTCCTTAGGTTTTCCATAGGACTAGCAAGAGCTTCATGGAGAGATCTTGTTGAGAGGGATGGATGATCGGGTGGCTTGCTAGACCTTGTATGAACCTATGTTTCATGTATAGATGATTCGGCGTGGTTCGTCAAGGTTTGGATGTGTTTTCCCCGGTTGTTCTTGGTGGTGATTTTCGGAGCCCCCTCTTGGTGATTTCTTTGGGTTGTTTTCGGGACCTTTCTCTCGGGGATTTGATGGGGGAAATTTGTGGGAACCCTTCGTGATTCTTTGAGCTGTGATTCCCCTCCCAAATCCGTGAGTAAAGGTGCTCGATTTTGGGGTTTCTTGAGTTCTTGGGTTGGAAGTGCTCTTGGCGGGATTTCCTTGATTCCTCCCTTTTGGACGAGTTTTGGTGGGATTAAACTTGGCTATGGACTCCTCATGAGGTGTTCCTAATATCCCCAAAGTCTTGTTCAAGTCCGTGGAGCGATTCAGGAGATCGAGGTTTGGATTTGGGGGAGTTGACCCGCGGGTCTTTGTTCATCCCGAGCCGCCCGAGCTACACCGGTCCGACCGGTGCTCTTGGCTCGGTCCGACTCGTGCAACCCTCGGTGGGATTTTGCTCGGGTGAACATCTTGGTGTGTTCGCCGTTGTCCTGTGTTGCTGCTGTTTCGAGTTTGGGTCAGTTTGGTGGTCGGTTGGCCTATTTGGTTCCTTGGGGGCTTTCAGGCTGTGATCGGTCTGACCGGTGTGTCTCACAGGTCTGACCGGTGTAGAGCCACTTAGTGAAAGTTGCTCAGTTTCAACAGTAGGAACCGGTCTGACCGGTGGTGCTCACCGGTCTGACCGGTGTGGGTCTGTAGACTCGAGGTTTGGTGTTCCACTGCGTTCTCAGGTCGGAAGGTTGTGTGTTGGTTCCTAGGTCCAGTGGCACTCCAGTGGCTACGTGGGCTTGGCCAACTTGGGTAGTGAGTCGGAGACATGTGTTGGAAGCCTTGTTCATCTTGTTGGAGTTTCTATCTCCTTCGAGAAGAATTTTTATCAGCTCCCATTCACTCCCCCCCTCTCTGGTTCGCCGTATCGGTCCTTCAAGTGGTATCAGAGCCGGTTCGGGTCTTTGTTGACTCTAACTAGTCTAAGATCCAAGGATGGCGTACCAGGAACAAGGTTCGGGTCCTCCACACTTCGATGGCAAGAACTACCAGATGTGGAGCAAGCGGATGGGTGCTTTTCTCCGCGGAAAGGGTCAGATCCTTTGGGATGTCATGGTGGACACAGGCTATGTCGAGCCAATGGACTTCCTCGCTCCAGGATCGAGGGACAGATTCGACACCAACAATAAGGCGGTCGACTACTTGTTTCATGCTTTGTGTCAGCCTGAGTTCGATCGGGTGCACACCGAGCACTTGGCTTGTAGCATTTGGACGGTGTTGAAGGAGGCTCATGTTGGGAATGCCCAGGTTCAGGCACGGATGTATGCGACCTACCAGAGAGAGTACAAGAACTTCACTCATCTCCCCAGTGAGGCCATCGATGCCTTGTTTCAGAGGTTCATGGTGGTTGTGAACAACATGAGGGCAAATGTGGATGTGCTCCCGTACAATGATCATGATAGAGCGGTCAAGCTCTTACATTCTTTGGATCGTACGATTTGGAGAGGAAAGTTTGAGGCCATTGTGGAGTCGGAGAAGTATGACACTCTGACGGTGAACGAGCTGTTCTCGAAGCTCAAGTCGGCTGAGGTGAATAGGGACATGACAGCCAAGATCGAGGGCCCGACCGACTCTCATAGTCTCGCCCTCGTCGGTGGTTTGAAAGGAAAGGCTAACACTAACCCATCCACCGGGATGTTTTCTTTGTCCTCTTTGATGTCTATGCCAGATGAGGAGTTCGACGTGCTTGGAGAGGACGAGCTGGTGCTCCTGACGAGGCGGTTCGAGAGGCTGCATGAGAATCGGGTGAACATGAGGAGGAACACGAGGACATGCTTCAAGTGCGGCAAGACTGGACACTATTTCGCCGAGCGTCCGAAGGTGAACAACCACGACAAGCACAAGTTCAAGGACAAGAGGAAGAAGTCCAAGAAGAAGGATCATGGACATGGGAAGAAGACACGGTCTCGAGAGAAGATGAAGAGATCAAGCGACATCGAGTCGATTCGAGGACACGTCTTCAAGCTCGAGTGATGAAGACGAAGAGGATGAGAAGAAGAGGAGGAAGAAGAAGAACCTTGGCAAGTATCTCAACGGCCTTTGTGTGACGGGCCTAAGCCTCAAGGACGACTTCGCGGCATGGCTCGCGGTTCGAGCGACAAGAGAAGCCGAGAAGGACGCCTCGGACTTGGATTCCGAGGATGAGGTATGTGATGAGCTCTCTTCTTTGCGCAAGGAGAATGAGGAGTTGGTTGACTTGCTTGATAATCGCGATCACATGCTTAGAGAGGCTAAGAAGCTTAGGAAGGAGCTCGGATCTTTGCTCGAGGATGCTAGGACTAGAGTGGGCCGAGCTAGAAAAACGAGTTCTTGATAGCAAGCTTCAAATTGATTCTCTTAAGGCTAGCCCCTGTTGTTTCGATGAGAATGATTGTCTTGAGTGCTCGTTTTCCTAGGCGACTTGATCGATCTTAGGGAGAGGTATGCCTCCAAGTGTGAGGAACTAGATGTGCTTAGGGTTGAGTTGGGTGAGCTACAATCTAGACCCACTTTGCTTGGTGCTTGCACTTCTTGCCCTAGTTTGCATGAGAAAATTGCTTGAGCTCCGTTCTCGCATTGTTTCGCTTGAGGCTGATTTGAAAGTGCCTATTCCTACTTCTTGCTCTACATGTGAGTTGCATGCTATGAAGAATTTGGATCTTGCAAAATGTGTTGGTCGCTTGCAAGATGAGAATGATAAGTTGCGTGAAGCGCTGAGTTGGTTGTCGAGTCAAGAACCTCAGCTTGGTATGATGATTGTTAGCTGTAAGCGCTTTGACGGTTGGGCCTTGGGATTGGATAAGGATGGTGAGGGCAGTGGTGAGAGACAAAGGAAATTTGGGAATGTTTCAGTTCCACCACAACCCACACCCAAAGACAAGTTTGCATCCAAGCCAAACCAACCAAGAGAAAAACCGAGTGAGAAGGCAAGTGAAACGCCTAGTGAGAAATCAAGTGAGAAGCCTTGTGAAGAGCCTCATCCCAAGCCTAAGCCCAGATCGATCCGTTTCCATTGTGAGTTTTGTGGAAAGGATGGTCACAAGAGAGCGTTCTGCTTCAAGAGGAAGCGTGAGGAGAGAATGGCGAAGGAGTGGGCTAAAAAGGACAAGTACCACCCTTCCGATGGTGTACTTGAGCCTCGTGTGCAGTTGCCCAGGGCCAAGGCGAGTGTGAGGACAGTTCGGGCTTGGGGAGAGCGGAAGGTTGTTGGAGGTGCTGCTGCCCAGGCTGCACCGGTCAGAACGGTGTGGGGCACCGGTCAGACTGGTGTAGGCCTGGACAGGCAGCAATTGGGTTTCGTGCTCGTACAGGTGCGAGGTTTGGTTCTGGAGTTCGTGGTTCTGGTGGTTGGGCTAGAAAGTTTGCAGGAGGTCAGTTTGATAGGCATTCTCCTCCTCGTGCTCAATACGGGGATGGGAGGATCCATAGTTTTGAGAAGGAGAGGAGGGACAGTCCACGGGCTTTCTTTCGTGGTTTTGGTCCTCCTCTAGGCAGAGAGGGTTGGTTCCCTCATGGTGGTTACCGTAGTGGTGTTCGTGGTGGTAGCTTTGGTAGGAAAGATGGTTTGGTTTGTGCTAACCCCACTTTCGAGCAAATGGCTAGGCACTGGTTTTACACATTTGTAACTAACCCCAGTGTTGATTCGTTTGCTCGCTCTCGCTCTTGGTTCTGAGTTGCAGGTGGATGGCCCGGAGAACATTTGGTTGATATTGGGGGTGGTTCTTCGGCTTCATATCCCGGTGGTGACATGTAGGTGCATCACTTTCGGGGATGGTGGACAAGGATGAGTGAATTGTGAAGAAATGATAAAGGTAAGTGTATTTGTGACCTTCGAGTGTGTGGCCTTGGTCAAGCCAGTTGGTTTGTTTTGCTCCTTCTCTATCTCATGTGTGTAGGGTGAGCTTTGTATGCTCTTTGGCCCTAGTGCATGTGTTTAGGGGGAGCTTGTGAGTTTTGTGCTCCTTTGCTCTTTTGCCGGTGGTGTCGAGCCCTTTTTGCCTCCCCTCGAGGAGCCCGTGGTTTGTGAGCTTTGTGTGTGGGAGCTCCTTTGTAGCATGTGTATAGCTTTCCTTTGTGCATTTCTTGCATTTGGCATGGCATATGTAATATGATGTATAGGCATCCTTGTATCTTAGATTGCATGCATTTTATATCATATGCATCGGTTAGGAAAAGCTTCTCTCATATACATTGTTCACCATGGAATGAGATATATGTCTTTGTGAGCTCGTTTGGTATGCTATGGTTAGTTTGGCTTAGCTCTTGATGATCTTGATGAATAATCCATGGTTGATGGCTATGTTTTTGAAAATGTCACATGTATGCTCTCTCATGTGTAAATGCCTTTATATGATCTTGACATGTTTTAGTGGCTTGGTTATGCTTAATTTGTGGTTGGATAGCTAGTTTATTGATCATATGGGGCCAAAGGCTCATTTGCCATCATGAATGTTTAGCCCTCTTGCTTCATCTTGTGGAGGGGCATAAGTTCCTTTTTGTCGCAAAGACATTTCATGTACCATTTATAAATCTGAAAATGAAATGAAACATGCTTGGAAAATATGTTCCTATGTCATATGTGCTGAAATTAATTTGCTTTGGGTGCTAAACTGTTGCATGATGCCTACCAATGAGAAGTCTCATACATAGAAGTAGGCACATGGCTCGGTGGCTTTGACATGACATGAGGTGCTTGTGGGTGTTTGTGATGGTCTTGTGATTAGAATGACTGTCCTAGCATGAAGTTTGTGTGTCTTTACCATTTTGATATGCTTTGATCATGTTTAGGACTTTGCTCATGAGAGGCAAGTTTTTCGCAAAATTGCCCAAATCCATCTTAGCTTCGTCCAATGGTTGTGAAACTTGGTGATCATGTAGTTGAGATCGATACAAAGCTGTAGAGTATCTAACTTGCTCATTTGGACATGTGTAGCATTCTTTGTTGAATTTTGTCCATTTGAGAAGCTCTAGGTTGAAATTTTTGCATTTTTGGCTTGATTCATGCATTGCCAACAAGGGGGAGAAGTTTGCACTTGAAATGGCTTGCTGGGTGCATTTAGAAAGTTTTCAGGTGGTTTCGAGTCATTTCTAGGCTCTGTTGTGCACCGGTCTGACCGGTGTGAGTGCTGGTCCTGTGCACATGTTAGGCACCGGTCTGACCGGTGGTGATGACCGGTCTGACCAGTGTGAGCTGAAGTTGCTGCAGCTGCCCCGTTTTCGACTTGGTTTGCATGCATTTATCCAGGGGGAGGTGCATTGGTTCAGGGGGAGCTTGCATGTGTGCAGGGGGAGCTCTTTGTGGTTGTTTGAGCTTTGGTTCGGTGGTTTACGCTCTTTGCTTGAGCTTTGTTTTGTCTCGGATGTGTCGAGCCGTTGCCCTTGCCTAAGGGGTCCGAGACTTGTCTTCTTCAAGTGACTTGTTCTTTGCCTTTGTTTGGCTTTCGATCGCTTGTTGGAGTTTCTTTTTGTTTGTTTCCTTTCTTTTTCTTTTCTCTCTTGTTACTTTCGTGTGGGTGTTGTCAATGCACTCATCAAGGGGGAGATTGAGGACCATGTGTGGTTCGAGGACCGGTGGATGGTCGCTTCCTTGTGTGATGAGTGATTGACAACCTTGTGTGGACTGATTCTTGGCTAAGTATTGCAGGTGCAGGTTGCGGCTTGACCGGTGTTGGTGCAGGTGAAGAACAAGCGCGAAAGGTCGTCGCCGGTGAGGCCTCCAGGTGTGGAGAAGACAAGTAGGCTTCGTTCGAGGGACCCGGTGGCCAGCGGGGTCAAGTGCGGGACACATGGTGGTATGAACATCAAGATGAAGTCATGGACGGTTTCTTGGTTGAGCCTCAAAACCAAGGTCGAGCCGGGACTATGTGGGAGCCAAGTCATGAGTGGAGATTGGCGGAGGCTACACCGAGTTCGCGGGGTTTCCGGTGGTTCACCAGAAAACCACTGGGTTCCTTGGTTGATCCACAAAGCCAAGACCAAAGAACCGAAGACGGAGCTGCAGCAGCGACAGACCGATCTAACTGGTGGGGACCGGTCTGACCGGTGAGGAGCACCGGTCTGACCGGTGTGCGACGACGCAGTCCGGAATCTTCGAAGCGGAGGACACGTGTCGGGATCGCATGGCTTGCGTCGAGGCTACGCAGGGTGCGGTCGCCGGGCATCCGTCCGATGGTGAAGACATGAAGACTTCCAAATCCGCCCTTGAGGGGCTTGTATCCCTAGTTGTTAGAGAAGGGTATTTTAGACTTTCGGTTGCCTCCATATAACCCAAGAGGTGAGAGGATGGCAGCCAATTCTTGGAACCCTAGCTCATTTGTTTTCCCATTTTCCTTCCTATTTTCCTTAGGTTTTCCATAGGACTAGCAAGAGAGCTTCATGGAGAGATCTTGTTGAGAGGGATGGATGATCGGGCGGCTTGCTAGACCTTGTATGAACCTTTGTTTCATGTATAGATGATTCGGCGTGGTTCATCAAGGTTTGGATGTGTTTTCCCCGGTTGTTCTTGGTGGTGATTTTCGGAGCCCTCTCTTGGTGATTTCTTTGGGTTGTTTTCGGGACCTTTCTCTCGGGGATTTGATGGGGGAAATTTGTGGGAACCCTTCGTGGTTCTTTGGGCTGTGATTCCCCTCCCAAATCCGTGAGTAAAGGTGCTCGATTTTGGGGTTTCTTGAGTTCTTGGGTTGGAAGTTCTCTTGGCGGGATTTCCTTAATTCCTCCTTTTTAGACGAGTTTTGGTGGGATTAAACTTGGCTATGGACTCCTCATGAGGTGTTCCTAATATCCCCAAAGTCTTGTTCAAGTACGTGGAGCGATTCGGGAGATCGAGGTTTGGATTTGGGGGAGTTGACCGCGGGTCTTTGTTCATCCCGAGCGCCCGAGCTACACCGGTCGACCGGTGCTCTTGACCGGTCTGACCGGTGCAACCCTCGGTGGGATTTTGCTCGGGTGAACATCTTGGTGTGTTCGCCGTTGTCTCGTGTTGCTTCTTTGTTTCGAGTTTGGGTCGGTTTGGTGGTCGGTTGGCTTGTTTGGTGCCTTGGGGGCTTTCGAGTTCGTGATCGGTCCGACCGGTGTGTCTCACCGGTCGACCGGTGTAGAGCCACTTAGTGAAAGTTGCTCAGTTTCACCAGCAGGGACCGGTCTGACCGGTGGTGCTCACCGATCTGACCGGTGTGGGTCTGTAGACTCGAGGTTTGGTGTTCCGCTGCGTTCTCGGGTCCGAAGGTTGTGTGTTGGTTCCTAGGTCCAGTGGCACTCCAGTGGCTACGTGGGCTTGGCCAACTTGGGTAGTGAGTCGGAGACGTGTGTTGGAAGCCTTGTTCATCTTGTTGGAGTTTCTATCTCCTTCGAGAAGAATTTTTATCGGCACCCATTCACTCCCCCCCCCTCTGGTTCGCTGTATCGGTCCTTCAACCTCGACGACTCAACTAAAGGATTCGATGTTTGGCACGGGGCCGGTTTAGTTGTGAAGACATCAAGGGTTTATATTTATACCCTTGTCCTAACACGACTCCTGGTCGACTACGAGTACAACATTTAATGCCTAAATTAATGCTTCGACGCCAATGTCCATCTCGTATACGTAATCAACTCATTCTTTTCTTATATCAGGCCACATCACCACGCATTCCCGAAAACTTCCCTTTAAAAGCGCAAACAGTCCTTTTGCCGAACGATGGCGCATTACCGACCGCAAGCATCCTTTACCGATTCCTTTGAGGAGATTTTTCCTAGCCAAATGATATTTCATCAGTCCTTCTCCTGTACCATTTTTTGGTGTTAACATACGCCCCTTCAATTACGGGATAAAAGTGATTTTATTCCGGAATTGACCATAAATGCCCAACGTCTCTGAGCTAAATCCGTTTAACACCCATTCCTTCCTCTTGCAATCTGTTGGAGTCTCGGCTCAGATCCAAACCCTAGGTCATCAATCTTTAAGTTCAAACCTTCAATGGCGGACCAAAATCAAGCTGTCTAGGTAAATCTCATCCTTTTAAGGTTCATTCGGTATCACCTTTTCGATCCCCACCTTAGATTTCTTCCTCTATCCTTTCCTGATAGGCCCAATCCACCAAGCTTCTGATTCCAATCGAGGATAATTCATCATCCTATTTCCTCGGACCCGTGGGAATCTCCGACCCCCTTGAGTTTATTGAAGCCGAATCCAATAGAATACCCTTCAAATCGGCTTTGGCAAGACCTCATGCATGGCAAGACGCCTTCAAAAACTGGCCTCTGCCCCCAATTGCAGGCTGGAGAAACTGGTATAAGAGGACACTCGAGGATAAGAGTGTAAAAACCAGTAATTGGGACAACCTTCGTATTGCCCACTGTTTGGAGTTATCTCTGGCCGAAAC
This sequence comes from Cenchrus americanus, assembly GCA_947561735.1. NCBI lineage: Eukaryota > Viridiplantae > Streptophyta > Magnoliopsida > Poales > Poaceae > Cenchrus > Cenchrus americanus. Next base: position 60,837,312 of record OX387245.1, on the reverse strand, counting down.
CGCCAAGAATGAGAATCTTCTAATTGCAGCCTGTCATTTCTGGTCAAACAGCGTCAATGCTTTCCTTTTTGGTCATGGACCAATGTCCCCCACTCTGGCCGATGTATATATGATGACCGGCCTTGATGTCACAGGATCCATATATCCTTACAAGTACAAAAGCTCCATCAGGCAAAGAGGAGTAAAAACAGGATCTGGATACAAACAATATATCCAGAACCACATGCATGATGGTCCTCTGATTGATGTTGAATACAGAGCCTTCTTGAACATGTGGCTATGCAGATTCATCTTTTGTGGCAAAGCCAATGAACCAACCCTGAACCACATTGCAATGGCTGAAGATTTGGCTATTGGACATCGCATCCCCCTCGAGAAGTATCTCTTAGGCAGTGTATACCATATGCTCCATCAAACCACTCATCTGATGCACACTAGTCAAAAGATCTCTTGCGTCAACGACCCCTGGTGGTTTGTACAAATGTGGCTGCAACTGTATATGCACCAGATTGTTGGTGTTAATCTCAACAATCGGCACTTTCCTTCATCCGACTATAAGGAAGGAGAAAACCAGATCACAAAAGGATGCCAAACTTATGGTGAAGCTGCCTCAACCATTATCATTGACCAAAACATCAGTCAACTCTTTGAGCTCCTCCTCAGAGGTTTCAACAATCCCCTCTGGATTCCTTATTTGAACAATGATAACCTGACCCTTCCTTATGAATTCTCTTTTGAGAATGGATGCAATGATGCAAAATCCATAGAAACTTTTAATATCTTCATCCACCCATGCATCCTGCCAGCAAAATTTTGTGGAGGAAGGCAAAATCACAGCACTTATGAATATTATCAGCCAAACATGATGGCTCGGCAGCTAGGATGTGGCCAAGTGCCCCCAAGGCTGTTTCTTCATGAATTCCTCAAGCCCAGAGAAGAAATAAAAGAAAGCCTGCAAGCCAAAAGGGTCTTTGAATATCGATGCAGCCCAACTATTTATCCTTGGTCCTTGGTACCAACATCAATAGTTCATCCTCTTTTCATCTCCTGGTGGCAAGAGCTTCATGATCATATCTTTAGTGAACCAGTGCACTCCTTTTGTCTCGAGCTGATGCCTGCCTACCAACCAACCTCAGAGGTAATGCACTTATCATTTTTTACCAAGCATGCCCTTCTTTGCTGACCATGATCTTTGCCACTTTTTGCAGAATACAGTGTCTGCCCCTCGAGCTAGGGTAATTGCTTACAATACAGCAGGCCCAATCTCTGCTTTGGGATTCAAATCCACAACTCTGGTTCAGCTGATGTCCAGATATGCTACAATGGACCCAACTCTTATCAGTTCAACTTCTGTTAAAAGAAAAGCTCCATCTTTGGTTACGCCTCCAGCTGCCAAGAAGAAAAGAACTACCAAAAAAGCTCTCATTGAGGTAATATCTATTCCTTCTTGAACACAAGACCATTCTTCATCTGACAAATCTTATCTTGTATATCTTCAGACCAAAACCCAGCAACCATCAATAGCTTCAGAACCTGCCAATGCTCCATATGTTGGTATGGCCCTTACCACTTTCTCTCAAAGACCATCATTTACATTGGCATTTACCCTTCATTTGGCATTTGCAGAAGAAACATTGGTGGATCAATCTGTGGAGGTTTCTTCTACTCAACATGTTTCAAACCCAAATTCACCAAGGGCCCAAACATCTCTTCCCCAAGCAGAAACTTCAGCTTCACCAAGGATTCAATCATCCCCCTTTCAAGAAGAAGCTCCAGTTTCACCAGGGATGAATCCATCTTCACCTCAGCCAGAAGCTTCAAATCCACCAGGAACTCCACCAGCTTCCCCTCAAACAGAAGCTTCAGCTCTACCAGGAACTCCTCAAGCTCCTTCTCAGCTGATTACTCAGGAAATCCCTCTTGAGCCTGAACAAACCTCCCCTCCAATTCAAGAAACTAGAGATGAGGTAAGTATAAACACCTGCACTTTCATTTCCATTCAATAAATCATCCCTAATTCGACAATTCTTCCTCTTCAGGACCAGGGTACATCGCCACCAAGCTCTCCATTTATTGTGAGTGATCCAGCTGCCGAAAAAGAAGATGAAGCATCTTCAAATCAAGTTCTGTCAGAGGAAAATCAGGCAAAGCTTAAAGAAGTCTTTTCCTGGTTGCAAAGAGATGCCCAGGATCAAGTCAGAGACGTCGATCGCTAGGATGAAATACTTGAATCTATCGATCAAGAACTCCCTGATGACATCAAAGTTTCCTTGGAGCCCATTTCTCATCTGGACAATCATTATGAAGCTGTGAGGCGAGCTCTGAGGAATCAATCCTCCAGACCAGTCCTTGAGCAAAAGAGAGCCAAAATTAAGCAATTTGTGAAAGAATCACAGGCTCAAATCCAGAGCAACAAGGAACTGCTGACCGAACTACAGCCTGCCCTTGAGTTGAAGATCGCCAGAAAAGCTGCACTAGAAGCTGATTGAAGACTTTGACAACTGAAATTGAAGCTGATAGGAAAAAGATAGCCGAGCTTCCTGGATTAACAGAGAAAATCCAAAAGGATACATCAGCAGCCATGATTGAATCAAAACAGCTCAAGGCAAAACATTCCACCCTGTCCAATGCTCAAGAAGCTTATCAGAAACTGCTGGAGAACATCAACCAAATGACATCAGACGCTTCCAATGTAACTGCAAAGTATTTGAACATTTGATTGCACCAAGCAACTTGTAGCCGAATAATTGATCGTCTTTGTAATTCCATCTTTCATAAACTTCATTTTCCTTTTTCTGTATCACCTTGTTCATAATTTTAGACGACCAATTCGGCAACTTTAGTCAAACAGTACCATACCCGAATGGCACTCCGACCGCAACTCAACCGAGCCTGTCAACCGAATATGACTCAGTTTGAATTCCAAACGACCCGACGGCAATTTGGTTAAGGAAACCTCTCCACCTTCCAAAATTTTCGGGATATGTACCACGATCCAGGGCCACGATCTCTTTTCCATCCCCATAAATAAAACCGTAGGTGCCCCCAGCCTTTCACCAAGTCTTTTGCCTTCAAGCCTTTGCCAATCTAAGCTTGCTTCCCCCATCACCATCACACCCAAAAAACTGATGGCGGGTAGTGGCAACAGGCGCCGCGCCAGCGATGAGGCAGAAGGAAGCCGCGCCGGCGCGCGTCGGAGGCAGTGATCGTCAACTTCCCTTATGATTCCTCCCAGATTTCCTTCTTTTTCTGACGATCTTCTTTGTTTCAGGCTAATCCAATGGAATCCAGCTTCTGCGCCGGCCACGAATCCGGCCCTGCCGGACGACTCCTCGGAGTCGAACAAATACTCCCTCGTGCCCTACGGTGAGCGCAACGCCCTCTGTTTCAAGGCGGAGCGTGACGAATCCCGGCGCGAGCTGGGAGAAGTTTCCAAGAATGCCTGCATCGCTGAGCTCGAATTGGAGGACCAGCGTAAACAGCTATTGGAGACCATTGACGGTAAATTCCATTGATTGACTTTAATTAAATTCAACTTTTGAAACTAACCACCATTGCCTTGCAACCTTGCAGCCCGCGACGCCGAGCTGGACCAGCTGAAAATGCTGGTGAAGTAACTGGCGGACAAGGTGAACGCCGCCGGGGACACGCCGGCAGACCGCCTCGCCGCGGTGGAAAACCGCGTGGACGAAGTGGCCTTTCACGGTGTCCACCTAGGCACCACCTTGGGCCTGGCCGCCATGGCGACGCACACCGACGTCGACTACTCCATCCAACCACGCGGCTTCCAGGGCGGCACACCAGAGGACGTCGACGAGATCGAAGTCATCCTGGAGCGCCTCAACGGGCACGGCGACGCCATTGCCAAAATCATCCATCCCCAGTCTGTACTAAACAGGCTTTTTGATTAGTTTGTACTAGGGATGTTTGAATCTTCGGCAATAAATAATGAAATTCCAACTTCTTCGACTGTGTTACGATGATCCCCTTCTGTTTGTGAATGCGAATTTTACTGTCTTTGAACGAATTCAGGAACATTTCTTAGCCGAACACGCAAAAACTCATGCCCTTTGGCATAGAATCTGCAGAAAATCTTTAATTTGGGAACCATAAACACTGTTGAATGAAAACCCTTCCCATTCGGGAAGAAAACCCTGCCGCCTGGTATTCCAATAACGCACGCCAACCAGTCATCACTCCCAATGCACTCTCACAGTCAATAAAATAGCCCCCTGGGTGCCCTGCAAATCCACTGTTATACACTTCCATCACTTCACATCTTCCCCCCTGCTCCAGAAGAGAAAACCCCGAGGCTATGGCGGACAAAGGAAAGCAACCCATCAAAGAAAGCAGCACTCCACCAAAGAAGCGTACAATTCAAGAGTGAGTTTCTTGTTAATCTGTTTCTTGCTCCCGTTTGCAATCTCATGGTTTACCTCTTTCTGCTTTTTCCAGTCTTGACCTGCTCCCTGAAGAAATATTTGGAACTAAAGAAGTCCCCGAATACATCCTCTCTGATTCCTCCTCTGAAGAAGAAAATGCCACACCGGAGCAGAGGAACAACCATCTACTGCGCCGCCGCATTCGGCATCTAGAGCACAACCTGCAGGACATCACCGCCCGCTGCAACACCGAACGCGAACGCCGCATGAGTTTGGAGGCATTGGTAGGGGGTAAGATTTCCATCTTTATTTGACTCCCATGCTCAAGCTCAGATCTCCATATTCTAACAACTATTCCCTTCTCCTAGACGTCTCCGACAGGTACAGTAACCTGAAGGCTTCTTGGGACAGCCTAATGGAAGAGAAATCAAATGAATGAAGAATACTTTTGCTTCTTTCTCCAGGCCTTCTGCTTCCCACCCCCTTGTAATCTTAAGTAGCTGGATTGTCAAATAAAAACCTACAAGAAACATCTGTAATGTGAAGTATTTTCGTGCTAAGGGCAATACATATCAGTATTGGCTGTTTCCTCTGTTAGGATTTTTGTTCTAAAGGCGGCTTCTTTCCCGAACGCCGACTGTTTCTGTGTATCAGATGCCTGCAATCCTGGTGCTTGTAATCAATGATCAATTTCAATACTAGGATAATATTTCTTCAAATATCTTCCATTTATAGCAGCAGTAAATTCTTCTCCTAGTAAAGTTTTCAATATGTAAGCATTACCAGGAACACACCTGACTACCCGAAAAGGACCTTCCCAATTCAGAGACTATTTGCGGAACGCACTGTACTTAGTCCCGATCGGCAGTAACGCTTTCCAAACCAAATCTCCTTCTGCAAACTGCCTGACCTTTACTTTCTTGTTGTAATATTTAGCAACTCGCATTTTGTTCTTTTCAATATTTTCCAGGGCCTTAAGACGAATCATATGCAAATCCTCTAACTCGTCCATCATTAAGCCACTATAATCTTTGGAACTTAGATCCTTTTGCAAAACCACTCTCCTAGAATCTGATTGTATTTCCCAGGGCAAAACATCATGATGCCCATAAACCAATTCATAAGGAGAAGTTTTCGTAGCTCCATGAGGAGCCATTCGTTAAGCCCACAAAGCCTCATTGAGTACCGAATGCCACCTCTTTGGCTTCTGATCAATTTTCCTTTGTATAAGCTTAATCATAATCTTGTTAGAAGCCTCTGCTTGACCATTAGCTTGGGCATAATAAGGAGAAGAATTAAATAATTTGATTCCCATGCTTTTGGTAAACTCTCTGAACTCCAAAGATACAAATTGAGCTCCTTGATTAGTTGTAATCGTTTGAGAAATCCCAAATCAGTAAATGATGTGTTCTTTAACAAACTCAATCATGTTTTCTGATGTTACTTTCTTCAATGGAATTGCCTCAACCCATTTGGTGAAGTAATCTGTCGCCAAAAGCACAAATTTATGCCCCTTGCTAGATGGAGGATTTATTTGGCCAATCAAATCTATACCCCATCCTCTGAATGGCATGGCTTGATAATTGGATTCAGTGCTGACGCCGGGACCCTTTGAATATTTCCAAATCTTTGACAATCTTGACAACCCTTGTAATACTCAAAGCAATCCTCCAGCATCGTTGGCCAAAAACATCCAGTGTGCCTGATAACCCATTTCATTCGATAAGCCGATTGATGCACTCCACATAGCCCATCGTGCACTTCACTCATCATTTTTTTTTGCTTCTTCTGGACCCAGGCATTGCAGCAACACCCCATCTAATGATTTGTAAAACAAAAGTCCATCAAGAAGAACAAATTTTATAGCTTTGTACCTGAGCTTCCTAGAAACATTTCGGGATGGATTCTCTAGATAATCAACAATCTCCTTTCTCCAATCATCCTCTGCTAGGTCACTCCCGAAAGCACACACCTCCATGGCAAACAATTCTTGATTTTGTCTATAACCTGAAGCACTTTGAGCCAACCTGTTTGCCTCTTCATTGTGCTCTCTAGGAATATGTTGTAGAATTACTAACCGAAAACTTTTCAAAATTTCCTTGCATTCTTCATAGTAATTTCTCAGGATATCACCTTTACATTCGTATTGGCCATTCAATTGTTTTATAACCAACTCCGAATCTCCATAAATTTCAACTGAAACGGCCTTGGCTTCTTTCAGATAATGAAGCCCTCTAAGCAGCGCTTCATATTCAGCTTGATTGTTTGTGACAGTAGGCTGAATAGGGATAGCAAACTCAAACATCTCACCTCTGGGTGAAATTAATAAAATTCCTACTCCACCACCTTTTCCACATGAAGATCCATCAAATTATAAAGCCCAAGGAGTAATTTCAAGCAAATTAATTGATGGATCACGATGTTCAGTAATGAAATCAGCAATAATTTGACCTTTAATAGCTTTTGCTGATTCAAACTTCAACTCAAACTCAGATAAAGCCAAAATCCATTTGCCAATCCTTCCATTCAAAATTGGCATAGATAACATGTGTTTAATTACATCAAATTTTGAATATACAACGCATTCGGCATTCAACAAGTAGTGCCGAAACTTTGTACACGAGTAATAAACACACAAGCACAGTTTCTTCGCAGCCGAATACCTGGTCTCAGGATCAAGTAATTTTCGGCTAAGGTACGCTACTATCCGTTCCTTTCCTTCAAATTCTTGTATAAGGGCCGATCCAATAGTTTGGGTATCGGTCGCCACGTACAACTTGAAAGGCTTGTTCAACTGTGGAGGCACCAACACTGGTGGTTCCTTCATGTACTGCTTGATCTCATCAAAAGCCTTTTGTTGTTCGTCACCCCATACAAACTTCTGATCCTTCTTGATCCTTAGCAGCGGAGAGAAAGGCAAAACCTTCTGTGACAAATTTGAGATGAACCTCCTTACAAAATTCATTTTGCTAAGCAGTGATTGCAACTCCTTGAGATTAGTTGGAGGAACAACTTCATCAATAGCTTTCATGCTTTTCTTGCCAACTTCTATTCCCCCTTCATGCACCAGAAATCCCAAGAATTCCTCAGCTGAAACTCCAAAGGCACACTTGTTTAGATTCAGTTTCAACCCATGCTTTCGGGTGCACTCTAGAGTTCTTTTCACATCCTCCAAGTGTGAATCATGATTCAAAGATTTGATAACGACATCGTCAATGTAAATCTCAACAATTTTGCCGATCAACTCATGAAAAATATAATTCATGGCTCTTTGATAAGTTGCACCGGCATTTTTCAAACCAAATGTCATGACAATCCATTAAAAAAGGCCTATATGTCCAGGACATCTGAAGGCTGTCTTAGATATGTCTTCTATTGCCATAAAAAATTGATTATACCCTGCATTACCATCCATAAAACTGATTATTTTATGTCCAGCAGCAGCATCAACCAACAAGTCAGCAACAGGCATTGGGTATCCATCCATGGGAGTAGCTCTGTTCAAATCTCTAAAGTCTATGCAAACCCTCATCTTCCCATTTTTCTTGTAAACAAGGACGATGTTTGAGATCCACTCCGCATATCTGCGTGGCTGAATGAAATTTGCATCAAGCAACCTTTCAATTTCCTTTTTCACGTCGGCCAATACTTCATCCTTGTAGATTTTTTGGGGAGGTTGCTTATAAGATTTAAAACTAGGCTTAATTGGCAACCAATGCTCAACAATGGAACGATCCGAACCAGGCATCTTCGAATAATCCCAAGCGAAGCAATATTTATATTCCTTTAATAGCTTGATTAATGCTCCCCTGAAACTTGACTTCAAGTTAGCACTGATAAATGTCGGCCTTGGCTTGTCACCATCTCCAATGTCAATTTGTTCCAACCTGTCAGCCGACATGAATCCACGTCCCAACTTTCCATCCGTTCCGTCGATTGGATTCTCCATTAAAAATTGCTATGAGAGCCGACTGCTTGAATCGGCTGTTGATCACTGTTGCTGGTTCAACAGGACCTTCACCCCAGTCCTTTCCTGAGAAGCAATCGATGCCTTGATACTCCCAGAAAGCTGGTTCAACATTAGATACGCTTATCGACTCATCTGCCTGGACTACTTCTATATCATCATCCACCCATTGAACAAGCTGTTGATGCATGGTAGATGGGATGCAGCAGTTTGCATGGATTTAGTCACGTCGAAGCAGCAAGCTATAAGCCCCTTTGCCCTCAATGACAAAGAAGGTCGTGAGCAAAGTCTTGGACCTTATCATCAAGTCCACGTGCACACAGCCCTTGGTATCCAAATGATTTCCAGCAAAATCATTCAGAATTATGCTTGTTGGCGTCAAATCTCTGGGCCCATGCCAAGCTTTCTAAACGTGGTGTATGGCATCACGTTGACTGCAGCTCCACCATCAACAAACATCTTGGTCAATGGCTTGCCATTGACGTATCCTCTCAAGTACAACGGCCTCATGTGTCGATTCTTGGCCGGCTTGTCGAAGGTAGCCTGCTTAGCCAACACCAGCTGCGCCATTAACCCCCCAAGTTGCTCATCCTCATTGATATCTGGAGATGTTTCTTCCTGTACAACTTGGTTAGCTGGAGCCATAAACTCATTCGGAAAAAGGTATACCATGCATGTTGGAGCCGAACGACCCGATCCATCAGGCTTATCCTTTGGACGCCACAACTGCTTCTTCTTGATTCCTACTTGTTTCAACTCCTGGTTCCTCAAGCGCTGAACCCTTCTCTTTTGGCTTCTCCTCAAGCCAGGTGGGCACCACTGTCCTTCTTGCCAGACATACTCGCGTTCCTGTTCTTCTTGATCAAACCACTTTTGACCAGCATGTCTTTTCCTTGGGTGATCATTGACTTCATATATTTTTAGGCGCCGACCGTCACTGGGACGTATCCTTCCAATTCTTTCATGGACGGACCAGCGATTGACAGTTTCCTGCCTATATTCAGTGTACTTGTCACTGCACTCAGGGCAATTGTTCAATGTGGGGAGCTTCAAACCCTCGTTCCAGCAATGCCTGAAGAATGCGCATCCCCAATGTGCACGCTCCTATCCTCGTGCATGTTGTTCTTGTTATCTCCTGTGCGCTTCCTCTTCAAACCTCCGCTTTTCCTCCTCGTATCTCTGTTTCTGGTAGCGTTCTTTCTCCTGCTGACGCTGCCACTTATTAAGAAGGATACACATGGTCACCCTGGGCTTGGTTTCAGAAGATTCCCCAATCTCTACTTGGCTTCTCAGGATGCGCGGTGCTTCTCTGTGGATCTGTTCCACTGTTATCTGTCGAGCAGAATCAACTGACCCATCTTGCTTTGCTCGCGCTGAAGTCAAGACCCTCACTTCCCCTTTTTCCTCAGTGGTCACCATGTTAACAGCAAACCCAACCATGTTCTGAGGAAAAGGGTTGCCATCCAGTTTCATTTTGTTGTCAAATTTTAAGTGACCCTCCTGGATAGCCTTCTGAATCTTCATCCTGAAAACCCTGCAGTCATTAATGGAGTGAGAGTTCCTGTCATGAAAACCACAGTAACGTTTCTCTTTAACTCCATCGGGCCAAAGCATAGAATGCCCCTCTGGCAACTTGATTCGGCCTTCCTTTACCAGGAACTCAAAGAGCTTGTCATCCTTAGTCACGTCAAAGTCATACGTGCCCTTGGCTTGCTTTACCCATCTTTGATTCACGGTTAATGGCTCTTTGCCCCACATGATCTCAGCTGCTGCTATTTCCTCCTCATCATCAAACTCTTCCACCTGTCAGCTCTTTGGAGGAATTGGTTATAGATGTCAGCTATATCATTATGTTTGGCAAACCTGGAGTCCTTCTTGAACCCATAGGCTTGATTGCTTATTAATGAAAACCTCTGAGATAGCTGACCGAGATTATCAAACTCCATGCCAAACAGCTTCTCCCGAATAGCCGACAGCATACCTGCAACAGCCATGTCAGCCAATTGATCATCTGGCAAATTCAAAGAGAAGCACATGCCCTTGACCTCTCTGAACCTTCTGAGAAATTCCATGGGTGTTTCATTGTGTCTCTGTCTCAAGGTAGCCAGATCAATTAGGCTTCTTCTCAGCACTGCCACTGAAATAATGAGCATGGAACTTCTGTTCCAAGTCTTTCCAGATACCAATTGATTGAGGAGGCAAAGAAGAAAACCATGTAAAGGTCGGGCCTGTCAACGAGAAAGGGAAGTATCTGACCCTGAATGCCTCATCAGCTGAAGCTTCCCCAAGCTGCATCAAGTATCGGGCAATGTGCTCCACAGTACTTGTATCATCTTGCCCGGAGAACTTTTTGAACTCTGTAGGAGGTTTCACCCTTGGTGGCAAGATCACCCTGTGGTACCACTCTGGGAAAGGAGGCGTATAAGCTGGTCCTTGCATCTTAGGTTTAAGTCCGAATTGATTTTGCAAAACATCGGCCATTTTCTACATCAAGATATCATCATTAGCATCTTGCATTCCTGCAACTGTACCATATCCAGGGTTTGGGAAGGCATCAATGGCACCATAGTCCATGACTTCTGAATATCCCCCACCATACATATTCTTCTGCAGCCTGTTATTGGCCGGGGCTATCTTGTAAGTAGAGTTAGGTGGCACTCCAGATGAACCGAACGCCAGATCTCCATAGGTAGGCTTATTGGGCATTTTTGATACGAGTTCGGTTGTTGGATTGGGTGGCCTCCATTGCTTTGTAGAGGCGGCTGGATCGATTGACTTCCCACGCTTTGCAGAGGTGGTTGAACTGGTTGGCCTCCCATACTCTGTAGAGGCAGCTGAGCACTCGCATCTCAAACTGGTTGAGCAGTACTAGTTTCTCCAACCTCCGCAGAAGATGCTTATTGACGGTTAATAGTTGTATCAAAGTTCGTTTAGACTTGCAAGCGGACAAGTCTCCCGTCGTAGTCAAGGGACCCTTCTTCCCTCCAGTGGTGAACCCAAGGTATCGAATCCGTGGAACAATGTGCAACGCAAGGATTCAATCTAGTAAAGCAAGGTAAGCTATCTTATGAAGACAAGTTGCATCTAATCTACTAACTCATAAAGGAAACACATCTAATCTAATCTACTAAAGAGGTAGCAAGAGAAAGCAAGAGATAACCGATCTAGAGAGTCTAGGTCATGCTTATGTTGTAGCTCCAAACAAGATAGATGAAGATAGAAAAGCGAATCTCATTAAAAGCATCTTTCAATCGTGGCCTCCCATCCGACTCCGAAAATGCCCGCCTTTCTGAACCCCCGTTCTGTCACAACGTATCCCTACTCATGCGGGTAGTCTAGGGCGAGCTTGATAAGAACAAGCTGAAATCACTTGGCCGGTCCGGTATGCACCTCTAGCAACTGCGGCTACAAGAGCACCCTATGCAATCTAGCTATAGACTAGATTGGGGAATAAGCAAAACCAAGAAGAAAACAAAATCATCGAGAAGGCACTTGATCGCTAGAAATCGAATTCACTTAAAGACTTCACCATGAATGATTACATGAACAAGATCACCACCGGGATCCTACCTCGATCTTGATCCTTGCTCCGGAGCTCCGATGTGGTCTTCCATGCAAGGTTCCCACGTCGGCTAGGGAGACCCTAGACAACTAGCACGACCCTCATCTCCGAGATGGTGTCCCTCAAGCTTCTCGGCTCCTCGGCGACAGATGACGAATTGATTGATGTGTGGCTCTCCGTCAGGGGGCTATAAATAGGCTGAGATGCAACTTGGTCAAAGGGGAGGCCGACTGGGCCCCGAAACAGGCTGGGCCGGCTGGCCTGGGCCGACCGGCCTGGGCCCATTTCAGCCCAGTCCGTGGCCTCCTTCGCCCAGTGTTGCTTCCCGAGTCTTCTAGATCCTCTCCTCTTTTGCATGTGGGCCCTTGTCGTCAGTTTCTCTCCGAATTGGACGAAGCTCCTTGTCTTGCAAGATTCAACACTTTTCTGGCTAGGTCCTTAGAGTTTTCCATCTTCTCGGGTTGGGTCCTTGGGCTTCTTGGAGTCGTGTTCACTTCATTGCTTGACTTGTACCGGGCTTCAAGGTCTTGTCATGAGGTGCTTAATGAACCTATCTCGGAAGTCTTGCTTTCAACGCTAAAACCCTGCATAAACACTAAACTCCAAAACCGACATGCACAAGTGAACTTGTTATACCACGGGGGTTAGTACCAATGGATAAGATACAAAAGTCATGCCAACACTGAAGGTAAACTCATGGCTAGGTTGACAGAATTTCACCATCAACAGCTCCCCCATGCTTAAACCTTGCTCGTCCCCGAGTAAGCCTTCAATGGATATCATTATTGCCCTTCATTGTTTAAACCTTGCACTTGATCATACATGAGAAAACATAATTCTCTCAAAAGTTTAATTCGTTAAAGTTCCATAATGTACTAGCCTTCATCCCTACGGAGGGTAGATATTTAATTAAGCTTATCCCACAAGTATTAACATGCTCCCAAAAATTCAAATGGATCTCATAAATTTTGAAATAAAGAACAAGATGAAAAAGAGCTAAACCAAGTTCACAAATTTAAACCACCTTGCATCTTGCTCATGAACTCTCATCTCATCTTGTCTCTCAAGCCTATTTATTTTACTCCTTTCCCTCTCATAACACATATATACGTGGTAGCCTTTATATGGAGCTTTTTGGGAAAGTTTAGTCCTACCAAGATATTATAAATGAGATGTTGTCAAAACAAGACAAGCTTCTCATGGTCTTACCGAGACTTGTCAAAAAGGTCATTGGAAAATAATGTTGTATCAAGGAGGGGAGAGAGAAAAATACACACACTTGAGATAGGTGGACATGTGCAAATGGCAAAGAGTGATCCCGAGGCACAAAGGAATTCCTCGTTATCGGATTGCACATGGTTGGAAAGTGAGTATGGATCTTTTAATCTTAAAACCTTGAAATTCCTAATGCACTTTAGAGAACCGGGGAGTTCATTTTATTTTATTTTTATATCATACATACTCATATTTTTTTCTTTTCTCCTTTTTTTCTCATACTCATATTTTTGTTCTTTCTTTACTTTTCCTCATTTTTTCTTTTTCTTTCTCATCAAAATTTTTTATTTGCTCCCCTTGAACTATAAAATTGCATTGTACCTACCTCCTCCCCCATGCTTAGACGTTGCTCGTCCTCGGGCAAAGAGGTGATAGAGATAAGGTAGGTACCGGAAATATTTTTCCTTGGAGAGATACTTGAATTCTTCAATGTTGGCACCGTCTTGCGATCTTCCTTGAATTGATGATCCATTCTCAATGATAGGTTGTGGTCAAGGAGGTAATCACAAAAGATGATATTTGGTTTTAAGGGTGGATATCCAGCGAGGTTTGTGAGATCTTCAATGTGGGGATACACATTGCACGGATAGGAGGCTAGCAATAAGATAGATACGCAAAATCGGAATGACCAGCTTCTTAGTCTCGGGCCAGAGAAATCAAAACCTGAAATAACTCACCCAAAAATAAACCTTGTATACTAAGTTTTTGCACTCAAATATTTATATGGCTCTAGAAAGGTAGAGCAACACGCAAGTGGTATTTATGACAAGGTTAGCATTACTTTTAAGAACAAAAATAAATCATCTTTAATCCATCTAAAACTTGAGAGCACATAAAACACTATTGGTCTTTATTTTTATCATAACTTCCGCTAAAGATTAAGCTAGCATTTAGATAAATTCAGATTTGTATTTTAAGAGAGCACTAGCTTAAACATGCATAAAACAATTAGAAAGATAAACAAAGCGGCAATTATAATCATATATCATCATGGCATGAACCTTGTAACTTTACCAAAGGTAAAAACTAGGTGGTGACATTAATCATAATGAAAATAAACACTAAGACACATGCTGAAAATAAACTAACACACATGCTGGAAATTTAAATAAAAACTAAAATCACTACACATACATAGGCGCATACAAGCTGAAAATTAAAGAAAAAGGGGGTAAAATAAAGATAACTAAAGCTCCTCCTCTCTCTAATCTTCCGCCGGTGATTGATATTGATAGTCTTGGTTGTTGCACCCTTGCTCATAATAGGAATGCACTACTCCTCCTATGAATTGTCCGACGGTGCTAGGTGAAGGTGTCAAAGCTCATAAGCGATGTTTGCATTTCCTTCACCCATTTGGTTTGCATTGGTTTGGATGGCTGCAATAATTTGCATGTTTCTTGCAGCGTATCATCCAATGGTGGCCACATTTTGTTGTGGTTGAGGAAGATGTGCATATGGATCCGCAAAGGCTACGTTGGGCACCGCAAAATTTGGTGGGGGCATGGCTGCACCACTCCCCCATGCTTGCATCGGTACACAACTGTAACAACTCGGCGGTGCCGGAATTCCTATAATTTTGTTGTGCACCTCCTCCTTGGGCTGTGGAAGAACCTTTTCTTGGCCGGCACAAGAAGTCCTTCCTCTACCAATCTTCTTTCCCCTCAAGAAAAAAGTCTTATTCTTCCATCCGATAGGGGCAAATTTACTTTGGCCACTTTGAAGCCTCCTCTCTCATCTTCACTTATATATTTGCTTTCTTCATATTCTCAAATCCTAGGGAAGTCCCGGCTAGGAGATGATTCGGGTTCCTTGCAATACCCGGTCTTAATGAGATAGCCAACATGGAGAGTTAACAACCCAATCTCCTGAATCCGATGTTGCTCACAACACCACCGGTTGATCATAGGTGAATGGGGTTGATTGGCTTCTTGCCAATCAAAGCCGAGTAAAGCCAATTCAACTCCGTGTTGGTTATCTTTTTCTCTCTTATTCTCCCCAAAATCCTTTTGCACATCCATCAGTGAAACACTTGGATGATGGGGTTCCGGATAGTATTTCGTCGTTGATGGTCTCCTCCCGTGATCATACTCCAAAAACCTTCCCATGTGCCTCCATGCACATCCACTTGTTCCGGGGCTCCCTTTTGAAAACCGAGCTATTCCCTAATACATAAGGAACCGCTTGTTTAATAAAGATAGTAGACACTCGCCCATGGGTCTACGATACTAGAACACACAATCGTTTTGAACATGAAAACCAATCTAATCTATCGAGGGTTGTGACCACGGTTTCGCCCTTTCCCTCCCCTCGTACTCACTACGCGAAGGTATTCATGACTAGATCTATGACGGACACGACGTGTTGAATGGATCCAAGGAAGCATTGGAACCCTTACTCCCTTTACGGCATGGTAGCTAACCTTAAGCATTAAAGTATATTCAACACAAGATGATAGATAGATAATCCAACAAAGTATGATTACATCTCAAGATCATTACAACCCATGGATGAAAGGAGATTAACCCATCAAGGTGCTAGACATAGCATCGTTGATCACGGTTACCCTTCTGACGGTGTCTTCCTTCTTCTCCACTTGTGGGCTCCCTCTGGAATGAGAGACTCAGCACTCCTTCATCAGGGATATGCGCCATGGTCATGAGAATTTCATATGCGAATTCCTTGTGGGTGTTTGCCGACACTCCGTTAGAGAATTGCACCAGCGTCCCATATGAAAACCCAATATGTGGAGAGCTTGGTCAGCGAAGTCGATGTTCGCTACAAGCCTCTACTCAAGGCGAGCAAGCTTCTTCTCCTCCTCCTCCGTCATGATGATAAACCCATTGGAATACCACAGAGCGTGTGGAGGTGGAGCGGATGATCGTGTCGAGCGGTGAGGTTGGACGGGCGGCTCCTCCATATGTCCTTGAGGTTTGGTGAACCTCATAAACGAGCTGCGTGTGGTCCTCATGCCACCGAGGAGAAGAGTGTGGTTCCTCCTCGGTGGTGCCGTGTCCTCCTCCATGCTCTGAGGAGACTCGGAAACCGAGTGCCTCCTCGAAGAAGTTGTCGATGATGGCTTAGACAACGATGATCCCTTCTTTTTTTTGGTGAAAAGGCTTGTAGTTTTCTTCCATGATTGCAGCACTCTCCCTCACAAATATATATATTCGGGGTTTTCACCCGGTAACAAGGTACACAAATATTATTTTGGAGTCTGGACTTTGAGTGGATTAAGGATGTGTTTTGTTGCACGAAACAAACGAGGTGGATGCCTAAGTCTAAGGTGGTTCCGGCCTACAAACTAGAGCACACGAACAAAGAGCTAGATGTGAGACTTACCTCTCTCCTCCTCTTGGCTCGGTTCTTCGCTAGTGCATTCATGCTTGTTGCTTCATGACCGCGTGCACCTTCCAAACGTTCTCGTCCACTCCTTCGCTTGCATTATTATTCCTTCCACTTGATGATATTGCTTTGAGTCACTTCCATACTCCCTTGCCTCACATGCGTCCATGATATTCCTACAAAAAAAGGCCTTGGCTGCCCCCTATGCTTGTACTTTCCATGTGGTTTGATAAAAGCTGTTGGAGGGGCATCCCGTGATGTATCATGGTGCATGTATGGTTAAGTTAACTAGATTGCCTTCCTCTAAGCATCTTTTAATGCTAAGCACTCCTCTAATTTCGAAAATTAAAAATAAATTCATAGCTACGGGAGAGCTCAAGCATAAATTTAGAGAAGGTTTTAAAGCATTAAAAACAAATATAAGTCGAAAAATATTCCCGACTACTTTTATGTTGGTCTCACCGGTATTGTTTGTCTTCATTAGTTGAGAGATTTTCCCACCTTGATCATGGGGGCATAGGTTTAGGTTCTAATTTTGATTAGATAAGAGAGATTTTGAATAAAAAAAATTAAATGAGGCTTAGAAAATTTTTAATTATAGATAAACCAAGGATATGGATTTTTAAACCAACCAAAAATCAAATTTCTAGGTCCACGCGAGTCCTACCACGTGCTGAAAATTAAATAACTAGATACAAGTCGTGGCTCTACTCGTGTGTTTTTAGCATGAAAAACAAGTCAAGCACAACATCATAAAGGGGATGAATGGTTGAGATAGGTTCTGAATTTTTTTGGTTGTGGTTTCTCGAAAAGAAGCAAACAAACATATAGGATGGTTTATGTAAAGGGTTTATGATCAAGCAAAATATTCAGCCAAGAATTATGTCTCTAATGTTGTTCAACCATTCTAAGTCTAATGTCTTGCGTAGTAAAATTCAAAACTGAATTATTAAAAAGACTTGAAAAACCTAGAATCGGGTTGTCCTCCCGGTAGCTTATTCTTGACTCGACGAAACGGGTTGCTTCCCGCCTAGCGCTTCGTTTATAGTCCATGGCTAGACTTCTTCACTTGATTAGTTCGGATCAACGCTCTTTGCGGGCGTTGCAATCTTGGGTACCCACTTCCGCACCATCTTGGGCACGGGCCTATCCTTCGGCTTAGTCATATTTTTGGTCTTCACAGGCTGGCTTTGTCCTTTGGTCTTGACGAATGCAACAACTTCCTTCATGTAGTGGCTCGGCATCTCAAACTTCGGTCCTTCGGTCGTGATCTTCATGGTCTCCTTAGTGTGATCCTTCATCTCTCCCGAATGAGCTTGAGTAGCCTTCGCCGTCTTGAGATCTTGGAGTTGTCTCGAAAATTCTTCTTTGTTACCCATCGGGCGCCCGACAAGTTGTCCTACTTGCGTCTCTAGCATCTTCATCACGATGAACGCTTCACGTATAGAGCTTCCAACCTCCGTCACCTTGCCATCTAAATTCTTCAATATTTTCTCCATAGCCTCGAACTTAGTGACGACGTCCTTGATCTTGGACATGGTCGTGCTCCTCACAATCCTCGCATGTGGATCTTGCCTTGGCAGCCTTTAGGTGTTGAGCTTCTTTCTCTATCTCCATCTTCTCCATCCTCCTCTTAATCTTGAATGGCCTTCCGGCGTCTTGAAGGTTTATGATAGGTAGATCAACGATGTCCGGGGTGTATAGCTCGATCTCGCGCTCCGGTTGTTGAGGTTGATCATCCTTTGGACTTGGAGGTGATGATTCCCTTGGAGATTCCGACGGTCCTCCGACTTCGGCTTTTTGATCTAGGGTTTCCAACCCTATAGCTTGTGTTGCACGTCTCCTTTGCCTGTAAAGTTTTCCTGGATCATCCACAAAAGAAAGTTTGGGTTTCTTGGAGAGGTAGCCAACCATCTCCGGTTAGGGTTAGCAAAAACAAAAATCTAAAAAAAGAAAAAATTACGGTTAATCAAAACTAGATTACATTGATTTTTTTCTTTTTGAGGATTATCAAAGTTAAGAGATGCAAAAAAAATCAAAAGAAAAACTGAAAAATAAGCGATACTAGATTGGATCTTGATTGCTTGTTCCCCGGCAACGGTGCCCGAAAAAGGGGCTTGTTGACAGTTAATAGTTGTATCAAAGTTTGTTTAGACTTGCAAGCGGACAAGTCTCCCGTCGTAGTCAAGGGACCCTTCTTCCCTCGAGTGGTGAACGCAAGGTATCGAATCCGTGGAACAATGTGCAACGCAAGGATTCAATCTAGTAAAGCAAGGTAAGCTATCTTATGAAGACAAGTTGCATCTAATCTACTAACTCACAAAGGAAACACATCTAATCTAATCTACTAAAGAGGTAGCAAGAGAAAGCAAGAGATAACCGATCTAGAGAGTCTAGATCATGCTTATGTTGTAGCTCCAAACAATATAGATGAAGATAGAAAAGTGAATCTCATTAAAAGCATCTTTCAATCGTGGCCTCCCATCCGACTCCGAAAATGCCCGCCTTTCGGAACCCCCGTTCTGTCACAACGTATCCCTACTCATGCGGGTAGTCTAGGGCGAGCTCGATAAGAACAAGCTGAAATCACTTGGCCGGTCCGGTATGCACCTCTAGCCACCGCGGCTACAAGAGCACCCTATGCAATCTAGCTATAGACTAAATTGGGGAATAAGCAAAACCAAGAAGAAAAACAAAATCATCGAGAAGGCACTTGATCGCTAGAAATCGAATTCACTTAAAGACTTCACCATGAATGATTACATGAACAAGATCACCACCGGGATCCTACCTCGATCTTGATCCTTGCTCCGGAGCTCCGACGTGGTCTTCCATGCAAGGTTCCCACATCGACTAGGGAGACCCTAGACAACTAGCACGACCCTCATCTCCGAGATGGTGTCCCTCAAGCTTCTCGGCTCCTCGACGGCGGATGACGAATTGATTGATGCCTTGCTCTCGGTCAGGGGGCTATAAATAGCCCGAGATGCAACTAGGTCAAAGGGGAGGCTGACTCGGCCCTGAAACAGGTTGGGCCGGCCGGCCTGGCCGACCGGCGTGGGCCCATCTCGGCCCAGTCCATGGCCTCCTTCGCCCGGTGTTGCTTCCTGAGTCTTCTAGATCCTCTCCCCTTTTGCATGTGGGCCCTTGTCGTCAGTTTCTCTCCGAATTGGACGAAGCTCCTTGTCTTGCAAGATTCAACACTTTTCTGGCTAGGTCCTCGGAGTTTTCCATCTTCTCGGGTTGGGTCCTTGGGCTTCTTGGAGTCGTGTTCACTTCATTGCTTGACTTGTACCGGGCTTCAAGGTCTTGTCATGAGGTGCTTATCGAACTTATCCCGGAAGTCTTTCTTTCAACTCTAAAACCCTGCATAAATACTAAACTCCAAAACCGACATGTACAAGTGAACTTGTTATACCACGGGGGTTAGTACCAATGGATAAGATACAAAAGTCATGCCAACACCGAAGGTAAACTCATGGCTAGGTTGACGGTATTTCACCGTCAACAATGCTTGAGGGGATACTCGACTAAGCATCCTCTCCATTCCTAGGCCAAAGACTCCAACCATCATCTACTTGAACATATTCAAGAAAGCAGTATGATGCTTAACCATTACGGTTTCTATAGTCTCCTGAAAAGCATTCAAGGCCTCCTGTTTCTCTTGAGCAGACGTGGAATCAGGCTCCCCTGGTAACAGAACCCTTTGCATGTCATATTTGAGATACGGCACACCACTTCTGTCCTTGCCAAATGACATCAAATATTTCTGTTGAAACTGGTCAATGGCGTCCTTCAACTGCACTTGCTGTTTTGGAGACAGGTCATTAATGGTGACATCCATGACGTCTTGAATATCAGGCATCTTGAATCAGCTAGAGTGTCCCACTGGGCGTGCCAAAAAGTGTGTTGACACAAAATCTGCACCTCGCGCCAAGCACACAGCAAGCCGAACGAAGCTGGCTTAAATCACGTGCCCGATCCGAAAGCGTGCCGGTCAATTTTCCTGAAACTGACAAAGGATGAAAATAGTTAGATAAAACATGGAACTTGCCGGGTGGTACCAGACAGTACCGTATTTACGGCTAGAAATCCAATTTAAATGACATATAGCAACAACAAGCTATCTGCCAGCAGTTTAAACGTTATTCGGGAGCTTTAAAACATAAAACAGGATATAGCCGAATGGATGACGTAAGCATGACAAAAGATCGGTCTTTGTTTGAATGATGTTGCTCACACATGATCATGACCGATTTTTTGAGGATAAACAACAAATAAAATAAATAAGGTAAAGCATGCTTATAAATATGAAATAAACAAGCATGCATAGGCCAAAAGCACTAGTCTACCGCATGTCTAGGTACTTTCAAACTCGTCAAGCATGATAACAAACAAGTTAATCCACCGCATGATACGACTTGTTTGAAACCACACCACCAACCACAAAGAGATTAATCCACCGCATGATACGATCTAAATATAGAAGGCTAAAAGCACACATTATTTAAAACAAACTTATGAACACGTTTTACTCATGAAGGCACTGCCGAATTTGGCTGTACAGCCGATTCGGGTTCCGCGGAGAAGGAACAAACATTTGACAAGTCAAAGCTTGAACCCGCAACACGTGACAATCTAGATTGATCTAAATTCGGCTATTAAGAACACTTGATCCTTTATAATAAACAATGGCTTAAAAGTACACCTCTCGGATCTCAAAGATAAAGCCGAAACCCATCATTCTAGATTGGGCAAAAGGGTGTTACATGAATTTAAACATAAAGTAAAAACTCAAAGAAACACATGGTAACTTAATGGATCTATTCGATCTTGCCAAATCTAATAGAGCCGATAACTAGCTTCGAGTTAGATCTTAGCTTACCGCATGACTCAGGATCCAACAAGAAACCCTCTTGAACCAAGCTTAAATCCACCGCATGATACTAAGCAAGGTAACAAGACTACTTGCATCACAATCTAAATCCACCGCATGATACTAGACATGATACAAGGTTGCCGGTACTTACGGAGGTCGACGGATCGATGATTCCCCTCGAAGAACTCGACGACTCGACTAAAGGACTCGATGTTCGGCACGAGGCCGGTTTAGTTGTGAAGATGTTCGATCCCTATTACAGACATCAAGGGTTTATATTTATACCCTTGTCCTAACACAACTCCCGGTCGACTACGAGTACAACATTTAATGCCTAAATTAATGCTCCGATGCCAATGTCCATCTCGTATACGTCATCAACTCGTTCTTTCCTTATATCAGGCCACGTCACCACGCATTCCCGAAAACTTCCCTTTAAAAGCGCAAACAGTCCTTTTGCCGAACGATGGCGCATTGCCGACCGCAAGCATCCTTTACTGATTCCTTTGAGGAGATTTTTCCCAGCTGATTGATATTTCATCACCAAGCTCGGCCCACAAGTCAGTCCTTCTCCTGTACCATTGTTTGGTGTTAACAGTACTTCTGGGACCTGGAGGCTCGGCTTCCTCTCCCGCCTCGCTTGTAACCCCCTCTGCAAGCACCACGGTGCAACGCAATACAGTGCCCTGAGCACATCCCTGCTGGACGTACAGCTCCGGTCGGAACCAGGATAAAAATAGCGTGTCACTAGTTGCTTAGCACCGGCCATCGAGAGATAGATCTCAGTGCATCTACTAGTTAGTGTCAGGACTACTTTCCGCACCAACAGTTGGCGCTCCAGGTAGGGGGAAGTGCGCTGAAGATCAGCTTCCACCAGCCATCTCGATGGTGATTCGCAAAGAGTATCGGGGCCAGAGGTACTCCATGGGCAGTTCGGACCCCCTCCCAGCCGGATTCGAAATTCGGTTTGGGAGCCTGAACTTTCAGGCCACGGGGAACGACTACCTCATGCGCATCACCAACCGCGACGAGCTTCACCCGTGGCGGTCCACCGGGCTGGGACCGGTCTACGTCACGCCCGGTGTTGACGCCCCGGCACCCGCCCAGGCGGACACCGCGGGCCCCTCAGCACCGCAACGTCGACAACGCTCCGGCCAGCACACTCGACAGGCGCGGATGGAATGACGTCGGGCTGCATGCGTCGCCTCACAACGCGACACACCCACTGGCGAGATGGCGACCGCTCCCGCGGGAGAGCGTGTGGTTCCCGGGCCGCAGTTCCCCCATGGAATGCGCAACGCCGCGATGGCGTACGCCTCATCCGCCAGCACCGACGTGGCGGCGTACGAGGACCGTCCCAGTCGCCACCTCCTGGCGGCCAGGAACCTCACTGCCACCACCAACGACGAGTCCTACCACAGCTCCGCCAGCGAGCTGCCACCCGCCACTTCACATGGGTACGCGGAGTGGGACTTCTCCAGCATGCCGGACCCGGTGATGTTCCAGCGGTTCCTCGATGCCGCAGACTACTAGTTCGGCTACTCCGACGACTCCAGTGCCGGGAGCTACAACCCCGCGCTTGAGTGCTTCGTCGTGGTCGTCGACGACCAAGCGAACAGCGCGAACGCGGTGGGGGCTGGCGACGGAGAGGCCCCCATCAACCTGAGAACTGGACCACTCCAGGGCCCGGGGCCAAGTGCGCCCCCACCTCACTGGCGAGGGGCGCCGACATCAACGTGCAGCTAGCCCAAGAGCGCGAACTCGAGGCCAAGCTTGCGAAGGAGTATCGCGCGGTGCAACTGCTTCATGCCTCCATCGCCGGAGAAGCTTCCGCGTGCGGCGAGCGCACGCGCGAGCTGGGCAGGCAGGCGCGCGACCGCATCAACGCCAACTTCGACGTCAACAACCCGAACACGCCACCGCGAGCGAGCCAAAAGCTCATCGCAGTTGCGACACTGCTGCGAGCCATGCCCGCTCCCTCGACGCCCGAGGCGCAAAACCTGCACTGTGAGGCGAGGCGCTCATTGAGCAGGAGGCCGTGCAACAGGCCGAGAGCACGGCGTCTCGCATCCGCCAGCAGGGAAGCGTGCGGGGCGACGGGGGCGCGCAGGGCCCCGAGGCGTCAGTTCACATGGGCGGCGTGACGAGACAACCTGCCAAACAAGGCCGAATGCCGGCCAAAAAGCGGATCCTTGACATGCGTGGGCAGGCCCAGGACGGCGACGCCCGTAACGTCATCAACACCCGACGGACGGGCAACGCGGAGACACGAGCGATGGTGGGCTACCACCCACGGCGGGGCGGGCGCTACCATAGTCGCGAAGACCGCTCACCGACGCTGGAGCCCCCGGGGACCCATGTGTTTAGCCGGGAGATCCGCACGGCGAGCTTCCCGCAGCGCTTCCGCCAGCCCACGTCGATCGACAAGTACACGGGGGAGACAGACCATTGTGTATGGCTCAATGACTATCGCCTGGTCTGCCAGCTGGGCGGAGCCACCACCGACAAGGTCATCATCCGAAACCTGCCGTTGCACCTCGCCAACTCGGCGCAGACGTGGCTCGAGCACCTGCCGCCCAGTCAGTTCCACAACTGGGACGACCTAGTCCGTACCATCGTGGGGAACTTCCAGGGCACGTACGTGCGCCCTGGGAACTCCTGGGACCTGTGCGCGTGCACCCAGAAGCCCGGCAAGTCGCTCCGGGACTTCATACGACGCTTTTACAAGCGTCGTACGGAGCTCCCGAGCGTTGCCCAGTCCAAGATCGTGCACGCCTTCCTCGAGGCCACGTCCTGCCGGGACCTCGTGCAGGAGCTCGGGTGCAGCCCGCCCGTCGACTCCAACGAGTTGTTCGACATCGCCACCAGCTTCGCCTATGGCGAGGAGGCGGTGGGGGCCATCTTCGACGGCAAGAAGGGCAAGCACGTGGACGACACGCCCGCGGAGGGCAGCAAGTCCAAGGAGCCCCAGCAGAAGCATAAGCGAGGCAAGAAGGGTAAAAAGCCGCGCCACGGGGCGTGCGTATAGGGACATGATGACGACGGGGACGAGGCCCTCGCAGTTGACCCAGCTCGAAGGGGTCCCCGAGCGGCCCCTCGAGGCCCGGCGTATTCGACGACATGATCAAGAAGCCCTGCCCGTACCATAAGAAGCCAGTCAACCACACCCTCGAGCAGTGTGACATGCTCAAGAAGTACTACAACTGTGACACCCCAGGTTTTTAATTAGCATCATTAACGCTAATAACCGAATCAGAGTCAAACCTGCTAAATTGGTCAAACCTAGGTCAACCTGGGTCATCACCTCGAAAACCTCACCAACAAACCCTATTTAACACCTTGACCAAGACAACACACCCTTGTGGTCGATCCTTGGTCAAAAACACGGTCAAACCCCACTTAAACACTGATGTCGATGAATGTCTTCCGGAACTTTTGCCGCGTTCTCCAAATTTCACCTAAACACTTCAAATTTACCAATATGAAAGTTGTCTAGTTTGTCGAGGAACACAACTTTTATGTAGATTGGCATTTCAAATTTTGAGTGGAAAAGGATGAAAAACTTGGTCAACCATCAGTAGCTCCTATTCACCGGAATAGAGTGGCATTCAAAGTTTGGCAGTATATTGTGCAAAATCCATTGAGAAAAACACCCTAGAGCCTTTGTCAAAGTTGTAGAGGGTAGTGAGATCTACAACTTTCCTATTCACCACTTTGTGCACTTCTATTCAAATTTTTGGAGTTTTAAGCGTTCAAACACGGGAACAATAAAACAATTTCGAGCCGGCCGACGCCGCGCCGCGCCTGCACCGCGACATCGTCCACGCCAGCACCGTGCCGCCCACACACCGGCGCCGTGCCGCCTCGGCGTTGGCGCCGCGCGCCGCCCGAGGCCGCGCCTTCCCCAGCCGTCCGCGCCCCAAGGCGCCTTGAGCTTCGTGCCGCGCCACGCGCCGCACCCTTAGTCGCCGCCCGCACGCATGCCCGTGACCAGCGGTCCGTCCGCGACCTCCTCTGCCGAGCGCGCCCATCGATGTCCAGCCGCCGTACTAGGGCATTGAAGCCCGGGGTACCTCCATCGCCGCGAAGGCTTGAAGCCGAGCCTGCTCGCCCAGGCTATAACAGCCGCTGCCGGCCGTCCTCGCGTGCGCACGACGTCGCTGTCCGCCGACGCCCCCACAGCGAGCTCCTGCCTCCTCGTGCCTCCGCATTCTGCTAGCAGCTCCTAGACCTCCCCACAACCTCGCTGAAGCCTACCGAGCTGCCTGTTGCGAAGCATTACTGGCCAGCACGCCGGAGCAGAAGCTCCTTGCGGCCACCGTCCGCCGGTGTCGCCGAGCACCACCGCCGGCTGCTCCTCCGCCGCGAACAACCCACGGAATGGAACCCTAGGTGAGCTTACACCACTCCCCCGCCCTTTCCCGGCCGAGCCGAGCCTTCCCCTTGCCGGAATCGAGCTCCCTCCGCCGGCCATGGCGCCAGGGACCCAATTGCAATCTAATTTTCCGTCCTGAGGGTCTATCAGCAAAATTCGAGGGCTTATTCGTAAAACTATCTCTTCTAGATCTATGTGTTTTGCTGAATCTTGTAAAATTCGTAGAAACTCGTAAAGAAATCAGAAAAATGCACACCCAATTTTGTTTGATTCCTTGTGAAAAGTACTACAACTTTTGTTATTCTTGCCTGAGCTGTTTCCTGATAATTTTTGCATAAAAAATAGAAATGTGAAAAACCTAAATCTGAGATATCTCCAAATCTACAAGTCTTGTATATGTTGTGTGTTAGGTTATGACTAGCTTTTGTACCAAAAATTGCACAAAGTTATGTTGTAAATCTTTTTATAAAAATTGTTTTTCATTTCTGCAGAATCTGTCCAAATGATTTTGTAGCTAAAAAGAATTAGATTTTTGTGGCCAACTTCTGCATGCTATCTTTTTATGCCAAAATGCACCTCTGGTTTATCAATCACAATTTTATAACTATCAGAAATATTTATTCTTGAATTATGCTTGTTTTTTCTTGGTAATTGCATAAGTCAAGATCCAAAGTAGTTCTATGTGTATATGCTACATCCCTATCCAAGTTTTGGACCAGAGGTCATGTGTGAGAAAGTTAGGATCATTTTGATGAGTATTTATTTTTTTGTGCATTTACCTTGCTTTACTAGCTAGCTTTTGTTAATTTCAATATAATTAAATTTGTAGCTCTCCTAAGCATGCATGGGTGTTCAGTGGCTTGTTATAGGTGACTAGTGTTTTATAAACCCTTCCACTGAATTCTCATAATTTATTTCTTGAATAAAAGTTATGGAAGCAATTTAAGGCTTAATAGTGAACTAAATAGGGAAAATCACCAACCCACCTTGTGTGTGATGAGAATCATTTAAAAACAAGATAAATACCAACCCAATACTGTTTGTGTAACTTAAATTAAATTATTTACATATATATGTACGCAATCACTATCAAAAGAATAATTAATAAAGAACCCCATGTCGTTCCTTTTGGAAGATTATGCTGAATGTATTTCTTATCTAGGTGAATGTGGTCAACCATGCACCCCATGGTTGTCAGTTTCTGTTTGTAGTTAATTAAATTAAAAATCGTCAAATAAATTTTGCATTTGCATCTTCGTGTAGATCTTCCCGACCTAGATATACGCTCGTGCCAGAAGGAGACGAAGGTGCTGACGAAGAGTTGTAGTACGTGGACGTAGCTCAAGACCTGGACCAAAGTCCAGAAGGGCTCAAGGCCAGCCTTGCCAGCGAAGGCAAGCCTCGGAGCATTAACCCCGTCTTTTGAAATTTATGCAATTATGTTTGGCTATGTTTGTGCATTTACGTTTCAGGAGTTGAATTGAAACCCTAGTTGCATAATCCCTAGGTACCTATGCTCTATCACTAGTATGGTAGGTTGATAGCTGCTATGCTATAGGACCCGGTAGAAGTCGAGTGATGTTCGTCACTCGCGAGAATAGGTTCTTATGTTGGAATCATAAGATCTTTATAAATGGATTGCTCATGTGGTAAGAGCATGGGATTTGGGCTCCGGTCCAGTGGCTTTCGTGGGCTAAGATTTTGAACGTACTAAGCACTTGTCGGGAATGGGACCTGTAAGCCTAGTACCTTAAAGAGACGGTGCGGGAACTTACTATTACTACTCTTGAGTAATCACCTACCGCTTTGCAACCGGGAGGTGGGTACATGTGTGAGGCTGGGTGTACTGGGTGGGATATGCCACATAGCCTTGTACCCGGGACTGTAAGATTCGATCCCAAACCGAGGATTTTTGGGAACCGCCTGGTCGGTGTCAGCTCTGTTGGGGCACCGCTCCGTGTGTTCAGGTCTACCTTGCAAGGGTGTAAACCAATTGATTGTCAGCCTCTCATCGTTATCTGAGACTGCTTAATCAACTGGCCATGATATCCCTTAATGATGGAACTTAGTGAATACTTCTGCGTGAATTAATTGTATTGTTCAATTCTTGATTGAATTAGTTGGAAAACTTAGAAATGATAATCAACTAGAACTTGTGCTTAAATAATGAAAGTAAGGACATACTCTTCATTGCTTTTCAGCAAAAGAACTCCACCGGCCAAAAAGCCTCTCATGTCTAGAGTTTGGTGATGTAGTTATCACCCAACGGTTAAGTCTTGCTGAGTATTAGTATACTCAGCCTTACTTTAAAAATGTGGTTGCAGGTGTTATTTGGCCTGGTGAGATTCCACCCGGCTGGGAGCTGGAATGGGTAGAAGAGGATGAGTGACGGCATCACGGATGGCCTCCTGTGATGTGTATCGTTGCGCTAGTTATTTATTTCCTTTGTTTTCGAACTCTGAATCTTTACATCTTGTCATGAACAATGGTTTGTAATAATTTGGATTTAATCTGTGTTGTACTCTAGACTCGCCTTCGTGTGAGTTTTAATGCATATGTCGATCCTCTTTATGAATTCCAAGTGATTTACCGGGCGTTAACCTGACAACTAACGACAGGATGATACTTTACTATTGCTTAATGACCAAAGTGGATTGGTTTTAGGCGATAGTACAGTATTTTCTTGGGCGGGTTGTCACAATAGCCGCACCACCGCGAAGGATGGTGAGGCCAAGAAGGACGGGGGTGACGGTGACGCCGGTGGCTTCCCCGCGGTGGAGAATGTCTTCCTCATCTTCGGGGGACCGACTGTGGATATGTCTAACAGCTAGCGCAAGCGGGAGCGGCATGAGGTCCTCGCTGCGGAAAAGGCTCCTCCCTCCTTCGTCGACTGGTTGGAGGACGCCATTACCTTCAGCCACGAGGATCACCCGAACCGCATACCTAACATGGGCCAGTACCCGCTGGTCGTCGACTCGGTCATCGGCAATGCGTGCTTCTCCAAGGTGCTGATGGACGGGGGCAGCAGCCTCTACATCCTCTACGTGCACACTCTGCGCCTGCTGGGGATCAGGTTAGACCAGCTGCGGCCCAGCACGACAGCGTTCCATGGCGTCACGCTGGGCAAGCGCGTCCATCCCCTCGGGCAGATCGATCTGCCGGTCTCGTTCGGCACGCCGGACAACTTCCGCGAGGAGATGCTCACCTTCAAGGTGGTGGGGTTTAGGGGCGCGTACCACACCATTCTTGGGCAGCCGTTCTATGCCAAGTTTATGGCGGTCCCGAACTACACCTACCTCAAGATGAAAATGTCGGGGCCCAAGGGCGTCATCACTGATCGAGCACGCGTTCGTCTGCGACGTTGAGTGCGTGGAGCACGCTGAGGCACTAGCACTGGATGAAGCGCTTGCGGCGAGCATGGAGAAGCTGGTCAATGAGGACCTCGACTCCACCGCCAAGCACGCCGGCAGCTTCGAGGTTGCTGAGCAGACCAAATAGGTGCCCCTCGACCCTGCTGCCCCCGAAGGCAAGGCGTTGCAGGTCAGTTCCACCCTCGACCCGAAATAGGAAGTGGTGCTCGTCGACTTTCTCTGCGCCAACACCGACATCTTCGCGTGGAGCCCCTCAGACATGCTAGGCATCCCGAGGGAGGTTGTCGAGCACTCCCTTGATATCCTACCCCACTCCCGCGCCGTGCAACAACGGCTGCGCCGCTTTGACGAAGAGCGACGCCGGGCGATCGGAGTGGAGATGCGGAAGCTCCTCGAGGCCGAGTTCATCAAGGAAGTGTTCCACCCTACATGGCTAGCTAATCCTGTACTAGTTAAGAAAAAGAATGGGAAGTGGCGGATGTGTGTAGATTATACTAGTTTGAATAAAGCATGTCCTAAAGTTCCTTTTCCTTTGCCACGAATCGATCAAATTGTGGACTCAACTGTAGGGTGTGAGCTTCTATGCTTCCTTGATGCCTATTCCGGGTACCACCAAATAAAAATGAAGGAGTCTGACGAACTCGCAACTTCATTCATCACGCCTTTTGGTATGTTTTGCTACGTGACGATGTCGTTCGACCTCCGAAACGCGAGCGCGACATACCAGCGGTGTATGCAACACGTCTTCGGAGACCACATCAGGCGAACTGTTGAGGCTTACGTTGACGACATAGTCATGAAAACTAGGAAGGCGGTCAACCTAGTTAGCGGCATGCGCGTAGCATTCGATTGCCTACGTGCAAACGGGGTGAAGTTGAACCCCGAGAAGTGCGTCTTCGGAGTGCTGCGAAGCATGCTGCTGGGATACATAGTCTCCCAGCGGGGCATCGAGCCCAACCCCGAGAAAGTCGCAGCCCTCGAGCGGATGGGCCTGATTCGAGACCTTAAGAGGGTCCAGAAGGTACTGGGGTGCCTTGGCGCTTTGAGCCATTTCATTTCGCGGCTCAGCGAGAAAGGGCTCCCCCTTTACCGGCTTCTGAAGAAGCACGAGCGCTTCTCCTGGACCGTCGAGGCCTAGGAGGCGCTTGACAAACTCAAGGAGACGCTCACCCATGCGCCAATCTTAACACCGCCCTAGGACGGCGAGTCTCTGTACCTCTACGTCGCCGCAACCACTCAGTTGGTCAGCGCCGTCATCGTGGTGGAGCGTACGGAGAAGGGGCACACCCTACCAGTCCAGCGGCCCATGTACTACATCAGCGAGGTGCTGTCCAAGACCAAGGTGCGGTACCCGCAGATCCAGAAACCGCTCTACACGGTGGTGCTCACACGGTGCAAGCTCCGCCACTACTTCGAGGCCCACCCGGTTACGGTAGTCTCCTCCTTCCTGTTGGAAGAGATTATCCAAAACCCGGACGCGGCCGGCAGGATCACCAAGTGGTCGGTGGAATTGATGGGTGAAACGCTCGCCTATGCGCCGCGCAAGGCGATTAAGTCCCAGATCTTGGCGGATTTCGTCGCCGAATGGACGGATACACAGCTGCCGCTACCGCAAATCCAAGCTGAATGTTGGACCCTCTACTTCGATGGGTCAGTGATGAAAACAGGGGTGGGTGCGGGCTCTCTCTTCATCTCACCCCTCGGGGAGCACAAGAGGTACGCAGTGCACCTACATTTCCTCGCGTCAAACAACATGGCGGAGTACGAGGCCCTTCTCTGCGGCCTCAGAATCACCATCGAGACGGGCATCAAGCGCCTCGACATTAGGGGAGACTCGCAGCTCGTGATCGACCAGGTCATGGAGAATGCGAGTTGTCACGACGACATGATGGAGGCATACTGCAATGGCATATGGGCCGTCGAAGACAGGTTCTATGGTATCGAGCTGAACCACGTACCTCGCAGGTACAATGAGGAGGCGAACGAACTCGCCAAAATTTCGTCGGGGAGAATCACAGTTCCCCCGAACATTTTTGCGCGAGATGTCGCCAAACTGTCCATCAACCTCGAGCTGACACCCTCGAGTCAGGAGGAACCCTCGGGGGCTCCCTCGAACCCAACGAGCGCGGAGCCCATGGACGAGGACCCATCGAATGAGGCGTTTGTACTCTCCTTGCTTGAGTCGAGCACCGCGTTGGGCGTCTTGCAGCAATGCGTGCCCATCCCTCAAGGGCGCGAGCTCCTTCGAGACATTCACGTGGGCGTGTGCGGCCACCATGCGGCATCGCGCACCCTCATGGCCAACGCATTCCGCCAGGGCTTCTATTGGCCCACTACGGTTGCTGATGCCAGCGAGATCGTGCGCACCTGTGAGGGGTGCCAATTATACGCCCGCAAGACCAACCTCCCTACGCACACCCTCCAGACGATCCCCGTCACATGGCCTTTTGCTGTGTGGGGGCTGGACATTGTTGGGCCCTTGCGAAAAGTGCCCGGGGGCTACACCTACCTGCTGGTTGCCATCGACAAGTTTTCCAAGTGGGTCGAGGTGCGCCCGATCACGAATCTCAGGGCAGAGCAGGCTGTGATGTTCTTCATCGACATCATCTACCAGTTTGGGGGTGCCTAACTCCATCATCACCGACAACGGATCCCAATTCACTGGCAGGAAGTTCCTAGAGTTCTGCGACAAGTTCCATATCCGCGTGGATTGGGCAGCCGTCGCACACCCACATACCAATGGTCAAGTGGAGCGGTCCAACGGCATGATCTTGCAGGGCCTCAAGCCCAGAATTTTCGACAGACTGAACAAGTCCGGCTGAAAATGGCTCCAGGAACTACCAGCAGTCGTGTGGAGCCTCAGAACCACCCCGAGCAGGGCCACGAGATTTACCCCATTTTCCTTGTCTATGGCGCGGAGGCCGTTCTCCCCACGAACTTCGAATATGGGTCAGGGCTATGACGACGGCGCCAACCAGCGAGCCGCAAGGACTCGCTGGACCAACTGGATGAGGCCCGCACCGTGGCCCTGATGCATTCAGCAAGGTACCAACAGGCTTTGAGGCTTTACCAAGCCCGAAAGATACGACGCCGAGACTCCAATGAAGGGGACCTAGTCCTAAGGCCGCGCCAAGACAATCGAGGCTACCACAAGCTATCGCCCCCGTGGGAGGGACCCTACGTCGTGGTCAAAGTGCTCAAGCTCGGCACCTACAAGCTGGCCAACGAGGATGGTGAAGAACTCACCAACGCTTGGAACATCCAACAACTACGTCGCTTCTACCCTTAGAGAAGATTTCCAAGTTCTTTTTGTTATTTACACACCCAACACCCCAGTTCGCTGTACGAATGTAAATTCCATCGAGATAAATAAACATAAAGGGCAACTCGGCTTTCCCCTGAAAACCAAGTCACCCTCGGGGGCTACTACGGGGGGGCACCCCCCCAAAAATGGTCCCATTTTTCGCAAAAAACCTGTCACAAATGTATTAAGTACACCTCGACCCAAGTTCTGGGTGAACTCACGCGAGCGGCCAAAGGGTGAAGAAGCGCGAGTCGGGGATAGCCTTCGCCTCCGGCAGGATACGACCCTTCCCCCTCGCCACTTCGCCTGCAAGCCACTCGTGCGAACGAAACTCTCCCAGCCAAGGTTCACCTAAGAAAATTGAGAGGCAGAATAGTACAATTGCCGGAGTGAACAAACTACTGCTTTGATTCGCAAACATTCAAATGTGTTAAATTATAAACGTTTATTACAAAGGCCGCACGGCTCAAATGCTAACACCGAAAATTTAAAGGGCACAAACGCCCATTGGTCTTCAGGTTTGGGGGCCGCCTGCCACGGGAGCATCCGGGAAGAGGAAGTCCGTGAAGTCCTCGGCGAGCATATCGGCGGCAGGGGCGGCGAGCGCGTCCGCACGATTCATCACCGTCTTGTCGTCGACGCCGTCGGGGATGACGTAGCCCGTGGGGACAACCTCAAAGTCGACTTGGTAGTAGGATGCCACCACGCCGAGAGTCTTCTGGACGCCCAGGTGAAGGGCGCGGCGTATGCGCCGGGTGACATGCGCGGAGGCGACTCGCCATCGAGCTCCCAGCCTGCGCCTCGCCTTCCTCGACCTCCTGGCAGGCCTTGAGGGCGGCGGCCCGCAGCTCCTCATTGCGAGGAGTTGTAGGCCGTCTGCACAGCCTAAGCCTGGGTTGTCGAGTTCCCCAGGGCGGTCCGCAGGCCTGAAAACCATAAACGAAAAATGAAAATTGGGAGCGGATCCCAAAAAGTCGAATCAACAAGCAAAAAGACAGACAAAAGGTAACTGTCAGATGGTTAGATCTAGACAGCCCATGGGGGTGTTAATTTCTGTGGTTTATTTGTTTGGCGGGGAGGAGTCTAAGGCTAAGAACTCGAAGGTCGCACATGAGTACGTGGAACACAGAGAACTGAGGACCATGTGTGGTTCGAGGACCGGTGGATGGTCGCTTCCTTGTGTGATGAGTGATTGACAACGTTGTGTGGACTGATTCTTGGCTAAGTATTGCAGGTGCAGGTTGCGGCTTGACTCGTGTTGGTGCAGGTGAAGAACAAGCGCGAAAGGTCGTTGCCGGTGAGGCCTCCAGGTGTGAAGAAGACAAGTAGGCTTCATTCAAGGGACCCGGTGGCCAGTGGGGTCAACTGCGAGCCGCATGGTGGCATGAACAGCAAGATGAAGTCATGGACGGTTTCTTGGTAGAGCCTCAAAACCAAGGTCGAGCCGGGACTACGTGGGAGCCGAGTCATGAGTGGAGATTGGCGGAGGCTACACCGAGTTCGCGGGGTTTTGCAGTGGTTCACCAGAAAACCACTAGGTTACTCGGTTGAGCCACAAAACCGAGGCCGAAGACTCGACGAGGAGGTGCAGCCACCCAGGCCGGTTCAACCGCCCAGGAGGGGCGGTCGGCCGACCGCCCGGGGCCGGTCGGATCTCCCGGCCGGTCTAACCGCCCCGTGGGGGCGGTCCGACCGCCCGGCCGCCGGCGCCGAGAAGCTTCGGGCGAGGACACGCGTCGGGATCGCAAGGCTTGCGTCGAGGCTAAGCAGGTTGCGGTCGCCGGGCATCCGTCCGATGGTGAAGACATGAAGACTTCCAAATCCGCCCTCGAGGGGCATGTATCCATAGTTATTAGTGAAGGTTAGTTTAGTCTTTTGGGTGCCTCCATATATACTCATTGAATGGGTGGATGGCAGCCAACTCTTGGAACCCTAGCTCATTTGTTTTTCCATTTTCGTTTTCTATTTTCCTTAGACTTTTAGAGGACTAGCTTGAGAGCTTCATGTGAGATCTAGAGAGAGGGATGGATGTTTGGGTGGCAAGCTAGACCTTGTACGAACCTTTCATGGCTGTATAGATGGTTCGGCGTTGTTCATCATGGTGGTTTTCCCTTCTCTTTTGTGGTGATTTTTGGAGCTCTTTGTTGGCGGTGTTTTGAGAACGATTTCTTGGGGTTTTTGGTGGGTGTCACGTATGAGGTTCTTGTGCCTCTTTGGCTGGTGACTTTGCTCCCAAATCTCCTTTGAATCGGACTCGATTTGGTGGTTTCTCGAGTTGGGCGAGTTCTTGACCTAGAGAAGCGATTTCTTCGATTCCTCTTGATTATGAGCGTTTCAGGTCGGTTCCTTTAAGGTAGAGGTTGCCTAGGAGGTAACCCAGCTATTCCCGAAGTTTTGCTGCAATCCGTGGAGTGATTCGGGAGATCGGGCGCGAGGAAATTGAGGTTTGACCCGCGGTTTCGTTTTCTGGAAGGGGCGGTCTAACCGCCTGCAGGGGGCGGTCTAACCGCCCTGGGTGTTTCCAGGTCGAAGTTTTGTTTCGCCGGATTTTCCTCTCGTGAGTTTGTTCGCCTTGATCGGAGGAGTGTCCGGGCGAAATTTGGGGTCGTTCTCGTCTTGTTTGCTAGGTGTTCTTGGTTGGAGTTCGTTGCTGGGTACAGGAGGTTAGACCGCCCCTGGTAGCCGGTCTAACCGCCCCAAGGCCCCTGGGTGGAGTTTTGGTTTTCACCAAGATTTTCTGGTAGCTAGCAGGCCTTGACCAGATATCTTTTTTGGTGAAACCGGGGTGAGTTTTGGTGCTCGGAAGAGGCGTTTCGGAGGATTTCTTGGTTACCAGGTGGAGGCGGTCTAACCGCCCCCTATACCCCGGTCCTAACCGCCCCCCTCTGGTTAGCCGGCTTTCGAGTTGTTTCCGCTGTCGTTGCCGCGTGTGTGTTGTGGTTGCTGGTAGAGTTTGTTCCTAGGACCAGTAGCACTCCAGTGGCTACGTGGTTTTGGCAAACAGAAGGTAGAAGTACGGAGCGTGTGATTTCGGGGGTTTCGACCGAGCTAGTTCGTCTTGTCGGAGTTTCAATCTCCCTCGAGAAGAATTTTTATCGGCTCCCATTCACTCCCCCCTCTCTGGTCGCCTAATCGGTCCTTCAAGTGGTATCAGAGCCGGTTCGGGTATTTGTTGACTCTAACCAGTCTAAGATCCAAGGATGGTGTACCAGGAACGGGGTTCGGGTCCTCCACACTTCGATGGCAAGAACTACCAGATGTGGAGCAAGCGGATGGGTTCGTTCCTCCGCGGAAAGGGTCAGATCCTTTGGGATGTCACGATGGACACAGGCTATGTCCAGCCGATGGACTTCCTCACTCCAGGATCGAGGGATAGGTTCGACGCCAACAACAAGGCGGTCGACTACTTGTTTCGTGCTCTGTGTCAGCCTGAGTTCGATCAGGTGCACACCGAGCACTTGGCTTGTAGGATTTCGACGGTGCTGAAGGAGGCTCATGTTGGGAACGCCCAGGTTCAGGCACGGATGTATGCGACCTACCGGAGAGAGTACGAGAACTTCACTCATCTCCCCGGTGAGTCCATCGATGTCTTGTTTCAGAGGTTCACGGTGGTTGTGAACAACATGAGGGCCAATGTGGACGTGCTCCCGTACGATGATCATGATAGAGCGGTCAAGCTCTTACACTCTTTGGATCGTACGATATGGGGCGGAAAGTTCGAGGCCATTGTGGAGTTGGAGAAGTATGACACTCTGACCGTGAACGAGCTGTTCTCAAAGCTCAAGTCGACTGAGGTGGATAGGGGCATGACTGCCAAGCTCGAGGGTCCAACTGACTCCCATAGTCTCGCCCTCGTTGGTGGTTCCAAAGGAAAGGCTAACTCTAACCCATCCACCAGGATGTTCTCTTTCTCCTCTTTGATGTCTATGTCAGATGATGAGTTCGACGAGCTTGGAGAGGACGAGCTGGCGCTCCTGACGAGGCGGTTCGAAAGGCTGCACGAGAACTGCGTGAACATGAGGAGGAACACGAGAACATGCTCCCAGTGCGGCAAGCCAGGACACTTTGTCGTCGACTGCCCGGAGAAGGCCGAGAACAAGGACAGATACAAGCACAAGCCGAGGATGGACGGCAAGTACCGTTCGAGGCACGACCACAAGAGCAAGCACAAGAACAAGTACAAGGACGACCGATGATCGAGGAAGAAGGAGAGCCGAGGCAAGGCCCGAGCGATGGTGGGAGCGAGCGACGTCGACTCCAGTTCCGCGTACTCCACCTCGAGCTCGAGTAGCAGTGAAGACGAAGGTGATCGTCGCAAGAACAAGAAGTCGTCCAAGAACCTGAGCGGGCTGAGCTGCTTCGCGAGAGACAATACATCAATCAAATCAAAGCTTTAAAAGAACGCACTAAAGGATAGGCTTGATTGGATGGATCACTAAAGAACACAAAGTGCTTGGAAGGGAAAGGCTCGGTTAACTTTGAAGAGATGATGGCGGAAGATTGAGCAAGGACCGGAAAGATCACTTTGAGATAGAGCTCGATTCTATTGGTTACGTAAGCGCAAGAAACACTGAAACAGAACTAAGCTCGAAACTATCGTGAGATCATTATCAAACAACAAGAGACTACGCTTCGCATATTTTAATTAAGAAATCATGTAAAAGAATATTTCAGAGAAATACTCTATGTTACCATTAAGAAAGTTACGTTTAACTAAAGAAATCGCGATAAACCTAATCATATTTTATTTATAACATTTGAGTAGAAGTTATGTCAAATTAACAATTACTTTAGAAAGATAAAGCAATTATAAGACATCTAGGCGAGTAACTTTATGTCACGTGTTCAACTAAACATATTTTAATTATTGAAAAGGCATTTATGATGTCATTAGGCATATTAACTTTATTATGAAAACCAATGTTTAACTCTAACATCTTTTATTTAGAAAACTAGTTATGAATAGGGATTAACCAATTAAATCATGATTAAAGAAAACCGGATTAGAACCTAATCACTTTTTTTTATAAAAACAATGAAATAAGAACTAGTCAAGATTAACGTGTGAATTTAGTGTTAAAACAAGTAACATGTGATACACATGCTAACGTATAAGTGAAGGTGAAGCAAACGAGAGCGGTAGAAACGAACTATCAAGCGCATAAGAAATATTAGGCTAAGATCTAGGAAGACTAGCCTACAAGGAGAACTTGGATGAACAACTGACACACTAACCAAGGGTGAACTGATCTGACAGGTGAAGCAGATAACAGGGTAAACTCTAAAGAAAGGTAGCTACGATAGATTAGGTACAAGAACACGAACTGATTCATAAAGAGACAAAACCTAATTGAGATAGGATAGACATGAACTAGATATTGATGAACGAGATTCTACGAGAAACATGAAACAAGTGTGGTAAGATTACTTGATAGGCAAATGAGCAAAGGCAAACTACTCACACGGGTAAAGATACTAAGTTAAGCAGAAACTCTAAGGCTTGATTAGATGCACACGGTTTAGCTCGGGCTAACACTAGAAAGGTTTAGAGCTCCTGATAAACTTGATCAAAAGAGATAAAGCTGATACCGAACGTCTAACGAATTATTTGCATATGAGAGATCAAACCATGAGCTAGATTTATTTTAATTAACAAAATATATGTAAGGATATTTCATCAATAAAATACCCCATGTTGGGATTAAAGTGAATTAAACTTTATTTGCAAAACCGGTGTAAAGAACTAGTCAAGTTTTATTTATAAAGATTCATATATGAATTAATCAATTAAATATTTAATTTAGAAAAACTAGACTATAGGAACAATCTAAACGAAACTTTGTAATTCGAGTAGATCATATTATTAAAAACAGAATTTATATTGGTATTAATCACAATTAACATCTACTTATAAAGCCGGAGTAAAAGCCTAATCAAGTTTTAATTATAAAAGTTAATAAATCATTAAGCAAATTAATATTTGACTTATGGAAAACCGGGTAAAAGATCTAATTAGATTTTATTTACAAAAGCATGTGAGAGAAACTTTAATCGAATTAAATTTGATTATGAAAAACGGTGTATAGATCTATATAGCTTTTATTTATAAAAGGCATGCATAACTAGACATTAATCAAAATTAATATTAAATTTATTTTCAGAAAACCAACATGGTGAAAACACACTACTAATTAACGCGTGCTTTACATTATTATGGACCTGACGCAATTTGAACGGATTAAAACGGAGTTAAAACGAAGAAACTATGAGCAAAACAAAATTGAAAGGACCTAGTCGTGATTAACCATAGATTTCAGGGAGTAGCAAAGGAAAACTGCAAGACACAAAGAATAGTGCTCACGAAAAGAACAAAGGACAGGGTTAGATCTATAAAACTCTCCGGTGGGATTTATGTGTGAAAGTGGGATCTTTCTATGGGGTTATCTATATATTGGTCAAGACACAAAATAGATCTAAATATTACATGGAAAGTCTAGGGGCCTAAGTGCAAAGTGACCTTATCTTCTTCAACCTGTAGCTTGGAACGGACAGAACTCCCCACGCACAGGAACGTGCTCCTGGCGCCTCTAATCCGCGGGCTTCCTGGCAACTAGGAGTTTGGGGAAGATGCAAAACAGAGAGAGGAGTTCGAGGGGATCACGATGATGTGCTCACCAGCGTGGGAGACGGACGGGAGCGACCGAATTTTGGAGAGGGGCGGCGGTGGTCAACCATGGTGGCCGGTACTGTTCTTCCAGGGCGGCGGTGCTCCGGTGCTCGGCTGGCGACGGGGATAGGCTGAGGAGGTGCAGCGCGACGTCGCGGAGCTCTCGGTGGGGCCGGTTCGGCTCGAAGGTCAACGGAAGCGGCAAATCGTGGGCGGCGGCGGCGGCGAGCTCGACACCGGCGGCGGCGAGCTTCGTCTCGGTCCGGCGCGGTGCGGTGACGGCCGGGCTGCGGCTTGTGCGAATCGGCGAGGTGCGGGGCCCGGGCTTTTAAGGGGGCGGCGGGGAGGAGTCGTGCGGGCATGGACGGCCCGCGGCGGTGTCCCGGCCGGCTACATCGGCCTCGGCCTCGGCCGGCCGGATGGGCCCCGCCGGGCCAGGCGGCTGGGCCGGAGTGGGTTGGGTCGGGCCCACGGGCTCGGCCCAATCTGGTAGGATAGGTTTTGTTATTTTTTTTCGAATTTATTTTTAATGCGAAAACAATTCCAGAAAACATCTAGAAATTGTTTAAAGGCACGAAAAATACTCCGAAAATCACAAAAATTCCAGGAAAATTCCCAGAGGCTCATTGGAACATGATCAATCCAAATAAACTATTTGGAGCTCATGAAAAAAATTTTAGAGCCTTCTAATAAATAGAATAAGCTCTGAGAAAATGAGAATAAATTCCAGAAAAATCCAGAAAATTCTCGGAAGAGTTTGGACAGCTCCTAAACGCGTTTTTGAAACCTTAAGCACTCAGGAAGCACCAAGATGCATCGGCATGAATGCAACACTCACAACTTTTATTTAATTTAGAAAATCAAACAATGGATTTTTCCTATTCTATATTCCCTGTAAAGAAAATAAATGTAGGGAAAATTTTAAAATTATGAGAAAATTGTTATTTAATTATTCTCTCTATTCACATCCTGAAATTGGAAATTTCAGGGTGTGACAACTCTATCCCCCTTAAAAGGAACCACGTCCCGAGATTCGAAAAAGGTTAGCAAGAAACAAAGACTCATGGGGGTATTATCCAAGCTTATCAACTTTCCTCATATCGTCCTTTCTTACACATACATACCAAACATGCTCTTCTATTCTCCATAGCTCATTAGTCTGGTCCCACTTATAACTTATCCATTCTTTGATCATTGTGATTTCTCCATTCTTCGCTTTGCTCCTTCATAGTCCTTGGTAGATCAACTTGTGCATCAGGATTCTTCTTGATAGGAGTGACATACGTAGGTTGAACAATCTTAGGCTGGGGTTGGTCAGAACCAGGTTCAGTACCATTATCTGCCCCTAAATGTGATAACTTCTTCTCTCGTCTCGTTCTATGATTTTGTTTATTAGACCACTTGCGACTACCAGGTTTGTATTCCTTGCAAGTGATAATCCAATCATCATGGTTTAGGGTTTGAGTATGACCTTCAGCTTGAGAACCTTCTTCTTGAGTTGAGTTTTAGGTGGACAACATCCTCTGCTTATTGATATTTATAAGGTTATGTTGGCGAGCTTCTGATGTCATAAAACTAGCTTCCTTCTGGGGACATGGAAGACCATGGTACTCACCACACGGACACCTATCTGGAGCCTTGTTAACCTCATGTTGTTTCTCCATTGTTAGGTTCAGTGCTTCATGCTTCTTTTTCTTCCGTTGATTATTCCATGCTTCAGTAACTTGCTTCTTCACTGGCCCAATGGGAACTCTGTCGTTGGCCATCTCATTACGAAAGTAGGCTGGGCTAGGCTGCATCCTTCTTGGTAAGACTTGAGTTTGCATAGCTGATAGCTTCTCTTTATCAAATGGTGGAGGAGTCAAGTTTTGATGGTTACAATTGGTGACCGTATTGTGATCTTTAGGAAGTGAAGCTTGTTCTGTAATGGACTGATGAATCTTAACCATGGTTTGGGCCATTGCTTGTGAAACCTGAGCTTGCCTAGCGATATGCTCCGACATCTTGCGTTCCCATGATGAGGTTGCAAGAGGAATGTTGATGTTTCCTTTATTATCTTTATCTTCATGATTTATGTTGGAGCTCTCCATCTAACTGAGTATTCGTGATAGACCGAAGAGTAGAGAGAAAGGATGGAAAGAGCAAGAAGGTGGGAGGTACAGAAGAAGAACCCAACTAAGCAACTGATGTCATTGCAGATATAAGATCCACAATACACCAACACTCACTCCAAAGAACCAACTCAACCAATGTCATAAAACCAAGCATCATCATGCAAGCACTCAATTTCACCAAACAAGACATGGTTAAGGGAACGATGCTACACGTTGTTAACAAAGTCAGAGGGTATCCTCCTAATAGATGAGATGTAGCTCCCAGCAAGGATATCCATAAACAATGGATTTTTTCCCAGATCAAAGAATATGAAATTATGAGTTCATCCCAACTGGAATCACCTCAATTGGAGATTTAGAACTCGAGATATGAATGGGACAAGATGGCTATGTCAGCAGTGTTGACAGATTCGGAAACCTCCAAAGTTTCGGGCATAACTCTCTGTATATACAACCAAAATTGATGAATTTTGGACAGAGTGAATCTTATGAAATTCCTGAACTACTCCAATTGGATTTAACTCAATCGGAGGTCCATAGCCCGAGATACAAAATAATGAAGGTAACTAGGTCAGCCGGGTTTACAGATTCTGATAGCTCCAATGTTTCGAGCATATCTCCTGTAACATGTACTGGGTAGGGATGAATTTTTGATAGAAATTCACTTATGGAATTTAGGAACTAACCCAACTGGTTTCATGTCAATCGGAGTTCTGTAGCTCGAGAAAGAATTAAAACAGCGCTGATGTGTTAGAGATCTGCGCGAAAAAGATAGAATATCAAGGGTAACAATTCACCTTTTGACTTATTGGTGGAATTGCTTGAGAGAAGTGGAAAGAGAGACAAGATCAAGACCAAGGGAAGAGTAAATAAATAGGCAAGGGTAGAGGTCGTAATCATTCGCAAAACAATGATGTGCAAATGAAAATGTGACAGTCAAAGATGAGCTATCAAGGAGGATCGATGAAAGATATGGTTTAAGGAGCAAGAATATTCATCACAAAGCTCAAGGGAGGGGTAGTGATGAATTTTAGATCAGGGAAAACCTTAAGAAACGACCATTACTATCTAGGCTCACGTCCTATAGTCGATACAGCTCTGATACCACTCTGTCACACCTGTTTTTCCAAAGAAAACCAAGTGCAAACCTATATGCATGCCAGGATCAATTTTCATGCATATAGTTGACATAAGTGAATAACAGAAACAATATCACGTAAGAAAAAGGGAGATTATCGCAGTATTACGCTATATCCCGGAAACGAAGACACCAAACACCACAAGCGATCGGCGGGGGTTGTGTACGCCTAGAACCAACAACATCTTCACAAGACTTCAGAGTAGCTTCCTCTTTCTGAGCAACATTGTTTATAGCAAGGGTGAGCACTTGTCGTACTCAGCAAGTGTGGGGAAAAGAATGAATGCAAAGGCTTTATAGTGGACTGGCTCAAAGCATTTAGCATTTTAGTTGGTCAAATTTTATTAGCACCTATTTACTAGCAAGTATAAGTATATACCATCCCATAATTAAGCATAAAGATAAGAGATACACCATGAGCACATGGCAAACATAACCATAACACATATCACAATTTAAGTCCATCTTCAAGTTCAATTAATCATGTGAGGGTCCAGGTCGCTCTTGACTGTGAGCACGGCTAATCGATTAGTTTTACACTCTGCAGAGGTTGTACACTTTCACCACAAGCAGCGTAAAAGCTCCGAAGAACTTTGAACCCAACCATGCGATGCCGGCCAAGCACCATACCACACTACCGAGGTGTGGTTGCATAGGGACGCTACATGGCCTTTACAAAGGTTCTCCAACAAGTAGTGACCCACAAGGTCCGGATCAGTTAGCAAGGTATAAAGTCCCCTAGCAGGTCGATACCCCACCATAGAAAGAATAACTCACCCAACCCCCTGCTAGAGCGAGTCCATACCCCGCAGTACCGCCGATCCCTTTTCCTTATCAGGTAATATCACCACAAGCTAAAGTTTCTAATTATTCAGCCAAGACCATTGCCCATTAGTTCTTGTGGTTGTACTGTTTTCCTGGGTGGTTCTCCATG
The DNA here is from genome assembly GCA_947561735.1 of Cenchrus americanus. Taxonomy (NCBI): domain Eukaryota; kingdom Viridiplantae; phylum Streptophyta; class Magnoliopsida; order Poales; family Poaceae; genus Cenchrus; species Cenchrus americanus. Next base: position 60,794,002 of record OX387245.1, on the reverse strand, counting down.
TTCCGATTAATGCACAATGATCTTGTATTAAAGTTATCATAAAGGAACATAGAGCATAAAATGATAACCATGTTGATTAACACCAGCCCAGTTGAGCAAACTAAGCAACATCTACCATCAATATTAATTAAGAACCAGGTTCAAGATAACAGTCAAAAGAGGCTAGTGATCCTTAATAGGAACCCATCAAAATTAATGCATAGCAATGCAATAGTGATTAATAAAGTTATTAGGACAAAAGTTCAAGGACACACTTTCCTTTAACCAAAGTGGTGATGTTGCTCAGAATCTTCACCTTCACACTCTTCCAAGTTCTCAAACCACGTTCATTCTACTCGCATCAATCATCGAGCACAAAACATGCAAAGCAAATGCACGAGTACAACTAAGAACAATACATCAATCAAATCAAAGCTTTAAAAGAACGCACTAAAGGATAGGCTTGATTGGATGGATCACTAAAGAACACAAAGTGCTTGGAAGGGAAAGGCTCGGTTAACTTTGAAGAGATGATGGCGGAAGATTGAGCAAGGACCGGAAAGATCACTTTGAGATAGAGCTCGATTCTATTGGTTACGTAAGCGCAAGAAACGCTGAAACAGAACTAAGCTCGAAACTATCGTGAGATCATTATCAAACAACAAGAGACTACGCTTCGCATATTTTAATTAAGAAATCATGTAAAAGAATATTTCAGAGAAATACTCTATGTTACCATTAAGCAAGTTACGTTTAACTAAAGAAATCATGATAAACCTAATCATATTTTATTTATAACATTTGAGTAGAAGTTATGTCAAATTAACAATTACTTTAGAAAGATAAAGCAATTATAAGACATCTAGGCGAGTAACTTTATGTCACGTGTTCAACTAAACATATTTTAATTATTGAAAAGGCATTTATGATGTCATTAGGCATATTAACTTTATTATGAAAACCGATGTTTAACTCTAACATCTTTTATTTAGAAAACTAGTTATGAATAGGGATTAACCAATTACATCATGATTAAAGAAAACCGGATTAGAACCTAATCACTTTTTATTTATAAAAACAATGAAATAAGAATTAGTCAAGATTAACGTGTGATTTTAGTGTTAAAACAAGTAACAGGTGATACACATGCTAACGTATAAGTTAAGGTGAAGCAAACGAGAGCGGTAGCAACGAACTATCAAGCGCATAAGAAATCTTAGGCTAAGATCTAGGAAGACTAGCCTACAAGGAGAACTTGGATGAACAACTGACACACTAACCAAGGGTGAACTGATCTGACAGGTGAAGCAGATAACAGGGTAAACTCTAAAGAAAGGTAGCTACGATAGATTAGGTACAAGAACACAGCTGATTCATAAAGAGACAAAACCTAATTGAGATAGGATAGACATGAACTAGATATTGATGAACGAGATTCTACGAGAAACATGAAACAAGTGTGGTAAGATTACTTGATAGGCAAATGAGCAGTGCAAACTACTCACACGGGTAAAGCTACTAAGTTAAGCAGAAACTCTAAGGCTTGATTAGATGCACACGGTTTAGCTCGGGCTAACACTAGAAAGGTTTAGAGCTCCTGATAAACTTGATCAAAAGAGATAAAGCTGATACCGAACGTCTAACGAATTATTTGCATATGAGAGATCAAACCATGAGCTGGATTTATTTTAATTAACAAAATATATGTAAGGATATTTCATCAATAAAATACCCCATGTTGGGATTAAAGTGAATTAAACTTTATTTGCAAAACCGGTGTAAAGAACTAGTCAAGTTTTATTTATAAAGATTCATATATGAATTAATCAATTAAATATTTAATTTAGAAAAACTAGACTATAGGAACAATCTAAATGAAACTTTGTAATTCGAGTAGATCATATTATTAAAAACAGAATTTATATTGGTATTAATCACAATTAACATCTACTTATAAAGCCGGAGTAAAAGCCTAATCAAGTTTTAATTATAAAAGTTAATAAATCATTAAGCAAATTAATATTTGACTTATGGAAAACCGGGTAAAAAATCTAATTAGATTTTATTTACAAAAGCATGTGAGAGAAACTTTAATCGAATTAAATTTGATTATGAAAAACGGTGTATAGATCTATATAGCTTTTATTTATAAAAGGCATGCATAACTAGACATTAATCAAAATTAATATTAAATTTATTTTCAGAAAACCAACATGGTGGAAAACACACTACTAACGCGTGCTTTACATTATTATGGACCTGACGCAATTTGAACGGATTAAAACGGAGTTAAAACGAAGAAACTATGAGCAAAACAAAATTGAAAGGACCTAGTTGTGATTAACCGTAGATTTCAGGGTGTAGCAAAGGAAAACTGCAAGACACAAAGAATAGTGCTCACGAAAAGAACAAAGGACAGGGTTAGATCTATAAAACTCTCCGGTGGGATTTATGTGTGAAAGTGGGATCTTTCTAGGGGGTTATCTATATATTGGTCAAGACACAAAATAGATCTAAATATTACATGGAAAGTCTAGGGGCCTAAGTGCAAAGTGACCTTATCTTCTTCAACCTGTAGCTTGGAACGGACAGAACTCCCCACGCACAGGAACGTGCTCCTGGCGCCTCCAATCCGCGGGCTTCCGGGCAGCTAGGAGTTTGGGGAAGATGCAAATCGGAGAGAGGAGTTCGAGGGGATCACTATGATGTGCTCACCAGCGTGGGAGACGGACGAGAGCGACCGAATTTTGGAGAGGGGCGGCGGTGGTCAACCATGGTGGCCGGTACTGTTCCTCCAGGGCGGCGGTGCTCCGGTGCTCGGCTGGCGACGGGGATAGGCTGAGGAGGTGCAGCGCGACGTCGCGGAGCTCCTGGTGGGGCTGGTTCGGCTCGAAGGTCAACGGAAGCGGCAAATCGTGGGCGGCGGCGGCGGCGAGCTCGACACCGATGGCGGCGAGCTTCGTCTCGGTCCGAAGCGGTGCGGTGTGACGGCCGGGCTGCGGCTTGTGCGAATCGGCGAGGTGCGGGGGCCGGGCTTTTAAGGGGGGCGGCGGGGAGGAGTTGTGCGGGCATGGACGGCGGCGGCGGTGTCCTGGCCGGCTACATCGGCCTCAGCCTCTGGCCGGCTGGATGGGCCCCGCCGGGCCAGGCGGCTAGGCCGGAGTGGATTGGGTCGGGCCCACGGGCTCGGCCCAATCTGGTAGGATAGGTTTTGTTGTTTTTTTTCGAATTTATTTTTAATGCGAAAACAATTCCAGAAAACATCTAGAAATTGTTTAAAGGCACGAAAAATACTCCGAAAATCACAAAACTTCCGGGAAAATTCCCAGAGGCTCATTGGAACATGATCAATCCAAATAAAGTATTTGGAGCTCATGAAAAAGATTTTAGAGCCTTCTAATAAATAGAATAAGCTCTGAGAAAATGAGAATAAATTCCAGAAAAATCCAGAAAATTCTCGGAAGAGTTTGGACAGCTCCTAAACGCGTTTTTGAAACCTTAAGCACTCAGGAAGCACCAAGATGCATCGGCATGAATGCAACACTCACAACTTTTATTTAATTTAGAAAATCAAACAATGGATTTTTCCTATTCTATATTCCCTGTAAAGAAAATAAATGTAGGAAAAATTTTAAAATTATGAGAAAATTGTTATTTAATTATTCTCTCTATTCACATCCTGAAATTGGAAATTTCAGGGTGTGACACCTCTTCTCACCCGCCTCTCACCGATGTGATGACTGAGCGTCCATGCGAGCTGCTCCATATGGACCTTGTTGGCCCAGCTCGTGTGCGATCTGCGAGTGGGAAGTGGTATGTTCTGGTTGTGGTGGACGACTATTCTCGGTATGCGTGGGTGTTCTTTCTCGAGGAAAAGGGGGAGACGTTTGGTTTTGTTCGAGATCTAGCCTTGAGGTTGAGGAACGAGAGGCACGGAGATGCCATACGAGCTATCCACAGTGATAATGGCTCGAAATTCAGAAACTCTCGTTTTGAAACCTTTTGCCATGACTTGGGTCTTGAGCACCAGTTTTCGAGTCCGTATACGCCTCCCCAGAATGGTGTTGTGGAAAGGAAGAAGAGGACCTTGTGCGAGATGGCTCGGAAGATGCTTGATGAGCATAGGACTCCGAGGAGGTATTGGGCTGAGGCGGTGAATACCGCGTGCTATGTGTTGAACAGGATATACCTCAGAGTGCACAAGAAGAAGACATGCTATGAGTTGATGCATGGTCGCACACCCAAGGTGAGTCACTTCCATGTTTTTGGTTGCAAGTGTTTCATTCTGAAGAAAGGTAGGAAGTTGGATAAGTTTGAGGCTAGGTCTGTCGATGACATTTTCTTTGGTTATGCATCTCATTCTAGAGCATATCGTGTGCTCAATCTTGAAACTAACCAAATCGTGGAGACTTGCGAGGTAACCTTCGACGAGACAGAGCCACGTAGTCAGCTTGTCTTTGAGTGTGCAGGTGATGATGAGCTTGGCGAGGAGATCTTTCAGGAGGAGGAGAATGAACATGGAGATGATGAAGATGGCGGGGCGGTGCCCCCGGCTGAACATGTACCCACTACTTCGACTACGATGATGGATGGACCCTCTGCTACACCTACAACGACAAATCAAGAACGAGGTGAAGCTGATGTTGAGGGGGAGGTAGCATCGAGGCGAGAACCTCCCCGGCGAGTACAAGTGGATCACCCAGCTTCGAGGATCATCGGCGACATGAATGAACGCACTACACGGTCGAGGGTTCAAAACAACTCCCATTTCGCTCATGTTGCATTTGTTGCTACTTTTGACCCCAAAGACATTGGACACACACTTTCTAATCACAATTGGGTTAATTCGATGAATGAGGAGTTGGAGAACTTTGAGAGGAATCGGGTGTGGGAGTTGGTTGACCCTCCCCCAGGGTGTAAGCCGATTGGTACCAAGTGGGTGTGGAAAAACAAAGAGGGAGAGAAGGGTGAGGTGAGGAACAAGTCGAGACTTGTTGCTCAAGGGTTCAGTCAGAAGGAGGGGATCGACTACGAGGAGACCTTTGCTCCCGTAGCCCGTTTGGAGGCGATTAGGATCCTTCTAGCCTTTTCCGTGGCTAAAGGGTTCAAGTTGCACCAAACGGATGTGAAGAGTGCTTTCCTGAATGGTGTGTTGGAGGAAGAAGTGTATGTGAGGAAGCCTCCGAGGTTTGAGAGTGAGAAGTACCCCCACCAGGTGTACAAGTTAGGAAGGCGCTGTATGGGTTGAAGCAGGTGCCTAGAGCTTGGTATGGCAGGTTGAGGGGGTTCTTGTTTGAGAGAGGTTTTGAGATGGGGAAGGTCGATCAGACCTTGTTTTTGCTGAGGCAGGGCAGAGATATCCTGATTGTGCAGGTGTACATGGATGATTTTGTCTTTGGTGGCTCGTCTAACTCTCTTGTTGCAAGGTTTGCAGATGATATGAGTAGGGAATTTGAGATGAGCATGATGGGCGAGTTGCAGTTCTTCCTCGGGCTACAAATCAAACAATCAAAGGAAGGAACATTTGTGCACCAGGCTAAGTACACCAAGGACATTGTGTGGAAATTCAAGATGGAGGACTCCAAGGCCATGACGACGCCGATGAGTACGACTACAGCTCTTGATGCGGACGAGGAAGGTGAACACGTGGACCAGAAGGAGTACCGGAGCATGATCGGGTCACTCCTTTACTTGACGGCGACGAGGCCGGACATACAGTTCTCAGTGTGTCTGTGCGCTCGTTTTCAAGCGTCTCCGAGGACTTCGCATCGGCAAGCGGTGAAGAGAATCTTCAGGTACTTGCGTCACACTCCCGACTTCGGCCTTTGGTACTCCGCGTCCTCTTCTTTGGCGCTTCATGGTTTTTCAGACGTGGATTTTGCCGGGTGCCGGTTGGATAGGAAGTCCACTTCTGGGACTTGCCAGTTTTTGGGTTCCTCTTTGGTGTCTTGGTCTTCCCGCAAGCAGTCGAGTGTTGCTCAATCCACGACCGAGGCCGAGTATGTTGCCGCTGCTAGTTGTTGCTCTCAGCTCCTTTGGACCACCTAAACCATGAGTGACTTTGGTGAGGAGTATACCCATGTCCCACTTCAATGTGATAGCACCAGTGCCATAAGCATTGCAAAGAACCCAGTGCTCCATTCCAAAACCAAGCACATAGAAGTGAGGTATCATTTTCCGAGAGACAACATAGAGAAAGGGAAGATAGCTTTGATCCATGTACCCACACATGACCAACTAGCCGATATTTTCACGAAACCCCTAGATCAAGCAACTTTCACTCGTTTGCGGGGGGAACTTGGTGTGTGTTTGATTTCCTGAGTTGGGTGTGTGGGAGCTCCTTTGTAGCATATGTATAGTTTCCTTTGTGCATTTCTTGCATTTGGCATGGCATATGTAACATGATGTATAGGCATCCTTGTATCTTAGATTGCATGCATTTTGTATCATATGCATTGGATAGGAAAAGCTTCTCCTATATACATTGTTCACCATGGGTTGCTATATATGTTTTTGTGAGCTCGTTTGGTATGCAATGGTTAGTTTGGCTTAGCTCTTGATGATCTTGTTGAATGATCCATGGTTGATGGCTATATTTTTGAAAAATGTCACATATATGCTCTCTCATGTGTAAATGCCTTTATATGATCTTGATATGTTTTAGTGGCTTTGCTATGCTTATTTTGTGTTTGGGTAGCTAGTTTATTGATCATATGGGGCCAAAGGCTCATTTGCCATCATGAATGTTTAGCCCTCTTGTTTTATCTTGTGGAGGGGCATAAGTTCCTTTTTGTCGCAAAGACATTTCATGTACCAATTATGAATCTGAAAATGAAAAATGCTTGGAAAATATGCTCCCATGTCATATGTGCTGAAATTAATTTGCTTTGGGTGCTAAACCGTTGCATGATGCCTACCAATGAGAAGTCTCATACATAGAAGTAGGCACATGGCTCGGTGGCTTTGACATGACATGAGGTGCTTATGGGTGTTTGTGATGGTCTTATGATTAGAATGGCTGTCCTAGCATGAAGTTTCAGTGGCTTTGCCATTTTGATATGTTTTGCTCATGTTTAGGTATTTGCTTATGAGAGAGTAACTTATCGCAAAATTACTCAAAACCTTTTTAGCCTTGTCCAATGGTTGTGAAACTTGATGATAACAAAGTTAAGGTCATTACGAACCTGTCGAGTATCTAACTTGCTCATTTGGACTTGTGTAGCTCCTTGTGATGAATTTTGTATATTTGAGAAGCTATATGTTGAAAGTTTTCACATTTTGCCTTGATTCATGCATTGTAAACAAGGGGGAGAAGTTTGTGCATGCTTTGGGCACCTGGGAGTGTTTGGAAGGTGTTCCAATTGGTTCGGGCAATCTTTGGGCAGTTTGGTGCAGGGCCGGTCTCTTGGGGCGGTCTAACCGCCCCCCAGGCGGTCAGATGAGGCACAGGCGGTCCAACCGCCCTGTACAGGCGGTCTAACCGCTCTGGGCAGAGTGAGCAGTTCTTTGCTTTCTGTTGCATTCCCGTGTTGCATTGCTGCATTTGTTTAGGGGGAGTGTGTTTTGGCTCAGGAGGAGCTTGCATAGGTGCTGGGGGAGCTCTTTGTGGTGTTCGAGCTTTGTTTCGGTGGTTTGCGCTCTTTGCTTGAGCTGTGCTTTGTCTCGGATGTGTCGAGCCGTTGCCCTTGCCTAAGGGGTCCGAGACTTGTCTTCTTCAAGTGATCTTGCTCTTTGCCTTTGTGTGGCTTTCGATCGCTTGTTGGAGGTTCTTTTTATTCTTTTCTTTTCTTTCTCTTTTCTCTCTTGTTACTTTCGTGTGGGTGTTGTCAATGCACTCATCAAGGGGGAGATTGAGGACCATGTGTGGTTCGAGGACCGGTGGATGGTCGCTTCCTTGTGTGATGAGTGATTGACAACATTGTGTGAACTGATTCTTGGCTAAGTATTGCAGGTGCAGGTTGCGGCTTGACTCGTGTTGGTGCAGGTGAAGAACAAGCGCGAAAGGTCGTTGCCGGTGAGGCCTCCAGGTGTGGAGAAGACAAGTAGGCTTCGTTCGAGGGACCCGGTGGCCAGTGGGGTCAAGTGCGAGCCGCATGGTGGCATGAACAGCAAGATGAAGTCATGGACGGTTTCTTGGTAGAGCCTCAAAACCAAGGTCGAGCCGGGACTACGTGGGAGCCGAGTCATGAGTGGAGATTGGCGGAGGCTACACCGAGTTCGCGGGGTTTTGCAGTGGTTCACCAGAAAACCACTGGGTTACTCGGTTGAGCCACAAAACCGAGGCCGAAGACTCGACGAGGAGGTGCGGCCACCCAGGCCGGTTCAACCGCCCAGGAGGGGCGGTCAGACCGCCTGGGGCCGGTCAGATCTCCCGGGCCGGTCTAACCGCCCAGGGGGGCGGTCTGACCGCCCTGGCCGCCGGCGCCGAGAAGCTTCGAAGCGGAGGACACGCGTCGGTATCGCAAGACTTGCGTCGAGGCTAAGCAGGTTGTGGTCGCCGGGCATCCGTCCGATGGTGAAGACATGAAGACTTCCAAATCCGCCCTTGAGGGGCATGTATCCCCAGTTATTAGTGAAGGGTAGTTTAGTCTTTTGGGTGCCTCCATATATACTCGTTGAATGGGTGGATGGCAGCCAACTCTTGGAACCTAGCTCATTTGTTTTTATATTTTCGTTCTCTATTTTCCTTAGATTTTTAAAGGACTAGCTTGAGAGCTTCATGTGAGATCTAGAGAGAGGGATGGATGTTTGGGTGGCAAGCTAGACCTTGTACGAACCTTTCATGGCTGTATAGATGGTTCGACGTTGTTCATCATGGTGGTTTTCCCTTCTCTTTTGTGGTGATTTTCGGAGCTCTTTGTTGGTGGTGTTTTGAGAACGATTTCTTGGGGTTCTTGGTGGGTGTCACGTATGAGGTTCTTGTGCCTCTTTGGCTGGTGACTTTTCCCCCAAATCTCCTTTGAATCGGACTCGATTTGGTGGTTTCTCGAGTTGGGCGAGTTCTTGACCTAGAGAAGCGATTTCTTCGATTCCTCTTGATTGTGAGCGTTTCGGGTCGATTCCTTTAAGGTATAGGTTGCCCAGGAGGTAACCCAGCTATTCCCGAAGTTTTGCTGCAATCCGTGGAGTGATTGGGGAGATCGGGCGCGAGGAAGTTGAGGTTTGACCCGCGGGTTCGTTTTTACGGAAGGGGCGGTCTAACCGCCCGCGGGGGCGGTCTAACCGCCCCGAGTGTTGTCGGGTCAAAGTTTTGTTTCACGGATTTTCCTCTCGTGAGTTTGTTCGCCTTGATCGAGGAGTGTCCGGGTGAAATTTGGGGTCATTCTCGTGCTTGTTTGCTAGGTGTTCTTGGTTGAGTTCGTTGCCTCGGGTACGGAGGTTAGACCGCCCCCGGTAGCCCTGTCTAACCGCCCCTAGGCCCCTGGGTGGAGTTTTGGTTTTCGCCAAGATTTTCTGGTAGCTAGCATGGCCTTGACCAGATATCTTTGTTGGTGAAACTGGGGTGAGTTTTGGTGCTCGGAAGAGGCGTTTCGGAGGATTTCTTGGTTACCAGGTGGAGGCGGTCTAACCGCCCCCTATACCCGGTCTAACCGCCCCCCTCTGGTTAGCCAGCTTTCGAGTTGTTTCCGCTGTCGTTGCTACGTGAGTGTTGTGGTTGCTGGTAGAGTTTATTCCTAGGACCAGTAGCACTCCAGTGGCTACGTGGTTTTGGCAAACGGAAGGTAGAAGTGCGGAGCGTGTGATTTCGGGGGTTTCGACCGAGCTAGTTCGTCTTGTCGGAGTTTCAATCTCCCTCGAGAAGAATTTTTAGCGGCTCCCATTCACTCCCCCCTCTCTGGTCGCCTAATCGGTCTTTCAAGAACACGGCGAGTTTATATTGGTTCGGGCCTCCGGAGAGTAATGCCCTACGTCCAGTTGTTGGTGTAGATTGCTTGGGGATTGCGTGATATTACAAAGGGTCGCCTCGTCCGCCTTATATTGGCTAGCGGATGAGGTCGGTTCCCTGACTCCTGGTCGGTTACGACCAGGAGACCTAAGTCTACGGTACACATCTTGCCATACCCTGTCGACCTGCTTTAGGCGAAGTCCACCGAGGTCTTTGTCTTGTACGCCAAGTCTTGAGGTCGTGATGGATCAGGTCGTCTGGGGAATCTTCTAGAAGGTCTTCAGGAGGTCGTATGGGCTGCCAATTAGGTCGGTTGGGCCCACTAACAGGTCGGCAGGTCTTCTAGTAGGCCGGACCCACTTGTCGGGGACGGCTGTGAGCCTGGTCGGTGGGGACCCAGGGGTACCCATGTCTCACAAGCCCCCGAGCGAGGTGTAGGCACAGTGACCTTAAAAAGGTCATGACGAAGTCGTAGAGCTATCGACAGCTCGAATAGCATGCACGTCGGTCCAAAAAAGAAAAGAACAAATCGACTTGGCAGCCGACCTGTTTGTAGTCTTGCCGAAAGAAGAGAGGTCGAGTGACGACCCATAGGAAGCAGGCTTCCAATAGATCGAAACGACGATGAAAAAATTCAGAGGGCATCGAAGATGCACTCATGAGTAGGATTCGAGCATCATGGCAGGTAGGATGGCCGGTATGATGGTCTAAAAAAGAAGAGAAGAAAAAGTAGGTCGAGTATCGACGTGATGAGAAACGGGTTTCCCAACAGGTCGGTACGACAAGGAAAACAAGAGGGCATCGAAGACACACTCGTAGAGTAGTCCCCGAGCATTGAAGCAGGCAGCATGGCTGGTTTGATGCTCCAGAAAGAGAAGAAAACTGAGTCATGGTCTTGATCGAACAAAGTGTAGAGACACACAGATCTCCGAGCATAGCTGCAAGGAGTCTGGCAGGGCTGACCTCAGGGAGGCCTTGTAGGCATGCCGACCTTAGAGGCCTCAAGTCATCAATGTTGTTTAGTATCCTAGGATACCCAGCAATATCTTGAAAGGTGCATCACATGAAGAGGTCTTCAAACGAAGTCGTAGCTGAAGTTGTGATGTCTGAAAATCATCTAGGATGGAGCCGTCAATTTTGAACATATGGAGTGTAGAGACACCCAGATATCTTGCATAGCTGCGAGAGTCTGGTAGGGCCACCCGAGGCATGCCGACCTCAGGAAGGCCTCAAGTCTATAGCGCCCAAGCACCCAGAAACGCTTGGCAGGGCCATCAGGCGCGCACCCCATAGAGAGGCCTTCATTCCCGACGCAAAATCCTTGGTGTCCAGGACGGGATGGCAGGGCTATAATCGCACACCGACCTCGGGAGGTCACACAGTCCAGGGCGCCCAACTAGGTTGGCGGAGCCGTATACATATCGAGGTATTACAAGACCCAAGTATGAAGGCACGCTGACCTCAAAGAGGTCGTTTTGGTGTCCAGACGACCAATATAGCTGCTAACCATCCAGCGGAGCCATTAGACCAAGGTATTGGCGACCTTAGTGATAGGCACATCCACCACGGGGGCCCGACGAAAATTGCAGATCTCCGTGATGTTCCTTAGTCTCATGGTATTTTGAATCTCCAGGTGCCCAGAAAGATCTGGCAGAGCAGCGAGGCACGCCTACCTCAGAAGGTCTTCAATCGAACCTACGACCATTCTGCTTAGGAAGCAGAAATATAGGCTGATTGGAATAGGTCCGATTACGTGCAGAGCCATAGCGGGTGCACTAGGATGTAGAGCCTAGCTGGTGCAAATAATATTCATCAGGTCGTAGAAAGAAGGTCATAAAATCATCGTCGAAAGGGGGGGGCTAAGTTAGGTGCAGAGCCACCCGACATAGGGTCAGGTTTTGTCGTGTAGTGTAGACTGCAGGGTCACGGGTCAACAGTGGTCAGAGATGCTCTTTCCACTCAGAAAACGACAAGCTACCCACTGATCGAGGAGTTACTGTAGCCATGTGACCTCTGCGGCGGGGCTCAGGCATCATTGATGCACAAACGACAAAGACGTCGTGAGTCAGGAAAAGTAATGTCGACACCTTTAATGATGAACAGGATACAGACCCCATTATCACGTGGTCACAGAGTCATTACCTCGCCTGCTTCCTGTGGCGCGACGTCGGCTATAAATAGCACCGTGAGATTGAAGGGGGCAAGTACTAAGCATTGTTGAGCTATGAAGCCGCATGGTAGTTGTGAGGCCATGCCATGGGCATGCGACCGTCCACCAGAATGTAGAGCTGTGTTCTTGTAGATACTTGAAGCTAGGAGAGTTCTCGCGAAGTGTAGGCAACGTCTCCATCCTTTGAGCCTAGCCTCTGCGTGGTACCAGGTAGAGTTTGGAGGTGATGCTGGTCGAGCTGGAGCTATAGCAGGACGTCTCTGGTGAGCACCGGGAGCTAACCAGGGCTTGGTGTTCAACACCGAAGAGCAAGCTCGTGTCTCCATTCCAATAGTTGGAGCCGAGCGTGCCTTAGAATACATGTTGTTCTGCAATTGGTCCCCGCAAGGCCACCATCAAGGTCCTGATGCTAGGAGAAGTCTCGCGACATGCCCTGCTTTGGCAGAGTAGGTCGTGATGACCGCTCTGAGTAGCTCAGGTCTTGCAGTATGTTTATCTTGTGTGCCGGATTCTGGATCCAGTGAGGTCGCAAGCGACTTGTGTACCTTCAGATTCTGGATCCAGTGAGGTCGTAGATAGCAGATACCTTGAAGGTAATCTGTGTAATGCTCGCTTTCTTCTGTCGTGTAATTGGTCGGTTTGGCAATATGATTCGCCAAAGGCCTATTCTTGAAGGATGGGAGGCTTGAAAATTATGTTTGCCATCAGGATGACCTGATGTTGTCTTCACGTTTAGCTTACGACCTAAACTCAGATTTAGGTCGTAGCACTTGGTCTGTTATCGAAAAATCCGCCTCAATCTTCTCGCGAATTTCTCGGGATAGAGCCGTAGCACTTGTACGGAGCAAGGAGCCGCAACGGATATATTCGGTGGCCCCCCTATAAATAGGGTGACCCGGGTCAGGGTTGACCCCATTCCCTTCGTCTTCTTCCTCTCGCTCCCATCACCTTCACTCTTTTCTCACTACAGCGATCTTGCGACCGCCGTGCTCCCGCGCCCGCGCACCCAACTCCCTCCTCCGGCTAGGCTCGTACTAGCACCACCGCATCGCGCTGTGCTTCCCCGTCATATGCGCGTCAAGTCTCTGTGCCATATTAGATCCACCGCAAACCCAACCGTGAGATGGTGGCGGAGATGGCTTGCATCCCTGACCCCCAGGTGGCGTGGGTCCGGTCGACGATGACCGAGGCCAAGATCCAGGCATTGGTGGACCGGGGTCTGCTCCGGCCGAAGACGAAGGTGGAGTGGAGGGCAGCCGCCGGGGAAGATTTCCCGAGCGAGGACGTCAAGGAGCAGGTCGTCTTCGCTTCCTTCTTCGAGCGCGGCTTCAACCACCCAGTGGGAGACTTCTTCCGCGGCCTGCTGTACTACTACAGGCTGGAGCTGGTACACCTTGTTCGAAACTCCATCACTGTAGTGTGAACTTTCATCCATTTTTGTGAGGCGTATCTGGGGATACTGCCTCACTTCACATTGTGTAGGTATTTTTTCTGCGTCAAAAGAACTGGCAAAAGGTCGGGGCCAATGGGGGCTGTAATATTTAATTTGAGGTCAGGCCTCAAGGCAGAATGGATAGACGCCGACCTCCCCGACAACACCACCGGATGGAGGTCGCAGTGGTTCTACATTGCGGACCAAATTCCAGGTCTTCCGCGGCGAACTGGCCATAAGCCAATGAAGATTAGCGAGTGGGATCTAGGACTCCCCACCCGCGACCTCGAGGACCTTAAGGGGGTCCTGGAGCTAGTCAGCGACATGAAGAAACGAGGAGTGACAGGAGCGGCGGTGCCGAGGTCGTTCTGCCGGCGGATGATCCAGCCGATCAAGGATCGGGTCCACCCGGCGTATGAGTACTGTGGGAAATCGGATCCCATACGCGAGGTGAACCGCAAGGTCTCCAAGGAGGAGATGGCGGCTAGAGTTTCCCAGATGTATTCTGGGAAGGTGAAGGTGAAGAAGTGCCTGAGGGCACACTCGCTGAAGAGGCCGGCTGACCCGGTAAGATCCTGAGATCTGTCTTTAGGTCGTTGTACTTTGCTTTCTTGATTCACGTAGGTCGTATAACATTTATGTCATCTGTTTTGTAGATGCGCGAGCTCCAGATGTGGTGCCCAGCGCCTCTCCCTGAGGGGGAGATACATCGGAGGAAGCTGAGGTCGGACAAGTACAAACCTCCAGCAGGTCGTCTGCTGGAGAATTATGAGTCTGACTCGTCGGTGGAGGCTGACGAAGACACTGACGCGGAGGCTGGGGCGGATCCAGCTGTCGGCGCCGCAAAGTCCCGGCACAGGACCAGGTCGACGGTAGCGAAGAAGTTTGCTTCGGCCGTTGCCGCTGCGGTCTCTGCGGTGAAGGCCGCAGAGCAGAAGAAGAAAAAGAGGAAGAGAAGGGTCACATCCCCTCCGGCCGTGGCTACACCAACGATTCCGACGCCTCGTTCGCGGGAGGTCGGGTCGGAAGATGAGGAGGAGGAGGAGAGGGAGCAGGAGAAGGATGAGCCATCGAAGAATTGCCGGTCCCTAAGGACCAGGCAGCGAAGAGGCCAGACAGTCCGGCTGCCAAGAGGCAGCGGGAGCTGATGCAGAAGACGTCAGAGGAAGCTCTCCGACGTGGTTTGGAAGCATAGCGTAGTGCTGCGGCGGCGCATGCGAAGATACCTATGGCTATTAAGCCTCGGGTGTTTTGGCCAAAGACTCGGCTTCCGGCTATGCCGAGGTATTAACTTAAGAGCTGATGCTATCTTTATACTTTTTATCTGAACTCAATCTTGACGAAGTATTTTGCCATGCAGGCCGGTGGCAAGACCACAAGGGGTGCCGGTTGCCCCATCACCTCCCCCCCGCACGAGGTCTCCTGAGCCATAGGTCATGGGGGAGGCACTTGCAGATGATGCGCATACCGCTACCCCGACGCGAGGAATAGCGGAGGGGGTAACGGCTTCGCCACCCGTGACTGACACGAGAGTGGGTTTTCCCCTACACACCACTGAGGGTGTCGAGACCTCAGCTGGGGAGGTCGGGGCGACGACCTCTCCAACAGTCATAGACATTGACCCCATCATGGCTGTTCCTGGTGGGACTGAGGACGTGGCCGGGGACCAGCCTCAGATCGACCTGGCGCCGGGAGGTCCGGAAGCATCCAGCGCACAGGTACCTCCATCTTCAACTTCAAGCCCAAGGTTGCCACGTCGATCAATTAATTGGAATCACACCCCTTGGCAGAAGGATTGGTTCCAAGAGAATGAGGACATGCAGGCCTTGCGGACCAGCATCGTCACCATCAACGACGCACTCACTGTGAGTTGCCTATGAGATATTACCACTGCTTGATTATTTTTCTTTTGAAGCATTGCTGACGACCTTGTGATTTTGTAACAGTCGCTAGTAGAGAGGGCCAAGGGCCGAGCCGACCTGCTACGACATGCCGAGGAGAAGGAGCAACGAATTACCGACCTTGAGCGAGAGCTCAGGGAGGTTCGTGAGGCGGCAACCGCCAATAAGAAGAGGCTCGAGGACGAGCTTGCTGAGGAGAGGCGCAAGGCCGTGGAGGCCACTGCGCAGTTTAACACTGCAGCTACTGCTGGGTTTTAGTCTTTGTCCCTTTTTGAACAGGAGGTCGTTAGTTGTCAGCTAACTGTTGTGTGCGCAGATTTTCGTAACAGCAAAGAGGAGCTGAAGAATGCTCTGGCGACCTCCAGGAGCAAGATTCGGGACCTGGAGGCCAGGGTCCGGGAGATCGAGGCTGGGGGCCTGGAACTGAAACGGGTGATGAAGTAACCACCGAGGGTGAGTGCGCCATATCTCAAAAGCTGGCTTATGAGACCGCAGCTCGTCGGGGCCTTGAACTCGAGTTCGAGGTTGTTTTGAAGTCATTGCAGAGTGACCAAATGACCATTGCAGGGTATGAGGTGGAGCTAAACGACCTCAAGGGTGCTGCCAATTATGCAATGTCTTGCATACCTGTTCTGGAGGAAGGGGATCAGCAGCAGTCCATCGTCGATCGCCTGGTAGACACTCCTAACAAGCTGTTACTTTTGTTGAGTGCAACCGGTTTGGCGGCTGCGACCGATGCGCTGGTAAGAGTCAAGTCCCACTATCCTGAGGTCGATATGACCAAGATCAAGGGCGGTGCTGACACCACAAAGGACCTTCAAGGCCTGGAGCTCGAAGTTGATGAAGTCGCCACCGAGGTAGCGGAGAGCATCGACTTTGAAGGCGATGGTGGAGCCGGCGGCGAAGGTGGCGACGGCGGCAACCAGTAGTAGCTAGGAGCTGTACCTCCCCCTCCCCTCATGACTTGTAAAAACGTCTAGAGACACGTTGAAGAAAGCTTTAACGAAGTACTTGCCTTTTGCCTGCACGAGTTTGGTTGGTCTTGTAGATGACGACGTATTGTACTCTTGACTCGCTAACCACTACTCACAGAGAGGCTGGCTTGCTGACCTCGATAGCTCAGCGTGGAGGCTTACGAGAGATCGGCATGCGAGGCAGGAGCCCGGGGCTCAAGTCTAGTGACCTTTCTTGACAAAGCATGCTCATGGCGGCAGGAGGCTTCGTACTCATTCGCGATGATGTCCTTAGGTCGGGCGACCTTTAGGTTGGCTTTGTAGCCAAGCCCCCGAGCATGTCGAGGGGAAGGAATATGGAAGACTTAGAACCCCCTGGTCTTGCGATCCAGATGTTTGCTTTAGCCAAGCCCCCGAGCATGTCGTGGGAAAGGAATAAGAAAGACTTAGAACCCCCAGGTCTTGCGACCCAGATGTTGGATTTAGCCAAGCCCCCAAGCATGTTGAGGGGGGGGGGGAATAAGGAAGACTTAGAACCCCTAGGTCTTGCGACCCAGATGTTGGCTTTAGCCAAGCCCCCGAGCATGTCGAGGGGGGTTATAGTATGAGGAAGGAGGAGGTAGTGCTCGACTCGTAGCAGAGGACTGCTTGAAATACTTTTTTATTTAATCTGAAAAAGAGAAATACAAAAGGGGAAAATACATAGCTTGAAAAGAAACTAATCTACGGATAGAATCATCGTAGATGCTCCATGTTCCAAGGGTTGGGCACTCCTTTCCCATCACCCCACTAAAGTCTATATGTTGACGGGCTGATTACTTCCGTGACGATGAAGGGCCCCTCCCAAGAGGCAGAGAGCATGTGCATGCAGTCAGTCTTTTGAATGCGTCTAAGGACGAGGTCACCAACGTTGAAGGAGGTTTCCCTAACGTTGCGATCGTGGTAGCAACGTAGCTGCTGGTCATGACGAGCTTGTCTCATGACAGCGGTGAGTCTTTGTTCTTCGAGACTGTCGAGGTCGATGCGACGTGTTTGCTCGACCTCTCCTTCCTCGTAGAACTGAATTCGCGGTGCCCCAAAAGTGACATCGGTAGGAAGTATGGCTTTTGATCCGTAGACCAGAAAGAAGGGCGAAAAGCCTGTCGCAGAGCTGACTTGAGTCCTGAGACCCTGAATTACATGAGGTAGATCAGCTAACCATCTGGTGGCGTAGTTGGAGGCGTCGTCGTAGATACGGTCCTTGAGTGCTTGGAGCACCATGCCGTTGGCTCTTTCGACCTGGCCGTTACACCGTGGGTGGGCGACCGAGGAATAATAGACGTCAATGAGGTTGTCTTGACAGAAGTCCCAGAAGACCGAGCCAGCGAAAGCTTTGCCTAGGTCGGTGATGATCCTGTTAGGCACACCGAAGCGGTGTTTGATGTCTCTGATTAATTTAACTGCCTCTTCCGATGTTACTTTTGCAATAGGTTGGACCTCAATCCACTTGGTGAATTTGTCTACAGCAACCAAGATATGTTTGTAGCCGCCTGGAGCGGTACGAAATGGTCCTACCGCGTCGAGACCCACATAGCGAAGGGCCAAGATGGAGGAATAGTGCGCAGGGCCTGAGCTGGCAGGTGCTGCTATTTGGCAATGAACTGGCATCCTTTGCACCTCTTGACGAGGTCTTTAGCGTCAGTTACGGCCGTGGGCCAATAGAATACAGATCGATACGCCTTACCGACCAAGTTCGTGGATGCCGCGTGGCAGCCACACTCACCACTGTGAATCTCAGCTAAGAGTTGTAGACCCTCCGATCGTAGGATGCACTTCATCAAGATGCCCGTGGAGGCAGCTTTCCTGTACAAGTTGGAACCAATCACGACATAGTTAGCCCTTCGCCGCGTGATACGTTCTCGCTCCGCTTTGTCGTCGGGGACAAGCTGGTCGAGTATGAAGTCTATGAAGGGCTTGCACCAATCGACCTCTTTTTCAGACATGAGCACGTCGCGGGGAGGTGCTAAATTCTGGTCATTTGAAGACGACTCCGGATTATCAGGACCCAAGAGTTTGATTGAAGGCTTACGTAGGTCTTGGATGAACACACCTTCTAGGACTAGGGCTTGATGAGAGCCTAGTTTGGAAAGCACGTCGGCGGCGACGTTGTTGTTGCGTGGGACGTGCTGTAATTCGATTCCCTCGAAGTGGCCTTCAAGTTTACGAATCTCAGCACAGTAAGCATCCATCATCTCCTTGACGCAATCCCACTCCTTGTTGACTTGCTCGATGACGACCTTGGAATCGCCGAAAGCTAGTAGTCACTTGATACCAAGGGACACTGCTATTCGGAGCCCGTGGATTAGGGCTTCGCATTCTGCTCCATTGTTGGAGGCCTTGTAATGAATCTGCAGGACGTACTTGAGCTGCTCTCCTTGGGGAGAGATGAGTAACACACCTGCGCCTGCTCCTTCGAGTTTGAGGGTGCCGTCGAAGTACATTATCTAGTGTTCAGGCAGCTCCTTGGGAGGGGGCATCTGGATCTCCGTCCACTCAGATACGAAGTCTGCGAGGATCTGCGACTTGATCACTTGCCTGGGAAAAAACTCGATTTCAAACTCTCCAAGCTCGACCGACCACTTGACGATGCGGCCGTTGGCATCGCAGTTGCGAATGATCTCTCCCAAGGGGAATGAAGACGGGACCACGATCTTGTGAGCTTGGAAGTAGAGTCGAAGCTTTCTCGACGTGATCAGGAGCGCATAGAGCAGCTTCTGTAGTTGTGTGTAACGTGTTTTAGCGTCGGCTAGGACCTCGCTTACGTAATACACAGGTCGTTGAACATGGTAGGCCTGCCCTTCTTCTTCTCGCTCAGCTACGAGAATTGTGCTGACCACATTAGTGGTGGTAGAGATGTAGAGTAGGATTGTTTCCTTCGGTATTGGATGTGTCATAACTGGTGGTGTTGTCAAGGACTCTTTGAGAGCCTCGAACGCTTTCTGGGCTTCGTCGTCCCATACGAACTTTTCAGGCTTCTTCAATAGCTTGAAGAAAGGTAGTCCTTTTTCACCGAGCTTCCTGATGAAACGACCTAGAGCCGCCATCATACCGGTGAGCTTCATGACGTCTTTTTTGTTGGATGGCTTGGCCATCTTGCGTATAGCATCGATCTTTGCTGGGTTGGCTTCGATGCCTCGGTGCCCGACCATGAAGCCCAGAAGCAATCCGGAAGGGACACCGAAGACACACTTCGTCGGATTGAGCTTCCATTGGAACTCTTGTAGATTGGTGAAGGTTTCGGTGAGGTCAGCGATGAGCATGTCTTCTTCTGTAGTCTTGACAACTACATCATCCGCATAAGCTTCGACGTTCTTCCCAATTTGGGTCTTCAAGGACTTTTGAATTGCCCTTTGGTAGGTTGCTCTGACGTTTTTCGGGCCAAAGGTCATAACCTTATAGAAGTAGATGCCGTGGGGCGTGATGAACGCTGTCTTTTCTTCGTTGTCAGGATGTAGGGCTATCTGATGATACCCTGAGTAGCAATCGAGGAAGCGGAGTAGGACGCTGCCGACAGTGGAATCCACGACCTGGTCGATACGAGGGAGAGGGAACGGATCCTTTGGGCAGTGCTTGTTAAGATCGGTGTAATCGATACACATTCTTAATCCACCAGTTTTCTTTGGTACAAGAACTGGGTTTGCGAGCCAAACCGGGTGTTGACATTCTCTAATAAAACCTGTAGCTAAGAGCTTACAGACTTCTACTTCTATAGCTTTATAATTTTCTATCTTTCACAAATCGCCGGAGCTTTTGCTTGATAGGTCAAGCGGTCTTGTTGACTTCAAGTCTGTGCTCAACCAGCTCCCTAGGGATTCCAGGCATATTCGACGGACTCCATGCGAAGATGTCAGCGTTGTCCCCGAGGAAGCTGGTGAGCGCGAGTTCCTATTTGGGGTCGAGGTCGGCCCCGATGATGACTTCCTTGGATGTGTCGGGCAGGCCGAGGCAAACCTTTTTGACGGCTGGACTTGGGTCCAAAGCTGTGCTTGTACACTTCTGCTCCGGTACTTGAATAGTAGTTTGGTCGATCTTGGCTGCCTGAGCGACCATGACCACTGCTGCGGCTTTGATTGCTGAACGGTAGCGCTTTCACAATTGTAGGAGACCATGATGTCCCCGAGGAGGGAAAGGATTCTGTTTGGCACCGGCATCTTCATGATGAGGTAAGTGTGATGTGGTATAGCCATGAACTTGGCGAGCATAGGTCGTCCGAAGATGGCGTGGTATGATGAGCGGAAGTCCGTGACCTCGAACGTCAGGTACTCCGTTCAAAAGTTCTCCTCCGTGTCGAAGGTGACCGGCAGGCACACACGACCTATGGGGTACGCAACCTTGCCGGGCACGACCCCGTAGAAGAGTTCATCACAGGCGGTCATTTTGGTGAAGTCGAAATCCATCTTGCGTAGCGTCTCTGTGAAGACGATGTTTAGGCTACTGCCTCCGTCGATGAGGGTCTTAGGCAACCAGGCCCATTGACTATGGGGTTGACGACCAGCGGATAGGTTCCGGGGTCGGGGATGTGAACCCAATGACCTTTCCTGGAGAAGGTGATTGGGAATTCAGACCACCACAGAGGTTGCGGATTTTCAGTGTTGACGTGCCCAATCTCTCTGGCGTCTGATTGAATTTGTCGGTTGGTTTTGATCGCTTGGCGACCTTCGACGATGAAGTTGATCTCGCGGTTGGCCTTCTGGAATACACCATTGGGGTTGCCCCCTTTGGGTGGTGGCAGAGGTGTCCGCTCCTTACTATTGTTGTCTGGGCGGTTGTGGTCATCATGGCGACGTCGATCATCACGCCGGTCCTTGTGATGGTCATCATGGTGATCATCACGACGATCGCTTCTGTCGCGCTTGTCGATGCGGTCGTCGCGATGGTAGTTGTCGCGACTGTCATCGCGGTGGTAGTCGCGGCGATAATCACATCGATCCCTATCGTCATAGCGAGGATAAGGTCTACGGTATCGGTAATCTCATCGATCAGGTCCACGTTTACGATTGTCGAAGCGTTGACCACCACTGCGGTCGTCATTGCAGTTGCTCCTGGTCTTCTTGGAGGTAGATGGTACCCCAAGAGCATGCTTTAGCTGCTCGCACTCCCTCATGGTGTGCTTGGCATCGTAGTGGAACTAGCACTGGTCGTCCATGAACATATTGAAGTCACCGTCGAGGAAGGTGGAAAGTCTTGGTGGATCTGTTACGTAGGCTTCGCCGGATCACTTGCGCGACCTAGTGCCTCTATCGTCGTGATCTTCTCCATTGAAGTCGTGCATTACCGCATCTTGAGTGTCGACCAGTTTGTAGACGTAGGCCATGAGGTCGCCAATGGTTTTGGCATCGGCTTCGTGGATCTTCTCGAACAACTTGATGTTGGTGATTCCCGTTTTGTAGTAGGCAATGACGTCGTCATCTTTGACACCTGCGAGGGTGTTGCGGTTCTCGAAGTAGCGGTTAGTGTACTCACGGAGAGTTTCATCGCTTCTAATCTGTACTCTAGCGAGGTGGTGAGTATTGCCAGGATGATTGTAGGTCGCCTGGTAGTTGGTCGTGAATAGGCGGGACAAAGTCGCCCAGGAAGTGATGCATTTTGCCGGAAGATTGTCGAGCCACAGGAGTGGAGCCTTGCCCATCACAAAAGGAAAGTATCCGCCCATGTGGTCTTCATTGCCTCTTGAGGCACGTGCAGCTATACTGTACATCTTGAGCCATATACTCAGGTCGGAGCGACCGTTGTACTTCTCAATTGAAGGCTTGAAGTCTTTAGGGTATCTGATCGTCCGGAGACGTCGTGAGAAAGCTGGAAAATTATTGACCGCTCCCGGGCTTGCTGATGGAGCATGATCAGTAGGGATAACGTAGAGGTCGTCGGGAGGGCCATTGTCTTGGTCGTACTGGGCACGTCGTAAGAGTTCCTGGTCGTGCATGATCCAGAGATTTGTAGCTTGGATAGGGTTGTTGGCGTCGAGGGCGTCAGGGACTCCATGATCACGGTCGTAGTTTGCACGCCGAGCTATTTCGACTTCATCTCTTATGTGGTGACGCCGACTTCCTTCTGCACGATCGACCTGGACCGGAGGAGATTGAGCCCCTGCATTGCGTCTTGGATTTGGGGCAGGGTCTCCCTGGATGTTAGCAACATTGGTTGCATTCTTGGCGGCATAGCCAGTGGCATTAGCCGAGGCGTTTGCTGGAGCATTAGCCGCTGGGTCGGCTGGAGCATTGGTTGCATCGTTAGGAGCAGGGTTACCTGGCTGCATTACTTCGTTTTCACCTCTTCCTTCTTCAGCCATCGGGTCGAGGGGACCCTGGCTACGACGTCGCTGGCGAGGATGCTCCGATATGCTTCTGGAATAGGAACTTGTTGCAGATCTCCTGTATCTGGGGCCTCTTTCCTCGATCTGAGCAGCTGCAACACAGACATTGGCTTGGACGCGCCGGATCACTGGAGAATCTTCAAGGTGGTTTAGGACAGCGAGAGCGGCTCCCAAATTGGTCTGCGGTGAGTTGTAAACTTCAAGTCCGTCACACTCAAAGTCCCTGAGGAGATCTCACGCACGTAGTCTGTTGGCACGAGGTGGATCATCTTGGCGTCGTTGCTGTGGGGCCGCTGGTGCCACGAGTGCTTGTTGAGCGGCATTGGCGTTGACCTGTCCGGCATTAGCCTGCTGGAGGTCTGCACCTGGGACAACAACCTCTTGTTGTCGTCTTACAGCTCAGGCGGCGTTGGAGTTTTCACGCTCTTAACGCTGCACGTCTGTTTCTTCATCTTGCGGTGGTACATCTGCAGAGACGACCAAGATCTGACGATCCAGAGTCTCGAACTCTTGTCCCGGATAGTTCGGGGAGATTGTTGTGTGGGCGACCTGGAACGCAAGGCGGTCTGGAGATGACTCTTAGTTCAACTGGTGGCGGTGAGCCGTGGTGAACGGTCGGGGAAGCTTTTTGAGGACACGGCACTGGCGTGCGGTGTGCTTGGAGTTCTCGTGGATGTGACAGGGCTCATTGAGGTGGCTCCCGCAGCTTCCACGATCTTGATGGTAGAGTACAAGGTCGATCTGGATCTTGCGCTTCATGTAGCGTGATGCTACGCGAGCGGCGTTGCGCAAGCCAAGAGGCATGCTGGAGGTCGAAGGAGTCGAATGAGGATGCTTGACGCGCTCGCAGTCTTTGATTGTATCGGAGAGCATATCCCTGACATGATCAATCCCAGCGATCAGGTCGCTAGGAGTGGGTGGTGGGTGGGTGGGTCTTCTTTGATAGATCTGTCGATCTGTTGGTGGGTTGTGACCGCGTTGCCTTCGATGACGAGGCAGACGGCCGAAGCAGTGGATGCCGCAGGCATCGAGCCGAAGCGGATGTCGACAGGGTTGGCAAGGAAGTCCGCCATGCTCTCCGGGAAGACGACGCCGTTGGCGAAGCCATCGAGTTACACAAAGAACCTTGACTCTGCCCCTACCTGGTGCGCCAACTGTCAAATGGTGAGATCTGGACAGCCCACGGGGGTGTTAATCTCTGTGGTTTATTTGTTCGGCGGGGAGGAGTCTAAGGCTAAGAACTCTAAGGTCGCACACGAGTACGCGGAACACAGAGAACACAGCGAGTTTATACTGGTTCGGGCCACCGGAGAGTAATACCCTACGTCCAGTTGTCAGTGTAGATTGCTTGGGGATTGCGTGATGTTACAAAGGGTCGCCTCGTCTGCCTTATATTGGCCAGCGGATGAGGTCGGTTCCCTGACTCCTGGTCGGTTACAACCAGGAGACCTAAGTCTACGTTACACATCTTGCCATACCCCGTTGATCTGCTTCGGGTGAAGTCCACCGAGGTCTTTGTCTTGTACGCCAAGTCTTGAGGTCGTGATGGATCAGGTCGTTTGGGGAATCTTCTGGAAGGTCTTCAGAAGGTCGTATGGGCTTCCAATTAGGTTGGTTGGGCCCACTGACAGGTCGACAGGTCTTCTAGTAGGCCGGACCCACTTGTCGGGGACGGCTGTGAGCCTGGTCGGTGGGGACCCAGGGGTACCCATGTCTCACAGTAACTCACCTTCGACTTGCTTCCTCTCCGTCTCGAGGGAGGAACACGCGTCCTCAGCCGCCTGTCGCAGGTTGAGAACTGTGGCTTCCTGCTCCTCGAGGGACTGGTGTAGATCCTCGTGCGAGACGCTGAGTTGAGTCAGCTCCCCGTTGAGCCGCAAGACTTCTTCGTCCCGCTGCTTGAGGGTCGCCTTCGCCCCCTCAAGTGCGCCACACTCTTGCTGGAGCCGGCCCTGGGCCTCTTCCCGCGCTAGATGCTCGCACTCGAGGGCAGCCCGGGCCTCGACGAGGGCGGTCCGCTCCTGCTGGAGCTGAGCCTCCGCCTGCTGGCGTGCGACCCGTTCCTGCCGGAGCTGCTCTTCCGTCGAGGCGAGGGAGGCAGCCTTATCAACCAGGCTGGTCCTTAGCTGCTCGACCTCCTTAGACTTCTCCTCGGCCTGGCTCTGCCAAGCCCGTGCTCCCTCTAGGGTCGCGCAGTCCTATTGGAGCTGGGCATGAGCCGTGGCCACCTCGGTCTCCCACTCCGCTGCCAAGGCCCGCGCCCCTGCCAGATCCTCACGCGCCTTCTGCAGCGCCTCGTCCCGATTCACGAGCGCCGTCTTCACCTTCTCGACTGCGGAGACGTCCTCCGCAGCCCGGGCGTCTAGCTCCAGGTTTTTGTCCCGCAGGGTTTCCGCCTGGTACACCAGCCACCCGTTGTCGGTCCTTAGGGCCTCGACAAGGGCATTGAGGGAATCGTACTGCTCCCGGTACCAGCTGAGCTCGGCGTTCAGCCGGTCAAGAGTGCCGTACCTCTCCTGGGCCCGACCTCAAACTCTTGCCAGCGGCGGACAAAGCAAGAGAGAACGTGGATCAGGGGAGCGCAAACATGGAAGAAACGAGAGGGAAGAAACTGCAAAACCCAACGAGAAGATACGAACCAGGAAGATGCGCCACGCGGGACCCCTGTGGATCCGCAGTGCCTCGTTCAGCGCCCAGTTGAGTGAGGAGCCGTGGTCACTGAACTCCTGCCATAGCGGCTGCTCGACCTGGGCATCGCTCAAATGGGCCGGCGGCGCGCTGACATACTCCCGCTCCTGCTCCTGATGTGCCGTGGTGCGGAGGGCGGCGCGCGACGACGAGGCCTCGGCGCCGTGCGTCGGGCGCCCCGACATCATGCAGTCGTCCTCCCTCATCACAATCACCCCCACCGGGAGCTCGGGGGCTGGTGCGGGCAGTATCTCCCACTGGCCCCATCCGGGCAGCAGGATGTCGTCATCTGGGACATCCACCACCGCCACCTAATTGCCGCCGACAGGGGCAGACGCCGGCAAAACCAACGGCGTGGTGGTCGCCGTGGTCATAACCGCCGTTATGGCCGTTGCCACCCGCCGCGGCTCCGTGGCTGCGGCCACACTACGCGGGAGCTCGCTTGTTGTCGCCGCCGTGCTCCCCGTCACCCTCGGCGCCCTCGATGAACGCCGCCTTGTGGGGACGGACGCGTCCGACCTAAGCGCCTTGGCGGGCGCGAGGGGGGACGGCCGGTGCCACACTGCGAACACGAAAACAAAAAGATTAGACTCCTGCCTCTCGAAACCGAGGCGTCCGGAGGAGTGACTGCCTACCTCAAGGTGGAGAAGCCCCGCTTCCTCTTCCTCGAGGGCTCGACGGACGCTGTGGTGGCGACCAGCGTAGCCACTGCAGTGCTCCCAGACGCCTCCGTGGCGCGCGTCGGTGCCTCCGCGGCACGCGCCGCCTCTTTTGTAGACCGCCCAGCGGCGGGCGCTTCCGCGCTCTCCCCAGGCACTTGTTCCCCTGTCGCCTTTGCGGCTCGTGGTGAGGGGGGCGCAGGCTCCCACCTCTCGGAGGGGGCCTACCCCCCGTCGCTTTCCTCCTCTTCTCCCTTTCCCGACGACGAGTACTCCGAGGTCGCCGGGGGAGAGAGTTCCTGCTGCTCACGCAGCCTGTATTCCTCATCCCTCTGTTCCCGGTGCTCCCGCCGCTGGATCCTCCGCTCCTTCGTGCGCGCCGCCCACTCTTGCTCTTGCCGCTGCGTCGCACGCGCGCTCGGGCTCGGGGTGTGTGTTGACGGTTAATAATTGTATCAAAGTTCGTTCGTGACTCGCAAGCGTACAAGTCTCCCGTCGTAGTCAAGGGACCCTTCTTCCCTCGAGTGGTGAACCCAAGGTATCGAATCCGTGGAACAAATGTGTGACGCAAGACTTAATCTATTAAAGCCAAATAACTGCAATCTTCAATAAAGAACCTAATGCATCTAAGTAAAAGACACAAAACAGATCTAATCTACTAAAAACCGGAGAAAACAAAGTAAGATTGGGTAGATAAACCGATCTAGAGGGATCGGGGTAAGCCTTTTGTTGAAGTTCCAAGCAAGAGAAGAAGTAGCAAATCGAATCTTAATAAAAGCCTCTTTAAATCGTGGTTTCCCGTCCAAATCCGAAAACATCCGCCTTTCGAGACCCCCGTTCGTCACAACGTATCCCTATTCATGCGGGGAGCTTAGGGCGAGTCAAAAGACAAGTCGAGATTCTTTCGGAAGATCCGGCGTGTACCTCTAGCCACCGCGGCTACAAGAACACCCTATGTAATCTATCTCGAGAATAGAATTGGAATAAGCAAAGCCGATCGAAAAACGAAATCTTCGAGGAAACACTTGATCGCCGGGAAAAGATTCAACTTGATAATTCAACTATAACAATGATACATACACAAGATCACCACCGGGATCCTTCCTTGATCTTGCTTCTAGCTCCGGGAACTCCGACGTGGTCTCCCGTGCAAGGTTCCCACGTCGGCTAGGGAAACCCTAGTCAACTAGCTCGACCCTCTCCTCTCCGAGATGGTGTCCCTCTCTTCTCTGCTTCTCGGCGGCCGAAGACGAAATCCTCTCTGCGTGGCTCTCGGTCAGGGGACTATAAATAGCCCGATTGGCGGCTAGGGCAAAGGAGGACGGATTTGGGCCCTAAATGGGCTCCTCGGGCCGACCGGACCCAGGCCGGCCGGCCTGGGCCCATTTAGGCCCAGCCCGTGGGCTCCTTTGCCCGACGTCGGTTCCCTTGCTTCCTGGATGCTTCCCCCATCTGCATGTAGGTCCATGTCGTCGGTTTCTCTCCGAATTGGACTCAACTCCTTGTCTTGCAAGATTCAGCACTTTTCTGGTCAGGTCCCTGGAGTCTGTCGTCTTCTTGGATCAAGTCCCCGTCTTCTTGGAGTTAATTTTGCTTCATTGCATGACTTGTTCAGGACTTCAAGGTCTTGTCATGAGGTGCTTGATGAACTTATCCCGAAAGTCTTGCATTCAACACTAAAACCCTGCATAAACATTAAACTCCAAAACCGACATGCACACGTGAACTTGTTATACCACGGGGGTTAGTACCAATGGATAAGGTATAAAACTCATGCCAACACCGAAGGTAAACTCATGGCTAGGTTGACGGATTTTCACCGTCAACATCTCCCCCATGCTTAAACCTTGCTCGTCCTCGAGTAAGCCTTCGATGGATATCATTATTGCTAAACAATGTTTAAACTTTGCATTTGATCACACATGAGAAAACATAATGCCCTCAAAATTTTAATTCATTAAAGTTCCATAATGTACTAGCCTTCATCTCTACGGAGGGTAGATTCTTATTAAGCTTATCCCACAAGTATTAACATGCTCACAAAGTTTTAAATAGATCTCAGAATTTTTGAAATAAAGAACGAGATAAAGAAAAACTAAACCAAATTCACAAATTTAAATCATCTTGTATATTGCTCATGAACTCTCATCTCACTTGTCTCTCAAGCCTATATATTCTACTCCTTTCCCTCTCATATATATGTGGTAGGCTTTATATGGAGCTTTGGGAAAGTTTAGTCCTAACAAGATTTTATAAATGAGGTGTTGTCAAAACAAGACAAGCTTCTCATGGTCTTACCGAGACTCGTCAAAAAGGTCATTGGAAAATAATGTCAAATCAAGGAAGGGAAAGAGAAAAATACACACACTTTTAGATAAGTGGACATGTGCAAATGGCAAAGTGTGATCCCGAGGCACAAAGGAAGTCCTCGTTATCGGATTGCACATGGTTGGAAAATGAGAATGGATCTTTTTAACTTGAAGCCTTGAATGCACTTTTAGAGAGCTAGGGAATTTACTTTACGCACATTTTTTTTCTTTCTCATATTTCTCATTCTTTTCTTTCTTTCATTCATTCATTTTTTTTCTTGTCATATATTCAGTCCATGACTTTCACAATGAAGTTTTGATTTTTTTCTTATCTTGAAAGTCATGAGTATCACTGGATTTTTTTTTCTTTCATCATCATTTTTTTAAATATTCCCCTTTGAACTGTAAAACTGCACCGTACCTACCTCCTCCCCCATGCTTAGACGTTGCTCGTCCTCGAGCAAAGAGGCGAAAAATAAGGTAGGTACCGGAATATTTTTCCTTGGAGAGATACTTGAAATCTTCAACGTTGGCACCGTCTTGCGATCTTCCTTGAATTGATGATCCATTCTCAACGATAGGTTGTGGTCAAGGAGGTAATCACAAAAAAATGATATTTGGTTTAAGGGTGGATATCCGGCGAAGTTTGTGAGATCTCCGATGCGGGGATACACAATGCACGGATAAGAGGCTAGCAAAAAGATAGATACGCAAAAACGGAATGACCAGCTTCTTAGTCTCGGGCCAGAGAAATCATGGCCTGCAATAACTCACTCAAAAATAAATCTTGTACACTAAGGTTCATGCACTCAAATATATATAAGGCTTTGGATAGGTTGAGCAACACACAAGTGATATTTGTGACAAGGTTAGCGATATTTTTGAGCATAAAAGACATCTTTAATCTATTCATAACTTGAGAGCACATAAAACATTATGGGTCTTTATTTTAATCATAACCTCCGCTGAAAATTAAGCTAGCATTTAAATAAATTCAGATTTGTATTTTTAAGAGAGCACTAGCTTAAACATGCATAAATCAATTACAAAGATGAACAAAGCTGCAATTATAATCATATATCATCATGGCACGAATTTTGTAACTTTTCCAATGATAAAATCAAGGTGGTGTCTTTATTAATGGTGACATCAAGTTGAAATACATACTGAAAATAAACAAACATGCTTGCTGAATTTTAAATAAAAAACAGAAAATACTGCGCAAACACACATAAGCAAAAGCTGAAAATTACAGAGAAAAAGAAAAGAAAAGAAAACTAAAGTTCCTAAATCTTCTAGTCCTCCGCCGGTGGTTGATGTTGATAGTCTTGATAATAATACCCTTGCTCATAATATGGTTGGACGCTTCCTCCGTCGAATTGATTTGGCTCCACAAGGTGAAGGCGTCCAAGTTCAAAGGCAATATTTGCGTCGCCTTCACCGAGTTGGGCTGCGTTAGATTGGATGGCTGCGATGTTTTGAGCATTTCTTGCAGCATACCCTCCAGTAATGGCCATGCTTTGTTGTGGTTGGGGATGATGAGCGTAGGACTCCGCGAAGTTAGCGTTGGACACAACATAATTTTGTGGGGGTACCGGTGCACCACCCCCCCATGCTTGTCCTTGTGACCCTCCGTAATAACTTGGCGGAGGAGGGACTCCGCCGAATGGTTGCACATTGGGTTGTGCTCCACTCGCTTGTGCGGAGGATGTTCCCTCCTCTACGATTCTTCCTCTTTTGTTCTTCCTTGCAGGGACAAGTAGTCCCTCTTCCAACCAATCTTCCCTTCCTTCGGTGAAAAGCCTAAGCCTCTCATTTGGAAGGGGTAGGTTTACAATGGCCAATCGATAACCTCCTCTCTCATCTCCACTAATGTATTTGCCTTGCCGCAAATACTCAAAACCGAGAGAGGTACCACGCAAAAGGTGAGCGGGGTTTCTTGCGATCCCCGGTCGCAAGGAAAAGGCCAACATGGAGAGGTAACACCCCGAACCAATATTACCCGCCCCCGATGTTGCTTCACAACACCAACGGCCGATCATGAGGTAAGAGGGGTCAATTGGCTGCCCGGCAATTAAAGACGAGTATAGCCAATTCAACTCCGTGTCGGTCACCTTTGTTTCCTTCATCCTCCCCAATACCCTCTTGCACATCCAAGAGTGAAATATCCGGATAATGGGGTTGCGGATGCAATTGCGTTGTTGATGGGCTTCTCCGGAGATCATGCTCCAAAATCCCGCCAACATGCCGGTGGCACGTCAACTTTCTCCGGAGCTCCCTTGTGGAATCCGAGCAGCTCCCTAACGTGCTCGTAGGGAACCACTTGCTCGATTCCCTCCAACCGGAATGACAAGCTTTGCACCCCATCATCATCAACGATGGGTGCAATAGTCATCAAAATTTCCAAGGCGTAACCCAAATGGGTGTCCACCGATATTCCGTTGGAGAACCGCACCCATCCGAGGTGCCCCAACATATAGTATATGTCGGTGCAAAAACCCAAGGTGTAGAGTGCTTGGTCGTCGAACTCGACGTTCGGCACAAGCCTCTTCTCAAGATTGGCGAGCCTCTCCTCCTCCTCCGCCGACAAGATGATGAAGCCGTACGAAGATTGTGTCGGGGTGTAAGGAGGTGGTGCGGTTGAGCGAGTTGATCGTCGTGGTGGTGCGGGCTGCTCCTCCGTGTGCCCACGAGGTTCGGTGAACCTCATGAAAGTGCTTCTCGCAGCTCTCATACCACCAAGGAGGAGAGCGTCGTTCCTCCTCGGTGGTGCCGTGTCCGTCTCCATGCTCCGGGGAGACTCGGAAACCGAGTGCCTCCTCGAAGATGTGGTTGATGACGGCTTGGACGATGACGAACTCTTCTTCTTGGAGAAGAGACTTGTGGTCTTCTTCCACATGGTTGCTGCACTCTTTCTTCAACTAAAATTCCGGGTTGCGACCGGTAAACTAGGCACTTAAACTCTTTGCTTCGGATGTGGACTTTGAGTGGATTAAGGATGTGGATTTTTCTTGAGCTATCAAGCTTGGGATGGTTGGCTAAGTCTACGAAGGTTCTGAGCACACAAACTTGAACACACAAACAAGGGAAGGAGAGGGAAGCTTGCCTGCAGAAAACGGGAGCCGGGGGGCTCCTTAAATAGGGCGGGCCGGCCGGCTGGGCCGGCCGGCCCGGGGCTCCTCTCCGCTCCTCCCCGCCGCGTCTTTCTCCCAGCACGATCATTTCGCCTCTGCAACTTTCCTGCCCGCGTGCTCCACGAGTTGCACCGCCCAAACGCTCTCGTCCACTCCTTTTCTTGAATTATTGGTCCTCCCACTTGATGCTCCATGCTTTGTGTAACATACCAGAATTTTGAATGTTTTACAATGTGTGAATTTTCGCAAAAATTTAAAACTTTTTGATTGAACTCGCGTGCTAACAAATTTGATCCCAATTTGCTAGCCTCTCACCATAAATTCAATATAAAATAAAACCATATTTGAATTATTTTCAAACTATGGTAAAAATGTGAGTTGGATTTCTTGGATTTTATTTGGCGTTCAATGGTGTGGAGTTTGAATTTGAAAGTAATTCAAATTCAAACTATATTCAAACTATAATGAACTCTATATTCAAACTATTTGCAAAAGCTAACTGCTAACTTGGGCCGCTTCCTATCGCCGAAGGTCTACCAAAGGCCCCTGATCTCTAAGTGTGTGGACCGCGAAACCCAAAATCAGCCCAGCAGGCCCAGCCGGCACCTTTCCCCTTCTCTTTTCCTCTTTATCTCTATGGTCATCGGGTCCCACTCGTCAGCCAGGGGACTATTCCCCTTTCCCCTCCCTTTGACCGTGCGCACCCCTCCCACACCGAACAGAGGCCGGCGGCGCACCTCCTGCCCCGCATCGCGCCCTACCCGCCGGATGCGCGCCTCGTGGCCATGGGCACGGATGCCGATGATCATCGCCGTCCGTGGCCTCACCCAACCCTAGTTAGCGTGTATAAAAACCCGGCCGTCCCTTGCTCTTGCCCTGCCCGCCGCCGCCAGGGGATTTCTTCCCCAATTCCTCCCACCGCAGCAACAGAGGAGAAGGAAGGGGAGACCTGGGAGATGGGGAGCCGCGGGAGGATGGCGACCCGGGCATTGAAGGGCGTGTGCCCATCTCCATGGCGACGTGGGGAAGCTGGAGCTGCAGGCGCTGCCTCCTGCTCGGCTCCATGTCCTGCCGATGGGAAGGGTGCACCGCCGCCGCTGCTGCTGTCTCTTGCCGCCACGGATGGCAACCAGGAAGCCGGACTGGAGATCGACGCCAACACCCGGTGCCTTGACATGCCCCCTCTGCACTGCACCAACCCGCCACGGCAACGGCCTCTCCCTACCACGCCTACACCTCTGACGAGCCATCGGTGAGCAGCACGTACCTAGCTGCCCTCTTACCTCGCTTGATCGCCCGTGTTGGCCGGCCGTCGAGCCGTGACAATTGGTTGCTCGGCTCTCTCGTCGAACGCAAGTGCTCAAGCCGCCCCCGCCATAGCTGCACTTTTGCATGCACACAATACGTTCGGTGAAATGCCCGAAGCACGAGTTGATGCTGTTGCTGCCCTTGTTCTGTCTCTGAAGCCGGCCTTCGTGCCGTGTTCGTCACCTCGCAGGTCCGAACCGGTGGCATGATCGTTGCCAAGCTGCGCCTCCTTGATCAAGCGCATGCACACCAGGTGTTCGACAGAATGTGCCAACCAAGCCGCTGACCACCTGGCTATTTTCCACCTCGCCCTTGTCATGCTCGATGTTTTGCCTGAAAGGTGGGAAGTGCACACAACAGTACCCCGTTTTTCCTTTCCATTCTCTTGCCGCTGCCTGATCCTTTCCTACCCAAACTAACACCCTGCTTCCCTGTATGAAACTGTCGACGTCGCGGAGGAGGATCAAAGGAAGCCGGAAGCCGCCCACGCCAAGGACGCCGTGACCGCCGATCCACGACTTCGTCGACGGGAACGTCTACACCAAGGGAACCGTGGACTTGCAACAAGGACAAGCGGCTACCCCTTTCCTTCCCCGACACAGCATCTGTCCACCTCGTGCTCGACGTGTTTGACAGAATGACCTCCGTGTCAACAAGCCTATAGGTGAGCCATCCGACCAAGCCAACACCTTTTTACCCTCTGATGCATGCCTGTGTCGCCAGCCTTCGTGCTGAGCATGCTCCCTCTGAATGCTAGTGACCATGGATACCTATTCTGAGGCTCCACCTTTGCACGCCCTCTAGCTGTTTGATGTTTTGCCGGTGCGTATCCTTGAGCTTTAGCTGATCGAGGCCTTCCTTCTTAACTGCCAGTGATGGTCGGCCTTCGTGCCGAGCATGTTCCTGCCTTCTCCGGAACACCGGGATGGCATGGTTGAAGCTGCACTTCTGCATATTCACCGCATGTTCGATGGTTTGTGCGAAACGGCGCTACCACACGTATTTCCCTGTTTCTTCGTGCCTTGTATGGGCTTCGTCCCGCGCCCTCTTTTTGCAGGAACCCAAGCCAACAACACCGCCGTGCACCCCAGCACGAGCCAGTAGGCCGTAGGCCGCTAACACGCCTCCCACGTTTTTCTGCCGTGTCACACCGGACGCCTCCGCGCCATGCGCGTGAACGTACGTGTGCGCGTGCACTAATTCCGCTACCACGCTCGCGAGTAGGTGTGCACAAGTGTTGGATCGCTCACCTCCAATGAGCGTCGCCACCGCGCCACGGGAGTTCGTCGCCATCGTCGCGAAGGCGCAGCACTGAGAACTTGGCCTGCCGATAACCTGTGTGTGTCGGCCAAGCGAGTCACAGCTGGGCTTTACCTGTGCTCGCGCGCGAGCTTGATCTAGCAAGCCCAGGAGCTGGTTGTGCCGCGCACGTGAGTTGCTAAAACTCGGGTTCCTTTCCGTTTTGTCACTCGCCGCCGTGGTTTTGCTCGGACAGCGTCGTCGCCTCTCCTTCACGTCGAGAGCGCCACCGCGTTTCGCCTCGCCGAGCCCAGACGCTCGACCCCAGGGGCTTGTCTGCGCCGGAAACTTCACCGGAACCTAGTGGTCCCTATCTTCTGCTCTCACGCACGTCGAAGTCATTCCCGCCGCCGGGCGCCGCTCGCCGTCGCCGCCACATCTTTGCGCCGGCGCGCACCATGTCAGGCATGGACGGCAAGGGGGTGCCTTGCTCCCCAGTTTTCCCCAAGGGTCTGCACCGAACTTCTCCGATGCGTGCCTTTGGAGAGCATGGGCCGGCCTAGCCGACGCGGTCCATCTCAGCCCTTCTCATTTTATCCTGTGAACTCTGCATTTATCTTCAAGGTGATCAGTTGGACTTCATCATTCTGGCCTAAGAGACTAAGTTCAAGTGGGCCGATTTCGGCCCACTACCTCCTTTGGCCACCACCAGTAACGATGACATCACGATGACGTCATGCTGATGTCATCCCTATTTTCAAATTAAAAAATCCTTTTCTGTTTTATAAATGAT
This sequence comes from Cenchrus americanus, assembly GCA_947561735.1. Lineage (NCBI taxonomy): Eukaryota > Viridiplantae > Streptophyta > Magnoliopsida > Poales > Poaceae > Cenchrus > Cenchrus americanus. Next base: position 60,759,199 of record OX387245.1, on the reverse strand, counting down.
TTTTTAATTTATAAAACCTTTTATCTTTGAAAATTCATAACTAATTATCCGGAGCTCCGAAAATTATGAAACCACTTGCATTGGTTTCATAATTTTGAGACGCTCACTGCTACCCTATCCTTACCCGCTTTTTCCCTTGAGCCGAGCCCCTTTTCGCCCCGCGTTCTAGGAGTAGAATTCGTGGCCGCTGCCCGCCACTGTGCTAATGTGGGTCTGGGACGCCGGAGCCCCGCAACTGACCATTGGCGTACCGCGCACAGGAATGACACCCCATTATCTCATCGCCTACCTATTCTACACCTGTGCCTTCCCTCTTTGGTGCTCCGCGCATATCCGCCCTCGCTACACTTGGCTTCGTGTTGTGAAGCGTGTACCGGGCCATGTGCTTGTAACCAGGATGTCGCACGTGATGGACGGCCGTGTCGTGAGCGAGAGGCCTCGCTCCACGCTCGGCAACCCCGAGCCGCAACCTAGCCGCCTTGCCATGAACGTTGCCGCATCACCAGTACTTACCTTGTAGCGCTCTTAAGCACACCTTACCTCTTCACCACCCGTTATCGGTCACAAGTTGATCCTTTCACATCCTTAGAGTTGTTGCCGCGTATCTTGGCATGATAATGCCTCTTCTAGTTTATCTCCAATCTCGCTTTGCTATCATCATCCGTTGCGCTAACGCTTCAATCCTCTGCGAGCTAAAACCTAGCAAGTGCTTGATTTCAGCCTCTCCGCTTTCCTGCTTGCAGGCTTGATTACCTAAGATCTTAGCCGTAAGACCCGTAAGCTAATTTTGAACTAACTCTTGATCCTACCCTGTTTACTAGTGTATAAAACTAGTTTCTTAAACTACTTTTGTTTTAAAACCAATTGCTTTATATTCATTAATTAAACCAAAGGTCTTTGCTTGCATTTACTCCGGAGTTTATTTGGATCTTCTAAATTGGTTCTTATTGATGTTTTTGCATTAGATGAATGCTCGTTATTTATTTCCACGTCGCATCTCGTGTAGGCTTGTGTTCTTGTTGAAGACCCGAGCCGCGACGTCCGAGGAGACGCGACTACCCCGACCGTTCCCGAGAGGACGCTCAACCTCTACTACTCTACGACGACTACCGCGCGGTGTGTCATGTCACTCCCAACCATGTAGAACCCATGCATGCTATTAGTTGCTAGTGCTATATTTATGTTACTTGATTTGATGGATTGCATAGCCATTTGATTAGCCTTGCCTTGTTATTTGATACATCTCGATTCCTTGCTTTACCTACCTCGGGGCTAGCTACGGACCCCTAGCTAGTCCCATATACCAACTATCCATACTTTTGTTGCTTGATTATGGATGGTTCTCCGGGTTTGGGCCGAGATGTGGGAGATCTCGGTGTGTTCTAGCGTGAGTTCGGGGTGTGTTCTTCCTTGATGTGTTGCGGCGGGGAGCGAGCCGTTTGGTTACTTGTGAACGCCTACCTCGGGGAGATGCGATGCGGCCTCTCGCCCGAGCGGCGTGTCGGACGGGATGGAGATGGTGAGTGCTTGCTCTCGGCCCTTAAGGACCGATCGTCAGTTGACCTTGCTTCAGTGGACTTTTACCGTACAAACCGCCCGCCTTGTATTGGGCGGGGGTGCGGGGTGAGACTCGTAGTGGATAGCATCCCTCCTGTAGGCGGATCGGTGTGATCGTGTCGGGAGACGGCTTTCCTCCTTAGAAGACTTCGCCCCGGCGAGGCCGGGGAAGGGTTCCAAAGCTTCGAGGGACCCCTCGCTGGTAGTATGAGCTCTACAGCAGGGGCTGCGCCAGACTCGGAGCCGTATGGTAGGGTTTGGGACGGCGGCCACCGTTTCCGGCTCTATTCGGGCGGGTACAGTTGTACAACCTCTGCAGAGTGTTTAAACCTATAGCTATAGTCCGTGTCCACTGGTTATGGACAGTCCTCTGATCTCTCACTTGGCTAGACTCTTCTCTTGTGCTTCTTCTCTCCCCCGAGTGAGTGAGCCTGGCCTGAGGCCGTTGAGATGTGGGGATAGGAGCAGGTGGGCCCCACATCGCAGATGAGAGTTGGGAGCTGGATCGTGGTTGTGCTTCAGTGCTTTGGTGTGGACATCCTTGTTGAGGGGTGCGGACCCCGGAGGTGTGGACCTCAGAGGTGTGGACCTCGAGGGTGTGGACCCCCCGGAGGTGTGGACCTCGGCCGCTTATTCGCATACCTTGATTGTTGCTACCGCGTTCTTTGCATGCATAACTTTCTCGACCCAATATAGGTTTTATCCATGCATACTAGATTCAACCACCGCTTTTGCTCTTTGTTGGGAAGGCGACATGACCTACCCGCTTATCGGGTAGATGCGGCATTTCGGACTCGGTGACCGTCTACGACTACAACTTCGTGACGAAGGTGGGAAGACTAGAGCCGGTCCTATGCTCGAGTTTGCTCGTGGAGCCGGAGACGCTTCGCTTATGTAGATCCACTGCGTAGGTGTTTTACCTTTCTTGATTTAGTCCTGTTGGACTTGTACCCGGCTTGTGCCGAAGAGTTGTACTCTGATGTTGTAATATTAATATTATGTAATTCTTCATTTATTTTCATGTTGTATGGATTTGTACCACTTGAGACAGGGATTGCACGTGATAGCCTCTTCCTGGGACTATCACGGAGGTGCAGAGAGTCGGGTTTCCGTTCGCGGAAATTCGGGTCGTTTCAGGTGGTATCAGAGCCGTACTTGACCGTAGGACGAGCCCTAGCAATGGTCGATAGTTTAGGACAGCCTAAATATCCTTGATTGAGTATATACTCCTTAACTTTTATATAAACCCCTTGAAATTGGCTATTACCTCCTTGAATTCTCACTAACTGACTCACTAACAACCCCTCTACACGATTGGTGGCCTAAGGAGAACAACTGGTGTCACATGCTCGCAACTCTGAGGAACGACGTCTTATACAAGGGAAAGACGACTACGACAGAGACAACTATGAAGATGGAGTATGGGGACGAGATGAAGCTGAATCTACCGGACTCAATTGGAATATCCCTGCTGACACATCAGTGTCATGTTATGTCAACACAGTTGTCTCTACTTTGGAACTAAATCCACTGGGGAATGATTAGATTGCCCCGTGATACATGAAGTCTGCATACAGGTGAAGCTACAACAACAAGATGCACCCTTCCACCCCTTGCTTGAAATGCAGTTTGGATGACACCAGGTGCCTACTCCGAGGATACTGAGGAGTAAAGACTTTAACTTCAAGCGTGCCAATGCAGGAAACTCGTGGTCTACTATATGGAATCGGCACACATAAACTTGGATGTAGGAGTCGAAGACTCCTGAGATGCTGGTAGCTCAGTAGTTGGATGAAGACCCAAAGACTCGAAGCGATATGGATAGCCGAATCGCAGAGGATTAAGATATTAAAACGAGTCGTAGCTACGGAGGCGACCAATTGATTGAACGGTCAAGTTAGTACCAACCTACAAGCGAGCATCACATACTCGGAATAACGAATTGGGATAATTGACCTTATGGAATTCCCCCTCGGTAAGAAGTGTGAAACGTGGATGCTTGCTATGGGAACAAATGAGAAACATGGAGGAATAGATTAAATTAGACAGAAAGCACCCCCTTCTGCAAGGATAATCCCATGAGAGTCAGCACGAAGAAGAGTTTCACCAACTTACTTCGGAAAGATCAGTGCCGAAGCAGTAGATGACACGTGTTCTTTCAAGTGCTCTATGGCTAACATTAGGAAAAATCCCTCGAGTGCCCACGATATACTAGTATGTTTACGCCGGTGTAACCTCGAAGGTCGTAGGAATCTGCCTCGAGAAACACATTTGTTTTGGTGCATTGCTTGAGTGGTTGGATCTTTTTGGTCTTATTGTTGTTATGCCTCTTCATGATTGTGTGTAATTGTATTGAGTGCTTATGCTTGCTAGATCTTTAGATGACTCCTTTAGAGGCCTTAGCTACCCATCCTACAAGATCAAGCTAGCAGAACAAAGATCGACGTGCTCAAGCTAGCTTAACAAGCTCAAACTTCAAAAGACGTGAAGGATTTCTTGCAACCTCGGCAAATTAGACCAAGTCTTTGGATGAGATACCCTATGAACATTGGACTCGAGTTCGTAAATCATAAAATGAGTACCTCAGGAATTTGCAACCTTTGAAGCTCGGAACTGCAAGTACCGTTACGGGGGCATACATTGGTTAAGATCAATTGAGTACCCTTGATGTCAGCAACGCACTTTGGATAATTTTAGTCGGGACTCAATTATCGGATAAAGATGAAGTGCTCTCTATGGAACAACAATCAATACGAGAAGTTTTATTCGAGTACTATAGCTTCTGTGAGGTACCTTATGAACAAGTTGACCTATGTGGAGACTCGAATGAACATGGTAACCTCATATCTTGGTAATAAATCCATTGACGAGAGCAACTAACATATCAGAAGACAACCCAAGATGTCGAGGGAGTGGATATAAGCGCATCGAACTCTCCACAGATGGATCATCACGCATGTTTTATGGAACTGCACCTCCTACCAAGTGTTCGAAAGTAATGAATCCATGCATAAGGGATCGTCCCTAAGCAGACAGTACCTCACCGTTGGAACCTACCACCCTGTTGGGAAATAGGTAATAAGAGTTGGTGAGCAAAAGTGAGGAAAATTGCTCACCTAAACGGGTGACATTATTTGGAATTGTTGAATAAGCATGGCAAAGCCATAAAGACATGCATAATTCCAGGATACCTAAAGGTGAGAATACCATCATGAGGAATAACTAAAAGGAATGGTAAAGGATCAAGGTTTACACTAAGGCTGCACAAGTGAACCGATCCCTCCGCCAGGTTATGATAACTACAGACGTTCTGAGGAATTAATGATGCTTTGATGATATTCCGAGAGTCTTATGGATGCTACCGACAGAGGGCATATAATACCACTCGGCATTGGAGGCCCCGTCGGGAAACTAGGTATGTTGAGACTGAGCACCCAGGGAATCTTGGAGTAAACACGTTGTCAAGACATCAACATTGGGAAGCTCAACATAAAGAAGAAACAGAAGGCATACTGAAGTGAAGACCCTCACCCCTCCTGGTATCAGCTTAATCTCGAGGACGAGATTCTCGTGAGGGGGGTAGAATGTAACATACCAGAATTTTGAATGTTTTACAATGTGTGAATTTTCGCAAAAATTTAAAACTTTTTGATTGAACTTGCGTGCTACCAAATTTGATCCCAATTTGCTAGCCTCTCACCTTAAATTCAATATAAAATAAAACCATATTTAAATTATATTCAAACTAGGGTAAAAATGTGAGTTGGATTTCTTGGATTTTATTTGGCGTTCAATGGTGTGGAGTTTGAATTTGAAAGTAATTCAAATTCAAACTATATTCAAACTATAATGAACTCTATATTCAAACTATTTGCAAAAGCTAACTGCTAACTTGGGCCGCTTCCTATCGCCGAAGGTCTACCAAAGGCCCACCGATCTCTAAGTGTGTGGACCGCGAAACCCAAAATCAGCCCAGCAGGCCCAGCCGGCACCTTTCCCCTTCTCTTTTCCTCTTTATCTCTATGGTCATCGGGTCCCACTCGTCAGCCAGGGGACTATTCCCCTTTCCCCTCCCTTTGACCGTGCGCACCCCTCCCACACCGAACAGAGGCCGGCGGCGCACCTCCTGCCCCGCATCGCGCCCTACCCGCCGGATGCGCGCCGCGTGGCCATGGGCACGGATGCCGATGATCATCGCCGTCCGTGGCCTCACCTAACCCTAGTTAGCCTGTATAAAAACCCGGCCGTCCCTTGCTCTTGCCCTGCCCGCCGCCGCCAGGGGATTTCTTCCCCAATTCCTCCCACCGCAGCAACAGAGGAGAAGGAAGGGGAGACCTGGGAGATGGGGAGCCGCGGGAGGATGGCGACCCGGGCATTGAAGGGCGTGTGCCCATCTCCATGGCGACGTGGGGAAGGCCGGAGGCTGCGAGGCGCGCCTCCCCGCTCGGCTCCATGTCTCGCCGATGGGAAGGGTGCACCGCCGCCGCTGCTGCTGTCTCTTGCCGCCACGGATGGCAACCAGGAAGCCGGACTGGAGATCGACGCCAACACCCGGTGCCTTGACATGCCCCCTCTGCACTGCACCAACCCGCCACGGCAACGGCCTCTCCCTGCCACGCCTACACCTCTGACGAGCCATCGGTGAGCAGCACGTACCTAGCTGCCCTCTTACCTGCTTGACTGCCTGTGTTGGCCGGCCGTCGAGCCGTGACAATTGGTTGCTCAGCTCTCTGTCGAACGCAAGTGCTCAAGCTGCCCTGCCATAGCTGCACTTTTGCATGCACACAATCTGTTCGGTGAAATGCCTGAAGCACGAGTTGATGCTGTTGCTGCCCTTGTTCTGTCTCTGAAGCCGGCCTTCGTGCCGTGTTCGTCACCTGCAGGGTCCGAACCAGTGGCATGACTGTTGCCAAGCTGCGCCTCCTTGATCAAGCGCATGCACACCAGGTGTTCGACAGAATGTGCCAACCAAGCCGCTGACCACCTGGCTATTTTCCACCTCGCCCTTGTCATGCTCGATGTTTTGCCTGAAAGGTGGGAAGTGCACACAACAGTACCCCGTTTTTCCTTTCCGTTCTCTTGCTGCTGCCTGATCCTTTCCTACCCAAACTAACACCCTGCTTCCTTGTATGAAATTGTCGACGTCGCGGAGGAGGATCGAAGGAAGCCGGAAGCCGCCCACGCCAAGGACGCCGTGACCGCCGATCCACGACTTCGTCGACGGGAACGTCTACACCAAGGGAATCGTGGACTTGCAGCAAGGACAAGCGGCTACCCCTTTCCTTCCCCGACACAGCATCTGTCCACCTCGTGCTCGACGTGTTTGACAGAATGACCTCCGTGTCAACAAGCCTATAGGTGAGCCATCCGACCAAGCCAACACCTTTTTACCCTCGATGCATGCTCGTGTCGCCAGCCTTCGTGCTGAGCATGCTCCCTCTGAATGCTAGTGACCATGGATACCTATTCTGAGGCTCCACCTTTGCACGCCCTCTAGCTGTTTGATGTTTTGCGGGTGCGTATCCTTGAGCTTTAGCTGATCGAGGCCTTCCTTCTTAACTGCCAGTGATGGTCGGCCTTCGTGCCGAGCATGTTCTTGCCTTCTCCGGAACACCGGGATGGCATGGTTGAAGCTGCACTTCTGCATACTCACCGCATGTTCGATGGTTTGTGCGAAAGGGCGCTACCACACGTATTTCCCTGTTTCTTCGTGCCTTGTCTGGGCTTCGTCCCGCGCCCTCTTTGTGCAGGAACCCAAGCCAACAACACCGCCGTGCACCCCAGCACGAGCCAGCAGGCCGTAGGCCGCTAACTCGCCTCCCACGTTTTTCTGCCGTGTCACACCGGACGCCTCCGCGCCATGCGCGTGAACGTACGTGTGCGCGTGCACTAATTCCGCTACCACGCTCGCGAGTAGGTGTTCACAAGTGTTGGATCGCTCACCTCCAATGAGCGTCGCCACCGCGCCACGGGAGTTCGTCGCCATCGTCGCGATGGCGCAGCACTGAGAACTCGGCCTGCCGATAACCTGTGCGTGCCAGCCAAGCGAGTCACAGCCAGGCTTTACCTGTGCTCGCGCGCGAGCTTGATCTAGCATGCCCAAGTGCTGGTTGTGCCGCGCACGTGAGTTGCTAAAACTCGGGTTCCTTTCCGTTTTGTCACTCACCGTCGTGGTTTTGCTCGGACAGCGTCGTCGCCTCTGCTTCACGTCGAGAGCGCCACCGCGTTTCGCCTCGCCGAGCCCAGATGCTCGACCCCAGGGGCTTGTCTGTGCCGGAAACTTCACCGGAACCTAGCGGTCCCTATCTTCTGCTCTCACGCACGTCGAAGTCATTCCGGCCGCCGGGCGCCGCTCGCCGTCGCCGCCACATCTTTGCGCCGGCGCGCACCATGTCAGGCATGGACGGCAAGGGGGTGCCTTGCTCCCCAGTTTTCCCCAAGGGTCTGCACCGAACTTCTCCGATGCGTGCCTTTGGAGAGCATGGGCCGGCCTAGCCGACGCGGTCCATCTCAGCCCTTCTCATTTTATCCTGTGAACTCTGCATTTATCTTCAAGGTGATCAGTTGGACTTCATCATTCTGGCCTAAGAGACTAAGTTCAAGTGGGCCGATTTCGGCCCACTACCTCCTTTGGCCACCACCAGTAACGATGACGTCGCGATGACGTCATGATGATGTCATCCCTATTTTCAAATTAAAAATTCCTTTTCTGTTTTATAAATGATTTTTTAATTTATAAAACCTTTTATCTTTGAAAATTCATAACTAATTATCCGGAGCTCCGAAAATTATGAAACCACTTGCGTTGGTTTCATAATTTTGAGACGCTCACTGCTATCCTATCCTTACCCGCTTTTTCCCTTGAGCCGAGCCCCTTTTCGCCCCGCGTTCTAGGAGTAGAATTCGTGGCCGCTGCCCGCCACTGTGCTAATGTGGGTCTGGGACGCCGGAGCCCCGCAACTAACCATTGGCGTACCGCGCACAGGAATCCTACCCCATTATCTCATCGCCTACCTATTCTACACCTGTGCCTTCCCTCTTTGGTGCTCCGCGCATATCCGCCCTCGCTACACTTGGCTTCGTGTTGTGAAGCGTGTACCGGGCCATGTGCTTGTAACCAGGATGTCGCACGTGATGGACGGCCGTGTCGTGAGCAGAGGCCTCTGCTCCACGCTCGGCAACCCCGAGCCGCAACCTAGCTGCCTTGCCATGAACGTTGCCGCATCACCAGTACTTACCTTGTAGCGCTCTTAAGCACACCTTACCTCTTCACCACCCGTTATCGGTCACAAGTTGATCCTTTCACATCCTTAGAGTTGTTGCCGCGTATCTTGGCATGATAATGCCTCTTCTAGTTTATCTCCAATCTCGCTTTGCTATCATCATCCGTTGCGCTAACGCTTCAATCCTCTGCGAGCTAAAACCTAGCAAGTGCTTGATTTCAGCCTCTCCGCTTTCCTGCTTGCAGGCTTGATTACCTAAGATCTTAGCCGTAAGACCCGTAAGCTAATTTTGAACTAACTCTTGATCCTACCCTGTTTACTAGTGTATAAAACTAGTTGCTTAAACTACTTTTGTTTTAAAACCAATTGCTTTATATTCATTAATTAAACCAGTGCTGCTTGCATTTACTCTGGAGTTTATTTGGATCTTCTAAATTGGTTCTTATTGATGTTTTTGCATTAGATGAATGCTCGTTATTTATTTCCACGTCGCATCTCGTGTAGGCTTGTGTTCTTGTTGAAGACCCGAGCTGCGACGTCTGAGGAGACGCGACTACCCCGACTGTTCCCGAGAGGACGCTCAACCTCTACTACTCTACGACGACTACCGCGCAGGTGTCATGTCACTCCCAACCATGTAGAACCCATGCATGCTATTAGTTGCTAGTGCTATATTTATGTTACTTGATTTGATGGATTGCATAGCCATTTGATTAGCCTTGCCTTGTTATTTGATACATCCTGATTCCTTGCTTTACCTACCTCGGGGCTAGCTACAGACCCCTAGCTAGTCCCATATACCAACTATCCATACTTTTGTTGCTTGATTATGGATGGTTCTGCCGGGTTTGGACCGAGATGTGGGAGATCTCGGTGTGTTCTAGCGTGAGTTACGGGTGTGTTCTTCCTTGATGTGTTATGCGGCGGGAGCGAGCCGTTTGGTTACTTGTGAACGCCTACCTCGGGGAGATGCGATCGGCCTCTCGCCCGAGCGGCGTGTCGGACGGGATGGAGATGGTGAGTGCTTGCTCTCGGCCCTTAAGGACCGATCGTCAGTTGACCTTGCTTCAGTGGACTTTTACCGTACAAACCGCCCGCCTTGTATTGGGCGGGGGTGCGGGGTGAGACTCGTAGTGGATAGCATCCCTCCTGTAGGCGGATCGGTGTGATCGTGTCGGGAGACGGCTTTCCTCCTTAGAAGACTTCGCCCCGGCGAGGCCGGGGAAGGGTTCCACAGCTTCGAGGGACCCCTCGCTGGTAGTATGAGCTCTACAGCAGGGGCTGCGCCAGACTCGGAGACGCAGGAGGGTACTATCCACTTACTTGGACTCCAGCCGTATGGTAGGGTTTGGGACGGCGGCCACCGTTTCCGGCTCTATTCGGGCGGGTACAGTTGTACAACCTCTGCAGAGTGTTAAAACTTATAGCTATAGTCCGTGTCCTTCGGTTATGGACAGGTCCTCGATCTCTCACCTGGCTAGACTCTTCTCTTGTGCTTCTTCTCTCCCCCCGAGTGAGTGAGCTCCGGCTCGAGGCCGTTGAGATGTGGGGATAGGAGCAGGTGGGCCCCACATCGCGGATGAGAGTTGGGAGCCGGATCGTGGTTGTGATTCGGTGCTTTGGTGTGGACATCCTTGTTGAGGGGTGCGGACCCCGGAGGGTGTGGACCTCGAGAGGTGTGGACCTCGAGGGTGTGGACCCCCGGAGGTGTGGACCTCGGCGCTTATTCCGCATACCTTGATTGTTGCTACCGCGTTCTTTGCATGCATAACTTTCTACACCCAATATAGGTTTTATCCATGCATACTAGATTCAACCACCGCTTTTGCTCTTTGTTGGGAAGGCGACATGACCTACCCGCTTATCGGGTAGATGCGGCATTTCGGACTCGGTGACCGTCTACGACTACAACCTCGTGACGAAGGTGGGAAGACTAGAGCCGGTCCTATGCTCGAGTTTGCCCGTGGAGGGCGGAGACGCTTCGCTTATGTAGATCCGCTGCGTAGGTGTTTTACCTTTCTTGATTTAGTCCTGTTGGACTTGTACCCGGCTTGTGCCGAAGAGTTGTACTCTGATGTTGTAATATTAATATTATGTAATTCTTCATTTATTTTCGTGTTGTATGGATTTGTACCACTTGAGACAGGGATTGCACGTGATAGCCTCTTCCTGGGACTATCACGGAGGTGCAGAGAGTCGGGTTTCCGTTCGCGGAAATTCGGGTCGTTTCACTTTGGGTCATGTCCATGCTCCCTAGCTCCACTTGCTTCACATGCCACCATGAAAATCCTGCAAAGTTGAAGCTTGCTGCCCACCATGCTTGTCCTTTGCATGTGGAATTGGTGAAAGTTGATAATAGGGAATCCAATGGTGCATGCATGATTAATTCAAACTTGATTGCCTCCATTTAGGTGTGTTTAAGGTTAAGCACTCCTCTAATTCGAAATTTAAAATATTTTTTCAGAGCCATGCAAGAGCTCAAGCATAATTTTAGAGAAGTTTTTAAACCATTAAAAACAAATGTAAGTCGAAAATATTTTTTGACTACGTCGATTTTGGTCTCACCGGTAAAGTTTGCTTTCATCGGTTGAGAGCGAACGTTTTCCCGGCTTGATCATGGGGGCATAGGTTTAGGTTCTGATTTTGGTTAAATAAGAAAGATTTTGAATAAAACAAAATTAGAGTAGGCTTAGAAAAATTCTAATCCTAGAGAAACCAAGCATAAAGATTTTTAAAACCAACCAAAAGCTTTGATTTCTAGGTTCACGCGAGTCCTACCACGTGCTGAATTTTATTAACACTTGAATATAAATCGTGGCTCTACTCATGTGGTTTTAGCATGAAAAATAAGCCAACCTCAGCACCATAATGAGGGTGAAAGGTTGAGTTAAGGTTCTGAAATTATTTGGTTGATGAGTTTCTTGAAAAGAAAAGAATCAAACAAGCACATAGGAGGGTTCATGCAAAGGGTTTATGATAAAGCAAACATTCAATCAAGAATTATGTCTCTAATATTGTTCAACCACTTCTAAGTTTAATGTCTTTGCGCAATGAAACTCAAAAACTAAATTATTAAAAATACTCGAAAAACCTGGAATCGGGTTGTCCTCCCGGAAGCTTATTCTTGACTCGACTTGACGAAACGGGTTGCCTCCCGCCTAGCGCTTCATTTATAGTCTATAGCTAGACTTCTTCACTTGATTACTCCGGATCAACGCTCTTTGCGGGCGTTGCAATCTTGGGTACCCACTTCCGCACCATCTTGGGCGCGGGCTTGACTTCCGGCTTAGTTGGCTTAGTCATTTTTTTGGTCTTCACAGGCGGCTTCTCTTCCTTTGTCTTGACGGATGCAACACCTTCTTTGATTTTCGTTACGTTCATTTTTTTTCGGCTCCTTCTTCTTTTTCAGCCCCTCCGTTTGTTTTGGTTCTCCCTACACTCCAATCATGTTGCATGCCTCAATCCTTGGACGGAACTTGAAGGAACTCCTTTCTCCGTTGATATCGAACATGATCTCCCCCTTGCCAACATCAATAGTAGCTCCCACGGTCTTGAGGAACGGCCTCCCTAGGATGAGCGGCGGCTTCTCCCTCTCTCCCATCTCGAGCACAACGAAGTCGACGGGGATGAAGTGGTGTCCAATCTTCACGGGTACATCTTCGGCAATGCCTAAGGGATAGCGAATGGAGTTGTCTCCCAACTCCAAACATATTCCCGTAGGCTCCATCGGTAGGCGTAGCTTCTCGAACACATCCCTCGGCATGACGCTCACACTAGCTCCAAGGTCGCATAACGCCTTCTCGAAGTTGAAAGAACCAACTGAACATGGAATTGTAGGGCACCCGGGGTCTTTTTGCTTCTCTAGCCCATAAGCAATAGCCGCACTACACTCCTCGGACATCTTGACATGATCTACCCCGAGTGTTGCTATCTCATATTTATTTGCAAGTATGTCTTTAAAGTAACGAGAATATGTAGGTACTTGTAGGGCATCTAGTAATGGCATGTTGATGCTAAGTCTACGCACAACTTCCACAAACTTCTCAAAGTGGTTGTCAAGTTTACCTCGGAAGTAGCGTGGCTTGAGTTGCGGTATCCTCGTGTCATCCTCCGGCATCTCGAATTCGGATTCCTCGGTGACGATCCCCGTAACCTTCTCTTTAGCAGCTCCTTCCACCTCGGTGGATGGTTTAAGCTTCCTTGCTCCCGCGGAACGTTCCGGATCTTCGGTCTCCTTCCCCGAACGTGTTTGAATGGCCTTCGCCGATTCGGGACATTTGGGTTGTCCGGAAGCTTCCCTTCATCATTAGTGAGGCGCCCCGCAAGTTGTCCAACTTGCGTCTCGAGCATCTTCATCATGTTGAGCACTTGATGATTGGAGCTTCCGACCTCCGTCACTTTGCTATCGATGTTCTCCAACACCTTGTCTATGGTCTTGAACTTGGTGACGGTGTCCTTGTTGATCTTAGCTTGCTCATCCATGAACTCCTTCAATTGTATCCGAAGCGGAACCGCGTTAGGAATAGATGAGCTTGCATTAAATTGAGGCCTACCTTGCCCGTAGCGGAAGTTCGGCAATTCTCCCTTCCTCATGTAGTTGAGCACTTTGGCTTCCTCCGGACAATCTTTGCGGACATGGCCATACTCTCCACATTCTTCGCATGTGGACCTTGCTTCGGCGGCCTTCAAGTCTTGAGCCTCTTTCTTTTCCATCTCCATCTTCTCCAACCTCCTCATGAGCGAGTCGATCTTGCCCTCAAGTATGTCTTCCTTCTCCACTTGCAAGACTCCTTTGACGTTCCCCATGGGTTGAGCCGGATGTAGGCGCCGGATGACGCCCACGTGTCATTATCCGCGACCTTCTTGAATAGCGTGAAAGCTTCCGTCGGTGTAAGCTCGATGATAGATCCTCCCGCCGATGCATCGATGATCGTCCTTGACGCCATGGTGAGTCCTTGATAGAACTTTTGCACGAGGTCTTCTTTCGGGAACTTGTGATGTGGAACCGCCCGGGTGTACTCGTTGAAGCGCTCAAATGCCTCCGAGATAGTTTCTGTAGGATATTGAACAAAGGTGGCAACCTTATTACGCAAGCTTTGAGTTTTACCCGGTGAGTAGTATTCCTTCATGAAAGCCTTCATCAACGTGTTCCAATTTTGCACCGTCTCCGCCGGTTGAGAGTGGAACCATTGCAAAGCCTTCCCGAGTAGTGAAAACGGAAAAAGCCTTGCCCTCATTTGATCTTGAGTCACCCCATCCATGTTGAAAGTCGACATAGTTGAATGAATGCTTGGAGGTGAAGGTTCGGATCCTCTTTGCCGGTGAAGGGTGAATGTTGCACCATGCGGATTGTTGAGGTCTTGATCTCGAACGGTCTTCCGATCTCCTCGAGGTTCAAGATTGGTAGGTCGATGATGTCTGGGGTGCATAGCTCCCCAATCTTGCGTTCTTCCGGTGGTTGGTCACCCATTGGTGGAGGTCGATTCTCCCGCGGACTTTGAGGTGGTGAATTCTTCGGAGATTCCTGCGATCCTTTGTCTTCCGACTCCGAATCTACAAAATCCAGCTTTTTAGCTTGATGTGCTTCGCGTCTCCTTAGCCTGTAAAGTTTTTCTGGATCATCCACAAAATTATTGGGTTTGTTGGAGAGGTAGCCGTCCATCTCCTGTTAGGATTAGCAATAAACAAAGTATGCAGAAAAAACTAGAAAACAAAACAAATCTATAAAGACTAGAGTTAGACAAACTAGATTAGATGTATTTTGAGGATGATCAAAATTTAATAGATGCAAAAAGAAAACAAAATCAGTACTGAAAATTACAAAAAAAAGCAATAAAAAATCAAATCTTGATCACTTGTTCCCCGGCAACGGCGCCAGAAAAAGGGGCTTGTTGACGGTTAATAATTGTATCAAAGTTCGTTCGTGACTCGCAAGCGTACAAGTCTCCCGTCGTAGTCAAGGGACCCTTCTTCCCTCGAGTGGTGAACCCAAGGTATCGAATCCGTGGAACAAATGTGTGACGCAAGACTTAATCTATTAAAGCCAAATAACTGCAATCCTCAATAAAGAACCTAATGCATCTAAGTAAAAGACACAAAACAGATCTAATCTACTAAAAACCGGAGAAAACAAAGTAAGATTGGGTAGATAAACCGATCTAGAGGGATCGGGGTAAGCCTTTTGTTGAAGTTCCAAGCAAGAGAAAAAGTAGCAAATCGAATCTTAATAAAAGCCTCTTTAAATCGTGGTTTCCCGTCCAAATCCGAAAACATCCGCCTTTCGAGACCCCCGTTCTGTCACAACGTATCCCTATTCATGCGGGGAGCTTAGGGCGAGTCAAAAGACAAGTCGAGATTCTTTCGGAAGATCCGGCGTGTACCTCTAGCCACCGCGGCTACAAGAACACCCTATGTAATCTATCTCGAGAATAGAATTGGAATAAGCAAAGCCGATCGAAAAACGAAATCTTCGAGGAAACACTTGATCGGCCGGGAAAAGATTCAACTTGATAATTCAACTATAACAATGATACATACACAAGATCACCACCGGGATCCTTCCTTGATCTTGCTTCTAGCTCGGGAACTCCGACGTGGTCTTCCGTGCAAGGTTCCCACGTCGGCTAGGGAAACCCTAGTCAACTAGCTCGACCCTCTCCTCTCCGAGATGGTGTCCCTCTCTTCTCTGCTTCTCGGCGGCCGAAGACGAAATCCTCTCTCGCGTGGCTCTCGGTCAGGGGACTATAAATAGCCCGATTGGCGGCTAGGGCAAAGGAGGACGGATTTGGGCCCTAAATGGGCACGGGGCCGACCGGATCGGGCCGGCCGGCCCGGGCCCATTTAGGCCCGGCCCCGTGGGCTCCTTTGCCCGACGTCGGTTCCCTTGCTTCTCGGATGCTTCCCCCATCCGCATGTAGGTCCATGTCGTCGGTTTCTCTCCGAATTGGACTCAACTCCTTGTCTTGCAAGATTCGCGCACTTTTCCGGTCGGGTCCCCGGAGTCCGTCGTCTTCTCGGATCAAGTCCCCGGCTTCTTGGAGTTAATTTTGCTTCATTGCATGACTTGTTCGGGACTTCAAGGTCTTGTCATGAGGTGCTTGATGAACTTATCCCGAAAGTCTTGCATTCAACACTAAAACCCTGCATAAACATTAAACTCCAAAACCGACATGCACACGTGAACTTGTTATACCACGGGGGTTAGTACCAATGGATAAGGTATAAAACTCATGCCAACACCGAAGGTAAACTCATGGCTAGGTTGACGGATTTTCACCGTCAACAGTGTGGGCGGGTCGGACCGCGCGGCGTTCACAGCCACCCTCTACTAGGAAGAGCGAAATGTCAGAGTCGCAGCGACACATCGCGGAGGAATAAAGGAAGGGGGAGCCTACTCACCGATGGGGTGTCAGGAAGCATAACAAACGACCAGAGGTCGTCATTGTCGTGCCTGACGGCCCTGAGGCTAATGGCGCGCCTCGCCCTCGTGCCCGCATACTCCGGGATGAAACGGTCGTGCAGCAACCGCGAGCGCGCCAGCAGCACAGGGTTGGCTGTCTTGCTCATCTCGTAGATGCGGAGCTCCCTCTCCATGAGGGGGACGATCCGCCTGTGGTGGAGGTTGGCGAGGACCGAAGCCGCGCCCAACCCAACGTCCGCCAGGTCCTTCAACGCGAGCATGACTGACTCCAGCCGATCCTGGCGAGAGGTGGGGGACAGGCCGTGATGCCAGGAGTCGGCCTTCTCCTTCAACACCTTGCTGGTGTAGGGGGGAGGCCGGGCCCATCGTTGCAGAGGTAGAACATCCCCTCTCCCACTCCGCGTTGTTGGAGGTCATCGTGCAGGGAATGTAGAACTCCCTGCGCGAGTCCTGCAGCGAGATCGATAGGCCGCCAGTGCGCACCGCGCGCCGCACCCGCGGTTTGTGCGTGGTGAGCGTGTGCAACTCCGCACGGAAGAAGTGGACCCAGAGATCCCAGTTCGCTAGGATCCCCAGGAACCCCTCGCAAACACCAACGAAGGTGGCCGCCTGCGAAATCGTGTCTGTAGCGAAGTTGTGCAACTCCACCCCGTAGTGGTGGCATAGTCCGTGCATGAAGCTGCTCGCCGGCGTGGTGAAGCCGCGTTCGTGGTGCCGGATGAAGCTGACCACGAAGCCGAACGACGGGTTGGGCTCCCGATCTGCCGCCGACGGAACAATCCACGTCGGAAGCTGCCCCTCCACATTCGGTGCCAGCTGGCAGCCATTCACGAGCTCGTTCAGCGCGAAGTCTGTCACCGTCGAGCGATGCCACGGCAGCGGGTCCAGCACCTGGATTGGCTGGGTGGGAGCCATTGCGATTGGCGGAGGAGCGTGGGGGCGAAGCAAACACAAGGTGGAAATGAAGGGGCGCGTGGAGCTTTGGAACAGAAGCAAGGAGCAGGGGTGACGGGTGCTAAGTGTTGAGGTAAGGGACTCACCCTTCCGTCCCCTTGGATTTATAGATCTAAGGGAGCTATGCTCCCTGAACCGCGCGCGCCGCGTGCATTAACTGCAGGCAACGGCGCCCGTCACTAACGAGCGGGCCCCACCACGACCGAAATGGCCAGGCGTGCGCACACGCGCGATCATTACGGCGTGGCAACGGAAGAGCTGCAGCAGGCCGTCACGTTCGCCCCCACGATGCCCACTACGCTCGTGGCTGCATCGCCTGAAAAGGCGCGCCCGTGGCGCACGACTGCAGCCACAACTGTGGGCATTTAATGGCCCGGTCCCTTACAAAGTAAGCGTGACCCTCGCGCGTCCTGAGCCCAGGGCTCGAGAAATCCGACCCTCGAAGGTTATGATTACTGACCAGTGGTCTCGAGATCCGCTCGACGAGAGCAGGCGCCACAGGTACCCTCAATTCCATAGGATTACTGATCAGCAGCTCGAGGGCCGACCTAACCGCGAGCCCATGGCCTCGCAGATGTAAAAAAGATGGGGGGGATTTAGATGCCTCCCCGCAACAGCCCTACTGATCAGGGGTTCGAGCCTGACCCTCGAAGGGTTTGAACAGGCGCCTCAGATCAACAGAGTCAGGGACGACGAGGGCGCGCGCATTCGAGCATATCCTCGAGCCCACTGGCTCGAGGGCGCCCCACATGTCGTATTCAAGAGCCAACGAGGGCAGCTAGTCGAGGGATCCCATCGAGGGAGAGCTTCCGCGCCCTCGGTCCCCAGCGAACGGGACCGAGCCCTACCTAGCAAACCCACGCAAGCACTTCCATGGACGAGTCTCCGGAACACGAGCCTACCCTTATAGAATGGGGCATGGGCGTCCACTTGAATCACCCGATAACATCTCAACGAGGAATCCATAATTCGCGACCCGCTCGATGGGAGTTACGGAAACCTCACCCTCTGTCCCACGGAGGGACGGCGAGGGAACATACGAAACAAGTCGAAGAGCTCGTCCCGATCGCCTCGAACGGGCCCAGGCTCGGGGGCTCGACGCACGGCTACAGCTCCTGAGGTGCACCGAACGCAGACAATGCCAAATAAGTGCACGTGGCACCGCCGAGGCTGGCTGGAATATTGCCGATGACGGCTGAAACTAACACCCCGCACATCGGTAGACTTTGTGAAAAAACCTTGCAGGAGCACCCACGCTTCTGCAAGGCTTTGGAGGCTAGACTCGCGGGTCCGCTAGCGCGGCCCCACGGAATAGCACCAGCAACCAGGGGGAAGAAAGTCCCATCATCAGGCGTCAACATCTGCGGGGTCCTCACGAATACACCCACAGATGCTCGAGGGCTATTGTCGGGGACAGCCATAAGGGTCCCCTAAACAACCAGGGAAAACCCGCTTACCTTCGTAAAAAACAAACGTAAACGAACCTAAAAACACGCGTAAGTTAAACCCACGGGCCCACTGTGACGCCCCAGGTTTTAATTACCGTCATTAACGCTAATGACCGGATCAGCCGAGTCAAACCCAGTCAAACCCCGGTCAAACCTAGGTCAACCTGGGTCATCACCCGAAAACCTCGTCAATGAACCCCAGTGAACCCCTTGACCAAGCCTACGCACACCCGTAGTCAACCCTTGGTCAAAGACACGGTCAAAACCCGCTTGACCGTTGACGTCAGCGAATGTCGTCCGGAACTTTTGCCGCGTTCCCCAAAATTCACCTAAACACTTCAAAATCTACCTTTATGAAAGTTTTAGGTCTTGTTGAGGGACACAACTTTCATGTAGATTGGCATTTCAAATTTGGAGAGGAAAATTGTGAAAAACCCCTTGCAAAACAGATTTTCCTGTTTTCCAGAACGTGTCGACATTCAAAGTTGGCACGGCGTTCCTGCAAAATCCGTTGAGAAAAACACTATATGACCTTTTTGACAGTTGTAGAGGGTAGCTAGATCTACAACTTTCCTATTCATTGCTTGGAGCACTTTTATTCAAATTTTTGGAGAAAATCTATTTTGAACAGGGCCGCTCTGCAGTTTTCAGCCGGTCGACGCCGCGCCGTGCGTGACGTCGCGCGCGCGTGCGCGCGCGGGCGCCGCGCCGCCGACGCCGCCCCGCGCCATTCCTCACCGTGCCTCGGCTTCCGGCCCACCGGCGCACGTTCCCAAGGCTGCCCCGTGCCCCGAGGTGCCTCGAACGGCGGGAACGCCGCGGAACCGCGCGCCGCCGTACACCCCCCCCGCCCGCCGTGGTACGGTCTTGCCCGCCGCCGTACCGCCGTGGCCCGGCCTGCCCGAGCTGCCCCTTGTCTCCCCGTCCGCGCCACGCCTTTAAGGCCACCCTCTCCCCCTGCACAAGGACGCCACGCCACACCGGCCCCGTCGCACCGAGCCACCGCCGGCGCACTGGGTGCCAGCCGCGGTGAGCCCCAACCTCGAGCCGAATCCCAAGCCAATTAGCTACTCCTCCGCGTGCTCTAGCCCCTAAGGAAACTACCGAGCCTCTCCCCTCTTCTCACCAGACCGAACCGCGCCGCGAGGGGGCGGCCGCGGTCGCCGCCGCGGTGTGCCGCCGAGCACCACCGCCGGCCGCATCTCCCGACCAAACCCCTGCCCAAATCGACCCCTAGCACCCCCTAGACCCTCCTCCACCCCTTCCCCGGGCAAGAGAGCCGCCGGCCTCGCCGGAATTTGGCAGCCCGTGCCGGCCGGCCGCCATAGGGGCCGCATTGCAAGCCTTCGTTTCTTTCCGGGGTCCTTTTTGCAAAAGGTAAACTCCAATAGTTAAATTGAATTGCTGATTCTTGTAAATTGCGTAGAAAATCACAGACAATTCAGACAATTGTGAAACCAATTTTGTTGGATCCGTGGTGAATTATACTACAACTTTTGTTATTCTAGCCTGAGCTAATTCTTTTTTGTTTTTGCATGAAAAATACAAATGTGAAAACCCTAGATCTGCAATAACTCAAAAACTATAGGACCTCTGTAGCTAATTTTTGGATATGTTGTGTGCTAGGTCATGAGTAGCTCCTATGCCAAAAATTGCACAAAGTTATCATGTAAATCGTTTTCAAAAATGTTTTTCTATCTCTGGTAGAACTGCATAAATGATTTTTCATGTTAAATATATTTACGTTCTTGATCCCAACTTGTGCACACTGTCTTATAATACCAAAATACACATCTTGTGAATTAATCATGAATTTTGGATTAACAAAAATAATTATTCTTGATTTATGCATGTTTTTCTTCGTAAATTAATAAACCAAGTTCAGTAGAGATTCCATGTGAACATGTTGGTTTTCTAAGCTTGTTTAGGACCAGAGAACATCCACAAGCAATTCTAGGTCATTTGGATTCTTAATTATTTTTATATGCATTTAAATTGAATCACTAGATAACCTTTGTTATTTTCCATAATATTTAATTTCCTAGCCTCCAACACTTACATGTGGGTCCAATGGACCAGTATAGATGCTAGTAGGCCTAAGAAACACTCATGTAAGTTTTGGTAATTTAATTGTTTAATAAAAGGCTTAAAAGCCCTTTTTCCATTAAAGGGAGATTAAATAAAGAAAAGCCTTACTTAATTCTTTTTCCTTTTGGAAAATATTATCTAAATTCAATTAAAAGATAATTAATTCTCATTGCTGATAAGGAATTAATTCAAGGATAAAAATATCGTTTATTTCTTTACTTGTGAAAGGAAAATGATTAAAAGCTTTCACATGAAATGACTAGTATAAAGAAACCCTTATTCAATTGTGCAATAAAGAGAAATCACCTAACCACCCATGTAACTTGAGTGTGGTTGCAAATCATGTTAAAAAGTTTAAATGTACCTACCCACTACTGTTGATGAAAATAAATTAAATTATGTACATATACATGTACACAGCCACCATCCAAAAGAATAATTAATAAAGAGTTGCATATTGTTCCTTTACGGAAGAGTATGCTGAATGTGTTCTTATCTAGGTGAATGTGCCCAACAAATACACCCCTTGATTGTCAAAATGATTCGTAAGTAATGAAAGTATAAACCGTCGAATAAATCTTGCATTTGCATCTTCGTGTAGATCTTTCCGCCGATAGACATACGCTCGTACGAAGGGAGGTGACGAAGGTGCCGACGAAGAGCCGCCGTGCGTAAACGTAGCTCAAGACCGGACCCAAGTCCGAGAAGGGCCCAAGGCCAACCTTGCCAGCGGAGGCAAGCCCCGGATCATTAACCCCGCCTTTTAAACTTATGCAATTATGTTTGCTATGATTGTGCACTTACGTTTCAGGAATTGAATTGAAACCCTAGATGCATGATCCTTAGGTACCTATGCTCTATCACTAGTATGTTAGGTCGATAGGCCGCCATGCTATAGGACCGATAGAAGTCGAGTAATGTTCGTCACTCGCGAGAATAGGTTCCTAGATAGGAATCATAAGATATCCTTAAATGGATCGCTCATGTGGTAAGAGCATGGGATTGGGCTCCGGTCCAGTGGGCATGTGGGCTAAGCTTTTGAACGTACTAAGCACATGCCGGTTATGGGGCCGGTAAGCCTAGTACCTTAATGAGGCGGCACGGGATCTTACTATTACTACTCTTGAGAAATCTCCTTACCGGCTAGCTACGGAAAGGGTGGTGTATGGTGACTCGGGTATCTCACGGGGTATGCGGATAGCTTGCACCGGGGATCGTAAGATTCGATCCCAACCCGAAGATTTATGGGGACGGCACGGGGAGTTGTCCTCGCGGGGGCAGCGGCCGACCGTGTGTTTGGGTCTACCTTGCAAGGTTTAAATCAATCGATTGTCGGCCTCTCACCGTTATCCGAGACTGCTTAATCTACTGGCCATGATATCCCATAATGATGGAACTCGAGAAATATGGTTGGATAAATTAATTGCTTGTCCAATTATTGATTGAATTAGTTGGCACACTTAGAAATGGTAATCAACTAGAACTTGTGCTAAAAGATTGAAAGTAAGGATCCACTCTTAGTAGCTTTCCAGCAAAAGAAACTCCACCGGCCAAAAGCCTTTCATGTCTAGAGGTTGGTGATGTAGTCATCACCCGACGGTTAAGTCTTGCTGAGTATTAGTATACTCAGTCTTGATTTAAAAATGTTGTTGCAGGTGTGCTTGATCAGAAGGGTGACGACAAGTGATGACATCACGGACGGCCTCCTGTGATGTTCACCGTTCCGCTAGTTTAAATTATTCCGCTGTATTTTCGAACTCTGAAACTGTTATCTTATGCCATGAACAATGGTTTGTAATGAAATGTTTAATTCACGTTGTACTCTGGACTCGCCTTCGCGTGAGTTTTAATGCATGTGTCGATCCTCTGTTCGATGTTCAAGTGATTTACCGGGCGTTAACCCGGCAACCAACGACAGGATGATACTTTACTACAGCTTAATGACCAAAGTGGACCGGTCTTAGGCAATAGTATGGTATTTTCCTGGGCGGGTTGTCACAGCTGGTATCAGAGCGACTGCATGCACCAGAGTTTAATTAACAACTCTAATCACATGATTTTCGAACAAAATTTGCCAAGATTGTTTGAATTGCAAAACGCGTTGGTCCGTTAAGGATAAACTAGACCGAGAGGCCCTAGAGGGAAATTTTTGGTTTCTTTCAGGTGGCTTAATAATATATGGTCTATTTTGCTAACTTCCAGCACATTACTTTATGTCAGACTTACTTTCTCGCACAACCAAACTAGGAGCCACGTGTATTATACGTGTGTTGTTCCGCATCACGGGATTTGCGAGGGTTGATGGAGTGATCCATTCCACGGATCCCATCTTCGCGTATGTTTATGAGTTGTGTCTTGCCACGTGTTTCATACGTGAGCATTCTGCATGTCGCTCATGCGAGGCAAGGATATACTCCATTCAAACGGAGAATGTCCGAGGTTGGACGCTGTTCATGCAGCGGCTTCACGCATGGATGCCGTTTCTATAGTGAACGGTAATGTATGTGGACGCTTTCATGAGTGCTGGCATGAAAGGTTCGTTGTGTTCTGTGATCTTCTGCAGGTACACTAACCTCGTTCGTAAGTCGCTAAGTAAGCATCGACTAGATCTCGATTAGATATTATAGGGAGATACGCGTATGTGCCATGCCACCGGCGCTAACTCCGAATTTTGGCTTGGTTGCCATTGTGAGGACGAATAGGACGTCTTGCATCATGATTGACAATCGAGAAGGAACCTAAACTGAACTCATGTATGTCTTCATGCTCTCTGAAGTAAACAGTTATAGCGTGTTTTGTTCTGTTTAGCTTCTTTAGGTGTAGAAGTGTTGTCGAGCTTAAATTTAACAAAAGTGTTGCTTAGATGGCTGTTCTTGTTCCCGAATCTGTCGTCTAGGTGATTCTAACCTAGGTTGCTCCAACCTAATTCCGATCTGCTAGCCCCAAGTTCGTGATCATACCTTGGTCTACCGCAAGTATGCTTGGTAGTCAACCTTGTCTTGACATTCCCCTGCAAGCTCAACTTTGAGGACCCAACTTAAGTTTCATAACCTTGCTAAGTTGCTACGCCAATTGGGGAAGCATTGAACTCTGGTTTGCGTAGGATGTTCGATTCCCGATTGTCAGACCATGTATCGTTGGTATGCCTGCTTGTTGAGCTCAGCGTACGATGGTATTTAAGTATGCATAGTTACCCCATACCTTGACCTTACCCGTATTCGTGAATCGAGTTACTTTTGTACACTCGCACCCGCCTGATTCTCACTTTTGTCGTATGTCCAGATGGACAACGCTGGCTCTACGTCGGTTGATGTGGAATCATGGACTCTCATGGACTACCTCGAGGAGGGTGGTTTTCCTGCACTTTTGTGGGACACCCTAAGGAGCTTTGGGTACACCACTTATCCAGAGTACTCGACACGTGAGATCATGACCACAGGCCAACTCCTTCGTTGTGAAGTGAAGGTGAAGATTTCAACGTGCCTGACCAATCCTGCTTGGGATGAGTGGGAGTGTACGGCACACGGAAGAAACTTGTCCGACACGGTGCAGAAGGCTGCTCTCGAAGCACTCACCACTTTCTGTGGAAAGCACCCTGCTGAGATAGCCAACTCGGCAGCTAAAGTCATTCCGGTACCCGAGCGACACCTTGCACCGGGTGGTGAACGAGAAACTATCCTTCCGGCCCCGCAGCAACTCTCACTATAGCCCTGATCTTGTCACCTCAGTCCGCTTTTCAGAAGCCATGTACGACACCTATCTGCGAATGGTGGGAGAAAGCGTATTCTATAGACACCAAATCTATAGATACAAAGTTAAGGAAATAGAGTGTTCAGCTCAAGCATTGAAGGAAGCCCGAGCAATGATTGCTGCTCTCAGGAAGGAAAGACGCAAGGACAAGGCAAAGATACAAGAGTTAACCGAGATCATCCATGAGCAGAATTTCTTGTTGCAGCATAACGATCAGTATATGCTTGAACTAGAAAATCAATTGGAAGCTCTAGCCGTTCCATCCCCAGAACCTGTCATTCCGGGACCAGCACCAGAAGAAGATGTTGAAGATATCCAAGGCGAATCTGGAATTGAGTCTGGACCTGAGTCACCGTAGACTTTCAGAATGGAGGATCCCACCCTCAGAAGTTGGTCCGTTGGGAATAAAAGTTCTGAGTTGTAAGAATCCAGTGTTGTGAGGAATCCTAGTGTACCATGACCACTTTTGGTCGACGCTCGCTGTCAGTTGGACTAGGAACCTTGTCATTGCAGCTAGTTTGCTTTGTAATCCTAAAGGTTGTTGGTAATTCTGAAAACTCTCATCGATGTATTGCCTTGATTAAACATCCCTTTCAGCAATGATGTTCGTAAGGCATTATTTATGCTCAGTTGTGATCAATCAAGATCCGTACTCCATGAATTCTTGTGCCAGCTAAAAATCCAATCGATTCCTCAACCCAAACTTGTTCTTTTCGGTCTTGCTCGAACCTTGTGATTTGAATTAGAATGTGGCTTTGAGCATGCGTTGCATAGCATGTGCATTTGGGAAGCATGGGTATACTAACGTGCATCCGCATGAAATTCCGTACCCCTACCCTGCCTCTTTTGTTTGGTGATGTTGTTACCCCATAGTCAAAGGTGCCGCGACGGAACCTAGGGTACCATGTGTGCTGCAGCAACACGACTGCCACTAGGAGCGCGCTAGGTATCTTGGTTGTGAGATAGCAACTCGTCACACAGATCCTCCCCCTACTATTGATTGCATTTCCAATCATCAATGCATATGGGTAACCGAGTCATTCTAACATACATCATAAGCACCATGCTGCACAAGCATATGCATCGCGTCAAATTTGAAAAGTGTTATGCTTTCAAAATTACGAGTTGTCAGAACCTCAAAAATTTGCGAAATAAGTAAAGGTGTGAGCAAGGTTATTCCTTGAAGTTCCCACTTGATGTCACCTTTCGTACATGAGTTTGTGGAAATCTATCTTTAACCTTCTTTCCTGGTAAATGGCCTATTGGGAATCCTTGACCAATTGGTCCCTTGCCGTGAATCTTGACGATCTTGCAGCATCGATTCCTTTTTCTGCCAGCCAAGTGGAAAACAGCAGAAGTAGAAACTTTTCTCGAGCAGTCAAGGTTCTCGAATAGTCAACTTGGAGAAGTCATTCATCGTGTATTCGTTCTTGGTCCGTGCTCTTAACATTCCAATTCTCAAATCAAACGAGGAAGTACGCCCAGGATCGATCAAAGCCTTATGCTACGCCCCTTAGTGTTGCTATCACAAGCGTGAAGCGTAGTACACCAAGCCTTTCTCGTTTTGCTCCCCATCACGGTCGATTATTTAGACCGTTGAGCCCATCGTCATCAGTGTCACGGTCACACGACGCCATGACGTCGCCCTACCCTCGATTTCCGCAACCGTATTCGCGACGCCGTGATCGCGTGAGCTGACCTTGTTGAGCCCCGTGTTGTCCACACCAGATACCCGACTGGGTCAACTGACCGTTACAGCCCCGCATCGGCTATAAAATGGAACCTTTTACCCGGAACCGCCGATACAAAGGCTCCATTTCCATCAGAGCTCGGCAGTATCACTGTTCTTGTTCTTCTTCTAGCTAGCCTGGCTACTTGCCACTAGAGTACCTCTCCCAGCTACTTCGATCTTCCCGAGCGAACTGTTCTCCGTCTTCATTTCCGACGTCAAGAAGAAGCTCGAAGTAGACCGAGAGCAGAAATCAATCCAAGCTGCCACCCATGACTCCGTCTTCGGAAGAGCTCGAGTCGTTTCGCTGGACATTGTTAGGAATGTACCTCTGTATAGTAGGAGGATTGTGTCTACTATTAGCTGTGCATGTGCACATTCATCGTCCGCTTCCTCATGAACGGCGATGAGATAGTAAGAGGACACACCTTGTACTTTTGTTCCATCTGCATTCCCGATCATGGGATGTGTGTAGGAAAAGTGTTACCGAATTAATGTTGTGACTATTGGGATGTCCGGTTTGCATTGCTTACCGTGAACGAGTCTCGAACAATATGTTTGAATTATAAGCTTATGGGTGAGATTCCGAGCATGTGCTAATTAGGAACTTAAAATTTCAGATGTTCCGACCGGCATGGAATAACCCCAATGATTTTGAAGCATCGGGTAGTGGCGATCGTACGCAACCGCCGCCCACGATGTTGACCGAAGCTTTCATAGCAGCCCATACCGAAGTGTTGTGTCAACTCCTGCAGACCCAACGGCAAATGGCTCAACAACTACAACAAATGCCACCGATGCAATCGAAGCTTCAACCTTCCAAGCCTTGTTCACCAGAAGTACCCACCCAGAGGGACATAAACGCCATTGTCGGCGCCACTCAGCTGCTAGAAGGGCAGAATTCTGTACTGAATCAGATAGTGTATGATATCATCCAAGGACGTTATGGGAAACCATATCAGAATAGTTTGGCAGACAGTCTCTCTCAGTCCTTATCTGCTTCTATGGTCGAACAAGCCCGTTTGTTCAATCTGTTGGAGGAGTATGTTAGTCAAGATCAACCCCAAGCCTCCGACTCAATATTACCACCTTCTCGACTACCAATGGATCTTAGAGCAGAAGAGAAGGCCGATCAAGGCCACAAACGAGGACTACCGGAGATAGACGTAAGTGAGTGGGAAATTACCTGTATGGAGACTTGTCCGCGTGAGGGCAAACGAAGCTGTAACCCTAGTAGTGTCGCTCAATCCCCTGTTAATGAAACACTTTCGCGAACCACGAAGAGGGCAAAGAAAAAGGAGAGGAAGAGGCTCCGCCTTATCCAGGAAGCCCAGCAACCGATCCCCACACCCAAAGATCTTTCTCCCCAGTTGTGCTACAATTGTAGACAGCCCGGGCATTTTGCCAATAAGTGCCCGAAACCCAGACAGCAGAAGCCCCAACAGCAGGAGCAGAACCCCGGATCTGCCATCAACAACAACAAGCCAAGCCCTCGAGTGGAGCAAAGCCAACTGAATTTCATGGGTAACACCTTAACCCAGAACCATTCCTCACCTCCCCTTGTAAATCCGAATCTCGGGACGAGATTCTTCTTAAGGGGGATAGACTGTGACGCCCCAGGTTTTTAATTACCGTCATTAACGCTAATGACCGGATCAGCCGAGTCAAACCCAGTCAAACCCCGGTCAAACCTAGGTCAACCTGGGTCATCACCCGAAAACCTCGTCAATGAACCCCAGTGAACCCCTTGACCAAGCCTACGCACACCCGTAGTCAACCCTTGGTCAAAGACACGGTCAAAACCCGCTTGACCGTTGACGTCAGCGAATGTCGTCCGGAACTTTTGCCGCGTTCCCCAAAATTCACCTAAACACTTCAAAATCTACCTTTATGAAAGTTGTAGGTCTTGTTGAAGGACACAACTTTCATGTAGATTGGCATTTCAAATTTGGAGAGGAAAATTGTGAAAAAACCCCTTGCAAAACAGATTTTCCTGTTTTCCAGAACGTGTCGACATTCAAAGTTGCCACGACGTTCCTGCAAAATCCGTTGAGAAAAACACTATAGGACCTTTTTGAAAGTTGGAGAGGGTAGCTAGATCTACAACTTTCCTATTCATTGCTTGGAGCACTTTTATTCAAATTTTTGGAGAAAATCTATTTTGAACAGGGCCGCTCTGCAGTTTTCAGCCGGCCGATGCCGCACCGTGCGCGACGTCGCGCGCCGTGCGCACGCGGCGCCGCGCCGCCGACGCCGCCCCGCGCCATCCCTCGCCGTGCCTCGGCTTCCGGCCCACCGGCGCACGTTCCCAAGGCCCCTCGCGTGTTCCCCGAGCTGCCCCGGTGCCCCGAGGTGCCTCGAACGGCGGGAACGTCGCGGAACCGCGCGCCGCCGTACACCCCCCCCGCCCGCCGTGGTACGGTGCTACCCGCCGCCGTACCGCCGTGGCCCGGCCCTGCCCGAGCTGCCCCTTGTCTCCCCGTCCGCGCCACGCCTTTAAGGCCGCCCTCTCCCCCCGCGCAAGGACGCCACGCCACACCGGCCCCGTCGCACCGAGCCACCGCCGGCGCACCCCGGGTGCCGGCCGCGGTGAGCCCCAACCTCGAGCCGAATCCCAAGCCAATTAGCTACTCCTCCGCGTGCTCTAGCCCCTAAGGAAACTACTGAGCCTCTCCCCTCTTCTCACCGGACCGAATCGCACCGCAGGAGAGGCAGCAGCGGTCGCCGCCGCGGTGTGCCGCCGAGCACCACCGCCGGCCGCATCTCCCGACCAAACCCCTGCCCAAATCGACCCCTAGCACCCCCTAGACCCTCCTCCACCCCTTCCCCGGGCAAGAGAGCCGCCGGCCTCGCCAGAATTTGGCAGCCCGTGCCGGCCGGCCGCCATAGGGGCCGCATTGCAAGCCTTCGTTTTTTTCCGGGGTCCTTTTTGCAAAAGGTAAACTCCAATAGTTAAATTGAATTGCTGATTCTTGTAAATTGCGTAGAAAATCACAGAAAATTCAGAAAATTGTGAAACCAATTTTGTTGGATCCGTGGTGAATTATACTACAACTTTTGTTATTCTAGCCTGAGCTAATTCCTTTTTTTTGCATGAAAAATACAAATGTGAAAACCCTAGATCTGCAATAACTCAAAAACTATAGGACCTCTGTAGCTAATTTTTGGATATGTTGTGTGTTAGGTCATGAGTAGCTCCTATGCCACAAATTGCACAAAGTTATCATGTAAATCTTTTTCTAAAAATGTTTTTCTATCTCTGGTAGAACTGCATAAATGATTTTTCATGTTAAATATATTTATTTTCTTGAGCCCAACTTGTGCACACTGTCTTATAATACCAAAATACACATCTTGTGAATTAATCATGAATTTTGGATTAACAGAAATAATTATTCTTGATTTATGCATGTTTTTCTTCGTAAATTAATAAACCAAGTTCAGTAGAGATTCCATGTGAACATGTTGGTTTTCTAAGCTTGTTTAGGACCAGAGAACATCCACAAGAAATTCTAGGTCATTTGGATGCTTAATTATTTTTATATGCATTTAAATTGAATCACTAGATAACCTTTGTTATTTTCCATAATATTTAATTTCCTAGCCTCCAACACTTACATGTGGGTCCAATGGACCAGTATAGATGCTAGTAGGCCTAAGAAACACTCATGTAAGTTTTGGTAATTTAATTGTTTAATAAAAGGCTTAAAAGCCCTTTTTCCATTAAAGGGAGATTAAATAAAGAAAAGCCTTAGTTAATTCTTTTTCCTTTTGGAAAATATTATCTAAATTCAATTAAAAGATAATTAATTCTCATTGCTGATAAGGAATTAATTCAAGGATAAAAATATCATTTATTTCTTTACTTGTGAAAGGAAAATGATTAAAAGCTTTCACATGAAATGACTAGTATAAAGAAACCCTTATTCAATTGTGCAATAAAGAGAAATCACCTAACCACCCATGTAACTTGAGTGTGGTTGCAAATCATGTTAAAAAGTTTAAATGTACCTACCCACTACTGTTGATGAAAATAAATTAAATTATGTACATATACATGTACACAGTCACCATCCAAAAGAATAATTAATAAAGAGTTGCATATTGTTCCTTTACGGAAGAGTATGCTGAATGTGTTCTTATCTAGGTGAATGTGCCCAACAAATACACCCCTTGATTGTCAAAATGATTCGTAAGTAATGAAAGTATAAACCGTCGAATAAATCTTGCATTTGCATCTTCGTGTAGATCTTTCCGCCGATAGACATACGCTCGTACCGGAAGGAGGTGACGAAGGTGCCGACGAAGAGCTGCCGTGCGTAAACGTAGCTCAAGACCTGGACCCAAGTCCAGAAGGGCCCAAGGCCAACCTTGCCAGCGGAGGCAAGCCCCGGATCATTAACCCCGCCTTTTAAACTTATGCAATTATGTTTGCTATGATTGTGCACTTACGTTTCAGGAATTGAATTGAAACCCTAGATGCATGATCCTTAGGTACCTATGCTCTATCACTAGTATGTTAGGTCGATAGCTGCCATGCTATAGGACCGATAGAAGTCGAGTGATGTTCGTCACTCGCGAGAATAGGTTCCTAGATAGGAATCATAAGATATCCTTAAATGGATCGCTCATGTGGTAAGAGCATGGGATTGGGCTCCG
The DNA here is from genome assembly GCA_947561735.1 of Cenchrus americanus. Lineage (NCBI taxonomy): Eukaryota > Viridiplantae > Streptophyta > Magnoliopsida > Poales > Poaceae > Cenchrus > Cenchrus americanus. The sequence goes on along the minus strand of OX387245.1, from coordinate 60,728,371 downwards.
GTCCAGTGGGCATGTGGGCTAAGCTTTTGAACGTACTAAGCACATGCCGGTTATGGGGCCGGTAAGCCTAGTACCTTAATGAGGCGGCACGGGATCTTACTATTACTACTCTTGAGAAATCTCCTTACCGGCTAGCTACCGGAAAGGGTGGTGTATGGTGACTCCGGGTATCTCACGGGGTATGCGGATAGCCCGCACTGTGGACCGTAAGATTCGATCCCAACCCGAAGATTTATGGGGACGGCCTGGGGAGTTGTCCTCGCGGGGGCAGCCGACCGTGTGTTTGGGTCTACCTTGCAAGGTTTAAATCAATCGATTGTCGGCCTCTCACCGTTATCCGAGACTGCTTAATCTACTGGCCATGATATCCCATAATGATGGAACTCGAGAAATATGGTTGGATAAATTAATTGCTTGTCCAATTATTGATTGAATTAGTTGGCACACTTAGAAATGGTAATCAACTAGAACTTGTGCTAAAAGATTGAAAGTAAGGATCCACTCTTAGTAGCTTTCCAGCAAAAGAAACTCCACCGGCCAAAAGCCTTTCATGTCTAGAGGTTGGTGATGTAGTCATCACCCGACGGTTAAGTCTTGCTGAGTATTAGTATACTCAGTCTTGCTTTAAAAATGTTGTTGCGGTGTGTGCTTGATCAGAAGGGTGACGACAAGTGATGACATCACGGACGGCCTCCTGTGATGTTCACCGTTCCGCTAGTTTAAATTATTCCGCTGTATTTTCGAACTCTGAAACTGTTATCTTATGCCATGAACAATGGTTTGTAATGAAATGTTTAATTCACGTTGTACTCTGGACTCGCCTTCGTGTGAGTTTTAATGCATGTGTCGATCCTCTGTTCGATGTTCAAGTGATTTACCGGGCGTTAACCCGGCAACCAACGACAGGATGATACTTTACTACAGCTTAATGACCAAAGTGGACCGGTCTTAGGCAATAGTATGGTATTTTCCTGGGCGGGTTGTCACACCCACGCCCCACCAGACAGTCGGCCTAGCCCCCTCGGGCGGAACTCCACTTCGCTCGAGGGGCACTGTGCCGCACTGGTAAAACTCCGCCTCGCTCGAGGGCTGGTCGCCCCCTCGGGTGAGGTCCCGCCTCGCTCGGGGGCTGGTTGCCCCCTTGGGCGAGGTTCCGCCTCGCTCGGGGGCTGGGCACCCCCTCGAGCGGGATTCCACCTCGCTCGGGGCTGGACGCCCCCTCGAGCGAGGTCCCGTCTCGATTGAGAGCTGAACGCCCCCTCGAGTGAGGTTCCGTCTCGCTCGAGGACCTCACGGGCCCGCCGCATGCATACCTGCTCCCCCGACAGGGGCATTTAATGCACTGACATTCGCAGACGCCCAGGTCAAAGACGAACCCACGCCACGACGCGCCTAGGAATCACACCCCAACACTGTTCCACCAACTCCACCGGTGAGGCATCTCCGCCACTGTGCGACGCTGTGCGGCATGGCCGGCGATAGTCCCGTGGCACTGTGCCGCCCACTCCCGTACGGCCGACATGCCGCACCCTCGAAAGTGGACGGCGGAGCCCTCGAAGGGAAGACGAACGACTAGTCCACGCCCGCACAGGACTACGCCGTGACGTCAGGCCGGCGGGACCGGTCACCTCCGTCGCCATCGGTCCTGTGCGGCCATCCCCGCCGTCCCAACACCATCCCGGGCACTGCATCACCATCTTCTACACTGTGGGGGGACGGGGCGACAAGACACTGCCACGCCGGCTGCTGTGTGCCCTGCGGCCTCCTGTCAGCCGCACCCTCGAGCCAATGTACGAATGACGACCGAACGAGAAGTCTCTACACCACCACCCTCGAAGCCATCCCTGGACGGACACAGGACACACCATGACATACCGCCAGAAGCGAGATTCGCCAGGACGACTGTCTACTCTACAACGCTGTACACCATGCCTCTACACGTAGACAAAACAGTGCAGCACGCTTGAAAACTGCCTCCTCCTTGGCCTATAAAAGGAGAGGCAGTCCCCCAGCCGCAGGGGGGACGACAGGGAGAGAGCACTCACTCGCACGCTTCATGCCTTCACTACAATATTGGCACTTGCCTCAATCAGTACCTCTGGGACCTGGAGGTCCGGCTTCCTCTCCTGCCTCGCTTGTAACCCCCCTCTGCAAGCACCATGGTGCAATGCAATACAGTGCCCCGAGCACACCCTCCTAGACGTACGGCTCCGGCCGGATCCAGGATAAAAATACCGTGTCACTAGTTGCTTAGCACCCCATCGAAAGATAGATCTCAGCACATCTACTAGTTAGTGCCGGGACTACTTTCCTCACCGACAGTGTTGGTGGGCTTGGCTGGAAATCACCAACACTACCTGACTAGAGTACTCGAGATAGAGCACTAACCATAGAATAGAGGCACCCTCAAAGAACTACAACTTATAGTTTGCTCCAGGATGCTTGCAAGATTCTGGGAGAAGTAACCTTACCTGCAAGGTAAACTACTTCTAGAAATTAAGGTTTCCAAACTCACAGAATCAGAAGAAATTGCTAGACAAGGTTCTGCACCCCAAGAACATAGGTTCTTTCGTAAAGCTCCACAAAGAAGTTTTTTCTTGGAGTCTGAGGGTTACAGATGACCAAGAAAAGAGTTATTGAGAACTCATGTGTGATCCCCACAAACCAAATCCCAAAGAAGCTCCTTCGAAGCCAAGAACCGAGAGTTCTCCCAAAGATGGTGCCAAGAACCACAGAAAAGCAACGAGCTCAAGAATCAAATAGAGCACAAAGGATAAACACCAAATCTTCCATACAAACAAAGGAAAGATTCTTTACAAACAAGGCTAGCCTCCTCCCTTCATCCAACCCACTGAAAGGTGGAGGAACAAGAAGAGGAGAGACCTCCTTTGCTCTTCCTCACTACAAGATGCACATGACTAGAATAGCAAAAAGAAAACAGGAAGCTCAAACTCTAGAGCTCAAAAGACAAATCCCTAAGACCCAAGGCACAGGCGCATGCTCCAACACAGACACACATGCGGTCACAGACTGACACCTTGGACTCCTCCTCTAGCATCTATTTTATGCAGACACTCAGTGGACGGAGAAGCAAACTCCAACTTGACACCATGTAGATAAGATGCATACCCCAGGGGTGAAGGCGGAAAGCTGTAGATGTGTTCCCTTAAGGAAAACATGCATCCACCACAGACTAGTCTCCTCTTCGGTTGCAAGCTCTGTGGTCACGCTGCATGCCCCCCGCTTCGATGCTCCTTGCCACACTTGAATTCCATCTTCGTTGCGTCAAGTCTTCGACTGTTGGTTTTGTGGAGTAAACCACAAACCCCGCATACATGGCACAACCTCACCACGTTGAGCTACGAGCATGCCAAGTCTTTCACTTCCAGCTCCTGGACAGCCTACTTTAACTTTCCTCGTTCCTCAACTTGGCTGTCACCGTGTACTGGCTAGTCTTTCTTGACTTCGTCTTGCTTTACATACCACCATGCTGAACTGCACATGTTCCCGTCATCCATCAGGTCCCTCGAACCAAGCCAACTTGTCTCTTGAAGGACCGATTAGGCGACCAGAGAGGGGGGGAGTGAATGGGAGCCGATAAAAATTCTTCTCGAAGGAGATTGAAACTCCGACAAGATGAACTCGCTCGGTCGGACCCCCAAAATCACAAGCTCCGCACTTCTACCTTCCGTTTGCCAAAACCACGTAGCCACTAGAGTGCTACTGGTCCTAGGAACAAACACTACCAGCAACCTCAACACACACGCACCCACGACAGCGGAAACAACTCGAAAGCCGGCAGTCTAGAGGGGGCGGTTAGACCGGGTATGGGGGGCGGTTAGACCGCCTCCACCAGGCAACCAAGAAATCCTCCAAAACACCTCTTCCGAGCACCAAAACGCACCACAGTTTCACCAATAAAGATCTCTGGTCAGGGCCATGCAAGCTACCAGAAAATTTTGGCGAAGACCAAAACTTCACCCAGGGGCCTAGGGGCGGTTAGACCGGCTACCAGGGGCGGTCTAACCTCCTGTACCCCGCAACGAACTCCAAACAATAACTCCTAGCAAACAGCATGAGAACGACCCGAAATTTCACTCAGCCGCTCCTCTGATAAAAGCGAACAAACTCACAGAGGAAAATCCGGTGAAACAGAACTTTGACCTGGAAAGCCCAGGGCAGTTAGACCGCCCCCTCCAGGCGGTTAGACCGCCCCTTCCAGAAAACCAACCCGCGGGTCAAACCCCAACTTCCTCGCGCCCGATCTCCCGAATCACTTCACGGATTGCAGCAAAACTTCGAGAATAGCTGGGCTACCTCCTGGGCAACCTCTACCTCAAAGGAATCGACCCGAATCGCTCACAATCAAGAGGAATCAAAGAAATCGCTTCTCTAGGTCAAGAACTCGCCCAACTCGAAAAACCACCAAATCGAGTCCAATTCAAGAGAGATTTGGGGGCAAAGTCACCAGCCAAAGAGGCACAAGATCCTCATACGTGACACCCACCAAAAACCCTAAGAAATCGTCCTCAAAACTCCGCCAACAAAGAGCTCCGAAAATCAACACAAAGAAGGACGGGAAAACCACTTCTCAACCTTAAGGAACAACGTCGAACCATCTATACATACCATGAAGGTTCGTACAAGGTCTAGCTTGCCACCCAAACATCCATCCCTCTCTCTAGATCTCACATGAAGCTCTCAAGCTAGTCCTAGGAAAAACTAGGGAAAAAGAGAACGAAAATGGAAAAACAAATGAGCTAGGGTTCCAAGAGTTGGCTGCCATCCATCCACTCAATGAGTATATATGGAGGCACCCAAAAGACTAAACTACCCTTACTTAAAACTAGGGATACAAGCCCCTCAAGGGCGGATTTGGAAGTCTTCAGATTTTCTTCATCGGACGGATGCCCGACGACCGCAACCTGCTTAGCCTCGACGCAAGCCTTGCGATCCCGACGCGTGTCCTCCGCTTCGAAGCATCTCGGCGCCAGCGACCAGGGCGGTCAGACCGCCCCCCTTGGGCGGCTAGATCGGCCCGGGCAATCTGACCGGCCCAGGCGGTCTGACCGCCCCTCCTGGGCGGTTGAACTGGCCTGGGTGGCCACAGCTCCTCGTTGAGTCTTCGGCCTCGGTTTTGTGGCTCAACCGAGTAACCAAGTGGTTTTCTGGTGAACCACTACAAACCCCGCGAACTCGGTGTACCTCCGCCAATCTCCACTCATGACTTGGCTCCCACGTAGTCCCGGCTCGACCTTGGTTTTGAGGCTCTACCAAGAAACCGTCCACGACTTCATCTTGCTGTTCATGCCACCATGCGGCCCGCACTTGACCCCACTGGCCACCGGGTCCCTCGAACGAAGCCTACTTGTCTTCTCCACACCTGGAGGCCTCACCGACAACGACCTTTCGCTCTTGTTCTTCACCTGCACCAACACGAGTCAAGCCGCAACCTGCACCTGCAATACTTAGCCAAGAATCAGTCCACACAACATTGTCAATCACTCATCACACAAGGAAGCGACCATCCACCGGTCTTCGAACCACGCATGGTCCTCAATCTCCCCCTTGATGAGTGCATTGACAACACCCACATGAAGTAACACAAGACAAAAGAAAAAGAAAAGAAACAAATAAAAAGAAAACTCAACAAGCGATCGAAAGCCAAGGAAAGGCGAAGAACAAGATCACTTGAAGAAGACAAGTCTCGGACCCCTTAGGAAAGGGCAACGGCTCGACACATCCGAGACAAAACCATGCTCAAACAAAGAGCGCAAACCACCGAACCAAAGCTCGAACACCACAAAGAGCTCCCTCTGCACATATGCAAGCTCCCCCTGAGCCAAAGCACACTCCCCCTGAACCAATGCAACAATGCAACATGGGAATGCAGCAAAGAGCAAAAAACTACTCAACATGCCCAGGGCGGTTAGACCGCCTTCACAGGGCGGTTAGACCGCCCCAAGAAACCGGCCCTGCACCAAACTGCTCAAAATTTGCCTGAACCAATTTGAACACCTTCCAAACACTCCTAGGTGCCCAAAGCATGCACAAACTTCTCCCCCTTGTTGACATTGCATGAATCAAGGCAAAATGCGAAAATTTTCAACATATAGCTTCTCAAATATACAAAATTCATCACAAGAAGCTACACAAGTCCAAAGGAGAAAGTTAGATACTCTACAGGTTCGTAATGAACTTAACTACGTGATCACCAAGTTTCACAACCATTGGACAAGGCTAAAAAGGATTTGAGTAATTTTGCGAAAAGTTACTCTCTCATAAGCAAAAACCTAAACATGAGCAAAACATGTCGAAATGGCAAAGCCATACAAACTTCATGCTAGGACAACCATTCTAATCATAAGACCATCACAAACACCCACAAGCATCTCATGTCTTGTCAAAGCCACCGAGCCATGTTCCTACTTCTATGTATGAGACTTCTCATTGGTAGGCATCATGCAACGGTTTAGCACCCAAAGCAAATTAATTTCAGCACATATGACATGGGAGCACATTTTCCAAGCATTTTGCATTTCATTTTCAGATTCATAATTGGTACATGAAATGTCTTTGCGACAAAAAGGAACTTATGCCCCTCCACAAGATAAAGCAAGAGGGCTAAACATTCATGATGGCAAATGAGCCTTTGGCCCCATATGATCAACAAACTAGCTATCCAACCACAAATTAAGCATAACCGAGCCACTAAAACATGTCAAGATCATGTAAAGGCATTTACGCATGAGAGAGCATATATATCACATTTTTCAAACAACATAGCCATCAACCATGGATATAAATCAAGATCATCAAGAGCTAAGCCAAACTAGCCATAGCATACCAAACTAGCTCACACGATCATATATAGCCCATCATGGTGAACAATGTATATAGGAGAAGCTTTACCTAACAAATGCATATGATACAAAATGCATGCAACCTAAGATTCAAAGATGCCTACACATCATGTTACATGTGCTATGCCAAATGCAAGAAATGCACAAAGGAAAGCTATACATATGCTACACAAGGAGCTTCACCACCAACTTAGGAAACCAACCACACTCACAAAAGACCGGCTCCTCGAGGGGAGGCAAAAAGGGCTCGACACCACCGACAAAAGAGCAAAGGAGCACAAAACTCAAAAGCTCCCCCTAAACTCATGCATTAAGGCCAAAGAGCATACAAAGCTCACCTTACACACATGATATAGGGCAAAGAGCAAAAAGAACCAAGTGGCTTGACCAAGGCCACACACTTGAAGGTCACAAGTTTACTTACCTTGATCATTTCTTCACAGCTCACTCGTCCTTGTCCACCATCCCCGAAAGTGATGTACCTCCATGTCACCACCGGGGTATGAGGCCGAAGAACCACCCCGATATCAACCAAATGTTCTCCGGGCCTCCCACCTGCAACTCAAAACCAAAAGCGAGAACGAGCAAATGACTCAACACTAGGTGTGAAACCAGTGTCGGGCCATTTCCTCAAAAGTAGGGTTAGCAACATCCATCCTACCGCGCCTATCAAAACTACGATCCATCCTGTCAAACCTATCAAACCTAGAACCACCATGGGAAAACCACTCCCGTCTTACTGGAGGAGTACGAGTACCACGAAAAAGAAAACGTGGTCCGTAGTCCTTCAGAGGCTCAAAGTTGCGACCTCTCCCAAACTCGTATTGATCACAAGGTGGAGAACGTCCAACAAACTCAACACCACCAGACTCAAAGTGTCTACCATCTGCACCATGACCAAGGGAACTGAAACCACCAGCATCACGACCTCGAAACGAGAGCGCCGGGAAATGCGGGGAGGGCTGGTCTGACCGCCTAGCCAGGCCGGTCTGACCGCCCTTCCCTGGGCAGGGCCGGTCTGACCGCCATGCCTAGCCAGTCTGACCGCCCTCTCCAGACCACCACCATGGCTACGGAATTTCTCATCTCCCCATGCCGGATCCTTACGCACAAAGCCCTTTCCCTTAGGCAGTGGCATACGAGGCTCAGGCACACCATGAGAAGGGTGGTACCTGTCCTTGTTCGCCCACTCCTTAGACATTCTCGCCTCTCTCTTTCTCTTATAGCAAAACTCTCTCTTGTGACCATCCTTTCCACAAAACTCACAATGGAAAAGGATTGGTTTGGGCTTAGGCTTGGAGTGAGGCTCTTCACAAGGCTTCTCACTTGGTTTCTCACTAGGCTTTTCACTTGCCTTCTGACTCGGTTTTTTTCTTGCTTGGTTTGGCTTGGATGCAAACTTATCATTGGGTGTGGGTTGTGGTGGAACTGAAACATTCCCAAATTTCCCTTCTCTCTCACCACTCCCCTCACCAACCTTATCCAATCCCAAGGTCCAACCATCAAAGCTCTTACAGCTAGCAATCATCATACCAAGCTGAGGTTCTTGACTCGACAACCAACTCAGCGCTTCACGTAACTTATCATTCTCATCTTGCAAGCGACCAATACATTTTGCAAGATCCAAATTCTTCATAGCATGCAACTCACATGTAGAACAAGAAGTAGGAATAGGCACTTTCAAATCAGCCTCCAGCGAAACAATGCGAGAACGAAGCTCAACAATTTTCTCATGCAAGCCAGGGCAAGAAGTGCAAGCACCAAGCAAAGTGGGTCTAGATTGTAGCTCAGCCAACTCAACCCTAAGCACATCTAGTTCCTCACACTTGGAGGCATACTTCTCCCTAAGATCAGTCAAGTCAGCTAGGAAAGTAGAGCAATCAGCACAATCATTTTCATCAGAAACAACAGGGCTAGCCTTAAGCGAATCAATTTCAAGCTTGCTATCAAGAACCTGTGTTTCTAGCTCAGCCACTCTAGTCCTAGCATCCTCGAGCAAATATCTAAGCTCCTTCCTAAGCTTCTTAGCCTCTCTAAGCATGTGATCATGATTATCAAGAAAGTCAACCAGCTCCTCATTCTCCTTGCGCAAAGAAGAGAGCTCATCACATACCTCATCCTCGGAATCCAAGTCCGAGGTGTCCTTCTGGCTTCTCTTGCTGCTCGAACTGCGAGCCATGCTGCAGAAGTCGTCCTTGAGGCTTAGGCCCGTCACACAAAGGCCGTTGAGATACTTGCCGAGGTTCTTCTTCTTCTTCTTGTCATCATCTTCGTCTTCATCACTCGAGCTTGAAGACGTGTCCTCGGAATCGGACTCAATGTCGCTCGATCTCTTCACCTTCTCTTGAGACCGAGCCTTCTTCCCATGTTCATGATCCTTCTTCTTGGACTTCTTCCTCTTGTCCATGAACTTGTGCTTGTCGTGGTTGTTCACCTTCGGACACTCGGCGAAATAGTGTCTAGTCTTGCCGCACTTGAAGCATGTCCTCGTGTTCCTCCTCATGTTCACTCAGTTCTCGTGCATCCTCTCGAACCGCCTCGTCAGGAGCGCCAGCTCGTCCTCTCCAAGCACTTCGAACTCCTCATCTGGCATAGACATCAAAGAGGACAAAGAGAACATCCTGGTGGATGGGTTAGTGTTAGCCTTTCCATTCAAACCACCAACGAGGACAAGACTATGGGAATCAGTCGGACCCTCGAGCTTGGCAGTCATGCCCCTATCCACCTCAGCCGACTTGAGCTTCGAGAACAGCTCGTTCATCGTCAGAGTGTCATACTTCTCCGACTCCACAATGGCCTCGAACTTTCCGCCCCATATTGTACGATCCAAAGAGTGTAAGAGCTTGACAGCTCTATCATGATCATCGTACGGGAGCACGTCCACATTGGCCCTCATGTTGTTCACAACCACCGTGAACCTCTGAAACAAGGCATCGATGGACTCACTGGGGAGATGAGTGAAGTTCTCATACTCTCTCCGGTAGGTCGCATACATCCGTGCCGGAACCTGGGCATTCCCAACATGAGCCTCCTCCAGCACCATCCAAATTCTACAAGCCAAGTGCTCGGTGTGCACCCGATCGAACTCAGGCTGACACAAAGCACGAAACAAGTAGTCGACTGCCTTGTTGTTGGCGTCGGACCTATCCCTCGATCCTGGAGCGAGGAAGTCTATCGGTGGACATAGCCTGTGTCCATCGTGACATCCCAAAGGATCTGACCCTTTCCGCAGAGAAACGCTCCCATCCGCTTACTCCACATCTGGTAGTTCTTGCCATCGAAGTGTGGAGGACCCGAACCCCGTTCCTGGTACGCCATCCTTGGATCTTAGACTGGTTAGAGGCAACAAAAACCTGAACCGGCTCTGATACTTGTCACAACCGATTTTCTGAAGGAAACCAAGTGCAAACCTATATGCATGCCAGGATCAAGTTTCATGCATATAGTGACATATAAGTGTATACAGAAACAACATCACGTAAGAAAAAGAAAGATTATCAGAGATTTACGTTTAATCCTGGAAACAAACGCTCCAAACATCACAGGCAGTCGACTGGGGTTGCGTACGCCTAGAACTCCAAAACATATTCACGTCATCTTCATATAGCAGCTTCCTCTTTCTGAGCAACATTGTTTATAGCAAGGGTGAGCACTTGTCGTACTCAGCAAGTGTGGGGAAAGACATGAATGCAAAGGCTTATAGTGGACTGGGCTATAAGCATTTAGCATTTTTAGTTGGTCAAATTCTATTAGCACCTGATTACTAATAAAGTATAAGTTTATACCAACCCACAATTAAGCGTAAGGTAAGAAGTACGCCATAAGCACATGGCAAGCATAACCAGAAAGAGCGATTTAAGTCCATCTTCAAGTTTGATTATCATGTGAGGGTCCAGGCCGCCCGTGACCGTGGGCACGGCTAATCGATTAGTTTTACACTCTGCAGAGGTTGTACATCTTTACCCACAAGTCGCGTAAAAGTCCCGAAGAACTTTAAACCCAACCATGCGATGCTGCGCAGGCATCATACCACACTACCGAGGTGTGATTGCATAGGGACGCTACGAGGCCTTTACAAAGAGTCCTCCCGTGCGTATTAGTCCATAGTAGTATGTCATATAGGCTATCTTTCATACCACACTTCTATTATGGACGGTCATCCATAGAGTACTTCTGTTCCAACACCACTCTGGAATAGAAGAGCCATAAAAGCATTCCTCTGTCCCCAACCTACTATGCGAGTAATAACCACACAAAGACTTCCCTAATTACTCGGCCAAGACCAGAGCCATATAGTCCTTGTGGTTCCACTGTTGTCCTGGGTGGTTCTCCATGTTCCGATTAAACATATGGTCTTGTATTAAACAGAGATATATAGCATCAAAGTAAAGCATGTTCATCATTGTTGTTCATTAAAACCACCATAACCCATGTATAGAAACTAAGCATAGCTACCCAACATAAATGTAAACCCAAGTTAACAAGGAATGACAATCAAAGACTAGGTAATCCTTAATAGGAACCCATCAAAATTAATGCAAGCAATGCAATGAGTGATAAAATATAATTCTTAGGACAAAAGATCAAGGACACACTTGCCTTTAACCAAAGTAATGTCGTTGCTCAGAATATCTTCAACCTCTTGCTCTTCAAAGCTTCTCGAACGGCGTTCACTCTAAGCGCATCAATCATCGGGCACAGACATACAAAGGAGACAAACAAACAGACATACTAAGAACAAAACACCAATCAAAAGAAAACTTTAATAGAACACACTAGAGGATAGGCTCGATTAGATGGATCACTAAAGCACACAAACCGTGCTTAGAGGAAGAAAGGCTTGGTTTGCTTTAAAGAGATGGTTGTGGAAGATTGAGCAAGAACCGGAAAGATCACACTTAGATTGAGCTGAGAAAAGAACGTCTAACGAACGTTTTGCATAAATGAGAGAGCAAGGCTATGAGCTGGGTTCATTTTAATTAATAAAACAAATGTAAAGGATGTTTCAGAAATAAAATACCCTATGTTGACATTAATGCAATACTAAACTTTATTTATGAAACTGGTGTAAAGAACTAGTCAAGTTTTATTAATAAAGATTCATATATTGATTTAACCAATCAAACATTTAATTTAGAAAAACTAAACTATATGAACAATCTAAACGAAACTTTGTAATTCAAGTAGGTCATATTATTATTAAAAACATTATGGTATTGACATTAATCAAATTAATATTTATTATAAAAGCCGATGTAAAAGCCTAATCAAATTTTAATTAGAAAAGATTAATTAACTATTAAACAAATTAACATCTGGTTTACAAAAACCGAGATAAAGATTAATTAACTTTTGTATATAAAAACATGTGATAGAAACATTAATCAAATTAAATTTGCTTATGAAAATCGATATATAGATCTATTTTGCTTTTATTTATAAAAGGCATGTATAACTAGACCTTAATCAAAATTAATATTAATTTTATTTTTAGAAACAAAACATGGTGAAAACACTGCACTAACGCGTGCTTTGCATTATTATGGACCTAACGCAACTTGAACAGATTAAATCGGAGCTAAAACGAAGATTTGATGAGCAAAACAAGATTGCAGGGGCCTGAACGAGATTAACCGTAGACTTCAGGGGCTAGCTAGGAAGATTTGCAAGACACACTAAATAGTGCTCGGGAAAAGGTTAAAGATCGGGGTTAGATGTGTAAAAGGACGCTGGTTGGATCTGGATGCAAAGAATCTAATAGATGTAAGGGGTTATTTGGAAAACTTGCAAGACATTAAGAAAACAGATTTATTTCATGGTTCTCCAGGGGTCCAAGTGCAAAACAGCCATCTTATCTTCTTCCTCAGGCCACGCACACAGGAGCACCAGGAGGGGGCAGCGGCGGCCCTAGTGGCCATGGGCGTCGGCGCTCCGGGCATCGAGGGGCTCGATTGAGGCACAAAATCGAAAGAGGAGGTCGAGACGAACACGATGGGGGGCTCACCTCGGGCGGAGGACGACGGCAGCGGCCGGTATTCGAAGGTCAACGCCGGCGGGTTCCTTCTTTTTCATGCGGTCGACGCGAGCTCCAGCAGGGCGGCGCTCCGGCTGGGTGGTTTCTGCGAAGCGGCGCGGGTGGCTCGCGAGGCGGCGGCGCGCAAGGGGCGGTCCGCGGGGCTAGGGTGCTCGCCCTTTATAGCCACGCGGGCCCGTGCGCTCGAAGCGCGCACGCCGAGGCCAAAGACCTAGCGGCGGCGGCACGGGCGTGCTGGCCATATGGGCTTCGGCCGGCTGGCGGGTTGGTCCGGTGCGGGCGGAGCGGGTTGGGTTGGGCCTCTGGCTCGGCCCAATCCGGTAGGGTAGATTTTTTTCGAAATATTTTTCAGTGCAAAAACAAATCCAGGAAATGCCCAGAAAATGTTTAGAGGCACGAAAAATACCCAGAAAATTCCAAAAATTTCCAGGAAAATTCGTAGAGATAGATTGGAATATGAACAACTCAAATAAAATATTTTGAGTTCACGAAAAAGATATTAGAGCCTTCTAATAAATAGAAATTGCTCAAGGAAAATGAGAATAAATTCCAGAAAAAATCCGGAAAATTCTCGGGAGAGTTTTGTGACAACCCGCCCAGGAAAGTACCGTACTATCACCTAAGACCGATCCACTTTGGTCATTAAGAAATAATAAAGTACCATCCTGTCGTAAGTCGTCGGGTTAACGCCCGGTAAATCACTTGAATAGCACAAGGATCGAAATATGCATTAAAACTCACTCGAAGGCGAGTCCAGAGATACAATAACATTCACATTCAAATTCGTACCCCCAAAGGGTTTAATTATTACAAACCATAGTTTTTGTCATGACAGAATAGTTCAGAGTTTTGAAAAGACACAGCGGAAATTAACTAGCGGAAGCAAAGTCACCACGGGAGGCCATCCATGATGCTTCAACAGTCGTCCTCCACCCACTCCAGCTCCCAGCCGGGCGGGATCTCACCGGGCCACACATCACTGAAGGCATTACCTGGATCAACACATTATAGCAAGGCTGAGTATACTAATACTCAGCAAGTCTTACCCGTCGGTGATAACTACTTCACCAATTCTAGACCATGAAATGCTTTTTGGCTACTGGGTTGCCTTTGCTAAAAAGTAACAAAGAGTAGGTCCTTACTTTCAAGATTTTAGCACAAGTTCTAGTAGGTTTAATATTACTACATTAGCCAACTAGTACAAACAAAGTTGTACAATACAATTATTCAAACATCATCTTCATCAACTTCCATCGTTAGGGATCATATGACTAGTGGAGTAAGTAGTCTCGGATAACGGTGAGAGGCCGACAATCGATTGATTATAAAACCTTGCAAGGTAGACCCAAACACACGGTCGGCTGCCCCCGCGAGGACAACTCCCCAGGCCGTCCCCATAAATCCTCGGGTTGGGATCGAATCTTACAGTCTTTGGTGCAGGCTATCCGGCATACCCCGCGAGATACCCGGAGTCACCATACACCACCGGTAGCTAGCCGTGAGAGCGAATCCCAAGGGTAGTAATAGTAAGATCCCTCACCGCCTCATTATGGTACTAGGCTTACCGGTCCCATACCCGGCATATGCTTGGTACGTTCAAAGACTTAACCCACAAAACCACTGGACCGGAGCCCAGATCCCATGCTCTTACCACGTGAGCAATCCATTTAAGGATATAGTATGATTCCTATCTAGGAACCTATTCTCGCGACTGAGGTCATCACTCGACTTGTAACGGTCCTATAGCTTAGCAGCTAACGACCTATCATACTAGTAGGGACCAAAGGTACCTATGGATCATGCATCTAGGGTTTCATTCAACTCCTGAACGTAAATGCACAATCATTCATAGAAAATTGAATAAAGAACTTTAAAACTGGGTTAGATGCACCGGAGCTTGCCTTCGTCAGCTACGCTAGCTTGGGCACCCTCGGTGTCGAGTACGTCCACGTACTGCAGAGAACCTTCTGCTCCGCCTTCCTCGGTTTCCGGGACAAGGGAGTAGTCTCCGTCCGGAAGATCTACACGGAATGCAATGCACTTTAGGTGATGTGATAGTTTGTTGTCTTATCCAACTTTAGTTGGTCATATTCACCTTAACAAGCATCTATCTAAGGTTTCTATTTGAGGAAGCCATCGGTTGTACGTGGATTACTCTTTTATTCCTTATTTGAATAAAGGTTTTTATTTAAGCTTATCATTTCATGTGAAAGCTTCATTTCCTTTTTATCTTTATCATAAAAGGTGTACTTAATATTTTTATTTATGAATTAAATTTCTTTATCAGGAATATTAATTAAATTTCTTTTATTTATAATAAGTACTATTTCCAAAAAGAAAAGGGATTTAATTAAGGGTTTCTCTTTATTTTAATTTCCCTTTAATATAAAAAGGGCATTTAAGCCATTATTTAAACAATTAAATTACTAAAAATTAAATGAGTGTTTCTTAAGCCTAACAGTACCTATTCTGGTCCATTGGGCCCACATGTAAGTGTTGGATGCTAGAAAATTAAATATTATTGAAATTAACACAGGTTATCTAGTGATTCAACTTAAATGCAAATAAAAATAATTAAGCATCAAATTAACCCAAACTTTCTGGTGGGTGCTCTCTGGTTCTAAACAAGCTTAGAAAGCCAACATGTTCACATGGAACCTCTACTGAATTTGGTTTATTAATTTACAAAGGAAAACAAGCACTGAACTAGAATAATTAGTTCTGGTACTCCTAAATTCATGATTAATTCACAAGAGGTGCATTTTGGCATCCCAAGACAGTGTGCAAAAGTTGGGCTAAAGAACATGAATAAAATTAACATGAAAAATCATTTATGTAGCTTTGCCAGAGATGGAAAAACATTTTTATAAAAAGATTCACATGATAACTTTGTGCAACTTTTGGCACAGAATCTAGTCTTACTCTGACACACAACATATCCAAAGCCTAACTACAGAGGAGCTGTATATTTCAAGATAGGACATATTCAATCATAACACATTTGAAATTTTCCTGCCAAAACTACTTTGAATCTAGCAACAAGTGTACCACACATGGGTGGGGTTTGACATCCTGAGACCTACAAAATTTGTTTGAGAATTTTTGGAATTTTCTGTGATTTTCTAGGGATTTTCTAAGACTATGGACTGAACTGCAATTAAACTAAGTTAAGAATCCTTGCACATATGCCCCTAGGTTCACATTTGTGCCCTTGCCGGCGGCGGGAGGGTTCGCCGGCGGCGATGTGGGGCCCGACCACTACAACACGCGGCACCATGATGAAATTGAGCTCACCACGGTCCGGTTGGTGGTGGTGGCGAGGGTGGAGCTGGCTCCGGCGGACGCGCGCACGGCGGCGGCGGCGGCGGCGCTCGGGAGGGCTCGGTGCGGTGCGGCGGGGAGGCCAAATTGGCGCAAACAAGCGCGCTTGCGAGCTGGCCCCCGGATGCTAAGGAGCCTAGCGGTGCGCTTGGACGGCGGCGAGCGCGGGCCGAAGGGCTAGCACCGGCGGCGGCGGACCGGCGGGCGATGGCGCGGGCGGCTCGGTGCGGCGCGCGAGGAGAGGCCGGGAGGCTTTATACCCGGCTCGGGCGGCCCGTGGGTGACGCGTTGGTGACGGCGGGAGATGCGGCCGTGCTACGGCGCGTCGGGTCGCGCGCTCGCTTACGGCGGCGCGGACGCCCGCACGCCTCGGGACGGTGTGCATTGGGGGCGCGCGTGCATCGGGACGCAGCATGGCGCGGACGTCGAGGTCTCGGGTGGCGTGGGCACGGCTGCCGGGGCGAGACCGGCGGCGGCGGCACGGTGGCGCTCGGTCGCGCACGACGTCGCGCATGGTGCGCTCCGGCTCGGGCCGTGTTGCCGGTGCCATCTTTGACTCGATTTTTCTCAAAATTTTTCAACGGAACCGTGCCAAGTGATGAATACCAAAGTTGTAGATCTAGGTACCAGCTACAACTTTTACAAAGGTTGTATAGGGTTTTGTTGCCTAGATTTGAATCTGTGCAAGTGCCAACTTTGAATGTCAGCAGGGTTCTGTCAACAGTGTTTTCTGGCTTGTAAGGGCTTTTTCACAATTTTCCCCTCCAAATCAGCAATGCCACTCTACATGAAAGTTGTGTCTCTCAACAAGATCTACAATTTTCCCAAAGGTAGAATTTTAAGTGTTTAGGTGAATTTTGGGGAACGCGGCAAAAGTTCCGGCAGACACCTGTGGACATTGGGTGGCAAGGGGACTTTGACCCACCCTTTGACCAAGGGTTGGCCCCACCAGTGTTTTACTATTCACTAGGGTCACTTAGGGGTATGTTAGGGAGTTTTCATGGGTGAGGGCCCAGGTTGACCTAGGGTTGACCATTTGACCGGCTAATCGTGTCGTTAGCGTTAATGACGGTAATTAAAAACCTGGGGCGTCACAAGTTTGGACAACTCCTAAACGTGTTTTGAAACCTTTTGCACTCAAAAACCACTAGATGCATCAGCATGAATGCAACACACATAACTTTTTTATTTAATTTAGAAAATCAAACAATGGATTTTTCCTATACTATATTCCCTGTAAAGAAAAATATATGTTGGGAAAAATTTTAAAATTATGATAAAATCGTTATTTAATTATTCTCTCTATTCACATCCTGAAATTGAAAATTTCAGGGTGTGACAAATCTACCCCCCTTAAAAGGAATCTCGTCCCGAGATTCGAAAAAGGCTAGTAAGAGACAAGGGTTTATTGCGAACTCTTTTCATATCCTTCAGCAATATTCTTCTTTTCATATTACAGAAAAACTTCCCAAGCCTAACTTATACCAACATCCTTAAATATCGGGGGTCTTGTCTTGCTTGTGTCGTTGTCGCCATTCCCTCTTGAAATGACGATCTAGAAATTTCTTCGGGCATCTGTTGATAAAGTGTCCACCAGCTTTGCAATAAAAACAAGCTTTACTTTCCCTAATGTTTCGACAATTCTGTGGTGTCTCATAAATCACTGGTACTGTGACACCATGAGGATATTCTAGATATGCATCTTCCTTGTGATCTTCAGGAAAACCTTGGGCTTGAGACATATGATGTAGGTGAGAATTGTTATTGGCTTCTCCTGGATATTCCCATTTTCTCTTCTTACTCATGATCTCCCGTAGTTTGCTTTCTAGCCCAATGGCTTTGTTGATTACATCTTGCAGACTGGAGTATTCATGTAAGCTTAGTATACTTTGAAGATCTTCATTCAACCCTTTGATGAAATGCTCTCGTTTCTTCTTATCACTTTCAGCTGATCTTGGGGCATACAAAGATAATTGAACAAACTTATCCCCGTACTCAGTTACCGTCATCTGTCCTTGCTTTAATTAAGGAACTCCTTCCTCTTGAGCTTCATCGCACTCACAGGAGTATGGTGTAAGATAAAGTTGTCCTTGAATTCTTTCCACACAATACTCTCAGGTTGCCCATGACCATTGATATAAGAATTCCACCACTCTGAAGCTGCTCCCATAAGTTGCCAAGATGCATACAAAGCTTTCTCTACATCATTGCATTGTACCATATCTAGCTTCTCTTCAATTGTCTTGATCCAGTCTTCAGCTTCTAAGGGATATGTGGTACTATAGAACGTTGGTGGCTCAGTCCTCATGAACTCTGCATACTTATCATCTAAGGGTGGAAATGATAGCGCTTCTTGGTTGTATCCATAGTCATCACCGTTCTTGTAGCTTTCGCCTTGGTTACCTCCTTCTTGGTTTTCCATCTGGTTGGTAGGTAAAGATATGATCGGAAGGGAACAAGAGCAGTGCAAAACGAGTGGGGGAGAACAAGGAGGTGGGAGGTACAAAAGAAGAACCCAACTAAGCAACTGATGTTATTGCGGATGTAAGACCCACAATACACCAACACTCACTTCAAATAACCAACACAAGCAATATCATAAAACCAAGCATCATCATGCAAACACAAAATTCCACCAATCAAGGCATAGCTAAGGGAACGATACTACACGTTGTTAATACAGTCAGAGGGTATCCTCCTAATAGATAAGATGTATCTCCCAGCAAGGATATCCATAGATAATGGATTTTTCTCAGATCAAGGAGTACGAAATTATGAGTTCATCCCAACTGGAATCACCTCAATCGGAGGTTTAGAACTCGAGACATGAATTAAACAAGATGGTCATGTCAGCAGTGTGGGCAGATTCTGAATGCACCACTAATTCGTAGGTATCTCCTTGGATACAAAACGAATACTGCTGAATTTTGGACAGAGTGAAGCTGATGAAATTTCTGAACTACTCCAATTGAATTTACCTCAATCGGAGGTCTATAGCCTGAGATATAGAATATTGAAGGTAACTAGGTCAGCAGAGTTTAAAGATTCTGATAGCTCCAATGTTTCGAGCATAGCTCCTAGAACATGTACTGGTTAGGGCTGAATTTTTTGATAGAAATTCACTTATAAAATTTAGGAACTAACCCAACTGGTTTCATGTCGATCGTAGTTCTGTAGCTTGAGAAAGAATTAAAACAGAGCTGATGTGTCAGAGAGCTGCGCGAACAGATAGAATGTTAAGGGTAACAGTTCTACCAATAAATCAAGTGGGTGTTATTGCTTGAGAGAATGGACAGGCGAGATCGAAGAAATGTTCAAGGAGAGTGAAGATAAATGTATAAGAATTCATGGTATGGAGAAAAGAAGATGGCTAAAATGTGAGATCCTTCATCAAAAAGGTCAAGGATAAGGTAAGGAGGGATTGTAGAACAAAAGAGGCATTAAGAAACGACCAATACTAACTAGGCTTACGTCCTACAGTCGATACAGCTCTGATACCACTCTTTCACACTCGATTTTCCGAAGGAAACCAAGTGCAAACCTATATGCATGCCAGGATCAAGTTTCATGCATATAGTGACATATAAGTGTATACAAAAACAACATCACGTAAGAAAAAGAAAGATTATCAGAGATTTACGTTTAATCCTGGAAACGAAGGCTCCAAACATCACAGACAGTTGACTGGGGTTGCGTACACCTAGAAATCCAAAACATCTTCATGTCATCTTCATATAGCAGCTTCCTCTTTCTGAGCAACATTGTTTATAGCAAGGGTGAGCACTTGTCGTACTCAGCAAGTGTGGGGAAGGACACACTTGCCTTTAACCAAAGTAATGTCGTTGCTCAGAATATCTTCAACCTCTTGCTCTTCAAAGCTTCTCGAACGGCGTTCACTCTAAGCGCATCAATCATCGGGCACAAATATACAAAGCAGACAAACAAACAGACATACTAAGAACAAAACACCAATCAAAAGAAAACTTTAAAAGAACGCACTAAAGGATAGGCTCGATTAGATGGATCACTAAAGCACACAAATCGTGCTTAGAGGAAGAAAGGCTTGGTTTGCTTTAAAGAGATGGTAGTGGAAGATTGAGCAAGAACCGGAAAGATCACACTTATATTGAGCTGAGAAAAGAACGTCTAACGAACGTTTTGCATAAATGAGAGAGCAAGGCTATGAGTTGGGTTCATTTTAATTAACAAAACAAATGTAAAGGATGTTTCAGAAATAAAATACCCTATGTTGACATTAATGCAATATTAAACTTTATTTATGAAACCGGTGTAAAGAACTAGTCAAGTTTTATTAATAAAGATTCATATATTGATTTAACCGATTAAACATTTAATTTAGAAAAACTAAACTATACGAACAATCTAAACGAAACTTTGTAATTCAAGTAGGTCGAGACGAACACGATGAGGGGCTCACCTCGGGCGGAGGACGACGGTAGCGGCCGGTATTCGAAGGTCAACACCGGCGGGTTCCTTCTTTTTCCTGCGGCCGACGCGAGCTCCAGCAGGGCGGCGCTCCGGCTGGGTGGTTTCTGCGAGGCGGCGCAGGTGGCTCGCAGACTCGGCGGCGCGCAAGGGGCGGTGCGTAGGGCTAGGGCACTCGCCCTTTATAGCCACGCGGGCCCGGGCGCTCGAAGCGCGCACGCCGAGGCCAAAGACCGCGGTGGCGGCACGGGCGTGTTGGCCAGATGGGCTTCGGCGGGCTGGCGGGTTGGGCCGGTGTGGGCGGAGCGGGTTGGGTCGGGCTTCTGGCTCGGCCCAATCCGATAGGGTAGATTTTTTTTCGAAATATTTTTCAGTGCAAAAACAAATCTAGGAAATGCCCAGAAAATGTTTAAAGGCACGAAAAATACCCAGAAAATTCCAAAAATTCCAGGAAAATTCCTAGAGATAGATTGGAGCATGATCAACTCAAATAAAATATTTTGAGTTCACGAAAAAGATATTAGAGACTTCTAATAAATAGAAATAGCTCAAGGAAAATGAGAATAAATTCCAGAAAAAATCT
Source organism: Cenchrus americanus (assembly GCA_947561735.1). Lineage (NCBI taxonomy): Eukaryota > Viridiplantae > Streptophyta > Magnoliopsida > Poales > Poaceae > Cenchrus > Cenchrus americanus. Next base: position 60,707,124 of record OX387245.1, on the reverse strand, counting down.
GGAAAATTCTCGGGAGAGTTTGGACAGCTCCTAAACGTATTTTTGAAACCTTTTGAACTCAAAAACCACTAGATGCATCAGCATTAATGCAACACACATAACTTTTTATTTAATTTAGAAAATCAAACAATGGATTTTTCCTATACTATATTCCCTGTAAGGAAAATGAAACAGTGTTGGGAAAAATTTTAAAATTATGATAAAATCGTTATTTAATTATTCTCTCTATTCACATCCTGAAATTGGAAATTTCAGGGTGTGACAATACCACTTGAAGGACAGATTAGGCGACCAGAGAGGGGGGAGTGAATGGGACCCGATAAAAATTCTTCTCGAAGGAGATTGAAACTCCGATAAGATGAACTCGCTCGGTCGGACCCCCAAAATCACACGCTCCGCACTTCTACCTTTCGTTTGCCAAAACCACGTAGCCACTGGAGTGTTACTGGTCCTAGAAACAAACACTACCAGCAACCTCAATACACACGCACCCACGACAGCAGAAACAACTCGAAAGTCGGCTGTCCAGAGGGGGCGGTTAGACCGGGTATGGGTGCGGTTAGACCGCCTCCACCAGGCAACCAAGAAATCCTCCGAAACACCTCTTTTGAGCACCAAAACGGACCACGGTTTCACCAACAAGGATCTCTGGTCAGGGCCATGCAAGCTACCAGAAAATCTTGGCGAAAACCAAAACTTCACCCAGGGGCCTAGGGGCGGTTAGACTGGCTACCAGGGGCGGTCTAACCTCCTGTACCCAGCAACGAACTCCAAACAAGAACTCCTTACAAACAACACGAGAACGACCCGAAATTTCACCCAGACGCTCCTCTGATCAAAGCGAACAAACTCACAGAGGAAAATCCGGCGAAACAGAACTTTGACCTGGAAAGCCCAGGGCGGTTAGACCGCCCCCTCCAGGCGGTTAGACTGCCCCTTCCAGAAAACCAACCCGCGGGTCAAACCCCAACTTCCTCGCACCCGATCTCCCGCATCACTTCACGGATTGCAGCAAAACTTCGGGAATAGCTGGGCTACCTCCTGGGAAACCTCTACCTCAAAGGAATCGACCCGAATCACTCACAATCAAGAGGGATCGAAGAAATCGCTTCTCGAGGTCAAGAACTCGCCCAACTCGAAAAACCACCAAATCGAGTCCGATTCAAGAGAGATTTGGGGGCAAAGTCACCAGCCAAAGAGGCACAAGATCCTCATATGTGACACCCACCAAAAACCCCCAATAAATCGTCCTCAAAACTCTGCCAACAAAGAGCTCCGAAAATCAACACAAAGAACGACGGGAAAACCACTTCTCAACCTTGAGGAACAACGCTGAACCATCTATACATACCATGAAGGTTCGTACAAGGTCTAGCTTGCCACCCAAACATCCATCCCTCTCTCTAGATCTCACATGAAGCTCTCAAGCTAGTCCTAGGAAAAACTAGGGAAAAAGAGAATGGAAATAGAAAAACAAATGAGCTAGGGTTCCAAGAGTTGGCTGCCATCCATCCACTCAATGAGTATATATGGAGGCACCCAAAAGACTAAACTAACCTTACTTAAAACTAGGGATACAAGCCCCTCAAGGGCGGATTTGTAAGTCTTCAGACTTTCTTCATCGGACGGATGCCCCGCGACCTCAACCTGCTTAGCCTCGACGCAAGCCTTGCGATCCCGACGTGTGTCCTCCGCTTCGAAGCATCTCGGTGCCAGTGACCAAGGCGGTCAGACCGCCCCCCTTGGGCGGTTAGACCAGCCCGGGCAATCTGACCAGCCTAGGCAGTCTGACCGCTCCTCCTGGGCGGTTGAACCGTCCTGGGTGGCCACAGCTCCTTGTCGAGTCTTCAGCCTCGGTTTTGTGGCTCAACCGAGTAACCCAGTGGTTTTCTGGTGAACCACTACATACCCCGCGAACTCGGTGTAGCCTCCGCCAATCTCCACTCATGACTTGTCTCCCACGTAGTCCCGGCTGGACCTTGGTTTTGAGGCTCTACCAAGAAACCGTCCACGACTTCATCTTGCTGTTCATGCCACCATGCGGCCCGCACTTGACCCCACTGGCCACCGGGTCCCTTGAACGAAGCCTAATTGTCTTCTCCACACCTGGAGGCCTCACCGGCAACGACCTTTCGCGCTTGTTCTTCACCTGCACCAACACGAGTCAAGCCGCAACCTGCACCTACAATACTTAGCCAAGAATCAGTCCACACAACGTTGTCAATCACTCATCACACAAGGAAGCGACCATCCACCGGTCCTCGAACCACGCATGGTCCTCATATCTCCATCACCAGAGACCACCCTGGCTAAGACCTTTCTCACTTGTTCTTCACCTATAACAACACAAAACAAGCCGCATCCAACACCTGTAGTACTAGGCCAAGAGTCTGTCCACACACCGTTATTAATCACTTATTACTGAGGATGACCATCCACTGGTACTCGAGCGTTCCTGGCTCTCAATGCCTTGAGAGGATAAAGAAGCCCAATGCAAGTGCAACCTCAAGATAAACATGACTCCAAAAGCTCCAAAGGTTTTCTTGAGATTTGGAGATTTAGGGTGTGTTTGGCACAACTCCACACAGCTTCAGATCCGAAAAACCAACTCTGCTCCAAGTTTTCCAGCCAAACACGCCCACTCCGGTAGCTCCACTACTGATTTGCTCCAAAAAATAGTGGATCTGACTCCAGACCCATGGATTTTGTGGAGTACCTGAGGGGTGCTCTACTAACCCCAAGTTTTGTGGAGTTGGTAAAAATTACCCACCATTGCCATCCATAAGTGGAAAATGCATGGTTAGATTCTTTTGTTTTTGCATTGCGAGGCTTCCTGGCATCCCGATCTGTGCATCGCCGCGCTTCCACCCGCCCAGTGGCGAGGCTGTGAGCCTGCCCAGTAGCGAGGCCGCGCACCCACGCTGATAGTGAGGACGTGAGCCCGCCCGACCGCGAGGCCTCTTCTGTGACGTAGGACGTGGAGGAAGAGGCGTCCTCCTGGGTCTCAAGACTAGCTGCTGTTGGAGTCCGGGGAGCACTCATGGTCTAGGTGCCCGACATATACTCGAGCATGGCATCAAACTCCTTGGACTTGACGGTGGGGACAGAGGCCACAAACACAAGCTGTAGGACAGTGAGCCCACCCAACTGTGAGGATTTCTAGTGGTGAGGCCACAAGCCTGCCCCGCGGTGGTGCCTACCCGGCCGCGAGGTCACGTGCCCGTCAGCCTGCGTTGCGTGGTAGGAAGAAGTATTTTTCTTTAGTATTCTTCTTACATGCAGGTCCTAAATGTCACATAGATGGTAAGAAATTTGGAGCTATACCAAATGCTTTCCTAGATCTCAGATCCACGGTGAAGCTACTGCTCCACCGTGGAGTTGCGTGGATCCACTGCTTGGAGAAGTTTTCTCGGAGTTGGAGCTCTGCCAAACACGCCCTTAAATTCACTTTCACTAAAAGTTGAATCATTTCGTGAGGAGATCCTCACGTCTTGTGGAGCTATCTCATGGTGTCAGTTGGTTTTTAACCAGAAACCAATAAACTCGAAGACAAACGATGGTGTCGGTAGATCTAGAGAGCCGTCCCTCCTCCTCTTCTAGAGCCTCGCATCATCGTCAAGATCCACCGCACCACACCGCACCATCCTATGCCCCTTCTTCTCTTCTTGGTTGGTTGCAAGTGCTTTCCACCGGCCTCCTCTCGCTGACAGGGGCTTGTTGACGGTGAAAATCCATCAATCTAGCCATGAGTTTACCTTCGGTGTTGGCATAAGTTTTATACCTTATCTATTGGTACTAACCCCTATGGTATAACAAGTTCACTTGTGCATGTCGGATTTGGAGTTTAGTGTTTATGCAGGGATTTAGTATTGAAAGCAAGACTTTCGGGATAAGTTCATCAAGTACCTTGTGACAAGACTTTGAAGCCCCGTACAAGTCATGCAACGAAGCAAAATTAACTCCAAGAAATCAGGGACTTGATCCGAGAAGATGACAAACTCCCAGGACCTAACCAGAAAAGTGCCGAATCTTGCAAGACAAGGAGCTATGTCCAATTCAGAGAGAAACTGACGACAAAGGCCTACATGCAGAAGGGGAAGGATCCAGGAAGCTCGGGAACCGACACCATGCAGAGGAGGCCGCGGGCTGGGCCTGGATGGGCCTAGGCCGGCTAGCCCAGCCCGATCCAGGGCCCAAAAGCCCCCCCTTTGACCTAGCCGCCAATCGGGCTATTTATAGCCCTGGGGTCGAGAGCCATGTAGGAAGGAATTCGTGATTGGCCGCCGAGGAGCAGAGAAGAGAGGGACACCATCCCAGAGAGGAGAGGGTCGAGCTAGTTGACAAGGGTTACCCTAGCCGACGTGGGAACCTTGCACGGAAGACAACGTCAGAGTTCCCGGAGCTAGAAGCAAGATCAAGGTAGGATCCCGGTTGTGATCTTGTTTATGCATCATTGTAATGGTTGAATTATCAAGTTGAATCCGATTTCTGGCGATCAAGTGTTTCTTCGAAGATTTCGTTTTTCGATCGGCTTTGCTTATTCTAGATCTATTCTCGAGATAGACCACATTGGGTGTTCTTGTAGCCCCGGTGGCTAGAGGTACACGCCGGATCTTCCGAAAGAACTCAACTTGTCCTTGGACTCGCCCTAGACTACCCGCATGAATAGGGATACGTTGTGACAGAACGGGGGTTCCTAAAGGCGGGCGTTTTCGGAGTTGGACGGGAAACCACGATTTAAAGAGGCTTCTAATGAGATTCGATTTGCTACTTCTTTGCTTGGAACTTCAACAAGAGGCTTAACCCGATATCTCTAGATCGATTTGTCTACCCAATCTATCTTTGTTACCTCCGGTCTTTAGTATATTAGATTTGTTCTTGTTTTGTGTTCTTTATCTAGATGTATTAGGGTTTCTCTCTACCAAAGATTGAAGTTACTTGGCTTTACTAGATCATCTTTTGCGTCACACATTTGTTCCACGGATTCGATACCTTGGGTTCACCACTCGAGAGAAGAAGGGTCCCTTGACTACAACGGGAGACTTGTACGCTTGCGAGTCTAAACGAACTTTGATACAACTATTAACCGTCAACAAGCCCCTTTTTCTGGCACCGTTGCCGGGGAACAAGTGATCAAGATTTGATCTTTTATTGCTTTTTGTGATTTTCAGTTTTCTTTTAGTTTTTCTTTTTGCATTTACTAAACTTTGATCATCCTCAAAATAAATATAATCTAGCTTGTCTAACCCTAGTTTTCATAGATTTATTTTTACTTTCTAGTTTTTGCATATCTTGTTTATTGCTAACCCTAACAGGACATGGACGGCTACCTCTCCAACAAACCCGATAATTTTGTGGATGATCCAGAAAAACTTTACAGGCTAAGGAGACGCGAAGCACATCAAGCTAAAAAGCTGGATTTTGTAGATTCGAAGTCGGAAGACCAAGGATCGAAGGAATCTTCGAAGAATTCACCACCTCAAAGCCCTCGGGAGAATCGACTTCCACCGATGGGAGAACAACCGCAAGAACCCAAGATCGAGGAGCTATGCACCCCGGACATCATCGACCTACCAATTGAATCTTGAGGAGATCGGAAGACCGTTCGAGATCAAGACCTCAACACTCCGCATGGTGCAACATTCACCCTTCACCGACAAAGAGGATCCGAACCTTCACCTCCAAGCATTCATTTAACTATGTCAGACTTTCAACATGGATGGGGTGACGCAAGGCCAAATGAGGGCAAGGCTTTTTCCATTCTCACTACTCGGGAAGGCTTTGCAATGGTTCCACTCTCAACCGGCGGAGACGGTGCAAAATTGGAACACGTTGATGAAGGCTTTCATGAAGGAATACTACTCACCGGGTAAAACTCAAAGTTTGCGTAATAAGATTGCCACCTTTGTTCAATATCCTACAGAAACTATCTCGGAGGCATTCGAGTGCTTCAACGAGTACACTCGAGCGGTTCCACATCACAAGTTCCCGAAGGAAGACCTCGTGCAAAAGTTCTATCAAGGACTCACCATGGCGTCAAGGACGATCATCGATGCATCAGTGGGAGGATCTATCATCGAGCTAACACCGACGGAAGCTTTCACTCTATTCAAGAAGGTCGCGGATAATGACACGTGGGCGTCATCCGGACACCTACATCTGATTCAACCAACGGGGAATGTCAAAGGAGTCTTGCAAGTGGAGGAGAACATACTTGAAGGCAAGATCGACTCGCTCATGAGGAGGTTGGAGAAGATGGAGATAGAAAAGAAAGAAGCTCAAGACTTGAAGGCCGCCGAAGCAAGATCCACATGCGAAGAATGTGGAGAGTATGGCCATGTCCGCAAGGATTGTCCGGAGGAAGCCAAAGCGCTCGAGTACATGAGGAAGGTAGAATTGCCGAACTTCCGCTACGGGCAAGGTAGACCTCAATTTAATGCAAGCTCATCCATTCTGAATTCGGTTCCGCTTCGTATACAATTGAAGGAATTCATGGACAAGCAAGCTAAGATCAAAAAGGACACTGTCACCAAGTTCAAAGCCATAGACAAGGTGTTGGAGAACATCGATAACAAAGTGACGGAGGTCGGAAGCTCCAATCATCAAGTGCTCAACATGATGAAGATGCTCGAGATGCAAGTTGGACAACTTGCGGGGCACCTCACTAATGATAAAGGGAAGCTTCCGGGACAACCCAAAGGTACCAAATCGGCGAAGGCTATTCAAACACGTTCGGGAAAGGAGACAGAAGATCCGGAATGTTCCACGGGAGCAAGGAAGCTTAAACCATCCGCCGAGGCGGAGGAAATCGCAAAGGAAAAGGTTACGGGGATCATCACTGAAGAACCCGAATTTGAGATGTCGGGAGAAAACACGAGGATACCACAACTCAAGCCACGCTACTTCCGAGGTAAACTTGACAATCACTTTGAGAAGTTTGTGGAGGTTGTGCGTAGACTTAGTATCAACATGTCATTACTAGATGCCCTACAAGTACCTACATATTCTTGTTACTTTAAAGACATACTTGCAAATAAATATGAGGTAGCAACACTCGGGGTAGATCATGTCAAAATGTTCGAGGAGTGTAGTGCCTCTATTGCTAATGGGCTAGAGAAGTAAAAGGATCCCGGATGCCCTACAATTCCATGTTTAGTTGGTTCTTTCAAGTTCGAGAAGGCGTTATGCGACCTTGGAGCAAGTGTGAGCATCATGCCAAGGGATGTGTTCGAGAAGCTACGCCTACCATTAGAGCCTACGGGTATGTGTTTTGAGTTGGGAGATAACTCCATTCGCTATCCCTTGGGCCTCACCGAAGATGTACCCATGAAGGTCGGACGCCACTTCATCCCCGTCGACTTCGTGGTGCTCGAGACGGGAGAGAGGGAGAAGCCGCCGTTCATCCTTGGGAGGCCTTTCCTCAAGACCGTGGGAGCTACTATTGATGTTGGAAAAGGGGAGATCAAGTTCGATATCAACGGAGAAAGGAGTTCCTTCAAGTTTCGACCACTACTCGAGGCATGCAATATGATTGAAGTTAAAAATGCTCCACCTCAACATTGCATTGTGAAGGAAGAACCAAAGAAGAAGGAAGGGCTGAAGAAGAAGAAAGAGCCGAAGAAGAAGGATGTAAAGAAAATCAAGGAAGGTGTTGCATCCGTCAAGACAAAGGAAGAAAAGCCACCTGTAAAGACCAAAAAAATGACTAAGCCGGAAGACAAGCCCGTGCCCAAGACGGTGCGGAAGTGGGTACCCAAGATTGCAACGCCCGCAAAGAGCGTTGATCCGAAGTAATCAAGTGAAGAAGTCTAGCCATGGACTATAAATGAAGCGCTAGGCGGGAGGCAACCCGTTTCGTCGAGTCAAGAATAAGCTACCGGGAGGACAACCCGATTCCAGGTTTTTCGAGTCTTTTTAATAATTTAGTTTTGAATTTTATTACGCAAAGACATTAGACTTAGAAGTGGTTGAACAATATTAGAGACATAATTCTTGGTTGAATATTTTGCTTTATCATAAACCCTTTACATGAACCCTCCTATGTGTTTGTTTGTTCTTTTTCGAAAAACCACAACCAAATAATTTCAGAACCTAACTCAACCTTTCATCCTAATTATGATGTTGTGGTTGACTTACTTTTCATGCTAAAAACACATGAGTAGAGCCACGACTTATACCTAGGTGTTATTTAAATTTCAGCACGTGGTAGGACTCGCGTGAACATAGAAACTAAACTTTTGGTTGGTTTGAAAATCTATATCCTTGGTTTCTCTAAGATTAGAATTTTTCTAAGCCTCATTTAATTTTATTTTATTCAAAATCTCTCTCATTTAGCCAAAATTAGAACCTAAACCTATGCCCCCATGATCAAGCCGGGAGAAGTTTGCTCTCAACCGATGAAGGCAAATTATACCGGTGAGACCAATATCAACGTAGTCGAAAAATATTTTCGACTTACATTTGTTTTTAATGGTTTAAAAGCTTCTCTAAATTTATGCTTCAGCTCTTCCATAGCTCTGAAAATATTTTTAATTTTCGAAATGAGAGGAGTGCTTAGCCTTAAACATACTTAGAGGGAGGCAATTTAGTTAAAGTTAATCATGCATGCACCATTGGATGCTCTTTCATCAACTTTCATCAAGACCACATGCAAAGGACAAGCATGGGAGGGCAGAAAGCATAACTTTGTAGGAAATTCATGGTGACATGTGAAGAAAGTGGAGCAAGGGAGCATGGACATGACTCAAAGCATGAGGTATCAAGTGGAAGGACCAATAATGCAAGAAAAGGAGTGGACAAGAGCGTTTGGGCGATGCAACTCGTGGAGCACGCGGGTAAGGAGATCATGGAGGAGCAATGATCGTGTTGGAAGAAAACAGAGCCCTGGGGAGGCACGTAGCCACCCAGGCCGGTCGGCCCAGGCCGGCCGGCCTCCCCTACAAAAGGAGCCCCTCGGCTCCCATCTTCGGCAGGCAAGCATCCCTCTCCTTCCTCAGTTTGTGTGGTCAAGTTCTTGTGTCCAGAACCACCGTAGACATAGCCAACCTTCCCAAGCTTGATAGCTCAAAAAAATCATACCCTTAATCCACTCAAGTCCACATTCGAAAGTAAGTTTTTAGTGCCTAGTTACCAGTTGCAACCCGAAATTTTAGTAGAAAGAAGAGTGCTGCAATCATGTGGAAGAAAACCACGAGTTTATTCACCAAGAAGAAGGGGTCATCATCATCCAAGCCGTCGTCGACGACGTCTTCGAGGAGGCACTCGGTTTCTGAGTCTCCTCGGAGCATGGAGGAGGATACGGCACCGCCAAGGAGGAACGACACTCTCCTCCTTGGTGGCATGAGGGAAACAAGGAGCACGTCCATGAGGTTTACCGAACCTAAAGGGCATACGGAGGAGCCGCCCGTTCCACCTCGACGATCGACCCGTTCATCCGCGCCACCTCCATATACTCTGCGGTATTCCACATATGGCTTCATCATATTGTCAGAGGAGGAGAAGAAACTCTCTCGTCTTAAGAAGAGGCTTGTGGCTAACGTCGATTTCGACGATCAAGCACTCAACTATTTGGGTTTCGGCACGGACATATATTATATGTTGGGGCACCTTGGATGGGTGCAATTCTCCAACGGGGTGTCGGCAAACACCCATAAGGAGTTTGCCTTGGAAATCTTGATGACTATTGCGCCTATCCTTGATGATGGGGTGCAAAGTTTATCATTCCGTTTGGAGGGAATCCAACAAGTGGTTCCCTACGAGCATGTTAGGGAGCTACTTGGGTTCCAAAATGGAGCTCCGGAGAAAGTCGACGTGCCGGACGGCTTGTTAGATGGGTTTTAGAATATGATCTCCGAAGAAGCCCACCAACAACGCAATTGCATCCGCAACCCCAATTATCCAAGTATTCCACTCTTGGATGAGCAAGAGGATATTGGGGAGGATGAGGGAGACGAAGGTGACCGACACGGAGATAAATTGGCTCTACTCAACTTTGATTGCCAAGCAGCCAATAGACCCCTCATACCTTATGATCAACTGATGGTGTTGCGAGGCAACATCGAGATCGGGAGATATTGGTTCGGGATGCTACCTCTCTATGTTGGCCATCTCTTTAAGGCCGAGGATCACAAGAAATCCTGAATATCTTTTACGTGGGACCCCTCTCAGATTTGAGTATTTAAAACAAGGGAAATATATTAGTGGAGATGAGAGAGGAGGCTTTCATGTGGCCAAGGTGAACCTACCCCTTCCGGACCCAAGGCTTAGGCTTTTCATTCAAGGGAAGTTAGATTGGTTGGAAGAGGGACTCCTCGTCCCGGCAAGGAAAAATAAAAGAGGACGAATTGTAGAGGAGGGATCTTCTTCCGCGCAAGAGGGTAGTGCACAACCCAATGTTGTGCCACCTTTCGGTGGGATCCCTACTCCACCAAGTTATTACGGAGGGCCACAAATGCAAGCATGGGGAGGGGGGGTGGTGCACTGGTACCCCCACCAAATTATGTGGTGCCCAACGTAACCTTCGCGGATCCCTACGCTCAATATCCCCAACCACAACAAAGCATGGCCATAATTGGAGGGTATGTTGCGAGAAATATGCAAAACGTCGCAGCCATCCAAACCAACGCGGCTCAACTTGGTAAGGGCAATGCAAATATTGCCTATGAGCTTGGACACCTTCACCTAGTGCAGCCGGATCAATTCGTTGGAGGGGATGTCCAACCCTATTACAAGAAAGGGTACAACCATCAAGATTATCAACACCAACCACCGGCGGAGGATTAGGAAGAAGGAGGAACTTTAGTTTTCTTTTATTTTCCCTTTTTCTGTAATTTTCAGCTTGTGTTAACTTGTGTTTGCGTGGTATTTTCAGTTTTCATTTAAATTTCAGCAAGTGTGTTAGTTTATTTCAGTTTGTATTTCAGCTTGATTTCATCATTAATAAAGACACCACCTTGATTGCACCATTGGAAAAGTTACAAAATTTGTGCCATAATGATATATGATTATAATTGCCGCTTTGTTTATCTTTGTAATTAATTTATGCATGTTAAAGCTAGTGCTCTCTTAAAATATGAATCTGAATTTATTTAAATGCTAGCTTAATCTTTAGCAGAGGTTATGATTAAAATAAAGACCCATAGTGTTTTATGTGCTCTCAAGTTATGAATAGATTGAAGATGGTTTTTATGCCCAAAAATATCGCTAACCTTGTCATGAATATCACTTGTGTGTTGCCCAACCTATCCAGAGCCTTATATATATTTGAGTGCATAAACCTTAGTGTACAACATTTATTTTTGAGTGAGTTATTGCAGACCATGGTTTCTCTGGCCCGAGACTAAGAAGCTGGTCATTCCGTTTTGCGTATCTATCTTTTTGCTAGCCTTTTATCCGTGCATTGTGCATCCCCACATTGGAGATCTCACAAACCTCGCCGGATATCCACCCCTAAAACCAAATATCATCTTTTGTGATTACCTCGTTGACCACAACCTATCTTTGAGAATGGATCATCAATTCAAGGGAGATCGCAAGACTGTGCCAACATCGAAGAATTCAAGTATCTCTCCAAGAAAAAAAAATTTCCGGTACCTACCTTATTTATCACCTCTTTGCTCGAGGACGAGCAAACGTCTAAGCATGGGGGAGGATGTAGGTATGATGCAATTTTAGAGTTAAAAGGGGAGCAAATAAAATTTTTATGAGAAAGAAAGAAAAAAAATGAGAAAGAAAGAAAGAAAGGAAGAGAAATATGAGAAAAAAATATAAGTATGTGTAAAAATAAAAATAAAGTGAACTCACCGGTTCTCTAAAGTGCATTAGGAATTTCAAGGCTTCAAGATTAAAAGATCCATACTCAAGTTTCCAACCATGTGCAATCCAATGACGAGGACTTCCTTTGTGCCTCGGGATCATTCTTTGCCATTTGCACATGTCCACTCATCTCAAGTGTGTGTATTTTTCTCTTTCCCCTCCTTGATATAACATTATTTTCCAATGACCTTTTTGATGAGTCTCGGTAATACCATGAGAAGCTTGTCTTATTTTGACAACATCTCATTTGCAATATCTTGGTAGGACTAAACTTTCCCAAAAAGCTCCATATAAAGCCGGCCACATACATATATATGAGAGGGAAAGGAGTAGAATATATAGGCTTGAGAGACAAGATGAGATGAGAGTTCATGAGCAATATGCAAGGTGATTTAAATTTGTGAACTTGGTTTAGCTCTTTTCTATCTCATTCTTTATTTTTAAAATTTCTGAGATCTATTTAAATTTTGGGAGCATGTTAATATTTGTGGGATAAGCTTAATTAAGAATCTACCCTCCGTAGAGATGAAGGCTAGTACATTATGAAACTTTAACGAATTAAAATTTCGAGAGCATTATGTTTTCTCATGTATGATCAAGTGCAGGGTTTAAACATTGACAGGCAATGATGATATCCATCGAAGGCTTACTCGAGGACGAGCAAGGTTTAAGCATGGGGGAGCTGTTGATGGTGAAAATCCGTCAACCTAGCCATGAGTTTACCTTCGGTGTTGGCATAAGTTTTATACCTTATCTATTGGTACTAGCCCCTGTGGTATAACAAGTTCACTTGTGCATGTCGGATTTGGAGTTTAGTGTTTATGCAGAGATTTAGTATTGAAAGCAAGACTTTCGGGATAAGTTCATCAAGCACCTTGTGACAAGACCTTGAAGCCCCGTACAAGTCATGCAACGAAGCAAACTTAACTCCAAGAAGTCAGGGACTTGATCCGAGAAGATGACAAACTCCGAGGACCTAACCAGAAAAGTGCTGAATCTTGCAAGACAAGGAGCTATGTCCAATTCGGAGATAAACTGATGACAAAGGCCTACATGCAGAAGGGGGAAGGATCCAGGAAGCTCGGGAACCGACAACACGCAAAGGAGGCCGCGGGCTGGGCCTGGATGGGCCCAGGCTGGCTGGCCCAGCCCGATCCAGGGCCCAAAAGTCCCCCCTTTGACCTAGCCACCAATCGGGCTATTTATAGCCCCGGGGTCGAGAGTGAAGGACCGATACGGCGAACCAGAGATGGGGGGAGTGAATGGGAGCCGATAAAAATTCTTCTCGAAGGAGATGGAAACTCCTACAAGATGAACACGGCTTCCAACACACGTCTCCGACTCACTACCCAAGTTGGCCAAGCCCACGTAGCCACTAGAGTGCCACTGGACCTAGGAACCAACACACACACTCTTCCGACCCGAGAACGCAGTGGAACACCAAACCTCGAGTCTACAGACCCACACCGGTCAGACCGGTGAGCACCACCGGTCAGACCGGTCCCTGCTGGTAAAACTGAGCAACTTTCACTAAGTGGCTCTACACACCGGTCAGACCGATCACAGCCTGAAAGCCCCCAAGGCACCAAACAGGCCAACCGACCACCAAACTGACCCAAACTCGAAACAGCAGCAACACGGGACAACAACGAACACACCAAGACGTTCACCCGAGCAAAAACCCACCAGGGCTCACACCGGTCAGACCGGTCAAGAGCACCGGTCAGACCGGTGTAGCCTGGGCAGCTCGGGATGAACAACACCCGCGGGTCAACTCCCCCAAAACCAAATCTTGATCTCCCGAATCGCTCCACGGACTTGAACAAGACTATGGGGATATTAGGAACACCTCATGAGGAGTCCATAGCCAAGTTTAATCCCACCAAAACTCGTCCAAAAAGGAGGAATCAAGGAAATCCCGCCAAGAGCACTTCCAATCCAAGAACTCAAGAAACCCCAAAATCGAGCACCTTTACTCACGGATTTGGGAGGGGAATCACAGCCCAAATAACCACGCAGGGTTCCCACAAATTTTCCCCATCAAATCCCCAAGAGAAAGGTCCCGAAAACAACTCAAAGAAATCACCGAGAGAGGGCTCCGAAAATCACCACCAAGAACAACCGGGGAAAACACATCCAAACCTCGAGGAACCACGCCGAATCATCTATACATGAAACAAAGGTTCGTACAAGGTCTAGCAAGCCGCCCGATCATCCATCCCTCTCAACAACATCTCTCCGTGAAGCTCTCTTGCTAGTCCTAAAGAAAACCTAAGGAAAATAGGTGGAAAATAGGAAAACTAATGAGCTAGGGTTCCAGAGTTGGCTGCCATCCTCTCACCTCTTGGGTTATATGGAGGCAACCGAATGTCTAAAATGCCCTTCTCTAACAACTAGGGATACGAGCCCCTCAAGGGCGGATTTGGAAGTCTTCATGTCTTCACCATCGGACAGATGCCCGGCGACCGCACCCTGCGTAGCCTCGACGCAAGCCATGCGATCCCGACGCGTGTCCTTCGTTTCGAAGTCTCCGGACTGCGTCGTCGCACACCGGTCAGACCGGTGCTCCTCACCGGTCAGACCGGTCCCCACCGGTCAGACCGGTCAGACCCACCGGTCAGACCGGTCAGACCCACCGGTCAGACCGGTCTGGCGCTGCTGCAGCTCCGTCTTCGGTTCTTCTGTCTTGGCTTTGTGGATCAACCAAGGAACCCAGTGGTTTTCTGGTGAACCACCGGAAACCCCGCGAACTCGGTGTAGCCTCCGCCAATCTCCACTCATGACTCGGCTCCCACGTAGTCCCGGCTCGACCTTGGTTTTGAGGCTCAACCAAGAAACCGTCCACGACTTCATCTTGCTGTTCATGCCACCATGCGGCCCGCACTTGACCCCCGCCGGCCACCGGTCCCTCGAACGAAGCCTACTTGTCTTCTCCACACCTAGAGGCCTCACCGGCCGACGACCTTTCGCGCTTGTTCTTCACCCGCACCAACACCAGTCAAGCCGCAACCTGCACCTGCAATACTTAGCCAAGAATCAGTCCACACAACGTTGTCAATCACTCATCACACAAGGAAGTGACCATCCACCGGTCCTCGAACCACACATGGTCCTCAATCTACCCCTTGATGAGTGCATTGACAACACCCACACGAAAGTAACAAGAGAGAAAAGAAAAAGAAAAGAAACGAACAAAAAGAAACTCCAACAAGCGATCGAAAGCCAGACAAAGGCAAAGAGCAAGATCACTTGAAGAAGACAAATCTCGGACCCCTTAGGCAAGGGCAACGGCTCGACACATCCGAGACAAAGCAAAACTCAAGCAAAGAGCACAAACCACCAAATCAAAGCTCGAACAACCACAAAGAGCTCCCCCTGCACACATGCAAGCTCCCCCTGAACCAATGCACCTCCCCCTGGACGAATGCATGCAAGACACCACTTGAAACAGGGCGGCAACAACTCGGCCACGGCCGGTCGGACCGGTGTGCAACATGTGAACAGAACCAGCACTCACACCGGTCGGACGGTGACCACGATCGGTCGGACCGGTGCACAACGAGCCCGTAAATGGCTCGAAACCACCCGAAAACCTTCTAAACACGTCCAAAGAAGCCATTTCAAGCTCAAACTTCTCCCCCTTGTGGGAAATGCATGAATCAAGCCAAAAATGCAAAACTTTCAACCTAGAGCTTCTCAAATAGACAAAATTCAACAAAGAATGCTACACATGTCCAAATGAGCAAGTTAGATACTCTACGGCTTCGTGTCGATCTCAACTACATGATCACCAAGTTTCACAACCATTGGACGAAGCTAAGATGGATTTGTGCAATTTTGCGAAAAACTTGCCTCTCATGAGCAAAGTCCTAAACATGATCAAAGCATATCAAAATGGCAAAGCCACACAAACTTCATGCTAGGACAGCCATTCTAATCATAAGACCATCACAAACACCCACAAGCACCTCATGTCATGTCAAAGCCACCGAGCCATGTGCCTACTTCTATGTATGAGACTTCTCATTGGTAGGCATCATGCAACGGTTTAGCACCCAAAGCAAGTTAAAATTAGCACATATGACATGGGAGCACATTTCCAAGCATTTTTCATTTCATTTTCAGATTTGTAAATGGAACATGAAATGTCTTTGTGACAAAAAGGAACTTATGCCCCTCCACAAGATAAACCAAGAGGGCTAAACATTCATGATGGCAAATGAGCCTTTGGCCCCATATGATCAATAAACTAGCCATCCAACCACAAATTAAGTATAGCCAAGCCACTAAAACATGTCAAGAGCATATAAAGGCATTTACACATGAGAGAGCATACATGTGACATTTTTCAAAAACATAGCCATCAACCATGGATTATTCATCAAGATCATCAAGAGCTAAGTCAAACTAACCATAGCATACCAAACAAGCTCACAAAGACAAATATAGCATTCCATGGTGAACAATGTATATGAGAGAAGCTTTTCCTAACCAATGCATATGATACAAAATGCATGCAATCTAAGATACAAGGATGCCTATACATCATGTTACATATGCCATGCCAAATACAAGAAATGCACAAAGGAAAGCTATACATATGCTACAAAGGAGCTCCCACACACCCAACTAAAGAAATCAAACACACACCAAGTTCCCCCCGCAAATGAGTGAAAGTTGCTTGATCTAGGGGTTTGGTGAAAATATCGGCTAGTTGGTCATGTGTGGGTACATGGATCAAAGCTATCTTCCCTTTCTCTACGTTGTCTCTTAGAAAATGGTATCTCACTTCTATGTGCTTGGTTTTGGAATGGAGCTCTGGGTTCTTTGCAACGCTTATGGCACTGGTGCTATCACATTGAAGTGGGACATGGGTATACTCCTCACCAAAGTCACTCATGGTGTATGAAATCCAAAGGAGCTGAGAGCAACAACTAGCAGCGGCAACATACTCAGCCTCGGTAGTGGATTGAGCAACACTCGATTGTTTGCGGGAAGACCAAGACACCAAAGAAGAACCCAAAAACTGGCAAGTCCCAGAAGTGGACTTCCTATCCAACTGACACCCGGCAAAATCCGCGTCTGAAAAACCATGAAGCGCCAAAGAAGAGGACGCGGAGTACCAAAGGCCGAAGTTGGGAGTGTGACGCAAGTACCTGAAAATTCTCTTCACCACTTGCCGATGCCAAGTCCTCGAAGACGCTTGAAAACGAGCGCACAGACACACTGAGAACTGTATGTCCGGCCTCGTCGCCGTCAAGTAGAGGAGTGACCCGATCATGCTCCGGTACTCCTTCTGGTCCACGTGTTCACCTTCCTCGTCCGCATCAAGAGCTGTAGTCGTACTCATCGGCGTCGTCATAGCCTTGGAGTCCTTCATCTTGAACTTCCGCACAATGTCCTTGGTGTACTTAGCCTGGTGCACAAATGTTCCTTCCTTTGATTGCTTGATTTGTAGCCCGAGGAAGAACTGCAACTCGCCCATCATGCTCATCTCAAATTCCCTGCTCATATCATCTGCAAACCTTGCAACAAGAGAGTTAGACGAGCCACCAAAGACAATATCATCCACGTACACCTGCACAATCAGGATATCTCTGCCCTACCTCAGCAAAAACAAGGTCTGATCGACCTTCCCCATCTCAAAGCCTCTCTCAAACAAGAACCCCCTCAACCTACCATACCAAGATCTAGGCGCCTGCTTCAACCCATACAGCGCCTTCCTCAACTTGTACACCCGGTGGGGGTACCTCTCACTCTCAAACCCCGGAGGCTGCCTCACATACACTTCTTCCTCCAACACACCATTCAGAAAAGCACTCTTCACATCCATTTGGTGCAACTTGAACCCTTTAGCCACGGAAAAGGCTAGAAGGATCCTAATCGCCTCCAAACGGGCTACGGGAGCAAAGGTCTCCTCGTAGTCGATCCCCTCCTTCTCGATCGAACCCCCCGAGCAACAAGTCTCGACTTGTTCCTCACAACCTCACCCTTCTCTCCCTCTTTGTTCTTCCACACCCACTTTGTACCAATCGGCTTACTCCCTGGAGGAGGGTCAACCAACTCCCACACCTGATTCCTCTCAAAGTTCTCCAACTCCTCATGCATCGAATTAACCCAATTGTGATCCGATAGTGCGTGTCCAATGTCTTTGGGCTCGAAAGAGGCAACAAATGCAGCATGAGCGAAATGAGAATTGTTCCGAACCCTCGACCGTGTAGTGCGTTCATTCATGTCGCCGATAATCCTCGAAGCTGGGTGATCCACTTGAACTCGCCGGGGAGGTTCTCGCCTCGATGCTACCTCCCCCTCAACATCAGCTTCTCCTCGTTCTTGATTTGTCGTCGTAGGTGTAGTAGAGGGTCCGTCCATCATCGTAGTCGAAGTAGTGGGTACATATTCAGCCGGGGGCACCACACCGCCATCTTCATCATCACCATGTTCATGCTCCTCCTCCTGAAAGATCTCCTCGCCAAGCTCATCATCACCTGCACACTCAAAGACAAGCTGACTATGTGGCTCTGTCTCGTCAAAGGTTACCTCGCAAGTCTCCACGATTTGGTTAGTTTCAAGACTGAGCACACGATATGCTCTAGAATGAGATGCATAACTATAGAAAATGCCATCGACAGACCTAGCCTCAAACTTATCCAACTTCCTGCCCTTTTTCAGAATGAAACACTTGCAACCAAAGACATGGAAGTGACTCACCTTGGGTGTGTGACCATGCATCAACTCATAGCATGTCTTCTTCTTGTGCACTCTGAGGTATATCCTGTTCGACACATAGCACACGGTATTCACCGCCTCGCCCCAATACCTCCTCGAGTCCTATGCTCATCAAGCATCGTCCGAGCCATCTCGCACAAGGTCCCGTTCTTCCTTTCCACAACACCATTCCCGGGGAGGCGTATACGGACTCGAAAACTCGGTGCTCAAGACCCAAGTCATGGCAAAAGGTTTCAAAACGAGAGTTTCTGAATTCCGAGCCATTATCACTGCGGATAGCTCGTATGGCATCTTCGTGCCTCTCGTTCCTCAACCTCAAGACTAGATCTCGAACAAAACCAAATGTCTCCCCCTTTTCCTCGAGAAAGAACACCCACGAATACCGAGAATAGTCGTCCACCACAACTAGGACATACCACTTCCCACCCGCAGATCGCACACGAGCTGAGCCAACAAGGTCCATATGGAGCAGCTCGCATGGACGCTCAGTCATCACATCGGTGAGAGGCGGGTGAGAAGAGGCTACCATCTTGGCATGCCTACATGGCGCACAAACCAACTCTTTCTCAAGCCTCAACCGTGGCAATCCTCGGACCAAATTGACTTTACTCAAGCGAGACAAAAGGTCAAAGCTCAAGTGACCCAACTTCCTATGCCACTTCCACAACTCACTCGAAGAACCAGCCAAGAAACAACGCTCCACACCCGAAGACTGAGTAAAATCAGCACGAAACACCTGACCCTCGGGAACGACCATACAGACAAGGTCCCCTCGAGAGTCCACAATCCGAGAACCACCTGGCCGAAACAACACCTCAAAACCCTCATCCAACAACCGGGACACGAAAGCAAATTGTACCCCGCCGATTGAACAAGAGCAACACGCCTCGCAGTGATCTTGTCACTCACTTTGATCTCACCTTCTGAAAGCACACGCCCACGCCCATTGTCCCCAAAAGTGATGTACCTCTTCGTCACCACCGGGACGAGACTTGAGAACCACCCCCTGTCTCCGGTCATATGCCTCGAGCAACCGAAGTCAATCAACCAAATGTTCTTCAAGTCTCCCACCTGAAATTCAAAAACGAGCACGTGAGCGAACAAACGACTCAACACTTGGGTTAGTACCAAAAGAGTAAAACCAGTGCCGAGCCATTTGCTCGAAAGTGGGGTTAGCACCAACCAAAGCTACCTCCACAAACACCACCACGGTAACCACCCTGAGGGAACCACCCCTCTCTGCCTGGAGGAGGACCAAAACCACGAAAGAGAACTCGTGGACCGTCCCTCCTCTCCTTCTCAAAGCTACGACTCCTCCCATCCCCGTAGTGAACTCGAGGGGGAGAACGCCTAGCAACCTGACCACCTGCAAACTCTCCAGCCCAACCACAAGAACCACGACCTCCAGAAACAACTCTCGCACCTCTACGAGCCCGAAACCCAAACCGCTGCCTGTCCAGGCCTGCACCGGTCTGACCGGTGCCCCACACCGGTCTGACCGGTGTGACCTGGGCAGCAGCGCCTCCAACAGCCTTCCGCTCTCCCCAAGCCCGAACTGTCCTCACACTCGCCTTGGCCCTGGGCATCTGCACACGAGGCTCAAGTACACCATCGGAAGGGTGGTACTTGTCCTTGTTAGCCCACTCCTTTTCCATTCTCTCCTCACGCTTCCTCTTGAAGCAAAACTCCTCCTTATGGCCATCTCTCCCACAATAGCCACAATGGAACCTCACAAGCTTAGGCTTAGGCTTGGGATGTGGCTGCTCGCTTGGTTTCTCTCCACTCAAATCCTCCACCGGTTTCCCCTCACTAGCCTTCTCACTTTCTTTCCCAAAGAACACTTTCCCCGAAGTGCTCACAAACTTGATAGGCTTTTGTAGGTCATTTGTGGGTGTAGGAAACACGGGTGGAGCTGGGGTTGTGTCTAGTCGGTTCCTAAGATGGTTAGGTTTTGGGGGGAAATCATTTTTGTGGTGGGTTTTTGGTGGCTCCGGGATATTCTCTCCACTTCCCTCACCAACCTTGTTTGCCCCAAGTCCTCACCATCTTGCCTCTTAAAGGCCTTGATCATCATCCTCAACTGAGGCTCATGACCGGACAACCAACCCATCAACTTCCTCAAGTCATCATTCTCATCCTGCAAACGATCAACATAATGTGCAAGTTCCAAATTTTTCAATGCATGCATTTCACAGGTAGAGAAAGATGTAGGCATGGGTTCCTTCAATTTAGCCTCAAGAGAACTAGTGTAAGCATGCATCTCATCAATCTTAGCATGCAAAACAGGGCAAGAAGTGCAAGCACCTAGCAAAGCAGGTCTAGACTTAAGCTCAGCCACTTCAACCCTAAGTACATCTAGTTCCTCACACTTGGAGGCATGCTTCTCCTTAAACAAAGCAAGATCAGCAAGAAATATGGAGCAATCGAGACAATCAACCTCATCTCGAAACAACGGGGCTAGCCTTAAGGGAATCAATCTCAAGCTTGCTATCAAGCACCCGTATCTCTAGCTCGGCCCACTCTAGTCCTAGCATCCTCGAGTGAAGCCCTAAGCTCTTTTCTCATTTTCTTGGCCTCTCTAAGCATGTCATCACGGTTATCAAGCAAAGAGCCAAGCCTCTCATTCTCCTGGCACAAGAAGGGAAGTTCATCACGCACCTCGTCGTCGGACTCAGAGTCCGAGTCGCTCTGTGTGCTCTTCTTGCTGCCGGAGCTCAGCGCCATGGTGCAGAAGCCGTCTCTCGTGAAGCAGCTCAGCCCGCTCAGGTTCTTGGACGACTTCTTGTTCTTGTAATGATCACCTTCATCCTCACTGCTGCTCGAGCTCGAGGTGGAGTACGCGGAACTGGAGTCGACGTCGCTCGCTCCAACCATCGGTTGGGCCTTGCCTCGGCTCTCCTTCTTCCTCGACCGTCGCTCGTCCTTGTACTTGTTCTTGTGCTTGCTCTTGCGGTCACGCCTCGAACGGTACTTGTCGTCCATCCTCGGCTTGTGCTTGTAGTTGTCCTTGTTCTCGGCCTGCTCCGGGCAGTCGGCGACGAAGTGTCCCGGCTTGCCGCACTGGAAGCAAGTCCTCGTGTTCCTCCTCATGTTCACGCGGTTCTCGTGCAGCCTCCCGAACCGCCTCGTCAGGAGTGCCAGCTCGTCCTCTCCAAGCTCGTCGAACTCCTCATCTGGCATAGACATCAAAGAGGAGAAAAAGAACATCCTGGTGGATGGGTTAGAGTTAGCCTTTCCTTTGAAACCACCAACGAGGGCAAGACTATGGGAATCAGTCGGTCCCTCGAGCTTGGCAGTCATGCCCCTATCCACCTCAGCCGACTTGAGCTTCGAGAACAGATCGTTCACCGTCAGAGTGTCATACTTCTCTGACTCCGCAATGGCCTCGAACTTTCTGCCCCAAATCGTACGATCCAAAGAGTGTAAGAGCTTGACCGCTCTATCATGATCATCGTACGGGAGCACGTCCACATTGGCCCTTATGTTGTTCACAAACACCGTGAACCTCTGAAACAAGGCATCGATGGACTCACCGGGGAGATGAGTGAAGTTCTCGTACTCTCTCCGGTAGGTCGCATACATCCGTTCCTGAACCTGGGCATTCCCAACATGAGCCTCCTTCAACACCGCCCAAATCCTACAAGCCAAGTGCTCGGTGTGCACCCGATCGAACTCAGGCTGACACAAAGCATGAAACAAGTAGTCGACCGCCTTATTGTTGGCGTCGAATATGTCCCTTGATCCTGGAGCAAGGAAGTCCATCGACTGGACATGGCATGTGTCCACCGTGACATCCCAAAGGATCTGACCCTTTCCGCGGAGAAACGCACCCATCCGTTTGCTCCACATCTGGTAGTTCTCGCCATCGAAGTGTGGAGGACCCGAACCCCGTTCCTGGTACGCCATCCTTGGATCTTAGACTGGTTAGAGTCAATAAAGACCCGAACCGGCTCTGATACCACTTGAAGGACCGATACGGCGAACCGCAGAGGGGGGGGGGAGTGAATGGGAGCCGATAAAAATTCTTCTCGAAGGAGATGGAAACTCCTACAAGATGAACACGGCTTCCAACACACGTCTCCGACTCACTACCCAAGTTGGCCAAGCCCAAGTAGCCACTGGAGTGCCACTAGACCTAGGAACCAACACACACACTCTTCCGACCCGAGAACGCAGCGGAACACCAAACCTCGAGTCTACAGACCCACACCGGTCAGACCGGTGAGCACCACCGGTCAGACCGGTCCCTGCTGGTAAAACTGAGCAACTTTCACTAAGTGGCTCTACACCGGTCAGACCGGTGAGACACACCGGTCAGACCGATCGCAGCCTGAATGCCCCCAAGGCACCAAACAGGCCAACCGACCACCAAACCGACGCAAACTCGAAACAAAGGCAAGAACACCGGACAACAACGAACACACCAAGACGTTCACCCGAGCAAAAACCCACCAGGGCTCACACCGGTCGACCGGCCAAGAGCACCCTCGGACCGGTGTAGCTCGGGCAGCTCGGGATGAACAGCACCCACGGGTCAACTCCCCCAAAACCAAATCTTGATCTCCCGAATCACTCCACGGACTTGAACAAGACTTTGGGGATATTAGGAACACCTCATGAGGAGTCCATAGCCAAGTTTAATCCCACCAAAACTCGTCCAAAAAGGAGGAATCAAGGAAATCCCGCCAAGAGCACTTCCAATCCAAGAACTCCAGAAACCCCAAAATCGAGCACCTTTACTCAGGGATTTGGGAGGGGAATCACAGCCCAAAGAACCACGAAGGGTTCCCACAAATTTCCCCCATCAAATCCCCAAGAGAAAGGTCTCGAAAACAACCCAAATAAATCACCGAGAGAGGGCTCCGAAAATCACCACCAAGAACAACCGGGGAAAACACATCCAAACCTTGAGGAACCACGCCGAATCATCTATACATGAAACAAAGGTTCGTACAAGGTCTAGCAAGCCGCCCGATCATCCATCCCTCTCAACAAGATCTCTCCATGAAGCTCTCTTGCTAGTCCTAAAGAAAACCTAAGGAAAATAGGTGGAAAATAGGAAAACTAATGAGCTAGGGTTCCAGAGTTGGCTGCCATCCTCTCACCTCTTGGGTTATATGGAGGAAACCGAATGTCTAAAATGCCCTTCTCTAACAACTAGGGATACGAGCCCCTCAAGGGCGGATTTGGAAGTCTTCATGTCTTCACCATCGGACGGATGCCCGGCGACCGCACCCTGCGTAGCCTCGACGCAAGCCATGCGATCCCGACGCGTGTCCTCCGCTTCGAAGTCTCCGGACTGCGTCATCGCACACCGGTCAGACCGGTGCTCCTCACCGGTTAGACCGGTCCCCACCGGTCGACCGGGTCAGACCCACCGGTCAGACCGGTCTGGCGCTGCTGCAGCTCCGTCTTCGGTTCTTCGGTCTTGGCTTTGTGGATCAACCAAGGAACCCAGTGGTTTTCTGGTGAACCACCGGAAACCCCGCGAACTCGGTGTAGCCTCCGCCAATCTCCACTCATGACTCGGCTCCCACGTAGTCCCGGCTCGACCTTGGTTTTGAGGCTCAACCAAGAAACCGTCCACGACTTCATCTTGCTGTTCATGCCACCATGCGGCCCGCACTTGACCCCCGCTAGCCACCGGGTCCCTCGAACGAAGCCTACTTGTCTTCTCCACACCTGGAGGCCTCACCGGCGACGACCTTTCGCGCTTGTTCTTCACCTGCACCAACACCAGTCAAGCCGCAACCTGCACTTGCAATACTTAGCCAAGAATCAGTCCACACAACGTTGTCAATCACTCATCACACAAGGAAGCGACCATCCACTGTTCCTCGAACCACACATGGTCCTCAGAGAGCCATGCAGGAAGGAATTTGTGATCGGCCGCCGAGGAGCAGAGAAGAGAGGGACACCATCCCGGAGAGGAGAGGGTCGAGCTAGTTGACTAGGGTTACCCTAGCCGACGTGGGAACCTTGCACGGAAGACCACATCGGAGTTCCCGGAGCTAGAAGCAAGATCAAGGTAGGATCCCGGTTGTGATCTTGTTTATGTATCATTGTAATGGTTGAATTATCAAGTTGAATCCGATTTCTAACAATCAAGTGTTTCTTCGAAGATTTCGTTTTTCGATCGGCTTTGCTTATTCTAGATCTATTCTCAAGATAGATCACATAGGGTGTTCTTGTAGCCGCGGTTGCTAGAGGTACACGCCAGATCTTCCGAAAGAACTCGACTTGTCCTTGGACTCGCCCTAGACTACCCGCATGAATAGGGATACGTTGTGACAGAACAGGGGTTCCGAAAGGCGGGCGTTTTCGGAGTTGGACGGGAAACCACGATTTAAAGAGGTTTCTAATGAGATTGGATTTGCTACTTCTTCTTTGCTTGGAACTTAAACAAAAGGCTTAACCCGATCTCTCTAGATCGGTTTATCTACCCAATCTATCTTTGTTACCTCCGGTCTTTAGTAGATTAGATTTGTTCTTGTTTTGTGTTCTTTATCTAGATGTATTAGGGTTTCTCTCTACCGAAGATTGACATTACTTGGCTTTACTAGATCATCTTTTGCGTCACACATTTGTTCCACGGATTTGATACCTTGGGTTCACCACTCGAGGGAAGAAGGGTCCCTTGACTACGACGGGAGACTTGTACGCTTGCGAGTCTAAACGAACTTTGATACAACTATTAACCTTCAATAGGGCTGGATGCTTGGGTTGTACGGGTAGGGACAATGACCACTCCCTCCGCTTCCTCTTCTCTTGTAGAGGCTCACGGCAGCAAGGAGCAAGGTCGCCGACCAGTTCTTCTTACGCTGTGAGTAAACCCTAGACCCACTTCCGTCTTGTGCAATTCATCGTGATTCTTTTGATGCTATGGCCTTTCCGAGCTGTCGGTGATGGCATAATGCCACCCCTTTGATTTGATTTTTATGTTGTTTTCTTTCTCTCTACACCAGTTTATTTTGCTACTCACCTAGATCACCAAATCCAAGATTTGGGTGTGCCTACAATTTGGGCGAATTTTCTGCAAGTTTGAGTTGCCGATGGGGAAGGGCCTGTGTAACCAGCAGCGTGCCGAGGCCAAGGCCAATAAGGCCAAGGCAGAGGCCAAGAAGGCGAAGACCAAGACCAATAAGGTGATGGACACAGATCAACCCACAACTACCCCTCAAGATTCATCTCAATTGAGGCCCAAGGACATGCCTCTTCCAAGAGGGGACGACACACTGCCAAAAAATGATGATGAGGCAAAACAACCGCCCACCGAGCAGCATGTGGAGATGGAGAAGCCACAGGACTAACTGACCCTGCCCCACCCATACGTGTTGACCAAGAAGCAGCAACAGGTTGTAAATAAGTTAATCGAGAAGTGGTGGAGGATTATGAACATGCTCTTGGATTACGGGAAGAAGTAGTGGGCCAGCTGCAAACAGATGGAGGTACATGCAATTGGGGCAACAACAGTCCACAAATGCCTCCAAGTTGGAGACGAAGAATCCACTGGACATGACTGAAGAGGAACTAACTGATGAACTACATCGGAGAATCAATGAGTTCTTGTCACACCCGACTTTCCGAAGAAAACCAAGTGCATACCTATATGCATGCCAGGATCAAGTTTCATGCATATAGTGACATAAAAGTGAATACAGAAACAGTATCACGTAAGAAAAAGAAAGATTATCGAGATTTACGCTCGAATCCTGGAAACGAAGGCACCGAACATCACAGGCAGTCGACTGGGGGTTGCGTACGCCTAGCACCAGCAACTTCTTCACAAGACTTCAAAGTAGCTTCCTCTCTCTGAGCAACAATGTTTATAGCAAGGGTGAGCACTTGTCGTACTCAGCAAGTGTGGGGAAAGGCATGAATGCAAAGGCTTTATAGTGGACTGGGCTATAAGCATTTAAGCAATTTTAGTTGGTCAAGTTTTATTAGCACCTGATTACTAATAAAGTATAAGTTTATACCAACCCACATTAAGCATAAGATAAGAGGTGCGCCATAAGCACATGGCAAGCATCACCAGAGAGAGCGATTTAAGTCCATCTTCAAGTTTAGTTATCATGTGAGGGTCCAGGCCGCTCTTGACCGTGAGCACGGCTAATCGATTAGTTTTACACTCTGCAGAGGTTGTACATCTTTACCCACAAGTCGCGTAAAAGTCCCGAAGAACTTTAGACCCAACCATGCGATGCCGGCCAAGCATCATACCACACTACCGAGGTGTGATTGCATAGGGACGCTACGAGGCCTTTACAAAGAGTCCTCCCGTGTGTATTAGTCCATAGTAGTATGTCATAGAGGCTATCTTTCGTACCACACTTCTATTACGGATGGTAAGCCATAGAGTCTTCCGTTCCATCACCGCTCCGGAATAGAAGAGCCATAAAAGCATTCCTCCGTCCCCAACCTACTATGCGAGTAATAACCACACAAAGGCTTCCCTAATTAATCGGCCAAGACCAGAGCCATATAGTCCTTGTGGTTGCACTGTTGTCCTGGGTGGTCGCTCCATGTTCCGATTAATCATATGGTCTTGTATTAAGCAACCAAAGATATAGCATAAAGGTGTAACATGATTCATCATTAATGTTCATTAAAACCACCATAACCCATGTATAGCAACTAATCATAGCTACCCAACATAAAGATAAACCCGTTTGATCAAGGCACAGGATAAACAACACTAGTCAAACCTTAAACATGGGTCCCATCATATTAATGCAAGCATATGCAATGAGTGTTTAAATATAGTTCTTAGGACAAAAGATCAAGGACACACTTGCCTTTAACCAAAGTAATGTCGTTGCTCAGAATATCTTCAACTTCAAGCTCTTCCAAACTTCTCGAACGGCGTTCACTCTAAGCGCATCAATCATCGGGCGCAAACATACACAAAGCAAACAAACAAGCATATACTAAGAACAAAGCACCAATCAAAAGAAAACTTTAAAAGAACGCACTAAAGGATAGGCTTGATTAGATGGATCACTAAAGAACACAAAGGGTGCTTGGAAAGGTTTGATTGGCTTTAAAGAGATGGTTGTGAAAGATTGAGCGAGGACCGGAAAGATCACACTTAGATTGAGCTGAGACAAGAACGTCTAACGAACGTTTTGCATATATGAGAGAGCAAGGCTATGAGCTAGGTTCATTTTAATTAACAAAACAAATATAAAGGATATTTCAGAAATAAAATACCCTGTGTTGACATTAAGGCAATATTAAACTTTATTTATGAAACCGGTGTAAAGAACTAGTCAAGTTTTATTAATAAAGATTCATACATTGATTAAACCGATTAAACATTTAATTTAGAAAATCTAAACTATATGAACAATCTAAACGAAACTTTGTAATTCGAGTAGATCATATTATTATCAAAAAACAGTATTAAATTGGTATTAATCAAGATTAACATTTATTTATAAAGCCGGAGTAAAAGCCTAATCAACTTTTAATTATAGAAGTTAATTGATCATTAAGCAAATTAATATTTGACTTATGGAAAACCGAGGAAAAGATCTAATTAGATTTTATTCATAAAAGTATGTAAAGTAATCATTAATCAAATTAAATTTAATTATGAAAAACGATATATAGATCTATATTGCTTTTATTTATAAAAGACATGTATACTAGATATTAATCAAAATTAGTACTAATTTTATTTTCAGAAACAAAACATGGTGAAAACACACCACTAACGCGTGCTTTACATTATTATGGACCTAACGCAACTTGAACGGATTAAATCGGAGTTAAAACGAAGATTTGGTGAGCAAAACAAGATTACGGGGGACTCGTTCGCGATTAACCGTAGATTTCAGGGAGTAGCAAGGAAGATTTGCAAGACACACCAAATAGTGCTCACGAATGGATAAAATCTAGGGGTTAGATCTGCAAAAGGGCTTGGGATGGATTGGATCTTAAGGAATCTGATATGTATAGGGGGTTTCCTGCCGATTTGCAAAGGCACAAAAAAACCTAAAGAGTTACACGAAAACACAGGGTTCAATCTGCAAAACCGCCATAACTCATCCCCTTCCTCTGGCTTGCCATGGGCGGCGGACAGGGAGGCTAACCCACGGCGGCACCGGCTACTCAGGCGCCTAGGGACAACAGCAAAGCGCGGATTTGGAAGAGAAGGAGGAGGGGACCTCGATTGAGTGCTCACCGGCGAGGGAGAGGAACAGGGGCGGGCGGAATCCGAGACGGGGCGGCCGGCGGTGCTTCGGACAACCTCCGGCGGCGGCGCGGTGTCCGCGCGGCGGCGGCGAGCGGGCGAGGAGGCGGCGGCGCGGGAGGCGCGCGGGGCCGGCCTCCCTTTATATAGGGCGCGCGCGCGCTCGCCCCCGCCCAGGGAAGGCGGCGGCGCCGGCCGGGCCCTCGGCGGTGGCCGAATGGGCCACGGCGGGCCGGGCCGGCGCGGGCGGACCGGTAGGCCGGGTCGGGCCTTCGGGCTCGGCCCCGCTTAGATAGGTTCTTTTTTTTTTTTGAGATATTTTCTTGTGCAAAGATAAATCCGTAAATATCTAGATAAATCGATAAAGCCACGAAAAATATCCGAAAAATCACAAAAATTCCAGGAAAATTTCTAGAGATAGATTAAGACACGAACAACCCAAATAAAGCATTTGGTGCTCATGAAAAAGATTTTAGAGCCTCCTAATAAATAGAAATAGCTCAAGGAAAATGAGAATAGATTCCAAAAAAATCCGGAAAATTCTCGGGAGAGTTTGGACAGCTCCTAAACGCATTTTTGGAACCTTTTTGCACTCAAGAACCACTAGATGCATCGGCATGAATGCAACACACATAACTTTTATTTAATTTAGAAAATCAATCAAAGGATTTTTCCTATACTATATTCCCTGTAAAGAAAATAAATGTTGGAAAAAATTTTAAAATTATGAGAAAATCGTTATTTAATTTTTTTTCTATTCACATCCTGAAATTGGAAATTTCAGGGTGTGACAAATCTACCCCCCTTAAAAGGAATCTCGTCCCGAGATTCGAAAAAGGCTAGCAAGAGACAAGGGTTTATTTCAAACTCTTTTCATATCCTTCAACAATATTCTTCCTTTCATATTACAGAAATCTTTCCACAGCCTAACTTATATCATAATCCTTAGGTATCGGGGGTCTTGTCTTGCTTGTGTCGTTGTCGCCATTCTCTCTTAAAATGACGTTCTAGAAACTTTTTCGGGCACCTGTTGATAAAGTGTCCACTAGCTTTGCAATAAAAACAAGCTTTGCTTTCCCTAATGTTGCGACGATTCTGTGGTGTCTCATAAATCACTGGTATTGTGACACCATGAGGATATTCTAGATATGCATCTTCATTGTGATCTTCAGGAAAACCTTGGGCTTGAGACATATGATGTAGGTGAGAATTGTTATTGGCTTCCCCTGGATATTCCCTTTTTCTCTTCTTACTCATGATCTCCTGTAGCTTGCTTTCTAACCCAATGGCTTTGTCGATTAAATCTTGTAGACTGGAGTAATCATGCAAGCTTAGTATACTTTGAAGATCTTCATTCAACCCTTTGATAAAATGCTCTCGTTTCTTCTTATCACTTTCAGCTGATCTTGGGGCATATAGAGATAACTGAATAAACTTATCCCCGTACTCAGTTACCGTCATCTATCCTTGCTTTAAGTTAAGGAACTCCTTCCTCTTGAGCTTCATCGCACTCACAGGAGTATGGTGTAAGATAAAGTTGTCTTTGAATTCCTTCCACACAATACTCTCAGGTTGCTGATGTCCATTGATGTAAGAATTCCACCACTCTGAAGCTGCTCCTGTAAGTTGCCAAGATGCATACAAAGCTTTCTCTCCATCATTGCATTGTACCACATCTAGCTTCCCTTCAATTGTCTTGATCCAGTCTTCAGCTTCTAAGGGGTATGTGGTACTGGAGAACATTGGCGGCTCAGTCTTCATGAACTCTGCATACTTATCATCTGAGGGTGGATATGATAACGCATTTGGGTTGTATCCATAGTCATCACCGTTCTCGTAGCTTTCTCCTGGGTTACCTCCTTCTTGGTTTTCCATCTGGTTGGTAGATAAAGATATGATCAGAAGGGAACAAGAGTAGTGCAAAACGAGTGGAGGAAGAACAAGGAGGTGGGAGGTACAAAAGAAGAACCCAACTAAGCAACTGATGTTATTGCGGATGTAAGACCCACAATACACCAACACTCACTTCAAAGAAACGAATCAATCAAGTCCATAAAACCAAGCATCATCATGCAAACACACAATTCCACCAATCAAGGCATAGCTAAAGGGGAGCGACACTACACATTGTTAATGAAGTCAGGGGGTATCATCCTAATAGATCAGATATATCTCCCAGCAAGGATATCCATAAATAATGGATTTTTTCCCAGATCAAGGAGTACGAAATTATGAGTTCAACCCAACTGGAATCACCTCAATCGGAGGTTCAGAACTCGAGATATGAATTAAACAAGATGGCTATGTCAGCAGTGTTGGCAGATTCTGAATGCTCCACTAATTCGTAGGTATCTCCTTGGATACAAAACGAATACTGCTGAATTTTGGATAGAGCGAAGCTGATGAAATTCCTGAACTACTCCAATTGGATTTACCTCAATCGGAGGTCTATAGCCCGAGATATAGAATATTGAAGATACATAGGTCAGCAGAGTTTACAGATTCTGATAGCTCCAATGTTTCGGGCATAGCTCCTGGAACATGTACAGGATAGGGCTGAATTTTTGATAGAAATTTACTTATGAAATTTGTGAGCTAACCCAACTGGTTTCATGTCGATCGGAGTTCCGTAGCTCGAGAAAGAATTAAAACAGCGCTGATGTGTCGGGGAGGTGCGCGAGCAGATAGAATGCTAAGGGTAACGGTTCTACCATGAATCAAGGGGGTGTTTATTGCTTGAGGGAATAAGTAGGCGAGGTCGAAGAGATGTTCAAGGAGAGTGAAGATAAATACACAAGAATTCATGGTATGGGGAAAAGAAAATGGTTAAGAGGTGAGATCCTTCATCAGAGAGGTCACGGATAAGGTAAGGAGGGATTGTAGAACAAAAGAGGCATTAAGAAACGACCAGTGCTAACTAGGCTTACGTCCTACAGTCGATACAGCTCTGATACCACTCTGTCACACCCGACTTTCCGAAGAAAACCAAGTGCATACCTATATGCATGCCAGGATCAAGTTTCATGCATATAGTGACATAAAAGTGAATACAGAAACAGTATCACGTAAGAAAAAGAAAGATTATCAGAGATTTACGCTGAATCCTGGAAACGAAGGCACCGGACATCACAGGCAATCGACTGGGGGTTGCGTACGCCTAGCACCAGCAACTTCTTCACAAGACTTCAAAGTAGCTTCCTCTCTCTGAGCAACAATGTTTATAGCAAGGGTGAGCACTTGTCGTACTCAGCAAGTGTGGGGAAAAGAATGAATGCAAAGGCTTTATAGTGGACTGGGCTATAAGCATTTAAGCAATTTTAGTTGGTCAAGTTTTATTAGCACCTGATTACTAATAAAATATAAGTTTATACCAACCCACATTAAGCATAAGATAAGAGGTGCGCCATAAGCACATGGCAAGCATCACCAGAGAGAGCGATTTAAGTCCATCTTCAAGTTTAGTTATCATGTGAGGGTCCAGGCCGCTCTTGACCGTGAGCACGGCTAATCGATTAGTTTTACACTCGCAGAGGTTGTACATCTTTACCCACAAGTCGCGTAAAAGTCCCGAAGAACTTTAGACCCAACCATGCGATGCCGGCCAAGCATCATACCACACTACCGAGGTGTGATTGCATAGGGACGCTACGAGGCCTTTACAAAGAGTCCTCCCGTGTGTATTAGTCCATAGTAGTATGTCATAGAGGCTATCTTTCGTACCACACTTCTATTACGGACGGTAAGCCATAGAGTCTTCCGTTCCATCACCGCTCCGAATAGAAGAGCCATAAAAGCATTCCTCCGTCCCCAACCTACTATGCGAGTAATAACCACACAAAGACTTCCCTAATTAATCGGCCAAGACCAGAGCCATATAGTCCTTGTGGTTGCACTGTTGTCCTGGGTGGTCGCTCCATGTTCCGATTAATCATATGGTCTTGTATTAAGCAACCAAAGATATAGCATAAAGGTGTAACATGATTCATCATTAATGTTCATTAAAACCACCATAACCCATGTATAGCAACTAATCATAGCTACCCAACATAAAGATAAACCCGTTTGATCAAGGCACGGGATAAACAACACTAGTCAAACCTTAAACATGGGTCCCATCATATTAATGCAAGCATATGCAATGAGTGTTTAAATATAGTTCTTAGGACAAAAGATCAAGGACACACTTGCCTTTAACCAAAGTAATGTCGTTGCTCAGAATATCTTCAACTTCAAGCTCTTCCAAACTTCTCGAACGGCGTTCACTCTAAGCGCATCAATCATCGGGCGCAAACATACACAAAGCAAACAAACAAGCATATACTAAGAACAAAGCACCAATCAAAAGAAAACTTTAAAAGAACGCACTAAAGGATAGGCTTGATTAGATGGATCACTAAAGAACACAAAGGGTGCTTGGAAAGGTTTGATTGGCTTTAAAGAGATGGTTGTGAAAGATTGAGCGAGGACCGGAAAGATCACACTTAGATTGAGCTGAGACAAGAACGTCTAACGAACGTTTTGCATATATGAGAGAGCAAGGCTATGAGCTAGGTTCATTTTAATTAACAAAACAAATATAAAGGATATTTCGAAATAAAATACCCCGTGTTGACATTAAGGCAATATTAAACTTTATTTATGAAACCGGTGTAAAGAACTAGTCAAGTTTTATTAATAAAGATTCATACATTGATTAAACCGATTAAACATTTAATTTAGAAAATCTAAACTATATGAACAATCTAAACGAAACTTTGTAATTCGAGTAGATCATATTATTATCAAAAAACAGTATTAAATTGGTATTAATCAAGATTAACATTTATTTATAAAGCCGGAGTAAAAGCCTAATCAACTTTTAATTATAAAAGTTAATTGATCATTAAGCAAATTAATATTTGACTTATGGAAAACCGAGGAAAAGATCTAATTAGATTTTATTCATAAAAGTATGTAAAGTAATCATTAATCAAATTAAATTTAATTATGAAAAACGATATATAGATCTATATTGCTTTTATTTATAAAAGACATGTATACTAGATATTAATCAAAATTAGTACTAATTTTATTTTCAGAAACAAAACATGGTGAAAACACACCACTAACGCGTGCTTTACATCATTATGGACCTAACGCAACTTGAACGGATTAAATCGGAGCTAAAACGAAGATTTGGTGAGCAAAACAAGATTACAGGGACCTGTTCGCGATTAACCGTAGATTTCAGGGAGTAGCAAGGAAGATTTGCAAGACACACCAAATAGTGCTCACGAATGGATAAAATCTAGGGGTTAGATCTGCAAAAGGGCTTGGGATGGATTGGATCTTAAGGAATCTGATATGTATAGGGGGTTTCCTGCCGATTTGCAAAGGCAAAAAAAACCTAAAGAGTTACACGAAAACACATGGTTCAATCTGCAAAACCGCCATAACTCATCCCCTTCCTCTGGCTTGCCATGGGCGGCGGACAGGGAGGCTAACCCACGGCGGCACCGGCTACTCAGGCGCCTAGGGACAACAGCAAAGCGCGGATTTGGAAGAGAAGGAGGAGGGGACCTCGATTGAGTGCTCAGCGGCGAGGGAGAGGAACAGGGGCGGGCGGAATCCGAGACGGGGCGGCCGGCGGTGCTGGACAACTTCCGGCGGCGGCGCTCGGTGTCCGCGCGGCCGCGGCGGCGGGGCGCGGGAGGCGGCGGCGCGGGAGGCGCGCGGGGCCGGCCTCCCTTTATATAGGGGCGCGCGCGGCTCGCCCCCGCCCGGGAAGGCGGCGGCGCCGGCCGGGCCTCGGCGGTGGCCGGATGGGCCACGGCGGGGCCGGGGCCGGCGCGGGCGGACCGGGTAGCTGGGTCGGGCCTTCGGGCTCGGCCCAGTTAGATAGGTTCTTTTTTTTTTGAGATATTTTCTTGTGCAAAGATAAATCCAGAAATATCTAGATAAATCGATAAAGCCACGAAAAATATCCGAAAAATCACAAAAATTCCAGGAAAATTTCTAGAGATAGATTAAGACACGAACAACCCAAATAAAGCATTTGGTGCTCATGAAAAAGATTTTAGAGCCTCCTAATAAATAGAAATAGCTCAAGGAAAATGAGAATAGATTCCAGAAAAATCCGGAAAATTCTCGGGAGAGTTTGGACAGCTCCTAAACGCATTTTTGGAACCTTTTTGCACTCAAGAACCACTAGATGCATCGGCATGAATGCAACACACATAACTTTTATTTAATTTAGAAAATCAATCAAAGGATTTTTCCTATACTATATTCCCTGTAAAGAAAATAAATGTTGGAAAAAATTTTAAAATTATGAGAAAATCGTTATTTAATTTTTTTTCTATTCACATCCTGAAATTGGAAATTTCAGGGTGTGACAGTTCTTGGAGGCGCTAGACAAGCAGGAGCCTGTGCAGCAGATGGTGGTAGAGCAGATGGAGGGGGACATGCAAGTGGAGTAGTTGCAGTCCACAAATGCAAAGGGTAAGTTAGGGGGTGTGCAAGTGGAGGCCCAAGAGGTGCAAGAGGTCCTCCAATGCTCTCACTACGAATGTAATGATGCCAGCCAGCTGAAGAATATCCTCTCAGAAATCTTGAATTCTAATAGCTCATTGTGTGACATCTGCACAACGGAGCTAATGCGCCAAACAAAGGAGATGCCTAGAAGAAACATGGTAAAGATGGGGCTAAGGTAAAGATTTGGGTGTGCTTACACTGTGGGAATCATTCTTGTGCACTAGATGAAGATGGCAAGCCACAAGGCCATGCTAGAACGCATGCTGCACAGAACGAACAATGATGAGCTGCAGAATTTCTTGATCCAACGTCTGGTTTTTGCTTTTCTTGGGAACGGAATATGGCAATTACAATGTCTACAAGGGGAAGGGATAATGGAATGTGGTGATTCCCAACAAGATAATAAAATTAAGACCGTAAGCAAGGGTCTGCACATATTGGTGATTTATTTATGATAGTATAAAATGAGAGTCTGTATTTTTACTTATTAATTCTCTAAAGTGTTTATTTGATCATACTGATTCTCATTATTATCTACCTAAGAGCACTATTTTGAGTTTGAACAATTGAATTTTTTTACTTCTTTCACTTTTGTTAATGAAATTAAATTTCCTAACAGTAGAACAAAATAATATAATTAAGTATACCTTCCTATTTCACCAATTAAGATTCATGAAATCAAATCAAAAAAAATATCAATGACTTTGAAGGTAACTAATAAATGCTACAAAATGCTAGTGGTCAAATCATAGATTGATGAAGTGGGGTGTGAGTATGTGGGCATGGAAGGAAAGGGTCCTTTGTTTATAACGTTAGGAAGCCGCAAATATCTATGGTTCCATACTGTTCCATGGTTCTACACTCCAAAGGAAAAACTAAGAAATATTCCTGATGTTTCACCCATGAGCCATTCAGGATTTTGCAATAAATCGTCAAAAGATCAAGGATTTGATAAAATGCAAACAAATCAGGGAGTCACTTAGCCTTACCGATGTAGTGCCTGCAAACTATAGTCCTGCGCTAGTGTGCTATTGTCTTCTAGGATCATCTGTGTTGCGGTGTGACATCAGGAGGGACACAGGGCTATTCATGATGAACAACTTGAAGGCTAGCGCTGGGAGCTCCTAAAATATGGGGGCCTAGTCAGGACACCCCACTTGCAAGTTCATATATGACCCTAAATCGCCACATGCCACCAAGAAAAAAACTTCATAAAACAAGATGGTAGACTATGAATCCTTCCTTGATCCATACTCCTACACATCTCAACTCTTAAGTAGCTACATGAAAAATTGCAATTGGTTTGATGAGGAGGCTTTTCAAAATTAGAGTATATGTGTTCATCAGCAATACATAAAAAATCCTCTCAAAAATTGTAGCGACAAATCATTAAGTATTTTAATTGCAAACAATATCATTAAACACTTGAGATTACAGAACACTAAAATTAGAGATGGGTGTCAGGTTCTCTCACTACCCTCCTAGGAAGGTATTGACGCTACTATGGATATGTATCCTATGTGGTAGGGGTTGTTTAGTTTATGCTCTATCCACCATGCCAACATGTCAGCATGCCTTTTGTCAAAGGATTCTGCCACCATCAAGTCGCCCTCATGCGAGTGCCAAAATAAATTAGCATGGGCAACATTCTGTCGACATGCCAAATATTGGCTCCCACCAAATGAACTTACCATGTCTGGTCAATAACCAATTATTTGGTCAAGTATGAAAGTGCATCTAGGCCCCTATGTGGATTTTGGTGAATTGAATGACAAGGCAATTAAAGGACTAATGTATTTGTCTAAGATTGTGAGCAGGTTTTATTTATATATTCATGAGCAATTATTGAAGTATTTATTTATGGATGAATATTATATGGCTCACATTAACAAAGACAAATATATGGATGATCCTAATGCATAAGTGACAAATATCAAGCAGTAAAGGAAGATAAATATTAGGATAATTTGAGAAGGTCAATTCATGGTCTCCCATAAGAAGACATAGCTTGATTAAAATTATAAGGATCACAAAAGAGAAGGTGGTAATTCTCTATGTCAAGTGCAAGGGTTCATGTGTTTATTGAAAGAGGACATAAGGATGAGTGTACACATTATGGTTCTAATTTAGAAGCTTGCACATTCGTTGTCAATCAAAATCAAGCATTTGAAGCGGGTTTTCAAATGAAGGTTAATTATGTATGAAGCAAAGTGGAACTCAAAAGTGGATTGGATAAGTGATGAAGAGATTGTCGGTGTTTTAGACCGGCAACCTACTAAGGGGAGTACCCGAAGTGGATGAATGTGGCCTCGCCGAGATCGGTAACCCGAAGGAAGAGACACGTGGCACACAATTTAGACAGGTTCGGGCCGCGAGGTGCGTAATACCCTACGTCATGTATGCTGCGTAGCTCTAGATTGATTGGGCACGATTACAAGATGGTGCAATAGTGCGCCGTGGGT
The DNA here is from genome assembly GCA_947561735.1 of Cenchrus americanus. Taxonomy (NCBI): domain Eukaryota; kingdom Viridiplantae; phylum Streptophyta; class Magnoliopsida; order Poales; family Poaceae; genus Cenchrus; species Cenchrus americanus. The sequence goes on along the minus strand of OX387245.1, from coordinate 60,669,408 downwards.
TGTATGAGATGAGTTGTGTTTTTAGAGAACGGTCCCTGCCACGCCTTATATAGTCTGGGAGGCAGGGTTACAAGTCGGAGTAGGGAGAGAGTACTAGTCGAGTACGTCTAGGAGTCTTCCATACAGTGCGGGACATGTACAGCTTCCTAACCGAGTACTTCTCCACCGTAGTCCTTGTGCTCCACGCCTTTAGGTGCCGTGTAGCGCAAGCCGGGTAGTCCCAGGGGCCCACCGAGTAGTCCGTCCTGGTACCCACTGAGGTAGTGAGCCCAGGGAGGTCCATACGACAAGCCCCCGAGTACTTTGTAGTCGAGAAGGATAGCTTCAAGTGGTCTTGATGGTCTTAACGAGTAGTCCTCAAGCGTCCCCGAGTACTACAAGTCAAAAGTCCTCAAGAGTAGGCGAAGCATCCCGAGGCTGGAATGTACTCGAGCTGATGTTTGAGCAATCTTAAAGTCTTCTCGAGTAGTCCCAAGCGTCCCTGAGTGCTACCTTCGAAGGTCTTCAAAAATGCCCATCTTGTCTTGAAGCCGGAGCTGATATGGAGGTGCGATTGCAAAATCGCACTCCATATGGAGTAGCCCCCGAGCCTTAGGTTGAGCCACAGGCTCTGGCTGAGGGTCCATCTGAAGTCTTTGCAAGAATATCCCGAAAAATCCGGAGAGAAAAAACCGAAGGACACGTGGCACGGAGCCCCCGAGCCTTGAGTCGAGTACTTCCTCTCGAATTGAAGGGTCATCTTGAAGAATGTGTCCTGAGATGCTCCTGAGTCTTGTCGCTTCCCAGGTAGTCGAGTAGAAGTAGCCGAGCCCCCGAGGTGAGGTGCGTCGACTAGTAGAATGCGAAGAGCCGCGCTTTAGCCGCTGAGTCAGCCGAGCGTGGACTTATCCAGCCGGCCGTTGCGGAGCCGGTTTGACTTATAAATAGAAGACAAAACCCTTAGGTTTTTTCACCCATCTGTGCTGTAGTCATTTCGATTCGATCTGAAGCAGATCCACTTCCAGCGCACGCCGCCGCCGCAGTAGATCCAAGTGCGCCGCCACCCAGAGCTTCCGGAGTAGCCCCCGAGCGGATGCGCGTGAAGACGCCCTGTACTTGGAGAATGAAGCCTTCACCGTCCAAGTCTGCGAAGGTCGTCGGGAAGAAGAGGGGCCGTGACGAGGCCGCCGCGACTGCCACTGGGGCAGCGCCGCCAATGTCTCCACCGCGAGCAGATCCAAGCTGCAAGTGGAAAAAGTCAAAGGTGAAGACCGAGGATCTGTTGGCCCTTCTCAACAGCGGATTTATCCGGGAGAAAGAGGTGGATATGTGGAGGGCCGCCGCCGAAGATCCATACCCAATGGAGAAGGCTGAAGACGAGATCCCGATGTTCGCGCGCTTCGTGGAGCGCGGACTCGCGCTTCCGGCTAGTGATTTCTTCAAGGGCCTCCTCGGGTACTACGGAGTTGAGTACCTCAATCTGAACCCTAATGGCATTTTCCATACCGCGGTCTTCGTCCATTTTTGTGAGGCATTTCTTGGTATCAAGCCGCACTGGATCCTCTTCCGAAAATTCTTCCGGGTGAAGCCGCAGCCAAGCGCCAGCGATCCACGAGTAGTCGAAGGGGCCGGCATCCAGATGAGAGAAGACGGCGCTGAGCAGTACCTGGCGTACAAGCTCATTGATTCCAACGCTTATTGGAAGTCGAGGTGGTTCTACATCATGAACCACCACCCCGGCCTGCCGAAGCTGAGTAGGAGGCAGCCCAGGCACCGCGACTGGTGGAACACGGAGCCCACAATGCAGGAAGCGATCCAGCTCCCTGAGCTGCTGGCACGCATCAAGGTGCTTAGAGAAGCTGGACTGAGGGCCGAGCACGTGGCCTTCAGTTTCATGAAGTGGAGGGTGCAGCCGTTGATGGCCCGCGACACCTTGGGCTTCGAGTACACCGGCGACGACGATACGTCGCGGATGCCTGGAGGTGAAGTCGACGACGACGACATCGTGGAGAGGCTGACGCGGATCTTCAAGGACATGCCTCCATACACGGCGTGCCCCGTCCAGGAGTACTCCTCCGCGCGCCCGCCAAAGGAGGTAAGTAGTTGTTGACGGATAAAACTCGTATCCACCTACGATCCGCAAGCGTACGGACCTACACCTTTTTCACCACGGGATTCCCAAGGTTCTTGTCAATCCGCGGAGCAAGGGGATTACTAGCGCTTAACCAAGTACTAATCTAGTTGAATGGAAAACCTTTGAAAGAGAGTATTAATCTAAAAGTAAAGACAATCTAACCTAAGTTAATCTAAGTTAAGTTGATCAAAAAAATATAGGGTTAAACTAGATGATAAAGGGGTGAACACAAGAGAGTGATTAAGAAAGATAAGCGTTCCCTCCCTAGGATCTAGGATAACATGGTATGCATCTACTACACGAAAGCGGTAAACCAATCTACCGGGGGTTGTGACCACGGTTTTGCCCTTTCCCTCCTCTCGTACTGTCACTACGCGAAGGTATTCGTGACTAGACCTATGATGGACACGGTATGTTGATGGAATCTATGGGAGTAGCGGATATCATACGCACGAAAACATGGTAGCTAACCTTAATCATAAAAGCATCATCAACATGAAAACAATAGATTGAATCCACAAATCGAGTAGCGATCACATAGCATGTATCCATCTAATCCTAGGGATGAACGGAGACATTACCCCATCATCTTACACGGATTGAAGCACATAGGGGTGATGGAGACTCCGGAGAACGTCGTCGATGAAGATGGCAGCGATGGAGCTTGGGAACACCCCTAGGCCAGCGGCTTGGAGTCCTCCTCTTGCTTCCTTCTCTCCGCCGGCGTTGATCCTTGCGACGAGCTCATCTAACTCTCTCCCTCATCTTGCGGCGGCGGTTTTCTGGTGATTGGCGTCGGTAGGATGATTTGTTCGATGTGTAACCGTCTTGGGGCACCTAGGGGGTTGTATTTATGTCCTTGGGGTGCCTTTGGGCATGCTCCACCTTGCCTTGCACGAGATCCTCCATGGGAGAGAAGCAAACTTGGTTTCCATAAAATCAGCTAGATTTTCCTGATTCACAGTCCTCGCTTGCCAGCGCCATATCTCCCACGTCCGGACTCCAAATAATGCAAATTCGGTGTCTAGGTTGTGTGCCACGAAATTATCTTCAACTTTGGTATTCATTTCTTTCCTTAAAAACGAAGATAAGATCTCCAAATCGGCATTGGAAGATAATCTGTTCTGATTTCGGACTGACTGCGCAGCAGGGGTTTCGGGGGCTATATCTCCTAGCTCCCTTATCCGAATTAGGCCTTCCACATGTCCAAATCGAAGGTATCGTCGAGACCCACAACTTTGGTAGTCAAACTTTTGCCATTAAAGACCGTTTAGGTCTCCGAATCTGTACTGAAAGATCATGTTGTCCTGAGTTGCGAGAATATCTCTCGGGCTGAGTTGATCTCGTTGGTAAACATCCAAGTCCCCGGAGTTTTGCGTGTTGATGCTTCGGTCCTTGTGTTGTTTGGAGTCTTGTTCACTTCGTGTCTTGACTTGTGACGGGCTTCATGATCTTATCTTGAATTGCTTGATGAACTTATCCCGAAAGTCTCCTCTTTAACGTTAATTTCCTGCGTAAACAACAAACTCCAAAATCGACATGCAAGTGTGAACTTGTTACATCATTAGTACGCCTAGTGGCAGGTTAGTTGCAAATCATAATCGAAACCAATGTATAACAAGTACTCTAAGTTGACGGAAATTCACCGTCAACATCTCTCCCATGCTTAAACCTTGCTCGTCCTCGAGTAAGTAATCCTTGCTTAAAAGGGAAATCAGCGTTGCCTTCCAATGTTATCCCTGTACTTAGTCATTCATGACGAGACAAATTGCTCTCTCTCTCAAGAATTTATTTTTAAAGTTCAAGTTGTGACCGACTTCTTTTTCAATATGGAAGATAGACTAACAATAAAGAACAAGCCACATTTAATAAACACCATGCTCTCAAACTTAAGTGAACTTCAACCCGTTACCTTGTCACATGGAAGAATTTTCAAAAAGATGCATATCCAACATAAGTGAAAATCTCTTGCAAAAGCTCATGGAAACACTGATCTCATCAAGTCATTCAAGCCTATACTAGATTATTTTCAACCTACTCTACTCATATGTGAAAGTGGAAGGCTTATGTGGAGCTTGGAAGGTTAAAAACAATCCTAGCAAAACATACATCTGAAATATTGTCAAATTAAGAGAGAGATCTATTGGAATTATCGAGACTCGTCAAAAAGGCCATGGAAAAAAAATGTTGGAAAGAGAGAAGGATGAAACACACACATTTAGATAAGTGGACATGTGCAAGTCGCAAATGGATGATCCCGAGGCACGAGTGAAGTCCTCGTTATCGGATTGCACATGGTTGGAAGATTTGAGTATGGATGTGTCATCAAGGCACTTGAGAACTTATGAAGCAAAAAGAACCGAGGAGCATCTTTATTTTTTTCTTTATTTTATTTCCTTCTCATTTTTCTCTCTTTCTTTTTTTCACTTTATTCTTCCTATTTTTCTTACTTTTCTTTTCTTCTTATTATATTTTTTTTCATTTTTCATTTTTTATTTTTTCTTTTGCTCCTCAAAACTTTTTGCAACATAATAATTACATAGCATTTGTGTCAAAGAATGACTCCTCCCCCATGCTTGAACGATGCTCGTCCTTGAGCATAAAAGAGAGGGGAAATGACTGCTAAAGTAAGTATAAATTCCATAATCTTGCGGAATATTTGAATCTCCATCGAGAATTTTACTCTATACTCAAATTGGGTTGTGGACAAGGAGGTGATCACAAAAAGATGTTTTTGGTTTAGGGTGGATGCCCAGCGAAGTTTGTGAAATTTTCGACGTGAAAACCCACAATGCATGGACAAAAAGGCTAGCATGAAAAAGTTACACTAAGGAATGACCAGCTTCTTAGTCTCTAACCATAGAAATCAATCCTAATCCAACTCATCAAAACATATGTTTGCAATCTACGGGTTTTGTTATCATAAAACATATATGTATGTGGCTTTGGTAGGTAGAACCTTGCAAGAGCATCACAAATATGTAGATAGCATAAAAGTTAAGTTTTCATAAAAACAACAAGTTATCCGGCTATCCATAAACTTAAATCAAAGAGCAAAGATATGTATGTGGGTCTAGAGCATAGTCATTTCACCTCCACAAATAAAAGAGCCGGTATTTAAATTAATTTCAGATCATATTATAGAGAGCAATTAGCCAAGACATGTATAACTTCATGTAGGTAAAACAAAGTGGCAACTTTCATCATCTTTCCGTAAGCATAGGCAATATAGAACATCGAGGTGAATACATGGTCATGCTTATCTATTGAAAGTAAAAAGAAACCTAGGTTGTCCTCCTAGTAGCCATGTTATTGTTTGAAGAGAAAAACAAAAGGTTGCACCTAGTTGAGGTTGAAGGCATACTTACAAGCATTTGTGTTTGGAAAAGAGAAGGTCCATGGGATGTTACCATCCTCTGTAATTCTTCGTTGCCTTCTTCCGACATCTCCATGTATTGATGTGGCTTTTGCTTTTGTCTTGATTTATTAATGCTCCTAAACTTCTGAATTTGATCTTGTATGCTCAATGGAGTCATTGGTCACCCTTCTCTTCAATGTTGTCATCACCATCTCCTCTTTCTTGTTCTCATCATCTCCTTGCTGTCCCTTTTTCATGGATTTCCCCCTCTGTCCAGAACAGAACATATATCGAAATATAGCTCTATTGAAAAGTTTATGAATTTACCTTTCCAACGTGTGGTCATTCATCAAAGTCGGAGTTCAAACAAGGGAGCTATGTCCATTTTACTTCAGCGCTGTGTGCTGTCCAAAACTGGTTTCAGGATGTGTTGCACTCGGTGATTCGGGCATAACCGCTTGTAGGAACCTCCTATTGTCTTGATTCTTGATTTGTTGGAATCGTAACTTCATCTGGCTTCTAAATATCCAAAAATATCTAGTGTTTTCCCTTTGAGACCATGCATAATTTTGATGAGATTGGTGGCTTCTTGCGCATTGATCCGGAGATGTTAACGATCTTTATCATTCTATCTTCTAGAGTGTCATGTTGCACTTCCGTGTTGAAGATTCAAGGTCTCCCCCATGCTTAGCATTTTGCTAGTCATGGAAGAAGAAGACAAAGCACTTCTTAGCCATCCTTCAATTTCCTTGTAGTGAGAGTCTTTATCTTGCCTGTAAGACGTTTTAAACGCACATTCTACCCCCAAGGTGACGGTTGGGAGTAGATAGAATTGCCAACAATCCAACAATGTCTCCTAAGATTCTTAACTTGTGGCATAATTAGTCTAATGAGGAATAAAAACCTAATGAGTGTACGTGGTGCAAGGTGTGTATGCACATGATAGGAAAGCATATAAACAAGACAATGTTTTCACCTAGTTCTAAACACCATGTTTACAACTAGTTTGCTGAATTTCTCCATAGCCATAAAGGTTTATTTATCAAGGGTTAAAACACCATGTCTATCCTTAAATCAATAACTCTTATAGCACAAGAAAAATTAAGCGCATTGCAAAGCTTATAAACTAACCAAAGCAACATGAAAACATATGAAAAGGTAGCTAGGTTTATCGAACTTAACGATGATGGTCCGCAATCATGTTTAAACACCACATTTACACAAGATCACAAAAGGAAAATACCATAGGGCCCAATGAAGCATTAACATGGAAACTGAAGCATACATCATTAAGTATATAAAACAACCAAGCCAACTATGTGCAAAACATGCATACACAAAGAAACATCACATTGATAACAAAATGCAATGCATGCAAATAAATATTATCATGAACATGAAGGTGGTTCTAAAAAAATGAACTTAGATTAATAACGACAAGTTGATCATCATAAGATGGTGCCATTCTTTATTCTCTCTAAGAAAGTAGTAAAAATATAAAGAAACGGGTTGCCTCCCGAAAAGCGCTTCATTTAAAGTTATAGAGCTCGACTTTCTCACATACCTTCTTTTCATTGCATAGCCATGGCCCTTCATGCAAGAAGAAAAGGTACCAATGCAGCTTTAATTTACTTCCCATGTTGTGCTTTATCACTTATAGAAGACTTGCCCAAAGCATCCTTTTGTTTCATCGTTATCTCCTTCTTTATCATCCTTCGGTGCTGCCTTCACTCCATGAATTTTTTTTAATTTCCAGAACAGAAAGTATACTCAAGCTCTACTCCATTGCAGAGTGCACAAAATTTCCTTTCCAACGAGTCTTCATTTGCTCAAATCGGACTCCGGACAAGAGAGTTACGTCCGTTTTACTCCGGTGATGAAATCTGTCCTGAAATTTCAGAACACGCAACGCTCAATGTTTTCTCCATAACTCCTTGCACGGGTCTTCAAACTTGTTGGTTCTTGATGCGTTGGGATGGTAATTTGATGGAGCTTCTGAATATCTCATTTTCTTCATTTGTACACCTCTGAACAAGCTCTCAAATTGATGAAGACAGCAGCATCCATCGCGGGATTCAGAGAGGTTGATGATTTATCTTGCAACTCTTTTAGGCATGACTTCTTTTTTTTTTCATTATTCAAGCCTTGTCTACATGGTTAGTGAAAATCGGGCCTTTCCCGACATATGATTCTTTAAGGTCATTAGCTTGACCAAGCGCAAAGCATGATCGAGATTTACAAAACTTATTGTAAACATACGCGTCCATAATTAACACCACATGTGAATTGTAGCAACAAGTCAAGGTGTAAATAAAAGAAGCATATGTTTCATGCATAGCACTTAGCTCATCATTAGGCAAAGGTTGTTTGGGTGTGAGATTAATTGGATCAAAAAAAATGTTTCCTCTTTTTCATTCTCAAGAAAATCTAGCCTATCAATATGATCACTATTGGAACAAGGCATAGACATTAAACTATCATTCATACTATTGGTTGAGCATGAATATTTGAATTTATCAACATCAATACCAATAATATCTTGATATTTCAGCGCATACATTGGCCTTAGATATTTTTCAACAAGAGTGATATTTGGTTCATCAAGCGGTGTTGAAGGCGAATTGATCTCAACAAGTGTAGTTGCCTCTTCATCACCATCTTGCAATTTCTTCAACTCATCATGTGGAACATGTAATCCTTTAACTATGTACGCATTCATCTCTTCTTTGAATTCTTCTTTATCAACCAGATCTTCATCTTCAAAGACTTGTATGTTGCTTTCTTTATCTTCCATGCACCACATGTCATCAAGATCGCTCATTGTTGATTCACTCTTTCCTTCATCCTTGAGTACTTCCATGTCTTGATTTGCTAGTGTATAGGCTTCAATAGCACACAAGCTATCATCTAGCTTGAGTCCTATCTCCTCCCATTTATCCTTTGAGTCACTAGGCTCATCACGGTTGTACTCTTCTCTTCCTTCATCATAAATCTTTGAGTTGTCAAACCGGTCGATCCATCCTTCATCTCCTGTTTCTCTTTCTTCTTCAAACATCTTTTGGATCGACTCTCCACTCATCTCTTGATCAAATATATCTTCAATTAGTTTGGCAGCGTGTCGGCGTTCCTCCTTCCTTCGGTAGTTGATCAGTGGGGCGAAATCAACTTGAACCCAACCGGATTGAATGAACTCCGCCAATGGTCTAGCATTCCACATACTTCGGCCTACATTCATGTTAGTTTCAACATTTTTAACATCCGAAATGACTTCTCTTACCTTGGGAAGTGGATCTTCACTTTCTTGTATGGTCGGTTCATCTTCCTTGACCTTCGGTTCATCTTTTTCAGAAATTTCAGCAAGCACCTTGGGCTTGCTTTTGTCATTTTGCTCCTCTCGACAACATCTTTGCCAATCTCGTATTGTTCTTTGTCCATTGCTTATCCTTTGTAAGATTTGTGCGGCTTCACTAATTGTTTTATCCATTATATCACCGCCCGCACACATGCTTACAAAACGAGACGAGTTAGGGGTTAGTGAAAAATAAAAGGTATGCAACATCAAGTCACCGGAAAATCCCAAGTTCGGGCCTCGCTCAAGTAGTTCATTAAAACGGTCCCATGCTTCATCAATTCCTTCATCCTCTCCTTGCTTGAAAGTGAGCACTTGCCTCCTTAAGTCTTGGACCTTGCTTATGGGAAAGAACTTCAAAAGAAATTTCTTCACTAGCTCATCCCAATTTCCTTTTGCTCCAACGGACTCAAGTGTGTACCATCTTCGCGCTTTATCTTCGAGAGAGAACGGAAAAAGATTCCACTTGAACCAAGCGGTCGGAACTCCTTTTTGTTGCACCGTGTTGCATAACATCGTGAATTCCTTAATGTGTCTATATGGGTTGTCATCCTCCAATCCTCTAAATGGTTTTGTCGCCACTAACTTGATGATTCCAGGCTTCACTTCATAGTGGGTTGTAGCAAATGTCAAATCTGATTTTTGCATCTCAATGTCTTCCATTGACGGCATTGCTAGCTCCCTTACCGACATCTCTTCGTCTTCCAATGGTGAGGTGAACAAATCCATCTAGGCACGAGAAAAGTAGAAAGAAAAACAAAAAAGATTTTTTTTTTCTTTTTTTAGAAAATAAGGGTTAGGTGTTAGTAATCAACAAAATTAATACTAGATTAAACGTAGCAAACTGGCTTGCTCCTCAAAGAACGGCGCCGGAAAAAGGGGCTTGTTGACGGATAAAACTCGTATCCACCTACGATCCGCAAGCGTACGGACCTACACCTTTTTCACCACGGGATTCCCAAGGTTCTTGTCAATCCGCGGAGCAAGGGGATTACTAGCGCTTAACCAAGTACTAATCTAGTTGAATGGAAAACCTTTGAAAGAGAGTATTAATCTAAAAGTAAAGACAATCTAACCTAAGTTAATCTAAGTTAAGTTGATCAAACAAATATAGGGTTAAACTAGATGATAAAGGGGTGAACACAAGAGAGTGATTAAGAAAGATAAGCGTTCCCTCCCTAGGATCTAGGATAACATGGTATGCATCTACTACACGAAAGCGGTAAACCAATCTACCGGGGGTTGTGACCACGGTTTCGCCCTTTCCCTCCTCTCGTCTCGTCACTATGCGAAGGTATTCGTGACTAGACCTATGATGGACACGGTATGTTGATGGAATCTATGGGAGTAGCGGATATCATACGCCCGAAAAACATGGTAGCTAACCTTAATCATCAAAGCATCATCAACATGAAAACAATAGATTGAAACCACAAATCGAGTAGCGATCACATAGCATGTATCCATCTAATCCTAGGGATGAACAGAGACATTACCCCATCATCTTACACGGATTGAAGCACATAGGGGTGATGGAGACTCCGGAGAACGTCGTCGATGAAGATGGCGGCGATGGATCTTGGGAACACCCCTAGGCCAGCGGCTTGGAGTCCTCTTGCTTCCTTCTCTCCGCCAGTGTTGATCCTTGCGACGAGCTCATCTAACTCTCTCCCTCATCTTTGCGGCGGCGGTTTTCTGGTGATTGGCGTCGGTATGATGATTTGTTCGATGTGTAACCGTCTTGGGACACCTAGGGGGTTGCATTTATGTCCTTGGGGTGCCTTTGGGCGTGCTCCACCTTGCCTTGCACGAGATCCTCCTTGGGAGAGAAGCAAACTTGGTTTCCATAAAATCAGCCAGATTTTCCTGATTCACAGTCCTTCCTTGCCAGCGCCGTATCTCCCACGTCCGGACTCCAAATAATGCAAATTCGGTGTCCAGGTTGTGTGCCACGAAATTATCTTCAACGTTGGTATTTATTTCTTTCCTTAAAAACGAAGATAAGATCTCCAAATCGGCCTTGGAAGATAATCTATTCTGATTTCGGACTGACTGCGCAGCAGGGGTTTCGGGGGCTATATCTCCTAGCTCCCTTATTTGAATTAGGCCTTCCACATGTCCAAATCGAAGGTATCGTCAAGACCCACAACTTTGGTAGTCAAACTTTTGCCATTAAAGACCGTTTAAGTCTCCGAATCTGTACCGAAAGATCATGTTGTCCTGAGTTGCGAGAATATCTCTCGGGCTGAGTTGATCTCGTTGGTAAACATCCAAGTCCCCAGAGTTTTGCGTGTTGATGCTTCGGTCCTTGGGTTGTTTGGAGTCTTGTTCACTTCGTGTCTTGACTTGTGACGGGCTTCATGATCTTATCTTGAATTGCTTGATAAACTTATCCCGAAAGTCTCCTCTTTAACGTTAATTTCCTGCGTAAACAACAAACTCCAAAATCGACATGCAAGTGTGAACTTGTTACATCATTAGTATGCCTAGTGGCAGGTTAGTTGCAAATCATAATCGAAACCAATGTATAACAAGTACTCTAAGTTGATAGAAATTCACCGTCAACAGTAGTCGTACCCCACTAGTCGAGTAGTCCTTGCTTGGGAGTAGTCGCGCTGATGTCTTGTGCCGTGCAGGATGACTTGAAAATGTTCGTCTCCGAGCCGCAGCCGCCCCCCTCATGGAATCGAGATCCCGAAGGAAGGGAAAGCCAAAGCCAAGGAGCGGCGAGAAGTTGGCGAAGGTGATGACACCGTCATCGTGGAGGACACCTCCGACGACGACGACGATGACGACGACAAAGAGACGTTGCAGGACCGCTTTCAGCTGCGGTCGAGGTTTAGCCGTCCAGGCTTGCCTCATGTACCTCTTGTGCAAGGCCCGCCGACTAGCCTAGAGGCTAGTCTAGCTGCGCCGCCACGGAAGCCGCGCAACCCCGCCCGGAAGCGGGTGACGAAGAAGCTGAAGGTCACGGAGACCACGCCTCAAGAGGTAAGAAGTCTTGACCAGTGTAGTCGAGTACCCGTCGTGCGAGTACACTTGCTGATGAGTAGTCTTCCTTGAATGCAGGAGGTGCCGCCGACGGAGCCCGTCGAGGAGGGCGTCGAAGGCGAGTGGGGCACAGTGGGGGAGCCGGCTGGGAGTCGCAGCCCAGCCCCCACTGTTGAGGAGCTCTTAGCGCAGTTGGAGCGCCAGCCCCTGCTCCTCAGGGGAGCACGGAGCCCGTAGCCACCGCCGTTGAAGAGGTGGTGGCTACAGGAGCACAGGAGGGCACTGCACCGGCCGCCGTTGTTGCGGAGGAGCAGCGGCTGCAGAGGCGCAGGAAAAGGCGCCCGCCGAGGGTGGACTGGTAGACATTGCCAGCATCCTCGGTGCCCCGGTCGTGACGATAGTCCGGTCCAGCTTGTAAGTACTGCATCTTCCCGAGTAGTACTTGTTGTAGTAGTCGAGGTTGACTGACGACCAATTGTGTGTGCTTCTGCAGGAAATCGACAGATCTGTCCTGGGAGGGGGATGAACCCTCTACGACGGTGGCTGAAGAAGAAGTCGCGCCACCCGCCGAGGAGTCCGCTCCTGCTTCTCAGGCGGTGCCCGAGCCGCCGGCTACTGAGACGTCGTTGCCGGAGGCCAGCGTGGTCGAGGGTAAGTACTCTTCTGAAGCTGTAGAGCTCCTCGAGGAGTAGTCGTAGTCGCTGATACACTTGTCTTCTCTTTGACAGGTGCCGAGGCCGAAGGGAGTGACATCCCTGCGGGGGTGCCAATGCAGAAAGCAACGCCAGAAGTGCCGGAGGCTACCGGAGGAGCCCCCGAGCCCATGGAGGAAGTCGTCGAGGAAGCCGCCGTGGCGGCTGGAGGAGAGGGGGTCACCACGTCGCCAGAGGTCGCTCTGGAGGTGGCTATCCGCTCTCCGGAGATCCAAGACGCAGAGCCCATCCGCTCTGCACCGATGACGGAAGCCGCCGCGAGTAGTCGTGGCGGGATAGAGTTGCTCGCGGACGATCTAGTCGACCCAGCGATGGTGGCCAGGCACCTGTAGGCGGTCCGCTAGGCTGAGCAGTGGATGAAGGTAAGTAGCCGTAGCTTCTGAGTAGCCAATCCTCTGTCGTGAGTACTCGTGTGACATGAGTTGTCAATGCAGGACGTTGCGGAGAGGTCACGCGAGAAGTCCAACATGCTGCAAGGCTATGGTGACGCGGTGCTCCGGGCTGAAGCACTGGAAGAGCAGCTTTTGAAGTTGCGGAAGCACGCGGCCGCCATGCAGTCTAGGCTCGACACCGCCTTTGCCAAGTATCACAATGATGTCCAAGAGTTGCAGGCAAAGGGCGATAACTTGGTGCGGAAGAACAAGAGCCTCCGCAACAAGAACAAAGGTACACCGCTGGACTTGTCGGGTAGTAGGAGGTCGAGAGGTAGTCTGACTCGCTATACTTTGTTGTGTTGCAGAGCTTGAGGGCCAGGTGGAGCAGTTCAAGTCCTCGGAGACGAGCATGAAGAACCTCTTCTACCGGGAGTAGGAAGCCCGCCAGGTACTCGAGCTCGACTACAAAGAACTTGCCTTCGAGTGCGAGAAGCACATGAAGCTTCGGATTGCATCTGACCGCGATCTCGTCAACTGCTACAAATCATTGCAGAAGTTGAGTGAAGATTGCGAGGCGCTGCGGGCTCAACTGAAGGATCTTGAAGAAGCCGCGCTGCCGATCGCAAGACTCTTGGTTCCTCATCCGGGCGGCCCCAAGATCGCTCCGCTCGTGGATCGCCTCAGGGAAGCCCCCAGCCGGCTGGCGGCCTATGTGAAGCACATGGCGAGGTCGATCCCGAAGCAGGTCTTGGCCTTCATGAAGTCCTACTTCTCGAAGGCCCCGGTGAAAGTAGTCGCTGGCGGTGTAGCCGCCAACTGCACCGATGAGCAGTACGCGGAGCTGCTGGAGCAGATGGCTCCCATCGCGGAGCAAGTAGCTGATAAGATCAATCTCCAGTAGCCCTGTAATAGTTAGCTAGTAGCCAGGGTTGTACAGAAACAATTGTAATGTAATTGCTTAAGTATTAATGAAAGAAAATTTCCAGCAATGAGTACCCGTAGTCGCGATCTCAGAGTGTGGAGCCCCATCGTGGAGTGGATGCGAGTAGTCGTACTCGGCAGCAGTCCCATTGAGGGAAGTAGACAGCAAAGAAGATGATGGATGATCAAACTTTATTACTGAATAAGTACACCTGGATGGCCAGAGCCGTAGTTATAGAGTAGTCGCCTGGACCCGGAGGCCGCTTACAGCTGAGTGGTGCTAGGGCGAGTAGCCGCTTACAGCTGAGTGGTGCTAGGGGAGCCGCGCCAGTGCGCGCCGGAGGCAATGATCGTCAATCCCTCTTTTCTGATTCATCTTGATCCCCTTTTGTTTTGACGATCATCCTCTTTTCAGGTTGATTCAATGGAATCCTTCTCTCGCGCCGGCCGGTCAGCCCCTGCCAGATGACTCCTCGGAGTCCGATGGTCACTCCCCCGTGCCCTACGGGGAACTCGACGCTCTCCGCTTCAAGGCGGAACTGGAGGCAGCCCAGCGCGAGCTGGTGGAGGTCTCCAAAAAGGCTGGCATAGCCGAGTTGGAGTGGGAAGACCAGCGCAAGCAGCTGCTGGAGACCATCGACGGTACGGTCCTGACACCGCTCTTTGATCCAACCTGGCCTTTGATGCTAATCTCCCTTTTCTTGCACTTTTCAGCCCGTGATGCCGAGCTCAACCAGCTAAAGACGCTGGTGGAGCAATTGGCCGATAAGGTGAACGCCCACGGAGACACACCGGCGGAGCGCCTTGCTGTGGTGGAGCACCGCGTGGACGAAGTGGCCACCCATGACGTCCGCTTGGGAACCACCCTCGGCCTGGCTGCCATGGCGACGCACACCGACTTCGACTACTCCACCAGGCCGCGCGGCTTCCAGGGCGGCGCGCCAGAAGACATCGAGGAGATCGAGCTCATCTTGGAGCGCCTCGATGGCCACGGCGACGCCATTGCCGAACTCACTCATCCCCAATCTGTGTTGAACAGGCTCTTTGACTAGATTGTGTTAGGGATGTTTGAATATCAGCAATAAATAAAGAACTTTTGAATTATGTGCTTGCACTGCGATGATTTTTCTTCATGTTTGCATCCATGAACTTTGTTTTTCCTTAAACGTATTCGGGAACTAGCTTGAGCCGAACACGCGAGAACGGACGCCCCTTGACGCAGACTCCACAGAAGATCCCTGAATCGGCAATCCGCAAGCACTGTTCAAGCGAAAACCCTTCGCATTCGGGAAGAAAACCCTGCCGTTTGGTATTCCAATAGTGCACGCCGGCCAGTCATCACTCCCAATGCACCCCCTCGGTCAATAAAATAGCCTGCTGAGATGCCCTGCAAATCCACTCGCACACTCATCCATCACTTCTCATTTCCTCCCCTGTCCTCAGAGGAAAAAACCCCAAGGCCATGGACAAAGGCAAGCAACCCTAGGAGAGCAGCATTCCAAAGAAACGCACGATTCGAGAGTGAGTCTTCCCTCGATTTACTCCTTGTTTCTCATATGATCTTGCGCTTTACCTCCTCTCTTCCTTTCCTCTATCAGCCTTGACTTGCTTCCTGAAGAAATCATCGGGACCGAAGACATGCCTGAGTACATCTCCTCCGATTCCTCCCTTGAAGCAGAGGACGCCACGCCTGAACAGAGGACCAGCCATGAACTGCGCCGCCGCGTTCGGCACCTGGAGCATGACCTCAGGGACATCACCGCTCGTTGCCAGGCCGAACGCGAGCGTCGTATGGCTTTGGAGGCATTAGTGGGAGGTAAATGTTCTTGACCCCTTCTTGACTTCGCGCTCACATCTGGATTTCTTGCCCCTGACACCCACTCCTCTGTTTCAGATGTCTCTGACAGGTACAACAACCTGAAAGCGGCTTGGGACAGCTTGGTGGAGGCCGCAAATCATGGTCACCCCCGTGCATTCCACGTTGCCGTCACGGTGGTCTTGGAGCAACTGAAGAGGGAGCAGCCGGAGAAGAAGCAAAGAAAAGATTGAATCATACTTTCGCTTCTTCCTCCACGCCTTCTGCTTCCCACCTCCTTGAAGCCCTGATCACCAGGGTTGTTGGATGTAAACCTGCAAGAGGCAGTTGTAATGTACTTTTGTGCTAAGGGCAATGCATCTAGGCACTAGCCGTTCCTTTTGTTTGTGAATTTTTTTGTTCTAAAGGCGGCCTCGTTCTTGAGCGCCGGCTATTTCCTGTGTCAGATGCATGTAATCCCACTGCTGGTGATCACTGGTCGATTTCAATGCTAGGATAATATCTCTTCAAATATCTTCCATTTATTGCAGCAGAAAATTCCTCTCCTAGTAGAGTTTTCAATATGTATGCATTACCAGGGACGCATCTGACCACGCGAAAGGGTCCATCCCAGTTAGGGGACCATTTGCCGAATTCGCTGTATTTGGTTCCAATCGGCAATAGCGCTTTCCAAACCAAATCCCCTTCTGCAAATTGCCTGACTTTCACCTTCTTGTTATAATACTTGGCAACCCGCAGCTTGTTCTTCTCGATGTTTTCCAGGGCCCTGAGACGGATCATGTGTAAATCCTCTAGCTCATCCATCATTAGGCCACTGTAATCTTTGGAGCTCAAATCTTTCTGTAACACGATTCTCCTGGAATCTGATTGCATCTCCCAAGGTAGAACCGCATGATGCCCATAAACCAATTCGTAAGGAGAAGTCTTTGTACTCCATGAGGGGCCATTCGGTAAGCCCACAGTGCCTCGCTGAGTACCGAATGCCACCTCCTTGGCTTCTGGTCGATCTTCTTCTGTATCAGCTTGATCATGATCTTATTAGAAGCCTCTGCCTGACCATTAGCTTGGGCATAATAGGGGGAAGAATTAAACAGTTTGATTCCCATGCTTTCGGCAAATTCTCTGAACTCCAAGGACACGAATTGGGCCCCTTGATCAGTTGTGATTGTCTGAGGGATTCCAAACCGATAGATGATGTGTTCCTTGACAAATTCAACCATATTTTCTGACGTCACCTTCTTCAATGGAATTGCCTCAACCCATTTAGTAAAATAATCTGTAGCCAAAAGCACAAACTTATGCCCCTTGCTAGATTGTGGATTAATCTGGCCAATCAAGTCTATACCCCAACCCCTGAATGGCCATGGCTTGATAATGGGATTCAATGCTGACGCGGGGACCCTTTGAATATTTCCAAACCTCTGGCAGTCTTGACATCCCTTGTAATACTCAAAGCAATCCTCTAATATTGTCGACCAAAAGCACCCAGCTTGCCTGATAACCCATTTCATGCGGTAGGCCGATTGGTGTGCTCCATATATCCCATCATGCACTTCACTTATCATCTTCTTAGCTTCTTCTGGACCCAGGCATCGTAACAACACCCCATCTAATGATTTGTAAAACAAATTGCCATCCAGAAGAACGAATTTTATGGCCCTGTACCTGAGCTTCCTAGAGACCTTCCGGGATGGATCTTCCAAATAGTCAACGATCTCTTTTCTCTAATCATCCTCCGCGAGATCCGTTCCCAGCGCACATACGTCCGTAGCAAACGCTTCTTGACTCTCTTTGTAACCAGAGGCGCTCTGAGCCAACCTGTTTGCTTCTTCGTTATGTTCCCTACGAATATGCTGTAGAGTTACCAATGGAAAGCTCTTCAAGATTTCCCTGCATTCTTCGTAGTAACTCCTCAATGCGGCGTCACTTTTGCATTCGTATTGGCCGTTCAATTGCTTGATCACCAACTCTGAATCTCCATAAACCTCAACTGAAACGGCCCTGGCTTCTCTCAAATATTGAAGCCCCCGAAGTAATGCCTCGTACTCAGCCTGATTGTTTGTAACAGTGGGCTGTATAGGGATAGCAAATTCAAACATCTCACCTCTAGGCGAAATCAGTAGGATCCCTACTCCCCCACCTTTACCACATGATGATCCATCAAAAAATAAAGCCCAAGGAGTAATTTCAAGCAAATAAATTGATGGATCGCGATGTTCAGTTATAAAATCGGCAATGATCTGACCTTTGATAGCTTTTGCCGATTCAAACTTTAACTCAAACTCTGATAAAGCCAAGATCCATTTGCCAATCCTGCCATTCAAAATTGGCATAGATAACATATGTTTTATTACATCAAACTTGGAGTACACAGTGCATTCGGCATTCAACAAGTAGTGCCAAAACTTTGTACACGAGTAGTACACACACAAGCACAGTTTCTCTACAGCCGAATACCTGGTCTCAGGATCAAGTAATTTTCGGCTAAGATATGCTACTACCCGCTCCTTTCCTTCGAATTCTTGAATAAGGGCCGATCCAATGGTTTGGGTATCGGCCGCCACGTACAACTTGAAAGGCTTCTCCAGCTGAGGAGGGACCAGCACTGGTGGCTCCTTCATGTATTGCTTGATCTCATCAAAAGCCTTTTGTTGTTCGTCGCCCCATGTGAACTTCTGATCTTTCTTTAGCTTCAGCAATGGAGAGAACGGCAAGACCTTCTGTGACAGATTTGAAATGAATCTCCTTACGAAATTAATTCCGCCGAGCAAGGATTGTAACTCCTTGAGATTAGTTGGAGGGACAACTTCATCAATGGCCTTCATGCTCTTCTTGCCAACCTCAATCCCCCCTTCGTGGACCAAAAATCCCAAGAACTCTCCAGCTGATACCCCAAAAGCGCATTTGTTTGGATTCATCTTTAAACCATGCTTTCAGGTGCACTCCAAGGTCCTTTTCACATCTTCCAAATGTGTGTCATGACTTAGGGACTTGATCACGACATCATCAATGTAGATTTCAACAACTTTGCTGATCAACTCGTGAAAGATGTAATTCATGGCTCGCTGATAAGTTGCACTGGCATTTTTCAACCCAAATGCCATGACTATCCATTCAAACAGGCCTATATGACCAGGACATCTGAAGGCCGTCTTTGATATATCCTTTGTTGCCATAAAAATTTGGTTGTATCCCGCATTGCCATCCATGAAATTGATAACTTTGTGCCCAGCAGCGGTGTCAACCAACAAATCGGCAACAGGCATGGGATAACCATCCATCGGAGTAGCTCTGTTCAAATCCCTGAAATCTATGCAGACCCTCATCTTTCCATTCTTCTTGTAAACAGGGACAATGTTAGAAATCCACTCCGCATATCTGCATGGCCGAACGAAGTTTGCATCAAGTAACCTTTCAACTTCTTTCTTCACATCGGCCAATACCTCGTCCTTGTAGATTTTCCGGGGTGGTTGCTTGTATGGTTTGAAACCAGATTTGATTGGCAACCGATGCTCAACGATGGAGTGATCCAGTCCAGGCATCTCCGAATAATCCCAGGTGAAGCAATCTTTATACTCCTTAAGTAACTTGATTAATTCCTCCCTGAAGTCTGATTGCAAGTTTGCGCTGATGAACGTCGGCCTTGGCTTGTCACCGCTTCCAATGTCAACTTCTTCTAATTTATCAGCCGACATGAATCCTCGCCCCAACTTGCCATCAGTACCATCGACGGGGTTCTCCATTAAAAATTGTTATAAGAGCCGACTGCTTGAATCGGCTGTTGATCGCTGCTGACAGGTTCAACAGGACCTTCTCCCCAGTCTTTCCCTGAGAAACAGTCAATGCCTTGATACTCCCAGAAAGCTGGTTCCATGTTTGCAACGCTCACGGAGTCATCTGCTTGGACCACCTCAATATCATCATCCACCCATTGGATGAGCTGCTGATGCATGGTGGATGGGACGCAGCAATTGGCATGAATCCAGTCCCGTCCAAGCAGTAGGCTGTAGGCTCCTTTACCTTCGATAACAAAGAAGGTCGTGAGCAGCGTCTTGGACCCGATCATCAGATCCACGTGAGCGCATCCCTTGGTGTCTGAAGGATTCCCGGCGAAATCGTTCAGTATTATGCTTGTAGGCGTCAGATCGCTAGGGCCCATGCCAAGTTTCCTAAAGGTGGTATACGGCATTACATTGACCGCCGCTCCACCGTCGACAAACATCTTGGTCAATGGCTTGCCATTGACATATCCCTTCAAGTAAAGCGGCCTCATGTGTCGATTTTTGGCCGGTTTATCGAAGACGGCTTGCTTGGCTAGCACCAGCTGCGCCATCAACCCCTCGACCTGCTCATCATCTAGGGACTCCTCTTCCTGTACAACCTGATTAGCAGGAGCCATAAATTCATTCAGCAGAAAATATACCATGCACGCTGGAGCCGAACGTTTTGACCCTTCAGGTTTATCCTTTGGACGCCACAGCTGCCTTGTCTGGATCCCAGCCTGCCTCAGTTCTCGGTTCCTCAAGCGCTGAACCCTTCGCTTCTGACTCTCCCTTAGGCCAGGCGGGCACCATTGCCCCTTCTGCCAGACGTACTCGTCCTCGTCTTCCTCTTGATCAGCCCACCTTAAATCAGCTTGCCTTTTCCTGGGATGATCAATGATTTCAACTTTTTGGCGCCGATCTTCGCTAGGATGCATCATTCCAATTCTTTCATGGACGGATCGGCGATTGGCAGTCTCCTGCCTGTACTCGAAATACCTATCACTGCACTCAGGGCAGTTCCTCAGCGTGGGCAGCTTCAAACCTTCGTTCCCAACAGTGCCTGAAGAATGCACATCCCCAGTGCGCGCGTTCCTGCTCGCGCGTGTATTGCTCCAGATCTCTTCTGCGTGCTTCCTCCTCAGCCCTGCACTTCTCCTCCTCGTACTTCCGCTTCTGGTAGCGCTCCTTTTCCAGCTGGCGCTGCCACTTATTGAGGAGGATACGCGTGGTCACCCTGGGCTTGGCTCTGGATGATTCCCCGATTTCGATGTGGCTCTTGAGAACGCGGGGGGCTTCACCATGCACCTGCTCCAAAGTCACCTGACGCTCCGGATCTACTGCTCCATCTTGCCTTGCCCTGGCTGAGGTCAAGACTTTGACCTTGCCCTTCTCCTCAGCTGTTACCATGTCGACCGAGAATCCCACCATGTTCTGAGGGAAAGGGTGGCCATCCAGCTTCATCTTGTTATCAAATTTGAGGTGCCCCTCCTAGATGGCTCTCTGGATCCTCATTCTGAAGACCCTGCAGTCGTTGATGGAGTGCGAGTTCCTGTCGTGGAAGCCACAGTAGCGTTTCTCCTTTACTCCATCGAGCCGAAGCATGGAATGCCCTTCAGGCAATCTGATTCGGCCTTCCTTTACCAGGAGCTCAAACAACTTGTCAGCTTTTGTGATGTCGAAATCGTAGGTACCTTTGGTCTGTTTGACCCAGCGCTGATTCATAGTCAATGGCTCTTTTCCCCACATGATTTCGGCCGCAGCCACGTCCTGTTCATCATCAGAATCTTCCACCAGGTCGGCCTTGTCCAGGAACTGGTTGTAGATATCGGCCACGTCGTCTTTGTTTGCCGAACACGGCATCCTTCTTGAAACCGTATGCTTGGTTGCTCATTAACGACAGCTTTTGGGACAGCTGGCCCAGGTTATCGAACTCCATGCCAAACAGCTTCTCACGCACGGCCGGCAGCATCCCGACAACGGCCATGTCAGCCAACTGGTCATCTGGCAGGTTGAGCGAAAAACACACGCCCTTAACTTCCCTGAACCTCCTGAGGAATTCCAAGGGCGTCTCACTGTGCCTCTGCTTCAGGGTAGTGAGGTCAATTAGCTTCTTTTCTGAGCTGCCACTGAAATAGTGGGCATGGAATTTCCATTCCAGCTCCTTCCATGTGCTGACTAATGGTGGGGGTAACGATGAAAACCATTGGAACACCGGGCCCGTCAGTGATGCGGGGAAGTATCTGACTCTGAACGCTTCTTCGGCTGAGCACTCTCCAAGCTGCATCAGGTAGCGAGCAATGTGCTCCACCGTGCTCGTGTCGTCCTGCCCCGAAAACTTTGTGAATTCCGTCGGAGGCTTTACCCTTGGCGGAAGGATCACGTTGTAGTACCACTCCGGGAACGGCGGCATGTAGGTAGGTCCTTGCATTTTTGGTTTGAGGCCGAATTGATTCTGCATCAAATCGGCCATCTTCTGCGCCAGGATGTCGTCCTCCTGCGTGCCTGCAGCTGGTCTGTAACCTGGATTCGGAAGAGCGTCAATGGCTCCGTAGTTCCCCACCTCGTGGTAGCCTCCGCCGTATAGATTCCTCTATAGCCAGTTGCTTGCTGGAGCAATCCTGTGACCGGAAGTAAGCGGGGCCCCAGGAGAGCCAAATGCCAACTCCCCGTACGTGGGCTGGTATGGGTTCGGCTGTTGCACAGGTTGACTCGTGCGCCCGCGGTGGTGGGCCGGGCCGGTCGCCCTCTGCGGCTGCGGTGGGGGCCGAACCGGCGACCCCCAGCACCTTGTGGAGGAGGCTGGAAAGCTTGACTCCCAGTGCTCTGAGGAGGAGGCTGGGCTGGTTGGCTCTGCAATGGCGGTTGAGAACTGGACTCGCCCAACTCCACGGTGCCTCCTTGAATGGGCGCCTTGCTGAATGCCTGCTCCATGCCTGGACCGAAGACAGCCACCATCATTTGTTTGAACGCACCAAAGAAAGCTTTGTGGTGCCTGCTCAAGATGTGGTCCGCGGCATCTCGGAACGCCTGTATGCATTCCTCCCTCTCCTGCTGGGTCGTGGCGTCGCTCTCCCCTGGCAACAATACCCTGGGCATCTCATTCTTCAGGTACGGGACGCCACTCCTGTTCTTCTTGAAGGACAGCATACACTTCTGTTGGAATTGGTCCACGGCGTCCTGGAGCTGCTGCCGTTGTTCAGGAGAGAGGTCTTCAATGTTGACATCCATGACATCCGCGATGTCAGGCATCTTGATTTTCGGCTGTGGTCCCACTGGGCGTGCCAAAAAGTGTGTTGAAGCAAAATGTGCACCTAGCGCCAAGCACACAGCAAGCCGAACAAGCTGGCTTCACACGTGTAGAGAATCACGAGACGTGCCAGTCAATTTTCCCTGAAAATTAACAAAAGACAAAGTAGTTAAATACCAAAGCTTGGAACTTGCCGGGTGGTACCAGACAGTTCCATATTTACGGCTACAGAGCCAGATGGGATGACACATAGCTATAGAAAGCTATCTGCCAATAAACTGAAACCATTCGGGAACTTTAAGAAGGAAAAGTAACATAGCCGAATGGATGACGCAAGCATGACGGCGATCGGTCTTTGTTTGAATAAAGATGCACGTGCATAAGGTTGCGACCGATCCCCGTGATGATCAACATTAAATAAATAAATAAAGTAAAGCGCGAGCATAAACATGTAATAAACAAGCATGCATAGATCCAAAGCGCTAGTCTACCGCATGTCTAGGTGTTTCAAAACCCGTCGGGTACGATGCCAAACAAATCTATCCACCGCATGATACAACTTGCATGGGGATCGTACCACTTTCCACAAATAGATCTATCCACCGCATGATACAATCTAAATATGGAAAGCTAAAAGCATACATTATTTAAAGCATGAGTTACGCACGTGTTCTACTCGTGAAAAGCATAACCGAATACGGTTGAACAACCGATTCGGGGTCCATGAAGAAGGAACGAACATTACCAAGTGAGATAAATCTATTAGATTGATTTGAAATCTAATCCACCGGATGACTAGCTCCAAAACAACCCAAAAACCTGCATCTACCGCGTGATACTCAATTCTTTCAAGATTTATACAAACATTGGCAAGCTTGAACCCGCAACACGTAATAACCTAGATCGATTCGGTTTCGGCTGTCAAGGAGCACGTGATCCACGCGTTGAATTAGCCAAAGGCACGAACTTGACTCGTATGAGGATCATCAAAAGGTATAAAGCCGATCCAAACCCATCTAGATTGGGCAAAAGTGTTACATGAATTTAAACATAACGCAAAAACTCAAAGCAACACGGGGTAACTTAATGAATCTATTGGATCTTGCCAAAATCCAATAGAGCAGATAACTAGCTTCAAGCTAGATCTTAGCCTACCGCATGGCTCATGACCTAACAAGAAACCTTCTTGAACCAAGCTTGAATCTACCGCACGACACTAAGCATGGTAACAAGACTACTTGCATCAGATCTAAATCCACCGCATGATACTAGAAATGATACAAGGTTGCCGGTACTCACGGAGGTCGACCGATCGATGAACCCTCTCG
This sequence comes from Cenchrus americanus, assembly GCA_947561735.1. Classification (NCBI taxonomy): domain Eukaryota; kingdom Viridiplantae; phylum Streptophyta; class Magnoliopsida; order Poales; family Poaceae; genus Cenchrus; species Cenchrus americanus. The sequence goes on along the minus strand of OX387245.1, from coordinate 60,645,434 downwards.
AAGAACTCGACGACACGACGAATGGACTCTTGGGTTTGGCGTAAAGCCGGTTTGTATTGAGAATGATTACGTATATCCATTACATACAATCAGGGCTCATATTTATACCCTGCCAAGCACAACCTCGAATGGATTCGATACCTAATTTATCTCTAAGCTTGATCGCTTATCCATCCATTCGTCCTTCCTGCTTGGGCCACGTCACCGTACAATCCCGCGAAATCAGCTCAACTGTTCCCTTGCCGAACGGAAGCAGATAGCCGACCGCGGATTTTTCTGCCGAATGCATCTGAAGAAACCTTCCTTCCACCGGACGGATTCCTCATCAAGCTGGACCCACAAGTTAGACTCCTTGCCAAATTTTGGTGTTAACAGTATTTAACAACATAAGGAAATGACTCAATAAATTCACACCATTTAGCATGTCTCCTATTCAGTTTTAATTGTCCTTTAAGATGTTTCAAAGATTCATGGTCTGAATGTATCACAAACTCTTTAGGAAAAAGATAGTGCTGCCAAGTTTCCAAACTCCTAACAAGGGCATATAATTCTTTGTCATAAACTGAATAATTAAGAGTTGGACCACTTAGCTTTTCACCTTGAAGTATGCAATTGGCCTTCGTTCTTGCATCGGCACGCCTCCAATCCCAACTCCACTTGCATCACATTCTATTTCAAATGTTTTGCCGAAATGCGGGAGTGCAAGGACGGGGCTGTTGTAAGCTTCATCTTTAATTCTTCAAATGCCTTCCGTTGAACATCTCCCCACTTGAATGGTACTTCCTTCTTGGTCAACTCATTTATGGGAGCAAGCAATAGTGCTTGAAATCCTTCACAAACCGCCGGTAGAAACCAGCGAGTCCAAGGAAACTTCGCACTTGGCTCACGTTCTGTGGAGGCGTCCAGTCTCGTACAGCCTTGACCTTTTCTTCATCCACCTCCACTCCTTGACCTAAAACAACAAAACCAAGAAAAACTACCTTGTCGGTGCAAAAGGTGCACTTCTCAAGGTTAGCATATAATTTTTGCTCACGTAGGACAGCAAGCATGCACTGAATATGTTCAACATGTTCTTCAAGAGACTTGCTGTAAATCAAGATATCATCAAAATAGACCACAACAAATTTGCCGATGAAAGCTCTAAGCACATGATTCATCAATCTCATAAATGTACTTGGTGCATTAGTTAAACCAATGGGCATCACTAACCATTCATATAAACCAAATTTTGTTTTAAAAGCAGTTTTCCATTCATCTCCATCTTTCATGCGAATTTGATGATATCCACTTCTTAAATCAATCTTAGTAAAAATGATAGCACCACTAAGCTCATCGAGCATGTCATCTAATTTTGGAATTGGATGCCTATACCTTACTGTAATGTTATTAATAGCAAGGCAATCCACACACATTCTCCAAGATCCATCTTTTTTAGGAACTAATAAAACAGGGACAGCACAAGGTGAAAGACTTTCCTGTACATACCCTTTTTTAATCAAATCTTCCACTTGCCTCTGAATTTCTTTTGTCTCCTCAGGATTTGTGCGGTAGGCTGCTCGGTTTGGGAGTGAAGCACCAGGAACCAAGTCAATTTGATGCTCGATCCCTCTCTTGGGTGGCAAACCTGGTGGCACCTCATCTGGAAAAACATCCTCAAAGCCCTGTAACACATCAAGAACAACACTTGGCAAAGTAGAAGGTAAGGTGTTAGTAGAAAGAAGGGTGTCCTTGTACATGAGTACAAAGAACATAGCATTAGGTTCACTCAATTCTTTTAAGTCCCCCTTCCTAGCCATCATTACTAAACCCTCTTTTCCCAGTTTTTGGGTTCTTTGTGGCTGTTGGTTTTCTTTGGCTTTGGAAACTCTTCCTCACCATTTTTGTGGGTCACTCTAAGGTGATTTTCACTCTCTCGCTGTTTCTTCTTGAGATCATCCTTCAATATTTCTTCCGGGGTCAAAGGAAGCAAAGAAATTCGCTCTCCTTTGTACACAAAAGACAGCTTGTTGGTTCTTCCAAAAATCTGAACATCTCGATCATATAACCATGGTCTTCCTAGGAGCAATTGGCACGCTTGCATAGGTACCACGTCACACTCCACATGATCTGTATACTTTCCAACAGAGAAAGGAACATTCACCACATGATTGACACGCAGCGCACCACAATCATTCAGCCATTACATCTTATATGGACTGGATGACGACTTGGTTTCAGCCCCAATCTGTCCACCAATTCTTGGCTAGCAATATTATTGTGTCACACCCTGAAATTTCCAATTTCAGGATGTGAATTGAAAGAATAATTAAATAGCGATTTTCTCATAATTTTAAAATTTTTCCAACATTTATTTTTCTTTACAGGGAATATAGTATAGGAAAAATCCTTTGTTTGATTTTCTAAATTAAATAAAAGTTGAGAGTGTTGCATTCATGCCGATGCACCTAGTGGTTCTTGAGTGCAAAAAGGTTTCAAAAATGCGTTTAGGAGCCGTCCAAACTCTCCCGAGAATTTTCCGGATTTTTCTGGAATTTATTCTCATTTTCCCCGAGCTATATCTATTTATTAGAAGTCTCTAAAATCTTTTTCATGAGCCCCAAATGCTTTATTTGGATTGTTCATGTCTTAATCTATCTCTAGGAATTTTCCTGGAATTTTTGTGATTTTCTGGGTATTTTTCGTGTCTCTAAACATTTTCTGGGCATTTCCTGGATTTGTTCTTGCTCTGGAAAAAAATATTTCGAAAAAAAAGAAAATCTACCGGATTGGGCCGAGCCAGAGGCCCGACCCAATCCGCTCCGCCCGCACCGGCCCACCCGCCGGCCGCCGAAAGCCCATCGGGCGCAAGCGGCCGGCGCGCGCGGCCGCCGCCTTCTCGGCGTGCGTGCACGGGGCGACTTGGGGCACGCGCCTATAAAGGCCGCCTCCCCGCGCGCCCGCATGCCCTCGGCCCCGGCCCGCGCCCGGTCCTCGCCCACGCCACGCGCCGCCGCCACCGGGCGGGGAGCTCGGACGAGCCGCGCCGGCCGCAACGCCCGCCGGCGTTGACCTCCGAAATTCGGCCGCCCCGGTTCCTCTCCCCCGCCGGTAAGCACGTCTTCGAGACCCCCTCGATCTCCTCTTTCAATTTCGTGACTTACTTGAGCTCCTAGGCCGCCGTGACGCCGGCAATTTGGGCCGGATCGGCCGCCGCCCCCTCCCTGTTCGCCCATGGACAGAGGAGGAAGAAGCTCTTGGCAGCTTTGCACTTGACCCCCTGCAAAATCCTGAAACCAACTAGATCCAGTTTTGTGTCTTGCAATCTTTGCTCCAAACCCCCTAGATCTATTAAAACTTCATAACCAGATCCATCCTGAAACTTTTTGCAGATCTAACCCCAGATTAGATCCATTCGCGAGCACTGTTTGATGTGTCTTGGGAGTTTTCTTTGCTAGCCCCTAAAATCTACGGTTAATCGCGACTAGGTCCCTGTAATCTTGTTTTGCTCACCAAATCTTCGTTTTAGCTCCGATTTAATCCGTTCAAGTTGCGTTAGGTCCATAATAATGTAAAGCACGCGTTAGTGGAGTGTTTTCACCATGTTTTGTTTTCTGAAAATAAAATTAATATTAATTTTGATTAATGACTAACTATGCATGTCTTTTCCAAATAAAAGCTATATAGATTTATATATCGTTTTTCATAATCAAATTTAATTTGATTAATGATTACCCTACATGCTTTTATGAATAAAATCTAATTAGATGTTTTACTCGGTTTTCCATAAGTCAAATATTAATTTGCTTAATGAATAATTTAACTTTTATAATTAAAAGTTGATTAGGCTTTTACTCCGGCTTTATAAATAAAGGTTAATCTTGATTAAAATTAATTTAATACTGTTTTTGATAATAATATGATCTACTCGAATTACAAAGTTTCGTTTAGATTGTTCATCTAGTTTAGTTTTTCTAAATTAAATGTTTAATCGGTTAAATTCATATATGAATCTTTATTAATAAAACTTGACTAGTTCTTTACACCGGTTCCATAAATAAAGTTCAATATTGCATTAATGTCAACATAGGGTATTTTATTTCTGAAATATCCTTTATATTTGTTTTGTTAATTAAAATGAACCTAGCTCATAGCCTTGTTCTCGCATATATGCAAAACGTTTGTTAGGCGTTCTTTTCTCAGCTCAATCTTAGTGTGATCTTTCCGGTCCTCGCTCAATCTTCCGCGGCCATCTCTTTAAAGCAAACCAAACCTTTCTTCCTCTTAGCACGGTTTGTGTGCTTTAGTGATCCATCTAATCGATCCTATCCTTTAGTGCGTTCTTTTAAAGCTTTCTTTTGATTGGTGCTTTGTTCTTAGTATATGCTTGTTTGTTTACTTTGTGTATGTTTGTGCCCGATGATTGATGCGCTTAGAGTGAACGCCGTTCGAGAAGTTGGAAGAGCTTGAAGTTGAAGATTCTAAGCAACTACCTTGGTTAAAGGCAAGTGTGTCCTTGATCTTTGTCCCAATAACTATGATTAATCACTTTGCATTGCTTTGTATTAATATTGATGGGTCCTATTCAGGTTTGCCTAGTCTTTGTCATCATTCCTTGTCAACCTGGGTTTATGTTTATGTTGGGTAGCTATGCTTAGATGCTATACCTGGGTTATGGCGGTTTTAATGAACAACAATGATGAATCCTGTTATACCTTTATGTTATATCTTTGGATGCTTAATACAAGATCATATGATTAATCGAAACATGGAGCGACCACCCAGGAAAACAGTGCTACCACAAGACATATGGCTCTGTCTTGGCTTATTAATTAGTGAACTAGGTGTTAGGTATGCTTTACCTGATAAGGGTTGGGGGCTAGCGGGTAGTGGCGTATGGACCTGCTCGGGCGTAGGTGTGGGCTTGGCTAAGACACGGTACTCGTCCGGGAGCTTTATACGTTGCAGCGACCGGGTAACCTAGCGGGCGACCTACATCCGGGGATCTTTGTAACGGCCTCGTAGCGTCCCTATGCAATCACACCTCGGTAGTGTGGTATGATGCCTAGCTAGCATCGCATGGTTGGGTTTAAAGTTCTTCGGGACTTTTACGCGACTTGTGGGTAAAGATGTACGATCTCTGCAGAGTGTAAAACTAATCGATTAGCCGTGCCCACGGTCACGGGCGGCCTGGACCCTCACATGATAATTAAACTTGAAGATGGACTTAAATCGTGTTCTCTGGTTATGCTTGCCATGTCCTTATGGCGTATTTCTCATCTTTATGCTTAATTGTGGGTTGGTATAAACTTATACTTTATTAGTAATCAGGTGCTAATAAAATTTGACCAACTAAAATTGCTTAAATGCTTATAGCCCAGTCCAATATAAAGCCTTTGCATTCATATCTTTTCCACACTTGCTGAGTACGACAAGTGCTCACCCTTGCTATAAACATTGTTGCTCAGCAAAAGGAAGCTGCTATGAAGATGTTGCTGGTGCTAGGCGTACGCAACCCCCCAGTCGATTGCATGTGATGTTTGGCGCCTTAGTTTCCAGGATAAAGCGTAAATCTCTGATAATCTTTCTTTTTCTTACATGATACTATTTCTGTATACACTTTTATGTCACTATATGTATGAAACTTGATCCTGGCATGCATATAGGTATGCACTTGGTTTCCTTCGGAAAACCGGGTGTGACATATTGCAACTTCCATTATCAACAATGATGCAGCAAAGCTTGTCCTTGACCATGCCTGTGGTGTGGAACAGATTGTGTCGTTGTCCATTATTTCCCTTCTCAGCAGTGACACTAAGCACACGAAGAGAAATAAAACAATTATGTTCCCCATCGTCGGGCTGAATTTCATTCTCCTCTTCTTCAATTTCTTCATCAAATTTTGGACCCTCATCTTCCGGATCACTTTCAGACTCCCATTCTCCTTTATCATTCAGCAACATTGTCCTTCTACTAGGACATTGAGCAGCAATATGGCCACGCCCGTGGCACTTATGGCATACAATTTCCCTGCTTCAGGTAGATGATGTAGCGGCTGAAGCATGAGTTGGGGCTGCTGAACTGGCAACAGGTCGCTGCTGATTTGCAGGTGAAGATGCGCTAGAAACAGCCATCTTTGATGCACCATGAGATGTAGAAGGTTTAGCCGAAGTCCCTTGGGATCGGTGCCCGCCATATGAAGTGCCGGACTGCTGCTTGCGCCATGGGGCAGTGATAGATTGACTGCCATAAGATTTTCCCCGAGCCTCTTGCTGAATTTTCTTCTCCGTACGCATGGCTTGATCAACTAGATCTTGCAAAGTACGATACGGAAACATCTCAACAAAACCAGCAATATCTTCATTAAGACCTCCCAAAAATCTTGCCATCTTGGACTCTGCATCTTCTCTGATTCCGGTCCGTACCAACGAAGAACTCCATCTCCTTGAAATATTCATCAACGAGTCCTCTTTCCTTGCTTCAACATCCGCAATCGGTTTCGAAGATCACACTGATGGCTAGATGGAACAAACCTCCTTCTCATTACTTGCTTCATTCTTTCCCAAGTATTGATGTATCCAAGACCCAACTCAAGCTGATTCTCTTGCACTTGATTCCACCAAGTCGAGCATATCCGAAGAGAACTCAGCGAGGCTAAATTCACACGGCGATCGGAGAAATTATGCACTCTAAAAATCTGATCGCATTGTTCAGCCCATTCAAGGAATTCATCTGCATTCTCCTTTCCAGTGAATTTAGGGATATTCAACTTGACACGAGCAATATTATCGGGGTCGTCATATTGACGGCGACCACGATGGAAACCCCTATCAGCAAAATCAGCACGCCTTTGCCGATGGCGCCGATCAAATCTTCCACCATGGCCGAAAGGATTCTCATCATCATAGGATCCTTCCTCTTCATCACGATCTTCAAACTCTTCATCTTCAAATCTTACACGTCGTTCATGATCCCGACGGCCACCACGCTGATGATGGAAATCAGCACGGCATTCACTACCATGTCCTCCACGCCTTTCGGCAAAGCGATCAAATCCATGGTCTAAACCAGAATTCTCGCCTCCGGATTCTTCATCATGAACTCCCTCCTGGATCTCGATGAGGTGGTCCTCGACCTCCTGCCGCAGGGATTCGCTCATCGAGCAACCTCCCCATGGCCTCCACAAGAGCATCTGCCATGCGGCGCATTTCAGCCCGAGAGACAGGGGCTTCTCCATCTCCACGGTTTCCACCATGGATACATGCGTCTGATTCTGCCATGTTAGTGGGCAGCAAGAAAAAGTGGAATATGGAATTATTTGTGGAAAATACTCAATCTCACCTCTTACTTACCCAAGTTCTTAAATGATCTCAAGAACTGTGACGGTGCTGGTGTGGCAGTCTCAACGGAAGTGGTAACGAGGTTGTAAGGATTGTAAAAATTGTCTATCACGGTTCCGTTTGAGGTGGAGCTATAAGTGGTTAACAAGGAGGGCTTACGGTACTGTAAACCAAGTGGTTATTGTGCTCAAAAGATATGAATTGCTGCTATCAAGAACACCACTAAAAATATGCAATCTGAAAATTTCAGCAACACACAGCAACACGACTCCCCTTCAAACTCTTTTCTTCTTCTTTCTTTCTTTTTTTTGACTCTTTACTTTCTCTTCTTTTTTTCAGAACTCTCTTTTTTTATAATACTAACAGGGATGCGAGAAAACAAATGAACAACACAATATATATATAAATGATGCTGACTAGCAACTAGATGAACACAAACACAAGGAAAAACAGTACCGCCAAAGGGTTATAGGTAATTTTTATGGCTCTAGACTGTAGGATAAAACAAAATATATGTGATAAATGATTAAAGGGATAAATGTATGATGATGGTAAGACCTACCGTGTCAACGAAAGCTCTGATACCAGATGATGAGTACTAATCTAGGATTAGCACAAGGGATGGCCCGATCTTCACGGCAGTAAGTCACGAACAAGGTAATAGATGTAAAGTAACAGCGGATCAAGATAACTTGCTGCGAAGCAGCGGGTACCTAGCTTTATACCTGGCCAAGGTTGGATGCGACCAAGCGACGGGGAGAGAGGCACCGAAACCGCGAAGACTTCGACTCGATCTCCGAACGACCGCAGAACCACAACCGGAGCTAATCCACACAAAGAGAGGCAGCCGTACTGGAACTCTCAGAGCACGAACTAGTGGATCCCAGAGGAATCTCTTCACAAGTCCAAGAAGAACAAGGAAGAACAAGGGTTGAGTAAGCACTCTGGCAGCTCGGCTGCAATCTCATTGGATTAATCTCAAATCATTCAAAGTTGTTTACATCTGAGGTGTAGGGGTCTATTTATACATGGAACAAGCCTCTAGGATGGGTGAAAACATGAAAACAAAGTGTTTGGTTCGTCAATGTGAAAGGGCTCCTCGAAATGGTCTTCTGAGCTTTTCCCGCGTGGCTGTTTGACTTCTGAGTAGTCTTCAATGTTTTGACCATAACTTCTTCTAGGGAACTCCAAATGACGAACGGCCAGATGCGTTTGAAAGCTAACTCGATCGCCGTTCCAACCATATATACCATGCACCACGAATTATTGTAGAATGGTACAGTTTATCATGGGAACTTGAACTTCATGTAGGCTGTCGACCTCTTGACCAGTGTGCACTCGACCAGAAATAACTCTTAGCTCGAAACTCCAAACTGGTCGAGGCTAGACTCTTTGGAAACTAGACTTCCAGCCGGTTCCAACGAGTACTCATATGCCTTCATAGCTTTTGGGAATCAAAAGTTATGGCCGTTTCTTCAACTGGTCCGTTTTACTGCCCTTGTCCGCTGACTGATCCGTTGTGTTCTTTATGTAGCTCAATGGTGTAGCCTCTTGTGTAAACCTAAATAATATCAACATACAGGACTTAGGTAGCGCAAAATTGTCATTAGAATTGAGTTTAAGTTCACAAAGTAGCGCGTGCACCTCTTGTTGTATCTTTTTAGCTCGGGTACGTGTGATTGGTCCTGTAGGTGTTGGTGTAGAGGTCGGCAATGTAGTCGATGAGGTCGGCAAAGTGGTTGGAGTGGTCGATGACGTCGGCAAAGTGGTTGGAGTGGTCAATGACGCTGGCATGTGCATATCAGAAGACTTCGGTCATCGCCGCCCGAGCTCCATCACCCACCTCAAGGACATGATCGCCTCCTTGGCTGATGAAGAAGACAAGGCTAACGCCAACTACGACGCCATCTGTAGCAAGAGCAACAACAACGGGAACCAAGGCGGTCGCAGCAACAACTACTCGAGTCCCAATCGCAAGCGCAAGCCAGACAACACTATCGCGGCTATCCAGCGCCCTGCGAAAGACAACTCGAAAGAAGACCTCCGGCGGCTTCAGAGACTTGCTGAAAGAGAAGTGTCCGTGGCATCTGGACGGCAACCACACCACCGAGCAGTGCTACCAACTCCGGCGAGCACTCAAGGATACTACAGAGCCACGGCACCCTCACGACAAGAAAGGCAAGAAGAAGACCGACGAATGCAACGATGACTTCCAGGAACCCGACAAGACGATGAACGTGCTCTTCGGCGGATTACCCAACCGACGGGCTCAGAAAGCCACTCGTCGAGAAGTCATGAGCAATGAACCAGTGGTCTCGACCCCTCTCCGGTGGTCGGAGGTACCCATTACCTTCTCCCGTGCGGATCAATGGACAAGCTTCTCTGAACCAAGATGGTTCCCATTTGTCCTGAAGCCGGTGGTCGCAGGCTCCAAACTCAACAAGGTCCTCATCGACGGTGGAAGCGGGCTCAATGTCCTTTTCACCAAGACCTTGAAGACGATGAAGCTCGACATCACCCACATGCTCACTAAGAGCACCTCGCTATTCTACGGCATCGTCCCCGGGAACACGGCTACCCCACTGGGCTCAGTGGTTCTGCCAGTTACCTTCGGGGAAACAAGGGACAACTACCGTACCGAGTACGTCAAGTTCGAAGTCGCGGACTTCGAGACGTCCTACCATGCCATCCTCGGCAAACCAGCTATCGCCAAGTTCATGGCGGTACCACACTACACCTACTTGGTACTCAAGATGCCAAGTCCAGCCGGTGTACTCTCACTGCAAGGGGACTTGAAGATATCCTTCGACTGCGACACAGAAGTTGTGGAACTCGCAGCTACGAATCAAGTACCCAATGCAATGATGGAGATCTACGCTGCGTCAAAGAAGCTTGCCCCAAGTGAACCTGACATCCCAGAGAAGTCGGACAAAGCCAACAAGCCTCAGCCAGCTGAGGAAGTTCTGGTCAAGACAATTGACCTCGGGACAGGCGACAATAGCAAGACCACCACCATCGGGGCGGGCCTCGACCCGAAATAGGAAGACGCACTCATCAACTTCCTCCGGGCTAACCGAGACATCTTCGCATGGAAACCAGCGGACATGTCAGGGGTGCCCAGGGAGTTGATCGAGCATTCACTCAACGTCGACCCTAAAGCAACCCCGAAGCGACAACACCTCCGCCGCTTCGCCGACAACAGACGGGACGCCATCAAGAAGGAACTCGCCAAACTACTCGCGACTGGCTTCATCAGAGAAGTCTTCCATCCTGAGTGGCTCGCCAACCCCGTCCTCGTCCGCAAGAAGAACTTGTACGAGTGGAGGATGTGCGTCGACTACACCGACCTCAACAAGCACTGCCCCAAGGACCCTTTCGGGTTGCAGCGGATTGATCAAGTCATTGACTCCACGGCAGGCTGCAACATGCTCTGCTTCCTCGACTGCTACTCCGGGTACCACCAGATCGCAATCAAGGAAGAAGACCAGGAGAAGACCGTGTTCATCACCCCGTTTGTCCTGTACTGCTACACGACCATGTCCTTCGGGTTGAAGAACGCCGGCGCTACCTACCAACGAGCTATCCAGGCCTGCTTCAAGAGGCAACTCAACAAGAACGTCGAAGCTTACGTGGATGACGTGGTTGTCAAGACCAGAAACTCCAACACGCTCATCGCTGATCTTGATAATACTTTCGCATCCCTACGAGAGTACCGCTGGAAGCTCAACCCGAATAAGTGCGTCTTCGGTGTACCGTCAGGCAAACTACTCGGCTTCATCATCAGCCACTGCGGCATCGAAGCCAATCCTGAGAAGATCTCTGCTATCACCAACATGAAAGCTCCCACGTGCATCAAAGACGTGTAGAAACTAACCGGGTGCATGGTGGCTCTGAACAGAATCATCTCGAAGCTTGGAGAACGGGGGCTCCCCTTCTTCAAACTACTCAAACATCAAGAGAAGTTCGTGTGGACCCTAGAGGCAGACCAAGCCCTTGCCTAGCTCAAGGACTTCCTATCAAAGCCACCAGTCCTCACGGCTCCTCGCAAAGGCGAGCAGCTGCTGCTCTACCTCGCTGCGACTACTCACGTGGTCAGTACTGCCATCATTGTCGAGCGGCAGGAAGACGGCCACGCCTATCCAGTCCAGCGCCCAGTCTACTTCGTCAGCGAGGTCCTGTCAGAATCCAAGGCACACTACCAGCCAGTACAGAAGCTTCTGTACGCAGTGCTCATCACCTCGCGGAAGCTATGACACTACTTCCAGGAGTACTCGATCTCCTTCGTCACTGACTACCCGTTCGGTGACATCCTGCGGAACCAAGATGCAACTGGAAGAATCTCCAAGTGGGCAGTCGAACTCGGTGCCCTCAACATTGACTTCATGCCACGCATAGCCATCAAGTCGCAGGTGTTAGTCGACTTCGTGGTGGAGTGGCGGGATGTACTTCGACGGCTCGCTCAAGCTCGAAGGCGCAGGTGCAGGGGTACTCTTGATCTCTCCAACGGGCGAACAACTTAAGTACGTCTTGCAGATCTTCTGGAAGGTCTCAAACAACGAAGCCGAGTATGAAGCTCTGCTACACGGGCTCCGCCTCGCGGCTTCACTGGGCATCAAGCAGCTACTAGTCTACGGCGACTCCGCAGTGGTCATCAACCAAGTCAACAAGTCCTGGGACCGCAACAAGGAGAACATGGACGCCTACTGCCTAGAAGTCCGCAAGATCGAGAACAAGTTCTACGGTCTCGAGTTCCACCACATCGTCCACGACAACAACGTTGCAGCAGACGTCCTGTCGAAGCTTGGTTCTACTCACGCTCAAGTACCAGCGGGTGTCTTCGTCCACGAGCTTCACGCGCCATCCATCCTGGAGTCGGTGCCACCAACCACTGATTCAGCACACCCCCCGGCTGGCCAGGAGGTCATGATGATCGACGTGGACTAGAGGAAACCCTTCATCGACTACCTCCATGAGCAGAAGGTTCCCTCGGACAAGAACTTGGCCGAGCAACTCATCCGCCGCGCCAAGTCCTACGTCCTAGTCGGAGACAAGCTCTACAGGAGGGGTGCATCTTCTGGAGTCCTCATAAAGTGCGTTCCCCGAGAAGAAGGCAAGGGCATCTTGGAGGAGATCCACAAAGGCGTCTGCGGCAACCACGCGTCCTCTCGCACGCTGGTCAACAAGGCCTTCGGACGAGCTTTCTATTGGCCCACAGCTCTGGGCAACGCCGAAGAACTCGTCAGAAGGTGCCAAGGGTGCCAATACTTCGCCAAGCAACAACATGTCCCGCCCTACAAGCTAGTCACCATACCGCCAACCTGGCCTTTCGCCTGCTGGGGGCTCGACATGATTGGGCCACTTCCCACTGCGCCAGGTGGATTCAACAGAGTATTGGTGGCCATCGACAAGTTCACCAAGTGGATCGAGGTCAAGCCGGTCACATGCCCCAAGGCCGACAAAGTACTCGACTTCCTGGATGAACTCGTACATCGCTACGGACTACCCCATCGCATCATCACAGACCTGGGCTCCAATTTCAACAATCACCAGTTCTGGGAGTACTGCGAGAACATCGGGATCGATGTCCGATATGTCTCAGTTGCCCATCCTTGGGCCAATGGACAAGTCGAGCGTGCCAATGGGATGGTGCTCGACGCTCTCAAGAAGCGGCTACACGACGCTGCCAACACCAAAGGAGGCAAGTGGATCAAGGAACTACCCAATGTGCTTTGGGGGCTACGGACTCAACCCTCTAAGCCAACGGGACAATCGCCATACTTCCTGGTCTACAGCTCCGAAGCAATCCTCCCTGCTGATGTCATGTGGGACTCACCAACGGTAGAGCAATACGACGAAGGCATATCTGAAGACAGCAGGCGAGTTGACATTGATGGACTCGAAGAAGCTCGCTGTGCCGCCCTCGTCCAATCAACAAGGTACATCGAGGGTATCCGACGCTACCATGATCGCAACATCAAGGAACGCTCCTTCAACGTTGGTGATCTTGTCCTCCGCCGCATTCAGAACACGGAAGGACTACACAAGCTCAGCTCGCCCTGGGAAGGTCCCTTCACAGTTGCAAAGGTGACCGGACCGGGCTCCTTTCGCCTCCAGATGCTCGAATGCGAAGACGTCAACAACTCGTGGAATATCAACTAGCTCTGTCGATTCTACGCCTAGTCTACTTACTACCTTGGAGGCTCACGTCTACACGACTACTCAAAGACCCCTTCGCTGTAAGTGGCCTCCGGGTCCAAGCACTAGTCTCCGGACTACTCTACTCCAAGATCCAGCGCTAACGGCTACTAACGGATCTTGGGCTGCTCTGAGCGACTGAGGACTCCAGCAGCGGTCTACTAAGAGACCATGTACTCCTAGATCCAGCCTACACGGCTACTAACGGATCTACTGCTGTAAGCGGCTACACGCTCTAGCACCACTTAGCCATAGGCGGCCTCCGGGTCCTGGCGACTACTCTTGTAAAACGGCCCTGACCATCCAGGTGTACTTCTTTCAGTAATAAAGTTTGATTATCTATCAACTGATTTACTACTTTTTCCCTCAACGGGTCTAGTGGCGAGTACGACTACTCGTGACAGCTCCACAATGAGAACTCCGCATACACACCTTGCAACAACGAGTACTCATTTCTGAGAAGTTTTCTCATTTTATACTTAAACAAGTTCAATACAACTCTGTTTATACAACTATTGCTACAAAGCTAAACCTACAGGACTACTGGAGGTTAAGCTTCTCGGTGACCTGCTCAGCAATTGGCGCCATCTGCTACAACAGCTCCACGTACTGCTCGTCCGTGCAGTTGGCGGCTAGTCCACCAGCGACTACATCAACTGGAGCCTTTGGGAAGTACGACTTCATGTACGCCAAGATCTGATTCAAGATCGACTTCGCCAAGTGCTTGACGTACGTCGCCAGACGGCTGGGAGCTTCTCTCAGCCGGTCCACTAACGGAGCTATCTTCGGTCCACCTGGACGAGGCACCAGCAGCCTCGCAATGGGAAGTGCGGCTTCCTCGAGTTCCTTCAGCTGGGCCCGCAGCTTCTCGCAGTCCTCGTTCAACTTCTGCAGAGATTTGTAGCAGTTGACGAGGTCACGATCCGAGGCAATTCGAAGCTCCATGTGCTTATCGCACTCGTAAGCCAACTGCTTATAGTCATATTCAAGTACCTCACAGGCCTCCTTCTCCCGGTAGAAGAGGTTCTTCATGTCGACTTTTGAAGCCCTCAGTTGCTCGACACGAGTCTCAAGCTCTGCAATCAACAAGCAAGGCGGGTCAGACTACTGCAAGGTACTTCCAATAGGTACTCGACAAGACAACACATACCTTTATTCTTGTACAAGAGCGACTTGTTCTTTTGCACCAGCTCGTCGCTCTTCGCCTGCATATCCTGGACTTCGTTATGATATTGGGAGAAGGCGCCATCCAGTTTTGATTGGAGCATGGTGGAGTGCTTCCGGGCCATCACGAGATGTTCCTCCAAGGCCTCCGCCCGGAGCACTGCGTCGCCATACCCCTAGAGCATGCCAGACTTCTGTCGGGACCTCTCCGCGACATCCTGCAGCAGACAACAGTTGTCAACTGGGTACTCGGCATTCTACGGCAGATTGACTACTCAAGGACATCGACAACTCACCTTCATCCACTGCTCGGCCTGGCGCATCGCTTCCAAGTGACGAGCTACCGCCGCCGGGTCGACAAGGTCATCTGCCAGGAGTTCAACCCCACCACGACTACTCGTGGCAGCTCCGGACATTGGCGCCGAGCAGATTGGCTCCGCATCCTGGATCTCCGGCGAACGGACGACTACTTCTAGAGTTGATTCTAGCAATACATCGTCGCGTTCTTCTTCGGCAATCGCGGGGGCTTCTCCGCTGGCTACCTCCATCAGCTCGGAGGCTTCTCCGGCGGCTCCTTGGGTCTCCAGTGCCTGGCCTTCAACGGGCACCGCTTCGGGAATAGTACTTCCCTCGGCTTCGGCCCCTATCAACAAGAAGACAACTAGATTAGTCACTCTTGGCAGCTACGACTACTCCTTGAGGATACCTGCGCTCGCGCAGTGTACTCACCTTCTACAATGCTGGCCTCTGGCAATGTAGCCTCCACGGCTGGCGCCTCGGACTCTGCTTGAGGGGCGGGAGCGGACTCCTCAGCGGCTGGCGCGGATTCTCTTCAGCCACCGCCGTGCTGGGTTCATCCCCATCCCAGGTCAAGTCCGTGGATTTCCTGCAGAGTACGCAATTGGTTGTCAACCAAGTACGACTACCGAACCACATGTACTACTCGGGAAAGATCTTCACTTACAAGCTCGATCGGACTACTGTCATGGTTGGGGCGCCGAGGATGCTGGCGATGTCGACCAGTCCAGCCTCAGCAGGCGCCTCCTCTTGGGTCTCAGTAGCCGCTGGCTCTTTTACAACAACCACGGCTGGTTCAGTACTCCCCGCAGCAACTGGGGGCTGGAGTGTCAGTTGCGCCACAAGTTCTTCTACGGTGGGGGCTGGGCTGCGGCTGACTTCGGCCGGCTCTCCCACCATATCCCAGTCGCCTTCGTCCCCTTGTTCTACGGTGTCAGAAGGTTAAATCTCCTGCAAGCAACAGAATTTCATCGTCAGCATACACAACATCAAGAAACAAGTACTTGACTACCCTACTCAAGGAAGCTTACCTCTTGGGATGTGGTCTCCGTGACCTTAAGCTTCTTGGCCACGCGCTTGCGGGCCACGTTGCGCGGCTTCCTTGGCGGCGCAGGCAAACTAGCCTCCAAGCTAGTTGGTGGATCCTGAACGAGAGGGAAGTTGGGCAGTCCAGGGCGGCTGAATCTTGACCGCAGATGTGTCCTCGACGACTAATGTGTTGTCTCCTTCACCGACTTTGCGGCGCTCCTTGGCCTTGCCCTTCCCCTCATCTGGGATTTCGACAAGTCGAGGAGGTGACGACGGCTCGGAGACAAACTTCACTATGTCATCCTGCAAGAAGCACATTGGGTGAGCACGACTACTACTACATAATCAGTACTCGCCAGTGAGTATGGCTACTGACCTCGTTCGGTGGACGTGCGGCGGAGTACTCGGTCACGGGGCAGGGTGTGTACACCAGCATGTCCTTGAAGATTCTCCCCAGCCTGTCGATGATGTCGTTGTCGTCGATTTAATCACCGGGCATCCGTGACGTGTCGTTGCCGCCGGTGTACTGGTAGCCCAGGGTGTCGCCAGCCATCAGCGGCTACACCCTCCTCTTCATGAAGCTGAAGGCCACATGCTCGGCCCTCAGCCCGGCTTCTCTCAAAGCCTTGATCTTTGCCAGCAGCTCAGGTAGCTGGATACCCTCCTGCATCGTCGGCTCAAAGTTCCACCAGGGCCGGTGCTTCGGCTGCTTCCCGCTGGGCTTCGGCAGCTCCAGGTGGTGGTTGGTGATGTAGAACCATTTTGACTTCCAGTTTTGGTTGGAGTCGATCAACTTGTACGCAAGGTACTGCTCCGCGGCGTCCTCGCGCATCTGGATGCTTGCTCCTCCAACTACTCGGGGGTTGTTGGCACTAGGCTGGGGCTTCACTCGGAAAAACTTCCGGAAGAGTACCCAGTGGGGCTTGATCCCCAGGAAAGCTTCGCAAAAGTGGACGAAGACAGAGGTGTGGAAGATACCGTTGGAGTTGAGGTTGAGGTACTCGATGCCGTAGTACTCCAAGAGCCCCTTGAAGAAATCGCTCGCTGGGAGAGCCAACCCGCGCTCCGCGTGAACATGGGGATCTCATCTGGATTTTTCTCCATGGAGTATGGATCTCCCGCGGCGGCGCGCCACATGTCGACTTCCTTCTCTCGAAGAAATCCACTGTTCAGCAGCGCCAGCAGATCTTCAGTCTTCGCCTTCGACTTCTTCCACTCTTGGTTGGGATTGGGGCACGACAGAGACACTGGTGGCGTTGACCCTGCGGCGGATTCGGCAGCTTCTTCTTCCCGCCGGCAGTCTTCAAGCTCTTGGACGGCGAGGGCTTCATTCTCCAAGTGCACTGGGTTTTCACTCGCATTCTCTCGGGGGCTACGGCGGTGGCTTCCGGCGGCAGCGCGCTTGGATCTGCGATCTACTCTGAGGTGGCAGTGTGCACTGGTGGTGGATTCTTGGCACGATCTGCTCGGAATGGCTACAAGTGCGTGGGGTGAAAAACCCTAAGAGTTTCGGCTTCTATTTATAAGTCAACGGGCGGCTCCTCAACGGCCGGACGGATAAGTCTCCAGACGGCTGACTCAGCGGCAACACCTGACCTTTCAACTTCTAGTAGTCGATGCGCCTCATCTCGGGGGCTTGACTACATCTAATCCGTTCCCTGGGAAGCGACAAGATTCAAGAGCAACTCAGGACACATTCTACATACAAGATGACCCTTCAATTCGGGAGGAAGTACTTGACTCAAGGCTCAGGGGCTCCGTGCCTCGTGTCCTTCGGTTTTTTCTCCGGATTTTGCGGGATAATCTTGCCAAAACTTCAGATGGACCCTCAGCCAGAGTCTACAACTCAACCTAAGGCTCGGGGGCTACTCCATATGGAGTGCAATTTTGCAATCGCACTTCCATATCAGCTTCGGCTTCAAGAAAATACGGGTATTTTTGAAGACCTTCAAGAGCAGCACTCGAGGACGCTTGGGACTACTCGAGAAGACTTCAGGATTACTCAAATATCAGCTGGAGTATCTTCCAGCCTCGGGATGCTTCAAATATTCTTGAGGAGTTTTGGCTTGTAGTACTCGGGGACGCTTGAGGACTACTCGTCAAGGCCGTCAAGACTACTCGAAGCTATCCTGCTCGACTAGAAAGTACCAGGGGGCTTGTCGTATGGACCTCCCTGGGCCCACTACCTCGGTGGGTACTAGGACCGACTACTCGGTGGGCCCCTGGGACTACCCGACTTGTGCCGCACAGTACCAGATGGCGTGAGGCGCAAGGACTACGATGGAGAAGTACTCGGATAGGAAGCTATACATACCATGTACTGTGTAGAGGACTCCTAGACGTACACAACTAGTACTCTCTCCCTAAACCGACTTGTAACCCTGCCTCCCGGGCTATATAAGGCGAGGAAGGGACCCTTCTCTCTCAGATTACACATCATCTTGTAATCACATTCAATCAATCCAGAGCTACGCAACATACAGGACGTAGGGTATTACGCACCTCGGGGCCCGAACCTATCTAAATTAGGTGCCACGTGTCTCTTCCTTCGAGTTACCGATCTCGACGAGGACACATTCATCTACCTCGGGTACTCCCCTTGGTAGGTTGCCGGTCTAAAACACTGACAACAACTTAGTGAGTTAACCAAGTCAAAGTGCTCATTAGTTGACCTAAGTGAGATCTAGCCATGAGAGCCCTAGATTGTGCTAACAAACCCTCCTCACCTAACCTGAGCCATTTCATCTTGGTGATGAAGTGTTAGATTCATAGAAAGGGTTATAGGGTATCTCGGTCCTGACCGGCCTGACCGGTCAGGGGCACCGGTCTGACCGGTGCCGCTAGCCCCAACGGCTATTTTTTCAAACACCGGTCTGACCGGTGCCGCCCGAGGACCAGCGGCTAGTTTTCTCCCTTGAGGGGTATAAATACCCCAAGCCTTCTTCAAGTGAAGGTTGTTGTTTCTAGTGCTATTGCTGAGGTCCCAAGCCATTTCTAACAAGATCTAAGCCTTAGTGGCTCTCCCAACCCTCTCTTTGTGATATTTGTGGATTCAAGCCATATCCTTTGTGTTGGGTTGAGAGAGTGAGCTCAAGAGCGACCTTGTGAGCTAACAAGAGCATTTCCATAGCTTGAGCACTTTGGTTTCATGTCAATAAGCTTTGAAGCGTTTGTTACTCTTGGAGGTTTGCCTCCTAGACGGCTAGGCGTCGCCACCTAGCTCCCAAGGTTGTGGTGAGCAGCGGGAAGTTTGTAAGGGCTGCGTTCTTGCCTCTTTGGGGAAAAGATCCCCTTAGTGGAGACGAGAAATGTGGTTGAAAGGGACCCTGCTTGTTGTGGGAATTGTCCCTTACAAGCTCCTCAACGGAGACATAGCCATTCCTTAGTGGGAGGTGAACTTCGGGAAACAAATCCTTACTTCTTCGTGTGGTTTGCCTCTATAAGTTGTTTTTCTAACTTATTTGATTTGCTTCCGCTTCGATCTACTTGGGTGTGCTACTTGTGTGTGCAGGGCTCATTACCTTGCTTGTGATCATCTACAAAGGCCACTCACCAAATTTGGTTCGTGCTAGAAGTCAAGAAGTGCTTGAAGTTGTTCTGCAGGTGCTCTGTGCTACACCAGCCTGACTGGTGAAGCTCACCGGTTTGACCGGTGTCCCCTATGGAGTCCAGTGCTTGACCGGTCTGACCGGTCATCACCACCAGTCTGACTGGTGGAACACTGTTAGCTCAAGTGTTCAGGGTGAAAGAGTTTAATTTGGTCGTCACGCCTATTCACCCCCTCTAGGCGACATCAAGGTCCTTTCAAAGTAAGCATCAATTATGAACCAAATGATCCATCTGCAAGCTTGCATTCCTCAAGCCGGCAACAAGAAATCATCTAATCGAGCTTAACACATAGGGTAAGATCCTACTTCGGAGGAGCTTAGAATACTTTGGATCAAGCTATTTCTTTTGTTTTGACCTGAAATATACTCAATGTGACCTAAATATGAGAGTATACATATGTATATGTAAACTAAATGTAGTTTTGTTCAAAATTATTAGGTGTACATGAGTACACCCATGTCCATTAGTTGGGTGTGCCCATGACATATATGAAGGACTGGATTGGGTGACCAGAGGGGGGGGGTGAATGGGAGTCGATAAAAATTCTTCTCGAGAAAGATAACCCCTCTAGCGAGATGAACACAGACGGAATCCCAAAATCACTTCCGCCTCAAACTCCTCAAGATTGCCAAGATCACATAGCCACTGGAGTGCTACTAATCCTAAGAACAAACCATGCTTTCCATCAAGACAACCACACACAACACGTAGCGAAAAACTGCACGGCTTGCTGTTTGTGCTGCACCGGTCGGACCGATGGTGCGCACCGGTTAGACCGGTGACATCGGTCTGATAGGTTAATTACGCTAGTCAGGCCGGTGAACCCAACAACCTCACAAAAATGTTCCAGGTATCCTCAAAGATTCCTCTAGGCCCTGGAACAAAAACCACCTCAAACACATGAATAGAGAGAAATGAGAAGCTCCACAAACTGAGGTGAACAAACATGATTCTTGCCAAGAATTGACCCTGAGAAACTCACAACGACTACCAACCTAAGCAGCTACTCACTCGAGCCAAAAACCCACAAGGGCTTGCACCGTCAGACAAGTCATGTCTGGGCTGCTCAGGATGAACTCCACCTGCGGGTCAACTCCAAGAATCAAATCCACCAATCACTCGATTCGCTCCATGGATTCATGAGAAACTTTGGGGAAGGTTGGAACACCTCATGGTTGATCTCTAGCTCGAATTTCAACCCCCAAAACTCTCTAGAAAAGGAGGAATCGCAAATCTCATGCCTCTACCCCCAAGAACATCAGGAGCATGAAAAACACCAAAATCGAAGGCTTTCCCACGAGATTTGAGGGGCAAGATCACCAAGAAAAGAGGCACACAAACCTCATGTGTGATTCCCAATGCAAATCCCACAAAGAAACACCTCTAAAACATTCCCACGAAAATCCACCAAAAAGGCTCCGAAAATCACCGGAAAAGAAAAATGGGTTCAACAAGCAAATCACAAAGGGACAATAGGATGAACTCCAAACCTTTCATTCACTAAGAGGAAAGATTCAGAGGTAGCAACCTCCCATCATCCTACCCACTTGAAGATTTGCATGAAGTACTAGATAGCCCTAGGTAAGGAAGAAAAAATGGGGAAAACAAAAGAGCAAATGAACTGGGGTTCCAAGAGATGGCAGCCATCCATCCTCCCACAAGTTTATATGGAGGCCAATAGAAGACTAACATACCCCTACTACATAATACTAAGATACACACTCCCGAAGGGCACTTTGGGAATCTTCATCAAATCACCATCGAACGGATGCACATCGACCGCAAGGCCGCTTCACCTCCACGCAAGCCTTGCGATCATGCCACGAGCCTTCCGCTTCGAAGTCTCTGGAAGCCCATGCCTTACACCAGTCATACCAATGCTTCCCACCGCCTAGACTGGCCTAGTGTTGTCTATCGCGCTTTGGTCTTGGCTTTGTGGCTCAACCAAGCAACCAGTGGTTTTGTGGTGAACCATTGCAAACCTCGCAGACTTAGTGTGACCTCCATGCCAATCCCACTCATGAATTGGCTGCCACGTTCGTCCCGACTTGGTCTTGGCTTTGAGGCTCAACCAAGGAACCATACATGACTTTGTCTCGCTCTTCTTGCCACCATGCAGTCCGCACTTGATCACGTCGGCCATCGGATCTCTCAAACCAAGCCTACTTGTGTCTCCACACCTTGGAAGACACACATGCATAGAACTTTCATGCTTATTCTTCACCTGCACCAACGCAAATCAAGCCGAAACCTGCACCTGCAATACTAGGCCAAGAGTCAGTCCACACCACATTGTCAATCACTCATCACTAAGGAGCGACCACCGGTTCTCGGATGCACACGTCCCCAATATATATAGGTGGGAATTTCTAGATATACACACACTAGGAAGGTCTTTGTTGGCACCACACCCATGGGCCTTGCAGCCCAATAGAACCAATGCACGAAGCCCGATTACCAGCCAAGAACCTCTTCCTTCTCCTGCCCCTTGCTTTCGTCTATCTGCTCCTCCTCCTCCTCTGCTTCCCTCCTCTACTTCCGTGACCTCGGTGGGAAGCAGAGGATAACGCCCTCCGCCTGCTGCTATCGCACCGAGGCGCTCACGTTCCTCCTCATCGCGGGCGCACCCACAACCACAACGATGCCCACCTTCTCCCTACCCTCCTCACCCAAGCACCTCCACCATGGTGCTGCTGCCTCAGCTAGTCACTTGCCTCTCCCCTCCAGCCTCCAATTTGCACAAAATAGCAGACTGTCATTCTAAGACATTTCCAACAAATTTCAGACAAAATCATTGAAATTTTAAGGTGTGAACGCGAGCTTTCAGTTTCGGGGTCCGACTCTCGATGTGGGGGCCACGTGTGGATCTAGGTATGGTAATTTGCACAAAGTAGCGGACTACCATTTTAAGGTGTGATAATTTTAGTTTTAGGGTCCGGCTCTTGACGTGGAGACCACATGTGGATCTAGGTATGATAATTTGCATAAAGTAACAGACTGTCACTCTAAGACATCTCCAACAAATTTCCGTCAAATTCGTTGAAATTTTAAAGTGTGAACATGAGCTTTCAATTTTAGGGTCTGGCTCTCGACGTGAGCCCACATGTGGATCTAGGTATGATAATTTGCACAAAGTAGCGGACTCTCACTCTAAGTCATTTCCAACAAATTTTAGTCAAATTCATTGAAATTTTAAAGTGTGAACACAATTTTTTAATTGCCCCACATGTGGATCTAGGTATGATAATTTGCACAAAGTAGTGGACTGTCACTAGAAGACATCTCGAACAAATTCTAGTCAAATTTGCTGAAATTTTAAGATGTAGACACGAGTTTTTAGTTTTAGAGTTCAACTTTTGATCTAGCTGACACATACAATCAATCCAAACAATTTCAAACCGATTTGAACTATTAATATTGCTAAACCAAACCAAACCAAACCATTATGTATGTCACCACATTATTCACCAAACCAACCAACACCAATTAGGAAAACCAAACCATTAAAACCAGTTTAAAACCAAACCATTCCTAGGCTTACCTCCAGGTACGTGCGGAGGTAGGGGGGCTGAGGGGAACTGTCCCCCCAACAACATGCTAACCTACAATTAGATACTTAGTATTCATTATTAGTTCATGCCTACTAATATCCCATTATCTACTTACTAGCATTCATTAATTCATGTATTAAGTCTGTCTTTTCAAATTGGACCCAACAAGTGCTTGCAGCCCACTTAGAAATTAAGTGTTTCTTTAAACCAGTTAAATAAAATGCTAATATGTGACTACGAGTATAGTAAACCTACGACTCCCCCTTATGGTGGATTTTTTATTCCACCTCTACCGGCCCTAGGCAGCGCCTAACCATAGCATCTCTCAGCTTCTTTGCAAGCAGAGGTGGACCTGCGAGGCCTAGTAAAATTTGAAATCCCCTTTAGTTTAGGCCCAAAATCCAAAATCTCATGCTAGTTTCTCCATAAGCCAGATCATGGGTCAGGTCGGGTCATGTCGAGTTTCAGTCGGGTTAGGTCGGGTTGCTAGGGCAAAATTATTGGACCGCACCCGGCCCGCAACATAGTTGGTTTGGGTCGGGTAGGCCAGGTTCAGATTTTTTAGTTGTAACTTTTTGGATAGGTCGGGTTTTTTCTTAGTTCAGGTGGAAATTTTGGCCCGTGCTTGCCCATCACATGGTCGGGTTGGGTTGGGTTTTTTCGGGTGGGTTGGGTCGGGTTTATCATGACAGGCGGGCCATATTCAATATCATTGATTGGAATATTAGATTGAAAGATGAACCATTGTGTCCTATTTTTACTGAAATTTCATAGCTATTCTTGCAATTAGTACTGAGAAATGAAGATGAACACTTTTCCAGTTTCTTATGTTTGTGTTGCCAAATTTTAGACTATTCTTTCCTTGGTGGTGCACCATTGTTTGCAAACATCCTTCTACAAGTATCTGGACCTGCAGGGTTTGAGCTTGCTCGACCTCGTGGCCGATTGTTGACGGTGAATAATAGTATTAAACTTCAAGTAGACTTGCAAGCGGACAAGTCTCCCGTCGTAGTCAAAGAACCCTTCTTCCCTCGAGTGGTGAACCCAAGGTATCGAATCCGTGGAACATGAGGACCATGTGTGGTTCGAGGACCGGTGGATGATCGCTTCCTTGTGTGACGAGTGATTGACAACGTTGTGTGGACTGATTCTTGGCTGAGTATTGCATGTGCAGGTTTCCACTTGACTGGTGTTGGTGTAGGTGAAGAACAAGCGCGAAAGGTCATCGCCGGTGAGGCCTCCAGGTGTGGAGAAGACAAGTAGGCTTCGTTCGAGGGACCCGGTGGCCAGCAAGGTCAAGTGCGGGCCGCATGGTGGCATGAACAGCAAGATGAAGTCATGGACGGTTTCTTGGTTGAGCCTCAAAACCAAGGACGAGCCGGGACTACATGGGAGCCGAGTCATGAGTGGCGATTGGCGGAGGCTACACCGAGTTCGCGGGGTTTCCCGTGGTTCACCAGAAAAACCACTAGGTTCCTTGGTTGATTCACAAAGACAAGAACGAAGAACTGAAGACGAAGATGCAATAGGTCCAGACCGGTCTGACCGGTGGGTACCGGTCTGACTGGCGAGGAGCACCGATCTGACCGGTGTGCGAAGACGCAGTCCGGAATCTTCGAAGCGGAGGACAAGCGTCGGGATCACATGGCTTGCATCGAGGCTAAGCAGGGTGCGGTCACCGGGCATCCGTCCGATGGAGAAAATCTGAAGACTTCCAAAACCGCCCTTGAGGGGCGTGTATCCCTAGTTCTTAAGTAAGGGTATTTTAGACTTTCGGTTGCCTCCATATAACCCATGAGGTGAGAGGATGGCAGCCATCTCTTGGAACCCTAGTTCATTTACTTTCCCATTTTCCCTTCCTATTTTCTTAGGATTTCCATAGGACTAGCTTGAGAGCTTCATGGTGAGATCTTGTGAGAGGGTTGGATGATCAGGCGGCAAGCTAGACCTTGTATGAACCTTCTTGGTTTGTATAGATGATTCGGCGTGGTTCCTCAAGGCTTTGTTGTGTTGTTCCCGGTTGTTCTTGGTGGTGATTTTCGGAGCCCTCTCTTAGTGGTTTTCTCGGTGTGTTTTCGGGACCTTGCTCTTGGGGATTTGATGGGGGGAATTGGTGGGAACCCTTCGTGGTTCTTTGGGCTGTGATTCCCCTCCCAAATCCGTGACTTAAGGGGCTCGATTTTGGGTTGTCGGTGTTCTAGGGTTAGAGGAGTTCTTCGATTCCTCCTGATTTGGGAAGTTTTGGTGGACAAAATCGTGGCTATGGACTCCTCATGAGGTGTCCCTATTATCCCCAAGGTCTTGTTCAAGTCCGTGGAGCGATTCGGGGATCGAGGTTTGGATTTGAGGGAGTTGACCCGTGGGTGCTGTTTATCTCGAGCTGCCCAGGCTACATCGGTCTGACCGGTGCTCTTGACCGGTCTGGCCGGTGCGAGTCACATGTGGGATTTGCCTCGGGTGAACTGCTTGACTCGTGTGTCTTTGGGTCTTGGTGCTGCTGGTCAGTTCTTGGTCTGTTTGGAGTTGTTTTGTTAGGTTTGTGTAGAGTTTTCCTTCCTTGCAGGTTGTGTTTTTGGGGGTGTTTTTGTTCCAGGGCCTAGAGAAGTCACTGAGGCTCTCTGGAACATTTGTTGTGCGGTTGCTGCAGCCACCGGCCTGACCGGCTCTGTCCACCGATCTAACCAGTGTCACCTGTCTGACCGGTGCAGGCCATCGGTTTGACCGGTGCAGCACAGGCAGCAAGCCGTACAAGTTTCCGCTGTGCGTGTTGGTATGTTTTGGCTCGGAAGGTTGTTTGTTGGTTCCTAGGTCTAGTGGCTACGTGGACTTGGCCAACTTGGGTAGTGAGTCGGAGACGTGTGTTGGAAGTCATGTTCGTCTTGTTGGAGTCTCCATCTCCTTTGAGAAGAATTTTTATCGGCTCCCATTCACTCCCCCTCCCTCTCTGGTTCGCCGTATCGGTCCTTCAAGTGGTATCAGAGCCAGTTCGGGTCTTTATTGACTCTAACCAGTCTAAGATCCAAGGATGGCGTACCAGGAACGAGGTTCGGGTCCTCCACACTTCGATGGCAAGAACTACCAGATGTGGAGTAAGCGGATGGCTGCGTTTCTCTGCGGAAAGGGTTAGATCCTTTGGGAAGTCACGGTGGACACAGGCTATGTCCAGCCGATGAACTTCCTTGCTCCAGGATCGAGGGACATGTTTGACGCCAACAATAAGGCGGTCAACTACTTGTTTCGTGCTTTGTGTCAGCCTGAGTTCGATCGGGTGCACACCGAGCACTTGGCTTGTAGAATCTGGTTGGTGTTGAAGGAGGCTCATGTTGGAAATTCCCAGGTTCAGGCTCGGATGTATGCGACCTACCGGAGAGAGTACGAGAACTTCACTCATCTCCCCGGTGAGTCCATCGATGCCTTATTTCAGAGGTTCACGGTGGTTGTGAACAACCTGAGGGCCAATGTGGACATGCTCCCGTATGATGATCATGATAGACCTGTCAAGCTCTTACACTCTTTGGATCGTACAATTTGGGGCGGAAAGTTCGAGGCCATTGTGGAGTCGGAGAAGTATGATACTATGATGGTGAACGAGCTGTTCTCGAAGCTCAAGCTGGCTGAGGTGGATAGGGGCATGACAGCCAAGCTCGAGGGCCCGACTGACTCTCATAGTCTTGCTCTCGTCAGTGGTTCAAAAGGAAAGACTAACACTAACCCATCCACCAGGATGTTCTCTTTGTCCTCTTTGATGTCTATGCCAGATGAGAAGTTTGATGTGCTTGGAGAGGACGAGCTGGCGTTGCTGACGAGGAGGTTCGAGGGGCTGCACGAGAACCAGGTGAACATGAGGAGGAACACGAGGACATGCTTCCAGTGCGGCAAGCCGGGACACTTCATCGCCGACTGCCCGGAGAAGGTCGAGAACAAGGATGGCTACAAGCACAAGTCAAGGACGGATGGCAAGTAGCGGTCGAGGTGTGATGACAAGAGCAAGCACAAGAACAAGCACAAGGACGAGCGACGATCGAGGAAGAAGGAGAGCCGAGGCAAGGCTTGAGCGATGGTGGGAGCGAGCGACGTCGACTCCAGTTCCGCGTACTCCACCTCAAGCTCGAGCAGCAGTGAAGACGTAGGCGATCGTCGCAAGAGCAGGAAGTCGTCCAAGAACCTGAGCGGGCTGAGCTGCTTCGCTAGAGACTGCTTCTGCACCATGGCGCTGAGCTCCGGCAGCAAGAAGAGCACACAGAGTGACTCGGACTCTGACTCCGACGAGGAGGTGCGTGATGAGCTTCCCTTCTTGCGTCAGGAAAATGAACGTCTTGGCTCGTTGCTTGATAATCGTGATGACATGCTTAGAGAGGCCAAGAAAATGAGAAACGAGCTTAGGGCTTCACTCGAGGATGCTAGGACTAGAGTGGCTGAGCTAGAAACACAGGTTCTTGATAGCAAGCTTGAAATTGATTTCCTTAAGGCTAGTCCTGTTGTTTCTGATGAGGTTGATTGTGCTGATGTTGACGGATAAAAGACGTATCCCTCTACGATCCGCAAGCGTACGGACCCCACACCTTTTTCACCACGGGATTCCCAAGGTTCTTGTCAATCCGCGGAGCAAGGGGATTACAAGCGTTCGATCAACAACTACACACTAGCTACTAAAACCCTAACTACTATTATACTAGAAAACACTAAACTACACTAGAGAGAATGATAAACGATCAAGGTAGAAGACACTCGCCCACGGGTCTACGATACTAGAGCATGCAATCGCTTAAAGACATGAAAAACCAATCTAATCTATCGGGGTTGTGACCACGGTTTCGCCCTTTCCCTCCTCTCATACTGTCACTACGCAAAGGTATTGATGACTAGACCTTTTATGGACATGGTGTATTGAATGGATCCAAGGAAGCATTGAGGCCTATACTCCCTTTACGGCATGGTAGCAAACCTTAAGCATGAAAGTATATTCAACACAAGATGATAGATAGATAATCCGACAAAGTGCGATTACATCTCAATATCGATTACAACCCATGGACGAATGAGAAGATTACCCCATCAAGGTGCTGATCATGGCACCGTTGATCATGGTTTCCCTTCCGCCGGTGTCTTCCTTCTTCTCCACGAGAGGGTGCTTCCTTCGAGGTGGTTGATCTCCCGCCGGAGATCCTCCTCCTCTCTCTCTAGCTTGAGGATGGCCTTCTGGTGCGAATGACTCCTCCCCTCGGTGTTGGTGGCGCCTCGGGGGTTTTAGGGTTGAAGATCCTTCGAGGGCAAGGAAAACGGTACCGAACCGGTGCCGGAACTGGGCTGGGCCGGCCGGCCGGGCCGGCCGCCCAGGCCCACCCGGCCCGGTTCGGTCGCCCCTTTGCTCCGTGGGTCCTCGTGCACTTATGTACTTTGCCCCCTCCACTTGCATGATTTTGATGCTGTTATCCTCGCGTCCAAGATGGAGGCTCTCTTTGCATGAAGTTCGATCTTTTACGCTTCAATCCCCGGGGGTGTTCCTCGTAGCACTTCGGTCCTCGCCACCATTGGAAGTGATTTCAGCAAGCTCATGAACACGAACAAGACTCCATGAATGCTCCTTTGAACTTGTTGCGAATCCGTCCTTTATGTCCATGTTTTCCTACATAAACACAACACTTCCAAATGCATGCACAAAGATGAACTTGTTATATGATTAGTGTGCCTAGTGGCGGGTTAGTTCCATAATCAAATCCAAACTAAAGTGTAATGAACATGCTAGGTGCACCAAAATACACCGTCAAACTCGCCGGCAAGTTGTTCATCCAAATACCCTAGCAACCTATGGCGCTCGGGTGCTCTCCCTCTCTCCCTCCCCCCTGCTCCCTCCTTCGCTCCTCCACGGCTAAGGCGTCACGATGGGAATCAAGCTAAGCTCTCTCCTCTCTCGCAAATCTTCTGCTGATCTCTCTCGGGTGGTTCTCTGTACTTCTTCGTGGTTTTCTCGTCATCGGCTCTGGTTGATTGGGTTTTCTTCGCTTCTCGGTCTTCTTGCTTTTCCCTGCTAATGGATTACATACGGAACAAGCTTGATTTTGGTATTGGCAAGGCGTTTGAGCATGATGTTCACCGCAAGACTGGAAGGCTTGTTCACTCTTACTCTCGGTCTTCAAGGGGTTTCTACCTTCTGGCAACTTTCAGGAGATATCTTTTCCAGCTCAATGAGGAGTCGGTTGCCTTGGTCCTCCAGTCCTGTCTGGGAGGATATGCAAACTCCTTTCAGGTTTCCTATCAAAGTCACAACCACTATCGGTTCACTGTTTCGTGCAAGGCGGTGGGTTTTGCCATTTACAATCTGCGCAGATTCATTGGTGATTCTTTTGATGTTTATTTTCATCTCTGGAGCAATGGGGCCCCTCACTGGGAACGTGAGAAAAGGCTTTGGGAGGAAGAAGAAGCCAAGCAATCGACTAAAGTTCTTTCAAAATGTCAAAAAAGAGTGGGTTTCAGGTCTTCTTCTTCCTCTAAGTGTCCCAGTAAAAGAGTTCGCTTTGCTGAAAAATTAGTGCAAGACTCTCCTATTATCAAATCAAAGCCTTCTGGTCTTCCTCAATTTGTCAAAATTGGGAATCTGGAAGTTAAACTTCCATGCTCTGTCTCTGAACCACCTCAGATTTGTGGTGTTCTTAGGAAATCTTTTGACGAAGTTTCATCGATTCAGGTTCAAAGGGGTTAGGCTACTGATGTGCATGGGGAAACTCAACGGATTTCCGTTCAGCAGTGCTCTCAAAAGTTCCCTTTTCCCAAAGGTCCTCATTCTCCTTCGTCTGCCTCGTTTAATTCCTTTTTTGGAGAGATTAACCGGTTCCGGCGCTTGGGGGGCTGTGCACGGTGTCTTGATTTAAGTCACTCAGGAAGTAATTGCTCCTGCCTTCCAAAGTGTGCTGCGTGCTTTAAGAGGGGCCACAAATTTAAATTCTGTCGAACTAGAAGCAGGCCAAGGGTGTTCTGGAGGCCCAAAGCGCGTGTGTGCCAGCCTGGCCCATTCTCTCAAGCGTCGGATGTAGAAGATCAAGGATCGGGGCTCTACAGTGTTTCTCCCCCAAATTCGCCAACTCCAGAAAACCCCAGCTCCTGCTCTGCGACTCCCGCCTCGGAAGCTGCGCCTCTTCTCTGCAATCCTTCCTCCCAGGAAGCTCCACCGGTGGAGGAAATGGCGAACTTTATTGTTGATCCCACTCCATTCGTTCCTGAGGGTCTGGAGATTGAGGATTGGGCTCGCCATGCCCGCGGTCGGATTGCCATCAATGGCAACCCGCCTCGTCGCCATGATGAGTACGCCATCGTCTCCCTCGCTCCCCCTCCCCCGCCGGACCTCCTTCATGAGGCCATGGAAGAAGTCGTGGCTTTTCTGGAAGAGGAGCAGCATGCGGTCATTCGCTCCTGCTGTCTGTCACCCTTGGGGTTGTGTCTGGTTCAGTTTTCTTCCTCATTGGAAAGGCAAGTCATGATCAGTCGCAGTCCCATGCAGCTCGATATCCAGCGAGAAATCGTGATTGTTGAGCACGATAGGGGGATTAATTTTCGCAGTTGCCCCTTCACTCGTACGTGTTGGATTGTGTTCCTGGCTTTTCCCTTGGATTTTCAAACCAGAGAAATTATTTCGCAGGCTGTGGGGCTATTTGGTTCAGTGATTAACTGGATTGACAATGCCAGGTGCCGCTCTCGCCTGGTCCTCAGATGCAAGGTCACTCTCGTTAGTAGAATCCCCAGAAGCATTATTATCAGTGAAGGAAATCCCATGGGGGATCAAGGGCACAGTTGGACGGTTCCTGTTTATGTTCTGAATAGTGCTCAAAATGATGTTATGGCTGGGGATGAAGACCCGGTCCCAGGGAATGGGAACCCCCATCCTGAGCACCTTCAGCAGAATGAGAACAATGGCAATGGCAATCCGATCCCTGGGTTCTTTGAGGCTGTCCAGGACTTAGATGAAGTTCAGCCGGCAAATGTGGATCATGGTTGGGAGCTTCCCCCCTCCCCCGCCCATTGTCAATCTTGGCGGGTGGGCCCAGTGGCCTGAGCCCCAGGCTGAAGGAATTGATGAAAATGAGCTGCATTTGGTTAATGATTTAGCTGACGTGGCGGTTGCTAATGCTATTGCTGATGGTGTGATGCAACACCCTGAAGTGCCCCAAGATAGCCACTCGGTGAGCAGTGAGGTTCAGGCTTTCTACAGAGCTCAGGGAGCCCCTGTCACGCTTGAACTCCCTGTTCGTGATAACTCCTCCGCTCTCAGAGTTGTCCCAATTGAAAGGGGCAATGATATTGCTTTTGAGGATGACAGTGCTATCAGGCGGATGGCTGCAAGAATTGGCATTCATCAGTGCTTTGGACCCTCCCCATCAGTGGCAATGCTTGTCCAAGACCTCGCTGCTCATGCTCAGTTGCTTCTGGCCTCCTTGCCAATGAAGAAACCTCTTCCTGCTCAGTCCTGGAATTTTGTCCCGGCCTCCTCTATTGCTGACACTTGGTTTTTCTGTGTGGACAATCCTGCGTGGGGAAACAATGCTGAAGCCTCTACATCTAAGGGAGCCAGAATGCCAAGACTGACACTCATCAGTTCCCCTCACCCAGCCAACTCCCCCAATCAGTTGGAGGTCCTTGAGCGCAGCAATAATCTGGAGCCAACCAGTCAAATAAACCCTGATCAGGAAGCTTCTGATGGCTGTGTGGTGGACATGGACCTTGACTCCCCCACCTGTCTAGCTTCTGAAATTATTTCAAGTCCTCCTGCTGCCAAAAAGAGAAGAGGAAGGCCTCGCATTACCATTGTTGATGATGAGGTCCGGAGGAGTGCCAGGCTCAGAAATGTAGACGCCCAGGAGCACATTCAGCTTGATGGGGAACCAAGGAGAAGAAAGGGTGCCACCAAAAAATCCGTGTCTTTCTCTTCGGTTGCTGACCTGAAGAAAGCCATTATCAGCTGTAGCCTTGATGATGCCCTCGAAGAATTTGAAGTTGCTCCTATCCAAGCTTCAACTTTGGCTGAGCTTGGCTCCTCCTTCTGTGGCATTCCTCCTGCGGAGGTGAGCCCTGCCACCTTGCTTCATGAAGACGAAGAACAATGATCAAAGATAATTGGACCTCATACAGTCTCTAGTGGTGCTTTACCTGCTTTTGCTCTGGGGGGTGTTTTGAACATGACTGTAACTTAGTGTCTTCTTGTTGGCTGTTGAACTCTGGGCTTTCTGATATGTCTCCCTGTGGTGGCTGTGCCCCGCAGTCTTTTGGCTTTTGCTTTTCCTTCTGATTACAATGATTTATCGTTCCTGGAATATTTTGTGTTGGAATATTCGCGGGTTAAATGACAGGGATAAGTGGCATTCCATCAGAAACAAAATTGAGGAAAGTTGTGCTAATATTTTCTGCCTGCAAGAAACGAAAAAAGAATCCATTGATTTACAGTTTATTCGCCAATTTGCCCCAAAAAGATTTGATAGTTTTGACTTCAGTCCCTCGGCTGGGGCTTCTGGGGGAATTCTTGTCTGCTGGGCCTCCAATCATTTCTCAGGTAGCACTGTTGAAAAGCACCCTTTTGCCTTGAGTCTCAAAATGCAGTCCATTCAATCCAGAATTTCCAGGAATCTTGTGGTGGTTTATGGCCCCTGTAGGCAGCCTGCTAGAGACCATTTTGTCCAATGGCTTCTTAATCTGCAAATTGAGGATGAAGAGCTCTGGATGCTTTTAGGGGACTTTAATTTCTATAGATATGCTGAAAACCGTAATAAAGCTGGGGGTAATTTTCAAGACACTTTAATCTTCAATAATATCATTAGTCACTTGGGCCTTATTGAGCTGCCTTTGAAGGGTAGAAGCTATACCTGGAGTAACATGCAGGCTGCCCCTCTTCTGGAGCAAATTGATTGGTTTTTCACTTCTGTAGCCTGGACTGGTATCTTTCCTTTTTCAGTGGTCCTTCCCCTTGCTAGGATTACCTCAGATCACCTGCCCTGTAGAGTCCAGATTGGCACTAGCATCCCTAAGGCTAATATTTTTAGATTTGAGAATTTCTGGCTTCAGCATCCCGGCTGTTTGGAGCAGATTAAATCTGTTTGGGTCTCTCCTGTCAGGGTTTGCAACAGTGCTCATGTCATCAGTGCTAAATTCAAGCTCCTCCGAAGATCTCTCAAGCTTTGGTCCAGGAACCTTTCCAACTTATCAAGACTTATGCTAACTGCATTATGACAATTGCTTTCTTTGATAGATTGGAAGAAATCAGGCCTCTGTGCTCCAGTGAATTGAAATTCAGGAACATCCTCAAGGAGCACATCAGTTCTCTTTTAAGAATGCAAAATCACTACTGGAAGCAAAGATTCACTCAGAGGGTCATGCAATTTGGGGATGAGAACACCAAATTCTTTCACTCCATGGCCACTGAGAGATACGGGAAAACGCCATTTCTCAACTGATTGATGGATCTGGAAGGGTTGTCCAGGATCATGGGGAATTAAGCTCCATCCTTTGGCAGGAATTCAAAAGGAGATTGGGCTCCTCAGTGGGGGTGTCCATGCAATTCAATCTTCAGGATTTAGTTCAGAGCCATCCTAATCTTGAGGCTTTGTGCCTTCCCTTCTCCAATAAGGAAATTGATGAGATTATCTTGGATTTACCTTCTGATAAGGCCCCTGGCCCGGATGGGTTCAACAATTTGTTCTTCAGGAAATCCTGGCATATCATTAGAGGCGACATGTACAAGCTCTGTCATGACTTTTTTCATCATCAGGCTGACCTTAAGAGTCTCAATCACTCCTTTATCACCCTGGTCCCCAAGAAGGATAATCCTGAATCTGTGAATGATTTTAGGCCAATCTCCCTGCTCAACTCATCCATTAAGCTCATTTCAAAACTGCTTGCTAACAGTGCCGCAGTGCTATGGCTGTAAAGATTGTTCATCAAAACCAGTATGGTTTCATCAAAGGGAGAACTATTCAAGACTGCCTTGGCTGGGCTTTTGAATCTCTTCACCAGTGTCATCACTCTTGAAGGGAGATTATTATCTTGAAGTTGGACTTTGAAAAAGCATTTGATCTGGTTGAGCACACCATTATTCTGGAGATGCTTCATGCTAAAGGCTTCCCTCTGAAGTGGTTGAAGTGGATTGAGGAGCTGTTGTCTACTGCTACTTCCTCAGTTCTTCTCAATGGCACTACTGGAAAAGATTTCAAATGTTCCAGAGGGGTTAGGCAGGGGGATCCCCTCTCCCCTCTTCTCTTTGCCATTGCTGCTGACCTCCTTCAATATGTCATCAACAGAGAGTATTACCTTGGCAATCTTCTGCCCCCTTTCCCCCAAAGGTCTGATGCTCCCTTCCCTATTGTCCAATATGCTGATGACACCATCTTGGTCATGCAAGCTAATGAGGATCAGTTGGTCCTCCTAAAAAGAATTCTTCACAGCATTACCCTCTCTAGTGGCCTTGTGGTAAACTATCATAAATCTTGTCTAGTCCCAATTAATGTTTCTCCTGAGAAAGCTTCCTCTCTGGCTCAGACATTTGGGTGTGCTGTGGGCTCCTTCCCATTTACTTACCTTGGTCTCCCCCTGGGCCTGGCCAAGCCCCAAGTGAAAGATTATGCCCCTCTAATCTGCAGAATTGAAAGAAAGCTATCGGCATCTACTCAATTTCTCTCATATGCTGGAAGGTTGCAACTAGTCAACTCGGTCATCTCTTCGCTCCCCACTTATTACATGTGTTCTCTGAAGCTCCCCCTGACCGTCATTGAGATCATAGATAAACACAGGAAGAACTGTCTCTGGAGAGGCAAGGATTTCAATAGTAAAAAGTACAATCTAGCCGCTTGGGATCTGGTCAGGAAGCCTAAAAACAAAGGTGGGCTTGGAGTTATCCATTTGAGCATTCAGAATGACGCGCTTCTTCTCAAGCAGCTGCACAAATTCTATAGCAAGGCTGATATTCAGTGGGTTACTCTCGTCTGGCAGAAATACTACAACAACACTGTTCCCCATCTGACAAGAGAGAAGGGCTCCTTCTGGTGGAAACACATCTTTCGACTTCACACTCAATTTAGAGGAGTTGCCATTTGCAATCCTAACCAGGGGGACACTGTCAGTTTCTGGGAGGATATTATAGATGGGGTCATTCATTCAGAGAAGTTTTGTCATCTCTTGCCATTTGCCAGGGACCCTTCCATTTCTCTGTTTGCGCTGAGGACGACTGCCAACTTGCTGAGCTGTTTCAGAATACCCATGTCCAAGGCTGCTTACAATGAGTTCCTGGAATTACAGGCCTTTCTCAATTCTCTCCCTCCCATCAGCCCTGGTTCCAAGGATTCCTGGCACCTTATTTGGGGGCAGCGTAGGTTTCTGAGTAGCCACTTCTATCAGTATCAATTTAGAGAGCTCAGGCCCAGTAGAGCTATTCTTGACATCTGGAAAACCAAATGCATCCGTAGGATCAAGTTTTTTGCTTGGCTGCTTCTCAATGATAGGTTGAATACAAGGAATATTTTGAGAAGGAGGAAAGTGCTGGATGAAGGATACAACTGTGTCCTGTGCCACAACAACGAGGAAGAAACTGTGATTCATCTCTTCTTCAGCTGCCCTGCTGCTGTTAATAGATGGTTTGCCTTGGGTATTGTTTGGGGGGCAAATCTTAGCGTCCACCAGAAAATCTTGCAAGCCAGAGCTGTTTCTGGGCTTCCTTTTTTCATGGAGATCTTTTTGATTGGTGCATGGTGTATCTGGACGCAGAGAAATGAAGTCATTTTTGATGGCAAGCCTCCACACCTCGCGGTCTGGAAGGCAAATTTCAAGGCACTGGTTCTGGAGCTTTTTTGCAGATTCAAGCCAAGTCTTCATCCTTCGATCAAAAACTGGCTTAGTGCTCTTTAGCTTCTCTTGTAATGCTGCTCTGTTGCTGTTTCTGTTGTTGTATCTCTCTTTGCCTGTCCTCCCCTCGTTGCCTAACCACTGGTTGGGCAGGGTGTAAGTCCCTCCTCTTTGTAATTTAATCTTTGTTTCTTCTGTTAATATATGATTCCTGTTACCGGGGGGCGTTGCCCCACAGTTTTCGTTCAAAAAAAAACATCTCCCCCACACTTAGCTCTTGCTCGTCCTCGAGCAAGTACTCGTAAAAGAATTTCGTCCAAGGTGTTGTAATCATGTACCACTTATCCTTCTTCACAAGTTAGTCAATCCCTTCATCTTTAATACATAAACACAAAGTAATGATAATCAAACATAAACATGGGCGTTTAGAATTTTTACCACGTCAAGATTTACCCCACAACTCAAACTCTTCACTTGAAGTCTTCAATTTCAGCCATGCTTACTCCTTTGCTTCCATCGAAGGGTTTTTATGGTTTTCAAAACAAAAATTCCTGCAACAAGTATTAGACAAAAAACCTTTCTCCAAGCTCTCTCAAGTCACTCATATAAAGTGGCTATCCTAACCAAATTTTATAAAACTCTCACCTCCCATTAATCTCTCATATATCATGTAAAGTGGAGCTATAGGTAGGGCTAGCGCAATCAACACAAGTATTGTCAAACTAAGAACTTCCTCTAATGGTTGTCTACCTTTCAAAGCCAATGATCATGGGAATTAACCATATGTAAGGATATCAAGGATGAGAAGATTTAGAATGGTGGACATGTGCAAGGGCAAAAGAAAATTGTGACTACAAGGCACCAATGATGTCCTCGTTATCGGATTGCATATGGTTGGAAATAGAGTAAAAGTTTCGTCTCACAATCAACGTGACATCCTTCCTTACACTTTATTTTTTTTCTTTTCTTTCACTTGATCCATCCCTCTCATATCTTCATTGCTACCTCATCCTTTTCTCTTTTTCTTTTTCTTCTTTCATTCACATATGATTTTTCTTTCTTTCTTTCTTTTCCATACACATACTTTTTCTCTTTATTTTTCTCTCTCTTGACAACTTTTCAAAGCTTTCAATTCTCTCTTTCCTTGCATGCATACAATCTGAATTCTTAATAAATCATGCTAGAGACGAGACGAAACTTTGAAAATAGGTTGTGTTCAAGGAATACGATGTACAAAAGAGATGTATAGGGTTGGGTATGGAATCCGGC
This sequence comes from Cenchrus americanus, assembly GCA_947561735.1. Taxonomy (NCBI): domain Eukaryota; kingdom Viridiplantae; phylum Streptophyta; class Magnoliopsida; order Poales; family Poaceae; genus Cenchrus; species Cenchrus americanus. Next base: position 60,608,188 of record OX387245.1, on the reverse strand, counting down.
GATAATCATGACTTTCGTTGTGAAAGTCATGTACCGCATATATGACGAGGCTAGCAACAAAAGATAAGCACAAGGACATGATCATTGCTTGAAATTAAAACTCACCAAGAGAGAAGGGTCCTAGCCTAACTCATCGTGCTAATCACACTTATGGTGGAGCGAAAAAAATAAACTTGGCTTTGGATAGGAATTTTTTCTTACTCTCAACTTGGAAAAGGAGGTTTTGCTAACCTTTATTACAAGGGTTTTAAGATAATTTTCAGAACTGAAATCCTCCAATTTTTAGCATCGAACATAGCACAACTAACATGTGAAGCTCAAGATCGAAGTGCGGTATGGGTACTTTAAGTAGTAGCAATTCCACTAAGCACCACAAGAACGTTTTTCAAACCACATACTTGTGTTCATATATCAAGAATCGAAGATTAAACAAACAAGTAAATAAAGATAAACAATACATAAAACACAAAGATATATATAAAGACTCTTTTTATTTGATTTTCTTGACTCAACACTAATTTAAGACACTTGCAAAAATTTTAAAACGGACTCAAAAACTAAAGACTCATTAAAACACTAAGACTCTCACACGAAGATTAAACCGAACCTAAACTTGAAGTTCAAAAGCTAAGGCTAGCGAGCTAGCTCTCCCCCACACTTAAAACATACGACGTCCTCGTCGTATCTTACAAAAATCCTAAGGGGAAAACTAGATCTAGTGGTACTTCAAGCAAGTTTTGCACCACTTGCCTCTCATGTTTCCAACCATGCCGAAAAGTTTGCGAACGTTGCGGTTAAGGAACTTGTAGTCATCTTCAACTACGCGCTCCAAGTCCTCCATACGCTGCTTCATCGCTTCCATGGCTTGGAGACATTCGTCGGCCGACGTGTAGAGATCCGCGATGGATTGACGGCAAACTCGACAACACATCGGATGCAATCCGAAGGGGTCGTCGTCGCCATAATCTCCACCGTTTTCACCACCGTCGTTGCCACCTCCATTGTCGTTGCCTTCGCCACCGTCGTTGCCGTCGCCGTTGGGGCCTTCGGGAGTCCTTTCCTTGGGCTGCTCATCCCAATCATCATCATCTCTACCGGCGGCCGCCCACGAGCTCGGGCTACGATCGTCGGAGTAGTCGCTATCCCCATAATCCTTAGGCTCTGGCGACACCTCCTTGTAGTCTTTGCGCTTGACGCCTTGGAGGCGTGCCGACCTTCGGACTGGTGTAGGGACTTTCTCTCCTTCGACGGGGTTGCGAGATGCAAGAGCTCCGGTCGGGACACGTCCTCCGCAACGGATGCGTGCGGTCCTCTTGACGGGTAGATTGAGCTCGCATCGCATCGCCTCCTCCGTCGATGGCTTCTTGGCTTCTAGCTTCAACTCTAAGCTCCTTGGGGGCACAATAGCTGCTACAAGGGTGCAACACATTGCTTGAAAGGTTTGATCCTCGAGCTCCCAATTCGGCCAAATAAATAGTCCTGAGAGGAAAGCCCTGGGAACCTTATTTTCCTTTTTTACACTTCCCTTAAAATTTTCTGACCAAACAAGGAAGTCAAAAAGGAGCAATTCGGGCGAAATTCGGCGTCATCGGACATCGGGCCCCTCCGGGCCGGTCCGCCGGGCCGGCCGGCCCACCCTCCTCGGGGGCCGGGCCGGTCCGGGTTTTTGCACACCGCCCTATTTTTTTCTTCCTTAGCCCATGGGAAAAAGTTGGCCCGGTAAATCTTCGCGAAAAACTCCGGAAAACTAAAAGAAAAATTATTTACAGAAGTTGATGCCTTGTTTTTCGTCCTAGGCGGGACGTTCGGGCTCTTCCTCCATGGTGAAGACGTCAACATGGTGAAGGGGGACGACATCGGGTTCGTAGTAAACCTTAATCCGCTGTCCATTCACCACAAATTGATCGCCGTTTATATCCATAATGGTTACCGCTCCGTTGGAGAACACCGAATGCACAACATAAGGTCCATCCCACTTACTTTGCAATTTCCCCTTTCCGAAGGTTTTAAACCTCAAATTGTAGAGGAGGACCTTATCTCCTTCTTTGAATTCTTTTTTCTTCAATCTTTTATCATACCACCTTTTGATTCTCTCCTTGTATATGCTTGCGTTTTCATAAGCTTTCAACCTCAACTCCTCTACCTCGCTTATTTGAATTCTTCGTTTCACCACCGCGGCATCGAGATCAAGGTTCATCTCTTTAATCGCCCAATAGGCTTTATGTTCCAACTCAACCGGAAGGTGGCAAGCTTTTCCATAGACGAATTGATAAGGGGTCACACCTATCGGTGTTTTAAACGCCGTTCGATAAGCCCATAAAGCTCCGTCTAATTTCTTTGACCAATCCTTGCCTCCCTTCTCTATGGTCTTGTTGAGTATGCTTTTTAATTGCCTATTTGACGTCTCCGCTTGTCCGTTGGTTTGTGGGTGATAGGCCGTGGAGACCCTATGCTCAATTCCCAACTTGGACAAGCACTGTTTGAAGTTCTTCCCGGTGAAATGAGTTCCTCCATCACTTATCAAGATTCTCGGTGTACCGAAACGAGGAAAAATCACGTTCTTGATCATAGTGATGGACTCCTCCGTGGAAGCTTTACGACATGGTATTGCCTCCACCCACTTGGATACATAATCTACCATCACTAGGATGTACTCGAATCCAAATGATTTTTTAAAAGGCCCCATGAAGTCTATGCCCCATACATCGAATATGTCGATTTGTAAGTTGTATTTCAAAGGCATAGAATTTCTTTGAGAGATGTTTCCGGTTCTTTGGCATTCGGGGCATGATGCAACATATCTTTTAGTATCTTCATGCATCTCCGGCCAATAGAATCCGCTCGACCATACTTTTGCTTCGGTTCGAAAATGGCTATAGTGTCCACCGTACTCCGCCGAGTGGCACTTCCTTAGAATCTCAACCCTCTCTTCTCTTGGCACACATCTTCTCATCACTCCATCATTGCCAAGCTTGAAGAGGTATGGTGCATCCCAAAAATAATTCTTACTTTCGGAGATTATCTTCCTTTGAGTGTTTTTATCTAGATGATCGAGGGGCATCTTTCGAATTGCTCGAATGATGTCGATCATCCAAGTATCTTTATCAAGCACTCTATAGAGGTGGTCATCTCTCATCTTATCTTCTATGGGCTCTTTATCATCTTGTCCACGATTCATCCTAGACAAATGATCGGCCACAACATTCTCCACCCCCTTTTTATCATGAATTTCCACATCAAACTCTTGGAGAAGAAGGATCCAACGAATCAAACGTGGTTTAGCTTCCTTCTTAGCCAAGAGATACTTGATGACTGCGTGATCGGTGTAAACAATGACTTTCGAGTTCGCGATGTAAGATCTGAATTTTTCGAAAGCGAATACCACCGCTAGCAACTCTTTTTCCGTAGTGGCGTAATTTAATTGTGCCCCACTAAGAGTTTTGCTAGCGTAGTAAACGGCGTGAACTCGGCCTTCCTTTCTTTGTCCCAAGACCGCGCCTACGGCGTAGTCACTTGCGTCACACATGATCTCGAAAGGTTGGCTCCAATCCGGAGGTTGGATGATGGGAGCACTCACCAACGCATTTTTCAAGGTCCGGAATGCCGCTAGGCACTTCTCGTCAAAGTCGAAAGCCACATCCTTTTGAAGAAGGTGCGTTAAAGGCTTAGTGATCTTCGAGAAGTCCTTTATAAATCTCCTATAAAATCAGGCATGACCTAGAAAGCTCCTTAAGGACTTAACATCCGTAGGAGGTGGGAGTTGCTCAACCGTCTCTACCTTAGCCTTGTCCACTTCAATTCCTCTCTCGGATATAACATGTCCGAGCACTATGCCTTGCTTAACCATGAAGTGGCACTTTTCCCAATTTAAAACCAAATCTACCTCCGCACACCTTGTAAGGACCTTTTCTAAGTTTGCTAAGCAATCCATGAACGTCTTCCCGTAAACGGAAAAATCATCCATAAACACTTCAACAATTTCTTCGATGAATTCCGAAAACACGGCCATCATGCAACGTTGAAAAGAGGCCGGAGCGTTGCATAGGCCGAAGGGCATCCTCCTATATGCAAACGTTCCGTAAGGGCACGTAAACGTTGTCTTATGTTGATCTTTCGGGTGAATGGGAATTTGCATGAACCCTGAGTATCCATCGAGAAAGCAAAAATAAGTGTGGTTTGCTAACCTCTCGAGCATCTCGTCTATGAACGGTAGGGGGAAGTGATCTTTTTTCGTCGCTTTGTTAAGCTTACGATAATCGATACACATCCGCCACCCGGTCACGGTTCTTTGCGGTATCAACTCGTTCTTCTCATTCTTCACCACGGTCAAACCTCCTTTCTTCGGTACACAATGTACGGGCTCACCCATTCGCTATGCGGAACCGGGTAGATGATTCCGGCATCAAGTAACTTGATAACCTCTTTCTTTACTACCTCTCGCATGGCATGGGTTAGCCTCCTTTGATGGTCCACTACAGGCTTACATTGGTCTTCCATTGGTATACGATGAGTGCAAAAGGCTGGGCTAATACCTTTGAGATCATTAATTGAATATCCAATCACCTTCCTATGTTTTTTTAATAAAATCAGCAACGCTTCATTTTCTTTGGGACTCAACTCGTCGCTCACAATGACTGGATAAGTTTTGTCCGGGCCCAAAAATTCATATTTTAATCCCTTGGGCAAAGGTTTAAGGTCTACCTCGGGCACTTGTGGCTCCTCGGGTTTGATTTCTCCTATGTCTTCGAATTTCTCTTCCTCCACACTACCATCATGCGGCTCTAAGCCTTTTGTTGCTTCCTCTAGTTCTTCATCTTGTTGATTACTAATTTGATTTTCCATCGCTCTTTGCAGCGGGTCTCTAAGGGTTTCAACAAAACAAAGACTATCTATCTCTTCTACTTCTTCATCTTCGGGAGGAAAAGGTGTAAGGTGTTTAGAAGCACGAAGAAAGTTATATGTGTACTTTGTTTCGTTAAGGTTCATTGTTACTTTGCCTTCTCCGGCATCTAACACGGCATCAACCAACTTAAGAAAAGGCCTACCTAAGATTATATGATCAGAATTACTATGGTAAGCATCAATAACAAAGAAATCGGTTGGTATATAGTTTCTAGAGATTTTTACTTTCATGTTGCAAGCAATACCTAGAGGTTTGATAGTTCTACCATCTCCCATAATTAATTTCGTTGATGTTGGAGCTAAGTCTAGGTTGTGGTATTGAACTTTATCGTAAATTTTAGAAGATAGAACACTTACTTGGGCTCCGATGTCGCATAAAGCTTTGCATTGAACTCCGTTGATCTCGCAACTCAAGTGCGGCGTCATCTTCTCTTCTTCTTCGGATCCTATCGAGTAAATTTCAGCGAGGCGAGCGTATGGTGATGCTTCGGGCTTGATCCCCATGATTCTCTTCACCTCGGCAGTATGTTCCAGATCCACCACGTCATCTCCAAAGAGCTTTTCAAAAATCTCACCGGTGGTTTCGAGGTCGTATGAATTTTCAGCTTTCTTCTCTGGTGGGAAATCCACTTCCAATGCTCTTGCCATCCCCTTTTGATTAGGGAACGGTCTTATCTTGTCGAATACTTCTCCGTAATCAATAGGAACCCAATCCATTGGTTCGAACTCCCTTAGTGGCTTCGCGCTTGACATGCTTCTCTTGTTCGTCTCATTTGGCATGGCGAAGTCGACGCTTGGTGTAGTTCTTGACTTGATGTGTTCTTGTTCAAGCTTTTCCATGATTGGCTCCTCTTTTGTGACTTCCTGGGTTGCCTCTTTAGAAAAATCAGCAAGCTTCTTCTTCCTTGAATTGAATTCCGGCTCTTCCGCAAGTCTTGTTTCCCAATCTCTTCGCATGGCAGCCGCTTTACTAACTTTTTGTAGAAGTTGGGTGGCTTCCGTGAGTGTTTTCTCCATGAGATCCCCACCTGCACACATTTCGACGTGTCGCATGCAACTAGGGGTTAGGGAAAAGAAAAATGTATGCAAGAGTACGTCACCGGTGAAGCCGAGTTTTGGTCCTTGTTCGATTAATTCATTAAACCTATCCCAGGCTTGGTCTATCCCTTCCTCTTCTCCTTGCATGAAAGTGATCACTTGCCTCCTTAGATGTTGAACCTTGCTAATTGGAAAGAATTTCTCGCAAAACTTCTTTGTCAACTTGTTTCAATTGCCTTCAACTTCAAAGGACGCAACCGAATACCATGTCTTTGCTTTGCCGGCAAGTGAGTAGGGAAAGAGATTACATTTGAACCATTCATCGGGAACTCCTTCTTGACGCACCGTGTTGCATATTGTCATGAAATCCCTTATGTGTCTATATGGGTTCTCCGTAACCATCCCTTCAAATGGGTTTTCCGCCACCATCTTGATGATCTTGGATTTAATTTCATACTTGGTCGCTTTGAGCTTCGAATCCGACTATTGTACTTTTATGTCTTCACATCGAGGGCTAGCGTAATCCCTTAATGATTTCTCCGGTTCTTCCACGGGTTGATTAACGAACTCCATCTAGACAATAAGATAAAAACAAAAACAAAAACGAAACAAGTGTTTTTCTAGATAATATATGTTAGATATAGCAAATAAAAGATAAACTAAAATATAAAACTAAGTTAGATGCAAATCAAACGATGTAAACTAACTTGCTCCCCGGCAACGGCGCCAGAAAAAGGGGCTTGTTGACGGATAAAAGACGTATCCCTCTACGATCCGCAAGCGTATGGACCCCACACCTTTTTCACCACGGGATTCCCAAGGTTCTTGTCAATCCGCGGAGCAAGGGGATTACAAGCGTTCGATCAACAATGACACACTAGCTACTAAAACCCTAACTACTATTATACTAGAAAACACTAAACTACACTAGAGAGAATGATAAACGATCAAGGTAGAAGACAATCGCCCATGGGTCTACGATACTAGAGCATGCAATCGCTTAAAGACATGAAAAACCAATCTAATCTATCGGGGTTGTGACCACGGTTTCGCCCTTTCCCTCCTCTCGTACTGTCACTATGCGAAGGTATTCATGACTAGACCTTTGATGGACACGGCGTATTGAATGGATCCAAGGAAGCATTGAGGCCTATACTCCCTTTACGGCATGGTAGCAAACCTTAAGCATGAAAGTATATTCAACACAAGATGATAGATAGATAATCCGACAAAGTGCGATTACATCTCAATATCGATTACAACCCATGAACGAATGAGAAGATTACCCCATCAAGGTGCTGATCATGGCACCGTTGATCATGGTTTCCCCTCTGCCCGTGTCTTCCTTCTTCTCCACGAGAGGGTGCTTCCTTCGAGGTGGTTGATCTCCCGCCGGAGATCCTCCTCCTCTCTCTCTAGCTTGTGGATGGCCTTCTGGTGCGAATGACTCCTCCCCTCGGTGTTGGCGGCGCCTCGGGGGTTTTAGGGTTGAAGATCCTTCGAGGGCAAGGAAAACGGGACCGAACCGGTGCCGGAACTGGGCTGGGCCGGCCGGCCGGGCCGGCCGGCCCGAGCCACATCGGCCCGGTTCGGTCGCCCCTTTTGCTCCGTGGGTCCTCGTGCACTTATGTACTTTGCCCCCTCCACTTGCATGATTTTGATGCTGTTATCCTCGCGTCCAAGATGGAGGCTCTCTTTGCATGAAGTTCGATCTTTTACGCTTCAATCCCCGGGGGTGTTCCTCGTAGCACTTCGGTCCTCGCCACCATTGGAAGTGATTTCAGCAAGCTCATGAACACGAACAAGACTCCATGAATGCTCCTTTGAACTTGTTGCGAATCCGTCCTTTATGTCCATGTTTTCCTACATAAACACGACACTTCCAAATGCATGCACAAAGATGAACTTGTTATATGATTAGTGTGCCGAGTGGCGGGTTAGTTCCATAATCAAATCCAAACCAAAGTGTAATGAACATGCTAGGTGCACCAAAATACACCGTCAACAGCTGATTGCTCTTTTTTCCTTGCTGATCTTGCCTTGTTTAAGGAAAAGCATGCCTCCAAGTGTGAGGAACTAGATGTGCTTAGGGTTGAAGTGGCTGAGCTTAAATCTAGATCTGCTTTGCTAGGTGCTTGCACTTCTTGCCCTGTTTTGCATGCTAAAATTGATGAGATGCATGATTACACTGCTTCCCTTGAGGCTAAGCTGAAAGAACCAATTCCTACATCTTGCTCTACCTGTGAAATGCATGCTTTGAAGAATTTGGAACTTGCACATTATGTTGATCGCTTGCAGGATGAGAATGATGAGCTGAGAAAGTTGATGGGTTGGTTGTCTGGTCATGAGCCTCAGTTGAGGATAATGATCGAGACATTCAAGAGGCAGGATGGTGAGGGACTTGGGGGAAACAATGTTGGTGAGGAAGTGGAGAGAATATCCAAGAGCCACCAAAAACCCACCACAAAAATGATTTCCCTCCCAAACCTAACCATCTTAGGAACCGACTAGACACAACCCCAGCTCCACACGTGTTTCCCCCACCAACGAATGATTTCCAAAAGCCTATCAAGTTTGTGAGCACCTCGGGGAAAGTGTTCTCTGGGAAAGAGAGTGAGAAGGCTAGTGAGGAGAAACCCGTGGAGATGTCGAGTGGAGAGAAACCAAGTGAGCAGCCCCAACCGAAGCCTAAACCTAAGCTTGTGAGGTTTCATTGTGGCTATCGTGGGAGAGATGGCCATAAGGATGAGTTTTGCTTCAAGAGGAAGCGAGAGGAGAGAATGGTGAAGGAGTGGGCTAACAAGGACAATTACCACCCTTACGATGGTGTACTTGAGCCTCGTGTGCAGATGCCCAGGGCCAAGGCGAGTGCGAGGACAGTTCCAGCTTGGGGAGAGAGAAAGGCTGTTTGAGGTGCTGCTGGCCGGGCTACACCAGTCAGACCGGTGAGGGGCACCGGTCAGACCGGTGCAGGCCTGGACAGGTAGTGGTTCGGGTTTCGTGCTCGTATAGGTGCGAGGTTTGGTTCTGGAGGTCGTGGTTCTGGTGGTTGGGCTGGAGAGTTTGCAGGAGGTCAGTTTGCTAGGCGTTCTCCTCCTCGTGCTCAATACGGGGATGGGAGGATCCATAGCTTTGAGATGGAGAGGAGGGACAGTCCACGGGCTTTCTTTCGTGGTTTTGGTCCTCCTCCAGGTAGAGAGGGTTGGTTCCCTCATGGTGGTTACCGTGGTGGTGTTCGTGGAGGTAGCTTTGGTAGGAAAGATGCCTTGGTTTGTGCTAACCCCACTTTCGAGCAAATGGCTCAGCACTAGTTTTACTCTTTTGGTACTAACCCCAGTGCTGAGTCGTTTGTTCGCCCACATGCTTGTTTTCGAATTTAGGTGGGAGACTTGAAGAACATTTGGTTGATTGGCTCCTGTTGCTCGAGGCATATGACCGGAGACAAGGGGTGGTTTTCAAGTCTCATCCCGGTGGTGACAAGGAGGTACATCACTTTTGGGGACAATGGCCGTGGGCGTGTGCTTTCAGACGGTGAGATTAAGGTGAGTGACAAGATCACTCTCAGGCGTGTGGCTCTTGTTCAATCGCTTGGATACAACTTTCTTTCTGTGTCCCAACTGTTGGATGAGGGTTTTGAGGTGTTGTTTCGGCCTGGTGGTTCTCGGATTTTGGACTCTCGAGGGGACCTTGTCTGTATGGTCGTTCCCGAGGGTCAGGTGTTTCGTGCTGATTTTTCTCAGTCTTCTGGTGTGGAGTATTGTTTCTTGTCTGGTTCTTCGAGTGAGTTTTGCAAGTGGCATAGCAAGTTGGGTCACTTGAGCTTTTACCTTTTGTCTCGCTTGAGTAAACTCAATTTGGTCTGAGGATTGCCACGGTTGAGGCTTGAGAAAGAGTTAGTTTGTGCGCTGTGCAGGCATGCCAAGATGGTAGCCTCTTCTCACCCGCCTCTCATCGATGTGATGACTGAGCGTCCATGCGAGCTGCTCCATATGGACCTTGTTGGCCCAGTTCGTGTGCGATCTGCGGGTGGGAAGTGGTATGTCCTTGTTGTGGTGGACGACTATTCTTGGTATGCATGAGTGTTCTTTCTCGAGGATAAGGGGGAGACGTTTGGTTTTATTCGAGATCTTGTCTTGATGTTGAGGAACAAGAGGCACGGAGATGCCATACGAGCAATCCGCAGTGACAATGGTTCAGAATTCAGAAACTCTCGTTTTGAAACCTTTTGCCATGACTTGGGTCTTGAACATCAGTTTTCGAGTCCGTATACGCCTCCCCAGAATGGTGTTGTGGAAAGGAAGAACAGGACCTTGTGTGAGATGGCTCGGACGATGCTTGATGAGCATAGGACTCCGAGAAGGTTCTGGGCTGAGGCGGTGAATACCGCGTGCTATGTGTCAAACAGGATCTACCTCAGAGTGCATAAGAAGAAAACATGCTACGAGTTGATGCACGGTCGCACACCCAAGGTGAGTCACTTCCATGTCTTTGGTTGCAAGTGTTTTATTCTTAAGAAAGGGAAGAAGTTGGATAAGTTTGAGGCTAGGTCTGTCGATGGTATTTTCTTTGGTTATGCATCTCATTCTAGACCATATCGCGTGCTCAATCTTGGAACTAACCAAATCGTGGAGACTTGTGAGGTAACCTTCGACGAGACACAGCCACGTAGTCAGCTTGTCTTTTAGTGTGCAGGTGATGATGAGCTTGGAGAGGAGACCTTTCAGGAGGAGGAGCATGAACATGTGAAGGACCGAATACGGCGAACCAGAGAGGGGGGGGAGTGAATGGGAGCCGATAAAAATTCTTCTCGAAGGAGATGAAAACTCCAACAAGACGAACGCGGCTTCCAACACACGTCTCCGACTCACTACCAAGGTTGGTCAAGCCCACGTAGCCACTGGAGTGCCACTGGACCTAGGAACCAACACGCAACCTTCCGACCCGAGAAACACAGCGGAAAAACCAAACCTCGAGTCCACAGACCCACACCGGTCAGACCGGTGAGCACCACCGGTCAGACCGGTCCCTGCTGGTGAAACTGAGCAACTTCCACTAAGTGGCTCTACACCGGTCAGACCGGTGAGACACACCGGTCAGACCGATGGCAGCCTGAAAGCCCCCAAGGCACCAAACAGGCCAACCTACCACCAAACGGACCCAAACTCGAAACAAAGCGCAACACGGGACAACAACGAACACACCAAGACGTTCACCCGAGCAAAATCCCACAAGGGCTTGCACCGGTCAGACCGGTCAAGAGCACCGGTCGACCGGTGTAGCTCAGGCGCCTCGGGATGAACAAGCACCCGCGGGTCAACTCCCCCAAATCCAAATCTCGATCTCCCGAATCGCTCCACGGACTTGAACAAGACTTTGGGGATATCAGGAACACCTCATGAGGAGTCCATAGCCAAGTTTAATCCCGCCAAATCTCGTCCAAAAAGGAGGAATCGAAGAAATCCCGCCAAAAGCACTTCCAACCCAAGAACTCAAGAAACCCCCAAAATCGAGCACTTTTACTCACGGATTTGGGAGGGGAATCACAGCCCAAAGAACCACGAAGGGTTCCCACAAATTTCCCCCATCAAATCCCCAAGAGAAAAGCCCCGAAAACAACCCAAAGAAATCACCGAGAGAGAGCTCCGAAAATCACCACCAAGAACAACCGGGGAAAACACATCCAAACCTTGAGGAACCACGCCGAATCATCTATACATGAAACAAAGGTTCGTACAAGGTCTAGCAAGCCGCCCGATCATCCATCCCTCTCTACAAGATCTCTCCGTGAAGCTCTCTTGCTAGTCCTAGAGAAAACCTAAGGAAAATAGGTGGAAAAATAGGAAAACTAATGAGCTAGGGTTCCAAGAGTTGGCTGCCATCCTCTCACGTCTTGGGTTATATAGGCGGCAACCGAATGTCTAAAATGCCCCTCTCTACTAACTAGGGATACAAGCCCCTCAAGGGCGGATTTGGAATTCTTGATGTCTTCACCATCGGACGGATGCCCGGCAACCGCACCTCGCGTAGCCTCGACGCAAGCCATGCGATCCGGACGCGTGTCCTCCGCTTCGAAGATTCCGGACCGCGTCGTCGCACACGGCCGACCGGTGCTCCTCACCGGTCGGACCGGTCCCCACCGGTCGACCGGCCGGACCCACCGGTCGGACCGGTCCGGTGCCGCCGCACCTCCGTCTTCGGTTCTCCGGTCTTGGCTTTGTGGATCAACCAAGGAACCCGGTGGTTTTCGGGTGAACCACCGAAACCCCGCGAACTCGGTGTAGCCTCCGCCAATCTCCACTCATGACTTGGCTCCCACGTAGTCCCGGCTCGACCTTGGTTTTGAGGCTCAACCAAGAAACCGTCCACGACTTCATCTTGTTGTTCATGCCACCATGCGGCCCGCACTTGACCCCGCTGGCCACCGGGTCCCTCGAACGAAGCCTACTTGTCTTCTCCACACCTGGAGGCCTCACCGGCGACGACCTTTCGCGCTTGTTCTTCACCTGCACCAACACGAGTCAAGCCGCAACCTGCACCTGCAATACTTAGCCAAGAATCAGTCCACACAACGTTGTCAATCACTCATCACACAAGGAAGCGACCATCCATCGGTCCTCGAACCACACATGGTCCTCAACATGGAGACGATGAAGATGGTTGTGTGGTGCCCCCGGCTGAACATGTACCTACTGCTTCGACTATGGTGGTGGGCGGACCATTGATGAGTGCATTGACAACACCCACACGAAAGTAACAAGAGAGAAAAGAAAAGAAAAAGAAACGAACAAAAAGGAAACTCCAACAAGCGATCGAAAGCCAAACAAAGGCAAAAAGGAAGATCACTTGAAGAAGATAAGTCTCGGACCCCTTAGGCAAGGGCAACGGCTCGACACATCCGAGACAAAGCAAAGCTCAAGCAAAGAGCACAAACCACCGAAACAAAACTCAAAAACCACAAAGAGCTCCCCCTGCACACATGCAAACTCCCCCTGAACCAATGCAACTCCCCCTGGACAAATGCATGCAAGAAACCACATGAAACAGACACCGCAAAGCACTTTCGGCTCACACCGGTCAGACCGGTCATCACCACCGGTCAGACCGGTGCCTAACATATGTACAGGACCAGCACTCACACCGGTCAGACCGGTGCTCTTCACCGGTCGACCGGTGTACACCGAAGCCCGAAATGGCTCGAAACCACCTGAAAACCTTCCAAACACGTCCAGCAAGCCACCTCAAGCTCAAACTTCTCCCCCTTGTTGGCAATGCATGAATCAAGCCAAAAAAGCAAAAAATGCAACCTAGAGCTTCTCAAATAGACAAAATTCAACAAAGAATGCTACACATGTCCAAATGAGCAAGTTAGGTACTCGACGGCTTCGTATCGATCTCAACTACATGATCACCAAGTTTCACAACCATTGGACGAAGCTAAGATGGATTTTGGCAATTTTGCGAAAAACTTGCCTCTCATGAGCAAAGTCCTAAACATGATCAAAGCATATCAAAATGGCAAAGCCACACCAACTTCATGCTAGGACAGCCATTCTAATCATAAGACCATCACAAACACCCACAAGCACCTCATGTCATGTCAAAGCCATCGAGCCATGTGCCTACTTCTATTTATGAGACTTCTCATTGGTAGGCATCATGCAACGGTTTAGCACCCAAAGCAAATTAAATTCAGCACATATGACATGGGAGCATATTTTCCAAGCATTTTTCATTTCATTTTCAGATTTGTAGATGGTACATGAAATGTCTTTGCGACAAAAAGGAACTTATGCTCCTCCACAAGATAAATCTAGAGGGCTAAACATTCATGATGGCAAATGAGCCTTTTTTTTTGAAGCAAATACTGTGGGGGAGCTCCCCACAGCTTGGTAAGCTTAAATAAAACAAATGAGCCTTTGGCCCCATATGATCAATAAACTAGCCATCCAACCACAAATTAAGCATAGCAAGGCCACAAAAACATGTCAAGAGCATGTAAAGGCATTTACACATGAGAAAGCATACATGTTACATTTTTCAAAAGCATAGCTATCAACCATGGATTATTCATCAAGATCATCAAGAGCTAAGCCAAACTAACCGTAGCATACCAAACAAGCTCACAAAGACATATATTTCATTCCATGGTGAACAATGTATATGAGAGAAGCTTTTCCTAACCAATGCATATGATACAAAATGCATGCAATCTAAGAGACAAGGATGCCTATACATCATGTTACATATGCCATGCCAAAATGCAAGAAATGCACAAAGGAAAGCTATACATATGCTACAAACCGGCTCCTCGAGGGGAGGCAAAACGGGCTCGACACCACCGGCAAAAGAAAGCTCCCACACACCCAACTCAAGAAATCAAACACACACCAAGTTCCCCCCGCAAACGAGTGAAAGTTGCTTGATCTAGGGGTTTGGTGAAAATATCGGCTAGTTGGTCATGTGTGGGTACATGGATCAACGCTATCTTTCCTTTCTCAACGTTGTCTCTCAGAAAATGATACCTCACTTCTATGTGCTTGGTTTTGGAATGGAGCACTGGGTTCTTTGCAACGCTTATGGCACTGGTGCTATCACATTGAAGTGGGACATGGATATACTCCTCACCAAAGTCACTCATGGTGTAGGTGATCCAAAGGAGCTGAGAGCAACAACTAGCAGCGGCAACATACTCGGCTTCGGTCGTGGATTGAGCAACACTCGACTGCTTACGAGAAGACCAAGACACCAACGAAGAACCCAAAAACGACAAGTCCCGAAGTGGACTTCCTATCCAACCGACATCCGCAAAATCCGCGTCGAAAAACCATGAAGCGCCAAAGAAGAGGACGCGGAGTACCAAAGGCCGAAGTCGGGAGTGTGACGCAAGTACTCGAAAATTCTCTTCACCGCTTGTCGATGCGAAGTCCTCGGAGACGCTTGAAAACGAGCGCACGGACACACCGAGAACCGTATGTCCGGCCTCGTCGCCGTCAAGTAGAGGAGTGACCCGATCATGCTTCGGTACTCCTTCGGTCCACGTGTTCACCTTCCTCGTCCGCATCAAGAGCCGTAGTCGTACTCATCGGCGTCGTCATAGCCTTGGAGTCCTCCATTTTGAACTTTCTCACAATGTCCTTGGTGTACTTAGCCTCGGTGCACAAATGTACCTTCCTTTGATTGCTTGATTTGTAGCCCGAGGAAGAACCGCAACTCGCCCATCATGCTCATCTCAAACTCCCTGCTCATATCATCCGCAAACCTCGCAACAAGAGAGTTAGACGAGCCACCAAAGACAATATCATCCACGTACACCCGCACAATCGGGATATCTCTCGCCCGCCTCTCGCAAAAACAAGGTCCGATCAACCTTCCCCATCTCAAAACCTCTCTCAAACAAGAACCCCCTCAACCTCGCCATACCAAGCTCTAGGCGCCCGCTTCCAACCCATACGGCGCCTTCCTCAACTTGTACACCCCGTGGGGGTACTTCTCACTCTCAAACCCCGGAGGTCGTCTCACATACACTTCTTCCTCCAACACTCCATTCGAAAAGCACTCTTCACATCCATTTGGTGCAACTTGAACCCTTTAGCCACGGAAAAGGCTAGAAGGATCCTAATCGCCTCCAAACGGGCTACGGGAGCAAAGGTCTCCTCGTAGTCGATCCCCTCCTTCGACCGAACCCCCGAGCAACAAGTCTCGACTTGTTCCTCACAACCTCACCCTTCTCTCCCTCTTTGTTCTTCCACACCCACTTTGTACCAATCGGCTTACACCCGGGGGAGGGTCAACCAACTCCCACACCTCGATTCCTCTCAAAGTTCTCCAACTCCTCATGCATCGAGTTAACCCAATTGTGATCGATAGTGCGTGTCCAATGTCTTTGGGCTCGAAAGAAGCAACAAACGCAGCATGAGCAAAATGGGAATTGTTCCGAACCCTCGACCGTGTAGTGCGTTCATTCATGTCGCCGATGATCCTCGAAGCTGGGTGATCCACTTGAATTCGCTGGGGAGGTTCTCGCCTCGAAGCTACCTCCCCCTCAACATCAGCTTCTCCTCGTTCTTGATTTGTCGTCGTAGGTGTAGCAGAGGGTCCATCCATCATCGTAGTCGAAGTAGTAGGTACATGTTCAGCCGGGGGCACCACACCGCCATCTTCATCATCACCATGTTCATGCTCCTCCTCCTGAAAGATCTCCTCTCCAAGCTCATCATCACCTGCACACTCAAAAACAAGCTGACTACGTGGCTCTGTCTCGTCGAAGGTTACCTCGCAAGTCTCCACGATTTGGTTAGTTTCAAGATTGAGCACACGATATGCTCTAGAATGAGATGCATAACCAAAGAAAATTCCATCGACAGACCTAGCCTCAAACTTATCCAACTTCCTCGCCCTTCTTCGAATAAAACACTTGCAACCAAAGACATGGAAGTGACTCACTTTGGATGTGCGACCATGCATCAACTCATAGCATGTCTTCTTCTTGTGCACTCGAGGTATATTCGTTCGACACATAGCATGCGGTATTCACCGCCTCGGCCCCAATACCTCCTCGGAGTCCTATGCTCATCAAGCATCGTCCGAGCCATCTCGCACAAGGTCCCGTTCTTCCTTTCCACAACACCATTCGGGGAGGCGTATACGGACTCGAAAACCGGTGCTCAAGACCCAAGTCATGACAAAAGGTTTCAAAACGAGAGTTCCTGAATTCCGAGCCATTATCACCGCGGATGGCTCGTATGGCATCTCCGTGCCTCTCGTTCCTCAACCCGAAGACTAGATCTCGAACAAAACCAAACGTCTCCCCCTTATCCTCCCGTAAAGAACACCCACGCATACCGAGAATAGTCATCCACCACAACAAGGACATACCACTTCCCACCCGCAGATCGCACACGAGCTGGGCCAACAAGGTCCATATGGAGCAGCTCGCATGAACGCTCAGTCATCACATCGGTGAGAGGCGGGTGAGAAGAGGCCACCATCTTGGCATGTCTACACGGAGCACAAACCAACTCTTTCTCAAGCTTCAACCGTGGCAATCCTCGGACCAAATTGAGTTTACTCAAGCGAGACAAAAGGTCAAAGCTCAAGTGACCCAACTTCCTATGCCACTTCCACAACTCACTCGAAGAACCAGCCAAGAAACAACGCTCAACACCCGAAGACTGAGAAAAATCAGCACGAAACACCTGACCCTCGGGAACGACCATACAAACAAGGTCCCCTCGAGAGTCCACAATCCGAGAACCACCAGGCCGAAACAACACCTCAAAACCCTCATCCAACAACCGAGACACGAGAAAGCAAATTGTACCCCGCCGATTGAACAAGAGCAACACGCCTCGCAGTGATCTTGTCACTCACTTTTATCTCACCTTCGAAAGCACACGCCCACGCCCATTGTCCCCAAAAGTGATGTACCTCTTCGTCACCACCGGACGAGACTTGAGAACCACCCCCCGTCTCCGGTCATATGCCTCGAGCAACCGGAGTCAATCAACCAAATGTTCTTCAAGTCTCCCACCCGAAACTCAAAAATAGGCACGTGAGCGAACAAACGACTCAAAGACCGGGGTTAGTACCAAAAGAGGAAAACCAAGTGCCGAGCCATTTGCTCGAAAGTGGGGTTAGCACCAACCAAAGCATCTCTCCTACCAAAACTACCTCCACGAACACCACCACGGTAACCACCCTGAGGGAACCACCCCTCTCTCGCCCGGAGGAGGACCAAAACCACGCAAGAAAGCCCGTGGAACGTCCTTCCTCTCCAACTCAACGCCACGACTCCTCCAATCCCCGTATTGAGCACGAGGAGGAGAACGCCTAGCAAACTGACCACCTGCACTCTTTCCAGCCCAACCACCAGAACCACGACCACCAGAAACAACCCTCGCACCTGTACGAGCTCGAAACCCGAACATCTGTCTGTCCAGGCCTGCACCGGTCTGACCGGTGCCCCACACCGGTCTGACCGGTGTGACCTGGACAGCAACACCACCTGCAGCCTTCTTCTCTCCCCAAGCCCGAACTGTCCTCACAATCGCCTTGCCCCTGGGCATCTGCATACGAGGCTCAAGTACACCATCGGAAGGGTGGTACTTGTCCTTGTTTGCCCACTCCTTCCTCATTCTCTCCTCTCGCTTCCTCTTGAAGCAAAACTCCTCCTTATGGCCATCTCTCCCACAATAGCCACAATGGAACCTCACAAGCTTAGGCTTTGGCTTGGGATGTGGCTGCTCACTCGGTTTCTCTCCACTCAAACCCTCCACCGGTTTCTCACCACTAGCCTTCTCATTCTCCTTCCCAAAGAACACTTTCCCCGAAGTGCTCACAAACATGATAGGCTTTTGTAGGTCGTTTGTGGGTGTAGGAAACACGGGTGGAGCTGGAGTTGTGTCTAGTCGGTTCCTTAGATGGTTAGGTTTTGGTGGGAAATCATTCTTGTGGTGGGTTTTTGGTGGCTCCGGGATATTCTCTCCACTCCCCTCACCAACCTTGTTTGCTCCAAGCCCCTCACCATCTTGCCTCTTAAAGGCCTCGATCATCATCTTCAACTGAGGCTCGTGACCGGACAACCAACCCATCAACTTCCTCAAATCATCATTCTCATCCTGCAAACGATCAACATAATGTGCAAGCTCCAAATTTTTCAATGCATGCATTTCACAGGTAGAGCAAGATGTAGGCATGGGTTCCTTCAATTTAGCCTCGAGCGAACTAGTGTAAGCATGCATCTCATCAATTTTAGCATGCAAAACAGGGCATGAAGTGCAAGCACCTAGCAAAGCAGGTCTAGACTTAAGCTCAGCCACCTCAACCCTAAGCACATCTAGTTCCTCACACTTGGAGGCATGCTTCTCCTTGAACAAAGCAAGATCAGCAAGGAAAATAGAGCAATCGGCACAATCATTCTCATCAGAGACAACAGGGCTAGCCTTAAGCGAATCAATCTCAAGCTTGCTATCAAGCACCTGTGTCTCTAGCTCGGCCCACTCTAGTCCTAGCATCCTCGAGTGAAGCCCTAAGCTCTTTCCTCATTTTCTTGGCCTCTCTAAGCATGTCATCACGGTTATCAAGCAAAGAGCCAAGCCTCTCATTCTCCCGGCGCAAGAAGGGAAGCTCATCACGCACCTCGTCGTCGGACTCGCAGTCCGAGTCGCTCCGTGTGCTCTTCTTGCCGCCGAGCTCAACGCCATGGTGCGAAGCCGTCTCTCGCGAAGCGCTCGGCCCCGCTCGTGTTCTTGGACGACCTCTTGTTCTTGCGGCGATCTCCCTCGTCGTCGCCGCCGCCGCTCGAGCTCGAGGTGGAGTACGCGGAACCGGAGTCGACGTCGCTCGCTCCAACCATCGCTCGGGCCTTGCCTCGGCCCTCCTTCTTCCTCGATCGTCGCTCGTCCTTGTACTTGTTCTTGTGCTTGCTCTTGTGGTCGCGCCTCGAACGGTACTTGTCATCGTTCTTCCTCGGCTTGTGCTTGTAGCTGTCCTTGTTCTCGGTCTTCTCCGGCAGTCGGCGACGAAGTGTCCCGGCTTGCCGCACTGGAAGCAAGTCCTCGTGTTCCTCCTCATGTTCACGCGGTTCTCGTGCAGCCTCTCGAACCGCCTCGTCAACAGCGCCAGCTCGTCCTCTCCAAGGTCATCAAACTCCTCATCTGGCATAGACATCAAAGAGGAAAACGAGAACATCCTGGTGGATGGGTTAGAGTTAGTCTTTCCTTTGGAACCACCAACGAGGGCAAGACTATGGGAATCGATCGGTCCCTCGAGCTTGGCGCTCATGCCCCTATCCACCTCGGCCGACTTGAGCTTCGAGAACATGCTCGTTCACCGTCGAGTATATCATACCGCTCCGACTCGACTATGGACTCGAACTTTCTGCCCCATATCGTACGATCCAAAGAGTGTAAGAGCTTGACCGCTCTATCATGATCATCGTACGGGAGCACGTCCACATTGGCCCTCATGTTGTTCACCACCACCGTGAACCTCTGAAACAAGGCATCGATGGACTCACCGGGGAGATGAGTGAAGTTCTCGTACTCTCTCCGGTAGGTCGCATACAACCGTGCCTGAACCTGGGCGTTCCCAACATGAGCCTCCTTCAACACCGCCCAAATCCTACAAGCTAAGTGCTCGGTGTGCACCCGATCGAACTCAGGCTGGCACAAAGCATGAAACAAGTAGTCGACCGCCTTATTGTTGGTGTCGAATCTGTCCCTCGACCCTGGAGCAAGGAAATCCATCGGCTGGACATAGCCTGTGTCCACTGTGACATCCCAAAGCAGCTGACCCTTTCCGCGGAGGAACGCACCCATCCGCTTGCTCCACATCTGGTAGTTCTTGCCATCGAAGTGTGGAGGACCCGAACCCCGTTCCCGGTACGCCATCCTTGGATCTTAGATTGGTTAGAGTCAACAAAGACCCGAACCGGCTCGATACCACTTGAAGGACCGAATACGGCGAACCGAGAGGGGGGGGGGGTGAATGGGGAGCCGATAAAAATTCTTCTTGAAGGAGATGAAAACTCCAACAAGACGAACGCGGCTTCCAACACACGTCTCCGACTCACTACCAAGGTTGGTCAAGCCCACGTAGCCACCGGAGTGCCACCGGACCTAGGAACCAACACGCAACCTTCCGACCCGAGAAACACAAAGGCGGAAAAACCAAACCTCGAGTCCACGGACCCACACCGGGCCGACCGGTGAGCACCACCGGCCGACCGGTCCCCGCCGGTGAAACCGAGCAACTTCCACTAAGTGGCTCTACACCGGTCGACCGGTGAGACACACCGGTCGGACCGATGGCGGCACCGAA
Source organism: Cenchrus americanus (assembly GCA_947561735.1). Lineage (NCBI taxonomy): Eukaryota > Viridiplantae > Streptophyta > Magnoliopsida > Poales > Poaceae > Cenchrus > Cenchrus americanus. The sequence goes on along the minus strand of OX387245.1, from coordinate 60,587,428 downwards.
AGCCCCCAAGGCACCAAACAAAGCCAACCTACCACCAAACGGACCCAAACTCGAAACAAGAAGCGCAACACGGGACAACAACGAACACACCAAGACGTTCACCCGAGCAAAATCCCACAAGGGCTTGCACCGGTCGGACCGGCCAAGAGCACCGGTCGACCGGTGTAGCTCCGGGCGCTCGGGATGAACAACGCACCCGCGGTCAACTCCCCAAATCCAAATCTCGATCTCCCGAATCGCTCCACGGACTTGAACAAGACTTTGGGGATATCGGAACACCTCATGAGGAGTCCATAGCCAAGTTTAATCCCACCAAATCTCGTCCAAAAAGGAGGAATCGAAGAAATCCCGCCAAAAGCACTTCCAACCCAAGAACTCAAGAAACCCCCAAAATCGAGCACTTTTACTCACGGATTTGGGAGGGGAATCACAGCCCAAAGAACCACGAAGGGTTCCCACAAATTTCCCCCATCAAATCCCCAAGAGAAAAGCCCCGAAAACAACCCAAAGAAATCACCGAGAGAGAGCTCCGAAAATCACCACCAAGAACAACCGGGGAAAACACATCCAAACCTTGAGGAACCACGCCGAATCATCTATACATGAAACAAAGGTTCGTACAAGGTCTAGCAAGCCGCCCGATCATCCATCCCTCTCTACAAGATCTCTCCGTGAAGCTCTCTTGCTAGTCCTAGAGAAAACCTAAGGAAAATAGGTGGAAAAATAGGAAAACTAATGAGCTAGGGTTCCAAGAGTTGGCTGCCATCCTCTCACCTCATGGGTTATATAGGCGGCAACCGAATGTCTAAAATGCCCCTCTCTACTAACTAGGGATACAAGCCCCTCAAGGGCGGATTTGGAATTCTTGATGTCTTCACCATCGGACGGATGCCCGCAACCGCACCCCCTGCGTAGCCTCGACGCAAGCCATGCGATCCCGACGCGTGTCCTCCGCTTCGAAGATTCGGGACCGCGTCGTCGCACACCGGTCGACCGGTGCTCCTCACCGGCCGACCGGTCCCCACCCGGCCGACCGGTCGGACCCACCGGTCGACCGGTCCCGGTGCCGCCTGCACCTCCGTCTTCGGTTCTCCGGTCTTGGCTTTGTGGATCAACCAAGGAACCCGGTGGTTTTCCGGTGAACCACCGGAAACCCCGCGAACTCGGTGTAGCCTCCGCCAATCTCCACTCATGACTTGGCTCCCACGTAGTCCTCGGCTCGACCTTGGTTTTGAGGCTCAACCAAGAAACCGTCCACGACTTCATCTTCTTGTTCATGCCACCATGCGGCCCGCACTTGACCCCCGCCGGCCACCGGGTCCCTCGAACGAAGCCTACTTGTCTTCTCCACACACTCGGAGGCCTCACCGCGACGACCTTTCGCGCTTGTTCTTCACCTGCACCAACACGAGTCAAGACGCAACCTGCACCTGCAATACTTAGCCAAGAATCAGTCGACACAACGTTGTCAATCACTCATCACACAAGGAAGCGACCATCCATCGGTCCTCGAACCACACATGGTCCTCAACATGGAGACGATGAAGATGGTTGTGTGGTGCCCCCGGCTGAACATGTACCTACTGCTTCGACTATGGTGGTGGGCGGACCCTCTCCTACACCTACGACGACAAACCAGGATCGAGGAGAAGCTGTTGTTGAGGGGGAGATAGCATCAAGGCGAGAACCTCCCCGGCGAGTACAAGTGGATCACCCAGCTTCAAGGTTCATCAGCGACATGAATGAACGCACTACACGGTCGAGGGTTCGAAATAATTCTCATTTCTCTCATGCTACATTTGTTGCTACTTTTGAGCCCAAAGACATTGGACACGCACTATATGATCATAATTGGGTTAATTTGATGCATGAGGAGTTGGAGAACTTTGAGAGGAATCAGGTTTGGGAATTGGTTGACCCTCCCCCAGGGTGTAAGCCGATTGGTACAAAGTGGGTGTGGAAGAAGTGGTGAGGAACAAGTCAAGGCTTGTTACTCAGGGGTTCAGTCAGAAGGAGGGGATCGACTACGAGGAGACCTTTGCTCCCGTAGCCCGTTTGGAGGCAATTAGGATCCTTCTAGCCTTTTCTGTGGCTAAAGGGTTCAAGTTGCACCAAATGGATGTGAAGAGTGCCATTCTGAATGGTGTGTTGGAGGAAGAAGTGTATGTGAGGCAGCCAACGGGGTTTGAGAGTGAGAAGTACCCCCACCGGGTGTACAAGTTGAGGAAGGCGCTTTATGGGTTGAAGCAGGCGCCTAGAGCTTGGTATGGTAGGTTGAGGGGGTTCTTGTTTGAGAGAGGTTTTGAGATGGGGAAGGTCGATCAGACCTTGTTTCTACTTAGGCAGGGCGGAGATATCCTGATTATGCAGGTCTACGTGGATGATCTTGTCTTTGGTGGCTCGTCTAACTCTCTTGTTGCAAGGTTTGCAGAGGATATGAGGAGGGAATTTGAGATGAGCATGATGGGCGAGTTGCAGTTCTTCCTCGGGCTACAAATCAAACAATCAAAGCAAGGAACATTTGTGCACCAAGCTAAGTACACCAAGGACATTGTGCGGAAGTTCAAGATGGAGGACTCCAAGGCTATGACGATGTCGATGAGTACAACTACAGCTCTTGATGCGGATGAGGAAGGTGAACACGTGGACCAGAAGGAGTACCAAAGCATGATCGGGTCACTCCTCTACTTGACGGTGACGAGGCCAGACATCCAGTTCTCGGTATGTCTGTGCACTCGTTTTCAAGCGTCTCTGAGGACTTCGCATCGGCAAGCGATGAAGCGAATTTTTAGGTACTTGCATCACACTCCCGACTTCGGCCTTTGGTACTCCGCGTCCTCTTCTTTGGCGCTTCATGGTTTTTCGGATGCGGATTTTGCCGGGTGTCGGTTGGATAGGAAGTCCACTTCTGGGACTAACCAGTTTTTGGGATCTTCTTTGGTGTCTTAGTCTTCCCGCAAACAGTCGAGTGTTGCTCAATCCACTACCGAGGCAGAGTATGTTGCCGCTGCTAGTTGTTTCTCTCAGCTCCTTTGGATCACATACACCATGAGTGACTTTGGTGAGGAGTATACCCATGTCCCACTTCAATGTGATAGCACCAGTGCCATAAGCGTTGCAAAGAACCCAGTGCTCCATTCCAAAACCAAACACATAGAAGTGAGGTATCATTTTCCGAGAGACAACGTAGAGAAAGGAAAGATAGCTTTGATTCATGTACCCACACATGACCAAGTAGCCGATATTTTCACCAAACCCCTAGATCAAGCAACTTTCACTCGTTTGCGGGGGGAACTTGGTGTGTGTTTAATTTCTTGAGTTGGGTGTGTGGGAGCTCCTTTGTAGCATATGTATAGCTTTCCTTTGTGCATTTCTTGCATTTGGCATGGCATATGTAACATGATGCATAGGCATTCTTGTATCTTAGATTGCATGCATTTTGTATCATATGCATTGGTTAGGAAAAGCTTCTCCTATATACATTGTTCACCATGGAATGCTATTTATGTCTCTATGAGCTTGTTTGGTATGATATGGTTAGTTTGGCTTAGCTCTTGATGATCTTGATTTATATCCATGGTGGATGGCTATGTTTTTTGAAAAATGTCACATGTACGCTCTCTCATGTGTAAATTCCTTTACATGATCTTGACATGTTTTAGTGGCTTGGTTATGCTTAATTTGTGGTTGGATAGCTAGTTTATTGGTCATATGGGGCCAAAGGCTCATTTGCCATCATGAATGTTTAGCCCTCTTGCTTCATCTTATGGAGGGGCATAAGTTCCTTTTGTCGCAAAGACATTTCATGTACCAAATATGAATTTGAAAATGAAATGTTAAATGCTTGGAAAATGTGCTCCCATGTCATATGTACTAAATTTAATTTGCTTTGGGTGCTAAACTGTCGCATGATGCCTACCAATGATAAGTCTCATACATAGAAGTAGGCACATAGCTCGGTGGCTTTGACATGACATGAGGTGCTTGTGGGTGTTTGTGATGGTCTTATGGTTAGAATGGCTGTCCTAGCATGAAGTTTGTGCGGCTTTGCCATTTTGACATGTTTTGATCATGTTTAGGACTTTGCTCATGAGAGGCAAATTTTTTCGCAAAATTGCTCAAATCCATCTTAGCTTCGTCCAATGGTTGTGAAATTGGGTGATCTTGTAGTTGATGTCAATACAAAGCTATAGAGTATCTAACTTGCTCTTTTGGACATGCGTAGCATCCTATGTTAAATTTTGTCTATTTGAGAAGCTCTAGGTTGAAAGTTTAGCATTTTTGGCTTGATTCATGCATTGCCAACAAGGGGGAGAAGTTTGAGCTTGAAATGGCTTGCTGGATGCATTTAGAAGGTTTTCAGGTGGTTTCCAGCCATTTCTGGGCTCTGGTGTGCACCAGTCTGACCGGTCAGAGTGCTGGCCCTGTTCATATGTTGGGCACCGGTCTGACCGGTGGTGGTGACCGGCTCGACCGGCCGTAGCCGAGCCGATGCGGTCCGCTTGCCGTTTTCTTCAAGTGCTTTTCATGCACTGGTTCAGGGGGAGCTTGCATGTGTGCAGGGGGAGCTCTTTGTGGATTTTCGAGCTTTATTTTGGTGGTTTGTGCTCTTTTCTTGAGCATAGTTTTGTCTCGGATGTGTTGAGCCGTTGCCCTTGCCTAGGGGGTCCGAGACTTGTCTTCTTCGAGTGATCTTGCTCTTTGCCTTTGTTTGGCTTTCGATCGCTTGTTGGAGTTTCTTTTTGTTCGTTTCGTTTCTTTTTCTTTTTTTCTCTTGTTACTATATTGACGGTTAATAATTGTATCAAAGTTTGTTTGTGACTTGCAAGCGTACAAGTCTCCCGTCGTAGTCAAGGGATCCTTCTTCCCTCGAGTGGTGAACCCAAGGTATCGAATCCGTGGAACAAATGTGTGACGCAAAACTTAATCTACTAAAGTCAAGTAACTTCAATCTTCGATAAAAGAAACCCTAGTGCATCTAAGTAAAAGACACAAAACGAATCTAATCTACTAAAGACCGGAGAAAACAAAGTAAGATTGGGTAGATAAACCGATCTAGAGGGATCGGGGTAAGCCTTTTGTTGAAGTTCCAAGCAAGAGAAGAAGTAGCAAATCGAATCTTAATAGAAGCCTCTTTAAATCGTGGTTTCCCGTCCAAATCCGAAAACATCCGCCTTTCGGAACCCTCGTTCTGTCACAACGTATCCCTATTCATGCGGGTAGCTTAGGGTGAGTCAAAAGACAAGTCGAGATTCTTTCGGAAGATCCGGCGTGTACCTCTAGCCACCGCGGCTACAAGAACACCCTATGTAATCTATCTCGAGAATAGAATTGGAATAAGCAAAGCCGATCGAAAAACGAAATCTTCGAGGAAAAACTTGATCGCTAGGAAAAGATTCAACTTGATAATTCAACTATAACAATGATACATACACAAGATCACCACCGGGATCCTTCCTTGATCTTGCTTCTAGCTCCGGGAACTCCGACGTGGTCTTCCGTGCAAGGTTCCCACGTCGGCTAGGGAAACCCTAGTCAACTAGCTCGACCCTCTCCTCTCCGAATTGGTGTCCCTCTCTTCTCTGCTCCTCGGCGGCCGATGATGAAATCTTCTCTTGGAGGCTCTCGGTCAGGGGGCTATAAATAGCCCGATTGGCGGCTAGGGCAAAGGAGGGGGCAAATGGGCCCTGGATGGGCCTGGGCCGATCGGATTGGGCCGGGCGGCCTGGGCCCATCTAGGCCCAGCCCGAGAGCTCCTTTGCTTCGCGTCGGTTCCCTTGCTTCTTGGATGTTTCCCCCTTCTGCATGTAGGTCCATGTCATCAGTTTCTCTCCGAATTGGACTCAACTCCTTGTCTTGCAAGATTCAGCACTTTTCTGGTCAGGTCCTCGGAGTCTGTCGTCTTCTCGGATCAAGTCCCTGGCTTCTTGGAGTTAATTTTGCTTTGTTGCATGACTTGTACGGGGCTTCAAGGTCTTGTCATGAGGTGCTTGATGAACTTATCCCGAAAGTCTTGCATTCAACACTAAAACCCTGCATAAACATTAAACTCCAAAACCGACATGCACACGTGAACTTGTTATACCACGGGGGTTAGTACCAATGGATAAGGTATAAAACTCATGCCAACACCGAAGGTAAACTCATGGCTAGGTTGACGGATTTTCACCGTCAACATCTCCCCCATGCTTAAACCTTGCTCGTCCTCGAGTAAGCCTTCGATGGATATCATCATTGCCAAACAATGTTTAAACTTTGCACTTGATCACACATGAGAAAACATAATGCTCTCAAAATTTTAATTCATTAAAGTTCCATAATGTACTAGCCTTCATCTCTACGGAGGGTAGATTCTTATTAAGCTTATCCCACAAGTATTAACATGCTCACAAAGTTTAAATAGATCTCGGAATTTTTGAAATAAAGAACGAGATAAAGAAAAGCTAAACCAAGTTCACAAATTTAAATCATCTTGTATATTGCTCATGAACTCTCATCTCACTTGTCTCTCAAGCCTATATATTCTACTCCTTTCCCTCTCATATATATGTGGTAGGCTTTATATGGAGCTTTGGGAATGTTTAGTCCTAACAAGATTTTATAAATGAGGTGTTGTCAAAACAAGACAAGCTTCTCATGGTCTTACCGAGACTCGTCAAAAAGGTCATTGGAAAATGATGTTAAATCAAGGAGGGGAAAGAGAAAAATACACACACTTTTAGATGAGTGGACATGTGCAAATGGCAAAGAATGATCCCGAGGCACAAAGAAAGTCCTCGTTATCGGATTGCACATGGTTGGAAAATGAGAATGGATCTTTTTAACTTGAAGCCTTGAATGCACTCTTAGAGAACCGGGGAGTTTACTTTACGCATATATTTTTTTCTCTTTCCCATATTTCGCATTCTTTTCTTTCTTTCTTTCTTTCTTTCTTTCTTTCTTTCATTCATTATATATATATATATATATATATATATATATTTTCTTTCTTTGAAAGTCACGATCGTCGCCGAATTTTTTCTTTCATCATTTTTTTAAAAATATTCCCCTTTTAACTCTAAAACTGCACCGTACCTACCTCCTCCCCCATGCTTAGACGTTGCTCGTCCTCGAGCAAAGAGGCGAAAAAAAAGGTAGGTACCGGGGTATTTTTCCTTGGAGAGATACTGGAAATCTTCAATGTTGGCACCGTCTTGCGATCTTCCTTGAATTGATGATCCATTCTCAACAATAGGTTGTGGTCAAGGAGGTAATCACAAAAGATGATATTTGGTTTAAGGGTGGATATCCGGCGAAGTTTGTGAGATCTCCGATGCGGGGATACACAATGCACGGATAAAAGGCTAGCAAAAAGATAGATACGCAAAAAATGGAATGACCAGACTTCTTAGTCTCGGGCCGGAGAAATCATGGCCTGCAATAACTCACTCAAAAATAAATCTTGTACACTAAGGTTTATGCACTCAAATATATATAAGGCTTTGGATAGGTTGAGCAACACACAAGCGATATTTGTGACAAGGTTAGCGATATTTTTGAGCATAAAAGACATCTTTAATCTATTCATAACTTGAGAGCACATAAAACACTATGGGTCTTTATTTTAATCATAACCTCCGCTGAAAATTAAGCTAGCATTTAAATAAATTCAGATTTGTATTTTTAAGAGAGCACTAGCTTAGGCATGCATAGATCAATTACAAAGATGAACAAAGCTGCAATTATAATCATATATCATCGTGGCACAAATTTTTATAACTTTTCCAATGATATAATCAAGGTGGTGTCTTTATTAATGATGACATCAAGTTGAAATACAAACTGAAAACATGCTTGCTGAAATTTAAATAAAAACAGAAAATACTACGCAAACACATATAAGCAAAAGCTGAAAATTACAGAGAAAAAAAAGAAAAGAAAACTAAAGTTCCTAAATCTTCTAGTCCTCCGCCGGTGGTTGATGTTGATGATCTTGATAATAATACCCTTGCTCATAATATGATTGGACATTTCCTCCGACGAATTGATTTGGCTCCACAAGGTGAAGGCGTCCGAGCTCAAAGGCAATATTTGCATTTCCTTCACCAAGTTGAGCTGCATTAGCTTGGATGGCTGCGATGTTTTGGGCGTTTCTTGCAGCATACCCTCCAATTATGGCCATGCTTTGTTGTGGTTGGGGATGATGAGCGTAGGACTCCGCGAAGTTAGCGTTGGGCACAACATAATTTGGTGGGGGTACCGGTGCACCACCCCCATGCTTGCTCTTGTGGCCCTCCGTAATAACTTGGCGGAGGAGGGATCCCGCCGAATGGTTGCACATTGGGTTGTGCTCCACTCGCTTGTGCGGAGGATGTTCCCTCCTCTACGATTCTTCCTCTTGTTTTTCCTTGCAGGGACAAGTAGTCCCTCTTCCAACCAATCTTCTCTTCCTTCGTTTAAAAGCCTAAGCCTCTCATTGGGAAGGGGTAGGTTCACTATGGCCAACCGATAACCTCCTCTCTCATCTCCACTAATGTATTTTCCTTGCCGCAAATACTCAATGCCGAGAGAGGTACCACGCAAAAGGTGGTCGGAGTTTCTTGCGATCCCCGGCCGCAAGGAGAAGGCCAACATGGAGAGGTAGCACCCCGAACCAATATTACCCGCCCCCGATGTTGCTTCACAACACCAACGGTTGATCATAAGGGAAGAGGGGTCTATTGGCTGCCTGGCAATTAAAGCCGAGTATAGCCAATTCAACTCCGTGTCGGTCACCTTTGTCTCCTTCATCCTCCCTAATACCCTCTTGCACATCCAAGAGTGAAATATCCGGATAATGGGGTTGCGGATGCAATTGCGTTGTTGATGGGCTTCTCCGGAGATCATATTCCAAAATCCTCGCTAACATGCCGGTGGCACGTCAACTTTCTCCGAGCTCCCTTGTGGAATCCAAGTAGCTCCCTAATGTGCTCGTAGGGAACCACTTGTTGGACTCCCTCCAAACGGAATGACAAGCTTTGCACCCCATCATCATCAAGGATGGGTGCAATAGTCATCAAAATTTCCGAGGCGAACCCCAAGTGGGTGTCCACCGATACTCCGTTGGAGAACTGCACCCATCCAAGGTGCCCCAACATATAGTATATGTCAGTGCCAAAACCCAAGGTGTAGAGTGCTTGGTCGTCGAACTCGACGTTGGGCACAAGCCTCTTCTCAAGATTAGAGAGACTCTCCTCCTCCTCCGCCGACAAGATGATGAAGCCGTACGAAGAGTATGTCGGGGGTAAGGAGGTGGCGTGGTTGAACGGGTCGATCGTCGTGGTGGCGCGGGCTTCTCCTCCGTGTGCCCACGAGGTTCGGTAAACCTCATGGACGTGCTTCTTGCAGCCCTCATACCACCAAGGAGGAGAGCATCGTTCCTCCTCGGTGGTGCCGTATCCGTCTCCATGCTCCGGGGAGACTCGGAAACCGAGTGCCTCCTCGAAGACGTGGTTTATGACGGCTTGGACGACGACGAACTCTTCTTCTTGGATAAGAGACTTGTGGTCTTCTTCCACATGGTTGCTGCACTCTTTTCTTCAACTAAAACTCCGGGTTGCAACCGGTAACTAGGTACTTAAACTCTTTGCTTTGGATGTGGACTTTGAGTGGATTAAGGATGTGGATTTTTTTCTTGAGCTATCAAGCTTGGGAAGGTTGGCTATGTCTACGGAGGTTTTGAGCACACAAACTTGAACACACATGCAAAGGAAGGAGAGGGAAGCTTGCTGCGAAAACGGGAGCCGGGGGGCTCCTTAAGTAGGTGAGGCCGGCCGGCACCGGGCCGGCCGGCCCGGGGTCCTCCCGGCTCCTCCCCGCCTCGTCTTTCTTCCGGTATGATAATTTCGCCTCTCGCAACTTTCCCCGCCCGCGTGCTCCACGAGTTGCACCGCCCAAACGCTCTCGTCCACTCCTTTTCTTGCATTATTGGTCCTTCCACTTGATGCTTCATGCTTTGGGTCATATCCATGCTCCCCAGCTCCACTTGCTTCACATGCCACCATGAAATTCCTGCAAAGTTGATGCTTGCTGCCCACCATGCTTGTCCTTTGCATGTGGAATTGGTGAAAGTTGATAAAAGGGAACCCAATGGTGCATGCATGATTAATTCAAACTAGATTGCCTCCATTAAGGTGTGTTTAAGGTTAAGAACTCCTCTAATTCGAAATTTAAAATATTTTTCAGAGCCATGCAAGAGCTCAAACACAATTTTAGAGAAGTTTTTAAACCATTAAAAACAAATGTAAGTCGAAAATGTTTTTCGACTACGTCAATTTCGGTCTCACCGGTATAGTTTGCCTTCATCGGTTGAGAGCAGTCTTTTTCCCGGCTTGATCATGGGGGCATAGGTTTAGGTTCTAATTTTGGCTAAATAAGAAAGATTTTGAATAAAACAAAATTAGAATAGGCTTAGAAAAATTCTAATCCTAGAGAAACCAAGGATATAGATTTTTAAAACCAACCAAAAGTTTTGATTTCTAGGTTCACGCGAGTCCTACCACGTGCTGAATTTTATTAACACTTAAATATAAATCGTGGCTCTACTTGTGTGGTTTTAGCATGAAAAATAAGTCAACCTCAGCACCATAATGAGGGTGAAAGGTTGAGTTAGGTTCTGAAATTATTTGGTTGAGGTTTCTCAAAAAGAAAAGAACAAACAAGCACATAGGAGGGTTCATGCAAAGGGTTTATGATAAAGCAAACATTCAATCAAGAATTATGTCTCTAATATTCTTCAACCACTTCGAGGTCTAATGTCTTTGCGTAATAAAACTCAAAAACTAAATTATTAAAAATACTCGAAAAACCTGGAATCGGGTTGTCCTCCCGGTAGCTTATTCTTGACTCGACGAAACGGGTTGCCTCCCGCCTAGCGCTTCGTTTATAGTCTATAGCTAGACTTCTTCACTTGATTACTCCGGATCAACGCTCTTTGCGGGCGTTGCAATCTTGGGTACCCACTTCCGCACCATCTTGGGCACGGGCTTGTCTTCCGGCTTAGTCGGCTTAGTCATTTTTTTGGTCTTCACAGGCGGCTTCTCTTCCCTTGTCTTGACGGATGCAACACCTTCTTTGATTTTCTTTACGTTCATTTTTTCGGCTCCTTCTTCTTATTCAGCCCCTCCGTTTGTTTTGGTTCTCCCTTCAATCATGTTGCATGCCTCGATTCTTGGACGGAACTTGAAGGAACTCCTTTCTCCGTTGATATCAAACATGATCTCCCCCTTGCCAACATCAATAGTAGCTCCCACGGTCTTGAGGAACGGCCTCCCTAGGATGAGCGGCGGCTTCTCCCTCTCTCCCATCTCGAGCACAACGAAGTCGACTGTGACACCCTAAAATTCCATCACTGAAATCACTTAGCAATTTAAAATGACTTAGGGATTTAAGGAGATTAAAATGCTAAATAAAATTGAGCTCTAAAAAATTAAAGATAATATAATAAAGTTAGAAACAACAAGTGTATGTGCATCATCATTTGGCTTGCATGGTTTTGTTGCTTGAAGTAGTCTCTAAAACGTCTATAAAATATTTGAGAAAAGTTTGCAAAACTTTGATTTGGATTTGAATTGAAAATGGATTTGAAAATGAGGTTTGAAAAAAAAACAAAAAAAAACAAAACCCGCACCCTTACCCTTTCGGCCCAGCCGGCCCAACCCACCTTTCCCCGCTGGCCCACCGTTTCCCCCCCTTCTCTTTTCTTTTGACAGCAGCGCCGACAGGTGGGCCCCACCTGTCAGCCTCTATCCCCTCCTTCCTTTCTTCTTCCCCGCGTCCGCGCCGGCCGCCGCCGCACGCCGCGGAATCCGCTCGGCCCCCGCCCCTTCCCCTTCCTTCCTTTCCTCCCTCGAGCCCCGCCAATTAAGGCAAGTAGCCGCCCGTGATCAATTGGGGGCCGTTTCCCCTTTCCTTACACCGAGCCGTGATGGCCGCCGGCCATCAATGGCAACCCCCCGCCGCCCCGTCCCCCTAGCCGCTTCGCTTCCCTCCCTCGGGCCCTTATAAGCTTGCTCACGCACTCCTTGGCTCCCCCTTTCACCTCTCGCAACACACACGTGCCCGAGCCCGAGCCCACTTTCTACGCGCGCCGCCGCCCCGTTTCCGCCGCCGCCGTCGTCTCGTCGCCGCCGGTGAAGGGCTAAGCCTTCCGCCCGTTTCTATTGATCATTAGGTTCGCGCAGGGGGCTTGATAAGCTCGTGTGCCCGCAGGTTCGCGCCCCCGACGCCCGTGGCGCCCGCGCCCGTGCTCGCCGAGCGCCGCCCGAGCCGCCGCCGTCACCAAGCCGCTCGCCGCCGCCTCCTCTCCACCCGTTGGCCCGTTGTCATCCCCCCGTGCGTGGTAAGTGTTTACCCCCGCCCAATTCCTCCTTGTTTCGCGCACGGCATCAAGTCCCCGAGCTCACCGGGAGTGACCGCGCCGCCCCCTTACGGTGCCGGCCGCCGGTGAGGCCCGATCGCCCCCGTAGACCTCACGAGCACGTGCGCAAGCGTTCCCTCGTCGTTTTGCCCCAACCCGTGGTCGAAGAGATGGCCGGGAGCGCCGTCCGCAGCTAGCGCCGGCGAGCTCCCGCCGCGCGCCCGCCGCTCTCCGCCGACGCCGCCGCCGCCCTCGCGTGCACGCGTCCAGAGCCGTTAGATCACGCGCAAACGGCCAGGATCGCGTACCCCTTCGGTTTAAGTGGCCGGGTCCACGGTGGACCCATGGACCGCGCCCACGGCCGGGTCCACGGTGCACCCATGCGCCATCCGCCGTTGGATCTCAGATCCACGGTGTTGAGTGGCGGTTTTGTTTAAGAGTCCCCCGGGATTTCAAATATTCGCAAGCCGGTCCTCCCACCTTTGAAAATAATCACAGTTAGGTCCTGATTCTTGCAAGCTAGCCCCTGTCTACCCTATTTAATTCTGTTTTAAGCCCTTTTCACTTCTTTTTGCACATAAACCCTCTGATTTAATTTATAAAAATGTTTTAGCCCCTGAATTTATTCATAAACAACCCTGTAAACATAGTTTTCTTGCAAATAGGCCCCTGAAAACTGTTTTAACCATATCTTTCTCATTTTAACTCCGTTTTTAGCGTTCTATATATCGAAACGATCGTCTCGACGAGTAGAATCTTTTAAACAGTAAATTTACCAGTTTTATTACTGTTTGGTGTACTGTTTTGTTTATTGATTGTTATCCATGCTTGACTCGTAGATATCGTGTCTGTTTCGTCTGAGCACCCTGTCGGAAGTGATCCGAAGAACCCTGTCTTTGAAGAGGAATTCACCCGCCTTGTAGAGGAAGGCAAGTGGATTTCCCCCTCTGCATAATCTTTTTGAACCTATGTCACCGCATGCTAAACAATGTTTACTATTCCCGTTGATATGCATAAATCGATGGGCAAACACCTAGCTAAGGACTTGACTAGATGCTTTATCACTTTACCTTGATCAACCCCTGTTTAAACAAATGTTTGGGGTAGATAAATGCTTAGCTTGCTCAACATAAGTATGGTTATGCTTTGTTTATGTTATACATCTCGCTTTGTTTATGTATATGCTTGTGCTTTAACAAGATAACTTGATATAATCGGGACATGGAGAACCACCCAAGATAACAAGACAACCACACCACATGGCTCGGCTTAGCCAATTAATTAGGAGAGTGGGGTAGCCGATAGCTCTTTTCCGAGAGGGGCACGGGGGCCGGAGTTGAAGGGGTATAGCCCGGTCCTTTTGGGGTATCGGCCTTGGCTAAGGTGTTGACCACTAGGGAGGGTTATGGCCGCTCCGCCGTCAGAATCGTTGCGGGCTGTTGGTTTCTCTTCTTTCCTTTGTAAAGGCTTCGTAGTGGACCCCTAGCCACTCACCTTGGAAGTGTTTAAGGGTCCGGCTAACCCGGCAAGATGGGGAACACGAACCGTGGGTAAAGTGTACAACCTCTCGCAGTGTAAAACTGATCGATCAGCCGTGCTCACGGTCACGAGCGGCTTGGACCCTCACATGATTAATAAACTTGAAGATTAATGCAAATCATGGGTTGGAGGTTTGGTTTGAGGTTTCTTTTAAAGATTAAGGGGGTTGGTATACACTTACATCTAGTAACTAGGTGCTTGCTAATAAAACTTGACCAACTTATAAAATGCTTACCGCTGTGAACCATAGCCTATCCTTGATAGCCTTGCATTTTCCCCCACTTGCTGAGCTCCAACCATAAGTGTGCTCACCCTTGCTTACCGCCTGTTCGCAGGAGAACGTCGGAGGCGAGGACGAGTACCGGAGTGACTTCGAGGAGTTCTAGGCATGCGGATCCCCCGCTCATCATGCCCGTGGATGTCGGCGATGGAGTTGCTCGTCATCGTTTAGTTATCGTTTTGTTCGGACCTTCGAGTCCACCCTTATGGATGTAATAAAGGATGTTATCCTGGTTTAAACTCTTGTACGTTTTGTTACGGCAATGGTATTACTCTCGTTTTGTCTAATCATGTGTGTGTAAATGATCCCGGCGCACATATGAGATGCATTCGATTTTCCTTGTAAAATCGGGTGTGACAAAGTGGTACCAGAGCCGTGATGACTGTAGGACGCAGCCTTAGTTAGAAATGGACGAAATTAAGGATTCATGTTCTAGAAAGCCTCATCATGCTTCAAATCATCTTATTTACGCACTAAAAATCTAATTTAATTTTGTTTATCATTTTAAACTATCATTTTGATTTATTCTGCACTCTGAGATCAGTTTTTCTTTGACAGATGGCCAGGACTTACATGACCCCTCGCAAGAGAACTGGTGGGCGTTTTCCTACTGGACAGCTGGCCCCTCGCCATCGCCTTGAAGATGTTGAGGAGGAACAGGAGGAGTTCCAGCAGGAGGTTGAGGTTGAGGAAGACCCAGAGGAGGTCCAGCCAGAAGAAGAAGAAGAAGAGGATCCTGAAGAAGTCGAGATGGAGGAGGAGGAGCCGGAAGAGCCATTGGAACGGCCACGGTACATGTACGATGGCACGGTGCTTGAGGCGGACGCGGACGGTGACATTGTGATTCCACCGGCGCCTGCAGATCAATGAGGAAGCACCCCCCGCACCCGCTGATCTCGTGCCGAAGGTGATCCGGAAGACTCCGGTGATGACGGTGTGGGTGAGGATGATGGTAACCATGCTCGCCGGCAACCCGCAGGAAGATGAAGATCCCCGCTACCATGGAGCCGAATACCATAAGCACTCTCCGGAGCCGAGAATGGGCGGTTCTCGCATTCTCCCGTGGGATGTTCCGAGGTATCCGGGGTATACCATAAGGCCTCTCTATGTGACCAAGCATTTCGGTGAGCCCGGAATGAGGGATTACTATACTTGCAAAGTTTACATCGGGAAGCCTCCGAATGATACCGAAGGATGGAGGTATCGCTCATCCCACCATAGCACGGCTCGCTTCTCTACGGATGACGCCGCGGTGAATGATGCAGCAAGGAGGGCGCTCTGGTCGGTTTGTAATGCTAATCGGGTGCAGTTGTTCCAATCGGAGTACAGTCATGTGCCTCGGCGTGCAAGTGGCACGGAAGTGACTGTGGTACCAGCAGGAGGCGATGACCGCATCGATGTCTTGGCACGGGTGACTGCAGCTCTGAATGCAGATCTGGAGGGAGCGACTTTGGAGATAAACAAGTATCATGAAGAGCTGCAGGCTGCTCAGGCAAAAATAGCATGTCTGGAAGCACAACTTGCTGGACAGCGACTGCCACAGGAAGTCATGCCATACCAGACTACAGCTTCCCCTCCGCGCAAGAGGCTTCGTTACAACACTGATGAAGCTACTACTCGTCTTGTCTAGGATCCTAGGATGCTCGCCCTTATCATTTACCTTTTCGATAGACCGTTCCTGCGTGAACGTATTTGCTTGTAATAATGAATGCTGTTTGCAAACATGCTTGAGTTGGATCTTTTCTTGATTGTAATTGTATGGTGGAGTGATGGCCACTATGCAATCTGATATTTTAAGTTAATTAAAGTTTGGTTTGGGTTTTATCGGTTGTCATTGCTTAATCTCTTATGCAAATGTGATTGGATCAAATCTGTTTTCGCAGTCATATGACATGTCAGTAATGTTTTGCTTATAACTCAAGCTACAGAATTCCAAATGACATGAAACCAGTTGGGTTAGTTCACAAATTTAGAGGATGAATTTCTGTCAAAAATTCAATGGTATACTATACATATTCTGGGAGTTATGCACAAAGTAATGAACATGACAGAACCTGTAAATCCCTGTTGATATAGCTGTACTGTTTGAATTATATCTCGAGTTATACATATCCAAATGAGGTGATTCCAGTTGGGATGGTTCCATAATTTTATACACTATAATCTGGTAAAAATTCGTGGTCATTGGATATTTACAAAGAAAGTTATGCATAATCCTTTGAGGTCAACAGAATCTGTCTTAACTGAAGTACATGCTGTCATTTTACTTTGAGTTATTCTCTTATGCAATGATTCAAGTACAATTATCTGAGACATGATTTTTCTAACGGTCAGATGGTAAACACCAGGTCCAGAGGAGGTCAAGACGTGCCACCTGTGATCCGGGCACATATTGCAAATCAACAAAACCCAGCACCACCTCCACCGATCAACCAAGCAATGGACCCGAACATGCAGCAATTCCTGGCGGCACAGATGCAACTGATTCAAAACCTTACCAACACAGTGCAGCAGATGCAAGCTCAACAGAACCAGCCACCACCACCGATGCCTCCACCACCCCCGCCACCAAGGGACAGGCACAAGGAGTTCATGAGCCACCATCCCCCTACATTTTCTCACTCGCCGATCCACTAGATGCCGATGATCGGCCGAAAACTATCACTAAGAAGCTGGAAATCGTGCAGTGCACTGACAGGGAGATGGTTCTGTATGCTGCTGGAAGACTTGTGGGGCGGGCCGCGATTGGTGGGATGCGTACTCTCAAGCTCATCCCAACAGGCAGAACATCACTTGGCAGGAATTCCGTGACAACTTCCGCACTTATCACATTCCTTCGGGGGTTCTCAAGCTCAAGCGAGAGGGAGTTCTTGTCACCGAGGCAAGGCAATATGTCGGTGATCGAGTATCCGGACAAGTTCACTCACTTGTCACGTTATGCACCTGATGAAGTCAACACTGATCCAAAGAGGCAAGAAAGGTTCCTGGATGGCTTGATTAGTCCTATGAACTATCTACTGCAGAGTCACATCTTCCCGGACTTTTAGACGCTGGTAAACAAAGCTATTGGGCTGGAAAGCAAGAGAAAGGAGATGGGTGAACATAAACGCAAGTTTCAGTCTCGAGGCGCCTAGCAGTAACACCCGTCCCCGTTACAGTTCTCAGCAGAGCTTGACTCCATATCGTCCTGGTGGTCAAGCTGGGAGGTACCCACAGAACATGCAGCTCCAGCGCTCGTTTCAGCCACAGCGCTTCAATCCTCAGACACCCAGAGCTCCTACCCCTCCGATGAGTCGTCCTAGCAACAACTCTGGGGCACCTGTCAGAAACACCAACCCTGTTCAGCCAGGTGGATGCTTCAAGTGCGGAGAGCTGGGGCATTATGCTAACAATCGTCCTAAGAGGGTGATGCGACTCCACGGAGGGACATTGGGAACGGGGCGGGCAGCCATCTTCTCGGGCTCGTACTCCACGGACACCCGGCAAGAGAGGCCGGCGAGTCATGTGCGTGGCCGAGTCAATCATGTATCGCTGGAGCAAGCTCGGAATGATGCCGGCGTGTTATTGGGTACGTTTTTCGTCAACTCGTACCTGCTACCGTATTATTTGATTCAGGAGCATCACATTCATTCATAACTGATCAATTTGTGGCAAAATATAACTTATCTATGAGTACAATGAAGAACCCACTGATAGTTAGCACTCCTGGGGGAGAAATGAAAACTGGTCACATATGCCCACAAGTAAAGATAAATATCATGGGGGTAGACTTTCTTGCTAATCTGGTAGTTCTAAAATCATGGGGAATAGATGTCATTCTTGGTATGGATTGGTTAAGGAGTTGTGATGGAGTTATTCAGTGTCGGAAGAGGTCAGTACTGTTAACCGGTCCTCAAGGGGAAAGAGTAGAGTATGTGAGTGCACCCTCGTCTGTCAAAGGAGTTATGAACTCGTTGAAGGCAAGGCCTTGGAGGATATAAGGGTAGTGAATGAATTCCCCGATGTGTTTCCGGAGGATTTACCGGGTATGCCACCCGATCGTGACATTGAATTTAGTATTGAACTTATACCCGGGTACCGCTCCCATATCTAAAAGACCATATAGAATGGATGTTAAAGATCTAGCTGAATTAAAGAAACAAATTGAAGAATTATTTAGTAAAGGGTTTATCCGTCCTAGTTCATCACCATGGGGAGCCCCCACACTCTTCGTTGATAAGAAGGATGGTTCTAGGAGGTTGTGTATAGACTATCGATCACTTAACGAGGTTACTATCAAGAATAAATACCCTTTACCTCGGATTGAGGATTTGTTTGATCAAATGAGAGGAGCTAAGGCTTTCTCTAAGATAGACCTTAGATCAGGTTATCATCGCTGAAAATCCGTGTGGAGGATATACCAAAGACAACATTCACTTCTAGATATGGGTTATATGAGTTCACTGTGATGTCCTTTGGCTCGACCAATGCACCAAAGATACTTTATGTATTTGATGAACAAGGTATTCATGGAGTATCTGGATAAGTTTGTTGTGGTATTCATTGATGATATATTGGTATTCTCTCGGAGTGAAGAAGAACATGAAGAACATTTGAGGCTTGTGTTACAGAAGTTACGGGAACATCAGCTGTATGCCAAGTTTAGCAAGTGCGCTTTCTGGTTGAAGGAGGTATCTTTTCTCGGACATATCATCACAGATGGAGGCATAGCAGTCGATCCAAGCAAGGTTCGGGATGTATTGAACTGGAGTCCGCCTAAGAATGTGCCAGAGATCAGAAGTTTCCTTGGTCTTGCAGGATACTATCGAAGATTCATTGAAGGGTTTTCTAAGATAGTGAAGCCACTTACCACTCGCTCGAGAAAGGAAGAGAATTCAAATGGGATGAGAAGTGTCGAGGCTAGTTTTGAGGAGTTGAAGAAGAGGGCCGACCACAGACCTCGTGTTGATCATGCCGGACATACACAAAGGGTTCGATGTGTCTTGTGATGCCTCTCGGCAAGGGTTGGGATGTGTGTTAATGCAAGAAGGAAAGGTAGTAGCTTATGCTTCAAGACAGCTTGAGGAAACATGAGCGTAACTATCCTACTCATGATCTTGAGTTGGCTGCGGTTGTTCACGCCTTGAAGATCTGGAGACATTATATGATTGGGAACAAGTGTAAGATCTTTACTAACCATAAGAGTCTGAAATATATCTTTACTCAGAAGGATCTGAATTTGAGGCAAAGAAGATGGTTAGAGTTGATCAAAGATTATGATTTGGATATCCAGTATCATCCAGGAAAAGCGAATGTTGTGGCAGATGCTTTGAGTCGGAAGGGACGGACTAATATGCTATTGGGACACCCGTTACCTCGGAGCTATGTTGGGAGATGGCACGGCTTAACTTGGGAATGGTTGCTTCAAGTGAGACTCGACGTTAGAGATCGAGTCGACCCTTGAGCAGATATCGTAAAAGGGACGGTTGATCGATGCCAAGATTGCGGAATACGGGAACCGATTAAGTTAGGCAAAGTTCCGAATTCGAGAGAAGATGAGCAAGGAACAAGGTGTGGTTTAAGAACGAGAATCGTGTACCCGAGATCAAGGAATTGAGAGAAGTTATCTTGAAGGAAGCACATGATTCGGCTTACTCTATACACCCCGGTAGTACCAAGATGTATCGGGACTTGAAGCGAGAGATACCGGTGGTATGGGATGAAGAAAGACGTGGCAGCTCATGTAGCTTTGTGTGATGTGTGCCAAAGAGTGAAAGCTGAGTATCAAAGACCAGCAGGGTTGCTACAGCCTCTGAAGGTACCTGAGTGGAAATGGGAGGAAATCGGTATGGATTTCATAGTGGGATTACCTCGTACTCGTGACGGGTATGATTCTATTTGGGTTATTGTGGATAGACTAACCAAGGTAGCGCACTTCATTCCAGTGAAGACGACCTATACAGGAGTGAAGCTAGCTGAGTTGTATAATTCAAGGATAGTATGTTTGCACGGGGTACCGAAGAAGATAGTGTCAGATCGAGGCACACGAGTTCACCTCACGGTTTTGGCGTAGTTGCATGAATCAATGGATACAAAGTTAAACTTCACTCGAGATACCATCCTCGGACGGATGGACGGACAGAGAGAACAAATAAAATACTCGAGGATATGTTGAGAGCTTGTGCATTAAAGAACGATGTGGCGGTTGGGATAAGAGTTTGCCTTATGCGAGTTTGCTTACAACAACGGCTATCGCTCCCGCATCAAAATGGCACCTTTTGAAGCTCTGTATGGAAGGAAGTGTAGAACACCGTTGTTTTGGAATCAGACTGGTGAAAGGCAGTTCTTTGGGCCAGACAGCATACGAGAAGCAGAAAAGCAAGTTGAAATCATAAGGGAGAATCTTAAGGCAGCACAGTCTAGACAGAAGAGTTATGCCGATCCTCGGCGAAGAGAGGTGATCTTGGAAGTCGGTGATTATGCATACCTCAGAGTGTCACCTATTCGAGGGTTACGAAGGTTTAATGTCAGGGGAAAGTTATCACCTCGATTTATCGGACCTTTCAAGATTTTGGAACGGAAAGGAGAAGTAGCATACCAGTTAGAGTTGCCAGCAAAGTTGTCAGGAGTTCATGACGTGTTTCTTGTATCTCAGCTAAAGAAATGCACAAGTGAGGTTAGAATAGAACCGGTACAGTTAGAGGATATTCAAATGGAGAATGATCTGACGTACAAGGAATACCCTGTTAAGATCTTGGATGTGTCAAAAAGAGTTACCAGGAGTAAGATCATCAGAATGTGCAAAGTGCAGTGGAGTCATCACACCGAGGAAGAGGCAACTTGGGAAAGAGAGGATGAGCTCAAGGAAGACTTCCCTCAGCTGTTCTCTAAGTCTTCTGAATCTCGGGACGAGATTCTCTTTAAGGGGGTAGGATTTGTGACACCCTAAAATTCCATCACAGAAATCACTTAGCAATTTAAAATGACTTAGGGATTTAAGGAGATTAAAATGCTAAATAAAATTGAGCTCTAAAAATATTAAAGATAATATAATAAAGTTAGAAACAACAAGTGTATGTGCATCATCATTTGGCTTGCATGGTTTTGTTGCTTGAAGTAGTCTCTAAAAAGTCTATAAAATATTTGAGAAAAGTTTGCAAAAGTTTGATTTGGATTTGAATTGAAAATGGATTTGAAAATGAGGTTTGAAAAAAAAAGAAAAAAACAAAACCCGCACCCTTACCCTTTCGGCCCGGCCCCGCCCAACCCACCTTTCCCCGCCGGCCCACCGTTTCCCCCCCTTCTCTTTTCTTTTGACAAGCGGCGCGCGGGTGGGCCCCACCCGTCCGGCCTCTATCCCCTCCTTCCTTTCTTCTTCCCCGCGTCCGCGCCGCCGCCGCCGCACGCCGCGTGAATCCGCTCGGCCCCCGCCCCTTCCCCCTTCCTTCCTTTCCTCCCCGAGCCTGCCAATTAAGGCAAGTAACTGCCCGTGATCAATTGGGGGCCGTTTCCCCCTTTCCTTACACCGAGCCGTGATGGCCGCCGGCCATCAATGGCAACCCGCCGCCGCCCCGTCCCCTAGCCGCTTCGCTTCCCTCCCTCGGGCCCTTATAAGCTTGCTCACGCACTCCTTGGCTCCCCTTTCGCCTCTGCAACACACACGCGCCCGAGCCCGAGCCCACTTTCCCTACGGCGCGCCGCCGCCCTCGGTTTCCGCCGCCGCCGTCGTCTCGTCGCCGCCGGTGAAGGGCTAAGCCTTCCCCCCGTTTCTATTGATCATTAGGTTCGCGGGGGGCTTGATAAGCTCGTGTGCCCAGGTTCGTGCCCCCGACGCCCGTGGCGCGCCGCGCCCGTGCTCGCCGGAGCGCCGCCCGAGCTGCCGCCGTCACCAAGCCGCTCTGCTGCCGCCTCCTCTCCACCCGTTGGCCCGTTGTCATCCCCTGTGCGTGGTAAGTGTTTACCCCCGCCCAATTCCTCCTTGTTTCGCGCACGGCATCAAGTCCCCGAGCTCACCGGAGTGACCGCGCCGCCCCCTTACGGTGCTGGCCGCCGGTGAGGCCCGATCGCCCCCGTAGACCTCACGAGCACGTGCGCAAGCGTCCCCGCGTCGTTTTGCCCCAACCCGTGGTCGAAGAGATGGCCGGGAGCGCCGTCCGGCAGCTAGCGCCGGCGAGCTCCCGCCGCGCGCCGCCGCTCTCTGGCGACGCCGCCGCCGCCCTCGCGTGCACGCGTCCAGAGCCGTTAGATCACGCGCAAACGGCCAGGATCGCGTACCCCTTCGGTTTAAGTGGCCGGGTCCACGGTGGACCCATGGACCGCGCCCACGGCCGGGTCCACGGTGCACCCATGCGCCATCCGCCGTTGGATCTCAGATCCACGGTGTTGAGTGGCGGTTTTGTTTAAGAGTCCCTGGGATTTCAAATATTCGCAAGCCGGTCCTCCCACCTTTGAAAATAATCACAGTTAGGTCCTGATTCTTGCAAGCTAGCCCCTGTCTACCCTATTTAATTCTGTTTTAAGCCCTTTTCACTTCTTTTTGCACATAAACCCTCTGATTTAATTTATAAAAATGTTTTAGCCCCTGAATTTATTCATAAACAACCCTGTAAACATAGTTTTCTTGCAAATAGGCCCCCGAAAACTCGTTTTAACCATATCTTTCTCATTTTAACTCCGTTTTTAGCGTTCTATATATCGAAACGATCGTCTCGACGAGTAGAATCTTTTAAACAGTAAATTTACCAGTTTTATTACTGTTTGGTGTACTGTTTTGTTTATTGATTGTTATCCATGCTTGACTCGTAGATATCGTGCCTGTTTCGTCTGAGCACCCTGTCGGAAGTGATCCGGAAGAACCTGTCTTTGAAGAGGAATTCACCCAGCTTGTAGAGGAAGGCAAGTGGATTTCCCCCTCGCATAATCTTTTTGAACCTATGTCACCGCATGCTAAACAATGTTTACTATTCCCGTTGATATGCATAAATCCGATGGGCAAACACCTAGCTAAGGACTTGACTAGATGCTTTATCACTTTACCTTGATCAACCCCGTTTAAACAAATGTTTGGGGTAGATAAATGCTTAGCTTGCTCAACATAAGTATGGTTATGCTTTGTTTATGTTATACATCTCGCTTTGTTTATGTATATGCTTGTGCTTTAACAAGATAACTTGATATAATCGGGACATGGAGAACCACCCAAGATAACAAGACAACCACAATCCACATGGCTCCGGCTTAGCCAATTAATTAGGAGAGTGGGGTAGCCGATAGCTCTTTTCCGAGAGGGGCACAGGGGGCCGGAGTTGAAGGGGTATAGCCCGGTCCTTTTGGGGTATCGGCCTTGGCTAAGGTGTTGACCACTAGGGAGGGTTATGGCTCGCTCCGTTGCCGTAATCGTTGCGGGGCCGTTGGTTTCTCTTCTTTCCTTTGTAAAGGCTTCGTAGTGGACCCCTAGCCACTCACCTTGGAAGTGTTTAAGGGTCCGGCTAACCCGGCAAGATGGGGAACACGAACCGTGGGTAAAGTGTACAACCTCTCCCAGTGTAAAACCGATCGATCGCCCGTGCTCACGGTCACGAGCGGCTTGGACCCTCACATGATTAATAAACTTGAAGATTAATGCAAATCATGGGTTGGAGGTTTGGTTTGAGGTTTCTTTTAAAGATTAAGGGGGTTGGTATACACTTACATCTAGTAACTAGGTGCTTGCTAATAAAACTTGACCAACTTATAAAATGCTTACCGCTGTGAACCATAGCCTATCCTTGATAGCCTTGCATTTTCCCCCACTTGCTGAGCTCCAACCATAAGTGTGCTCACCCTTGCTTACCGCCCTTCGCAGGAGAACGTCGGAGGCGAGGACGAGTACCGGAGTGACTTCGAGGAGTTCTAGGCATGCGGATCCCCCCGGTCATCATGCCCGTGGATGTCGGCGATGGAGTTGCTCGTCGTCGTTTAGTTATCGTTTTGTTCGGACCTTCGAGTCCACCCTTATGGATGTAATAAAGGATGTTATACTGGTTTAAACTCTTGTACGTTTTGTTACAGCAATGGTATTACTCTCGTTTTGTCTAATCATGTGTGTGTAAATGATCCTGGCGCACATATGAGATGCATTCGGTTTTCCTTGTAAAATCGGGTGTGACATCGACGGGGATGAAGTGGTGTCCAATCTTCACGGGTACATCTTCAGCAATGCCCAAGGGATAGCGAATGGAGTTGTCACCCAACTCCAAACATATTGTTAACACCAAAATTTGGTAAGGAGTCTGACTTGTGGGTCCAGTTCGATAAAGAGTCCGTCTGGTGGAAGGAAGGATATTTTCAGAGATATTCGGCAAAGAGATCTGCGGTCGGCTATCTGCTCCAGTTCGGCAAAGGAACAGTAGAGCTGATTTTGCGGGATTGGACGGCGATCAAGCTTAGAGATAAGTTAGGCAATGAATCCATTCGAAGTTGTACTCAACAGGGTATAAATATGACCCCTGAATGTATGTAACAGACACAATCATTCCTCAATACACACCGGCCTTACGCCAAACCCTAGAGTCCTTGTCGTGTCGTCGAGTTCTTCGAGAGGGCCAATCGATCCGTCGACCTCCGTGAGTACCGCAACCTTGTATCATGTCTAGTATCATGCGGTGGATTTAGATCTGATGCAAGTAGTCTTGTTACCATGCTTCGTGTCATGCGGTAGATTCAAGCTTGGTTCAAGAAGGTTTCTTGTTAGATCATGAGCCATGCGGTGGGCTAAGATCTAGCTTGAAGCTAGTTATCGGCTCTATTGGATTTTGGCAAGATCCAATAGATTCATTAAGTTACCCCGTGTTATCTTGAGTTTTACTTTATGTTTTAATTCATGTAACACACCTTTGCCCAATCTAGATGGGTTTGGATCGGCTCTATCTTTTTATGATCCTTGTTCGAGTGGATTTCGTATCTTAACATGTGGATCTTGTGCTTTCCGATAGCCGAAACCGAATCGATCTAGGTTGTTACGTGTTGCGGGTTCAAACTTGCTCATGTTCGTATAAATCTTGAAAGAGCCGGGTATCATGCGGTAGATGCGAGTTTTGGGTTGCTTTGGAGCTAGTCATCCAGGTGGATTAGATTCCCAAATCAATCGATAGATTTATTCACTTGGTAATGTTTGTTCCTTCTTCATGGACCCCGAATCGGTACATTGTTCGGTGACCGTATTCGGTTATGTTTCTCCACGAGTAGAACACGTGCGTTATTCATGCCTTGAATGATGTATGCTTTTAGCTTTCCATACTTAGATTGTATCATGCGGTGGATAGATCTATTTGTGGAAAGTGGTACGGTTTTTCATGCAAGTTGTATCATGCGGTGGATAGATTTGCTGGACATCGTGCCCGACGGGTTTCAAAGTAACTATACATGCGGTAGACTAGTGCTTTAGATCTATGCATGCTTGTTTAATACATGATCATGTCCGTGCTTTACTTTATTTATTTATTTAATGTTAATCTTCATGGGGATCGGTCATGACTTTGTGTACGTGCATTCTTGTTCAAACAAAGACCGATCACCGTCATGCTCACGTCATCTATTCGGCAGTGTATTTGTTTCCCTTTATGGTTTCCCGAATGGTTGTAGATTGTTGGCAGATAGCTTTCTATAGCTATGTGTCATCTCATTTGGCTTCTTAGCCGTAAATATGGAACTGTCTGGTACCACCCGGCACGTTCCAAGCTTTGGTATTTAACTGCATTATCTTTTGTTAATTTTCAGGAAAAATTGACTGGCACGTCTTTCGCTCTCTGCGCATGTGAAGCCAGCTTTGTTCGGCTTGCTGTGTGATTGGCGTTGAGTGCACTTTTCGCGTCAACACACTTTTTGGCACGCCCAGTGGGACCATAGCCGAATAGATTCAAGATGCCTGAAATTGCAGACCTTATGGATGTCAACCTTGAAGATCTTTCTCCAGAGCAGCGGCAGCAACTCCAAGATGTCGTAGATCAATTTCAGCAGAAGTGTCTGCTGTCGTTTAAGAAGAATAGAAGCGGCGTCCCGTATCTGAAGAACGAGATGCCCAGGGTGCTGCTGCCGGGTGAAAGCGATGCTACATCTCAGCAGGAAAAGGAGGAATGCGCACGAGTATTCCAAGAATCAGCCGATTACATGCTTAGCAAGCACAACAAGGCTTTCCTCGGATCGCTTCAGCAGATGATGGTGGCCATCTTTGGCCCGGGCATGTAGCAAGCGTTTGGCAAGGCACCCGTCCAGGGGAAGACCGTGGAGCTGAGTGAATCAAGCTCGCAGCCGCCGTTGCGGAGCCAGCCGCAGCAGCCTCCCCCTCAGAGCTCTGGAAGCCAAGCGTTCCAGCCCCCTCCGCGAGGCGGCGGGGGCGCCCGGCTCGGCCCCCGTTACATGCTTCAGGGAGTCAGCCGATTCTGCCGCCACCACGGAGCAAGGCACGGGTCGGCCCCGTGCACGCGGCCGATCCGTACCAGCCTACGTACGGAGACGTAGCGTTCGGCTCATCTGGGGCCCCACTCGATCCTGGCCGGAGGATTGCTCCATCGACCAACTGGCTGCAGAAGAATTTGTACGGTGGTGGTTATCATGAAGTGGGAAACTACGGAGCGTTCGACGCCTTCCCGCACCCAGGATACGCGCCGGCTGCAGGCGCGCAAGAGGACGACGCCCTGGCGCGCAAGATGGCCGAATTGATGCAGAATCAGTTCGGCCTCAAGCCAAAGATGCAGGGACCCGCCTATAGGCCGCCGTTCCCTGAATGGTACTACAACGTGCTCTTGCCGCCAAGGGTGAAGCCACCAACGGAGTTCACGAAGTTCTCAGGGCAAGACGACACGAGCACGGTCGAGCACATCGCGCATTACCTCATGCAGCTCGGGGAGTGCTCAGCCGAGGAGACGTTCAGGGTCCGCTACTTCGCCGCATCACTGACAGGTCCAGCGTTTCAGTGGTTCTCGTCCCTGCCTCCTGAGTCAGTTGCCAGATGGAAGGATTTGGAGTGGAAGTTCCACGCTCATTATTTCAGCGGCAGCTCGGAGAAGAAACTGATCGACCTGGCGACCATGAAGCAGAGGCATAGCGAGACGCCGCTAGAGTTTCTCCGGAGGTTCAGGGAGATCAAGGGCATGTGCTTCTCACTCAACTTGCCAGATGACCAGTTAGCTGACATGGCTGTCGTCGGGATGTTACCGGCCGTGCGCGAAAAGTTGTTTGGAATGGAATTTGAGAACCTGGGCCAGCTATCGCAGAAGCTATCGCTGATGAGCAATCAGGCGTATGGCTTCAAGAAGGACGCCAAATTTGGCAAGCAGCACGACGTCGCTGATGTCTACAACCAGTTCTTGGACAAAGCCGATCTGCTCGAAGATTCTGATGATGAGTTGGATGTAGCTGCAGCAGAGATCATGTGGGGGAAGGAGCCTCTGATAATGAATCAGCGCTGGGTCAAGCAGACCAAAGGAACTTATGATTTTGACATCACGAAAGCTGATAAATTGTTTGAGCACTTAGTGAAAGAAGGCCGAATCAAGCTGCCTGAGGGGCATTCCATGCTTCGGCCTGATGGAGTTAAATCAAAATGTTACTGCGGCTTCCATGACAGGGATTCACACTCCATCAATGATTGCAGGGTCTTCAAGATGAGGATCCAGAAGGCCATCCAGGAGGGTCACCTCAAGTTCGACAATAAAATGAAGCTGGATGGCCACCCCTTTCCTCAGAACATGGTGGGCTTCTCTGTCAATGTGATAACAGCCGAGGGGAAGGGGAAAGTCAAGGTCTTGACCTCAGCCAGGTCTAGACAAGGTGGAGCAGTGGACCCAGAGCGCCAAGTGACTCTGGAACAGGTGCAAGGTGACGCCCCCCGCATTCTTAAAAGTCACATCGAAGTTGGGGAATCCTCCAGAGCCAAGCCTAAGGTGACATCGCGCATCCTCCTCAACAAATGGCAGCGCCAGATAGAGAAAGAGCGCTACCAAAAACGGTGCTACGAGGAGGAGCAGCGCAGAGCCGAGGAGAGATGCTAACTGCTGCGTCCCATCCACCATGCATCAACAGCTTATCCAGTGGGTGGACGATGAGATCGAGGTCGTCCAAGCAGATGATTCCGTGAGCGTGGCCAACATGGAACCAGCTTTCTGGGAGTACCAGGGGATTGATTGCTTCTCAGGCAAAGACTGGGGGGAAGGTCTGTTGAACCGTCGGCGGTGACCAACGGTACCGATTCAAGCAGTCGGCTCTTATAGTAATTTTTAATGGAGAACCCCGTGGATGGCACTGATGGCAAATTAGGGTGGGGATTCATGTCGGCTGATAAACTAGAAGAGGTTGACATTGGAAGCGGTGATAAGCCAAGGCCGACGTTCATCAGTGCAAATTTGCGGCGGACTTCGGGGGGGAATTTGATTGAGCTTCTCAAAGAATACAAGGATTGCTTCGCCTGGGATTATTCGGAGATGCCTGGATTGGATCGTTCCATCGTCGAGCATCGGTTGCCAATCAAGCCCGGTTTCAAACCATATAAGCAACCACCCGGAAAATCTACAAGGATGAAGTATTGGCCGATGTGAAGAAGGAAATTGAAAGATTACTTGATGCAAACTTCGTTCGGCCATGCGGATACGCGGAGTGGATATCTAACATCGTCCCTGTGTACAAGAAGAATGGAAAAATGAGGGTTTGCATAGATTTCGGGGACCGAACGAGCTACTCCGATGGATGGATACCCGATGCCTATTGCCGATTTGTTGATCGACGCCGCCGCCGGCACAAGGTGATTAGCTTCATGGATGGCAATGCGTGATACAATCGGATCTTCATGGCAATAGAAGACATATCAAAGACGGCCTTCAGATGTCCTGGTCATATAGGCCTGTTCGAGTGGATAGTCATGACATTTGGGTTAAAAAATTTGGTGCAACCTATCAACGGGCCATGAATTACATTTTTCATGAGTTGATCGGCAAAGTTGTGGAGATCTACATTGATGACGTGGTGATCAAATCCCTAAGTCATGACACCCATTTGGAAGACGTGAAGAAAACCTTAGAGTGCACCCGGAAACACGGTTTGAAGATGAATCCAAACAAGTGCGCTTTTGGGGTATCAGCTGGAGAATTCTTGGGGTTTTTGGTCCACGAGGGAGGAATTGAAGTTGGCAAGAAGAGCATGAAAGCCATCGATGAAGTTGTTCCTCCAACTAACCTCAAGGAGTTACAATCACTGCTCGGCAAGATCAACTTCGTGAGAAGATTCATTTCAAACTTATCATAGAAGGTGTTGCCATTCTCTCCATTGCTGAAGCTGAAGAAAGATCAGAAATTCACGTGGGGCGACGAACAACAAAAGGCTTTTGATGAAATCAAGCAGTACATGAAGGAGCCGCCGGTCTTGGTTCCTCCTCAGCTAAACAAGCCTTTCAAGTTGTACGTGGCGGCCGATACCCAAACCATTGGATCGGCCCTCATTCAAGAATTTGAAGGAAAGGAGCGGGTAGTAGCTTATCTTAGCCGAAAACTACTCGATCCTGAGACCAGGTATTCGGCTGTAGAGAAACTGTGCCTTTGCGTGTACTACTCGTGTACAAAGTTTCGGCACTACCTGTTGAATGCCGAATGCACTGTGTATTCCAAGTTTGATGTGATAAAAAATATGTTATCTATGCCAATTTTGAACGGCAGGATTGGCAAGTGGATTTTGGCTCTATCGGAGTTTGAGTTGAAGTTCGAATCGGCAAAAGCCATAAAAGGTCAGATCATCGCCGATTTTATAACTGAACATCGTGATCCGTCAATTGATTTGCTTGAAATTACCCCTTGGGCTCTATTTTTTGATGGATCATCGTGTGGTAAAGATGGGGGAGTAGGGATCCTACTGATTTCGCCCAGAGGTGAGATGTTTGAATTTGCCATTCCTATACAACCCACTGTCACAAATAACCAGGCTGAGTACGAGGCATTACTTCGAGGGCTTCAATATTTGAGAGAAGCTGGGGCCGTTTCAGTTGAAGTCTATGGAGATTCAGAGCTGGTAATCAAGCGATTGAACGGCCAATACGAGTGCAGAAGTGAAGCGCTGAGGAGTTACTACGAAGAATGCAGGGAGATCTTGAAGAGCTTCCCATTAGTAACTCTGCAGCATATTCCTAGAGAGCATAACGAAGAAGCAAACAGGCTGGCTCAGAGCGCCTATGGTTATAAAGAGAGTCAAGAAGCGTTTGCTGCAGAAATACATGCACTAGGGGCGGATCTTGCAGAAGATGATTGGAGGAAAGAGATCGTTGACTACTTGAAGAATCCATCCCGAAAGGTCTCTAGGAAGCTAAGGTACAAGGCCATTAAGTTCGTTCTTCTGGATGATAATTTATACTATAAATCATTAGATGGGGTTTTACTACGATGCCTGGGTCCAGAAGAAGCCAAGAACATGATGAGCGAAGTGCACGATGGGATATGTGGAGCACACCAATCGGCCTACCGTATGAAGTGGGTTATTAGACAAGCTGGGTGCTTTTGGCCGACGATATTAGAGGACTGCTTTGAATATTACAAGGGATGTCAGGATTGCCAAAGGTTCGGGAATATTCAAAGGGTCCCTGCATCAGCATTGAATCCCATCATCAAGCCATGGCCATTCAGGGGCTGGAGTATAGACTTGATTGGCCAAATTAACCCACCGTCTAGAAAGGGGCATAAGTTCGTGCTTTTGGCCACAGATTATTTTACTAAATGGGTTGAGGCGATCCCACTGAAGAAGGTGATGTCAGAAAACATGATTGAGTTCGTCAAGGAGCACATCATCTATCGATTTGGGATCCCTCAAACGATTACCACTGATCAAGGGGCACAATTCGTGTCACTGGAGTTCAGAGAGTTTGCCAAAAGCACGGGGATCAAATTGTTTAACTCCTCTCCCTATTATGCCCAAGCTAATGGTCAGGCAGAGGCTTCTAATAAGATCATGATCAAATTGATACAGAAGAAGATCGATCAGAAGCCAAGAAGGTGGCATTCGGTTCTCAGCGAAGCACTGTGGGCTTACCGAATGGCCCCCCACGGAGCCACAAAGACTTCTCCTTACGAGTTGGTTTACGGGCATCACGCAATCCTGCCTTGGGAGATGCAATCGGATTCAAGGAGAGTGGTACTGCAAAATGAGTTAAGCTCCAAGGATTACAGTGGCCTAATGATGGATGAGCTAGAGGATTTACATATGATCCGTCTTAGGGCCCTGGAAAACATTGAGAAAAACAAGCTGCGGGTTGCCAAGTACTACAACAAAAAGGTAAAAGTAAGGCAATTTGCAGAAGGCGATCTAGTATGGAAAGCGTTATTGCCGATTGGAACTAAATACAGTGAATTCGGCAAATGGTCCCCTAACTGGGAAGGACCTTTTCGTGTGGTCAGATGCGTCCCTGGTAATGCATACATATTGAAAACTTTGCTAGGAGAAGAATTTTCCGCAGCAATAAATTGAAGATATCTGAAGAAATATTATCCTAGCATTGAGATTGATCGATGATTGCACACATCTGGCACAGAGATAGCCGGCGCTCAAGAATGAGGTCGCCTTCAGAACAAAAATCCTCGAACAGGAAAAGTGGCCAGTGCCTAGATGCATTGCCCTTAGCTCAAAACTACATTACAACTGCTTCTTGCAGGATTACATCGAACAACCCTGGTGGTCAGATCCTCGAGGAGGTGAGAAGCAGAAGGCGTGGAGGAAGAAGCGAAAGTATGATTCAATCTTTTCTTTACTTCTTCGGCTGCTCCCTCTTCAGTTGTTCCAGGACCACCGTGACGGCAACTTGGAACGCATGGGGGTGACCATGATTGGCGGCCTCCACCAAGCTGTCCCAGGCCGCCTTCAGGTTGTTGTACCTGTCAGAGACATCTGAAGCGAAGGAATCAAGGTTGGGGGGGAAGAAATCCAGGTGCAAGCACGAGGTCAAGAAGGAGTCAAAAGTGCTTACCCCCTACTAGTGCTTCCAGAGCCATGCGACGCTCGCGCTCGGCTTGGCAACGGGCGGTGATGTCCCTGAGGCCGTGCTCCAGATGCCGCACACGGCGGCGCAGCTGATGGTTGGTCCTCCGTTCGGGCGTGGCGTCCTCTGCTTCAAGGGAAGAATCGGAGGAGATGTACTCAGGCACATCTTCGGTCCCGATGATCTCTTCGGGGAGCAAATCAAGGCTGAAAGAGGACAAGAAGAGAACATGAAGCACGAGATCATGCGGAAGAACGAGGAGTAGATCAAGGGAAAACTCACTTCCGAATCGTGCGCCTCTTTGATGAGCTGCTTTCTTGGGGTTGCTTGCCCTTGTCCATGGCTTTGGGGTTTTCTCTTCTAAAGACAGGGGAGGAGATGAGAAATGATGGATGAGTGCGCAAGTGGATTTGCAGGGCATCCCGGCAGGCTATTTTATTGACCAAGGGGTGCACGGGGAGTGATGACCGGTCAGTACACACTGTTGGAATACCAAACGGCAGGGTTTTTCTCCCAAGTGCGAAGGGTTTTCTCTTGAACAGTATTTATGGATTGCCGAATCGGGATCCGCTGTGGATTTTGTGCCAGGGGGCAGTTGTTCTCGCGCGTTCGGCTCAAGATAGTCCCGAATGCATTCAAAGAAAACAGAATTCGCAGATGCAAAATGCAAAAGAAATCATCACAGGACATGCACAGAATGCAAAAGTTCTTCATCTATTGCCGATATTTACACATCCCTAGTACAATCTAATTAAAAAGCCTATTCAACACAGATTGGGGATGAGTAATTTCGGCAATGGCGTCGCCGTGGCCATCGAGGCGCTCCAGGATGAGCTCGATCTCGTCGATGTCCTCCGGCGCGCCGCCCCGGAAGCCACACGGCCTGGTAGAGTAGTCGATGTCCGTATGCGTCGCCATGGCGGCCAGGCCCAAGGTGGTGCCCAGACGAACGCCATGGACGGCCACCTCGTCGACGCGGTGCTCCACCGCGGCAAGGCGCTCCGCCGGCGTGTCACCGCGGGCGTTCACCTTCTCGGCCAGCTGCTCTACCAGCTCCTTCAGCTGGTTGAGCTCAGCATCGCGGGCTGCAGAAAGCAAGAAGAAAAAGATTAGCATCAAAAGCCGGGTTGGATCAAGAATCAATCAGAGCCGCACCGTCAATGGCTTCCAGCAGCTGCTTGCGCTGGTCCTCCCATTCCAACTCGGCCAAGCCCGCCTTCTTAGAGACGTCCTCTAGCTCACGCCGGGACGCCTCCAGCTCCTCCCTGAAGCGGAGGGCATCTGCTTCCCCGTACGGCACGGGGGAGTGGCCATCGGACTCCGAGGAGTCGTCAGGAAGGGGTTGATTGGCTGGCGCAGGAGATGGATTCCACTGGATCAATCTAAAAAAAGGGGATGATCGTCAAGGAAAGAATAAAATCGAAAGTCGAATCAAAGAAGAGGGATTGACGATCATTGCCTCCGGCGCGCGTTGGCGCTGCTCCCCTCTGCCTCGTCGGAGGCGCGGCGGCGGTTGAGGCGGCGCACCATGATGGCTTGGGATGTGCACTGTTTGCAGAAGGGCTGAGATTGGCAAAGATTCGAGAGCTAGAAGGCCTGGTGGAGAGCTAGGGGCACCTACGGCTACATTTATAGGCCTGGCAGGATGAATCGTGGCTTCGAGTCGTGGCTTTGGATCGTGGCGCATATCCCAAGAAAATCGGAAGGTGGAAAGGTTTCCTTGGCCAGCCCACCGGCGGGTCGCTTGGAGTTCTAGGCTGAGCTCGTTCAGTTGATCGGTTCGGCTAAAGGAAATCAGAGTGCCGTTCGGGAGTTGGCGTTTCTTTGCCGAATGGGTCGTTCAGCATTATGTTTAAAGGTGCGCAGAAGAAAGGAAACAAATTGCAAGAAAATATTACAAGAACGACCAACTCGGCTATACATCAATACGGGCATTCAAATGTTCCGATATTTCGCAATTACACCACGAGCATTGGATGTTATCAGACAGGAGTTGTCCAGCAGGTCCTGGCAATCTTTTTGAGTGCCAGACAGATCGGTGAGTTCTGCATCGCATTGCTCAACCTTGGTGATAGCCGATTTTGCTTCCACTTGGATCTTTTCTATCAATCCGGGGAGTTCGGCTATTCTGGCTTTGTCAGCCTCTATCTCCCCTGTCAGGCTTCTCAGTTCTGCTTCTAGAGCAGCTTTCCTGGCAATTTTCAGATCACAAGAAGTTTGCAGGTTGGCCAGAGTATCCTTGTGGCTCTCTACTTGGGATTGCGCCCCGGTCACGGCATGTTCAGCATCGGCTTTCTTCTTTTCAATAGCCGGGCGGGAGCGCAATTTCCTCAAGGCGTGCTTTATGGGCGCATAAAGGGTGTCCAAGCCATAAACAGATGATAGAGAAGTCCTGATGTCTTCAGGGAGTTCTTGGCTGATGGATTCAAACATCTCCTCGAAGTGATCAAGATCTCTGAACTGATCTTGCGCATCCTTTTCTAGCCAAGCAACAATTTCCTTAAGCCTTAATAGCACTTCATCTGACAGAGGCTGATATGCTCTTTCCATCACCTCGGCAGCTGGATTGATCTCTGACGGCGGGCTTGATAATGATGGAGCTTGACCCTGAGAAGCAGTATTGCCGAGTTAAGAATGTTAAACGTGGAAGTAGCAGAGTAAAGTGCAGATGGATACCTCATGGTTGGTTTCTTGAGCAGGGGCAATCACAGATGAAGGAGGTGTTCCAGGTAGAGCTGAAGCTCCCAAGCTGGGAGGTGTTGATGCAGTTGCTGGTAGCTCGTGGGCTTCTGGCTGATGAGAAGTGGAGTCCACATCTGTTGGGACTGTTGTCTCTGCATGACCAACAGGTGATTGTGCCCTTGGAGGACTTGGTGGCTCCGGCTGGAATGGGAGATTCATCTCTGGAGAATTTATTGCTTCTGCAGAAGGTGATGAAGATGAGATCTCCATTGGGATAGGTAATTCAGCCCCTGATGGGCTTGCTTGCTGGATCACTGGGACATCTACAAGCTGCTCTTCCATTGTTTCTTCTGCAAATGTCAAATTGGAAGGGTAAATGCCAGTGCTCATCTTTAAGAAAAAAAGACAGTAAAGGTCATACCAGTGGATGGGGCATTGGCAGGTACTGGTTCTGAAGGCTGCTGGGCTCTGGTCTGAAAATGCACAATGATATGATTCATCAAGAACAAAGTAATCTTGTGATCAAGAGGGTAAGGGATTCTACCTCAATGAGCACTTTCTTGATTGTTCTCCTCCTCTTGGCAGCTGGAGGGGCAACCAGAGATAGACCTTGCCTCTTGTCAGCGGCAAGGCTAGAGAGGCTGGGATCTGATGTGGCATACCTGGCCATTAGTTGAGCTAGAGTTGTGGATTTAAATCCCAGTGCCGAAATTGGGCCTTCGGTATTATAAGTAATATCCCTAGCTCGAGGGGCAGGCACCGTGTTCTGTGAACAAGAAGATGAAGGTCAGAATCATAAATAAAGAGGACATGTCTGATCCAAGGGTTCATTGTATTACCTCTGAAGTTGGCAAGAAATCAGGCGTTAACTCTGCACAGAACACATGGACAGGCTCACTGAAGATATGATCATGAAATTCTTGCCACCAGGAGTTGAAGGTGGGATGAGCTATGGTTGTAGGCACGAAAGGACATGTGTAGACAGTTGGACTGCACACATAATTAAAAACCCTGCTGCCCTGCATCAGCTCTTTGATTTCCTCTCTGGGCTTGAGGAATTCGTGCAGGAACAATCTTGGGGGCATCTGTCCACATCCAATTTGCCTGGCCATTATATTGGGCTGATAATACTCATAAGTGCTAACATTCAGCCGTCCTCCATTGAACTCAACCGGCAGTATGCATGGGTGGATTATGATGTTGAAGATCTCTAAAAATCTCCCACCTTGACGGCCGGGTTCAAAGGAAAATTCAACAGGGAAGGTCAAGGTGTCATTGTCCAGATAAGGAAGCCAGAGGGGATTGGGGAAACCTTTGAAGAATAACTCGAAAAGTTGGCTAATGTCCTGCTGAACAAGAACAGTTGAAGACGCTTCTCCGTAGGTCTGGCATCCTCTGGTAGCTTGAGGCTCTCCTTCAGGGTGATTGGACAAGGGAAAGAACCTGGAGTTCAAATCGACGCTGACAATCTGATGCATGTGGAGCTGCAGCCACATTTGAACAAACCACCAAGGGCCGTTGGCGCATGTTATCCTTTGGCTGGTATACATTTGGGTAACAGTCTGATGAAGCATATGATATACGCTGCCCAGGAGGAATTTTCCCAGAGGGAGGCGATTGCTACCAGCCAGATGAGTCGCCATGGTGATGTGGTTCAAGGTGGGCTCGTTGGCTTTGCCACAGAAAACAAATCTGCACAGCCACATATTCAGAAAGGCTCTGTATTCAACATCGCCAAGGGGATTATCTTTCATATGCTTCAAGACGTAATTCTTGTAGCCGTTCCCTGGCTTTACCCCTGTCTGGCGTGAAGAGCCTTTGAAGTTCCAGGGCTGGACAGACCCTGTGATGTCAAGGCCGGTGATCATGTATACATCGGCCAAAGTTGGAGATATTGGGCCATGCCCAAAAAGGAAGGCGTTGACGCCATTTGACCAGAAGTGGCAGTCGGCTATCAGGAGATCTTCGTTCTTAGGGGTCTCAGCCACTGACAACTCCAAGCACTGAGCGATACGGAGGGTGTCTAGGTTTGTCAATCCACTCTTGTCTGCAAGAATCCTCCGATACCAAGTTCTCCAGCCTGCAATTGGAGGTAAAGGCCAGTTCTTGAAAGCGTCTTGCCATTGAGCCGGTGGAGACAGAGCTGCTTTAAAGGGGATTCTCTGAGATTCAGCTGCTATGAAATCTCGAGGGTCAGAGTTCCCCACGGGACCGAGATAATAAGACCTCGAATTGGCCTCGGTAGGAATCAAAAGAGCAGTAGAAGGCTCCTGAAAGAAAAGCGGAAAAGGAAATCTCAGGTAAAATTGAAAACCTAAATGCCGAACGAGGCTTGCGGGGGGTGAATTTACCTGAGCATCTTGGTTCTGAGCCGCCATTGGAGGTTTGAGCTCGGAACGAGGAGATCTAGGGTTGGATCTGGATGAAGACTCCGGCAGATTGCGAAGAACAGGTGTTGACAGATTCGATTTTGAAGTATTCGTGGCTGGAGTCAATTGTGGAACAAAATTACTTTTATCCCACAACTGAAGGGGCATGTGTTAACACCAAAATTTGGTAAGGAGTCTGACTTGTGGGTCCGGTTCGATAAAGAGTCCGTCTGGTGGAAGGAAGGATATTTTCAGAGATATTCGGCAAAGAGATCGCGGTCGGCTATCGCTCCCGGTTCGGCAAAGGAACAAGAGAGAGCCGATTTTGCGGGATTGGACGGCGACGTGGCTCAATCAGGGGAAACGAATGGATGGATAGGCGATCAAGCTTAGAGATAAGTTAGGCAATGAATCCATTCGAAGTTGTACTCAACAGGGTATAAATATGACCCCTGAATGTATGTAACAGACACAATCATTCCTCAATACACACCAGCCTTACGCCAAACCCTAGAGTCCTTGTCGTGTCGTCGAGTTCTTCGAGAGGGCCAATCGATCTGTCGACCTCCATGAGTACCGGCAACCTTGTATCATGTCTAGTATCATGCGGTGGATTTAGATCTGATGCAAGTAGTCTTGTTACCATGCTTCGTGTCATGCGGTAGATTCAAGCTTGGTTCAAGAAGGTTTCTTGTTAGATCATGAGCCATGCGGTGGGCTAAGATCTAGCTTGAAGCTAGTTATCGGCTCTATTGGATTTTGGCAAGATCCAATAGATTCATTAAGTTACCCCGTGTTATCTTGAGTTTTACTTTATGTTTTAATTCATGTAACACACCTTTGCCCAATCTAGATGGGTTTGGATCGGCTCTATCTTTTTATGATCCTTGTTCGAGTGGATTTCGTATCTTAACATGTGGATCTTGTGCTTTTCGATAGCCGAAACCGAATCGATCTAGGTTGCTACGTGTTGCGGGTTCAAACTTGCTCATGTTCGTATAAATCTTGAAAGAGCCGGGTATCATGCGGTAGATGCAGGTTTTTGGGTTGCTTTGGAGCTAGTCATCCGGTGGATTAGATTCCCAAATCAATCTGATAGATTTATTCACTTGGTAATGTTTGTTCCTTCTTCATGGACCCCGAATCGGTACATTCGGCCGTATTCGGTTATGTTTCTCCACGAGTAGAACACGTGCGTTATTCATGCCTTGAATGATGTATGCTTTTAGCTTTCCATACTTAGATTGTATCATGCGGTGGATAGATCTATTTGTGGAAAGTGGTACGGTTTTTCATGCAAGTTGTATCATGCGGTGGATAGATTTGCTGGACATCGTGCCCGACGGGTTTCAAAGTAACTGGACATGCGGTAGACTAGTGCTTTGGATCTATGCATGCTTGTTTAATACATGATCATGTCCGTGCTTTACTTTATTTATTTATTTAATGTTAATCTTCATGGGGATCGGTCATGACTTTGTGTACGTGCATTCTTCTTCAAACAAAGACCGATCACCGTCATGCTCACGTCATCTATTCGGCAGTGTATTTGTTTCCCTTTATGGTTTCCCGAATGGTTGTAGATCGTTGGCAGATAGCTTTCTATAGCTATGTGTCATCTCATTTGGCTTCTTAGCCGTAAATATGGAACTGTCTGGTACCACCCGGCACGTTCCAAGCGTTGGTATTTAACTGCATTATCTTTTGTTAATTTTCAGGAAAAATTGACTGGCACGTCTTTCGCTCTCTGCGCGTGTGAAGCCAGCTTTGTTCGGCTTGCTGTGTGATTGGCGTTGAGTGCACTTTTCGCTTCAACACATATTCCCGTAGGCTCCATTGGTAGGCGTAGCTTCTCGAACACATCCCTCGGCATGACACTCACACTAGCTCCATGGTCGCATAACGCCTTCTCGAAGTTGAAAGAACCAACTGAACATGGAGTTGTAGGGCACCGGGGTCATTTTGCTTCTCTAGCCCATTAGCAATAGCGACACTACACTCCTCGGACATCTTGACATGATTTACCCCGAGTGTTGCTATCTCATATTTATTTGCATGTATATCTTTAAAGTAACGAGAATATGTAGGTACTTGTAGGGCATCTAGTAATGGCATGTTGATGCTAAGTCTACGCACAACTTCCACAAACTTCTCAAAGTGGTTGTCAAGTTTACCTCGGAAGTAGCGTGGCTTGAGTTGCGGTATCCTCGTGTCTTCCTCCGGCATCTCAAATTCGGGTTCCTCGGTGACGATCCTCGTAACCTTCTCTTTAGCAACTCCTTCCACCTCGGTGGATGGTTTAAGCTTCCTTGCTCCCGCGGAACGTTCCGG
Organism: Cenchrus americanus; assembly: GCA_947561735.1. NCBI lineage: Eukaryota > Viridiplantae > Streptophyta > Magnoliopsida > Poales > Poaceae > Cenchrus > Cenchrus americanus. Next base: position 60,547,886 of record OX387245.1, on the reverse strand, counting down.
ATCTTCGGTCTCCTTCCCCGAACGTGTTTGAATGGCCTTCGCCGATTCGAGACATTTGGGTTGTCCCGAAGCTTCCCTTCATCATTAGTGAGGGCGCCCGCAAGTTGTCCAACTTGCGTCTCGAGCATCTTCATCATGTTGAGCACTTGATGATTGGAACTTCCGACCTCCGTCACTTTGCTATCGATGTTCTCCAACACCTTGTCTATAGTCTTGAACTTGGTAACGGTGTCCTTGTTGATCTTAGCTTGCTCATCCATGAACTCCTTCAATTGTATACGAAGCGGAACCGCATTAGGAATACATGAGCTTGCATTAAATTGAGGCCTACCTTGCCCGTAGCGGAAGTTCGGCAATTCTCCCTTCCTCATGTAGTCGAGCACGTTGGCTTCCTCCGGACAGTCTTTGCGGACATGGCCATACTCGCCACATTCTTCGCATGTGGACCTTGCTTCGGCGGCCTTCAAGTCTTGAGCCTCTTTCTTTTCCATCTCCATCTTCTCCAACCTCCTCATGAGCGAGTCGATCTTGCCTTCAAGTATGTTCTCCTTCTCCACTTGCAAGACTCCTTTGACGTTTCCCGTGGGTTGAACCGGATGTAGGCGCCCAGATGACGCCCACGTGTCATCCGCGACCTTCTTGAATAGCGTGAAAGCTTTCGTCGGTGTAAATTCGATGATGGATCCTCCCGCCGATGCATCGATGATCGTCCTTGACGCCATCGTGAGTCCTTGATAGAACTTTTGCACGAGGTCTTCCTTCGGGAACTTGTGATGTGGAACCGCTCGGGTGTACTCGTTGAAGCGCTCGAATGCCTCCGAGATAGTTTCCGTAGGATATTGAACAAAGTTGGCAATCTTATTACGCAAGCTTTGAGTTTTACCCGGTGAGTAGTATTCCTTCATGAAAGCCTTCATCAACGTATTCCAATTTTGCACCGTCTCCGCCGGTTGAGAGTGGAACCATTGCAAAGCCTTCCCGAGTAGTGAAAATGGAAAAAGCCTTGCCCTCATTTGATCTTGAGTCACCCCTTCCATGTTGAAAGTCTGACATAGTTGAATGAATGCTTGGAGGTGAAGGTTCGGATCCTCTTTACCGGTGAAGGGTGAATGTTGCACCATGCGGATTGTTGAGGTCTTGATCTCGAACGGTCTTCCGATCTCCTCAAGGTTCAAGATTGGTAGGTCGATGATGTCTGGGGTGCATAGCTCCCCAATCTTGCGTTCTTGCGGTGGTTGGTCACCCATCGGTGGAAGTCGATTCTCCCGAGGACCTTGAGGTGGTGAATTCTTCGGAGATTCTCGCGATCCTTTGTCTTCCGACTCCGAATCTACAAAATCTAGCTTTTTAGCTTGATGTGCTTCGCGTCTCCTTAGCTCGTAAAGTTTTTCCGGATCATCCACAAAATTATTGGGTTTGTTGGAGAGGTAGCCGTCCATCTCCTGTTAGGGTTAGCAATAAACAAAGTATGCAAAAAACTAGAAAGTAAAAACAAATCTATAAAAACTAGAGTTAGACAAACTAGATTAGATGTATTTCGAGGATGATCAAAATTTAGTAGATGCCAAAATAAAAACAAAGAGAAAACTGAAAATTACAAAAAGGCAATAAAAATCAAATCTTGATCACTTGTTCCCCGGCAACGGCGCCAGAAAAAGGGGCTTGTTGACGGTTAATAATTGTATCAAAGTTCGTTTGTGACTTGCAAGCGTACAAGTCTCCCATCGTAGTCAAGGGACCCTTCCTCCCTCGAGTGGTGAACCCAAGGTATCGAATCCGTGGAACAAATGTGTGACGCAAAACTTAATCTATTAAAGCCAAGTAACTTCAATCTTCGATAAAAGAAACCCTAGTGCATCTAAGTAAAAGACACAAAACGAATCTAATCTACTAAAGACCGGAGAAAACAAAGTAAGATTGGGTAGATAAACCGATCTAGAGGGATCGGGGTAAGCCTTTTGTTGAAGTTCCAAGCAAGAGAAAAAGTAGCAAATCGAATCTTAATAGAAGCCTCTTTAAATCGTGGTTTCCCGTCCAAATCCGTAAACATCCGCCTTTCGGAACCCCCGTTCTGTCACAACGTATCCCTATTCATGCAGGTAGCTTAGGGCGAGTCAAAAGACAAGTCAAGATTGTTTCAGAAGATCCGTCGTGTACCTCTAGCCACCGCGGCTACAAGAACACCCTATGTAATCTATCTCGAGAATAGAATTGGAATAAGCAAAGCCGATCGAAAAACGAAATCTTCGCGGAAACACTTGATCGCTAGGAAAAGATTCAACTTGATAATTCAACTATAACAATGATACATACACAAGATCACCACCGGGATCCTTCCTTGATCTTGCTGCTATCTCCGGGAACTCTGACGTGGTCTTCCGTGCAAGGTTCCCACGTCGGCTAGGGAAACCCTAGTCAACTAGCTCGACCCTCTCCTCTCCGAGATGGTGTCCCTCTCTTCTCTGCTCCTCGGCGGCCGATGACGAAATCTTCTCTTCGAGGCTCTCGGTCAGGGGGCTATAAATAGCCTGATTGGCCGCTAGGGCAAAGGAGGGGGCAAATGGGCCCTAGATGGGCCTGGGCCGACCGGACTGGGCCGGCCGGCCTGGGCCCATCTAGGCCCAGCCCGAGGGCTCCTTTGCTCCGCGTCGGCTCCCTTGCTTCCTGGATGTTTCCCCCTTCTGCATGTAGGTCCATGTCGTCAGTTTCTCTCCGAATTGGACTCAACTCCTTGTCTTGCAAGATTCAAGACTTTTACGGTTAGGTCCTCGAGTCCGTCGTCTTCTCGGATCAAGTCCCTGGCTTCTTGGAGTTAATTTTGCTTTGTTGCATGACTTGTACGGGGCTTCAAGGTCTTGTCATGAGGTGCTTGATGAACTTATCCCGAAAGTCTTGCATTCAACACTAAAACCCTGCATAAACATTAAACTCCAAAACCGACACGCACACGTGAACTTGTTATACCACGGGGGTTAGTACCAATGGATAAGGTATAAAACTCATGCCAACACCAAAGGTAAACTCATGGCTAGGTTGACGGATTTTCACCGTCAACATACTATATGTGGGTGTTGTCAGACACTCATCAAGGGGGAGATTGAGGACCATGTGTGGTTCGAGGACCGGTGGATGGTCGCTTCCTTGTGTGATGAATGATTGACAACGTTGTGTGGACTGATTCTTGGCTAAGTATTGCAGGTGCAGGTTGCGGCTTGACTGGTGTTGGTGCAGGCGAAGAACAAGCGCGAAAGGTCGTCGCCGGTGAGGCCTCCAGGTGTGGAGAAGACAAGTAGGCTTCGTTCGAGGGACCTGGTGGCTAGCAGGGTCAAGTGCGGGCCGCGTGGTGGCATGAACAGCAAGATGAAGTCATGGACAGTTTCTTGGTTGAGCCTCAAAACCAAGGTCAAGCCGGGACTACGTGGGAGCCGAGTCATGAGTGGCGATTGGCGGAGGCTACACTGAGTTCGCAGGGTTTTCCGTGGTTCACCAGAAAACCACGGGGTTCCTTGGTTGATCCACAAAGCCAAGACCGAAGAACCGAAGACGGAGATGCAGCAGCTCCAAACCGGTCTGACCGGTGGGTCTGACCGGTATGACCGGTGAGGAGCACCGGTCTGACCGGTGTGTGACGACGCAGTCCGAAATCTTCGAAGCGGAGGACACGCGTCGGGGTCGCATGGCTTGCGTCGAGGCTAAGCAGGGTGCGGTCGCCGGGCATCCGTCCGATGGAGAAAATCTGAAGATTTCAAAAACCGCCCTTGAGGGGCTTGTATCCCTAGTTATTAAGTAAGGGTATTTTAGACTTTCGGTGGCCTCCATATAACCAATGAGGTGAGAGGATGGCAGCCATCTCTTGGAACCCTAGTTCATTTGCTTTCCCATTTCCCCTTCCTATTTTCTTAGGATTTCCATAGGACTAGCTTGAGAGCTTCATGGTGAGATATTGTGAGAGGGTTGGATGATCGGGCGGCAAGCTAGACCTTGTATGAACCTTCTTGGTTTGTACAGATGATTCGGCGTGGTTCCTCAAGGCTTTGTTGTGTTGTTCCCGGTTGTTCTTGGTGGTTATTTTCGGAGCCCTCTCTTGGTGGTTTTCTCAGTGTGTTTTCGAGACCTAGCTCTTGGGGATTTGATGCGGCAATTTTGTGGGAACCCTTCGTGGTTCTTTGGGCTGTGATTCCCCTCCTAAATCCGTGAGTTAAGGGGCTCGATTTTGGGTTGTCGGTGTTCTAGGGTTAGAGGAGTTCTTGGCGGGATTTCTTCGATTCCTCTTGATTTGGCAAGTTTTGGTAGACAAAATCATGGCTATGGACTCCTCATGAGGTGTTCCTATTATCCCCAAAGTCTTGTTCAAGTCCGTAGAGCGATTCGGGGGATCGAGGTTTAGATTTGGAGGAGTTGACCAACGGGTGCTGTTCATCCCGAGCTGCCCAGGCTACACCAGTCTGACCGGTGCTCTTGACCAGTCTAACCGGTGCGAGTCACTTGTGGGATTTGACTCAGGTGAACTGCTTGACTCGTGTGTCTTTGGGTCTTGGTGCTGCTGGTCAGTTCTTGATCTGTTTGGAGTTGTTTTGTTAGGTTTGTGTAGGGTTTTCCTTCCTTGCAGGTTGTGTTTTTGGGGTGTTTTTGTTCTAGGGCCTAGAGAAGTCACTGAGGCTCTCTGGAACATTTGTTGTACGGTTGCTGTAGCCACCGGCCTGACCGGCTCCGTCCACCGGTCTGACTGGTGTCACCGGTCTGACCGGTGTAGGCCATCGGTCTGACCGGTGCAGCACAGGCAGCAAGCCGTGCAAGTTTCCACTGTGCGTGTTGGTATGTTTTGGCTCGGAAGGTTGTTTGTTGGTTCCTAGGTCTAGTGGCACTCCAGTGGCTACGTGGACTTGGCCAACTTGGGTAGTGAGTCGGAGACGTGTGTTGGAAGTCGTGTTCGTCTTGTTGGAGTCTCCATGTTCTTCGAGAAGAATTTTTATCGGCTCCCATTCACTCCCCCCCCTCTCTAGTTCGTTGTATCGGTCCTTCAGAACAAATGTGCGACACAAGAGTTGATCTATTAAAGCGAGAAACTTAGATCTTCAAGAGGTGAAACCTATGCATCTAATATCAATGAACATCACAAGAACGAATGTGATCTACTAAAGACCGGAGGTAGCGAGAGATAGAGGGGGGTAGATAAACCAATCTAGAGAGATTGGATCAAGCCTTTTTGAAGTTCCGGGCAAAGAAGAAGTAACAAGTTGAAATATTTCAGAAGGTCAGGCATGCACCTCTAGCCACCACGGCTACAAGAACATCCTAGGTGATGTATCTCGAGAATAGATCTTAAGATAAGAAAAGCCAATCGAAATCAAAGACGTAGGAGAAACACTTGATCGCTAGAAATCGGATTGTAACTTGAGAATTCAACATAGTACATGATACATGAATCAAGATAACCATCGGGATCCTACCTTGATCTTGCTTCTAGCTACGGGAACTCCGACGTGGTCTTCCTTGCAAGGTTCCCACGTCGGCTAGGGAGACCCTAACCAACTAGCTCGACCCTCTCCTCTCCGAGATCATGTCCCTCTCTTCTCTGCTCCTCGGCGGCCGATGACGAATGAATTGATGCGTGCCTCTTGGCCTCGGGGCTATAAATATCCCGAATGGCGGCTAGGTCAAAGGGGGGCTGACTGGGCCCCGGAATGGGCTGGGCCGGCCGGCCTGGGCCCATTTCGGCCCAGCCAGTCGCCTCCTTCGCCCGGTGTTGGTTCCCGAGGCTTCTAGATTCTTCCCCCCTTCTGCATGTGGGCCCTTGTCGTCAGTTTCTCTCCGAATTGGATGAAGCTCCTTGTCCCGCAAGATTCGACACTTTTCTGACTAGGTCCTCGGAGTTTTTCATCTTCTCGGGTTTGGTCCCTTGGCTTCTTGGAGTCATGTTCACTTCATTACTTGACTTGTACCGGGCTTTAAGGTCTTGTCACAAGGTGCTTGATGAACTTATCCCAGAAGTCTTGCTTTCAATGCTAAAACCCTACATAAACACTAAACTTCGAAACCAACATGCACGAACGAACTTGTTATACCAAAGGGGTTAGTACCAATGGATAAGATGTAAAAGTCATGCCAACACCGAAGGTAAACTCATGGCTAGGTTGACGTAATTTCACCGTCAACACCGATCTCGTTGCGCTGGACGTCGAGGACGCAATGACGACGCTGACTGTGGCCACAGCTCTGGCGAATGTCGGGGAGAATGGAAAGAAGGGTTGTGTGATGGCACTTATTAGATGTGCCTACCAGATCTTCTACATCTACAACATCCATAAGGACCTTCCCGTGCTTGAGGAGCTAGGGTACACTATGATGTGTGTCGATGCCAACAAAAGAGCAATGCGTGAAGGGAATCACTTGCTCATGGTGCCTGTTTCTTTGGGTGGCGCATGGCAAGTCATAGTGTTGAAAGAGGAGGATGTGGTAAGTTGTCAGACACTACAATAAATATATAGTTATTTTCTACTCTTTTCTTTGTACGTGCTTATCCTGACAGCTATTATTGTTTCTGCAGAAATTAGCGCTGCTATGTAGGTTTTTCTGACTGCTTTAGTGCTATGTTGGGATTAGTATGGCTCCTATGATTTAATAGCTTAGTAATAACCAATAAGAACATTGGGATCTAATGCAGTGGTAGACACATGATTTCAAATCAGGTGTGCATTGATAATCGAACTATTGATGTAGGCATGTACCAAAGTTTGTAGGTCTCGGTGCATAATATAAAATGAGACTCTATATTTATGATTTATTTATTAATTTTATGAAATGATTGTTTTATCATACTGATTCTCATCATTATATACTTAAGAGCATCATTTTGAGTTTGAACAATTGAAGTTTTTTTTACTTCTTTCACTTTTTGTTAATAAAATTTTATTTCCTAATAGTAGAACACAAGAAAATAATTGGGCATACCTTCTTATTTCACCAATTTAAATTCATGAAATTAAATCATAAAAATACCAATAACTTTGAAAGTAACTAATAAATGCTAGTGATCAAATCATGGTTTGATGAAGCAGAGTGTGAGTATGTGGGCATGGAAGGAAAGGGCCCTTTACTTACAATGCTAGGATGCCACAAATATCCATGATTCCATACGCTTCCATGGTTCTACACTCTTCTAAAAGAAAAACTCAGAAATATTCCTATGATTGAAATCGTAACCCTTTGATCAGCAGCCCACAAAGACAAATGCATAGATGTTTCACCCATGAGCCATTCAGAATTTTGCAATAAATCGTCAAGACATCAAGGATTTGACAAAATGCAAACAAATCACGGTGTCACTCAGCCTTAGCCATGTAGTACCTGCAATTGTTGTCCTGTGCTAGTGTGTTGTTGTCTTCTAGGATCATCTGTGTTGCGAAGTGACATCAGGTGGGACATAGGGCTATTCATGGTGAACAACTTGAAGGCCAACGCTAGGAGCTCCTAAAATATGGGGGCATGGTAGGGACACCCCACTTGCACTGGTTCATATATGCCCTGAATTGCCACATGCCACCAAGAAAAGTTCATGAAACAAGATGGTAGAGTATGAATGCTTCCTTGATCCATACTCCTACACATCTCAACTCTTAAGTAGCTACATGAAAAATTGCAATTGGTTTGATGAGGAGGCTTTTCAAAAACAGAGTTTATTTGTTCATCAGCAATACGTAAAAATCCTCTCAATAAATGTAGCGACAAGTCATTAAGTATTTTTATATCCCATGTTATCCCTTAGCTTCTTACAAAAAAATAATTGCAAAACAATATCATTAAACATTTGAGAGGACAAAACACTCAAATTGAGATGGGTGTCATGTTCTCTCACAACCTCTATAGGAAGGTCAATTACGCTACTATGGATATATACCCTATGTGATAGGGGTCATTTAATTTTATGCTCTATCCGCCATGCCAACATGTCAACATACCTTTTTTTAGAGGATTCCACCGCCGTCGTGTCGCCCTCACGCGAGTGCTGAAATAAATCAGCATGGGCAACATTATGTCGGCATGCCAAATATTGGCTCCCATCCAAATGAACTCACCATGCATAGTCAATAACCAATTACTCCCCCCCGGTTTGGTAAAGGACAGCGACACGGTCTCCAAAGTACAACTTTGACTTCCTATTTTTCTAAAAATAAGTATTAAATACTAACACATGTATACTTTTATCAAAGTATTTACAAGACAAATCTATTCATGTAGTTTTCATATTTTCAAACTCAACAACTTAAAAGCTATTCATGATTTATAATCCCAATGTTTGACTCAAACCTTGTCCAAAACGACTTCTTTTACCAAACTGGAGGGAGTATTTGGTCAAGTAAGCATCGGTTGTGAACCAAACGATGCATATGCATGCATGCATTTCTCAAGCCCAGAACAAGTAATCATCTAGTCAAGCTTAACACATAGGGTAAGATACTACTAAAGAGGATCTTAAACACTTTCAATCAAGCTATTTATTTTGTTTTAACCTGAAATATACTCAATGTGACCTAAATATGAGAATATACATATTGTTGACGGTGAATTTCCATCAACCTAGCCATGAGTTTACCTTCGGTGTTGGCAATAATTTGATATCTTATCTAATGGTACTAACCACCTCGATATAACAAGTTCACTCCTGCATGTTGTTTTTGGAGTTTATTGTTTATGTAGGATTTTAGTGTTAAAAGCAAGAAATCTGGGTAATGTTCATCAAGCACCTTGTGAGAAGATCACGAAGCCCGACACAAGTTTAGACATGAAGTGAACATGACTCCAAATGGACCAAGGACCGAAGCGCGAAGGCAGAAATCTTCGAGGACCTGAACAGAAAATGTAGAAGCTTGTGTGACAAGTACCCCTATCTAAACCGTGGAGAAAATTACGTCAAGGGTCCACATGCAAAAGGTGAACGTTCCAAAAGACACGAGAAGCATCAGAGAGAAAGCAGGAGGTGAACTAAGCCGGGATGGGCCCAAGACGATCAGCTCAGGCTGGCCGACCCAGCCCATTCTGGCCCTGTTTGCCGCCCCCTTTGACCTAGTACCCCCTTGGGCTATTTATAGTCCCCATGTGAAGATCCACGTAGAATACCATTCGTCATTCACCGCCGAGGAGTACATAAGCTAGAGGACACCATTCCGGAGAGGAGGGTCATGCTAGTTATCTAGGGTTTCCCTAGCCAGTGTGGGAACCTTGCAAGGAAGATCATGTTGGAGTTCCAAAGCAAGGATCAAGATCAAGGTAGGATGCTAGTGGTGATCTTGTTCATGTAAAGATTCGTGATGGTTTATAATGAATCCGATTTCTAGTGATCAAGTGCCTTCTCTATGATTTTGTCTTCCCTTGGGTTTGCTTCTTCTTCAATCAATTCTCAAGATAGATTGCTCGGGGTGTTCTTGTAGCCATGATGGCTAGAGGTGCATATCGGATCTACCAAGTGTTTTCAACATGTTCCTTGTGAGCGTGCTCTTAGGTTCACCTGCACAAGAAGTGAGGGCGTTGTGACAGAATGTCAAGAGCGTGTACGACGGGTGCTTTTGAGAGTCAGAACGGAGGCCATGATTTAAAGATGCATTTATGAGATTAATTTATCTTCATTTATCTTTTTTTTTGAACCGAGAACCGTGGGGCAAAGCCCCCCGGCAAAACGCAACTGTATTAAAGGAGAAAGGAAACAAGTACTTACAACAGGCCCAACCAGAGGTTAGGCTAACAGAGGAAGGTGAAAAAGGCCAAAAGGCCAAAAAGCCAAAAGAAGCCAACAAAACAGAGCTAAGCAAACAATTACAAGGCTTGCAGCCAGAGCAAGATGGAAGGATGAAGGCTTGCTTTGATCCTAATGAGATGTTCTGAGACTTGAGCTTTGAAGGCCGATTTCCATGCAGCCAGGCATGGAGGTTTCCCATTAAAAATGAGGTCATTTCTTTCATTCCAGATACACCAAGAACCAATCATAAAAATTTCCACGAAGAAGGGTTGAGCAAAATCCAATTTGGCCGCCTGTATCTTTTGGTGAATATCTAGATGAGCATTCCAAGTGATACCTAGCGCAAACCATCTGCATGCTGCAGAGTGACAGTCAAAGAAAAGATGTTCAACTAATTCTTCTACACCTTCAAGACAGAGAACACAGTTATACCCATCCTCTAAGTATTTCCTCCTTCTTCTCAAGATATTTCTGGTGTTAAGCCTGTCATTTAGTAGAAGCCAAGCGAAAAACTTAACTCAGGGTATACATTTTGATTTCCAAATCCAAAGGATAGGCAGATTGGGCTGAATATCTCTGAAATGGTAATGATAGTATTTACTGGAAGAATATCTACGCTGTCCCCAAATGTAAATCCAAGAATCTTTACCATCATGATCCACAGGATGTAGGTCATCAAGAAAGATTTGCAATTGAAGTAACTCATTATAGGCTTCCCTGGACATGGGGATTCTAAAACAATTAATCAGGGAAGCAGACTGCCTGAGGGCCCAAAGAGAGATACGGGGGTCTTTAGCAAAGCCCAAAAGATGAGGAAAAATATTTGAGTGAACCCTTCCATTAATTAGATCCTCCCAAAAACTGATTGTATTTCCATGATTGGGGATACACATAGCAACACCCCTGAAGTGGACATTAAGTCGCAGGATATCCTTCCACCAAAAGGAACCCTTTTCCCTTGCCAGATGAGGAACAATGCCATTGTAATATTTTTGCCAAATAAGGCTGACCCACTGAATTTTCTCCTGCTTGTAGAATTTATCAAGTTGTTTAAGCAGTAAAGCATCACTTTGCACACTCAGATTAATTACCCCGAGCCCACCTTTAGCTTTTGGTTTTCTGACCAAGTCCCAAGCTGCCAGATTGTAGCCTTTTCTATCGAACTCTCTGCCTCTCCAAAGGTAGTTCTTCCTGTGCTTATCAATAATATCAATGACAGTGATGGGCAACTTAAGAGTGCACATATAGTATGTAGGCAAGGAGGAGAGGACAGAGTTAACAAGTTGCAAACGACCAGCATACGAAAGATGCAAAGAAGCAGCAACCATTTTCCTTTTAATTCTGCAAATAAGAGGAGCATAGTCCTAAACTTGAGGCTTGGTGAGCCCCATAGGAAGGCCTAAGTATGTAAAGGGGAAAGAGCCTACAGTACACCCGAAGGATTGCGCCAGAGAATTGGCACGCTCAGAAGAAATATTGATGGGAACCAGACATGATTTATGAAAATTAACTATTAGGCCAGAGGAAATACTGATCTTATTGAGAATGTCTTTCAGAATAGTAAGCTGTGAGTCACAACCTTGCATGATAATAATTGTGTCATCAGCATATTGGATAATAGGGAAGGGGTTCTCAGACCTCTGTGGGAAAGGAGGATGAAGATTGCCAATTTCATATTCCTTGTTAATAGCACATTGAAGAAGGTTAGTAGCAATGGCAAATAGGAAGGGCGAAAGGGGATCTCCCTGCCTGACACCACGAATACATCTGAAGTCTTTACCAGCAGTTCCATTCAAGAGCACAGAAGAGGTCCCAGAACTAAGAAGCTCATTGATCCACATGATCCATTTTTGGTGGAAACCCTTTGCATGCAGCATATCAAGGACTGCAGAGTGCTCAATCAGGTCGAAAGCTTTCTCAAAGTCTAGCTTGAGAATGATGATTTCCCTTCTTGAGTGATGGCACTGATGTGAGAATTCGAAAGCCCAACCAAGGTAGTCTTGAATTGTTCTCCCTTTAATAAAAACATACTGGTTTTCATGTATAATATCCATTGCCAGAGGTTGAAGTCTGTTAGCAAGCAGCTTGGTGATCATCTTAATAGAGGAGTTGAGGAGTGAGATGGGTCTAAAATCTTTCACTTTCTCAGGATTATCTTTCTTGGGGACCAAGGTAATGTAAGAGTGATTGATGCTTTTAAGGTCAGCCCGATGATGAAAGAAATCAAAGCACAACTTATACATGTCACCTCTAATAATGGGCCAACATTTTTTGATAAATGTATTGTTAAAGCCATCAGGGCCAGGAGCTTTATCACTAGGGAGATCAAGTATGACATTATCAATTTCTTCTGTAGAGAAAGGGCTACACAGAACTTCAAGGTTATCATGCTGTTTGACAATAGCATGAAGGTCAAACTGCATTTTAGTGTGAACAGAAAAACCCAGTCTTCTTCTGAACTCATTCCAGAATAAAGCACTTTTTTCCTCATGACTAGAGACCATTTTGCCAGTATCATCCATGATTTGACTGATCACATTCTTCCTGAATCTTTCAGTGGCCATTGAATGGAAGAATTTGGTGTTTTCATCCCCAAATTGAGTCATGCGTTGGGTAAACCTCTGTCTCCAGTATTGATTTTGCTTTCTCAATAGGTTGGAGATATGAACTTTGATAATTTTCCTGAAATTAAACTCCTGGGGATAGAGAGGTCTGAGTTCTTCCAATTTATCTAAGAAAGCAATCGTCATATTGCAATTGGCAATGAGTTTAGAAAGGTTTGAGATGCCTTTAGACCAATGCTTGAGTATTGTTCGAAGGTTCTTAAATTTAGCACTAATAATATGAGCACTATTGTCAGAGTTGTGATGAGAGTTCCAGGCACTTTCAATCTGTTCAATACATTCAGGATGGTTAAACCAGTAGTTCTCAAAGCGAAAGATATTTGCTTTAGGGACATTAGTACCAATTTGCACTCTGCAGGGCAGGTGATCAGAAGTGATCCTAGCAAGGGGCAGGACAAGCGATAGAGGGAAGATGGAGGTCCATGCAACAGATGTGAAGAACCAATCAATCTGTTGCAGAAGAGGGACTTCCTGCATATTACTCCAGGTATAACTTCGCCCTTTAATAGGCAGTTTAACCAGGCCAAGGTGACTGATTATGTTATTGAAGATCAAGGTATCATGAAAATTGCCCCCGGTCTTGTTTCTATTTTCAGCATATCTAATGAAGTTAAAGTCTCCCATTAATAACCAAAGGTCTTCATCCTGAATCTGCAGATTGTAGAGCCAATTAACAAATTGATCCCTGGCAGGCTATCTGCAGGGACCATAGACCACAACTAGATTCCAGAGGGTGAGACTGTGGGTGGAGGTTAAAGCAAGATGAATAGCAAAATTCTGTTTATCAATCACAATGGCAGAGAAGTGCTTTGAGACCCAGCAGACCAAAATACCCCCAGAGGAACCCAAAGATGGGCAAAAGTCAAATTGATCAAATCTTTTCGGAGCAAACTTACGGATAAAACACAGATCAAAAGATTCTTTCTTTGTTTCTTGAAGACAGAAAATGTTGGCATGACTTTCTTCTATTTTGTTTCTAATGGGTACCATTTATCTTTATCATTTAGGCCACGGACATTCCAACACAGGATATTCCAATCACGACTATTCATTGCAACAATTAAGAGAATGTACCAGGATGTGGGGGATAACCACCACAAACAAAACAGGGCTGAAAATAGATAAGTGTATCATGAGCACAGTACCTAGTAACCCAATACAAAAGTTAAACTTCCAGCCACAAAAAACAAAAGCCCCAGACCAGAAAACAAAAGCTGTATACTTGAGATTCATTGATTTTCTTCATCTTCAGGGGTCAGGGTGGCAAGGTTCAACTCCACAGGAGGTATGCCACAGAAGGATTGGCCAAGCTCAATAAGAATAGGCGCTGGGATAGGAGCCACTTCATCTTCATCAATATTGTCTTCAAGACTTCTACTCACAATGGCTTTCTTGAGAACAGCAACAGAGGAGATAGAGACCGATTTCTTTGAAGCACCCTTCTTCCTTCTAGGTTCACTGTTCAGCTGAATATGTTCCTGCTCAATGCCTGTCTTTAAGCGGGTACTTCTACGAACTTCATCATCTACAATGGGGGTCTGTGGTCTTCCACGCCTTCTTCTGGAATGTGCAGGTGATGGAGTGTCAGGAACAAGATGAGTAGCAGAGCAATGATCAGTAATCTGTTGAGGTTGCATATCCATGTCCTGAACCAAATTCCCCAGACTTTCTTCAGTGGAGGACTCCCAGCCATGTATGCTGATGAGGATCTGTTTTCTGGCAAAATCTTGATTATAAAGCACCAAATCTCTGCTTTCTGGAAGGGGGCTGTCAATTTCTATATAAGATGAGTCAGAATTATCCAGCTCTGAGTCCTTGATGAATTCCAGCCTAGGCTTTCTGACCCCAGTGGAGGAGGAGGCCTCAGCATTATTTCCCTAGTTTGGATTGTCCACATTGAGGAACCAAGTATCTATGGCAGAAGGCAGGGACAAAATTCCAGGAATTGCTAGACAAAGGTTCCTTCATGGGGAGAGAGGCTTGGAGGGACTGAGCATACTGAGCAAGGTCTTGGATAATCATTTCAATGGATGGAGAGGGACCAAAGCATTGGTGCAGTCCCAACTTAGCAGCTAATCTTCTGATAGGATAGTCATCTTGCATGCTCACTTCATTACAACCTAGCACAGTAACAGTACGACAAGCCGAGGTAGACTCAGGTAAAGGTAGCTCTAAAGTGATAGGTGCTCCTTGAGCTCTGAAGAAAGCTTGAGTGTCACTGCTGACCGAGGAGCTGTCTTGAGGTTGTTCAGGATGTTGCATCAGGCCATTACCAACTGCATTTGCAATAGCAATATCTGCCAAATTGTTGATCAGCTCAACCTCATTTTCATCAACCACTGCATAGTCCACTTGAGGCCAAGGAGCCCAGTCCATGGCATTATCCTGTGGGGAGGTGGGGGCTGCTCCCAACCCTGATTGATATTCTCCTGTTGAACTTCATTCAGATCACCAACATCTTCAAAATGGCCTTGGATTTGGTTATCATTCTCCCAAAAAGGATGGTTGTCCATATTGTTCTAGGGCTGACCAGCTTCAGGGTGAGGATTGCCGTTGGCTGGGATGGGATCCTCGTCCCCAGCAATCACATCATTTTGGTGACTGGAAAGAACAAAAACTGGGACAGTCCAGCTATTACCATGATCACCCATCGGATTCCCTTCACTGATGATGATGCTTCTAGGGATTCTGCTAACCAGGGTAACATTGCATCTCAGAAGGATACGAGAATGGCATCTTGAGTTATCAATCCAATTTTTAACTGAACCAAACAGCCCCACAGCTTGGGAAATAATGTCATGAGTCTGAAAATCCAACGGGAAAGCTAAAAACATGATCCAGCAGGTACGGGTAAAAGGACAACTGCGAAAGTTGAGACCTCTATCATGCTCTACAATATCAATCTCACGAATATCATCCAACTGCAAGGGACTGAGATTGATCATCACTTGTCTTTCAAGGGAGAAAGAAAACTGCACCAGGCATAGCCCAAGCGGGGACAAGCAGCAAAACCGAATGGTGGCATGATGCACATTCTCAAGAAAATCCACAATCTCCTCCATTGCATCATGGAGCTAATTCTGAGGAGGGGAAGGATTGAGCGTGATGATAGCATACTCATCGTGACGCCGAGGCGGGTGGTCGCTGATGATGATTCTTCCACGCGCAGGCCTGGCCCAATCTTCAATCCCCAAACCATCTGGCACAAAAGGATCAGGGTTCACCGGAAACTTGGCCATCGCATCCTCAAGCGGCGACGAGGAGGTCTGACAGCAATGGTGGGTAGCCTCCGAGGCGGGATGCTTCGAGTGAGGGGTGGGGTTTTCTGTAGCAGGAGCTTGATTTGGGGGAGGAACACTGTAGTCGTCCGACTCTTGGAATTCACTTGACCTCTGAGTATCTGGGCTGGGCTACGCGTCCACACTCTTGGGCCTCCAAAAGACCTTTGGTTTACTTTTGGTCAAACAAAATTTGAATTTATGTCCCGGTTTGAAGCAAGCAGCACACCGAAGAGAGAAAGAGCAATTACTTTAAGAGTGATTAATATCAAGACAGCGGTCACATCCCCCCAAACGTCGAATACGGTTGAGCTCCCAGGAGTAATTAGCCGAGCAATTAAGTGAAGATGGAGAGGCTGCATGGGGAAAAGCATTCCTTCGGGTGACTCGATGGGTAGTGGCCTGTTCAACAGTGCCTTGAGGAACCCCTTTGGAAGAAGATTTCTGTTTCCAAATAAACTTTGAATTTGGATTCAAAATTCCAACACTCTGAGAACCATGATCTGATTCTGAAGAACATGAACTTTCAGTCAAAACAGTGGCTTTAAGAATACCAGAAACAGATTTCACAACTTTTGCTTGTTTTAGAGAATCAGATAAATCAATACTGAAAGAGCCAATCTTGACTGATTGAGGAACCTCAATAGGGTGAGATTTATGAACCGGCGAATTCTGAACAATCTTCTCAGCAAAACAAACCTTTTTTCTTCTCTCAAGAGGATTAGAAACTCTCTTTTGCTTTTTAGAAAGAACAAGTGACCATTTCTTGGATTCTTCAGCTTCCCAAATACGCTTTTCTCTCTCCCAGTGCGGAGCACCATTGCTCCAGAGGTGAAAATAAACATCAAACGCTTTGCCCACAAATCTTCTTAGCTTGTAAATAGCAAAACTCACAGCTTTACAGAAGACAGAGAACCGATAATGATTATGACTTTGGTATTCCACTTGAAAGTCAGATTCAAATCCTCCAAGACATGAGTGAAGGGCTAAAGCAACCGAATCTTCAGTAAGTTGGAAAAGATATCTCCTGAACGTAGCAAGAAGAAGGAAACTGTTTTCCCGACGAGAGCGACCATGAATTCTCAGACCAGTCGAACTGTAAAGATCATTTTCAAAGTGTTTCCCGACATCAAAGTCCAACAAATCACGAGCAAATGCCATATAGGACCCAAAAGAACAACCAGAGAGGCAAAGAAGACCCGGAAGGAGCAATGCAGAACCCTTAGGAGCACAAGAAACCAGTCCTGGAGGAGCCAAACAGAAGAGAGAACACCAAGCTTCAAGGCAAGCAGGCTGAACCAACATGAGGAAAACTCACCGCCCGCCATGAATCCTTGTCGGCAGCAAAGGTGCAGGTTGAGGTGGAGAGGATGGGAGGGGAGAGGGGGGCTTGCCATTGGCTTCTAGTCGTATCTTCATTTATCTTATCGACTATCTCTATGCTTTCTCTTGCTACCTCTTGTTTTTAGTAGATTAGATTACATGCAACTGAAGTCTTCAAAAGATAACATTTTCTGCCTTACTAGATTGAGTCCTTGCATTGCACATGTTTCACGGATTCGATACCTTAGGTCCATACTCGAGGGAAAAAAATGCTACAATAGATGCGTACGCTTGAGGATCGAAGTTCGACACTTGTTTTAACCATCAACACATATGTATATGCAAACTATATGTAGTTTTTTTTCAAAATGATTGGGTGTACATGTGTACAACCATGTACATTAGTTGGGTCCGCCAGACCAAGTGTCCAAGAATCACATTCTTAAAGATATAAAAAAACTCCTTACAAGAAGCTTTCTTCATTGGTATATAAGTGCTCTTGATTCCTAATTGATGTGAATAATGTCACTGGCACCATGCAAGATCCTCTCTCTCTCTCTCTCTTTGTGTGTGTGTAGAAGGTGGATGTAAGGGCTGACCTCAATATGATGTTTCTAAGGTAGTTGTTGGTTGTTTATGTGCGTGCTTCTGTGATTTTGGTTTTGTGAATAGCTATTAGTTTGATATATGTTGGTTTTGATCTTAATATGAACATGAATTATTTATTGGAGCCAACATCATGGATGGATTGTCAAACCAGTAACGACCTTACCCCCCCAACCCCACCACACACACAGTTAGTCAAGGTGGAAAAATACCATTTCAATGTCTAACAAGTATACAAGATACTTGTATTTATACAATATGCTAGATTTCTTTTTAGTGAAGGCTAACACTAGATGTTGTGAATTTGAATTTTTAGGGCACTGACTTAGGCTTGGCATTATATGAACATTCATACAAAGGACTCTTATCCATGGATGCTAGTTGCCATGGTAAGTACTATTTTTAGTTATCAATTATTGGCACAAAGGTTTGTCTGCACTCCTAATGTTCTACCTCTTTTGTTTTAATGATTTTCAGTTGAGATGGTTATTGAATGTCTCAAGGGTCCTCAACTAACTGAATATGGGTAAATATATAATTTTTTTACATATGTTGAAGTGTTGTATTAGAAAATTTTGACCTAAGCTGTTACAAAAATATGCTGAAGTGAAGTGTTTTTTAAATGCTGCAGCTTGACCTGCTTACATGATGAACTAGAAGAAAAGGCACCTGCACTTCTATTTTTTAATGACCAGTTTAGCACTATTGTCAAGGTAGGATTAATAGTCTTTGATTACTATGGATCAGGTGGTTTTACTTTTCAAGTTTTTAATTTCATTATTGTTGTGCAGGTTGCTGGGACACTATATATGTTAGTTACTTATTTTTCAAAAAATCGAGGCAGGTGTTGTATGGAAAAAGTTGGAGGTATGCTAATGCACATTTTCATCATTCTTTTATGCAATTGATATGTGCTGGTTACCATTCTATCATTGGTTCTTAGGTGAATGGAGGTGGACAATCTATGGATTCCAACTTTGCCCCAATAAATTTTGAGGTGGAGGGCAGAGAATTGTCCAAGGTCTCCTCCATTAGATCAGATGGACAAACAAAAGAGGGAAGATATTGGGATCTATCAACATCCTGTGGGATCTCACATCGTTAAAGGACCGCCAAATCCGGACCGCAGATGCTTCTTTAATGTCGTGTTACTGAACCTTCTGGCACTTCAAAGTCTGCACACCACAATACTAACTCTATGAAGGACTGTTGACGGTGTATTTTGGTGCACCTAGCATGTTCATTACACTTTGGTTTGGATTTGATTATGGAGCTAACCCGCCACTAGGCACACTAATCATATGACAAGTTCATCTTTGTGCATGCATTTGGAAGTGTTGTGTTTATGTAGGAAAACATGGACATAAAGGACGGATTCGCAAGAAGTTCAAAGGAGCATTCATGGAGTCTTGTTCGTGTTCATGAGCTTGCTGAAATCACTTCCAATGGTGGCGAGGACTGAAGTGCTACGAGGAACACCCCCGGGGATTGAAGCGTAAAAGATCAAACTTCATGCAAAGAGAGCCTCCATCTTGATCGTGAGGATAACAGCGTCAAAATCATGCAAGTGGAGGGGGCAAAGTAGATAAGTGCACGAGGACCCACAGAGCAAAAAGGGCGACCGAACCGTGCCGAAATTGGGCCTGGGCCGGCCGGCCCAGGCGGGCCGGCCCAGCCCACTTCGGGCACCGGTTCGGTCCCGTCTTCCTTGCCCTCGAAGGATCTTCGACCCTAAAACCCCCGACGCGCCGCCAACACAGAAGGGAGGAGTTATTCGCACCAGATGGCCATCCTCAAGCTAGAGAGAGAGGAGGAGGATCTCCGGCGGGAGATCAACCACCTCGAAGGAAGCACCCTCTCGTGGAGAAGAAGGAAGACACCGGCTGAAGGGAAACCATGATCAACGGTGCCATGATCAGCACCTTGATGGGGTAATCTTCTCATTCGTCCATGGGTTGTAATCGATCGTGAGATGTAATCGCACTTTGTTGGTTTATCTGTCTATCATCTTGTGTTGAATATACTTTAATGCTTAAGGCTTGCAACCATGCCGTAAAGGGAGTATAGGCCTCAATGCTTCCTTGGATCCATTCAATACACCGTGTCCATCAAAGGTCTAGTCATGAATACCTTCGCGTAGTGACAGTACGAGAGGAGGGAAAGGGCGAAACCGTGGTCACATCCCCGATAGATTAGATTGGTTTTCATGTCTTTAAGCGATTGCATGCTCTAGTATCGTAGACCCGTGGGCGAGTGTCTTCTACCTTGATCGTTTATCATTCTCTCTAGTGTAGTTTAGTTGTTTTCTAGTATAATAGTAGTTAGGGTTTTAGTAGCTAGTGTGTCGTTGTTGATCGAACGCTTGTAATCCCCTTGCTCCGCGGATTGACAAGAACCTTGGGAATCCCGTGGTGAAAAAGGTGTGGGGTCCGTACGCTTGCGGATCGTAGAGGGATACGTCTTTTATCCGTCAACAAGCCCCTTTTTACGGCGCCGTTGCGGGGAGCAAGTTAGTTTACAACATTTGATTTGCATCTAACTTAGTTTTATATTTTAGTTTATCTTTTATTTGCTATATCTAACATATATTATCAGAAAAACACTTGTTTCTTTTTTTTTGTTTTTGTTTTTATCTTATTGTCTAGATGGAGTTCGTGAATCAACCCGTGGAAGAACCGGAGAAATCATTAAGGGATTACGCTAGCCCTCGATGTGAAGACATAAAAGTACAAGAGTCGGATTCGAAGCTCGAAGCGACCAAGTATGAAATTAAATCCAAGATCATCAAGATGGTGGCGGAAAACCCATTTGAAGGGATGGTTACGGAGAACCCATATAGACACATAAGGGATTTCACGACAATATGCAACACGGTGCGTCAAGAAGGAGTTCCCGATGAATGGTTCAAATGGAATCTCTTTCCCTACTCACTTGCCGGCAAAGCAAAGACATGGTATTCGGTTGCGTCCTTTGAAGTTGAAGGCAATTGGAACAAGTTGACAAAAAAGTTTTGCGAGAAGTTCTTTCCAATTAGCAAGGTTCAACATCTAAGGAGGTAAGTGATCACTTTCATGCAAGGAGAAGAGGAAGGGATAGACCAAGCCTGGGATAGGTTTAATGAATTAATCGAACAAGGACCAAAACTCGGCTTCACCGGTGACGTACTCTTGCATACATTTTTCTTTTCCCTAACCCCTAGTTGCATGCGACACGTCGAAATGTGTGCAGGTGGGGATCTCATGGAGAAAACACTCACGGAAGCCGCCCAACTTCTACAAAAAGTTAGTAAAGCGGCTGCCATGCGAAGAGATTGGGAAACAAGACTTGCGGATGGGCCGGAATTCAATTCAAGGAAGAAAAAGCTTGCTGATTTTTCTAAAGAGGCAACCCCGGAAGTCACAAAAGAGGAGCCAATCATGGAAAAGCTTGAACAAGAACACATCAAGTCAAGAACTACACCAAACGTCGACTTCGCCGCACCAAATGAGACGAACAAGAGAAGCATGTCAAGCGCGAAGCCACTAAGGGAGTTCGAACCAATGGATTGGGTTCCTATTGATTACGGAGAAGTATTTGACAAGAGAAGACCGTTCCCTAATCAAAAGGGGATGGCAAGAGCATTGGAAGTGGATTTCCCACCGGAGAAGAAAGCTGAAAATTCATACGACCACGAAACCACCGGTGAGATTTTTGAAAAGCTCTTTGGAGATGACGTGGTGGATCCGGAACATATTGCCGAGGTGAAGAGGATCATGGGGATCAAGCCCGAAGCATCACCATACGCTCGCCTTGCTGAAATTTATTCGATCGGATCCGAAGAAGAAGAGATGATGACGCCGCACTTGAGTTGCGAGATCAACGGAGTTCAATGCAAAGCCTTATGCGACATCGGAGCCCAAGTAAGTGTTCTATCTTCTAAAATTTACGATAAAGTTCAATACCACAACCTAGACTTAGCTCCAACATCAACGAAATTAATTATGGGAGATGGTAGAACTATCAAACCTCTAGGTATTGCTTGCAACATGAAAGTAAAAATTTCTAGAAACTATATACCAACCGATTTCTTTGTTATTGATGCTTACCATAGTAATTCTGATCATATAATCTTAGGTAGGCCTTTTCTTAAGTTGGTTGATGCCGTGTTAGATGCCGGAGAAGGCAAAGTAACAATGAACCTTAATGGAACAAAGTACACATATAACTTTCTTCGTGCTTCTAAACACCTTACACCTTTTCCTCCCGAAGATGAAGAAGTAGAAGAGATAGATAGTCTTTATTTTGTTGAAACCCTTAGAGACCCGCTGCAAAGAGCGATGGAAAATCAAATTAGTAATCAACAAGATGAAGAACTAGAGGAAGCGACAAAAGGCTTAGAGCCGCAAGACGGTAGCGTGGAGGAAGAGAAGTTCGAAGACATAGGAGAAATCAAACACGAGGAGCCGCAAGTGCCCGAAGTAGACCTTAAACCTTTGCCCAAGGGATTAAAATATGAATTTTTGGGCCCAGACAAAACTTATCCAGTCATTGTGAGCGACGAGTTGAGCCCCGAAGAAAATGAAGCGTTGCTGATTTTATTAAAAAAACATAGGAAGGTGATTGGATATTCAATTAATGATCTCAAAGGTATTAGCCCAGCCTTTTGCACTCATCGTATACCAATGGAAGACCAATGTAAGCCTGTAGTGGACCACCAAAGGAGGCTAACTCATGCCATGCGAGAGGTAGTAAAGAAAGAGGTTATCAAGTTACTTGATGCCGGAATCATCTACCGGTTCCGCATAGCGAATGGGTGAGCCCGGTACATTGTGTACCGAAGAAAGGAGGTTTGACCGTGGTGAAGAATGAGAAGAACGAATTGATACCGCAAAGAACCGTGACCGGGTGGCGGATGTGTACTGATTACCGTAAGCTTAACAAAGCGACGAAGAAAGATCACTTCCCCCTACCGTTCATAGACGAGATGCTCGAGAGGTTAGCAAACCACACTTATTTTTGCTTTCTCGATGGATACTCGGGGTTCATGCAAATCCCCATTCACCCGGAAGATCAACATAAGACAACGTTTACGTGTCCTTACGGAACGTTTGCATATAGGAGGATGCCCTTCGGCCTATGCAACGCTCCGGCCTCTTTTCAACGTCGCATGATGGCCGTGTTTTCGGAATTCATCGAAGAAATTGTTGAAGTGTTTATGGATGATTTTTCCGTTTACGGGAAGACGTTCATGGATTGCTTAGCAAACTTAGAAAAGGTCCTTACAAGGTGTGCAGAGGTAGATTTGGTTTTAAATTGGGAAAAATGCCACTTCATGGTTAAGCAAGGCATAGTGCTCGGACATGTTATATCCGAGAGAGGAATTGAAGTGGACAAGGCTAAGGTAGAGACGGTTGAGCAACTCCCACCTCCTACGGATGTTAAGTCCTTAAGGAGCTTTCTAGGCCATGCCGGATTCTATAGAAGATTTATAAAGGACTTCTCGAAGATCACTAAGCCTTTAACGCACCTTCTTCAAAAGGATGTGGCTTTCGACTTTGATGAGAAGTGTCTAGCGGCATTCGGACCTTGAAAAATGCGTTGGTGAGTGCTCCCATCATCCAACCTCCGGATTGGAGCCAACCTTTCGAGATCATGTGTGACGCAAGTGACTACGCCGTAGGCGCGGTCTTGGGACAAAGAAAGGAAGGCCGAGTTCACGCCGTTTACTACGCTAGCAAAACTCTTAGTGGGGCACAATTAAATTACGCTACTACGGAAAAAGAGTTGCTAGCGGTGGTATTCGCTTTCGAAAAATTCAGATCTTACATCGTGAACTCGAAAGTCATTGTTTACACCGATCACGCAGCTATCAAGTATCTCTTGGCTAAGAAGGAAGCTAAACCACGCTTAATTCGCTGGATCCTTCTTCTCCAAGAGTTTGATGTTGAAATTCGTGATAAAAAGGGTGTGGAAAATGTTGTGGCCGATCATTTGTCTAGGATGAATCGTGGACAAGATGATAAAGAGCCCATAGAAGATAAGATGAGAGATGACCACCTCTATAGAGTGCTTGATAAAGATACTTGGATGATCGACATCATTCGAGCAATTCGAAAGATGCCCCTCGACCATCTAGACAAACACACTCAAAGGAAGATAATTTCCGAAAGTAAGAAATATTTTTGGGATGCACCATACCTCTTCAAGCTTGGCAATGATGGAGTGATGAGAAGATGTGTGCCAAGGGAAGAGAGGCTTGAGATTCTAAGGAAGTGCCACTCGGCGGAGTACGGTGGGCACTATAGCCATTTTCGAACCGAAGCCAAAGTATGGTCGAGCGGATTCTATTGGCCGGAGATGCATGAAGATACTTAAAGATATGTTGCGTCATGCCCCGAATGCCAAAGAACCGGAAACATCTCTCAAAGAAATTCTATGCCTTTGAAATACAACTTGCAAGTCGACATATTCGATGTATGGGGCATAGACTTCATGGGGCCTTTTAAAAACTCATTTGGATTCGAGTACATACTTGTTATGGTTGATTATGTATCCAAGTGGGTAGAAGCTATACCATGTCATAAAGCTTCCACGGAGGAGTCCATCACTATGATCAAGAACGTGATTTTTCCCCGTTTCGGTACACCGAGAATCTTGATAAGTGATGGAGGAACTCATTTCACCGGGAAGAACTTTAAAAAGTGCTTGTCCAAGTTGGGAATTGAGCATAGGGTCTCCACGGCCTATCACCCACAAACCAACGGACAAGTGGAAATGTCAAATAGGCAATTAAAAAGCATACTCAACAAGACCATAGAGAAGGGAGGCAAGGATTGGTC
Source organism: Cenchrus americanus (assembly GCA_947561735.1). Lineage (NCBI taxonomy): Eukaryota > Viridiplantae > Streptophyta > Magnoliopsida > Poales > Poaceae > Cenchrus > Cenchrus americanus. The sequence continues at coordinate 60,523,504 of OX387245.1, read as the reverse complement.
AAAGAAATTAGACGGAGCTTTATGGGCTTATCGAACGACGTTTAAAACACCGATAGGTATGACCCCGTATCAATTCGTCTATGGAAAAGCTTGCCACCTTCCGGTTGAGTTGGAACATAAAGCCTATTGGGCGATTAAAGAGATGAACCTTGATCTCGATGCCGCGGTGGTGAAACGGAGAATTCAAATAAGCGAGCTAGAGAAGTTGAGGTTAAAAGCTTATGAAAACGCAAGCATATACAAGGAGAGAATCAAAAGGTGGTATGATAAAAGATTGAAGAAAAAAGAATTCAAAGAAGGAGATAAGGTCCTCCTCTACAATTCGAGGTTTAAAACCTTCGGAAAGGGGAAATTGCAAAGCAAGTGGGACGGACCTTATGTTGTGCATTCGGTGTTCTCCAACGGAGCGGTAACCATTATGGATATAAACGGCGATCAATTTGTGGTGAATGGACAGCGGCTTAAGGTTTACTACGAACCCGATGTCGTGCCCATTCATCATGTTGACGTCTTTACCATGGAGGAAGAGCCCGAACGTCCCGCCTAGGACGAAAAACAAGGCATCAACTTCGTAAATAATTTTTCTTTTAGTTCTCTCGGAGTTTTTCGCGAAGATTTATCGGGCCAACTTTTTCCCATGGGGCGAGGACGAAAAAATAGGGCGGTGTGCAAAAAAAAACCGGACCGGCCGGCCCCCGGGGGGGGTGGGCCGGCCGGCCCGGCGGACCGGCCCAGGGGTGGCCCGACGCCCGATGACCCCGAATTCCGCCCGAATTGCTCCTTTTTGACTTCCTTGTTTGGTCGGAAAATTTTAAGGGAAGTGTAAAAAAGGAAAATAAGGTTCCCAGGGCTTTTCTCTCAGGACTATATATTTGGCCGAATTGGGAGCTCGAGAATCAAAGCTTTCAAGCAATGTGTTGCAACCTTGTAGCAGCCATTGAGCCTCCAAAAAGCTTAGAGTTGAAGGTAGAAGCCAAGAAGCCATCGATGGAGGAGGCGATGCGATGAGAGGTCAAGCTACCCGTCAAGAGGACCGCACGTATCCGTTGCGGAGGACGTGTCCCGACCGGAGCTCTTGCATCTCGCAACCCCGTCAAAGGAGAGAAGGTCCCTACACCCGTCCGAAGGTCGGCACGCCTCCAAGGCATCAAGCGCAAGGATTACAAGGAGGTGTCGCCGGAGCCTAAGGATTATGGGGATAGCGACTACTCCGACGATCGTAGCCCGAGCTCGTGGGCGGCCGCCGGTAGAGATGATGATGATTGGGATGAGCAGCCCCTATGAAAGGACTCCCGAAGGCCCCAACGGCGACGGCAACGGCGGTGGCGAAGGCAACAACAATGGAGGTGGCGACGACGGTGGTGACAACGGTGGAGATTATGGCGACGACGACCCCTTCGGATTGCATCCGGTGTCTTTGTCGAGTTTGCCGTCAATCCATCGCGGATCTCTACACGTCGGCCGACGAATGTCTCCAAGCCATGGAAGCGATGAAGCAGCGTATGGAGGACTTGGAGCGCGTAGTTGAAGATGAGTACAAGTTCCTTAACCGTAACGTGCGCAAGCTTTTCGGCATGGTTGGAAACATGAGAGGCAAGTGGTGCAAAACTTGCTTGAAGTACCACTAGATCTAGTTTTCCCCTTAGGATTTTTGTAAGATACGACGAGGACATCGTATGTTTTAAGTGTGGGGGAGAGCTAGCCTTAGCTTTTGAACATCAAGTTTAGGTTCGGTTTAATCTTCGTGTGAGAGTCTTAGTGTTTTAATGAGTCTTTAGTTTTTTTTTGAGTCTGTTTTAAAATTTTTGCAAGTGTCTTAAATTAGTGTTGAGTCAAGAAAACCAAATAAAAAGAGTCTTTATATATATCTTTGTGTTCTATGTATTGTTTATCTTTATTTACTTGTTTGTTTAATCTTCGACTCTTGATATATGAACACAAGTATGTGGTTTGAAAAACGTTTACCGTGGTGCTTAGTGGAATCGCTACTACTTAAAGTACCCATACCGCACTTCGATCTTGAGCTTCACATGCTAGTTGTGCTATGTTCGATGCTAAAAATTGGAGGATTTCAGTTCTGAAAATTATCTTAAAACCCATGTAATAAAGGTTAGCAAAACCTCTTTTTCCAAGTTGAGAGTAAGAAAAAAAATTCCTATCCAAAGCCAAGTTTATTTTTTTCGCTCCACCATAAGTGTAATTAGCACGATGAGTTAGGCTAGGACCTTTCTCTCTTGGTGAGTTTTAATTTCGAGCAATGATCATGTCCTTGTGCTTATCTTTTGTTGCTAGCCTCGTCATATATTCAGTCCATGACTTTCACAACGAAAGTCATGAATATCGCTGGATTCCATACCCAACCCTATACATCTCTTTTGTACATCGTATTCCTTGAACACAACCTATTTTCAAAGTTTCGTCTCGTCTCTAGCATGATTTATTTAAAAATTTCAAATTGTATGCATGCGAGGAAAGAGAGAATTGAAAGCTTTGAAAAGTTGTCAAGAGAGAGAAAAATAAAGAGAAAAAGTATGTGTATGGAAAAGAAAGAAAGAAAGAAAGAAAAATCATATGTGAATGAAAGAAAAAAAGAAAAAGAGAGAAAGATGAGTTAGCAATGAAGATATGAGAGGGATGGATCAAGTGAAAGAAAAGAAAAAAAAGATAAAGTGTAAGGAAGGATGTCACGTTGATTGTGAGACGAAACTTTTACTCTATTTCCAACCATGTGCAATCCGACAACGAGGACATCATTGGTGCCTTGAAGTCACAATTTTCTTTTGCCCTTGCACATGTCCACCATTCTACATCTTCTCATCCTTGATATCCCTACATATGGTTAATTCTCATGATCATTGGCTTTGAAAGGTAGACAACCATTAGAGGAAGTTCTTAGTTTGACAATACTTGTGTTGATTGCGCTAGCCCTACCTATAGCTCCACTTTTACATGATATATGAGAGATTAATGGGAGGTGAGAGTTTTATAAAATCTGGTTAGGATAGCCACTTCATATGAGTGACTTGAGAGAGCTTGGAGAAAGGTTTTTGTCTAACACTTGTTGCAGGAATTTTTGTTTTGAAAATCATAAAAACCCTCCGATGGAAGCAAAGAAGTAAGTATGGCTGAAATCGAAAGCTTCGAGTGAAGAGTTTGAGTTGTGGGGTAAATCTTGACGTGGTAAAAATTCTAAACGCCCATGTTTATGTTTGATTATCATTACTTTGTGTTTATGTATTAAAGATGAAGGGATTGACTAACTTGTGAAGAAGGATAAGTGGTACACGATTACACTCCTTGGACGAAGTTCTTTTACGAGTACTTGCTCGAGGACGAGCAAGAGCTAAGTGTGGGGGAGATGTTGACGGTGTATTTTGGTGCACCTAGCATGTTCATTACACTTTGGTTTGGATTTGATTATGGAGCTAACTCGCCACTAGGCACACTAATCATATGACAAGTTCATCTTTGTGCATGCATTTGGAAGTGTTGTGTTTATGTAGGAAAACATGGACATAAAGGACGGATTCGCAACAAGTTCAAAGGAGCATTCATGGAGTCTTGTTCGTGTTCATGAGCTTGCTGAAATCACTTCCAATGGTGGCGAGGACCGAAGTGCTACGAGGAACACCCCCGGGGATTGAAGCGTAAAAGATCAAACTTCATGCAAAGAGAGCCTCCATCTTGATCGTGAGGATAACAGCGTCAAAATCATGCAAGTGGAGGGGGCAAAGTAGATAAGTGCACGAGGACCCACGGAGCAAAAAGGGCGACCGAACCGGGCCGAAATTGGGCTGGGCCGGCCGGCCGGGCGGGCCGGCCCAGCCCACTTCGGGCACCGGTTCGGTCCCGTCTTCCTTGCCCTCGAAGGATCTTCGACCCTAAAACCCCCGACGCGCCGCCAACACAGAAGGGAGGAGTTATTCGCACCAGAAGGCCATCCTCAAGCTAGAGAGAGAGAGGAGGAGGATCTCCGGCGGGAGATCAACCACCTCGAAGGAAGCACCCTCTCGTGGAGAAGAAGGAAGACACCGGCGGAAGGGAAACCATGATCAGCACCTTGATGGGGTAATCTTCTCATTCGTCCATGGGTTGTAATCGATCGTGAGATGTAATCGCACTTTGTTGGTTTATCTGTCTATCATCTTGTGTTGAATATACTTTAATGCTTAAGGCTTGCAACCATGCCGTAAAGGGAGTATAGGCCTCAATGCTTCCTTGGATCCATTCAATACGCCGTGTCCATCAAAGGTCTAGTCATGAATACTTTCGCGTAGTGACAGTACGAGAGGAGGGAAAGGGCGAAACCGTGGTCACATCCCCGATAGATTAGATTGGTTTTCATGTCTTTAAGCGATTGCATGCTCTAGTATCGTAGACCCGTGGGCGAGTGTCTTCTACCTTGATCGTTTATCATTCTCTCTAGTGTAGTTTAGTTGTTTTCTAGTATAATAGTAGTTAGGGTTTTAGTAGCTAGTGTGTCGTTGTTGATCGAACGCTTGTAATCCCCTTGCTCCGCGGATTGACAAGAACCTTGGGAATCCCGTAGTGAAAAAGGTGTAGGGTCCGTACGCTCGCGGATCGTAGAGGGATACGTCTTTTATCCGTCAACAAGGACCAAACTGGTGACCAGAGAGGGGGGGTGAATGGGAGCTGATAAAAAATCTTCTTGAAGGAGATGGCTTCTCCAACAAGTCGAACACGGCTAGGCCAAATCACTTCTCCAACTCAACTACCCAAGTTGGCTAAGACCATGTAATCACTAGAGTGCTACTAGTCATAGGAACCAACATACACAGAAATCTACTCGAGAACGCAGCAGAACAAGCAACTCGAGCAGCTACTTACCACGCGGGTCAGACCGGTCCCGACCGGATCACCCGGAATGAGTCGCCGTATGACCCGACACCAACCAGAGACACACCGAGTCACCCTAAACCCCAAGCTGAATCACTAAAGGAAGACTTGACGATTTCCATAGGGGAGCCCCTGCACTGGTCAGGCCGGTATAGCATACCTGTCAGACCGGTCCTATGCCGGAAATCCCAAATCTAAGAATCTGACCTCCCGAGCTCCAAACAACCCCAAACTCGAAACATCAGCGAACCTAGGAACTAGGGAACACACCAGAATGTTCACTCGAGCCAAAACCCAACAGGGACTTGCACCGGTCAGACTGGTCAGGTCTAGGCACTCGGGATGAATAGCAACCCGCGGGTCAACTCCTCCAAATCCAGATCCCGATCCCCCGATTCGCTCCACTGATTTGCACAAGACTTTGGGGATATTAGGAGTACCTCATGGGCATCCCATAGCTACGATTTGGTTCACCCAAACATACTAAATCAAGAGGAATCGAAGATTTCCACCAAGAACACCACTTTCCCAAAACCTAGGAAAACCCCAAAATCGAGCCCCTTTACTCACAGATTTGGGAGGGGAATCACAAGGAAAGGAACCACGAAGGGTTCATGCATACATCCCGCACCAAATCTCAAAGAGAAAGGTCTCAAAACCGCAACAAGAAAATCACCAAGAAAAGACTCTGAAAATCACCAAAAAGGGAAAACAGGAGAGACACAATCAAGCCTTGAGGAACCATGCCGAATCATCTATACATACTATGAAGGTTCATACAAGGTCTACCTTGCCTCCCGATCATCCATCCCTCTCTCAAGATCTCACCATGAAGCTGTCAAGCTAGTCCTAGAAAATCCTAAAGAAAACAGGAAGGGGAAATGGCAAAGGAAAATGAGCTAGGGTTCTAAGAGATGGCTGCCATCCGCTGACCACTTGGGTTATATGGAGGCAACCGAAAGACAAAACTACCCCTATTACATTAAACTAGGATACACGCCCCCGAAGAGCCTTTTGGGAAACTTCATCGTAGCACCATCGGATGGATATCCAATGACCGCAAACTTTCTTAGCCTCGACGCAAGCCTTGCGATCTCGACGCGTGTCCTCCACTTTGAAGCCTCCGGAAGCCGTCGTCGCACATCGGTCAGACCAGTGTCCTCCACCGGTCAGACCGGTACCACCAGTCAGACCGTCTTGATGCTGCTGCACCTCCGTCTTCGGTCTTGGCTTTGTGGATCAACCCAGGAACCCAATGGTTTTCTGGTGAACCACTGGAAACCCCGTGAACTAGGTGTGGCCTCCGGCATTCACCACTCATGACTCGACTCCCATGAAGTCTGAGCTCGACCTTTATTTTGTGGTTCAACCAAGAAACTGTCCCTAACTTCGTCTTGCTGTTTACCACCATGCGAACCTCATTTGACCCCGCTAGCCACTGGGTCCCTCGAACCAATCCTACATGTCTTCTCCACACTTGGAGGCCTCACCGACAACGACCTTTCGCGCTTGTTCTTCACCTGCACCAACACCAATCAAGCCACAACTTGCACTTGTAATACTTAGCCAAGAGTCAGTCCACACACTGTTGCCAATCACTCATCACACTAGGAAGCGACCATCCGCTGGTCCTCAAACCACACAGGTCCTCACTTTAGATGATCGAGTAGCTTCGAGTGAAGCCGTGCCAAATAGGGCAACAAATAGCTTCGCCCTGGAAGCGATTTGCCCCCTCCCTGAAAACGCGCTCTCTAGAGTGGTTCCACCGGGGGGAAGCTCTCCCCTTTGCGGCATACCTGGAGGCCAGCAAACGGACGCCGGTGGAGCTGGAGGTCGGCGGACGGGGGGGGGGGGGGGGGGTCGGGGGAGGCAATGCAGTGGAGGTTCGAGAAAGGCGAGGTCGAAGGTTGGCGCCACCGAGGAGGCTGCGGTGGGCGAGGCCGGAGGCTGGCGCCCCTGAGGCCGCTGGTAGCGAGCTCCTCTCGAGTCGTGTCCATGGCGACAAGCACGGGGCAAAGGAGGCCACAGCGGGCGAGATCGGTGACGTGCGTTGTGGAGGAGGCCGCGGCGGGCGAGGAAGGGGTTGCTTGGGGAGCCCGACACTAGCACAGGACGCGGTGGGCGGTGGCTCGTGATGGAGAGCCGACAGCGACAGGTTCGATGTGGGAGTGGATAAGGCCAATAGAGAATAAGGGGAGGAGAAATGAAGAGGAAAAATGAGAAGGAATAAATAAAAGCAAAAGAAAAAATGAAAAATAGGATGGAAAAAAGAAGTAAATAAAAAAGAAGGGTGTTACGGACATTTCACTCTTTACAGGTTGGGAGAAATTGTTTTGCCAAACGTTTCTCCAAAATGTGAGCATCATTAGCACAAAACCAATATTTCCCGAATTTCACATACGCAATATAATGACCTGTGCCAACTGTTCCAATGTGCTATCTGCAACGCCCGTAAATTGACTATATTTCGACAAATATTATTTATTTATATTTTTTAAGTTGAGGTTATATAATATGTACAATACCTAATTGTAGAACAAAGTTTACAAACTACAAGCACAAAACATTTTACGTACCGAACAAATTATATGAACTGCCAGAACAAATATGTATATATGTCAAACAAATTCTACAAACTTTTGTAACAAAACATGTGTATGTTCTGAACAAATTATATGAACTGTCGGAGCAAATATGTATACGTGTCGAACAAATTCTACAAATTGTCAGAACAAATGTGAGACATGGGTACCCCTGACTCCCCACTAACCAGGCTCATGGTCGTCCCAGACAAGTGGGTCCGGCCTACCAGAAGACCCGCCGACTTGATAGTGGGCCCAACCGATCTAGTTGGTGGCCCATACGACCTCCTGAAGACCTTCAAGAAGATTCCAGATGACCTTATCCGCTACGGCTTCAAGACTTGGCATTCAAGACAAGACAACGATAGATTCCGACCAAGCAGATCAACGGATATGGCAAGTGTTGTAATCAACTAGACTTAGGTCTCCTAGTCATAACTGACCAGGAGTCTGGGCACCGACCTTGTCCGTTGGCCAACAAGCAATCCACGCTGACAATTAGACGCAGGGTTTTACTCTCCGGAGGCCTGAACCAGTATAAACTCGTCGTGTTCTCTTTGGTTCGTGTGCTCGTGAGCAACCTTTGAGTTCTTAGCCCTAGATTCCACTCTGCCGAACAAATAAACCATTGGGGTTAACCCCCCCTATGGGGTGTCTAGATCTAAACTCTGACAGTTGGCGTGCTAGGTAGGGGTGAATCTAGGGCTCTTCGTGAAACTCGATGGCTTCTTCAAGCGGCATCATCTTCCCCGAGAGCATGGCAGACTTCCTTGCCAATCCTGTCGACATGTGCTTTGGCTCTATGGCGGCAGAATCCACTGCTCCAGCCGCCTACCTCGTCATCGATGGCAACGCGGTCACCTCCAACCGATAGGTCGAAATCGATATGCTGGCGCAAACCCACCCACCCACTCCTCGCGACCTGATTGCGGGGCTCGATCACGTCGAAGACATGCTCTCTGACACGATCAAGGTCTGCAAATGCGCCAAGCGCCCTCGTAGGACCTCCACACCTTCACCACGCATGCCTCATGGTCTGTGGAACGCAGCTCATGTAGCATCCCGCTACATGAAGAACAAGATCCAGATCGAGTCTGGACCCATGATTCCACATCGTGGAAACTGCAGAGGTCATCTCGACGACCCTTGCCCCATCCTCGAGGACTCCAAACACACGGCTCGCCAGTGCCGTGTGCTCAAGAAGCTTCACCGACCTCTCATCACGACTCATCGCTGCCAAATAAACCTTGAGCCTTCCCCGGACTGCCTCGTGTTTCAGATCGCCTGAACGACCATCTCTCCCAACTATCCGGGTGAAGTGTTCGAGGTTTGGGAGCGAGAGGTCCTCGTGGTCTCCGCCAATATACCTCCTCAAGCTGGTGAGACAGATAAGTATACAGTGTGAGAATGCTAATGCCGCATGAGCTGTGCGCAGGGCCGTCGATTAACCGGCGCAACCTGCGCGACGTAGCCAGGCCGCCCATTTGTGGGGGCCGCCCAAATCAAGCCTATTATTTACTAATCCTAGTAATTAACCATTAAAGACCATCAAGCCCAAAAGCTAGGCTAACGAAGGTAGGAAGGAAAACGGAAGTTCCCGACACCGCCGAACTGCTGAAAGCAACGACAATTTCTCTTCCCTCTGCATCAACGCCGCTTGACATTCACCTCACTACTCCCCTTTGATCACGTGTTGGCATGCACGTGCATAGTGGGCAGTCGCTGCTCGACAGACGCCGCAATCTGCTCTCTGTTCATCAGGTGATCACTAATCTGCAATATAACTCTGCATTGATCTCAATTTGCAATTTTGCATCTGCTATTTCTTGAATGGTTGAACCCTCTTTACCGATCAGTGATCACCAATTCAGCATGAAGCATGAAATACATATTTATTAGTTCTGTTTTGGAATTATGAACAGGCCAACCATGTCTTCGTTAGAAACATCTCATTGGATTGGCAATAATTGCTCTTGAAAATGATGTCATGGAGAAGATTAAATACAAAGATATAATTAAAGATTTCATTTCAAAAAATACTAGACGAATGTTACTTTTTAATAGAAGCTAAAGAAAATTCGGTAAGAAAGATTCACTCTTTACTTATTTAGCATGATTGAATTCTTATAATAGTTGCATTATGAAATATGAATATATTTATATTATTTCCTTTTTATAATGTAGTTATAGGGCCACCATTTGTGTTCCGTACCATGGCCTCGTAAACTTAGAGACGGCCCTGGTTGTGCATCGTCAGCAAGAAGTAGATGCAGCTGTAGCAGTCGTAGGTCAGCTTGCAGGCAACATTGTACTAGGTGTCGGTGACCAACCCGTAGGGAACGTCGTTAAAGGGGTACCACCCCCCGCTGCTCTAGCCGCCCCTCAGTAGCAGCACAATCAAGACGAGCCTCGTTGACACTGCCTACGTGCCAGAGACCTCCTGAAGGACTTTGAGCAAGATGGTCATGAGGTCTACAACTCGCCTCAAGCCAACTTAGGCGCGGCCCTTGCCGAGCTGAGACAACTTGAGGATACTCCTACAACACAGTGCTTACAAGCTCACATCCGCTTCGCCATCGTCTAGGTCGAAGGAAGTGGTCCAGGATACAACAGATCAGCCTCAAGTTCCTACTCTAGAAGTAGGTTGGAGTGTCCTCGTCATCAATGCCACAACAGTTCCCCTATTCAGCCCGTGGCTGAAGAAGGAGGTGGTGAGAACGAAGTGGTGCAACTGGCCAATGTTGCCGCCAATGCAGTAGCCAACCCGCTAGCTAAGGTTGCAGCCAATGCCGCCGCTAATGCTCCAGGCAATGTCGCCAACAACAACACCAACGTTGTTGGCGCCCAGCAGCAGAACGTGGTTGGTAATGCAAGACAGAACGCGGGATCTCAACCTCAACCAGCTCAAGTTGCACATGCCCGGAGTAATCAACGTCAGCCTATACGAGATGAAGCGGAAATAGCAAGCCGTGCTTACTACGACCGTGACAACAAGGTCCCTGATCCCCTTGACGCAAACCACCCCATCCAAGCAACAGACCTCCGCCAGATGCAAGATCAAGAGTTCTTGCGACATGGCCATTACGACCAAGACAATGGTTCTCCCGATGACCTCTATGTCATCCCAACGGCCTACGCCCCATCACCCAGTCCTGGAACAATCAACAACTTTCCAGCATTCTCATGACATCTCAGGATGATAAGATACCCCCAAGGACTTCAAGCTAGCCATCGAAAAATACGACAGTCGCTCTGACCCAAGTATTTGGCTCAAGATGTACAACATCACGGCCCGCGCCTCTGGAGGCAACGAAGACCACATGGCGGTATACTTCCCTCTTGTGATGGGCAAAGTGCCACTCCTGTGGCTCGACAACTTCCTGGTGGAGTGCATCACCACACGGACGACCCTGTCGTGGCTCTTCACGACCAACTATCAAGCAACATATAATCACCGTGGCAACACTCACCACCTCGCCAGAGTACGGATGAGGAAGGACGAGACTCTCTGTGAGTACACCAACTGCTACTTTGAGCACTGCAACACTCTCGCAGGTGTCAAGGATGAATATGTCATAGCCTACTACAAGAAGGGGGTTACCAACCTCAAGCTCTTTGAGAAGATTCATGAAGCTGACGCCAACACCATCGCCGACCTCAGGGCTTACGTCGACAAGCTTGTCGACACTCAAGACGCAGTGGTGCACAACTTCAAAGGACAAGACCACGATGACGGTGGCAGCAGGTCATGCAAGCGATCTGGCGAGGTCAATGCGAGCGATCCACCAAGACCTTCTACCTTCCTCGAAGATGACTTCAACATGGTAATGGATCACCAATGCAAATTCCACTGCGACGCTAGGCATACCATGAGGGAGTGCGAGCAACTTAAGCGTGCTCTAGGGGTACCTTCAGAGCCCAAGAAGACCAATAGCGGCAACAATGATGAACAGAACAGCAGCCGCCACTACGACAACCGCAACCGTCGACCTGACCGACGCAATTACCACGACCGGCGACCTTATCACCGCAACGAAGATAGGGATCGCCGTGATTATCACTGTGATATCGCCGCGATGATCGCCACCATGATCGATGTGACGACTATCGCCGCGAAGATCACCAGGAGGACCACCACAACGACCACCGTGATGAACACCGCGACGACCGGCATGATGATCGTTGCCATCACGACGATTACAACCATAACAACAACCGTCGTAAGGAGCCTTCTCCTCTACCACCACCAAAAGGCGGCAATCCCAATGGCGCGTTCCAGAACGCCAACCGACAAACCAACTTCATCGTCAGCGGCCGTCAAGAAGCTAAAAGCAACAGGCAGCAGCGATCAAACGCAAGGGATATCAGCCAAGTCAACACTGAAACTCGATAACCCCTACGTTGGTTGGAGTACGCCATCACTTTCTCAAAGAAAGACCATTGGGTGCACATACCAGACCCCGAGACCTACCCGCTGGTCGTCAACCCCATAGTGTTTGGTGCGTTCCTGCCTAAGACCCTCGTCGACGGGGGCAACAGCCTGAACATCATCTTCACAAAAACACTAAGGAAGATGGGCTTCGACTTCTCCAAGATGACTGCCTATGACGAACCCTTCTATGGGGTTGTGCCCAGCAAGGCTGCTACCCCATAGGTTGTGTATACCTACTGGTCACCTTTGGTAAACAAGACAACTTCCGCACGGAGTACCTGATGTTTGAGGTCGCGAACTTCCGTTCCTCCTACCATGCCATCCTTGGACGACCCATGTTGGCCAAGTTTATGGCCATACCGCACCACACCTACCTCACCATGAAGATGCCAGCACCAAACGGGATCCTTTCTGACTACAATGACATCCTCGTCTCCTACAACTGCGAGGGCGACACTGTCGACCTCGCCAAGGTTTCTACCTGTAAAGCCGCTACTACGGTCATGGTCGCCCAGGCTGCCAAGATCGACCAAACTACTCTAGAGGTACCAGAACAGAAGCATACAGCCACTGCCTTGGACACAAGTCCCGCAGTGAAGAAAGTCTACCTCGTCCTGCTAGACGCATCCAAGGAAGTCACCATTGGGGCCGACCTCGACCCCAAATAAGAACTCGCGCTTGTTGTGCAAAGCCAAAGCTATTCACACAAATAATGAAGGGAAACAAAAGGCTCAAAATCACAAACACAATCGAATACCAAAGGAAGACCAAAAGTTATCTCTCAACAGTGTAATTCTCAAAAGTCGATCCCCTTTACAAGTGCTGGTCGACCTCCTTTTATAGGGAGACGAACGAACTTTTTACATACCGAGTCTGCCCTCGTGTAAAATGGATCAACAAGAATGCACTAGACTAATTTGGGAGATCTCCATTAGGTCTTCATATAATCGGCGCTTCATGACATCACACCGCAAATCACGGCACGTTTCCCGTCATCAGCACATGCGCCTATCGGGTGAAGACCCTCAACTTTTTGGAGATACCCCTTCGACTAGTGCATTCCCATACTTGAAACATATTTCAAACCAAAATGTACACATGTGAGTTGTTAAGGGCGACGAACCCCCCTGCAAAACCTAGGCTAAATCTTATTGAATGGGAACGATTCTGCCCCGGGGTTTCGTCCTGAAGGAAACTAAATCGCTAGACCCGAAACCTAGTACCTTAAGCCGCTCGCTCTGTTTGAGAACTTTTCTAGCAACGAAAGGTACCAGGTGAAAGCTATGATATGAAAGGCAAAATGGAGTTGATTGGCTTCGGGGGTTTCGCTGTTAGTCTTCCGATTCGCTCCTGCCGGGCTGCATCAATCCTATGGTATTGACTATGATGGACTTGATTCTGAATCACCCAACAGAAGCCCCTCGGTGGTTTATAAGACCACAAACTTGAGCCAACAAGACTCAGGGTTCGAGAATTGAGGCAAAAGAAAACGTCTTCTGCGACGTCGATTCCCGAGACTATCACGCAAATTACCAGAAAGCCCCCACTTTTTAGCCGTGTTGACGGTGTATATTCGTATCAAACTTCAATTGGACTTGCAAGCGGACAAGTCCCCCATCATAGTCAAGGGACCCTTCTTCCCTCAAGTGTGAAGTTGTTGATGGTTGATTTCAGTACACCTAGCTATAAGTTTACCGTCAACATTTGCACGCATTTGATATTTTAACCAATGGTACTAACTCCCCGGAGGTATCAAGTTCACTCTCGCATGTCGATTTTGGACCGAAGCATGAAGTCGGAAAACTGCAGGGACCTGGACAGAAGATGCTGAAGCTTGTGCGACAAGGAGCTCTGTCTAAATCGTGGAGAAGAAGACGTCAAGGGCCCACATGCATAAGGGAGCAAGTCAACAATTGACCGAGAAGCATCGGGGAGCGAGACGGGCGGCCGAACCGGGCCGAAACGGGCCTGGACTGGTCAGCCCAGGCCATTCGGCCTGGCCTGTTTCGGGCCCGGATTGCGCCCCCCTTTGCCCTAGGTGCTTGTGTATTTATTGCCTCTGCCTCCGCCGGCCGCCACATCCATCCATTCATCAGAGAGTCGCCGACACGAAGGAGAAGCACCGGGAGGAAGCCGACGACCGCCACAAGTCCTCGAGTTGCCTAGGAGATGGCCTAGGCATACCCTAGCCGCCATGGTTGGCCCTGCGTGGTGAAGCCATGGTGGAGTTCCGGAGCCGCGACTTGAATTCGTCAAGTCATTTGTACCTTCAACATTCGATGGTGATATAAATCTATTCTTGTCTTTACTTTGATCTACTACGAGTTGTGCTTATTCATATGTCTAGCTACCATATGCCTTTAGTAGGATTAGATCGAATCATGGTGATTAGTCTTGTCTTGTGGATACACCATAGTACTGCACAGACCTAGGTTGTTGCTCGGTGATGAATATCCTTGCGTAGTGACAGTACGGTGGAGGAGAAAGCGGTGAGTGAACGTGTATCGGACCACTCCATATCGGGTTACTCCATATCGAGTGTAATCCTTATCATAGTATAGGTTTAGATTGGTTTGTCACCTTGGCCGGAACGGCAACGAGAAGACGATAGGATAGGCTTACCTTTTGGATGCTCACCTTTATGGCTAGGTGGATGTGATCCATACATCCTTTCATGTATGTTTAATCTTTGTGCGATCTACGCTTCACATAGTGTGACACCCTAAAATTCCATCACTAAAATCACTTAGCAACTTAAATTAGTCTTAAGGATTTAAGGAAATTAAATTGTTATTTAAATTGAGCTCTAAAATATTAAAGATAATTTAATAAACTTAGAGACAACAAGTGTATGTGCATCATCAGTTGGCTTGCATGGTTTTTGGTTGCTTGTGTGGTTTCTAAAAAGTTTATAAAATTCTTGAGAAAAGTTTGAAAAAGTTTGAATTGAATTTGACATGAAATTTGGTTTGAAAATGAAGTTTGAAAAAGGAAAAGAAAAAAAGAGAAATCTGCACCGGCTCCCTTTTCGGCCCAAGCGGCCCAGCTTGCCTCCCGCGCCGGCCCACCTTCCCCCTCCCCTTTTTCTTTTTCCACCGAGACGCTGACAGCCGGGGCCCACCTGTCAGCCTCCCCTCTCCCCCTTCCTTTCTTCTTCCTCCCGCTGTTTCCCCCCGAGCCCGCGCCGCCGCGCGATTCCCGCCGCGCCCGGCCGCCTCCCCACCTTCCTTTCTTCTCTTTGCGATCATTTAAGGCAATTAACCTTCCCGTGATCAATTAGGGCCGTTTCTTTCCATCCTTTAACCCTAGCCGTGATGGCCGCGGCCATCAATGGCAAGCCGTCGGCCGTCCCGTCCCCTACCCACCTCGCCTTCCTTCCTTTGCTCCTACTTAAGCTCGTGTGCGACCCCCTGCGCCTCCCTTTGCACCCGCAACACACCAACGCACGCAACCGAGCCCCAATTCCCCTGCGTCGCCGCCTCAGGTCCCTGCCGCCACCGTGCAAGCGCCGCCGTCGGTGAAGGATCACCTCCGCCGCCTCCCTTCTCTTCTCTTTGGGTTCACCAGGGGCTCATCAAGCTCAATTGGCTGCAGGTTCACGTCCTCGGAGCCCGTGGGCGCCGCGCCTCGTCCATGCCGGAGCGCCGCCCGTCCTGCCGCCGTTGCCAAGCCCCACCGCCGTTGAATCCTCTTCGTCTTCGAGCTCACCCTCTTCACCGTCGAACTGTGAGCATTAACCCCCGCCCAATTTCCCTTCCTTTCACGCACTGCAGCGTCCCCGCGAGCTCGCCGGAGCAGCCCACGCCGCCCCCTTCCGGTGCCGGGCGCGGTGAGGCACGATCGCCCCCCTTGACCCCTCGGCCACGTGCGCATGCGCCCCCTCTACATTTTGCTCTAGCCCGTGGTCGGAGAGGTGGCCGGGAGCGCCGTCCGGGGCCAACGCCGGCGAACTCCCGCCGCGCGCCGCCTCTCTCCGGCGAGCGCCGCCGCCCTCGCGTGCACACGTCCAGGGCCATCAGATCTTGCGTGGACGGCCCAGATCGCGTACCCCTTCGGGTTATGCGGCCGGTCCACCGTGGACCCGTGCACCGGGCGCACGGCGCGGTCCACGGGACGCGCGCGCATCGGTAGCCGTTGGATCTGAGATCCACGGTGCCGCTCTGGCGATTTTGATTAAGAGCCCCTGAGCTTTTACAGTTTCACAAGCCGGTCCTTCCATCTATAGGTTTTCTTACGGTTAGGCCCTGATTTTATATGTTTTAGCCCCCGGCCAGCCTAGATTCTTTATATAAAGGTCCTTTTTCATCCTTTTAGCATATAAACCCCTCTGATTTATTTTATAAATATGTTTAGCCCCTGATTTTATTTATAAACAGCCCTGTAAACTTAGTTTTCTTGCAGATAGGCCCCTGTAAACTGTTTTAATCATATCTTTCTCATTTTAAGTCCGTTTTTAGCGTTCTATATACCGAAATGATCGTCTCGACGAGTAGAATCTTCTAAACAGTAAATTTACCAGTTTTGTTACTGTTTGGTGTACTGTTTTATTTATTGTTTGTTGTTCATGTTTGACTCGTAGATATCGTGCCTGTTTCGTCTGAGCTCCCTGTTGGAGGTGATCAGGAAGAGCCTGCCTTCGAGGAGGATTTCACCCAGCTTGTAGAGGAAGGCAAGTGGCTTTCCCCCTCTGCATAATCTTTTTGAACCTATGACACTGCATGCTAAACAATATTTACGATTCCTGTTGTTATGCATAAACCTGATGGGCAAACACCTAGCTAAGGACTTGACTAGATGCTTTACCACTTTACCTTGATCAACCCTGTTTAAACAAATGCTTGGGGTAGATAAATGCTTAGTTTGCTATACATGAGTTTGGTTATGCTTTGTTTATGTTATACATCTCAGTTTTGCTTATATTATGTGCTTGTGCTTAAAACAAGATAACTTGATTCATAATCGGAACATGGAGAACCTCCCAAGATAACAGTACAACCACAGTCCACATGGCTCTGGCTTAGCCAATTAATTAGGAGAGTGGGTTAGCTGATAGCTCTTTTCTGAGAGGGGCACAGGGGGCCGGAGTTGAAGGGGTATAGCCCGGTTCTTTTGGGGTAGCAGCCTTGGCTAAGGTGCTGACCATTAGGGAGGGTTATGGTCCGCTCCGCTCCGCTTCAGTAATCGTTGCGGGCTGTTGGTTTCTCTTCTTTCCTTTGTAAAGGCTTCGTAGTGGACCCCTAGCCACTCACCTTGGAAGTGTTTAAGGGTCTAGCTAACCCGGGCAAGATGGGGAACACGAGTTGTGGGTAAAGTGTACAACCTCTGCAGAGTGTAAAACTGATTGATCAGCCATGCTCACGGTCATGAGCGGCTTGGACCCTCACTTGATTAATAAACTTGAAGATTAATGCAAATCATGGGTTTGTGGTTTGGTTTGAGGTTTCTTTTAAGGTTAAGTGGGTTGGTATTCACTTACACCTAGTAATTAGGTGCTTGCTAATAAAACTTGACCAACTTATAAAATGCTTAACGCTGTGAACCATAGCCTATCCTTGATAGCCTTGCATTGTTTCCCCCATTTGCTGAGCTCCAACCATAAGTGTGCTCAACCTTGCTTACCGCTGTTCAGAGGAGAACGTCGGAGGCGAGGATGAGTACTGGAGTGACTACGAGGAGTTCTAGGGCATGCGGATCCCCCAGTCATCATGCCTGTGGAAGTCAACGATGGAGTTGCTCGTCGTCGTTTAGTTATCGTCGTGCTCGGACCTTCGAGTCCACCCCTTTGGTTGTAATAATGGTTATCATACTGGTTTAAACTCTTGTACGTTTTATTACAGCAATGGTATTACTCTCGTTTTGTCTATCATGTGTGTGTAAGTTGATCCTGGCGCACATATGAGATGCATTCGGTTTTCCTTGTAAAATCGGGTGTGACAAAGTGGTACCAGAGCCGTGATGACTGTAGATCGCAGCCTTAGTTAGAAATGGACGAAATTAAGGATTCATGTTCTAGAAAGCCTTATCATGCTTCAAATCATCTTATTTACGCATTAAAAATCTAATTTAATTTTGTTTATCATTTTAAACTGTCATTTTGATTTATTCTGTACTCTGAGATCAGTTTTGCTTTGACAGATGGCCAGGACTTACATGACCCCCCGCAAGAGCACTGGTGGGCGTTTTCCTTCTGGACAGCTGGCCCCTCGCCATCGTCTTGAAGATGTTGAGGAGGAACAGGAGGAGTTTCAGCCAGAGGTTGAGGTGGAAGAAGACCCAGAGGAGGTCCAGCCAGAAGAAGAAGAGGAGGATCCTGAAGAGATCGAGATGGAGGAGGAGGAGCCAGATGAGCCATTGGAACAGCCACAGCTTTACGATGGCACAGTGCTAGAGGCAGACGCAGATGGAGACATCGTGATCCCACCGGCGCCTGTAGTCAATGAGGAAGCACCCCCTGCACCTGCTGATCCAGTGCCTGATGATGAAGGAGGTGACCCGGATGACTCCAGTGATGACAGTGTGAGTGAGGATGATGGTGACAATGATGTTGGCAATCCAGAGGAAGATGAAGATGAAAACCCCCGCTATGATGGAGCGGAATACCACAAACACTCTACTGAAGCTGAGAATGGACAGTTTTGCATTCTTCTGTGGAATGTTCTGAGGTATCTGGGATACACCATAAGGCCTCTCTATGTGACCAAGCATTTCAGTGAGCCGGGAATGAGAGACTACTACACTTGCAGAGTCTACATCAGGAAGCCTCTGAATGATACAGAAGGATGGAGGTATCGCTCATCTCACCATAGCACAGCCTCGGTTCTCTACGGATGATGCCTTGCGGTGAATGATGCAGCAAGGAGGGCGCTCTGGTCGGTCTGCCATGCAAATCGAGTGCAGTTGTTTCAATCGGAGTACCGCCATGTGCCTCGACGTGCAAGTGGCACAGAAGTGACTGTGGTGCCAGCAGGAGGCAATGATCGCATTGACGTCTTGGCACGGGTGACTGCTGCTCTAAACACAGATCTGGAGGGAGCAACTTTTGAGATGAACAAGTATCATGAAGAGTTGCAGGCTGCTCAGGCGAAGATAGCACGTCTGGAAGCACAGCTGGCAGGACAGCGACACCCTCAGGAAGTCATGCCATATCAGACTACAGCTTCCCCTCCGCACAAGAGGCTCCGTTACAGCACTGATGAAGCCACCACTCGTCTTGGCTAGGATCCTAGGATGCTCGCCCTTATTATTTATCTTTCGCTAGACCGTTCCTGCGTGAACGTATTTGCTTGTAATAATGAATGCTGTTTGCAAACATGTTTGAGTTGGATTTTTGCTTGATTGTGACTTGTATGGTGGAGTGATGGCCACTATGCAATTTGAATTGTTAAGTTAATAAAGAATGGTTTGGGTTTTATCGGTTTTCATTGCTTAATCTCTTATGCAAGTTTGGTTGGATCAAATCTGTTTTCGCAGTCATATGACATACCAGTAATGTTTTGTTTATAACTCAAGATACAGAACTCCAAATGACATTAAACCAGTTGGGTTAGTTCACAAATTTAGAGGATGAATTTCTATCAAAAATTCAATGGTATACAATAATTATTCTGGGAGTTATGCACGAAGTAATGAACATGTCAGAATCTGTAAATCTCTGCTGATATAGCTGTACTGTTTGAATTTTATCTCGAGTTATAGATGTCCAAATGAGGTGATTCCAGTTGGGATGGTTCCATAATTTTATACATCATAATCTGGTAAAAATTCGTGGTCATTGGATAACTACACAGAAAGTTATACATAATTCTTTGAGGGCAACAGAATCTGTCTTAACTGAAGAACATGCTGTTATTTTTATTTTGAGTTATCCTCTTATGCAATGATTCAAGTACAATTATCTGAGATATGATTTTTCTAACGGTCAGATGGTAAACACCAGGTCCGGAGGAGGTCAAGACGTGCCACCTGTGATCCGGGCACATATTGCAAATCAGCAAAACCCAGCACCACCCCCACCGATCAACCAAGCAATGGACCCAAACATGCAGCAGTTCCTGGCAGCGCAGATGCAACTGATTCAAAACCTTACCAACACAGTGCAGCAAATGCAAGCCCAACAGAACCAGCCGCCACGGCCCGATCCCTCCACCACCCCCGCCACCAAGGGACGAGCACAAGGAGTTCATGAGCCACCATCCCCCTACATTTTCCCACTCGACCGATCCACCGGATGCCGACGACCGGCTCGAAAACTATCACCAAGAAGCCGGAGATCGTGCAATGCACCGACGGGGAGATGGTGCCGTATCGTCGCCGGAAGACTTGTGGGGCAGAGCCGCAGATTGGCGGGATGCGTACTCAACTGCTCATCCCAACAGGCATAACATCACTTGGCAGGAGTTTCGTGACAACTTCCGTACTTACCACATTCCTTCAGGGGTTCTCAAGCTTAAGCAGAGGGAGTTCTTGTCACTGAGGCAAGGCAATATGTCAGTGACTGAGTATCTGGACAAATTCACTCACTTGTCATGCTATGCACCTGATGAAGTCAACACTGATCCAAAGAGGCAAGAAAGGTTCCTGGATGGCTTGATTGGTCCTTTGAACTATCAACTGCAGAGTCACATCTTCCCAGACTTTCAGACGCTGGTGAACAAAGCTATTGGGCTGGAAAGCAAGAGAAAGGAGATGGGTGAACAGAAACGCAAGTTTCAGTCTCATGGGCAGTCTAGCAGTAACACCCGTCCCCGTTACAGTTCTCGGCGAGCCTCGACTCCATATCGTCCGGTGGTCAAGCCGAGAGGTACCCACAAAACATGCGAGTTGCGGCGCTCGTTTCGGCCACGGCGCTTCAATCCTCGGACACCCGAGCTCCTACCCCTCGACCGAGTCGTCCTAGCAATAACTCGGGCACACTCGTCGAAACACCAACCCCGTTCGACTCGGTGGATGCTTCAAGTGTGGAGAGCCGGGGCATTATGCTAACAATTGTCCCAAGAGGGTGATGCGGACTCCGCGGAGAGACAATGGAAACGGGATCGGGTAGCCATCTTCACGAGCTCGTACTCCACGGACACCCGGCAAGAGAGGCCGGCAGAGTCATGTGCGTGGCCGAGTCAATCATGTATCGCGTGGAGCAAGCTCCGAATGATGCCGGCGTGGTATTGGGTATGTTTTTCGTCAACTCTGTACCCGCTACCGTATTATTTGATTCGAGAGCATCACATTCATTCATAACTGATCAATTTGTGGCAAAATATAACTTATCTATGAGCACAATGAAGAACCCACTGATAGTTAGCACTCCTGGGGGAGAAATGAAAACTGGTCATATATGCCCACAAGTAAAGATTAATATCATGGGGGTAGACTTTCTTACTAATCTGGTAGTTCAAAAATCATGGGGAATAGATGTCATTCTTGGTATGGATTGGTTAAGGAGTTGTGATGGAGTTATTCAGTGTCGGAAGAGGTCAGTGCTATTAACCGGTCCTCAACGGGAGAGTAGAATATGTGAGTGCACCCACATCGAGCAAAGGAGTTGTGAACTCTGTTGAAGGCAAGGCCTTGGAGGATATAAGGGTAGTGAATGAATTTCCTGATGTGTTTCCAGAGGATTTGCTAGGTATGCCACCTGATCGTGACATTGAATTTAGTATTGAACTTATACCTGGTACTGCTCCCATATCTAAAAGACCATATAGAATGGATGTTAAAGATCTAGCTGAATTAAAGAAACAAATCGAAGAACTACTTAGTAAAGGGTTTATCCGTCCTAGTTCATCACCATGGGGAGCCCCCACACTCTTCATTGATAAAAAGGATGGATCTAGGAGGTTGTGTATAGACTATCGATCACTTAATGAGGTTACTATCAAGAATAAATACCCATTACCTCGGATTGAGGATTTGTTTGATTAGATGAGAGGAGCTAAGGCCTTCTCTAAGATAGATCTTAGATCAGGTTATCACCAGTTAAAAATCCGAGTGGAGGACATACCAAAGACAACATTCACATCTAGATACGGGTTATATGAGTTCACTGTGATGTCCTTTGGCCTGACCAATGCACCAGCATACTTTATGTATTTGATGAACAAGGTATTCATGGAGTATCTGGATAAGTTCGTTGTGGTATTCATTGATGATATATTAGTATTCTCTCGGAGCGAGGAAGAACATGAGGAACATCTGAGGCTGGTGTTACAGAAGCTACGGGAACATCAGCTGTATGCCAAGTTCAGCAAGTGTGCTTTCTGGTTGAAGGAGGTCTCTTTTCTTGGACACATCATCACAGATGGAGGCATAGCAGTCGATCCAAGCAAGGTTCGGGATGTATTGAACTGGAGTCCGCCTAAGAATGTGCCAGAGATCAGAAGTTTCCTTGGACTTGCAGGATACT
Organism: Cenchrus americanus; assembly: GCA_947561735.1. NCBI lineage: Eukaryota > Viridiplantae > Streptophyta > Magnoliopsida > Poales > Poaceae > Cenchrus > Cenchrus americanus. The sequence goes on along the minus strand of OX387245.1, from coordinate 60,501,234 downwards.
ATTGGAGGTTCATTGAAGGATTTTCTAAGATAGTGAAGCCACTTACCACTCTACTCGAGAAAGGAAGAGAATTCAAGTGGGATGAGAAGTGTCAGGCTAGTTTTGAGGAGTTGAAGAAGAGGCTGACCACAGCACCTGTGTTGATCATGACAGACATACACAAAGGGTTCGATGTATACTGTGATGCCTCTCGGCAAGGTTTGGGATGTGTGTTAATGCAAGAAGGAAAGGTAGTAGCTTATGCTTCAAGACAGTTAAGGAAACATGGCAGAACTACCCTACTCATGATCTTGAGTTAGCTGCGGTTGTTCACACATTGAAGATTTGGAGACATTACATGAATGGGAACAAGTGCAAGATCTTTACTGACCATAAGAGTCTGAAGTATATCTTTACTCAGAAGGATTTGAATTTGAGGCAAAGAAGATGGTTAGAGTTAATCAAAGATTATGATTTAGATATCCAGTACCATCCGGGAAAGGCAAATGTTGTGGCAGATGCTTTGAGTCGGAAGGGACAGACTAGCATGCCGATAGGACACCTGTTACCTCAGGAGCTATGTTGGGAGATGGCACAACTTAACTTGGGAATGGTTGCTTCAAGTGAGACCTTGACGTTAGAAATTGAGTCGACACTTGAGCAGGATATCGAGGAAGGGACGAGAGATCGACGCCAAGATTGCGGTATACGGTGAAGTTGATTAAGTTAGGCAAAGTTCCGGAATTCGAGAAGACGAGCAAGGGACAAGTGTGGTTTAAGAACAGAAACGTGTACCCGAGATCAAGGAGTTGAGAGAAGCTATTTTGAAGGAAGCACATGATTCGCCTTACTCTATACACCCCGGAAGTACCAAGATGTATCGGGACTTGAAGCGAGAGATACCGGTGGTATGGGATGAAGAAAGATGTAGCAGACTCATGTAGCTTTGTGTGATGTGTGTCAAAGAGTGAAGGCCGAGTATCAAAGGCCAAGCAGGATTGCTTCGACCCCCGAAGGTACCGAGTGGAAATGGGAGGAAATCGGTATGGATTTCATAGTGGGATTACCTCGTACTCGTGATGGGTATGACTCTATTTGGGTTATTGTGGATAGATTAACCAAGGTAGCGCACTTTATTCCAGTAAAGACGACCTATACAGGAGTGAAGCTAGCTGAGTTGTATAATTCAAGGATAGTGTGTTTGCACGGGGTACCGAACAAGATAGTGTCAGATCGAGGCACACAGTTCACTTCACGGTTTTGGCAGAAGTTGCATGAATCGATGGATACAAAGTTAAACTTCAGCTCAGCGTACCATCCTCAGACAGATGGGCAGACAGAGAGAACAAATCAGATACTTGAAGATATGTTGAGAGCTTGTGCGTTAAAGAACAGTGGCAGTTGGGATAAGAGTTTACCTTATGCAGAGTTTGCTTATAACAACAGCTATCAGTCCATCATTAAAATGGCACCTTTTGAAGCTCTGTATGGAAGGAAGTGTAGAACACTGTTGTTTTGGAACCAGACTGGTGAAAGACAATTCTTTGGGCCAGACAGCATACGAGAAGCAGAAAAACAAGTTGAAATCATAAGGGAGAATCTTAAAGCAAAGACAATCACGTCGAAGAGTTATGCTGATCCTCGGAGAAGAGAGGTGATTTTGGAAGTCGGTGATTATGCGTACCTCAGAGTGTCACCTATTCGGGGATTACGAAGGTTTAATGTCAGAGGGAAGCTATCACCTCGATTTATCGGACCTTTCAAAGTTTTGGAACGGAAAGGAGAAGTAGCATACCAGTTAGAGTTGCCAGCACAGTTATCAGGAGTTCATGATGTGTTTCATGTATCACAACTGAAGAAATGCACAAGCGAGGTTAGGATAGAACCGGTACAGTTAGAGGATATTCAAATGGAGAATGACCTAACATACAAAGAATACCCTTTTAAGATCTTGGATGTGTCAGAAAGAGTTACCAGGAGTAAGATCATTAGAATGTGTAAAGTGCAGTGCAGTCATCATACTGAGGAAGAGGCAACTTGGGAAAGAGAGGATGAACTCAAGGAAGACTTTCCTCAGCTGTTCTCTAAGTCTTCTGAATCTCGGGACGAGATTCTCTTTAAGGGGTAGGATTTGTGACACCCTAAAATTCCATCACTAAAATCACTTAGCAACTTAAATTAGTCTTAAGGATTTAAGGAGATTAAATTGTTATTTAAATTGAGCTCTAAAATATTAGAGACAACAAGTGTATGTGCATCATCAGTTGGCTTGCATGGTTTTTGGTTGCTTGTGTGGTTTCTAAAAAGTTTATAAAATTCTTGAGAAAAGTTTGAAAAAGTTTGAATTGAATTTGAGATGAAATTTGGTTTGAAAATGAAGTTTGAAAAAGGAAAAGAAAAAAAAGAGAAATCTGCACCGGCTCCCTTTTCGGCCCAAGCGGCCCAGCTTGCCTCCCGCACCGGCCCACCTTCCCCCTTCCCTTTTTCTTTTTCCACCGAGACGCTGACAGCCGGGGCCCACCTGTCAGCCTCCCCTCTCCCCCTTCCTTTCTTCTTCCTCCCGCTGTTTTCCCCCCGAGCCCGCGCCGCCGCGCGATTCCCGCCGCGCCCGGCCGCCTCCCCACCTTCCTTTCTTCTCTTTGCGATCATTTAAGGCAATTAACCTTCCCGTGATCAATTAGGGCCGTTTCTTTCCATCCTTTAACCCTAGCCGTGATGGCCGCGGCCATCAATGGCAAGCCGCCGGCCGTACCGTCCCCTACCCACCTCGCCTTCCTTCCTTTGCTCCTACTTAAGCTCGTGTGCGAACCCCTGCGCCTCCCTTTGCACCCGCAACACACCAACGCACGCAACCGAGCCCCAATTCCCCTGCGCCACCGCCTCAGGTCCCCGCCGCCGCCGTGCAAGCGCCGCCGTCGGTGAAGGATCACCTCCGCCGCCTCCCTTCTCTTCTCTTTGGGTTCACCAGGGGCTCATCAAGCTCAATTGGCTGCAGATTCACGTCCTCATAGCCCGTGCGCGCCGCGCCTCGTCCACGCCGAGCGCCGCCCGTCCCGCCGCCGTTGCCAAGCCCCACCGCCGTTGAATCCTCTTCGTCTTCGAGCTCGCCCGCTTCACCGTCGAACCGTGAGCATTAACCCCCGCCCACTCCCCTTCCTTTCACGCACAGCGCCGTCCCCGCGAGCTCGCCGGAGCGGCCGCGCCGCCCCCTTCCCGTGCCGGCCGCCGTGAGGCACGATCGCCCCCCTTGACCCCTCGGTCACGTGCGCATGCGCCCTCTACATTTTGCTCTAGCCCGTGGTCGGGAGAGGTGGCCGGGAGCGCCGTCCGTGGCCAACACCGGCGAACTCCCGTCGCGCGCCGCCTCTCTCCGCGACGCCGCCGCCGCCCTCGTGTGCACACGTCCAGGGCCATCAGATCTTGCGTGGACGGCCCACATCGCGTACCCCTTCGGGTTATGCGGCCGGTCCACCGTGGACCCGTGCACGGGGCGCACGGCGCGGTCTACGGGACGCGCGCACATCGGTAGCCGTTGGATCTGAGATCCACGGTGCCGCTCTGGCGATTTTGATTAAGAGCCCCTGAGCTTTTACAGTTTCACAAGCCGGTCCTTCCACCTATAGGTTTTCTTACGGTTAGGTCCTGATTTTTTATGTTTTAGCCCCTGGCCAGCCTAGATTCTTTATACAAAGGTCCTTTTTCATCCTTTTAGCATATAAACCCCTCTGATTTATTTTATAAATATGTTTAGCCCCTGATTTTATTTATAAACAGCCCTGTAAACTTAGTTTTCTTGCAGATAGGCCCCTGTAAACTGTTTTAATCATATCTTTCTCATTTTAACTCCGTTTTTAGCGTTCTATATACCGAAATGATCGTCTCGACGAGTAGAATCTTTTAAACAGTAAATTTACCAGTTTTGTTACTGTTTGGTGTTCTGTTTTATTTATTGTTTGTTGTTCATGTTTGACTCATAGATATCGTGCCTGTTTCGTCTGAGCTCCCTGTCGGAGGTGATCAGGAAGAGCCTGCCTTCGAGGAGGATTTCACCCAGCTTGTAGAGGAAGGCAAGTGGCTTTCCCCCTCTGCATAATCTTTTTGAACCTATGACACTGCATGCTAAACAATATTTACGATTCCTGTTGTTATGCATAAACCTGATGGGCAAACACCTAGCTAAGGACTTGACTAGATGCTTTACCACTTTACCTTGATCAACCCTGTTTAAACAAATGCTTGGGGTAGATAAATGCTTAGTTTGCTTTACATGAGTTTGGTTATGCTTTGTTTATGTTATACATCTCAGTTTTGCTTATATTATGTGTTTGTGCTTAAAACAAGATAACTTGATTCATAATCGGAACATGGAGAACCACCCAAGATAACAGTACAACCACAGTCCACATGGCTCTGGCTTAGCCAATTAATTAGGAGAGTGGGTTAGCTGATAGCTCTTTTCCGAGAGGGGCACAGGGGGCCGGAGTTGAAGGGGTATAGCCCGGTTCTTTTGGGGTAGCAGCCTTGGCTAAGGTGCCGACCATTAGGGAGGGTTATGGTCCGCTCCGCCGTCAGAATCGTTGCGGGGCCGTTGGTTTCTCTTCTTTCCTTTGTAAAGGCTTCGTAGTGGACCCCTAGCCACTCACCTTGGAAGTGTTTAAGGGTCTAGCTAACCCGGGCAAGATGGGGAACACGAGCTGTGGGTAAAGTGTACAACCTCTGCAGATTGTAAAACTGATCGATCAGCCGTGCTCACGGTCATGAGCGGCTTGGACCCTCACATGATTAATAAACTTGAAGATTAATGCAAATCATGGGTTTGTGGTTTGGTTTGAGGTTTCTTTTAAGGTTAAGTGGGTTGGTATTCACTTACACCTAGTAATTAGGTGCTTGCTAATAAAACTTGACCAACTTATAAAATGCTTACCGCTGTGAACCATAGCCTATCCTTGATAGCATTGCATTGTTTCCCCCACTTGCTGAGCTCCAACCATAAGTGTGCTCACCCTTGCTTACCGCTGTTCAGAGGAGAATGTCGGAGGCGAGGACGAGTACTGGAGTGTCTACGAGGAGTTCTAGGGCATGCGGATCCCCCAGTCATCATGCCTGTGGAAGTCAATGATGGAGTTGCTCGTCGTCGTTTAGTTATCGTCGTGCTCGGACCTTTGAGTCCACCCCTTTGGTTGTAATAATGGTTATCATACTGGTTTAAACTCTTGTACGTTTTATTACAGCAATGGTATTACTCTCGTTTTGTCTATCATGTGTGTGTAAGTTGATCCTGGCGCACATATGAGATGCATTCGGTTTTCCTTGTAAAATCGGGTGTGACACATAGTGTCGGTGTTTTAGACCGGCAACCTACTACGGGGAGTACCCGAAGTAGATGAATGTGACTCGCCGAGATCGGTAACTCGAAGGAAGAGACACGTGGCACACAATTTAGACAGGTTCGGGCCGCGAGGTGCGTAATACCCTACGTCCTGTATGCTGTGTAGCTCTGGATTGGTAGGGCACGGTTACAGGATGGTGCAACGGTGCGCCGTGAGTTGAGATTGGATGAGGTGATCCCGAGATCGGTCCCCCGCCTCGCCTTATATAGTCCGGGAGGCAGTGGTTACAAGTCGGAGTAGGGAAGGAGTACCGCCGAGTACGTCTAGGAGACCTCTACTCGCGTGCGGAACGTGTCCGTAGTCCTAACCGAGTACTACTCCCGTGTTGTCCTTGTGCTCCACGCCTTCGTGTGCCGTGTAGCGCAAGCCGGTAGTCCTGGGGCCCACCGAGTAGCTCGGTCCCGGTACCCACCGAGGTAGTGGGCCCGGGGAGGTCCATACAACAAGCCCCCGAGTACTTTGTAGTCGAGAAGGATAGCTTCAAGTAGTCTTGAAGGCCTTAACAAGTAGTCCTCAAGCGTCCCCGAGTGCTACAAGTCAAAAGTCCTCAAGAGTAGTCGAAGCATCCCGAGGCCGGAATGTACTCCGGTCGATGTTTGAGCAATCTTGAAGTCTTCTCGAGTAGTCCCAAGCGTCCTTGAAATCTGCCTTCGAAGGTCTTCAAAAATGCCCGCCTTGTCTTGAAGCCGAGCCGTCAAGAAGATGCGATTTGCGTAACCGCCATCCACGTGGAGTAGCCCCCGAGCCTCGAGCCGCGGCTCTGGCTGAGGATCTATCCGAAGTCTTGGCGAGAAAATCCCGAAAAATCCGGAGAGAAAAAACCGAAGGACACGTGGCACGGAGCCCCCGAGCCTTGAGTCGAGTACTTCCTCTCGAATTGAAGGGTCTTCTTGGAAAATGTGTCCTGAGATGCTCTTGAGACTAGCCGCGTCCCAGGTAGTCGAGTAGAAGTAGCCGAGCCCCCGAGATGAGGCGCGTCGACTAGTGGAATACGAAGAGTCACGCGCGCCCGCCGAGTCGCCCGCGCGTGGACTTATCCAGCCGCCCGTTACGGAGGCGCTTTGGCTTATAAATACAAGCCGAAACCCTTAGGGTTTTTCACCCAAGTGAGCCGCAGTCATTCGCCACTTGAATCTTGAAGTAGATCCACTCCAGCGAGGGCTGCCGCCGTAGTAGATCCGAGCGCATCACCACCCGAAAGCTGTAGGGTAGCCCCCGAGCGGATGCGAGTGAAGACCCCTTGCACTTGGAGGATGAAGCCGTCCCCGTCGAAGACGTCAAAAACCGGCGGGAAGAAAAGGAGCCATGCGGAGAGCCGGCCGCGGCCGCACCGGAGCGGCGCCGCCCACATCTCCACCGCGCGCTGACCCAAGCCGCGAGTGGAAAAAATCAAAGGTGAAGACCGAAGACTTGCCGACCCCCGTTGAACAGGCCGGTTCATCGGGGAGAAGGAGATCGACATGTGGAGATCCGCCGGCAGAGATCCCTATCCGATGGAGAAGGCACAAGACGAGATCCCGATGTTCTCGCGCTTCGTGGAGCGCGGTCTTGCGCTCCCGCCGAGTGACTTCTTCAAGGGGCTTCTCGTGTACTATGGCATCGAGTACCTCAACTTGAACCCCAACGGTATCTTCCACACTTCCGTCTTCGTCCACTTCTCGCGAAGCTTTCTTGGGAATCAAACCGCACCGGGTTCTCTTCCGAAGTTTTTTCCGCGTGAAGCCGCAGCCCCCGCCTCCAACCCCGCAGTAGTCGGAGGGGGCCGGGATCCAACCGAGGGAGGATGCCGCGGAGCGCACCGGCGTACAAGCTCGTGGACTCCAACACCGATCGGGAAGACGAGGTGGTTCTACATCACGAACCACCATCCCGAGCTACCGAAGCCGAGCGGGCGGCAGCCCAGCACCAAGAGTGGTGGAACACGGAGCCCACCATGCAGAGGGGCTCCAGCCCCGGAGTTGCTAGCGCGCATCAAGACTCCGAGGATGCGGGACCGAGGGCCGAACACGTGGCCTTCGCCTTCATGAAGCGCCGGATCCGGCCCGCCGATGGCGAGGGATACGATGGGCTTCGAGTACACCGGCCGACGACGACACGTCGCGGATGCCGGGGGCGAACTTGAGGACAACGACATCATCGAGAGGTTGTCGAGGATCTTCAAGGACATGCCGGAGTACACGGCGTGCCCTGTCGAGGAGTACTCCGCCGCGCGCCCGCCCAACGAGGTAAGTAGCCGTACCCCCCTCGTCGAGTAGTAGGCACTTGTAGCAGAATTGCTGACGCCTTGTGCCTTTTGCGCAGGATGATGTGAAGCGGTTTGTCTCCGAGCCGCAGCCACCACCGAGCGGAATCGAGATCCCAACGGTGGAGAAGGTGAAGGAGCGCCGAGTAGTCGGAGACGACGACGATCCCGTCATCGTGGAGGATACCTCCGATGACGAAGAAGACGAGGAGACGCCGGCAGACCGCTTCCGCCTGCGGTCGAGGTTTAGCCGTCCGGGCTTGCCTCACGTACCGCTCATCCAAGACCCTCCGACTAGCCTGGAGGCTAGCCTTGCTGCGCCGCCGAGGAAGCCGCGCAACCCCACCAAGAAGCGGGTGGCGAAGAAGATGAAGGTCTCAGAGACCACGCCTCCGGAGGTAGGCCATCTTGAGCAGAGTAGTCGAGTACCCAGTGATCAAGTACGGTGCTGACGAGTAGTCGTCCTTGTATGCAGGAGGTGCCGCCAACAGAGCCCGTGGAGGAGGGCGACGAGGGCATGTGGCCCACAGTGGGGGAACCGGCAAGAAGCCGAAGTCCAGCCCCCACTGTCGAAGATCTTCTGGCGCAGTTGGAGCGCCGCCCCTCGCTTCCGGGCGCGGGAGAGCAGAGTACCTGCGGCCGCCGCCGTTGAAGGGATGGAAGCCACAGGGACGCGAAGACCCCCCGCGCCGACCGCCGCCACCGTGGAGGAGGCGGTAGTTGAAGAAGCGGAGGAAGAGATGCCCGCCGAGGGTGGACTGGTTGATATCGCCAGCATCCTTGGTGCTCCGGCCGTGACTATCGTCCGGCCGAATTTGTAAGTACCACGCCTCGTGAATAGTACTCGTTGTAGTAGTCGATTTTGTTCGACGACCCTCTCGTGGATATTTCTCGCGTAAAATCCACGTACTTGAGCCGGGACGGGGAGGAGCCCGCGACGGTGGAGGCGAAAAGGCCGCGCCGTCCGTCGAGGAACCCACCACCGAAGCTCAAGTTGCGACCGAGCCCCCACCGCCGAAGCACCGCCGCCGCAGGCGGTCGTGGTTGAAGGTAAGTGCTCTTCTTGAAACTCTAGAGCTCCGTAAAGAGTAGTCGTAGGCACCGATGCGCGTGTTCCTTGTTGACGAGCGCCGAAGGAGGTGACATCCCCCGCAGGGGTACCCATGCGGTGAGCCGACACCGCAGGCCCCGAGACCGCAAGCAGAGCCCCCGAGCCCGAGGGGGAGGCCGTCGAGAAGCCCGTCGAGGGAGAGGCGGCCGCCACGTCGCCGGGGGTTGCCCCGGAGGTGGCAATCCGATCCCCCGAGATCCAAGACGCGGAGCCGATCCGCTCGGCGCCATGACGGAGGCTACTTCGAGTAGCCGTGGCGGGATTGAGCCGCTTGCCGACGATCTTGTCGAACCGGCGTGCCGGCGCATCACTTGGAGGCGATGCGGCGAGCCGAGCGAGGGATGAAGGTACGTAGTTGTAGCTTCCCGAGTAGTCAATCCTTTGCGTTGAGTGCTCGCTTGACTCGATCTTGTCTTGTGCAGACGTCGCGGAGCGATCCCGCGAGAAGTCGAACATGCCGCAAGGCTACGGTGACACCGCGCTCCGAGCCGAAGCCCCGGAGGAGCGCTCGTGAAGTCGCGGAAGCACGCGGCCGCGATGCGTCGAAGCTTGACGCCGCCTTCGCCAAGTACCACAACGATGTGATGGACTTACGGTGCGAAGGGCGACGAGCCGGTGCGGAAGAACAAAGGCCTCCGCAACAAGAATAAGGGTATGTCTCTTGGCTTGTTGGGTACTTGTTGGAAGTCATCAAGCCCTCGACCCGTTGTTGTGTTCGGTGTTGCGAACTCGAAAGCCGTGGAGCGGCCGAAAGCTCCTGAGGTCAGCATGAAGAATCTCTTCTACCGGAGCAGAAACCCGCCGTGTACTTGAACTCGACTACAAGGAGCCGGCCTTCGAGTGCGAGAAGCACATGGAGTTGCGAATTGCATCTCGATAGAGACCTTGTCAATCGGCTACAAATCTTTGCGTGTTGAACGAGGATTGCGAGGCGCTCCGGCCCAACCGAAGGACCTTGAAGAGGTCGCCCTCCCGATCGCGAGGCTCCCGGTGCCGCACCCGGCGGCCCCAAGATCGCTCCGTTGGCGGATCGACTTCGTGAGGCGCCAAGCCGGCCGGCCGCCACGTGAAGCACATGGCCAAGTCAATCCCGAAGCAGTGTCGGCCTTCATGAAGTCATACTTCCCGAAGGCCCCGGGTGGAGGTAGTCGCCGGCGGGGTAGCCGCCAACCGCCGGATGAGCAAGACGCAGAGTTGTCGGGAGCAGATGGCTCCCATCGCGGAGCAGTAGCCGATAAGTTGAACCTCAAGAGCCCTGCATAGATAACTAGTAGCCGTAGTTGTATAGGAAACAGTTGTAATGAACTTTTTCATATATCAATGAAATGTGATGTTCCATCAATGAGTACTCGTAACCGCGATCTCAGAGTGCGGAGCGCCCATCGTGGAGTAGGTGCGAGTAGTAGTACTCGGCTTAGTAGTCCCGCCGCAGGGAGTAGAAAGCAAAGAAGTTGATGAACAATCAAACTTTATTACTGAAGAAGTACACCTGGGTGGCCAGGGCCGTAGTTACAAGGAGTCGCCTGGACCCGAAGGCCGCTGACAAACCGAGTAGTACCGGGAGCGGGTAGCCGCTACGCGAAGGAGTGATCCGTAGGTAGCCGTGTAGGCCGGATCGCGCATCCGTAAGTAGCCGTGCGGGGCCGGATCTTGGAGTGCGGTCTCTTGGTAGACCGCCGCTAGAGTCCTTGACGCTCGTCGCGCCCCCGTGGTCCGTAGGTGGCCGCACGGGGCCGGACTCGGGAGGAGAGTAGTCCGGAGACTTGGAGCCGAGACCTGAGGGTCGCTTGCGGCGAGGGGAGTTGATGAAGTCGTGTAGACATAAACCCCGGAGTAGTCGTGTAGACTAGGCGTAGAATCGACGGAGCCGGTCGACGTTCCACGAGTTGTTGACTTCTTCGCCTTCGAGTGTTTGGAGGCGGTAGGAGCCTCGGCCCTGGCCACCTTGGCCACGGTGAAGGGGCCTTCCCTGTGGGGAGCCGAGCTTGTGAAGTCCTTCCGTGTTCGGGATATGGCGGAGGACGAGATCTCCAACGTTGAAGGAGCGTTCCTTGACGTTGCGATCGTGGTAGCGTCTGATACCCTCCGGTACCTTGGCCGATTGGACGAGGGCGGCACAGCCGGGCTTCTTCGAGGCCGGCCAATATCAACTCGTCCGTCGTCTTCCGAGACGCCTTCGTCGTAGTGCTCCACCGCCGGCGAGTTCCATATGACGGGCTCGGGCAGGGGAGGATGGCTTCGCAGCCGTAGACCGGGGAAGTAGGGGGGATTGCCCCCGTTGGCTTGGATGGTTGAGTCCGCGGCCCCCGAGTGCGTTGGGTAGTTCCTTGATCCACTTGCCCCCTTTTGAGTTAGCGGGGTGGGGCCGCAGCCGTTCTTGAGGGCGTCGAGCACCATCCCATTGCAATACGTAACTGGAACGAAGGGACCGTCCGCGCGAGGCCTCGGCCGGGCCGTCCCGGCTGCCCTCGCGGGCCATGTGGCCCGTACACGCGGGCCAGGTAGTTAAAGCACAGAACACCGAACGACAGAAAAACGGGGCCCGTCCGCCGGCGGGCGGACCCATCCGCGCCACCGCGGGCCGTCAGCTACTCTCAAGCCGGGACCGTCAGCAGAGCGCATGCAACAAAAACCAAAAGCCAAGCCAGGATCCAGAAAACAAAAGACAACGCAAGAACACGAAGAACACGCGAAGAACAACGCCACACGCGGACCGTCAGCAGCCCTCGCGGACGCGTCCCGTAAGCACGAACGAACGGAAGCGCTCGACCTCGAGAGTCAACACTCCCAATTCATCATAGGATCTCCCTACGGAAGTAGTAGCTGTTGAGACAAGAGTTTGGGGACATGTAAAGCGTCAACCAAGGATGCTATACCCAAAAATTTCGTCTCCTAACTCCTAAATCATCGGGAATCATCGGATCCTTTGAACACCACCAAAAGCTGAGCACCGAACAAAAATCCTTGAATGAAGTGGTTTCACGGCGATTGAGGGCACAAGATTAATCACAAAGATACACTAGACATCCATCCATGTTTCCCTCAAAGAAATGCGGGGAGAAACCCACTCAATCCGCAGATACGCACGGGGAACAAAGGCACGAAAACAAGCACGAAAATAGCACAAAAGAGCTCCGAAAAAGCAATAAAAGAAATTAGGAATAGAAAGATTGGCACAAGATTTAGAGGGATGAAATCACTATGAATATCTTGTCCAAACGATTAACTTAGCAACTTAAATTTGTCTTAGGGATTTAAGGAGATTAAATTGCTATTTAAATTGAGCTCTAAAAATATTAAAGACAATTTAATAAACTTAGAGACAACAAGTGTATGTGCATCATCGGTTGGCTTGCATGGTTTTTGGTTGCTTGTGTGGTCTCTAAAAAGTCTATAAAATTCTTGAGAAAAGTTTGCAAAAGTTTGATTTGAATTTGAGTTGGAAAAAAGGATTTGAAAATGAAGTTTGAAAAAAAAGAAAAAGAAAAAAAAAAACCAAAGCACCGAACCCCCCCCCCCGGCCAGGGCGCCCAGCCCTCCCCCCCCCCGCCGCCCACCGCTCTCCCCCTTCCCCTTTCTTCTTCACCACGGCGCCGGCGGTGGGTCCCTACCCTCGCCCCCTTTCCCCCTTCCTTTCTTCTTCCCCCCGCGCCCGCCGCCGCCGCATGCCCGCCCGAATCCGCCCTTGCCCCCGCCTTCTCCCCTTCCTTTCTCCTCTCTCGCGAGCATGCCAATTAAGGCAATTACTCCCCACCCCAAAACCCACGGCGCCGTTTCCCTCCCCATCTTTACGCCCGGCGGCCCGCCCGGCCATCAATGGCCGCCCGCCGCCCCTTCCCCTACCCGCCTGCCTTCCATCCTCGGCCCCTTGCTCGCGCGCACGCGCCCCGTGTCCCCCTTTGCCTCTCGCAACACACACACGCGCGCCCCCGAACCCCCACTCCGCCGGCGCCGCCGCCTCGGGTTCCCCCGCCGCCGTCGATTCGTCGTCACGGTAAGGGCCAGGACCTCCCCGCCCGTTTCCTTTGATCTTTAGGTTCACAAGGAGCTTGGACAAGCACGTGTGCCTACCGGTTTTCGTCCTCGACGCCCATGGCGCCGCGCCCCGAGCTCACGGAGCGCCGCCCGAGCCGCCGTCGTCGCCAAGCCTCCCCGTCGCCTCCCTCCACCCGCGTTGCCCCGTCACCATCCCCCGTGCGTGGTAAGCACTTTTCCCCCGCCCGTCCCTCCCTTTTCGCGCCCCGGGCTTCCCCCGCCGGCTCGCCGGAGCGCCCGCGCCGCCCCCCCCCGTGCCGCCGCGGTGAGGCCCAATCGCGCCCGTAGATCCCACGAGCGTGTGCGCAAGCTCCCCCGCATCATTTTGCGCCGACCCGTAGTTACAATAGTGGCCGGGAGCGCCGTAGGGGGCTCACGCCGGCGAGCTCCGCCGCGCGCCGCCGCCCTCCGACGTCGCCGCCGCCGCCCGCCGCACGCACGCGTCTGTGGCCGTTCGATCACGCGCGCGGACGGCCGGGATCGCATACCCCTTCGTTTAAAAGGGGTGGTCCACGGTGGACCCATGGACCGCGCCCACGGCGGGTCCACGTGCGCGCGCGCGTCAACCGCCGTTGGATGCGAGATCCACGGTGCGGAGTTGGCGGTTTTGATTAAGAGCCCCCGGGATTTCAAATATTAGCAAGCCGGTCCCTTCCACCTTTAAGAATATTCACGGTAGGTCCCGGTTTTTGCAAACTAACCCCCGTCTACCCCGTTTAATTTCGTTTTTTAGGCCCTTTTCACTTCTTTTTGCACCTAGACCCTCTGATTTAATTTATAAAAATGTTTTAGCCCTGATTTTATTTATAAACAACCCCGTAAACATAGTTTTCTTGCAAATAGGCCCCCGTAAACTCGTTTTAATCATATCTTTCTCGTTTTAACTCCGTTTTAGCGTTCTATATACCGAAATGATCGTCTCGACGAGTAGGGATCTTTTAAACAGTAAATTTACCAGTTTTGTTACAGTTTGGTGTACTGTTTTGTTTATTGATTGTTATCCATGTTTGACTCGTAGATATCGTGTCCGTTTCGTCTCGAGCTCCCCGTCGGAAGTGATCCGAAGAACCCGTCTTCGAGGAGGATTTCACCCAACCTTGTAGAGGAAGGCAAGTGGCTTTCCCCCTCTACACACTCTTTTTGAACCTATGACACCGCATGCTAAACAATGTTTACTATTCCCGTTGTTATGCATAACCGATGGGCAAACACCTAGCTAAGGACTTGACTAGATGCTTTACCACTTTACCTTGATCAACCCCGTTTAAACAAATGTTTGGGGTAGATAAATGCTTAGTTTGCTCAACATAAGTGTGGTTATGCTTTGTTTATGTTATACATCTCGGTTTCGCTTTATTATGTGCTTGTGTTTTAAAACAAGATAACTTGATATAATCGGAACATGGAGAACCACCCAAGATAACAAGACAAACCACGCCCCACATGGCTCGGCTTAGCCAAGTAATTAGGAGAGAGGGTTAGCCGATAGCTCTTTTCCGAGAGGGGCACAGGGGGGCCGGAGTTGAAGGGGTATAGCCCGGTCCTTTGGGGTAGCGTACGCTTTGCTAGGTGTTGACCACTAGGGGAGGGTTATGGCTCGCTCCGCTGCCGTAATCGTTGCGGGCTGTTGGTTTCTCTTCTTTCCTTTGTAGTGCTTCGTAGTGGACCCCAGCCACTCACCTTGGAAGTGTTTAAGGGTCTAGCTAACCCGGCAAGTTGGGGAACACGAACCGTGGGTAAAGTGTACAACCTCTCGCAGTGTAAAACCGATCGATCGCTCGTGCTCACGTCACGAGCGGCTTGGACCCTCACGTGATTAATAAACTTGAAGATTAATGCAATTCATGGGTTGGAGGTTTGGTTTGAGGTTTCTTTAAAGGTTAAGTGGGTTGGTATACACTTACATCTAGTAAACTAGGTGCTTGCTAATAAAACTTGACCAACTTATAAAATGCTTACCGCTGTGAACCATAGCCTATCCTTGATAGCCTTGCATTGTTTCCCCCACTTGCTGAGCTCCAACCATAAGTGTGCTCACCCTTGCTTACCGCTGTTCAGAGGAGAACGTCGGAGACGAGGACGAGTATTGGAGCGACTTCGAGGAGTTCTAGGCATGCGGATCCCCCAGTCATCATGCCTGTGGATGTCAGCGATGGAGTTGCTCGTCGTCGTTTAGTTATCGTCTTGCTCGGACCTTCGAGTCCACCCTTATGGATGTAATAATGGATATCATACTGGTTTAAACTCTTGTACGTTTTATTACAGCAATGGTATTACTCTCGTTTTGTCTAATCATGTGTGTGTAAATGATCCTGGCGCACATATGAGATGCATTCGGTTTTCCTTGTAAAATTGGGTGTGACAAAGTGGTACCAGAGCCGTGATGACTGTAGGTCGCAGCCTTAGTTAAAAATGGACGAAATTAAGGATTCATGTTCTAGAAAGCCTTATCATGCTTCAAATCATCTTATTTACGCATTAAAAATCTAATTTAATTTTGTTTATCATTTTAAACTATCATTTTGATTTATTCTCGTACTCCGAGATCGGCTTTTACTTTGACGATGGCCGGACTTACATGACCCCTCGCAAGAGCACCGGTGGGCGTTTTCCTCATCGGACACTGGCCCCTCGCCATCGTCTTGAAGATGTTGAGGAAGACCCGCAGGAGGTCCACGGAAGAAGAAGAAGAGGATCCCGAAGAAGTCGAGATGGAGGAGGAGGAGCCGGAAGAGCCATTGGAACGTACCGCACCGTACGATGGCACAATGCAGAGGCGGGACGCAGATGGTGACATCGTGATCCCGACCGGCGCCCCGCAAGTCAATGAGGAAGCACCCCCCGCACCCGCCGATCCCGTGCCGAAGGTGAAGAAGGTGACCCGTAAGACTCCGGTGATGACGATAGGGTGAGGATGATGGTAACAATGTTGTTGGCAATCCGCAGGAAGATGAGGATCCCCGCTACCATGGAGCCGAATACCATAAACACTCTCTTCAAGCCGAGAATGGAGCAGCTTCGCATTCTTTTGTGGGATGTCCCGAGGTATCCGGGGGTATACCATAAGGCCTCTCTATGTGACCAAGCATTTCGAAGGAGCCCTGAATGAGGGATTACTACACTTGCGGCAGTTTACATCGAAGCCTCCGAATGATACCGAAGGATGGAGGTATCGCTCATCTCACCATAGCACAAACTCGCTGCTCTACGGATGACGCCGCGGTGAATGATGCGGCAAGGAGGGCGCTCGGTCGGTCCGCCATGCTAATCGGGTGCGCTTGTTCCAATCGGAGTATCGTCATGTGCCTCGGCGTGCAAGTGGCACCGTAAGGACCGTGGTGCCAGCAGGAGGCGATGACCGCATCGATGTCTTGGCACGGGTGACTGCTGCTCTGAATGCAGATCTGGAGGGGGCAACTTTGGAGATAAACAAGTATCATGAAGAGCTGCAGGCTGCTCAGGCAAAGATAGCACGTCTGGAAGCACAGCTGGCAGGACAGCGACTACCTCAGGAGGTCATGCCATATCAGACTACAGCTTCCCCTCCACGCAAGAGGCTTCGTTACGGAACTGATGAAGCTACCACTCGTCTTGGCTAGGATCCTAGGATGCTCGCCCTTATCATTTACCTTTTCGATAGACCGTTCCTGCGTGAACGTATTTGCTTGTAATAATGAATGCTGTTTGCAAACATGCTTGAGTTGGATCTTTGCTTGATTGTGAATTGTATGGTGGAGTGATGGCCACTATGCAATCTGAAATTTTAAGTTAATTAAAGTTTGGTTTGGGTTTTATCGGTTGTCATTGCTTAATCTCTCATGCAAGTATGATTGGATCAAATCTGTTTTCGCAGTCATATGACATACCAGTAATGTTTTGCTTATAACTCAAGCTACAGAACTCCAAATGACATGAAACCAGTTGGGTTAGTTCACAAATTTAGAGGATGAATTTCTTTCAAAAATTCAATAGTATACAACACATATTCTGGGAGTTATACACAAAGTAATGAACATGTCAGAATCTGTAAATCTCTGCTGATATAGCTGTACTGTTTGAATAATATCTCGAGTTATACATATCCAAATGAGGTGATTCCAGTTGGGATGGTTCCATAATTTTATACACTATAATCTGGTGAACATTCGTGGTCATTGGACAATTACATAGAAAGTTATGCATAATTCTTTGTGGTCAACAGAATCTGTCTTAACTGAAGTACATGCTGTCATTTTATTTTGAGTTATTCTCTTATGCAATGATTCAAGTACAATTATCTGAGATATGATTTTTCTAACGGTCAGATGGTAAACACCAGGTCTGGAGGAGGTCAAGACGTGCCACCTGTGATCCGGGCACATATTGCAAATCAGCAAAACCCAGCACCACCTCCACCGATCAACCAAGCAATGGACCCAAACATGCAGCAGTTCCTGGCAGCGCAGATGCAACTGATTCAAAACCTTACCAACACAATGCAGCAGATGCAAGCCCAACAGAACCAGCCACCACAGCCGATTCCTCCACCACCCCCGCCACCAAGGGACAGGCACAAGGAGTTCATGAGCCACCATCCCCCTACATTTTCCCACTCAGCTGATCCACTGGATGCCGATGACCGGCTGAAAACTATCACCAAGAAGCTGGAGATTGTGCAGTGCACTGATAGAGAGATGGTCCTATATGCTGCTGGGAGACTTGTGGGGCAGGCCGCAGATTGGTGGGATGCGTACTCAACTGCTCATCCCAACAGGCATAACATCACCTGGCAGGAGTTTCGTGACAACTTCCGTACTTATCACATTCCTTCAGGGGTTCTCAAGCTTAAGCAGAGGGAGTTCTTATCACTGAGGCAAGGCAACATGTCGGTGACTGAGTATCTGGACAAGTTCACTCACTTGTCACGCTATGCACCTGATGAAGTCAACACTGATCCAAAGAGGCAGGAAAGGTTCCTGGATGGCTTGATTGGTCCTCCGAACTATCTACCGCAGTCACATCTTCCCGGACTTTCGTACGCCTCGGTGAACAAAGCTATTGGGCTGGAAAGCAAGAGAAAGGAGATGGGTGAGCGAAACACAAGTTTCGCTCTCATGGGCGCCCAGCGTAACACCCGTCCCCGTTACGGTTCTCGGCCAGAGCCTCGACTCCATATCGTCCCGGTGGTCAAGCCGGGAGGTACCCACAGAACATGCGGGCTTGCGCGCGCTCGTTTCAGCCCACGGTGCTTCAATCCTCGGACCCCCGCAGCTCCTACCCCTCAGCTGAGTCGTCCTAGCAACAACTCGGGGGCACCTATCAGAAACACCAACCCTGTTCAGCCTGGTGGATGCTTTAAGTGTGGAGAGCTGGGGCATTATGCTAACAACTGTCCTAAGAGGGTGATGCAGACTCCGCAGAGGGACATTGGAAACAGGACTGGGCAGCCATCCTCGCAGGCTCGTACTCCACAGACATCCAGCAAGAGAGGCCAGCAGAGTCATGTGCGTGGCCGAGTCAATCATGTATCAGTGGAGCAAGCTCAGAATGATGCCGGCATGGTATTGGGTACGTTTTTCGTCAACTCTGTACCTGCTACCGTATTATTTGATTCAGGAGCATCACATTCATTCATAACTGATCAATTTGTGGCAAAATATAACTTATCTATGAGTACAATGAAGAACCCACTGATAGTTAGCACTCCTGGGGGAGAAATGAAAACTGGTCATATATGCCCACAAGTAAAGATTAATATCATGGGGGTAGACTTTCTTGCTAATCTGGTAGTTCTAAAATCATGGGGAATAGATGTCATTCTTGGTGTGGATTGGTTAAGGAGTTGTGATGGAGTTATTCAGTGTTGGAAGAGGTCAGTACTGTTAACCGGTCTTCAAGGGGAAAGAGTAGAATATGTGAGTGCACCCTCATCTGTCAAAGGAGTTATGAACTCTGTTGAAGGCAAGGCCTTGGAGGATATAAGGGTAGTGAATGAATTCCCCGATGTGTTTCCGCAGGATTTTCCCGGGTATGCCACCCGATCGTGACATTGAATTTAGTATTGAACTTATACCCTGTATCGCTCCCATATCTAAAAGACCATATAGAATGGATGTTAAAGATCTAGTCGAATTAAAGAAACAAATTGAAGAATTACTTAGTAAAGGGTTTATCCGTCCTAGTTCATCACCATGGGGAGCCCCCACACTCGCGTTGATAAGAAGGATGGATCTAGGAGGTTGTGTATAGACTATCGATCACTTAACGAGGTTACTATCAAGAATAAATACCCTTTACCTCGGATTGAGGATTTGTTTGATCGGATGAGAGGGGCTAAGGCCTTCTCTAAGATAGATCTTAGATCGAGATATCACCGCTTAAAGATCCGTGTGGAGGATATACCAAAGACAAGATTCACATCTAGATACGGGTTATATGAGTTCACCGTGATGTCCTTTGGCTCGACCAATGCACCAAAGATACTTTATGTATTTGATGAACAAGGTATTCATGGAGTATCTGGATAAGTTCGTTGTGGTATTCATTGATGATATACTGGTATTCTCTCGGAGTGAGGAAGAACATGAGGAACATCTGAGGCTTGTGTTACAGAAGCTACGGGAACATCAGCTGTATGCCAAGTTCAGCAAGTGTGCTTTCTGGTTGAAGGAGGTCTCTTTTCTCGGACACATCATCACAGATGGAGGCATAGCAGTCGATCCAAGCAAGGTTCGGGATGTATTGAACTGGAGTCCGCCTAAGAATGTGCCAGAGATCAGAAGTTTCCTTGGACTTGCAGGATACTATCGCAGGTTCATTGAAGGGTTTTCTAAGATAGTGAAGCCACTTACCACTCTTCTTGAGAAAGGAAGAGAGTTCAAGTGGGATGAGAGGTGTCAGGCTAGTTTTGAGGAGTTGAAGAAGAGGTTGACCACAGCACCTGTGTTGATCATGCCAGACATACACAAAGGGTTCGATGTATACTGTGATGCCTCTCGGCAAGGTTTGGGATGTGTGTTAATGCAAGAAGGAAAGGTAGTAGCTTATGCTTCAAGACAGTTGAGGAAACATGAGCAGAACTATCCTACTCATGATCTTGAGTTGGTTGCGGTTGTTCACGCATTGAAGATCTGGAGACATTACATGATTGGGAACAAGTGTAAGATCTTTACTGACCATAAGAGTCTGAAGTATATATTTACTCAGAAGGATTTGAATTTGAGGCAAAGAAGATGGTTGGAGCTAATCAAAGATTATGATTTGGATATTCAGTACCATCCTGGAAAGGCAAATGTTGTGGCAGATGCTTTGAGTCGGAAGGGACAGACTAGTATGCTATTGGGACACCTGTTACCACAGGAGCTATGTTGGGAGATGGCACAGCTTAACTTGGGAATGGTTGCTTCGAGTGAGACTCTGACGTTAGAGATTGAGTCGACCCTTGAGCAGGATATCAGGAAGGGACAGTTGACTGATGCCAAGATTGCAGAATACAGGAAGCTGATTAAGTTAGGCAAAGTTCCGGAATTCAGAGAAGATGAGCAAGGAACAGTGTGGTTTAAGAACAGAATCTGTGTACCTGAGATCAAGGAGTTGAGAGAAGCTATCTTGAAGGAAGCACATGATTCAGCTTACTCTATACACCCTGGTAGTACCAAGATGTATCAGGACTTGAAGCAGAGATATTGGTGGTATGGGATGAAGAAAGATGTGGCAGCTCATGTAGCTTTGTGTGATGTGTGTCAAAGAGTGAAGGCTGAGTATCAAAGACCAGCAGGATTGCTACAGCCTCTGAAGGTACCTGAGTGGAAATGGGAGGAAATCGGTATGGATTTCATAGTAGGATTACCTCGTACTCGTGACGGGTATGATTCCATTTGGGTTATTGTGGATAGACTAACCAAGGTAGCGCACTTCATCCCAGTAAAGACAACCTATGAAGGAGTGAAGCTAGCTGAGTTGTATAATTCAAGGATAGTGTGTCTGCACGGGGTACCGAAGAAGATAGTGTCAGATCGAGGCACACAGTTCACTTCACGGTTTTGGCAGAAGTTGCATGAGTCGATGGATACAAAGTTAAACTTCGACTCAAGATACCATCCTCAAACGGATAAGGCGGACGGAGAGAACAAATTAGATACTCGAGGATATGTTGAGAGCTTGTGTGTTGAAGAACGGTGTTGGGATAAGAGTTTGCCTTATGCGAGTTTGCTTATAACAACAACTATCGATCCAAAGATCAAAATGGCACCTTTTGAAGCTCGTATGGAAGGAAGTGTAGAACACCGTTGTTTTGGAATCGACCGGTGAAAGACAATTCTTTGGACCGGACAAAGATACGAGAAGCGAGAAAAACAAGTTGAAATCATAAGGGAGAATCTTAAGGCAAAGACGGTCAAGACGGAAGAGTTATGCTGATCCTAGACGAAGAGAGGTGATTTTGGAAGTCGGTGATTATGCATACCTCAGAGTATCACCTATTCGGGGGTTACGAAGGTTTAATGTCAGGGGAAAGTTATCACCTCGATTCATCGGACCTTTCAAGATTTTGGAACGGAAAGGAGAAGTAGCATACCAGTTAGAGTTGCCGACACGGTTGTCGGAGTTCATGACGTGTTTCATGTATCTCAGCTAAAGAAATGCACAAGTGAGGTTAGAATAGAACCGGTACAGTTAGAGGATATTCAAATGGAGAACGACCTGACATACAAAGAATATCCTGTTAAGATCTTGGATGTGTCAGAAAGAGTTACCAGGAGTAAGATCATCAGAATGTGCAAAGTGCAGTGGAGTCATCACACTGAGGAAGAGGCAACTTGGGAAAGAGAGGATGAACTCAAGGAAGACTTTCCTCAGCTGTTCTCTAAGACTTCTGAATCTCGGGACGAGATTCTCTTTAAGGGGGTAGGATTTGTGACACCCTAAAATTCCATCACTAAAATCACTTAGCAACTTAAATTTGTCTTAGGGATTTAAGGAGATTAAATTGCTATTTAAATTGAGCTCTAAAAATATTAAAGACAATTTAATAAACTTAGAGACAACAAGTGTATGTGCATCATCGCCTTGGCTTGCATGGTTTTTGGTTGCTTGTGTGGTCTCTAAAAAGTCTATAAAATTCTTGAGAAAAGTTTGCAAAAGTTTGATTTGAATTTGAGTTGAAAAAGGATTTGAAAATGAAGTTTGAAAAAAAAGAAAAAAACAAAGCCAGCACCGGACCCTTTCGGCCCAGGCGGCCCAGCCCAGCTCCCCCACCGGCCCACCGCTCTCCCCTTCCCCCTTTCTTCTTCACCGCGCGCGCGCGGTGGGTCCCACCTGTCAGCCCCCTTTCCCCCTTCCTTTCTTCTTCCCCGCCCGCCCGCCGCCGCCGCATGCCCGCCGAATCCGCCTTGCCCCCGCCTTCTCCCCCCCCTTCCTTTCTCTTCTCTCGTGAGCATGCCAATTAAGGCAATTACTCCCCACCCAAAACCCACGGCCGTTTCCCTTGCCATCTTTAAGCCCGACGGCCCGCCGGCCATCAATGGCAAGCCGCCGCCGCCCCTTCCCCTACCCGCCTCGCCTTCCATCCTCGGGCCCTTTTAAGCTCGCGCACGCGCCCCTGTGTCCCCCTTTGCCTCTGCAACACACACACGCGCGCCACTGAACCCCAATTCCGCCGCGCCGCCGCCTCGGGTTTCCGCCGCCGCCGTCGATTCGTCGTCGCCGGTGAAGGGCTAGACCTCCCGCCCGTTTCCTTTGATCTTTAGGTTCACAAGGAGCTTGACAAGCACGTGTGCCCACAGGTTTTCGTCCTCGACGCCCATGGCAGCCGCGCCCCGAGCTCACCGGAGCGCCGCCCGAGCCGCCGTCGTCGCCAAGCCTCCCCGTTGCCGCCTCCTCTCCACCCGTTGCCCCGTCACCATCCCCTGTGCGTGGTAAGCAATTTTCCCTCGCCCCCGCCTTCCCTCCTTTTCGCGCCCGGTGGCTTCCCCCCGCGGGCTCGCCGGAGCGCCGCGCCGCCCCCTCACGGTGCCGGCCGCCGGTGAGGCCCAATCGCGCCCGTAGATCCCACGAGCGTGTGCGCAAGCTCCCCCGCATCATTTTGCGCCGACCCGTAGTTACAATAGTGGCCAGGAGCGCCGTAGAGGGCTCACGCCGGCGAGCTCCGCCGCGCGCCGCCGCCCTCCGGCGTCGTCGCCGCCGCCCGCCGCACGCACGCGTCCAGGACCGTTAGATCACGCGCGGACGGCTGGGATCGCGTACCCCTTCGTTTAAAAGGGGTGGTCCACGGTGGACCCATGGACCGCCGCCCACGGCCGGGTCCACGGTGCGCGCGCGCGTCAACCGCCGTTGGATCTGAGATCCACGGTGCGGAGTTGGCGGTTTTGATTAAGAGCCCCTGGGATTTCAAATATTAGCAAGCCGGTCCTTCCACCTTTAAGAATATTCACAGTTAGGTCCTGGTTTTTGCAAACTAACCCCTGTCTACCCTGTTTAATTCTGTTTTAGGCCCTTTTCACTTCTTTTTGCACCTAGACCCTCTGATTTAATTTATAAAAATGTTTTAGCCCCTGATTTTATTTATAAACAACCCTGTAAACATAGTTTTCTTGCAAATAGGCCCCTGTAAACTGTTTTAATCATATCTTTCTCGTTTTAACTCCGTTTTTAGCGTTCTATATACCGAAATGATCGTCTCGACGAGTAGGATCTTTTAAACAGTAAATTTACCAGTTTTGTTACAGTTTGGTGTACTGTTTTGTTTATTGATTGTTATCCATGTTTGACTCGTAGATATCGTGTCTGTTTCGTCTGAGCTCCCTGTCGGAAGTGATCCGGAAGAACCTGTCTTCGAGGAGGATTTCACCCAGCTTGTAGAGGAAGGCAAGTGGCTTTCCCCCTCTACACACTCTTTTTGAACCTATGACACTGCATGCTAAACAATGTTTACTATTCCTGTTGTTATGCATAAATCTGATGGGCAAACACCTAGCTAAGGACTTGACTAGATGCTTTACCACTTTACCTTGATCAACCCTGTTTAAACAAATGTTTGGGGTAGATAAATGCTTAGTTTGCTCAACATAAGTGTGGTTATGCTTTGTTTATGTTATACATCTCGGTTTCGCTTATTATGTGCTTGTGTTTTAAACAAGATAACTTGATATAATCGGAACATGGAGAACCACCCAAGATAACAGTACAACCACAGTCCACATGGCTCTGGCTTAGCCAAGTAATTAGGAGAGAGGGTTAGCTGATAGCTCTTTTCCGAGAGGGGCACAGGGGGCCGGAGTTGAAGGGGTATAGCCCGGTCCTTTTGGGGTAGCAGCCTTGGCTAAGGTGTTGACCACTAGGGAGGGTTATGGCCGCTCCGCCGTAACTCGTTGCGGGCGTTGGTTTCTCTTCTTTCCTTTGTAAAGGCTTCGTAGTGGACCCCTAGCCACTCACCTTGGAAGTGTTTAAGGGTCTAGCTAACCCGGGCAAGTTGGGGAACACGAACTGTGGGTAAAGTGTACAACCTCTGCAGAGTGTAAAACTGATCGATCAGCCGTGCTCACGGTCACGAGCGGCTTGGACCCTCACGTGATTAATAAACTTGAAGATTAATGCAATTCATGGGTTGGAGGTTTGGTTTGAGGTTTCTTTAAAGGTTAAGTGGGTTGGTATACACTTACATCTAGTAAACTAGGTGCTTGCTAATAAAACTTGACCAACTTATAAAATGCTTACCGCTGTGAACCATAGCCTATCCTTGATAGCCTTGCATTGTTTCCCCCACTTGCTGAGCTCCAACCATAAGTGTGCTCACCCTTGCTTACCGTGTTCGCAGGAGAACGTCGGAGACGAGGACGAGTATTGGAGCGACTTCGAGGAGTTCTAGGCATGCGGATCCCCCGGTCCATCATGCCCGTGGATGTCGGCGATGGAGTTGCTCGTCGTCGTTTAGTTATCGTCTTGCTCGGACCTTCGAGTCCACCCTTATGGATGTAATAATGGATATCATACTGGTTTAAACTCTTGTACGTTTTATTACAGCAATGGTATTACTCTCGTTTTGTCTAATCATGTGTGTGTAAATGATTCTGGCGCACATATGAGATGCATTCGGTTTTCCTTGTAAAATTGGGTGTGACAGACTACTACAAGGTACTCCCAATAGGTACTCGACAAGACAACACGTACCTTTATTCTTGTTGCGGAGAGACTTGTTCTTCCGCACAAGCTCGTCGCTCTTCGCCTGCATGTCTTGGACTTCGTTGTGGTACTGGGCGAAGGCGCCGTCGAGCTTTGACTGAAGCATGGCGGAGTGTTTCCGGGCCTTCACGAGTTGTTCTTCTAAGGCTTCCGCCTGGAGCACTGCGTCGCCATACCCCTGGAGCATGCTAGACTTCTTGCAGGATCGCTCCGCGACGTCCTGCAGCAGACAACAGACGTCAACTGGGTACTCAGAATCCACAGCAAATCGACTACTCAAGGGCGTCGACAACTCACCTTCATCCATTGTTCGGCCTGGCGCATCGCCTCCAAGTGACGAGTCACCGCCGCCGGGTCGACAAGGTCATTTGCCAGCAGCTCAATCCCACCACGACTACTCGTGGCGGCTCCAGACATTGGCGCCGAACGGATTGGCTCCGCATCCTGGATCTCCGGTGAACGGACGACTACTTCAAGAGTTGATTCTGGCAGTACGTCGTCGCGTTCTCCTCCGGCCATCGCGGGGGCTCCTCCGCCGGCTACCTCCATCGGCTCGGGGGCTCCTCCAGCGGCTCCTTGGGTCTCCGGCGCCTGGCTTTCCATGGGCACTGCTTCAGGAATAGTGCTTCCCTCGACTTCAGCACCTGTCAACAAGAAGACAACAGGATTAGTCACCGATTGGTGCTACGACTACTCCTAGAGGATACCTGCACTCGTGTAGTGTACTCACCTTCTACGACGGTTGCCTCTGGCAATGCAGCCTCCACGGTCGGCGCCTCGGACTCTGCGTGAGGGGCGGGAGCGGATCCTCAGCGGCTGGCGCGGATTCCTCTTCCGCCACCGCTGCGCTGGGTTCATCCCCATCCCAGGTCAAGTCCGTCGATTTCCTGCAGAGTACACAACTGGTTGTCAACCCAGTACGACTACCAAACCAAATGTACTACTCGAGAAAGACCTTCACTTACAGGCTCGACCGGACCACTATCACGGTTGGAGCGCCGAGGATACTGGCGATGTCGACTAGCCCAGCCTTAGTAGGCGCCTCCTCTTGGGCCTCGGTAGCCACTGGTTCTTCAGCGACAGCAGCGGCTGGTTCACTGCTCTCCTTAGCAACTGGGGGCTGGCGTGTCAGTTGCGCCACGAGTTCCTCCATGGTGGGGGGTGGGCTGCGGCTGCCTCCAGCCGGATCTCCCACCGTATCCCAGTCGCCTTCGTCCCCCTGCTCTACGGGGTCGGAAGGCGGAATCTCCTGCAAGCAATGGAGTTTCATCGTCAGCACATACAACATTGAGGAACACGTACTCGACTACCCTACTCAAGGAAACTTACCTCTTGAGATGTGGTCTCCGTGACCTTAAGCTTCTTGGCCACGTGCTTGCGGGCCACGTTGCGCGGCTTCCATGGCGGCGCAGGCAAACTAGCCTCCAGGCTAGTTGGCGGATCCTGAACGAGAGGGACATGCAGCAGTCCAGGGCGGCTGAACCTTGACCGCAGCTGGAACCGTTCCTGCAGCGTCTCTCCATCGTCTTCATCCGACGTGTCTTCAACGACTACTGTGTCGTCTCCTTCACCGACGTCGCGGCGCTCTTTTGCCTTGCCCTTCCCCTCATCTGGGATCTTGACAAGTCGAGGCGGCGACTCCGGCTCGGAGACGAACTTCACTACGTCATCCTGCAAGAAGCACATTGGATGAGTACGACTACTACTACATAATCAGTACTCTACTTTAGTACGGCTACTAACCTCATTGGGTGGACGCGCGGCGGAGTACTCGGGTACGGGGCACGGCGTGTACGTCGGCATTTCCTTCAAGATTCTGCCCAATCTATCAACGATGTCGTCGTTGTCGACTTCACCCCCGGGCATCCACGACGTGTCACCGTCGCCGGTGTACTGGTAGCCCAAGGTGTCGCGGGCCATCAGCGGCTGCACCCTTCGCTTCATGAAGCTGAAGGCCACATGCTTGGCCCTCAGCCCGGCTTCTCTCAAAGCCTTGATCTTCGCCAGCAGCTCGGGTAGCTGGATACCCTCCTGCATCGTCGGCTCGGAGTTCCACCAGGGCCGGTGCTTCGGTTGCTTCCCGCTCGGCTTCGGCAGCTCCGGGTGGTGATTGGTGATGTAGAACCACTTTGACTTCCAATCTTGGTTGGAGTCGATCAGCTTGTAGGCGAGATACTGCTCCGCGGCATCCTCACGCATTTGGATGTCGGCTCCCCCAACTACTCGGGGGTTGTTGGCGCTAGGCTGGGGCTTCACTCGGAAAAATTTCCGAAAAAGTACCCAGTGGGGTTTGATCCCCAAGAAGGCTTCGCAGAAGTGAACGAAGACGGAGGTGTGGAAGATACCGTTGGGGTTGAGGTTGAGGTACTCGATGTCGTAGTACTCCAGAAGCCCCTTGAAGAAATCACTCGCCGGGAGAGATAGCTCTCGCTCTGCGAATCGCGTGAACATGGGGATCTCATCTGGGTTCTTCTCCATGGGATACGGACCTCCCGCAGTGGCACGCCACATATTGACTTCCTTCTCCCGCAGAAATCCACTGTTGAGGAGCGCCAGCAGATCTTCAGTCTTCGCTTTGGACTTTTTCCACTCCTGGTTGGGATTTTGCCGCGGCGGAGACACCGACGGCGATGTCCCCGCGGCGGATCCGGCGGCTTCCTCGCGGGACCTCTTCTTCCCACCAGCGGTCTTCAAGCTCTTCGACGGCGAGGGCTTCATTCTCCAAGTGCACCGGGTTTTCACTCGCATTCGCTCGGGGGCTACGACGGTGGTTTCCGGCGGCGGTGCGCTTGGATATACACTCTCCTCTGAGGTGGCAGTGCACACTTGCGGTGGTTTCTAGGCACGAACTGCTCGGAATGGCTGCAAGTGCGTGGGGTGAAAAAACCCTAAGGGTTTCGGCTTCTATTTATAAGGCAACGGCGGCTCCTCCAACAACTGGATGAATAAGTCTCCAAACGGCTGACTCAGCGGCGGCGCCTGACCCTTCAACTTCTACTAGTCGACACGCCTCATCTCGGGGGCTCGGCTACATCAAATCAACTCCATGAGTAGCGACAGGATTCAAGAGCAACTCAGGACACCTTCTACATACAAGATGACCCTTCAATTCGAGAGGAAGTACTCGACTCAAGGCTCGGGGGCTCCGTGGCACGTGTCCTTCGGTTTTTTCTCCTGATTTTTCAGGATAATCTTACCAGAACTTCAAATGGACCCCAAGACCGAGTCTATAACTCAACCTAAGGCTCGGGGGCTACTCCATATGGAGTGCGATTTTGCAATCGAACTTCCGTATCAGCTTCGGCTTCAAGACAACACGGGTATTGTTGAAGACCTTCAAGAGCAGCACTCGAGGACGCTTGGGACTACTCGAGAAGACTTCGGATTACTCAGATATCAGCTGGAGTACATTCCAGCCTCGGGATGCTTCAAATATTCTTGAGGACTTTTGGCTTGTAGTACTCAGAGACGCTTGAGGACTACTCGTTAAGGTCGTCAAGACTACTCGAAGCTATCCTACTCGACTACAAAGTACTCGGGGGCTTGTCGTATGGACCTCCCTGGGCCCACTACCTCGGTGGGTACCAGGACCGACTACTCGGTGGGCCCCTGGGACTACTCGACTGGTGCCGCACGGTGGAGAAGTACTCAGATAGGAAGCTACACATACCATGTACTGTGTAGAGGACTCCTAGACGTATACGACTAGTACTCTCTCCCTAAACCGACTTGTAACCCTGCCTCCCGGACTATATAAGGCGAGGTAGGGACCCTCCTCTCTCATACGCATCAGATTACACCATCTTGTAATCACATCCAATCAATCTAGAGCTACGCAGCATATAGGACGTAGGGTATTACGCACCTCGCGGCCTGAACCTGTCTAAATTGTGTGCCACGTGTCTCTTCCTTCAAGTTACCGATCTCGGCGAGGCCACATTCAACTACTTCGGGTACTCCCCTTAGTAGGTTGCCGGTCTAAAACACCGACAGTGTCCCAGCTGTTGGATGAGGGCTTTGAGGTGTTGTTTCGGCCAGGTGGTTCTCGGATTTTGGACTCTCGAGGGGATCTTGTCTGTATGGTCGTTCCCGAGGGTCAGGTGTTTCGTGCTGATTTTTCTCAGTCTTCGGGTGTGGAGCGTTGTTTCTTGGCTGGTTCTTCGAGTGAGTTGTGGAAATGGCATAGGAAGTTGGGTCACTTGAGCTTTGACCTTTTGTCTCGCTTGAGTAAACTCAATTTGGTCCGAGGACTGCCACGGTTGAGGCTTGAGAAAGAGTTGGTTTGTGCGCTGTGTAGGCATGCCAAGATGGTAGCCTCTTCTCACCCGCCTCTCACCGATGTGATGACTGAGCGTCCATGTGAGCTGCTCCATATGGACCTTGTTGGCCCAGCTCGTGTGCGGTCTGCGGGTGGGAAGTGGTATGTCCTTGTTGTGGTGGATGACTACTCTTGGTGTGTGTGGGTGTTCTTTCTCGAGGATAAGGGGGAGACGTTTGGTTTTGTTCAAGATCTAGTCTTGAGGTTGAGGAACGAGAGGCACGGAGATGCCATACGAGCAATCCGCAGTGACAATGGCTCAGAATTCAGAAACTCTCGTTTTGAAACCTTTTGCCATGACTTGGGTCTTGAGCACCAGTTTTTGAGTCTGTATATGCCTTCCCAGAATGGTGTTGTGGAAAGGAAGAACAGGACCTTGTGTGAGATGGCTCGGATGATGCTTGATGAGCATAGGACTCCGAGAAGGTATTGGGCTGAGGCGGTGAATACCGCGTGCTATGTGTCGAACAGGATCTACCTCAGAGTGCATAAGAAGAAAACAGACTATGAGCTGATGCACGGTCGCACACCCAAGGTGAGTCACTTCCATGTCTTTGGTTGCAAGTGCTTTATTCTGAAGAAAGGGAAGAAGTTGGATAAGTTTGAGGCTAGGTCTGTCGATGGTATTTTCTTTGGTTATGCATCTCATTCTAGAGCATATCGTGTGCTCAATCTTGAAACTAACCAAATCGTGGAGACTTGCGAGGTAACCTTCGACGAGACACAGCCACGTAGTCAGCTTGTCTTTGAGTGTGCAGGTGATGATGAGCTTGGCGAGGAGATCTTTCAAGAGGAGGAGCATGAACATGGAGACGATGAAGATGGCGGTGTGGTGCTCCCGGCTGAACATGTACCCACTACTTCGACTACGGTGGTGGACGGACTCTCTCCTACACCTACAACGACAAATCAAGATCGAGGAGAAGCTACAGTTGAGGGGGAGGTAGCATCGAGGCGAGAACCTCCCCGGCGAGTAGAAGTGGATCACCCAGCTTCGAGGTTCATCGGCGACATGAATGAACGCACTACACGGTCGAGGGTTTGGAACAATTCTCATTTCGCTCATGCTGCATTTGTTGCTACTTTTGAGCCCAAAGACATTGGACACACACTATCTGATCACAATTGGGTCAATTCGATGCATGAGGCGTTGGAGAACTTTGAGAGGAATCAGGTTTGGGTACTAGTTGACCCTCCCCCAGGGTGTAAGCCGATTGGTACAAAGTGGGTGTGGAAGAACAAAGAGGGAGAGAAGGGTGAAGTAGTGAGAAACAAGTCGAGGCTTGTTGCTCAGAGGTTCAGTCAGAAGGAGGGGATCGACTACGAGGAGACCTTTGCTCCCGTAGCCCGTTTGGAGGCAATAAGGATCCTTCTAGCCTTTTCCGTGGCTAAAGGGTTCAAGTTGCACCAAATGGATGTGAAGAGTGCTTTCCTGAATGGTGTGTTGGAGGAAGAAGTGTATGTGAGGCGACCACCCGGGGTTTGAGAGTGAGAAGTACCCCCCACCGGGTGTACAAGTTGAGGAAGGCGTTGTATGGGTTGAAGCAGGCGCCTAGAGCTTGGTATGGCAGGTTGAGGGGGTTCTTGTTTGAGAGAGGTTTTGAGATGGGGAAGGTCGATCAGACCTTGTTTCTACTGAGGCAGGGCAGAGATATCCTGATTGTGCAGGTGTACGTGGATGATATTGTCTTTGGTGGCTCGTCTAACTCTCTTGTTGCAAGGTTTGCAGAGGATATGAGCAGGGAATTTGAGATGAGCATGATGGGCGAGTTGCAATTCTTCCTCGGGCTATCAAGCAATCAAAGGAAGGAACATTTGTGCACCAAGCTAAGTACACCAAGGACATTGTGCGGAAGTTCAAGATGGAGGATTCCAAGGCTATGACGACGCCGATGAGTACGACTACAGCTCTTGATGCGGACGAGGAAGGTGAACACGTGGACCAGAAGGAGTACCGGAGCATGATCGGGTCACTCCTCTACTTGACGGCGACGAGGCCGGACATCCAGTTCTCGGTATGTCTGTGCGCTCGTTTTCAAGCGTCTCCGAGGACTTCGCATCGGCAAGCGGTGAAGCGAATTTTCAGGTACTTGCGTCACACTCCCGACTTCGGCCTTTGGTACTCCGCGTCCTCTTCTTGGCGCTTCATGGTTTTTCAGACGCGGATTTTGCCGGGTGTCGGTTGGATAGAAAGTCCACTTCTGGGACTTGCCAGTTTTTGGGTTCTTCTTTGGTGTCTTGGTCTTCCCGCAAACAGTCAAGTGTTGCTCAATCCACTACCGAGGCCGAGTACGTTGCCGCTGCTAGTTGTTGCTCTCAGCTCCTTTGGATTTCATACACCATGAGTGACTTTGGTGAGGAGTATACCCATGTCCCACTTCAATGTGATAGCACCAGTGCCATAAGCGTTGCAAAGAACCCAGTGCTCCATTCCAAAACCAAGCACATAGAAGTGAGGTATCATTTTCTGAGAGACAACATAGAGAGAGGAAAGATAGCTTTGATCCATGTACCCACACATGACCAACTAGCCGATATTTTCACCAAACCCCTAGATCAAGCAACTTTCACTCGTTTGTGGGGGGAAACTTGGTGTGTGTTTGATTTCTTGAGTTGGGTGTGTGGGAGCTCCTTTTGTAGCATATGTATAGCTTTCCTTTGTGCATTGCTTGCATTTGGCACGACATATGTAACATGATGTATAGGCATCCTTGTATCTTAGATTGCATGCATTTTGTATCATATGCATTGGTTAGGAAAAGCTTCTCTCATATACATTGTTCACCATGGAATGCTATTTATGTCTTTGTGAGCTTGTTTGGTATGCTATGATTAGTTTGGCTTAGCTCTTAATGATCTTGATGAATAATCCATGGTTTATAGCTATGTTTTTGAAAAATGTCACATATATATGCTTTCTCATGTGTAAATGCCTTTATATGATCTTGACATGTTCTAGTGGCTTGGTTATGCTTAATTTGTGGTTGGATATCTAGTTTATTGATCATATGGGGCCAAATGCCCATTTGCCATCATGAATGTTTAGCCCTCTTGCTTCATCTTATGGAGGGGCATAAGTTCCTTTTTGTCGCAAAGACATTTCATGTACCATATATGAATCTGAAAATGAAATGTAAAATGTTTGGAAAATGTGCTCCCATGTCATATGTGTTGAATTTAATTTGCTTTGGGTGCTAAACCGTTGCATGATGACTACCAATGAGAAGTCTCAGACATATAAGTAGGCACATGGCTCGGTGGCTTTGACATGACATGAGGTGCTTGTGGGTGTTTGTGATGGTCGTATGATTAGAATGGCTGTCCTAGCATGAAGTTTGTGTGGCTTTGCCATTTTGGTATGTTTTGATCATGTTTAGGACTTTGCTCATGAGAGGCAAACTTTTCGCAAAATTGCCTAAATCCATCTTAGTTTCGTCCAATGGTTGTGAAACTTGATAATCATGTAGTTGATGTCGATACAAAGCTATAGAGTATCTAACTTGCTGATTTGGACATGTGTAGCATCTTTTGTTGAATTTTGTCTATTTGAGAAGCTCTAGGTTGAAAGTTTTGCATTTTTGGCTTGATTCATACATTGCCAACAAGGGGGAGAAGTTTGAGCTTGAAATGGCTTGCTGGATGCATTTAGAAGGTTTCCAGGTGGTTTCGAGCCATTTCTGGGCTCTGTTGTGCACCAGTATGACCGGTCGAGGTCACCGATTTGACCGGTCAGAGTGCTGGTCCTGTGCACATGTTGGGCACCGGTCTGACCGGTGGTGGTCACCGGTCTGACCGGTGTGAGCTGAAGTTGTTGCAGCTGCCCTGTTTTCAAGTGGTTTGCATGCATTCATCCAGGGGGAGTTGCATTGGTTCAGGGGGAGTTGCATGTGTGCAGGGGGATCTCTTTGTGGTTGTTCGAGCTTTGGTCTCGTGGTTTGCGCTCTTTGCTTGAGCTTTGTTTTGTCTCGGATGTGTCGAGTCGTTGCCCTTGCCTAAGGGGTCCGAGACTTGTCTTCTTCAAGTGATCTTGCTCTTTGCCTTTGTTTTGCTTTCGATCGCTTGTTGGAGTTTCTTTTTGTTCGTTTCTTTTCTTTTTCTTTTCTCTCTTGTTACTTTCGTGTGGGTGTTGTCAATGCACTCATCAAGGGAGAGATTGAGGACCATGTGTGGTTCGAGGACCGGTGGATGGTCGCTTCCTTGTGTGATGAGTGATTGACAACGTTGTGTGGACTGATTCTTGGTTAAGTATTGCAGGTGCAGGTTGCGGCTTGACTGGTGTTGGTGCAGGTGAAGAACAAGCGTGAAAGGTCATCGCCGGTGAGGCCTCCAGGTGTGGAGAAGACAAGTAGGCTTCGTTCGAGGGACCCGGTGGCCAGCGGGGTCAAGTGCGGGCCGCATGGTGGCATGAACAGCAAGATGAAGTCGTGGACGGTTTCTTGGTTGAGCCTCAAAACCAAGGTCGAGCCGGGATTACGTGGGAGCCAAGTCATGAGTGGAGATTGGCGGAGGCTACCCCGAGTTCGCGGGGTTTCCGGTGGTTCACCAGAAAACCACTGGGTTCCTTGGTTGATCCACAAAGCCAAGACCGAAGAACCAAAGACGGTGCTGCAGCAGTGCCAGACCGGTCTGACCGGTCGGACGGTGGGTACCGGTCTGACCGGTGAGGAGGACCGGTCTGACCGGTGAGGAGGACCGATCTGACCGGTGTGCGACGACGTAGTTCGGAATCTTTGAAGCGGAGGACACGCGTCGGGATCGCAAGGCTTGCGTTGAGGCTAAGCAGGTTGCGGTCGCCGGGCATCCGTCCGATGGAGAAAGCTTGAAGACTTCCAAAACCGCCCTTGAGGGGCTTGTATCCTTAGTTATTAGGAAAGGGTATTTTAGACTTTCGGTTGCCTCCATATAACCCATAAGGTCAGAGGATGGCAGCGAAGCTCTTGGAACCCTAGTTCATTTGCTTTCCTATTTTCCCTTCCTATTTTCTTAGGATTTCCATAGGACTAGCTTGAGAGCTTCATGGTGAGATCTTGTGAGAGGGTTGGATGATCGGGCGGCAAGCTAGACCTTGTATGAACCTTTGTGGCGTGTATAGATGATTCGGCGTGGTTCCTCAAGGCCTTGTTGTGTTGTTCCCGGTTGTTCTTGGTGGTGATTTTCGGAGCCCTTTCTTGGTGTTTTCTTGGGTTGTTTTCGGGACCTTTCTCTTGGGGATTTGATGGGGGAAATTTGTGGAAACCCTTCGTGGTTCGTTGGGCTGTGATTCCCCTCCCAAATCCGTGAGTAAAGGGGCTCAATTTTGGGGTTTTCCGAGTTCTAGGGTTAGAGGTGCTCTTGGCGGGATTTCTTCGATTCCTCCTTTTTGGACAAGTTTTGGTGGGATTAAACTTGGCTATGGACTCCTCATGAGGTGTTCCTATTATCCCCAAAGTCTTGTTCAAGTCCGTGGAGCGATTCGGGAGATCGGAGTTTATATTTGGGGGAGTTGACCCACGGGTGCTGTTCATCCCGAGCTGCCCAGGCTACACCGGTCTGACCGGTGCTCTTGACCGGTCTGACCGGTGCAACCCTTGGTGGGTTTTTGCTCGGGTGAACGTCTGGGTGAGTTTGCTGTTGTCCTATGTTGGGGCTGTTTCGAGTTTGGGTCAGTTTGGAGGTCGGTTGGGCTGTTTGGTGATTTGGGGGCTTTCAGGCTTAGACCGGTCTGACCGGTGTGTTGCACCGGCCTGACCGGTGTGAAGCCACTTAGTGGAAGTTGTCAACTCTCACCAGCAGGGACCGGTCTGACCGGTGGTGCTCACCGGTCTGACCGGTGTTGGTCAGTGGACTCGAGGTTGGTGTTCCGCTGCGTTCTCGGATCGGAAGGGTGTGTGTTGGTTCCTAGGTCCAGTGGCACTCTAGTGGCTACGTGGGTTTGGCCAACTTGGGTAGTGAGTTGGAGACGTGTGTTGGAAGTCGTGTTCATCTTGTTGGAGTTTCCATCTCCTTCGAGAAAAATTTTTATCGGCTCCCATTCACTCCCCCCCTCTCTAGTTCGCCGTATCGGTCATTCACATGTGGTACACGAGAGATAAAGAAAGTAACATACAAGACTTTGAAGACGAATATTTGGTTGATAAAGAAGACTTCAAAGAAGAGATGAATGCGTACATAGTTGAAGGATTACATGTTCCACATGATGAGTTAAAGAAATTGCAAGACGGCGATGAAGAGACGACTCCACTTGTTGAGATTGACTTGTTTTCAACGCTACAAGACGAACCAAAGATCACTCTTGTTGAGGGAGCTCCGAGGTAAAGGTACACACTAAAATCTCAAGATATTATTGGTATTAATGATGATATGTTCAAATGTTCGTGATGGACCAATAGTATGAATGTTTAAATTCTATGCCTTGTTACATTAATGATCATGTTGATAGGCTAGATTGTCACACCCTGAAATTTCCAATTTCACGATGTGAATAGGAAGAATAATTAAAACAATAATTTTCTCATAATTTTAAAACTTTTCCAACATTGAAATTCTTTACAAGAAATATAGTACAGGAAAAACCTTTGTTTGATTTTCTGAATTAAATAAATGGTTATGTGTGTTGCATTCATGCCGTTGCATCCTAATGTTTCTTGAGTGCAAAATGCTTTAAAATGCTTTTAGATCAAGTTTAGGTTCTTCCGAGAACTTCCCGATTTTCCTAAAAATTTTGTTGTCACCTTTTTAGAGCTTAATCTATTTTATTAGAAGCCTCTGTAATCTTTTCATATGCTTCAAATATTTTATCCGAACTCCTCCATCCAACTTTTGTTTTCTACTAGGTCATCTGAGCGTATTTTCTACCTTATCAAAATCCCATACGACAATATCTATAGTTATTTAACTCTCCTTGAACTATCTGGTGTTGTTCCATTCGTATTTCTT
Source organism: Cenchrus americanus (assembly GCA_947561735.1). Classification (NCBI taxonomy): domain Eukaryota; kingdom Viridiplantae; phylum Streptophyta; class Magnoliopsida; order Poales; family Poaceae; genus Cenchrus; species Cenchrus americanus. The sequence goes on along the minus strand of OX387245.1, from coordinate 60,465,088 downwards.
TTACTCTATTTCTTTCCTTTATTTCAATCCATGTGAGACGTCGAGGGTGCCAGTCCATTTGCCACGGCATGCCCACCTGCAATCAGCTTGCCGCCTCCAACTCGACGAAAGCTCCAACTCGAGGTTGACCTGGACTCCGACACCTCCCACATAATTTGATTGGGAGCTAACTAAGCACGTTCAGACCAGGCCCAACACGGCGCAATGTCCATCCGCATTATGGTCTCCTTAAAATTAGTTTTGCACCGGCAACCCTGTGCCCTAGCTTACCTCGATCGTCCAGCCGCCGCCACCGTCACACATCCTGTTGTTGTTCCACCCTAGGGCACCGCGCCTATAGAAGACCCTGCGCTGCTAGCAGCTGCCGTCTGCGCCGAGCCGAGCGCCGCCGCTGGCGTTGCCATCGTCATCACCGTCTCCGTTTTGTCGTGCCCGTTGGTCGCCGGAGCAAGCTGGTGCTGCCTTGGGGTTCGCCTCGTCGAGCCGCATCCTCACCGTCCCTGGCGGTCACCAGAGGACCACAGAGCGTTGCGGCTGCCGGTCACCCGAGCTAGCCGAGCAACGCTGCCGTGCCCGCCACGACGAAGCGCTGATGGGCGACGCTGTCACCACCTGGAGACCCGCGGCATCGAGACGCTCCTTCGTCCATGTTTACTACCCTCTGTCTGGCACCGAAGCATCGTCACGGTCTGGAGGCCGAACCATAACCGTCCTCATCGAGTTTGATCTGAAACCCGTCCTTCATCTTTTGCTTTGGGTGAGAACACTAGCACATTGCCAAACTCCTCGTTTCGTTTTGCATCTTCTCTCGTGATCCGTAGCTTGCCTATCAATCTACACCCACAACTCATCTAGTTTCTGTTTTCCTCCGGTTGTTTCCTGTCAGGGCGAGCTATCTGATCTGCTAGCCACTGCATGTCACTCCGTGCTTATACATCACCTGCGTCGCCGAGCCAACGTCGAGCCCAACCGTTGTTGCTGCTGTGTTTCTTGTGGTGCTAGTTAGCTTGCCGCAAGCCGTGCAAGCGGACGCTTTACTGTCGTCGTCCGTCTCAGCGTCATGGCCGAACCCGCCATGGTCACACCTGGTGAGAACCCTCCTGCATGCACCCTTTTGTCTCGCTCTATCTCACTAATCAGTGCAAGCCTTCATGCACGTATGGGCCAACAGCAACATGTTTGTTACCCATCTATGCATGCACGGCCATCCATCTTTTGTCTCTAATCCATGAACCTCATCGTGCTGCCTATGACCACTGCCTTGTTGATCCTTGCTGCCTCGGCGCTGACGTCAGCTCCTGCCTTGCAGCAATTTTGCTGGCTATCTGGTGCAAAGCACATGCATTTGGAAGCTCGAGCAACAAGAGGTAGCCACGGAAAAGAAGTCACGTAAAGCAAAGAAGTCGGGCATCTCCCATGCAAGAGTTACATCATGATGGTGCCATGCCTATGCAATAAGTGAGACCTTTTCTTCTAGAAAAATAACTACTCCCTCTATCCCAAAAAGAATGTCATTCTAGGAATTTTAGGGCAGATTATTAAGGAGGTCAGATGACCTCGATTGCCCCTATTTATTTGTCATATTAGATGCTAATTGATTATTGCATGCCTACATACACATGCACACATGCCAAATTAAGTAAAACGTCATTCTTTTGGGACAAATTTTGAATCCTAAAACGTCATTCTTTTTGGGACGGAGGGAGTAGGATGCTTGCTGATCGTATTTCCTTTCCATAAATCTTTTAGCCTTCACCTTGTCTATCTTTAGAATAATCTTTTATTTATCCATAAATTCTTTTGCCACATTGTTTATTGCTTAAACACCTTGGTGATGTCATGTTTGCATCATGCTTAAGCAATTCTGATTTTGTTAATCTCAATACATGCACGTATGCACCATCACCAGGCAACGTGATTTTATTTGAGATAACTGTTCACTTGCGTGCAGCCACGAAATGCATGCAGTTGACCATCATATTCAATAGCTATCTTTTTGTTTTTGGCACCCATATCTTATTTAGTTCAATTCTAATTTCAGCGTTTCTTGTGTTCACATATTTCTAGAATCATACTCTATCCTTTAGCGTGCTCTATCAAAGCTTTTCCTTATTTTTGATTGGTGCTTTGTTCTTAGTATATGCTTATTTGTTTGCTTTGTATGCTTGTGCCGATGATTGATGCGAGTAGAATGAACGTGGTTCGAGAGCTTGGAAGAGTATGAAGATGAAGAATTTTGGGCAACATCACTACTTTGGTTAATGACAAGTGTGTCCTTGATCTTTTGTCCCAATAACTATAATTAATCACTTTGCATTGCTTTGCATTAAATATGATGGGACTCGTGTTTAAGGTTTGACTAGTGTTTTTTATAATGTGCCTTGATTAACCGGGTTTTTCCTTTATGTTGGGTAGCTATGCTTAGTTGCGATACCTTGGGTTATGGTGGTTATAATGTACAATAATAATGAACATGCTTCATCTTTATGTTATATATCTCTGTTTGCTTAATACAAGACCATATGTTTAATTTGAACATGGAGCGACCACCCAGGAAAATCGTACAACCACAAGGCATATGGCTCTGCCTTGGCTGAATAATTATAGACTTCGATGTTGTAGCAACCTTATCTGAAAGAGGCCAATGGGGAGGCGTTGATGGAGTATAGACTCGCTCTAGTTGGGAGTTGGGCTTTTCTAAGGCACGGTACCTACTAGGGGACTTTATGCTCTTCTTCGTCCTCAAACCTAGTGGGTTGTTGCTCATTGGGGAATCTTTGTAAAGGCCTCGTAGCGTCCCTATGCAATCACACCTCGGTAGTGTGGTATGATGCTTAGCCAGCATCGTATGGTTGGGTCTAAAGCTCTTCGGAGTTTTTACGCGACTTGTGGTGAAAGTGTACAACCTATGCAGACTGTAAAACTAATCGATTAGCTGTGCTCCTGGTCAAGAGCGGCCTGGACGCTCACATGATAATCGAACTTGAAGATGGACTTAAATCGTGCTCTCTAGTTATGCTTGCCATATTCTTATGGTGCATCTTACCTTTATGCTTAATGTGGGTTGGTATAAACTTATACTTTATTAGTAATCAGGTGCTAATAAAATTTGACCAACTAAAATGCTAAATGCTTATAGCCCAGTCCACTATAAAGCCTTTCCATTCATACTTTCGCCACACTTGCTGAGTACGACAAGTGCTCACCCTTGCTATAAACAATGTTGCTCAGAAGGAGGAAGCTACCATGAAGTTGTTGTGAAGAAGTTGCTGAGTTCTAGGCGAATGCAACCCCCAGTCGACTGTCTGTGAAGTTTGGTGCCTTCGTTTCCAGGATTAAGCGTAAATCTGATAATCTCCCTTTTTCTTACGTGATACTATTTCTGTATTCACTTTTATGTCACTATATGAGTGAAACTTAATCCGGCATGCATATAGTTATGCACTTGGTTTTCTTTGGAAAAACAGGTGACATAGATTTTCTTGAGAATGAAAAAGAGGAAACATTTATGTTTGAACAAATTGATCTCACACCTAAAGAACCTTTGCCTAATTATGAGCTAAGTGCTATGCATGAAACATATGCTTCTTTTGTTTACACCTTGACTTGTTGCTACAATTCGCATGTGGTGTTAATTATGGATGCATATGTTTACAATAAGTTTTGTAAATCTTGATCATGCTTTGCGCTTGATCAAGCTAATGACCTTAAAGAAGCACATGTCGGGAGAAGGACCGATTTTCACTAACCATGTAGACAAGGCTCGAATAATGAAAAGAGAAGTCATGCCTAAAGAGTTGCAAGATAAATCATCAACCTCTCCAAATCTCGTGATGGATGCTGCTGTCTTCATCAATTTGAGAGCTTGTTCAGAGGTGTACAAATGAAGAAAATGAGATATTCAGAAGCTCCATCAAGTTGTCATTCCAACGCATCAAGAACCAATGAGTTTTAAGACCCGTGCAAGGAGTTATGGAGAAAACATTGAGCGTTGTGCGTTCTGAAATTTCAGGACAGATTTCATCACCGAAGTAAAACGGACGTAACTCTCTTGTTCGGAGTCCAATTTGGGAAAATAAAGACTTGTTGGAAAGGAATTTTTGTGCACTGTGCAATGGAGTAGATCTTGGGTATGCTTTATGTACTGGTCATTAAAGAAAAATTTGTGGAGTGAAGGCAGCACCGAAGGGTGGCAAAGAAGGAGAAAGCGATGATGTCAAGATACTTTGGGCAAGTCTTATATAAGTGATCAAGCACAACATGGGAAGTGAATTACAGCTGCATTGGTACCTTTTATTCTTGCATTAAGGGCCATGGCTATGCGACGAAAAGAAGGAATGTGAAAAAGTCGAGCTCTATGACTTTAAATGAAGCACTTTTCGGGAGGCAACCCGTTTCTTTAGGTTTTTATTCCTTTCTTAGAGAAAATAAAGAATGACACCATCCTATGATGATCAACTTGTGGCTATTAATCTAAGTTTAGTTTTCTTTTTAGAACACCATCATGTTCATGCTAATGTTTATTTATTTGCATGCATTGCATTTTGTTATCAACGTGATGTTTCTTTGTGTATACATGTTTTGCACATAGTTGGCTTGGTTGTTTTATATACTTAACAATGTATGCTTCAGTTTCCACGTTAATGCTTCTAGGGCATTTTTCTTTTTGCAATCTTGTGTAAACGTGGTGTTTAAACATGATTGCGGACTATCATCGTTAAGTTTGAGAAACCTTGCTAGCTTTTCTTATGTTTTCATGTTGGATAGGTTACTTTATAAGCTTTGCAATGAGCCTAGTTTTTCTTGTGCTATAAGAGTTATTGATCTAGGGATAGACATGGTGTTTTAACCCTACATTTATCAACCTTTATGGCTATGGAGAAATTCGGCAACCTAGTTGTAAACATGGTGTTTAGAACTAGGTGAAAACATTGTCTTTGTTTATATGCTTTCATATCATGTGCATACACACCTTGCACCACACACACTCATTAGGTTTTTAATTCTCATTAGACTAATTCATCCACAATTTAAAAATCTTAGGAGGTATTGTTGGATTGTTGGCAATTCTATCTACTCTCAACCGTCACCTTGGGGGTAGAATGTGCGTTTAAAACGTCTTGTAGGCAAGATAGACTATCACTACAAGAAAATTGAAGGATGGCTAAGATAAAAATGCTTTGTCTTCTTCTTCCATGCCTAGCAAAATTCTAAGCATGGGAGGCCCTGAATCTTCAACACAGAAGTGCAACATGACGCTCTAGAAGATAGAATTATCAAGATCATTAGCGTCTCCGGATCAATGCGCAAGAAGCCACCGATCTTATCAAAATTCTGCATGGTCTCGAAGGGAAAACACTGAATATTTTTGTTTATTTAGAAGCTCCATGAAGATATGATTCCAATCAATCAAGAATCAAGACAATAGGAGGTCCTACAAGCGGTTATGCCCGAATCACCGAGTGCAACACGTCCTGAAATCAGTTTTGGACAACACGCAGCACTGAAGTAAAACGGACATAGCTCCCTTGTTTGAACTCCGTTTTCGATGAATGACCACACGTTGGAAAGGTAATTGTCAGTGCGGAAAGTAGTCCCGACAGTAACTACTAAGAGCGTTGAGATCTATCTCTCGATGGCCGGTGCTAAGCAACACAATGACACAGGGGTTTATCCTTGTTCCGACCATTGGCCGTACATCCAGCAAGGGTGCGCTCATAGTGCTATATTGCGGTGCACCGTGGTGTTCGTAGAGGGGAGCTACAAGCAAGGCGAGAGAGGAGGAGGAGCTTCCAGGTCCCTGAGGGTTGATTGAGGCTAAGTCAGCCGCTCTCTGTCGTCCCCCTGCGGCCAGGGGACCGCCTACTCCTTTTATAGGCCAAGGGGAGGCAGTTTACAGTCATGTCGCATGGTCTAAGCGCTACATATGGTGGCATGACGCACAGTGTCGTGGAGTTGACGGTTGTCCTGTTGAATTTTGCCTCTGGCAGGCATCGTGGTGAGTCCTATGCTCGTCCAGGAGAGGCTTCGAGGGTAGTGGCATGGGAGCTTCTTGTTTGGTTGCAATCCATACGCTGGTTCGAGGGCTCAGCTAATAGAAGACCGAGGGCCGCACAGCAGCTGGTGTGGTGATGTCCCGTCGATCTGGGTTCCCACAGTGCTGCGGATGACTCTGCAGTGCCCGGGATGGTGGCACAGTGACGGGGATGGCCGCACAGGGTTGGAGATGATGGAGGAGACGCGCTCTGCTGGTCTGACGTCACGGAGCCGTCCCGGGCGGGCGCAGGGTAGGTGGTCGTACCCCTTTCGAGGGTGCCAGCGTCCTCTTTTGAGGGGGCGGTGTGGTGGAGGTACGAGAGTGGGCGGCACAGTGTCATGGAATGACACCAGCCTTCCCGCACAGCGCCGAGGATGGCCGCACAGCGCGGGTTGGTGGAACAGCATTGGGATATGATTCCCAGGCAGTGTCAGAGGGCCGACGTGGCGGGGATTCGCCTTTGACCCAGGCACCCGCGACGTACCAGGGTATTTAATGCTCCGGTCCGGGGAGCAGGTGCGGCGTCGTGGGTCTAAGGCGGCCTCAAGCGAGATGGAGACTCGCCCGAGTGGGCGTCAGGCCCTCGAGCGAGGTGGAGACTCACCCGAGGGGGCATCAGGCCCTCGAGCGAGGTGGAGACTCACCCGAGGGGGCGTCAGGCCCTCGAGCGAGATGGAGACCCGCCCGAGGGGTACCGCAACCGGCCGTTTGGTGGGCCGTTGCAGCTTCTCGGGTCATGGGCCCTTCTTTGCTTCGGGCCGCGACCACACGGGGCATGCTTTTGTGGTTTGTGGGTTCGTTTTTTTACCTTTTATTATTTTTTGAAGGGGGTGTTTTCCCCGGTTATTAGGGGACCCTTATGGTTGTCCCCGACAGTAGCCCCCGAGCCTTTGCGGCGGTATTCGTTAGGAACCTGCAAAGGTTGGTGCTTTCTGCTGAGCTATTCCGTGGGGGCGCGCTAGCGCACCCATGGGTGTAGCCCCCGAAGCCTTAGAGGAGTGTGAATACTCTTGCAAGGTTTTTCCACAACACATTACTAGTGTGTGAGCTGTTTGTTTCAGCCGGCCTCGGCAGTGCCATGCGCACGTATCGGCATTCGTCTACGTTCGGTGCGTGTCCAGGAGGTGTAGCTGTGCGTCGAGCCCCCGAGCCTGGGCCCACTCGAGGAGATTGGGGTGATCTCTCCGGCTTGTTTGTGTGCCCTTTTGCCGCCCTTTCGCAGGGCGGAGGGGTGAGGTGTCCACGACTCCCATCGAGCGGGTCGCGAATTGTGGATCCCTCGTTGAGCTGCTAACGGGTGTTTCAAGTGGACATCCGTGCCCCGTTCGGTAAGTGTCGGCTCGTGGTCCGGAGACACGTCCATAGGAGTGCTTTACGTGGATGTGCTAGGCAGGTCTCGGTCTCGTTCGATTGGAACTGAGGGTGCGTAAGCTTTCCCTCGATGAGATCCCTCGACTAGTTGCCCTCGTTGGCCTTGAACACGAACTATGGGGAGTCATCGAGCTAGTGAGCCTGAGGCCAGGCTCGAATGCACGCGCCCCGGTCGTCCCTGACTCTCTTAATCTGGGGTGTCTGTTCGAACCCTTCGAGGGTCAGGCTCCGAAGCCCTGATTAGTAGGGCCTTTGCGGGGTGGCAATGAGGTGCCCCTGTCTTGGTTTGATCTGTCGGACTCGCGGGGTCGTGGTTGAATCGACCCTCGAGCTACTGATCAGTAATTCCTATTCGAGGAGCATCTGCGGCGCCCGCCCTCGACAGGCAGGACTTGAAACCGCTGATCAGTAAACGCAGTGTTCGAAGGGCTGGCCCTCGAGTTCCTAGAGTGAGGCTTTGCTTTGCCTGTTTTAGATCGGGGCGTCGATCACACCCTTAGAGGGTCGGTTTTTCGAGATCTTGGCTCTGATCACGTGGGGGTTATCCTTACCTTGTAAGGAACCCGACCATTTAAATGACCGCAGTCGTGTCCGCGGTCATGCGTAGTGGGTGCGCCTTTTCAGGCGGTGTTGCACAAACGTCGTGGGTGACATGGGAGCGGATGTGACGGGGCACCGCAGCCCTTCGGTTACTGCGCCGTAATGATCGCGCACGCGCGTGCACGTGGCTGTTCTAGCGCGGTTGGGCCCGCTGGTCAGCGGAGTGAGGCCCCGCCCACATTAATGGGTGTTGTGCGCGGGGTTTTCGGGGGCGTTGCTCCCCTGGATCTATAAATCATGAGGGAGGGGCAGGTGTGAGTTCCTTACCTTGCCACTCACATCCCTCGCCCCTGCAACTTGCCTTCTTCTCTATTGTGCGCTCCACCGTCCTTGGATTCGCACATGCTCCTTAACCTTCTCCCGCTGTCGTAGCTCTCCGCTCTCGCTCTCCATTGCCCCACCTCAGCACATTCGCGTGCTGGAGCATCTCCAATGGCCCCGGACGACGGTGACGCCTTTCACACTGAACGAGCTGGTGAACGGCGGGCTGTTGGCGCCGGCAGGCGACGGCATGTACCCGGTGTGGATGGTCCCGCCGGCGTCGGACAGGGAGCCCAACCCACCGCACGGCTATGTTATTAGTTTCGTCCGGCTGCACGAGCGCGGCTTCACCGCCCCAACGAGCCACTTCATGTGAGGGTTGTGCCACCATTACAGGGTGGAGCTCCATAGTTTTGCCCCCAACACCATATCACAGGCGGCCACCTTCATCACCGTCTACTAGGGATACCTGGGGATCCCAGCGAACTGGGATCTCTGGGTCCACCTCTTCCGCGGCGAACTTCACACTCTCACCACGGGCGAGGTGCGGATGCGTCGGATGGTTCGTGCCGGCAGCCTGACGCTCGCGCTGCGGGACATGCGCAAGGAGCTGTACCCGCCGTGCACCATGACCTCCAACAACGCAGATTGGGAGAAAGGGTGGTTCTACCTCCGCAACGACGGCGCCGGCCTCCCCCGTACACCGGGAAGGTGCTGATGGCGAAGACCGACGCTTGGCACCACGACATGTCACCCACCGCACGGCAGCGGAGGCTGAAGTCACTCACTACCGCGCTACGGCGCCTGGCGGACACCGGACTGGGGGCGGCCTCGATCATCGCTAACTTCCACTACCGGTGGATTGTCCCCCTCATGGAGAGGGAGCTCTGCATCTTCGAGATGAGCGACGCGACCAACCCCATATCATTGGCGCGCTCGCGGCTGCTGTAGGAGCGCTTCCCCAAGGAGTATGTGGACAAGCGAGTGAGGCGCGCGATTAGCCTCAAGTTGGTGTCGCACTACGACGACGTCCTTTGGTCGTTTGTGATGCTCCCCGACGCCAAGCCGGTGAGTGTGTTTTTTCTTTTCCCTTTGGGTCCTTGTATCGCATGTCTACTTGTTTTGACAACCTTTGCCCGCAGGTGGTGACCGTAAGCATCGCGCGGTCAGACCCGCCGACGCCTCGGGCTCGAGTTGCCGGCCACGCTGCACAGCAACGGGAGTAGGAGCGGGCGGCTCTTGTGAAGGAGAGGAAGATCACGTGGCGAGAGCACCTGGAACAGCACAATGAGGAGTATCGGCTGCGCAAACAGCAAGGGCTCTCCCTTCTGCCGGTGCTGGTGAATTCGTCATTGGATGAGGAGGAGAGTGACAGGAGCGGACCACCTCTAATAGGTGGGAGCCCACACCCCCATCCCCACGGGCCGAGGGGGCGGCTATGGAATTGGTCCCCGAGGCAGGCTCGGAGCCTCCCGCCACCGGGCTGTCAGTGGAGGTGCCAGTGGGCGCCACGGAGGCGCCGGTAGGCGCAGCGGAGTTGCCCCCAGCCCTCAAGGAAGAGGAAGTAGGGATTGTCCAATTTGAGGTGAGTAATGTTTCTCCCCGTGCGCCTTCGATTTTGAGGGGCAATCGCTCACCCTTCCCCCTCTTTCATCGTCAGAGGGTTGCAAGCCATCCCTGCCCTTGCTCAGACGACGGGGCGTCGCTCAGAGAGGATGTCGCGGGCATCACGACCGCGACCGCAAGATTGCAGTAGGAAGAGGCGGCGGCGGTGACATCGCAGGCGCTGGTCCCCCAGGACCCTCACCAAGGGCGTGGGCGGGCTCGTTCGAGGAGTCGGTCCGCCGGGGGCCACGGGGCGGCGGAGGCCCCTGTTGACGGTGATTCTGCCCCCAGGAGGGGCCGATCGAGGGGGTCTTCCAGGCCAGCCCCAGAGCGCACGCCCGAGGTGCTAGTGATGCGAGATGACGACTGTGTGATGTCGCAGCGTTTGGCGCACGATGCCGAGGTGTGCACGTCCCACCCCGCACCACCCGCATCCAACATCTCCATCTCGCAGCCAGAGCAGGGGCTGCCTCGCCCCGAGGCGCCGCGCGCCCCACTCGACGAGGCCCAGGCTGAGCAGGCGTTGTGGCAGGAGTTTCGTGATCACGACACCTCCATCAACAACGCCTTGACCGAGGCGCTACGGCTCCGGGGGCCCGTCGTTCCAGATCTTTGAGGTAAGTGTTCTTTGCTTGACTCGAGGCTTGTTCCTCGTCTTTTTCTCGTTTGAGTGTTTCGCGATCTGACTTTTTCCCCTGTGTTCTTGACTGCTGCTCGCAAGAGCTGCAGGGCCGGGCGCGTGCGAAATACGACCGACTCACCCAATTGAGCTTGGAGCTCAGCTGGTACCGGGGGCAATACGAGGCGCTCGACGCCCTCGTGGAAGCCCTGCGCATGGACAACAACTGGTTGGAATACCGGCTGAGGGCCGTGCAGGACGCACTCCTGGACCAACGCGCGTTGACCACGAAGGGCGCCACTGCGGTCGATCGGGTGAAGTCCGTGCTCTTGGAGAGGGACGAGGCGCTGGCGATAGTGAACGGCGACCCGCAGAAGGTGCACGCCACCCTGGCCGAGGTGCAGGCCACAATGGCGGAGAAGGAGACCGCCCTCGCTACGGCGTAGACCCAGCTTCAACAAGACCGCGCCACCCTTGAGGGGGCACAGTCCTGGAAAGCTCAGGCCGAGCAAAAGGCCAAGGAGGCTGAGAGGTTGGGGGCTGACCTGCAGGAGAAGGTCACCTCGCTCGCCGCGGTGGAGGAGCAGCTTCACCAGGAGCGGAGCGTGCATCAACAGGCGGAAGGCCAGCTCTAGCAGGAGCAGTCCACCCTTAAGGAGGCTCAGGCCTCCCTTCAGCGCGAGCGCTCGGCCTGGGAGGAGGTGCAGGGCCAACTCCAGTGGGAGCACGCTACGCTAGAGAAGGCGCAGGCTACGCTTAAGCTCTAGGACATGGAGGTCACGCGGCTCACCGGGGAGCTGGTCCAGGAGGGCGTGTCATACGAGGAGCTGCGGCAGGCCGGTGAGGAGAAGGACGCCGCCATCCTCGAGCTGCAGCAGGAGGCTGAGACCACACGCACAGCCCTCGAGACGGAGAAGAAGCAGGTCGAGGGTAAGTCGCCCCTCTCGCTTTTTTGCTTGTTAGTTGAATTCATCGAGATCCGCTCTCGACTTATTTTGCATTTTCACCTTTAGGCCTGCGGACGGCTCTTGGGACATCGGCGACGCGGGCAGAGACGCTGCAGGTGGCCTACAACTCCTCTTAGCAGGAGCTGGAGGCTCTATGGGATGTTGCCTTGGAGGCGTGTCAAAGCATTGAGGAGGGCGACGGGCAGGTTGGGAGCTCCATGGCGAGCCGCCTCCGTGTTTTGGGCGGACATGTCGCCCGGTGTATGCGAAGTGCGCTTCGCCTGGGGTCCAGAAGACCCTCGGTGTAGTGTAGTGCAGTCGCAGTACCGGGTCAACCTCAGGGCACTTTCCATGGGCTATATGGTCCCCGACGGTCTTAACGACGATGGTGCAGAGGCCGAAATGAATCACGTGGACGCGCTTGCCGCCCCTGCCGCCAACATCCTTGCCGATGACTTCATGGAGATTCTCTTCCCAGACGCTCCTCCCGCCGGCCCCCTCGAGCTCTAAGAGTAGTTGGGCATTCAGGCCCTTTAGATTTTAGTTAGAATTCGGGCCGCACGGCTCATATAATAAGTACAATTTACTTGAAGTATTTGTAAGTTTTAATGTCATTTTGTTTTTGTGGTTGTCATGTTCCGTCTTTCCTTTCGCTTGGGCGAGTTTTAGCTGGAATGGTTCATTTGCATGAGTAGCTTATAGGCAAAGTGGTGAGGGGGAAGGGCCGTATCCTGCTTGAGGCGTGGGCTATCCCCGACTCACTCGTCTTCGCCCTTCGGCCGCTCGCATCCTGCGTAAATTCGCCCAAAGTCCAGGTTGAGACGTACTTGGCACTTTTGCAATAAAGCTTTTTTGCGAAAAAATGGGACCATTTTTAGGGGAGATAACCCCCACAATAGCCCCTGAGGCGGACTTGGTTTTCGGGGAGAAAGCTGAGTTGCCCTTGACTTTATTCAAAAGAAAATTTACATCTATACAACCAACTGGGGTGTCGGATGTGCGCAAAAGACTTGGAAATCCTTTCTACAGGTAAAAACGATGTAGCTGTTGGATGTTCCAAGCGTTGGTGAGCTCTTCGCCTTGCTCGTTCGCCAGCTTGTACGTGCCGGGCTTGAGCACCTTGACGACGACGTAGGGCCCCTCCCACGGTGGTGACAGCTTGTGGCGACCTCGACTGTCTTGGCGCAGCTTTAGGACTAGGTCGCCCTCGTTGAAGTCTCGGCGCCGGATTTTCTGGGCTTGGTACCGCCTTAGCGCCTGTTGGTATCTTGCCAAGTGCATCATGGCCACGTCGCGGGGCTTCGTCTATTTGATCCAGCGAGTCCTCGCGAGCTTGCTGGTTGGCATTTTCATCGTAACCCTTGAATTTGGGCGCTCCGTATTCCAAGTCCGTGGGGAGAACGGCCTCCACGCCATAGACTAGGAAAAATGGCGTAAACCTCGTGGCTCTGCTTGAGGTGGTTCTGAGGCTCCAAATGACCGACGGTAATTCTTGAAGCCATTCCAGGCCAGACTTGTTCAGTTTGTCGAAGATCCTGGGCTTAAGGCCTTGTAGATGCATGCCATTAGCACGCTCCACTTGGCCATTAGTTTGTGGATGTGCAACGCCACCCAGTCCACACGGATGTGGTGGTCGTCGCAAAACCCCATGAACTTTTTGCCGGTAAACTGGGAGCCATTGTCAGTGATGATGGAGTTCGGCACTCCAAACCAGTGGATGAGGTCCGTGAAAAAGGACACCGCCTGCTCTGCTCTGAGATTTGTGATTGGGCGTGCCTCGATCCATTTGGGTGTGCTCAAGTCTTTGGAGAATTTTACTGAAAACGTTTGGGGGAATGGTGATTCGCCCTGAAGCGATCTTCGCGAGCTCGTCTGCCTCCTCGTTGAGCTCAATGCCATAAAATTTATCCTCAAGGGCGGCACGGCTTTGCAGTAAGCTTCCATCTTCTCGTCGTGACAGCTCGCGTTCTTCAAGACTTGGTCGATCACGAGCTGCGAGTCTCCCCTGACGTCAAGGCGCTTGATGCCGGTTTCGATGGCGATTCGAAGGCGGCAAAGGAGGGCCTCGTACTCCACCATGTTGTTCGAGGTGGGGAAGTGCAGACGCACAACATACATCATGTGCTCCCCGAGGGGCGAGATGAAGAGCAGGCTCGCGCCTGCTCAGGTTTTCATCACCGATTTGTTGAAGTAGAGGGTCCAGCACTCAGCCTGTATCTGCAACGGGGGCAACTTGTGTCCATCCATTCGGTGACGAAATCTGCGAGGATCACTGCTTTGTGCAGCACGTAGGTGAGCGTTTCGCCCATCAGCTCTACAAGCCACTTGGCGATATTTCCTGCTGTGTCCGGGTTGCGAATGATCCCCCCCAACGGGAACGAGGAGAGCACCGTGACCGGGTGGGCCTCGAAGTAGTGCTGCAACATATGCCGCGCGAGCACCACTTCATAGAGCAGCTTCTGGATCTGGGGATACCGCGCCTTGGTTTCAGTCAACACCTCTCTGATGTAGTACACCAGCCTTTGGACTCGTAGGGCGTGACCCTCCTCCGTTCGCTCTACAATGATGACCACGCTGACCACCTGGGTGGTTCCCACGACGTAGAGGTACATAGGCTCACCTCCCTAAGGCGGTGTGAGGATCGGCACGTGGTCGAACGCTGCCTTGAGATTGTCTAGCGCCTCCTGGGCCTCGACGGTCCAGGAGAAGCATTCGTGCTTCTTCAGAAGTCGGTGGAGGGGCAAACCCTTCTCGTCGAGCCGCGAAATGAAGCGGCTCAAGGCAGCAAGGCAGCCCAATACCTTCTGCACCCCCTTTAGGTCTCGAATCGGGCCCATCCGGTCGAGGGTTGTGACCTTCTTGGGGTTGGGCTCGATGCCCCGCTGGGAGACAATGTATCCCGGCTGCATGCCGTGCGGCACCCTGAAGATGCATTTTTCGGGGTTCAGTTTCACCCCGTTAGCCCGCAGGCAATCGAACACAATGTGTAGATCATTGACCAAGTCATCCACCTTCCTGGTTTTTACAACTATGTCATCTACATACGCCTCAATGGTCCGCCCAATGTGGTCTCCGAAAACGTGTTGCATACATCGTTGATACGTAGCACCCGCGTTTCGGACGTCGAATGGCATCGTCACGTAGCAGAACATGTCGAACGGTGTGATGAAGGAAGTTGCGAGTTGATCGGACTCCTTCATCTTTATTTGGTGGTACCCGGAATAGGCATCAAGGAAACATAACAATTCGCACCCCGTAGTAGAATCTATGATTTGATCGATCCGTGGCAAAGGAAAAGGAACTTTGGGACATGCTTTATTCAAACTAGCGTAATCTACACACATCCTCCATTTCCCATTCTTTTTCTTAACTAATACAGGATTTGCTAGCCACGTAGGGTGGAAACCTTCCTTGATGAATCCGGCCTCGAGGAGCTTCCACAGCACCACTTCGATCGCTCGGCGCCGCTCTTTGTCGAAGCGCTGCAGCCGCTATTGCACGGCTTGGGAGTGAGGTAGGATGTCAAGGGAGTGCTCGGCGACCTCCCTCGGGATGCTAGGCATGTCCGAGGGGCTCCACGTGAAGGTGTCGGTGTTGGTGCGGAGGAAGTCGACGAGCACCACTTCCTATTTCGGGTTGAGGGTGGAACTGACCCTCAACGTCTTGCCCTCAGAGGCAGCAGGGTCAAGGGGCACCTCCTTTGTTTGTTCGGCAATCTCGAAACTACCTGCGTGCTTGGTGGAGGAGTCAGGGCTTGTGTTGGCCAGCTTCTCTAGGTCTGGTACAAGCGTCTCGTCGAGCGCCAGGGACTCGGCGTGCTCCACGCACTCAACATCGCAGTCAAATGCGTGCTCGATCGACGAGCCCACGGTGATGACGCCCTTTGGCCCCGGCATCTTCATCTTGAGGTAAGTGTAGTTCGGGACCACCATGAACTTGGCGTAGCACGGACGCCCAAGGATGGTGTGGTACGCGCCCCTGAACCCCACCACCTTGAAGGTGAGGGTTTCCTTACGGAAATTGTCTAGTGTGCCGAACCAGACAGACAGATCGATCTACCCGAGGGGCTGGACGCAC
This sequence comes from Cenchrus americanus, assembly GCA_947561735.1. Lineage (NCBI taxonomy): Eukaryota > Viridiplantae > Streptophyta > Magnoliopsida > Poales > Poaceae > Cenchrus > Cenchrus americanus. Next base: position 60,449,571 of record OX387245.1, on the reverse strand, counting down.
TTGCCTGGCATGACGCCATGGAACGGCGTCGTGCTGGGCCGCAGCTGGTCCAACCCGATCCCCATCAGCCGTAGGGTGTGCGCGTAGAAGATGTTGAAGCTGCTGCCACCGTCCATCAGCACCTTGGAGAACCGTGCGTTGCTGATGACTAGGTCGACGACCAGTGGGTACTGGACCGGGTTGGGGATGCGGTTTGGGTGATCCTCGCGGCTTAAGGCGATGGCGTCCTCCTACCAATCGAGGAAGGAAGGAGGAGCCTTCTCCGCGACAAGGACCTCCTGTCGTTCCCTCTTGCGCTGGCTGTTGGACATGTCCACCGTCGGCCCCCCGAAGATGAGGAAGACATTCTCCACCGCAGGGAAGCCGTCGGCGCCCCCGTTGCCACCGTCCTTCTTGGCGTCGTCCTCCTTAGCGGCGACGCCGCTGTAGTACTTCTTGAGCATTTCACACTGCTCGAGGGTGTGGTTGATCGGGGTCTTGTGGTATGGACATGGCTTCTTCAGCATGTCATCGAACACGCCGGGGCCTCGAGGGGTCACTCAGGGGCCCTTGCGGGCCGGGTCGACCGCGAGGGCCTCGTCCTTGTCATCGTCGCGCCCTTGCACGTGTGCATCACGGTGGGGCTTCTTGCCTTTCTTGCCCCACTTATGCTTCTGTTAGGGCTCCTTAGACTTGCTGCCCTCTGCGTTGCGTCGTCCACTGTTGACGGATAAAAGACGTATCCACCTACGATCCGCAAGCGTACGGACCTACACCTTTTTCACCACGTGATTCCCAAGGTTCTTGTCAATCCGCGGAGCAAGGGGATTACAAGCATTTGATCTACCTTTACTCACTAACTACTCAAACCCTAACTATGATTAAACTAGAAAACGACTAAACTACACTAGAGAGAATGATTAAGAAATCAAGATAAAAGACACTCGCCCATGGGTCTACGATACTAGAGCATGCAGTCGCTTTAAACAAGAAAACCAATCTAATCTATCGGGGGTTGTGACCACGGTTTCGCCCTTTCCCTCCTCTCGTACTGTCACTACGCGAAGGTATTCGTGACTAGACCTATGATGGACACGGCGTATTGAATGGATCCAAGGGAGCATTGGAGCTCTACTCCCTTTACGGCATGGTAGCTAACCTTAAGCATTAAAGTATATATATTCAACACAAGATGATAGATAGATAATCCAACAATATATGATTACATCTCAAGATCGATTACAACCCATGGACGAATAAGGATATTACCCCATCAAGGTGCTAGACATAGCACCGTTGATCATGGTCACCGTTCCGACAGTGTCTTCCTTCTTCTCCACTTGTGGGTGCTTCCTTCGAGGTGGTTGATCTCCCTTCGGAGATCTCCCTCCTCTCTCTCTAGCTTGTGGATGGCCTCCTGGTGCGAATGGCTCTCCCCCCTGCGAATGGCGGCGCCTCCAGGGTTTTTGGGTTGAAGATCCATCGGGTGCAAGAAAAGGGGGGCCGAACCGACACCGGAAGTGGGCTGGGCCGGCCGGCCTGGGCCGACCGGCCCAGGCCCATTTCGGCCTGGTTCGGTCTCCCTTTGCTCCCGTGGGTCCTCAGGTTATTATGCACTTTACCCCTTCCACTTGCATGATTTTGATGATGTCATCCTCGCGTCCAAGATGGAGGTTCTCCGTTCATGAAGTTCGGTCTTTTATGCTTCAATCCACGGGGGTGTTCCTACGTAGCACTTTGGTCCTTTCCACCATTGGAAGTGATTTCATCAAGCTCATGAACACGAACAAGACTCCGTAAATGCTCCTTTGAACTTGTTGCGAATCCGTCCTTTATGTCCATGTTTTTCTACATAAACACAACACTTCCAAATCTATGCACATAGATGAACTTGTTATATGATTAGTGTTCCTAGTGGTGGGTTAGTTCCATAAACAAATCCAAACCAAAGTGTAATGAACATGTTTAATGTACCAAAATACACTATCAACATCCACGCGCTTGCCCTTCTTGCCGTCGAAGATGGCCCCCACCGCCTCCTCGCCAGAAGCGAAGCTGGTGGCGATGTCAAACAGCTCGTTGGAGTCGACCGGCGGGCTCCGCCCGAGCTCGTGCACGAGGTCCCAGCAGGTTGTGCCCTCGATGAAGGCGTGCACGATCTCGAACTGAGCAACGCTCGGGAGCTCGGTATAGCGCTTGGAAAAGCGTCGTATGAAGTCCCGGAGCGATTTGCCGGGCTTTTGGGTGCACGCCCGCAGGTCCCAGAAGTTCCTAGGGCGCATGTACATGCCCTGGAAGTTTCCCACGAACATGCGGACCAAGTCATCCCAGCTGTGAATCTGGCTGGGCAGCAAGCGCTCGAGCCACGTTCGGGCTGAGTCCGCGAGGTGCAGCAGCATATTGCGGATAATCACCGCATCAGTGGTGGCGCCACCCAACTGGCAGGCCAGGCGGAAATCGTTGAGCCACACATGAGGGTACATCTCCCCCGTGTACTTGTCGATCAAGGTGGGCTGGCGGAAGCGTTGGGGGAAGCTTGTCGTGCGGATCTCCCGGCAAAACACACGGGTTCCCGGGGTTCCGGTGTCGGTGAGCGATCCTCTCGGCTATCGTAGTGACCACCCCGCTCAGGGTGGTAGCCCGCTGCCGCTCGCTCCTCCGCATGGTCCGTTTGGCAGGAGTTTATGACGTTGCGGGTGTCGCCGTCCTGAGCTTATCCGTGCGTGTCAAGGATCCGCTCCCTGACCGGCGTCCTGCCCTGGTTGGTCGGTTGCCCCGTGGCGCCGCCCGAATGGACAGATGCCTCCTGACCTTGGGCGCCACCGCCATCCCGCGCACTGCCCTGATGGCGTATGCGAGACACCGAGCTTTTGGCCGGTTGCACGGCCGCCTGCTTGATGAGGGCCTGCGCCTCGTGGTGCAGGTTACGCGCCTCGGGTGTTGAGGGCGCGGGCATGGCTCGGAGCAGGGTCGCTGCCGCAATGAGCTTTTGGCTGGTGCATGTAGGCATGTTCGGGTCGTTGATGTCAAAGTTGGCGAGATGCGCTCGCGGGTCTGCTTGCCTAGCTCGTGCGCGCGTTCACCGCGCGCCAAGGCTTCTCCCGCGATGGTGGCACGCAGGAGTCGCACCTTCCAATATTCCTCTGCGAGCTTGGCCTCAAGCTCGCGTGCTTGGGCTAGCTGCGCACTGATGCCAGCACCTCTCGCCGATGAGGTGGGGGCACACTTGGCCCCAGGTTTTGGGGTGCGCCCCTGCCGCCCGCTCCCGCTCCATTCGTGCCATCGGCATGTTCGTTGGCGACGACCACGAAGCACTCGCGTGCTGGGTCATAGCTTCCAATACTGGAGTCGTCGGAGCAACCGAACCAGTAGTCCGTAGCGTCGAGGAACCGCTGGAACATCATCGGATCCAGTGCGCTGGAGAAGTCCCACTCGACATACCCGTGTGATGTTGCGGGTGGCAGCTCGCTGGCCGAGCCGTGATATGACTTGTTGTTGGTGGTGGCGATTAGGTTCCGGACTGCCAACAGGTGGTGGCCTGGAAGGTCCTCATACGCCACCACGTCGGTGCTGGCAGACGAGGCATATGTCGTCGTAGTGTTGCACATCTCGTAGGGGAACTGCGGCCCCACGGCCGCGGGCTCCCCCATGAGTGTCGTCGCCCCATCGATGGGTGTGTCGCCTCGTGCCGTGGCGCGTGCATCCCGACGTCGCTCCATACGCGCCTGGCGTGAGCGCTGGCCTGAGAGCCGACGGCGCCGAGGCGTCGAGGTGCCCGCGGTAGCCGCATGGGCGGGTGCCGGAGCATCAGCAGTATGCGTGGTGGGTATTGGGCCCGGCCCGGTTGACCGCCACAGGTGGAGTTCGTCGTGGTTGGTGATGTGCATGAGGTAGCCGTTCCCGTAGCCTGAAAGTTCAGGCTCCCGAACCGAATTTCGAACCCAACTGGGAGGGGGTCCGAGCTGCCCATGAAGTACCTCTGGGGCCTGTACTCGGTGCGAATCACCATCGAGATGGCTGGCGGGGAGCTGATCTCAATGCAGTTCCCCTACCTGGCGCGCCAACTGTCAGTGCGGAAAGTAGTCTCGACTGTAACTAGTAAGAGCGTTGAGATGTATCTCTCGATGGCCGGTGCTAAGCAACACAATGGCACAGGGGTTTATCCTGGTTCTGGCCACGGGCCGTACATCCAACAGGGGTGCGCTCATGGCACTATATTGCGATGCACCGTGATGCTCGTAGAGGGGAGCTACAAGCAAGGCGGGAGAGGAGGAGGAGCCTCCAGGTCCCTGAGGGTTGATTGAGGCTAAGTGCCAATATCGTGGATGAAGGCGGAAACGTGCAAGTGATCCGCTCTTTGTCGTCCCCTTCAGCCAGGGGACCGCCTCCTCCTTTTATAGGCCAAGGGGAGGCAGTTTACACTCATGCCGCATGGTCTAAGCGCTACATATGGCGGCATGGCGCACAGTGTCGTGGAGTTGACGGTTGCCCTGGTGAATCTTGCCTCTGGCGGGCGTCATGGTGAGTCCTGTGCTCGTCCAGGAGCGGCTTCAAGGGTAGCAGCGTGGGAGCTTCTTGTTTGGTTGCCATCCGTACGCTGGTTCGAGGGCTCGGCTGACAGAAGACCGGGGGGGCGCACAGCGGCCAGTGTGGCGATGTCCCGTCAATCTGGGTTCCCACTGTGCTGGGGATGACTCTACAGCGCTCGGGATGGCAGCACAGTGACGGGGATGGCCGCATATGGCCGGAGATGACAGAGGAGATGCACTCTACTGGTTTGACGTCATAGCGCCATCCCGGGCGGGTGCAGGGTCGGTGGTCGTACCCCTTTCGAGGGTGCCACCGTCCTCTTTCGAGGGGGACAACGTGGAGGAGGTACGGGAGTGGGCGGCACAATGTCATGGAATAACACCGTCCTTCCCGCACAACTCCCACACAATGCCGGGGATGGCCGCACAACGAGGGTTGGTGTAATAGCGCCGATATATGATTCCTAGGTGGTGTCAAAGGGCCAACGTGGCGGGGATTCGCCTTTGACCTGGGCACCTGCGACGTACCGGGGCATTTAATGCTCCAGTCGAGGGAGTAGGTGCGGCATCGTGGGTCTAAGGCGGCCTCGAGCGAGGCGGAGACTCGCCCGAGGGGGCGTTAGGCCCTCGAGTAGGTGGAGACTCACCCGGAAGGGGCGTCAGGCCCTTGAGCGAGATGGAGACTCGCCCGAGGGGTACCGCAGCCAGCCGTTTGGTGGGTCGTTGCAGCTTCTTGGGTCGTGAGCCCTTCTTTGCTTCGAGTCGCGACCATGCGGGGGCGTGCTTTTGTGTTTTGTGGGTTCGTTTGTTTACCTTTTATTATTTTTTGAAGGGAGTGTTTTCCTCGGTTATTAGGGGACCCTTATGGTTGTCCTCGACAGTAATTTCATAAACTTTTCAATAGAGCTATATTTCGATATATGTTCTGTTCTGGACAAAGGGGAAATCCATGAAAAAGAGACAACAAGGAAATGATGAGAACGAGAAAGAGGAGATGGTGATGACAACATTGTAGAGAAGGGCGACCATTGGCTCCATGAAGCATACAAGATCAAATTCAGAAGTTTAGGAGCATTGATAAATCAAGACAAAAGCAAAGCCACATCGATACATGGAGATGTCGGAAGAAGGCAACGAAGAACTACAAAGGATGGTAACATTTCTATGGACATTCTCTTTTCCGAATATAAATGCTTGTAAGTATGCTTTCAACCTTATTAGGTGCAACATTTTGTCTTTCTTTTCCAACAATAACATGGCTACTAGGAGGACAACCTAGGTTTCTTTTCATTTTTAATAGATAGACATGACCATGTGTTCACCTCGATGTTTTATATTGCCTATGCTTACAGAAAGATGATGAAAGTTGCCGCTTTGTTTTACCTACATGAAGTTATACATCTCTTGGCTAATTGCTCTCTATAACATGATCTGAAATTAATTTAAATACCGACTCTTTTATTTGTAGAGGTGAAATGACTATGCTCTAGACCCACATACATATCTTTGCTCTTTGATTTAAGTTTATGGATAGCCGGATAACTTGTTGTTTTTTATGAAAACTTAACTTTTATGATATCTACATATTTGTGATGCTCTTGCAAATTTCTACCTACCAAAGCCATATACATATATGTTCCATGATAACAAAACCCGTAGATTGCAAACATATGCTTTGACGAGTTGGATCAGGATTGATTTCTATGGTTCAAGAATAAGAAGTTGGTCATTCCTTTGTGTAACATTTTCATGCTAGCCTTTTTGTCCATGCATTGTGGGCTTCACATCGAAAATTTCACAAACTTCGCAGGGCATCCACCCTAAATCAAAAACTCCTTTTTGTGATCACCGCGTTGTCCACAACCCAATTTGAGTATGGAGTAAAATTCTCGATGGAGATTCAAATATTCCCCAAGATTATTAAATTTATGCATACTTTAGCAATCATCCCCCCTCTTTTATGCTTGAGGACTAGCATCATTCAAGCATGGGGGAGGAGTCATTACATCACCTCTGACAAATGCTATGTAAGTATTATGTTGCAAAAGTTCTGAGGAGCAAAAGAAAAAATGAAAAATGAAAAAAATATGATTAGAAGAAAAGAAAAATAATAAAAAAAGGAAGAAGAAAGAAAAAGAAAGAGAGAAAATGAGAAAGAAATAAAATAAAAGTTAAAAATAATAAAGTTGCTCCTCGGTTCTTTTTGCTTCATAAGTTCTCAAGTGCCTTGATGACAAATCCATACTCAAATCTTCCAACCATGTGCAATCTGATAACGAGGACTTCACTCGTGCCTTGAGATCATCCATTTGCCACTTTCACATGTCCACCTATCAAAATGTGTGTGTTTCATCCCTCTCCCTTTCCGACATTTATTTTCCATGGCCATTTTGACGAGTCTCGGTAATTCTAATAGATCTCTATTTTAATTTGACAATATTTCGGATGTATGTTTTGCTAGGATTGTTTTTAACCTTCCAAGCTCCACATAAGCCTTCCACTATCACATATGAGTAGAATAGGTTGAAAATAATCTAGTATAGGCTTGAGTGACTTGATGAGATGAGTGTTTCCATAAGCTTTTGCAAGAGATTTTCACTTATGTTGGATACGCATCTTTTTGAAAATTCTTTCGTGTAACAAGGTAACGGTTTGAAGTTCGCTTAACTTTGAGAGCATCATATTTATTAAATGTGGCTTGTTCTTTATTGTTAGTCTATCTTCCCTAATGAAAAAGAAGCCGGTCACAACTTGAACTTTAAAAATAATTCTTAAGAGAGAGAGCAATTTGCCTCGTCATGAATGACTAAGTGCAGGGACAACATTGGAAGGCAACGCTAATTTCCCCTTTTAAGCAAGGATTACTTACTCGAGGACGAGCAAGGTTTAAGCATGGGGGAGATGTTGACGGTGAATTTTGGTGCTCCAAACGTATTCATTGCACTTTGGTTTGAGCTCGATTATGTAACTAACCCGCCACTAGGCACACTAATGATACAACAAGTTCATCTTCGTATGTGCATTTTGAAGTGTTGTGTTTTGCAGGAAAACATGGACGAAAGGGACGGAGTCACAACAAGTTCAAAGGAGCAAATGAGGAGTTTCGTTCGTGTTCGAGTGCAAGGCGAAATCACTTCCAAAGGTGGCAAGGACCAAGGTGCTATGACGGATCATCCCCGAGGACTAAGACGTAAAGTTCGGACTTCTTGCGAGAAGACCCCTATCTTGATCACGGGGATGACGACCTCAAAATGACACAAGTGAAGGGGGCCAAGTGCAAAATGTGAAGATGAGCCGCGGGGAGGAAAACAGGCCCGAACCGATCCAGAAAGGGCCTGGGCTGGCCGGCCAAGTCAGATCGGCCCAGGGGGTTTTTGTGGTGGTTCGACCCGCCCTTTGACCTAGTTGCTCCTCGGTCTATTAATAGCTCCCTCCTCTAACGGCCGCCACATCAAACCATTCTACTGACGCCATTCACCAGAAAACCGCCGCCGCAAGATGAAGGAGAGAGTTGGATGAGCTCATCGCAAGGATCAACGCCGGCAGAGGGAAGGAAGTAAGAGGAGGACTCCAAGCCGCTGGCCTAGGGGTGTTCCCAAGCTTCATCGCCGCTATCTTCATCGACGACGTTCTCCGGAGTCTCCATCACCCCTATGTGCTTCAATCCGTGTAAGATGATGGGGTAATCTCTCCGTTCATCCATAGGGTTAGATGGATGCATGATATGTAATCTATACATGAATCTTATGCCAATCGATGCTTTATGGTCTATGTCTTCGCGTATGCTTTGCTTACATATGTTTGCGCACCATGTGGTCTTAGTAGGGTTTGTGGTAATCGTGCTGATTAACTTAACCCTATGGATGATTAGGTATAGATGCGGTTATACATAAAGTGTTTGATTACCTTGCGTAGTGACAGTACAGTGGATGGAAAAGGCTTAGCGACCGCATAACCACCATAAAGCTAGTGTAGGCATCACCCTTTTCATGTAGTAGATGCATGTTCATGTGATCCTAAACCCTAGGGAGGGAACGCTTATGTATCTTAATCTCTCTCTTGTATTTACCCTTTGCCATCTAGTTTCACCTTAGACTTCTTAGATTAACTTAGGTTAGATTGCTTTTACCTTAGAGTAACCTCTCAAGGCTTTCCAATCAACTAGATTAGTGCTTGGTTAAGCGCTAGCAATCCCCTTGCTCCGTGGATTGATAAGAACCTTGGGGGTCACCCCGCGGTGAAAAAGGTGTAGGTCCGTACGCTTGCGGATCGAAGGTTGTTACGTGTTTCAACCATCAACACAAAGCCAAAGCTATTCACATGAACAATGAAGGGAAACAAAAGGCTCAAAATCACAAACACAATTGAATACCCAAGGAAGACCAAAAGTTATCTCTCAACAGTGTAATTCTCAAAAGTCGATCCCCTTTACAAGTGTCAGTCTGGCTCCTTTTATAGGGAGACGAACAGACTTTTTACATATCGAGACTGCCCTCGTGTAAAACGGATCAAACAAGAATGTACTAGGCTAATTTTGGGAGATCTCCATTAGGTCTTCATGTAATCTGTGCTTCATGAAGTCACACCGCAAATCACGACACGTTTCCCAGCATCAGCACGTGCGCCTATCGGGTGAAGACCCTCAACTTTTTGGAGATACCCCTTCGCCTAGTGTATTCCCATACCTGAAACATATTTCAAACCAAAACGTCCACGGGTAAGTTGTTAAGGGCGATGAAACCCCCCTGCGAAACCTAGGCTAAAGCTTATTGAATGGTAAGGATTTGGCCCCGGGGTTTCGTCCTGAAGGAAACTAAATCTCCAGACCCGAAACCTAGTACCATAAACTGCTCGCCCTGTTCGATAACTTTTCTAGCGACAAAAGGTACCACGCGAAAGCTGTGATATGAATGGCAAAATGGAGTTGATTGGCTTCAGGGGTTTCGTTGTTAGTCTCCTGATTCGCTCCTGCCGGGCTGCATCATTCTTATGGTTTTTACTATGATGGACTTGATTCTGAATCCCCCAACAGCGCTCACCAGTTTGCTCCGAAACAACGTCGATATCTTCGCATGGAGCCCGTCCGACTTGCCCGGTGTCCCCAGGGAGCTGGCTGAGCATGCCCTTGAAGTAAGCAAGACAGCAAGACCTATCAAGCAAAAGCTTCAGCGATTTGAAAAAGATAGAAAGCAGGCCGTAGAAGTAGAAGTCTATAAGCTCTTAGCTGCTAGATTCATACAAGAGTGTAAACACCCAGTTTGGCTTGCAAACCCGGACCTTGTACCCAAAAAGACTGGAGGATTAAGGATGTGTGTCGATTACAACAATCTCAACAAGGACTGCCCAAAGGATCCCTTCCCTCTTCCCCGCATCGATCAGGTCGTGGACTCCACGACTGGCAGCGTTCTACTATGCTTCCTCGACTGCTACTCTGGGTATCATCAGATAACCCTCAACCCCGATGATCAAGACAAAATAATGTTCATAACGCCTAATGGCATCTATTGCTACAAGGTCATGACCTTTGACCTGAAAAATGTTGGTGCGACCTACCAGAAGGCGATACTAAAGTGCTTGAAGTCTCAGATCGGGAAGAATGTGGAAGCTTATGTCGATGATGCGGTCATCAAGACCACCGAACGAGATCAGCTCATCAATGACCTCGCCGAGACCTTCTCCAACCTACGCACCTACTAGTGGAAGCTCAACTCGACCAAGTGCGTCTTTGGTGTTGCCTCTGGGTTTCTTCTAGGCTTCATGGTGGGACACCGAGGCATTGAAGCCAACCCCGTCAGGGTCAACGCAATACGCAACATGTCCAGACCATCTTGCAAAAAGGACATCATGAAACTCACAGGTATGATGGCCCTAGGTCGTTTCATCAGCAAGCTCGGCGAAAAAGGTTTGCCTTTCTTCAAGCTATTGAAGAAAGCAGATAAGTTCGTATGGGATGAAGAAGTGCAAAAGGCTTTCGATGCCCTCAAGGATTCGTTGACCACACCTCCAATCATAACTCCTCCAATACCCAAGGAAACACTCCTCTACATCTCTGCCACCAATAATGTGGTCAGCACAGTTCTCATCGCTGAGCGAGAAGAACAAGGGAAGGCCTACTGATGAGGACATCCTCCACTATTACCCGTTGGCAAAGACGCAATATGGGTCGTGGCCCAGTTTTAGTCGGGCGGCGACCGTGTGAGCCTCATTATCCCACCTTGCTTAGCTTGGGAGGAGGAAGCCACCTTAAAAGGGAGAGCTGCCCTTCCCCTATCAGACTAGTCTTTTGGGGTGATTGGGCCTTTCCCCGAGGGGCACCCTTGAGTTGCGGTTCAGCGATTGCATTGGCGCTTCGGGCTTGCTCTTCATAGTCGGATCGTGAGGGTCGGAACCTCGGGTGTGCGTAAACTGAGTAATTAGTGCATCAGGCTTGCCATAATCCAATCCTTGCCTGGGTCGGATTCATCATTTGGTATCAGAGCTGGGCCCTTGTTAAGAAGGCGAGTGATGAGGACATCCTCCACTATTACCCGTTGGCAAAGATGCAATATGGGTCGTGGCCCAGTTGTAGTCGGGTGGCGACCGTGTGAGCAACACTATATCCCACCTTGCTTAGCTTGGGAGGAGGAAGCCACCTTAAAAGGGAGAGCCACCCTTCTCCTCTCAGACTAGTCTTTTGGGGTGATTGGGCCTTTCCCTGAGGGGCACCCTTGAGTTGCGATTCAGCGATTGCATTGGCGCTTCGGGCTTGCTCGTCGTAGCCGGATCGTGAGGGTCGGAACCTCGGGTGTGCGAATGCTAAACTGAGTAATCAGTGCATTGGGCTTGCCATAATCCAATCCTTGCCTGGGTTGGATTCATCACCTACCCTGTTCAATCACCTGTGTACTACGTGAGCGAGGTCCTGGTCGACGCTAAGACACGTTATTCACAGCCTCAGACCGACTCCAGCAACATGTGCATCGCATGCTGCATCCCCAAAATGCAGCAGCCTCCGCTACTGTAGGTACTCCAGCAGTAGCTGCATCCGTTGCTGCAAAATGCAGCAGCCCCTCCCCGCCGCTCAATCTCGGGGACACTGCATCCCAACGGCTCTGCTGCCCACCCCATCGGACCCACTCGCCTCCCCACTCTCTCTCCCTCTTCTCGACTCCTCCGTCGTCCGTACAGCTCGCAAGCCAGCAGCTCCTCCACCTCGACAACGAGCGACCATCTTCTTCCCCAGCGGACGACCTGCGACCGGAGGATTCTCGGCCACCAGCACCACCGGCTTGGGCCGCAGCGATCCGTACGACCCCGCCCGCGAGTTCTGGGCGGGCGGAGCGGAGTAGAGGGTAGGGGAGGCGTCGGCGCGGAGCGCAGGCGGCGCTCCCCGCCGTCTAGCTCGAGACGAGAGGGAGGCGGCGACGGTGCAGCACCGACGAGCGTAGATCCGGCCTCTCTGCCCGCGGCCGGGCTCCCTTCCCCAAGCCGGCGGCGGCATCCAGGGCCTTCTCTTGCTTTCCCCGGCTACCACCTCCTTCCTCGTGCTCCTCCTCCTCCTACAGGGTGCACACGGGAGACAACTGCAGTGAGGAGGATGTGCGAGGGGAAGCGCTCCACTACTGCAGGCCATGCTCCTTTGCGCGACGGGGTCGTCTGCATACGGCTGGTTTTTGCAGATGCGCCACGGCAAGCTGCTGGAGATAGTCTCAGAAGTTGCTCTACGCACTCTTGATCACGTCGAGAAAGCTACGACACTACTTCCAAGCCCACAAAATCAAGGTTCCTTCATCCTACCTGCTAGGGGAAATCATCTGCAATCGTGACGCTAATGGACGCATCGTTAAGTGGTCGGTTGAGCTCGATGAGTTCAACATCGAGTTCTGCCCTAAGCATGCGATCAAGTCTTCGATCCTAGCTAACTTCGTGTTAGAATGGACAGAGGTTCAGATGCCCCCTCCCAAGGAGAGGCCTGAACATTGTACACTTGATAATGTACTTCGACGGTGCACTTAACCTCGAAGGCGCAAGAGCAGGAGTGCTATTTATCTTTCCTTAGGGAGAACAGCTCAAGTACGTCCTGCAAATACACTACAAGGCCTCCAATAATGGAGCAGAATACGAAGCTCTAATTCATGGGCTATGTATAGCAGTGTCCCTCGGCATCAAGCGACTACTGGCATACGGCGACTCCAAGGTCGTCATCGAGCAAGTCAACAAGGAGTGGGATTGTGTCAAAGACACAATGGATGCTTACTGCATGGAAATTCGTAAGCTCGAAGGCCACTTCGAGGGGATTGAGTTTCAGCATGTGCCACGCAACAATAATGTGGCTGCCGACATCCTATCTAAACTAGGTTCCATGTGAGCTCTAGTCCTGGCGGGTGTGTTTGTCCAAGACATACGCAAGCCGTTAATCAAGATGTTGGATCCGAACGACCCGGACCAGGCAAAGCCCGACCCAACTACAGCACCTCCCCGCGACATGCTAATGACGGAAAAAGAGGATGATTGGTGTGAGCCTTTCTTTGCCTTCCTCCTCGACCAGCGAGTCCCAAAAGACAAAGTTGAACGAGAGCGCATTACGTGACGTAGTGCCAACTATGACGTGATAGGCAACGACCTCTACAGAACGTACCACTCGCGAACAAATTATATGAACTAACAGAACAAATATGTATACGTGTTGAACAAATTCTACAAACTTCCAGACCAAAACATTTGTATGTACTGAACAAATAATATGAACTGTCGAAACAAATATGTATATGTGTGGAACAAATTCTATAAACAGCCAAAACACAAAATTGTAGGTACCGAACAAATTATATGAACTCATGGAAGAAATTGTAGAGGAGGAACAAATATTACAAAGGGGGAGAGTGATAAATACTTAAAGAGAACAAATATGTAAATAAAAAAGAATCACGAAGCATTAAATCACCAAGCATTAACATACATTTAGTATATAATTGTATAAAACATTTATTAAATACAAAATATTATTTTATTACAATGAAAAATAATTGTATGACTAAAAATCAGGATGAACAAAAATCATTCAATAGTAAATGAATCACGAAACATCACCAAGATGACATGATACAAAATAAATATAAAAATGAAAAAATAATTGTGTGAGATAAAATGGAAAAAATAAAAGAAAATACAAACATCAAGAAAATAAATAAGCTAGAAATAGAAAAAATGTAAATGAGTGAAAAGAGTGTAACTATAAATGTAAGGAAAAGGAAAAGAAAACGAGAGAGGAAAAACAAAGAAAAACAAAATATAGAAAAAGAGGAAAGATGAAAATAAACAAATAAATAAAGAGAAAAAAGAATAGAGATATAAAAAAGAAAAAACAAAGAGAGCATGAAAAAAGGTAGAATGGTGAAATAAATAAATATAGGGGAATTTAATGGTGCTTGTAATTAATGTGAACCATAGATCCGGTGAAATCTAACGGTGGTAGTACCAATGAGGTAGTACCATTTTAGTGTAACCGGTAGTAGGTACTACCTGGTAGGCTGAAACTACCTAGTAATACCTGATACTACCCGGTACTACCCTATTGATACTTCGTAGTACTACCCGTACTAACCAACTAAATTAGTTGATGAAAAAATTATTAGTACAAGGTACTACCTGGTACAGGCTGGTCCTACAAGAAAAGGAAGTAATAAAAATACAAAATAGAGAAAGAAAGAATAAAACATAAACAAAGAGACAAGAAAATAAAAATGCAAATAAAAAGGAAATAAAGATTAAAAATGAGACAAAAGGAAAATAGAAAACCCAGTAAAAGGAGATGGGAGCAAAAGAATAATAATTAATATATAAAATAAAATTTTAAAAATAAATTAATGGAAAATAAAATGCAAAAAAAGAGAGAAAAGGAACCGCTCTCTGGTCTCCGACACACGCGCTTACTACAGACGAACGTCCTCTCGTCGGTATGATGATCCTAAAATGAGCTTCAGAGATTTTTAAAGATTTTGGAGCTTCTAAAGTGGCAGGCTGATCTGAGAATCCTAAAACAAGCTTCAGAGGTTTTTTTTTGAAGATTTTGGACTTCGACGTTGGTCGCTAATTTATATGTATGTCCAAAACACTAGTTGATACTTGTTTTGCAATATTACTGTTTGTATTTTACTTTCTTGCATAGCTACATCTTGATATCTTTCATAGATTTCTAGCACATATTATTAAACCATGTATTTCTAGGTTAGTTCGTTAAACCAAAGGCAGTGAGCGAGCAACAATGCGGTACTGAATCGTCCAGAAATTTGTGGATGGTGACCCTCGGCTCATGCACCCCCTTGCGAATCCCAATCCCAACCATGGCCTGGCCCATCGACCGCGGCGGCGACAGTGCCGGTCAAAGAAACTCCATGGTAGCCTAGGTGAAGGGACCAGCGCGACGAGAATCCAGCGTCGATGGACGGAAAAGAGCGAGACACGGCACTCGGCGGCGCTGGCGACGAGAGAGATGTAGCACCCGGCGGCGGCGGGGACGGCACTCTCCATTTCTGCGAGCTGAAGTGCGGCAGTTCTCCTCTCATGTGTGTGCATTTGGGCTGTTTTGCTGATGTTGTTGGGCCGATATGGGCCGTTATATGTACCACATGGTCTGGAATTTGTTACTTTACTTATGCGTCGTCGGATGGTCGATCCACGTCCAAAGAGGTCGCACGTCCCTCTGCTAATGAGGGGTAAATCCTATACGTCTTCGAGAAGAGTTTTACCAAACGAACTATAACCCAGCAACAGCCCAATTAACAGCCCACCAAGGTCCACAAAAACTAACCCTAGTCTTCTACCCCCCACCCCTACGCGCCGCCGCCGAGCGGTCCCCACGGCCGTCGCAGCCCCACCGCCCCCACCCCCCCTCCTCCGCGGTCGGCTTCCCCGCGCGCACCTCCCAATGTCGCCGTCCTCACGGCCCCGCCGCCGCGCCCGACCCCTGGGAGAGCTCGCTTGTCGGCGCGGACTCGGTGGTGCCGTGGCCCGTGGGAGCGAGCACAGCCACCACGCGCAAGGATATCGCTCATTGTCGCGGTCCCGTGTGGGCTACCGGCCACCACGCACACATTGTGGCTTGTCAGCCATCCAGCTGGCTGTCGTGTCGCCGCCCTCGCCAGCCACCGGAGCTGGAGGAGAGCTCCAACAATTTTCATTTAGAAAAATAGAGAAATATTGGTCCAACATTTTTTTTAAAATTTGTTGAAATGTTGATTCAGCATTTTTATAAAATATTGAAAAAAATATTGGTCTATCTTTTTCGAGAAATGTTGAAAAATTATTGTTTCAACATTTTAGAAAAAATATTGATTAAAAAAATATTGATAACATTTTTTAAACACGCTTACTAAAAATGTCACTGATGCAAATAGCCCGCTATAGCTTCAATATAGCTCCGCTATAGCTTTTTGAGACAGGTACCGCTACAATATTGCATATTTTACCGCTAATGCCGCTAACTTCCCTATATCATGAAATAGCTCCGCTAAATTCAATAGGCTAGCACCGCTAACACTGCTATGGTTCAACTACGAACTTATATACTTGACATTTATGAACTATGAGTTATGATTTATCACTTGTCTTCTGAATCGGGACTGATTTACTTATGTTTTCACTATGGCTACACATATATATATGAAATATGATCTGAAATTTATAAAATTAATAATGTTTACGTCTAAATTTTATTACTTTTTTGCATACCACTAAAGGTTGTAGCTTCTGCTATAGCTGCGCTATAGCTTTTATAGCTTTTTCGGAAGGACTCCGCTAAATTCTATAGCCCGCGATTTGCAACATTGAAAAATGTTAACGAAAAAAATGTTGGCAAACTTCCAAAAAATGTTGACGAAAAAAATGTTGGCAACACTTCCGAATAGTGTTGACGACAAAATGTAGGCAACACTCCTCAAAATGTTGACGAAAAAATGTTGGCTACACTTCTGAAAAATGTTGATGAGAAAAAATGTTGGCAACACTTTCGAAAAATGTTGACGAGAAAAAAAATGTTGGCAACACTTCCAAAAAATGTTGACCAAAAATTGTGGACAACACTCCTAAAAATGTTGAGAACACTTCCGAAAAATGTTGACGAAAAAATGTTGGCAACATTTCTGAAAAATGTTGATAAAAAATATTGGCAACAGTTCCAAAAAATTATTTTAAAAATAAAAAAGACAAAATGTGTGCAAGTATTGGGGACTTGAATCAACTAAGTGGGCTATTTGGGTCTTTGTGGGCTTTATAGTTACAACTCTTATCCATCTTCCACAAGTTATATAGGAGGCCCCCCGATGAAGAGAAGACGACACAGGATCTCATTCACGACAAGTCGCCTCGCCTACGAGTACTTGAGATCTCATTTAGGGCTTCTTCGCTTACATCGGATTCAGTCCGATCAGAATAATAGATACATCAAGAAAATTATGATAGATACTCGGATTTATTGCGGATCAAAATTTAATTTAGTCATCATGATAGGTAGAACAAGGGACCGAAGAGTCGGATTGAATCCACACCTCTTGACTAATGGATTGGTTCCGAGTCTTTTGGTGCACCTATCATGAGTAAATTAATTTTTGATCCAAAATAAATCTGGATCTCTTATAGTAACTATCATAATTTTCTTGTTAGGCCTCATTCGTTTCCACCGGATTGATTGCGACCAGAATTGATAAATGTAATAAGAAAATCATGATAACTATTATAAGAGATCCGAATTTATTCCGGGTCGAAAATTAATTTACTCATGATAGGCACATCATTAGACTCAGAACCAATGCACTAGTCAAAAGGTGTGGAATCAATCCGGCCCTTCGGTATCTTGTTCTACCTATCATGATGAGTAAATTAAATCTTGATCCGGAATGAATCCGAGTCTCTATCATAAATTTCTTGATATATCTATTATTCCGACCGGATTGAATCCGATGGAAGCGAACAAGCCCTTACATTTATCAATTCCGGTCGGAATCAATCCGGTGGAAACGAATGAGGCCTTATAGTTTTTGTTTTATTTGGGTCTGTTTATTTGAGCTGTGGATGGGAAGTGTTTTTTCTTGTTATTCAAAACATGACTTGGAGTCAGCTGCTGTCACGCGTCTTTGTGCATCAACGCATTCCAATTTCCATGCAACAGGACAGTAAATCTTAGTTTTGGTTTCATGTCTTGGATAGAACAAGTTACATAAAGTGGTATAGGCATATAGCCATATTTACCTTGTTGAACAAAATGAAAGAGCTAGATCAACTCAATTGTTGTGCTGCTACCAGGACTCACCTAGTATTGTTTTGTTGAAAGTGCAGGAACCTAGTACTAATCATTGACAGTAGGACCTACAGTTCAAGGTTGGTTAGAATTGAGAAGTTCTAGCTCAATATGACACTTATGCGCCCACAAACTGAGCTGCAGCTCAACAAACTCGTGCACTGTTAGCAACATAGTTGATACCTGGTAGCTTCTTCTGAACTGATGTGATTCTTCTAGATGGACTCTCGATGGTAATTGAAGAAAAGGATGGTTATGCCTATATTGTTGCTTTAGCACTTGACTTTCATTGGTTGATGTTGTGCTTCGATCTTCAACAGAGCACTGGTAACAAAGTTATACAGCTCAGCACTCCACTTGACTTATTGCTTGAGGTTGTCTCAAGTCCCTGTACCCACCAACTTAAAAGTTCACTTCAAGTTCAAGGAAACTGAGCAGAACCCTAATGAATGAAGGGTCGTATTCACAGAACCAACCCGAAAAGCATTTGATTGGAACCTGAAAACCAGACAGAAAACAGAACTTGTTTAGATGTCAGAAAAATTTGTCTTTCTAATACACTGTAGCAAAAGGTAAGTTTTGGCTTTTTTTTAAATATTGTCCTACTATGGCCTAACTAGGCTCACAAGATTCGTGTCGCAAAGGTCATCAAAACTATGTAGTTAGTTTTTGATTTCATCCGCATTTAGTATTCCGAACATATGTCTTTTGGGGTATTTAATGTGGTGGAGAGAGAGTGAAAAGGAGGAAAATAGCCAACTAAACAAGCCATGTGGGAATTGAATCAACTGATACGTCAATGAACTCAATGATGCACTATGAAGCACGGATACGTCACGTTGGTAGCGTATCCCGTTTCGGATACGTATCCGACACGGATATTGCACGGATACGCCCAGGATATGTATCCAATCTGTATCGGCTTACTAGGCCGTATCGGGCCTAGAAACTCAAGATTGGATACGTATCTGTGTGTGTGATACGGCCTAGTAGCCTATGGAGAGGAGCGGACGAAGAGCAGGGTCGACGATGTGTCGTGGAGTGGGGAGCGGACGGGAGCAACAACACCCTCCATCTACATCCAGCAACGGACGCGACGGGCTCGTTCCCATGCGTGTGCGGCGGTGGACAGCAAGCACGCACGAGCAGGTGCCAGCGGGCAGCGGCGCTGTCCTGCCTGGAGTAGAGCGTGAGGGAGAGGAAGAGTTGCGGCGGCGGCGGGGAGCGACGCGGAGGGTAGAGGGAGGAAATGAATCGTCGGTCACTGTAGAGGTAGGGCATCGATGGGGGTCTCTAGATGGGCTAGTGGGCCGCTAGGATGATGGACTATTGGACTGTGCTGGGCTGATGAGGATTAGCTGCTTTTGTGAGACAATAACCTTCTGTTCTTAGGTGGTGCTTAACAGGGTAAGCTCTTACCTAGTGCTCTCAACAGGGGGAAAGGAGGTGCTTATAAAATCCGTCGCGCAAGCAATCCCCACATATTCGATGTCCTGCTTCCGACTACCAAGGGGTTTGTGCCAACACATCAATGGTTTGTTCGCAACGTCTGGTGGGCCAGCAAGGAAGGAAAAAGAAAACCATGTTGGGTGGCTTGGGAGGAGATGGTAAAACCAAAATTCTTCGGAGGTCTGGGCTTCTGTGATATAGAACTGTTTAATCTGGCATTACTAGCCAAACAGGCATGGAGAATTCTTGAGGATGCAAGTTCACTCAGGGCGCGTATATTGGAAGTTGTTTATGTTCTAGAGCGTGACTTCCTTGAAGCAAAGCTAGGGTCGGCACTGTCTCGTATCTGGCGTGCTATCTTGAACGGAAGGAAAGTGCTTGAACGAGGACTAATCCGGAGAATTGGAACGGGTGAAACAACAAATATATGGGACATGAATTGGATCCCTAGAGAAGGGCGCTTACGCCCTGTGCGACGGGTGTTGCCGGGAGCGCCGATGTTGGTGAGTGAACTAATCGATGCAACCTCAGCTACCTGGGATCGGCAAAAACTATAGGCTCATCTTCTACCAGCAGATGTGGAGGCGATACTCAATAGACCGCTGTGTACTAGGCGCCAGGATGATGTTTGGGCTTGGCACCACGAACGCAATGGGATTTTTCTCAGTCAGGTCTACCTATCGGATGCTCGTGATCAATAAAGAAAGAGCTACGACTTATCTAGAGAGCATAGCGGGCAGGTTAGATATTGCAGCGGTGGAGAAGAAATGGTTGGCCATATGGAAACTCAGAATTCCGTCGAAGATCAAAGTGTTCCTGTGGTGTCTAGCATGTGCTTCTATTCCATCAGCGGACGTCCTACACCACCACAATATGTCAACACATGATAAGTGCGGTATTTGTTGAGCAAGGGACTCATGGGAACACTCATTGATCGAGTGCAATCTAGCTAAGTGCATCTGGGCACTAGAGAGTGAAGAAGTGGTTGAACACTTGTGTTGCATCCAAGACACAAGTGTGTATGATTGGCTCATGTCAGTAATTGAGACTCTATCAAGTGAAGACTTCATGAGGGTGGCAATCACCTTGTGGTCCATCTGGTATGTGAGACGGAAGGCAATCCATGAGGACTCTTTTCAGAGCCCTATGACTACGCATCTCTTCGTCGACAGGTATATTGCGGATCATGGCATAACCAACTTGGAACAGATTGCGAAAAAGGTAAAAGTCCCGAAGACAACACGGTGGATTCTCCCGCCGGCTGGCTTGATGTAGATCAATGTGGATGATGCTATATCAAATAACACAAACAGGGCATCGGTGGCATCCATTGTGCGCGATGGCGGCGGCTAGTTCCTCAGGGCATCGGCATTGGTGGTGGAAGGATGCTTTGACCCAGAAACCATGGAGGTCGTGGCTTGCTATGAAGGTCTAGCGATGGCGAGTGACCTCATGTTGCAGCATTTCAAGCTAGCATCAGACTGTGAGTCGGTGGTCAGAAGTATACAAGGTGAAGGTCGAGGACCGTATGGTCAGATTGTTAAAGAGATCAAGGACCAAGCTAGCATCTTTGAGTCGTGTATCATAGTTCATGAAGGGCGATCGTCGAATCGCGATGCGCATAGTTTAGCCAAAAGTTCAGTTTATTTTGAAGTTGGTAGGCAAGTCTGGCTCCTAGTTCTGCCAGCAGGAATTGATAACTCTGTAACTCCGCTTGTCTAATGATAAATGGTGGTTCGCTCAAAAAAAACCTAGTGCTCTCAAAGTCTTTGACATATTTATTCTTACTTCTTTCTGGGGCTTATCTGTGTGGCTATTTACTTCACATTAAAGTAAAATGCCCATTTTGTTTTTATATGTTTTATTAACTTCTTTCCATTGTATCTGGGTGTGGCTATTTAATATGCATTATTAAATATATATTTATTTATTTTGGGTAAAACGTATCCCTGTATCGGATTGTTTCGAAAAATGGTGTATTGGCATATCCGTATCCTTCCGATACCGATACACGTATCCGTATCCATGTGTTGACGGTGAAATTCCATCAACCTAGCCATGAGTTTACCTTTGGTGTTGGCATGAATTTTATATCCTATCCATTGGTACTAACCCCCTTGGTATAACAAGTTCGTTTGTGCATGTCGGTTTTGGAGTGTAGTCTTTATGCAAGATTTTAGTGTTGAAAGCAAGACTTCCGGGATAAGTTCATTAAGCACCTCATGACAAGACCTTGAAGCTCAGTACAAGTCAAGCAATGAAGTAAACATGACTCCAAGCCCAAGGACCAAACCCGAGAAGATGAAAAACTCCGAGGATCCAGTCAGAAAATTGCCGAATCTTGCGGGACAAGGAGCTTCATCTAATCCGAATAGAAACTGACGACAAGGGCCCACATGCAGATGGGGGGAAGACTCTAGAAGACTCAGAACCGACACCGGGCAAAGGAGGTCACGGGCTGGGCCAAAGTGAGACCAGGCCGGCCGACCCAAGTCGGACGGCCGGCCCAAGTCGGACGGCCGGCCCAAGTCGGACGGCCCAGCCCACTTTGAGGCCCAGTCGGCCCCCTTAAACCTAGCCACCTCTCGGGCTATTTATAGCCCCTTGACCGAGAGCCACACAAGAATTCATTTGTCATCCGCCGCCGAGGAGCAGAGATGCTTGAGGGACACCATCTCGGAGAGGAGGGTCGTGCTAGTTGTATAGGGTCTCCCTAGCCGACGTGGGAACCTTGCATGGAAGACCACGTCGGAGCTCCGGAGCAAGGATCAAGATCGAGGTAGGATCCCAGTGGTGATCTTGTTCATTTAATCATTCATGGTGAAGTTTTATCTTGAATCCGATTTCTAGCGATCAAGTGCCTTCTCGATAATTTTGTTCTCCCTTGTTTTTGCTTCTTCCCCAATCTATACTTAAGATAGATTGCATAGGGTGCTTTTGTAGCTGCGGTGGCTAGAGGTGCATACCAGACCAACCAAGTGATTTCAACTTGTTCTTATCGAACTCGCCCTAGGCTAACCCGCATGAATAGGAGTGCGTTGTGACAAAATGGTGGATCCAAAAGGCGGGCATCTTCGGAATCGGATAGGAGGCCTCGGTTTAAAGATTATTTTAATGAGATTAGCTTTTCTATCTTCATCTATCTTGTTTGGAGCTACAACATATGCATGATCTAGACTCTCTAGATCGGTTATCTCTTTGCTTTCTCTTGCTACTGAAGGACCGATTAGGCGACCAGAGAGGAAGGGAGTGAATGGGAGCCGATAAAAATTCTTCTCGAAGGAGATTGAAACTCCGACAAGATGAACTCGCTCGGTCGAACCCCCAAAATCACACGCTCCGCACTTCTACCTTCCGTTTGCCAAAACCACGTAGCCACTGGAGTGCTACTGGTCCTAGGAACAAACACTACCAGCAACCTCAACAACACGCACCCACGACAGCGGAAACAACTCGAAAGCCGACTGTCCAGAGGGGGCGGTTAGACGGGGTATGGGGGGTTGTTAGACCGCCTCCACCAGGTAACCAAGAAATCCAACGAAACACCTCTTCCGAGCACCAAAACGCACCACGGTTTCACCAACAGAGATCTCTGGTCAGGGCCATGCTAGCTACCAGAAAATCTTGGCGAAAACAAAAACTTCACCCAAGGGCCTAGGGGCGGTTAGACCGGCTACCAGGGGCGGTCTAACCTCCTGTACCCAGCAACAAACTCCAAACAAGAACTCCTAGCAAACCACACTAAAACGAGCCAAGATTTTACCAGAACGCTCCTCTGATCAAGGTGAACAAACTCACAGAGAAAGATCCAGCAAAATCAAACTTTTTTCGGAAAGGCCTAGGGCGGTTAGACCTGGTGCCAGGGGCGGTTAGACCTCCCTCCCCTAAGCACAAAGATCCGAGTGAAAACCCAAGCAAACGGACTCGAAACGCTCCAAGATTTCAACCATACAATCCCCTGGTCAAGGCCAACATGCTACCAGAAGATCTCGGCCAAAATCAAAACTTCTCCGGATGAGCCCGGGGCGGTTAGACCGCCCCTCCTACGCGATTAGACCGCCCTCCCCAGATAACGAAAAAAAGGGGAACCGCAGGTCAACCCTCAACTTTGCATCACCCGATCTCCCGATTCACCCAACGGATTGCAGCGAAACATTGAGGATGCCTGGGTCACCTCATGGACGACCTTTCCCTCAAAGGAATTGCACCGAAACGCTCTCAATCATGGGGAATCGCAAATCTCGTGACCAAACCTCAAGAACTCGAGTTCCAACAAAAACCACCAAATCGGAGAGCTTTCCACGGGTTTGGAGGGCAAGGTCACCAAGAAAAGAGGCACAAGGTCCTCATGTGTGACTCCCACACCAAATCCCGCAAAGAAACGCCTCCAAAACTCCGCCACGAAAATCCCAAGAAAAGGCTCCGAAAATCACCAAAAAGGGAAAATGGGAAAGACAACAAAAGCCTTGAGGAACCACGGCGAATCATGTATACATACCATATAGGTTCATACAAGGTTTGGCTTGCCTCCCAATCATCCTACCCTCTCTCGAGATCTCACCATGAAGCTCTCAAGCTAGTCCTCTAAAATCCTAAGGAAAATAGGAAGGGAAAATAGCAAAGCAAATGAACTAGGGTTCCAAGAGTTGGTTGCCATCCATCCACTCAATGAGTATATATGGAGGCACCCAAAAGACTAAACTACCCTTAACTAATAACTAGGGATACATGCCCCTCAAGGGTGGATTTGGAAGTCTTCGGAATATCTTCATCGGACGGATGCCCGGCAACCGCAACCTGCTTGGTCTCGACGCAAGCCTTGCGATCCCGACGTGTGTCCTCCGCTTCGAAGCATCTCGGCGCCGGCGGCCAGGGCGGTCAGACCGCCCCCCTGAGCGATTAGACTGGCATGGGCAATCTAACTAGCCCCAGGCGGTCTGACCGCCCCTTCTAGGCGGTTGAACCGGCCACACAATGTTGTCAATCACTCATCACACAAGGAAGCGACCATCCACCGGTCCTTGAACCACACATGGTCCTCAATCTCCCCCTTGATGAGTGCATTGACAACACACATGATTTGTAACCAAAGAGAAAAAGAAAAGAAAAGAAACTACTAAAAGAAAAACTCCAACAAGTGATCGAAAGCCAAAGAAAGGCAAAGAACAAGATCACTTGAAGAAGAACAAGTCTCGGACCCCTTAGACAAGGGCAACGGCTTGACACATCCGAGACAAAACATGCTCAAGCAAAGAGCAAATACCACCAAAAGCACACAACGCCACGAGCCAAAAACTCACACAAGAGCTCCCCCAGCACATATGCAAACTCCCCCTGAACCAATGCATGCAAGAAGGTCACTTGGAAATGCATGACAAAGAGCAAACCAAGCTCACACTGCATAGGGCGGTTAAACCGCCTGCACAGCCGGTTAAACCGCCCCCGGTCATGTGACCGCCCCCCGGGAGGTTAGACCGCCCCATGTGACCGCCCTGCAAAAACTTCTCTGAAAATTGCCGAACCACTTTGGACACCTTCCATTAGCTCCCAGGTGCCAAATCATGCACACACTTCTCCCCCTTGTTGACAATGCATGAATCAAGGCAAAATGCGAAAAGTTTCAACATATAGCTTCTCAAATATACAAAATGCATCACAAGGAGCTACACAAGTCCAAATGAGCAAGTTAGATACTCTACAGGTTCGTAATGACCTTAACTACGTGATCACCAAGTTTCACAACCATTGGACAAGGCTAAAAAGGATTTGAGTAATTTTGCGAAAAGTTACTCTCTCATAAGCAAAAACCTAAACATGAGCAAAACATGTGGCAAAGCCACACAAACTTCATGCTAGGACAGCCATTCTAATCATAAAACCATCACAAACACCCACAAGCACCTCATGTCATGTCAAAGCCACCGAGCCATGTGCCTACTTCTATATATGAGACTTCTCATTGGTAGGCATCATGCAACGGTTTAGCACCCAAAACAACTTAAATTCAGCACATATGACATGGGAACATATTTTCCAAGCATTTTACATTTCATTTTCAGATTTATAATTGGTACATGAAATGTCTTTGCGACAAAAAGGAACTTATGGCCCTCCATAAGATAAAGCAAGAGGGCTAAACATTCATGATGGTAAATGAGCCTTTGGCCCCATATGATCAATAAGCTAGCTATCCAACCACAAATTAAGCATAGCAAAGCCACTAAAACATGTCAAGATCATGTAAAGGCGTTTACACACGAGAGAGCATCTATGAGACACTTTTCAAAAACATAGCCATCAACCATGGATCATTCATTAAGATCATCAAGAGCTAAGCCAAACTAACCATAGCATACCAAACAAGCTCACAAAAACATATATAGCATCCCATGGTGAACAATGTATATAGGAGAAGCTTTTCCTATCCAATGCATATGATACAAAATGCATGCAAACTAAGATACAAGGATGCCTATACATCATGCTACATATGCCATGCCAAATGCAAGAAATGCATAAAAGGAAAGCTAAACATATGCTACAAAGGAGCTCCCACACAAAACTCACTAACCACCGGCTCCTCGAGGGGAGGCAAAAAGGGCTCGACACCACCGGCAAAAGAGCAAAGGAGCACAAAACTCACAAGCTCCCCCTAAACTCGTGCATTAAGGGCAAAGAGCACACAAAGCTCACCTTACACACATGAGATAGGGCAAAGAGCTAAAAGAACCAAGTGACTTGACCAAGGCCACACACCTGAAGGTCACAAATTCACTTACCTTTATCATTTCTTCAGAAGTCACTCATCTTTGTCCACCATCTCCGAAAGTGATGTACCTCCATGTCACCACCGGGGTATGAGGCCGAAGAACCACCCTCGATATCAACCAAATGTTCTCCGGGCCTCCCACTTGCAACTCAAAACCAAGAATGAGAACGAGCAAATGACTCAACACTGGGGTTAGTTCCAAAGGTGTGAAACCAGTGTCGGGCCATTTCCTCATAAGTAGGGTTAGCAACATTCATCCTACCCTGCCTATCAATACAACGATCCATCCTGTCAAATCTACCAAACCTGGAACCACCATGGGAAAACCACTCCCGTCTCACTGGAGGGGTACGAGTACCACGAAAAAGAAAGCATGGTCCGTAGCCCCTTTGAGACTCAAAACTGTGACCTCTCCCAAACTCGTATTGATCACGAGGTGGAGAACGTCCAGCAAACTCAACACCACCACACTCAAAGTGTCTACCATCTGCACCATGACCAAGGGAACTGAAACCACCAGCATCACGACCTCGAAAACAGAATTGCCCAGAAATCTGGGGAGGGCCGTGTCGTATGGACCTCCCTGGGCCCACTACCTCGGTGGGTACCAGGACTGACTACTCGGTGGGCCCCTGGGACTACCTGGCTTGCGCTGCACGGCACCTGAAGGCGTGGAGCACAAGAACTGCACAGGAGTAGTACTCGGTTAGGGAGCTGTACATGTTCCGCACTGTATAGAGGACTCCTAGACGTACTCGACTAGTACTCTCTCCCTACTCCGACTTGTAACCCTGCCTCCCGGACTATATAAGGCGAGGCAGGGACCGATCTCTAGCATCCAATCTCCTCTCATACAACTCACGGCGCACCATTGCACCATCCTGTAATCGTGTCCTATCAATCTAGAGCTACGCAACATACAGGACATAGGGTATTACGCACCTCGCGGCCCGAACCTATCTAAATTGTGTGCCACGTGTCTCTTCCTTCGAGTTACCGATCTCGGCGAGTCACAATCATCTACTTCGGGTACTCCCCGTAGTAGGTTGCCGGTCTAAAACACCGACAGCTGGCGCGCCAGGTAGGGGCTCTCGCCCGAGATCACATGGCGAACTCGACGGCTTCCGTTTGCTTCAAGCCAACCGTCGCCTTCAACCGTGGCGACACCTTCGTGTGCGGCGCCTGGGTCTGCACTGCTGATGGTGCGGGCTCCTTCCAGCGCCGCCTGACCATGCAGCCCAACCTGAAGACAGGCTTCGTGACACTTCCTGAAGATGTCACAGATGAACTCGCCGGCAAATTCGGTGAAATTTCACTCTTCAACCACCACGCTGACTTCGAGCTCGAGTCCGTCTCCAACTCGAACTCGACGTCGCTATGGGCCATCGCATGCGAGCCGGCTGCTCAGCCATCGCAGGCGGTCCCCTCACCACGCGAGCCCTCCGCACGTGGCCCCCGCATCCTCCGTCGGGCCCGCACGGGGGCTCCCATTTCGCACCGGGCCGGCAAGGAGCCCGTACCCGAGTACAACTCGGACTCCGACGCCGCCCCCGATCACGTTTCGGACTCCAGCCCTCTCTCCGAGTTCTACTCGAACCCGGACTACGAGTTCGACTTCGGGTCGGACCCTGAGGAGCCTGAATCCGAGGACAACTCCACCGAGCTTCCCTTGTCAGGGCCAGCCTCTGGACTGGTTATATCATCCACGCCGGCCGGAAGATACGTCTACTGGCCAGACCGCAAGCCTGCTGACCTGGTGAAGGGAGACTCACACTGCGTCGCCTACATCGACTCGCTACCGTTCCAGGAGGGAACACACCAACTGAGGTGGCACCCTCTGAGTCCAGCCTTGGCACCCCCGATCGCCAAGTCTTCATGGCTGCCGGGGACACCCCAGGGCCTTCAGGCATAGCTCAGGACAAGTACATGGAGGACATCTCCTCCGACGAGCTCTCTGCTGACGCTCCACCGAACGAGACTCCGGCGGACAGAGACTCTCGACGTGAACGCAACCGGAAGCGCAACGAACGTCGTCGACGCCTCCGCGATAACCTCCCCATCCGCAACCTTGCGGAAGCTCTCGAGGCAGTCGAGAGCAGAGTTCACACCACCCCGGAGCAATGCCTCATGTCGATCACAGCGATCGCACGTCAAGCTCAGGGCATACGCGCTGGAGAAATCATCGCCAAGCTCGCTGAAGATGCTTACTTCATGCGGGTCGACAACAGGGTCAATCAACCTCCTCCAGCTAAACCCCGCGACAATGAAGCTACTAGTCGCAGCGCCAACAACGGTCCCAACCGTACTCGAGCTGACCTCCCAGCCGAGCCAAACCGTCGCCGCTCCAACGCCGGCGGACCTTCACTGCAAGACCACGGCAACCGAGAAGTTGTTCCCCACCGCGCTCCGGCAGGTGGCGGCGGCAACGATCCCGACGGCGGCGGCAGCGACGGCGGCAGCTCCAACCATGGGGCCAACAGGAGGGCTGGAGGCGGCGGCGCCCGCGGCGGCCGAGGCCACACGAACGCCACGCCTCCGGCGCCCTCACACGGCGGGTACGACACCCGCCGAAGATTGAGGAGCCGCGGCGGAAGAAGTCGACCACCGCCGCCGAAGGCGACGCCCGCTTCCCCGCCTTCTCACCTCGACTTCGCAACTTGCTCCTCCCCGACAAGTTCAAGCCTTTGGGAATCACCAAGTACGATGCGAAGCGAGATCCCATCCGAGGCTCCGATGCTACGCCCTCTCCATCGAGAACGCCGGCGGCAACGCGACACCAAGTGCCTCTACTTCCCCTTCGCTCGGACCAAGCACCACTCACATGGCTTGAGTCGCCGGACAAGCACTTGATCGACAAGTGGGACCACCGAAGGAGCGAGCTCACAAGTAACTTCGCGGCGCCATGGGCCGATCGGGTACTCGCATGGACCTGGCCATGATCAAGCAGGAACAGGGCGAGACCCTCCGCAAGTACATGCGCCGCTTTTTCGACAAGCGCGCTACTGTCGTCGACGTCACCGACAAGGAGGTCATCGACCTCTTCCAAGACGGCCTGTACCACCGCCGCACCTTCGAAGACTTCGGTCGTCGCCGTCCCAGGTCCATCCCCCACCTCAAGGACATGATCACGTCCTGGGCGGACGAAGAGGACAAGGCCGACGCCAAATACGACGCCATCCGCGGCAAGTCCAAGCAGAACCAAGGCGGCGGCAGCGGCAGCAATGCAAACCAGGGCGGCCGCAACAACAACAACAACAACACCAACTACTCGGGTCCCAACCGCAAGCGCAAGCCAGACAACACTGTCGCGGCTATCCAGCGCCCTGCGAAAGGGAACTCGAAGAAGAACTCTGGCGGTTTCAAAGACCTACTGAAAGAGAAGTGCCCGTGGCATCCAAACGGCAACCACACCACCGAGTAGTGCTACCAACTCAGGCATGCACTCAAGGATACGCCGGAGCCACCGCACCCTCACGACCAAAAGGGCAAGAAGAAGGACGGCGACACCAACGACTTCCAAGAACCCGAGAAGACCGTCAACGTCCTCTTCGGCGGACTGCCCAGCAGGCGGGAGCAGAAGGCTACCCGTCGCGAAGTAATGTCCATTGAGCCAGCGGTCCCGACCCCCCTCAGGTGGTCGGAGGTACCCATCACCTTCTCCCGCGCGGATCAATGGACCAGCTTCTCCGAACCAGGACGGTTCCCCCTCGTCCTGAAGCCAACGGTGGCGGGCTCCAAGCTCAACAAGGTGCTCATCGACGGAGGAAGTGGGCTTAACGTCCTCTTCACCAAGACCTTGAAGAAAATGAAGCTCGACATCACCCCCATGCTCACCAAGAGCAGTACGCCCTTCTACGACATCGTCCCTGGCAACGCGTCTATTCCACTGGGCTCAGTGGTCCTGCCAGTTACCTTCGGGGCGTCTCGGGACAACTACCGTACCGAGTACATCAAGTTCGAGGTCGCGGACTTCGAAACCTCTTACCACGCCATCCTCGGCAGGCCGGCCATCGCCAAGTTCATGGCGGTGCCCCACTACACCTACTTGGTACTCAAAATGCCAAGCCCAGCCGGTGTACTCTCCCTCCAAGGGGACCTCAAGATCTCCCACGACTGCGACACAGAGGCCGTGGAGATCGCCTCCACAAATCAAGTACCCAACGCGATGATGGAGGTCTACGCTGCGTCGAAGAAGCTTGCTACAAGTGAACTCGACATCCCAGAGAAGTCTGACAGCACCAACAAGCCTCAACCACATGAGGAGGTACCCGTCAAGACGGTCGACCTCGGAACAGGCGACCCCAGCAAGACCACCACCATCGGGTCCGGCCTCGACCCCAAATAGGAAGACGCGCTCATCAGCTTCCTTCGGGCTAACCGCGACATCTTCGCGTGGAAGCCAGCGGACATGCCAGGAGTGCCCAGGGAGCTGATTGAGCACTCCCTCAACGTCGATCCTAAGGCCACCCCCAAACGACAACACCTCCGACGCATTGCCGACGACAGGCGGGATGCCATCAAGAAGGAACTCGCCAAGCTACTCGCAGCTGGCTTCATCAGAGAAGTCTTCCATTCTGAGTGCCTCGCCAACCCCGTCCTCGTCCGCAAGAAGAACTCGAACGAGTGGAGGATGTGCGTCGACTACACCGACCTCAACAAGCACTGCCCCAAGGACCCCTTCGGGTTGCCGCGGATTGATCAAGTCATCGACTCCACGGCGGGCTGCGACCTGCTCTGCTTCCTCGACTGCTACTCCGGGTACCACCAGATCGCAATCAAGGAGGAAGACCAGGAGAAGACCGCGTTCATCACCCCGTTTGGCGTGTACTGCTACACGACCATGTCATTCGGGTTGAAGAACGCCGGCGCTACCTACCAACGGGCCATCCAGGCCTGCTTCAAGCGGCAACTCAACAAGAACGTCGAGGCCTACGTGGATGACGTGGTTGTCAAAACCAGGGACTCCATTACCCTCATCGACGACCTTGAAGAGACCTTCGCATCACTACGCGAGTACCGCTGGAAGCTCAACCCGAACAAGTGCGTCTTCGGCGTTCCTTCGGGCAAACTACTCGGCTTCATCATCAGCCAGCGCGGCATTGAAGCCAACCCCAAGAAGATCTCCGCCATCACCAGCATGAAAGCTCCCACGAGCATCAAAGACGTCCAGAAGCTGACGGGGTGCATGGCAGCGCTGAACAGATTCATCTCGAGGCTAGGAGAACGGGGCCTCCCCTTCTTCAAACTACTCAAGCATCACGAGAAGTTCGTGTGGACTCCAGAGGCGGACCAAGCCCTTGCCCACCTCAAGGACTTCCTATCAAAGCCACCGATCCTCACGGCTCCTCACAAGGGCGAGCGCCTCATCGCTCTACCTAGCCGCGACTACGCACGTGGTCGCATCGCCATCGTTGTCGAGCGGCGGGGAAGACGGCCACGCCTACCCGGGCCCGTGCTCCGCCTACTTCGTCGGCCGAGGTCCTATCGAGTCCAAGGCTCGCTATCGGCCCGTGCGAAGCTCCCCGTACGCTCTACTCATCACCTCGCGGAAGCTACGACACTACTTCCAGGAGTACTCGGTCTCCGTCGTCACCGACTACCCGCTCGGCAACATCCAGCAGAACCAAGATGCCACCGGAAGAATCTCCAAGTGGGCGGTCGAGCTCGGCGCCCTCACCATCGACTTCAAGCCACGCAAAGCCATCAAGTCGCAGGCACTAGTCGACTTCATGGCGGAGTGGCGGGAGAACCAGCTACCTACTCCCACCGCGCGACCAGAGCACTGGGTGATGTACTTCGACGGCTCACTCAACCTCGAGGGCGCAGGTGCAGGGGTACTCCTGATCTCTCCAACGGGCGAACAACTCAAGTACGTCCCGCGGATCTTCTCGGAAGGTCTCAAACAATGAAGCCGAGTACGAAGCCCTCCTACACGGGCTCCGCCTCGCGGCTTCACCGGGCATCAAGCGGCTACTAGTCTACGGTGACTCCGCAAAGTGGTCATCAACCAAGTCAACAAGTCCCGGGACCGCAACAAGGAGAACATGGACGCCATCGCCTAGAAGTCTGCAAGCTCGAGAACAAGTTCTACGGTCTCGAGTTCCATCACATCGTCCGCGACAACAACGTTGCAGCGGACGTCCTCTCCAAGCTCGGATCCACCCACGCTCAAGTGCCAGCGGGTGTCTTCGTACACGAGCTTCACGCGCCATCCATCCCGGAGCCGGCGCCACCGACCACTGTCCCAGCCCATCCACCAGCTGGGCAGAAGGTCATGATGATCGACGTGGACTGGAGGCAACCCTTCATCGACTACCTCAGCCGAGCAGAAGGTCCCCTCCGACAAGAACGCAGCCGAGCAACTCGTCCGCCGCGCCAAGTCCTACGTCCTCGTCGGAGACAAGCTTTACAAGCGGGGCGCATCTTCTGGAGTACTCATGAAGTGCGTCCCTCGCGAAGAAGGCAAGGACATCTTGGAGGAGATCCACAAGGGCGTCTGCGGCAACCACGCGTCCTCTCGCACGCTGGTCAGCAAGGCTTTCCGGCGAGCTTTCTGCGGCCCACGGCTGCGGGGCGATGCCGAAGAACTCGTCGAAAGTGCCAAGGGTGCCGCATGCCCGCCAAGCGAAGAACACGTCCCGGCCTACAAGCTAGTCACCATACCACCAACCCGGCCCATTGCCCGCCGGGGGGCTCGACATGATTGGGCCACCGCCAACCGCGCCAGGAGGATTCAACAGGGTCCTGGTGGCTATCGACAAGTTCACCAAGTGGATCGAGGTCAAGCCAGTCACATGCCCCAAGGCTGACAGAGTACTCGACTTCCTGGATGAACTCGTACACCGCTATGGGCTACCCCACCGCATCATCACAGACCTGGGGTCCAACTTCAACAACCACCAGTTCTGGGAGTACTGCGAGAACAGCGGGATCGACGTCCGATACGTCTCCGTTGCCCATCCACGAGCCAACGGACAAGTCGAGCGCGCCAATGGGATGGTGCTCGACGCTCTCAAGAAGCGGCTACACGACGCTGCGAACTCTAAAGGGGGCAAGTGGATCAAGGAACTACCCAACGCACTCTGGGGGTTACGGACTCAACCATCCAAGCCAACGGGGCAATCCCCCCCTACTTCTCGGTCTACGCGCTCCGAAGCAATCCTCCCCCGCCGACGTTATATGGAACTCGCCGGCGGTGGAGCACTACGACGAAGGCGTCTCGGAAGACACGCGACGAGTTGACATCGACGCCCTCGAAGAAGCTCGCTGCGCCGCCCTCGTCCAATCAGCAAGGTACCTGGAGGGTATCCGACGCTACCACGATCGCAACGTCAAGGAACGCTCCTTCAACGTTGGAGATCTTGTCCTCCGCCGTATCCAGAACACGGAAGGACTTCACAAGCTCAGCTCCCCCTGGGAAGGTCCCTTCACCGTGGCAAAGGTGACCGAGCCGGGCTCCTATCGCCTCCAAACACTTGAAGGCGAAGACATCAACAACTCGTGGAACGTCGACCAGCTCTGTCGATTCTACGCCTAGTCTACACGACTACTCTGGGGTTCAAGTCTACACGACTACATCAAGACCCCCTGGCCGTAAGCGACCCACCAGGTTCTGGCTCCAGTCTCCGGACTACTCCTCTCCAGGGTCCAGCCCGCGCGGCTACCTACGGACCCTGGGCTGCGACGAGCGTCAAGGACTCTAGCAGCGGTCTACTAAAAGACCACACTCCAAGATCTAGCCTGCACGGCTACCTACGGATCTACGATCCAGCCTACACGGCTACCTACGGATCAATCGCCGCAAGCGGCCACCCGCTCCGGCCTCTACTCACCGTAAGCGGCCTCACGGTCCAAGCGACTACTCGTAACTACGGCCCCGGCCATCCAGGTGTACTTCTTCGCAATAAAGTTTGATCGTTCATCAACTTCTTTATCGCCCTCGCTCCCTACAACGGGACTACTAAAGTCGAGTACTACTACTCGCATCCACTCCACGATGGGGGCTCCGCACTCGAGATCGCGACTACGAGTACTCATTGCTTGGAAAATTTTCTTTTCATTGATACTTGAACAATTCATTACAATTGTTTTCCCGTACAACTATGGCTACTAGCTACCTATTACGGGGCTACCGGAGGTTCGGCTTCTCGGCCTACTCGCTCCGCGATGGGAGCCATCTACTCCAGCAGCTCTGCATACTGCTCATCAGAGCAGTTGGCGGCTACCCCGCCGGCGACTACCTCCACTGGAGCCTTC
The DNA here is from genome assembly GCA_947561735.1 of Cenchrus americanus. Classification (NCBI taxonomy): domain Eukaryota; kingdom Viridiplantae; phylum Streptophyta; class Magnoliopsida; order Poales; family Poaceae; genus Cenchrus; species Cenchrus americanus. Next base: position 60,415,316 of record OX387245.1, on the reverse strand, counting down.
GAGAAGTACGACTTCATGAAGGCCAAGACTTGTCTTGGGATCGACCTCGCCATATGCTTCACGTAGGCGGCTAGCCGGCTTGGCGCTTCCTTGAGGCGATCCACCAGTGGAGCAATCTTGGGGCCGCCCGGGTGCGGCACCAGGAGCCTTGCGATCGGCAGTGCGGCTTCTTCCAACTCCTTCAACTGGGCCCGCAATGCCTCGCGAGCCTTCGTTCGGCCTTCGCAAGGATTTGTAGCGCTTGACGAGATCTCTCGTCGAAGCAATCCGAAGCTCCATATGCTTCTCGCACTCGAAGGCGAGTTCTTTGTAGTCGAGCTCGAGTACACGGCGGGCTTCTTGCTCCCGGTAGAAGAGGTTCTTCATGCTCGTCTCCGAGGCCTTCAGCTGCTCCACCTGGCCCTCAAGCTCTGCAACACAGCAACGCAACAGCGGGTCAGATGCTTCTCGACCTCCAGCAAGTACCCGACAAGTTCAGGGGTATACCTTTGTTCTTGTTGCGGAGGCCTTTGTTCTTCCGCACCAAGTCGTCGCCCTTCGCCTGTAACTCCAAGACGTCGTTGTGGTACTTGGCGAAGGCGGCGTCGAGCTTCGACTGCATGGCAGCCGCGTGCTTCCGCGACTTCACAAGCTGCTCTTCAAGCGCCTCGGCTCGGAGCACCGTGTCGCCATAGCCCTGCAGCAGGTTCGACTTGTCGCGGGACCGCTCCGCAACGTCCTACACAAGACAACTCAAGTCACAAGAGTACTCAACGATAAAGGATTGACTACTCAAAGGCTACGACTACTTACCTTCATCCACTGCTCCGCTTGACGGATCGCCTCCAGATGCTTGGCCACCGTCGCCGGCTCGATAAGGTCATCTGCGAGCAGCTCTATCCCGCCGTGACTACTCGCGGTGGCCTCCGTCATCGGCGCAGCGCGGATGGGCTCTGCGTCCTGGATCTCGGGGGAGCGGATAGCCACCTCCAGAGCAATCTCTGGCGACGTGGTGACCGCCTCTCCCCCGGCGGTCTTCTCGACGACGTCCTCCATGGGCTCGGGGGCTCCTTCTGCAGCCTCCGGGGCCTCTGGTGTCAACCTCTGCATTGGCACCCCTGCAGGGATGTCACCACCTTCAACGCCTGTCGAAAAGACGACAAGTGCATCAGTGCCTATGACTACTCCTCGTGAAGCCCTGTAGCTTCAAGAAGGGTACCCACCTTCGACTACACTGGCCTCCGGCAGCGGCGCCTCGGCAACCGGTGGCTCAATCGCGGCTTGGGTAGCAGGAGCGGCCTCATCGACGGGCGGCGCGACTTCTTCCGCCACCACTGATGAGGGCTCGTCCCCATCCCAGGTCAGATCCGTGGATTTTCTGCAGAAGCACACACAGATGGTCGTCAGGCAACATCGACTACTGCAACAAGTACTACTCGCAAGGATATGGTACTTACAAATTCGACCGGACAATGGTCACGGCCGGAGCACCGAGGATGCTGGCGATATCGACCAGTCCACCCTCGGCGGGCGCCTCTTCCTGCGCCCCTGCGGCTACCGCCTCCTCCATAGCAGCGGCGGCCGGCGCAGTGGTCTCCTGTGCTCCTGAGGCCACCACCTCTTCAACGGCGGCGGCCACAGGTCTCGTGCTCCCTTGCGGAGCTGGGGGCTGGCGCTCCAGTTGCGCCAGGATTTCTTCAATAGTGGGGGCTGGACTACGACTTCCAGCTGGCTCCCCCACCGTGTCCCACACGCCCTCGTCGCCCTCTTCGACGGGCTCCGCTGGTGGCACCTCCTGCATACAGGGAAGACTACTCGTCAGCAAACGTACTCGAACAACGGGTACTCGACTACTCTACTCAAGACAACTTACCTCCTGAGGCGTGGTCTCTGAGACCTTCAGCTTCTTCGCCACCCGCTTCCTGGCGGGGTTGCGCGGCTTCCGTGGCGGCGCAGCCAGGCTAGCCTCCAGGCTAGCCGGGAGGTCCTGTACCAGAGGAACATGAGGCAAGCCCGGGCAGCTAAACCTCGACCGCAGCTGGAAGCGGTCCTGCAACGTCTCCTCGTCTTCGTCGTCGTCGTCGGAGGTATCCTCCACGACGACGGTGTCGTGGCCTTCACCGACTTCTCGGTGCTCCTTAGCCTTCCCCTCCATCAGGATCTCGATTCCGCTCGGAGGTGGCTGCGGCTCGGAGATGATCTTCTTCACATCATCCTGCGCAAGACACAAGACGTCAGCAACTCTACTTCAAGTAATCACTACTCGACTAGGGGGGTACGACTACTCACCTCCTTGGGCGGGCGCGCGGCGGAGTACTCCTCGACAGGGCACGCCGTGTACAGCGGCATGTCCTTGAAGATCCGCGACAACCTCTCGATGATGTCGTTGTCGTCTACCTCGCCTCCCGGCATCCGCGACGCGTCGTCGTCGCCGGTGTACTCGAAGCCCAGGGTCTCCTGAGCCATCAACGGCTGGATCCTACGCTTCATGAAACTAAAGGCCACGTGCTCGGCCCTCAGTCCCGCCTCCCTGAGCACCTTGATGTGTGCTAGCAGCTCGGGGAGCTGGATTCCTTCTTGCATGGTGGGCTCCGTGTTCCACCATTCCAGTGTCTGGGCTGCCGTCCGCTCGGCTTCGGCAGGCTAGGGTGGTGGTTCGTGATGTAGAACCACCTGGTCTTCCAATCTGTGTTGGAGTCGACAAGCTTGTATGCCAGATACTGCTCCGCGGCATCCTCCCTCAGCTGGATGCCGACTCCTCTGACTACCCTGGGATTGGTGGCACTTGGTTGCGGCTTGACACGGAAGAACTTCCGGAAAAGCACCCAATGCGGCTTGATCCCGAGGAAGGCTTCGCAGAAGTGCACGAAGACCGACGTGTGGAAGATGCCGTTGGGGTTCGGTTCGGAGTACTCGATCCCGTAGTACCCGAGCAGCCCCTTGAAGAAATCGCCGGCGGGAGCGCAAGACCGCGCTCCACGAACCGCGCGAACATTGGGATCTCGTCTTCGGCCTTCTCCATCGGATATGGATCTCCGCGGCGGATCTCCACATATCGACTTCCTTTTCCCTGATGAACCCACTGTTCAGGAGGGTCGCGCATCCTCCGTCTTCACTTTGGACTTTTTCCACTCGCGGCTTGGATCGCCCGCGCGTGGAGACATGGGCGGCGCTGCTCCGGTGGCAGCCGTGGCGGCCTCTTCGCGGCCCCTCTTCTTCTCGGCGGCCTTGGACGTCTTGGACGGCGACGGCTTCATCCTCCAAGTGCAGGGCGTCTTCACTCGCATCCGCTCGGGGGCTACCCTAAAAGATTTGGGTGGCGGCGCACTTGAATCTACTACGGCGGCAGCAGGCGCTGGGAGTGGATTCGCTTCAAGATGCAAACGGAATGGCTGCAGCTCGAGTGGGTGAAAAACCCTAAGGGTTTTGGCTTCCATTTATAAGCCAAACCGGCTCCGCAACGGGCGGCTGGATAAGTCCACGCGCGGCTGACTCAGCGGCTGTGCGCGACCTTTCGTATTCTACTAGTCGACGCGCCTCACCTCGGGGGCTCGGCTACTTCTACTCGACTACCTGGGAAGCAGCAAGTCTCAAGAGCATCTCAGGACACATTCTTCAAGATGACCCTTCAATTCGAGAGGAAGTACTCGACTCAAGGCTCGGGGGCTCCGTGCCACGTGTCCTTCGGTTTTTTCTCTCCGGATTTTTCGGGGTTTTCTTGCCAAGGCTTCCGATGGACCCTCAGCCAGAGCCCACGGCTCAACCTAAGGCTCGGGGGCTACTCCATATGGAGTGCGATTTTGCAAATCGCACCTCCATGTCAGCTCCGGTTTCAAGACAAGACAGGCATTTTTTGAAGACCTTCGAAGGCAGTTTTCGAGGACGCTTGGGACTACTCGAGAAGACTTCAAGATTGCTCAAACATCAGCTGGAGTACATTCCAGCCTCGGGATGCTTCGACTACTCTTGAGGGCTTTTGACTTGTAGCACTCAGGGACGCTTGAGGACTACTCGTTAAGGCCATCAAGACTACTTGAAGCTATCCTTCTCGACTACAAAGTACTCGGGGGCTTGTCGTATGGACCTCCCTGGGCCCACTACCTCGGTGGGTACCAGGACCGACTACTCGGTGGGCCCCTGGGACTACCTGGCTTACGCTGCACGGCACCTGAAGGCGTTGTCACACCCGGTTTTCCGAAGGAAACCAAGTGCATACCTATATGCATGCCAGGATCAAGTTTCATGCATATAGTGACATATAAGTGAATACAGAAATAGTATCACGTAAGAAAAAGAAAGATTATCAGAGATTTACGCTTAATCCTGGAAACGAAGGCTCCAAACATCACAGGCGGTCGACTGGGGGTTGCGTACGCCTAGCACCAAGAACATCTTCACAAGACTTCAAAATAGCTTCCTCCTTCGAGCAACAATGTTTATAGCAAGGGTGAGCACTTGTCGTACTCGGCAAGTGTGGAAAAAGATATGAATGCAAAGGCTTTATAGTGGACTGGCTATAAGCATTTAAGCAATTTTAGTTGGTCAAGTTTTATTAGCACCGATTACTAATAAAGTATAAGTTTATACCAACCCACAATTAAGCATAAAGATGGGAAATACGCCATAAGCACATGGCAAGCATAACCGAGAGAACACGATTTAAGTCCATCTTCAAGTTTAATTATCATGTGAGGGTCCGAGCCGCTCTTGACCGTGAGCACGGCTAATCGATTAGTTTTACACTCTGCAGAGGTCGTACATCTTTACCCACAAGTCGCGTAAAAGTCCCGAAGAACTTTAAACCCAACCATGCGATGCTGATCAGGCATCATACCACACTGCCGAGGTGTGATTGCATAGGGACGCTACGAGGCCGTTACAAAGATCCCCAGATGTAGGCCGCCCGTTAGGTTACCCGGTCGGTGCAACGTATAAAGCTCCCGACGAGTACCGTGTCTTAGCCAAGCCCACACCTACGCCCGAGCAGGTCCATACGCCACTACCCGCCAGCCCCCAACCCTTATCAGGTAAAGCATACCTAACACCCGTTCACTAATTAATAAGCCAAGACAGAGCCATATGTCTTGTGGTAGCACTGTTTTCCTGGGTGGTCGCTCCATGTTCCGATTAATCATATGATCTTGTATTAAGCATCCAAAGATATAACATAAAGGTATAACAGGATTCATCATTGTTGTTCATTAAAACCACCATAACCCGGTATAGCATCTAAGCATAGCTACCCAACATAAACATAAACCCGTGTTGACAAGGAATGATGACAAAGACTAGGCAAACCTTAATAGGACCCATCAATATTAATGCAAAGCAATGCAAAGTGATTAATCATAGTTATTGGGACAAAGATCAAGGACACACTTGCCTTTAACCAGAGAGTAATGTTGTTGCTCGCAGTGTCTTCACTTCGTGCTCTTCAAAGCTTCTCGACAACGTTCACTCTAAACGCATCAATCATCGGGCGCAAACATACATAAAGCAAACAAACAAGTATACTAAGAACAAAGCACCAATCAAAAGAAAACTTTAAAAGAATGCACTAAAGGATAAGCTCGATTAGATGGATCACTAAAGAACACAAAGTGTGCTTGGAAGGGAAAGGCTTGGTTAGCTTTAAAGAGATGGTTGCGAAAGATTGAGCAAGGACCGGAAAGATCACATTGAGATAGAGCTCGAATTTATTGGTTACGCAAGCACAAGGAACGCCGAAAACAAAACTAAGCTTGAAACTATCGTGAGATCATTATCAAACAACAAGAGACTACGCTTGGAATATTTTAATTAAGAAATCATGTAAAAGAATATTTCGAGAGAAATACTCTATGTTACCACTAAACAAGTTACATTTAATTAAAGAAATCATGATAAACCTAATCATATTTTATTTATAACATTCGAGTAGAAGTTATGTCAAATTAACAATTACTTTAGAAAGATAAAGCAAGTATAAGATACCTAGATGAGTAACTTTATGTCACGTGTTCAACTAAACATATTTAATATTGAAAAGACATTTATGATGTCATTAGGCATATTAACTTTATTATGAAAACCGATGGACAACACTAAGCATCTTTTATTTAACAAAAACTAGTTATAAATAAGAATTAAACAAGTTACATATTAATTCAAGAAAACCGGGTATATCCTAATCACTTTTATTTAAAAAAAACTATGGAATAAGTATTTGTCAAAATTAATCATGCAACTTTAGTTTTAAAATAAGTAACGTGTGATACACATGCTAACGCACAAGTTATGGTGAAATGAACTATACAACGGCACAAACATACTATAACGGTACAAAACTGGTTAGGAGGAACATGTCGTTGAAAGAATTACCGAGATCGGAATTGAATGGAATAAGATATGAATTTTGAGAATAAACGAATAACTATTAAACATGATGGTGATGGGGCATACATTGCATGGCTAGAAGGAAAAAGAACAAAGAAAATACTAATCGGGTTGCACATACGTGAATGCAATTTGAGATAAATTGAATCATTATTGCTCAAAGTATGAGGTAAGCACGATGTCATCAAGCCACTTAGACAATAAAATAACCCGGTGAAGGAATTGAGTGTGACTACCTTGCGTATGGACATGCATGACCATACGTAACTCATGCGACGAAGCAATCAATGGTGGAAAAGCTATTGCTCACCATGCTTGTACGTAGCCGGCTTAGCTCGGAAAGAAAAGTCGGCAAGCAACTCGATGCGCGATGGAAGCAGCAAGAGAGCGGCAAATGCCCACGACACACGAAGGGACTTTCATGATAATCTGCAGGTACAGAACATAGGACAATTATATACATCAGGACACGGCACGGGGAAACATCAGAGGCATGGTTTGACGGAAACACAAAACATACAAGGAAGAGTTGGGAATTGAAAACGATGGAGTGCTACCCACGACGATGATGTACTCAGCTGGCCGGAACCGAACGCAAACGACGAAGACGGCGGCCAGCTCGATCGTTGCCTCGCCTCGGTGTCAAGATGGTGGTGACGCCACACAGAAGAGTCTCAGCTTGCATCGCAGAGCTACGGTGGTGGCTTGCAGCGACGAGTAGGACTAGATGGGTTATGGCAAAGCTTCGCATCGGACACACTACAAGAGGGTAACATCCAAAACAAATTAAAACAAGGAGATTGGGACCCGCCGGAGTTCTCACCATGGCAATCGGATCAATCTTGACAAGCTAGGATATCGATAGTTGGAGTTCGACCCGCAGCCTTGGATGTAGGTGTTCCCGCAACAGACGCACGCATTCTTCCGACAAAGAATACCACGAGGACTAGCGGACGGAGATGGATCCGTAGATTATGGGGGCGGACGGACTCCCGGCTGGTTTGAACCGGATGGCAGGCGACGGCGCATCGCTAGTGCGGCGCGGCACAAAGCGAGGATAGGGAGACGGCTAGGGTACGCACGGACGCGGGGCTCGGGTTTTATAGGCGTGGGATGCGAGGTTCCCCCGACGCGCACGCCAAGAAAGGGCGGAAACGGCGGCGCCGCGTGCTCGGCCCCGCCATGGCCGCCGGCCAAATGGGCCCGGCCCGCGGCCGGGTTGGAGAGGACAGGGTCGAGCTCACGGACACGGCCGGGCCCAAACCGATAGGATAGGTTTTATTATTTTCCGAAAATTAATTTTCGGGCAAAACAAATTCGAAAAAAATCTAGAAAATGTTTTGCGCACCAAAACCATTCCGAAAATCCCAGAGATAGATTGGATGACGGTGAGCAAGGATTTTTCAGGTAAATAAATTATGATTCTATAGATCAAAGATTTTCAAGGCCTAATGATGATCAATGAAGACAACCGAAAAGAAGTGAAGGAGAAGTGTTGATTATATTTTATTAAAGGAGAAGTCATAATTACCACATAAGCATGATGTCACCATGATGTCATCACCGGCAAGAGCAAGTATGAATGAGATACATGGCTTGGTTGCTTCTGTACAAGAACGTAAGTACCTTTACAAGGTTACCATCTTAGTGTCCAGACCTCCCTAGCTTGTGCTTTGACCATGATGGCTAACGACGGCATGGCTGCAAGCAGACAGAAGGTGGCTTCAGTGCCGAGGCAGCAAGGATGTATACACACACGTACACGTGGGCGGGATAAAGCCAAGAGGTGTACGTGCACATCTCGGATGAAAGTGGCGGCCGTGCAAGGCACAGTATCTGTTGGGCTTGATTAATTCTTTAGGTGCGTTGCTTATACAAACCGGCTAAGCAACTTGTTTGGGCTGCATGGAGAAACAAACATTGGTAGATAGCCTTGGTAGTGTGTAGCTCCATCAAGTATGCACGTACCATACAAGTGCTTGATGTTTACATGCATGAAGGCTTGCATGGGTCGTGCTTGGAACAGTATACGGGATAGGATCAAGCAAGGTGAATAGAAAGAAAGAATCAATGCTCAAATATGATGTAGCCATGACATCACAAGGGTAACGATAATGTGGCAAAAGAATTAAACAAAGAGACCACCTTCGATGGAAGAAAAAGACAGAGAAGATGCATGCCTCTTCGAGCCTATCGGTGCCACCGTTTCTCGACAGAGGCATGAAGACTTGCTTTAGATCAAAGAATCAGATTTATCAGAAGCTGCTTCTATTTTATTATACCTTGGGTGATGACATGTCGAGTCTTCTTGAGACAATGGGACTCTGGTGCGAGATCACATCGTGCAAGATTGTAAAACATTCCAAGAGATGGATTTACATCTAAGAAGAAGGAGAGTATATTCCAGAAGAAGCTGGAAAATTCTCAGAAGGATTTGATCAGCACCTAAACGTATTTTAAAAGTCTTTTGCACGCATGAAAAGCCAAGATGCATCGACATGAATGCAACACACATTGAACCAATTTATTTATTTCAGAAAATCAAACAAAGGTTTTTCTTTTCCTATAATAGCTTTCCTGTAAACAAAATAAATGTTGAGAATTTTTTAAAATTATGAGAAAATCGTTATTAATTATTCTTTCTATTCACATCCTGAAATTGGAAATTTCAGGGTGTGACAAATCTACCCCCCTTAAACGGAATCTCGTCCCGAGATTCGAAGAAAGAAGAAGCAAGGAGGAGGGAGATAAACAAAAACATTGTGATCGAAGTAGGTAGGTGGTCATCCTCATATGTTGATCGGTGTGAAACCTTCAATCTTTTTCTTCGATGATTGTTGGAGTCTTCATCAGAATGAGCTAGGTGGGACAAAAGCAAGCACAATGTGGGAAGGAAGGTAGAGTGATGTCTTCTTTTCTTCAACTTGCTCACTTCTAAATGATGACGGTAGCAGTAGCATTTACTTGTTGGTATTGGTGTGAGCTTTAATTTCTTCTTCTCAAGTACTTCATTTGATCCAAGTGGAGAGAAAGAAAGACAACAAGGATGTGGAAGGTACAAAAGAGAAACCCAACTAGGCAACTGATGCTATTGCAGATATAAGACCCACAATACACCAACACTCACATCAAAGAAGCGAATCAATCAATTTCATAAAACCAAGCATCATCATGCAAACACTGAATTCCACCAATCAAGGCATAGCTAAGGGAACGATACTACACGTTGTTAATATAGTCAAGGGGTATCCTCCTAATAGATCAGATGTAGCTCCCAGCAGGAACCTCCATAAATAATGGATTTTTCCCAGATCAAGGAGTACGAAATTATGAGTTCAACCCAACTGGAATCACCTCAATCGGAGGTTTAGAACTCGAGATAGGAATTAAACAAGATGGCTATGTCAGCAGTGTTGGCAGATTCTGAATGCTCCACTAATTCGTATGTATCTCCGTGGATACAAAACGAATACTACTGAATTTTGGACAGAGTCAAGCTGATGCAATTCCTGAACTACTCCAATTGGATTTACCTCAATCGGAGGTCTATAGCCCAAGATATAGAATATTGAAGGTAACTAGGTCAGCAGAGTTTATAGATTCTGATAGCTCCAATGTTTCGGGCATAGCTCCTGGAACATGCACTGGATAGGGCTGAATTTTTGATAGAAATTCATTTATGAAATTTAGGAACTAACCCAACTGGTTTCATGTCAATCAGAGTTCTGTAGCTCAAGATAAAATTGAAACAGCACTGATGTGTCGGAGAGCTGCGCGAACAGATAGAATATTAAGGGTAACGGTTCTACCAATGAATCAAGGGGGTGTTATTGCTTGAAAGAATGGACAGATGAGATCGAAGAAATGTTCAAGAAGAGTGAAGATAAATATATAAGAATTCATGGTATGGAGATAAGAAGATGGTTAAGATGTGAGATCATTCATCAGAGAGGTCAAGGATAAGGTAAGGAGGGATTGTAGAACAAAAGAGGCATTGGGAAACGACCAATACTAGCTAGGCTTACGTCCTACAGTCGATACAGCTCTGATACCACTCTGTCACACCCGGTTTTCCGAAGGAAACCAAGTGCATACCTATATGCATGCCAGGATCAAGTTTCATGCATATAGTGACATATAAGTGAATACAGAAATAGTATCACGTAAGAAAAAGAAATATTATCAGAGATTTACGCTTAATCCTGGAAACGAAGGCTCCAAACATCACGGGCCGATCGGGGGGGGTTGCGTACGCCTAGCACCAGCAACATCTTCACAAGACTTCAAAATAGCTTCCTCCTTCTGAGCAACAATGTTTATAGCAAGGGTGAGCACTTGTCGTACTCAAGCAAGTGTGGAAAAAGATATGAATGCAAAGGCTTTATAGTGGACTGGGCTATAAGCATTTAAGCAATTTTAGTTGGTCAAGTTTTATTAGCACCCGATTACTAATAAAGTATAAGTTTATACCAACCCACGCTTAAGCATAAAGATGGGAAATACGCCATAAGCACATGGCAAGCATAACCAGAGAACACGATTTAAGTCCATCTTCAAGTTTAATTATCATGTGAGGGTCCAGGCCGCTCTTGACCGTGAGCACGGCTAATCGATTAGTTTTACACTCGCGAGAGGTCGTACATCTTTACCCACAAGTCGCGTAAAAGTCCCGAAGAACTTTAAACCCAACCATGCGATGCCGATCGTGCATCATACCACACCGCCGAGGTGTGATTGCATAGGGACGCTACGAGGCCGTTACAAAGATCCCTAGATGTAGGCCGCCCGTTAGGTTACCCGGTCGGTGCAACGTATAAAGCTCCCGACGAGTACCGTGTCTTAGCCAAGCCCACACCTACGCCCGAGCAGTCCATACGCCACTACCCGCCGCCCCCCAACCCTTATCGGGTAAAGCATACCTAACACCCAGCTTCACTAATTAATAAGCCAAGACAGAGCCATATGTCTTGTGGTAGCACTGTTTTCCTGGGTGGTCGCTCCATGTTCCGATTAATCATATGATCTTGTATTAAGCATCCAAAGATATAACATAAAGGTATAACAGGATTCATCATTGTTGTTCATTAAAACCACCATAACCCAGGTATAGCATCTAAGCATAGCTACCCAACATAAACATAAACCCAGGTTGACAAGGAATGATGACAAAGACTAGGCAAACCTTAATAGGACCCATCAATATTAATGCAAAGCAATGCAAAGTGATTAATCATAGTTATTGGGACAAAGATCAAGGACACACTTGCCTTTAACCAGAGAGTAATGTTGTTGCTCAGAGTGTCTTCACTTCGTGCTCTTCAAAGCTTCTCGGACAACGTTCACTCTAAACGCATCAATCATCTGGCGCAAACATACATAAAGCAAACAAACAAGTATACTAAGAACAAAGCACCAATCAAAAGAAAACTTTAAAAGAATGCACTAAAGGATAAGCTCGATTAGATGGATCACTAAAGAACACAAAGTGTGCTTGGAAGGGAAAGGCTTGGTTAGCTTTAAAGAGATGGTTGCGAAAGATTGAGCAAGGACCGGAAAGATCACATTGAGATAGAGCTCGAATTTATTGGTTACGCAAGCACAAGGAACGCTGAAAACAAAACTAAGCTTGAAACTATCGTGAGATCATTATCAAACAACAAGAGACTACGCTTGGAATATTTTAATTAAGAAATCATGTAAAAGAATATTTCAGAGAAATACTCTATGTTACCACTAAACAAGTTACATTTAATTAAAGAAATCATGATAAACCTAATCATATTTTATTTATAACATTCGAGTAGAAGTTATGTCAAATTAACAATTACTTTAGAAAGATAAAGCAAGTATAAGATACCTAGATGAGTAACTTTATGTCACGTGTTCAACTAAACATATTTAATATTGAAAAGACATTTATGATGTCATTAGGCATATTAACTTTATTATGAAAACCGATGGACAACACTAAGCATCTTTTATTTAACAAAAACTAGTTATAAATAAGAATTAAACAAGTTACATATTAATTCAAGAAAACCGGGTATATCCTAATCACTTTTATTTAAAAAAAACTATGGAATAAGTATTTGTCAAAATTAATCATGCAACTTTAGTTTTAAAATAAGTAACAATGTGATACACATGCTAACGCACAAGTTATGGTGAAATGAACTATACAACGGCACAAACATACTATAACGGTACAAAACTGTTAGGAGGAACATGTCGTTGAAAGAATTACCGAGATCGGAATTGAATGGAATAAGATATGAATTTTGAGAATAAACGAATAACTATTAAACATGATGGTGATGGGGCATACATTGCATGGCTAGAAGGAAAAAGAACAGGCAGAAAATACTAATCAGGTTGCACATACGTGAATGCAATTTGAGATAAATTGAATCATTATTGCTCAAAGTATGAGGTAAGCACGATGTCATCAAGCCACTTAGACAATAAAATAACCTGGTGAAGGAATTGAGTGTGACTACCTTGCGTATGGACATGCATGACCATACGTAACTCATGCAAAGAAAGAATCAATGGTGGAAAAGCTATTGCTCACCATGCTTATACGTAGCTGGCTTAGCTCTGGAAAGAAAAGTCTGGCAAGCAACTCGATGCGCAGATGGAAGCAGCAAGAGAGCGGCAAATGCCCACGACACACGAAGGGACTTTCATGATAATCTGCAGGTACAGAACATAGGACAACTATATACATCAGGACACGGCACGGGGAAACATCAGAGGCATGGTTTGACGGAAACACAAAACATACAAGGAAGAGTTGGGAATTGAAAACGATGGAGTGCTACCCACGACGATGATGTACTCAGCTGGCCGGAACCGAAGGCAAACGACGAAGACGGCGGCCAGCTCGATCGTTGCCTCGCCTCGGTGTCAAGATGGTGGTGACGCCACACGAAGAGTCTCGGCTTGCATCGCAGCTACGGTGGTGGCTTGCAGCGACGAGTAGGACTAGATGGGTTATGGCAAAGCTTCAGATCAGGACACACTACAAGAGGGTAACATCCAAAACAAATTAAAACAAGGAGATTGGGACCTGCTGGAGTTCTCACCATGGCAATCAGATCAATCTTGACAGGCTAGGATATCGATAGTTGGAGTTCGACCTGCAGCTTGGATGTAGGTGTTCCTGCAACAGACGCACGCATTCTTCCGACAGCAATACCACGAGGACCAGCGGACGGAGATGGATCCAGAGATTATGGGGCGGACGGACTCCAGCCTGGTTTGAACCGGATGGCAGCGACGGCAGTACTGCTAGTGCGGCGCGGCACAAAGCAGGATAGGGAGACGGCTAGGGTACGCACGGACGCGGGGCTCGGGTTTTATAGGCGTGGGATGCGAGGTTCCCCTGACGCGCACGCCAAGAAAGGGCGGAAACGGCGGCGCCGCGTGCTCAGCCTGCCATGGCCGCTGGCCAAATGGGCCTGGCCTGCGGCTGGGTCGGAGAGGACAGGGTCGAGCTCACGGACACGGGCTGGGCCCAAACTGATAGGATAGGTTTTATTATTTTCCGAAAATTAATTTTCAGTGCAAAACAAATTCAGAAAAAAATCTAGAAAATGTTTTGCGCACCAAAACCATTCCGAAAATCCCAGAGATAGATTGGATGACGGTGAGCAAGGATTTTTCAGGTAAATAAATTATGATTCTATAGATCAAAGATTTTCAAGGCCTAATGATGATCAATGAAGACAACCGAAAAGAAGTGAAGGAGAAGTGTTGATTATATTTTATTAAAGGAGAAGTCATAATTACCACATAAGCATGATGTCACCATGATGTCATCACCGGCAAGAGCAAGTATGAATGAGATACATGGCTTGGTTGCTTCTGTACAAGAACGTAAGTACCTTTACAAGGTTACCATCTTAGTGTCCAGACCTCCCTAGCTTGTGCTTTGACCATGATGGCTAACGACGGCATGGCTGCAAGCAGACAGAAGGTGGCTTCAGTGCCGAGGCAAAGAAGGATGTATACACACACGTACACGTGGGCGGGATAAAGCCAAGAGGTGTACGTGCACATCTCGGATGAAAGTGGCGGCCGTGCAAGGCACAGTATCTGTTGGGCTTGATTAATTCTTTAGGTGCGTTGCTTATACAAACCGGCTAAGCAACTTGTTTGGGCTGCATGGAGAAACAAACATTGGTAGATAGCCTTGGTAGTGTGTAGCTCCATCAAGTATGCACGTACCATACAAGTGCTTGATGTTTACATGCATGAAGGCTTGCATGGCTGTGCTGGAACAGATACGGGATAGGATCAAGCAAGGTGAATAGAAAGAAAGAATCAATGCTCAAATATGATGTAGCCATGACATCACAAGGGTAACGATAATGTGGCAAAAGAATTAAACAGTAGACCACCTTCGATGGAAGAAAAAGACAGAGAAGATGCATGCTGCTGAGCCTATCGGTGCCACCGTTTCTCGACAGAGGCATGAAGACTTGCTTTAGATCAAAGAATCAGATTTATCAGAAGTTGCTTCTATTTTATTATACCTTGGGTGATGACATGTCGAGTCTTCTTGAGACAATGGGACTCTGGTGCGAGATCACATCGTGCAAGATTGTAAAACATTCCAAGAGATGGATTTACATCTAAGAAGAAGGAGAGTATATTCCAGAAGAAGCTGGAAAATTCTCAGAAGGATTTGATCAGCACCTAAACGTATTTTAAAAGTCTTTTGCACGCATGAAAAGCCAAGATGCATCGACATGAATGCAACACACATTGAACCAATTTATTTATTTCAGAAAATCAAACAAAGGTTTTTCTTTTCCTATAATAGCTTTCCTGTAAACAAAATAAATGTTGAGAATTTTTTAAAATTATGAGAAAATCGTTATTAATTATTCTTTCTATTCACATCCTGAAATTGGAAATTTCAGGGTGTGACAGGCGTGGAGCACAAGGACTGCACAGGAGTAGTACTCGGTTAGGGAGCTGTACATGTTCCGCACTGTATAGAGGACTCCTAGACGTACTCGACTAGTACTCTCTCCCTACTCCGACTTGTAACCCTGCCTCCCGGACTATATAAGGCGAGGCAGGGACCAATCTCTAGCATCCAATCTCCTCTCATACAACTCACGGCGCACCATTGCACCATCCTGTAATCGTGCCCTATCAATCTAGAGCTACGCAGCATACAGGACGTAGGGTATTACGCACCTCGCGGCCCGAACCTGTCTAAATTGTGTGCCACGTGTCTCTTCCTTCGAGTTACCGATCTCGGCGAGTCACAATCATCTACTTCGGGTACTCCCCGTAGTAGGTTGCCGGTCTAAAACACCGACAAGCCGGTCTGACTGCCTAGCCAGGCCGGTCTGACCGCCCTTCCCTGGGCAGGGCCGGTCTGACCGCCTAGCCAGGCCGGTCTGACCGCCCTCTCCTAACCACCACCGCGGCTACAGGATTTCTCATCTCCCCATGCCGGATCCTTACGCACAAAGCCCTTTCCCTTAGGCTGTGGCATACGAGGCTCAGGCACACCATGAGAAGGGTGGTACCTGTCCTTGTTCGCCCACTCCTTAGCCATTCTCGCCTCTCTCTTTCTCTTATAGCAAAACTCTCTCTTGTGACCATCCTTTCCACAAAACTCACAATGGAAAAGGATTGGTTTGGGCTTAGGCTTGGGGTGAGGCTCTTCACTTGGTTTCTCACTAGGCTTTTCACTTGCCTTCTCACTTGGTTTTCTCTAGGTTGGTTTGGCTTGGATGCAAACTTGTCTTTGGGTGTGGGTTGTGGTGGAACTGAAACATTCCCAAATTTCCTTTCTCTCTCACCACTGCCCTCACCAACCTTATCCAATCCCAAAGCCCAACCATCAAAGTGCTTACATCTAGCAATCATCATACCAAGCTGAGGTTCTTGACTCGACAACCAACTCAGCGCTTCACGCAACTTATCATTCTCATCTTGCAAGTGACCAACACATTTTGCAAGATCCAAATTCTTCATAGCATGCAACTCACATGTAGAACAAGAAGTAGGAATAGGCACTTTCAAATCAGCCTCTAGCGAACCAATGCGAGAACGAAGCTCAACAATTTTCTCATGCAAACCAGGGCAAGAAGTGCAAGAACCAAACAAAGTGGGTCTAGATTGTAGCTCAGCCAACTCAACCCTAAGCACATCTAGTTCCTCACACTTGGAGGCATACTTCTCCCTAAGATCGCTCAAGTCGGCTAGGAAAGCGAGCAATCAGCACAATCATTTTCATCGAAACAACAGGGCTAGCCTTAAGCGAATCAATTTCAAGCTTGCTATCAAGAACCCGTGTTTCTAGCTCAGCCACTCTAGTCCTGGCATCCTCGAGCAAAGATCTAAGCTCCTTCCTAAGCTTCTTAGCCTCTCTAAGCATGTGATCGCGATTATCAAGCAAGTCAACCAACTCCTCATTCTCCTTGCGCAAAGAAGAGAGCTCATCACATACCTCATCCTCGGAATCCAAGTCCGAGGCGTCCTTCTAGCTTCTCATGCTGCTCAAACTGCGAGCCATGCCGCAGAAGTCGTCCTTGAGGCTTAGGCCCGTCACACAAAGGATGTTGAGATACTTGCCGAGGTTCTTCTTCTTCTTCTTGTCATCCTCTTCGTCTTCATCACTCGAGCTTGAAGACGTGTCCTCGGAATCAGACTCGATGTCGCTTGATCTCTTCATCTTCTCTCGAGACCGTGTCTTCTTCCCATGTCCATGATCCTTCTTCTTGGACTTCTTCCTCTTGTCCTTGAACTTGTGCTTGTTGTGGTTGTTCACCTTCGGACACTCGGCGAAATAGTGTCTAGCCTTGCCGCACTTGAAGCATGTCCTCGTGTTCCTCCTCATGTTCACTCAGTTCTCGTGCAGCCTCTCGAACCGCCTCGTCAGGAGCGCCAGCTCATCCTCTCCAAGCACGTCGAACTCCTCATCTGGCATAGACATCAAGGAGGACAAAGTGAACATCCTGGTGGATGGGTTAGTGTTAGCCTTTCCC
Source organism: Cenchrus americanus (assembly GCA_947561735.1). Taxonomy (NCBI): domain Eukaryota; kingdom Viridiplantae; phylum Streptophyta; class Magnoliopsida; order Poales; family Poaceae; genus Cenchrus; species Cenchrus americanus. The sequence goes on along the minus strand of OX387245.1, from coordinate 60,397,950 downwards.
TTCGAACCACCAACGAGGGCAAGACTATGGGAATCAGTCGGACCCTCGAGCTTGGCAGTCATGCCCCTATCCACCTCAGCCGACTTGAGCTTCGAGAACAGCTCGTTCATCATCAGAGTGTCATACTTCTCCGACTCCACAATGGCCTTGAACTTTCCACCCCAAATTGTACGATCCAAAGAGTGTAAGATCTTGACAGCTCTATCATGATCATCGTACGAGAGCACGTCCACATTGGCCCTCATGTTGTTCACAAGCACCGTGAACCTCTGAAACAAGGCATCGATGGACTCACCGGGAGATGAGTGAAGTTCTCGTACTCTCTCCGGTAGGTCGCATACATCCGTGCCTGAACCTGGGCATTCCCAACATGAGCCTCCTTCAACACCGTCCAAATTCTACAAGCCAAGTGCTCGGTGTGCACCCGATCGAACTCAGGCTGACACAAAGCACGAAACAAGTAGTCGACCGCCTTATTGTTGGCGTCGAATCTGTCCCTCGATCCTGGAGCGAGGAAGTCCATCGGCTGGACATAGCCTGTGTCCACCGTGACATCCCAAAGGATCTGACCCTTTCCGTGGAGGAACACACCCATCCGCTTACTCCACATCTGGTGGTTCTTGCCATCGAAGTGTGGAGGACCCGAACCCCGTTCCTGGTATGCCATCCTTGGATCTTAGACTGGTTAGAGTCAACAAAGACCCGAACCGGCTCTGATACCACTTGAAGGACCGATTAGGCGACCAGAGAGGGGGAGTGAATGGGAGCTGATAAAAATTATTCTCGAAGGAGATTGAAACTCCGACAAGATGAACTCGCTCGGTCGAACCCCCAAAATCACATGCTCCACACTTCTACCTTCCGTTTGCCAAAACCACGTAGCCACTAGAGTGCTACTGGTCCTAGGAACAAACACTACCAGCAACCTCAACACACACGCACCCACGACAGCGGAAACAACTCGAAAGCCGACTGTCCAGAGGGGGGCGGTTAGACCGGGTATGGGGGCGGTTAGCCCGCCTCCACCAGGTAACTAAGAAATCCTCCGAAACACCTTTTCCGAGCACCAAAACGCACCACAGTTTCACCAACAGAGATCTCTGGTCAGGGCCATGCTAGCTACCAGAAAATCTTGGCGAAAACCAAAACTTCACCCAAGGGCCTAGAGGCGTTTAGACCAAACCTCCTGTACCCAGCAACGAACTCCAAATAAGAACTCCTAGCAAACCACACTAAAACAAGCCAAGATTGCACCAGAACGCTCCTCTGATCAAGGCGAACAAACTCACAGAGAAAGATCCAGCAAAATCAAACTTTCTTCGGAAAGGCCTAGGGCGGTTAGACCTGGTGCCAGGGGCGGTTAGACCTCCCTCCCCTGAGAACAAAGATCCGAGTGAAAACCCAAGCAAACGGACTCGAAACGCTCCAAGATTTGAACCATACAATCCCCTGGTCAAGGCCAACATGCTACCAGAAGATCTCGGCCAAAATCAAAACTTTCTCCGAACGAGCCCGGGGCGGTTAGACCGCCCCTCCTACGCGGTTAGACCGCCCTCCCCAGACAGAATGGGAAAAAGGGGAACCGCGGGTCAACCCTCAACTTTGCATCACCCGATCTCCCGATTCACCCAACGGATTGCAGCGAAACTTTGGGGATGCCTGGGTCACCTCATGGACGACCTCTCCCTCAAAGGAATTGCACTGAAACGCTCTCAATCATGGGGAATCGCAAATCCCGTGACCAAACATCAAGAACTCGAGTTCCAACAAAAACCACCAAATCGGAGAGCTTTCCACGGGTTTGGAGGGGCAAGGTCACCAAGAAAAGAGGCACAAGGTCCTCATGTGTGACTCCCACACCAAATCCCGCAAAGAAACGCCTCCAAAACTCCGCCATGAAAATCCCAAGAAAAGGCTCCGAAAATCACCAAAAAGGGAAAACGGGAAAGACAACAAAAGCCTTGAGGAACCACGCCGAATCATCTATACACACCATATAGGTTCATACAAGGTCTAGTTTGCCTCCCAATCATCCTACCCCCTCTCAAGATCTCACCATGAAGCTCTCAAGCTAGTCCACTAAAATCCTAAGGAAAATAGGAAGGGAAAATAGCAATGCAAATGAACTAGGGTTCCAAGAGTTGGCTGCCATCCATCCACTCAATGAGTATATATGGAGGCACCCAAAAGACTAAACTACCCTTAACTAATCACTAGGGATACATGCCCCTCAAGGGAGGATTTGGAAGTCTTCGGAATATCTTCATCGGACGGATGCCCGGCAACCGCAACCTGCTTGGTCTCGACGCAAGCCTTACGATCCCGACACGTGTCCTCCGCTTCGAAGCATCTCGGCGCCGGCAGCCAGGGTGGTCAGACCGCCCCCCTGGGCGGTTAGACCGGCCTAGGCAATCTGACCGGCCCCAGGCGGTCTGACCGCCCCTCCTTGGCGGTTGAACCGGCCTGGGTGGCCTCACCTCCTCGTCGAGTCTTCGGCCTCGGTTTTGTGGCTCAACCGAGTAACCCAGTGGTTTTCTGGTGAACCACTGCAAACCCCGCGAACTCGGTGTAGCCTCCGCCAATCTCCACTCATGACTCGGCTCCCACGTAGTCCCGGCTTGACCTTGGTTTTGAGGCTCTACCAAGAAACCGTCCACGACTTCATCTTGCTGTTCATGCCACCATGCGGCCCGCACTTGACCCCACTGGCCACCGGGTCCCTCGAACGAAGCCAACTTGTCTTCCCCACACCTGGAGGCCTCACCGGCAACAACCTTTCGCGCTTGTTCTTCACCTGCACCAACACGAGTCAAGCCGCAACCTGCTGTTAACACCAAAATTTGGTAAGGAGTCTGACTTGTGGGTCCGGTTCGATAAAGAGTCCATCTGGTGGAAGGAAGGATATTTTCAGAGATATTCGGCAAAGAGATCTGCGGTCGGCTATCTGCTCCGGTTCGGCAAAGGAACAGTAGAGCTGATTTTGCGGGATTGGACGGTGACGTGGCTCAATCAGGGGAGACGAATGGATGGATAGGCGATCGAGCTTAGAGATAGGTTAGGCAACGAATCCATTCGAAGTTGTACTCAACAGGGTATAAATATGACCCCTGAATGTATGTAAAAAAACGATCATTCTTCAATACACACCGGCCTTACGCCAAACCCTAGAGTCCTTGTCGTGTCGTCGAGTTCTTCGAGAGGGCTAATCGATCCGTCGACCTCCGTGAGTACCGCAACCTTGTATCATGTCTAGTATCATGCGGTGGATTTAGATCGATGCAAGTAGTCTTGTTACCATGCTTCGTGTCATGCGGTAGATTCAAGCTTGGTTCAAGAGGGTTTCTTGTTAGGTCATGAGCCATGCGGTGGGCTAAGATCTAGCTTGAAGCTAGTTATCGGCTCTATTGGATTTTGGCAAGATCCAATAGATTCATTAAGTTACCCCGTGTTATCTTGAGTTTTACTTTATGTTTTAATTCATGTAACACACCTTTGCCCAATCTAGATGGGTTTGGATCGGCTCTATCTCTTTTATGATCCTTGTCCGAGTAGATTTCATATTTTAACGTGTGGATCTTGTTCTTTCCGATAGCCGAAATCGAATCGATCTAGGTTGTTACATGTTGCGGGTTCAAGCTTGCTAATGTTCGTATGAATCTTGAAAGAGCCGGGTATCATGCGGTAGATGCAGGTTTTTGGGTTGCTTTGGAGCTAGTCATCAGGTGGATTAGATTACCAAATCAATCTGATAGATTTATTCACTTGGTAATGTTTGTTCCTTCTTCATGGACCCCGAATCGGCTGTTCAGCCGCATTCGGTTATGTTTCTCCACGAGTAGAACACGTGCGTTATTCATGCCTTGAATGATGTATGCTTTTAGCTTTCCATATTTAGATTGTATCATGCGGTGGATAGATCTATTTGTGGAAAGTGGTACGGTTTTTCATGCAAGTTGTATCATGCGGTGGATAGATTTGTTTGATATCGTACTCGACGGGTTTTAAAGTAGCTAGACATGCGGTAGACTAGTGCTTTGGATCTATGCATACTTGTTTAATACATGATCATGTCCGTGCTTTACTTTATTCACTTGTTTAATGCTAATCTTCATGGGGATCGGTCATGACTTCGTGTACGTGCATCCTTGTTCAAACAAAGACCGATCGCCGTCATGCTCACGTCATCCATTCGGCAGTGTTACCTTTTCCCCTTTGCGGTTTCCCGAATGGTTGTAGTTTGTTGGCGCATAGCTTTCTATAGCTATGTGTCATCCCATTTGGCTTCTTAGCCGTAAATATGGAACCGTCGGTACCACCCGCAAGTTCCAAGTTTTGGTATTTAACTGCTTTATCTTTTGTTAATTTTCAGGAAAAATTGACTGGCACGTCTTTCGCTCTCTGCGCGTGTGAAGCCAGCTTTGTTCGGCTTGCTGTGTGTTTGGTGTTGAGTGCACTTTTCGCGTCAACACACTTTTTGGCACGCCCAGTGGGACCACAGCCGAATAGATTCAAGATGCCTGAAATCGCTGACCTCATGGATGTCAACCTTGAAGATCTTTCTCCAGAGCAAACGGCGGCAACTCCAAGACGTCGTGGACCGGTTTCGAGCGAAGTGTCCGCGTCGTCGTTCAAGAAGAATAGAAGCGGCGTCCCGTATCTGAAGAACGAGATGCCCAGGGTATTGCTGCCAGGGGAGAGCGATACCACATCCCAGCAGGAAAAAGAGGAATGTGCACGAGTATTCCAAGAATCAGCAGATTACATGCTTAGCAAGCACAACAAGGCTTTCCTCGGTGCGCTCCAGCAGATGATGGTAGCCGTCTTCGGTCCTGGCATGGAACAAGCGTTCAGCAAGGCACCCGTCCAGGGGAAGACCGTGGAGCTGGGCGAGTCAAGTTCTCAACCTCCGTTACGGAGCCAGCCACAACAGCCTCCTCCTCAGAGTTCTGGAAGTCAAGCGTTCCAGCCTCCTCTGCAGAGCACTGGGGGTCAGCCAGTTCAGCCCCCATTACAAGCCTCAGGGGGACAGCCAATCCAGCCACCACCGCAGGGCAGCACAGGTCAACCTGTGCAACAGCCGAATCCGTACCAGCCCACGTACGGGGACGTAGCATTCGGCTCGACCGGCGCCCCGCTCACTTCCGGTCAGAGGATTGCTCCGGCGACCAACTGGCTGCAGAGAAACTTGTACGGCGGTGGCTATCACGAGGTGGGGAACTACGGGGCATTTGATGCTTTCCCACATCCAGGATACGCGGCAGCTGCAGGCGCGCAGGAGGACGACGCCCTGGCGCGGAAGATGGCCGAATTGATGCAAAATCAGTTCGGCCTCAAGCCAAAAATGCAAGGACCCGCCTATAAGCCGCCGTTCCCGGAATGGTACTACAATGTGCTCTTGCCGCCAAGGGTGAAGCCGCCAACGGAGTTCACTAAGTTTTCAGGACAAGACGACACGAGCACGGTCGAGCACATCGCTCGTTACCTCATGCAGCTCGGGGAGTGCTCGGCTGAGGAGACATTCAGGGTCCGCTACTTCGCCGCATCACTGACAGGTCCAGCGTTTCAGTGGTTTTCGTCCCTGCCCCCTGAATCAGTTGCCAGATGGAAGGACTTAGAGCGGAAATTCCACGCTCATTATTTCAGCGGCAGCTCGGAGAAGAAGCTGATTGACCTTGCGACCATGAAGCAGAGGCATAGCGAAACGCCGCTGGAGTTTCTCCGGAGGTTCAGGGAGGTCAAGGGCATGTGCTTCTCGCTCAACTTGCCAGATGACCAGTTGGCTGACATGGCTGTCGCCGGGATGCTGCCGCCGTGCGCGAGAAGTTGTTTGGGATGGAATTTGAGAATCTGGGCCAGCTATCGCAGAAGCTATCACTGATGAGCAATCAGGCATATGGCTTTAAGAAGGACGCCAAATTTGGCAAGCAGCACGACGTCGGCGCGTCTACAACCGCTTCTTGGACAAGGCCGATCCGTTCGAGGATTCCGATGATGAATTGGATGTAGCCGCAGCGAGAGATCATGTGGGGGAAGGAGCCTTTGACAATGAATCGGCCGGGGTCAAGCGCACCAAGGGAACTTATGATTTTGATATCACGAAAGCTGATAAATTGTTTGAGCTCTTAGTGAAAGAAGGCCGAATCAAGCTGCCTGAGGGGCATTCCATGCTTCGGCTCGATGGAGTTAAAGCAAAACGTTACTGTGGCTTCCACGACAGGGATTCACACTCCATCAATGATTGCAGGGTCTTCAGGATGAGGATCCAGAAGGCCATCCAGGAGGGTCACCTCAAGTTCGATAACAAAATGAAGCTGGATGGCCACCCCTTTCCTCAAAACATGGTGGGTTTTTCTGTTAATGTGATAACAGCCGAGGAGAAGGGAAAAGTCAAGGTCTTGACCTCAGCCAGGTCTAGACAAGGTGGAGCAGTGGACCCAGAGCGCCAAGTGACTCTGGAACAGGTGCAAGGTGACTCCCCCCGCATTCTGAAGAGTCACATCGAAATTGGGGAATCATCCAGAGCTAAGCCCAGGGTGACATCGCGCATCCTCCTCAACAAATGGCAGCGCCAGATGGAGAAAGAGCACTACCAGGAGCGGCGCTACGAGGAGGAGAGACGCAGAGCCGAAGAAGAAGCACACCGAAGAGACCAAGAGCAGTACACGCGCGAGCAGGAGCGCGCACATTGGGGATGCGCCTTCTTCAGGCATTGCTGTAATGAGGGTTTAAAGCTGGCCACGTTGAAGAACCGTCCCCGAATGCGAGGACGGGTATGTTGAATACGGGCGGCAGAAACTGCCAATCGCCGATCCGTCCACGAGAGAATTGGAAGGATCCACCCTAACGGGGATCGGCGCCAAAAAATTGAAGTCATCGATCATCCCAGGAAGCACCAAGCTGATCTCAGGTGGGCTGATCAAGAAGAAGACGAGGATGACTACATCTGGCAGAAGGGGCAGTGGTGCCCGCCCGGCCTGAGGAGAAGCCAGAAGAGACGGGTTCAGCGCTTGAGGAACCGCGAGATGAGGCAGGCCGGGGTCCAGACAAGGCAGGTGTGGCGCCCCAAAGATCAACCGGAAGGATTGAAGCGTTCGGCTCCAACATGCATGGTATACTTCCTGCCGAACGAATTCATGGCTCATGCTAACCAGGTTGTGCAGGAGGAAGCGGCCATAGATGATGAGCAGGCCGAGGGGATGCTGGCACAGTTGGTGCTGGCCAAGCAGGCAATCTTTGACAAGCCGGCCAAGAATCGTCATATGAGGCCGCTGTATTTGAGGGGATACGTCAATGGCAAGCCATTGACCAAGATGTTCGTCGACGGTGGGGCGGCAGTCAACGTAATGCCGTACACCACCTTCAGGAAGCTTGGCATGGGCCCGAGCGATTTGACGCCTACAAGCATCATCTTGAATGATTTCGCCGGAACCCCTCAGACACCAAGGGATGCGCTCACGTGGACTTGATGATCGGGTCCAAGACGCTGCTCACCACCTTCTTTGTCATCGAAGGCAAAGGAGCCTACAGCCTGCTGCTTGGGTGGGATTGGATTCATGCTAACTGTTGCGTCCCATCCACCATGCATCAACAACTTATCCAGTGGGTGGACGACAAGATCGAGGTCGTCCAAGCAGATGACTCCGTGAGCGTGGCCAACATGGAACCAGCCTTCTGGGAATACCAAGGCATCGATTGTTTCTCAGGGAAAGACTGGGGAGAAGGTCCTGTTGAACCTGTCAGCAGTGATCAACAGCCGATTCAAGCAGTCGGCTCTTATAGCAATTTTTAATGGAGAACCCCGTAGATGGCACTGATGGCAAACTAGGGCGAGGATTCATGTCGGCTGATAAACTAGAAGAAGTTGACATTGGAAGCGGTGATAAGCCAAGGCCGACGTTCATCAGTGCAAATTTGCAACCAGACTTCAGGGGGAATTTGATTGAGCTTCTCAAAGAATACAAGGATTGCTTCGCCTGGGATTATTCGGAGATGCCTGGACTGGATCGTTCCATCGTCGAGCATCGGTTGCCAATCAAGCCTGGTTTCAAACCATATAAGCAACCACCCCGGAAAATCTACAAGGATGAGGTATTGGCCGATGTGAAGAAGGAAGTTGAAAGATTACTTGATGCAAACTTCGTTCGGCCATGCAGATACGCGGAGTGGATATCTAACATCGTCCCTGTGTACAAGAAGAATGGAAAAATGAGGGTTTGCATAGATTTCAGGGACCTGAACAGAGCTACTCCGATGGATGGATACCCGATGTCTATTGCCGACTTGTTGATTGACGCCGCTGCTGGACACAAGGTGATTAGTTTCATGGATGGCAATGCGGGATACAATCAGATCTTCTTGGCAATAGAAGACATATCAAAGACGGCCTTCAGATGTCCTGGTCATATAGGCCTGTTCGAGTGGGTAGTCATGACGTTTGGGTTGAAAAATGCCGGTGCAACCTATCAACGGGCCATGAATTACATTTTTCATGAGTTGATCGGCAAGATTGTGGAGATCTACATTGATGACGTGGTAATCAAGTCCCTGAGTCATGACACGCATTTGGAAGATGTGAAGAGGACCTTGGAGTGCACTCGGAAGCATGGTTTGAAGATGAATCCAAACAAGTGTGCTTTTGGGGTATCAGCTGGAGAATTCTTGGGGTTTTCGGTCCACGAAGGAGGAATTGAAGTTGGCAAAAAGAGCATGAAGGCCATTGATGAAGTTGTTCCTCCAACTAACCTCAAGGAGTTGCAATCCTTTGCTCGGCAAGATCAATTTCGTAAGAAGATTCATATCAAATTTATCGCAGAAGGTCTTGCCATTCTCTCCGCTGTTGAAATTAAAGAAAGATCAGAAGTTCACCTGGGGCGACGAACAACAAAAGGCTTTCGATGAGATCAAGCAGTACATGAAGGAGCCACCAGTGCTGGTTCCTCCTCAGCTGGACAAGCCTTTCAAGTTGTACGTGGCGGCCGATACCCAAACCATTGGATCGGCCCTTATTCAAGAATTTGAAGGAAAGGAGCGGGTAGTAGCCTATCTTAGCCGAAAATTACTTGATCCTGAACCCAGGTATTCAACTGTAGAGAAGCTGTGTCTTTGCGTGTACTACTCGTGTACAAAATTTCGGCACTACCTGTTGAATGCCGAATGCACCGTGTATTCCAAGTTTGACGTGATAAAACATATGTTATCTATGCCAATTCTGAACGGCAGGATTGGCAAATGGATTTTGGCTTTATCAGAGTTCGAGTTGAAGTTCGAATCGGCAAAGGCCATCAAAGGTCAGATTATTGCCGATTTTATAACTGAACATCGTGATCCGTCAATTAATTTACTTGAAATTACCCCCTGGGCTTTGTTTTTTGATGGATCGTCATGTGGTAAAGGTGGGGGAGTAGGGATCCTACTGATTTCGCCTAGAGGTGAGATGTTTGAATTTGCCATCCCTATACAGCCCACTGTCACAAATAACCAGGCTGAGTACGAAGCATTGCTTCGAGGGCTTCAATATTTGAGAGAAGCCAGGGCCGTTTCAGTCGAAGTTTATGGAGATTTAGAGCTGGTGATCAAGCAATTGAATGGCCAATACGAATGCAAAAGTGAAGCGCTGAGGAGTTACTACGAAGAATGCAGAGAAATCTTGAAGAGCTTCCCATTGGTGACTCTACAGCATATTCCTAGGGAACATAACGAAGAAGCAAACAGGCTGGCTCAAAGCGCCTCTGGTTACAAAGAGAGCCAAGAGGCGTTTGCTGCAGAGGTGTGTGCACTGGATCTTGCAGAAGATGATTGGAGGAAAGAGATCGTTGACTACTTGAAGGATCCATCCCGCAAGGTCTCTAGGAAGCTCAGGTACAAGGCCATAAAGTTCGTTCTTCTGGATGATAACTTATTCTATAAATCATTAGATGGGGTATTGCTACGATGCTTGGGTCCAGAAGAGGCCAAGAACATGATGAGCGAAGTGCACGATGGGATATGTGGAGCACACCAATCGGCCTACCGTATGAAGTGGGTTATTAGGCAAGCTGGATGCTTTTGGCCGACGATATTAGAGGATTGCTTTGAGTATTACAAGGGATGTCAGGATTGCCAAAGGTTTGGGAATATTCAAAGGGTCCCTGCATCAGCGTTGAATCCCATCATCAAGCCATGGCCATTCAGGGGCTGGGGTATAGACTTGATTGGCCAAATCAACCCACCGTCTAGCAAGGGGCATAAGTTCGTGCTTTTGGCCACAGATTATTTCACTAAATGGGTTGAGGCGATCCCACTAAAGAAGGTGACGTCAGAAAACATGATTGAATTCGTCAAGGAGCACATCATCTATCGATTTGGGATCCCCCAGACAATTACCACTGATCAAGGGGCACAATTCGTGTCACTGGAGTTCAGAGAATTTGCCGAAAGCATGGGGATCAAATTGTTTAATTCCTCTCCCTATTATGCCCAGGCTAATGGTCAAGCAGAGGCTTCTAATAAGATCATGATCAAGTTGATACAAAAGAAGATCGATCAAAAGCCAAGGAGGTGGCATTCGGTTCTCAGCGAGGCACTGTGGGCTTACCGAATGGCCCCCCATGGATCCACAAAGACTTCTCCTTACGAGTTGGTTTACGGGCATCACGCAATCCTGCCTTGGGAGATGCAATCGGATTCAAGGAGAGTGGTGCTGCAAAAGGAGTTAAGCTCCAAGGATTACAGTGGCCTAATGATGGATGAGCTAGAGGATTTACATATGATCCGTCTTAGGGCCCTGGAAAACATCGAGAAAAACAAGCTGCGAGTTGCCAAGTACTACAACAAGAGGGTAAAAGTAAGACAATTTGCAGAAGGCGATCTAGTATGGAAAGCATTATTGCCGATTGGAACTAAATACAGTGAATTCGGCAAATGGTCCCCTAACTGGGAAGGACCTTTTCGCGTGGTCAGATGCATCCCTGGTAATGCATATATATTGAAAACTTTGATAGGAGAAGAATTTTCCGCGGCAATAAATGGAAGATATTTTAAGAAATATTATCCTAGCATTGAGATTGATCGATGATTACACACATCTGACACAGAGATAGCCGGCGCTCAAGAGCGAGGCCGCCTTCAGAACAAAAATCCTCGAACAGGAGAAATGGCCAGTGCCTAGATGCATTGCCCTTAGCACAAAAACTACACTACAACTGCTTCTTGCAGGATTACATCGAACAACCCTGATGGTCAGATCTCCGAGGAGGTGGGAAGCAGAAGGCGTGGAGGAAGAAGCGGAAGTATGATTCGATCTTTTCTTTACTTCTTCGGCTGCTCCCTCTTCAGTTGTTCCAGGACCACCGTGACGGCAACTTGGAACGCACGGGGGTGACCATGGTTGGCGGCCTCCACCAAGCTATCCCAGGCCGCTTTCAGGTTGTTGTACCTGTCAGAGACATCTGAAGCGGAGGATTCAAGGTTAGGGGCAAGAAATCCAAGTACAAACACGAGGTCAAGAAGGAGTCAGAAGCGTTTACCCCCTACTAGTGCTTCCAGAGCCATGCGACGCTCGCGCTCAGCTTGGCAACAGGCGGTGATGTCCCTGAGGCCGTGCTCCAGATGCCGAACGCGGCGGCGCAGCTGATGGTTGGTCCTCTGTTCAGGCGTGGCATCCTCTGCTTCGAGGGAGGAATCGGAGGAGATGTACTCAGGCACATCTTCGGTCCCGATGATTTCTTCGGGTTGCAAATCAAGGCTGGAAGAGGACAAGAAGAAAACATGAAGCACGAGATCATGCGGAAGAACGAGGAGTAGATCACGGGAGAACTCACTTCCGAATCGTGCGCTTCTTTGATGAGCTGCTCTCCTGGGGTTGCTTGCCCTTGTCCATGGCTTTGGGGTTTTCTCCTCTAAGGACAGGGGAGGAGATGAGAAATGATGGATGAGTGCGCGAGTGGATTTGCAGGGCATCCCGACGAGGCTATTTTATTGACCAAGGGGGTGCATTGGGAGTGATGACCGGCCAAGACACACCTTGTTGGAATACCAAACGGCAGGGTTTTCTCCCAAGAGCGAAGGGTTTTTTCTTGAACAGTGTTTATGGATTGCCGAATCGGGATCCTCTGTGGATTTTGTGCCAAGGGGCAGTTGTTCTCGCGCGTTCGGCTCAAGAAAGTCCCGAATGCATTCAAAGGGAACAGAATTCGCAGATGCAAAATGCAAAGGGAGTCATCACAAAACAAGCACAGAATGCAAAAGTTCTTCATCTATTGCCGATGTTTACACATCCCTATTACAATCTAGTCGAAAAGCCTATTCAACACATATTGGGGATGAGTAATTTCGGCAATGGCGTCGCCGTGGCCATCGAGGCGCTCCAGGATGAGCTCGATCTCGTCGATCTCCTCCGGCGCGCCGCCCCGGAAGCCGCGCAGCCTGGTAGAGTAGTCGACGTCCATATGCGTCGCCATGGCAGCTAGGCCCAAGGTGGTGCCCAGACGAACGCCATGGGTGGCCACCTCGTCGACGCGGTGCTCCACCGCGGCATGGCGCTCCGCCGGCGTGTCACCGCGGGCGTTCACCTTCTCGGCCAGCTGCTCTACCAGCGCCTTTAGCTGGTTGAGCTCAGCATCGCGGGCTGCAAGAAGCAAAAAGAAAAGATTGGCATCAAAAGCCGGGTTGGATCAAGAATTAATCTCAGAGCCGTACCGTCGATGGCTTCCAGCAGCTGTCTACGCTGGTCCTCCCATTCCAGCTCGGCTATGCCCGCCTTCTTGGAGACGTCCTCTAGCTCACACCGGGACGCCTCCAGCTCCTCCCTAAAGCGGAGGGCGTCTTCTTCCCTGTACGGCACCGGGGAGTGGCCGTCGGACTCCGAGGAGTCGTCCGGGAGGGGTTGATTGGCCGGCACAGGAGATGGATTCCACTGAATCAATCTGAAAAAGGGGATGATCGTCAAGGCAAGAAGAAGATCAAAAGTCGAATCAAAGAGGAGGAATCGACGATCATTGCCTCCGGCGCGCGTTGGTGCTGCTTCCCTCTGCCTCGTTGGAGGCGCGGCGGCGGTTGAGGCGGCGCACCATAGTGGTGTGGGATGTGCACTGTTTGCAGAAGGGCTAAGATTGGCAAAGATTCGAGAGCTAGAAGGCCTGGTGGAGAGCTAGGGGCACCTATGGTTGCATTTATAGGCCTGGCAGGATGAATCGTGGCTTCGAGTCGTGGCTTTGGATCGTGGCGCATATCCCAAGAAAATCGGAAGGTGGAAAGGTTTCCTTAGCCGGCCCCGCCAACGGGTCGCTTGGAGTTCTAGGCTGAGCCGCGTTCAGTTGATTGGTTCGGCTAAGGAAAGTCAAAGTGCCATTCGGGAGTTGGCGTTTCTTTGCCGAATGGGTCGTTCAGCATTATATTTGAAGGTGCGCAGAAGAAAGGAAACAAATTGCAAGAAAATATTACAAGAACGACAAATTCGGTTATACATCAAATGTTCAGATGTTTCGCGATCACACCACGAGCATTGGATGTCGTCAGACGGAAATTGTCCAGCAGCTCCTGGCAATCTTTTTGAGTACCAGACAAGTCGGTGAGTTCTGCGTTGCATTGCTCTATCTTGGTGATAGCCGATTTTGCTTCCGCTTGGGTCTTTTCTATCAATCCAGGGAGCTCGGCTATTTTCTCCTTGTCAGCCTCTATCTCCGCTGACAGGCTTCTCAGTTCTGCTTCTAGAGCAGCTTTCCTAGCAATTTTCAGATCATAAGAAGCCTGCAGGTTAGCCAATGTATCCTTGTGGCTCTCTGCTCGGGATTGTGCCCCGGTCATGGCACGTTCGGCATCGGCTTTCTTTTTTTCAATAGCCGGGCGGGAGCGCAATTTCCTCAAAGCATGCTTTATGGGTGCATAAAGGGTGTCTAAGCCATAAACAGATGATAGGGAAGTTCTGATGTCTTCAGGAAGTTCTTGGCTGATGGATTCAAACATCTCCTCGAAGTGATCAAGATCTTTGAACTGATCTTGTGCATCCCTTTCTAGCCAGGCAACAATTTCTTTAAGCTTTGATAACACTTCATCTGACAGAGGCTGGTATGCTCTTTCCATCACCTCGGCAGCTGGATTGCTCTCTGACAGCGGGCTTGATGATGATGGAGCTTGATCCTGAAAGGCAGTATTGCCGAGTTAAGAATGCTAAACATAGAGGTAACAGAGTTAAGTACAGATGGATACCTCATGGCTAGTCTCTTGAGCAGGGGGAATCACAGGTGGAGGAGGTGTTCCAGGTAGAGCTGAAGCTTCCGAGCTGGGAGGTGTCGATGCAGCTGCTGGTAGCTCGTGGGCTTCTGGCTAATGAGGAGTAGGGTCTACCTCTGTTGGGATTGTTGTTTCTGCATGACCAACAGGCGATTGTGCCCTTGGAGGACTTGATGGTTCCGGCTGGATTGGGAGATTCATCTCTGGAGAATTTATCGCTTCTGCAGAAGGTGATGAAGATGAGATCTCCACTGGGATAGGTAATTCAACCCCGGGTGGACTTGCTTGTTGGACCACTGGGAGATCTACAAGCTGTTCTTCCATTGTTTCTTCTGCAAATGTCAAATTGAAAGGGTAAATGCCAGTGTTCATCCTTAAGAAAAGACAGTAAAGGTCATACCAGTGGATGGGGCATTGACAGGTACTGGTTCTGAAGGCTGCGGGGCTCTGGTCTGAAAATGCACAAAGATATGATTTATCAAGAATGGAGTAATCTTGTAATCAAGAAGGTAAAGGATTTTTACCTCAACAAGCACTTTCTTGACAGTTCTTCCCCTCTTGGCATTGGGAGGAGCAATCAGATGCAGACCTTGCCTCCTGTCAGCAGCAAGGCTAGAAAGGCTGGGATCTGTTGTAGCATACTCGGCCATTAGTTGAGCCGCAGTGGTGGATTTGAATCCCAATGCCGAGATGGGGCCTTCGAAAGATTGTAAGCAATATCCCCGGCTCGAGGGGCGAGCGCACCGTATTCTCGTGGACAAGAAGATGAAGGTCGAATCATGAATAAAGAGGACATGTCCGATCCAAAGGTTCATTGTATTACCTCCGAAGTTGGCAGGAAATCGAGCATCAACTCGCACGTAACACGTGGACGAGCTCATTGAAGATGTGATCATGGAATTCTTGCCACCGGTGTTAAAGGTGGGATGAGCTATGGTTGTGGGCATGAAAGGACGGTGTAGATAGTAGGACTACACACGTATTGGAAGACCCTCTTGCTGTGCATACTCTCTTTGATTTCCTCCCTAGGCTTAAGGAATTCATGCAGAAATAGCCTTGGGGGCATCTGTCCACATCCAATTTGCCTGGCCATTACATTGGGCTGATAATATTCATAAGTGCTAACATTCAGCCTTCCTCCATTAAACTCAGATTTAGGCGGTATGCATGGGCGGATTATGATGTTGAGGATCTCTAAGAATCTCCCATCTTGACGGCCGGGTTCAAAGGAAAATTCAACAGGGAAAGTCAAGGTGTCATTGTCCAGATAAGGAAGCCAGAGAGGATTGGGGAAACCTTTGAAGAATAGCTCGAAAGGCTGGCTGATGTCCTGCTGAACAAGAACAGTTGAAGCCGCTTCTCCGTAATTCTGGCATCCTCTGGTAGCTTGAGGCTCTCCTTCAGGGTGATTGGACAAGGGGAAGAACCTGGAGTTCAAGTCGACACCAATGATCTGATGCATGTGGAGCTCCAGCCACAGTTGAACGAACCACCAAGGGCCGTTGACACATGCTATCCTTTGGCTGGTATACATCTGGGTGACAGTCTGGTGAAGCATATGATATACACTTCCCAAGAAGAACTTTCCCAGGGGGAGGCGGTTACCACTGGCCAGATGAGACGCCATTGCGATGTGGTTCAGGGTAGGCTCGTTGGCTTTACCACAGAAGACAAATCTGCACAGCCACATATTCAGAAATGCCCTGTATTCAACAGCACCAAGGGGATTGTCTTTCATGTGTTTCAAGATGTAATTCTTGTATCCGTTCCCTGGTTTCACCCTGTTTGCCGTGAGGAATTCTTGAAGTTCCAAGGCTGAACAGACCCTGTGATGTCAAGGCCGGTGATCATATATACATCGGCCAAAGTTGGAGACATTGGGCCATGACCAAAAAGGAAGGCGTTGACGCCATTTGACCAGAAGTGGCAGGCTGCTATCAGGAGGTCTTCGTTCTTGGGGGTCTCAGCCACAGATAACTCCAAACACTGGGCGATACGGAGGGTGTCCAGGTTGGTCAATCCACTCTTGTCTGCAAGAATCCTCCGATACCAAGTTTTCCAGCCTGCAATTGGAGGTAAAGGCCGCTTCTTGAAAGCATCTTGCCACCGAGGCGGTGGAGACGAGAGCCGCTTTGAAGGGGATTCTCGAGATTCGAAATTTGCGATGAAATCTCGAGGGTCAGAGTTCCCCACAGGACCAAGATAATAAGACCTCGAATTGGCCTCGGTACGAATCAAAAGCGCAGTAGAAAGCTCCTGAAAGAAAAGCGGAAAAGGAAATCTCAGGGAAAAATTGAAAACCTAAATGCCGAACGAGGCTCGCGGGGGTTGAATTTACCTGAGCATCTTGGTTTTGAGCCGCCATTGGAGGATTGAGCTCGGAACGAGGGGATCTAGGGTTGGATTTGGATGAAGATTCCGGCGGATTGCGAAGAACAGGTGTTGACAGATTCGAAGTATTCGTGGCTGGAGTCAATTGTGGAACAAAATTACTTTTATCCCACAATTGAAGGGGCATGTGTTAACACCAAAATTTGGTAAGGAGTCTGACTTGTGGGTCCGGTTCGATAAAGAGTCCGTCTGGTGGAAGGAAGGATATTTTCAGAGATATTCGGCAAAGAGATCTGCGGTCGGCTATCTGCTCCGGTTCGGCAAAGGAACAGTAGAGCTGATTTTGCGGGATTGGACGGTGACGTGGCTCAATCAGGGGAGACGAATGAATGGATAGGCGATCGAGCTTAGAGATAAGTTAGGCAACGAATCCATTCGAAGTTGTACTCAACAGGGTATAAATATGACCCCTGAATGTATGTAAAAAAACGATCATTCTTCAATACACACCGGCCTTACGCCAAACCCTAGAGTCCTTGTCGTGTCGTCGAGTTCTTCGAGAGGGCTAATCGATCCGTCGACCTCCGTGAGTACCGGCAACCTTGTATCATGTCTAGTATCATGCGGTGGATTTAGATCTGATGCAAGTAGTCTTGTTACCATGCTTCGTGTCATGCGGTAGATTCAAGCTTGGTTCAAGAGGGTTTCTTGTTAGGTCATGAGCCATGCGGTGGGCTAAGATCTAGCTTGAAGCTAGTTATCGGCTCTATTGGATTTTGGCAAGATCCAATAGATTCATTAAGTTACCCCGTGTTATCTTGAGTTTTACTTTATGTTTTAATTCATGTAACACACCTTTGCCCAATCTAGATGGGTTTGGATCGGCTCTATCTCTTTTATAATCCTTGTCCGAGTAGATTTCATACTTTAACGTGTGGATCTTGTTCTTTCCGATAGCCGAAACCGAATCGATCTAGGTTGTTACATGTTGCGGGTTCAAGCTTGTTAATGTTCGTATGAATCTTGAAAGAGCCGGGTATCATGCGGTAGATGCAGGTTTTTGGGTTGCTTTGGAGCTAGTCATCCGGTGGATTAGATTCCCAAATCAATCTGATAGATTTATTCTCTTGGTAATGTTTGTTCCTTCTTCATGGACCCTGAATCGGCTGTTCAGCCGCATTCGGTTATGTTTCTCCACGAGTAGAACACGTGCGTTATTCATGCCTTGAATGATGTATGCTTTTAGCTTTCATATTTAGATTGTATCATGCGGTGGATAGATCTATTTGTGGAAAGTGGTACGGTTTTTCATGCAAGTTGTATCATGCGGTGGATAGATTTGTTTGATATCGTACTCGACGGGTTTTAAAGTAGCTAGACATGCGGTAGACTAGTGCTTTGGATCTATGCATACTTGTTTAATACATGATCATGTCCGTGCTTTACTTTATTCACTTGTTTAATGCTAATCTTCATGGGGATCGGTCATGACTTCGTGTACGTGCATCCTTGTTCAAACAAAGACCGATCGCCGTCATGCTCACGTCATCCATTCGGCAGTGTTACCTTTTCCCCTTTGCGGTTTCCCGAATGGTTGTAGTTTGTTGGCAGATAGCTTTCTATAGCTATGTGTCATCCCATTTGGCTTCTTAGCCGTAAATATGGAACTGTCTGGTACCACCCGGCAAGTTCCAAGTTTTGGTATTTAACTGCTTTATCTTTTGTTAATTTTCAGGAAAAATTGACTGGCACGTCTTTCGCTCTCTGCGCGTGTGAAGCCAGCTTTGTTCGACTTGCTGTGTGTTTGGTGTTGAGTGCACTTTTCGCGTCAACACCTGCACCTGCAATACTTAGCCAAGAATCAGTCCACACAACGTTGTCAATCACTTATCACACAAGGAAGCGACCATCCACCGGTCCTTGAACCACACATGGTCCTCAGCTACCTCATTAGTAGATTAGATTAGATGTGTTCTCTTGATGATCTCTTAGATTAGATGCAACTTGGTTCTTCAAAAGATAACTTTCCTTGCTTTACTAGATTGAATCCTTGCGTTGCACATTGTTCCACGGATTCGATACCTTGGGTTCTCACACTTATGGGAAGAAGGATCCCTTGACTACGACGGGGGATTTGTCCGCTTGCAAATCCATATGAGGTTTGATACGAATATACACCGTCAACAAGCCCCATTTCTGGCGTCGTTGCTGGGGAACAAGCAATCAAGATCCGATCTAGTATCGCTTTTTTGTGAATATTTTTTTTTTTGATTTTTCTTTTGCATCTCTCAACTTTGATCATCCTCAAAAAGAAAAAAAATCAATCTAATCTAGTTTTTGATTAACCCTAATTTTCCTTTTTTTAGATTTTTGTTTTATTGTTAACCCTAATCGGAGATGGTTGGCTACCTCTCCAATAAACCCAAACTTTCTTTTGTGGATGACCTAAGAAAAATTTACAGGCAGATGAGACGTGCAACACAAGCTAAAGGGGTCGAAACCCTAGATCCAAAAGCCAAAGTCGAAGGACCGTCGGAATCACCACCTCCAAGTCCAAAGGAAGATCAACCTCAACCGCCACCCATGGGAGAACAACCACAACCGGAACGCAAGATCGAGCTATGCACCCCTGACACCGTTGATCTACGTATCATAAACCTTCAAGACGCCGGAAGGCCGTTCAAGATCAAGGTCTCAACTATCTGCATGGTGCAACACTCGCCTTTCACCGGTAAAGAGAATCTGAACCTTCACCTCCAAGCATTTGTTCAACTATGTCAAATTTTCGATGAGGATGGGGTGACTCAAGATCGAATGAGGGAAAGGGTTTTTCCGTTCTCACTACATGGAAAAGCTTTGTGTTGGTTCCACACTTTATCAGCGGAATCAAAACAAGATTAGGAAGTGTTGATGAGGAACTTTATGAAGGAATTTTATTCGCCGACCAAGGCTCAAAGTTTGCGCAACAAGATTGATACATTTGTTCAATTTCCCATGGAGACGATTGTGGAAGTCTTGGAGCGTTTCAATGAATACATGCGAGCCGAATTCCTTGAGTGGCATATCGATTTCCTTAAGAGGAGGATGGAGAAGATGGAGATAAAAAGAGAAGCTCAATACCTAAAGGCTGCCGAGGCAAGATCCACATGTGAGGAATGTGAGGAGTACGGCCATGTCCAAGGTAAACCCCGATTTAATGCAAGTTCATCCATTCAAGATTTGGTTCCTCTTTGTACACAATTGAAGAACTTCATGGACGAGCAAGCTAAGATCAATAAGGACGTCGTCACTAAGTTTGAGGCTATGAAGAAAGTATTAGAGAATTTGGATGGCAAGGTGACAGAGGTCAGAAGCACTATCCGTGGAGTGTTCATCATGATGAAGATGCTAGAGACGCAAGTGGGACAACATGTCGGGCACCCGATGAGTAGCAAAGGAAGATTGTCGGGACAATCCCAAGGTCCCGAGAAGGCAAAGGCTACTCAAACTCATTCAAGAGTGATGGAGAATCACACTAAGGAGACCACGAAGATCACGACCAAAGGACCAGAGTTTGAGATGCCGAGCTACTACATGAAGGAAGTTGTTGCACCCGTCAATACCAAAGGACAAAGCCAGCCTATGAAGACCAAAAATATGACTAAGCCGAAGAATAAGCCCGTGCCCAAGATGGTGCGGAAGTGGGTACCCAAAATTGCAACACCCGCAAAGAGCGTTGATCCGAAGTAATCAAGTGAAGAAGTCTAGCCATGGACTATAAACGAAGCGCTAGGCGGGAGGCAACCCGTTTCATCGAGTCAAGAATAAGCTACAGGGAGGACAACCCGATTCAAGATTTTTCGAGTCTTTCAAGTAAGTTAGTTTTGGAATTTTGCTACGCAAGACATTAGACTTAGAATGGTTAAATAATGTTAGAGACATAATTCTTGGTTGGATATTTCATTTGGATCATAAACCCTTTATATGAGCCATCCTATGTGTTATTTGCTTCTTTTCGAGAAACAAAAACCAAATAAATACAGAACCTATCTCAACCGTTCATCCTCTTTCTGATGTTATAGTTGACTTGTTTTACATGCTAAAAACACACGAGTAGAGCCACGACTTGTAACTAGATGTTATTTAAATTTCAGCACGTGGTAGGACTCGCTTGAACCTAGGAACTTAACTTTTGGTTGATTTAAAAATCCATATCCTTTGTTTCTCTAAGATTAAAATTTTTCTAAGCCTCATTTAATTTTATTTCATTCAAAATCTCTCTCATCTAATCAAAATTAGAACCTAAATCTATGCCCCATGATCAAGCCGGGAAAAGTTTGCTCTCAAATAATGGAAGCAAACAACACCAGTGAGACCAACATAAAAGTAATCGGAAAATATTTTCGACTTACATTTGTTTTTAATGATTTAAAAACTCCTCTAAATTTATATTTGAACTCATTGCAAGCTCTAAGTTTATTTTTATTTTTCAAAATTAGAGGAATGATTAGCATTAAAACATGCTTAGAGGGACGCAATCTAGTTAACCTAACCATGCATGCGCCATGATGCATCACGGGATGCCCCTCCAACATCTTTTATCAAACCACATGCAAAGGACAACCATGGGGGCAGCCAAGGCCTTGTTTTGCAGGAATATCATGGAGGCTTGTGAGGCGAGGAAGCATGGAGGTGACTCAAAGCGAAATTGTGACAACCCCACCCGAGATAATTCCGTACTATTTCCTAAACCACTCCATTTGGTCATTAAGTGATAATAAGGAAGTATCCCGTTGAGTGTTGCCAGGTTAACGCTCGGTAAATCACTTGACATCACAGAGAGGATAGAACGTATGCATTAAAACTCCCACGAAGGAGAGTCCAGAGTGCCTTACAAATTAACCATCACATCCCCGTAGGGTTCATTATTACAAATATAGTTCTTTGACATGAAAGTAAATGGTTCAGAGTTTATTAAAAACAGCGGAAGTACTAATAGCGATACGATAGGACATCATTGGAGGCCATCCGTGATGCCATTACTCGGCGTCATCATCCACCCATTCCAGCTCCCAGCCGGGTGGAATCTCACCAGGCCAAACAATTTCACTTGAAAGCAACAATTATAGCAAGACTGAGTATATTAATACTCAGCAAGACTTACCCGACAAAAGTTACCTCTAGACATGTAGGGCTTTTGGCTGGTGGGTTGTTTTGCCAAAAAGCAACTAGGATCATTAGTCCTTACTTTCAATATTTTAGCTCAAATTCTAGTGAGATTACCATTACTACCATGAGCAACTAATACAATCAAGAATTGTACAATACAATTAATTCACGCAGAAGATTTCACATAGTTCCATCATTAAGGGATATCATGGCCAGCTGATTAAGCAGTCTCGGATAACAGTGAGAGGTCGACAATTGATTGATTCATAAATCCTTGCAAGGTAAACCTAAACGCACGGAGCGGTGCCCCAACAGAGCCGACACCAACCAAACGGTTCCCAAAAATCCTCGGGTTGGGATGATAGCTTACTGTCTCGGGTACAAGGCTATCTGGCATGCCCCACCTAGTACACCCAGCCTCACACAAGTACCCTCCTCCCGGTTGCAAGCCGGGCAGGAGACGGATCGAGAGTAGTAGTAGTAAAATCCCGTGTCGTCTCATTAAGGTACTAGGCTTATCGGTCCCATTCCCGACAAGTGCTTAGTACGTTCAAAAGCTTAGCCCACGAAGCCACTGGACCGGAGCCCAAATCCCATGCTCTTACCACATGAGCAATCCATTTATAAAAAGGGGTGATTCCAAGAAGGAAATCCTATTCTCGTGAGTGACGAACATTACTCGACTTTTATCGGGTCCTTAGAGCATAGCATCTAACGACCTAGCATACTAGTAAAAGAACATAGGCACCTAGGGATCATGCAACTAGGGTTTCATTCAATTCCTAAACATAAATGCACATAGAATAACAAAGATAGTTGCATAAATTTAAATAAAACAGGGGTTAATGATAAAACCGGGGCTTGCCTTCTTTGGCACAAGTAGTTAAACAATCTTCCGGACTTTGGCCCAGGTCTTGCTCTACAGTGACGTAGTGCACGTCTCCTCCAGCTCCCTCGTTCCCGTCCACTGGCACGAGCGTGTAACTACCTTCGGGAACTTCTACACGGAGGAATGCCAATGCAAGACTTAAGTGACCATTTGATTTAATTAATTTCAAAACAACTCATGACAACCACGGGGTGCATGGTTGACCACATTCACCTAGATAATAATACATTCAACATACTCTTAAAGGAACAATATGCGTTGCTTTATTATCTAGACTCTTTAATAGTGACTGTGTACATATATATATATAAATATAAATTAATTTAATTCACATAATAAAATAGTAGCAACAACTACAAGTTGTATAGGGTTGGTCAACTACAAGTTGTATAGGGTTGGTCATATTCACCTTAAGAAAGGTATTTAAATATTTTTCCTTTTAAAAGATAATCAAAAAGCTTATTTAGCCTTCTCTTTAAGGTGATTGTGTGCACATCTACTTAAAATATTTCATTTAAATACAAACAGCAAGGAATTTACTTTTGTACCACCATTTTACTTTCCTAACTCATTTGTACAATTTATGCACAAAAGGATTGTTTTTTCCCTATTTTTCACTTTACTAGATTAGTCTAGTTTACACTCTTTTACTCAACTAAACACATCTCAAACTTGTCCAACAGTGCCCACTGGCCCTAATGACCAGGAACACTCCCTTGGACAGCGAGGAACTAGTTTTTGCACCACTGAATTTAAATACACAAAATAAAGGCATTTCTAGCTAGCATATAGAGGATTAAAGCGTATTATAATAAATATAACAGTAGTGAATCCAAACTTTCTCCTACACATGCTTTGGTCCAAAAAAAAGCCCAAAGAACCAATAAACGCACCTATAGCCCTTATGGATCTTGCTACACATATGTATGATTAAAAACAAGCATAAATGAGGAAATAATATTTCTAAAAGAGATAAAATCATGGTAAATTCATCAGAGGTGCTTTTCAACAGTACAAGACAATAGCCAGAAGTTGGGCTCAAAAATAATTATATTTTAAGCTACAAAAATCATCTAGGCAGATTTGACAATAATACAAGATAAGTCATATAAAAAGATTTCTTCAGTAACTTGGTGCAATTTTTGGCACAGGAACTACACATGCTAGTGCTCACAACATATCCAAAATCTAGCTCAAGATCTAGTATGGATTTTGCAGAATCACATATCTAGGCATTTTACATTTCTATTTTTCAAGCAAAAACTGTAGCTCAAAAGTATATACATGTTTTGAAAAAAGTTGTAGTTCTTGTTACACAGAGCATGGCAAAACTGAGTTTGCTATTTTTGGATTTTTCTACGATTTTAAAACGAATTTACAAGTTTCAGCTATATCACACAAAGGGGGGAGAATCATTTTACGAAGAAACCCTTGGAACTTTTTGAGCCTCACAAGACTACCCTCGGCTTTAGCAGCTAGGCCCTCGAATCCCAAAATTTCCCCACAGGGGTACCCTCGGCGGCGGAGGAGGCTCGCCGCCGGCGATGTGGACCTGGCTCAGGTAAACATGTGGCACGGAGGCACAATTGAGCTCACCCTCTCTCGATTGGCGGTGGTGGCTTGATCGGAGGTGTCGCCGGCGAGCGGCGGTGACGGGCTAGTGGTGGCGCGGCCGCGGGCACTCGAATTCCGGTGAGGACAGGGGAGGAGCTGGTCAACGTGTGGCACGGGTAGCTTCTCTGGGACCTAATGGAGGCACTGGGATGGTTGGTTGGCTCGAGGGTCGCGCGGAGAGCAGAGCTTGACGACGGCGGCAATGGGGCGGCCGCTGAGAACCGTAATCCGGCGAGCAGGTGGAACGGCCAGGGAAACACGTGGGCGTGCAAGCTCTCTGGGTGCGGGAGGAAGCTTTAGGTGTGCTTGGGGCACTGGGGTTGTGCGGCGCAATAAGCTCACCGGGACGGCACCGATGGCGGACGGTAGCGGCTCGGTGCTCACGCGCGTGAAGAAAGGAGAGGCTTTTATGGACGGCTCGAGGCGGTTGAGGCGTAGCTTGGGCACCACGTTGAGGCCAGTCTCGGTGTGGGTCGCGGCATGGCCGGAGTACGGCGGACAGGGCGGCGACGTGCGCGCGCGGGGCCGGGGTACGGCGGCGACGCCGTTGGACGGTCGGCGCAGGTCGGTTTCGCGCGGCCCGTGAGCGTGCGGCGCGTGGCAATGGAGGATTGGGTGCGAACATCGGCGGAAGGTCTTGGAAGCGGCGGTCGCAGGGGTGCTCCGGCGGTCGTGCCCGGCCAGCCGGCGGTTTGGCCCGGCGTGGCCACGAACACAACGTCGCGCGTGGGCGCAAACGCGTGGCGCGACATCCAGTAGAAATTGACTTAGCCCTGTTCAACTGCATTTTACTCCAAATGTTTCAACAGAAGTGGGCCCAGCGGTGAATAGCAAAGTTGTAGATCTCCTATCCCTCTACAACTTCTACAAAGGGTGTATAGGGTTTTGATCAATGGATTTTGCATAAAATGCAGTGGAACATTGCAGAAAAATCGGCTCTGGTGAATAGTAACCAGAAGCGTTGACTTGAGTTTTTCACACATTTCCACTCAAAATTTCAAATGCCACTCAACATGAAAGTTGTGTCCCTCGATAAAACACACAACTTTTACATTGGGAGATTTTGAAGTGTTTAGGTGCAATTTGGAGAACGCGGCAAAAGTACCGGCTGACACTGGTGGGTCAAAAGGGGTTCAAGGGGTTTGACTAGGGTTTTGACACAACTTTGACTATGGTTGACCAAAGGGTGTCATTAGGGTTTGTCAGTGATGTTTTCGAGGTGATGGCCTAAGTTGACCGTCGTTTGACCAAAGTCCACACTGTTGACCTGCCCATTAGGGTTAACAACTCCGGCTGAAAACCTGGGGCGTCACAGAAATCATCAAGTGGAAGGAGAAATAATGAAAGCAAAGGAGTGGACGAGAATGTTTGGAAGGTGCAACCCTGTGGAGCACGCAATCACGAAGCAACAAAGCAAGCATGAGCGCACTGGAGAAGAACCGAGCCAGGAGGAGCAGAGAAGCCCCTAGGCCGGTCGGACCAGGCCGGCCGGCCTACCCCCTTTATAAGCACCCTGGTGCTCCCTTTCGGCAGGTAAGTCTCCCATCCAGCTCTTTGTTCGTGTGCTCAAGTTTGTGGTTCAGAACCACCTTAGACTTAGCCATCCATCTCGTTTGTTTGGTTCAACAAAACACATCGTAACTCCACTCAAAGTCCATACTCGAAAATAATATTTGTGTTCCTAGTTACCAGTTGAAAACCCTGGATATTTATTTGTGTGAGAGAGTGCAGGAACCATGTGGAAGAAAACTACAAGTCTTTTCACCAAGAAGAAGGGATCATCGTCGTCCAAGCCATCATCAACAACCTCTTTGAGGAGGCACTCGGTTTCCAAGTCTCCTCGGAGTATGGAGGAGGACACGGCACCGCTGAGGAGGAATGATACTCTTCTCCTCGGTGGGATGAGGGCCACAAGAAGCTCGTCTATGTGGTTCACCAAATCTCAAGGACGTACGGAGGAGCTGCCCGTCCCACCTCGTCGCTCGACATGATCATCCGCTCCACCTCCATACACCTCCGTGGTATTCAAAGTATGGGTTTATCATCATGACAGAGGAGGAGGAGAAGAAGCTCGCTCGCCTTGAGAGGCTTGTAGCGAATGTCGAGTCCGACGACCAAGCTCTCCACATATTGGGCTTTCATACGAATATTACTACATGTTGGGACACCTAGGATGGGGGCAATTCTCCAACAGAGTGTCGATAAACACCCACAAGGAATTTGCCTTGGAAATTCTCATGACCATGGCGCCTATCCTTGATGAAGGTGTGTCGAGTCTCTCATTCCATTTGGAGGGAGTTCAACAAGTGGATCCCTATGAGTATATTTGGGACTTACTTGGTTTTCAGAAGGGAGCCCCGGAACAAGTGGATGTGCATGGAAGCACATTGGAAGGTTTTTGGAGTATGATCACGGGAGGAGCCCACCAACAAACAAATACTATCCGGAACCCCATTATCCAAGTGTTTCACTCATGGATGTGCAAAAGGATTTTGGGAGAATGAGAGAAACACAGGTAACCGACACAGAGTTGAATTGGCTTTACTCGGCTTTGATTGCCAGGCAGCCAATAGGCTCGGGGTGTTGTGTCTCCATGTTGGTTATCTCTTTGAGACCGGGAATTCCAAGAAACCCGGAGCATCTCCCAGCCGGGACTTCCCTAGGATTTGATTATATGAAGCAAGAAAAATATATAAGTGAATATGAGAGAGGAGGCTTCAAAGTGGCCATGGTGAATTTGCCCCTTCCGGATGGAAGATTAAGACTTTTTCTTGAGAGGAAAGAAGATTGGTTAGAGGAAGGACTTCTTGTGCCGGTGAAGAAAAAATAAAAGAGGAAGGATTATAGGAGAAGGTTCTTCCATGGCACAAGAAGGAGGTGCGCAACAAAATTATGTGCCACCATTTGGAGGAATTCCAGCGCCACTGAGTTACTACGGTGATGTACCAATGCAAGCATGGGGGAGTGGTGTAGCCATGCCCCCACCAAATTTTGCGGTGCCCAACATAACCTTTGCGGAGCCATATGCACATCTTCCTCAACCACAACAAAGTGTGTCCATCATTGGAGGATATGCTGTGAGAAACATGCAAAATATCGCAGCCATCCAAACCAATGCAAGCCAATGGGTGAAGGAAATGCAAACATCGCTTATGAGCTTGGATGCCTTCACTTAGCACCGCCGGGACAATTGATAGGAGGAGTGGTGCAATCCTATTATGAGCAAGGGTACAACAACCAAGACTATCAATATCAACCACCGGCGGAAGATTAGAGAGGGGAGGAGCTTTAGTTATCTTTCCTTTTCCCCTTTTCTTTAATTTTCAGCTTGTATGCGCATATGTATGCGTAGTGTTTTCAGTTTTTATTTAAATTTCCAGCATGTGTGTTAGTTTTTTTTTCATCATGAATAAATTCACCACCTAGTTTTTACCTTTGGAAAAGATACAAAGTTTATGCCATGATGATATATGATTATAATTGCCGCTTTGTTTATCTTTGTACATGTTTTATGCATGATTAAGCTAATGCTCTCTTACAAATACAAATCTGAAATTATCTAAATGCTAGCTTAATCTTTAGCGGAGGTTATGATAAAAATAAAGACCCATAGTGTTTTATGTGCTCTCAAGTTTTAGATGGATTAAAGATGATTTATTTTTGTTCTTATAAGTAATGCTAACCTTGTCATAAATACCACTTGCATGTTGCTCTACCTATCTAGAGCCATATAAATATTTGAGTGCAAAAACTTAGTATACAAGATTTATTTTTGGGTGAGTTATTTCAGGCCATGATTTCTCTGGCCCGAGACTAAGAAGCTGGTCATTCCGTTTTTGTGTATCTATCTTTTTGCTAGCCTTTTTATCCG
Organism: Cenchrus americanus; assembly: GCA_947561735.1. Classification (NCBI taxonomy): domain Eukaryota; kingdom Viridiplantae; phylum Streptophyta; class Magnoliopsida; order Poales; family Poaceae; genus Cenchrus; species Cenchrus americanus. The sequence goes on along the minus strand of OX387245.1, from coordinate 60,369,889 downwards.
TGCATTGTGTATCCCCACATCGGAGATTTCACAAACCTCCCCGGATATCCACCCTCAAAACTAAATTTCATCTTTTGTGATTACCTCCTTGACCACAACCTATCTTTGAGTATGGATCGTCAATTCAAGGAAGATCGCAAGATGGTGCCAAGATTGAAGATTTCAAGTATCTCTCCAAAGGAAAATTATTTCTAGTACCTACCTTATCTCTATCACCTCTTTGCCCGAGGACGAGCAAACGTCTAAGCATGGGGGAGGAGGTAGGTACAATGCAGTTTTAGAGTTCAAGGGGAGCAAATAAAAAAATAAAGAAAAAAAGAAAGAAGAAGAAGAAAAAGAAGTGAGTATAAAGAAAAAAAAGAGAAAAGAATATGTATATATATGAGTATGTATGATAAAATAAAGTGAACTCCCCGGTTCTCTAAAGGGCATTAGGAATTTCAAGGTTTCAAGTTTAAAAGATCCAAACCCATCTTTCCAACCATGTGCAATTCGATAACAAGGACTTCCTTTGTGCCTCGGGATCACTCTTTGCCATTTGCACATGTCCACTTATCTCAAATTGTGTATTTTTCTCTCCCCCTCCTTGATGTAACATCATTTTCCAATGACCTTTTTGACGAGTCTTGGTAAGGCCATGAGAAGCTTGTTTTGTTTTGACAATATCTCATTTATAATATCTTAGTAGGACTAAACTTTCCCAAAAAGCTCCATATAAAAGCCTACCACATATATATGTTATGAGAGGGAAAGGAGTAGAATAAATAGGCTTGAGAGACAAGATGAGATGAGAGTTCATGAGCAAAGTGCAAGGCGGTTTAAATTTTTGAACTTGGTTTAGCTCTTTTTCATCTCGTTCTTTATTAAAAAATTATGAGATCCATTTGAATTTTGGGAGCATGTTAATACTTGTGGGATAAGCTTAATTAATATCTACCCTCCATAGGGATGAAAGCTAGTACATTATGAAACTTTAACGAATTAAACTTCTGAGAGCATTATGTTTTCTCGTGTATGATCAAGTGCAAGGTTTAAACAAAGAAGGGCAACAATGATATCCATTGAAGGCTTACTCGAGGACGAGCAAGGTTTAAGAAAGGGGGAGATGTTGACGGTGAAATTCTGTCAAGCTAGCCATGAGTTTACCTTCGGTGTTGGCATGAATTTTATATCCTATCCATTGGTACTAACCCCCTTGGTATAACAAGTTCGTTTGTGCATGTCGGTTTTGGAGTTTAGTGTTTTTTGCAGGATTTTAGTGTTGAAAGCAAGGCTTCTGGGATAAGTTCATTAAGCACCTTATGACAAGACCTTGAAGCTCAGTATAAGTCAAGCAATGAAGTAAACATAACTCCAAGAAGCCCAAGGACCAAACCCGAGAAGATGAAAAACTCCGAGGACCCGGTCAGAAAACTGCCGAATCTTGCGGGACAAGGAGCTTCATCTAATCCGGAACTGACACCGGGCAAAGGAGGCCGCGAGCTGGGCCAAAGTGGGCCCAGGCCGGCCGGCCCAACCCACTGCGAGGCCCAGTCGTTCCTCCCTTTGACCTAGTCGCCTCTCGGGCTATTTATAGCCCCCTGACCGAGAGCCACGCAAGAATTCATTCGTCATCCGCCGGCGAGGAGCAGAGAAGATTGAGGGACACCATCTCGGAGAGGAGGGCCGTGCTAGTTGTCTAGGGTCTCCCTAGCCGACATGGGAATCTTGCATGGAAGACCACGTCGGAGCTCCAGAGCAAGGATCAAGATCGAGGTAGGATCCCGGTGGTGATCTTGTTCATGTAATCATTCATGGTGAAGTTTTATAGTGAATCCGATTTCTAGCGATTAAGTGTCTTCTCGATGATTTTGTTCTCCCTTGGTTTTGCTTCTTCCCCAATCTATACTTAAGATAGATTGCATAGGGTGCTTTTGTAGCCGTGGTGGCTAGAGGTGCATACCGGACCGACCAAGTGATTTCAACTTGTTCTTATCGAACTCGCCCTAGGCTAACCCGCACGACTAGGGGTGCGTTGTGACAGAATGGTGGCTCCAAAAGGCGGGCGTCTTCGGAATCGGACCGGAGGCCACGGTTTAAAGATGCTTTTAATGAGATTCGCTTTTCTATCTTCATCTATCTTGTTTGGAGCTACAACATATGCATGATCTATACTCTCTAGATCGGTTATCTCTTTGCTTTCTCTTGCTACCTCTTTAGTAGATTAGATTAGATGTGTTCTCTTGATGATCTCTTAGATTAGATGCAACTTGGTTCTTCAAAAGATAGCTTTCCTTGTTTTACTAGATTGAATCCTTGCGTTGCACATTGTTCCACGGATTTGATACATTGGGTTCTCAGACTTAAGGGAAGAAGGGTCCCTTTACTACGATATGGGATTTGTCCGCTTGCAAATCCATATGAAGTTTGATACGAATATACACCGTCAACACCGTGCTGCTTAGATGATGCAAGTATTGATGTCGTAAATCACGCTGGCAAAATGGGGATATTTTGATCTTGGTCTGATCATAGGTATTTAGAGTTGTTTCAGCTTCCAAGCATGTTCATGTGGATGATCTAATCATCAATGGGACAAGTCAAGAAGCAAATGATGAAAAGTTTCAGTATGAGTGACTTAGGTCTGCTGTCCCCATGCTTGGGAATTCAGGTGGATCAGAAAGAGGGGTTGACTACCCTCTGTCAGAGTTCTTATGCTCTAAAAATTCTTGAGCAGGCTATGAAAAGGATGCAATCCTTGCCACCAATTTCTATGTGGTAGATCGAGCAGGTGGATTACTGGAAAATACCTAGCAACCAATTCGTTTCTGCCAGAAACGGCTACCGATTTGTCGCCGGGAGAAATTGATATGGAACTGATTGACCTATCATTTGATTTGGAAGTGGCAGCAGGGTGTCGCTTTCCTCCATCAGAAAAGGGGTGCGCTGTGCACCTGAAAGTGGCTTACCAAAGGTAGAGGCTACGGCTTTTTAAAAAAAAAGAAATATATATCTCTAGGAGAGAATCCGGTAGCAGCAAAAATCATAATGCTAGCTCGCAAAAGAGCTGGTTGAGGGAAAATAAAGGAGCAAATATTCTTTGCTTTCCAATTGATAGTACTAGCAAATGCTTCTTTTTATAAAAAAAGTCTTAAAGTGATACTATAGAAAAGACAAACAATGATGGAGTTGACACCATGGTGAGTTATGCCATTCTCTTCTTTTAAAAAAAATCAGGGGCAAAGGTCCATTTCTTGTCCCCCATAGAAAGGAATTTCTGAAGTTGCATTCGGTGCGGCAGGAAAGTTTGCAGTTGTACACAATCGCAGAAGGGAAAGATGTTGCAGACCATTACTCCGTACTCCCTCCGTCCCAAAATAAATACAATTCTAAGATTCAAATTTTGTCTCATAAAAAATGCACCTTTCGCTAGTCAACCACAAAAAAACAAAAGAATCTAGAAACTTCTCGCACAAAAGACAAGACAATGTCTAAATCTTTCTCATAAAAGACAAGAGGTATTTTGGTTATTTTACATGTCATATTGGTTTGCGTGCTCGGTTCAAGAATTGCATTTATTTTGGGAGGGAGGGAGTGATCGGATGGCTCAGGGCTCAGGCTGCCCGACGGCCGTGCATTTTCATATCAGAAACCCTTTCATTTCAGTTTCACCAACCACCGTGGTCCAGGGAACAGATTGCGCAACATCAGCGAAAAAGTGAACGCCAAGTGCATGATCAGCGCGAATCCACCCGGTCCCGACAAGGACCCCGGGCGCCGCGCCGCCGAGCCTTCCTTCATTTCTTCCATGCGTTTGCACACTGCCCGCTCTAGAAGCTCGAAACGAGCAATGTGCTGGAATGGAAAGAGTACACCGTGCAAAAACACATGCTCACTCGCTACAGCTCAAAGTACTACTACTTGACAAACTACAGCTCCACGTGCATATACACACCATACCCAAAATAAAAAAATAAAAAGACATGCAGGCCAAAATCACGTCCGGGATCTCAATCTCACTCTATTCCTAGCACGCTACTACTGTAGTACTAGAACCCATTTGCCCGTCACTGAAGGCCCGAGAAATCGTCACGCCGAGGCCGAGCGATCAGTGCGGCAGGTGCCCGTTGTTGGCCTTGCCCTCGGCCTGGCGCCGGCGGACGACGCCCCAGGTGACGGCCTCCAGGGCCGCGGCGGCGACGGCGAGCACGCAGACGGTGGCGATGTACGCCGTCCTCCACCGCTGCTCCACGCCCAGGATGCCCATCCCCTTGAAGATGTTGACGACGCCCAGCACGATCACGGCGTACCCCACCGAGTGGTGGTACGCGTTCCAGTAGGCGCGATACTTGTGCTCCTTGGGCCGCAGCAGCAGCGCCAGCACCTGGAGCGTGCCGAGGGCGAACACGGCGATGCCGATGTTGCGGTGGTCGGCGTAGGTGACTCCCTTGCTCTCCCTGCCGAGGTTCATGCCGGTGGCCCAGCCGGAGACACCGACGCCGTAGCCGGCCAGCTGGCAGGAGACGTGGAGGTAGAACCACGCCGGGTCCGCCGACCTGAACGTCTTGAGGTACCTCGCGAAGATGGCGCCCGTCGGCAGCAGCACGCCCCAGCTCACCGCGTTCAGGACTCCATGGATCTGCCGTCGTCGCGTCCGGAAGCGACCGAGAACGAGTTATTTTAGTTGGTGATGTGAAAGAACGAAGTGGAGCGTGAGATGGATGGCATGGGAGCGCTCACGCACATTGCGCTTCCGGGTGGAGCTGTCGGCCCCGGCGGCGGTGGTGGTGGACCTGAGCAGGTCCAGCTTGGCCTTGGCGGCGAGGTTGTCCGCCCCCATGGCGTGCGGCGCGGGGTTCCCGCCGGTGACGGCGGCGCCGACCTGCCACACCTGGTTCAGCGGCACGCCCCCGCCGTAGGAGGGGCCGAGCGCGAGCCTCCCGTAGACCCTGGCGCGTCCGTCGGCGCCGACCTCGGCGGCGAGGTCGGACGCCGGGAACATGATGGGCCCGGGGTCCCCAAGCGCGTACCCGGAGATGTTGTACGTGCGGACGGCCCACGCGCCGCCGCCGCCGCCGGCGTCGGAGAAGGGACCCGCGACGAGCGTCTGCGCGCCCGGCATGCCGTCGCCCGACGGGTTGAGCCCCCACGCCACCCACCCGCCCGGCGCGGCGGGGGCCGCGACGAAGGCCACCGAGAGGTCACCCGACGCGCGGTCGTAGGTCCAGTGCACGGACGCGCCGAGGCGGGGTAGGTCGCTGCAGGACGCGTACGCGCGGTTCGCCGAGAAGGACTCGCCCAAGCACCCGCCGCCGATCGCGGCGCGCGCCGCCGGCAGCAGCAGCAGCGCGAGGACGAGCGCGGCCATGGCTAGCGCGCGGCCTGGTCGTTCTTCGCGTTCCCCCGCACCGGGTCCCAACTCCTCGGGGTTTCAGTTAATATTAATAAAGGAGCGGGAGGCGGAGCGGAGTTGGAAGTGGCGGGGCGCGGTTGGCCGCGAGGGAGACGGGCGAGCGGCCAGTGGGGTTGGCAGGCACGGGGCGCGAGCTCGGTTGGCCGTTGTTGTTGCCTTGTTGGAGACGAGGTACCTGGATCAAAGAAAGACTCTGGTCTTCGCCGGTTGGGGTGGGAGTTGGTCCCGTGTCACTGCAGTAGTGCAGTACGTAGTTGGTGAGGCCCGTGATTGGTGCACTGCATGCGACGCCAGATCATCATCATCTTTGATTCGTTGTACTCCCTCCGTTCCAAAATATAAGGTCATGAAGAGTTCAAACTCAAGAAACAACAGTAGGAGAAATGGTCTCTATACCCCTCATTTTACACTACCAACCAACTCTCCACTTACCCACCAACCTCATTCAATTTTATCATATCCTTCCAGGACCTTATATTTTGGTACAAAATTTGAACCCTCCAGGTCCTTATATACCGGGACAGAGGGAGTAACTTGCAAGTTGCAACTGCCCTGTGAGAAGTTTTCTAAAAAAAACTGCCCAGTGAGCACGTAAGAAGATTTGTTTGGGAGAGATCCGGCTTCAACAAGAACAGCTCCGGCTCCTCTCGTAGAGCGACTTTCTTACGGAGTTAGAACCGTTTTGTAAAACGTTAGCCAAAATGGCTTCACCGGTTGGATTGAGAATGTAAAAAGTCCGCCCCTTAGCCTTTTCTTTATTTTTTCCTTTTCATATGAGTTGGTGTTTGGAACGAGGGAGGGATAGGAAAAATTGGAAGTGATAATTACATAGCTAATTTGCTTAGAATGGATGTATAATCTTTTTTTCGTTTCAAGTCATTATTAATATGTAGGCACAATTTTTCCTTTTTTTTAAGTAAAAAATGGACCATACCCCACCTGTCAGTGAAGGACCTTGTACTTGATCCTATCCCTTTCATCGTTTGACGCTATACTCTTCGTATGGCATGTGCCTTTTTTAGAATGACACAGTAAAACACAGACGCTCACAACACGCACGCACACTCACCCCTATGAATACATGTACGCAAACCCTACCCCTATGAGCACCTTTGAAGGACTGAGCACCGGCAGATCTGGAGATTCCCGAAGTCACCAATGGCGCCTCGTCGTCGACGGGAACGTCGCTTACCACTTAACGCATAACGTCGGTAAATCCTGGAAAATCCAGGAAAAGGTGCGAGCACCAAGATTTGAACCCTGGTGGGTAGCGTCCCACTGGACCGTCCTACTATTGGACTACAAGCCCAATCGCTCGTATGGCATGTGCCTGTCCATCTCCCGCCGGCGCCATGGCTGATGTCTGGCAGGCTTGCAGCCTCGCACCCGTCAGTCCAGTTGGAATTTTATTTGGGCCTGACCCATTAAAATTTAATTCAACTCTATGGTACAAAATGTTTGAGAAAAAAATATCAGATGGGAATTCTAAGAGTTTCCTACTTAACTTAAATTGTTGGATTCATTTCAAATAATTAGAGAAGTTGAGAAGGAGCACATGGATGCTACACGCGCGTGCGCCGGCGCCGGTCGTGCCGTACGTGAGGGCATGGCGTGGCTGGCAGGAGTCACCTTAATGAAAAAACGAGTTGAATTTGATGGCAATTGTTCGGTTTGTATCCTTCCGTTCGTATCTCGAGACGACTCGCAGCGCCGGCGCATGTATCCCTTCGTCTCCTGCGCACGCCCCATATATACGGTAGAGCATCTCAATTGTTCGGTTTGTATCCTTCCGTTCGTATCCTATATATACGGGAGAGCATCTTATCCCATATATACGAGAGAGCATCTCTCATCCGATTACGTCTTAAAATCAAAAATAGAAGCCTTACCGAACACAGAAGCAACTCTGCTGCATCCAGGGACTCCCCATATATACGGGAGAGATCTCTCATCTGATTACGTCTGAAAATCAGAAACAGAAGCCTTACCCGAGCACAGAAGCAACTCTGCTGCATCCAGGGACTCCCCATCCAGTACTATTGCGCACAGAGGAGAATTGCTGGAGGGCAGGTGCCTCCGGAACCGAAGCCTGTACGTGATCTCTATTCGGAGGAGTGTGCGGGCGATTTGGTTTTTGTGGAGCGTTCGTGCGACTGCCTGGTACGACGACAACTCCCGACTCTCTGCAACGACTATGCTGCTACGATGACGACATGGTTGATCCATCGGGTTCATCAAACGCCGCTGCTAGGTATCTATCTCTTTCTCTGTTTATTTACTTCTTTTCCTTTCTGTTAGTTCTTCATTATGCATGTTTGTTTGTCTTTCTGTTCATTCTCAAAGTTCATTTGAATATGCATGGTTAGAATGTGTTACATTCAAATTATTAATCTGTTTATATGTCATCTTCATGTTAAATAATTTCTAGATTAAAATAATGAGAAAATTGTCTAGATTTCTAATAATCCAAAAACCAAATTATAGGCAATTTCTGTTACTGGGTTTGCTGCTGTGTTGAAACCAACTGCTTTTGATGGGAAAAATTCATGACTTGGAAAGCTAAGATGGTGTTGTGGTTGACTGCGATGCATTGCTATCTTGTCGCGGAGGGGAAGCCCGAAAACTTGACTCCTGATGAGGAGACTAAATTTCGGGCTGCCAATAACCTCTTCAAAGGTGCTGTGATTTGTGCACTGCGTAGCAAGTATGAGAAAAACTACATATCTTACACATCTGGCAAATTGTTATGGGGTGCATTGAATGAGAAGTTTGGAGTTTCTGATGCCGGAAGTGAGCTCTATCTCATGGAGCAACTCTAGGAGTACAAAATGGTTGAGAATTATTTTGTTTTGTTGTAGAGAAGGCTCATGAGATTCAGGCTTTGGCTAAGGAACTGGAACATTTTCCATGTGTTCTTCCTGACAAGTTTGTGGTTGGCAGTATTATCGCCAAGTTACCTCCTTCTTGGAAGGATTTTGTCACCTCCCTCAAACACAAGAGACAAGAGTTCAATGTGGCTGACCTTATTGGTACGCTTGATGTGGAGGAGAGGGCAAGGGGAAAAGACAATAATGGGAAAGATCCAGAGTCATCTGCTGCCACCATGGTACAAAAAAAGAATTTCCATGCATCTCGTAATTTCAAGAACAAGAATAAGGGGAAGCAAGGTCACAACCCTAAGCCAAAACAGAACACTGAGTTCAAGAAGAAATTTAATAAGAAAAAGAATGAAGGATGCTTTGTTTGCGGGAGCACTGAGCACTGGGCTAGTGTGTGTCCTAGCAATTTTTTGAAGGAAAATAATTAGCAAACATGGTGATCAATGAGACTAGAAGAGGGACATCTAGGTAAAGTAATCCTTTACCCTATGTTCTTTCAGTTTGTAAGTCACCTGAGTGGTGGATGGATAGTGGTGCTAATATCCATGTGTGTGTTGATATGTCTTTGTTTGCATCCTTTCAGGACGTGGTTGCGGAGGCGTAGGAGCCCTCGCCACCCCATCCAGCGAGATCCAGCGGCCTCCCCTCCAGGACGGGTGGCGACCGGCTGTCTCCTCCATGGCCTCAACCCTGAGCCTGTCCTCCATGCTCGCGGGTTGTCCATGGAGCGACGCCTCCTCCTCCCTGCTCGCGACGTCCCGGCGCGGTAGCTCGTCCTCCCCGACACAGTGAACCAATGCTCCTCCCGTCAGCCTCGACCTCGCCGCCTCCATCTCTCAAGCCCAGCATGACGGCGGTCTCCTCCTATGTTCGCATCTCCTCGCCCTCCTCGTCGTCGAGATCCACACGCGCAACCTGTCGGCGGAGGGGCGATGACCCTAGCCAGCTCCAGCCTCTACCGCGCCCGCTCTCCTTCTCGCAACCTGCCTCTCTCTTCAGATCTAGCGCGGCGCGTCGTCCTCTCCCACCGCACGGCAGCCCGACAGCCACTCGCTATGGAGATGCGACCTCCTAGACTTCTCGTCGGAATCCAGCTCCCTCTTCTTCCACTTCATCGCAGGGTTGGCGCGAGAGGAGCGGTCGCTGACGTGGAGAGGATGTAGGTCCTCCGAAGGAGTGCTGGCCGTCCAGTTCCTCTGTAGAGAACGAAATTATAAGGCTCGTTGCGGTGCGGGGATTAAATCTATTTATTTACAGTTGAGGTCCATTTGCATGTTTGCGATCATGCGACTAACATGAAACCAGCTGGGGCTAGCTGGCACCGTGCAGTGAGTAGATGTAGGGAGAGGAGAGGAGAGGAGGAGGGATCGTCGTGAGACTGCTGGCACTGGGAGGGGGAGGGCCTTTAGTCCCGATTGGTAAGGGTAATGTTGACGGTCCTTACAACAAAGATCCGACCGTCAAAACCTCGGGTTCGAGAGGAGTATACAACAAGTTACATGCACAATTTTTATACTAATAAAGTTCCACGAGCTGTGTTGGTATTATTACTTGTAGGTACACAAATATGGGAATAACAATGGACAAATGAACCATAGAGGGGTGCACCAAAGCAACGTTGCAGGGCCGGCCGTGCCTGGCCAGGTCCGACCGCAGCTGGCAATAGCCGGCCGTAGCCAGGCCAGATCCGACCGCATCTGGCCACAGCCGGTGACACTTGGCAAGGGCTAGGCCCGGCCGCACCTCCAAGTGCGCCCGCACCTACCAAATGCCACATCTCGGGTCCACGACGCCAACAATCCCACGAACAAGTCTTGGATGGACGAGAAACGTTGATTCTATGTCGGTTGGATCAAAAGGCTAAGGTTGGAAGCACTTGGATCGATGGACCCACAATTAACCGCCACAACCATCATTCCAAGAGCATCCTGAGCGTCACCAAGTGAAGGCGGTTCATCCCACGGCTTAGAGGTGGGCCGGCCGCACCTAGAGGGCCGGCCGCACCTCCCAACCGCCATACCGGCAAAAACCGACGAAATGAACCGACCCTCAACCACCTCAGGAGCAAGGATCAGGAGCGTCCAAGTCGAGAGGCGGTGGATCACAGGGCCGGTTGCACCACCTCATCCGGCCGCACCTTTGATATTGGGCCCACGCTCTCAACCAACCTCATTTACCTATAAAAAGAGCCTCACACCTGCTAGATCACACACACCGTGCAGGAGCATCTCATTTCCACTCTTTAGTTCACTTAGAGTAGGATTAGTGTAGCTTGGGAGTTAGAGTCGAGTCGAGCAAGTCTCGGGGTTCCGGAGGAGTCTTCTTCAGAGTTCCGGTATTGCTCTTGTATCCTTTCTTTGTTTAGACTCAAGTACAATTCAAGTTATCTTTCTATATTACTTTTCGAGTCTATTACATTCAGCTTTTACTCTGCTCTAGAAGCTTTATTCTTGGTTTAGACTAAAGTTAGTTTAGTCTTGGTTAGTATAGCTCTCTTGAACCCTATAGTGTTGTGGTCGTTCTTCGCTTGATCTCCGGTGTTTCACCGGAGAGAGAGACCTTCCTTCGTGGTACCCGGGGAAAGGTTCTTTGGTTCGTTGTGAGCACGGTACTCAGAGCTTACCTTAGTCTTAGATTGGTGTCCCATGCAATAGAATAGTTGTGGTACCCTAAGGAGGTGACAGCTTCGGACGGGCTCTGTAGTCCACCACATTAGTTAGGGCTGGTAGGATTCAGCGTGTCGTCATCCTCCCTTCTCATCCCAGTCTGAGGGTGCGGCTTAGCATGCCCCTGCAACACTAGAAGAGCTTGTTGAGTTAGCTTACCTTGGTTATCCATTTCTTTAGCCCTTTGCCTAGAGTTGACAAGAATAGATAGATTGTGTTAGGATCCTCTCTCGTCTCGTTGTCATCCCAGCTCGCTATCCTCTCTAGTCTTTTATCAAGATCTCCTAGCGTGTGTCAAGTTATCCCCGAATATCTTTATTCGTTATCCCCCGCTATAGCTCTTTACCAAGCCTTGGTCTTTCTCCACCGTTTACTCGATCATCTTTGCCGTCGTGCCTCCCTTGGGAAAATATAAATCGACAACCCGAATACCACCGGGTGAAGTGCTACAACGGTAATCGGTGCGCTTGCGGACCTTTTTGTGATCGTGTGTTTTACCCCTGACGTCCCCTGGTCCCATTACTAGAGGTGTGAACCCGGCGGTGACGCTTGTAGGCGCCAACAAGCATTTTTGTCACCGTTGCCGTTTGTACCATCTTAGTGGTGAGGCTAAGGAACGTCAACAAGTATTTCTGGCGCCATTGCCGGGGAGGCAATAGGCATAAGATATCATTTAAATATCGTTGTAGAATTATCAAGGTTCGGTGAACTACTATTTAAGCAGGTTTACCCTTGCTCTACTCTCGTGTACGCGGAGTAGTGCATGACTGGTTTCGACCTACCGTCCAACTTTAACGACAATCCGGAGTCACTTGTGAGGAGAGTGCAACCCCGTGTCATTATCCCTTAAAAGTTTCTCTCGACTCAAGAGACGAACACTGTCGATCCCGTAGACAGCACCCCGTCAGCACCAATAGCCGAGAGGACGATCTGTGAGTTTTCCTCCCCTCCAACACCAATGTTCCTACCGGACCAACCACAGCGGTGGGAGATAGAAACTTTGAACTCAAGTCGGCGTTGATCAACATGGTGCAAGCAAATCCGTTCTCCGGCAAGCCTAATGAAGATGCTAATGCACATCTCGAGCACTTTTTGGAGGTGTGTAGGACTTTCACTATCCGTGGAGTTACGGATGATGACATCCGTCTTCGCCTATTCCCGTTCTCATTTCTCGGGACGGCAAAGCAATGGTTTTATGCGAAGCGAGATGCCATAAACACATGGGATAAGTGCTCAAAGGCATTTCTCGCAAAGTTCTTCCAGGTGGGCAAAACCAATGCCCTCCGCGCAAGAATTTCGGGTTTCCAACAGCAGAATGATGAGAGTATCCCGGAAGCGGAACACTTCCAGGAGTACATCACCGTGTGCCCACACCATGGCATGCAAGGGTGGTTCTTAATTCAGACCTTCTATCACAAGCTCAAGCGTACGACCCGTGAGCACCAAGATGCAGCTGCTGGAGGAGCCTTCTTCTCGCTACAAGTTCCAACCGCTAAGGAATTAATCAAGAAGATGGTGGCAAATCAAGGTTGGGATGGAGATCGTCTCCAACCCCGTACCCGCGGTGTACACCAAGTCGATGGAATCAACATGATCGCCACCAAGATGGACCTCCTCATGAAGAAATCGGAGGCATCGACCAACATGGAAACCACCAAGATCATGAACGCACACATGACGTGTGAGGTTTGCGGTAATGTCGGTCACTCGGGAAATGATTGTCTCGAAACAAAGGAAGAAGCCAACTTCATCAATAATGGCAACAACAACGGGTTCCGCAACAACAACTTCAACAATCAAGGGTGGAACTCTAGGCCCAACTTCCCGTTCAACAACCAAAATGGAGGTAACTATTCTAACTCTTTTAATAATCAGCCTTCCATTAAAGATCTTGTCTTTGGCCAAGCTAGAATTAATGAAAGTTTAAACAAGAAACTAGCCATCTGTTAACACCAAAAATTGGTACAATGAAGAGACTGACATGTGAGTCGAATTTGGCAGAACAACATCATTCGGCAGGAGGTTTTCCTCAAAGCATTCGGTAGAGGCGTCTGCGGTCGGGAGTACATCGTCATTCGATAGGAGAACTGTTCCACGGATGAAAGAGGAAGCATTCGGGAGTGCGTGATGACGTGGATTGGTTACAAAGAGGGAGACGAGTTGATGATGGATACGAGACGGACATGACGCCATGGTGTTAATTTTAGGTAATAAATATTGTAAACGTGGTCGACTAGGAGTCATGTTAGAACCAGGGTATAAATATAAACCCTTGGTGTTTGTAATAGGGATCGAACAATGTCACAACAAACCGGCCCCGTGCCAACTTTCGAGTCCTCCTAGTCGTGTCGTCGAGTTCTTCGAGAGGAGCCATCGACCCGTCGACCTCCGTAAGTACCGACAACCTTGTATCATGTCTAGTATCATGCAGTGGATTTAGATCATGATGTAAGTAGTCTTGTTACCATGCTTAGTATCATGCGGTGGATTTAAGCTTGGTTCAAGAAGGTTTCCTTGTTGGATCTTGAGTCATGCGGTAGGCTAAGATCTAGCTTGGAGCTAGTTATCGGCTCTATTAGATTTGGCAAGATCTAAAAGATTCATTAAGTTACCATGTGTTGCTTTGAATTTTACTAACACTCTTATTGCCCAATTTAGATTGATTAGATTCGGCTCTATCTTGTTTGTGATCCACGTGTTGCACGCTCAAGTCTTTGGCTTGACGTGGCAAGCGGGTCATGCGTTTTCTATAGCCAAATTCAGATCAATCTAGCTAGATTGGCACGTGTTGCGGGTTCAACCTTGTTGATTTTGCATAGATCTTGACAGAACCGGGTATCATGCGGTAGATGCAGGTTTTTGGATTGTCTTAGAGCTAGTCATCCGGTGAACTAGAATTCGATTCAATCTGATAGATTTATCATCCTTAGCAATGTTTGTTCCTTCTCCACGGAACCCGATTCGGCTGTACAGCCGTATTCGGTAATCCCCTCAAGAGTGAAACTTGTTCATGAGTTTGCTTTAAATAATGTATGCTTTTAGCCTTCCATGTTTAGATTGTATCATGTGGTGGATTGATCTATTATTGGTCGGTGGTGTGATTTCAAACAAGTTGTATTCTGCGGTGGATTAACTTGTTTGACGTCATGCTTGACGGGTTTGAGAGTACCTAGACACGCGGTAGACTAGTGCTTTTGGTCTATGCATGCTTGTTCACTGCAAATTCATGATCATGCTTTGCTTTTATTTAATTTATCATGCTTTATCCTTGATAATCGGTCATGGTTACGTGATGTAACGTTGTTTAAATAAAGACTGATTTTTCATCATGCTTACATCATACATTCGGCAGTGCTCTATTTACACGCTTTATCAATTCCCGAATGATGTTTAAATTGCTGACAGATAGCTTATTTGTGGCTATATGTCGTTCTAACTGGCTTTATAGCCGTAAATACGGAACTGTCTGGTATCACCCGGCAAGTTCCAGATTTTATCTAATCGTTTTCATCCTTTGTCAGTTTCAGGGAAAATTGACTGGCACGCTTCCGGATTTCGATGCCCGGGCCACGTGTGTGAAGCCAGCTAATTCAGCTTGCAGTGTGCTTGGCGCGAGGTGCTGATTTTATGTCAACACACTTTTTGGCACACCCAGTGGGACACCCAAGTTGATCAAGATGCCTGAAATCCAAGCTATCCTGGATGTCACCTTAAATGAACTGTCTTCATAACATCAACTGATACTAAAAGAGGCTGTGGAGCAGTTCCAGTAGAAGTGTCTGTTGTCTTTTTCCAAGAATAGGAGTGGTGTGCCATTTCTCAAGACAGATATGCCAAGAGTTCTGATGCCAGGGGAGACTGATGCCACTACTGCTGCAGAGAAACAAGAAGCTTTTGCTATGGTGCGGCAAGCTATGGAAGAAATAATGGCCAGACACAACACTGCATTTTTAAATAGCTTCCGACAGATGATAGTTGGTGTCTTTGGCCCAAGCGTGGACAAACATTTTGAGCGAGCACAAGGGCCAACTGGTCAGGCGCTTAGTCAAACACTACCCCAGGGGCCTAATGGTAATGAGACGACTAATGAAACAGGAGAATCAAGTGCTACTGCTAATGGCCAACCACCTCATCAAGATGCAAGTGCTCAGCCGCCTCAGCAAAGTATGAGTGTTCAGCCAACTCAACATGTGGGTAGTCAACCGATCCAGCAGAACCCTCATCAAGCAATACCTAATCCATGCACGTATGGTGAGATGGCATTCGGTACTACTGGAGTTCAAACTGTCTCTACTTACAGGATAGCCCCAACAAGTAACAGGCTGCAAAGGAATATGTACGGGAATGGGTATTCAGAGTTCATGGACTATAGTGCTATCAATGCTTTCCCGAATCCTGGGTATGGTGGTGCTGCAGGGATGCCTGCTGGGAGGCCAGGGAATCAAGACACCAATGTTGATCTCCTGGTGCAAAGAATGACTGATGTGCTGCAAAATCAATTCAGTCTAAAGCCTAAGAATCAAGGACACGTGTATACATCTCCCTTCCCAGAATGGTACCAAAGGGTATCACTACCAAACAGGGTGAATGTTTCCACAGAATTCACTAAGTTTTCAAGGAAAGATGATACCAGTACTGTGGAACACATAGCTCGGTACCTAATGCAGCTTGGGGAAGCTTCTGCTGATGAAGCCTTCAGAACTAGATACTTCCCTCTGTCCTTGACAGGCCCAGTATTCACATGGTTCATTTCTCTACATGCTCATTCAATCTGCTCTTGGAAAGATTTGGAGCAAAAGTTCCATGCCCATTATTACACTGGTAGTAATGAGAAAAAGCTAATTGATCTGACTACCTTGAGGCAGAGGAACAATGAAACACCAATGGAGTTCCTCAGGAGATTCAGAGAGACAAAAAGCATGTGCTTCTCTCTGAACATACCAGATGATCAATTGGCTGGTATGGCTGTAGCATGGATGTTGCCAGCCATTCGGGAAAAGCTATTCGGGATGGAATTCGACGACCTTGGCCAGCTGTCACACCGATTGTCATTAATGAGCAATCAAGCATATGGCTTCAAGAAAGACTCCAGATTTGTCAAGCACAATGATATAGCTGAAATTTACAATCAATTCCTTGAAAGGGCAGATCAAGGAGATGAGTATGATAATGAAGAGGAAATAGCTGCAACAGAGATAGTGCGGGGCAAGGAGCCATTGGTAGTAAATCAGAGGTGGATCAAGCAAACTAAAGGCACCTATGATTTTGATGTAACCAATGCAGATAAGCTCTTCAATTTCCTCGTGAAAGAAGGCCGGATCAAGTTGCCAGAGGGGCATTCTATGCTTCGGCCTGATGGAGTGAAAGATAAGAAGTACTATGGATTTCATGATAGAAATTCTCATTCCATCAATGAATGCAGGGTCTTTAGAGTAAGGATTCAGAAAGCTATCCAAGAAGGACATCTGAAGTTTGACAATAAGATGAAATTGGATGGTAACCCATTCCCTCAGAACATGATCGGGTTCTCAATTGACATGGTGAATGCTGTTAAGCCTAAAGGGGAAGAAAAGTTGAAAGTTTTGACTTCGGAAAAGGCAAAGCAGGATGGCTCAGTTGATCCCACTCGACAAGTCACATTTGAACAGATTCACAAGAAAGAGCCTCGCTTCTCGAATAGTCAAATTGAAGTGGGTGAATCCTCTAAACCCAGAGTGACTTCGCGTATTCTCCTCAATAAATGGCAGCGTCAGCAAGAAAAGGAGCGCTACCAAAGGCACAAGTACGAAGAGGAGAAGCGGAGATATGAAGAAGAGATGTGTAGGAAGGAACAAAAGGAATATATGCGAGAACAAGAGCGTGCACATTGGGGATGTGCCTTCTTCAGACACTGTTGGAACAAGGGTTTAAAGCTTCCCACACGAAATAACTGTCCTGAATGCAGCGACAGGTATACTGAATACAGGCAAGACACTGCCAATCGCCGATCCATCCATGAAGGAATTGGAAGGGTGCATCCTAGTGATGGTCGGCGCCTAAAAATAAATAAGATTGATGATCAACCGAGGAAAAGATATGCTGATCACAGGTGGGTTGATCATGAAGAAGAAGAAGATCATGGGTATGTCTGGCAAAAGGGACAGTGGTGCCCACCTGGTTTAAGAAGAAGCCAGAAGAGAAGGGTACAACGCTTGAGGAATCAGGAACTGAAGCAAGCAGGAATTAAGAAGAGACAAGTGTGCCACCTAAAAGACAAACCTGATGAATCTGGTCGTTCGGCTCATACATGCATGGTATGTTTCCTGCCGAATGAATTCATGGCTCTAGCCAATCAAATTGTGCAGGAGGATATGGATGAGGCCGAGCAATTTGAACTGATGGCACAGTTAATGTTGGCCAAGCAAGCTACTTTTGATAAGCCAGCCAAGAATTGACACATGAGACCACTGTACTTAAGAGGGTACGTCAACGAGAAGCCATTGACTAAGATGTTTGTTGATGGTGGAGCTGCTGTCAATGTTATGCCATATACTACATTCAGAAAGCTTGGCATGATCCTTGGAGATTTGACGACAACGAACATAGTTTTGAATGATTTTGCTGGAAATCCTTCAGACACCAAAGGCTGTGTACATGTAGATTTGATGATTGGATCTAAGACTCTGCTTACAACCTTCTTTGTCATTGAAGGCAAAGGGGCATATAGCTTGCTGCTTGGAAGGGATTGGATCCATGCGAACTGCTCCATTCCATCTACTATGCATCAACAACTTGTTCAGTGGGTAGATGACGACCTAGAAGTTGTCCAAGCAGATGATTCGGTAACCGTGGTTAATGTGGAACCAGCCTTCTGGGAGTATCAAGGCATAGATTGCTTCTCAGGTAGGGACTGGGGTGAAGGTCCTGTTAAACCAGTCAGCAGTGATCAACAGCCGATTCAAGCAGTCGGCTCTTATAGTAATTCTTAATGGAGAATCCAATTGATGGAACTGATGGGAAGTTAGGACGTGGATTTATGTTGGCCGATAAATTGGAGGAAATAGACATTCATCAATACTAACTTGGATTCAGGTTTCAGAGAAGAGTTGATTAAGCTATTAAAAGAATATAAAGATTGCTTCGCTTGGGATTATTCGGAGATGCCTGGTTTGGATCGTTCCATTGTTGAGCATCGGTTGCCAATCAAGCCTGGTTATAGACCTTACAAGCAACCTTCCCGAAAAATTTACAAGGATGAAGTATTGGCCAACGTGAAAAAAGAGGTTGAGAGATTAATAGAAGAAAATTTCATTCGGCCATGCAGATATGCAGAGTGGATCTCTAATATTGTTCCTGTTTACAAGACAAACAGAAAGATGAGGGTTTGCATAGACTTTAGAGATCTAAACAGAGCTACACCCATGGATGGATATCCAATGCCTGTTGCTGACTTGTTGGTTGATGCTGCTGCTGGGCATAAAGTTATTAGCTTCATGGATGGCAATGCAGGGTACAATCAGATTTTCATGGCAGTGGAGGATGTAGCAAATATAGCCTTCAGATGTCCTGGACATATTGCGTTATTTGAGTGGATTGTCATGACATTTGGGTTGAAGAATGCTGGTGCAACTTATCAAAGAGCCATGAATTATATTTTTCACGAGTTGATCGGCAAAATTGTGGAGATATATATTGATGATGTCGTGATCAAGTCATTGGATCATGAATCACATTTGGCTGATGTGAGGAAAACTCTAGAATGCACTAGGAAACATGGGCTTAAGATGAACCCGAACAAATGTGCTTTTGGAGTTTCAGCCGGAGATTTCCTGGGATTTCTGGTGCATGAGGGAGGAATAGAAGTTGACAAGAAAAGCATGGAAGCTATTGATGAAGTTGTTCCTCCAACCAATCTTAAGGAATTGCAGTCACTGCTTGGCAAGATCAATTTTTTGAGAAGATTCATATCAAATTTGTCACAAAAGGTGTTGCCTTTTTCTCCACTATTAAGAGTCAAAAGGATCAGAAGTTTGTATGGGGTAATGAACAATAGAAGGCTTTTAATGAAATCAAGGAATACATGAAGGAACCACCAGTATTGGTACCTCCACAATTGAACAAGCCTTTTAGGTTGTACGTGGCGGCCCATACCCAAACCATTGGATCGGCCCTCGTACAAGAATTTGAAGGAAAAGAAAGAGTAGTTGCATACCTTAGCCGAAAATTGCTTGATCCCGAAACAAGATATTCGACTGCAGAGAAGCTTTGCTTGTGTGTTTATTACTCATGTACAAAGTTTCGGCACTATTTGTATATTCAAAATTTGATGTAATTAAACACATGTTGTCTATGCCAATTGTGAATGGAAGGATTGGCAAATGGATTTAGCCTTGTCTGAGTTTGAATTAAGGTTTGAGTCGGCAAAAGCTATTAAAGGACAGATTATTGCCGACTTCATTACCGAACATCATGGTTCATCAATTAATTTGCTTGAGATTACTCCTTGGGCTTTATTTTTTGATGGATCTTCATGTGGCAAAGGTGGTGGAGTAGGTATTTTATTAATCTCACCCAAGGGAGAAGTGTTTGAATTTGCTATTCCTATTCAACCTACTGTCACAAATAACCAAGCTGAGTATGAAGCATTGCTCAGAGGGCTTCAATACTTGAGAGAGGCAAAGGCCATTGCAGTTGAGATTTTTGGAGATTCCGAGCTAGTTATAAAACAATTGAATGGCCAATATGAATGCAGAGATGATATCGTGAGGAATTACTACGAGGAGTGCAAAGAAATCCTGAAAAGCTTTCATTTAGTAATTCTACAACATATTCCTAGAGAAAACAATGGAGAGACAAACATGTTAGCTCAAAGTGCTTCGGGTTATAGAGAGAATCAAGAAGTGTTTGCCATCGATGTATATGTTTTTGGGAGTGGTGTCGGTGCGGAATATGGTCCTGACACTAACCAGTAGAAAGCGCCAAGGTCTATCCCTCAATGGTCGATGCTAAGCAATAAGAGACACGGGATTTATCCTGGTTCCGGCCGAGGGGGCCGTACGTCCAGCAGTGGTGTGCTCAAGGCACTATATTGCTCAGTACCGGGGGTGCCTGTAGTGGGGCTGCTACAAGCAAGGCGGGAGAGGAAGCCTGGCTTCCAAGTCCCTGGCCTAATGACTAAAGATGTTGTGGGAGGATTGGAGAGCAAGTGCGTGTCGCAGCTCGTCTCCCGTTGTGTTGTGTCTGTCTCTGTCCCCTTGCGGCAGGGAGGGTTCATCCCCCTTTTATATATCAAGGAGGGAGCGAATCACATGCGCACCGCACTATTTAGCTACGTGGAGGGGCGTGGCGTGCTATGCTGTAGAGTGGGCGGCCGTCCGGACGATCCTTGCAGCGATCTGGCCATCATGGCCTATCTTGTACCCGAACAGTGGCGGTTCGAGGGTAGAAGGGCCGCGGACGGTGGCGATGTCTTCTGATAGGCTCGAGGGAGCTGCCGACGTTGGCCCGTACGAAGTACAGGAGTAGGTAAAACGGCGTCCCTTCCCAACACGTTCCACGGTGCTGGAGCCGCTGCCGCGCGCCCGCCCGGCGTGCGCCTGCACGCGCGGGGGCGGCAGCCATACCGTAACAGTAGCAGGGATGGCGCTCCACCGGCCTAGCGCCTCCTCCTAACCCTGCGGGGTCACAAGAAAGCAAATCGAGGGTGCAGCCGGCCCCCCTTCGAGGGCTCGGCGCGTCAGCCGTACTGGAGCAGGTGCACGGCGTCACGGGACTGGCACCGGTCCTGCTGCACAGTCCCTCCCCACAGTGATGGGGATGGGCTCCCTCCTGGGGAGTTGGTGCGGCAAAGCACCGGGCGCGAGCCCCAGGCGCATGATGGCGCCGTCCCACCGGTGTCGTGGCGTTAAATGCCCGCGTACGGGGGCCGGCGCACGCGTGCGGGCGCCCCTCGAGCGAGGCGGACCCCGGTCGAGGGCGAGACGGACCCTCGAGCGAGGCGGAGCCTCGCTCGAGGGGGAGCGGGCCCTCGAGCGAGGCGGAGCCCGCTCGAGGGAAGCGCACCCCCTCGAACGGGGCGGAGCCCGCCCGAGGGGCGCGCGCATCCTCGAGCGAGGCGGAGCCTCGCTCGAGGGGATCTTCAAGAGGGCCGCCTTGGTGGGCCGTTGGGGTCCCCGCGGCATGGGCCGTATCCTGCATGGTTAGGCAAAGTGTGTTTGGCTTTGTTGTAGGTTTTAGGTGGGGATTTCCCCGTTGTTAATGGGGACCCCTAGGGGTCGTCCCCGACGCAGCCCCCGAGCATCTGTGGGTTTGCCATTGAGGCTCCCGCAGATGCTGGAACCTACTGATAGGACGTTCTTCCCTTCTTGTCTTGCAAACGCTTTCCGTGGGGCCGCGTCGGCCGGACCCGCGGGTCTAGCCCCCCGAGCCCCGCAGAGCGTGGATGCTCCTGTAGGGGTTAACCGCGAGAGCTGGTCAGAGGGCGTGGTACATGTCTCAACCGGCGTCGGCAATATCTCAGCCGGCTTCAGTGACGCATGCGCTGCTGACGCTGTCTCCGGCGGGTGCAATTCAAGGAGGTGTAGCCGTGCGTCAAGCCCCCGAGCCTGGGCCCGTTCGAGGTGATCGGGTAGAGCTTTACGACTTGCTTCTTAACGCGCCCTCGCCGTCCCTCCGCGGGACGGAGGGTGAGGTTTCCATAACCCCCATCGAGCGGATCGCGAATTGCGGATTCCTTGTTGAGCTGTTAGTGGGTGGTTCGAGTGGACGCCCATGCCCCGTTCCATAAGGGTAGGCTGCGTGGTCCAGAGACACGTCCATGGAAGCGCTTGCGTTGGTTTGCTAGGTGGGGCTCGGTCCCGTTCGATAGGGACCGAGGGCGCGGAAGCTCTCCCTCGGTGGGATCCCCCGGCTAGCTGCCCTCGCTGGCTCTCGAACACGACATATGGGGCACCCTCGAGCCGGCGGGCTCGAGGAACGGCTCGAATGCGCGTGCCTTCGTCGTCCCCGACTCGCGATGCCGGGCGCCCGTTCGAACCCGTCGAGGGTCGGGCTTCGAACCTCCGATCGCAGGGGCCGTGCGGGGCGGCGCCCCGGGCGGCCCCGTCTTTTGCTTTTGCGGCCGTCGAGGGGTCCGGGCGAGCCGCCGCCCCGAGGCGCCGGGCGCAGACACAGCGTGGCATGGGTGCTTGTGGTGCCTGCTTTGTTTCAAGCGGGCCCCGGGCGACCTTCTCACGCCTGTGCCCCTTTGGAGGATTGGTATTGTGTCGAGCCAGGGGCTCGCGCCGCTCGAGGGTGCTACGTGGCATGGGTGCTCGCGATGCCCGCTTTGTTTCAAGCGGGCCTCGAGGCTACCTTCTCACGCCTGTACCCTTCAGAGGGCTGACATTGTCTAGAGCCAGGGGCTCGCGCCGCTTGAGGGTGCTATGTGTCATGGGTGCTCGCGATGCCCGCTTTGTCTCAAGCGGGCCTCGAGGCGACCTTCTCACGCCTGTACCCTTCAGAAGGTTGGCATTGTCTAGAGCCAGGGGCTCGTGCCGCTCGAGGGTCCTACGTGGCATGGGTGCTCGCGATGCCCGCTTTGTTTCAAGCGAGCCTCGAGGTGACCTTCTCACGCCTGTACCCTTCAGAGGGCTGGCATTGTCTAGAGCCAGGGGCTCGTGCCGCTCGAGGGTCCTACGTGGCATGGGTGCTCTCGATGCCCGCTTTGTTTCAAGCGGGCCTCGAGGTGACCTTCTCACGCCTGTACCCTTCCGAGGGCAGAATTTATCCCGAGCCAGGAGTCCGTGCCGCTCAAGGGTTCTCCTTGCTTTGCAAGGGACCGGGCCATTAAATGCTCCACAGTAGAGGCTGCGGTTTCGCATCGCGGGCGCGCCTTTTTAGGCGTCGCGGCCGCGCGCGCGCGTAGTGGGTGGCGTGGGCAGGCGGACGTGACCGCCGCCACGGCCCTCGCTAGTCTTCACCGTGATGATGGCCCGTTCGCGGTGATGTGGCCGCTGCGGTCGTGGTGGGGTCCGTTCGCCAGCGAGAAGTGAAGATTCCCTGCAGTTAATGCGCGCGGGACATCCGCTCCGGAGAGCTCGCCCACGGCTTATAAATCTGAGGGAAGGGGAAGCGGCGGTTTTTTACCTCAGCGCTCCGCCATTTTAGCCCCCTGTGCTTTCGTCTTCGCTTCGCTTTCGCTACCGCGCGGCTTCGTCATTAGAGCTCTTCTTCCTCTCCCTGTCCACCGCTCTCGCATTCCTTTGTCCCCTTCTCATGGCGCCGCTTCCGCCCCTCACGATCCTTGACCCGTACGCCTGGGAGCGGTCGTCGGTGACCCAGCTGGCCCTTGGCGAGCTGGTCGCCACCGGCTAGTTGGCGGCAAACGAGGATGGCCGCCAGGCGGAGTGGATAGTGCCGCCAGCGGGGGACCGCGCGCCCAACCTGCCGGAAGGCTACATGGTGAGCTTCACCCGCTTCCACGAGCGAGGCTTCAACGCGCCAGCGAGCCGCTTCATGCGAGCCTTGTGCCACTACTACGGCGTGGAGTTGCACAACTCTGCGCCCAACGCGATTTCGCAGGCGGCCACATTCGTGGGTGTCTGCGAGGGATATCTGGGGATCCCAGTTAACTGGGAGCTCTGGGTACACCTCTTCCGCGCGGATCTCTTCGCGCAGCCCACGACGGAGCCGAGGACCCGCCGCGCGGTGCGCGCCGGCGGGATGTCACTCGCCCTGCGGGGGCAGTTCAAGGACGACTACATCCCCTGCACCATGACGACGAACAACGCCGGCTGGGAGCGGGGATGGTTCTACCTGCGCAACGCCGAGCCCGGCCTCCCCCCCTACACCGGTCGGGTGTTCAAGGAGAAGCCCAGCTCCTGGGGCTACGGGGTGTCCACGCCCCAAGACGGAGGCGGCGGGACTCGGTCCTGGCCGCCCTGAGGAGCCTGACGGAGCAAGGGCTGACCGCGGCGGGCGTCCTCGCCTTCCTCCATCACCGGCGGGTCGTGCCCCTGATGGAGAGGCCGCTCTGCATCTACGAGATGACAGAGGAGGCGGACCCCGTCGCGCTGGCGAGGTCGCGGATGCTCCCGACCCCCCTCGGGCGGCCGTATGCGCTCACCCGGCGCGGAACGCCGTCGACACCCGGATGCCTTGGCGCGCCTTGGCCGAACCCCCGTGGGACCTCGAGATGCTCCCCACCGGCCCGCTGGTGAGTATGATTCTTGATTCCATTTTAGTTCTTGGTGTTGCCTCTGCCCCCCGACGCGCCATTGACGTTCTCGCATGCGTACCGGTGAACTTCACCGCCGCGAAGTCCGTTCCGCCCACCCCCGACTCCCGCGCGCTCGGTCGGGCGGCGCAGCAGCGGGAGCGGGGAGCGGGCGGCGCGCGGAGAGGGAGCGCGCGAGGCGGCACCGCGAGCGCCGCGAGCGATGGAGCGCGGAGCACCGACGGCGCGAGGAGCCGGGGCTTTCCTCCCCGGGGACCGAGGGAGTA
This sequence comes from Cenchrus americanus, assembly GCA_947561735.1. Lineage (NCBI taxonomy): Eukaryota > Viridiplantae > Streptophyta > Magnoliopsida > Poales > Poaceae > Cenchrus > Cenchrus americanus. Next base: position 60,345,491 of record OX387245.1, on the reverse strand, counting down.
CTCGTCCTCGGAGGAGGACGAGGAGGAAGAGGCCGAGGGGCAAGGCCCCTCCCGATAGGTGGGAGCCTCGCGCCCCCGTCGGCCGGGAGCCGGCTCCGGCGGCAAGGGCGGCGCATCGCACCGGGGCGGGCGCAACGGCGCCCGCCGCTAGGCAATCGACAACGGGGGCGGCGCGCGCCGCGGAGGCGCCGGCGCGTGCCGCGAGGCGCGCGCGGCAAGCGTGCTCGCGCGCGCGGCAAGCGCGCCCGTGCGCGGGGCGGGGCCCGCGCGCGCGCGCGGCGGCGTCGGGGGAGGCGCGGCGGCGGGCGCGCCGGCCTCGTCTGCTGAAGCCTCGAGGAAAAGGAAGAGCGCCTTTTCCTCTTCGAGGTAAGTGGCTTGTTCTTCAGCTCGGTTTGGTTCTTTGACGATCGAGCCTTCCAACTTTCTGTTTGTGCTTGCGCAGGGTGGTGCCAACCGTGCCTCCCCCTCGCACCGGCCAAGGTGCTGAGGGCGGACACATCCATCCCCACCCGCGGCGCTCGTCGAGGGCGTCGCGGGCGGGGGCAAGTACGGCGGCGGCGGGCGAGGGCTCGCAAGGCGCGGCGAGGCCCCGCGGCCTCGGCCGGCCGATCATCCCCGGGGCCGCGCGGCCGGCGGTCGTCGAAGAGTGGCGGGCGCCGGTCGTGGCGGAGGCGCGGCCCGCGGCGGCGGCCGCGGTGGTGACGCCGCCGGCGGCGGCCGCCACGACGGAGGCGCGGTCGCCGCGCGCCGGCCGCGGCGGAGGCGAGCGAGTGCGGCTCGCGGTGGCGCCCGTGGTCGCGGCGAGGAGGGTGGGACGGGCGCCCGTGGTCGCGGAGGCGCGGCCGGAGGTGACGGCCGCGGCGCCGCGTCGGGCGCCCGTGGCCATGGAGGCGCGAGCGGAGGCGCCGGCGGAGGGGTGGCGCGAGGGCGGCCACCGCCGGCGGCTCCCGGGCGGTGGTGGTGGAGGTCCCAGATGACGATTCCCCACCGCCCGGGTGGGATCAATGGGTCAGCTTCCCCACACTCTCCCCAGAGTCCCAAGAGGGGGCTCTTGTGAGGCGGCGCGAGGGCCACATGGTGGCAGGGGGCCGAGGGCATGGCGCCGAGGCCTCATCTTCTCGCGCCGAGCACTCTGCCCAGGTGGAGGGGTCCCTGACGACCCGCCTGCGTTCGCCGACGCCCAGGCGGAGCAGGAGCTGTGGGGAGAGCTCCGCAGCCACGGCGCCACGCTCAACCGTGCGCTGAACGAGGCGCTGAGGGTCCACGGCGGCCCCGCGTGGCATGTCTTCCAGGTAGGGCATCGCTGCTCGTTCTCCCCTTCTTCTCGTTTCCCGCGCGTTGTCTCTGTATCAGGATGCTTACGGGTCTTGACTTGTGGGCGACAGGAGCTCGAGCGCCGTGCCCGCGACAAGTATGGCACCTTCGATCGGGTGAACGCCGAGCTTCTCCAGGTTCGGGAGCGATGCGGCGCATTCGACGCGCTCGCCGACGCCCTCCGAAGCCCGGACGGCTGGTTGGCGTACCGAGCCACGGTCTTGCGCGACGAACTCCCCGAGAGCACGAGGCAAGACCCGACGCATCGCTCCAGCCTTGAGCGGATCTGCACAGCCTCATCGACCGTGATGAGGCGCTGTGGCAGGCACGCTCGGACCTGGAGAAGATGCGGACGCTGGTGACCAACTGGGAGGCGGAGGTGGCCGACGTCCGCGGAGAGAACCGGGAGCTCCGCTCGTCGCTCGAGGGGGCGCGAGCGCGGCGGCGCCGGCCGAGGAGCGCGCGCGCGCGCTTGGAGCGAGAGGGCCAAGGAGGCCGACAACTTGAAGGCCGCCCTCAACGCCAAGGTCGCGGCGCTCGCCGTCGGCCGAGGAGCGGCTTCTCGCAAGAGCACACCGCCCGCCAAGGGGCCGAGGGGCGGCTCCAGCAGGAGCAAGCTGCCCTCGCCGACGCCCGGTCGGCGCCCGGGAGCGAGGAGCGCATCGCTCGCGAGGCGGCGCGAGCAGTGCCGGCGGAGCGAGACGCCAAGCTCTCTGAGGTCGAGGGCGAGCTGGTGGTGCTCGGCATCAACAGCGCGAGCCAGGAGCTGGCCCTCCAGGAACAGGGCGAGACCGTCAAGGGCCTTGAGTTGGCGGTCGAGGCCGAGCGTCGTGCCCTCGAGGTGGAGAGGAAGCAAGTCGAAGGTAAGCCGCTGTTCGACTCCTGCTTTGTTGGTTTTCTGTTAGGAGGTTCGCATTCCTTCTTCTGATTTTTTCCTTGTCTTGGTGACTCCAGGCTTGCGCACCGCCTTGGGGCACGCGGCCGAGCGGGCCGAGGCGCTGCAAGCCTCCTACAACTCCTCTGAGCAGGAGCTGCAGGAGTTGCGCAACGCGGCCCTCGAGACCTGCCAGGTCGTGGAGGAGGGTGAAGCGCAGGCCGGAAGCTCGCTGGCCAGCCGCCTGCGCGCTCTTGGCGGCCACGTCACCGAACGGATGCGCCGGGCGTTGCGTCTTGGCGTCCAGAAGGCCCTCGGAGTGGTACGGTCCCACTACGAGGTCAACTTCGAGGCACTGGCGGAGGGCTACGTCGTTCCCGAGGGCGTCGAGGACAAGGTGGCGATGTAGCGCGTGGACGCGCTTGCCGCTGATACCGCCGGGTCGCTCGCTGAAGCGTTCGAGGAGTTCCTTTTCCCGGACGCTGTTGACATCGCCGCTCCTCCTGCCTGAAGACAGCTGGGCGCTTGGCCCATTTTTATTTATGTATCAGTATTCTGGCCACGCGGCCTTTGTAAATAAACAAGTTATCTTGATCGTAAACGTTTGTTGATACGAAATGAAGTGTTTTGTCTATTTGCGCTTTTTGTTTCTCCTTCTTCCTGAGTAGATTCTAGTTAGGGGAGTTCGATTTTCGCGGGGGGCCTGCTGGGTTGGAGGCGAGAGAGAAGGGCCGTATCCTCGCGGCGTAGGCTATCTCTGACTCGCGCGCTCCTTCCGCTAGGCCGCCCGCGCCCTGTTCGAACCGTTGCTCGGGGTTGAAGTAGAAAACAAACTTAGCGCGTGTGAGTTGCTTTATTTTTGCGTGAAAATGGGACCATTTTGGGGGGGGGGTGCCCCCCGCAGTAGCCCCCAAGGGTATCTTGGGTTTCAGGGGAAAGCCGAGTTGCCCTTTTCATTAGACTTGAGGTGTTTACATAGTTGTCACCAACTGGGGCGTTGGTCATATGATGTTTACAACAAAAAATGCTTGGAAATCCTAGCTAGGGGTAGAAGTGACGTAGCTGTTGGATGTTCCAAGCGTTGGTGAGCTCTTCACCGTCCTCGTTGGCCAGCTTGTACGTGCCGGGCTTGAGTACCTTCACCACGACGTAGGGTCCCTCCCATGGGGGCGATAGCTTGTGGCGCCCTCGGTTGTCTTGGCGTAGCCTTAGGACCAAATCCCCTTCGCTGAAGTCCCGTCGACGTATCTTGCGTGCTTGGTAGCGCCTTAGGGACTGTTGATACCTTGCGGAATGCATCAAGGCCACGAGGCGTGCCTCGTCCAGCTGATCCAGCGAGTCCTCGCGGGCTCGCTGGTTGGCATCTTCATCATAGCCTCGAACCCTGGGCGATCCGTATTCTAAGTCCGTGGGGAGGGGCCTCCGCGCCATGGACTAAGAAAAACGGGGTGAACCCAGTGGCTCTGCTCGGGGTGGTCCTTAGGCTCCACACAACCGCTGGTAACTCTTGGAGCCATTTTCGCCCAGAACTAGCGGCAAGAACATACTCCGCCTCCGTGGTAGACTGAGCTACACTAGATCGCTTGCGGGAAGACCATGAGACCAACGAAGAACCAAGAAACTCACAAGTGCCGTAAGTAGACTTCCTCTCGACTCGACAACCAAAGAAATCCGCAGACGAAACCATGAAGAGACAAAAAAGAGTCGAGGGGAGGAAGAATACCAAAGGCCAAGACCAAAGGGATCGTAGGTACCTGAAAATCCTCTTGACGCCCGTCGATGACGTCCCGCGAGGCTCGAAAACGAGCGCACGTACACACACCGAACCCGTATGTCCGCCCGTCGCCGCCGGGCAGAGGAGGGAGCCGATCATGCTCCCGTACTCCCGCCGGTCCACCTGTTCTCCGTCCTCATCCGCATCCAAAGTGGCCGTACTCCCCATGGGAGTCGACATCGGCTTCACATCTTGGTATCCGGAACTTCCTCGCATGTCTTTCGTGTACTTAGTCCCCCTGCACAAATGTACCGTCCTTCACTTGCTTTGATCTCGCAGCCCCGAGAAAATACCGCAACTCGCCCATCATGCTCATCTCGAACTCCCTGCTCATCTCATCTGCAAACTTGGCAACAAGGTTATGTGACGAGCCACCAAAGACAATATCCACGTATATCCGAACAATCAACAAGTCATTTCCATGCTTGAGGAGAAACAAGGTTCTATCCACCGTACCCATCACAAACCCTCTCGCTCAAAAGAAACTTCTCAATCTCCCATACCAAGCACGGGGCGCCTGTTTCAACCCACAGAGCCCTTTTCAACTCGTATACCCTGTGTACAACTCGCTCTCAAACCTGTGTGGCCGCTTCACATACACCTCCTCCTCTATGACCCCATTCGTAAAAGCACTCTTCACGTCCATCTGAAACAACTTGAACCCTTTAGCCACGGCAAAGGCTAGAAGGATCCGAATTGCTTCAAGACGGCCACAGGAGCAAAGGTCTCCTCATAGTCGATCCCCTCCTTCTCGACTAAACCCCCGAGCAACAAGTCCGGACTTGTTCCTCACAACCATCCCATTCTCCCCCTCTTGTTCTTCCAAACCCACTTGGTTCCTATGGGATGGCAATTTGGAGGTGGTTCAACTAACTCCCACACCTGGTTCCTCTCAAAATTTTCCAACTCCTCATGCATAGAATTGGACTCAAATAGATCGATAAAGCATGTCCAATGTCCTTGGGCTCAAAAGTAGCAACAAAAGCAAGATGAGCAAAATGAGAGGAATTCCCCGGACCTTGACCGTGTAGTGCTCATTGATGTCTCCAATGATCTTCGACAGGGGATGCACTTCTTGAATCCGCCCGGGAGCCTCACGCTCGAGACTACCTCCTCAATGTCGCCTTCGCCCTCGGTCCTCTTGTTGCACCGTCGTTGTCCATGAAGTAGACGGTCCATGCTCCAAAGTGGTCGTAGGGGAAGTAGTGGGTACATGCTCAGCTTCAGGCGCATGGTTCTCCCCATCATCATCTCCAGCTTCATCTTTCTCCTCTTCAAAGAGGTCCTCGGCCATCTCTTCATCACCTGCACATTCAAAGCCAAGAGAGGTACATGGCATTGTCTCGTCGAAGGTTACCTCGCAAGTCTCCATGATTTTGTTAGTCTCAAGGTTAAGCACCCTATAGGCTCTAGAGTGGTTAGCATATCCAAAGAAAATACCATCACTAGACCTAGCTTCCCCAAACTTGTCGAGTTTTCCTTCTTCAAAATAAAGCACTTGTACCAAAAACTCGGAAGTGACTCACCTTGGGTGCCCGACCATGCATAAGCTCGTACGTGTCTTCTTTGAAAGCTCTCAATAAAATCCGATTGGAAACATGACAAGCTGTATTGACCGCCTCAGCCCAAAACCTCCTAGGAGTCCTGTGCTCATCGAGCATCGTCCTAGCCATCTCACAAAGAGTCCGATTTTTCCTTTCCACGACTCCATTTTGAGGGGGCACATAAGGGGTCGAATACTGATGTTCAAGACCTAGATCACGACAAAAGGCATCAAAACGAGAGTTCTTAAACTCGTAGCCATTATCACCGCGGGATAGTCGAATAGCATTCCCATGCCTCTCGTTTTTCAACCTCACGATCGCATCTCGAACAAAACCAAAAGTCTCACTCTTATCCTCCAAGAAGAACACCCGTGCATAGCGAGAGTAATCGTCCACCACAACAAGGACATACCACTTCCCACCCACCGAGCGAACTCGGGAGCTGGCCCACCCAACAAGGTCCATATGCAACAGCTCGGCTTGGGACGTCTCTGGCCATGACATCGGTCGGGGTGGATGGGGAATGGCTACCATCTTACCATGCCTACAAGGAGCACAAACCAAATCCTTCTCAAACTTTCAACTTCGGCAACTTCCCTGGACAAGGTCAAGACCACTCGGGCGGGAAACCAAATCAAAGCTCAAGTGTCCCAACCGCCTATGCCATTTCCACAAATCAGAAGACGGGATCAGCTACTGGGACCAAATGAACAGACCCAAAGAACGAGAGAAATCACCGAAAATCCGACCCTGTGGATGATCATACAGACAAGATCACCTCGAGAATCAAGCAAACGAGACTCGCCGTACTTGAAACGCACCTCAAAACCCTCATCAAGCAACTGAGAAACCGAAAGCAAATTAAAACCCAAAGACTTCAAGCAAGAGCCACTTTCTTCAACGTTACCTTGTCACTCACATGCACAACACCTCGTACAAGACCCTACCTCGTCCATGTCCCCAAATGTGATGTACATCTTTTCCTTCACCGGGGTGAGGCTGGAGAACCACTTCTTATCTCCGGGCCGCGTGTCGAGAACACCCGGAGTCGATCAACCAAATGTTCTCCAAGCCTCCCCGCCCGCCCTCAAAAACAAGAACGAGAATGAGCTAGCGACTCGACACCGGGGTTAGCACAGAAAGTTAAACCGTTGTCGAGCCATCTGCTCAAAAGAGGGGTTAGCAAACATCACCCTTGCCACCAAACTTCCCATGTCCCATGGGAGGAGTACGAGCACACCACGAGGGGGAAAACGTGGTCCGTATTCCTCTCGGGAACCCAAAGCTGCGATCATCTCCCCGAACCCGTACCGAGGACGAGTAGGGAGGACGTCCAAAGAAACCACCACGAGCCCGACCAAACCTCTCACCAGCACGCACACCATCATCTCTCCTGACAAACCTCTCACCACCACCACCTCTCTGTGGGAACCTGCCAACACCTCACACTTCCTACACCCCGTGGAAGTGGCACTCTAGGCCCGTGGAATACCGCGAGGCCGGCGACACTGCCCCGGTTTGCTTGCTCCCTAGCCTCATCCCTCTTTCCTCTTGTAGCAAAACTCTGCAAGATGCCTCTCTGCTACAATACTCACACCTGAAGGGGATGGGTTTTGGTTTTGGCTCGCTTCTCTTTAGCTTCTCATTCTCTTCTCACCCACAAACTTCACTCGGTTTCTGGAAATCATTTGTCTTAGGTGGGAATTTGGGTGGATCTTGGGTTGTGTCAAGCTTGTTGCAAAGGTGGTTGGGCTTTGGTGTGAAAGAGTTCTTGGGTGCTTTTGGGAATGGGACTTGGATCTCTCCGATCACCTCAAACCCGGGGTTCGACTCAACACACTTCTCGTACACACTCTCCCCACTGTTCTCTCCCACTTTCTCACCCAACTTCTCAAAACCCAAACCACGACCATCAGCTCTCTTGAACTCCTCAATCATGATTTTCAATTGAGGTTCCTGCCCAGACAACCAACCCAACACCTTCCTCAAATAGTCATTCTCCTCATAAATGACATCCAAACGGGAAGTAAGTTCAAGATTGTTAAAGGTGACTTCATCACAGCTAGAACATGCATTTGCAACAGGAGATTTCAAAGATGCTTCCAAAGAGCTAATAGTAGAGCGAGCATCAACAAGCTTAGCATGCATAGTAGGACATGATTTGCAAGCACCAAGCAAAGTGGGTCTAGCCTTAAGCTCATCATGTTCAAATTTAAGAGCATCTAGTTGAGCCAAAATAGAAGCATTCTTCTCATTAAGCATTTTGATCTCATTCAACCAAGCATCATATCTGCCCAGCAATTCCAACACTGCCCAGTAGAAGTAGGAGCAAGTTTCAAAGAGTCATTCTCAAGTTTCAATTCAAGCAATTTTGGACTTCCAACTCTCCTACTTTCTCACTAGCATTCTCAAGCCGAGCCCTAAGATCTTTCCTCATCTTTTTTGGCATCTCTCAAAGACACTATCACGATTATCAAGCAAACCATTCAACCTAGCAATCTCAGCAAGCAAAGAGTCGGGGTCACGCAATACCTCATCCTCGAGTCGGAGTCGCCGTCCTCCTTCACTCTTCTTGCCGCCGAGCTTATGGGCCATGCCACAAAGCCCTCAAGCGCCACACAGCTCAGCCCACTGAGGTTCCGGCTTGCACTCTTCTTGCCACTGCGCCTCCCGGCGTCTTCATCTTCGCTGCTTGAGCTTGATCGCTCCTCGCTTGAGCTTGAGTCGACGTCGCTCGCACCGGCCACCATCGCTCTTGCCTTGTTCTTCTTGTAGGTGCTCTTGCTCGGTCGCCGCTTGTCCTTGTCCTTGCTCTTGGACTTGTTGAAGTGCTTGCCCTTGGAGGAGTACTCTGCCCTACGCCTAGTGCGCCTTGTACTCGTTCACCTCGTACTTGTTCTCCTCCGCTTCCGGCACTCCTGCCGATGAAGCAACAGCGCCGTGCCACACTTGTAGCACGTCCCCGAGCTCCGCCTTGCGTTCCTCCGACTCTCGTGTAGCTGTTCAAATCTTCTTGAGAGCAAGGCCACCCTCCTCGCCCGCACATCAAACTCCTCATCCGGAATGGACATAAGAGAGGACAAAGAAAACTGTCGACAGAAGGGCGGATTTGCCCTGATCCTCCCACAAGAGCAAGACTATGATCAATGAGCCTCATGCTTGGATAGCAACTTCCTGGTCAACCTCCCACCTGACTTGAGCTTAGAAAAGAGGTCATCCAACTCGATAGTCAAATAGTTCCCAGACTCCTTGATGGCCTCAACCTTAGCACCTAAACACTTCAACTCACACATGCATTTTCAAAGGCTCACTGCTCGACGGAAAATCCTCAACATTTGCCTTCATGTTGTTCACGATGGCGTGAACCTTCCGAAACATCGCATCAATGTCCTCACCGGAAGTGGAGTGAAATTCTCATATTGCATCCAAGAAGAGACAAAGAGGCGAGCCTTCACATGGTTATCACCACCGTGAGCAACCAACAACTTATCCCAAATTTGCCAAGCAAGATTCAAATGGCGAACACGCTCAAACTCGGGATCACACAAGCTCCGGCACAAGTGACTGACCCGCTTTTGCATTAGCCTCATACTTGGCCTTGGTACTCCAGACGGTCACCATAAGAGTATGGATGTTGACCTAATAGTATAATCTGTTTGGCACAATAAAATCCAACAGCTTCCCTCGAAGAAAGATCATCATACGAGCCGCCCACTTGTGGTAACCCTTGCCATCGAAGTGCGGCGGACCGCCCCGCTCAACGTACGCCATCTTAGGATTCGAGACTTGTCAAAGTCGCAAAGAATCCGGCACCAAGCTCTGATACCAATTGAAGGATCGGATGGCGACTAGAGAGGGGGGGAGTGAATAGGAGCCGGTAAAAATTCTTCCCAAAGAACCCGGCCTATGTCCTACTCAAATCCCGGTCACACACAAGCGATGGATCGAATCACGCACCAATCGCCAAGACCACGAGGTTATGGATCAACCTCTAGCCTTAGGAACGATTCCTCAAAGCACACGCGGAAGCACTAGAAAGGGAGGAAGGAATCGAACCAAGAAGCAAAGCACACAGGCCCGCGGACCGTCCGCGCAGAGGGGGCGGACCGTCCGCAAGAGCCGCGCGGGACCGTCCGGCGGCACACGCGACCGTCCGCACCCGAGCCGCGGACCGTCCGGCCTTAGCCGCGGACCGTCCGCAGCCGCGCGTAACGACCCAAAGACACCCCCGTGCCACCGACCGTCCGCGGGGAGCACGCGGACCGGCCCGCCAGCACCCGCGGATCGTCCGCCCGACACCGCGACCGTCCGAAACTTCGTCCAACCAAAAACCAAAATCACGACGGATCGAAACAAAGGACGGAGCAAGAACACGAAGAACTTGGGACGAACTCCTCGACCCGCGACCGTCCGCGACCTCCACGCGACCGTCCGCCAGGCGCGTACGCGTAAGGTGGGGCCCCCCCCGACCCCGAAAGTCAACTCCCCAAATTACCGTCGGATTTCCCAAACGGTTGAAGCTATGGAGACAAGGGTTTGGGGACTTGAAAAGCGTCACACAAGGATGCTATAGCCCAAAAATCTTGTCTCCTAACTCCCTAAATCACCGGGAATCGCGAATCCTTTGAAGGGCCCATCAAAACCTAGAGCACCGAACGAAAACTCACGAATCGAGGTAGTTTCCCGGCGTTTGAGGGCACAAGATCAAGCACAAAGATGCACAAGACATCTATCCATGTTTCCCTCAAAGAAATCCGGGAAGAAACTCACTCAAATCCGCTTTTAATCACACCGAGAACAAAGGTACCAAAGAAAGTACAAAAAGAACAGAAAAACAACCCCGAATCTTCTATACAAACCAGAAAGATTCACAAGGTCTAGCATGCCGCCCTAGCATCCATCCCTCTCAACAAATCTCACATGAAGCTTCCATGCTAGCCTAGAGAAAATGGGAAGGAAAATAGCTACGAAAATGAGAAAGAGAAGGGGGAAATGGAACCCTAAGTCGCGGAGGGAGAGAGCCATCAACACACACTCCAGGCTTATATATCAGTCCCGCCGGAGTGGTAAATGACTCCGACTACCCCTAACTACACTACCGGCGAGACAGCACCGTCGTAGGGGCATTTTGGTAATGTTTGTGGGTCTTGCCATCGACGGTCACGCCTTGCCGCACCCCCGCGTCCTCCCGCCGCAAGCCATGCGATCCGCCGCGTGTCCCCCCCGCTTCGAAGCTTCCCGACACGCCCGGGATCCCGTCTCCGTCGTGTTGGGCCCTCGGACTTGGTTTTGAGGCCCAAACCAAGAAACCGTCCGCCGATGGTTTTGTGGGCAAACCACCAAACCCCGCGTGCTCCGTCCGCCTCCCGCCAAACCACTTGACTTGACCGCCACCGTGCACCTACTATCCGTCCATGACTTCGTCTTGCCGTGCCGCGCCCATGTGGCCCGCACCCAGTCCCGCTGTCCACCGGGTCCCTCGAACCAAGCCTACTTGTCTCTCCATCTCCCGGGGCCCCCGCGTCGAAGACCTTCGCGCCCGTTCTTCACCGCAACAACACGAACTAGGCCGCGTCTCACACCTCGCGCATCAAGCCAAGAGTCGTCCAACACCCCGTTGTCAATCACTCATCACTAAGGAGCGGTCATCCACCGACCACCGGGACGCTCCGGTCCTCACGCCGGCCTCATCCGCCGAGGCCTCGAGGTGACGATCGGGCCTTCCAACTTTCGCTGTTTGTGCTTGCGCGAGGGAGTGGTTCCATAGCTGGCCTCCCCCTCGCACGGCCAAGGTGATGAGGGCGGACACATCCATCCCCACCGCGCGGCGCTCGTCGAGGGCGTCGCGGGCGGGGGGCAAGTACGGCGGTGGCGGGCGAGGGCTCGCGAGGCGCGGCGAGAGGCCCCGCGGCCTCGGCCCCGGCCGGTCATCTGCGGCCGCGGGGCGGCGGTCGTCGAAGAGCGGCGGGCGCGGGGGTCGTGGCGGAGGCGCGGCTCGCGGCGGCGCGGTGGTGGCGCCCGGCCGGTGGTGGCTGCCACGACGGAGCGCGGTCTCTGCGCGGCGCCGGCCAGGAGGCGAGCAAGTGCGACTTGCGGTGGCGCCGTGGCCGCGGCGGAGGAGGGTGGACCCGGCGCCGCGGTCGCGGAGGCGCGGCGGTGGCGGCCACGGCGCGCGTCGGGTGCCGTGGCCATGGAGGCGCGAGCGAGAGGCGCCGGCGGAGGGTGGCGCGGCGGCACCGCCGGCGGCTCCGGCGGTGGTGGTGGAGGTCACGGATGACGATTCCCCACGCCGGGTGGAGATCAGTGGGTCGGCTTCCCCACACTCTCCCGGGGTCCCCAAGGGGGCTCGCGTGAGCGCGGCGCGGGGCCAATGGTGGCGAGGGGCGGGGCATGGCGCGAGGCCTCATCTTCTCACGTAGGAGCACTCCGCCCGGTGGAGGGGGTCCCCGACGACCGCCGCTGCGTTCGCCGACGCCCGGCGGAGTAGGAGGCTGTGGGGAGAGCTCGCGGCCACGGCGCCACGCTCAACGGGTGCGAGCGGAGTCCGCTTCGAGGGTCCACGAGCGGCCCCCCGTGGCATGTCTTCCGGGTAGGGCATCGGCTGCTGCGTTCTCCCCTTCTTCTCGTTTCCCGCCGTTGTCTCTGTGTCGGGATGCTTACGGGTCTTGGCTTGTGGGCGACGGGGGCTCGGCGCGCGCGTGCCGCGACAAGTATGGCGCATTCGATCGGGTGAACGCCGAGAGCTTCACCGGAGTGCGGGGGCGATGCGGCGCCTTCGGCCGCGCTCGCCCAGAGCGCCCTCCCGGGACCCCGGCCGGCGGTTGGCGTACGGCCACGGTCTTGCGCGATGAACTCCCGAGATCACGAGGCAAGACCGGCCCGCGTCGCTCCGGCCTTGGCGGATGCGCACGGCCCTCATCGATCGTGATGAGGCGGCGGCGACACGCTCGGACACAGAGAAGATGCGGACGGCGGCGACCAACTAGGAGGCGGAGGTGGCGGCGCCCTCGGCGAGAAGCCGGGAGCTTCGCTCGTCGCTCGAGGGGCGCGGGCGCGGCGGCGCCGAGGGCGCGGGCGCGCCGCGCGCGAGCAGAGGGCGAGGAGGCGCGACGACTTGAAGGCCGCCCTCGACGCCAAGGTCACGGCGCTCGCCGTCGGCGAGGGCGGCCGGCTTCCGGGGAGCACACGCGCCGCGAGGGGCGGGGCGGCTCCGGCGGGGAGCAAGCGCCCCTCCCGCGCGGCCCGGTCGGCCCGGAGCGAGGAGCGCGTCGCTCGCGGCGGCGCGCGCGGAGTTGCCTGGCGGAGCGGACGCCAAGCTCTCCCGAGGGTCGAGGGCGAGGCGGTGGTGCTCGGCATCAGCCGGCGCGAGCCGGGCGGCCGCGCGGGGTATGGGCGAGACCATCGAGGGCCTCGAGTTGGCGGTCGAGGCGGCGTCGTGCCCTCGAGGTGGAGAGGAAGCAAGTCGAAGGTAAGCGTGTTCGACTCTGCTTTGTTGGTTTTTCGGTAGGAGGTTCGCATTCCTTCTTCGATTTTATCCTTGTCTTGGTGACTCCCGAGCTTGCGCACCGCCTTGGGGCACGCGGCGGCGGGCGGCGGCTGCAAGCCTCCTGCAACTCCTGCGGCGGGAGGGCACGGGGAGTTGCGCAACGCGGCCCTCGGGGACACTGCCGGGTCGTGGAGGAGGGTGAGCGCGGGCGGAAGCTCGGCGGCCGGTACTGCGCGCTCTTGGCGGTCACGTCACGAACGGATGCGCGGGCGTTGCGTCTTGGCGTCCGAGAAGGCCCTCGGAGTGGTGCGGTCCCACTACGAGGTCAACTTCGAGCGGCCGGGAGGGCTACGTCGTTCCCGAGGGCGTCGAGGATGAGGTGGCGATGGAGCGCGTGGACGCGCTCGCCGGCCGCTGCGGCCGGGTCGCTCGGCGAAGCGTTCGAGGAGTTCCTCTTCCGGGGACGGCGTCGACGCGCCGCTCCTCTGCTCCCGAAGACGGTTTGGGCGCTTGGCCGTTTTTATTTGTGTATCAGTATTCTGGCCGCGCGGCCTTTGTAAATAAACAAGTTATCTTGATCGTAAACATTTGCTGATACGAAATGAAGTCCTCTGTTTATTTGCGCTTTTTGTTTCTCCTTCTTCCTGAGTAGATTCTAGTTAGGGGAGTTCGATTTTCGCGGGGGGCCTGCTGGGTTGGAGGCGAGAGAGAGGCGGTATCCTCGCGGCGTAGGCTATCTCGACTCGCGCGCTCCTTCCGCTTGGCGCACACGCCCTGGTCGAGCCGTTGCTCGGGGTTGAAGTAGAAAACAAACTTAGCGCGTGTGAGTTGCTTTATTTTTGCGCGAAAATGGGACCATTTTGGGGGGGGGGGGGTGCCCCCGCGGTAGCCCGAGGGGTAACTTGGGTTTCGGGGGAAAGCGAGTTGCCCTTTTCATTTGACTTGAGGTGTTTACATAGTTGTCACCAGGCGGGGCGTTGGTCATATGATTTTTACAACAAGAAATGCTTGGAAATCCTAGCTAGGGGTAGAAGCGACGTAGCTGTTTGTTGGATGTTCCAAGCGTTGGTGAGCTCTTCCCGCAGGTCCTCGTTGGCCGGCTTGTACGTGCGGGCTTGAGTACCTTCACCACGACGTAGGGTCCCTCCCATGGGGGGGCGATAGCTTGTGGCGCCCTCGGTTGTCTTGGCGTAGCCTTAGGACCAAATCCCCTTCGGCGAAGTCCGTCGACGTATCTTGCGTGCACAGTAGCGCCTTAGGGCGGTGATACCTTGCGGAATGCATCAAGGCCATGAGGCGCGCCTCGTCCGAACGATCCGGCGAGTCCTCGCGGGCTCGGCGGGTTGGCATCTTCGTCATAGCCTCGAACCACTAGGCGTCTGTATTCTAAGTCGGTGGGGAGAACGGCCTCCGCGCCATGGGCTAGGAAAAACGGGGTGAACCCGGTGGCTGCTGCTCGGGGTGGTCCTTAGGCTCCACACAACGTGGTAACTCTTGGAGCCATTTTCGCCGGTTGTTTAGGCGGTCAAAAATTCTAGGCTTAAGGCCTTGTAGGATCATGCGTTGGCACGCTCTACTTGGCGGGTCAGTGCGTGGGTGTGCCACGGCTGCCCAATCCACATGGATGTGGAACTTGTCGCGAACTCCAAGAATTTCACCAGTGAGCTGGGACCGAGTTGTTGGTGATGATGGAGTTTGGCACTCCAAAGCGGTAGACGATATCGGTGAAGAATGTTACGCACCTTTCATACGAGGTTTGTGATGGGGCGCACCTCCACCCACTTGGAGAACTTGTCGATCGCGACCAACAAGTGGGTGAAGCCCCCGGCGCCTTCGCGAGGGCCCCACGATGTCCGGCCCCACACGACAAATGGCCACGTTACGGGGATGGTCGCGGGGCATGGGCGGGTAGGTTGGACTTGCGGGCATAGAGCGGAACCCTTCGCAAGTGCGTACGATCTCGGCCCGGCGTCGCAACGCGGTGGGCCAGTAAAAGCCCTGGCGTTGCCGACGAGGGTGCGAAGCGCGGCGTGGTGGCCACAGATCCCGGCGTGGATGTCCCGTAGGAGCTCGCGCCCCTCGGGGATGGGCACGCACCGCTGTAGGATGCCGGAAGCGGCGCACTTGTACAGCTCGCCGTCAACGAGGGCAAAGGACTTGGCCATCCTGGCGATGCGCCTGGCCGCGGCCCGGTCCGCGGGGAGTTCCTCTCGAGCCATCCAGGCGATGTATTTGTCGCGCCGGTGCGCTCCGACGGGAGCCGGCTCGATGTCCATCACGTCGGCCTCGTGGGAGCCATACCCCTCGAGGAGGGAGAGTACGTATGCCTCGTTCGAGGGGTCCTCGTCCATAGGTTCGCACCCCGTGGTTCGAGGGAGCCCCAGGGTTCGTCGTGACTCGAGGGGTGGGGGGCACGAAGACGACGAGGGGCCGAGCGATGTCGCGCGCGACGTTCGGGGGGGGACGGTGATCCGCCCGGACGCAATCTTGGCCGGCTCGTCGCCTCCTCGTTGTACCGTCGGGGCACATGGTTGAGCTCGATGCCGTAGAACTTGTCCTCGAGGGCTCGCACGGCTTTGCAGTAGGCCTCCATCTTGTCGTCATGGCGGCTCGCGTTCTTCATGACTTGATCGATTACGAGCTGCGAGTCCCCCCGCACGTCGAGGCGCTTGACGCCTAACTCAATGGCGATTTTGAGGCCGCAGAGGAGGGCCTCGTATTCAGCCATATTGTTAGACGCGGGGAAGTGGAGGCGCACCGCGTACGCATGTGTTCCCCGAGAGGTGACACGAAAAGCGAGGCCGCGCCGCCCCTGTTTTCATCACCGAGCCGTCGAAGAATAGAGTCCAGCCTCCGCTTGGATGCGCGCGGCGGCGGTGCGTATCCGTCCATTCGGCGACGAAATGCGCCAAGATTTGGGATTTGACGGCCTTGCGCGGGCGTAGGCAAGCGTCTCTCCCATCGGCTCCACGGACCACTTGGCGATCCGCCGCCGGCGTCGGGATTGCGGATGATCTCCCCCGGTGGGAAGGAGGAAACCACGCGTGACGGGGTGGGCCTCGAAGTAGTGGCGGAGCTTGCGCGCGCAAGGACTACCGCGTACGGCAACTTCGGACACGGGGGTAGCGCGTCTTGGTGTCGACGGGACCTTGCTGATGTAATAGGCCGACCGGCGTACGGGCAAGGCATGCCCTTCCTCCGTGCGCTCCACGACGATCACGGCGGCGACCACACGGGTGGTTGCGGCCACGTAGAGCTGCAGGGGTTCGCCATCTTGCGGCGGCGTGAGGATCGGGGCGTGCGTTAGAGACGCCTTAAGCTTGCCGAGCGCATCCTGGGCCTCGGCGGTCCAAGAGAAGCGCTCGTGCTTCTTGAGTAGGCGGTAAAGGGGCAAGCCCTTCTCGCCGAGCCGCGAGATGAAGCGGCTCAAGGCGGCAAGGCACCCCAGCACCGTTTGCACCCCTTTGAGGTCCCGGATCGGACCCATTCGTTCGAGGGCCGCAACCTTTTCAGGGTTGGCCTCGATTCCCCGTTGGGAGACAATGTATCCCAGGAGCATGCCTCGCGGCACTCCAAAGACACACTTTTCGGGGTTTAACTTGACCCCATTGGCCGTAGGCGGCCGAACGCGGCGCGAGGTCGCCAACCGGGTCGTCGCCTTCCTGGTCTTTACGATGATGTCATCTACGTACACCTCGACCGTCCGCCGATGTGATCCCCGAAAACGTGCGCATGCGACGCCCCAGTATGTCGCACACACGTTTCGGAGGCCAAACGGCATCGTGGCGTAGCGAACGTCCCGAACGGCGTGATGAACGAAGTCGCGAGCTGGTCGGACTCCTTCATTTTTATTTGATGATACCGGAGTAAGCATCAAGGAAGCAAAGCAATTCACACCCGGTAGTTGAATCAACGATTTGATCAATACGTGGCAAAGGAAAAGGAACTTTAGGACATGCTTTATTAAGACTAGTGTAGTCAATACACATCCGCCACTTCCGTTCTTTTTCTTTACAAGCACGGGGTTGGCTAACCACGTTGGGTGGAACACCTCCTTGATGAACCCGGCCTCGAGGAGCTTCCGCGGCTCCGCTCCGGTGCCGTCGCCGCTCCTCGTCGAAGCGGTGCAGCCGTTGCTGCACAGCATGGGCGTGAGGCAGGATGTCAAGGGAGTGCTCGGCGACCTCCCTCAGGATGCCTGGCATATCCGAGGGGCTCCACGCGAAGATGTCGGCGTTGGCACGGAGGAAGTCGACGAGCACCACTGGATCGAGGGTGGAGCTGACCCTCAACGCATTGCCCTCGGGGGCAGAAGGGTCGAGGGGGACCTCCTTGGTCTGCTCCGCGGCCTCGAAGGTGCCGGCGTGCTTGGCGGCGGAGTCGAGGTCTTCATTGACCATCTTCTCCAAAGTGGTCACCAGCGCTTCATCCAGCGCCAGTGCCTCTGCTTGCTCCACGCACTCGACGTCGCAGTCGAATGCGTGCTTGATGGACAAGCCCACGGTGATGACGCCGTTTGGTCCTGGCATCTTCATCTTCAGGTAGGTATAGTTGGGGACCGCCATGAATTTGGCGTAACAGGGTCGCCCAAGTATAGCATGGTAGGCCCCTTTGAACCCCACCACCTCGAAGGTGAGGATCTCCTTGCGGAAATTCTTTGCGGTGCCAAACCAAGCCGGCGAGGTCGATGCGCCCGAGGGGGGCTGGACACCTTGCCGGCGCGATGCTGTGGAACGGCTTCGTGCTGGGCCGCAGCTGGTCCAACCCGATCCCCATCAAGCACAGCGTATGCGTGTAGAGGATGTTGAGGATGCTGCCTCCGTCCATCAAGACCTTCGAGAACCGCGCGTTCCCGATGATGGGGTCGACCACCAGCGGGTACTGGCCCGGGTTGGGGGCGCGGTTCGGGTGGTCCTCCCGGCTGAAGGTGATGGCGTCCTCCGACCAATTGAGGAAGGATGGAGGCGTCCTCTCCGCGGCGAGGACCTCGTGCCGCTCCTTCTTGCGCTGGTGGGTCGACATGTCGACGGTCGGCCCCCCAAAGATGAGGAACACATTTTCCACGGCGGGGAAGCCGCCTGCGTCGCCATCGCCTCCGTCTTTCTTGGCCTCTGCCTCCTTCGCGGCGGCGCGGCCATAGAACTTCTTGAGCATATCGCACTGCTCAAGGGTGTGGTTCACTGGGGTCTTGTGGTAAGGACATGGCTTTTTTAGCATGTCATCAAACACCCCCGGGCCTCGGGGGGCCGGTCGAGGGCCCCGTCGAGCCGGGTCAACAGCAAGGGCCTCGGCATTACCGCCGTCGCGCCCCTGCTCGCGCGCCTCGCGGCGCGGCTTCTTTCCCTTCTTGCCCCGCTTGTCGTTGCGGTGGGGCTCCTTGGACTTGCTGCCCTCCGCGGGCGCGTCCTCCGAACGCTTGCCCTTTTTGCCGTCAAAGATCGCCCCCATGGCCTCTTCTCCAGAGGCGAAGCTGGTGGCGATGTCGAACAGCTCGTTGGAGTCCGCGGGCGGGCTGCGTCCTAGCTCCCGCACGAGGTCCCGGCATGTGGTGCCCTCGTGGAAGGCGTGCACGATCTCGGACTGCGCCACGCTGGGGAGCTCCGTGCAGCGTTTGGAGAAGCGCAGTATGAAGTCCCACAGCGACTCGCCGGCCTCGTGTGCGGGGAGCGCGGGTCCCATGAATTTCGGGCGCACGTACGTGCCACGGAAGTTGCCCACGAACGTGCGGACCGGATCATCCCAATTGTGGATTTGGGTCGGCGGGCAAGTGCTCGAGCCATGTCGGGCCGCGTCGCCGAGGTGCGGGGGCAAGTTGCGGATGATGACCTCGTCAGCGGTGGCCCCGCCCAGCTGGCAAGCCAAGCGGTAGTCGTTGAGCCACACGCGGGGGTCCGTCTCCCCGTTGTACTTGACGATGGTCGAGGGTTGGCGGAAGCGTTGGGGGAACGGCGGCGCGCGCGGATCTCTCGGCGAACACACGGGTCCCCGGGGGCTCGGCGTCGGGGGAGCGGTCCTCGCCGCTGTCGTAGCGTCCGCCCCGTCGAGGGTGGTAGCCCACTTCTGCTCGTGCGTCGCCCTGCTCGTGCGCCGGCGTTGATGACGTTGCGGGCGTCGCCATCCGGCGCCTGCGTGCGTCAAGGAGCCGCTCCTTGGCGGCGTGCGTCTCGGGTCGGCGGGTCGCCCCGCCGCCCCTCTGCGTGGACCGAGGGTTCGCCCCGGTGCGGCTCCGTCGTCCGCGCATCCCCACCGTTGGCGGATGCGTGATGCCGAGCTCTCGGCCTCGCCGGCCCGCCGCTTGCTCGATGAGAGTTTGCACCTCGCGGTGCGGGTCTCGCACCTCGGGGGGTCGAGGGTGCGGCATGGCCCGCGGCGGCGTCGCGGCGGCGATGAGCTTTTGGCTCGCCCGCGGGGGGTGCGTCCGCGTAGTCGACGTTGGGGTCGGTGTTGATGCGGTCGCGGACTGTTTGCCCGGCTCCCGCACGCGTTCGCCGCGCGCGGAGGCTTCCCCCGCCATTGAGGCACGGAGCGGCCGCACCGTCCCGGTATTCCTCCCTCGACTTGGCCTCGAGTTCGCGGGCTTGGGCCGGTGCGCGTCGGTGTCGGCCCCGGCGGGCGCTTGGCCCCGCGGCCGGCGCGTGGCGATCCTTGGGGGCGGGCGTGACCTCCCCGTCTCCGGCGCCCACCGCACGGCGGCATTGGGCTGGGTCGTTGGTGATGACAACGTAGCACTCCCGCGCGGGATCGTAGCTCCCGTCTTTGGAGTCGTCGGAGCGGCCGAACCGATGTCTGTAGCGTCGAGGAAACGCCGGAACATGACCCCGGGTCCCGGCACGCGGGAGAAGTCCCCACTCCGCGTGCCGTGGCGGTTGGCGGGCGGCAACGCGTCGAGGGAACCCGGGGACGACTCGTCACCCGGCCGAGGCGCGGGATCCTCGGCGACGAAGACGTGTCGGCCGAGGGCGGAACCTCGCGCATCGTGGTGTTGACGTTGGCGTTGTAGGCCGACGTGGCGCCACGCGGCCCAATGGGGATGCGAGGTCCGGAGACCGTACGGCTGTCCCCCGGGATGGTGGTCATCGTGACGGCGGGCGCGCCGCGCGAGAGGCGGCGCGCTCGGCCTGCCGCCGCTCGGACCGCGCACAGCGCGAACGCGCGCCGCGGAGCGGCGGCGGCGTCGTGGCGTCGACGGGCCGCGCGGCATCCGTGCTTGCGGGCGTACGCGCCGTGGTGGTGCGTGCAGCGGGGACAGGAGCGGACCCGGCCTGGCGCCGCGCGCGGAGCTCATCACGGTTGGTGAGGCGCATTAGGTAGCCGTTCCCCGTGGCCTGAAAGTTCAGGCCCCCGAACCGGATTTCGATCCCGGCGGGGAAGGGGTCCGAGCTGCCCATGCAGTAGCGTGTACCACGGTACTCAGTGCGGATCACCATGGAGGGAGTTGGTGGAATGACCCTAGGCGCTCAGATTGCCCCACGGTGGGCGCCAACTGTCGGTGCGGAATATGGTCCCGACACTAACCAGTAGAAAGCGCCAAGGTCTATCCCTCAATGGTCGATGCTAAGCAATAAGAGACACGGGATTTATCCTGGTTCCGGCCGAGGGGGCCGTACGTCCAGCAGTGGTGTGCTCAAGGCACTATATTGCTCAGCACCGGGGGTGCCTGTAGTGGGGCTGCTACAAGCAAGGCGGGAGAGGAAGCCTGGCTTCCAAGTCCCTGGCCTAATGACTAAAGATGTTGTGGGAGGATTGGAGAGCAAGTGCGTGTCGCAGCTCGTCTCCCGTTGTGTTGTGTCTGTCTCTGTCCCCTTGTGGCAGGGAGGGTTCGTCCCCCTTTTATAGATCAAGGAGGGAACGAATCACATGCGCGCCGCGCTATTTAGCTACGTGGAGGGGCGTGGCGTGCTATGCTGTAGAGTGGGCGGCCGTCCGGACGATCCTTGCAGCGATCTGGCCATCATGGCCTATCTTGTACCCGAACAGTGGCGGTTCGAGGGTAGAAGGGCGACGGACGGTGGTGATGTCTTCGATAGGCTCGAGGGAGGCGGCCGGCGTTGGCCGTGCGGAGTACGGGAGTAGGTAAAACGGTGTCCCTTCCCAACACGTTCCACGGTCTTTGGAGCCGCCGCTACGGTGCCCGGCGTGCGCCCGCACGCGCGGGGGCGGCGGCCATGCGTAACGATGGCGAGGGATGGCGCTCCACCGGCCTAGCGCCTCCTCCTAACCTGCGGGGTCACAAGAAAGCAAATCGAGGGTGCGGCGGCCCCCCTTCGAGGGCTCGGCGCGTCGGCCGTCTTGGAGCGAGTGCACGGCGTCACGGGACCGGCAACGGTCTGCGCGCACGGTCCCTCCCCACGGTGATGGGGATGGGCTCCCTCCCCGGGGAGTTGGTGCGGCGGCACGGGGCGCGAGCCCCGGCGCATGATGGCGCCGGTCCCCACGGTGTCGGGCGTTAAATGCCCGCGTACGGGGGCGGCGCATGCGTGCGGGGCGCCCTCGAGCGAGGCGGACCCCGGTCGAGGGCGGGACGGACCCTCGAGCGAGGCGGAGCTTCGCTCGAGGGGGAGCGGGCCCTCGAGCGAGGCGGAGCCCGCTCAAGGGAAGCGCACCCCCTCGAACGGGGGCGGAGCCCGCCCGAGGGGCGTGCGCATCCTCGAGCGAGGCGGAGCCTGCTCGAGGGGATCTTCAAGAGGGCCGCCTTGGTGGGCCGTTGGGGTCCCTGCGGCATGGGCCGTATCCTGCATGGTTAGGCAAAGTGTGTTTGGCTTTGTTGCGGGTTTTAAGTGGGGATTTCCCCGTTGTTAAAGGGGACCCCTAGGGCTGTCCCCGACAAGTGGTCTAGTAGAAGATGATTGGAGAAAAGAAATTGCTGATTATTTGGAGAATCCATCCCAAAAGGTCTCTAGGAAGCTCAGGTACAAAGCCATAAAGTTTGTTCTTCTTGATGAACGTTTGTATTACAAATCCATGGATGGGGTGTTGCTACAATGCCTGGGTCAAGAAGAAGCAAAGCGGATGATGAGTGAAGTGCATGATGGGCTGTGTGGAGCACATCAGTCGACTTACCGAATGAAGTGGGTCATTAGGAAAACTGGATATTATTGACCGACAATGCTGGAAGATTGCTTTGAATATTACAAGGGATGTCAAGATTGTTAGAGGTTTGGAAATATTTAGAAAGTTCCAGCATCAGCTCTAAATCCTATTATCAAGCCATGGCCATTCAGAGGATGGGGAATAGATTTGATTGGCCAAATAAATCCTCCATCTAGCAAGGAGCATAAGTTTGTGCTTTTAGCAACAGATTATTTCACTAAGTGGGTCGAGGCAATTCCATTGAAGAAGGTGACATCAGAAAATATGGTTGAGTTTGTCAAAGAGCATATCATTTACAGATTTGGAATTCCTCAGACAATTACAACAGATCAAGGAACTCAGTTTACATCTTCGAGTTCGAAATTTTCTTTGAAAGTATGGGGATGAAATTATTAAATTCTTCTCCTTATTATGCCCAAGCTAATGGTCAGGCAGAAGCTTCTAACAAGATCATGATCAGGATTATACAGAAGAAGATTGATCAGAAGCCAAAAAGGTGGCATTCGGTACTCAATGAAGCCTTATGGGCTTACCGAATGGCTCCTCATGGAGCTACACAGACATCTCCTTATGAGTTGGTTTATGGACATCATGCTATCTTGCCATGGGAGATGCAGTCAGACTCAAGGAAAATAATATTGCAAAAGGATTTAAGTTCCAAGGATTACAATGACTTAATGATGGACGAATTAGAAGGTTTGCATATGATTCGTCTTAGGGCCTTTGAAAATATTGAGAAGAACAAAATGCGAGTTGCTAAGTACTATAACAAGAAGGTAAATGCGAGTTGGAAAGCATTATTGCCGATTGGGACTAAGTACAGTGCATTCGGTAAGTGGTCTCCAAATTGGGATGGTCCCTTTCGGGTGGTTAGGTGCACGCCTGGAAATGCATACATCTTGAAAACTTTGCTGGGAGAAGAATTCACTGCTGCTATAAACGGGAGATACTTGAAGAAATATTATCCTAGTATTGAAGTTGATCGTTGATTGTTGTTCCCAGCGTCAGAGAAACGGATATAGCCGACATTCGGGGGGAAGCCGCCTTTAGAACAAAAATTCCGACAAAAGGAAAATGGCCAATACTAAAGTGTATTGCCCTTAGCACAAAAATATTTTTTGCATCACAAACGTTCTTGCAGGTTCTTCTATTAACAATACGACTACTTAAGATTACAAAAGAAGGCCTGCATGAAGCAGAATGCCTAGGGGAAGAAGCGAAAGTATCTTCATTTCTTTGGCTCAGCGCTTTTCCTTTTGAGCTCATCCTTCTTCAGCTGCTCCAAGACCACTGTGACGGCAACGCGGAAACCTTGGGGGCTGGCGTATTCTGCAGCTTCCATCAAACTGTCCCAGGCGGCCTTCAGGTTGTTTTACCTGTCGGACATATCTGAAGAAGAAGAACAATTTCTCATCAAACACGGGATCTGAACTTGAACATGAGATTCAATGGGGGATAAAGATCTCACCACCTATTACTACCTCCAAGCTCATGCGGCGTTCGTGTTCGGCACAACAACGGGCGGTGATGTCCCGCAGATCATGTTCTAAGTGCTGAATGCGACGGCGCAGTTGATGGTTGGCCCTTTGCTCATGTGTAGCATCTTCTTCTTCAACCGAGGAGTCGGAGCAGATGTGCTCAGGAATTTCTTCAGCGCAGAAAATGTCCTCCAGCAGCAGGTTGAAGCTGAAATCAAAGAAAGATGAATCACGAGATTGCAATCAAGATCAAGAGAAAGGAATGGGAAGAGAAGATTACTCTTGGATGGTTTGCTTCTTTGGTGGGAGGTTGTTCTCCTCGCATGGTGTTTTCCCCTTGTCCACTATGGCTTTGGGGGTTTTTTCTGGAGGAGGAAGACGAGAGGGAATGAAATGATGAAAGTGTGTACGAGTGGATTTGCAGAGCATCAGAGAGCTATTTTATTAGAAGTGGAAATGCATCGGGAGTGATGAATGGCCGGCGCGCATTGATGGGAATACCAAACGACGGGGGTTTTTCCTTGGATGCGAAGGGTTTTTTCAACGAAATAGTGTTCATGATTTCCGAATAAGGATTCTATGCGGATTCTGCGCCAAGAGGCAAAAGTTTGTGCATATTCGGCTAGAGGAAAATTTCCCGAATGGTATGCACAAATTAGGAAAGTTATCGCAAGGCAACTGCAAAAGATAAATTTTCATTTGATTGCTGAAATTCCATGACCCCTAGTACAAACTAATCAAACAGCTTGTTCAGAACAGACTGGGGGTGGATGGAGTCGGCAATGGCAGCGCCATGGCCATCGAGGCGCTCCACGGTGGCCTCGATGTCGTCAAGGTCCTTCGGCGCGCCACCGTCGAAGTCAAGCGGCTGCGTGGAGTAGTCGACGCCGTTGCGCGTCGACGTGGCGGCCAGGTCCCAGGCGGTGCCCAGACGGACGTCATGCATGGCCACCTCGTTGACGTGGCCTGCCACCGTGCCAAGGCGAACTTCCGGCGTGTCTTCAGGAGCGTTCACCTTGTTCGCCAGATTCTCGGCCAGCACCTTTAGCCGATTGTTCTCGGCATCGCGATCTGCGGGGGTCACAGAGCAATGATAGTTAGTGTCGTTCAAGATTGAGTTTAAATTGAGCAAGTTGGAGGACTCACCATCGATGGCCTCGAGCAGCTGCTTGCGCTGATGCTGCCACTCGAGGTCGGCGATCCCGGCCTGTTTGGAGATAATCTTCTGTTCGTGCTGGGTCGTGTCGCTTTCCTCCAGGAACCTGCGGGCGTCGCGGTCAGTATAGCGCGAGTCCCAGCCAGAAGACCTGGAGGAGTAGGATCGGCTGGATGACCCCGAGATCCACCGCGGCCGGAGCTGCAGCTGGAGCAGGAGTGGGGTTCCATCGGATGAGCCTGAAAGCGCAAAGAAAATCGTCAAGGATGAGACAAGATCTAAAAGAAGGTTGTGAAGAAGTAGATGATCACCACCTCCGACGAGCGCCGGCGCGGCTCCCTTCAGCCTCGTCGCTGGCCGAGCGTCTGTTGCCACTGTTGGCCATGAAGTTCTTGGGAGTACTAGTGCTTGAAGAGAAAGAGCTCGAGCTAGCAGAGGCTTGGAAGGTAGAGGATTTGGTGAAAGGTTAGGGGCACCCGAGGTCCTTATTTATGGAACTGATGAAGAGATCGTGGCCGGAGATCGTGGCGCATATCCCAAGAAATTTGGAAAGTGGACAGACTCCTTCGACCGAACGGTCGTCGGGTCGTTTGGGATTCATGCTGAGTCATATTTGGTTTGACTGGTTAAGATTCGACTGTGTTGCGGTTGGATCGTTTTTCGGGTCTAACACTGTTGTGGTCAGAATTGCCGAATGAATCATCCAGAGGCTACTCGTCAAGATAAGGCAAAACAAATATGGAGAATAAAGATTAACAAAAAGCGAAACTACAGAGTTGATAAAGCATTCGGCTACGAATTGTTTGTTACAATTACACACCCAAGTATTTTGAGATTACATTGGTGGCATCTGATATGATCTTGTTGATATTCTCCAACAATTTCTGATCAACCTTTTGGGTTTTAGACAGAGCAGAGAGCTTTGTCTTGAGCTTCCTTTCTACATTCAGGGCTGCTGAAGCTTCCTATCACATTTTCTCCGTTGATTCGAGAAGTTCAGCCATCTTCTTCTCGTCAGCTTCAATCTCGGTACATCCAAGTTTCTCAGCTCAGCCTCCAATGCAGCTTTTCTGGTTTTCTTCAGCTCGAGTGCAGGCTGCAATTTGGCTAGCAATTCCTTATTGTTCTGAATCTGAGCATGCAAATCTTTCACAGATTGCTTGGCCGTAGCTCTCCTTTGTTGCAGAGCTGGTTGGAAGGATTGGTTCTTCAAAGCATGTTTTACTGCAGCAAAGTGATTATCCAATTGGGAAACAAGTTCTAAAGAAGCCTTGATATCAGCAGGGAGATCTTGATCGATAAGTTCAAGCACTTCTCTTAGAAGATCAACATCCCTGACTTGGTCTTAGACGTCCCTTTGCAGCAAGGAGAGGATTTCCTTCAGCTTTGCTTGATTTTCCTCTGATAAAGCTTGGCTAGAAGATGCTTCATCTCCTTTTTCGGCAACCAAGTCATCCACAACAAAGGAATAACTGGGTGATGACACAGTTTTCTCCTGAAAAGAAGTTCTTGCCGAATTAATGATGATCTATTAGGTGAAAATAGAAAAGATGGATGCTCATGCTTACATCATTCCTAGTTTCTCGAAAGGGATAAGGAAGCTTTTCAGGCTCAATGGAAGGCTCTTGTACATCTGGCTGAGGAGAAACTGGATGATTTCTTGGTGAAGCTGAGACTTCTAGTTTAGGAGAAGCTGGTTGAATCCTTGGTGAGACTGGGACTGAATCATGACGAGGAGAAGAACTCCCCACAGTGTGATACACCAAAGTTTCCTCTGCGACTAACAAGTAGGGGGTGAGTGCCAATGAAGAAAAATGATTAAAGAATATGATGGTGAAAATTTTAACAGTTCATGAAGCATTGGCAGAATCTGTAATAACCACTGGTTGCTGTGTTTTGGTATGAAATCATGCAAAGATAAAGATGATCAGAATGAAGAATGGCATTATGTTCGGGAGAGGAAGGTGTTCTGACCTGAATAACTAGCCTTTTTCTTGTTCTTTTCTTCTTGACAGTTGAAGAAGCAACCAGAGATGGGGCTTTCCTTTTGTCAGAAACTGGCCTGATAAGAGTTGGATCTAGCACAGCATGGCTAGACATCGGTTGAGCCAGAGTAGGGGATCGACATCCCAAAGCAGAGATTGGGCCTTCAATCTTATAAAGGATTGTTCTGGCAAGTGGGGCAGGTACTGTATCCTGCAAAATGACAGAATCATGATCAGTGAGGAGGATTATGTCTAAAAATAGATGAGATGAACATATTACCTCTGAAGTTGGTTGGAAGTCAGGCATTAATTCAAGACAGAGAGGGTGTACTGGCATGTTAAGAATGTGATCATGAAGTTCTTGCCACTAAAGAATGAAAGAAGGATGAGCAAATGTTATTGGCACAAAGGGCTTGGGTGTATAAATAGTCGTGTTGCATTTATACTCAAAAATCCTTCTTGCTTCCATGGATTCCTTGATATCCTCTCTGGGCTTGAGAAATTCATGGAGAAATAACCTTGGGGGCACTTGGCCACATCCTAATTGCCTGGCCATCATGTTTGGCTGGTAGTACTCGAAGGTACTCTGAACCAGCCTTCCTCCACAAAAGTCTGCTGGTAGAATACAGGGATGGATGAAAGCATTAAAAATTGCTATGGAATGTATATCATCACATCCAGTTTCAAAACTAAATTCACAAGGAAGAATCAGGTTGTCACTGTCCAGATATGGGAACCAAAGAGGATTGGCAAAACCTCTGAAGAAGAGCTCAAATAGTTGGCCAATGTCTTTGTTGATAGACACAATGGAAGCAACTTCTCCATAGGTTTGGCAGCCTTTGGTGCTCTGAGTTTCTCCTTCCTTGTAGTTGGTTGAAGGAAAGTGACGATTGTTGAGGTTAATAGCAACAATCTGGTGCATGTATAATTGCAGCCACATCTGAACAAACCACCAAGGACCATTGACACAGGGGATCTTTTTGCTAGTGTGCATCAGATAGGTGGTTTGATGAAGCATATGATAGACACTTACTAGAAGGTACTTCCCATGGGGAATAGGTGTACCAACAGCCAGGTCTTCAGCCATCACAATATGGTTCAGGGTTGGCTCATTAGCTCTGCCACAAAAGATAAATCTGCATAACCACATATTCAGGAAAGCTCTGTATTCAACATCAGTCGAAGGGCCATCAGAGATATGGTTTTGGATATATCTCTTGTATCCAACTCCTGTCTTTACTCCTATTTACTTGGAAGAGCCCTTGTACTTATACGGACACACAGTTCATGTGACTTCCAGGCCGGTTATCATGTAAACATCGGCTAAGGTGGGAGACATTGGCCCATGGCCGAAAAGGAAGACATTTGCACCGTTAGACCTAAAGTGGGAGGCTGCAATCAAAAGGCTCTCATTTTTGGGTGT
This sequence comes from Cenchrus americanus, assembly GCA_947561735.1. Lineage (NCBI taxonomy): Eukaryota > Viridiplantae > Streptophyta > Magnoliopsida > Poales > Poaceae > Cenchrus > Cenchrus americanus. The sequence continues at coordinate 60,317,367 of OX387245.1, read as the reverse complement.
TTCGGCTAGGGACAATTCTAAGCAATGAGAAATACGAAGTTTGTCCCAATTTTTTGTTTTGAGGCTTTTGTCATCAAGTACCCTCTTGTACCAATTCCTCCAGCCTGCAATTGGGGGCAGAGGCTAGTTCTTGAAAGTGTCCTGCCACTCGTGAGGCTTCGTCAGTGATATCTTGAAAGGAATCCTCTAGGATTCGGCTGCAATAAACTCAGAGGGATCGGAAACTCTTACGGGCCCGAGGAAATAAGATGCTGCTTGTTCCTCGACGGGAATCAAGATTTCGGCGGCTGGAGCCTATCAAGAACAAAAGAGGGCGAAAGGAGAAATTTGAGATGGGATTCGAGAGAGGTAATACCGAATGTGCTTGAGGAGAATAAGATTTACCTGGAGAGCTTGGTCTTGGTTCGCCATTTGAAGATTGAAGCTTGAAAAATTGATGAGCTAGGGTTTGGATCTAGACGAAGGCTCCAACGGTTTAAAGGAGGAAAGAACGGGTGTTGAACAGATTTGGCCTGAGGACGTTGAGTATTTATGGTCAATTCCGGAATAAAATCACCTTTTATCCCGTAAATGTTAACACCAAAAATTGGTACAAGGAAGAGACTGACATGTGAGTCGAATTTGGCTGAAGAATACCATTCGCGCATGAGGTTTTCTTCAAAGCATTCGGTAGAGGCGTCTGTGGTCGGGAGTACATCATGATTCGGCAGAAGAACTGTTCCACGGATGAAAGCGGAAGCATTCGGGAGTGCGTGATGACGTGGATTGGATACAAAGAGGGAGACGAGTTGATGATGGATACGAGACGGACATGACGCCATGGTGCTAATGTTAGGTAATAAATATTGTAATCGTGGTCGACTAGGAGTCATGTTAGAACCAAGGTGTAAATATAAACCCTTGGTGTTTGTAATAGGGATTGAATAATTTCACAACAAATCGGCCCCTGCCAACTTTCGAGTCCTCCTAGTCGTGTCGTCAAGTTCTTCGAGAGGAGCCATTGACCCGTCGACCTCCGTAAGTACCGGCAACCTTGTATCATGTCTAGTAATGCGGTGGATTTAGATCGTGATGCAAGTAGTCTTGTTATCATGCTTAGTATCATGCGGTAGATCTAAGCTTGGTTCAAGAAGGTTTCCTTGTTGGATCATGAGTCATGCGGTAGGCTAAGATCTAGCTTGGAGCTAGTTATCGGCTCTATTAGATTTGGCAAGATCTAATAGATTCATTAAGTTACCATGTGTTGCTTTGAATTTTACTTTTTGTGTTTAATTCATGTAACACTCTTATTGCCGAATTTAGATTGATTAGATTTGGCTCTATCTTGTTTGTGATCCACGTGTTGCACGCTCAAGTCTTTTGCTTGACGTGGCAAGCGGGTCATGCGTTTTCTATAGCCGAATTCGGATCAATCTAGATTGTCACGTGTTGCAGGTTCAAGCTTGTTGATTTTGCATAGATCTTGACAGAACCTGGTATCGTGCGGTAGATGCAGGTTTTTGGATTGTCTTAGAGCTAGTCATCCGGTGAACTAGAATTCGATTCAATCTGATAGATTTATCATCCTTGGCAATGTTTGTTCCTTCTCCACGGAACCCGATTCGGCTGTACAGCCGTATTCGGTAATCCCCTCAAGAGTGAAACATGTTCATGAGTTTGCTTTAAATAATGTATGCTTTCAGCCTTCCATGTTTAGATTGTATCATGTGGTGGATTGATCTATTCTTGGTCAGTGGTGCGATTTCAAACAAGTTGTATTATGCGGTGGATTAACTTGTTTGACGTCATGCTTGTTGACGGGTTTGAGAGTACCTAGACACACGGTCGACTAGTGCTTTTGGTCTATGCATGCTTGTTCACTGCAAATTCATGATCATGCTTCGCTTTTATTTAATTTATCATGCTTTATCCTTGATAATCGGTCATGGTTACGTGCTGTAACATTGTTTAAATAAAGACCGATTTTTCATCATGCTTACGTCATACATTCGGCAGTGCTCTGTTTACACGCTTTATCAATTCCCGATGATGTTTAAATTGCTGACAGATAGCTTATTTGTGGCTATATGTCGTTCTAATTGGCTTTATAGACGTAAATACGGAACTGTCTGGTATCACCCGACAAGTTCCAGGTTTTATCTAACCGTTTTCATCCTTTGTCAGTTTCAGGGAAAATTGACTGGCACGCTTCCAGATTTCGACGCCCGGGCCACGTGTGTGAAGCCAGCTGATTCAGCTTGCTGTGTGCTTGGTGTGAGGTGCTGATTTTACATCGACACCATCAATGAGAAAGTTCTTGAAAATCTTAATTCCACCATAGAATCCTTTACCTCTGCCATGAAGAATCAGCTTAGCTTAATAAAATGATCGAAACTCAACTAGCTCACCTGGCTGCTTCTTTAGCTTCTTCTAAGTCGGGTGGAATTCCGGGGCAATCCGAGTCTACCCGAGAGAATGTTAGTGCATATCCACCAGATGGGGTAAGCCATCTAGGGGGATGTATGCATCTAACCATGTGCAGGAGGATGAGGTGGCCCCGACCAAACCCAAGGTGAAAGTAACGGGCGCCACCAACCCAAGAAGTCAAAGGCAATCAACAAGGCTAAGGGGGGAAAGAAGACGGAAATCAAGAACACCCCCGCTAAAGCCTCACCGACTTCATCGCCACCGAAGAGAACAAAAAGAAGGTGTGGTGAGTAAAAAAGAGCATTGTCCGAGTCTTCCACTCCGGGACCGGATGAGCCCAAGATTAATAGAGCAACCGGAGGAGTCCCGCTCACAGATTCTAAACGACGAGCCCTCACCGAGAGGTAAACCAGTAATTTTCTCATATTTCCCTTTCAATCCTTTTTCGTGCATCAATCATGTTTAGATTCCAAATCTGTTTTCATCATTGCATTTAGTAAATAAACAAGGCTTAGAAAAGCAGTTTTGGAGATGTTTGGTGATACAGCCGAACCTAGAGGTACGGCCATACCTCCCCTCGACAAAATTTTTGTGTAGAATGTTTTCAGGAGGGAACACAAGTGCCTGGGAAAAATTTAGTAGGGTCGACCGTACCAAGTGATATGGCGGTACCTATGATTTTTCACAGATCCATCAAGACAACCACTACAAGTATCCAGGTGCTCGTCCCATCACTAAAATGAATATAGGCCAACCAGAGAGCGAGCTTGGGGGAGACCCCATTTTCAATCAAGGAAGGTATGCCCATCCAAATTACTCTTTTATATCTTGTTTATCTCTTTTGAATAAAAGGAAAATGTTTGCTTCAACCATGTGCTTGAAATCTTGTCTATATCCTCACTTTGGAAATGTTGAATGGTTGCTAAGTTAAAACTTTGCAAGAACCTAGTGCATATCTTTGTGCCCTATGCCTTTTTAAACTTCTTAGTATATTTTGAGAACAAGAGCCTGAAACAAAACTTTGTGGGAAGCAAATGCTTAGGACCAAATCTAGGTTGTTGACTAGTATGATATGGTGCGACAATGCTAATCTACTCTATCTCAAAGTATGGTGAAATCTGGGACGATTTCTTTTTGAAAATAAAACAAAGCAGGTCATATTACCTACCAAAGCCATATGTCGATATCAATGCTCAAAACCTTCTACATATGCTTGCTTGTGACCCATTGAGTTTTGCCAAATTGTTGTGACCCTTGGTAGAATCTTTTCATGCTTCCATGATCGAGATCACGTACACCCACATATACGTGCTAACTCCTACACCGGGAGTTACACAAAACATGCCACCCATCCACCAAACATGGTTGTAATCTTGCAGAAGGAGAGAGGGGTCATAAAAAAAGAAAGCATATTCTCAAGAAGCATAGAAAAAATGTGCTCCAATCAAAGAGCATAGGAAAAAAAGAGAAAGAGAACATGACCCCCTCCAAAATAAAAGCAAGAGGAGAATCTCAAAGCAAGGAGTATTCAGAAAAGCAAATAAAAAATATTCCGCACACTTGCACATCTCGGTCAAGTTGCATGACTAGTTTCTTTTTGGATCCGGTCTTTGGCTCAACAATATCATGTGGCACAAGTGAGCCTAATACTTATCCTACCCAAAGCTCCACATACAAGCCATAAAAGTAGGAAATTGAGGCTCGCTTAAAGCCTTTGGTGAGGTAACAAATACCACTTGAGCGATCGAGGGAACCATCTAAGGAACCTTGTCTTTCTTTGCAAAAATTTCAAAAACTTCGAGATAGGATCCAGAAAATGAGGAGAGTGAGAGATGCAAAGTCAAAATCCATTCTACTTTTCAACCTCCGAAGGCAATGTGGAAAGCTAAAAGCCCCACAGGTAAGGTAAGGCTAAGTTTCTCTCGTACCAACCTTTTCAAATTTGCAAGAAGAGCATGGAGTTTGTGTGCAGGTACTTGCCGAGTGATAACATCTTGCAACCCCTGATCCACCGAGGCCAAGTCTAGGCTTTGCTTGAGGATGAGCAAACGTTTAGCTTGGGGGAGTTTGTTGACGACCCTTACAACAAAGATCCGACCGTCAAAATCTCGGGTTCGAGAGGAGTATACAACAAGTTTCATGCACTTTTGATACTAATAAAGTTCCACACCAAAGCAACGGTGTAGGGCGGCCGCACTGGCCGGAGTCCGCGCAGCACCACGGCCGGTCGCGGTGGCCACGGCCGGCCGCGCCGCAGGCGAGTCGGTCGCGCGGTGGCCACAACCGGCCGCACTTGGCCAGGGCTAGGCCCAGCCGCACCTCTAGGTGCACCCGCACCTACCAAATGCCACGTCTCGAGTTCACGGCACCAACAATCCCACGAACAAGTCTTGGATGGACGAGAAATGTTGATTCTATGTCGGTTGGATCAAAAGGCTAAGGTTGGAAGCACTTGGATCGATGGACCCACACTTAACCGCCACAACCGTAATTCCAAGAGCATCCTGAGCGTCAGCAAGTGAAGGCGGTTCATCCCATGGCTTAGAGGTGGGCCGGCCGCACCTAGAGGGCTGACCGCACCTCCCAACTGCCATACCGGCCAAAACCGATGCAAGGAACCAACCCTTAACCGCCTCAGGAGCAAGGATTAAGAGCGTCCAAGTCGAGAGGTAGTGGATCATAGGGCCGGACGCACCTCTTCATCCGGCCATACCTGTGATATTGGGTCCACGCGCTCAACCAACCTCACTTACTTATAAAAGGAGCCTCACACCCGCTGGATCAGACATACCATGCAAGAGCATCTCATTTCCACTCTTTAGTTCACTTAGAGTAGGATTAGTGTAGCTTGGGAGTTAGAATCAAGTCGAGAAAGTCTCGGGGTTCCGGTGGTGTCTTCTTCAGAGTTCCGGTAATGCTCTTGTATCCTTTTTTTGTTTAGACTCAAGTACAATTCAAGTTATCTTTCTATCTTACTTTTTGAGTCAATTACATTCAGTTTTTACTTTGCTCTAGAAGCTTTATTCTTGGTTTAAACTAAAGTTAGCTCTCTTGAACCCTATAGTGTTGTGGTCGTTCTTCGCTTAATCTTCGGTGTTTCACCGGAGAGAGAGACCTTCCTTCGTGGTACCCGGGAAAAGGTTCTTTGGCTCATTGTGAGCACGGTGCTCAGAGCTTACCTTAGTCTTAGATTGGTGTCCCGCGCAACGGAATAGTTGTGGTACCCTAAGGAGGTGACAACTCCGGACGGGCTCTGTAGTCGACCACGTTAGTTCGGGCTGGTAGGATTCAGCACGTCGTCATCCTCCCTGCTCATCCCAGTCTAAGGGTACGGCTTTGCATGCCCCTGCAACACTAGAAGAGCTTGTTGACTTAGCTTACCTTGGTTATCCTTTGCTTTAGCACTTTGCCTAGAGTTGACAAGAATAGATAGATTGTGTTGGGATCCTTTCTCGTCTTGTTGTCCTCCCAGCTCACTATCCTCTCTAGTCTTTATCTAGATCTCCTGGCGTGTGTCAAGTTATCCCCGAATATCTTTATTTGTTATCCCCCGCTATAGCTCTTTACCAAGCCTTGGTTTTTCTCCACCGTTTACTCGATCATCTTTGTTGTCGTGCCTCCCTTGGGAAAATATAAATCGACAACCTGAATACCACTGGGTGAAGTGCTACAACGGTAATCCGTGCACTTGCGGACCTTTCTGTGATCGTGTGTTTTACCCTCGACGTCCCCTGGTCCCATTACTAGAGGTGTGAACCCGGCGGTGACACTTGTAGGCACCAACAAGCATTTCTGTCACCCTTGCCGTTTGTACCATCTTAGTGGTGAGGCTAAGGAATGTCAACAGGGAATAGGTCTCTCAAGTTCAACCGGGACTAATGATGAGAGACAAAAGCCCCCCTTTAGTCCCGGGTGGTATTACGAACCAAGACTAAAGGGGGCACGCCAGCACCTGCGCCCACCCCCTTTAGTCTCGGTTGGTAATACCAACCGAGACCCTTAGTCTCGGTTACCAACCGAGACTAAAGGGTCTCATTTCTCTTTTTTTTATTTGAGCGTATATTCTAATTTTTGTCTAACCCGTATATGCATGTATACGTATTTGAACTTGTATATATGTATATACCTGTCTATATATACCATATACGCAATTAGACTTATATGTAAACTTACATAAACTTAGAAATATACACATCAAAATAGATAGTATTTATACATCAAAATATTGTTCAATCCAAATTTCTAATCTCTATTGGATTTTTTAGATCCATGATAATGATGTTTTCCTGTTGCCATAACCACCTCCTCATGGATAAAACCCAAGAGACTTTCTTGAATCGCCGAAAGACGATCCTTCTGAATGACCTCGTCCTTAACCATATCCATCTGTATAATGTGCAAATATGTTAATATATTACACCCAAGAATTAAATATACAATCAGTTAGGAAATGATGTATTATTAATAGGTTTATTTAATTAACTTGCATCATAATTTCCGGACTTTGCACTTGCGAAACATCGTATGTGCTCACAGACACAGTATCCACATAAATTATTTCCCTGTTCCTGTCTCAAACACTAAAGTGGATAGGAGAAAATGTTATGAAATATAAGTGTGATACAATTTAAATTTTCTCAAATCTGAAGTTGTTATTTGGATTACGTACCAGATAATCATTATAGAATGTAATTGTTTGGTTAAATTCACCTTCTTTCTCTACAATGAATTTTTCCCAAGCTCAGAGGAAAATTAATGAGATATAATGTGTTAGTAAAAGCAATCTATATATATATATAATAAATATTGCATTTAAAAGAACATCTTAGATAGAATTATTACGCTTGAAACATATTTTGAAGGTTTTGGTAATTTGCGGGGTTTTTTCTCAATGAATCCGACACCATGACGCTGCTATTGTCGACTTGAATTATCATAAGAATCCATTGGAAATTGTACATACATGGTCATAATAGTCATACAAATTAGAACTAAATAGAATTAGCAAAGACAATTAGATGGTAATCGCACATACTCGCAGCTGTAAGTTAGTAGTATGAGATCCTTGTCATGAAACTTAGACAAGGTCCTATAGATTGTCGCGATTGTTGTGTTTGTTTGATGCTTGACCTCAAAAACGTTGACTTTTGATGGGTCCATGAAACCAATACTAGCAATATTCTTTTTTTGCATCTCTTGTTTTTGCAGGATACAAAAAATGAAATACAAAGTTAATTAGTAAATCCACATACATAATAAATTTATTAATAAACATAAAAAAGACGCCACTTACAGACACCAAACGATGATAAGATCGGTATTCATGGCGTCTAGATGGTAAACTTCATAAATATCTTTGAATTACAGCCAAACCACCTTGTTGCCTTCAGTGGCAAAATCTTCGAGTGCAGCAAGCATACATATGCTATGTACACCTTTCAGTGATTGCCGCATGTACCACTCATGAAATTTGTACATCTTAGGTGAGAGCTTAAGTACTAGTTCTGGCCCGATGAGAGGTTTTTCTAGCTGAAAGGGCCATTTATACTCGAAACTTGGATCCGGGGTTGTTCTTCATGACTGAGTGCAACACTTAATGGCATCCTTGTTTGTTCCATGAAATCAAGGAGCTGCACTACTTCTTGTGTAGGCATTTCTACTAGAGCTCGTTCATGTGCATTGAGGCCGGAGGCAACATAAACCTGTTTGCTCATTGATGCATCTTCTTTAGACGACGTCGACGCCAGTATGGGCATCCGTTTCTTGCTGCTTTCACTCATTAGTTTGAAAAACCCAAGTTTGGTCGGATCTACTTGTTTGGTCTTCTCCAGCTCCCTTCGTTGTTGTTTTGTATTCAAATTGTTGAAAAATCATGCACATGTTGGGCACCGATCATCATTTTTCCTTATTCTTCTATCATCTCCCATGCTAGCTATCTTTTGCTGATGGGCTCAACCATTTTCTTTATCGTTGGTGGTTTTTTCAGCTTTGGTGGTTGCACTGGGTTGGAAGACTGTGCTCTGACGGTTTTTTCGGTTGTGCTTTCGTGGCTAGGTGGTTTTTTCTACGATGGTTTCTTCTACGGTGGTTTCGCGGTTTTTTCTGACGTGCTTTGGTGGCTGGGCGGATTTTATGATGTGCTTTGGTGGTTTTTTTGCGGTGCTTTGGTGTTTTTTCTGCTTTTGATGGCGCTTGCTTTGCCGCCATTGGTTTTTTCTGCTTTTTTGAGGTGATTCGGGATTGATGTCAACATCATGGCTGGAGCTCGCACCTCCGGAATTGAATAATGGTTCTTGTGTAGACGGTGAGCGAGGTGATATTGAAGGTCGTGAGGATGACCTAGGAGATGACGATGGTCGCGATTGCGGGGGATCTGCAGGAGGGATTGATCCCTCCGTCTGGGGGATTATAATGTAACGTTTGGGCCACAATATGATATCATAAACCACATCCTTGATTGACCTTTCCCCGTCACCTCCTGGGATGTCTAGCTCTAGATCTTCAAATTGTGGCTGACAAATCTCCTCCACAAAAACTGAGGCGTAGCCGGGTGGAATCAACATGTCGTGGCTAGTTTGTCCAGGAAAATGTGCAAAAGCACTTCTGTATGCCACCTGCATTGTGATGTTGCCGAATGACTTATGCAGCTCACATGGGGTGCACCGACATGAATTTATGAGAATATACAAGAATTTCTATCTATTTCTGGAATAAACAAGAATAACCACTAATTTTCTATGAATCGACACAAATTTATGAAAATATACAATAATTTCTATGTATTTCTAGTATCCATCTATAATAAACAATAATTTTCTATGAATCGACACGAATTTATGAGAAAAATATTTTCTATGTATTTCTAGTATCCATCTAGAATAAACAGTATTTTTCTATGAATCGACACAAATTTATGAGAATATACAATAATTTCTATGTATTTCTAGTATCCATCTAGAATAAACAGTAATTTTTTATGAATCGACACGAATTTATGAGAATATACAATAATTTCTATGTATTTCTAGTATCCATCTAGAATAAATAGTAATTTTCTATGAATCGGTAGTGTCGCCTACCGCAGTCGGCGAGAAGGGGAGAGACAACGGCGGGATCCTGGGTGCGTCGAGGGAGGCAGTGGGGAGCCGGGGCGAGACGACGTCGGGATCCTAGGTGCGTCGAGGGAGGCAGTGGGGAGCCGAGGAGAGATGGCGATCAACGATGCTGGGAGAAACATATTTAATTAGAATTATTATACACATATTTAGTACAATTTTATACATAAATTTATTCTTCAAATGAAATTAAAAAAATTACTGACGCAAACAATTAATGTGTTTGTGTTAGCAAGACCCAGTTAAAATTTGGGGGCAGCCGGGCAGGGCCGGTGTACGCCGGCGGTCGGGAGGGAGGGCGCGCCCCTACCAGCGTTGGGAAGGACAACAATGAGGCTGAAGGCAGAGGCAGCAGGACGAGGTGATGATGTTGATGCGCGGGCGGAGGCGACAACGCGCAGGCCGGCCGGGCGGCAAGGCACGCGGCGAGCGGCGGTGGCGGAGCCTCGGAGGCCGGGGAGGACGACGCGGATGAGGATGATGGGGAGGAGGAGCCCGGAGGGCCGGGGCGAGGTTGGGGAGGAAGTCGCCCGCGTTTCGGGGGCCGACGGCGGCAGATTGGCCGCGTGGCGGGGGGCGTGGGCGGGTCGGTGGACGGCGGTTCGGGAGGGCCGGCGGCGGCGGGAGAATCCCCGGGGCGCGAGAAACGAGGGGGGTGCCACGGAAGGCAGCGGTCGGGGAGGATGACAGCGGCGGAGGAGGAGGAGGAGAACACAACGACGATGATGGCGGCGGATCGGGGACGAAAAAGAGGCCAAGTGCTGCAGGAGGAGAGTCGCTGCTTTTATATATAGACACCCCTTTAGTCCTGGGTCGTGTAACGAACCGTGACAAAAGGAGGGCCTTTTGTCATGGTTGGTGAGACGACCCGGGACTAAAGGGCGATTTCGCGCGGGAGCCCGCAAAAGGGAAAATTTCCCTCTTTAGTCCCGGGTGGTGTTACCACCCGAGACAAAAAGCCCCCCTTTTGTTTCGGGTCGTAGCACCACCCGGGACTAAAGGGTTATTTTGCGTGGGACTTTAATTCTTTTCCCATTTTCCCTCCTCATTTTCTCATTCTTTCTCTTTGCAGCATTTTTACAAAATGGTAAGTTTAATATTTGAACCATGCAAAATTATATTTCGTTAAGTGTTAACAACCTTAACTTTCCTATATAAAAAATAATTTAATAGTTGAAATAATTACCTTCTTTTTAGACTCGGCAATATTTTTCTCCTAAGACATAAGAAAAATGGCCAACTAATTCAGAAAAATCTCAAACTTTGTGGTTACTTCTCATAGGGCATCTGAAAGGTTTTAACAAGTTTTAGTTCAAATAAATAAAGGAATACACTCATACAACATTACACATAGGGAGGAAAATAGATCGGATGCGGACGGATACTGCGGATATAGATACAAATAATTTTTCTTTCTCGGAAAGAATTCTCGGATCGAATACGGATACAGATAGTATATTTTTTGTCGAATAGTGATATTCATCATATTTGGATCATAGAAATTCAACATTGAATTTCCGGATACTAATGCGGTATGGATAGTTACGGATATTAAATGTTCGGATTCGAATACGGTCTTACCATTTGAGTGTCTGACCCTTTCGGTCGGACGGATAATATCCGTACCACTTTCATCCCTAATTACATAAATGATTTAAACATTAATCATTACAGTACAGTATTGAAGTTTCTTTTCTTGACGAAAGTTCCTTGGTCATGGTCGTGACATAAGTCCGGTGTCTCTTCATTTCCAAGCGGTATGCTTGGGTCAACTTCGACAACGAATGGAGGCATGCCATGAAACTGATCATAGTCATCTGATTTGTCTGTTCGATCCTTGACTCCCACAATTACTCTTTTACCTGGAAGAACAATGTGTCGCTTTGGCTCTTGTGGTCCTTCTTCGGGATTTTTATTCTTCGGTTTGCTAGTCATATCCTTGACATAGAAAACTTGATGCACATTTTTGGCAAGGACGAATGGTTCATATTTGAAACCAATCTTGGTCAGGTCCACTATTGTCATTCCATATTGATCTTTCCTTATGCCACCTCCAGTTAGTTTTACCCATTGGCAAAGAAATAGAGGGATGTTAAGTGGCCCGTACTCAAGCTCCCATACCTCTTCTATGACACCATAATACAAGTTCTTGTTATTATTGCTGTCCATGGAGTCTATACGGACACCACTATTTTGGTGTGTGGTTTTTCGATCTTGGTCTCTTGTGTAAAAAGTATAATCATTTATATCGTAAGCTTGGAATTTCATAATTGTGCTAGAAGGTCCCTGGCTAACAAAGTGAGTTGTGGGTGCATTGTGGAATCACCAATAACTTGTTCACTCAACCATGAGGGGAAATTTTCCAAGTGATGGCGTGTAACCCATGCTTCGGTTTTGGTTGGATTTTGTGAAATCTGCTTGTGTTCTGTGAGACATGGGTACTCCTGAGTCCCCACCAGCCAGGCTCACGGCTGTCCCTGACAAGTGGGTCCGGCCTACTCGAAGACCCGCTGACCTGTCATTAGGCCTGTCCGACCTGACATGTGGGCCCAAAGATGAGAAGACAGCTTGGCGTGCAAGACAAGGTAGTCCAGACGGATTTAGTTAGCTTGGATAAGCCTTCCATATTGTGACTGACTAGAGATAGGTTTCCCTATTGTAACCGACCCGGACTCCGGTCCACCGATCTTGTCCATCGCCCAATATAAGGCGGGCAAGGGCGTCCCCAGGGACAGGTACACCAAAGATCCACAGACCGCCTCCACCTTCATCACAATCAAATCAATACAAACCGAAGAACTGGATGTAGGGTTTTACTCTCCGGAGGCTCGAACCAGTACAAAATCGCCTTGTCCCTTGTGTCTTGTCATGATTTCCGTGTGCTACGCTAGCATAACCATCGCGTTCTTAGCTCTCGATCTCCCCGCCGAACAAATAAACCACTGGGGTTAACCCCCCTGGACTGATCAGATCTAAACCTCTGACAGTTGGCGCGCTAGGTAGGGGTGGTCGCGAGTTCTTCGTGTAACGTGATGGCAGTGACCTGCTCCCTGCTACTCTCCGATCTAATCTCAAGATGGCGCTCTAGCACCCACCCACCCACGCCCGGCGACCGCTTCATAGTCGGCAGATTCGTCATCAACTACGTCATCTTGTCACCAAGCTAAGTTTCGACGAGATGTGATATATGCGACTGTTGTCCTGCACGGTGCGCATCTCTGTTCCTCCATTACATGGCGGTCTCCAACTCTCCAAGCTGCACGAGGCGCTAGATGCAACTCAGAGGTCGTTCGGCTTATCTCAGCTTGGCTTATCTCGGCTTATCCCGGCTTATCTTCTCTCACACAACACTATTCATTCTACCATCCGAGCACTATTCCTCGAATCAGCCGAACAAGCTCTCAGTGTCAGCTCTCAGTGTCAGGATCTCGGTCTCGTACGCAAGTCCGTGATCTAGCTGCATCATATGAAAACATGTGTTGCAACTCGGGATCTTGGTCTCGTACGCAAGTACGTGATCTAGCTGCATCATATGGAAACATGTGTTGCGTGCAACTCGGTGTCAGGATCTGGTACGTCAAAAGTTGCATGCATGCGAAGTGCCATGGTTCCATCACGATGTAAATACACATGCAAGCTCTCATGTGCACGCGTGGTGGTCACGACCTGCTGGCCGAGTGCGCAGCACAACACCCACGACTTTAGGTCACCTTGACAGCTCAGCACAGCTTCAGCTCGCGTCGCCACCAATGACATCAACAATCTTCCACTTCAGCAAAGCTAAGTGTTATTTTCAATTTAATATTTGTACAACTTCACATTTTTCGTTGGTTATCTCGGATTTTTCGTGCCTCCGCGACCTTCGACGACCTGCTCTACATGTTTTCTTGCTCTTCCGATTCCTCCCCCTCGTCATGCTCAGGGCTTGCACTACAAGGTTTTCCCCCTATTGCAACAAATCCCTTAGGCAACACCACTATTTCGGTTGCAATAGGGGGGTACTATTGCACCGAAATGGTGATTTGGTTGCAATTTGTGTGTCTATTGCAACACAAAATTTGAGTTGCATTATTTATTTGTTCGGTTGCAACATGTTGACGCTAATGCACCCTTTTTTAGGATTTCCGTTGCATTTGGTTGGAAATAATGCCACCCCAATTTTGTGTTGCATTAGCATTCCTTACGTTGCCACAGAAAGTTGCTATAGCCACCATACTAGGGATGGTTGCGTTTGAACAAGTATGTCGCAACGTAGAATTTTGGTTGCAAATATATCTTTGCGATGTTGCAACAAGTTGGCGCTAATGCACCCATTATTCAGAATTGTGTTGCATTTGGTAGGAAATATTGCTACCCTATTTCTGCGTTGCACTAGAAATTCGGGTGTTGCAATATAAATTTGCTATGGCTACCATACTAGGGTTGGTTGCGTTTGAACGGCCTTATGCAACGTCTTATTTGGGTTGCAAATATCTCTTTGCGTTGTTGCAATACAAGGAAGGCTATTGCTTCGTCTCTAGCCTCAAGGAGGAATATTGTGTACGTATTGCCACAAAATTTGTTTAGATGAAAAAAATCTGCTATGGGGTTGTAGCGAAATTTAAAATGCGATTTAATAAATAAATTTTATTATGAAAAATCTGAATTTTAACAATATGGTATAGACTATATGTACCATGAAAAAATAGAGGAAAAAATTGTGTTCTATGGGGATGTGGGCTAAGCCAGACCACAATAGGCTCAACCGGCGAGCGTAAAGCCCAGCGAGCGGGAGCCCGAGTGGACCGGCCAGCCCATTAAGCCCCAGAGCGCAAGTAGCAAGCATTAGTTGATGATGGTAATACGAAGTTCGAAAGCGGAGGCACGCCTCTCCTTTTAAGGCCGGGATACCCCCTTCTCGGTTTACGGGGTGGCACTAAAGGTACCGGAGACTAGGATGTGAAAATGTCAAATGGGCCGATGAGAGTAATAAAAACAAGGATATGCCGGCCCAAATCGTCTATAACTTACAACTCCCCCCACCCCCAATACACTTTTTGCTCCCAACCATCCCCCTCGTCGGCTCGACCGTCGCGTCCACATCGAGATGCCCCGCATCGCGGTTTCCCCTGCGGCAAGCGGCGGCCGGCGCGGGGTGGCCGCATCGAGCCTTCCCGGACCGGTGGCGGGCGCGGACGAAGGGGCCGCGGCGCCGTAACACGGCCGAGCGGCCGCCACGGCGGGCGGGGCCGCATCGAGGGGATCCCGGAGAGCGGCGGCGGCGGACGGCGGGGCCGCACCGAGGGTTTTCGGGCGGCGGCGGCGGCTACGGAGGTGCCAATACTCCACCACGCGAGCGCGCGATGCACGCGGGCGGTTCAAGTGTTCCACACCACCTACCTCGTCGTCCTCCCGGTATGGTCGGCGTCACCCCAACCCCCGTCGTCCTGCGGTACGGACGACACCGCCACCTCGTCGTCGTCGTCGACGGCCCGCATCGCCAAGTCGATCCATCCGGTAAGGGTAAGCGAGGCCCTAGTCGGATGCAAGCGTTCCGAGAAGAGAAGTGAGGTACAACGCCCTACCCTCTTTGATTTTCCGGGAATTGTGTGACTCCTTTTGCAATTAGAAAAATGTTAGTAGTTCATAGTAATCAAAATTTCATACTAGATAATGGTAATTGTGTTTTTGTGTGCATCCATCTCACCCCATACTAGATAATGATAATGATAATTGGCTTGATTTCTTGCCATCTTTTGCTTGTGAATCGACTGTGTACATTTGATCACAATCCCGAAAACAAAGCCGGCCAAATGAACGCAGTCGTCCCATTTAGTAGGTTAGGCCTTTTCGGCGGGTAGTCGGGGGATCACGGGTAAATTGGTATACATTATGAGTCAAGAGATTGAATAGGCTGTTTAAAACCGAATAACGACAAATTGTTTTGTTTGCTCGGGCTAGTGAACACTTGCTAGTCGGTGAGGATCATCATTCCGGACTCGGATCTTTGAGCAGGACAATAGCAAGAAACCGTCTCCATCAAAAGCTTCGGGATCATCAAAAAGAAAGGTGCATTTTTTGACTAATTTGCTGCATTGGCCACAAACATGTTGTAACACATTTCATGTTAGTAACTTGTGTTTGTTGTCCGCCATAGCAAATGCCCTTGCGCCAAATGGTTCAACGAATTGAAGGAGCGCTATGATGATTTGCGGGAGCGAGATTGAGAACCTAAGCGTCGACATTGTTTGGAACGCAGGAAGACATGGAGATGACCACGAAGGAATTCATGGAGGCTGATTGGCGACAAGTTAGAAGTGATGGCGAAGAAGATCCGCAAGCTTCGGGATAAAGTCAATCGCAAGTAGTAGTAATCTAGCTTAGTACGTAACATAACCGAGGTCCTAGGTGAATGTTATGCGGATCTTTGGTGAATGGTCTATGGATGTGTATGTGGCAACATCTAAGTAATAACTTTGAACATTTATACATGCATCTTCGTATGTCTATGTGTTTGGATCCGGATGAGCCCTTGCAAAATATTTGAACTCATGAGTGACACAAATTGAAATCTGTTGGGTCTGTCATGCATATTTGGACTAACCATCCGTCATGCGTTTTCGAATTGCGACATGCTATTGTTTATGCTATTCATGTGAATGTTCACAAAGCATTGTGATCAACAATTTGGAGACTCTTCACTAGAACTCCCGAATTTTGTGTATTATTGTTAGCCCCTATAGTAGCCGATCGAAAAGAAAAATAATGAATTACGCATATGTTGAAAACCACGAGAAAGGTCATACTACGTACAACCTCGAAATATTGAAACCGGGTATTCCTTGGTTGTACTAAAATTTTGTCTATCGTGTATGTATTGCCACGATCGGATAGGGGCTCTTCCGATCCGGACCATTCCAAAATTCCGTCTTCGACAACCTTGGTTATTGTTGCGGAGATCTCCACGACGGCCTCTAGGGGATCGATCTCCACGGCGATCTCCACGTGATTCTTGTTGCGGAGATCGAGCGGCGCTACGGCCACGGCCGGTACGTACCGATGTCTTGATCTCGTATATATATCCAATCGTTCGCTGCATATATATGCATATTGGTATATATATCGTCATCAAGGTCGATTGAAATTAAACATGAACAATGCGGATTAACTAATGGCATCGGACGAAGATCGAAGTTGGATGCGCTTGCCTCGACACTCAGCGGATTGGCAGAACAATTTTCGAATTTTTTTGCAAAAATTTACGGCCTCATCGGCGCGAGGTGGATCTATTGCGTGTCCATGTAAATTGTGTCAATGCATGATCGGACATTCCACCGTGGGTCGCATTCAAATTCATTTACTCAATAGAGGGTTTGCTTGATTGTTTTATCGATGCTTTGGTAACATTCAAGACCAAACTAATACTTCTTCTCGGGGTCCCGTGAATCAAGATGTTACTGTTGATCTCGAAAATCATGATGCACTACCTACGGTGATGATACAACACATTTATTTGTAGAAGACGATGAAGAAGATGGTTTGGATGATAACCTGCTGCCACCAATACTCGATTAGAAACATTATCGGTGGCACTATACATCATAGACAAACCGGAGATGAGGAAGAGGCGGATAAGCGAGCGAGAGATCTTTTTGAAACTATTAGAGCGAGGCAAAGAAGGAATTGTATCCGGGATGCAAAAATGCAACGAAGGTCTCTTTTATTGTGGAGCTTTTTCGGATAAAGTGCATGTATGGCTTAAGTAACGCGTCATTGGAGGCCATACTTAAGCTCTTTGGAAAGGTTCTCCCCGACGCCATTGTATTCCTGACTCCTTGGATAAAGTGCAAAGGGTGATTCGAGACCTGGGCTTGGACTATGTCAAGATACACGCATGCCAAAATGATTATGTGTTATTTTTTGATAAATACGCAAATCTTGAAACATGTCCCATTTGTAAGGAGTCAAGGTGGAAAGTTGTAGATAAAACCTCTGATAATAATTGCAGTGCAGTGGGTGCTACTTCTGTTAAGAAGCGGTTACCGATTAAGATCCTACGCTACTTTCCTCTTATTCCTCGGCTTCAAAGAATGTATATGTCAAAGCAAATGTCAAAGGATATGCGGTGGCACAAGAATGAATTGGTGAATGATGCGAAAATGCGTCACCTGTCGACTCAAAGGCATGGAAGCACGTGGATTCGGAGTTTACATGGTTTTCGAAGGAGGAGGTCGTAACGTTAGGGTGGGTCTTGCTTCGATGGGTTCAATCCTTTTGGCATGCAAAGTCTTACGTATTCCATTTGGCCTTGTCATCCCGGTTCCTTACAATTTGCCTCCATGGATGTGTCGAAACAATCTAACTGGATTTTGTCAATGTTGATTCTGGTCCAAAATCTCCCGGAATGGATATTGATGTATACTTGAGGCCCACGATACTTTGGAGCTCAAGGAGCTTTGGAATAATGGTGTTAAAACAAGAGATGCGAGGGACTAAGGAGAATTTTAGATTGCGTGATATACTTCTTTGGACAATTAATGACTTCCGGCCTATGCTATGTTGTACGGTTGGAGCACTAAAGGGAAGTTTGCATGTCCATACTGCCACAAACATGCGAGTATTTGTGGTTGAAACATCGGCGGAAGCACCTTGCTACATGGCACATCGACGTTTTTTGGCCCCCGACCATCCATGGCGCAACAATGCGGTCGGCTTCAACAACAAGGTCGAAACCGGGGAGGCACCGGAACCACTATCCGGTGCACGGTACTTGAGCGGTATTCTACTTTTGAACAAGTAGAATTTGGAAAGACATTGTTATCAAAAAAAAGGAAGCGTGACGAAGACAACGGATGGCACAACCTGGAGGAAGAAGAGTATTTTTTTTGAGCTCCCTTGCGGTCTTCTTTGCTCATCGGGCATAATTTGGACGTGATGCACATTGAGAAAAATATATGCGAGAGCATACTAGGCACTACGCTTAAGTTGGATGGCAAATGTAAGGACGGGGAGAATGCTCGGCTTGACATGGAGCATCTACGGATACGACCGGATCGGCACCACGTGATTAAAGATGATAAGTATACCTTGCCATCGGCCTTGTACGAGTTAGATAAGGATGCCGGGGAAAGTTTGTGTGAATTTTTATATGGAGTGAAGATGCCTGATGGGGTTTCCTCGAATATAAGAAGATGTGTTGATGTAAAGTCACGGAAGGTGTCAGGCTTGAAAACGCATGACTACCATCTAATTCTACAGAAACTTTTACCCTTAGTGGTGCGTAGGATTTTGCCGGAAAGTTTTGTCATTGGATTGATTCGGCTTAGTAATTTCTTCGATGCACTATGTTCAAAGGAGTTGGTGGAATCGAAATTGGACGAGCGCCAGTTTGTTCAATTAGGGAGGCTGTTTGTCGACTTGAGATGATATTTCCACCTGCATTTTTTGATATCATGATCCATTTGCTGTTCATCTAGTCGAAGAAGCTAAACTTGGGGGGCAGGTGTGTTACGGATGGATGTACCCGGTGGAACGGTACCTACGCACTTTGTGAAAGGATATGTGAGGAACAAGGCTCACCCCGAAGGTTCAATTCTTTGAGGGATACATACTCGAGGAGTGCCTTACATTCTGCTCAAGATTCTTGGACGTGGACACCAAAGACAATCGTGTTGATCGACATGAAACGATTCTTGTTAATGAGCCACCATCCGGTTTGAGCATTTTTTCGAAAATGGATTACAAGAGGAGAGGACGGACGGTTGAAGAAATACCACCAAATGAGTTTCGGAAGATGAGGCACTACATAATTTGCAATTGTGATGAAGCTAGACCATATGTCGAGTAAGATGCACTACCGAACATCATTATTGCTTTTAATTTTAAATATCAAACTAACGGTAATATTCTTTTGTGTGCGGCGAGCATTTGGAAGAGCGAGGGCACATGGATCCGAGAAATCTTGATAAGCGACATGAGGCTCAACTCGTAAGATGGTTTGAAAGCAAGATCACGGGTTTACATGCTAGAGGGGAAGTAAGTTCGGATTTGTTTGCACTTGCTCAAGGACCGGATCCCCGACCTCGTACATTGAATAGATGTCATATCAACAATTGGGTGTTTCGTACCGTTAACATCGAGAGAACCCTTGTGACACAAAACGGTGGTGTGCTTGTCAAGGGTGAGGCGAAGGCACAAATTGGTATGGGGTGATTAAAAGAATGATCTCACTTTGGAATTCCCTGGACAAAAAGAAGTTATTCTGTTCCGGTGTGACCGGTTTGATGTGCCTCTTGTCACAAGTACCAACGAGAGGCGAGAGGATACGGTAAAGATAAATATGGGGTCATTGACATCGATACTACTCGACACAAGTTTAGCAATGAACCCTATATTCGGCAACACGAGCGAACGGTGTTTTATGTGAATCTGGTGAACAAACACAGTTGGAGCAGTGTTATTTCAATGAAACCAAGGAACTTGTTTGCCATGCACGAATTAGATCTCGAGGACTCACTTGCTTGTGGGTATCGAAGGTATTAATTTGCTCGGTGAACACCGAGGTTTTGACAAATTGGTCTAGATCGGACAAGGAAGGCACAACCGGCGATGTCTCGGTTATTAATCGAGGTTCGGGCCGAGGCGGTTGACGAACCGGACGACGAAGTATTTGATGTTGATGATGAACATGATGCGGATGACACGTACATTGATGATGGAATTGTTGCACCAATAGTTCAAGATGCCCAAGATGATGAGTTTTTCAATTGATACTTACTCGACCGTAGTCATGACTTCTATGTTGCCATTATTTACTACTTCGGAAGACTTTTGCATAAATCTTAATATTTAAAATATGAATCAAAAAATTGGTATGACAAACAAAAATAGGGGGGCGTAGGGCGGGCCGGGTCACCAACGAGGCTCTACGGCGAGCGTGAAGCCCGGCGAGCGGGAGCCGATGGGCCGGCCGGCCCAACAAGCCCGGAGGTTAGTAGAGAGGAAGCGGTGTTCGAGGAGTTCGGGATGGCAAGCACGCCTCGCCTTTTAAGTTGTGGTGCGCCCGCTTGAGGTAGCGGTGTGGCACTAAAGATTTTGCCGATGTCTTTGCTTGTGCGGCGCTTCGCACACACCGGGAAGTAATAAGGACAAATGGGCCGGCCCAATCTCGGATCGCAATCCTTTTCTAACAAAAGGGCACATTGATAATTTGCAAATGTCTTGTTGCTTTTAATATGTTGATATAGAAAATAAAAAATTGACTAACAAATGATACAAATTAATCTTTAGTAAATCAACAAATAATTAGAGTAATATGGAAGTTATCTGTCAAAATTGCCCAAATAAACAAGGCCTCCTAGTTTCAATCCATCACCGAATTACTACTAATATGTACACATGTACTTGTTCCGAAAACCAAGAAATTCTACTTGCTACTTTTGGTTAGTACATTATTTACATGATTCTACAAATGAGCATACGGCGAGAAATCGGTAACCATGCTTGATCTCAAGGCGATTAGCGATCTCAAAAGACAGAAATGCATCCTTGGCGGCGTATTGCACCCGCCATTCGTGCAACACCCTCAAACCCCAAAGCCGGTGGTTCACATTTCGTCCTTGTACGAGAGGTAGCTCCGGTACTCGATTTCCAATCTTCTCCGGTGACGATCCGTAACCATTTCGGTACGGATGCCTATACTTCTCATGAACGTCGGCAACAATCGGTTGAAGGTCTTTCCAATTAGAAATCTTGACGCCGCGGTCCTCCCGTAGGCGTTCGGCATCGTTGGTGATGTGCGCTCCCACAAAGATGTGGCCTTCCTCGGCGAGAAACTTGCTCGGGACATCGGGGAAGCTTGTAGCCGGCATGGTGCACACGGTAAATAAGGCGGCTCGAACCGACACACAATTGCAGCAATGCGAGCTTGTACCCGCCCACCGCGAAGCCGAATCCACTCGGTGTCCAATCCGACGAGCAAACGTTCTGGAGGTGGGCTACCTTTGATTTCGTCGATGAACTCCGCCACTACTCCGGCGTCGCAAGTGACGATGGTCTTGATGCTCGGGTACCGCTCCTTGAAGAATTCAACCTCGTGCATGGTAGTTGGGGGCGGTCCTGCTCCTCCAAAAGTCGTGGACGGACGACGGCGGGGCGCCATTCGTCCCAGCCGCTCCGATCTCGAACGTCGGGCCGGATCAACGACGGCCTCCCACGGGTTGAGGGCGACACGCTTGCCACCCCGGTCCCAAACCAAGAAAGCAAAGTTCCAAATCGTCGTCGAGGGACAAATCCACGACTAGCTAGCAAGCTTGTTTGTGCCTTGCGGGACTAACTCGCTTCGAAGCGACGCTCGCCGCCGACGACGCGGCCGGGATTGCTCCGCCCGCATCACCTAGGTTCTTTGTACGGGCCGGCGGCGGCATCGGCCTCTACGGCATCCCCCTTCATTTGTGGGGCGCCGCCGTCACCCGATGCGTCGCTTCGGGTCATCGGCTCTTGTTTCGAGGTCGCGCTTGCGATGGCGGTTGCGAGATTGCAAGCTTTGGGGGGGTCGCCGGCAATGGCGGCGGGCAAGAAAACCCCTTCTCCTTCGATGCGACAAAGGGGGAGCGAGTGGGTGGGGCGGGGGTAGGGAAGAGGCTAAACTAGTATATTATATGCTGTCGTTTCGGCTTCATATACAGGTCAAATCGACGTGCGGGTTGCCGAAGCAATGGGCATGGCAAGATTTGAAGACAACCGCAACACGAAGGGGCGGCGGATCTTAATTAACCGCTACACGCACGCGCGCACGGGGAGTCGTGGTCCGCCGCAACGCTTCGCGGCACCGATATTTGCATGCAAAATCACACTAAGGGGTTTGATGTACGAAAAGGTTTGCGAAAAGCTCCGTATCGCAAAGTAGATCCAAATTATTTATGTAGTTTTAGATTTCATCTACATTTACTACTCCATGGAAAGTAAGTTATTTTCAAAACTACTTTCAAAATCCGTAGCTAAATACCGGATTAAGTAGGTTCATTAGATTCGTCACACAAAGTTACGGCGACACGTGAAAAGGTTTTACAAATAAATTATATTTAGTGTTCCATTTATGAAAGATTCTTGGGGCTAATTTTATTTAGATGCGAACGGAAGAAGAAACGCAGCCGCCGCGCCTCGCGATCTCCCACGCGTTCGGTCCTACGTACTCTACTCGAGTGCCCTACGCCCGGACGCCCTTGTTCAACGAAGCTCCTAGCCTCCTATCGCGCACGCGTCGCGTGGCCGTGACGGGTGACAAGACGGCACGGGGGCGGAGTAGTTTGCTTCGTACACCCGACCACGCCCCCCCCGCGGCGGTGAACCAAAATCGCAATGGCACAAACAAGGAACAATGCGAAGTTCGATTTCATCGGCCACGAGGGGCCGGTACGGATTAATCTTAGAAAGGTGAGTTACGGGCCACCAATGTCGGCGGCGGCGCCGTCGCGAAGCACGCCGTCGATGTCAACCCCCGCGGCGGCGGCCATCGGCCGCAATGCGGAAGTGCGGCGCGTAGTGCCGGTCTTCGCTCCGGCGGGGAACGACCACTCCGCCGCCGGACGTCAGCCAAGGGAAAGTCGACTTGCGCGTCCGCCGTCGCGAGCGCGCGGGCGGCTCCCCCGGCGCGCACCGGCACGCACCGCCTCCTTGACACGCCTTGGGAGCGCGCGAAGACGGTCGGGCAAAGAAGCGGAGCCCCCGGCCGACCACCGTGACGGCGACCTCCGCCGCGCGCGCGTAAGTTCATCGTGGCGATCCTCCGGATCGTTCGGGCGGCGGCGCGGCTCCTCCGCCCGCTCGCGGCGGAAAGACGCCTCCGCCTCCTCGGGCGAGGGCAAGAAACAATGGCGACGAGTCAAACAAGAGCCTAGTGGGCGGCGTGCACTGACGGAGTACAGGAACTCACCAAAGCAGCGGGCCTCCACATCGGCCTTGGCGCTGCGAACTTCGGCTGTCTCCGTCTCAGCCGCCTGAAGGGCGGTGTGCATCGCATCCCGGGTCCCCTCCAGGTCCCGTACCTTGCGCAGCGCGTCGTCTAGACTACGCCGCGTCCTCGCCAGTTCCTCTGCCGAGTCCCCCGGCCTCCCCGACGAACGGGGGCGTCGCCCCGAGACGAGGAAGAAGACAAGCTCCCGAGGATTCCGACGACGAAGATCCACCGGACGGAGGCGCCGCGCCGGCTGAAGGACCCGGGCCATATGTCGCACTAGGAAACAGAAGAAGGATGACGACATCGGATCCTCGGCGAGCACGAGGAAATTATGGAGACGGGGAAGACACTCACCCCCGGCGAGAAATCAACCGACGGAGACGCGGCGGCACCGACGGCGACGAACCCCCGGGGCCTCTTCGCGGGGCGCTTCTCTCCCGGCCATAGATGCGCGCGGGGAGTCGAGGGGGCCGGGAGACGAGCGGCTACTCAAGATCGACGAGAGCGGCGCGGTGCAAAGGAGCGGGATTGGAAAACACGGCGAGGCCCCCGCGGTTATATAACTCGCGTCGGGCAACCGCATTCGTACCACCGCCGTGTGGGGCCCACGGATCAATGACTAAAAGGCGAGAATATCCCATTGCGGGGACGCGACCCCACTAACTCGGCGGGGTGGGGGCGGTTACCAAGGGTCAATGACGGGTGTACCCGGGCACTAGTTGGCCCACAAATCGGTCCGTACGGAAATTTGACCCCATCCGTGGACGGAGTTGCGGAACCCACTGTCGGTAGGATTGTTGCGCCAAACTGTCGGCTCCGAACCCGCGAGAGATTTCCCCATTGGACGAGTTGTGGGCCCCACTGTCGGCACCCGGATTGGGATGTGTTCTTGAGTTGTTCATGTTCATAATGAACTTGATCATTTGTATCGTTTAATCATAACTTCAAAGTTGTTTATATTTGTCAAATGACGTCCAAATCGGAAATTTTTTTTCCTACATTCTTATGACAACATAATCTAGATCATGGTGTCCACTCCATATCGTGTCACGGCGTACGAGCAATAATATTTTGAAAATAGAACATTTCATAACTAGATTCAAGATTTTCAATCGATGAGACGACGTCAATTTGAAATGAGATGAATACCAAAGTTTCATAGCTCGTCGAGATGAACAATCTTTATATTGGTTGGATTCTCATTTGAAGAAGGGGTCCTACACATTGTTAGTTAATCCTAGGTTCACTCTCATTGTTTAAGAAACTTGGTCGGAGACATGTCATTTTTGTTCTACGTGATCGTACCCCTTCTTCAAATGAGATGAATACCAAAGTTTCATAGCTCGTCGAGATGAACAATCTTTATATTGGTTGGATTCTCATTTGAAGAAGTGGTCCTACACATTGTTAGTTAATCCTAGGTTCACTCTCATTGTTTAAGAAACTTGGTCGGAGACATGTCATTTTTGTTCTACGTGATCGTACCCCTTCTTCAAATGAGAATCCAACCAATATAAATTTTGTTCATCTCGACGAGCTATGAAACTTTGGTATTCATCTCATTTCAAATTGACGTCGTCTCATCGATTGAAAATCTTGAATCTAGTTATGAAATGTTCTATTTTCAAATTATTATTGCTCAGACGCTGTGACACGATATGGAGTGGACACCATGATCTAGATTATGTTGTCATAAGAATGTAGGAAAAAAAAATTTCCTGATTTTGACGTCATTTGACAAATATAAACAACTTTGAAGTTATGAATAAACGATACAAATGATCAAGTTCATTATGAACATGAACAACTCAAGAACACATCCCAATCTGGGTGCCGACAGGTGGGGCCCACAACTCTGTCCAATGGGGAAATCTCTCGCGGGTTCAGGCCGACGCTTTGGCGCAACAATCCTACCGACAGTGGGTCCCGCAACTCCGTCCACGATGGGGTCAAATTTCCGTACGGACGATTTGTGGGCCAACTAGTGCCGGGGTACACCCGTCATTGACCCCCGTGATTCCGTGTCCTCCCTATGAAAGCGCAGTTTCCTTAAAACCCAATGAACCCTGCGACCCCCCAAATTCAATCTACAACATGATCTGGAGGCGGCGGTTCTTTTCCATCTCCCCTCATCCTCGCCGGGGATAACAGCGTCGCACATCCAATTACCCACCGTGCGTGACGAACTGCAACCACTCCATGGAAAAGATCTCCGTGGCTCGCTACGAGGCGTCGTCGAGGCTGCTGGAACTGCCGACGGAGCTGACGATTGACATCGTCTCCCGCGTCGGCTGCGCGGTCGCGAGGATGCCATTGTGGATCTCCGCAACTCGCGCGCAACATGCAAGGCAATGTGCGTGGTGGGCGGCGCCGCCACGGTCGGACGACGCCTAGCCCCGAAACGCGTCCCCGCGGCGTCGATTCTACCTCGGCCACGAGTATCGCGCGGCGCTCGTCAACACACTGGCCAACGTCGGCAACCCGGAGGCCTTGTTCCAGGAGCGGCTTGCGCCGCGCGTCTTGGGGAACACACGTGGCGTCATCACGCCGTGCCTCGACCAGCTACGGCGCGCCGCGGAGGCGGGTCACAAGGAATCGATGTACGCCCTCTCCCTCTTCCTCTACAGACCCAACGGCGGCGAGGCCGACGACGACGAGGCCGGGCGGCTCCCGCGCTTGGTCGAGGCACCCCAAGAGGGGGCGACGGTGCTTCCTTGGATAAATTTGACTTGCACAAAACGCCGCTCCGGGATCATTGCGTCGACGTGGGACTACACCGCTTACGGATGCGAATGCGATTGCCGTGTCGCCGGTGCCGGCGCCCGTACCTCGCCACGACGATTTGCAGTGTGCGGGTCACGGGTGTGGCGACCACGTAGGATGGCATGCTTGGTACTCGTGGCGTAGGTTCCGCAGCGAGGAGTGTAGGATCCGAAACGAGTGTGATTGGTTCTTCTACACACTTAAGGAAGCGTTAATGATCTGAAAGAAGGTATAAAAGTTGTGATTGCTGAGATTTCTTGATAAATTCGTTCCACACATGATGCACCCTAAAAGACATTTTGGATTTCAGTGTACATGTTTGCGTCCTTTCTTGTGTTTTACAAGTTCGGTGATTGCTAAACATTGTTTCGGTGCACAAGATTTGAGTTATCATTTGTTCGACGGTTCGTTTAATGCTTTCTTCATGTTCGGGAAATTTATCCGCAAGTGACGAGGGACCTTGCGAGAGAGGCTCGGCGTCATTTCGGTCACATCTTTGAAGAAATCCAGCTAATAAACACAAAGCATGTCTCTCAAGTTGTGTCTTTCGACTATGTATGTGTCTTTACAATTTGTGTCCTTGTAGAGCATGTTTTTGATGATGCTTAGTTGGTGTGGTGTCAACGTGACTCGGGTAGCTAGCTCTGTGAAAACTCGGTTGTCATAAATCTTACCGATTGCTACCCGATCTTTATGTTTGTTACACATATTTGTGTGATGCATTTTACTACGGTACAAATCGATAAAGGGTTTATGGTAGTCTGCTAAAGTTTATACAAATATGACATTCGTAAATTTACTCGACCACATCAAAAAATGTGTAACCAATATACAATAACTTTGTGGTAAACAAGAAGTAAACTTTGTGGGACCCACCCGTCGGTGGCCACACCAAAATGCATCCCTCAAATACGCCAAACATTCAGAAAAAATGGGTAGCCAGCGATTTGGAATGTGGCACCGCTTTTTCCCATCCGAATTATTTAACTTTCGCCCAAACTACCGCGCAACCATGACCGGGGCCACCACGCCGGGTTACAAGAGTAAAAAGTCGCGCGTCTTTACTTTCCCTCCCGAATCCCCTCGCAAAACAAATCTACAACTCGGTCGCTAGGGGCCGGGTAGACGATACGACTACCGCCGCCGCCGCCGCCAAGCCGCTTCTCGCCGCGCGTACACGAGGATGCCGTCGTCGAGGGAGCCGGCAAGGGTGACCCCTACGTCCTCTCGAAGCGCGGCGCACACCGTCGTCGGCCATGCTACCTAGAATGTTCACAACCCCCGGTGCGGCGATTGGTGAACCTACCGCCACCATGGCCCCTAGGCCTAGGGCGACGGGGGCTCTCTTTGGGTCATCATCACCTTCGGCCGACGATGAAGCACGCGTCGACGTGGACATAGGTGCGGACCCGATGTTTTACCTTCATCTCGGGACGAGACGACCGAGGCCGGAGTACGCCGTATCGTGGTTCCATCTTTCCCCCTCGTTCGTACCGCATCCAACATCTCATGCATCCGTGCACGCACCGGTACCCTAGATTTCATGCATTTGATCACGCGATTTGCACACCAAATTTCTTCACATGTTATTGATATGACATCGAAATGAATGCGCATCATTAGATGATCGAGTCTTGGACCGTATATATGATTGAGAAGGGTATAGATGGGGAGCCGGATACAACACATACTTGTCACCCTCGTGGTTCACAAATCACCCTACAAACCATAAACAACCTGAAACAAAAACTCGGGGTACGGGATGAGGGACATGGTTTACTACAAGACTAGAATTCCCGACTCTCTTGCGGAAGCAACACTCACTGAGATCGACTACGACGTCGACGTAGAAAGAATGAAACAGATTCGCGAGGAGGAGATGGTGATCAGATTAGTTGTCTCCAGAGAGCCAATACCTAGAAACCATACCATGGCCATAACACCTTTGAAATCCAAAAGTGCTTACATAAATGCTGATGATGAAGAAGTAGAAGAATGTGACTTAGATGAATACAAACTTTGGCTAGCTGATTTGCATCAAGAGAAGAAAGCCTTGGGTAAGATATGCTTCGACCAAATATTTGTGTACTTATACTCCAAAATTTGCATGTTCAGTCACATGAATGAAATTAATTATGGATTATATTTCAGAATTAAAAGACATTTTCGGGGATGACACAATCGATACATACGAGAGAATACCCGAATGTTGCGGACTCGCTTGAAGACATCGGTAATATCCCTCTCCTAATTTGCAAGCAAATTACCATTTTTTGTCATACTACAAAATATGATCGGTCATCATATGCCACTAAATTCTCTGCAGAACGGTACGTGGACCCCACCTTCATTTTGCAACACAGGAATGAAATGAACCCAACACCTGCAGTGCAGCCTCCATCTCATGCTCGACGTTGGAAACAACAGGAGCAAGGATCTGGTAACATGTGTTCCATAGAAATTACCTGTCTGTGCATACAATTATTTTGTGGGTATTATCACATGCATGTTGTTCGCATGGAATAGGCTCACAAAAAGTTAAGAAAAGAGGACGCGGTCCCGTAAGAGCATTGACGGTAATCGCCAAGAGAATCAAGGCGGGCAAGCAGCGAGCTAGACATTCAATTCTCTAAACATGGAGGACCG
This sequence comes from Cenchrus americanus, assembly GCA_947561735.1. Taxonomy (NCBI): domain Eukaryota; kingdom Viridiplantae; phylum Streptophyta; class Magnoliopsida; order Poales; family Poaceae; genus Cenchrus; species Cenchrus americanus. The sequence goes on along the minus strand of OX387245.1, from coordinate 60,288,501 downwards.
GTAGGTGATAACTACCGCTCATTCGTTGATGAAGTGGTCATGTATACAAGGAAAAGGGCTCCTATCATTGGAGTGAAATCATGGAAAAATGTTAGGGAAGAAGTCAAAAACGCAATAGCAACCGATGTATTGGTAATAATAGACTTTGCTTTTCGAGTACAATTCAAATAAAAACTAACATATAAACTCACACAATATTTGAATGCTATTGTGATTATATAACGAGCAAAGTGGGACATGGAGGATAATGCTTTGAATCAAGGGAAAAGATATGGGCCATTGCTAGGGAGCGTTACAAAGGATGGCGTTCAACTTTCGGTGCTACGACCAAGACATACAACAGCTACCACCGAGAGAATGTTACATAAGCCTACGAAATTAGATATTGTTGAATGGCACTATCTCGTTGAAGTATTTCAAGATCTTGCTAAATTCAAGGTTTGTTCCACATTGTTAATTACGATTTCGACCACTACATTTTTCATTCAAATGGCGATGTCCGAGTCTTTAAGATTTTTGTTCATAACTTTTCATTGTATAGGAAAGGAGCACACAAAATTCTCGCGATTCGATGCCAACAAATGACAAGACATTTGTCGGGCGCTAAGCCTTATTCTCGCCGCGGCCTATGAGAAGGTAATAACTGGACAAGCACATCTCCAATCTGTCTTGCGGGATGAAGAACATTAATTTGTTATTTTCTTGGCATAACGAGAGAGACCCGAAACCGGTGAAGAGCCCGATGATATGGAACTTTGGTGGATAACTCACACTAACCAGGGGTCTTGGACGGACGAACAATCTAAAAATGTCTATGTGAGTTCTCAATGAATTAGTACATACATTACTATACATAGGCTTATGCAACTATAGAATGCAACCGATCTCTTGTTCAACTAACTCCTCCACCCGTGCCTTGCAAATGTTAGGACACCGCAAGCGGCGTTATTGCCGAGGCGGAATCAAATGCGGACAACAACTTTGTTTCCCAAAAGGAAAAAAACGAGATGTTCCAAAAAGCCTACAAAGATGTCACGAAGTGCAAATCAACCAAGTTGCATGGAAACGGGTACCTGGCAAAAAACCCAACTAGAAGGCAGCTGCTCAATGCGGAGCGCGAGGAACAAATTCGTAGGGAAGAGCTACAGCACGAGGAACACGTCGAGCTCATGGACGCATTTGGGCAGCTACAAGAAAAAATGTCAAGATGGGAAGAAGAAAGGGAAGCAGAAAGGAGAGAACATGCACGCCAACTTGAAGAAAGTGAAAAGAGAAGGCGAGAGCAACTACAACGGCTTAGGCAAGAGTTCCTATAAATGCCGCAAGCATCAAATGGACAATCACAAGTTCCACAGTGCTGGTCAAGCTATTTGCATGAATGCGTTTCTTTCCTTGGGTTCTATATATGAATGTTTGTATCCTTTGGTAGGTTGACCAGCCAATATCCGTACAACCATGCCCAAGCAACAATGTCACCGAATCGCCGACGAAGCGGCGGTTGCATCAATCACCCGACAGAAACAACCTTGTCGCCGAATCTGCAGACAACGTGGCGGCGGAACCATCAATTCCTACATCCGGGAATGTACAACCAGACTCCAGGAATGTGCTCTCGTGTACTCAGGTTGTTCTCGAATTCGCAACTTTTTACTAGTACATATCATCGATTCATCGATGAAATTACGCCTAATCTTGTCCTTCCAAATGATTGGTTCATAGGAGAAGGAATCTGAAGAAGCTCGAAAACAAGTATTTCGCAAAACTAGAAGCACTAAAGGTGGTGTTAACAATCCTGAAACACAATCCACCGTTAGACAAATTTCTTCTCAACAACTACGGTACAAGTTGCACAAAGGAGACGACAAAGCACCAAAAAGACAAGAGGTGAAGCTTTTTTTCAACAACTCTTACCGCCGTGAATGTAATTCATGTTTCAAATTGTCAAAGTGTGTTTATGGTTGTGGTAATTATTTGATGTCATTATGCTATTTTTATGAATCACAATCAATCTTTGGTTTGCTATATGTTGTTGTTTCACAAATTCCAATATTAGAGATTAATTGATGCTACCTTAAAAATTTTGTTGAATCTTTACGGTGATGACACCTCCTTGCATTGAATCCCCCTTTGCTTGATCAAGTGTTGGGATCATCTCCAAGTAACAATTGGCGGACCAAGTTCTTCATGTCCTAGCAAATTTGTGTACTATGTGTTGAAACAATGTCTCGTGCTAAACTTTTCGGTATCTAAGTACTTCATGAGTCATGTAATTAACTCGGTGGATGGTTCAATGTTGGTTAATTAACTATAGATGCATTGTTATATTTATCTGTCGATGTTAATTAATGCTGCAATTACTGCTTGCTACATAAATGAGCGTGGCGTAATACATCGGTGTTTTTCGTTGCCAAAAGTAGCGTGGCAATAGTAAGGTGCACTTGTAGCACCCCTAATACGAACGTGGTAATAAGAAATTCAACTTGTAGCAACACAAAGGGAACGTGGCAATAGTATGGTGTACTCGAAGCAACCCTAAATAGGAACGTGGTAATAAGAAGTTCAACTTGTAGCAACACAAAATGAGCGTGGCAATAGATAGTGCACTTGTAGCAACCCTAATAGAAACGTTGTAATAAAGACTTTAACTTATGGCAACCAACCAAATGACGAAGCAATAATAGAGTACAACATATTACAACCAATCAAATTACGTGGCAATAGATAGTGCACTTGTAGCAACCCTAATAGAAACGTTGTAATAAAGACTTTAACTTATGGCAACCAACCAAATGTCGAAGCAATAATAGAGGACCACATATTACAACCAATCAAATTACGTGGCAATAGAGGATACCACCTAAAGCAACGTAACCAATATCGTGGCATCGACAATGCTACCTATCACATCGAAATCAACTTTTGTGGCAATAGAGGAGACCACCTATAGCAACTAACCAATTTCGTGGCATCGTACAATACTACATATTCCAACCAAATTACTTTCGTGGTAATAGACGAGGTTCAACCAATAGCAACCAAAGTCGGTGCGTAGCAATACTATAACTTGCAACGAAACGTAAACGTTGCAATTGCACCTTTGGCAACACCGCGTATGTGTCGCAATAGTACACTTTGCAACCAAAACAAGTGTTGTAAAAAACCCTAATTGCAACGTTGCGTTACGTTGCAACAAAAAAACTTTGGCAACCACTAGATGGACAACGACGCAATACCCTAATGCAACGCGGCCTTTCGCATCCCATGGCCCACGGAACAATTTGGTTGCAATTGTGTCTATTGCAACCAAATATGGCATATTGCAACACATTTTGTGCGTTGCATTAGGGGGAAAATCTAGTAGTTTTGGGAATGCCAACACGTAGGTCGCCAGACCTGAGGGTTCAAATTTTTTTTATCTTGTGCTATGTTCCCCTCCCCCTCGACGCGCTCGGGGGCTTGGCCATGCCAATCTAATGGTCTCAAGACCTGAGGGGTCTATCCTTTTTATGTGTGTTCTTCCTTTAAATGCTTGACTCTCGTTATGAGTATTCGATGTTGTGTGGTTGGAAAACCTGGGTCATAGGCCCCTCCCTGTGCGTCGACTACATCTAAGTCTCCCTGATGAGCATTGTAGAGGGGTGAAACACTTTGCAGTTTCAGAGCTTTCGAGTCCGAATAATGCGTGCCTGGCGCGATAAGAGGAATGCCTTTTTTCAAACAAAAACATAGCACAAGAATGTTCAGCTCTGGCTAGCAATACACATCAACATGAACATATCATATCTCAGACTAGATCTTCATCATATTAATTTTCGACAAATTGATACACCGACCTGGTGTTTATTTTATTTTACTAGACCAGTTCTTTGCTCCGGTGTCGCCTTCGTCAAGTTGCAAGACCTCTCTCCATCTTCAGCACTGCCTTTGGCGAACCTTCCTGGTGGCTCCGTCATCATCGGATTGAGGTCAGCGGACCTCCCTGCGGCTTTGTTGTCGCCAGCTTTAGGTCATTAGATCTCCTTGCAGCGTCACTTCCGTCAGGTCGCTAGACCTCTCTGTAGCTCTGGCGTCATCTTCGGTGGACCTCTCGGTGTTTTTGTTGTCGCCGGCTTCAGATCGCTAGGCCTCCTGAAGGACCGAAACGGTGAACCAGAGGGGGGGAGTGAATGGGAGACGATAAAAATTCTATTCAAGAATTCGGCCTATGAACCTGATTTCACTCGTGCACCTCCGCAAGCTTCTCTTGCCAAGTCCACGCAGCCACCGAAGTGCTACTGAACCTAGGAGCAAGACCCAACCAACAGCCGCAGCACACACGCAGCGGAAACTTACATGACACGGCTGCTAGTAGCCCAAACCGGTCAGACCGGTTTCAGAAATTGGTCAGACCGCTTCTGTGGACTTAGCCTCACACAGGTAGGGGAAACCGGTCAGACCGGTTTGGCAAACCGGTCAGACCGACTTTGTTCGGAAACTCCCCAAAGACCCAAAACACCTCAAGAGCCTTTCCACATCTGAACAAAAGAAGCCATAGCGCAACAGAGACTTCCTTGCTCAAAAACCCTTCTCGACAGCACACAGGGCGAAACCGGTCAGACCAGTTTGGGAAACCGGTCAGGCTGGTTTTGGCCTGGGCAGTCGGGAAGAACACAGCCCACGGGAAAAACTCAACCCCAGGTTATCGATCTCCCAATTTGTTCCACGGATCAAAGTGAGACTTTGGGGATAGATGAGGTACCTCGTGGGCTACCCTTGGCTAGAAGGTCGGTCCCCAAAACCCACTCAATCAAGAGGAATCGAAAGTCAACCCTCAAGAACACCTCTAACCCTAGAACTCCAAAAACTCCAAAATCGAGCCCCTTAACTCACGGATTTGGGAGGGGAATCAAAGGCAAAAGAACCTCAAAGGGTTCACACGAATTTCCCCCATCAAATTGCCAAAAGCAAGGTCCCGAAAACACACCGAGAAAACCACCAAGAGAGGGCTCCGAAAATCACCACCAAGAACAACCGGGAACAACACAACAAAGCCTTGAGGAACCACACCGAATCATCTATACATACCAAGGAGGTTCATACAAGGTCTAGCTTGCCGTCCGATCATCCAACCCTCTCACAAGATCTCACCATGAAGCTCTCAAGCTAGTCCTATCGAAATCCTAAAAAAATAGGAAGGGAAAATAGGAAAACAAATGAGCTAGGGTTCCAAGAGTTAGCTGTCATCCTCTCACCTCTTGGGTTATATGGAGGCAAGCCTAAAGTCTAAAATGCCCCTAAGGCCTAAACTAAGATACACACCCACCAAGGGCACTTTGGGAATTTGTCTTCATAGCACCATCGGATGGATGCCCGGCGACCGCACTCCGCGTAGCCTCGACGCAAGCCTTGCGATCCCGACGCGTGCCCTCCGCTTCGAAGCTTCCGGCGCCCTGCGACCCCAAACTGGTCAGACCGGTTCTCCAAACCGATCAGGCTGGTTTTGGCCAGACAGCCATGCCCGGTCTTCGGCCTCGGCTTTCTGGCTCAGCCAAGTAACCTGGTGATAATCTGGTGAACCGCCGCAAACCCTGCGAACTTGATGTAGCCTCCGCCAATCACCACTCATGACTTGGCTACCACGAAGTCCCGGCTCGACCTTGGTTTTGTGGCTCAACCAAGAAACCGTTCACCGACTTCATCTTGCTGTTCTTGCCACCATGCGGCCCGCACTTGACCCCGCTGACTACCGGGTCCCTCGAACCAAGCCTACTTGTCTTCTCCACACCTGGAGGCCTCACCAGCAACGACCTTTCGCGCTTGTTCTTCACCTGCACCAACACGAGTCAAGCCGCAACTTGCACCTGCAATACTTAGCCAAGAATTAGTCCACACAACGTTATCAATCACTCATCACACTAGGAAGCGACCATCCACCGGTCCTCGAACCACACATGGTCCTCACCTCCCTATGGCTATATCGTCGCTAGCATCAGGTCACTAGACCTCCCTGCGGCTCCGTCGGTGTTGTCTTCGTCAGGTCGCTCGACCTTCCTCCGGCTCCATCGGCGTCTTCGTCAGGTTGCTAGACCTTCTTTTGGCTCCGTCGTCATCTTCGTCAGGTCGCTAGACCTCCCTCCGACTTTGTCGTCGTTCTCATCAGGTCGCTAGACCTCCCTCTGGTCCCGTCATTGCTCTTGTCATGTCGCTAGACCTTTCTCCGGCTCCGTCGTTGTCCTCGTTAGGTCGCTAGACTTTCCTCTGGCTCTGTCATCGTCGTCAGGTCGCTCGACCTTCCTCTGGCTCCGTCGTCGTGTTCGTCGGGTCACTAGACCCTCCTCCGACTCCGTCGTCGCGCTCGTCAGGTCGCTAGACCCTCCTTCGGATTCGTCGTCATCTTCGCCAGGTCGCTAGACGTTCCTCCGATTCTGTCGTCACCTTTGTCAGGTCACTAGACCTTCCTCTAGCTCTATCATCATCTTCACCAGGTCGCTAGACCTTCCTCCGGCTCTGTCGTCACCTTCGTCAGGTCGCTTGACCTTCCTCTGGCTCCATCATCGCTCTTGTTAGGTCGCTAGACCTCCCTCCGGCTACGTCATTGCTTTCGTCAGACCTCTCAGCATCTTCGTCATCACCTTCAGGTAATTAGACCTCCCTCCTGCTCTGATGTCGGCTTCATTAGGTCGCTAGACCTTTCTTCGGCTCCATCGTCGCCTTCGCCAGCTCGGAAGACCTCCGTAGGATTTTATGTCGGGAATGAAGGCCTCCCTGAGGGGTGCGCACCTGATGGCCCTGCCAAGTATTTTCGGGTACTTGGGTGCTTTTGATTTGAGACCTTCCTGAGGTCCGCATGCCTCGAGTGGCTCTGCCAGACTCTTTGCAGCCATCCAGGATATCTGGGTGTCTCTACACTCCATACGTTCAAGATTAACATCACTTTGCTAAGCTTCATCGTTGACAACCTCTTCATGCGACACACCTTTCAAGATCTTGCAAGGTAGCCTCGGATACTGGACATCGTTGATTTGAGGCCTCTTCGAGGTTGGCACGCCTACAAGGCCTCCTCGAGGCTGACCCTACAAGACTACTTGCAGCTATGCAAGGAGATCTGGGTGTCTCTACACTTCGTTCGATCAAGACCATGTCTTAGTTTTTCTTCACTTTTGAGCATCAAACCAGTCATGTTGTCTGCTTCAATGCTCGAGGACTACTCTACGAGTGCGTCTTCGACACCCTCTTGTTTTTCTTCGTCGTACCGACCTGTTGGAAAACCTATTTTCCATCACGTCGTTACTCGACTTACCTTTTTCTTCTTTTTTGGATCATCATACCAGCCATCCTGCCCGCCACGATGCTCAGATACTACTCTATGAATGCATCCTTGATGCCCTCTAATTTTTTATCATCATTCTGATCTATTGGAAGTCTTCTTCCTATAGGTCGTCACTCGACCTCGCTTCGTTCGGCAATACTAAAATAGGTCGGCTGCTAAGTTGATTTGTTATCTTCTTTTTGGATTGACGTGCATGATATTCGACCTATCGATAGATCTACAACTTTGTCATGACCTTTCTAAGGTCGCTGCACCTACACCTCGCTTAGGGGCTTGTGAGACATAGGTACCCTTGGGTCCCCACCGACCAAACTCACAGCCATCCCTGACAAGTGGGTCCGGCCTACCAGAAGACTCGCCGACCTGTCAGTAGGCCCGCTCGACCTGACATAAGGGTCCGAAGATGAGAAGACAGCTTGGCATTCAAGACAAGGCACTCCAGACGGATTAAGGTAGCTCGTATAAGCTTTCCATGTTGTAATTGACTAGAGATAGGTTTCCCTGTTGTAACTGACCCGGACTCCGGTACACCGACCTTGTCTGTCGCCCAATATAAGGCGGGCAAGGGCGTCCCCAGGGACATGTACCCCACAGACCACCTGAGATCGAAGCAATACAAACCGAAAAACTGGACGTAGGGTTTTACTCTCCGGAGGCCTGAACCAATATAAAATCGCCTTGTCCCTTGTGTCTCGTCGTGATTTTCGTGTGCTACGCTAGCATAACCATCGCGTTCTTAGCTCACGATCTCCCCGCCGAACAAATAACCCACCGGGGACCCCCTGTGGACTGTTCCGATCTAAACCTCTAACATGTTCCTCAATATACGGAGTAACCAAGGTTGATTGTTGCAGAACAACTAGGTGTGCTTTATTGAAAAAATGAGTATCATTGCTCAAACATGTTTTCCTTCCAGTGGTGCACTTTCCTAGTGGCCTCCCCTCATGTCGTGATACTGGAACCCCAATCGAGTCAATTGAGTCGACAAATTCCACACAAAACTCAATGACCTCCTCAGTTACATATCCTTTGGCGATGCTTCCTTCCGGACGTGCGCAATTAAGAACATATTTCTTGAGGACTGACATGAACCTCTCAAAAGGCCACATGTTGTGCAGGAATACTAGTCCAAGAATAGTAATCTCTTTCACAAGTTGTACCAGGAGGTGAGTCATAATATCGAAGGATGAAGGTGGAAATGCCAACTCAAAGCTGACAAGACATTGCACAACATCATTCTGTACCTTCACTAGGTTCCTTGGATCGATTGCCTTCTGTGAAATTGCATTGAGAAATGCACAAAGCTTTACGAGTGCTAATCGTACTTTCTCTAGTAGAACACCCTTCAACGCAACTAGAAGGAACTGTGTCATCAACATGTGGCAATCATGGGCCTTTAGATTTGTGAACTTCTTATCTTTCATATTTATTATCCCTTTTATATTCGATGAGTAGCTATATGGAACCTTCATACTGTTTAGGCAATCAAAGATGATGTCCTTCTCTTCCTTGCTCAGGGTGTAACTAGCACGACCTAAGTAATCTTGTACTTCCTCCTCAACCTCTTCAGGATCTGCTTCTTCATCAACCTTTATCGGAGGTGTTTCATTCCTATGGATATTTTTCAGGTCCCGCTGTGCTTCCAATGTATCCTTAGAGTTATTGTAACAACCCAAGAAGCCTAGGGCATTCAAACAAAGATTCTTCGTCAAGTGCATCACGTCAATAGCGTTCCGGACCTCAAGAATTTCCCAATAAGGTAACTCCCAAAATATAGATTTCTTCTTCCACATTGGTCCACGCTCGTTAGCATCATGTGGAACAGGTTCACTACCGTCACCCTTTCTAAAGACAACCCTTAGATCCTTTACCATCTCAAATATCTCCTCTCCTTTAAAATGGGGGGGGGGCTTTGTACGATGATCAGCCTTTCCTTTCCAATGCAAACCTTTCTTCGTTAAGGGATGCTTCTTAGGAAGAAAGTGACGGTGACCCATATACACATCCTTCTTACAATTTTTCAGATGAATACCATCTATTTTATGTAAACCGTGGGTGCAGGCCCAATATCCCTTGTTTGAGTGCCCAGATAGGTTACTTAAAGCAGGTTAATCGTTGATGGTAATGAATAACTGTGACACCCTAAAAATTCCATCACTAAAAATTTACTTAAGCAACATAATGTTTTAGTCTTAAGGATTTAATTAAGTTGCTAATTAAATTGAGCTCTAAAGAAATTTAATTTAACTTAATTAATTTAGAAACAACAAGTGCTTGTGCATCATATTTTGGTTGCATAGTGTTTTGTGTGTTGGTTTGAAGTTTTAAAAGTTTTAAATGCTTTTGGAAAAGTTTGAAAAGAATTTGAAATGTTTAAAGTTTGAAAAAGGTTTCCAAAAAAAAGAAAAGCTCTCAACTCACCCCTCTCCCTTTCAGCCTGTGAAGGACCGATGCGGCGAACCAGAGAGGGGGGAGTGAACGGGAGCCGATAAAAATTCTTCTCGAAGCAGATGGAAACTCCCACAAGATGAACACGGCTTCCAACACAGTCTCCAACTCACTACCCAAGTTGGCCAAGCCCACGTAGCCACTGGAGTGCCACTGGACCTAGGAACCAACACACAACCTTCCGACCCGAGAACGCAGCGGAACACCAAACCTCGAGTCCACTGACCAACACCGGTCAGACCGGTGAGAACCACCGGTCAGATCGGTCCCTGCTGGTGAAACTTGGCGACTTCCACAGAAAGGCTCCACACTGGTCAGACCGATGCAACACACCGGTCAGACTGGTCTCAGGCAGAAAGCCCCAAAAGACCAAACAGGCCAACCGAGCTCCAAACCGATCCAAACTCGAAATAGTTGCAACACAGGACAACAGCGAACACTCCCAGACGTTCACCCGAGCAAAAACCAAAAGGAGTTGCACCGGTCAGATTGGTGAGAGGCACCGGTCAGACCGGTGTGACCTTGGCTTCTCGGGATGAACAAAACCCGCGGGTCAACACCTCCAATTCCAAGCCTTGATCTCCCGAATCGCTCCATAGGCTTGAACAAGACTTTGGGGACAATAGGAACACCTCATGAGGAGTCCATAGACAAGTTTAATCCCACCAAAACTTGTCCGAACAAGAGGAATCGAAGAAATCCCGCCAAGAACTCCTCTAACCCTAGAAAACCAAAAACCCCAAAACCGAGCCCCTTAACTCACGGATTTGGGAGGGGAATCACAGCCCAAAGAACCACGAAGGGTTCCCACAAATTTCCACCACCAAATCCCCAAGAGCAAGGTCACGAAAACACCCCAAGAAAACCACCAAGAGAGGGCTCCGAAAATCACCACCAAGAACAACCGGTAACAACACAACAAGGCCTTGAGGAACCACGCCGAATCATCTATACATGCCACAAAGGTTCATACAAGGTCTAGCTTGTCGCCCGATCATACAACCCTCTCACAAGATCTCACCATGAAGCTCTCAAGCTAGTCCTATGGAAATCCTAAGAAAATAGGAAGGGAAAATAGGAAAGCAAATGAACTAGGATTCCAAGAGATTGGCTGCCATCCTCTCACCTCATGGGTTATATGGAGGCAACCGAAAGTCTAAAATACCCTTTCCTAACAACTAGGGATACAAGCCCCTCGAGGGCGGTTTTGGAAGTCTTCAAGTTTTCTCCATCGGACGGATGCCCGGCGACCGCAACCTGCTTAGCCTCAACGCAAGCCTTGCAATCCCGACGAGTGTCCTCCGCTTCGAAGATTCCGGACTGCATCGTCGCACACCGGTCAGACCGGTGCTCCTCACCGGTCAGACCGATACCCACCGGTCAGACCGGTCAGACCCACCGGTCAGACCGGGCCCGGCACCGCTTTCTGCAAAGACCGTCTTCGGTTCTTCGGTCTTGGCTTTGTGGATCAACCAAGGAACCCAGTGGTTTTCTGGTGAACCACGGAAACCCCGCGAACTCGGTGTAGCCTCCGCCAATCACCACTCATGACTCGGCTCCCACGTAGTCCCGGCTCGACCTTGGTTTTGAGGCTCAACCAAGAAACCGTCCACGACTTCATCTTGCTTGTTCATGCCACCATGCGGCCCGCACTTGACCCCCGCCGGCCACCGGGTCCCTCGAACGAAGCCTACTTGTCTTCTCCACACCTGGAGGCATCACCGGCGATGACCTTTCGCGCTTGATCTTCACCTGCACCAACACTAGTCAAGCCGCAACCTGCACCTGCAATACTTAGCCAAGAATCAGTCCACACAACGTTGTCAATCACTCATCACACAAGGAAGCGACCATCCACCGGTCCTCGAACCACACATGGTCCACAATCTCCTCCTTGATGAGTGCATTGACAACACCCATAAAAAGAAACAAGAGAGAAAGGAAAAAATGAAACGAACAAAAAGAAACTCTAACAAGCGATCGAAAGCCAAACAAAGGCAAAGAGCAAGATCACTTGAAGAAGACAAGTCTCGGACCCCTTAGGCAAGGGCAACGGCTCGACACAACCGAGACAAAATAAAGCTCAAACAAACAGCGCAAACCACCAAATCAAGGCTCGAACAACCACAAAGAGCTCCCCCTGCACACATGTAAGCTCCCCCTGAACCAATGCAACTCCCCTGGACGAATGCATGCAAACCACTTGAAAACATGGCAGCTGCAACAACTTCAGCTCACACCAGTCAGACCGATCACCACCACCGGTCAGACCGGTGCCCAACATGTGCACAGGACCAGCACTCTGACCGGTCAGACCGGTGACCTCGACCGGTCAGACCGGTGCACACCAGAGCCCAGAAATGGCTCGAAACCACCTGAAAACCTTCTAAATGCATCCAGCAAGCCATTTCAAGCTCAAACTTCTCCCCCTTGTTGGCAATACATGAATCAAGCCGAAAATGCAAAACTTTCAACCTAGAGCTTCTCAAATAGACAAAATTCAACATAGGATGCTACACATGTCCAAATGAGCAAGTTAGATACTCTATAGCTTCGTAGTGACATCAACTTCAAGATCACCAAGTTTCACAACCATTGGACGATGCTAAGACAGATTTGGGAAATTTTGCGAAAAATTTGCCTCTCATGAGCAAAGTTCTAAGCATGATCAAAACATATCAAAGTAGCAAAGCCACACAAACTTCATGCTAGGACAGCCATTCTAATCATAAGACCATCACAAACACCCACAAGCACCTCATGTCATGTCAAAACCACCGAGCCATGTGCCTACTTCTATGTATGAGACTTCTTAATGGTAGGCATCATGCAACGGTTTAGCACCCAAAGCACATTAAATTCAGCACATATGACATGGGAGCACATTTTCCAAGCATTTTACATTTCATTTTCAGATTCAAATTTGGTACATGAAATGTCTTTGCGACAAAAAGGAACTTATGCCCCTCAATAAGATAAAACAAGAGGGCTAAACATTCATGATGGCAAATGAGCCTTTGGCCCCATATGATCAATAAACTAGCTATCCAACCAGAAATTAAGCATAGCCAAGCCACTAAAATATGTCAAGATCATATAAAGGCATTTACACATGAGAGAGCATACATGTGACATTTTTCAAAAACATAGCCATCAACCATGAATTATTCATCAAGATCATCAAGAGCTAAGCCAAACTAACCATAACATACCAAACAAGCTCACAAAGACATAAATAGCATTCCATGGTGAACAATGTATATAGCAGAAGCTTTTCCTATACAATGCATATGATACAAAATGCATGCAAACTAAGATACAAGGATGCCTATACATCATGTTACATATGCCATGCCAAATGTAAGAAATGCACAAAGGAAACTATACATATGCTACAAAGGAGCTCCCACACACCCAACTCAAGAAATCAAACACACACCAAGCCCCCCCGCAAACGAGTGAAAGTTGCTTGATCTAGGGGTTTGGTGAAAATATCGGCTAGTTGGTCATGTGTGGGTACATGAATCAAAGCTATCTTCCCTTTCTCAACATTGTCTCCCAGAAAATGATACCCCACTTCTATGTGTTTGGTTTTGGAATGGAGCATTGGGTTCTTTGCAATGCTTATGGCACTGGTGCTATCACATTGAAGTAGGACATGGGTATACTCTTCACCAAAGTCACTCATGGTGTATGAAATCCAAAGGAGCTGAGAGCAACAACTAGCAGCGGCAACGTACTCTGTGTCGGTGCGGAATATGGTCCCGACACTAACCAGTAGATAACGCCTAGGTCTATCCCTCGATGGTCGATGCCAAACAACAAATGACACAAGGTTTTATCCTGGTTCCGGCCGAGGGGGCCGTACGTCCAGCAGGGGCGTGCTCGTGGCACTATATTGCTCAGCACCGGGGGTGCCTGTAGTGGGGCAAATACAAGCAAGGCGGGAGAGGAATCGTGGCTTCCAAGTCCCTGGGTGAGTGGCTGGAGATGTTGTGGGAGAACAAGAGAGTGAGTGCACGGTGCGCTGTGTTCCTCTCGATTCGTCCCCCCCGCGGCTGGGGGCTCGCCTCCCCTTTTATAGGCTAAGGGGGCAGCGAGTTACATGCACGCCGCGCTGCCTAGCTACGTGAGGGAGCACGTCGCGCTACGGTGTAGAGTGGGCGGCCGTCCGGACGATCTTCGCCGCGATCCGGCCATGATGGCCTACCCCGTACCCGAACAAGTGGCGGTTCGAGGGTAGGAGGCGGCGGATGGCGATGGCGTCCTCGATAGGCTTCGAGGGAGGTGCGATGATGGGCGGTACGGGGTACGGGGAGCGGGGCGAACGGCGTTCCTTCCCAATGAGCTCGCGGTGGTGGAGTGGTTGCCGCAGGTGCCGGGCGTGCGCCCGCGGAGTCGGGCGTGCGCCCGCACGCGTGGGTACGGCGGCCGTGCCGTTACAGTGGCCGGGATGGCCATCCACCGGCCTAGCGCCCCTCACCTAACCTCGCAAGGTCACGTGAAAGTGAATCGAGGGTGCGCCCCGGCCCTCTTTCGAGGGTCGGGCGCGTTAGCCGTACGGTGAGGGGCGCGCGGTGTCACGGGGCCGACACCGCCGTACCGCACGGTCCATCCCACGGTGGCGGGGATGGGCTCCTCCCCGGGGAGTTGGTGCGGCGGCACGGGGCTTGAGCCCGTGGCGCATGATGGCGCCGCCCGCGGCGTCGGGGCGTTAAATGCCCAGGTACGGGGCCGGCGCACGCGTGCGGCGCGCCCGTGAGCGTGGCGGGCCCCGCCGAGGGCGGAGCGGACCCTCGAGCGAGACGGGACTCGCTCGAGGGGAGTGTGCCCTCGAGCGGGACGGGACCGCTCGAGGGAAGGGTCGCCCCTCGAACGGGGCGGAGTCTGTTCGAGGAGGGGGTTGCCCCTCGAACGGGGTGGGGCCCGCTCGAGGAGGAGTGTGTCCTCGAGCGAGGCGGAGCCTGCTCGAGGGGTCTTCTAGACGGGTTGTCTTGGTGGGCCTCCGGAGTCCTGCTACATAGGCCATGTCCTGCACGATTAGTTTCCTGCATGGTTAGGCTCAGCGTGTTTTGATACGGGGTTAAGTGAGGATTCCCCGTCGTTTAAGGGGACCCCTAGGGCGGTCCCCGACAGTAGCCCCCGAGCATCTGCGGGTTTGCCATTGAGGCTCCCGCAGATGCTGGAACCTACTGATAGGACGTTCTTCCCTCCTTGTTTGCGAACGCTTTCCGAGGGGCCGCGTCAGCGGACCCGCGGGTCTAGCCCCCGAAGCCCTGCGGGAGTGTGGGCTCTCCTGCAGGGGTTAACCGCGAGCAATTCGGTCAGAAAGGTGTGGCACATATGCCTACCGGCATCGGCGGTATTTCAGCCGGCATCGGGGGTGCACGCTCCCCTGTCACTGTCTCCGGCGGGTGCAATTTCAAGGAGGTGTAGCCGCGCGTCAAGCCCCCGAGCCTTGGCCCGTTCGAGGCGATCGGGTCGAGCCTGACGACTTGTTTTTTATCGCGCCCTCGCCGTCCCTCCGCGGGACGGAGGGTGAGGTTTCCACGACTCCCATGGAGCGGGTCGCGAATCGCGGATTCCTCATCGAGCTGCTAGCGGGTGGTTCAAGTGGACGTCCATGCCCCGTTCGATAAGGGTAGGCTGCGCGGTCCGGAGACACGTCCATGGAAGCGCTTGCGTGGGTTTGCTAGGTGGGGCTCGGTCCCGTTCGCTAGGGACCGAGGGCGCGGAAGCTCTCCCTCGGTGGGATCCCCCCGCTAGCCGCCTCGCCGGCTCTCGAACACGACATGTGGGGCACCCTCGAGCCGACGGGCTCGAGGAACGGCTCGAATGCGCGTGCCCTCGTCGTCCCTAACTCTGTGATCTGGGGCGCCTGTTCGAACCCGTCGAGGGTCAGGCTTCGAACCTCTGATCAGTAAGGCCGTGCGGGGCCGTGCTTGGACAGCCCCGTCTTTTCGTGTTTGCGGCCGTCGAGGGGTCTGGACGTGCCGACCCTCGAGGTGCTTGTTGGCAGCACGGCGCGGCATGAGTGCTTTCGGTGTCGCTCTATTTCAAGCGTGACCTGGGCGATCCTCTTACGCGCGTGCCTTTTTTTAGAGGGTTGACACTGTCTCGAGCCGGAGGGTCATGCCGCTCGAGGGCTTCACGTGGCATGGGTGCCCGCGGTTGCCCGCTCTACATCGAGCAGGTCCCGAGCGACCTTCTCACGCGAATATCCTGTCGAGGGTCGCCTTTGTTTCGAGTCGAGGGTCACGCCGCTCGAGGGTTCTATGTGGCATGGGTGCCCGCGGTTGCCTGCTCTACGTCGAGCAGGACCCGGACGACCTTCTCACGCGGATATCCCGTCGAGGGTCGCCTTTGTTTCGAGTCGAGGGTCACGCCGCTCGAGGGTTCTACGTGGCATGGGTGCCCGCGGTTGCCTGCTCTACGTCGAGCAGGACCCGGACGACCTTCTCACGCGGATATCCCGTCGAGGGTCGCCTTTGTTTTGAGCCGAGGGTTCGCCTCGCTCGAGGGCTCTCCTTGCTTGGCAAGGGGCCCGGGCATTTAATTGCCTTGCGGTCGTGGCCGCGGGTTTGCAGCGTGGGCGCGCCTTTTAAGGCGCTGCGGCCGCGCGCGCGCGCGTAGTGGGCGACGCTGCGGGCGCACGTGACGGTTTTGCCTCGGTCGCAGGCCCGGTCCTCGCCGTAATGATGACCCGCCCGCGGTGTTAGAGCCGCTGCGGTCGTGGTGGGGCCCGCCCGTCGACGCGATGGAAAGATTCCCGCAAGTTACTGCCGGCGGGGCGTCCGCTCCGGAGAACTCGCCCGTCGCCTATAAACCGCGGGGAGGAGTGGACGGCGGTTTTTTACCTTGGCACCTTACCACTTTCAGTCCCCCGTCCCTTCGCCTTCGCCTCGCTCTCGCCACCGCGCGGTCTCGCTGCTTAGAGCTTTTTCCTCGTTTCCTTGTCCTCCGCCTTCGCATTCGTCCTCTCCATGGCGCCGCCTCAGCCTCCCCTTAGGATCTTGGAGCCGTACGCCTGGGAGAGATCCACGGTGACCCAGCTCGCCTTGGGCGAGCTGGTCGCCGCCGGCCTGCTGTCGGCCAACGAAGATGGGCGCCCGGCGGAATGGATCGTGCCGCCGGCGGCGCATCACGAGCCCAACCCGCCGGAGGGCTACGTGGTGAGCTTCCTCCGCTACCACGAGCGCGGCTTCAACGCGCCGGCGAGCACATTCATGCGGGCAATGTGCCACTACTACGGGGTGGAGTTGCATAACTTCGCCCCCCAACGCAATCTCGCGGGCGGCCACGTTCGTGGGCGTCGCGAGGGGTACCTAGGGATCCCTAAATTGGGGGAGCTCGGGTACACCTCTTCCGCGGGGAGCTCTTCACGCAGCCCACGACGGAGCCAAGGACCCGCGCGCGGTGCGCGCCGGCGGGATGTCGCTTGCCCCGTGGGGGCAATTCAAGAACGTCTACATCCCCCGCACCATGACGACGAACAATGCCGGGCCGGGAGCGGGGATGGTTTTATCTCGCGCAACGCCGAGCCCGGCCTTCCCCCCCTACACCGGCGGGTGTTCAAGGAGAGGCCTAGCTCCCGGGGCTACGGGGTGTCCACGCCCCGGCACCGGCGCGCGGCAGAGTCGGTGCTGGGCGCACTGGAGCGGCTGAGGAAGCACGGGGTGACCGCGATGGGCGTCCTCGCCTTCCTCCACCATCGGCGGGTCGTGCCCCTGATGGAGAGGCCGCTCTGCATCTTCGAGATGACGGAGGCGGCCAACCCCATCGACCTGGCGAGGTCGCGGATGCTCCCGACGCTCCTTGAGCGGCCGTATGCGCTCACCCGGGCGCGGAGCGCCGTCGACACCCGGACGCCGCCGCTGCCCGAGGGCCGGACCCCGTGGGACGTCGAGATGCTCCCCTTCGGCCCGCGGGTGAGTTGGGTTCCTGATCTCGTTTTAGTTCTTGGTCTTGCTTTCGTCTCCTGATCCGCCATTGTCACTCTTGTGCGCAGCTGGTGGAGTTCAACATCGCCAAGTCCGTTCCACCCACCCCCGACTCCCGTGCGCTTGGCCGGGCGGCTCAGCGGGAGCGACAGGGAGCGGGCGGCGCGCAAGAGGGAGCACGCCAGGCGTCGCCAAGCGCGCCGCGACCAACGGTCCGCGGAGTACCGGCGGCGCGAGGAGCTGGGGCTCTCCTCCCCGGATATCGAGGAGCCCTCGTCCTCGGAGCAGGACGAGGAGGAAGAGTCTGAGGGGGAGGGCCCCTCAAACAGGTGGCAACCTGCGCCCCCGTCGCCGGAACCCGCGCCGGCGTCAGGGGTGGTTTCGTACGGGGCGGGCGCACCGGCGCCCGCCGCCGGCATTCGTCGTCGGGGGCGGCGCGCGCGCGCGGGGGTACGCGCGGCGGACGCGCCCGTGCGCGCGTCGAGCGTGCTCGCGCGCGGAGGGAGCGCGTCCGCGCGCGCGCGCGTCGTCGTCAAGAGGGCGCGTCGGCGGCGCGCGCGCGCGCGCGGGGCAAGCGTGCCCCCGCGCGTGGTGGCTTCTTCGGGGGGTGCGGCATCGGGCGCGCCCACGCGCGGGGCGGGCGTGCCCGCACGTGTGGTGGCGCCGTCGGGGAGGCGCCGCGGCGGCGCGCGGCCCCGCGCCGGCCCGTCTCGTCCGCGGAGGCCTCGAGGAAAAGGAAGCGGGCCTTTTCCTCCGCGAGGTAAGGAGCCTTTGTCTTCCTTCGTTTGGTTTTAGTTTGCTTTGGTGATTAGATGCTCTAACCCTCCGTTCGTGTCCGCGCGGGCGGTGCCAACCGTTCCTCCTCTTGCACCGGCCAAGGTGCCGAGGTCGGACGCGTCGATTCCCCACCCGGCGGCGTTCGTCGAGGGGGGTCGCGCCGGCCCGGGACAAGCGCGGCGGCGGGCACGAGTTCGCAAGGCCCGACCGGGGCCTCGAGGCCCGGCCGGCGGATTAGCTGCCGCGGCGCGGCCCGCAGGTCGCCGGGGGCGGCCGGCGCCGGTCGCCATGGAGGCGCGGCCGCGGCGGTGGCTACGGTGGAGGTGCCGCCCACGGTGGCGGCCACCGCGGAGGAGGCGGAGCGGGCGCAACCCTGCGGGGGTGCCCGCGGATGCGGCGGCACGGCCGGAGGTGGTGGCGACGGCGCCACTACGGGTGCCTCGTGGCCGCGGAGGCGCGGTGGGGGCGCCAGCGGAGGCGGAGCAGGCAGGTCCTCCCGCCGGCGGTCTCCAGGCGGAGGTGGTGGAGCTCTCGGATGACTCCCCGCCGCCTGGGTGGAACCAGTGGGCTAGCTGGCCCACGAACTCCCCCGACCCCCAGGAGGGGGCCCTCGTGAGGGCGGCGCGAGGGTCGCATGGTAGTGGGGGGTCGAGGGCACGATGCCGAGGCCTCGTCCTCCCACGCCCGGTCGCTCCGCCCGGGGGGGGGGGGGGGCCGTGAAGGATCCCCCCTCGCGTTCGCCGACGCCGGGGGGGAGCGGGAGCTCGGGGCGAGCTCGGGAACCACGCGCCACGCTCAACCGCGCGTTGAACGAGGCGGCCGCAGTCCACGGCGGCCCGGCCCGGCTCGTCTTCCAGGTGAGCCACGGTTGCTCGTCTCTCTTTCTTTTTCGTTTTCGTGTGCCGCATTCAAGCCTTGGCACTTATGAGATTCGATGTGTGTATGCCAGGAGCTCGAGCGCCGCGCCCATGAGAAGTACGACGCGTTCGACCAGGTGAACGCCGAGGCCCGCCGCCCCGGGAGCAATGCGGCGCTTTCGACGTGCTTGCGGATGCTCTCGGGACGCCGGACGGTGGCCGGTGTGCGGGCGATGGCGTGGTGCGACGTGCTTCCCGAGAGCTCGAGGCAGACACCCGGCGCGTCACTCGAGTCTCGAGCGGATCCGCGCGGCCCTCGTCGATCGCGACGAGGCGCCGTGGAACGCGCGCGAGGACCCGGGACAAGACGCGGACGCCGGCCGCCAATTGGGAGGCGGAGGTGGCCACCGCTCGCGCCGAGACCCGGAGCTCCGCACGTCGCTCGAGGGGGCGCGGGCGCGGCCGCCGGGGCCGAGGAGCGGGCGCGCGGGGCCGGAGCGACGCGCCAAGGAGGCCGATGACCGAAGGCCGCCCTCGACGCCAAGGCCGCGGCCCTCGTCGTCGGCGAGGAGCGGCTCCGGCGGGGAGCGCGTCGCCCGCCGTGGGGGCCGAGGGGCGGCTCCGGCCAAGAGCGGTGCCCTCGGTGACGCCCGAACGGCGCCGGGAGCGGGAGCGCGTTGCTCGCGAGCGGCGGAGAAGTCGCCGGAGGAGCGGAACGCCGCATTCTCCAAGGTTGAGGATGAAGCGCTCTCGCTCGGCATCGCCAATGCCGCCCAGAGCCGGCCCTCCGTGAGCAAGGCGAGGCCGTCCAGCGTCTCGAGTCGGAGCTCGAGTCCGCACGCCGCGACCTCAGTCTGGAGAGGAAGCAAGTCGAGGGTGAGACTTTTCGACTCTTGTTTGTTGGTTTTTTGCTTTAGAGGGTTCGCTTCTCCCTTTCTGATTTCTTGTCGTCTTGATGATTCCAGGCTTGCGCACTGCCTTGGGGCTCGGCTCGCCGGGCGGCCGAGGCCCCCGCAGGCTTCCTACAACTCCCTCCGAGCAGAGCCGGGAGAGCCGCGTGACGCGGCCCTCGAGACTTGCCGCGTCGTCGAGGAAGGCGAGGCCCGTGCGGCGGCTCGCTAGCCGGCCCGCCGCGCGCCCTAGGCGGCCACGTCACGGAGCGGATGCGCCGGGCGTTGCACCTAGGCGTCCCGGAAGGCCCTCGGAGTGGTGCGATCCCCACTACGAGGTCAACCTTGAGGCGCCGCGGAGGGCTATATCGTGCCCGAGGGCGTCGAGGACGAGGTGGCCATGGAGCGCGCGGACGCGCTTGCCGCCGATGCCGCCGGGTCGCTCGCCGAGGCCTTCGAAGAATTCCTCTTCCCGACGCCGCCGATGCTGCTCGCTCCGCCCGCCCGAAAGCATCCGGGCGCTAGGCCCGTTTTTGTTCATGTGTATCGAATTCCGGCCTCGTGGCCTTTTTTGTAAATAAACAAGTCGTCTTGTGAACATAAGCGCTTCTTGTAAATGAAGTTGTTTGCTTATTACGCCTTTTGTTTCTCCTTCTTCCCGAGTAGATTCTAGCTAGGGGAGTTCGTTTTTCGCGGGGGGCCCGCCGGGTTGGAGGCGAGAGAGACGGGCCATAGCCACGCGGCGTAGGTCGTCTCCCGGCTCGCACGCTCCTTCCGCCGTGCCACCGCGCCCGTTCGAATCATGGCTCGAGGTTGAAGTAGGAAACAAACTTAGCGCGTGTTGTTACGTCTTTTGCGCGAAAAAATGGGACCATTTGGGGGGGGGTGCCCCCCCGCAGTAGCCCCCGAGGGTAACTTGGGTTTCAGGGGAAAGCCGAGTTGCCCTTTTATTAGACTTGGAGTATTTACATGGGTGACGCCAACTGGGGTGTTGGCCATGCGTTTTTACAACGGAAAATACTTGGAAATCCTAGCTAAGGGTAGAAGCGACGTAGCTGTTGGATGTTCCAAGCGTTGGTAAGTTCTTCGCCGTCCTCGTTGGCCAGCTTGTACGTGCCCGGCTTGAGCACCTTCACTATGACGTAGGGTCCCTCCCATGGGGGCGATAGCTTGTGGCGCCCTCGATTGTCTTGGCGTAGCCTTAGGACTAGATCCCCTTCGCTGAAATCCCTGCGTCGTATCTTGCGTGCTTGGTAGCGTCGTAGGGACTGTTGATACCTTGCGGAGTGCATCAACGCCACGAGGCGTACTTCGTCTAGCCGGTCCGAGTGAGTCCTCGCGGGCTCGCCGGTTAGCCTCTTCGTCGTAGCCTCGAATCTCGGGCGACCCATATTCCGGTCCGTGGGGGAGGACGCGCCTCCGCGCCATGGACCGGAAAAAACGGGGTGAACCCGGTGGCTCTCGCTTGGGGTTGTCCTTAGGCTCCACACGACCGCCGGTAGTTCTTGGAGCCATTTCCGGCCGCATTTGTTGAGCCGGTCAAAAATTCGGGGCTTGAGGCCTTGTAGAATCATGCCGTTGGCACGCTCCACTCCGGCCGTTGGTCCGTGGGTGTGCCACAGGCCTGCCCAATCCACGCGGATGTGGAACTTGTCGCGAGAACTCCAAGAACTTCCGGCCCGTGAACCGGGACCCGTTGTCCGTGATGATGGAGTTTGGCACTCCAAAGCGGTAGACGATGTCGGTGAAGAACGTGACCGCCCGCTTCGGCCTTCAAATTCGTGATGGGGCGCACCTCCACCCATTTGGAAAACTTGTCGATCGCGACAAGCAGGTGGGTGAAGCCCCCGGCGCCTTCCGCAGGGGCCCGACGATGTCCAACCCCCACACGGCGAACGGCCATGTTACGGGGGATTGTTTGTAGGGCGTGAGCGGGCAAATTGGACTTGCGGGCGTAGAACTGGCACCCCTCGCAGGTGCGCACTATTTCGCTGGCATCCGCGACCGCGGTAGGCCGCAGAAGCCTTGGCGGAACGCGTTGCCAACGAGGGTGCGCGGCGCGGCGTGGTGGCCACGCATCCCCGCGTGGATGTCCCGTAGGAGCTCGCGCCCCTCGGGAATGGGTATACACCGCTGGAGGATGCCTGACGCGGCGCGCTTGTACAGCTCGCCGTCGACGAGGGTGAATGACTTGGCCATCCTGGCGATGCGCCTGGCTGTGGCCCGGCTCGCGGGGAGTTCCCCTCGAGCAATCCAGGCGATGTACTTCTCCCGCCAGTCCGCCTGGACGGGAGCCGGTTCGATGTCCATCGCGACAGCCTCGTGGGAGCCGTACCCCTCGAGAAGGGAGAGCACGTACGCCTCGTTCGAGGGGTCCTCTTCCATGGGCTCCGCACCCGCTGGGTTCGAGGGAGCCCCCGAGGGTCCGCCGTCGCTCGAGGGGTAGGGCTCGAAGGTGACAGAGGGCTGCGCGATGTCGCGTGCGAAAACGTTCGGGGGAACGGTGATCCGCCCGGACGCGATCTTTGCCAGCTCGTCTGCCTCCTCGTTGTACCGGCGGGGTACGTGATTAAGCTCGATGCCGTAGAATTTGTCTTCGAGGGCCCGCACGGCTTTACGGTGCAAGCCTCCATCTTGTCATCGTGGCGCTCGCGTTCTTCATGACTTGATCGATCACGAGCTGCGAATCCCCTCGTACGTCGAGACGCTTGACGTCCAACTCAATGGCGATTTTGAGGCCGCAGAGAAGGGCCTCGTATTCCGCCATATTGTTGGATGCGGGGAAGTGGAGGCGCACTGCGTAGCATGCATGTGTTGCCCGAGGGGTGACACGAAGAGCAGGCCCGCGCCCGCTCCTGTCTTCATCACCGAGCCGTCGAAGAACGCAGTCCAAGCCTCGCTTGAATCCGAGGGGGCGGCAGTCGCGTGTCCGTCCACTCGGCGACGAAATCGGCTAAGATTTGCGATTTGATGGCTTTGCGCGGAGCGTAGGCTAGCGTCTCGCCCATCAACTCCACGGACCACTTGGCAGTTCCGCCGCCGCGTCGGGGGTTGCGAATGATCTCTCCTAGCGGGAAGGAGGAGACCACCGTGACGGGGGTGGGCCTCGAAGTAGTGGCGGAGCTTGCGCCGCGCGAGGACTACCGCGTACAACAGCCTTTCCCCGGACCCGAGGGTAGCGTGTCTTTGTGTCCGACAGACTTCGCCGATGTAGTAGACCGGCCTCTCGCACAGCAAGGCATGCCCTTCCTCCGTGCGCTCCACGACGATCACGCGCGCCGACCACCCGGGTGGTTGCGGCCACGTAGAGTTGGAGGGGTTCGCCGTCTCGCGGCGGCGTGAGGATTGGGGCGTGCGTCGAGACGCCTTCGCCTTGTCGAGCGCTTCCCGGGCCTCGGCGGTCCAAGAGAAGCGCTCGTGCTTCTTGAGCGCCTCGGTAGAGGGGCGGGGCCCTTCTCACCGAGCCTCGAGACGAAGCGGCTTAAGGCGGCGAGGCACCCCAACACTTTCTGCACCCCTTTGAGGTCCCGAATTGGACCCATTCGCTCGAGGGCCGCGACCTTTTCAGGGTTTGCCTCGATTCCCCGCTGGGAGACGATGTACCCTAGGAGCATGCCCCGCGGCATTCCAAAGACACATTTTTCAGGGTTCAGCCTTGACCCCGTTTGCCCGTAGGCCCGAACGCGATGCCAAGATCGCTAACCGGTCGTCCGCCTTCCGGTCTTGACGACGATGTCGTCCACGTAAGCCTTGACCGTCCGCCCGATATGGTCCCCAAAAACGTGCCGCATGCAGCCGATATGTTGCGCCCGCGTTTCGAGGCCAAAAGGCATCGTGACGTAACGAACGTCCCGAACGGTGTGATGAACGAAGTCGCGAGCTGGTCGGACTCCTTCATTTTTATTTGGTGATATCCCGAGTAGGCATCGAGGAAACAGAGCAGTTCACACCCGGCTGTAGAATCAATGATTTGATCTATACGTGGCAAAGGAAAGGGAACTTTTGGACACGCTTTATTGAGAGTAGTGTAGTTTATGCACATCCTCCACTTCCCATTTTTCTTTTTTACAAGCACAGGATTAGCTAACCACGTAGGGTGGAACAGTTCCTTGATGAACCCGGCCTCGAGGAGCTTCCGCAGCTCCGCTCCGATCGCCCGTCGCCGCTCCTCGTCGAAGCGGCGCAGCCCCGCCGCCGCACGGCGCGAGCGTTGGGCGAGATATCAAGGGAGTGCTCGGCGACCTCCCTCGGGATGCCTGGCATGTCCGAGGGGCTCCACGCGAAGATGTCGGCGTTGGCGCGGAGGAAGTCGACGAGCACTGCTTCCTATTTAGGATCGAGGGTCGAGCTGACCCTCAATGCCTTGCCCTCGGGGGCTGACGGGTCGAGGGGGACCCCTTTGGTTTGCTCGGCGGCCTCGAAGGTGCCGACGTGCTTGGCGGCGGAGCTGAGGTCGTCGTTGACCATCTTCTCCAGTGTGTTCACCAGCGCTTCATCCAGCGCTAGTGCCTCTGCATGTTCCACGCACTCGACGTCGCAGTCGAATGCGTGCTCGATCGACGACCCGACGGTGATGACGCCGTTTGGACCCGGCATCTTCATCTTCAGGTACGTGTAGTTGGGGACCGCCATGAACTTGGCATAGCATGGTCGCCCAAGGATGGCATGGTAGGCCCCTTTGAATCCCACCACCTCGAAGGTGAGGGTTTCCTTGCGGAAATTCTTGGGGGTCCCAAACCAGACGGGCGCGATCGATGCGCCCGAGGGGTTGAACCCGCTGCCGGGCGCGATGCCGTGAAACGGCTTCGTCTTTGGGCCGCGGCTGGTCCCGGCCCAATCCCCATCGGCGCAATGTATGCGCGAAGAGGATGTTGAGGCTACTGCCTCCGTCCATAAGGACCTTCGAAAACCGGGCGTTCCCAATGATGGGATCGACCACCAGTGGGTACTGGCCCGGGTTCGGGATGCGATTTGGGTGATCATCCCGGCTAAAGGTGATGGCATCCTTCGACCAGTTGAGAAAGGCCGGAGGTGCCCTCTCTGCGGCGAGGACTTCGTGCCGCTCCTTCTTGCGTTGCCGGGTCGACATGTCGACAGTGGGTCCCCCGAAGATGAGGAACACATTTTCGACAGCAGGGAAACCACCCGCGTCGCCATCGCCCCCATCTTTCTTGGCCTCTGCCTCCTTCGCGGCGGCACGGCCGTAGAACTTCTTGAGCATGTCGCACTGCTCAAGAGTGTGGTTCACGGGGGTCTTGTGGTAGGGGCATGGCTTCTTCATCATGTCGTCAAACACCCCCGGCCTCGAGGAGCCGGTCGAGGGCCCCGTCGGGCCGGGTCAACGGCGAGGGCCTCGGCGTTGCCGCCGTTGCGCCCTCGCTCGCGCGCCTCGCGCGCGGCTTCTTCCCCCCTTCTTGCCCCGCTTGTCGTTGCGGCGCGGCTCCTTGGACCCGCTGCCCTCCGCGGGCGTGTCCTCGGAGCGCTTGCCCTTCTTGCCGTCGAAGATTGCTCCCACGGCCTCCTCTCCGAGGCGAAGGCGGTGGCAATGTCGAACAGCTCGTTCGAGTCCGTGGGCGGGCTGCGTCCCAGCTCGTGCACAAGGTCCCGGCACGTGGTGCCCTCGAGGAACGCGTGCACGATCTCGGATTGTGCCACGGCCGGGGAGCTCGTGCGGCGCTTGGAGAAGCGCCGTATGAAGTCCCGTAGCGATTCGCCCGCGCTCACGCGTGCGGAACGCGGATCCCGGGAGTTCCCGTGGCGCACGTACGTGCCCTGGAAGTTGCCCACGAAGGTGTGGACTAGATCGTCCCAGCTATGGATCTGGCTGGCGGGCAAGTGCTCGAGCCATGTCCGGGCCGCGTCGCCCAGATGCAGGGGCAAGTTGCGGATGATTACTTCGTCGTTGGTAGCCCCGCCCAGCTGACAGGCCAGGCGGTAGTCGTTGAGCCAGACACGAGGGTCCGTCTCCCCGTTGTATTTGACGATCGTCGAGGGCTGACGGAAGCGCTGGGGGAACGCCGCCGTGCGGATCTCCCGGCTGAACACACGGGTGCCCGGGGGCTCCGGTGTCGGGGAGCGATCCTCACCGCTGTCGTAGCGTCCACCCCTTCGAGGGTGGTAACCCCTAGCCGCTCGCGCGTCCGCCTTGCTGGTGCGCCTCGGCGTTGATGACGTTGCGGGCATCGCCATCCGGCGCCCGCGCGTGTCGAGGAGCCGTTCCTTGGCGGCGTTTGCCCCTCGGTCGGCGGGTTGACCCACGTGCACCGAGGGTTCGCCTCTCGGTGCGGGATCATCACCCCGTGCGTCCCCCCCGTTGGCGGATGCGTGAGGCTGAGCTCTCGGCCTGCTGGACGGCCGCTTGCTCAAGGAGAGTCTGCACCTCGCGGTGCATGTCTCGAGCCTCGGGGGTCGATGGTGCCGGCATGGCGCGTAGCAACGTCGCGGCGGCGATGAGCTTTTGGCTCGCCCGTGGCGGAGTATCCGCATTGTCGATGTTGGGGACGGGGTTGAGGCGGTCACGGACCTGTCGGCCCAGCTCCCGCGCGCGTTCGCCGCGCGCAGAGGCCTCCCCTGCCATCGAGGCGCGGAGCAGCCGCTGCGTCCGTACTCCTCCGCCGGCTTGGCCTCAAGCTCGCGGGCTTGGGCTAGGCGTGCGTCGACGTCGGCCCCGGCGGGGCGCTCGGCCCCGCGGCCGGGCGCGTGGCGATCCCCTGGGCGGGCGTGACTTCCCCCCGTCTCCCGGCGCCGCCGCACCGGCGGCGTTGGGCCGGGTCGTTGGTGATGACGGCGCAACACTCCCGCGTGGGGTCGTAGCTCCCAGTGCTGGAGTCGTCGGAGTAGCCAAACCAGTAGTCCGTGGCGTCGAGGAAGCGCCCCGAACGCGGCCGGCCCGGCACGCCGGAGAAGTCCCACTCCGCGTACCCGTGGCGGTTGGCGGGTGGCATCGTGTCGACGGAGCCCAGGGACGACTCGTCTGGCTGGCCGAGGTGCCGGGATCCCTGGCGACGAAGACGTGGCGGCCAGGTTGAACCCGGCGCATCGTCGTGTTCACGTTGGCGTTATGGGCCGTCGTGGCGCCACGCAGCCCCGATGGGGATGCGCGGTCCCGAGACCGCACGCGGTCCCGCGAGGGCGGTGGCGGCCGTTGTGACCGTGGGCGCACCGCGCTGGGCGGCGGCGCGCTCGGCCTGCCGCCGCTCGGACCGCGCCCTCGGCGTGAGCGCAGCCCCGCAGCGACGACGGCGTCTCGGCGTCGACGGACCCCGCGGCGTCCGTGCTGCGGGCGCTGCGCCGGTGTCGTGCGTGCGGCGGAGACCGCAGCGGACCCCGGCCTCGCGGCGCGCGCGAAGCTCCTCACGATTAGTGAGGCGCATGAGATAGCCGTTTCCCGTGGCCTGGAAGTTCAAGTCTCCGAAGCGGATCCCAAACCCGGCCGGGAGAGGGTCCGAGCTACCCATGTTGTAGCGCGTAGTGCGGTACTCAGTGCGAATCACCATGGAGGGAGTTGACGAAATGACCTTAGGCGCTCGTTTGCCCCACGGTGGGCGCCAACTGTCGGTGCCGGAATATGGTCCCGACACTAACCAGTAGATAACGCCTAGGTCTATCCCTCGATGGTCGATGCCAAACAACAAATGACACAAGGTTTTATCCTGGTTCCGGCCGAGGGGGCCGTACGTCCAGACGAGGGGCGTGCTCGTGGCACTATATTGCTCGGCACCGGGGTGCCCGTAGTGGGGCAAATACAAGCAAGGCGGGAGAGGAATCGTGGCTTCCAAGTCCCTGGGTGAGTGGCTGGAGATGTTGTGGGAGAACAAGAGAGTGAGTGCACGGTGCGCTGTGTTCCTCTCGATTCGTCCCACCCGCGGCTGGGGGCTCGCCTCCCCTTTTATAGGCTAAGGGGGCGGCGAGTTACATGCACGCCGCGCTGCCTAGCTACGTGAGGGAGCACGTCGCGCTACGGTGTAGAGTGGGCGGCCGTCCGGACGATCTTCGCCGCGATCCGGCCATGATGGCCTACCCCGTACCCGAACAGTGGCGGTTCGAGGGTAGGAGGCGGCGATGGCGATGGCGTCCTCGATAGGCTTCGAGGGAGGTGCCGATGATGGGCGGTACGGGGTACGGGAGCGGGCGAACGGCGTTCCTTCCCAATGAGCTCGCGGTGGTGGAGT
The DNA here is from genome assembly GCA_947561735.1 of Cenchrus americanus. Classification (NCBI taxonomy): domain Eukaryota; kingdom Viridiplantae; phylum Streptophyta; class Magnoliopsida; order Poales; family Poaceae; genus Cenchrus; species Cenchrus americanus. The sequence goes on along the minus strand of OX387245.1, from coordinate 60,260,109 downwards.
GGTTGCTGCAGTGCCGGGCGTGCGCCTGCGGAGTCGGGCGTGCGCCCCCGCACGCGTGGGTACGGCGGCCGTGCGCGTTACGGTGGCCGGGATGGCCATCCACCCGCCCTAGCGCCCCTCACCTAACCCGCAAGGTCACGTGAAAGTGAATCGAGGGTGCGCCGGCCCTCTTTCGAGGGTCGGGCGCGTTAGCCGTACGGAGTGGGGGCGCGCGGTGTCACGGGACCGACACCCGGCCGTACCGCACGGTCCATCCCACGGTGGCGGGGATGGGCTCCTCCCCGGGGAGTTGGTGCGGCGGCACGGGCGTGAGCCCGTGGCGCATGATGGCGCCGCCTGCGGCGTCGGGCGTTAAATGCCCAAGTACGGGGCCGGCGCACGCGTGCGCGCGCGCCGTGAGCGTGGCGGGCCCCGGCCGAGGGCGGAGCGGACCCTCGAGCGAGACGGGACTCGCTCGAGGGGAGGTGTGCCCTCGAGCGGGACGGGACCGCTCGAGGGAAGGGTCGCCCCCTCGAACGGGGCGGAGTCTGTTCGAGGAGGGGGTTGCCCCTCGAACGGGGGTGGGGCCCGCTCGAGGAGGAGCGTGTCCTCGAGCGAGGCGGAGCCTGCTCGAGGGGTCTTCTAGACGGGTTGTCTTGGTGGGCCTCCGGAGTCCTGCTACATAGGCCATGTCCTGCACGATTAGTTTCCTGCATGGTTAGGCTCAGCGTGTTTTGATACCGGGGTTAAGTGAGGATTCCCCGTCGTTTAAGGGGACCCCTAGGGCGGTCCCCGACACTCTGCCTCGGTAATGGATTGAGCAACATGACTGTTTGCGAGAAGACCAAGATACCAAAAAGGAACCCAAAAACTGGCAAGTCCCAGAAGTGGACTTCCTATCCAATCGACACCCGGCAAAATCCTCATCTGAAAAACCATGAAGCGCCAAAGAAGAGGACGCGGAGTACCAAAGGCCGAAGTCGGGAGTGTGATGCAAGTACCTGAAAATTCGCTTCACCGCTTGCCGATGCGAAGTCCTCGGAGACGCTTGAAAACGAGCGCACAGACATACCGAGAACTGGATGTCCTACCTCGTCGCCGTCAAGTAGAGGAGTGACCCGATCATGCTTCGGTACTCTTTCTGGTCCACGTGTTCACCTTCCTCGTCCGCATCAAGAGCTGTAGTCGTACTCATCGGTGTCGTCATGGAAACCTCCATCTTGAACTTCCGCACAATGTCCTTGGTGTACTTAGCTTGGTGCACAAATGTTCCTTCCTTTGATTGCTTGATTTGTAGCCCGAGGAAGAAGTGCAACTCGCCCATCATGCTCATCTCAAATTCCCTGCTCATATCCTCTGCAAACCTTGCAACAACAGAGTTAGACGAGCCACCAAAGACAATATCATCCACGTACACTTGCACAATCAGGATATCTCTGCCCTGCCTCAGTAGAAACAAGGTCTGATCGACCTTCCCCATCTCAAAACCTCTCTCAAACAAGAACCCCCTCAACCTACCAAACCAAGTGTTGACGGTGAATTTTCGTCAACCTAGAGTACTTGTTATACATTGGTTTCGATTATGATTTGCAACTAACTCGCCACTAGGCATACTAATGATGTAACAAGTTCACACTTGCATGTCGATTTTGGAGTTTGTTGTTTACGGAGGAAATCTACACTAGAGAGGAGACTTTCAGGATAAGTTCACCAAGCACTTTGGAAGAAGATCATGAAGTCCGACAAGAGTCAAGACACGCGATGAACATGATTCTAAATGAACCGAAGACCGAAGCGTCAACGTGCAAGTCTTCAGGGACTCAACCAGAAAACAGCGAAGCTTGCATATCAAGGATTCAAGCCTTAACCGTGAAGGAAACGACGTCAAAGGCCCACATGCAAGTGTACACAAATAAGGGATCACGCGAGAAGCAAACGGGGAGGAAACCGGGGCCGAACCAGGCTGAATGGGCATGGGCCGGCCGGCCTGGGCCGACCGGCCCAGCCCACTCCGGGGTCGGTTCGATGCCCCCTTTGCCCTAGGTGTTTGTCTATTTATTGCCTCCGCCGCCGTCGGCCGCCACATCGAACAAATCATCCTACCGACGCCATTGACCAGAACACCGCCGCCGCAAGATGAGGGAGAGAGTTAGATGAGCTCGTCGCAAGGATCAATGCTGGCGGAGAGAAGGAAGCAAGAGGAAAACTCCAAGCCGTTGGCCTAGGGGTGTTCCCAAGCTCCATCACCGCCATCTTCATCGACGACGTTCTCCGGAGTCTCCATCACCCCTATGTGCTTCAATCCGTGTAACATGATGGGGTAATGTCTCCGTTCATCCCTAGGGTTAGATGGATGCATGCTATGTGATCGCTACTTGATTCGTGGTTTCAATCTATTATTTTCATGTTGATGATGCTTTGAAGATTAAGGTTAGCTACTGTGTTTTTCGGGCGTATGATATCCGCTACTCCCATAGATTCCATCAACATACCGTGTCCATCATAGGTCTAGTCACGAATACCTTCGCGTAGTGACAGTACGAGAGGAGGGAAAGGGCGAAACCATGGTCACAACCCCCGGTAGATTGGTTTATCACTCTCATGTACTAGATGCATATCCATGTTATCCTAGATCCTAGGGAGGGAACGCTTATCTTTTTTAATCACTCTCTTGTGTCCACCCTTTACCATCTAGTTTAACCCTAGATTTGTTTGATCAACTTAACTTAGATTAACTTAGGTTAGATTGTCTTTACCTTTAGATTAATACTCTTTCAAAAGTTTTCCATTCAACTAGATTAGTACTTGGTTAAGCGTTAGCAATCCCCTTGCTCCGTGGATTGACAAGAACCTTGGGAATCCCGTGGTGAAAAAGGTGTAGGTCCGTACGCTTGCGGATCGTAGGTGGATACGAGTTTTATCCGTCAACAAGCCCTTTTTTCTGGCGCCATTGCCGGGGAGCAAGCCAGTTTGCTACGTTTAATCTAGTATTAATTTTGTTGATTACTAACACCTAACCCTTATTTTCTAGAAAGAAAATCTTTTTTTTTGTTTTCTTTCAACTTTTCTTGTGCCTAGATGGATTTGTTCACCTCACCATTGGAAGACGAAGAGATGTCGCTAAGGGAGCTAGCAATGCCGTCAATGGAAGACATTGAGATACAAAAATCAGATTTGATGCTTGCTACAATCCACTACGAAGTGAAGCCTGGAATCATCAAGTTAGTGGCAACAAAACCATTTAGAGGATTGGAGGATGACAACCCATATATACACATTAAGGAATTCATGATGATATGCAACACGGTGCAACAAAAAGGAGTTCCGGCCGCTTGGTTCAAGTGGAATCTTTTTCCATTCTCTCTCGAAGATGAAGCGCGAAGATGGTACACACTTGCGTCCGTTGAAGCAAAAGGAAATTGGGATGAGCTAGTGAAGAAGTTTCTTTTGAAGTTCTTTCCCATAAGCAAGGTCCAAGACTTAAGGAGGCAAGTGCTCACTTTCAAGCAAGGAGAGGATGAAGGAATTGATGAAACATGGGACCGATTTAATGAACTACTTGAGCGAGGCCCGAACTTGGGATTTTCTGGTGACTTGATGTTGCATACCTTTTATTTTTCACTAACCCCTAACTCGTCTCGTTTTGTAAGCATGTGTGCAGGCGGTGATATAATGGATAAAACAATTAGTGAAGCCGCACAAATCTTACAAAGGATAAGCAATGGACAAAGAATGCAACGAGATTGGCAAAGACGTTGTCGAGAGGAGCAAAACGACAAAAGCAAGCCCGAGGTGCTTGCTGAAATTTCTGAAAAATATGAACCGGAGGTCAAGGAAGATGAACCGACCATACAAGAAATTGAAGATCCACTTCCCAAGGTAAGAGAAGTCATTTTGGATTTTAAAAATGTTGAAACTAACATGAATGTAGGCCGAAGTATGTGGAATGCTAGACCTTTGGCAGAGTTCAATCAATCCGGTTGGATTCAAGTTGATTTTGCCCCATTATAATCAACTATCGAAGGAAGGAGGAACGCCGAGACGTTGCCAAACTAGTTGAAGATATATTTGATCAAGAGATGAGTGGAGAGTCGATCCAAAAAATATTTGAATAAGAAGGAGATGAAGGATGGATCGATCGGTTTGACAACTCAAGGATTTATGATGAAGAAAGAGAAGAGTACAATCATGACGAGCCTAGTGACTCAAAGGATAAATGGGAGGTGAAAGGACTCAAGTTAGAAGGTTATAGCTTATGTTCTATTGAAGCCCACACAATAGCAAGGCAAGACATGGAAGTACTCAAGTATGCAGGAAAGAGTGAATCAACAATGAGCGATCTTGACGACAAGTGGTACATGGAAGATAAAGAAAGCAACATACAAGACTTTGAAGACGAAGATTGGGATGACAATGAAGACTTCAAAAAAGAGACAAATGCAAATTTAGTTGATGGATTACACGTTCCACATGATGAGATCGAGGGGATGCAAAAGGGTAACAACGAGACACCTTCACTTGTTGAGATTGATTCGCCTTCAACACCGCTAGACGAACCAAATATCACTCTTGTTGAAAAAGCTCTAAGGCCAAGGTACATGCTGAAATCTCAGGATATTATTGGTATTGATGTTGATAAATTCAAATACTCATGCTCAACCAATAGTATGAATGATAGTTTAATGTCTATGCCTTGTTCCAATAGTGATCATGTTGATAGGCTAGGTTTTCTTGAGAATGAAAAAGAGGAAACATTTATGTTTGATCCAATTAATCTCACACCTAAAGAACCTTGGCCTAATGATGATCTAAGTGCTATGCATGAAACATATGCTTCTTTTATTTACACCATGACTTGTTGCTACAATTTGCATGTGGTGTTAATTATGGACGCGTATGTTTATAATAAGTTTTGTAAATCTCGATCATGCTTTGCGCTTGGTCAAGCTAATGACCTTAAAGAAGCACATGTCAGGAGAAGGCCCGATTTTCACTAACCATGTAGACAAGGCTTGAATAATGAAAAGAGAAGTAATGCCTACAAGAGTTGCTAGATAAACCATCAACCTCTCCAAATCCCGCAATGGATGCTGCTGTCTTCATCAATTTGAGAGCTTGTTCAGAGGTGTAAAAATGAAGAAAATGAGATATCCAGAAGTTCCATCAAGTTACCATTCCAACGCATCAAGAACCAACAAGTTTGAAGACCCGTGCAAGGAGTTATGGAGAAAACATTGAGCGTTGCGCGTTCTGAAATTTCAGTACAGATTTCATCGCCGAAGTAAAACGGACGTAACTCTCTTGTCCGGAGTTCGATTTGGGCAAATGAAGACTCGTTGGAAAGGAAATTTTGTGCACTGTGCAATAGAGTAGAGCTTGAGTATACTTTCTGTTCTGGACATTAAAGGAAAAATCATGGAGTGAAGGCAGCACCGAAGGATGATAAAGAAGGAGATAGCGATGAAACAAAAGGATGCTTTGGGCAAGTCTTATATAAGTGATCAAGCACAACATGGGAAGTAAATTAAAGCTGCATTGGTACCTTTTCTTCTTGCATGAAGGGCCATGGCGATGCGACGAAAAGAAGGTATGTGAGAAAGTCGAGCTTTATGACTTTAAATGAAGCGCTTTTCGGGAGGCAACCCGTTTCTTTATTTTTTTACTACTTTCTTAGAGAGAATAAAGAAAGACACCTTCTTATGATGATAAACTTGTGGTTATTAATCTACGTTCAGTTTTCCTTTTTAGAACCACCATCATGTTCATGATCATATTTATTTGCATGCATTGCATTTTGTTATCAATGTGATGTTTCTTTGTGTATACATGTTTTGCACATAGTTGGCTTGGTTGTTTTATATACTTAATGATGTATGCTTCTTTTTCCATGTTAATACTTCATAAGGCATTATGAGTATTTTCCTTTTGTGATCTTGTGTAAACGTGGTGTTTAAATAAGATTGCGGACCATCATCGTTATGTTCGATAAACCTAGCTAGCTTTTCATATGTTTTCATGTTGCTTTGGTTAGTTTATAAGATTTGCAATGCGCTTAATTTTTCTTGTGCTATAAGAGTTATTGATTTAGGGATAGACATGGTGTTTGAACCCTTGATGAATAAACCTTAATGGCTATGGAGAAATTCGGCAACCTAGTTGTAAACATGGTGTTTAGAACTAGGTGAAAACATTGTCTTTGTTTATATGCTTTCCTATCATGTGCATACACACCTTGCACCACGTACACTCATTAGGTTTTTATTCCTCATTATACTAATTATGCCACAAGTTAAGAATCTTAGGAGACATTGTTGGATTGTTGGCAATTCTATCTACTCCCAACCGTCACCTTGGGGGTAGAATGTGCGTTTAAAACGTCTTGCAAGCAAGATAGAGACTCTCACTACAAGGAAATTGAAGGATGGATAAGATAAAAATGCTTTGTCTTCTTCTTCCATGACTAGCAAAATGCTAAGCATGGGGGAGACCCTGAATCTTCAACACGGAAGTGCAATATGACGCTCTAGAAGATAGAATGATCAAGATCATTAACGTCTCTGGAGCAATGTGCAAGAAGCCACCGATCTCATCAAAATTCTGTATGGTCTCGAAGAGAAACACTAGATATTTTTGGATATTTAGAAGCCCCATGAAGTTACGATTCCAACAAATCAAGAATCAAGACAATCGGAGGTTCCTACAAGCGGTTATGCCCGAATCACCGAGTGCAACACGTCCTGAAATCAGTTTTGGACAGCACGCAGCGCTGAAGTAAAACGGACATAGCTCCCTTGTTTGAACTCCGTTTTCGATGAATGACTGCACGTTGGAAAGGTAATTTCATAAACTTTTCAATAGAGCTATATTTCGATATATGTTCTGTTTTGACAGAGGGGGAAATCCATGAAAAAGAGACAGCAAGGAGATGATGAGAACAAGAAAGAGGAGATGGTGATGACAACATTGAAGAGAAGGGCGACCAATGATTCCATTAAGCATACAAGATTAAATTCAGAAGTTTAGGAGCATTGATAAATCAAGACAAAAGCAAAAGCCATATCGATACATGGAGATGTCGGAAGAAGGCAATGAAGAATTACAAAGGATGGTAACATCTCCATGGACCTTCTCTTTTCCAAACACAAATGCTTGTAAGTATGCCTTCAACCTCAACTAGGTGCAACCTTTTGTTTTTCTCTTCCAACAATAACATGGCTACTAGGAGGACAACATAGGTTTCTTTTTATTTTCAATAGATAGGCATGATCATGTGTTCACCGCGATGTTCTATATTGCCTATGCTTACGGAAAGATGATGAAAGTTGCCGCTTTGTTTTACCTACATGAGGTTATACATGTCTTGGCTAATTGATCTTTATAATATGATCTGAAATTAATTTAAATACCGGCTCTTTTATTTGTGGGGGTGAAATGACTATGCTCTAGACCCACATACATATCTTTGCTTTTCGATTTAAGTTTATGGATAGCCGGATAACTTCTTGTTTTTATGAAAAATTAACTTTTATGCTATCTACATATTTGTGATGCTCTTGCAAAGTTCTACCTACCAAAGCCATATACATATATGTTTTATGATAACAAAACCCGTAGATTGCAAACATATGTTTTGATGAGTTGGATTAGGATTGATTTCTATGGTTCAAGACTAAGAAGCTGGTCATTCCTTTGCGTAACTTTTTCATGCTAGCCTTTTTGTCCATGCATTGTGGGTTTTCACATCGAAAATTTCACAAAATTCACTGGGCCTCCACCCTAAACCAAAAACATCTTTTTGTGATCACCTCCTTGTCCACAACCCAATTTGAGTATGGAGTAAAATTCTCGATGGAGATTCAAATCCGCAAGATTATGGAATTTATACTTACTTTAGCAGTCATTTCCCCTATCTTTTATGCTCGAGGACGAGCATCGTTCAAGCATGGGGGAGGAGTCATTCTCTGACGAATGCTAGTAAGTATTATGTTGCAAAAAGTTTTGAGGAGCAAAAGAAAAAAATGAAAAAAGAAAAAAATTATGATGAGAAGAAAAGGAAAGTAAGAAAAATAGGAAGAATAAAGTGAAAAAAAGAAAGAGAGAAAAATGAGAAGGAAATAAAATAAAATAAAATAATAAAGATGCTCCTCGGATCTTTTTGCTTCATAAGTTCTCAAGTGCCTTGATGACAAATCCATACTCAAATCTTCCAACCATGTGCAATCCGATAACGAGGACTTCACTCGTGCCTCGGGATCATCCATTTGCCACTTGCACATGTCCACATATCTAAATGTGTGTATTTCATCCCTCTCTCTTTCCAACATTTATTTTTCATGGCCTTTTTGACGAGTCTCGGTAATTCCAATAGACCTCTCTCTTAATTTGACAATATTTCGGATATATGTTTTGCTAGGATTGTTTTTAACCTTCCAAGCTCCACATAAGCCTTCCACTATCACATATGAGTAGAGTAGGTTGAAAATAATCTAGTATAGGCTTCAGTGACTTGATGAGATGAGTGTTTCCATGAGCTTTTGCAAGAGATTTTCACTTATGTTGGATATGCATCTTATTGAAAATCTTCCATGTGACAAGGTAATGGTTTGAAGTTCACTTAAGTTTGAGAGCATCGTGTTACATGTGGCTTGTTCTTTATTGTTAGTCTATCTTCCATAATGAAAAAAGAAGCCGGTCACAACTTGAACTTTAAAAATAAATTCTTAAGAGAGACCAATTTGCCTCGTCATGAATGACTAAGTGCAGGGACAACATTGGAAGGCAACACTGATTTCCCTTTTAAGCAAGGATTACTTACTCGAGGACGAGCAAGGTTTAAGCATGGGGGAGATGTTGACGGTGAATTTCTGTCAACCTAGAGTACTTGTTATACATTGGTTTCGATTATGATTTGCAACTAACCCGCCACTAGGCATACTAATGATGTAACAAGTTCACACTTGCATGTCGATTTTGGAGTTTGTTGTTTACGCAGGAAATCTACGCTAAAGAGGAGACTTTCAGGATAAGTTCACCAAGCACTTTGGAAGAAGATCATGAAGTTCGACAAGAGTCAAGACACGCGATGAACATGACTCTAAATGACCCGAGGACCGAAGCGTCAATGTGCAAGTCTTCAGGGACTCAACCCTATGTGCTTCAATCCGTGTAAGATGATGGGGTAATGTCTCCGTTCATCCCTAGGGTTAGATGGATGCATGCTATGTGATCGCTACTTGATTCGTGGTTTCAATCTATTGTTTTCATGTTGATGATGCTTTGATGATTAAGGTTAGCTATCGTGTTTTTCGGGCGTATGATATCCGCTACTCCCATAGATTCCATCAACATACCGTGTCCATCATAGGTCAGTCACGAATACCTTCGCGTAGTGATAGTACGAGAGGAGGGAAAGGGCGAAACCGTGGTCACAACCCGCGGTAGATTGGTTTATCACTCTAATGTAGTAGATACATATCCATGTTATCCTAGATCCTAGGGAGGGAACAATTATCTTTCTTAATCACTCTCTTGTGTCCACCCTTTACCATCTAGTTTAACCCTAGATTTGTTTGATCAACTTAACTTAGATTAACTTAGGTTAGATTGTCTTTACCTTTAGATTAATACTCTTTCAAAAGTTTTCCGTTCAACTAGATTGGTACTTGGTTAAGCACTAGCAATCCCCTTGCTCCACGAATTGACAAGAACCTTGGGATCCCGTGGTGAAAAAGGTGTAGGTCCGTACGCTTGCGGATCGTAGGTGGATACGAGTTTTATCTGTCAACAAGCCCCTTTTTCTGGCGCCGTTGCCGGGGAGCAAGCCAGTTTGCTGCGTTTAATCTAGTATTAATTTTGTTGATTACTAACACCTAACCCTTATTTTCTAGAAAAAACAAATCTTCCTTTGCCACTTCCACAACTCACTCGAAGAACTAGCCAAGAAACAACGCTCCACACCAGAAGACTGCGAAAAATCAGCACGAAACACCTGACCCTCGGGAACGACCATACAGACAAGATCCCCTCGAGAGTCCAAAATCCGAGAACCACCAGGCCGAAACAACACCTCAAAACCCTCATCCAATAGCTGGGACACAGAAAGCAAATTGTACCCCAGCGATTGAACAAGAGCAACACGCCTGAGAGTGATCTTGTCACTCACCTTAATCTCACCTTCTGAAAGCACACGTCCACGCCCATTGTCCCCAAAAGTGATGTACCTCCTTGTCACCAACGGGACGAGACTTGAGAACCACCCCTTGTCTCCGGTCATATGCCTCGAGCAACCGGAGTTAAGCAACCAAATGTTCTTCAAGTCTCCCACCTGAAATTCAAAAACGAGCACGTGAGCGAACAAACGACTCAGCACTGCGGTTAGTACCAAAAGAGTAAAACCAGTGCCGAGCCATTTGCTCGAAAGTGGGGTTAGCACAAACCAAGCCATCTTTCATACCAAAGCTACCTCCACGAACACCACCACAGTAACCACCATGAGGGAACCAACCCTCTCTGCCTGGAGGAGGACCAAAACCACGAAAGAAAGCCCGTGGACTGTCCCTCCTCTCCTTCTCAAAGCTACGACTCCTCCCATCCTCGTAGTGAACTCAAGGGGGAGAATGCCTAGCAACCTGACCTCCTCCAAACTCTCCAGCCCAACCACCAGAACCACGACCTCCAGAAACAAACCTCGCACCTGTACGAGCACGAAACCCAAACTGCTGCTGTCCGCGCTCGCACCGTCCCGACCGGTGCCCCTCACCGGTCCGACCGGTGTAGCACAGGCGAGCGGCACCTCCAACAGCCTTCCGCTCTCCCCAAGCCCAAACTATCCTCACACTCGCCTTGGCCGTGGGCATCTGCACACGAGGCTCAAGTACACCATCGGAAGGGTGGTACTTGTCCTTGTTATCCCACTCCTTCGCCATTCTCTCCTCTCGCTTCCTCTTGAAGCAAAACTCATCCTTATGGCCATCTCTCCCACAATAGCAACAATGGAACCTCACAAGCTTAGGCTTAGGCTTGGGTTGTGGCTGCTCACTTGGTTTCTCTCCACTCAACTTCTCCACCGGTTTCTCCTCACTAGCCTTCTCACTTTCTTTCCCAAAGAACACTTTCCCCGAAGTGCTCACAAACTTGATAGGCTTTGGAGATCATTTGTTGGTGTAGGAAACACGGGTGGAGCTGGGGTTGTGTCTAGTCGGTTCCTAAGATGGTTAGGTTTAGGAGGGAAATCATTTTTGTGGTGGGTTTTTGGTGGCTCTGGGATATTCTCTCCACTTCCCTCACCAACCTTGTTTGCCCCAAGTCGCTCACCATCCTGCCTCTTAAATGCCTCGATCATCATTCTCAACTGAGGCTCATGACCAGACAACCAACCCATCAACTTTCTCAGCTCATCATTCTCATCCTGCAAACGGTCAACATAATGTGCAAGTTCCAAATTCTTCAAAGCATGCATTTCACAGGTAGAGCAAGATGTAGGAATTGGTTCTTTCAGCTTAGCCTCAAGTGAAACAGTGTAAGCATGCATCTCATCAATCTTAGCATGCAAAACAGGGAAAGAAGTGCAAGCACCTAGCAAAGCAGATCTAGATTTCAGCTCAGCCACTTCAACCCTAAGCACATCTAGTTCCTCACACTTGGAGGCATGCTTCTCTTTAAACAAAGCAAGATCAGCAAGAAAAATGGAGCAATCAGCACAATCAACCTCATCAGAAACAACAGGACTAGCCTTAAGGGAATCAATCTCAATCTTGCTATCAAGAACCTGTGTTTCTAGCTCAGCCACTCTAGTCCTAGCATCCTCGAGTGAAGCCCTAAGCTTTTTTCTCATTTTCTTGGCCTCTCTAAGCATGTCATCACGGTTATCAAGCAACGAGCCAAGCCTTTCACTCTCTTGACGCAAGAAGGGAAGCTCATCACACACCTCGTCGTCGGAATCAGAGTCCGAGTCACTCTGTGTGCTCTTCTCGCTACCGGAGCTCAGCGCTATGGTGCAGAAGCCGTCTCTAGCGAAGCAGCTCAGCCCGCTCAGGTTCTTGGACGACTTCTTGCCCTTGCGACGATCACCTTCATCTTCACTGCTGCTCGAGCTCGAGGTGGAGTACGCGGAACTGGAGTCGATGTCGCTCGCTCCAACCATCGCTCGGGCCTTGCCTCGGCTCTCCTTCTTCCTCGATCATCGCTCATCCTTGTGCTTGTTCTTGTGCTTTCTCTTGTGGTCACGCCTCGACCGGTACTTGCCATCCATCCTCGACTTGTGCTTGTATCCATCCTTGTTCTCGACCTTCTCCGGGCAGTCGGCGACGAAGTGTCCCGGCTTGCCGCACTCGAAGCATGTCCTCGTGTTCCTCCTCATGTTCACCCGGTTCTCGTGCAGCCTCTCGAACCTCCTCGTCAGCAACGCCAGCTCGTCCTCTCCAAGCACATCGAACTCCTCATCTGGCATATACATCAAAGAGGACAAAGAGAACATCCTGGTGGATGGGTTAGTGTTAGCCTTTCCTTTTGAACCACCAACAAGGGCAAGATTATGAGAGTCAGTCGGGCCCTCGAGCTTGGCTGTCATGCTCCTATCCACCTCAGCCGACTTGAGCTTCGAGAACAACTCGTTCACCGTCAGAGTGTCATACTTCTCCGACTTGACAATGGCCTCGAAATTTCCGCCTCATATCGTACGATCCAAAAAGTGTAAGAGCTTGACAGCTCTATCCTTATCATCGTACGGGAGCACGTCCATATTGGCCCTCATGTTGTTCACAACCACAGTGAACCTCTGAAACAAGGCATCGATGGACTCACCAGGGAGATGAGTGAAGTTCTCGTACTCTCTCCGGTAGGTCGCATACATCCGAGCCTGAACCTGGGCATTCCCAACATGAGCCTCCTTCAACACCAACTATATTCTACAAGCCAAGTCCTCGGTGTGCACCCGATCGAACTCAGGCTGACACAAGACACGAAACAAGTAGTCGACCGCCTTATTGTTGGCGTCGAACATGTCCCTCGATCCTGGAGCAAGGAAGTTCATCGGCTGGACATAGCCTGTGTCCACTGTGACATCCCAAAAGATCTGACCCTTTCCTCGGAGAAACGCTGCCATCCGCTTACTCCACATCTGGTAGTTCTTGCCATCGATGTGTGGAGGACCCGAACCCCGTTCCTAGTACGCCATCCTTGGATCTTAGCCTGGTTAGAGTCAATAAAGACCCGAACCGGCTCTGATACCACTTAAAGGACCGATACGGCGAACCAGAGAGGGGGGAGTGAATGGGAGCCGATAAAAATTCTTCTCAAAGGAGATGGAAACTCCAACAAGATGAACCCGACTTCCAACACACGTTGGCCAAGCCCACGTAGCCACTGGAGTGCCACTGTACCTAGGAACCAACACACAACCTTCCAACCCAAGAACACAGCGGAACACCAAACCTCGAGTCCACTAACCAACGCCGGTCAGACCGGTGAGCACCACCGGTCAGACCGGTCCCTGTTGGTGAAACTTGGCGACTTCCACAGAAAGGCTCCACACCGGTCAGACCGATGCAACACACCGGTGAGACCGATCTCAGCCAGAAAGACCCAAAAGACCAAACAGGCCAACCGAGCTCCAAACCGACCCAAACTCGAAACAGCTGCAATGCAGGACAATAGCGAACACACCCAGATGTTCACCTGAGCAAAAACCCAACAGGGGTTGCACCGGTCAGACCGGTGAGAGGCACCGGTCAGACTGGTGTGACCTGGGCTTCTCAGGATGAATAGCAACCGCGGGTCAACACCTCCAAATCCAAGCCTCGATCTCCCGAATCGCTCCACAGGCTTGAACAAGACTTTGGGGACAATAGGAACACCTCATGAGGAGTCCATAGCCAAGTTTAATTCCACCAGAACTTGTCCAAACAAGAGGAATCGAAGAAATCCCGCCAAGAACTCCTCTAACCCTAGAACTCCGAAAACCCTAAAATCGAGCCCCTTAACTCACGGATTTGGGAGGGGAATCACAGCCCAAAGAACCACGAAGGGTTCCCACAAATTTCCCCCATCAAATCCCCAAGAGCAAGGTCTCGAAAACACCCCAAGAAAACCACCAAGAGAGGGCTCCGAAAATCACCACCAAGAACAACCGGGAACAACACAACAAGGCCTTGAGGAACCACGCCGAATCATCTATACATGCCACAAAGGTTCATACAAGGTCTAGCTTGCCGCCCGATCATCCAACCCTCTCACAAGATCTCACCATGAAGCTCTCAAGCTAGTCCTATGGAAATCCTAAGAAAATAGGAAGGGAAAATAGGAAAGCAAATGAACTAGGATTCCAAGAGATTGACTGCCATCCTCTCACCTCATGGGTTATATGAAGGCAACCAAAAGTCTAAAATACCCTTTCCTAACAACTAGGGATACAAGCCCCTCGAGGGAGGTTTTGGAAGTCTTCAAGTTTTTTTCCATCAGACGGATGCCCGACGACCGCAACCTGCTTAGCCTCAACACAAGCCTTGCGATCCTGACGCGTGTCCTCCTCTTCGAAGATTCCGGACTGCGTCGTCGCACAACGGTCACACCGGTGCTCCTCACCGGTCAGACCGGTCAGACCCACCGGTCTGACCGGTCTGGCACTGCTGCAGCACCATCTTCGATTCTTCGGTCTTGGCTTCGTGGATCAACCAAGGAACCAAGTGGTTTTCTGGTGAACCATCAGAAACCCCGCGAACTCGGTGTAGCCTCCACCAACCACCACTCATGACTCGGCTCCCACGTAGTCCCGGCTCGACCTTGGTTTTGAGGCTCAACCAAGAAACCGTCCACGACTTCATCTTGCTGTTCATGCCACCATGCGGCCCACACTTGACCCCGCTGGCCACCGGGTCCCTCGAACGAAGCCTACTTGTCTTCTCCACACCTGGAGGCCTCACCAGTGACGACCTTTCGCGCTTGTTCTTCACCTGCACCAACACCAGTCAAGCCGCAACCTGCACCTGCAATACTTAGCCAAGAATCAGTCCACACAACGTTGTCAATCACTCATCACACAAGAAGCGACCATCCACCGGTCCTCAAACCACACATGGTCCTCAGCCCGACCCGACCCCAGCTACCTCTCGGCCCACTCCTCTTCCGGCCCAAATTCCCGCAGTCGCCCACTCTCCTCTCTCTTTTCTTTTTCCCCTGTGGCCGCTGACATGCTGACCCCACATGCCAGCCCTTCCTTCTATCCCGCGCCCCCTCCCTTTCCTCTGTTCGGCCGCACGCTGCCGTGATCCCCGCCGTGCCTGCTCACCTCCTCTGCCTCCCTTTTCCTTCCGAGCGCGCCCGTTATGGAAATAAACCCCCATGGCCTTATCACCTTCAGTTTCTTGTTGTTTCCCCCTTCCTCTTGCTCCTTTACGCCGCTTAGCCTGCCGACCATGAATGGCAAGGCCGCCGGCCGCCACCCCCTTCCGCTTCGCCTTCTTTTCCCTCTGTCCATATATAAGGCGAGTATCACCCTCGTCCCCTCACTTTCGCTCTCGCACTCATTTTTTTCTCCACGCCTGAGCACCAATTCCACCCAACGCCACCACCTCTGTTTCCGCCGCCGCTGGTAAAGCTCACCACTAGTGAAGAACCCCCTCTCCCCCTCGCTTTTCTCTCTCATGTGATGTGTCCGTCACTCATTGAGCCCCCTTGCACCAGGTCTTCATCGTCGTCGCTTCCCGGAGCTCCTGTCCCTGTATGCCGGAGCACCGCCGAGCCGCCGTCAACGACGAACCCTTTGCAGCACCGCTTCTTCTTCACCAGTGACCTTGATCGTTTTGTCTCCACCTAATAAGCATCAGAACCCGACCCTTTTCCCTTTCTTTTGTGCCTAACAGCAACTGCACGGGCTCGTCAGAGCGGTCGTTCTACCCCCTTCCGGTGCTAGCCGCCACAGCCGCCCGAGCCTTCCCACTGAGCCTTTGGATGCATGCGCATGCTTCCTCACTACGCATAGCACCGCCGCGCGCAAGAAATGGTGGTCGGGAATCCTCTCTCGAGCTCACGCCGGCGAAGCGCCGCCGCGCGCCGTCGTGCTATCTATGTTTTCGGCGAACCGCCGCCGTCTCTCACGTGCATGCGTCCACAACCGTCCGATCTGTGATGGACGTCCCTGATCGCGTACCCCTTCTTTTAAAGCATTTGGTCCACCATGGACCCATGGGCCAAGTCCTCGGTGCGGTCCACCGCCCTGTTAGCCGCTGGACTGTGGATCGACAGCCCAGATCCAGCCAGACTCCGGGTCAATTCTCAGCATACCGGCCAGCGCCGGAAAATTTGTTAAAGAGACCCTGATCTTTCACAGTTTCACAAGCCGGTCCTTCCACCTATCAGAATCCTTAC
Source organism: Cenchrus americanus (assembly GCA_947561735.1). NCBI lineage: Eukaryota > Viridiplantae > Streptophyta > Magnoliopsida > Poales > Poaceae > Cenchrus > Cenchrus americanus. Next base: position 60,243,768 of record OX387245.1, on the reverse strand, counting down.
ACATAAGTCCCTATTTTTATGTTTTAGCCCCTGTTTTCCTTAGATTCTTCCATCAGAGGTCCTTTTCATTCCTTTTTGCATAGAAACCCCTCTGTTTTATATGAAATTGTGTTTCTAGTCCCTGGTTTCTTTCATATAAATCCTGTAGGCCTAGTTTTCTTGCAGAAAGGTCCCTGCATTTTGTTTTAACCATATCTTTCATGTTTTAACTCTGTTTTTAGCGTTTTATATACCGAAATGATCGTTTCAGCGAGTAGAATCTTTTAAAAAGCGTGTCTTTAGCATATAGGAATGTTTGGTGTATTGTTTTATTTATTTATTGTTTATATATGCTTGTGCGTAGATATCGTGCCTGTTTCGTCTGAGCACCCCATTGGAGAAGATCAAGAAGAGCTTATCTTCAAAGAAGAGGATATTCAGTTCGTAGAGGAAGGCAAGTGGATTTCCCCCTCTGCATTTTCTTCTTGAACCTATATAACTGCATGTTTAAATAATATTTACCTTTACTTGTTGCTATGCACTAACTTGATGAGAAAATCACCTTTTTAAAGACATGCCTAGAATTTTACCCCATCACCTTGGTCAACCCCTTTTATTAAATGTTTTGGGTAGATGAATGCTTAGTTGCTAAACTTGGGCTAGTTATAAGTGGTTTATGATACATTCTTTTGTGTTATGAAATTCTAGTTAAGTTTTAAGATAAGACCATATGATTTAAATGGAACATGGAGAACCACCCAAGAAAATAGTGCAACCACAGTCCACATGGCTCTGGCTTAGCCAATTAATTAGGTGTGCAATTGTATTGGTGATCCTATCTGAAAGGAACACAGGGGGTTCGGGGTTGCAGGGGTATAGCCCGGTTCTTTTGGGGTAGCAACATTTGCTAAGGTGCTAACCATTAGGGAGGGTTATGGTCCGCCCTGAGTTGTAACTGTCGTGGGTTGTTGGTGCTTTTGTATACCTTTGTAAAGGTTTCGTAGTGGACCCCTAGCCCCTCACCTCAGAAGTGTTTAAGGGTGTAGCTAACCCGGGCAACATGGGAACACGAGTTGTGGGTAAAGTGTACAACCTCTGCAGAGATAAAACTGATCGATCAGCCGTGCTCACGGTTAAGAGCGACTTGGACCCTCACATGATAATCAAACTTAAAGATGGATGTAAATCGTGGTTCTTGTGGGTTTATGAGATGTTTTATAAATGCTTAAGTGGGTTGGTATAAACTTACATCTAGTCATAGGTTTGCTAATAAAACTTGGTCAACATTAATATGCTGACCGTTGCAAAACCTTAGCCTATCCTTGATAGCCTTGCATGTTTCCCCTACTTGCTGAGCTCCAACCACAAGAGTGCTCACCCTTGCTTATTGATGTTCAGATGAGAACAACGGTGAGGAGTACTGGAGCGACTTTGAGGAGTTCTGAGTCATGCGATTCCCTAGTCATGTTCCTATGGATGAAGAAGAAGTTACTCGTTTAGTTATCATTTGTTTTTGAACCTTCGTGTCCACCGTTTGAGTGTAATAAATGACTATTGTATCAGTTAAACTCTTGTACATTTGATTACTGTTATGGTATTACACTCTTTTTGTCTATCGTATGTGTGTAATCTGATCCTGGCACACATATGAGATGCATTAGGTTTTCCTCATAAAATCAGATGTGACAATAACAATGCTCGTAGGTTGAAGTTCTCTTCCCTATTCTCATTCCACACACGTACACCTTTTTTCTTCCATAGTAGTAATATTTCATCAACCAATGGTCTCAGATACACATCAATGTCGTTGCCAGGTTGTTTTGGACCTTGGATTAGCACCAGCATCATAATAAACTTTCGCTTCATGCACATCCAACCGGGAAGGTTGAACATGCATACTGTCACAGGCAAAGTGTTATGACCACTGCTAAACTCACCAAATGGATTGAAACCATCTGTGCTTAAACCGAATTTTATGTTTCTTGCTTCCCCAGCAAAATCTTTGTATTTTCTATCAATCTTTCTCCATTGAGACCCATCTGTCGGATGTCTCAGCATGTGGTCTTGCTTACGATCGTTTTTGTGCCATGTCATCAAATTAGCATTTTCTTTGTTCCTGAACAAATTCTTCAAATGTGGTATTATAGGAAAATATCACATAACCTTCGCCGGTACTTTCGTCATATTGGGAGGTGTCCCCTTGAGAGCACCAAGATTATCATCCCTCCGGATCTTATAACGTAGTGCTTTGCACATAGGACAAGCTTCCAAATTCTCGTGTTTGTTGCCTCGATATAGGATGCAATCATAAGGCAGGCATGCATCTTCTGAACCTCCAACCCCAGAGGGCACACAGTCTGTTTCGCTTCATATGTTGTCGACGGTAATTCATTGTTCTCGGGAAGCTTGTCCTTCACAATTTTTAGCATCCCCTCAAATGCTTTATCAAACACACCATATTTTGTCTTCCATTGCAACATTTCAAGTGTAGTACCAAGCTTTTTATACCCCATTTTCAATCTGGGTACAATAGTTTTCTATGATCTTCTATCATACGACGCAAGTTTGCCTTTTCATTATCATTTTCACAATCTCTTTGTGCATCTTTTAGAATTTAACCAAGATCATCAACATGGACGTCTTCCGGTATCTTTTCTTCGTCAGCATCTTCCATTAAAGTATCTGTAAAATCTTGCCCCGCGGCCCAGTTAGGAATGTTATTATCATCCTCCTCATCTTCGTTCTCTTCCATCACAACCCCTTTTTCACCGTGCCTGGTCCAAAGCACATAGTTTGCCATGAATTCGTTTTTAATCAAGTGGTGGTGAAGAGTCCCCCAATCAGAGTAGTCTTTATCATTTCTACACAAAGAGCATGGACGACACATGAATCCCTTTGGGTTCTTGTTGACTTTGGCCACTTCGAAAAAAGCTTGCATGCCAGTAATGTACTCTGGGGATCGTCTGTCGGCGTTCATCCATTGTCGGTTCATCTGCATCATATTAAGTCCACAGATTATTTCTAATAAATCAGAATAACAAAGACAGAGATGAAGAAGGGTGAATTTGGTGATGTATTCTGTTATGAACTAGATGATGAGAACTGGACGCCTACCTACATTCTTCTTGAACATGTTGATCATCTCAACACAATACGTGAATTCATAAATGTGTTTGAAGCAGAGGTTCAAAAGCTAGAAGCTGACTAGTTTTAGCTTGGGACTTGTACTCATTGCTATTGATGTCGTGCCTTGTAATAGCCATCAAGTGACCTCATCTGTATGTATGTCATTGTACCAGAACCGCGACAATCATTGCATCCTATGTGAACTACATACGTCTGGTCATTTTTTTGATACAGTGACATACAGAGGTCACCTGATGGCCATTTTGATCTCCATTATTAATGACCATACTTTTTATAAACTAACTTCTAAAAATTAGCTAAATGCAAAATTATAATTAGTTCTATGTTTCATTATATCAAAAATTAAACAAAGACAAAGATGAAGAAGGGTGAATTTGATGATGTATTCCGTTATGAACTAGATGATGAAAACCGGAGGCCTACCTACATTCTTCCAGAACATGTTGATCATCTCAACACAATACGTGAATTCATAAATGTGTTTGAAGCAGAGGTTCCAAAGCTAGAAGCTGACTAGTTTTAGTTTGGGACTTGATACAATGACATACAGAGGTCATCTAATGGCCATTTTGATCTCCATTATTAATAACCATATTTTTTTAAACTAACTTCTATAAAATTATCTAAATGTAAAATCATAATTAGTTCTATGTATCATTATATCAAAAAGTAAAATTCAATTTTCTCTACATCAATATAAAAGATAACAAGATAATGTTAGTGTTTAGCCAACCACTTTTTTCTAAATCTAAAATATATAAATAACCTCATCTCTCATTAGCTCCTCCCACCTAGGATTTCATATTTCTATTTTCTCCATCTCTCAAATATATAAAAACAATTAATCACAACAAATGATGGGAGGAAGAAGAATCAAACCTCGGAAACACTTTAGAGGAGAGAAATCTTCACAAATACATGAAGAAAAAAATCAGTAGCACCTCTCTAAGGTTGAGGTGCCATGGAGGAGCTTGAGCTCTTGGTGAAGAATGGCTTGACAAGAGAAAGAGGAAGAAAAAGTAGGATTTATATGGCACGGAATTTAGTCCCGGGTGGAGTTACCAACCGAGATTAAAGAGTACCCTTTAGTCCCAGTTGGTAACTCCAGCCGGGACTAAAGAATTAGCACTGGGTGGAGTTACCAATCAAGACTAAAGGGGGGCCCTTTAGTCTCGGTTGGTAACTACAGCCGATGCTAAAAGCCCGCGTCGATCATTGCGGGAAAGTGACGTTGGGAGTCAGCTCTTTTGTCATGATTGGTTATATCAACCGGGACTAAAGGGGGTATCTCCAACCAGCATTTCGGGCCACGTCGACGGAAGGCCTTTAGTCCCGACTCCAAAGTTAAATCGGGACTAAAGGCCTGAACCAAAGCCTCCCTCTCTACCAGTATGAACACTAGTAGAGTGCGGTGCTGCTAAATTATTTTACACTGAAAATATGTACGTGGCTGCACTTGTGGTACATAGCGTACACGCGACGTGCATGAGGCGGCGGCGGCAGCAGGAGGCGGCGTCCTACCAAAATTTAGAAGTCCGCAACGCAGAACCCTCTTTTTTTTCCGGAGCTAGGTAGTGGAAGTGTGGAACGAAAACGAAACGCGCGGTTCATGTGCTACCGCACCGCCGGACCAGGAGGGATCGGACTGCCTTGGGGGCGCGGCAGTGGCTTCCGTGGCAGAAGGGAGGGAGTGCTTGGCTGCCGTCTGCCGCCGGGGTCGTGCGGTACGGCCGGCGACGCGAGCTGCCGCGGGCGGGCGACGGCCAACGCTGAAGCGTCCGAAAGTACGTGCCAGGGTCTCAGCGCGCCTACGCCCACCGTTACCTGATCGGATCAGAGCAATTTTTTTATATTTATTGTCATGATTTTCGAAAAATAAATGGTCGAATTGAAATTTTCGGGAAATGTTCATCTGTCGTCGTACCCCACGGCCAACGGTTGGCAGTACTGGCCGGTGGGGTCCGGTTCCTGCCGCAATGGGGCACGGCGGCAAGATTCCTACCGCCGCGGCCCACGGCGGCAAGGCCTTGGCGCCGTGGGCCACGGTGGCAGCGCCGCTCCTTATAAGGGACCGAGCCCCTGCCGCCGGCCCCTCCCTCACTCCTCTCTCACCCCTCCAAACCTTCGGCTTTCAACCCTTCGGAGCACTTCTGAGGTATGTTTCTAAATTTAGTCCAAATTAGTTAGTATAGTTAGTTAGTTTAGTTAACTTAGATTAGTTAGTTAGTTTAGTTAAATTAGTTTAGTTTAGAAATTTATTTTAGTTAACTTAGTTTAGTTAAATTTAGTTTAGAAATTTAGTTTAGTTAGTTAAATTGATATAAATTTCATACAGAATAGTTTAAATTCACATAATTTGTTTTAATTCATTTTAAATTTATGGAAAATGATTATAATTCACATAATTAAATTAAATTGCTATAAAATTTGTAGAAAATTATTTAAAACTTGTAGAAAAAGGTTATAATTGACATAATTAGGTTAAATTCTATAAAATTCATACAAAATGGTTTAAATTCAAATAATTAATTTAAATTTGTTCTAACCTTTTAGGAAATGGTTGTAATTGACACAATTTGATTAAATTGATGTAAAATTCGTACAAAATGGTTTAAATTCACATAATTCATTTAAATTTGATTTAAACTTCTAGGAGATTGTTATAATTGACATAATTTGATTAAATTTATGTAAAGTTCGTACAAAATTATTTAAATTCACATAATTTGTTTAAATTTGTTTCAAACTTCTAGGAAATGGTTATAATTGACATAATTGGATTAAATTGCTATAAATTTCGCAGAAAAATATTTAAATTCACATAATTCGTTTAAATTTGTTTTAAACTTCTAGGAAATGGTTATAATTGACATAATTAGGTTAAATTGCTATAAAAATTTGTACAAAATAGTTTAAATTCAAATAATTCATTTAAATTTGTTTTAAATTTCTAGGAAATGGTTATAATTGACATAATTCATATAATTAGTATAGTTGGAAAAATTGATTAAATTATGTTTTTTGCAGTTATGGCTGTACCGCTGGAGTACGTACGGCCGGAGTTGTTTGACGAGGCGGTAGACCGGCACCACCGCTCGTACATGTCGGCTGTTCTTGGAGGTCCGCTCGGCATGATACGTTGCCGGACGACCCGCACTTTGATGCCGATACACCAGCGGTGGATTCCGAAGTATGTAATTCATATTTATTATTTATTTCTATTTATTTAAAATAGTAATTGTGTTAAGTAAATTAATATTTTTCAGGCAACGCGCTGCAGGACTTCTCCCTGTTGCGCGGTTGGTCGAGGGGGGCAGGCTACGAGTTGAGGTTCCCCGGGCGGAGCGGTTGACGCGGTTCAACTACAACGCCCCGCTGATCGCCGCATTCATGGACCAGTGGCGACTAGAGACGCACACGTTCCACTTCCCCGTCGGCGAGATGACTCTCAGTCTGGAGGACGTCGCGATGTTGGGAGGACTGTCGTGTGCTGGCCAGACAATGGGGCCGATCGACATCCCCGCGACGTAGCAGACTGACTTCCTTGCTCGGTTCGCGAACTTTCCTCGAAACGATCGCGCGCCGGCGCCGTACGTGCCCTTCGTCGACACCCACGGGCCCACCTGGACTTGGATCCAACAGTTCAGCGTACGTGATTCTAACTCTTATTTTCAACGTTTGTATGCATTTTAAACGAATGTGACGACGGACCTTTGTGTGTGTGAAGGACCGATTAGGAGACTAGAGAGGGGGAAGTGAATGGGAGCCGATAAAAATTCTTCTCGAAGGAGATTGAAACTCCAACGAGATGAACTCGCTTGGTCGGACCCCCAAAATCACACGCTCCGCACTTCTTCCTTCCGTTTGCCAAAACCACGTAGCCACTGGAGTGCTACTGGTCCTAGGAACAAACACTACCAGCAACCTCAACTCCTACGCACCCACGACACCGGAAACAACTCGGGAACCAGCTGCTCAGAGGGGGCGGTTAGACCGCCTCCACCAGACAACCTCCGAAACACCTCTTCCGAGCACCAAAACGCACTACGGTTTCACCAACAGAGATCTTTGGTCAAGGCCAAGCTAGCTACCAGAAAATCTTGGCGAAAACCAAAACTTCACCCAGGGGCCTAGGGGCGGTTAGACCGGCTACCAGGGGCGGTCTAACCTCTTGTACCCAGCAAAGAACTCCAAGCAAGAACTCCTAGCAAACAACACGAAAACGACCCAAAATTTCACCTGAACGCTCCTCTGATCAAGGCGAACAAACTCACAAAGGAAAATCCACCAAAATCAAAACCTCGTCCTGGAAGGCCCAGGCTGGTTAGACCGCCCCCCAGGCGGTTAGACCACCCCTTCCAGAAAACCTACCCGCGGGTCAACCCTCAACTTCCCATCACCCGATCTCCCGAATCACTCCACGGATTGCAGCAAAACTTCGGGAATAGCTGGGTTGCGTCCTGGAGAAAATCTTCCTCAAAAGAATCGACCCGAATCGCTCTCAGTCAAGAGGAATCAAAGAAATCGCCTCTCTCGATCAAGAACTCGGTCAACTCAAAAAACCACCAAATCGTGTCCGATTCAAGGGAGATTTGGGGGCAAAGTCACCAGCCAAAGAGGAACAAGATCCTCATACGTGACACCCAACAAAAACCCCAAGAAATCGTACTCAAAACTCCGCCAAGAAAAGCACACACTACTAGATTTTCCCCCTAAAGCAACGCACAAAATGCGTTGCAATATGCCATATTTGGTTGCAATAGACACAATTGCAACCAAATTGTTCCGTGGATCGTGGGCTGCGAAAAGCCGCGTTGCATTAGGTTATTACGACGTTGTACATCTAGTGGTTGCCAAAGTTTTTTTGTTGCAACGTAACACAACGTTGCAATTAGGTTTATTTACAACGCTTGTTCTGGTTGCAAAGTGTACTATTGCGACACATCTGTGGTGTTGCCAAAGGTGCAATTGCGACATTTCTGTTTCGTTGCAAGTCATAGTATTGCTACGCACTGACTTTGGTTGCTATTGGTTGAATCTCGTCTATTACCACGAAAGTAATTTGGTTGCAATATGTAGTATTGTCTGATGCCACGAAATTGGTTAGTTGCTATAGGTGGTCTCCTCTATTGCCACAAAAGTTGATTTCGATGCGATAGGTAGCATTGTCTGATGCCACGATATTGGTTACGTTGCTTTAGGTGGTATCCTCTATTGCCAAGTAATTTGATTTGTTGTAATATGTGGTCCTCTATTATTGCTTCGAAATTTGGTTGGTTGACATAAGTTAAAGTCTTTATTACAACGTTTCTATTAGGGTTGCTACAAGTGCACTATCTATCATGATATCAAAAAATGCAGGTGGGAATATCATTTCAAGTCGACAAACAGCCTCCCTAATTGAACAGCTAAGCCTGTCCAATTCTGATTCCACCAACTCCTTTGAACATAGTGCATCGAAGAAATTACTAAGCTGAATCAATCCAATGACAACAGCTTCTGGCAAAATCCTACGCACCACTAATGGTAAAAGTTTCTGTAGAATTAGATGGTAGTCATGCGTTTTCAAGCCTGACACCTTACGTGACTTTACATCAACACATCTTCTTATATTCGAGGAAACCCCATCAGGCATCTTCACTCCATATAGAAATTCACAAAAACTTTCCCTGGCATCCTTATCTAACTCGTACAAGGCTGATGACAAGGTATACTTATCATCTTTAATCACAGGGAGCTGATCTGGTTGTATCCGTAGATGCTCCATGTCAAGCCGAGCATTCTCCCCGTCCTTACATTTGCCATCCAATTTAAGCAGAGTGACTAGTATGCTCTCGCATATATTTTTCTCAATGTGCATCACGTCCAAATTATGCCTGATGAGCAAAGAAGACCAGTAAGGGAGCTCAAAAAAAATACTCTTCTTCCTTCAGTTGTGCCATCTGTTGTCTTCGTCACGCTTCCTTTTTTTGATAACAATGTCTTTCCAAATTCTACTTGTTCAAAAGTAGAATACTGCTCAAGTACCTGTGCACCAGATAGTGGTTCTGGTGCCTCCCTGGTTTCGACCTTGTTGTTGAAGCTGACCGCATTGTTGCGCCATGGATGGTCAGGGGCCAAAAAACGTCGATGTGCCATGTAGCAGTGCTTCCGCCCATGTTTCAACCACAAATACTCAGTATGTTTGTGGCAGTATGGACATGCAAACTTTCCTTTAGTGCTCCAACCAGACTGACATAGCATAGGTCGGGAAGTCATTAATTGTCCAAAGAAGTATAGCACGCAATCTAAAATTCTTCTTAGTCCCCGCATCTCTTGTTTTAACACCATTATTCCAAAGATCCTTGAGCTCCGGTATCGGGGCCTCAAATATACATCAATATCCATTCCAGGAGATTTTGGACCAGGAATCAACATTGACAAAATCCAGTTAGATTGTTTCTGACACATCCATGGAGGCAAATTGTAAGGAACCAGGATGACATGCCAAATGGAATACGTAAGACTTTGCATGCCAAAGGGATTGAACCCATCAGAAGCAAGACCCAGCCTAACGTTACGACCTCCTCCTTCTGAAAACCATTTACTCTGAATCCACGTGCTTCCATGCCTTTGAGTCAGCAGGGTGATGCATTTTCCCATCATTCTCCAATTCATTCTTGTGCCACTGCATATCCTTTGACATTTGCTTTGACATATACATTCTTTGCAGCCGAGGAATAAGAGGAAAGTAGCGTAGGATCTTAACTGGTAACCGCTTCTTAACAGAAGTAGCACCCACTGCACTGCAATTATTATCAGAGGTTTAATCTACAACTTTCCACCTTGACTCCTTTCAAATGGGACATGTTTCCATATTTGCGTATTTATCAAAAAATAACACACAATCATTTTCGCATGCGTGTATCTTGACATAGTCCAAGCCCAGGTCTCGAATCACCCTTTGCACTTTATCCAAGGAGTCAGGAATACAATGCCGGTCAGGGAGAACCTTTCCAAAGAGCTTAAGTATGGCCTCCAATGGCGAGTTACTTAAGCCATACATGCACTTTATCTGAAAAAGCTCCACAATAAAAGAGACCTTCGTTGCATTTTTGCATCCTGGATACAATTCCTTCTTTGCCTGCTCTAATAGTTTCAAAAAGATCTCTACCTGCTTATCCGCCTCTTCCTCATCTCTCGGTTTGTTCATGATGTATAGTGCCACCGATAATGTTTCTAATCGGAGTATTGGTGGCGACGGGGTTATCATCCAAACCATCTTCTTCATCGTCTTCTACAAATAAATGTCTTGTATCATCGCGTAGGTACCGCATCATGATTATTGAAATCAGCAGTAACATCTTGATTCACAGGACCCTGAGATGAAGTATTAGTTTGGTCTTGAATGTTACCAGCATCGATGAAACAATCAGCAAACCCTCTATTGAGTAAATGAATTTGAATGGGAAGCACGGTGGAATGTCTGATCATGCATTAACACAAATTACATGGACACGCAATAGATCCACCTCGCGCTGATGAGGCCGTTAATTTTTGCAAAAAAATTCGAAAATTGTTCTGCCAATCCGCTGAGTGTCGAGGCAAGCGCATCCAACTGCGATCTTCGTCTGATGACATTAGTTAATCTGCATTGTTCATGTTTCAATCGACCTTGATCATGATATATATACCAATATGCATATATATGCAGCGAACGATTGAATATATATACGAGATCAAGACATCGGTATGTACCAGCCGTGGCCGTAGCGCCGCTCAGATCTCCGCAACAAGAACCACGTGGAGATCGCCGTGGAGATCGATCCCCTAGAGGCCCTCGTGGAGATCTCCGCAACAAGAACCAGGTTGTCGAAGACGGAATTTTGGAATGGTCCAGATCGGAAGAGCCCCTATCTGATCGTCGTATTGATCTCCTGCATAAACGTTGCGATACACACATTACAGTGCAACCAAGGAATACCTCGTTGCAATAATTTTTATAAAGTTGCAACGATCACAAAAAATAATGCAACAACTAAATTTCGTGGTAATACATACACGATAGACAACATTTTAGTACAACCAAGGAATACCTCGTTTCAATATTTATGAGGTTGTACAAAGTATGACCTTTCTCAGGGTTCACATTATGTGCCCCGGGTTTTCAACATATGCGTAATTCATTATTTTTCTTTTCTGATCGGCTACTATAGAGGCTAACAATAATACACAAAATTCAGGAGTTCTAGTGAAGAGTCTCCAAATTGTTGATCACAATGCTTTGTGAATATACACATGAATAGCATAAACGATAGCATGTCGCAATTCGAAAACGGACGGATGGTTAGTCCAAATATGCATGACAGGACCCAACGATTTCAATTTGTGTCACTCATAAGTTCAAATATTTTGCAAGGGCTCATCCGGATCCAAACACATAGACATACGAATATGCATATATAAAGGTTCAAAGTTATTACTTAGATGTTGGCATACTTAGATGCTTGCCACATACACATCCATTCTTAGACCATTCACCAAAGCATTCGCATAACATTCACCTAGGACCTGGTTATGTTACGTACTAAGCTAGATTACTACTACTTGCGATTGACTTTATCCAGAAGCTTGCGGATCTTCTTCGCCATCACTTCTAACTTGTCAGCAACAGTCTCCATGAATTCCTTTAGGGTCATCTCCATGTCTTCCTGCGTTCCAACAATGTCGACGCTTAGGTTCTCAATCTGCTCCCGCAAATCATCATAGCGCTCCTTCGTACCGTTGAACCATTTGGCGCAAGGGCATTTGCTATGGCGGACAACAAACACAAGTTACTAACATGAAATGTGTTACAACGGTATGGCCAATGCAACAAAATAGTCAAAAAATGCACCTTTCTTTTCGATGATCCCGAAGCTTTCGATGGAGACGGTTTCTTGCTATTGTCCTGCTCATCATCCGAGTCTGGAATGATGATCCTCACCTGATTAGCAGTGTTCACTAGCCTGACCAAACAAAACAATTTGTTGTTTTTTAGTTTAAAACTGCCTATTCAATCTCTTGACTCATAATGTATACCAATTTACCCGTGATCCCCCTACTACCTGCCAGAAAAGGCCTAACCTACTAAATGGGACAACCTGCGTTTATTTGGCTGGCTTTGTTTTCAGTAATGTGATCAAATGTACAAAGGTCAGATTCACAGCAAAAGATGGCAAGAAATCAAGCCAATTATCATTATCATTATCTAGTATGGGGTGAGATGGATCCAAACAAAAACACAATAATCATTATCTAGTATGAAATTTTGATTACTATGAACTACTAACATTTTTCTAATTGCAAAAGGAGTCACACGATTCCTGGAAAATCAAAGAGGGTAGGGTAGTGTACCTCACTTCTCTTCTGGAACGCTTGCATCCGACTAGGGCCTGCTTACCCTTACCGGATGGATCGACTTGGCGATGCGGGCCGTGAGACGACGACGAGGAGGTGGCGGTGTCGTCCGTACCAGAGGACGACAGGGTTGGGGTGCCGCCGACCATACCAGAGGACGACGAGGTAGGTGGTGTGGAACACTTGAACCACACGCGTGCATCGCGCTTCTGCGTGGTGGAGCAGTGGCACCTCCGTACGCCACCGCCGCTCTCCTGAAAACCCTCGGTGCGGCCCCGCCGTCCGCTACTGCCGCTCTCCTGGATCCCCTCGATGCGGCCCCGCCTACCGTGGCGGCTGCTCGGCTGTGTTACGGCGCTGCGGCCCCTTCGTCTGCGCCCGCCGTTGGTCTGGAAAGACTCGATGCGGCCACTCCGGCCGCTGTTGCCGCTTGCCGCAGGGGAAACCGCGATGCGGGGCATCTCGATGTGGACGCAACGGTCAGAGCCGACGAGGGGGATGGTTGGGAGCAAAAGTGTATTGGGGGTGGGGGAGCTGAAAGTTATAGACGATTTGGGCCGGCACATCCTTGTTTTTATTACTCTCACCGGCCCATTTGACATTTTCACATCCTAGTCTCCAGTACCTTTAGTGCCACCCCCGTAAACCGAGAAGGGGGTATCCCGGCTTAAAACGAGAGGCGTGCTCGCGCTTTCGAACTCCGTATTACCATCATCAACTAATGCTTGCTACTTGCGCTATGGGGCTTAATGGGCTGGCCGGTCCACTCGGGCTCCCGCTCGCTGGGCTTTACGCTCGCCGGTTGAGCCTATTGTGGTCTGGCTTAGCCCACATCCCCATTGCACACAATTTTTTCATCTAAACAAATCCTCTCTTTTTTCATGGTACATATAGTCTATACCACATTGTTAAAATTCAGATTTTTCATAATAAAATTTATTTATTAAATCGCATTTTAAATTTCGCTACAACCCCATAGCAGATTTTTTTCATCAAAACAAATTTTGTGGCAATACGTACACAATATTCCTCCTTGAGGCTAGAAACGAAGCAATAGCCTTCCTTGTATTGCAACAACGCAAAGATATATTTGCAACCCAAATAAGACGTTGCGTAAGGCCGTTCAAACGCAACCAACCCAAGTATGGTAGCCATAGCAAGTTTATATTGCAACACCCGAATTTCTAGTGCAACGCAGAAATAGGGTAGCAATATTTCCTACCAAATGCAACACAATTCTGAATAATGGGTGCATTTGCGCCAACTTGTTGCAACACCACAAAGATATATTTGCAACCAAAATTCTACGTTGCGACATAGCTGTTCAAACGCAACCATCCCTAGTATGGTGGCTACAACAACTTTCTGTTGCAACGCAAGGAATGCTAATGCAACACAATAATGGGGTGTCATTATTTCCAACAACATGCAACGGAAATCCTAAAAATGGGTGCATTAGCGTCAACTTGTTGCAACACAAAAAATAAATATTGCAACACAAAATTTATGTTGCAATAGACACACAAATTGCAACCGAATCACCGTTTCGGTGCAATAGTACCCTCTATTGCAACCGAATTAGTGGTGTTGCCTAAGGAAATTGTTGCAATAGGGGGAAAACCTTGTAGTGACAACAAAGAGCTCCGAAAATCACCACAAAGAAGGACGAGAAAAGCACTTCACAACCTTGAGGAACCACGCCGAACCATCTATACATACCATGAAGGTTCGTACAAGGTCTAACTTGCCACCCATACATCCATCTCTCTCTCTAGATCTCACATGAAGCTCTCAAGGTAGTCCTAGAAAACTAGAGGAAAATAAGGACGAAAAAAGAAAACAAAATGAGCTAGAGTCTCCAGAGTTGGCTGCATCCATCCCCTCAAAGAATATATATGGAGGCACCAAAAAGACTAAACTACTCTTACTTAATAACTAGGGATACAATCCCCTCAAGGGCGAATTTGGAAGTCTTCAGATTTTCTCCATCGGACGGATGCCCAGTGACCGCAACATGCTTAGCCTCGACGCAAGCCTTGCGATCCCGATGTGTGTCCTCCGCTTCGAAGCATCTCGGCGCCAGCGACCAGGGTGGTCAGACCACCCCCCTGGGCGGTTAGACCGACCTGGGTGGCCGCATCTCCTCGTCGAGTCCTTGGTCTCTGTTTTGTGGCTCAACCGAGTAACCCAGTAGTTTTCTGGTGAACCACTGCAAACCCCGCGAACTCGGTGTAGCCTCCGCCAATCGCCACTCATGACTTGGGTCCCACGTAGTCCGTCTCGACCTTGGTTTTGAGGCTCAACCAAGAAACTGTCCACAACTTCGTCCTGCTGTTCTTGCCACCATGCGGCACGCACTTGACTCCGCTGGCCACCGGGTCCCTCGAACCAAGCCTACTTGTCTTCTCCACACCTGGAGGCCTCACCGGCGATGACCTTTCGCTCTTGTTCTTCACCTGCACCAACACCAGTCAAGCCGCAACCTGCACCTGCAATACTAGCCAAGAGTCAGTCCACACAATGTTGTCAATCACTCATCACACCAGGAAGTGACCATCCACCGGTCCTCGAACCACACATGGTCATCAATCTCCCCCTTGATGAGTGCATTGACAACACACAAGATTTGGTAACCAACGAGAAAAATAAAAAGAAAAGAAACAAATAAAAAGAAACTCCAACAAGCGATCGAAAGCCAAAGAAAGGCAAAGAGCAAGATCACTTGACGAAGACAGGTCTCGGACCCCTTAGGCAAGGGCAACGGCTCGACACATCCAAGACAAAACCATGCTCAAGCAAAGAGCGCAAACCACCAAACCAAAGCTCGAACACCACAAAGAGCTCCCCCTGCACATATGCAAGCTCCCCCTGAGCCAAAGCAAACTCCCCCTGAACCAATGCAGCAATGCAACACGGGAATGCAACAAGAGCAAAAATCTGCTCACTTTGCCCAGGGTGGTTAGATCGCCTTCACCAGGCGGTTAGACCGCCTACCACACATCTGACCACCTGGGGGCGGTTAGACCGCCCCATGTGACCCGCCCTGCACCAAACTGCTCAAAATTTGCCTGAACCAATTGGAACACCTTCCAAATGCTCCCAGGTACCCAAATCATGCACAAACTTCTCCCCCTTGTTGACAATGCATGAACCAAGGTAAAATGCGAAAAAATTCAACATATAGCTTCTCAAATATACAAAATTCATCACAAGGTCCTACACATGTCCAAATGAGCAAGTTAGATACTCTACAGGTTCGTAATGACCTCAACTACATGATCACCAAGTTTCACAACCATTGGACAAGGCTAAAAGGGATTTGAGCAATTTTGTGAAAATTTACCCTCTCATGAGCAAAAACCTAAACATGAGCAAAACATGTCAAAATGGCAAAGCCCCACAAACTTCATGTTAGGACAACCATTGTAATCATAAGACCTTCACAAACACGCACAAGCACCTCATGTCATGTCAAAGCCACCGAGCCATGTGCCTACTTCTATATATGTGACTTCTCATTGGTAGGCATCATGCAACGGTTTAGCACCCAAAGCAAATTTAAATTTAGCACATATGACATGGGAGCACATTTTCCAAGCATTTTACATTTCATTTTCAGATTCTTAAATGGTACATGAAATGTCTTTGCGACAAAAAGGAACTTATGCCCCTCCACAAGATAAAGCAAGAGGGCTAAACATTCGTGATGGCAAATGGGCTTTTGGCCCCATATGATCAATAAACTCGCTATCCAACCACAAATTAAGCATAACCAAGCCACTAAAACATGTCAAGATCATATAAAGGCATTTACACAAGAGAGAGCATATATGTGACATTTTTCAAAACATAGCCATCAACCATGGATTATAAATCAAGATCATCAAGAGCTAAGCCATACTAACTATATCATACCAAACTAGCTCACACGATCATATATAGCACATCATGGTGAACAATGTATATATGAGAAGCTTTTCCTAACAAACGCATATAATACAAAATGCATGCAACCTAAGATACAAAGAGGCCTATACATCATGTTACAAATGCAATGCAAGATGCAAGAAATGCATAAAAGGAAGCTATACATATGCTACAAAAGGAGCTCCCACACACCCAACTAAAGAAATCAAATATACGCCAAGCTCCCCCCGCAAACGAGTGAAAGTTGCTTGATCTAGGGGTTTGGTGAAAATATCGGCTAGTTGGTCATGTGTGGGTACATGGATCAAGGTTATTTTTCCTTTCTCTACGTTGTCTCTCAGAAAATGATACCTCACTTCTATGTGTTTGGTTTTGGAATGAAGCACTGGGTTCTTTGCAACGCTTATGGCACTGGTGCTGCCACATTGAAGTGGGACACGGGTATACTCCTCACCAAAGTCACTCATGGTGTATGTGATCCAAAGGAGCTTAGAGCAACAACTAGCTGAGGCAACATACTCTGGCTCGGTAGTGGATTGAGCAACCCTCGACTGTTTGCGGGAAGACCAAGACACCAAAGAAGATCCCAAAAATTGGCAAGTCCCAGGAGTGGACTTCCTATCCAACCGACATCTGGCAAAATCCGCATCCGAAAAACCATGAAGAGACAAAGAAGAGGACGCGAAGTACCAAAGGCCGAAGTTGGGAGTGTGATGCAAGTACCTGAAAATTCGCTTCACCGCTTGCCGATGCGAAGTCCTCGGAGACGCTTGAAAACGAGCGCACAGACATACCAAGAACTGGATGTCCGGCCTCGCCGCCGTCACGTAGAGGAGTGACCCGATCATGCTTCGGTACTCCTTCTGGTCCATGTGTTCACCTTCCTCATCCGCATCAAGAGCTGTAGTCGTACTCATCAGCGTCGCCATAGCCTTGGAGTCCTCCATCTTGAACTTAGTTGTCCTGCAGCAACCCAGGCGGATTGTCCGCGGTTACCTAGCAGACTGTCCGCGGTCACCACGCGGACGGTCCGCGACCTACGGCGGACTGTCTGTTAAACACGAACAGAACAACCCAACCGGCACCTCGTCACACGGACGGTCAGTACCACGTCCTCGGACGGTCCGCGAGCAACTCGTGCCGCGTGGACAGTCCGCGACGTCTTGGCAGACTGTCCGCCAAACACCTTCCCACCAAAAACCGCTGGCCAACCGGATCGAAACAAAGGCGCTCAAGAACACGCGAAGAACACGAAGAACACTTGGGCCAAAGGGCTCCACGCGGACAATCCGCACCCACCATGCGGACAGTCCGCGAGGTGCGAACAGACGCGGGAGCAGCAACCCGAGAGCCAACTCGAGAGCACCCTACCACCTATCCTTCCATGGATCTCCCAAACAGTTGAAGCTCTTGAGGAAAGATTTGGGGAAGATGTGAAGCGTTCCTAGGGGATGCTATGCCCCAAAACTTGGGTCCTCAAGCAACCTAAATCGCCAGGGATCGAATCGCCACCGAAACCAACTAAAAACCTAGGACCCAACCGAAATCCTTCAATCGGAGGCCGAACTCGAAGTTTGGGGGATCAAGATCAAGCACAAAGATGCACGAGGCAACTATCCATGATTCCCACCAACAAATTCGAGCCCAAACACCTCAGAATCAAAGGAACCAGCCACGCATGAAAAACTGACGAAAATAGCTCGAAAAAGACACGAAAATCCAAAAAGCTACAAACCGGGAATCGACGCAACCACGAAAGCTTCCATTCACTCGGAGATCAAATTCTTTACAAACGGTGGAAAAATCTAACCCTAGAGAGTAAGGAAATGAGAAGCAGTCTGGATGGATGGTTTGCCTGGAAACCCTAGAGCTAATATATATGAGTCCCCTCTGGGCCAGGCAAAAGACCACACTACCCTAGCACTTAAGTTGTGATACAACCCCTCAGGGGCAAATAGGTCATGTAGACTCCTCTTCATCGCACGGCCACGCCGTTGCCGCAGACCGCGTCCTCCCGACGCAAGCCCTGCGATCCCGCCACGCGTCCGCCGGCATTGAAGCTTCTCGGCGCGCCCGGATCCCGTCTCCGCCCGCGGAGCCTCCAGTCTTGGTTTTGTGGCTCAACCAAGTAACCCGACGGTTTTCTGGTGAACCGCTGCAAACTCCGCGTGCAGACTCCGGTCGTGAGCCGCTACCCTACACCGGCTCCAGTCGACGACTTCGTCTTGCTTTTCTTGCCACCATGCGGCCCGCACTTGGCCCCGCTGGCCACCGGGTCCCTCGAGTCAGGCCTACTTGTCTCTCCACTCCTCGGAGGCCCCGCAAGGCATAGACCTTTCGCGCCCACTCTTCACCTGCACCAACGCACATCATGTCGCAACCTGCACCTGCAATACTCGGCCAAGAGTCAGTCCACACCTCGTTGTCAATCACGTATCACAGCCAGGAGCGACCATCCATCGGTCCTCGGACGCTCCGGTCCTCAATCTCCCCTTGATGAGTGCATTGACATCACACACAAGTAGCCAATTCAGAGAAAAGGAAAAGAAAAGAAAAAGAAGGAAAAAACTCAAGCAAGTAATCAAAAGCCAAACAAAAGCCAAGAAAAGATCACTTAAGTGAGAAAAATCTCGGTCCCCTAAGGCAAGGGCAATGGCTCGACACAACTGAGATAAAATGCTCCAACATTGCCGACTCCTCAAGGTGAGGCAACAGGGCTCGACACCATCAGCAGAATAGCACAACTAAAATTCAGGCGAAAAAGAGCTCCCAAATGCATGAATGCAAGCTCCCCCTGAACAAATGCATTTCCCCGAATTTATTTCCTCGATGCAAACTCCCCCTGGAAACATGAATTGGGTACTTTCCTCCCCCTTGTTAATAATGCATGAATCAAGTCTACAAATACAAGCATGTGCTTCTCAAATATACAAAGAGCACTACAACATGCTAAAATTGAGACATAGACAAGTAAGATAGCCACAATTTGAGCACAAGCATTGCCAACAAGATACAAAGGGACATATAAGCAAGTGATATAGCCATGATGAAAATGAAGCATTTTTCACAAAAATTTCCCTCTTATGAGCATAGGACCTAATCATGAGCAAAAAGAGCACATACAACATATAACTCACAAACTTCATGCAAGATTGCAAATTCTCATCACACGGTCATCACAAACACCTACAAGCTATCTCATGTCATGTCAAAGCCACCGAGCCATGTGTCCACTTCTAGATATGAGACTTCTCATTGGTGAACATCATGCAACGGTTTAGCACCCAAGATAAGAAATTTAACACATTTATGACATGGAAGCAAATTTTTTAAGCATAGGCATCTCACATACCATTTTCATGATTTACAAGTTAGACATGGTACATGAAGTGCCTTTGCGGCAAAAAGAAGCTTAGGCTTCTCCACAAGGTAGCATGTAGGCTAAACATTCATGATGATAGATGGATCTTTGATCCCAAATGAAAAGAACATGGTTCCAAGCACATACTAAGCAAGATATAGCCACCCAAAATGAACATGAGAGGCATTCTACTCACAAGAGAGGATCATATAGCATTTTTATAAAAAGAAAGGCATCCACAAGCATATATATCCCAAAGCTATCAAGAGCATAGTTATACATCTCATGAGCATCACAAGCAAGGTCATAACCTGATCTCTAACATATCATGGTGAGCAAAGCATATAAGAGAAGCACATCTCCAATGCATATGTTACAAATGCAGTCTATGATACAAAGATGCAAGCTTGATATGATACATATATGAAAATGCAACATGCATATGTACATCAACCCTCCCACCCGAAGCTCAAAAAGGAAAAACAACTCCAAGCTCTCCTCGCAAACGAGCAAATGTAGCTTGGTCCAAAGGCTTGGTTAGGATATCGGCAAGCTGCTTTTCTGTGGGTACATGGATGAGTCGATGTTTCCCTTCTCAACATTGTCTCTCAGAAAGTGGTACCTCACCTCTATGTGTTTGGTTCTGGAGTGAAGCACGGGATTTTTGGCAACACTAATGGCACTCGTGCTATCACACATAAGAGGTACATGAGAACACTCCTCACCAAAATCATACAACGTGTATGTGATCCAAAGCAGCTGAGAGCAACAACTAGCGACAGCAACATACTCGGCTTCTGTGGTAGACTGAGCTACACTAGACTGTTTGCAAGAAGACCAAGAAACAAGTGAGGAACCCAAAAACTGACAAGTCCCCGAGGTCGACTTCCTATTGACTCGACACCCCGCAAAATCGGCATCCGAAAAACCAAGAAGCGAAAGAGAAGAGGATGCCGAGTACCAAAGACCAAGCTCAGGTGTGTATCGAAGATACTTGAAGATCCTCTTGACGGCCTGCTGATGTGAAGTCCTCGGCGACGCCTGAAAACGAGCGCACAGACACACAGAAAACTGGATGTCCGGCCTCGTCGCCGTCAAGTACAAGAGAGAGTCGATCATGCTCCGGTACTCCTTCTGGTCCATGGGCTCTCCGTCCTCGTCCGCGTCAAGCGCTGTAGTCGTACTCATCGGTGTCGATAGGGGCTTCGAGTCGTCCATCTTGAACTTCTTGAGAATGTCATTCGTGTACTTGGATTGATGTACAAAGGTTCCCTCCTTCGCCTACTTGATCTGAAGCCCGAGAAAGAACTGCAATTCTCCCATCATAGACATCTCAAATTCTTTGCTCACATCCTCTGCAAACCTTGCAACCAAAGAGTGAGACGAGCCGCCAAAGACAATATCATCCACGTATACCTGAACAATTAGGATATCATCACCTTGCCTGAGGAGAAAAATAGTCTTATCTACCTTGCCCATCTCAAACCCCTTGCTGAACAAGAACCCCCTCAAACGGCCATACCAAGCACGAAGAGCTTGTTTCAGCCCATACAACGACTTTCTCAACCTATACACCTTGTGGGGAAACTCAACACACTCAAAGCCCGGTGGTTGCTTCACATAAACTTCCTCCTCTAAAAACCCATTCAAGAAAGCACTCTTCACATCCATTTGGTACAACTTGAACCCTTTAGTCGCAGAAAAAGCTAGAAGGATGCTAATTGCCTCCAAACGGGCTACAGGAGCAAATGTCTCCTCATAGTCTATCCCCTCCTTCTGACTATAGCCCTGAGCAACCAACCTCGACTTGTTCCTCACCACCTCACCATTTTCTCCCTCTTTGTTTTTCCACACCCATTTGGTCCCAATAGGTTTGCAATTTGGTGGTGGCTCCACTAACTCCCACACCTGGTTTCTCTCAAAGTTCTCTAACTCCTCATGCATGGCATTCACCCAATTAGGATCAGATAGAGCGTGTCCAATGTTTTTTGGCTCAAAGGTAGCAACAAAAGCTGAATGAGCAAAGTGAGAAGCATTTCTGGACCTCGACCGTGTCGTACGCTCATTGATGTCGCCGATGATTACCGAGGGTGGATGATCAACTTGAACTCGCCTCGGTGCCTCTCGCCTTGAGGCAACCTCCCCCTCAGCAGCTGCTTCCACTTGATCTTGCTGAATCGTAGGCGGTGTAGGGGATGGACCATCCTGCACCGTAGTCATCGTAGTGGGAGTAGAGGGTACACTCATGGCTGGAGCTTAACCATCATCACCATCATCCTCTCCAGCATCAACCTCCTTGTCCTCAAAGATCTTCTTGCCAACTTCATCATCACCTGCACACTCAAAGGCAGACGAATTGCATGGTTGTGTCTCGTCGAAGGTCACCTCGCAAGTCTCCATGATTAGGTTAGTATCAAGGTTGAGCACACGAAATGCTCTAGAATGACTAGCATAACCTAAAAAATCCCATCGGAAGACCTCGACTCAAACTTATCAAGCCTACCCTTCTTGAGAATGAAGGACCGACAACCAAAAGCCCTGAAATGGCTCACTCTAGGTGCTCGCCCGTGCATAAGCTCATAGCACGTCTTGTTCAAGAAGGCCCTTAGAAAAATCCGATTCCCAACATGGCAAGCGGTATTCACTGCCTCAGCCCAATATCTCCTCGGAGTCCTATGCTCATCAAGCATCGTCCGAGCCATCTCACAAAGGGAACGATTTTTCCTCTCAACCACACCATTCTGACAAGCCACATAGGGAGAAGAAAACTGATGTTCGAGACCTAAATCACGACAAAAGGTTTTAAAATGAGAGATCTTAAATTCACTGCCATTGTCGCTACGAATAGCTTGAACAACATCTCCATGTCTCTCATTCTTCAACCTCAAGATCAGATCCCTCACAAAACCAAACGTCTCCCCCTTGTCAGCCAAAAAGAAGACCCAAGCATAGCGAGAATAGTCGTTCACAATCACAAGGACATACCATTTCCCACCCGCCGAGCACACATGAGCTAGACCAACCAAGTCCATATGGAACAGCTCGCATGGCCTCTCTGTCATAACGGATGTCAGAGGCGGATGAGAGGCGGCGACCATCTTACCATGCCTACACGGAGCACATACCAAATCCTTTTGGTATTTCAACTTTGGCAATCCTCGGATTAATCCTAGCCCACTCAAGCGTGACAACAAGTCAAAACTCAAGTGACCTAGTCTCCTATGCCATTTCCAAAGCTCCGCTGAAACACCCGCAACCAAACAACAAGAAGAGCCAACACACTGAGAAAAATCGGCTCTGAAAATTTGACCCCCGGGGACGATCGTACACACAAGATCGCCTCGAGAATCCAAAACACGAGAACAGCCCGTTTTGAAACGAACTTCAAAACCCTCATCAAGAAGTTGGGAGACAGAGAGAAGATTGTACCCCAAAGACTTGACAAGAGAAACATGCCTAAGAGTCACAGACTCACTCACCTTCACCGTGCCCACTGAAAGAACTCTACCTTTCCCATTATCCCCGAAAGTGATGTACTCCTTTGTCATCACCGGGTGAGGCTGGAGAACCACCGTCGATCTCCGGTCATGTGTCGAGAGCAACCGGAGTCGATCAACCAAAAGCCCTCCATGCCTCCCACCTGAAAAATCAAAAACGAGAGCGAGAGTGAGCAAAGGACTCAGCACTGGGGTTAGTACAAAATGAATCAAACCAGTGCCTCGCCATTTTCTCAAACCTGGGGTTAGCAAAATCCATCCTATCTCTCCTAGGTGGAACACCCACACGTCCCCTTGGAGGACTACGCGTACCACGAAGGGGAGACCGTGGTCCGTAGCTCCTCTGGGACTTAAAACTGCGATCGTTCCCCCCATACTCGTATTGGCCACGAGCAAAGAAATGTCCAACAAACTCACCATGCCCAAACCCAACATGCCTACCACCTTCCCTATGCGGTGGATCACCTCGAGGGACAAACTCACGCCTCCCACGAGGATGAATGGTACGCACCATTCCCTCACCTCTTGGCACCAACCTAGGCTCAGGCACACCACGAGAAGGGTGGTACCTGTCCTTGTTGGCCAACTCTCTAGCCAACCTCTCCTCACGCTTCCTCCTAAAGCAAAACTCAACAAGGTGCCCATCCCTCCCACAATGCATATAATGGAAGGGTTTCAGTTTTGGCTTTGGTTTTGGGTTCTCTTTGGGCTCTGGCTTCTCCTCACTCGGTTTCTCTCCCTCCTTCCCAAAGAACTCATTCCCCAAGACACTCTTGAACTTGATGGGTTTCTAGAAGTTGTCGATTTGTGGAGGGAACACGGGTGGAGCTGGGGTTGTGTCTAGTCGGTTGCTAAGATGGTTCAGTTTGGGAACAAAGGCATTTTTGTGGTGGGTTTTCGATGGCTCTGGGATATCTCCAATCTTCCCCTCGTTCTCACCACATCCCTCACCCACTTTCTTTGCCCCAAGCGCTTCCCCATCCTAGCACTTGTATGTCTCAATCATTATCCTCAACTGAGGATCATGACTAGACAACCAACCCATCAACTTTCTCAGCTCATCGTTCTCATCCTGCAAACGATCAACATAATGTGCAAGCTCCATATTCTTCACAGCATTTACTTCACAAGTAGAACAAATTGTAGGAATAGGAGCTTTCAGTTGAGCCTCTAGAGATCTAGCATAGACAAGTGAAGCATCTAGTTTCTCATGCAAAATAGGACAAGAGGTACAAGCACCAAGCAAGGAAGACCTAGATTTCATCTCATCTAGCTCAACCCAAAGCACATCTAGTTCCTCAACCTTGGAGGCATACTTCTCCTTAAGCATAGTCAATTCACCAAGAAATGTGGAACAATCAGTGCATTCAGGTTCATTGATCACAATGGGAGCAGACTTAAGGGAATCTATTTGAGCCCTAGCATCAACAAGCAAAGACTCTAGCTCAACCACCTTCTCCTTAGCCTCTCCAAGCAAAGACCTATACTCCCTCTTCTCCTTGTTGGTCTTTCTAAGCACATCATCACGGTTGTCAAGCAAGTCATTCAACCTAGCATTCTCCGCTATCAAGAAGGATGGGCTATTGTTTACCTCTTCGTCAGAGTCGGAGCTCGAGTCATCCTTGTTGCTCCTATTGCTTGCGGTGCTATGTGCCATGCCGCAAAAGCCTTGGGCGGCAAAGCACAAGCCACTGATGTTCTTGCCCGACCGCTTGCCTTTGTGCCGGTTCTCTTCTTCATCACTTGTGCTCGATGAAGAGTAGCAGGAGCTTGAGTCGATGCCGCTCGCACCGGCCACCATCGCTCGCTCCTTCTTCTTGTCACCACCGCTCTTCCTCGGCCTCCGCTCGGACTTTTTCTTTCCCTTGTAGTCGTCCCTCGAGCGGTGCTTGTGGTCGGTCCTTGAACGGTGCTTGTGCTCGGGCTTGACCTCCATGGCTTCCGGGCACTCGGTGATGAAGTGTCCATGCTTCCCGCACCGGTAGCACATGCCCGAGCTCCTCCGAGCATTCTTCCGGTTCGTGTACATGCACTCGAACCGCCTGCTCAACAACACGAGATCCTCCTCGCCCAGCACATCGAACTCCTCATCTGTCATGGACACAAGGCAAGACAAATAAAATTGTCTCGGAGACATGTTAGCATTAGTCCTTGAACCAGACACGAGAGCCAGACTATGGGGATCAGTCGGGATCTCGATCTTTGCACGCACTGTCGGTGTTTTAGACCGGCAACCTACTAAGGGGAGTACCTGAAGTAGATGAATGTGGCCTCGCCGAGATCGGTAACTCGAAGGAAGAGACACGTGGCACACAATTTAGACAGGTTCGGGCCGCGAGGTGCGTAATACCCTATGTCCTGTATGCTGCGTAGCTCTGGATTGATTGGGTGTGATTACAAGATGGCGTAATCTGATGCCTATAAGAGGGGAAGGTCCCTGCCTCGCCTTATATAGTCTGGGAGGCAGTGTTACAAGTCGGTTTAGGGAGAGAGTACTAGTCGTGTACGTCTAGGAGTCCTCTACACAGTACATGGTATGCGTAGCTTCCTATCCGAGTACTTCTCCACCATGGTCCTTGCGCCTCACGCCAACAGGTACCGTGCGGCACAAGTCGGGTAGTCCCAAGGGCCCACCGAGTAGTCGGTCCTGGTACCCATCGAGGTAGTGGGCCCAGGGAGGTACATATGACAAGCCTCCGAGTACTTTGTAGTCGAATAGGATAGCTTCGAGTAGTCTTGACGGCCTTAACGAGTAGTCCTCAAGCGTCCCCGAGTACTACAAGCCAAAAGTCCTCAAGAATATTTGAAGCATCCCGAGGCTGGAATGTACTCCAACTGATATTTGAGTAATCCTAAAGTCTTCTCGAGTAGTCCCAAGCGTCCTCGAGTTCTTCTCTTGAAGGTCTTCAACAATACCCATGTTGCCTTGAAGCTGAAGTCGATATGGAAGCGCGATTGCAAAATCTCACACCATATGGATTAGCCCCCGAGCCTTAGGTTGAGTTGTAGACTCTGGCTGAGGGTCCATCTGAAGTTCTGGCAAGATTATCCCGAAAAATCCAGAGAAAAAACCGAAGGACACGTGGCACAGAGCTCCCGAGCCTTGAGTCGAGTACTTCCTCTCGAATTGAAGGGTCATCTTGTATGTAGAAGGTGTCTTGAGTTGCTCTTGAATCTTGTCGCTACCCAGAGAGTTGATTAGATGTAGCCGAGCCCTCGAGATGAGGCGCATCGACTAGTAGAAGTTGAAGGGTCAGGCGCCGCCGCTGAGTCAGTCGTCTGGAGGCTTATCCATCCGGCCGTTGGAGGAGCCGCCGTTGACTTATAAATAGAAGCCGAAACCCTTAGGGTTTTTCACCCCACGCACTTGCAGCCATTCCGAGCAGTTCGTGCCTAGAAACTGCCGCCAGTGCGCACTGCCACCTCAGAGGAGAGTGTAGATCCAAGCGCGCCGCCGCCGGAAACCACCGCGTAGCCCCCGAGCGAATGCGAGTGAAAACCCGGTGCACTTGGAGGATGAAGCCATCACCGTCGAAGAGCTTGAAGATCGCCGGTGGGAAGAAGAGGTCCCGCGAGGAAGCCACCGGATCCGCCGCTGGGACATCACCGCCGGTGTCACCGCCGCGGCCAAATCCCAACCAGGAGTGGAAGAAGTCCAAAGCGAAGCCCGAAGATCCGCTGGCGCTCCTCAACAATGGGTTTCTGTGGGAGAAGGAAGTCGATATGTGGCATGCCTCTGCGGGAGATCCGTATCCCATGGAGAAGAACCCAGATGAGATTCCCATGTTCACGTGATTCGCCGAAGCGAGGGTTGTCTCTCCCGGCAAGTGATTTCTGCAAGGGGCTTTTGGAGTACTACGGCATCGAGTACCTCAACCTCAACCCCAACGGTATCATCCACACTTCCGTCTTCATTCACTTCTGCAAAGCCTTCTTGGGGATCAAACCCCACTGGGTACTTTTCCGGAAGTTTTTCCGAGTGAAGCCCCAGCCTAGCGCCAACAACCCCCGAGTAGTTGGGGGAGCCGGCATCCAGATGCGCGAGGATGCCGCGGAGCAGTACCTCGCGTACAAGCTGATCGACTCCAATCAAGATTGGAAGTCAAAGTGGTTCTACATCACCAATGACCACCCGGAGCTGCCGAAGCTGAGCGGGAAGCAACCGAAGCACCGGCCCTGGTGGAACTCCGAGACAACGATGCAGGAGGGTATCCAGCTACCTGAGCTGCTAGCGAAGATCAAGGCTTTGAGAGAAGCTGCACTAAGGGCCAAGCATGTGGCCTTCAGCTTCATGAAGAGGAAGGTGCAGCCGCTGATGGCTCGCGACACCCTAGGCTACCAGTACACCGGCGACGACGACACGTCGCGGATGCCCGGAGGTGAAGTCGATGATGACGGCATCGTTGATAGATTGGGCAGGATCTTCAAGGACATGTCGGCGTACACGCCGTGCCCCGTGCCCGAGTACTTCGCCGCGCGTCCACCCAATGAGGTCAGTAGCCGTACTGAAGTCGGGTACTGATTATGTAGTAGTGGTCGTGCTCATCCAATGTGCTTCTTGCAGGACGACGTAGTGAAGTTCGTCTCCGAGCCGACGTTGCCTCCTCGACTTGTCGAGATCCTAGATGAGGGGAAGGGAAAGGCCAAGGAGCGCCGCGAAGTTAGTGAAGGGGATGACACAGTAGTCATTGAAGATACCTCGGACGAAGATGATGAGGAGACACTGCAGGAGCGGTTCCAGCTACGGTCAAGATTCAGCCGCCCTGGACTGCCCCATGTCCCTCTCGTTCAGGATCCGCCAACTAGCCTGGAGGCTAGTTTACCAGCACCGCCAAGGAATCCACGCAACGTGGCCCGCAAGCGCGTGGCCAAAAAGCTTAAGGTCAAGGAGACCACATCTCAGGAGGTAAGCTTCCTTGAGTAGGGTAGTCGAGTACTTGTTTCTCGATGTTGTGTATGCTGACGATGAAACTCCATGGCTTCAGGAGATTCCGCCTTCCGACCCCGTAGAGTAGGGGGGCGAAGGCGATTGGGATACGGTGGGAGAGCCGGCAGGAGGCGGCCGCAGCCCAGCCCCCACCGTGGAAGAACTCGTGGCGCAGCTGACGCGCCAACCCCCAGTTGCTGAGGGGGGCACTGAACCGGCCGCTGTTGTCACTGAAGAGCCAGCGGCTACTGAAGCCCAAGAGGAGGTGCCTGCTGAGGCTGGGCTGGTCGACATCGCCAGTATCCTCGGTACCCCGACCGTGACAGTAGTCCGGTCAAGCCTATAAGTGAAGATCTTTTCCCGAGTAGTACATTTGGATTGGTAGTCGTACTGGGTTGACAACCAGTTGTGTACTCTGCAAGAAATCGACGGACTTGACCTGGGATGGGGATGAACCCAGCGCAGCGGTGGCGGAAGAGGAATCCGCGCCAGCCGCTGAGGAGTCCGCTCCCGCCCCGCAAGCAGAGTCCAAGGCGCCGGCCGTGGAGGCTGCATTGCCAGAGGCTAGCATCGTAGAAGGTGAGTACCCTGCACAAGTGCAGGTAACCTCAAGGAGTAGTCATGGCCACCAAGGGTGACTAATCCTGTTGTCTTCTTGTTGACAGGTGCCGAAGCCAAGGGAAGCGTTGTTCCCAAAGCGGTGCCCGTAGAAAGCCAGGCGCCGGAGACTCAAGGAGCTACCGGAAGAGCCCCAGAGCCGATGGAGGTAGCCGGCGGAGAAGCCCCCACGATGGCCGGAGGAGAACACGACGACGTACTGCTAGAATCATCTCTGGAAGTAGTCGTCCGTTCGCCGGAGATCCAGGTGTTTGACGTGTTTTTGGTTTAAAATACTTTGAACCAAGATCACGTACTATCAAGACAAGATGAAAAGGAAAAGAAAAAAAGCTAATAGTAGTGCGTGGATCACATGCATGCCCATGCGTGATCACAAGTTGGTGAGTAGAATTAGACGTGTGCAAAAGCAAGATGAGGCTATATGTCACGACTAGCATTGAGTCCATGGGATGGCCCTCACAGGGCGTCCAATACATGGTATACATACGGCGTATTCGCAGCAACTGTATGGACAGGTGGACCAACATACGGTTCCCTTCTCAGGCCAATGGCCACAATGGCCATGAGCAAAGAAAGAGGATAAGCTGTGCAAAAGCTAACTCCATACGCATACGTGCATGTACGAGACTTCAAAATCATATAATATACATGTATGTGCTAACGTGCACAAATATCCTAGAGCTAGCTAGCAACACGCACACACTTGATGACACCATATCTAGAGTCGGGATCACACAGCAGCCGGCATCACGCCGTGCGCTCACGCCGTGCCGGAAGGTTCTGCCGGTTGAGAGGTCCAAGAGCTCACGCCGTGCGCCGCAGAACCCAGAAGATAAACCACTTGAGGAGTCCGGTTTGGATAAACACTAATCAACTTAATCACCAAGCAAAGCTAGCGCCGCCGGATATCTCCGTAACTAACAGAGGCGGCGCCTAGGGGAGCTCAGCCCCAGGCTTACCCTAGCTGCGGCCTATAAAAGCCCCTGCACCTGCCAACGGGAGAGGCTAATCCCCTGGCATCTACACGGCCTTCGTCGAGCCTACCCAGCCACCAAATCTCTTGGCAGGTGCCGGAGGCCGCCGTCGGGAGCACAGGACTCAGAGGCGTACAGGTACAGGAGACGATCGACGCCTCTCCGTCCACTAGGCCGACGACGCCCTTGCCGTTTGCCATCGCGGCAAGTCCGTCCGCTACACCAGAGTCCACACGAAGCCAGCAGCGAGTGAGGAGCAAGGCGACATGGCCCCTTTGTTCTTCTTTGGCATTACTGCAGGTTGACTTGCGGTTTCCATCTATGTTTATGTTACAGATCATGCGCACACACAGCACCATCAGTCCCATCACCAGCTGCACCAGTCGAGAAGCCGAACATAGGAGACGGGAGAGTGACGTTCCTAGTCGATGTCGCAAGACATTACATGCCGTGGATGTGCAGCTAGAAGATTGGAATCCTCAAGATGCAAGCCAAGTGCTCCTGCATAGACATACAGGTTCAAGATGCAAGCAAAGAAGCCACCTGCAGGGCCATGCATCCATGTACTCATGCATGTACGTGTGCATGCTCATGCGCTCGCTTCCTCGAGACCTCGACCAAGTTATGCAGGAGTGAAGCACATCTCCATGCCGGAGTACAGGCAGCAGGATCTCCTCTCGCGCCCGTGTGCGTAGAGCAGGTGGCCAACGACATTCGCCGGGCGTACAGGCAGCAAGATGTGCTCCTCTCGCGCAGTTGTGCATGTTCATGTGCGCACATACAGGTGCAAGAAGGAAGCTAGCAGGAAGAGGCGTTCCTAGATTCCATGCATGTACGCATGCATGTGCATGTGCATGTACATGAAGGCTCTACGTGAAGTCGATCACAAGCTAGAGATCAAGGTTCGGAAGTCGTCTCGCTGCCTCCACGCCAGTCCCAGACGAGACAACATCTCAGTTCCAGCTACAGTGCTCCATGCATCCGTGATCAACCACTACTACGACTACGCGTCGTTCGTAGCCGACGAGGACGGATGACGCGGGCGGGCGGAGCTGATGTCCCAGTTGCGCTAGGCTCATGGACCGACGAGGCCATGGATGACGCCGATGCCACACCCACCTACACCACACATGCATGGAGAACAGGTAGCGAAGACGAGAAGACGACCACAGCGGTGGAATCGGAGGTGCTCCAGCAAGATAAACTTGCGGAGATAATTAACTAGGAGCCTTGCGAGGCCTTAGGAACCAAAAGACCACATCGCCCAAGATCAGATCGCCGTCAGCAGGCTATGGAGCGCATACACATACAGGGACTTGTATTTATTTTTCTGTAAAGATTAATAAAGAAACATGTTCCTTCTTTCTTTCGTGTACTTAGTACGCTGGCACACCAACATTGTTTTTCTCAAAGAGAGGAATCTTTGTGATTTTTCTCTCCAAACAAATTGGCACGCCCGGTGGGACCTAGTTCTCCTCCCATCTCTGCCATGCCGTGGTCGTCAGATTCGTCTTCGCTGTTCTCCAACAACACAACATGCCACATGATGTCCCCGACGTGGAGCCGTCCTGACCCGACGCCCCCTTCTTGCAGGAGGAGCATCTGAAGCTGTCAAGATCCCGACGACGTGCATGATCCAGTTCGGGACAAACGTGCCGGTGCCGATCCCCTTGCGGGTTAGAGGACTCGCCACCAACACCCAGGTTCCGCCCGCAGTTCAACCCGGGCAACTCCCCGCCGCGACAGCGCTTTTCCCAGCTGGAGGAGCCTCCGTCGCCATCAACACCCAAGCTCCGTCGCCATCAACACCCAAGCTCCGCATGGCAACAAGACCTACGTCCACTCGACACAGGATCCAATGCAGTTCCAAAAGCTGCAGGCCAAGAAGGCTCAGAAGTGAGCTGCTGCCAAGGCCAAGCGTGAGCGTCGTAGCTTAATGCTTGAAGCACGGGCTCTCCTCAAGAAGTCTGTGGTCGCTGACATCAAAGGGGACGTACAAGTGGCGCAACAGCTGCGCATGAAGGCAACCAACACACGCACAGGAGCTGCAACCATCCGCGCCCCGATGACATCGCACGTCGAAGAGGTGGCCGCTCCAACTATGGAGCGCACAGAGGTCGAGCTGCTGGAGGCCCTAGAGGCTGTGTCGAGTAACTTGCGACGACACATGTCCTACGCCCATCACGCGTCGAGCCCTCACCCTCTTTGCAACTATTGAAGGAAGTACCGTAAGGTGCAACAGCTTCACCAACAGGTCGCCTCCCGCATGGCGCAGAGCACAGTCCCTCAGGAGGACTGTTCGCTCAACACCGGTGTACTCCTCGATAAGGTGTTCACCTACCCCAGCACACTGGAGGCGCCATATGACGTCTTCCCCGATGAATGGGCGCGTGAGCCAGCCAAGATCAAGGACTTGGTGCAGCGCACGATTATGCGCAAGTACTAGAAGAGGAAGCGCTCGAGCAAGCAGTCCCGTCTTCCGGGACCCACCTCCTCCTTCAGCAATGACGTGTCGATCCGCCCAACCGGATGGGTGTCGTGCTTCCACGTGACGGCAACAGGAGACTCTGCTGCAACGACCACGAACAGGTTTTCTGTTTTGCAGGCCGATGGAGATCGACGTGCAGCCCAAGATGGAGGCGTACAATAAGAGCTCCATCGACTCCAAGACCAGGTGACCCAGCTTGGGAGGAGACTTCAGGAGCAGGAGGCATCACAACCTTCGGGAGCTCGAGCAAGAAGCTACGCGGAGCGGGCCAGCCCAAGCCATCGCCACAACACGACCACGCAACCTTAGCGCCACGTCGTCGATCCTCACCATCACACGTCACCCAAAGGAGGCAAACCACCTTGCCTCTACGTTGGAACCAATGGTCAAGATGTGAAGACCACACTGTGCATCCTCGCCCGATGCAGCAATGGCGGCCTCGTGACTCTTCACAAGGGAGGAGGCTTCCCCAGGTACAATCTCGCCCAAGGCAGGAAGTTCAAGACCGGAGGCGGCGTGAAAACAATGCGCTCGTTCCGGCTGCACAACAAGCTGCGCCAGCTCAACAGGCTCCACCACCCCAGCGTGTGCCCACCGAGAATTAGCACAAGCGGGAGAGACGCCAGAGGAATCGCCACGCGCTGTACCGCGAGCTCGAAGACTTGGTTCTTAGGCACACGCAGGTTCGGATTCAAGCTGATGGGGAACTCCACCAAGAGAACAACCGCATCCGGTTCCGCATCTCCCCTGACCTTGAAGCAGACGAGAGGTACAACTACCTCCTCAACAGGTTAACTCCGAAGCCACGACGAGCCAGGACCAACGACGCTGAAGAAAAGAAGGCAGTCTCCTTCGACGGATGCGCGCCGGTCATCCTCAAGCGTGGGGAGGGAAAAAGACAAGCTACACCAAGCGTGACTTCCTCTGGAAGTTCAGAGGATCCATCTTCGTCGTCAACGCCCATGGAGGGGGACGAGCAGTCATCATCTCTGCCGAACAGGAAGGCGCTTCCCCAAGCAAAGGCTGCCGCCACCCTTGGAGCGACACCGCATGCACCCGCTGTTGGCCCCATTGGGGTTGAGCCAACCACTCTAGCTTCTCTTCGAGGCGAGAAGGAGAAGACGGAGGAGGTCCGAAAGAACACCATAATGTGCACCAATTTGGTAGCACGTTCAAGAGACGAGTCCGGGATGGAATGGGTCCCTCCTACGGCGACTCATGAGTTCAGCTACCCGTCCGACGAGGAGATCATGCCAAACCCGAAGGCCCACTTCAAGAGAAGCCTTCTACCCCGACTAGGACATGTGCGCTCGTGGTTCAAGGGCGTTGGAGAGACACAAGCCTCGAGTGACGCCTCGATGCAAGATCAAGCGAGGAATTCGGCACCTTGCCTTCCCATTACTGTAGGTATAGGGTCTCTTTCAGATGGCGACAGGGCACTAGCGTCAGACACGTCCCTGCGACGCTACATCAGCATCGAGACTCGACTTCCCGAACATCCTGAAGACCTTTGGTACATGGCGGATCGTGAAGGAGCTAACACACGGCTCAAGTCCATCGCCGCCCAAAAGCTACAGGTTGAAGGTGATGGGAAGACTGAATATCCGCCAGATGGACAGACGGTGAGCGACTCAGACTCCGACTCCTCATCGTTGGAGATACATGAGCACCCTCCACCCTATGATGACCTCGTCGCGTCCATCCCCTCTGATGGGGATGAACATCTTGATGCCGCCAACGCTGCACCAGCACACATGGCGGTTGATGGGCAACCTGAGCATAGCACGAGGCGTGGCGTGGAATCACCTAGGCGTCCCCCACCACCGATAACTTTAGAAGAACAGGTACAAGAACAAAGACGGATGATGGAGCAACTAGCCGCCAAGTTTGACCAGCTTGTCGAGATCGTTGTGGCGTCAGCCCAGACTGCACCGCAAGGTGGTGCGTACCAGGTCGCTGAAGACCCGCAATTTGAAGACTTTGATGGTGCAGGTAGCGGTCGTCCTCGTCCATCAAACTTCGCTGCACCATCAGCCAATGCTCCGCCGGTGCCAACGACGTTGAAAGACTATCACGACCTAGTTGAGGACATGGTCAACAAGAAGTTCAGAAGGATGACAATGTAGCAAGCCCCTCTATCGACGGAGAGCGAGCTCGAGAAGCCATATGAAGCGTGGCATGACCTTGTGCCCTTCCCCTCAGGGTGGCACCTGCCTAAGTTCCGTCAGTTCGATGGGACCGAGGACGCGAGGGAGCACTTAGCCTACTTCGAGGCAGCATGTGGTGATACAGCTAACAACACATCACTACTATTGCGCCAGTTCTCCGGATCCTTGACTGGAGTGGCCTTCCACTGGTATAGCCGTTTGCCAGTCGGGTCAATCAGCAGCTGGGGAGCCATGAAGGACGCCTTCAGGAAACACTTCGTCGCCATGAGGAAGGACTTCTCCATTGTCGAACTATCGCAGGTGAAGCAACGATGTGATGAAGCTATCGACGACTACGTCCTTCGCTTTCGCAACAGCTATGTGCGTCTCGCCAGGGAGATGCACGTTGAAGACGCCATCGAGATATGCATCAACGGAATGCTGCAGCATTGGTCATTTGAAGTGTCTAGGCGAGAGCCAAAGACATTCAGTGACCTCAGCTCAGCTGTTGAAGCAACCAAGATCGAGTTTGAGAAGTCCCCCCAGATTATGGAGCTCTACAAGAGTGCTAGTGCCTTCGACCCAGCCAAGCGCTTCGGCTTGACGGCGAAGCCGACAGGCAACGGGGCAAAGGAAAGGCGCAAGCAGAGGTGAACGCGGCTCGAGTCTTCTCCAACATTCCTCAAGGCCAGGTGCCTACTTTAGGTACCAGAAGCGAGCAAGCAGAGGGCAGGACACGCCCAACCATCCAAGAGCTCCTCAAGAAGCAGTACATCTTCAAGCGGGAATTGGTGAAGGACTTGTTCGAGCAGCTTATGGAACATAAAGCGCTCAACCTACCTGAACCGCGGAGGCTGGATCAGGTAAACATGAACAATAACCCGCTATACTGCCCATACCATAGGTACGTCGGCCACGTCATCTAAGATTGTGTCGCCTTCAAGGAGTGGCTCCAACGGGCCATCAGCAACAAGAGGATCAACCTAGATGCCGATGCAGTCAACCCCGACTACCACGCGGTCAACATGGTGATCGTGAAGACATGCTCCCCACCAAGAAGTAGAAGTGAAGACGAACAGGTGTGGGTGCCATTCGCCCAAGTGGAGCACAAGCTGGAAGCCATGGTGCGTCGAGCTACACCCGTGACTCCTATGGTGACGCACCGAGTTAATCAAGGTGCGGCATGGACTGTGGTGCAGTGTCGACCACGTCACACCACCCCTTCGACATGGCGTCCTCGAGAGGCCACATCACCGACTTCGACGAGACGGTGGCCTAACCCAAGTCGGCGGCGTCCACAACCACACTTCATCCCCAAGTTGGAGGGAGACGCGCCGTTCCCTCGTCATGCTCGTGTGCTACCTACCTTGGAGCAGTTCTTGCCTAAGGACTGGGGGCAGCCACCATTGGCGAAGGCTGAGGGAGAGCAGGAAGAAGCAAGTGCTACCTCATCTTCGAACGTGGTGACGTGTAATGCTGTCCTTGCAGATAATGGTGTTGCAGGTTCCGACTCTGAAGAGGTGTTCACCACCAAGGAACAAGAAGACCTCCTCGCCGATGGCGACCAAAAAGGTGAACAGGTGGAGGTCAACATGAACCTACAAGGAGGGAAGGTGCTACCAGACCTACCGAAGCCGAAGCCCCCAAGAGGTGACAAGGCTGTGGAGGTTAACCCACAAGAAGCAACCCTCGGAGCCTCCAATAAGAAGGGCGACAAGCTCCAAAATGTAGACTACAATGTCCTCGATCATCTCAAGAGGATCCTCGCACTACTGAGCGTCTATGATGCTCTCATGTTGGTTCCTGAGCTTCGGGATGTGCTTGTACAAGCGCTCCTAGAGCCGGAACGCTACGAGGTGGCCATGGCGAAGCATTGTCTCTTTACAAACCCTTTGTTTGTGAATGAGATCACCTTCGACGAGGAAGATAACATCGTGGAGGATGGTGATCACAACCGTCCTCTCTACATAGAGGGGAATGTAGGTACATCACACCTTCGACGGATCCTCATTGACCTAGGGTCTGCTGTGAACATCATGCCAGTCCGGAGTTTAACTCGGGCTGGTTTCGCGGTGGATGACTTGGAGCCTACGGATGTGATCATCTGCGGCTTTGACAACACCGGCAAGACGACTCTGGGGGCAATCACCGTCAAGATCTAGATGTCGACATTCACCTTCAAGGTGCGCTTCTTCGTTATTGAAGCCAACACCTCGTACTCGGCGCTCCTAGGGAGGCCATGGATACACAAGTATCGTGTGGTGCCATTGACGCTACACCAATGCTTGAAGTTCCTCGACGCGAGCGACACTCAGCGACGCATCATCGGCAACCTCTCCCCTTATACTGTGCAGGAGGCCCACCATGTAGACGCCAAGTACTACTTCCCCGTTGAAGACAACAAGCTCCAGCTTGGTCGGGTCGCGCCTCCGACGGACATAATGCTGAAGCCCGGAGCATCATCAACCTTGAGGTCAAGAAGCTATGTGCTCCATTCTCTCCCTCCATGAAGAAGGCCGCTTTACCAAGCTCAAGGGGTAGCAAGCCAGGGCATGCACCCGTACCTTCCCCTCGGAACTCGAGGTCTTCATCGTCGGGAGGCTCTGGGCTCTTCACTGCCTCTACTTGAAGTGACATAGGCAACGCTTCTACACTGACAACCGCGCCTCTACTACTCAAGGCGAGGTCATTCATGTCTACACTAATCACGCTGAGGTCCGCAGCGAAGCCTCTACTAACGCTCGTCACCTCGCAAAAGGAGAACTCTACAAGCACCAAGTGTTCAGAGCCCTTTTGTTTAACTCTGGGGAGCTATACAGGTGTGCGGAAAGGCAACAATAGTGTGCCACAAACCAAGACTCCCCAAGCGCAAAAGAGCTCTGATGAGGAAGCCACACAAGCGCCAGGTGGAGTCGTCAAGAAGAGGATGGCAGGGATTGAAGAAGCAGCAAAGGGCGCTCAATGCATGCAACCCCCATCATTGTACGTGTCGATAGCAACACCACTTGAAGTCTGGGCCATCCCAGACCCTTCTAGTTCTGCACCCCAAACCATCTTCTACAAAATGCTACAAGTGCAAGAGTGCGATTCTATTATCGAATTGCCTAAACCTGTCTTTGATGCAGAAGAAGCACTGACGACGATGAAGGCAGAACCTCGGATGGTTCGCCTGCTAGAGAAAGAAGGAATCACTCTACGACGGAATTACAGGATGCCGCCGCCACCCGCCATATGTGAAGAATGGTGGAGTCAAGCGGAGGCCTTCGTCAAGGGAGGACGCAACACCCAACCAAAGTTTGGACTCGGCTACCACGACAAGGGTGCTTCCGATGATGAGGGTGAGAATCTTAATGCAGGTCAGGTTCACCGCTTCACCATAACGGTTACCTCGACAGACGGTGAAGGTTGCTCGGATGATGCTCGGCACCAACAATAACCTGCAAAGGCCGAAGATGCTTATACAGGTGAAGAAATTGAAGCCATGCCAGCACCTCAGGAGCTTGAAGATGGAGGACAGCCCACCGTCGACGAACTCATCGAGATCAACCTAGGGTCGGATGACGATCCAAGACCCACCTTTGTAAGCGCTACTCTCACGCAGGAAGAACGAGAAAGCTACCGAAGCTTCTTGATGGAGTACAAGGACTATTTCGCTTGGAGCTACAAAGAGATGCCGGGGTTAGACCCTTGTGTCGCCACTCACAAGCTGGCGATTGACCTGCAGGTTCGCCCCGTCAAGCAGCCTAAACGGGAGCTACGCCCTGAGTTCGAAGATCAAGTCGTCACCGAAGTTAATAACCTCATCACGGCGGGCTTCATCAAGGAGATACAATACCCACGGTGGCTCTCTAGCATCGTGCCTGTGGAGAGGAAGAATGGAAACGTTCGAGTCTGTGTTGACTTTCGCGACTTAAATCGAGCCTGTCCCAAGGACGACTTCCCGTTGCCTATCACAGAGATGGTGGTCGATGCTACAACAGGGTTTGAGGCCTTGTCCTTCATGGATGGGTCATCAGGCTACAACCAGATCAAGATGGACCCAGAGGACGCTTTCGACACCGCTTTCAGGACACCCAAGGGCAACTTCTACTACACCGTGATGCCGTTCGGGTTGAAGAACGTCGGTGCCACCTACCAACGCGCTATGACGTACATCCTCGACGACCTTATCCACCACTCGGTGGAGTGCTATGTTGATGACATGGTGGAGAAGACGAAAGACCGCAGGAATCACCAAGACGACTTGCGGGTGGTCTTCGAGCGGCTTCGTCGACACCAGCTCAAGATGAACCCTCTTAAGTGTGCCTTTGCTGTTCGTTCAGGTGTCTTCTTGGGCTTCGTCGTCCGACATCGAGGCATTGGGATCGAGCCAAAGAAGATCAAGGCGATTAGGGACATGCCGTCGCCTCAAGGGTTGAAGGAGCTAAGGGCGCTACAAGGGAAGCTGGTGTACATTCGCCGCTTCATCTCCAACCTCTCCGGACGCGTCCAACCCTTCTCCAAGCTCATGAAGAAAGGTGCACCATTTGTATGCGACGAGGAGTGCCAAAACTGCTTTGACAGCATCAAGAGGTATCTCCTTAACCCTCCTGTTTTGGCTGCTCTTGTGAAAGGGCGCCCCCTAATCCTCTATATCGCAACACAACCATCTTCTATAGGCGCTTTGCTTGCTCAACACAATGACGAAGGCACGGAGGTAGCATGCTACTACTTGAGCTGCACCATGGTGGGTGCCGAACGCAACTACTCTCCCATAGAGAAGTTGTGCTTGGCATTGATCTTCGCTCTAAAGAAGTTGAGGCACTACATGTCGGCGCATCAAGTTCAACTCGTCGCAAGAGCGGACCCCATAAGCTAAGTCAGCCTTTGCTCACCAGGCGACTTGGAAAGTGGGCACTGCTACTGATGGACTTTGACATCACCTTTGTCCCGCAGAAGTCCGTGAAAGGTCAAGCCTTGGCAGAGTTCCTAGCGGCGCATCCCGTGCCCGATGACTCGCCTCTCATCACCGACCTGCTAGACGAAGAGGTCTTCTCCACTGAGCTTGAAGCCCCTTGGGAGCTCTACTTCGATGGAGCCTCAAGGATGGACGCTGACCCCGATGGCACCCCCAGGAGGAGAGCTGGAGCAGGGCTGGTGTTCAAGACCCCACTAGGAGGAGTGATGTACCATTCATTCTCCCTCCTCAAAGAAGAGTGCTCCAACAACGAGGCGGAGTATGAACCACTCAAATTCGGTCTTCTTTTGGCGCTCTCCATGGAGGTATGGTCTCTGCTAGCTAGTCTTTGGAGACTCGCAGCTCATTGTTCGACAAGTCAATAGGGTCTACGAGGTGCGCAAGCCGGAGCTGATGCCATATTATTTAATAGCCCAGAAACTCATGGAGAAGTTCAAGAACATTGAAGTCCTTCACGTCCCCTGCAGTAGGAATGCATCGGCGGACGCCCTGGCAAAGCTTGCTGCAGCACTTGTCCTTCCTGAAGGTGAGCCTGTGCAAGTCGGCATAGAAGAAAGGTGGCTCCTCCCTGCAGTTCTAGAGCTTGTCCCATAGGAGTGTGAAGTCAACACCGTTACCACGAATGGCGTTGAAGAGGATGACTGGTGCCGACTCT
Organism: Cenchrus americanus; assembly: GCA_947561735.1. Taxonomy (NCBI): domain Eukaryota; kingdom Viridiplantae; phylum Streptophyta; class Magnoliopsida; order Poales; family Poaceae; genus Cenchrus; species Cenchrus americanus. Next base: position 60,203,713 of record OX387245.1, on the reverse strand, counting down.
TCCTCGACTACTTTAAGCATGGCAGCCTCCCCGATGACCCGGCGAGGCGGCGCCAACTACAACGACGACTCCCTTCGTACGTCTACAAGTCAAGTGTCCTTTACAGGCATTCCCATGGACAGGAGGTCCTTCTTCGTTGCGTCAACCGGCAAGAAGCTGACCAAGTACTGAAGGAGGTGCATCATGGAGTCTGCGGCTGGCATCAAAGCGGGCCAAAGATGTATCACATCATTCGTCTTACAGGGTATTACTGGCCTGGCATCATGGTGGATTGCATAGAGGTGGCCAAGACGTGCCACAGTTGCCAGATCCATGGCAACTTCAAGCATCTACCCCCAGTGGCACTCCACCCAACGGTTCCTTCATGGCCGTTCGACGCTTGGGGAATCGACGTCATCGGCCCCATCGACCCTCCTTCGTCGTCAGGCCATCGCTTCATCCTTGCTGCAACGGACTACTTCTCCAAGTGGGCGGAAGCTGTACCACTAAGTGCGGTGAAGAGCGAAAATGCCATCAAGTTTTTGGAGCGGCAGATCATTTTCTGCTTCGGGGTTCCTCACCGCATCACCTCTGACAATGCCAAGGCCTTCAAGTCAACCAAGATGTACAGGTTCATGGAGAAGTACAAGATCAAATGGAACTACTCCACCGGCTACTACCCCCAAGCGAATGGGGCGATCGAGGCATTCAACAAGACGCTCGGCAAGATCCTCAAGAAGACGGTGCACAGGTATCGAAGGGATTGGCATGAACGTCTCTTTGAAGCTCTATGGGCGTACCGCGTCACGGTCCGTACCCCTACTCAAGCCACCCCGTACTCTCTTGTTTATGGGTGTGAAGCTGTCCTACCACTAGAAGTCGAGCTGCCATCATTACGCGTGGCGCTTCGTGACGGCCTCACCCAAGACGAACAGATTCTCCTTCATTTTCAAGAGCTAGACACCCTAGAAGAAAATCGCCTTCATGCTGTACAGGACTTGGAGCTATATCGCCAGAACATGGAGAGGGCCTACAACAAGCTCGTCAAGCAGCGGGTCTTCAAGAGAGGCGAGTTGGTGCTCGTGCTTCGGCGCCCCATCGTCGTCACGCACAAGACGAAGGGAAAATTCGAGCCCAAGTGGGAAGGTCCGTACATCATCGAGCAAGTCTACGACGAAGGTGCCTACCAGCTAGTCGATGGGCAAGGGGAGCGACCGATGCCTCCGATCAATGGCAGGTTCTTAAAAAATATTTTGCATAAAAACTGGTTTTTCATTTGCTTCTTGGGTGGCTAGTGTGCACTATTCATTGCACTCTCTGGCCGCCCCCTTTTCCTTCATTTGCTTCCTATGGACCACCCAAGTCCTAGAAAAAACGGCTTTCCCCAGGTTATGTTCAGCTGCAGCGCAAGAGAAGGATTGCCTCAAGACTTTGCCTAGAAGGATTCGGGCATTAATGCATGGTGGAGTTTTTGGCCGACGCCCCTTCGAGCACTGCGCACCACATGTGCCAAGCGCACTCCACTGGGGGCAGTGGGAAGACTACCGACTTCTATGCAGCGAGGCGACCATGCCCCTCGCGCTTCTTGTCGTGGGACAACACATCCCGGGGAAGACTATAGGAGAAGAGCAAGAAAAGGGCTACCTGGTGCGACATAAGTTTCATTCGGTGTGCAGCCACTTGCCATTCCCGATAGGTGAAAACAAGGGATAAAAAAAGATAATGCCGGCGAGGATTCGCCTAGATACACAGAGGTGAATGGCTGCCCTCCAAATTTCAAGAAGAAACAAGATCCAAGTTCCAAAAAGTGTAAAATAAAAGAGATGATCAAGAAGAAAAGCTCAAGTTCAAGTTCAAGAAGGTCAAAAAAATGACCCAGTTCAAGTATCAAGCAAGTCAAATTCCAAGAAGAAGGCGGAGGGTAGCTGTTCGCCGTCCTCGGCAAAAGTAATGGCATAGTTCCATAGCCGTCATCCCAAACCACACATACCAACCGAGCCATACCTATGTCCACAGGACGAGGAGTGCGAGCGGTGCCGTGGTGTTACTCAATGCAAAGGAGTTGCGGAAGATAATTCCCGTTGCTAGCTGATGGAGTCGTGGAAGCATGTTGTCCACATTCACCTACACTTAGGGAGGCAAGGTTCATCCGCCGCCGCTATGGTTCTTCAGCGGTATCCCGACAGTTCAGTCTTTGGGCAATCCCATCTTAAACTGCTCATATAGCTAACATCATTAGGAAAACGCTCATATAGCTAACATCATTGGGAAAACCAACATTTTTTCCAAAACCAACAAAAACATGTTTGTTGCCTGTTCCTTCGCTGCTTTTATACTAACATGTGCCAGGAAGGCATCTTTTATTATTAAGTGTTGCAGGACTTTCGCTTCACTTCTATGAGAGCAGTGTGGCGCACCAACGCGGGATGACGTCAAGCTGTGAAACCCTTCGGCTCGGTCGGCTGGCACCACGACAGCAAGTGGCGATCGGGTTGATAAAGATTTATTTATTAAGTGTTGCAGGACTTTCGCTTCACTTCTATGGGAGCAGTGCGGCGCACCAACGCGGGATGGCGTCAAACTGTGAGACCCTTCAGTTCAGTTGGTTGGCACCACGGCAGCAAGGTGGTCGCGCCTGAATTGATAAAATACCTCCGGGAAGCGGATCTTTGTAACACGGTGTGGCCGACTCAGTGTCTTGGTTATTGCCGCCTGCCTCAGCAGCGGCCTACTTGGATGTGGCAGCACGACTCAGTTCCTGCGCACGCTGGGGGCAGCATTGGAACGGCGGCCACGACGTATGCAGTGCCAACGGCTCTGCAGTAAGCACAACGGCTACTTGACTATCCGGTACAGCAGGCATGGAGGCGCTGATCCACTTGCAGCCTCACGCCCCTGCTCTCTCATGAGTTAAGCTCAATGGCCATGTCATGTGCCACGACTTCGGCACTAGGTTTGAAGGTTAGCGTCAGGGGGGCTGTGGTGATAAACCACGCTATTTGTAAATGTTCTCGATTGAGATATGTAAGAATTATACTGATGCTTTTTGTCACATTTTTGAGAGCTCGTGTGTTATCTGTTCCTGAAACAAAGAGCTCCTCTCCAAAGCAAGAGCGCACATATGCATATGATGCCTCTTCTGCCGACTGGAGGCTGGCTGTTTGAGCGGAGATCGTCCATGTTTTTTCCGGTCGAACGCTCGAACGACCGGACGTATGTATCGCGGCAACGGTGATGATGTATATATACGACCTTGTGCATACGCCGTGACGGCGCCAGGGACGTGACGACGCGCCTCACGGCAGTCTGGCGGCGAGGCTCGGTGAGTAGCACGTCCTAGTACCTAGTAGCCGGCAGCTCCAGGCCAGGAGAGAGGAGACTCTTGGGCGGGGCTATCACGTCATGAAGTTCAACAGCTTTTAATAACGCCAGGCCGGCTGCAGTATACTTCTTATATGCGCCAAAGAATATTGAGGCCGTCTCTCTTCACCAAGCTAAGTCCGGATTGGCTACGCATCCAATCTTAGCTTGGTGGGGGGCATTTGTTTGACGTGTTTTTGGTTTAAAATACTTTGAACCGAGTTCACGTACTATCAAGACAAGATGAAAAGGAAAAGAAGGAAAAGAAAAAAAAGCTAATAGTAGTGCGTGGATCACATGCATGCCCATGCGTGATCACAAGTTGGTGAGTAGAATTAGACGTGTGCAAAAGCAAGATGAGGCTATATGTCACGACTAGCATTGAGTCCATGGGATGGCCCTCACAGGTCGTCCAATACATGGTATACATACGGCGTATTCGCAGCAACTGTATGGACAGGTGGACCAACATACGGTTCCCTTCTAAGGCCAATGGCCACGATGGCCATGAGCAAAGAAAGAGGATAAGCTGTGCAAAAGCTAACTCCATACGCATACGTGCATGTACGAGACTTCAAAATCGTATAATATACATGTATGTGCTAACGTGCACAAATGTCCTAGAGCTAGCTAGCAACACGCACACACTTGATGACGCCATATCTAGAGTCGGGCTCACACAGCAGCTAGCCGGCATCTCATCTAGAAGCGTCCGGAAGGTTCTGCCGGCTGAGAGGTCCAAGAGCTCACGCCGTGCGCCGCGGAACCCAGAAGATAAACCACTTGAGGAGTCCGGTTTGGATAAACACTAATCAACTTAATCACCAAGCAAAGCTAGCAGCCGCCGGATATCTCGGTAACTAACAGAGGCGGCGCCGAGGGGAGCTCAGCCCCAGGCTTACCCTAGCTGCGGCCTATAAAAGCCCCTGCACCTGCCAACGGGAGAGGCTAATCCCCTGCCATCTACACGGCCTTCGTCGAGCCTACCCAGCCACCAAATCTCTTGGCAGGTGCCGGAGGCCGCCGTCGGGAGCACAGGACCCAGAGGCGTACAGGTACAGGAGACGATCGACGCCTCTCCGTCCACCAGGCCGACGACGCCCTTGCCGTTTGCCATCGCGGCAAGTCCGTCCGCTACACCGGATTCCACACGAAGCCAGCCGCGAGTGCGCCGAGGAGCAAGGCGACATGGCCCCTTTGTTCGTCTTCGGCGCCACTATAGATGTCCAGATGGGCCAGACACGACGGGCGGCACGATGAACGACACGAACACGACACGACACGATGAGACGTAGTGTCAGTGCCGGCACGACATGATGGTGGGCCGTGTCTGGGCCGCGATCTCGACACGCATTGCCGGCACGAACACGACACGAAAACTAGGGTGGCCCATTTAAACACGACTAATTTTGGGGGTGTCCGTTAGACTTTTGGCATACTAACTTTTGAGTCCAGATATTGTTCATCTACCGGCCCACAACTCTGCCGGCCCACCAAAGCCCATGAAACCAACATATAAATTTCACAAACCCTAATCCCCCAACCCAATCATCCTCTCCCAGGCCGCAGCTGCTGGCCGTCGGCCGCCGGGAGCCGGTCGCCGTCGCGGCGTCGCCCTTCCCTTGACCGCCGTTTTGCTCCTCCACATCGCGTCCCTAGATCCTCTCGGCCCTCCATAACCCCTCCCTCCCTCCCGCCATGGGGCGCGGCCGGGCGGCGCACGACGTGCGGCGCGGGCGCGCGCGCGCGCGGCCGGGCGGTGAGTGCGCCGCCGGCGTGGGACACGGCCACGGCGCGCGCGCAAGCGCCGCTGCTGTGGAGCGCGGTTGGGCGGCGCTTGCAGTGCGCCGCCGTCGTTAGGCGCGGGCACGAGGCGGGCAGAGCCGCCGCCGCATGTGGAGCTCGATTTTTTTTGTGATTTTTTGAGTTCTGATTTGATTTGGTGTATGTGACTTAAATTGATTCATTTTGCGGTGACTTTATTTATCTTGAGATCTTTGATCTTTAGATTGCTTTGCTCCTCCCTTTTTCTTGCTGTGCATCCGGGCCAACACGACACGGCGTGTTTGTCGTGCCGCCGTGTCGGCACGACACGACTAAGGGAGGTTAGTGTCGTGCATGGGCCGAGGAGCCGGCACAGCGTGCTGGCACGACACGACACGGCTAGCCTCTTGTGCCTAACCGTGTCGTGCCTAACCGTGTCGTGTTTAACCGTGTCCGTGTTGTGTCGTGCAGCACGGTTGGACATCTATAGGCGCCACTGCAGGTTGACTTGCGGTTCCCATCTATGTATATGTTACAGATCATGCGCAGACACAGCACCATCAGCCGGGCCGTCCGCTCGCTATGGCTTCCGTCCGTCCCATCACCAGCTGCACCAGTCGAGAAGCCGAACATAGGAGACGGGAGAGTGACGTTCCTGGTCAATGTCGCAAGACAGTACATGAGTGCTCCTGCATAGACGTACAGGTTCAAGATGCAAGCAAAGAAGCCATCTGCAGGGCCATGCAGCCATGTACTCATGCATGTACGTGTGCATGGCGTCCTCGAGACCTCGAACAAGTTATGCAGGAGCGAAGCTCGTCCCCATGCCGGAGTACAGGCAGCAGGATCTCCTCTCGCGCCCGTGTGCATAGAGCAGGTGGCCGACGACATTCGCCCGGCGTACAGGCAGCAAGATGTGCTCCTCTCGCGCAGTTGTGCATGTTCATGTGCGCACATACAGGTGCAAGAAGGAAGCTAGCAGGAAGAGGCGTTCCTAGAGGCCATGCACGTACGCGTGCATGTGCATGTGCATGTACATGCAGGCTGTTGACGGTGAAAATCCGTCAACCTAGCCATTAGTTTACCTTCGGTGTTGGCATGAGTTTTATACCTTATCCATTGGTACTAACCCCCGTGGTATAACAAGTTCACGTGTGCATGTCGGTTTTGGAGTTTAATGTTTATGCAGGGTTTTAGTGTTGAATGCAAGACTTTCGGGATAAGTTCATCAAGCACCTCATGACAAGACCTTGAAGCCCCTGAACAAGTCATGCAATGAAGCAAACTTAACTCCAAGAAGCCGGGGACTTGATCCGAGAAGACGACGGACTCCGGGGACCGACCGGAAAAGTGTTGAATCTTGCAAGACAAGGAGTTGAGTCCAATTCGGAGAGAAACCGACGACATGGACCTACATGCGAAGGGGGAAACATCCGGGAAGCAAGGGAACCGACGTGGGGCAAAGGAGCCCACGGGCTGGGCCTAAATGGGCCCAGCCGGCCGGCCCCGGTCCGGTCGGCCCGAGCCCATTTTGGGCCCAAACTCGCTCTCCTTTGCCCTAGCCGCCAATCGGGCTATTTATAGTCCCCCGACCGAGAGCCACGCGAGAGAAGATTTCGTCTTCGGCCGCCGAGAAGCAGAGAAGAGAGGGACACCATCTCGGAGAGGAGAGGGTCGAGCTAGTTGACAAGGGTTCCCCTAGCCGACGTGGGAACCTTGCACGGAAGACCACGTCGGAGTTCCGGAGCTAGAAGCAAGATCAAGGAAGGATCCCGGTGGTGATCTTGTGTATGTATCATTGTTATAGTTGAATTATCAAGTTGAATCTTTTCCCAGCGATCAAGTGTTTCCTCGAAGATTTCGTTTTTCGATCGGCTTTGCTTATTCCAAATCTATTCGTACGATAGATTACATAGGGTGTTCTTGTAGCCGCGGTGGCTAGAGGTACACGCCGGATCTTCCGAAAGAATCTCGACTTGTCTTTTAACTCGCCCTAAGCTCCCCGCATGAATAGGGATACGTTGTGACAGAACGGGGGTCTCGAAAGGCGGATGTTTTCGGATTTGGACGGGAAACCACGATTTAAAGAGGCTTTTATTAAGATTCGATTTGCTACTTCTTCTCTTGCTTGGAACTTCAACAATAGGCTTACCCCGATCCCTCTAGATCTGTTTATCTACCCAATCTTACTTTGTTTTCTCCGGTTTTTAGTAGATTAGATTTGTTTTGTGTCTTTTACTTAGATGCATTAGGTTCTTTATTGAATATTGGAGTTACTTGGCTTTAATAGATTAAGTCTTGCGTCACACATTTGTTCCACGGATTCGATACCTTGGGTTCACCACTCGAGGGAAGAAGGGTCCCTTGACTACGACGGGAGACTTGTACGCTTGCGAGTCACGAACGAACTTTGATACAATTATTAACCGTCAACAAGCCCCTTTTTCTGGCGCCGTTGCCGGGGAACAAGTGATCGAGATTTGATTTTTTATTGCCTTTTCTTGTAATTTTCAGTACTGATTTTGTTTTATTTTTGCATCTACTAAATTTTGATCATCCTCAAAATACATCTAATCTAGTTTGTCTAACTCTAGTCTTTATAGATTTGTTTTGTTTTCTAGTTTTTTTTGCATACTTTGTTTATTGCTAACCCTAACAGGAGATGGACGGCTACCTCTCCAACAAACCCAATAATTTTGTGGATGATCCAGAAAAACTTTACAGGCTAAGGAGACGCGAAGCACATCAAGCTAAAAAGCTGGATTTTGTAGATTCGGAGTCAGAAGACAAAGGATCGCAGGAATCTCCGAAGAATTCACCACCTCAAAGTCCGCGGGAGAATTGACCTCCACCAATGGGTGACCAACCACCGGAAGAACGCAAGATTGGGGAGCTATGCACCCCAGACATCATCGACCTACCAATCTTGAACCTCGAGGAGATCGGAAGACCGTTCGAGATCAAGACCTCAACAATCCGCATGGTGCAACATTCACCCTTCACCGGCAAAGAGGATCCGAACCTTCACCTCCAAGCATTCATTCAACTATGTCAGACTTTCAACATGGATGGGGTGACTCAAGATCAAATGAGGGCAAGGCTTTTTCCGTTTTCACTACTCGGGAAGGCTTTGCAATGGTTCCACTCTCAACCGGCGGAGACGGTGCAAAATTGGAACACGTTGATGAAGGCTTTCATGAAGGAATACTACTCACCGGGTAAAACTCAAAGCTTGCGTAATAAGATTGCCACCTTTGTTCAATATCCTACGAAACTATCTCGGAGGCATTCGAGCGCTTCAACGAGTACACCGGGCGGTTCCACATCACAAGTTCCCGAAAGAAGACCTCGTGCAAAAGTTCTATCAAGGACTCACCATGGCGTCAAGGACGATCATCGATGCATCAGCGGGAGGATCTATCATCGAGCTTACACCGACGGAAGCTTTCACGCTATTCAAGAAGGTCGCGGATAATGACACGTGGGCGTCGTCCGGGCGCCTACATCCGGCTCAACCCATGGGGAACGTCAAAGGAGTCTTGCAAGTGGAGAAGGAGAACATACTTGAGGGCAAGATCGACTCGCTAATGAGGAGGTTGGAGAAGATGGAGATGGAAAAGAAAGAGGCTCAAGACTTGAAGGCCGCCGAAGCAAGGTCCACATGCGAAGAATGTGGAGAGTATGGCCATGTCCGCAAAGATTGTCCGGAGGAAGCCAAAGTGCTCGACTACATGAGGAAGGGAGAATTGCCGAACTTCCGCTACGGGCAAGGTAGGCCTCAATTTAATGCAAGCTCATCTATTCCTAACGCGGTTCCGCTTCGGATACAATTGAAGGAGTTCATGGATGAGCAAGCTAAGATCAACAAGGACACCGTCACCAAGTTCAAGACCATAGACAAGGTGTTGGAGAACATCGATAGCAAAGTGACGGAGGTCGGAAGTTCCAATCATCAAGTGCTCAACATGATGAAGATGCTCGAGACGCAAGTTGGACAACTTGCGGGGCGCCTCACTAATGATGAAGGGAAGCTTCGGGACAACCCAAATGTCCCGAATCGGCGAAGGCCATTCAAACACGTTCGGGGAAGGAGACCGAAGATCCGGAACGTTCCGCGGGAGCAAGGAAGCTTAAACCATCCACCGAGGTGGAAGGGAGGCTGCTAAAGAGAAGGTTACGGGGATCGTCACCGAGGAACCCGAATTCGAGATGCGGAGGATGACACGAGGATACCGCAACTCAAGCCACGCTACTTCCAAGGTAAACTTGACAACCACTTTGAGAAGTTTGTGGAAGTTGTGCGTAGACTTAGCATCAACATGCCATTACTAGATGCCCTACAAGTACCTACATATTCTCGTTACTTTAAAGACATACTTGCAAATAAATATGAGATAGCAACGCTCGGGGTAGATCATGTCAAGATGTCCGAGGAGTGTAGTGCGGCTATTGCTTATGGGCTAGAGAAGCAAAAAGACCCGGGTGCCCTACAATTCCATGTTCGGTTGGTTCTTTCAACTTCGAGAAGGCGTTATGCGACCTTGGAGCTAGTGTGAGTGTCATGCCGAGGGATGTGTTCGAGAAGCTACGCCTACCGATGGAGCCTACGGGAATATGTTTGGAGTTGGGAGACAACTCCATTCGCTATCCCTTGGGCATTGCTTGAAGATGTACCCGTGAAGATTGGACACCACTTCATCCCCGTCGACTTCGTTGTGCTCGAGATGGGAGAGAGGGAGAAGCCGCCGCTCATCCTAGGGATGCCGTTCCTCAAGACCGTGGGAGCTACTATTGATGTTGGCAAGGGGGAGATCATGTTCGATATCAACGGAGAAAGGAGTTCCTTCAAGTTCCGTCCAAGGATTGAGGCATGCAACATGATTGGAGTGAAGGGAGAACCAAAACAAACGGAGGGGCTGAAAAAGAAGAAGGAGCCGAAAAAAATGAACGTAACGAAAATCAAAGAAGGTGTTGCATCCGTCAAGACAAAGGAAGAGAAGCAACTGTGAAGACCAAAAAAATGACTAAGCCAACTAAGCCGGAAGTCAAGCCCGCGCCCAAGATGGTGCGGAAGTGGGTACCCAAGATTGCAACGCCCGCAAAGAGCGTTGATCCGGAGTAATCAAGTGAAGAAGTCTAGCTATAGACTATAAACGAAGCGCTAGGCGGGGAGGCAACCCGTTTCGTCGAGTCAAGAATAAGCTACGGGAGGACAACCCGATTCCAGGTTTTTCGAGTATTTTTAATAATTTAGTTTTTGAGTTTTATTACGCAAACACATTAGACTTAGAAGTGGTTGAACAATATTAGAGACATAATTCTTGATTGAATGTTTGCTTTATCATAAACCCTTTGCATGAACCCTCCTATGTGCTTGTTTGATTCTTTTCTTTTCGAGAAACCCTCAACCAAATAATTTCAGAACCTTAACTCAACCTTTCACCCTCATTATGGTGCTGAGGTTGACTTGTTCTTCATGCTAAAACCACACGAGTAGAGCCACGATTTATGTTTAAGTGTTAATAAAATTCAGCACGTGGTAGGACTCGCGTGAACCTAGAAATCAAAGCTTTTGGTTGGTTTTAAAAATCTTTATCCTTGGTTTCTCTAGGATTAGAATTTTTCTAAGCCCATTCTAATTTTGTTTTATTCAAAATCTTTCTTATTTAGCCAAAATTAGAACCTAAACCTATGCCCCCATGATCAAGCCGGAAAACGTTCGCTCTCAACCGATGAAAGCAAACTATACCGGTGAGACCGAAATCGACGTAGTCGAAAAATATTTTCGACTTACATTTGTTTTTAATGGTTTAAAAACTTCTCTAAAATTATGCTTGAGCTCTTGCATGGCTCTGAAAAATATTTTAAATTTCGAATTAGAGGAGTGCTTAACCTTAAACACACCTAAATGGAGGCAATCTAGTTTGAATTAATCATGCATGCACCATTGGATTCCCTTTTATCAACTTTCACCAATTCCACATGCAAAGGACAAGCATGGTGGGCAGCAAGCATCAACTTTGCAGGATTTTCATGGTGGCATGTGAAGCAAGTGGAGCTAGGGAGCATGGACATGACCCAAAGCATGGAGCATCAAGTGGGAGGACCAATAATTTAAGAAAAGGAGTGGACGAGAGCGTTTGGGCGGTGCAACTCGTGGAGCACGCGGGCAGAAAAGTTGCAGAGGCGAAATGATCGTGCTGGGAGAAAGACGTGGCGGGGAGGAGCCAGGAGGCCCCCGGGCCGGCCGGCCCAGGCCGGCCGGCCTCACCTACTTAAGGAGCCCCTCCGGCTCCCGTTTTCTGCAGGCAAGCTTCCCTCTCCTTCCCTTGTTTGTGTGTTCAAGTTTGTGTGCTCAGAACCTCCGTAGACATAGCCAACCTTCCAAAGCTTGATAGCTCAAGAAAAAATCCACACCCTTAATCCACTCAAAGTCCACATCCGAAGCAAAGAGTTTAAGTGCCTAGTTTACCGGTTGCAACCCGGAATTTTAGTTGAAGAAAGAGTGCAGCAACCATGTGGAAGAAGACCACAAGTCTCTTCTCCAAGAAGAAGAGTTCGTCGTCGTCCAAGCCGTCATCAACCACGTCTTCGAGGAGGCACTCGGTTTCCGAGTCTCCCCGGAGCATGGAGACGGACACGGCACCACCGAGGAGGAACGACGCTCTCCTCCTTGGTGGTATGAGGGCTGCGAGAAGCACTTCCATGAGGTTCACCGAACCTCGTGGGCACACGGAGGAGCAGCCCGCGCCACCACGACGATCGACTCGCTCAACCGCACCACCTCCTTACACCCCGACACACTCTTCGTACGGCTTCATCATCTTGTCGGCGGAGGAGGAGGAGAGGCTCGCCAATCTTGAGAAGAGGCTTGTGCCGAACGTCGAGTTCGACGACCAAGCACTCTACACCTTGGGTTTTTGCACCGACATATACTATATGTTGGGGCACCTCGGATGGGTGCGGTTCTCCAACGGAATATCGGTGGACACCCATTTGGGTTACGCCTTGGAAATTTTGATGACTATTGCACCCATCGTTGATGATGATGGGGTGCAAAGCTTGTCATTCCGTTTGGAGGGAATCGAACAAGTGGTTCCCTACGAGCACGTTAGGGAGCTGCTTGGATTCCACAAGGGAGCTCCGGAGAAAGTTGACGTGCCACCCGGCATGTTGGCGGGATTTTGGAACATGATCTCCGGAGAAGCCCATCAACAACGCAATTGCATCCGCAACCCCATTATCCGGATATTTCACTCTTGGATGTGCAAGAGGATATTGGGGAGGATGAAGGAAACAAAGGTGACCGACACGGAGTTGAATTGGCTATACTCGGCTTTAATTGCCAGGCAGCCAATAGACCCCTCTTACCTCATGATCAACCGTTGGTGTTGTGAAGCAACATCGGGGGCGGGTAATATTGGTTCGGGGTGTTACCTCTCCATGTTGGCCTTTTCCTTGCGGCCGGGGATCGCAAGAAACCCCGCTCACCTTTTGCGTGGTACCTCTCTCGGTTTTGAGTATTTGCGGCAAGGCAAATACATTAGTGGAGATGAGAGAGGAGGTTATCGGTTGGCCATAGTGAACCTACCCCTTCCGAATGAGAGGCTTAGGCTTTTCACCGAAGGAAGGGAAGATTGGTTGGAAGAGGGACTACTTGTCCCCGCAAGGAAGAACAAAAGAGGAAGAATCGTAGAGGAGGGAACATCCTCCGCACAAGCGAGTGGAGCACAACCCAATGTGCAACCATTCGGCGGGGTCCCTCCTCCGCCAAGTTATTACGGAGGGTCACAAGGACAAGCATGGGGGGGTGGTGCACCGGTACCCCCACAAAATTATGTTGTGCCCAACGCTAACTTCGCGGAGTCCTACGCTCATCATCCCCAACCACAACAAAGCATGGCCATTATTGGAGGGTATGCTGCAAGAAATGCTCAAAACATCGCAGCCATCCAATCTAACGCAGCTCAACTCGGTGAAGGCAACGCAAATATTGCCTTTGAACTTGGACGCCTTCACCTTGTGGAGCCAAATCAATTCGTCGGAGGAAGCGTCCAATCGTATTATGAGCAAGGGTATTATTATCAAGATTATCAACATCAACCACCGGCGGAGGACTAGAAGATTTAGGAACTTTAGTTTTCTTTTCTTTTCTTTTTCTCTGTAATTTTCAGCTTTTGCTTATGTGTGTTTGCGTAGTATTTTCTGTTTTTTATTTAAATTTCAGCAAGCATGTTTGTTTATTTTCAGTATGTATTTCAACTTGATGTCATCATTAATAAAGACACCACCTTGATTGTATCATTGGAAAAAGTTACAAAATTCGTGCCATGATGATATGTGATTAAAATTGCAGCTTTGTTCATCTTTGTAATTGATTTATGCATGTTTAAGCTAGTGCTCTCTTAAAAATACAGATCTGAATTTATTTAAATGCTAGCTTAATTTTCAGCGGAGGTTATGATTAAAATAAAGACCCATAGTGTTTTATGTGCTCTCAAGTTATGAATAGATTAAAGATGTCTTTTATGCTCAAAAATATCGCTAACCTTGTCACAAATATCACTTGTGTGTTGCTCAACCTATCCAAAGCCTTATATATATTTGAGTGCATGAACCTTAGTGTACAAGATTTATTTTTGAGTGAGTTATTGCAGGCCATGATTTCTCTGGCCCGAGACTAAGAAGCTGGTCATTCCATTTTTGCGTATCTATCTTTTTGCTAGCCTTTTATCCGTGCATTGTGTATCCCCGCATCGGTGATCTCACAAACTTCGCCGGATATCCACCCTTAAACCAAATATCATTTTTTTTGTGATTACCTCCTTGACCACAACCTATCATTGAGAATGGATCATCAATTCAAGGAAGATCGCAAGACGGTGCCAACATTGAAGATTTCAAGTATCTCTCCAAGGAAAAATATCTCCGGTACCTACCTTATTTTTCGCCTCTTTGCTCGAGGACGAGCAACGTCTAAGCATGGGGGAGGAGGTAGGTACGGTGCAGTTTTAGAGTTCAAAGGGGAATATTTTAAAAAATTGATGATGAAAGAAAAAAATCCAGTGATACTCATGACTTTCAAGGTAAAAAAAATAATATATATATAATGAATGAAAGACAGAAAGAAAGAAAGAAAAGAATGAGAAATATGAGAAAGAAAAAAAATGTGCGTAAAGTAAACTCCCCGGCTCTCTAAAAGTGCATTCAAGGCTTCAAGTTAAAAAGATCCATTCTCAATTTTCCAACCATGTGCAATCCGATAACGAGGACTTCATTTGTGCCTTGGGATCACTCTTTGCCATTTGCACATGTCCACTTATCTAAAAGTGTGTGTATTTTTCTCTTTCCCCTCCTTGATTTGACATTATTTTCCAATGACCTTTTTGACGAGTCTCGGTAAGACCATGAGAAGCTTGTCTTGTTTTGACAACACCTCATTTATAAAATCTTGTTAGGACTAAACTTTCCCAAAGCTCCATATAAAGCCTACCACATATATATGAGAGGGAAAGGAGTAGAATATATAGGCTTGAGAGACAAGTGAGATGAGAGTTCATGAGCAATATACAAGATGATTTAAATTTGTGAATTTGGTTTAGCTTTTCTTTATCTCGTTCTTTATTTCAAAAATTCTGAGATCTATTTAAAACTTTGTGAGCATGTTAATACTTGTGGGATAAGCTTAATAAGAATCTACCCTCCGTAGAGATGAAGGCTAGCACATTATGGAACTTTAATGAATTAAAATTTTGAGAGCATTATGTTTTCTCATGTGTAATCAAGTGCAAAGTTTAAACATTGTTTAGCAATGATGATATCCATCGAAGGCTTACTCGAGGACGAGCAAGGTTTAAGCATGGGGGAGATGTTGACGGTGAAAATCCGTCAACCTAGCCATGAGTTTACCTTCGGTGTTGGCATGAGTTTTATACCTTATCCATTGGTACTAACCCCCGTGGTATAACAAGTTCACGTGTGCATGTCGGTTTTGGAGTTTAATGTTTATGCGGGGTTTTAGTGTTGAATGCAAGACTTTCGGGATAAGTTCATCAAGCACCTCATGACAAGACCTTGAAGCCCCGAACAAGTCATGCAATGAAGCAAACTTAACTCCAAGAAGCCGGGGACTTGATCCGAGAAGACGACGGACTCCGGGGACCCGACCGAGAAAAGTGCCGAATCTTGCAAGACAAGGAGTTGAGTCCAATTCGGAGAGAAACCGACGACATGGACCTACATGCGAAGGGGGAAACATCCAGGAAGCAAGGGAACCGACGTGGGGCAAAGGAGCCCACGGGCCGGGCCTAAATGGGCCCGGGCCGGCCGGCCCCGGCCTCGGTCGGCCCGGAGCCCATTTTGGGCCCAAACTCGCTCTCCTTTGCCCTAGCCGCCAATCGGGCTATTTATAGTCCCCTGACCGAGAGCCACGCGAGAGAAGATTTCGTCTTCGGCCGCCGAGAAGCAGAGAAGAGAGGGACACCATCTCGGAGAGGAGAGGGTCGAGCTAGTTGACTAGGGTTCCCCTAGCCGACGTGGGAACCTTGCACGGAAGACCACGTCGGAGTTCCCGGAGCTAGAAGCAAGATCAAGGAAGGATCCCGGTGGTGATCTTGTGTATGTATCATTGTTATAGTTGAATTATCAAGTTGAATCTTTTCCCAGCGATCAAGTGTTTCCTCGAAGATTTCGTTTTTCGATCGGCTTTGCTTATTCCAAATCTATTCGTACGATAGATTACATAGGGTGTTCTTGTAGCCGCGGTGGCTAGAGGTACACGCCGGATCTTCCGAAAGAATCTCGACTTGTCTTTTGACTCGCCGTAAGCTCCCCGCATGAATAGGGATACGTTGTGACAGAACGGGGGTCTCGAAAGGCGGATGTTTTCGGATTTGGACGGAAAACCACGATTTAAAGAGGCTTTTATTAAGATTCGATTTGCTACTTCTTCTCTTGCTTGGAACTTCAACAAAAGGCTTACCCCGATCCCTCTAGATCGGTTTATCTACCCAATCTTACTTTGTTTTCTCCGGTTTTTAGTAGATTAGATTTGTTTTGTGTCTTTTACTTAGATGCATTAGGTTCTTTATTGAATATTGGAGTTACTTGGCTTTAATAGATTAAGTCTTGCGTCACACATTTGTTCCACGGATTCGATACCTTGGGTTCACCACTCGAGGGAAGAAGGGTCCCTTGACTACGACGGGAGACTTGTACGCTTGCGAGTCACGAACGAACTTTGATACAATTATTAACCGTCAACACAGGCTCTACGTGAAGTCGATCACAAGCAAGGGATCAAGGTTCGGAAGTCGTCACGCTGCATCCACGCCAGTCCCAGACGAGACAACTTCTCAGTTCCAGCTACAGTGCTCCATACATCCGTGATCAACCACTACTACGACTACTCGCTGTTCGTTGCCGACGAGGACGGATGACGCGGGCGGGCGGAGCTGATGTCCCAGCTGCGCTAGGCTCATGGACCGACGAGGCCATGGATGACGCTGATGCCACACCCACCTACACCACACATGCATGGAGAACAGGTAGCGAAGACGAGAAGACGACCACAGCGGCGGAATCGGAGGTGCTCCAGCAAGATAAACTTGCGGAGATAATTAACTAGGAGCCTTGCGAGGCCCTAGGAACCAGAAGACCACATCGCCCAAGATCAGATCGCCGTTAGCAGGCTATGGAGCGCATACACATACAGGGACTTGTATTTATTTTTCTTTAAAGATTAATAAAGAAACATGTTCCTTCTTTCTTTCGTGTACTTAGTACGCTGGCACGCCCGCATTATTTTTCTCAAAGAGAGGAATCTTTGTGATTTTTCTCTCCAAACACCAGGATGCGGAGCCAATCCATTCGGCGCCAATGTCTGGAGCCGCCACGAGTAGTCGTGGTGGGATTGAGCTGCTTGCACATGACCTTGTCGACCCGGCGGCGGTAGCCCGTCACTTGGAGGCGATGCGCCAGGCCGAGCAATGGATGAAGGTGAGTTGTCGATACTCTGATGTAGTCAATCTGCTGTGGAGCGCTGAGTACCCAGCTAACATCTGTTATCTGCTGCAGGACATCGCAGAGAGATCCCGCCAGAAGTCTGGCATGCTCCAGGGGTATGGCGACGCAGTGCTCCGGGCGGAGGCCTTGGACCCGGAAGCACTCCGCCATGCTCCAGTCGAAGCTGGACGGCGCCTTCGCCCAATATCACAACGAAGTCCAAGATATGTAGGCGAAGAGCGACGAGCTTGTGCGGAAGAACAAGTCGCTCCGCAACAAGAATAAAGGTACGTGTTGTCTTGTCGAGTACCTATTGAGAGTACCTTGGAGTAGTCTGACCCGCCTTGCTTGTTGATTGCAGAGCTTGAAACTCGTGTCGAGCAACTGAGGGCCTCAGAAGTCGACATGAAGAACCTCTTCTACCGGGAGAAGGAAGCCCGTGAGGTACTTGAATATGACTATAAGCAGTTGGCTTACGAGTGTGATAAGCACATGGAGCTTCGCATTGCCTCGGATCGTGACCTCGTCAACTGCTACAAATCTCTGCAGAAGCTGAACGAGGACTGCAAGAAGCTGCGAGCCCAGATGAAGGAACTCGAGGAGGCCGCACTTCCCATCGCGAGGCTACTGGTGCCTCACCCGGGCGGGCCGAAGATAGCTCTTTTGGTGGACCGACTGAGAGAAGCACCCAGCCGTCTGGCAACGTACGTCAAGCACCTGGTGAAGTCGATCCCCAACCAGGTCTTGGCATATATGAAGTCATACTTTCCGAAGGCTCCAGTTGACGTCGTCGCCGGCAGACTAGCCGCCAACTGCACAGACGAGCAGTACGCGGAGCTGTTGGAGCAGATGGCGCCGATTGCTGAACAAGTCGTCGAGAAGCTTAACCTCCAGTAGTCCTGTAGAGTTATCTTGTAGCAGTAGTTGTAGATAAACAAAGTTGTAATGAACTTGTTTAAATATGAATGAGAAAAACTTCCATAAATGAGTACTCGTTGTTGCGGTATTTGTATGCGGAGTCCCATCATGGAGTTGTCACGGGTAGTCGTACTCGCCAGTAGGCCCGTTGAGGGAAAGAGATAGTAAATTAGTTGATGGATAATCAAACTTTATTACTGAGAGAAGTACACCTGGATGGCCAGGGCCGTTTTACAAGAGTAGTCGATAGGACCCAAAGCCGCCTATGGCTAAGTAGTGCTAGGGCGTATAGCCGCTTACAGCAGTAGATCCGTTAGTAGCCGTGCAGGCTGGATCTAGGAGTACATGGTCTCTCAGTAGACCGTTGCTGGAGTCCTTTGTTGCTCGGAGCAGCCCAAGATCCGTTAGTAGCCGTTAACGCTGGATCTTGGTGTAGAGTAGTCCGAAGACTAGTGCCTGGACCCGGAGACCGCTTACAGCGAAGGGGTCTTTGAGTAGTCGTGTCGACTTGAGCCCCCAGGGTAGTCGGTAGACTAGGCATAGAACCGACAGAGCTAGTCGATGTTCCACGAGTTGTTGACATCTTTGCCTTCAAGCGTCTGGAGGCAATAGGAGCCCGGTCCGGTCACCTTTGCAACTGTGAAGGGACCTTCCCAGGGCGAGCTGAGCTTGTGTAGTCCTTCCGTGTTCTGGATGCGGCGGAGGACAAGATCACCAACGTTGAAGGAGCGTTCCTTGACGTTGCGATCGTGATAGCGTCGAATACCCTCGAGGTACCTTGCTGATTGGACGAGGGCGGCACAACGAGCTTCTTCGAGTCCATCGATGTCAACTCGTCTGCTGTCTTCGGATACGCCTTCGTCGTATTGCTCTACTGCTTGTGAGTCCCATATGACATCAGCAGGAAGGATTGCTTCGGAGCCGTAGACCAGGAAGTATGGTGATTGTCCCGTCGCCTTGGAGGGTTGAGTACGTAGCCCCCAGAGCGCATTGGGTAGTTCCTTGATCCACTTGCCTTCTTTAGTGTTGGCAGTATCATGTAGCCGCTTCTTGAGAGCGTCGAGCACCATCCCGTTTGCGCGCTCGACTTGTCCATTGGACCGAGGATGGGCAACTGAGACATATCGGACGTCGATCCCGCTGTTCTCGCAGTACTCCCAGAACTAGTGATTGTTGAAGTTGGAGCCCAGGTCTGTGATGATGCGGTGGGGTAGTCCGTAGGGATGTACGAGTTCATCTAGGAAGTCGAGTACTCTGTCAGCCTTGGGGCATTTGACCGGCTTGACCTCGATCCACTTGGTGAACTTGTCGATGGCCACCGGTACTCTGTTGAATCCACCTGGCGCAGTTGGGAGTGGCCCAATCATGTCAAGCCCCCAGCAGGCGAAAGACCAGGTTGGCGGTATGGTGACTAGATTGTAGGCCGGGACGTGTTGTTGCTTGGCGAAGCATTGGTACCCTTGGCACCTTCTGACGAGTTCTTCGGCGTCGCCCAGAGCTGTGGGCCAATAGAAAGCTCGTCGGAAGGCCTTGCTGACCAGCGTGCGAGAGGATGCGTGGTTGCAGCAGACGCCTTTATGGATCTCCTCCAAGATGCACTTGCCTTCTTCTCGGGCTACGCACTTCATGAGTACTCCAGAAGATGCGCCCCGCCTTTAGAGCCTGTCTCTGACTAGGACGTAGGACTTGGCGTGGCGGATGAGTTGCTCAGCCAAGTTCTTGTCCGAGGGAACCTTCTGCTCGCTGAGGTAGTCGATGAAGGGTTGCCTCCAGTCCGCGTCGATCATCATGACCTCCTGGCCAGCCGGGGGATGTGCTGGATAGTGGTTAGTGGCACCGGCTCCGGGATGGATGGCGCGTGAAGCTCGTGGATGAAGACACCCGCTGGTACTTGAGCGCTAGTAGAACCAAGCTTCGACAGGACGTCCGCTGCAACGTTGTTGTCACGGATGACGTGGTGGAACTCGAGACCGTAGAACTTGTTCTCGAGCTTGCGAACATCTAGGCAGTAGGCGTCCATGTTCTCCTTGTTGCGGTCCCAAGAATTGTTGACTTGGTTGATGACCACTGCGGAGTCGCCGTAGACTAGTAGCCGCTTGATGCCCAGTGAAGCCGCGAGGCGTAGCCCATGTAGCAGAGCTTCGTACTCGGCTTCGTTTTTTGAGACCTTCCAGAAGATCTGCAGGACGTACTTGAGTTGTTCGCCCGTTGGAGAGAACAAGAGTACCCCTGCACCCGCGCCTTCGAGCTTGAGAGAGCCGTCGAAGTACATCACCCAGTGTTCTGGGCGCTCGGTTGGAGTAGGTAGTTGATTCTCCCGCCACTCCGCCATGAAGTCGACTAGTGCCTGCGACTTGATGGCTGTGCGTGGCTTGAAGTCGATATTGAGGGCGCCGAGTTCGACTGCCCACTTGGAGATTCTTCCAGTAGCATCTTGGTTCCGCAGGATGTCGAGCGGGTAGTCGGTGACGACGGAGATCGAGTACTCCTGGAAGTAGTGTTGTAGCTTCCGCGAGGTGATGAGCACTGCGTACAGGAGCTTCTGTACTGGCTGGTAGCGTGCCTTGGATTCTGACAGGACCTCGCTAACGAAGTAGACTGGGCGCTGGACTGGGTAGGCGTGGCCGTCTTCCTGCCGTTCGACGATGATGGCGGTACTGACCACATGAGTAGTCGCAGCGAGGTAGAGCAGCAGCTGCTCACCTTTGAGAGGAGCCGTGAGGACTGGTGGCTTTCATAGGAAGTCCTTGAGCTGGGCAAGGGCTTGGTCTGCCTCTGGAGTCCACACGAACTTCTCTTGATGTTTGAGTAGTTTGAAGAAGGGGAGCCCCCGTTCTCCAAGCTTCGAGATGAATCTGTTCAGAGCCGCCATGCACCCGATCAGCTCTGCACGTCTTTGATGCACGTGGGAGCTTTCATGCTGGTGATGGCAGAGATCTTCGCGGGGTTGGCTTCGATGCCGCGGTGACTGATGATGAAGCTGAGTAGTTTGCCCGACGGTACGCCGAAGACGCACTTGTTCGGGTTGAGCTTCCAGCGGTACTCTCGCAGGGATGCGAAAGTCTCTTCAAGATCGGCGATGAGTGTGTTGGAGTTTCTGGTCTTGACGACCACGTCATCCACATAAGCTTTGACGTTCTTGTTGAGTTGCCTCTTGAAGCAGGCCTTGATAGCTCGTTGGTAGGTAGCGCTGGCGTTCTTCAACCCGAAGGACATGGTCGTGTAGCAATACGCGCCAAACGGGGTGATGAACGCGGTCTTCTCCTGGTCTTCTTCCTTGATCGTGATCTGGTGGTACCCGGAGTAGCAGTCAAGGAAACAGAGCAGGTCGCAGCCCGTCGTGGAGTCGATGCCTTGATCAATCCGCGGCAACCCGAAGGGGTCCTTGGGGCAGTGCTTGTTGAGGTCGGTGTAGTCGACGCACATCCTCCACTCGTTCGAGTTCTTCTTGCGGACGAGGATGGGGTTGGCGATCCACTCAGGATGGAAGACTTCTCTGATGAAGCCAGCCGCAAGTAGTTTGGCGAGTTCCTTCTTGATGGCGTCCCGTCTGTCGTCGGCGAAGCGGCGGAGGTGTTGTCGCTTCGGGGTAACTTTGGGGTCGACGTTGAGTGAATGCTCAATCAACTTTCGGGGCACCCCTGGCATGTCCGCTGGTTTCCACGTGAAGATGTCGCGGTTAGCCCGGAGGAAGTTGATGAGCGCGTCTTCCTATTTCGGGTCGAGGCCCGCCCCGATGGTGGTGGTCTTGCTGTTGTCGCCTGTCCCGAGGTCAATTGTCTTGACTAGAACTTCCTCGCTGGGCCGAGGCTTGTTGGCTTTGTCCGACTTCTGCCGGGATGTCGAGTTCACTTGGAGCAAGCT
The DNA here is from genome assembly GCA_947561735.1 of Cenchrus americanus. Lineage (NCBI taxonomy): Eukaryota > Viridiplantae > Streptophyta > Magnoliopsida > Poales > Poaceae > Cenchrus > Cenchrus americanus. Next base: position 60,181,825 of record OX387245.1, on the reverse strand, counting down.
TCTTCGACGCAGCGTAGATCTCCATCATTGCATTGGGTACTTGATTCGTAGCTGCGAGTTCCACAGCTTCTGTGTCGCAGTCGAAGGATATCTTCAAGTCCCCTTGCAGTGAGAGTACACCTGCTGGACTTGGCATCTTGAGTACCAAGTAGGTGTAGTGGGGTACCGCCATGAACTTGGTGATAGCCGGTCTGCCGAGGATGGCATGGTAGGACGTCTCGAAGTCCGCGACTTCGAACTTGACGTACTCGGTACGGTAGTTGTCCCTTGTTTCCCCGAAGGTAACTGGCAGAACCACTGAGCCCAGTGGGATAGCCGCGTTCCCGGGGACGATGCCGTAAAAAGGCGAGGTGCTCTTGGTGAGCATGTGGGTGATGTCGAGCTTCATCTTCTTCAAGGTCTTGGTGAAAAGGACGTTGAGCCCGCTTCCACCGTCGATGAGGACCTTGTTGAGCTTGGAGCCCGCGACCACTGGCTTCAGAACAAGTGGGAACCATCCTGGTTCAGAGAAGTTTGTCCATTGATCCGCGCGGGAGAAGGTAATGGGTACCTCCGACCACCGGAGAGGGGTCGGGACCGCTGGTTCAATGCTCATGACTTCTCGACGGGTAGCTTTCTGAGCTCGTCGGTTGGGTAGTCCGCCGAAGAGGACGTTCACCGTCTTGTCGGGTTCCTGGAAGTCGCTGTTGCCTTCATCGGCCCTCTTCTTGCCTTTCTTGTCGTGATGGTGCCGTGGCTCTGGAGTATCTTTGAGTGCTCGCCGGAGTTGGAAGCACTGCTCGGTGGTTTGGTTGCTGTCCAGATGCCACGGGCACTTCTCTTTCAGCAAGTATTTGAAGCCGCCGGAGGTCTTCTTCGAGTTCTCCTTCGCAGGACGCTGGATAGCCGAGACAGTATTGTCTGGCTTGCGCTTGCGGTTGGGACCCGAGTAGTTGTTGCTGCGACCGCCTTGGTTCCCGTTGTTGCTATTGCCGCTGCCCGTGTTCTGTTTGCCCTTGCCACGGATGGCGTCGTACTTGGCGTTAGCCTTGTCTGCCTCATCAGCCCAGGAGGTGATCATGTCCTTTAGGTGGGTGATGGAGCTTGGGCGGCGATGACCAAAGTCTTCGAAGGTGCGACGGTGGTAGATGCCATCTTGGAAGAGGTCGATGACTTCCTTGTCTGAGACATTGACTATGATGGCACGCTTGTCGAAGAAGCACCGCATGTACTTGCGAAGGGTCTCGCCTTGTTCCTGCTTCACCATTGCCAGGTCCATGCGAGTACCCGAGCGGCCAATAGTGCCTGCAAGGTTGCTGGTGAACTGCTCCTTCAGCTAGTCCCACTTGTGGATCGAGTACTTCTTGAGTGACTCGAGCCATGTAAGCGGGGCTTGGTCCAGACAGAAGGGGAAGTAGAGGCATTTAGTGTCGTTGTTACCACCAGCGTTCTCGATGGAGAGGGCGTAGCACCTAAGCCACTGCACTAGATCTTGCTTCGCGTCGTACTTGATAATTCCCAGAGGCTTGAATTTCTCTGGGAGGAGAAGGTTGCGAAGTCGCGCAGAGAAGGCAGGGAAGCCATCGTTGTCTCCTGCTGTGGAGGCCTTCTTTCGCTGTAGTTCTTCGGTTTTCTAGCGGGCGTCGAAGCCGCCATGTGAGGCGCCAGAGACGTGACTATCCGCGTGGCCTCGGCCACCGCGGTCGCCACCGCCCCCAACTCTCCTGTTAGCCCCATGGTTGGAGCTCCCGCCGTCGCTGCCTCCACTGCCAGGATCGCGGTGAGGGACGATCTCCCAGTCACCAACAGCACTGTTGCCACCCTGAGAGGGTCCACCGGCTATTGCCCGAGTACGATTGGGGTTAGCAGGTAGCTCGGCTCGAGTATGATTGCGACAGATGTCCGTACTGCAACTTGTGGCTTCGTTGTCGCTGTTCCTGACAGGGGGCGCTTGAGCGACCCTGTTGTCGACTCGCATGAAGTAAGCGTCCTCCGCGAGCTTGGCGATGACTTGTCCTGCACGCATCCCCTAAGCCTGACGTGCTATCATAGTGATAGACATGAGGCATTTCTCTGGGGTAGTGTGTACCCGGCTCTCGACTTGGTCGAGTGCTTCTGCGAGGTTGTGGATGGGGAGGGACTCGCGGAGACGTCGGCGCCGTTCGTTCCACTTTCTATTGCGTTCACGTCGGGCGTCCCTGTTGGCGTTGGTCTCGTCGGCGGGCGCGTTGGCGGACGATTCGTCCGCTGAGATGTCCTCAAGGTATTGGTCAGGGACCATCCCTGAGGGCCCTGGCGTCTCATTGGTAGTCATGAAGACTTGCCGGTCGGGAGAGACAAGGCTGGAGTCGCTGGTTGCCACCTCTGTTGGAGTGTGCTCCCCAGCTGGAGCAAGCGGTGTTCCCTCCTGGAAGGGAAGTGAGTCGAGGTAGGCGACGCAGCGTGAGTTCCCTCCTGTCAAGTCTGCGGTCTTGCGGTCTGGCCAGTAGACAAATCTCTCCGCGGGTGTAATGTTATAACCAGGCCGGAAGCTGGTCCTGACAGGGTTGCTCTGTGGTGTTGTTCTCGGACTCGGGCTCATCAGGGTCCGACCCGAAGTCGAACTTGTAGAAGGAATTCGAGTAGAAGCCGGAGAGAGAATTGGAGTCTGAGTTGTAGCCGGGGACGGTGTCGGAGTCCGAGTCGTACTCGGGTACGATCTCCTTGCCGGCCCGGCGCGTAGTGGGAGCCTTCGAGTGGGCCCTGCTGGCGTTGCGAGGGCCTCGTGCAAAGTGCTCATGGAGTGGGGAGGCCGCACACGATGGCTGGGTAGCCGACTCGCATGCGATAGCCCACGGGGACGTCGAGTTCGAGTTGCAGTCGGATCCAAGCTCGAAGTCAGCGTGTTGGTTGTAGAGCGAAATTTCGCTGAATTTTCCGGCGAGATTGCCGGCGACTACTTCGGGAAGCGTCACGAGCCCAGTCTCCGGGTTGGGCGACATGGTGAGGCGGCATTGGAAGGATCCAGCGCCGTCAGCAGTGTAGATCCAGGAGTCGAAGACGAAGGTGTCGCCGTGGTTGAAGGCGACGGTTGGCTTGATGAAGATGGAAGCCGTCGAGTTCGCCATATGATCTTCGGCGAGATCCCCTACCCGGCGTGCCAGCTGTCGGTGTTTTAGACCGGCAACCTACTAAGGGGAGTACCCGAAGTAGATGAATGTGGCCTCACCGAGATCGGTAACTCGAAGGAAGAGACATGTGGCACACAATTTAGACAGGTTCGGGCCGCGAGGTGCGTAATACCCTATGTCCTGTATGCTGCGTAGCTCTGGATTGATTGGGTGTGATTACAAGATGGCGTAATCTGATGCCTATGAGAGGGGAATGTCCCTGCCTCGCCTTATATAGTCCGGGAGGCAGGGTTACAAGCCGGTTTAGGGAGAGAATACTAGTCGTGTACGTCTAGGAGTCCTCTACACAGTACATGGTATGCGTAGCTTCCTATCCGAGTACTTCTCCATCGTGGTCCTTGCGCCTCACGCCAACAGGTACCGTGCGACACAAGTCGGGTAGTCCCAGGGGCCCACCGAGTAGTCGGTCCTGGTAACCACTGAGGTAGTGGGCCTAGGGAGGTCCATACTACACGCACCCCACGGTCCACCTCAGACGAATTGAGCTTGGAGAATAGCTCATCCACCGTGAGGGTCTCATACTTCTTCGACTCTAGGATGGCCTCGACCTTTCCACTCCACACGGTACGATCCAGAGAATGCAAGAGCTTGACAGTCCTGTCATGGTCATCATACGGGAGCACGGCCACATTAGCCCTCATGTTGTTCACGATCACCGTGAAACGCTGAAACATTGCATCTATGGACTCTCCGGGGAGATGAATGAAGTTCTCGTACTCTCTCCGGTAGGTCACAAAGAGCCGAGCCTGAACCTGAGCGTTCCTAGCATGAGCATTCTTCAACTGCTCCCAAATCCTGCACGCCAAGTCCTCTGTCCGAACCCGTTCGAATTCCGATTCACATAGAGAACGGTACAGGTAGTCGACCGCCTTGTTGTTGGCGTCGAACATGTCCCTCGATCCTGGAGCAAGGAAGTTCATCGAATGAACATAAGCTGTGTTCATCGTGACATCCCACAGGATCTGACCCTTGCCGCGGAGGAAAGCGGCCATCCGCCTTTGCCACATATGGTAGTTCTTACCATCAAAGTGTGGAGGACCCGAATCCCATTCCTGGTACGCCATCTTTGGATCTTAGACTGGTTAGAATCACGAAGATCCATAAGCGGCTCTGATACCAATTGAATGACCGATTAGGCGACCAAAGAGGGGGGAAGTGAATGGGAGCCGATAAAAATTCTTCTCCTAAGAGAGAACTCGGCCTATACCCCAAGTTCACAACTAAGGATTCCCACATGAGTTTGTCAAGGTCACGTAGTCACTACGGACGTACCAACCCTAGGAACAAACCCCAAACGATCCCAAAGCGGAAGCAAGAAGCAAGAAGCAAAGGACTTAGCTGTCCTGCAGCAACCTAGGCGGATTGTCCGCGGTCACCAGGTGGACTGTCTGTGGTCACCACGCGGACGGTCCGCGACCTACGGCGGACTGTCCGTTCAACACGAATAGAACGACCCAACCAGCACCTCGTCACGCGGACGATCTGTACCATGTCCTCGGACGGCCCGCGAGCAACTCGTGCCGCGCGGACAGTCCGCGGCGTCTGGGCGGACGATCCGCCAAACACCTTCCCACCAAAAACCGCTGGCCAACCGAATCGAAACCAAGGCGCTCAAGAACACGCAAAGAACACGAAGAACACCTGGTCCAAAGGGATACATGCGGACAGTCCGCACCCACCACGCGGACAGTCCGCGAGGTGCGAACAGACGCGTGAGCAGCAACCCGAGAGCCAAGTCAAGAGCACCCTACCACCTATCCTTCCATGGATCTCCCAAACGGTTGAAGCTCTTGAGGAAAGATTTGGGGAAGATGTGAAGCGTCCCTAGGGGATGCTATGCCCCAAAACTTGGGTCCTCAAACAACCTAAATCGTCGGGAATCAAATCGCCACTGAAACCAACCAAAAACCTAGGACCCAACCGAAATCCTTCAATCGGAGGCCGAACTCGAAGTTTGGGGGATCAAGATCAAGCACAAAGATGCACGAGGCAACTATCCATGATTCCCACCAACAAATTCGAGCCCAAACACCTCAGAATCAAAGGAACAAGCCGCACATGAAAAATTGATGAAAATAGCTCGACAAAGACACGAAAATCCAACGAGCTACAAACCGGGAATCGACGCAACCACGAAAGCTTCCATTCACTCGGAGGTCAGATTCTTTACAAACGGTGGAAAAACTAACCCTAGAGAGCAAGGAAATGAGAAGTAGTCCGGATGGATGGTTTGCCTAGAAACCCTAGAGCTAATATATATGAGTCCCCTCTGGGCCAGGCAAAAGACCACACTACCCCTAGCACTTAAGTTGTGATACAACCCCTCAGGGGCAAATAGGTCATGTAGCACTCCTCTTCATCGCACGGCCACGCCGTTGCCGCAGACCGCGTCCTCCCGACGCAAACCCTGCGATCTCGCCAAGCGCCCGCCGGCATTGAAGCTTCTTGGCGCGCCCGGATCCCGTCTCCGCCCGCTGAACCTCCGGTCTTGGTTTTGTGGCTCAACCAAGTAACCCGAAGGTTTTCTGGTGAACCGCCGCAAACCCCGCGTGCAGACTCTGGTCGTGAGTCGCTACCCTACACCGGCTCCAGTCGACGACTTCGTCTTGCTTTTCTTGCCACCATGCGGCCCGCACTTGGCCCCACTGGCCACCGGGTCCCTTGAGTCAGCCTACTTGCCCCTCCACTCCTCGGAGGCCTCGCAAGGCATAGACCTTTCGCGCCCACTCTTCACCTGCACCAACGCACATCATGCCGCAACCTGCACCTGCAATACTCGGCCAAGAGTCAGTCCGCACCTCGTTGTCAATCACTCATCACAGCCAGTTGCGACCATCCACTGGTCCTCGGACGCTCCGATCCACAGGGCACCACACCGTCATCTTCATCATCTCCATGTTCATGCTCCTCCTCCTGAAAGATCTCTTCGCCAAGTTCATCATCACCTGCACACTAAAAGACAAGCTGAATACATGGTTGTGTCTCGTCGAAGGTTACCTCGCAAGTCTCCATGATTTGGTTAGTTTCAAGATTAAGCACACGATATCCTCTGGAGTGAGATGCATAACCAAAGAAAATGCCATCGACCGACCTAGCCTCAAACTTATCCAACTTCTTCCCTTTGTTAAGAATGAAACACTTGCAACCAAAGACATGGAAGTGGCTCACCTTGGGTGTGCGACCGTGCATCAACTCATAGCACGTTTTCTTCTTATGCACTCTGAGGTAGATCCTGTTCGACACATAGCACGCGGTATTCACCGCCTCAGCCCTGAACCTTCTCGGAGTCCTATGCTCATCAAGCATCATCCGAGCCATCTCACACAAGGTCCTATTTTTCCTTTCCACAACACCATTCTGAGGAGGCGTATACAGGCTCAAAAACTGATGTTCAAGACCCAAGTCATGGCAAAAGGTTTCAAAACGAGAGTTTTTGAATTCTAAGCCATTGTCACTGTGGATCGCTCGTATGGGATCTCCGTGCCTCTCATTCCTCAACCTCAAGACAAGATCTTGAACAAAACCAAACGTCTCCCCTTTCTCCTCAAGAAAAAACACCCACGCATACCGAGAGTAGTCATCCACCACAACAAGGACGTTCCACTTCCCACCCGCAGATCGCACACGAGCTGCGCCAACAAGGTCCATATGAAGTAGCTTGCATGAACGCTCAGTCATCACATCGGTGAGAGGCGGGTGAGAAGAATCTAACATCTTGGCATGCCTACAAGGCGCACAAACCAACTCATTCTCAAACCTCAATCGTGGTAATCCTCAGCTGCGGGAACTCGCATCTCCCTATGCCAGAACACTTCTCACCACAGCTTTACCCCTAGGCAGTGGCATTCGAGGCTTAGGTACACCATGGGAAGGGTTGTATCTATCCTTGTTCGCCCACTTCTTTGCCATCCTTTCCTCACGCTTCCTCTTAAAACAAAACTCATCCTTGTGACCCTCTTTCCCACAATAGCCACAATGGAACCTCACAAGCTTAAGCTTAGGCTTAGATTGGGCCTGTTCACTTGGTTTCTCTCCACTCGACTTCTCAACCGGTTTCTCCTCACTAGCCTTATCACTTTCTTTCCCAAAGAACACTTTCCCTGAAGTGCTCACAAACTTGATAGGCTTTTGGAAATCATTTGTTTGTGGAGGAAACACGGGTGGAGCTGGGGTTGTGTCTAGTCGGTTCCTAAGATGGTTAGGTTTAGGAGGGAAATCATTTTTGTGGTGGGTGTTTGGTGGCTCTGGGATATTCTCTCCACTTCCCTCACCAACCTTGTTTGCCCCAAGTCCCTCACCATCCTGCCTCTTGTATGTCTCGATCATTATCCTCAACTGAGGCTCATGACCAGACAACCAACCCATCAACTTTCTCAACTCATCATTCTCATCCTGCAAACGATCAACATAATGTGCAAGTTCCAGATTCTTCAAAGCATGCAATTCACAGGTAGAGCAAGATGTAGGAATTGGTTCTTTCAATTTAGCCTCAAGAGAAACAGTATAAGCATGCATCTCATCAATTTTCTCATGCAAAACAGGGCAAGAAGTGCAAGCACCTAGCAAAGCAGGTCTAGCCTTAAGCTCAGGCACTTCAACCCTAAGCACATCTAGTTCCTCACACTTGGAGGCATGCTTTTCCTTAAACAAAGCAAGATCAGCAAGGAAAATAGGACAATCAGCACATTCAACTTCATCAGAAACAACAGGTGAAGCTTTCAAGGAATCAATTTCAAGCTTAGCATCCAAGTTCTGTGTTTCTAACTCAGCCACTCTAGTCCTAGCATCCTCAAGTGAAGCCCTAAGCTCTTTCCTCATTTTTTTAGCCTCTCTAAGCATGTCATCACGATTATCAAGCAACAAGCCAAGCCGTTCATTCTCCTGACGCAAGAAGGGGAGTTCATCACGCACCTCGTCGTCGGAGTCAGAGTCCGAGTCACTCTGTGTGCTCTTCTTGCTGCCGGAGCTCAACGCCATGGTGCAGAAGCCGTCTCTAGCGAAGCAGCTCAGCCCGCTCAGGTTCTTGGACGACTTCCTGCCTTTGCGAAGATCACCTTCATCTTCACTGCTACTTGAGCTCGAGGTGGAGTACGCGGAACTGGAGTCGATGTCGCTCGCTCCCACCATCGCTTGGGCCTTGCCTCCGCTGTCCTTCTTCCTTAATCGTCGCTCATCCTTGTGCTTGTTCTTGTGCTTGCTCTTGTGGTCACTCCTCGACCGGTACTTGCCATCCATCCTTGACTTGTGCTTGTAGCCATCCTTGTTCTCAACCTTCTCCGGGTAGTTGGCGACGAAGTGTCCCGGCTTGCCGCACTGGAAGCATGTCCTCGTGTTCCTCCTCATGTTCACTCAGTTCTCGTGCAGTCTCTCGAACCTCCTTGTCAGCAACGCCAGCTCGTCCTCTCCAAGCACATTGAACTCCTCATCTGGCATAGACATCAAAGAGGACAAAGAGAACATCCTGGTGGATGGGTTAGCGTTAGTCTTTCCTTTTGAACCACCAATGAGGGCGAGACTATGAGAGTCAGTAGGGCCCTCGATCTTGGCTATCATGCCCCTATCCACCTCAGCTGACTTGAGCTTCGAAAACAGCTCGTTCACGGTTAGAGTGTCATAATTCTCCGACTCCACAATGGCCTCGAACTTTCCACCCCAAACCATACGATCCAAAGAGTGTAAGAGCTTGACAACTCTATCGTGATCATCGTACGGAAGCACGTCCACATTGGCCCTCATGTTGTTCACCACAACTGTGAACCTCTGAAACAAGGCATCGATGGACTCACCGGGGAGATGAGTGAAATTCTCGTACTCTCTCTAGTAAGTCGCATACATCCGAGCCTGAACCTGGGCATTCCCAACATGAGCTTCCTTCAACACCGACCAGATTCTACAAGCCAAGCTCTCTGTGTGCACACGATCGAATTCTGGCTGACACAGAGCACGAAACAAGTAGTCGACCGCCTTGTTGTTGGTGTCGAACATGTTGTTGACGCAAAAAGTGCACTCAACGCCAAACACACAGCAAGCCGAACAAAGCTGGCTTCACACGCGCAGAGAGCAGAAGACGTGCCAGTCAATTTTTCCTGAAAATTAACAAAAGATAAAGCAGTTAAATACCAAAGCTTGGAACTTGCCGGGTAGTACCAGACAGTTCCATATTTACGGCTAGGAAGCCAAGCAAGATGACACATAGCTATAAGGAGCTATCTGCCAACGAACTAGAACCATTCGGGAAACCGCAAAGGGAAAAGGCAACACTGCCGAATGGATGACGTGAGCATGACAGCAATCGGTCTTTGTTTGAACAAGAAATACGTATGCACGAGGCCATGACCGATCCCCATGAAAATTAGCATTAAATAAGTAAATAAAGCAAAACACGAACGTAATCATGTATTAAACAAATATGCATAGATCCAAAGCACTAGTCTACCGCATGTCTAGTTACTTTAAAACCCGTCAAGTACGATGTCAAGCAAATCTATCCACCGCATGATACAACTTGCATGAAAAACCGTACCACTTTCCACAAATAGATCTATCCACCGCATGATACGATCTAAATATGGAAAGCTAAAAGCATAAAATATTTAAAGCATGAATAAAGCACGTGTTCTACTCATGAAGAAACATAACCGAATACGGCTGAACAGCCGATTCGGGGTCCATGAAGAAGGAACAAACATTACCAAGCGAATAAATCTATCAGATTGATTTGGGAATCTAATCCACCGGATGATTAGCTCCAAAGCAACCCAAAAACCTGCATCTACCGCATGATACCCGGCTCTTTCAAGATTTATACGAGCATTGGCAAGCTTGAACCCGCAACACGTAACAACCTAGATCGATTCGGTTTCGGCTATCGGAAAGCATAAGATCCACGTGTTAAAATATGAAATCTACTCGAACAAGGATCATAAAAGAGATAAAGCCGATCCAAACCCATCTAGATTGGGCAAAGGTGTGTTACATGAATTAAAACATAAAGTAAAAACTCAAGATAACACGGGGTAACTTAATGAATCTATTGGATCTTGCCAAAATCCAATAGAGCCGATAACTAGCTTCAAGCTAGATCTTAGCCTACCGCATGACTCATGATCTAACAAGAAACCCTCTTGAACCAAGCTTGAATCTACCGCATGACACGAAGCATGGTAACAAGACTACTTGCATCAGATCTAAATCCACCGCATGATACTAGACATGATACAAGGTTGCCGGTACTCACGGAGGTCGACGGATTGAATGGCCCTCTCGAAGAACTCGACGACACGACAAGGACTAGGGTTTGGCGTAAGGCCGGTGTGTATTGAGGAATGATTGATTCTACATACATTCAGGGGTCATATTTATACCCTGTTGAGTACAACTTCGAATGGATTTGTTGCCTAACTTATCTCTAAGCTTGATCGCCTATCCATCCATTCGTCTCCCCTGATTGAGCCACGTCATCGTCCAATCCCACGAAATCAGCTCTACTGTTCCTTTGCCGAATCCGGAGCAGATAACCGACCGCAGATCTCTTTGCCGAATATCTCTGAAAAATCCTTCCTTCCACCAGACGGACTCTTTATCGAACCGGACCCACAAGTCAGACTCCTTACCAAATTTTGGTGTTAACACATGCCCCTTCAATTGTGGGATAAAAGTAATTTTGTTCCACAATTGACTCCAGCCACAAATCTTCAGATCAAATCTGTCAACACCCGCTCTTCGCAATCCGCCGGAATCTTCATCCAGATCCAACCCTAAATCCCCTCGTTCCAAGCTCAACACTTCCAATGGCAGCTCAGAACCAAGATGCTCAGGTAAATTCATCCCCCGTAAGCTTCGTTCGGCATTTAGGTTTTCAATTTTACCTGAGATTTCCTTTTCCGCTTCCTTTCCAGGAGCTCTCTACTGAGCTTTTGATCCGCACCGAGGCCAATTCGAGATCTTATTATCTTGGTCCTGTGGGGAACTCCGACCCTCGAGATTTCATTGCAGCTGAATCTCAGAGAATCCCCTTTAAAGCAGCTCTGTCTCCACCACCCCAATGGCAAGACGCTTTCAAGAACTGGCCTTTACCTCCAATTGCAGGTTGGAGAACTTGGTATCGGAGGATTCTTGCAGACAAGAGTGGACTGACCAACCTGGATACCCTCCGTATCTCCCAATGCCTGTAGCTATCTGTGGCTGAGACACCCAAGAATGAAGACCTCCTGATAGCCGCCTGCCATTTTTGGTCAAATGGTGTCAACGCCTTCCTCTTTGGCCACGACCCAATGTCTCCTACCTTGGCCGATGTATACATGATCACCGGCCTTGACATCAAAGGGTCTGTTCAGCCTTGGAACTTCAAGAATTCCTCACGGCAAACAGGAGTGAAGCCAGGGAACGGATACAAGAATTACATCTTGAAACATATGAAAGACAATCCCCTGGGTGCCATTGAATACAGAGCCTTTCTGAATATGTGGCTGTGTAGATTTGTCTTCTGTGGCAAAGCCAACGAGCCTACCCTGAACCACATCGCAATGGCGTCCCATTTGGCCAGTGGCAACCGCCTTCCTCTGGGAAAATTCTTCTTGGGCAAGCTGTATATCATATGCTTCACCGGTATCGTCACCCGCATGTACACCAGCCAAAGGATATCGTGCGTCAATGGCCCTTGGTGGTTTATTCAGATGTGGCTGCAACTCCACATGCATCAGATCATTGGTGTCGATTTGAACTCCAGGTTCTTCCCCTTATCCAATTACCCTGAAGGAGAGCCACAAGCTACCAGGGGATGCCAGAATTACGGAGAAGCGGCTTCAACTGTTCTTGTTCAGCAGGACATTAGCCAGCTCTTCGAGTTATTCTTCAAAGGTTTCCCCAATCCTCTCTGGCTCCCTTATCTGAATAATGACACCTTGACCTTCCCTGTTGAATTCTCCTTTGAGCCCGGCCATCAAGATAGGAGATTCTTAGAAATCCTCAACATCATAATCCGCCCATGCATACTGCCGGCCGAGTTCAATGGAGGAAGGTTGAATGTTAGCACTTATGAATATTACCAGCCCAATGTAATGGCCAGGCAAATTGGATGTGGACAGATGCCCCCAAGGCTATTTCTGCACGAATTCCTTAAGCCTAGGGAGGAAATCAAAGAGAGCATGCACAGCAGTAGGGTCTTCCAATATGTGTGTAGCCCTACTATCTACACCCGTCCTTTTGTGCCCACAAGTCATAGCTCATCCCTCCTTTAACTCCCGGTGGCAAGAACTCCATGACCACATCTTTAGTGAACCCGTACATGTGTTCTCGTGCGCAGTTGATGCCTCGATTTCCCGCCAACTTCGCAGGTAACATAACAAACCATTGGATCGACATCTCTCCTCTCAATTATGATTCCGACCTCATTCTTTTGATTCCACAAACACGGTGCTCGCCCCTCGAGCCGGGGATATTGCTTACAATGTCAAGGCCCAATTTCAACGATCGGGATTCAAATCCACAACTCTGGCTCAACTAATGTCCAGGTATGCTACAACAGATCCCAGCCTATCCAGCCTTGCTGCTGACAGGAGGCAAGGTCTGCATCTGATTGCTCCTCCAAGTGCCAAGAGGAGAAGAACTGTCAAAAAGGTGCTTGCTGAAGTAACATCCTTCATCCTCTTGATTACAATATTACCCTGCTCTTGATGAATCATATCATTGTGCATTTCCAGACCAGGGCCCAACAATCTTCAGTGCCAGAGCCTGCCAATGCCCCTTCCACAGGTATGACCTTCACTGTCCTCTTTCAAGGATGAACACTGCCACTTACCCTTGTGGCTTGATATTTGCAGAAGAAACAGTGGAAGAACAGCTGGTTGATGTTCCAGTGGCTCAGCAAGCAAGCCCATCCAGGGTCGAATTGCCTATCCCAGTGGAGATCTCATCCTCATCACCTTCTGCAGAAGCAATAAATTCTCCAGAGGTGAATCTCCCAATCCAGCCGGAGCCATCAAGTCCTCCAAGGGCGCAATCGCCTGTTGGTCATGCAGAGACAACAATCCCAACAGAGGTAGACCCTACTCCTCATCAGCCAGTAAACCCACGAGCTACCGGCGACCGCATCGACACCTCCCAGCTCGGAAGCTTCGGCCTTACCTGGAGCGCCTCCTTCTCCTGTGATTGCCCCTGCTCAAGAAATCAGCCATGAGGTATCCATCTGCACTTAACTCTGCTACCTCCACGTTTAGCACTCTTAACTCGGCAATACTGCTCCTCAGAATCAGGCTCTATCTTTACCAAGCCCCAGAAAGCAATCCAGGTGCCGAGGTGATGGAAAGAGCACACCAGCCTCTGTCAGATGAAGTGTTATCAAGGCTCAAAGAAATAGTTGCCTGGCTAGAAAGGGATGCACAAGATCAGTTCAAAGATCTTGATCACTTCGAGGAGATGTTTGAATCCATCAGCCAGGAACTTCCTGAAGACATCAGAACTCCTCTATCATCTGTCTATGGTTTGGACACCCTTTATGCACCCATAAAGCATGCTCTGAGGAAATTGCGCTCCCGCCCGGTTATTGAAAAGAAAAAAGCCGATGCTGAACATGCCATGACCGGGGCACAATCCCGAGCAGAGAGCCACAAGGATACATTGGCTAACCTGCAGGCTTCTTATGATCTGAAAATTGCCAGGAAAGCTGCTCTAGAAGCAGAATTGAGAAGCCTGTCAGCAGAGATAGAGGCTGACAAGGAAAAAATAGCCGAGCTCCCTGGATTGATAGAAAAGAACCAAGCGGAAGCAAAATCGGCTATCGCCAGGGTAAAGCAATACGATGCAGAACTCATCGACTTGTCGGGTACTCACAAAGATTGCCAGGAGCTGCTGGACAATGCTCGTCTGACAACATCTAATGCTCGTGGTGCGATTGCAAAACACCTGAACATTTGAATGCCCTCATTGATGTATAACTGAATTGGTCGTTCTTGTAATATTGTCTTGCAATTTGTTTCCTTTCTTCTGCGCACCTTCAAATATAGTGCTGAACGACCCATTCGGCAATGAAACGCTAACTCCCGAATGGCACTTTGATTTTCTTTAGCCGAACCGATCAACTGAACGCGGTTCAGCCTAGAACTCCAAGCGACCCGTCGGCGGATCGGCCAAGGAAACCTTTCCACCTTCCGATTTTCTTGGGATATGCGCCACGATCCAACACCACGACTCGAAGCCACAATTCATCTTGCCAGGCCTATAAATGCAACCGTAGGTGCCCCTAGCTCTCCACAGGCCTTCTAGCTTTCGAATCTTTGCCAATCTCGGCCCTTCTACGAACAGTGCACATCCCAAGCCATTATGGTGCGCCGCCTCAACCGCTGCCGCGCCTCCGACGAGGCAGAGGGGAGCAGCGCCAACGCGCGCCGAAGGTAATGATCGTCGACTCCTCCTCTTTGATTCAGCTTTGATCTTCTTCTTGCCTTGACGATCATCCCTTTTTCAGATTGATTCAGTGGAATCCATCTCCTGCGCCGGCCAATCAACCTCTTCCGGACGACTCTTCGGAGTCCGATGGCCACTCCCCCGTGCCGTACGGGGAAGTTGATGCCCTCCGCTTCAAGGAGGAGCTGGAGGCATCCCGGCGTGAGCTGGAGAACGTCTCCAAGAAGGCGGGCGTAGCCGAGCTGGAGTGGGAGGACCAGCGCAAACAGTTGTTGGAAGCCATCGACGGTACGGCTCTGAAAGTGATTCTTGATACAGCCCGGCCTTTGATGCTAATCTTTTCTTCTTGCTCTTCGCAGCCCGCGACGCTGAGCTCAACCAGCTGAAGGCGCTGGTGGAGCAGTTGGCCGAGAAGGTGAATGCCCGTGGCGACACGCCGGCGGAGCGCCTTGCCGCGGTGGAGCACCGCGTCGACGAGGTGGCCGTCCATGGCGTTCGTCTGGGCACCACCTTGGGCCTGGCTGCCATGGCGACGCATACGGACGTCGACTACTCCACTAGGCCGCGTGGCTTCCGGGGCGGCGCGCCGGAGGACATCGACGAGATCGAGCTCATCCTGGAGCGCCTCGACGGCCACGGCGACGCCATTGCCGAAATTACTCATCCCCAATCTGTGTTGAACAGACTCTTCGACTAGGTTGTACTAGGGATGTGTAAATATCGGCAATAAATGAAGAGCTTTTGAATCCTGTGTTTGCTTTGTGATGATTCTTTTTGCACTTTGCATCCGTGAATCTTGTTTTCTTTGAATGCATCCGGGAACTATCTTGAGCCGAATGCGCGAGAACAACTGCCCCTTGGCGCAAAATTCACAGAAGATCCCAATTCGGCAATCCATAAACACTGTTCAAGCAAAAACCCCTCGCACTTGGGAGAAAACCCTGCCTTTTGGTATTCCAACAGTGTGTACTAGCCGGTCATCACTCCCAATGCGCCCCTTCGGTCAATAAAATAGCCTCGCCGGATGCCCCGCAAATCCACTCGCACACTCATCCATCATTTCTCATCTCCTCCCCATCCTCAGAGGAGAAAACCCCAAAGCCATGGACAAGGGCAAGCAACCTCAGGAGAGCAGCTCATCAAAGAAGCGCACGATTCGGGAGTGAGTTCTCCCTTGATCTACTCCTCGTTCCTCCGCATGATCTCGCGCTTCATGTTCTCCTTTCTTTTCCTTTTTCAGTCTTGATTTGCTCCCTGAAGAGATCATTGGGACCGAAGATGTGCCGGAGTACATTTCCTCTGATTCCTCCCTCGAGGCAGAGGAGGCCACGCCTGAACAGAAGGCCAACCATCAGCTGCGCCGCCGCGTTCGGCATCAGGAGCACGGTCTCAGGGACGTCACCGCCCGTTGCCAAGCCGAGCGCGAGCGTCGCATGGCTCTGGAAGCACTAGTAGGGGGTAAGCGTTTCTGACTTCTTCATGCTTGCATCCGGATTTCTTGCCCCTAACCTTGATTCCTCTGCTTCAGATGTCTCTGACAGGTACAACAACCTGAAGATGGCCTGGGATAGCTTGGTAGAGGCCGCCAACCATGGCCATCCCCGTGCGTTCCAAGTTGCCGTCACGGTGGTCCTGGAACAACTGAAGAGGGAACAGCCGAAGAAGTAAAGAAAAGATTGAATCATACTTTCGCTTCTTTCTCCACGCCTTCTGCTTCCCACCTCCTTGGGGATCTGACCATCGGGGTTGTTAGATGTAAACCCGCAAGAAGCAAGCTTGTAATTGTAGTTTTTGTGCTAAGGGCAATGCATCTAGACATTGGCCATTTTTCCCGTTCATGGATTTTTGTTCTGAAGGCGGCCTCATTCTTGAGTGCCGGCTATCTCTGTGCCAGATGTGTGTAATCACCGATCGATCTCAATGCTAGGATAATATTTCTTCAAATATCTTCCATTTATTGCAGCGGAAAATTCTTCTCCTAGCAAAGTTTTCAATATATATGCATTACCAGGGACGCATCTGACCACACGAAAAGGTCCTTCCCAGTTAGGGGACCATTTGCCGGAATCGCCCGTATTTAGTTCCAATCGGCAATAATGCTTTCCACACTAGATCGCCTTCTGCAAATTGCCTTACTTTTACCTTCTTATTGTAGTACTTGGCAACCCGCAGTTTGTTTTTCTCAATGTTTTCCAGGGCTCTAAGACGGATCATATGTAAATCTTCCAGCTCGTCCATCATTAGGCCACTGTAAGCTTTGGAGCTTAAATCCTTCTGCAGCACCACTCACCTTGAATCTGATTGCATCTCCCAAGGCAGAATTGCGTGATGCCCGTAAACCAACTCGTAAGGAGAAGTCTTTGTGGCTCCATGGGGGGGCATTCGGTAAGCCCACAGTGCTTCGCTGAGAACCGAATGCCACCTTCTTGGCTTCTGATCGATCTTCTTTTGTATCAACTTGATCATGATCTTATTAGAAGCCTCTGCTTGGCCATTAGCCTGGGCATAATAGGGAGAGGAATTAAACAATTTGATCCCCATGCTTTCGGCAAATTCTCTGAACTCCAGTGACACAAATTGTGCCCCTTGATCAGTGGTAATCGTCAGAGGGATTCCAAATCGGTAGATGATGTGTTCCTTGACGAATTCAACCATGTTTTCTGACGTCACCTTCTTCAGTGGAATCTCCTCAACCCATTTAGTGAAATAATCTGTAGCCAAAAGCACGAACTTATGCCCCTTGCTAGATGGTGGGTTAATTTGGCCAATCAAGTCGATGCCCAACCCCTGAATGGCCATGGCTTGATGATGGGATTCAATGCTGATGCAGGGACCCTTTGAATATTCCCAAACCTTTGGCAATCCTGACATCCCTTGTAATACTCAAAGCAGTCCTCTAATATCGTCGGCCAAAAGCATCCAGCTTGTCTAATAACCCACTTCATACGGTAGGCCGATTGGTGCGCTGCACATATCCCATCATGCACTTCGCTCATCATATTCTTGGCTTCTTCTGGACCCAGGCATCGTAGTAGTACCCCATCCAACGATTTATAGAATAAATTATCATCCAGAAGAACGAACTTTATGGCCTTGTACCTGAGCTTCCTAGAGACTTTACAGGAAGGATCCTTCAAGTAATCGATGATCTCTTTCCTCCAATCATCTCCTGCAAGATCCGCCCCTAGTGCACACGTTTCCGCAGCAAATGCTTCTTGGCTCTCTTTGTAACCAGAAGCACTCTGAGCTAACCTGTTTGCTTCTTCGTTATGTTCTCTAGGAATGTGCTGTAGGGTTACCAATGGGAAGCTTTTCAAGATTTCCCTGCACTCCTCGTAGTAACTCCTCAGCGCTTCACTTTTGCATTCATATTGGCCGTTCAATTGCTTGATTACCAGCCTCCGAATCTCCATAAACTTCAACCGAAACGGCCCTCGCTTCTCTCAAGTACCGAAGCCCTCGAAGTAATGCCTCGTATTCTCGCTTGATTATTTGTGACAAGGTCGTATAGGGATGGCGAATTCGAACATCTCACCTCTAGGCGAAATCTGTAGGATCCCTACTCCCCCACCTTTGCCACATGATGATCCATAGAAAAACAAAGCCCAAGGGGTAATCTCAAGCAAATCAATTGACGGATCGCGATGTTCAGTTATGAAATCGGCAATGATCTGACCTTTGATGGCTTTTGCCGATTCGAACTTCAACTCAAATTCTGATAAAGCTAAAATCCACTTGCCAATCCTGCCGTTCAAAATTGGCATAGATAACATATGTTTTATCACATCAAACCTGGAATATACACTGCATTCGACATTCAACAGGTAGTGCCGAAACTTTGTACACAAGTAGTACACGCAAAGGCACAGTTTTTCTACAGCCGAATACCTGGTTTCAGGATCAAGTAGTTTTCGGCTAAGATAAGCTACTACCCGCTCCTTTCCTTCAAATTCTTGAATAAGGGCCGGTCCAATGGTTTGGGTATCGGCCGCCACGTACAACTTGAAAGGCTTGTCCAGCTGGGGAGAAACCAGTACTGGTGGCTCCTTCATGTACTGCTTGATTTCGTCGAAAGCCTTTTGTTGTTCGTCGCCCCATATAAACTTCTGATCTTTCTTTAACTTTAACAGCGGAGAAAACGGCAAGACCTTCTGTGACAAATTTGATATGAATCTTCTTACGAAATTGATCTTGCCGAGCAATGGATCGCAACTCCTTGAGGTTAGTTGGAGGAACAACTTCATCAATGGCCTTCATACTCTTTTTGCCAACCTCAATTCCTCCTTCATGGACCAAAAACCCCAAGAATTCTCCAGCTGAAACCCCAAAAGCGCACTTGTTTGGATTCGTCTTCAAACCATGTTTCCGGGTGCACTCCAAGGTCCTTTTCACATCTTCCAAATGGGTGTCATGACTTAGGGACTTGATTACCACATCATCAATGTAGATCTCCACAATCTTGCCGATCAACTCATGAAAAATGTAATTCATGGCTCGCTGATAGGTCGCACCGGCATTCTTCAATCCAAATGTCATGACGATCCACTCGAATAGGCCTATATGACCGGGGCATCTAAAGGCCGTCTTTGAGATATCTTCTATTGCCATGAAGATCTGATTGTATCCCGCATTACCATCCATGAAGCTGATCACCTTGTGTCCGGCGGCGGCATCAATCAACAAATCGGCAATAGGCATCGGGTATCCGTCCATCGGAGTAGCTCGTTCGTGTCCCCGAAATCTATGCAAACCCGCATTTTTCCATTCTTCTTGTACACGGGACGATGTTAGATATCCACTCCGCATATCTCGCATGGCCGAACGAAGTTTGCATCAAGTAATCTTTCAACTTCCTTCTTCACATCGGCCAATACCTCATCCTTGTAGATTTTTGGGGTGGTTGCTTATATGGTTTGAAACCAGGCTTGATTGGCAACCGATGCTCGACGATGGAACGATCCAATCCAGGCATCTCCGAATAATCCCAGGCGAAGCAATCCTTGTATTCTTTGAGAAGCTCAATCAAATTCCCCCTGAAGTCTGGTTGCAAATTTGCACTGATGAACGTCGGCCTTGGCTTATCACCGCTTCCAATGTCAACTTCTTCCAGCTTATCAGCCGACATGAATCCTCGCCCTAATTTGCCATCAGTGCCATCTACGGGGTTCTCCATTAAAAATTGCTATAAGAGCCGACTGCTTGAATCGGTACCGTTGGCCACCGCCGACAGTTCAACAGACCTTCTCCCCAGTCCTTCCCTGAGAAGCAATCGATGCCTTGGTACCCCCAAAAGGCTGGTTCCATGTTGGCCACGCTCACGGAGTCATCTGCTTGGACGACCTCGATCTCATCGTCCACCCACTGGATAAGCTGTTGATGCATGGTGGATGGGACGCAGCGATTAGCATGAATCCGCTCCCGCCCAAGCGCCAGTCGTAGGCTCCTTTGCCTTCGATGACAAAGAAGGTGGTGAGCAGCGTCTTGGACCCGATCATCAAGTCCACGTGAGCGCATCCCTTGGTGTCTGAGGGGTTCCCGGCGAAATCGTTCAAGATGATGCTTGTAGGCGTCAAATCGCTCGGGCCCATGCCAAGCTTCCTGAAGGTGGTGTACGACATTACGTTGACTGCCGCTCCACCGTCGACGAACATTTCGGTCAATGGCTTGCCATTGACGTACCCCCTCAAGTACAGCGGCCTCATATGACGATTCTTGCCCGGCTTGTCGAAGATGGCCTGCTTGGCCAGCACTAGTTGTGCCATCATCCCCTCGGTCTGCTCATCATCGAAGGAAGCTTCCTCCTGCATAACCTGGTTAGCGGGAGCCATGAACTCGTTCGGCAGAAAGTATACCATGCATGTAGGAGCCGAACGCTTCGATCCCTCCGGTTGGTCCTTGGGGCGCCACACCTGTCTCGTCTGGATCCCGGCCTGCCTCATCTCGCGGTTCCTCAAGCGCTGGACCCGCCTCTTCTGGCTCCTCCTCAGGCCGGGCGGGCACCATTGCCCTTTCTGCCAGACGTGGTCATCTTCATCCTCCTCTTGATCAGCCCATCTGAGATCAGCTTGGCGCTTCCTGGGATGATCGATGACTTCAATTTTTTTGGCGCCGATCCCCGTTGGGGTGGATCCTTCCAATTCTTTCGTGGACGGATCGGCGATTGGCAGTTTCCTGCCTGTTCTCAACATATCTGTCACTGCATTCCGGACAGTTCTTCAGCGTGGGCAACTTCAACCCCTCATTCCAGCAGTGCCTGAAGAAGGCGCATCCCCAGTGCGCGCGCTCCTGCTCGCGTGTATACTGCTCCTGGTCCCTCCTGCGCGCCTCTTCTTCGGCTCTGCGTTGCTCCTCCTCATAGCGCCTCTTCTGATAACGCTCTTTCTCAATCTGGCGCTGCCACTTGTTGAGGAGGATGCGCGATGTCACCCTGGGCTTGGCTCTGGATGACTCCCCAATTTCAATGTGGCTCTTAAGAATACAGGGGGCGTCATCTTGCATCTGTTCCAGAGTCACCTGGCGCTCTGGGTCCACCGCTCCACCTTGTCTAGACCTGGCTGAGGTCAATACCTTGACTTTTCCCTTCTCCTCGGCAGTTATCACATTAACAGAAAAGCCCACCATGCTCTGAGGAAAGGGGTGGCCATCCAGCTTCATTTTATTGTCGAACTTGAGGTGACCCTCCTGGATAGCCTTTTGGATCCTCATCCTGAAGACCCTGCAATCATTGATGGAGTGTGAATCCCTGTCGTGGAAACCACAGTAACATTTTGCTTTAACTCCATCGGGCCGAAGAATGGAATGCCCCTCGGGCAGCTTGATTCGGCCTTCTTTTACTAAGAGCTCAAACAATTTATCAGCCTTCGTGATATCAAGATCATAAGTTCCTTTGGTCTGCTTGACCCGGCCGATTCATTGTCAGAGGCTCCTTCCCCTACGTGATTTCCGCCGCGGCTACATCCAACTCATCATCAGAATCTTCGAACATGTCAGCCTTGTCCAAGAACTGGTTGTAGACGCCAGCGACGTCGTGCTGCTTGCCAAATTTGGCGTCTTTCTTAAAGCCGTACGCCTGGTTGCTCATCAATGACGCCACGTGATAGGCCGTCCCGCATTCTCAAACTCCATTCCGAACAACTTTTCGCGTACGGCCGGTAGCATCCCGGCGACAACCATGTCAGCCAGCTGGTCATCTGGCAAGTTAAGCGAGAAGCACATGCCTTTGACCTCCCTGAACCTCCGGAGAAACTCCAGTAGTGTCTCGCTATGCCTCTGCTTCATGGTCGCGAGGTCAATCAGCTTCTTCTCCGAGCTGCCGCTGAAGTAATGAGCGTGGAATTTCCGCTCCAAGTCCTTCCATCTGGCAACTGATTCAGGGGGCAGGGACGAGAACCACTGAAACGCTGGACCTGTCAGCGATGCGGCGAAGTAGCGGACCCTGAAAGTCTCCTCAGCCGAACACTCCCCGAGCTGCATGAGGTAGCGAGCAATGTGCTCGACCGTGCTCGTGTCGTCTTGCCCCAAATATTTTGTGAACTCCGTTGGCGGCTTCACCCTTGGCGGCAAGAGCACATTGTAGTACCACTCCGGGAATGGCGGCTTATAGGCGGGTCCTTGCATCTTTGGCTTGAGGCCGAACTGATTTTGCATCAATTCGGCCATTCTCCGCGCTAGGGCGTCATCCTCCTGCGCGCCTGCAGCTGGCGCATATCCTGGATGTGGCAAAGCATCAAACGCCCCGTAGTTCCCCACCTCATGATAGCCACCGCCGTACAAGTTCCTCTCCGCGCGCCGCTGGTCGCCGGAGCAATCCTCTGGCCGGAAGTGAGCGGGGGCGCCCGGCCGAGCCGAATGCTAAGTCTCCGTACGTGGGCTAGTACGGATTCGGGCCGTTGCACGGTGCTGACTCGTGCTGCCCCTGCGGTGGTGGCTGGATCGGTTGTCCTGAGGTCTGGAGTGGAGGTTGCACTGGCTGTTTCCCAGCGGCCTGTGGCGGAGGCTGGAAAGCTTGACTTCCAGCGCTTTGGGGAGGAGGCTGCACTGGCGGGCTTCGAAGTGGCGGCTGAGAGCTTGATTCGCCCAGTTCCACAGTGCCCCCTTGGACGGGCGCTTTGCTGAACGCTTGCTCCATGCCAGGGCCGAAGACAACCACCATCATCTGCTGGAGCGCCCCGAGGAAAGCCTTGTTGTGCTTGCTAAGCATGTAGTCTGCGGATTCCTGGAACACCCGCATGCACTCCTCCTTTTCTTGCTGGGATGTGGTATCACTTTCCCCTGGCAGCAATACTCTGGGCATCTCGTTCTTTAAGTATGGGACGCCGCTTCTATTCTTTTTGAACGACGGCAGACACTTCGCCGAAACCGGTCCACGACGTCCCGGAGCTCGCCGCCGCTTCCGGAGAGAGATCTTCAAGGTTGACATCCATGAGGTCTGCGATTTCAGGCATCTTGAATCTATTCGGCTGTGTCCCACCGGGCGTGCCAAAAAGTGTGTTGACGCAAAAAGTGCACTCAACGCCAAACACACAGCAAGCCGAACAAAGCTGGCTTCACACGCGCAGAGAGCAGAAGACGTGCCAGTCAATTTTTCCTGAAAATTAACAAAAGATAAAGCATTAAATACCAAAGCTTGGAACTTGCCGGTAGTACCGCATGGTTCCATATTTACGGATAGGAAGCCAAGCAAGATGACACATAGCTATAAGGAGCTATCTCGCCAACGAACTAGAACCATTCGGGAAACCGCAAAGGGAAAAGGCAACACTGCCGAATGGATGACGTGAGCATGACAGCAATCGGTCTTTGTTTGAACAAGAAAAACGTATGCACGAGGCCATGACCGATCCCCATCAAAATTAGCATTAAATAAGTAAGTAAAGCAAAACACGAACGTAATCATGTATTAAACAAATATGCATAGATCCAAAGCACTAGTCTACCGCATGTCTAGTTACTTTAAAACCCGTCAAGTACGATGTCAAGCAAATCTATCCACCGCATGATACAACTTGCATGAAAAACCGTACCACTTTCCACAAATAGATCTATCCACCGCATGATACGATCTAAATATGGAAAGCTAAAAGCATAAAATATTTAAAGCATGAATAAAGCACGTGTTCTACTCATGAAGAAACATAACCGAATACGGCCGAATGTACCGATTCGGGTCCATGAAGAAGGAACAAACATTACCAAGCGAATAAATCTATCGATTGATTTGGGAATCTAATCCACCGGATGATTAGCTCCAAAGCAACCCAAAAACCTGCATCTACCGCATGATACCCGGCTCTTTCAAGATTTATACGAGCATTGGCAAGCTTGAACCCGCAACACGTAACAACCTAGATCGATTCGGTTTCGGCTATCGGAAAGCATAAGATCCACGTGTTAAAATATGAAATCTACTCGAACAAGGATCATAAAAGAGATAAAGCCGATCCAAACCCATCTAGATTGGGAAAAGGTGTGTTACATGAATTAAAACATAAAGTAAAAACTCAAGATAACACAGGGTAACTTAATGAATCTATTGGATCTTGCCAAAATCCAATAGAGCCGATAACTAGCTTCAAGCTAGATCTTAGCCTACCGCATGACTCATGATCTAACAAGAAACCCTCTTGAACCAAGCTTGAATCTACCGCATGACACGAAGCATGGTAACAAGACTACTTGCATCAGATCTAAATCCACCGCATGATACTAGACATGATACAAGGTTGCCGGTACTCACGGAGGTCGACGGATCGAATGGCCCTCTCGAAGAACTCGACGACACGACAAGGACTCTAGGGTTTGGCGTAAGGCCGGTGTGTATTGAGGAATGATTGATTCTACATACATTCAGGGGTCATATTTATACCCTGTTGAGTACAACTTCGAATGGATTCATTGCCTAACTTATCTCTAAGCTTGATCGCCTATCCATCCATTCGTCTCCCCTGATTGAGCCACATCATCATCCAATCCCGCGAAATCAGCTCTACTGTTCCTTTGCCGAATCCAGAGCAGATAACCGACCGCAGATCTCTTTGCCGAATATCTCTGAAAAAATCCTTCCTTCCACCAGACGGACTCTTTATCGAACCGGACCCACAAGTCAGACTCCTTACCAAATTTTGGTGTTAACACATGTCCCTCGATCCTGGAGTAAGGAAGTTCATCGGCTGGACATAACCTGTGTCCACCGTGACATCCCAAAGGATCTGACCCTTTCTGCGGAGGCACGCCGCCATCCGCTTACTCCACATCTGGTAGTTCTTCCCATCGAAGTGTGGAGGACCCGAACCCCGTTCCTGATACGCCATCTTTGGATCTTAGACTGTCTAGAGTCAATAAAGACCCGAACCAGCTCTGATACCAATTGAAGGACCGATTAGGCGACCAGAGAGGGGGGAAGTGAATGGGAGCCGATAAAAATTCTTCTCGAAGGAGATTAAAACTCCAACAAGATGAACTCGCTCGATTGGACCCCCAAAATCACACGCTCCGCACTTCTTCCTTCAGTTTGCCAAAACCACGTAGCCACTGGAGTGCTACTAGTCCTAGGAACAAACACTACCAGCAACCTCAACTCCTACGCACCCACGACAGCGGAAACAACACGGGAACCAGCTGCTCAGAGGGGGGCGGTTAGACCGAGTATGGGGGGTGGTTAGACCTCCTCCACCAGGCAACCAAGAAATCCTCTGAAACACCTCTTCCGAGCACCAAAACGCACTACGGTTTCACCAACAAAGATCTCAGGTCAAGGCCAAGCTAGCTACCATAAAATCTTGGCGAAAACCAAGACTTCACCCAGGGGCCTAGGGGCGGTTAGACCGGCTACCAGGGGCGGTCTAACCTCCTGTACCCAGCAAAGAACTCCAAGCAAGATCTCCTAGCAAACAGCACGAAAACGACCCAAAATTTCACCTGAACGCTCCTCTGATCAAGGCGAACAAACTCACAGAGGAAAATCCGGCAAAATCAAAAGCTCGTCCTGGAAGGCCCAAGGCGGTTAGACCGCCCCCCAGGCGGTTAGACCGCCCCTTTCAGAAAACCTATCCGCGGGTCAACCCTCAACTTCCCATCACCCGATCTCCCGAATCACTTCACAGATTGCAGCAAAACTTCGGGAATAGCTGGGTTGGCTCCTGGACAACCTCTACCTCAAAATAATCGACCCGAATCGCTCACAATCAAGAGGAATTGAATAAATCGCCTCTCTAGGTCAAGAACTCGGTCAACTCAAAAAACCACCAAATCGAGTCCGATTCAAGGGAGATTTGGGGGCAAAGTCGCCAGCAAAAGAGGCACAAGATCCTCATACGTGACACCCAACAAAAACCCCAAGAAATCGTACTCAAAACTCCGCCAAGAAAAGCACAACAAAGAGCTCCAAAAATCACCACAAAGAAGGACGGGAAAATCACTTCACAACCTTGAGGAACCACGTCGAACCATCTATACATACCATGAAGGTTCGTATAAGGTCTAGCTTGCCACCCATACATCCATCCCTCTCTCTAGATCTCACATGAAGCTCTCAAGCTAGTCCTAGAAAACTAGAGGAAAATAAGGACGAAAAAGAGAAAAGAAATTGAGCTAGAGTCTCCAGAGTTGGCTACCATCCATCCCTTCAAAGAGTATATATGGAGGCACCCAAAAGAATAAACTACCCTTACTTAATAACTAGGGATACAAGCCCATCAAGGGCGAATTTGGAAGTCTCCATATTTTCTCCATCGGACGGATGCCTAGCGACTGCAACCTGCTTAGCCTCGACGCAAGCCTTGCGATCCCGACGCGTGTCCTCAGCTTTGAAGCTTCTTGGCGCCAGCGACCAGGGCGGTCGGACCCCCCTTTGGTGGTTAGACCGGCCCGGCGGTCAGACCGCCCCTCCTGGGCGGTTAGACTAGTCTGGGTGGCCGCATCTCCTCGTCGAGTCTTCGGTCTCGGTTTCGTGGCTCAACCGAGTAACCCAGTGGTTTTCTAGTGAACCACTTCAAACCCCGCAAACTCGGTGTAGCCTCCGCCAATCGCCACTCATGACTTGGCTCCCACGTAGTCCCAGCTCGACCTTGGTTTTGAGGCTCAACCAAGAAACCATCCACGACTTCGTCCCACTGCTCTTGCCACCATGCGGCCCACACTTGACTCCGCTGGCCACCGGGTCCCTCGAACCAAGCCTACTTGTCTTCTCCACACCTGGAGGCATTACCGGCGACGACCTTTCGCGCTTGTTCTTCACCTACACCAACACCAGTCAAGCTGCAACCTACACCTGCAATACTTAGCCAAGAATCAGTCCACACAATGTTGTCAATCACTCATCACACCAGGAAGCGACCATCCACCATTCCTCGAACCACACATGGTCCTCAGTGTGTGCAGGCTAACTACATGGCGGACGATGCCGACGACCAGATGTCAGACAGGTTTTTGGAGGACTACCTGCTATGGCTGTTCAGGTGGGTGTTGTTCTGTGAGTCAGCGGGAGATTCCGTGTCGTGGTGCATGATCCCCTGGGCGCAGAGGATCGCCGACGCACCCCTCGAGCAGATGCCGCAGATCAGTTGGGGCAGTGCTATTCTGGCAGCTACCTACAAGGGGTTGTGTTCGTTAGTGACGAGGCCGACGATTAGGGAGGCGATCCTCCTGGGGTGCCCTCTCCTGCTGCAGATGTGGATCCATGAGCGGTTCGACATCGGTCGGCCCAGGACAGACCTCTCGGAGTACGAGCCGATGGCCAACGGCACCGACCCAGCGGACCTCCTGTCACACTCTTTTTTCTGAAGAAAACCGAATGCATCTCATATGTGTGCCGGAATCATAAATTCACACATATGATAGACAAATGAGTGTAATATCATAGTACAATGCTCAAAACGTACAAAGAGAGGTTTATTAACTTATTACACTCATATCGTTAGACTCGAAGGTCTTTACACGAACATCGATAACTAGACAATGAAACACTGTCTCCAACTCCACAAGCTCCTGACTGGGGAAAACGCATGCCTCAGAATCCATCGATCTCATCGAAGAACTCTGCTCCAGCATCCTTCTCTGAACACATATAGGCAAGGGTGAGTACGCTTTTGGTTGGTACTCAGCCCGTGGGGAAATATGCAAAGCTATCAAGGGTAGGCTCAGGCTTTCAGCGGTAAGCATTGTTAAGTTGGTCAAGTTTTATTAGCAAGCACCTATTTACTAAGTGTAAGTTTATACCAACCCAAAACTTAGCATTTATAAAATCATTCCTTCAAAAGATATATAAACCATGATTTAAATTCCATCTTCAAGTTCAGTTATCATGTGAGGGTCCAAGCCGCTCTTGACCGTGAGCACGGCTGATCGACCAGTTTTTACTCTACAGAGTACACTTCACCCATAGTTCGTGTTCCCCATATTGCCCGGGTTTGCAAGGCCCTTAAACACTTCATAGGTGAGTGGCTAGGGGTCCACTACGAAGCCTTTACAAAGGCGTGCAAAGCACCAACAACCCACGACAGTTACAGTTCACTGGGATCCCCAGGAACCCCTCGCAGACGCCGACGAAGGTAGCCGCCTGCGAGATCGCGTCCGGGCCGAAGTTGTGCAACTCCACCCCGTAGTGGTGGCACAGCCCGAGCATGAAGCGGCTCACGGGTGTGGTGATGCCGCATTCATGGTGTCGGACGAAGCTGACCACGTAGCCGAACGGCGGGTTGGGCTCCCGATCCGCCGCCGGCGGAACGATCCACGCCGGAGGTTGCCCGTCTACATTCGGCGCTAGCTGGCTGCCATTCACAGGCTCGTTCAGTGTGAACTCCGTCACCGTCGAGCGATGACACGGCAACGGGTCCAGCACCTGGATTGGCTAGGTCGGCGTCATTGCAGTTGGCGGTAGCGAGCGAAGGCGAGGCGGGCGGCGAACGGAAATGAAGGGGCAAGCGACGCTCTAGAGCAGAAACAAGGAGCAAAGGGCGATAAATGGTAAGTGTTGAGGTAAGGGACTCACCCTCCCTTCCCCATGGATTTATAGATCTAAGGGAGCCACGCTCCCCGAACAGCGCACGCCACGCACATTAACTGCAGGCGACGGCACCCATCTCTGACGAGCGGGCCCCACCACGACCGAAACGGCCAGGTGCACGCACATGCGCGATCATTACGGCGTGGCAACCGAAGAGCCGCAGAGGGCCGTCCTGTCTGCCTACCCACGTCGCCCAATACGCGTGCGGCTGCGTCGCCTGAAAAGGCGCGCCCGCAGCGCACGACCACGGCCACGACTGTGGGCATTAAAACGGCCTGGCTCCTTACCGCGTAAGAGAAGCCCTCGAACGGCACGAGCCCAGCGCTCGAAAAGTCAGACCTTTGAAGGGTGCAATTACCCACCAGTGGTCTCGAGGCCCGCTCGGCGAGAGCGGGTGCCACAGGTGCCCTCAATTCTAGAGGATTACTGATTAGCAACTCGAGGACCGGATCGACCAAGAGCCCACGAGCCCTGCAGATGGAGAAAAGAGGGGGGCACCCAGCTGCCACCCCGCAACGGCCCTACTGATCAGGGGTTCGTAGCCTGACCCTCAAAGGGTTCGAACAGGCGCCCCAGATCAACGGAGTCATGGACGACAAGGGCGCGCGCATTCGAGCCTATCCTCGAGCTCACCAGCTCGAGGGCGCTCCACATGTCGTGTTCAAGAACCAACGAGGGTAGCTAGTCGAGGGATCCCATTGAGGGAGAGCATCCGCGCCCTCGGTCCCCAGCGAACGGGACCGAGCCCTACCTAGCAAACACACGTAAGCACTTTCATTGATGAGTCTCCGGACCACGAGCCTACCCTTATTGAATGGGGCATGGGCGTCCACTTGAACCACCTGATAGCAGCTCAAAGAGGAACCCACAATTTGTGACCCGCTCGATGGGAGTTGTGGACACCTCACCCTTCGTCCCGTGGAGGGACGACGAGGGAGAGAATAAATAAGTCAGAGAGCCCGCGCCGATCGCCTCGAACGGGCCCAGGTTCGGGGACTCGACGCACGACTACACCTCCTGGGATGCACCGAACGCAGACGATGCCAAACACGTGCGCGTGGCACCGCCGAGGCCGGCTGAAATATCGCCGATGCCGGTTGAAACTAACACCCCACACACCGGCAGAACTTGCGCAAAAAAACTTGCAGGAGCGCCCACGCTCCTGCAAGGCTTCGGGGGCTAGACCCGCGAGTCCGCTAGCGCGGCCCCACGGAATAGCGCTGGCAACCAGGGGGAAGAAAGTCCCATCAGCAGGCGTCAGCATATGCGGGATCCTCACGGATACACCCACAGATGCTCGGGGGCTACTGTCGGGGACAGCCATAAGGGTCCCCTAAACAACCAGGGAAACCCCACTTACCTTCGTAAAAACAAACGCAAACAAACCTAAAAACATGGGTAAAATAAACCCACGGGTCCACGTCCCACCAGACAGTCGGCCTAGCCACCCTCTGGCAGAACTCCGCTTCGCTCGAGGGGCACGGTGCCGCGCTGGTAAAACTCCGCCTCGCTCGAGGGCCGGTCGCCCCCTCGGGTGAGGTTCCACCTCACTCGGAGGCTGGACGCCACCTCGAGTGGGATTCCGCCTCGCTCGGGGGCTGGACGCCCCCTCGAGAGGGGTCCCGTCTCGATCGAGAGCTGAACGCTCCCTCGAGCGAGGTTTCGCCTCGCTTGAGGGCCTCACGGGCCCGCCGCCTCCCTACCTGCTCCCCTGATAGGGGCATTTAATGCACTGACATTCGCAGGCGCACAGGTCAAAAATGAATCCACACCACGACGCGCCTGGGAATCACGCCTCGGCACTGTTCCGCCAACTCCCCCGGTGAGGCCATCCCCACCACCGTGCGACGCTGTGCGATATGGCCGGCGACGGTCCCGTGGCACTATGCCGCCTACTTCCGTATGGCCGACGCGCCGCACCCTCGAAAGGGGATGGCGGAGCCCTCGAAGGGAAGATGGACGACTACTCCCCGCCCGCACAGGACTGCGCCGTGATGTAGGGTCAGCGGGGCCGGTCACCTCCGTCGCCATCGGTCCTATGCGGCCATCCCTTCCGTCCCAACACCATCCCGGGCACTGCATCACTATCTCCTACATTGTGGGGGGGACTGGGCGACAAGACGCCGCCACGCCGGCTGCTGTGCGCCCTACGGCCCCCCGTCAGCCGCACCCTCGAGGCAATGTACGGACGACGACCAAACGGGCGACTCCTATACCGCCACCCTCGAAGCCGCTCCTAGACGGATACAGGGCACGCCATGACGCCCCGCCAGATATAAGATTCGCCAGGATGGCCGTCTACTCCGTGGCACTGTACGCCATGCCTTCACACGTAGATGAAATAGTGCGGCACGATTGTAAACTGCCTCCCCCTTGGCCTATAAAAGGAGGGGCAGTCCCCTAGCTGCGGGGACGACGGAGGACAGCACACACCTGCACGCTTTCCGCCTTCACCATGATATTGGCACTCGCCTCAATCAGTACCTCTGGGACCTGGAGGATCGACCTCCTCTCCCGCCTTGCTTGTAGCCCCCTCTGCAAGCACCACGGTGCAACACAATATAGTGCCCCGAGCACACCCCTGCTGGACGTATGGCCCCGGCCGGAACCAAGATAAAACCCAGTGTCACTAGTTGCTTAGCACCGGCCATCGAGAGATAGATCTCAGCATCTACTAGTTAGTGTCGGGACTACTTTCCGCACCGACACGCGGAGAGGTGGTGGCTCGGTGGGCTCCATTGATGGTGGTGGGGAGCTCGGTGGGGAGGCCGGGTGGAGGCGTTTCGGGAGAGGGAAGGTGGCGGGGTGGGCGAGTGAATGCGCCGGTGCACTATTGGAGGAGGGAAGGAGGCGCGGGGGCGCTGGAGGTGGCCGGGATGCGGCGGCCGGCGTGGCCAGGGAGGAAGGGGAGGGAGATTGGGGCGGCCGGAGGTTGAAGAGAGGCCTGACAGGTGGGCCCCACCTTTCAACTGTCGGGAGAGAGAGAGAGAGAAGAGAGGTGGGCCGTCGGGCGCCTTCGTGGGCCGAAAGAAGAGAGCGGCCACGGGAGAGAGAGTGGGTCCGAAGGCCTACTCTTGCTGCGGGCTAAAAAAGAAAGAAAAGAGAGGGAGATTAGATGGGCCGAAGGAAAAGCTTGGGCTGCAGCTGAGTTTAAAGAAAGAAGAGAGGAGGGAAAGGTTTTAGATTTAAACTTTTTGCATCTTTCTTGATTTTTTTGAAAACATACAAACTCAAACAAAAACATGCAACCAAAAATGATGCACAAGCACTTGGATGACTCTAAATTAATTAAATATTATTTCATATATTTAAAAGGCAATTTAATTAGTCAAATTTAATAAACCCTTAGAAATTAAATTCTAACTTTGTTGCTAGCATTTTTAGGTGATGGAATTTTGGGTGTTACAAATCCTACCCCCTTAAAGAGAATCTCGTCCTCGAGATTCAAAAAGATTGGGAAATAGCTGAGGAAATTCTGCCATAAGCTCATCTTCTCTTTCCCAAGTAGCTTCTTCCTCTGAGTGGTGACTCCACTGAACTTTGCACATTTCAATGACTCTGCTCTGAGTGACTCTTTGTGATGTGTCTAAAATTCTGATAGGGTGTTCCTTATAGGTCAAATCATCCTTCACATCAAGATCTTCCAGAGGTAGGTGGTCTACCTTAATTTCACTCGAACACTTCTTGAGCTGGGATACATGAAACACATCATGCACATCTGAAAATCGAGCTGGGAGTTCTAATTGATGTGCAACTTCTCCCTTCCTTTCTAAGATCTTAAAAGGTCCAATGAAACGAGGTGATAGCTTCCCTCTAATATTGAATCTTTGTAGGCCTCTAATGGGTGATACTCTGAGATATACATAATCTCCAACTTCAAACACTAATTCTCTCCTTTTGGGATCAGCATAACTCTTTTGTCATGACTGGGCAGTCTTAAGATTTTCCTGAATCATCTCAACCTGTCTTTCAACTTCCTTTATAATGTCTGGTCTGAAAAGTTGACTCTCTCCTGTTTGATTCTAGTATAATGGTGTCCTACACTTTCTCCCGTATAAGGCTTCAAAAGGGGCCATCTTGAGGCTGGTTTGGTAGCTGTTGTTATAAGCAAACCCTGTGTATGGCAAACTTTTATCCCAACTACCCCCAAGTTTTAAGGCACAAGCCCTCAACATATCTTCTAGAATTTGGTTTGTCCTTTCAGTTTGACCGTCTGTTTGGGGATGATATAAAGAAATAAAGTTAAGCTTTGTATCCATTGATTCATGTAACTTTTCCCAGAAACGTGATATAAACTGTGTCCCTCGGTCAGATACTATCTTCTTTGGAACTCCATGTAAACATACGATTCTAGATATATACAATTCTGCCAACTTAACTCCGGTATAAGTTGTCTTGACTGGTATGAAGTGAGCAACTTTGGTCAACCTATCCACAATGACCCATATAGAATCATATCCATCACGGGTACGTGGCAACCCCACAATAAAATCCATGCCTATTTCTGCCCATTTCCACTTGGGTACTTTTAATGGTTGAAGCAAACTTGTCGGTCTTTGGTATTCTGCTTTTACTCTCTGGCATATGTCACATAGGGCAACATGAGCAGCAATATCCTTTTTCATTCCATACCACCAATATTTATGTTTCAAATCTTGATACATCTTGGTGCTTCCGAGATGAATTGAATAGGCCGAATCATGTGCTTCCTTTAATATAGTCTAACGGAGATGATCAATTTCCGGCACACAGATCCTATTCCTGAACCAAATAGTTCCTTGGTCATCCCTTTTGAAATATGGAACCTTGCCAGAATCAATCAACTTTCCGTACTCCTTAATCTTCTCATCTGTCAACTGACCCTTCTTGATTTCCTGTTCAAGTGTAGATTCTACTTCCAAAGTTATGGTTTCACTCTCGCAACAATTCCCAAATTGAGACGTGCCATTTCCCAACACAACTCTTGAGGTATCAAACGAGCCATCAGTGTATTCGCCTGACTTTTCCGACTCAAGGCATCTGCTACAACATTTGCCTTGCCGGGGTGATACTGAATATCCAGATCATAGTCTTTGATTAATTCTAACCATCTATGTTGTCTAAGATTAAGATTCTTGTGGGTGAAGATATAAATCTTTTATGGTCAGTAAAGATACGACACTTATTCCCGATCATGTATTGCCTCCAAATTTTTAGAGCGTGCACAATGGTAGCCAACTCTAAATCATGAGTGGGGTAATTCTGTTCATGCTTTCTCAATTGCCTAGAAGCATAAGCAATCACTCTTCCTTCTTGCATTAATACACAACCAAGATCCTGAAGTGAAGCATCACAGTACACATCAAAACCCTTGTGAATATCCGGCATTATAAGTACGGGACCTATAGTTAACCACTTCTTCAGTTTCTCAAAACTATCCTCGCACTTGGCATCCCACTTAAATTCCTTTCCTTTTTCTAACAATGATGTGAGATGTTTTACAATCTTCGAGAATCCTTCGATGAATCAGCGGTAATAACCTGCCAATCCAAGGAAACTCCTGATCTCAGCCACATTCTTAGGCGGATTCAGTCTAGTACAGCCTGAACCTTGCTCGGATCTACCGCCATTCCACCCTTCGTGATAATATGTCTAAGGAAGGAAACTTCCTTTAACCAAAAATCACATTTGCTGAACTTAGCATATAGCTGATGTTCTTGTAGTTTATGCAGCACGAGTCTCAGGTGTTCTTCATGCTCTTCTTCATTCCGAGAAAATACTAGAATGTCATTGATGAAAACTACCACAAACTTGTCAAGGTACTCCATGAATACTTTTTTCATCAAATACATGAAGTATGCTGGTGCATTTGTCAATCCAAAGGGCATGACTGTGAACTCGTATAAGCCATATCTGGATGTGAAAGCAATTTTGGGAATGTCTTCTAATCGAATTTTTAGCTGATGGTACCCGGATCGTAGATCGATCTTAGAGAAAATTTTAGCACCTTTCATCTGATCAAACAAATCTCCAATCCTAGGTAATGGATACTTGTTCTTGATGATAACATCATTAAGGGGTCGATAATCTATGCACATTCTTATAGAACCATCCTTTTTGTCAACAAAGAGAATAGGAGACCCCCATGGTGACGAGCTAGATCGGATGTAACCTTTACTAAGCAACTCATCTATTTGTTTCTTTAATTTGGCCAAATCCTTAACACTCATTACATATGGTCTTATATAAATAGGAGCAGTACCAGGTAAAAGTTCAATGTGGAATTCAATGTCGCAGTCAGGTGGCATACCTGGTAACTCATCTGGAAATACGTCGGGGTACTCATTCACAACTTTGATTTCTTCTAAGGATTTGCCTTTTGCCGAATTCACTGTTCCTTGTTCTTCGGATGAGGCATCCACCTTGAACTCAATTCTATTTTTTTGTGGGCTGGTTAAAACCACTGACCTCTTGCGACACTGAATAACTCCGTAATGTTTGTGTAACCAATCCATTCCAAGAATTACATTTATTCCCCAGGATTTTAAAACTACTAAGTCAGCTAGGAAATCTATTTCATTAAGTTTAAGGTTCACCCACGGGCATATGTGACTGGCTTTCATCTCACCACCCGGGGAGGTAACTACCAATTGTTTCTTCATAGGATTCATGGGTAGATTATGTTTTTCCACAAATTGATTTGTAATAAATGAATGTGATGCCCCAGAATCGAATAAAACGGATGCAGGTTCAGAGTTGACACGGAACGTGCCAAGCACAACTTCTGGAGCTTCATGTGCTTGTTCAACTGTCACGTGGTTTATCTTACCACGCACATAGTTCTGTTGGGCCCTGTTACCTTGAGGAGTACAATTCCCAGTGCGAGCCTGAGAAGATGGCTGTCCAAGTCTCTGTCCATATCCCTTCTGTGGGGTTTGTATCTCACGCTTGGGACAGTTGTTGGCATAATGCCCAAACTCTCTGCACTTGAAGAAACCACTAGGCTGAACTGGTGTGGTGTTTCTCACTGGTGCACTTGAGGCATTGTTCGGGCGATTCTGCTACTGAATTGGAGCACGAGGAGTTTGTTGATTAAAGCGCTGGGGCTGCTGAGCTGAACGCTGGAATGACTAGATTTGTTGAAAAATTCCACCTTGTCCTCCTGAGCGAAACTGAGGATTTTGTGGCGCATTATAGCGAGGACGTGCATTGCTGCTAGACTGCCTTGGGACTGGAACTTGCGCTTCTGCTCGCCAAGTTCCTTACGCTTGCTTTCAAGACCGATAGCCTTGTCTAGCAAAGTCTAGAAGTAGGGGAAAGTGTGGCTCTAGAGATGATAGTTTAAAGGCCCTATGAGACCATCCAAGAAATGCTCTTGCCTCTTTGGATCAGTGTCCACTTCTCTGGAGCATACTGAGACAAATGGGTGAACTTGTCCCGATACTCACTAACAGACATGTTGCCCTGCTTTAAGGCGAGAAACTCCTTCTGCTTCAGTTTTATCACTCTAGTCAGGATGTGATGAGTACGAAAAGCTTCCTAGAACTCTTGCCAGGTGATGGTGTCAGTAGCGGCATGTGCAACAGTGTAGGCATCCCACCAATCGGTTGCGGCGCCCTCCAAGCGTCCTGAGGCGTATAAGACCTTCTCACGGTCATTGCACTATGTGATATTCAGCTTCTTGTTGATGGTAAGCCAATCATCAGTGTTGAGAGGATCCACTGAATGAGAGTAAGTATGTGGGTGGTGGCTCATGAACTCTCTATGCTTGTTGACTGGTGGTGGAGGTGCTGGGGGTCCTTGTGGTGGCGGCTAGTTTTACTGTGCCTGCAGATTCTGGATAATGGCGGTAATATTCTGAATTAACTGCATCTGTGCCATGAAGAACTGCTGCATCGCGGGATCCATC
The DNA here is from genome assembly GCA_947561735.1 of Cenchrus americanus. Taxonomy (NCBI): domain Eukaryota; kingdom Viridiplantae; phylum Streptophyta; class Magnoliopsida; order Poales; family Poaceae; genus Cenchrus; species Cenchrus americanus. The sequence continues at coordinate 60,145,383 of OX387245.1, read as the reverse complement.
GCTAATCCTTGAGGTGGAGGAGGGACTGGATTCTGCTGATTGGCGATGTGAGCACGTATCACGGGCGGTAGTCCTGTCCACCGCCTGACCTGGTGTTTACCATCTGATTGTTAGAGAAAGGTATTTCAGATGAGAAGCGGTATCGATAAACATGAGTAAGAGAAAATGGCTAAGATTTAAATTTAAACTTAATTATTTTATTAATGCATATGTGGCCATCACTCCACAAAGCATTTCAATCATAGCAAAGATCCAAATCAACCATGTTTTCAACCAACAAACATTTATTACATCGTTTACATCCTCGCAGGGACGGATCTAGCGATCACAACTCAAAGGTGGGCATCCTATCCCAGAAGACCTGTGGTAGCGGAGGAAGAGCCGTAACGGAGCCTCTTGCGATGTGGTGACTCCGCAGGGAAAGGAGTCACGTCAGGCTGGACTGGCAGCTCCCTGCCATCATGCTCAGCCTCCAACTGAGCAATCCTGGCGTAGGCTTCCTTCAACTCATCATGGGTATGCTCTAACTCAGAAGTAACACCCTCCAGGTCAGTGTTGAGTGCTGCAGTGACCTTGGTGAGGGTGTGGAGGCGTGGGTCCTCAGAGCCTGTCAATGGTACCACTGTCTGCTCAGTGCCACTGGTACGACGAGGGATATGGCGGTAGTCACTGAGGCTCAACTCCTGGTCATGCCTAGAACGAAGAGAGAACAGAGCCCTCCTGGCGGCATTCCTGACGGATGCCCGGTAGGTGGAGTGAGGTGTAGTAGAATCATGTGTCGTGCGCAAGATGTAGCCTTCGCTGGTATAGTTACGCTTCCTGATGTGGACTCGGGTCATGTAGTAGGTGCCAAGCGGTGGATCGATCCAACTGTGGGTGACGTACATGGGATACACTGTGTTTCCCAACTCCAGCAGGGTGTTCCGAAGCAACCAAGGGAAGTAGCCAGGTGCCACCTCGGACGAGTGCATGGTGCAGAATGGTTCTCCCTCGTGAGGACCATCATAGTAGAAGTAATTTCCTTCTTCATTGTCATCTTCTGTCTCCTCACCATCCTTCGTGTCGTCACCGGAGACATCCGGGTCTCCTCCCGTGGCAGCTGGTGTGGGAACAACTGGAGCGACAGGAGCAGCTGGTGGCAGCACCTCCACTGCTGGCGGGGAAGGCAGAGCCCGCGGAGACCCCAACTCTCCATCAGAGTCAACTTCCAGGATCGCTCCATCCTCTACCTCGACGAAGTAGTAGGGATCCTCTTGCTCCTCCTCCACGGGCTGGATTAGAGGGGGTAGTTGTGCTCCAAAAGGCTGAGCCCTGGCCACCTATAAGATGAAAACAGAACTTAGAGAAGAATAAAACAATAAAGGGGACAAAGTTTTAACCAAAAGCAAATAAGATAGATTTTTAAGTGTATTTAGGGGATTTTTTGAGTGAGAGATTTGAAATGTCTTTCTAAAAAATGTCCTTATTTCGACCATTTCTATCTAAGGCTGCGTCCTATAGACAACATTGCTCTGATACCACTGTGTCACACTCGTTTTTCCGAAGAAAACCGAATGCATCTCATATGTGTGCCAGAATCATAAATTCACGCATATGATAGACAAATAATTGTAATATCATAGTACAATGCTCAAAACATACAAAGAGAGGTTTATTAACTTATTACACTCATATCGTTAGACTCGAAGGTCTTTACACGAACATCGCTAACTAGACGATGAAACACCGTCTCCAACTCCACAAGCTCCTGACTAGGGAAAACGCATGCCTCAGAATCCATCGATCTCATCGAAGAACTCTGCTCCAGCATCCTCCTCTGAACACATATCGGCAAGGGTGAGTACGCTTATGGTTGGTACTCAGCCCGTGGGGAAATATGCAAAGCTATCAATTTCAGCGGTAAGCATTTATAAGTTGGTCAAATTTTATTAGCAAGCACCTATTTACTAAGTGTAAGTTTATACCAACCCAAAACTTAGCATTTATAAAATCATTCCTTCAAACCATATATAAACCACGATTTAAATTCCATCTTCAAGTTCAGTTATCATGTAAGGGTCCAAGCCGCTCTTGACCGTGAGCACGGCTAATCGATCAGTTTTCACTCTGCAGAGGTTGTACACTTTACCCACAGTTCGTGTTCCCCATATTTCCCGGGCTTGCAAGGCCCTTAAACACTTCTGAGGTGAGTGGCTAGGGGTCCACTACGAAGCCTTTACAAAGGCGTGCAAAGCACCAACAACCCATGACAGTTACAGCTCAGGGCGGACCATAACCCTCCCTAGTGGTCAGCACCTTAGCAAAGGCTACTACCTCAAAAGGACCAGGATATACCCCTGCAACCCGGAGCCCCTGTGTTCCTTTCAGATACGGTCATCAGATAATTCACACTCCTAATTAATTGGCTAAGCCAGAGCCATGTGGACTGTGGTTGCACTATTTTCCTGGTGGTTCTCCATGTTCCGATTTAATTCATGTGATCTTGTATTACCATAAAGCACCAACTTCATCTTAACCAACATTTTGTGAAGTTTCATTTCCATCACCCATAGTATAGCATCTAAGCATTTATCTACCCAAAACATTTGTTAAAAAAACAATGTGATCAAGGTATATGGATAAAAACTAGTCATTTCCTTAATAGGCATTTCCCATCAAATTTATGCATAACAACATATAAAATTAAAGTGTGATAACATGTTTGTTATCAGGACAAGAAGAATATGCAGGGGGGAACCACTTGCCTTCTTCCCCTAAGAATTGTGGCTCAACCTCTTCAAAAGATTGCACCTGCTCGACCTCGAATGGCACGTCCTCTACGATCACACAAGAAAACAAGCAATAAATAAAACAATAGATAAAACATTGCTAAAAGACTAAAAACAAGCTTCTAAAACTAATGTGCTTGTTGAGACAATCGCATGGACACCAAGAACGCCTAAAACAGAGCTAGGATGGAAAAGTTACAGCTTAGACAAGATCTAGGGGCTAGATCGCGAGAAAACTAACTTTCAGGGGCTTATCTGCAAGAAACCAGGGACCTAATCCTAATTATGCTTAAAAACAGTAGGGCTAACAAGCTAGAAACCAACTAAGGGCTGTGGATCCTAATAACCAGAAAGATAAAGGGTCCAAATATAAGAAAAAGGACCTACTGGCAAAGATTCTAATAGGTGGAAGGGTTTTGTTGTTATATATAAAAAGTAAAGGGGCCCTTAAGCAAAACAGTGGCGGGGCTCCTGGTTGACCTTTACTAGGTCTGTTTGATTTGGGGTTCGTGTGACAACCCCACCCGAGATAATTCCGTACTATCGCCTAAACCACTCCATTTGGTTATTAAGCGATAATAAAGAACCATCCCATTGAGTGTTGCCGGGTTTACACCCGGTAAATCACTTGGAAACACAGAGAGGATCGAACGTATGCATTACAACTCCCACGAAGGAGAGTCCAGAGTGCCTTACAAATTAACCATCTCATCCCCATAGGGGTCATCATTACAAACATAGTTCTTCGACATGAAAGTAAATGGTTTAGATTTTATTGAAAACAACGGAAGTTAACTAAACGATACGATCACATCATAGGAGGCATGTCCGTGATACAATCATTCTTCGTCATCCACCCATTCCAGCTCCCTGCCGGGTGGAAGTTCTCTGGGCCACACATCAGATGCATTACCTGGAACAACATTTATAAAGCAAGGCTGAGTATACTAATACTCAGCAAGACTTACCCGTCTAAAAGAAAAGACTTTACCTCTAGTCATGCAAGGCTTTTGGCTAGTGGGTTTGTTTGCCAAAAAGCTGCTAAGTAGTGAATCCTTATTTTCCATATTTTAGCTCATGTTCTAGTTGAGTAATCATTACTAGATAAGCAACTATTGCAACCAAAGTTGTACAAACAATTAATCAAAGTAATAATCTTCACAAAGTTCCATCTTAAAGGGATATCATGGCCAGTCGGGTAAGTAGTCTCAGATGACGGTGACAGGCTGACAATCGATTGATTCATAACCTTGCAAGGTGGACCTAAACACACGGAGGGTGTCCTCACCAAGAGTACACCAACCAGGCGGTTCCCGTCATTCTTCGGTTTGGGGATAATAGCTCACAGTCTTAAGTACAAGGTTTATCTGGGCTACGCCACTAAGGTCACCCAGCCTCACGCATGCACTCGGGTGGCGAGCCCGGGGCCGAAACCCTAAGAGTAGTGATAGTAAAACCCCGTACCGCCTCATTTAGGTACTAGGCTTACCGTACCCATTTCCGGCAAGTGTTTAGTACTTTCAAACACTTAGCCCATGAAGCCATTGGACCGAAGCCCAATCCCATGCTCTTACCACATGAGCAATCCATTTAAACATACGGTGATTCCATAAGGAGATCCTATTCTCGCGAGTGACGAACATCACCCGACTTCTACCGGCTCCTTAAAGCATAGCAACTAGCGACCTAACATGCTAGTAAAAGATCATAGGTACATATGGATCATGCAACTAGGGTTTCATTTCAACTCCTGGACGTAAATGCACATACAATAACAAGAAGTAAATTCAGAAGTTTAAAGAAACACAGGGGTTAATGAATAAACCGAGGCTTGCCTTCGTCAGTACAAGCAGACACACAAACTTCCGGACTTTGGCCTGGGTCTTGCTCTACGGTCACGTAGTGCACGTCTCCTCCTGCTCCCTCGTCTTCGTCAGCCGGCACCAGCGTATAGCTACCGTCGGGGACTTCTACACGGGGAATGCAATGCAGTGATTAGGAGTGTAATTATTTTAAATTAATTCAAAAACAGTAGCAAACAGTTGCAAGGAGTATATGGTTGGCCATATTCACCTTAACAAAAGTATTAAAACCTTTTCCTTTTAAAGATAATCTAAAAGCCTATTTAGCCTTCTCTTTAAGGTGATTGTGTGCACATCTATTAAAGAAATAATTAAGTTTAAAAACAAACAGCAAGGACATTACTTTCATAGCACCATTTTACTTTTCCTAACACTTCTCCTTAAGTCATGCACTAGAGAGAGAGATTTTCCCTACTTTCCCGTTTCTAGATTAATCTAGTCTGAGCTCTTTTGCATAGCTAAAACATAACAAAGTGATCCAGCAGCACCCACTGGTCCTACTGACCAGGAGACATCCTCTGGACAGCAAGAAAAAGGATTATTTCACCCCTGAATTTATACACTAATTTATAGGCATTTCTAGTTAGCATGAAAGGACATAAATGCATCTCAAAATAAATATAACAGAAATGAGTTCCAACTTTCTCCTACACATACTCTGGCCCAAAACAAGCCCAAAGAACTAACAAATACACATATAGCCTTTAGGAAACATGCTACACATATTTATGATAAAAAACAAGCAATAATGAGGAAATAATATTTCTAACAGAGATAAAATCATGATAAATTCACCAAAGATGTTTTTTAGCATAACATGACTATAGCCAGAAGTTGGACTCAAAAACAATTATATAACCAGCTACAAAAATCATCTGGGCAGATTTACCAATATCACAAAATAATTTATACAGGAAGATCCCTTTAGTAACTTTGTGCAAATTTTGGCACAGAACCTAGTCATACTAGTTACCACAACATATCCAAAATCCAGCTCAAGAGCTTGTGTGGATTTTGCAGAAACACAAATCTAAGTATTTTACATTCCTTTTTTTCAAGCAAAAACTATAACTCAAAAGTATATACATATTTGGAGAAAGTTGTAGTTCTTGTTATACTGAGCACAGAAAAATTGGGTTTGCTATTTTTGGATTTTTTATGATTTTTAATCGATTTTACAAGGTGCTGGACCAATTCACAAAACTGAGAAGAATCTTTTTATACTGCAGACCCTAAAACTTTTAAAATCTTCACACAAATGCCCTCGGTTCCTCCCCCTCGGGCCCGACGGCGGTGGCAAGCTCGCCGGTGGCGAGGTGGAGCGCGGCCAGGCAAACAAGCGACGGGGATCGTCGATTGGACTCACCCGCGATCGATTGGTGGTGGTGGACCGGCCGGAGGAGTCTCCGGCGAGCAGCGGCGGCGCGCCCGCGGGAACTTGGACGGCGGCGAGGGAAGGGGATGGGCTCAACACGTGCTGCATGGGGAGCTTCCATGTGACCTAGGGAAGGCGCTGAACAGTTTCCTGGGCTCGGGGAATCGGCGGAGATGCGAGCTCGACGGCGGCGGCCCGGCGGCGGCCGTGGGAACTCGGGTTCTGGCGAATGTGTGGCTAGGCTTGATCAATAAGCGGCTCGAGGAGGTGTTGTGGTGCACAATGAAGAGCTTAAGTGCTTGGGTGAGAGAGGACGGCGACCCGAAGAGGACTCACACCGAGCGGCGCCAATGGCGAACGGCGGCGGCTCGGGGAAAGTGCAAGTGCGCGCGGGGAGCGACTGGGGCGGGTTTATATGGGCGCTGGAGGTCGGTTAAGAGGTCGTGGGGTCAACCACGTCGCCGGTGCACGCGCGGCGTGGGCAGCATGGTGCTGCGACGTGCGGCGGGGCGGCGGCCAATGGCGTGCGGCGGTTAGCACGCCGACGAGTCGAAACGGCCACCCGGCGCCGTCCAAACGCTCGCGATCGTCACCCACGGTGGCATTCCGGCGTGGCGCATGGACCGCCGGGTCCGCCGGTGCCTCGGCGTGCGCGTGCGGCGCGCGTACGGCCGCGGGCGTGGCACGCGTGCGCGACGTCGCGCGTGGGCGCGCTCTGGCGTTCCCGGGCGAAAACAGTTTGCTGAGGGTGTTTTCAAAATAGCTTTTCTCTAGAGTTTCAAACTAAAGTGCATCTTAGGGTCTGAAGCAAAGTTGAAGATCAGACATTACTCTGCAACTTTCACAAAGGTTGGTAGGGGTTTTGTTCAAGAATTCAAGCAGGGACGCCATGCCAACTTGGCCATTTTCTCGGCGCCTGTGAACAGTAGACCAGGGTTTTGTTTTGCCATTTTCACCCTCCTACACTCCAAACCAGCCATGCCACTCAACAGCAAAGTTGTGTGCCTCAACATTCTACACATTTTTCCTTTTGGGTGGTTTTGAAGTGTTTAGGGAAATTTTGGAGAACGTGCCAAAGTTCTAGAATGGCAACAAGGGGTCAAAGGGGATAAAAGGGTTTTGAGCTAGGGCTTTGACCAAGGGTTGACCTAATGTCCTCAAGCGTAATTAGAGGAGTGATTAAGTGGGTCATTAGCACAAATTGCCACTGAGCAAAAACACGGGGTGTTACAGCCTACCCCCCTTAACGGGAATCTCGTCCCGAGATTCGAATCGGGAGTATGTGAGAAAAGTTCACTTACGAGCTTGACTCGGAAGAAAGTCGGGGTACTTGGTGTTGAGAAACTGCTCGGTCTCCCATGTAGCTTCTTCTTCAGTGTGGTGTCTCCTTTGTATCTTGTACATCTTCACTTTTTGTCTTCTAGTTTGCCTTTCTTTATGATCTAATACCCTCATTGGATACTCTGCTAGGGATAGATTTGGTTCTATTTCCGCATTGGTCTCTTCAATTATTTGTGCCTCTGGGACTTGCTCACACTTCTTCAATTGCGAGACGTGAAACACGTCGTGCACTGCAGACAATTGGTCGGGGAGTCGAATACGGTAGGAAACTGTACCAAACTTCTCGGTAACTTCATAAGGACCAATATAGCGTGGAGCTATTTCCCTTTTACTCCAAAGCGTTGTACGCCTTTGGTTGGAGATACCTTTAGGTATACATAATTACCAACTTCAAACTCTCGGGGAGCTTTAGCTTTATCATGGTAGCTCTTTTGCCTCATCTGAGCTGCTCTCAGATTTTCTCTAATAACACTCACTTTTTCTTCGGCTTCTTGTACCAACTTAGGACCAAACAAGGTTCGTTCACCCACTTGTGACCAATTCCAAGGGGTACAACACCTTCTTCCGTACAAGGCTTCAAACGGGGCCATCTTCAAACTAGCTTGATAGCTATTGTTGTAAGCAAACTCTGCTAGAGCTAGGCATTTTTCCCAAGATTTGTCAAAATGAATGACGCAAGCCCTCAACATATCTTCTACTACTTGATTTACTCTTTCCGTCTGACCATCAGTCTGAGGGTGATAACTAGAGCTATGGATTAATTTGGTTCCCAAGGATTCGTGCACTTGTGCCCAGAAGCAAGCAACGAATTGAGTGCCTCGATATGACAAGATAGTCTTTGGGACACCATGTAAGCGCACTATGAGATCAATATAGATTTCCGCGTAGCGCTCAGCTGAATAGGTGGTGTGAACGGGGATAAAGTGAGCGGTCTTGGTAAGTCGGTCCACTATTACCCAAACGGAATCATGCTTCCGGGGCGTGAGAGGCAAACCGACAATGAAATCCATGCTGATATCGTCCCACTTCCATGCAGGAATGGACAATGGTTGCATTTGACCTGCGGTCTTTAGATGACTAGCCCTGATTCTTTGGCATGTATCACAACTGGACACATACCCGGCTATTTCACCCTTCATATTTGACCACCAGAAGTTTTCCCTAAGTTCTCGATACATTTTGGTACTTCCGGGGTAGATGGTGAACTTAAAGAGATGGGCCTCATCCAAAATCTCCTTCTTTACGTCTTGATCCCGAGGTACCACTAATGTTTGTCTGAACCAAACAACTCCCTTGTCATCCTTTCGGAAACAATCATACTTGGGGTCTCCTTCTTCTAATTTCTGTTTGATTTTATGAACCTCTTCATCATTGAGTTGAGCTATAGCAATTCTCTCATGGAGAGGGGATTCGATCGAAACAGCATGAAGCTTGCCATGCTCGACCACTTCCAAGCTAAGCTTCCTCATTTCTTCACATAAAGCTTCATTCTTCGGCTCTAACGTCACATAGTTGCAATGCTTGCGGCTAAGTGCATCTGCAACCACGTTAGCCTTGCCGGGATGATAGTGGACTTCCAAATCATAATTCTTGATTAATTCTAACCATCTTCTTTTCCTCATATTCAAGTCAGATTGAGTGAAAATATACTTGAGACTCTTGTGGTCAGTGTAGATATTGCAGTGATTACCCATCAAGTAGTGCCGCCAAAGCTTCAAGGCATGCACGACTGCTGCTAACTCAAGATCATGAGTCGGATAGTTCTTCTCATGAGGTCGAAGTGCCCGTGAGGCATAGGCAATGACTCGGTTTTCTTGCATAAGCACGCAACCAAGACTGGTGCCCGAAGCGTCACAAAACACCTCAAACGGTTTGGACATATCTGGTTGAGTCAATACAGGAGCTGAGGTTAAGTGTTTACTCAAGGCGTGAAAAGCTTGGTCACACTCCTCGCTCCACACAAACTTGACACCCTTCTTCAAAAGTTCAGTTATGGGTTTAGCTATTCTGGAGAAATCCGGAATGAACCGACGATAATAGCCTGCTAGACCCAGAAAGCTACGGATTTGATGTACTGATTTGGGTGGCTTCCAATCCATGACCTCCTGCACTTTGCTAGAATCCACGGAGATACCATCCTTGGAAATAGTGTGCCCCAAAAACTTCACACTATCCAGCCAGAATTCACATTTAGAGAATTTGGCATAGAGTTTGTGATTTCTCAACTGCTGCAAGACAATACGAAGATGCTTCGCATGCTCGGCTTCGCTTTTGGAATAGATGAGAATATCATCGATGAAGACCACTACGAACTTGTCCAGTTCATTCATGAAGACTGAGTTCATAAGGTACATGAAATAGGCAGGTGCATTGGTGAGACCAAAAGACATCACTAGGAATTCATAGAGACCGTATCTGGTGGAAAAGGATGTCTTTGGTACGTCACTTGCCCGAATTTTGATTTGATGATAGCCAGATCGAAGATCAATCTTGGAAAATACCTTGGCACCAGCCAATTGATCAAAGAGAACATCAATGCGGGCCAACGGATATTTATTCTTAATTGTCACCGCATTGAGTGGACGATAGTCAACGCACATCCGCAAACTACCATCTTTCTTTTTCACAAACAGAGTGGGACTTCCCCAAGGAGAAGAACTTGGGCGGATATATCCCTTATCCAGCAATTCTTGCAACTGAACTTTCAACTCTGCCAGTTCTTTGGGTGGCATTCGGTAGGGCCTTTTAGATATTGATGCGGTACCTGGCTGAAGTTCTATGACAAATTCGACGTCCCTGTCTGGTGGCATACCAGGCAAGTCGTCGGGAAACACGTCGGGATACTCGCACACCACTGGAATATCTTCTAGTTGAATGGCTACGGCAGCATAGGAACAAGACTCGGTGCTTTCCACTTTGGGTAGGTACAAGATAGTATGACCACTGGTAGGGGAATGGATTTCTATCATTCTAGTGGCAATATCCAAAACAACTTGATGTTGGGTCAACCAATTCATTCCTAGAATCACATCTAGACCTCCCAATCCCAAATGAATTAGGTTGGTTAAGAAGGTTTTGCTGTCGAGCTGCAAAGGAACGGCTTTGGTTATAGTGTTGGAGAGGATTCTTCCTCCCGCTGTGGCTACCACGAAAGAATCTTTAGTATGGCAAGAATGTAATCCCAACTTGCTCACTAGACTTTCACTGATGAAACTATGAGTTGCTCCAGAATCAAACAATATTCTAACAGGGTGATCACGGATAGAGAATGTATCCGTCAACACTGCTGCTCCCTCTGGGACGTCAGCCAAGGTGGTGAAGTTGAGTTTACCCTGCTTGACTTGCACCATGGGCTTCTTGGCTTGGCATCGTTGTCAACATGATGCCCACCATACTGGCACAAGGCATTGAATTTCTTTGCATACTCCTACACCGTGTCAGATCCTTGCTTTAGAGTAAGCAACTCCTTCATCTTCCTATCCATGAGACCCTTAGGAATGTGATGTTCCTTGAAGGCCTGCTTGAGTTCAGCCCAAGTGATCTGATGTCCGGCGGGGATCATGGTCTTGAAGTTCTCCCACCATATCAATGCTGCACCACGGAGCTGGAGAGCAGTGAAGCTGGCCTTTCGCTCCTCGGAGCAGGGCAAGGTGAACACAGAGAACTTGGCCTCAATAGCCTTGATCCACGCATCGGCAGCCAGTGGCTCCTTGGCCTCTTCAAAAGTCGGGGGCTTCATGGCATAGAAATGCTCATACTTGGTGACTCGAGGCCGGTCGTCGATGTTTTTCCCACGAGGATTATTCTACAGCTGCTGAGCAAGCTGCTGTTGCATCTGCAAGAGCTGTCGCATCACCTCGGTTTGGGTGACCATAAACTGCTCTTGAATGGTCATGTTGGGAGGAGGAGGCGGAGCGTCACTCCCGCTTGCACCAAAGCCATTGGGAGAAGCACGAGTTTGTCCCACCATCTAAAATCCATGATAACTTCATTAGTCACATATTCACAAGCTTGTTTACATTATCCACAAGAAGAATATGCAGAATGGAACTCATAGTATCAATTTGGTGAAACCGGACAGCACAGCGGAGTTACTAGAAAATTCATAACTCTCTGCCCGCAATAGCAAAAACTCCCATTTTCGGTCAGCAAGTGCAAAATTTCCTGAGCTCCGACATTGGTATTCAACCCGAGGTCTAAATCCAACGTTAACATGCCCGAAAAATTCCAACACCGGGGTTCTGCCTAGCTGTTTTTGCTGTAGGCCGAACTGCACCATTTTCGCTATAATTCTTGGTACGCTTATGCAATGGTGGTGAATTTCGGTGAGCATGATCTCCACAACATAGCACACAAGGTTGGTATTCAACACAAGGCGAGATTTTGATCAGAACAACCCTGAATTTTTCATTAAAACATGACAACACCGAGATGTCCATCTACGCATTACATGAAGCGGAGTCTTGGGATCGCTTACATACTTATGTACAACAAAAGGTCATCAATTATACTCTCTGAGCAGCCTCTACCCTTACACAAAAGCTAGCTGAGGAGGCTAAACTAAGAGTACATGATCATCCTCTAAAGACAACTACTAAAACCACTAGTAGCCCGCAGCGGAGCTAGTGCTAGTGTCCAGGGAGTCGGGTGGTGGACCACCAGCACTGTTCTCGCTCAAGCCCGAAACTCCATGTAGCTCATCTGGAGCGGCAGGTGCGGCCGGTGGTGCGATCGGCGGCTGCTGACCCTGCTGGGCCATCGCCTGCCACACCTCTACCTCAATCTCCATCTCTGCTACCTGGTTCTGCATCTCCATCACGTTCTGCACCAAGGCAAAACGCTGGGCCTCAGTGTGAGCTAGCTGCACCTGAGTCGTCTCAAGAGCGTGCTCTCGGGCAAACAACTGCTCCGTGAGCTCAGCACGCTCCTGGTGCCACTGAATGCGCTCGTCCTGAAGCGTAACAATCTCCTGCTGGAGGTGAGCAACGGTCTGGCGCTCGTACTGAAGGTCAAGGGTGAGGATATCCCTCATCGCTGTGGAATCCATCAACACAACTGAGAGCATACCCTGAGTGGAAAGACGAAACACCTGCATGCTGTACACCGCCTCCAAGAACCTCAGAAGCTGGCGCACAACAATCGCTGGAGGGTCTGCCGTGAGTAACACGTCGGTGAGCGAGATACGCTCATGCCAAGCTGGGTCAAGTGGGTCCATGGCCGGGAACAAACCCAGCGCAGTAAGCATCACCTCGTCCGGGTGCAGCTCACAGAAGGAGTGAAGAATCCGCATGGCCGCGGACTCAACCGACTCAACACCGCGGTGAGCAAAGAACACCATGCTCAAGTCCGCCCACTCCAGGTGCTCGGGGTGAGGAAGCACGGTAGCGGTCGTGCGGGCATCGGGAACACCCTGGTCCCAAAAAGAGACCACCCCGTACAGCGGCGGTGTGACGTAGCCCACCTCACTGAGAGTCTCCCACAAAATACGGGGAAAACCCTCCCAGTGAAGGGCATCGGTACGGATCGTACTGTCCGTGTCGATCTCGTAGATCGGTGGCTGCGCCATCTATACAAAAATTAGGAACTACACGTTAAATATCAATCGACATTAACGAGCAGTAGGGTAAATCTGGTGGGTATGAACAAAAATCCATAACATAATAACCAGGGCCCCAAAAATTCCCAATTTTTCACAGCAACTTAATGACATGATTATGCACACTTTTGGTATTCAAGGGTAGATCTAGATTGGATTGGAACATGCTCGAAAATTTTCTTCCGCAGAAGGGGGCTGTCCTGAAAAACAGCAGAACAGAGACTCACTAAACTGAGCATAACTCTCTACAGACAATTCCTAAAATCCTGGAAAATTCACAGTGGATGCTCAACTTGATAAGAAACAACTTTCCTAAAGGATGTCTAGTCAGATTCTCTACAGATTTGGCTATAAAAATTGAGAAATGACAGAGACAGAATCTGCCAGAATTTTTTTCCTAAATTCAAAAGAGAGGAAAACCTTATCTAAGATCAAGCAATCTCCCTAGAAAAATTATTCAAGCAATTGGGAACCAATTTTAGGTTTAACAAGATTTTAATTATGCTTGCACACGCCTTAAACGACCTTACACAACTAGATCCAAAAGACGTAGTTAGTGCCGGTGGCAAGCTTGTAATCGGCTCTCCTTATAATAACTAGTCGGAGCTATCCGATTCGCACTTAACGACTTACGAACGTTGTTAGTGTACCTGCAGAAAATGAACCTTTCATGCCAGCACATCACGAAAGCGTTCCCAAACAGTACCGTTCACTTATAGAAACGGTATCCATGCGTCAAGCCGCTGCATGGGCAGCGTCCAACCTCGGACACCCTCCGTTTGAATGGAGTGTATCCTTGCCTCGCATGATCGACATGCGGAATGCACACGTATGAAACACGTGGCGACACCACAACTCATATCTAGACGCGAAGATGGGATCCATGGAAGGGATCACTCCATCAACCCTCGCAATTCCCGTGATGCGGAACAGCACATGTAGTAAACACGTGGCTCATCTACTTTGGTTGTGCAATAAAGTAAGTCTGACATAAAGTAAAGTGCTGGAAGTTAGCAAAATAAACCATAGATTCTTATGCCACCTTAAAGAACCCAAAAATTCCTTTTAGGGCCTCTCTCTAGATCCTTCCTTAACGATCCAACGGATTTTTAAAATCCAATCAATCTTGGCAAGTTTTATTGTAAATCAGGTGATTAGTATTAAGCTAATCACTCCGGTGCATACGGACGCTCTGATACCAGGTGTGACAACCCCACCCAAGATAATTCCGTACTATCGCCTAAACCACTCCATTTGGTTATTAAGAGATAATAAAGAACCATCATGTTGAGTGTTCCCGGGTTTACACCCGGTAAATCACTTGGAAACACAGAGAGGACTGAACGAATGCATTAAAACTCCCACGAAGGAGAGTCCAGAGTGCCTTACAAATTAACCATCTTATCCCCGTAGGGGTCATCATTACAAACATAGTTCTTCGACATGAAAGTAAATGGTTCAGAGTTTATTGAAAACAGCGAAAGTTAACTAAACGATACGATCACATCATAGGAGGCCTGTCCGTGATGCAATCATTTTTCGTCATCCACCCATTCCAGCTCCCAGCCGGGTGGAAGTTATCCGGGCCACACATCAGATGCATTACCTAGAACAACATTTATAAAGCAAGGCTGAGTATACTAATACTCAGCAAGACTTACCCGTCTAAAAGAAAAGACTTTACCTCTAGTCATGCAAGGCTTTTGGCTAGTGGGTTTGTTTGCCAAAAAGCTGCTAAGTAGTGAATCCTTATTTTCCATATTTTAGCTCATGTTCTAGTTGAGTAGTCATTACTAGATAAGCAACTATTGCAACCAAAGTTGTACAAACAATTAATCAAAGTAATAATCTTCACAAAGTTCCATCTTAAAGGGATATCATGGCCAGTCGGGTAAGTAGTCTCAGATGACGGTGAGAGGCTGACAATCGATTGATTCATAACCTTGCAAGGTGGACCTAAACACACGGAGGGTGTCCTCACCAAGAGTACACCAACCAGGCGGTTCCCGTCATTCTTCGGTTTGGGGACAATAGCTCACAGTCTTAAGTACAAGGTTTATCTGGGCTACGCCACTTAGGTCACCCAGCCTCACGCATGCACTCGGGTGGCGAGCCCGGGGCCGCAACCCTAAGAATAGTGATAGTAAAACCCTGTACCGCCTCATTTAGGTACTAGGCTTACCGTACCCATTTCCGGCAAGTGTTTAGTACTTTCAAACACTTAGCCCACGAAGCCATTAGACCGGAGCCCAATCCCATGCTCTTACCACATGAGCAATCCATTTAAACATACGGTGATACCATAAGGATATCTTATTCTCGCGAGTGACGAACATCACCCGACTTGTACCGGCTCCTTAAAGCATAGAAACTAGCGACGTAACATGCTAGTAAAAGATCATAGGTACATATGGATCATGCAACTAGGGTTTCATTTCAACTCCTAGACGTAAATGCACATACAATAACAAGAAGTAAATTCAGAAGTTTAAAGAAACACAGGGGTTAATGAATAAATCGGGGCTTGCCTTCGTCAGCACAAGCAGACACACAAACTTCCGGACTTTGGCCCGGGTCTTGCTCTACGGTCAGGTAGTGCACGTCTCCTCCTGCTCCCTCGTCTTCGTCAGCCGGCACCAGCGTATAGCTACCGTCGGGGACTTCTACACAGGGAATGCAATGCAGTGATTAGGAGTGTAATTATTTTAAATTAATTCAAAAATAGTAGCAAACAGTTGCAAGGAGTATATGGTTGGCGATATTCACCTTAACAAAAGTATTAAAACCTTTTCCTTTTAAAGATAATCTAAAAGCCTATTTAGCCTTCTCTTTACGGTGATTGTGTGCACATCTATTAAAGAAATAATTAAGTTTAAAAACAAACAGCAAGGACATTACTTTCATAGCACCATTTTACTTTTCCTAACACTTCTCCTTAAGTCATGCACTAGAGAGAGTGATTTTCCCCATTTTCCCTTTTCTAGATTAATCTAGTTTGAGCTCTTTTGCATAGCTAAAACATAACAAAGTGATCCAGCAGCACTCACTGGTCCTACTGACCAGGAGACATCCTCTGGACAGCAAGAAAAAGGATTATTTCACCCCTGAATTTATACACTAATTTATAGGCATTTCTAGTTAGCATGAAAGGACATAAATGCATCTCAAAATAAATATAACAGAAATGAGTTCCAACTTTCTCCTACACATACTCTGACCCAAAACAAGCCCAAAGAACTAACAAATACACATATAGCCTTTAGGAAACATGCTACACATATTTATGATAAAAAACAAGCAATAATGAGGAAATAATATTTCTAACAGAGATAAAATCATGATAAATTCACCAAAGATGCTTTTTAGCATAACATGACTATAGCCAGAAGTTGGACTCAAAAACAATTATATAACCAGCTACAAAAATCATCTGGGCAGATTTACCAATATCACAAATTATTTATACAGGAAGATTCCTCCAGTAACTTTGTGCAAATTTTGGCACAGAACCTAGCCATACTAGTTACCACAACATATCCAAAATCCAGCTAAAGAGATTGTGTGGATTTTGCAGAAACACAAATCTAAGTATTTTACATTCCTATTTTTCAAGCAAAAACTATAACTCAAAAGTATATACATATTTGGAGGAAGTTGTAGTTCTTGTTATACTGAGCACAGCAAAATTGGGTTTGCTATTTTTGGATTTTTCTACGATTTGTAATCGATTTTACAAGGTGCTGGACCAATTCACAAAACTGAGAAGAATCTTTTTATATTGCAGACCCTAAAACTTTTAAAATCTTCACACAAATGCCCTCGGTTCCTCCCCCTCGGGCCCGACAGCGGTGGCAAGCTCGCCGGCGGCGAGATGGAGCGCGGCCAGGCAAACAAACGACGGGGATCGTCGATTGGACTCACCCGCGATCGATTGGTGGCGGTGGACCGGCCGGAGGAGTCTCCGGCGAGCGGCGGCGGCGCGCCCGTGAGAACTCGGACGGTGGTGAGGGAAGGGGATGGGCTCAACCACGTGCTGCACGGGGAGCTTCCATGTGACCTAGGGAAGGCGCTGAGCAGTTGCCTAGGCTCGGGGAATCGGCGGAGATGCGAGCTCGACGGCGGCCGCGGGAACTCAGGTTCTGGCGAATGTGTGGCTCGTCTTGATCAATAAGCGGCTCGGGGAGGTGTTGTGGTGCACAAGGAAGAGCTTAAGCGCTTGGGTGAGAGAGGATGGCGACCGGAAGAGGACTCACACCGAGCGGCGCCAATGGCGGACGGCGGCGGCTCGGGAGAAAGTGCTCGTGCGCGCGGGGAGCGACCGGGGTGGGTTTATATGGGCGATGGAGGTCGGTTAAGAGGTCGTGGGGTCAACCACGTCGCCGGTGTATGCGCGGCATGGGCAGCAAGGCGCTGCAACGTGCGGCGGGGCGGCGGCCAATGGCGTGCGGCGGTTAGCACGCCGGCGAGTCAAAACTGGCCACCTGGCGCCGTCCAAACGCTCGCGATCGTCACCCACGGTGGCATTCCGCACGGCGCATGGACCGTTGGGTCCGCCGGTGCCTCGGCGTGCGCGCGCGGCGCGCGCGTACGGCCACTGGCGTGGCACGCGTGCACAACGTCGCGTGTGGGCGCGCTCTGGCGTTCCCGGCCAAAAACAGGTTGGTAGGGGTTTTGTTCAAGAATTCAAGCAGGAACGCCATGCCAACTTGGCCATTTTCTCGGCGCCTGTGAACAGTAGACCAGGGTCTTGTTTTGCCATTTTCACCCTCCTACACTCCGAACCAGCCATGCCACTCAACAGCAAAGTTGTGTGCCTCAACATTCTGCACATTTTTCCTTTTGGGTGGTTTTGAAGTGTTTAGGGAAATTTTGGAGAACGTGCCAAAGTTCTAGAATGGCAACAAGGGGTCAAAGGGGATAAAAGGGTTTTGAGCTAGGGCTTTGACCAAGGGTTGACCTAATGTCCTCAAGGGTAATTAGAGGAGTGATTAAGGGGGTCACTAGCACAAATTGCCACTGAGAAAAAACACGGGGTGTTACAGTTCGGTAGGATCTGGGCCGCTGATCTACGATCGGAGGGCGGCCGGCTGTGGGTGGCGGCGGTCTCGCCGGAGAGCAGCAGCGCGCGGCGGCGAGACGGCGACAGCTCGCCGGTGACGCTCGAACTCGAGCTCCGGTGCAGGAAACTTGATGGGACAGGGACCAAAACGAAGCTAGGGAGATAAGGAACTCACTAAGGGGCTTGAAGAGGAGGGAGACGCGCCGGAGGAGGAGATCGAGACGCAGGCAGAGCTCCGGCTTGGCTTCCTTGGTGCGGTGGTGTTGCGGCGGTGTAGAGGAGAGGAGGAACTTCGGGGAGCGGTGCGGGGAAGGAAGGGAGCTCTGGGGGGCCTTTTATACGGTGGAGGGGCAAGTGGAGAGGCGCGGAGAGGCGGTGGCTCGGTGGGCGCCTTTGATGGTGGTGAGGAGCTCGGTGGGGAGGCTGGGTGGAGGCGTTTCGGGAGAGGGAAGGTGGTGGGGTGGGCGAGTGAATGCACCGGCACAGTATTGGAGGAGGGGAGGAGGCACGGGGGCGCCGGAGGTGGCCGGGATGCGGCGGCCGGCGCGGCCAGGGAAGAAGGGGAGGGAGATTGGGGCGGCCGAAGTTTGAAGTGAGGCCTGACAAGTGGGCCCCACCTGTCAGCCGGTGGGAGAGAGAGAGAAGAGAGGTGGGCCGGCGGGCGCCTTCGTGGGCCGATGTTAGCACCAAAAATTAGTACAGGAAAGGAACTGACTTGTGGGCCGAGTTTTGGTAACGAAATACCATTTGGCGTGAAAAATCTCCTCAGAGGATTCGGTAAAGATGTTTGGGTCGGCAATACACCATCATTCGGCAAAAGGACTGTTTGCGCTTGTAAAAAGAAGTTTTCGGGAATGTGTGATGACGTGGCATGGATATAAGGAAAGGACGAGTTGATGGCGAGTACAAGATGGACATTGGCACCGGGGCATTAATTTAGGTATTAAATGTTGTGCTCGAAGTCGACCAGGAGTCATGTTAGGACAAGGGTATAAATATAAACCCTTGATGTCTGTAATAGGGATCGAACATCTACACAACAAAACTGGCCCCGTGCCAAACATTGAGTCCTTTAGTCGAGTCGTCGAGTTCTTCGAGAGGAGCCATCGATCCGTCGACCTCCGTAAGTACCGGCAACCTTGTATCATGTCTAGTATCATGCGGTGGATTTAGACCGTGATGCAAGTAGTCTTGTTACCTTGCTTAGTATCATGTGGTGGATTTAAGCTTGGTTCAAGAGAGTTTCCTGTTGGATCATGAGCCATGCAGTAGGCTAAGATCTAGCTCGAAGCTAGTTATCGGCTCTATTAGATTTGGCAAGATCTAATAGATTCATTAAGTTACCACGTGTTGCTTTGAGTTTTTGCTTTATGTTCAAATTCATGTAACATTCTTTTTCCCAATCTAGATCGATTAGTTTCGGCTTTACCTCTTTGAGATCCATGTGATGTACTTTCAAGTCTTTGTTTATTATAAAGGATCAAATGCTCTCAATAGCCGAATTTAGATCAATCTAGATTGTCACGTGTTGCGGGTTCAAGCTTTGACTTTTCAAATGTTCCTTCTCCACGGAACCCGGATCGGCTGTACAGCTGTATTCGGCAATACTACCACGAGTGAAACGTGTTCATAAGTTTGTTTTAAATAATGTGTGCTTTTAGTCTTCCATATTTAGATTGTATCATGCGGTGGATTAATTTATGTGTGGTTGGTGGCATGGTTTCAAACAAGTTGTATCATGCGGTGGATTAACTTGTTTGTTATCACGCTTGACGGGTTTGAAAGTATCTAGACATGCGGTAGACTAGTGCTTTTGGCCTATGCATGCTTGTTTACTTCATATTTATAATCATGCTTTTACCTTATTTGTTTTAATTGTTATTTATCCTCAAAAATCGGTCATGTCCATGCACGAGCAATGTTATCTAAACAAAGACCGATCTTTTGTCATGCTTACGTCATGCATTCGGCTATGTCCTGGTTTCATGTTTTAAAGCTCCCGAACGGTGTTTAAACTGTTGACAGATAGCTTGTTGTAGCTATATGTCATTTTATTTGGCTTTCTAGCTGTACATACGGAACTGTCTGGTACCACCCGGCAAGTTCCAGGTTTTATCTAACTATTTTTATACTTTGTCAGTTTCAGGAAAATTGACTGGCACGCTCTCGGATCCAGCACGTGTGTTAAGCCAGCTTTGTTCGGCTTGCTGTGTGCTTGGCGCGGGGTGCTGATTTTGCGTCAACACACTTTTTGGCACGCCCAGTGGGACAATTCTAGCTGATTCAAGATGCCTGACATTCATGACGTCATGGATGTCACCATGGATGACCTGTCTCCGGAGCAGCGGATACAGTTGAAAGATGCCATTGACCAGTTTCAACAAAAGTGTTTAATGTCATTTGGCAAGAATAGAAGTGGTGTGCCGTATCTCAAATCAGACATGCCAAGGGTTCTACTACCAGGGGAGCCTGACACCACGACTGCTGAGGAGAAACAGGAGACTATGAATGCTTTTCAGCAAATTATGGAAAGCATAATGGTCAAACATGATACTGCTTTCTTGACTATGTTCAAGCAGATGATGGTTGGACTCTTTGGCCCAGGCATGGTGAGGACACTCAGTCGAGTATCGCCTCCAACATCTACTGTAGAGGTTGGAGAAACTAGTGCTGCTCAACCAGCTCGAGATGCGAGTGCTCAGCCACCTTTGCAAAGTATGGGAGGCCAACCAATCCAACCACCTCCGCAAAGCATGGGAAGTCAACCGATCTAGCCGCCTCTACAAAGCACTGGAGGTCGCCTAGTCCAATAGCTGAACCCTTATCAGGCAATGCCCAACAAGCCTACTTATGGAGATTTGGCATTCGGTTCTTCTGGAGTTCCACCTAACTCCACTTACAGGATAGCCCCAGCAAACAACAGGCTACAGAAGAATAGGTATGGTGAGGGGTATTCAAAAATCATGGACTATGGCGCCATTGATGCTTTCCCAAACCCTGGATATGGTGCAGCTGCAGGAATGCGTAATAGACATGTTGGAAGGCCAGGGGATCAAGATGCTAATGTTGATCTTATGGTGCAGAAAATGGCCGATGTTTTGCAAAATCAATTCGGCCTGAAACCTAAGATGCAGAGGCAAGTTTATACACCTCCTTTCCCAGAGTGGTACCACAGGGTGGCTTTGCCACCAAGGGTGAAACCTCCTGCAGATTTCACAAAGTTTTCTGGGCAAGATGATACAAGTACTGTGGAACACATAGCCCGATACTTAATGTAGCTTGGGGAAGCTTCAGCTGATGAGGCGTTCAAGATCAGATACTTTCCCTTGTCACTGACAGGCCCAGCCTTTGCATGGTTTGCTTCTTTGCCTGCTCAATCAATCTGTTCCTGGAAGGATTTGGAACAAAAGTTCCATGCTCATTACTTCATTGGCAGTAGTGAGAAAAAGCTAATTGATCTAACCACGCTAAGGCAGAGGCACAACGAAACACCCATGGAGTTTCTCAGGAGGTTCAGAGAAACTAAAGGCATGTGCTACTCTTTGAATCTGCCAGATGATCAATTGGCTGACATGGCTGTTGCGAGTATGTTGCCAGCTATTCGGGAGAAGCTGTTTGGCATGGAGCTTGACAATCTTGGTCAACTATCACAGAGGTTGTCATTAATGAGCAATCAAGCTTACGGATTCAAGAAAGACTCCAGGTTTGCCAAGCACAATAATATAGCTGACATCTACAACCAATTCCTCGAGAGAGCTGATCAAGGGGAAGAGGTTGATGATGATGAGGAGATAGCCGCAGCTGAGATGGTGTGGGGCAAAGAGCCGTTAACTATGAACCAAAGATGCATAAAGCAAACCAAGGGCACATATGACTTTGATGTGACCAAGGCTGACAAGCTATTTGAGTTCCTTGTAAAAGAAGGCTGAATCAAGCTGCCAGAAGGGCATTCTATGCTTCGGCCTGATGGAGTTAAAGAGAAAAGATATTGTGGATTTCATGACAGGAACTCTCACTCCATCAATGATTGCAGGGTTTTCAGGATGAGGATCCAGAAGGCTATCCAGGAGGGTCACTTGAAATTTGACAATAAAATGAAGCTGGATGGCAACCCTTTCCCTCAGAACATGATTGGTTTGTCTGTTAACATGGTAACCGTTGAGGAAAAGGGAAAAGTGAAGGTCTTAACTTCAGTAAGAGCAAAGCAGGATGGAACAGATGATCCTGCTCAGCAAGTGATAGTGGAACAAGTCCACAAAGAAGCGCCTCGCATCTTGAGAAGCCAAATTGAAGTGGGGGAATCTTCGAGATCCAAACCCAGGGTGACTACACGTATCCTTTAACAAGTGGCAGCGTCTACATAGCGAAGGAACGCTACCAAAAACAGAAATACAAAGAGGAAGCACGGAGGTTTGAGGAAGAAGCGCACAGAAGAAAGCTAGAAGAACATGCACGAGAACAGGAGCGTGCACATTGGGGATGTGCGTTCTTCAGGCATTGCTGGAATGAGGGTTTGAAGCTTCCTAAATTGAACAATTACCCTGAATGCAGTGACAAGTACACTGAGTATAGGCAGAATATGTCAATCGCCGATCCATCCATGAAAGAATTGGAAGGATACATCCTAGTGACGGTCGGCGCGTAAAAATAAATGAAGTCAATGATCACCCAAGGAAAAGATATGCTGATCAAAAGTGGGTTGATCAGGAAGAACAGGAGCGTGAATACATCTGGCAGGAAGGCCAGTGGTGCCCACCTGGCTTGAGGAGAAGCCAAAAGAGAAGAGTTCAGTGCTTGAGGAATCAAGAGTTGAAACAAGCAGGGATCAAAAGAAAGCAGATGTGGCGTCCAAAGGATAGGCCTGATGGATCTGGTCGTTCGGCTCCAACATGCATGGTATGTTTTTTGCCGAATGAGTTCATGGCTCCAGCTAATCAAGTTGTGCAGGAAGAGGCGTCCCCAGACATCAATGAGGATGAGCAACTTGGGCTAATGGCACAGCTGGTGTTGGCCAAGCAGGCAACCTTCGACAAACCGGCCAAGAATCGACCTATGAGGCCGTTGTACTTGAGAGGATACGTCAATGGCAAGCCATTGACCAAGATGTTTGTTGATGGTGGAGCTGCGGTTAATGTGATGCCATACACCACATTCAGGAAGCTTGGCATGGGCCCTGGAGATTTAATGCCAACAAGTATAATTCTGAATGATTTTGCGAGGAATCCTTCAGACACCAAGGGCTGCGTGCATGTGGACCTGATGATCGGGTCTAAAACTTTGCTCACGACCTTCTTTGTCATTGAGGGCAAGGGAGCTTATAGCTTGCTGCTTGGACGGGACTGGATCCATGCAAACTGCTGCATCTCATCTACCATGCACCAACAGCTTGTTCAATGGGTAGATGATGATATAGAAGTGGTCCAAGCAGATGATTCAGTGACCGTGGCTAACGTCGAACCAGCCTTCTGGGAGTATCAAGGCATAGATTGCATCTCAGGAAAGGACTGGGGTGAAGGTCCTTTTGAACCGGTCGGCGGTGATCAACGGCCCGATTCAAGCAGTCGGCTCTTATAGCAATTTTTAATGGATAATCCAATTGATGGAACTGATGGGAAGTTAGGGCGTGGATTCATGTCGGCTGACAAATTGGAAGAAATTGACATTGGAAATGGTGACAAGCCAAGGCCGACATTTATCAGTACTAACTTGGATTCGGGTTTCAGAAAAGAGTTGATCAAGTTATTGAAAGAATACAAAGATTGCTTCGCTTGGGATTATTCGGAGATGCCTGGTTTGGATCGTTCCATTGTTGAGCATCGTTTGCCAATTAAGCCTGGTTTTAAACCTTATAAGCAACCTCCCTGAAAAATCTGCAAGGATGAAGTATTGGCCGATGTGAAAAAAGAGATTGAGAGATTGATCGATGCAAATTTCATTCAGCCATGCAGATATGCGGGTGGATCTCTATCATCGTCCCTGTTTACAAGAAAAATGGGAAGATGAGGGTTTGCATAGACTTTAGAGATTTAAACAGAGCTACTCCCATGGATGGATATCCAATGCCTGTTGCTGATTTGTTGGTTGATGCCGCTGTTGGACATAAAGTTATTAGTTTCATGGATGGCAATGCAGGGTACAATCAAATTTTTATGGCAATAGAAGATATATCAAAGACAGCCTTTAGATGTCCTCGACATATGGGCCTTTTTGAGTGGATTGTCATGACATTTGGGTTAAAAAATGCCGGTGCAACTTATCAAAGAGCCATGAATTATATTTTTCATGAGTTGATCGGCAAAATTGTTGAGATATACATTGATGATGTCGTGATCAAATCTTTGAATCATGAATCACACTTAGATGATGTGAGAAAAACTCTAGAGTGCACCCAAAAACATGGGTTGAAGATGAATCCGAACAAGTGTGCCTTTGGGGTTTCAGCTGGAGAATTCTTGGGATTTTTGGTGCATGAAGGAGGAATAGAAGTTGGTAAGAAAAGCATGAAAGCTATCGATGAAGTTGTTCCTCCAACTAATCTCAAGGAGTTGCAATCGCTGCTTGGCAAGATCAATTTTGTGAGGAGATTCATTTCAAATTTGTCACAAAAAGTTTTGCTTTTCTCTCCGTTGTTGAGGATCAAGAAAGATCAGAAGTGTGTATGGGGTGACGAACAACAAAAGGCTTTTGATGAAATCAATCAATACATGAAGGAACCACCAGTGTTGGTGCCTCCACAGTTGAACAAGCCTTTCAAGTTGTACGTGGCGGCCGATACCCAAACTATTGGATCGGCCCTTATACAAGAATTTGAGGGTAAAGAACGGATAGTTGCATACCTTAGCCGAAAATTTCTTGATCCTGAAACTAGGTATTCGGCTGCGGAGAAACTTTGCCTGTGTGTTTATTACTTGTGTACAAAGTTTCGGCACTATTTGTTAAATGTCGAATGCGTTGTATATTCAAAGTTTGATGTAATTAAACACATGTTATCTATGCCAATTTTGAATGGAAGGATTGGCAAGTGGATTTTGGCTTTATCTGAGTTTGAGTTGAAGTTTGAATCGGCAAAAGCTATTAAAGGTCAGGTTATTGCTGATTTCATTACTGAACATCATGATCCATCAATTGATTTGCTTGAAATTACTCCTTGGGCTTTATTCTTTGATGGATCTTCATGTGGCAAAGGTGGTGGAGTAGGAATTTTATTAATTTCACCCAGAGGTGAGATGTTTGAGTTTGCTTTTCCTATTCAGCCTATTGTCACCAATAATCAAGCTGAATATGAGGCACTGCTTAGAGGGCTTCAATATTTGAAAGAAGCAAAGGCTATTTCAGTTGAAATTTATGGAGATTCAGAGCTAGTTATAAAACAATTGAATGGCCAATATGAATGTAGAAGTGATATCCTGAGGAATTACTACGAAGAGTGCAAGGAAATCTTGAAAAGTTTTCAGTTAGTAATTCTACAACATATTCCTAGAGAACACAATGAAGTGGTAAACAGGTTGGCTCAAAGTGCTTCGGGTTATAGAGAAAACCAAGGGGTGTTTGCCACGGAGGTGTGTGCTTTCGGGAGTGATCTAGCAGAGGATGATTGGAGAAAAGAGATTGTTGATTATCTGGAAAATCCATCCCGAAAGGTTTCTAGGAAGCTCAGGTATAAAGCTATAAAATTTGTTCTTCTTGATGGGCGTTTGTGTAGCGATCTAGGCCCTTTCGCACCTTTGGTAAGG
Organism: Cenchrus americanus; assembly: GCA_947561735.1. NCBI lineage: Eukaryota > Viridiplantae > Streptophyta > Magnoliopsida > Poales > Poaceae > Cenchrus > Cenchrus americanus. Next base: position 60,119,649 of record OX387245.1, on the reverse strand, counting down.
GTGTGTTTCGGTGATAAATGACAACCATATGCTTGTGGCTAACCTTTGTTTTGAAGCGGATTTCTATTTGGGTTATTGTCACGAGTATTGAATGGAATGAGACCCCTCAATTTGAATTAATGGGCTCAATTTGGTTGAAGACTACAAGGCTAAGGACTTTGTTAGTTCCGAGTGTCACAAAGGGGTTGAAGGACACTTGGATTGCTAGTTTGTAGTTTCGACCATACTATTAAGAGGGGCTCGTACGCTAGTAGATTGACCATGCACTCAAAAGCAATAAATTATGCACACTCATGTTCCTTGGATCCTATCTAGCTCAGAGAGTTCATGGAAGCAAGGTTGAAGCAAAAGAATCGACGGAAAACTCAAAGGCGCTGAATTGGATGAGTAAAAATCAACTTCATAGCGTCGGATGATCTGACGCCCCTTTATTTACATGCGTCGGATGAGTTCTGCAGCCAACTGATTCAAAATGGACCGTCGGATGAACCCACAGTACAGGCATCGGTTTATCCAACGCCTTAGGGTTTGGCTACAGTTCTGGTCAAGGGTCTGGGCTCAAGCATCGGACGATCCGACGCCTTGACCATCGGTTCATCCGACGGTTGCATTTAAATTCAACAAAGACGCGCCAAGACTTCTGCTTCAGCACCGGATGAACTGACGCTTGGATGGTGTACTCAGCGGTTCATCCGACGGTTTGTTTCAAATGACACAGTACCACCCCAAGATGATCCGACGGGGTGTCGGTGTATAGCGTTGGTGCATTGTCATGGTTTCTTGGTTCAACGGCTATATTGGGCGCTGTGAGTGACCAGATGATCCGACGCTTAGCAGGGGGCACCATCGGTTCATCCGACGGTACAACTTTTTCAGGGGACTTTTCCAACGGCTAGCCTCCTTTGATAGGCCTATAAATAAGCCCCCCTGCCTCTCTAGAGCTGCCTTTGCCACTCTGAAGATCTATTGCAGCCTAGGAGAGGAGAGTGTGTTCTTGCCTATTGGGATTTCTTGTCCTCTTCATTGAGGTGTTCTTTCTTAGTGAGCAAGAGTTTCAAGGTGCATCCATGGCTTAGTTGAGTGCTCAGGTCAAGTGAAGGTGTGTGAGCTTGTTACTCTTGGAGTTTGACGGCTCCTAGACGGTCTAGGTGACTTGGGGGTTCTTGGTGAGCTCTTGGAGATTGTGGGAGCCTCAAGACAAGCTTGGTGTACACGGTTCGAGACCCACCGTTCCAGAGATGGAGAACGGGTACTCTTAGTGAGCACTTGTGTCTTAGTGACTCAAGGGGGAGCAATACTCTAAGTGAGTGCTCCAACGTGGACTAGGGGGAATGTGACGCCCCAGGTTTTTAATTACCGTCATTAACGCTAATGACCGGATCAGCCGGGTCAAACCAGTCAAACCCCGGTCAAACCTAGGTCAACCTGGGTCATCACCCGAAAACCTCGCCAATGAACCCCAATGAACCCCTTGACCAAGCCTACACACACCCGTAGTCGACCCGTGGTCAAAGACACGGTCAAACCCTGCTCGACCGTTAATGTCAGCGAATGTCATCCGGAACTTTTGCCGCGTTCCCCAAAATTGACCTAAACACTTCAAAATCTACCTTTATGAAAGTTGTCCATCTTGTTGAGGGACACAACTTTCATGTAGATTGGCATTTCAAATTTTGAGTGGAAATTAGCGAAAAACTTGATCGATTGACAGTACCCCCTGTTTTCCAGAACAGGCTGACATTCAATATTGGCACAACATTCCTGCAAAATCCGTTGAGAAAAACACTGTATGGCCTTTTTGAAAGTTGTAGAGGGTAGTTAAATCTACAACTTTCCTATTCATTGCTTTGTGCACTTTTATTCAATGTTTTGGAGAAAACTCCATTTGAACAGGGCCAGTCCGAGTGCTTCAGATGCCAGAGCGCCAGGCCGCACCCCGCGCCACGCCGCCGCGCCCGCGCCCGCGCGCGCCGGCCACCCGCGCCTCGGCGTCCGGCCGCGCGCCGCACGTTCCCCAACCCGTCTCGCGTGTTCCCCGGGCCGCCCGTGCCCCAAGGCGCCTCGAACGACGGGAACGTCGCGGAGTCCGCGCCGCCGCACCCTAGGGCGCCGCGCCGCCGTACTCCCCTCGCCCGCCGTAGTACGGGCGGCCGCCCGCCGCCGTACCCGCCGTGGTCCGGCCTGCCCGAGCTGCCTCCTTTGCTTCCCTGCCCGCGCAACGCCTATAAGGCCGGTCTTTCTCCCCCTGCGCGCCTGGGACCGAGCCGCCGTCGCATGCCATCGATACTCCATGGACGCGCTCCGGCGAGCTCCTCCCTCCAAGCCGTCCGCCACCAAGCCTAGCGCGCAGGCATAATTCCCGCCCCCTAGGACACCCACCGGGCCTAGCCGAGCCCCCGGCCGGCGCACGCTGCGCCGGAGCAGCCGCTCCGGCGGCGGCCGCCACCGGCAGCCGCGGCCCGCTCCCGCCGGCCGTTTCCCCACCTCCAACGCCGGCCCAAACCAATCCTAGAACACCCCTAGATCCTCCCCGGCCCGCTCCCGCCCGGCCAAGGCCGCCGGCCTCGCCGGAATTTCAAAGCCCGCGCCGGCCGGCCGCCATAGGGGCCACATTGCAAACATTCAACTCTTTCCAGGGCCTTATTTGCAAAAAGGTAACTCCAATAGTACAACAGTTTTGCTGATTCTTGTAAATCGCGTAGAAAATCACAGAAAATTCAGAAAAATGTGAAACCAATTTTGTTGGATCCGTGGTGATTTATACTACAACTTTTGTTATTCTGTGCTCAGCTAATTCCTTTTAGTTTTTGCATGAAAAATACAAATGTGAAAACACTAGATCTGCAATATCTCAAAAACCATAAGTCCTCTGTAGCTAATTTTTGGATATGTTGTGTGTTACGTCATGGCTAGCTCCTATGCCAAAAATTGCACAAAGTTATCATGTAAATCTTTTTATAACAATGTTTTTCTATTTCTGGCAGATCTGCATAAATGATTTTTCTTGTTAAAAATATTCAAGTTCTTGAGCCCCACTTGTGCACACTGTCTTGTAATACCAAAATACGCACCTTGTGAATTAATCATGATTTTGGAATAAAAAATAATTATTCTTGATTTATGCATGTTTTTCTTTGTAAATTAATAAACCAAGTTCAGTAGAGATTCCATGTGAACATGCTGGTTCTCTAGGCTTGTTTAGGACCAGAGAGCATGCATAAGAAAGTTTGGATCATTTTGATGCTTAATTATTTTTATATGCATTTAAAATTGAATCACTAGATAACCTTTGTTATTTTCCATGATATTTAATTTCCTAGCATCCAACACTTACATGTGAGTCCAATGGACCAGTATAGATGCTAGTAGGCTTTAGAAACACTCCTTTAATTTTTGGTAATTTAATTGATTAATAAAAGGCTTAAAATCCCTTTTAATATTAAAGGGAAATTAAATGAAGAAAAGCCCTTATTTAATTCTTTTTCCTTTTTGAAAGTATTATCCAATTTAATTAAAAGATAATTAATTCTTATTGATAACAAGGAAATAATTCAAGGATAAAAATATCATTTATATCTTTACTTGTGAAAGGAAAATGATTAAAAGCTTTCACATGAAATGACAAGTATAAAGAAACCTTTATTCAATTGTGCAATAAAAGAATAACCCATGTACAACCAATAACCTTCCTAAAAGAGAAACACTTTCTAGATGCTTGTTATAGGTGTTTAGTGGTTAATACACCCTTCCATTGAATGTTATTGATTAATCCCATGGATAAAAGTTATATAGGTCAATAAAGGCTTAATAAAGGGGAGAAACCACCAAACCACCCTTGTAACTTGAGTGTGGTTGCAAATCATGTTAAAAAGGTTAAACCTACCTACCCACTACTGTTGATGAATTTAAATTAAATTATTTACATATATATATGTACACAGTCACCATCAAAAAGAATAATTAATAAAGAGTTGCATATTGTTCCTTTATGGAAGAGTATGCTGAAGGTATTCTTATCTAGGTGAGTGTGCCCAACAAATACACCCCTTGATTGCCAATATGGTTTGTGAGTGATTAAAGTATAAACCGTCGAATAAATCTTGCATTTGCATCTTCGTGTAGATCCTTCCGCCAGTAGACGTACGCTCGCGCCGGAAGGAGAAGGCGAAGGTACTGGCAAAGAGCTGCCGAGCGTGAACGTAGCTCAAGACCTGGACCCAAGTCCAGAAGGGCCCAAGGCCAACCTTGCCATCGAAGGCAAGCCCCGGATCATTAACCCCGCCTTTTAAAATTATGCAATTATGGTGCTGTGATTGTGCATTTACGTTTCAGGAAATGATTTGAAACCCTAGATGCATGATCCCTAGGTACCTATGCTCTATCACTAGTATGCTAGGTCGATAGCTGCTATGCTATAGGACCGATAGAAGTCGAGTGATGTTCGTCACTCGCGAGAATAGGTTCCTAGATAGGAATCATAAGATATCCTTAAATGAATTGCTCATGTGGTAAGAGCATGGGATTTGGGCTCCGGTCCAGTGGGCATGTGGGCTAAGCTTTTGAACGTACTAAGCACATGCCGGTTATGGGGCCGGTAAGCCTAGTACCTTAATGAGGCGGCACGGGATCTTACTATTACTACTCTTGAGAAATCTCCTACCCGGCTAGCTACCGGGAAGGGTGGTGTATGGTGACTCCGGGTATCTCGCGGGGTATGCCGGATAGCCTGCACCAGGGATTGTAAGATTCGATCCCAACCCGAAGATTTTTGGGACGGCCTGGGACAGTTGTCCTCGCGGGGGCAGCCTACCGTGTGTTTGGGTTTACCTTGCAAGGTTTAAATCAATCGATTGTCGGCCTCTCACCGTTATCCGAGACTGCTTAATCAACTGGCCATGATATCCCATAATGATGGAACTCGAGAAATATTGTTGTATGAATTAATTGTTTGTCCAATTCTTGATTGAATTAATTGGCACATTTAGAAATGGTAATCAACTAGAACTCGTGCTAAAATATTGAAAGTAAGGACCTACTCTTAGTAGCTTGCAAGCAAAAGAAACTCCACCGGCCAAAAGCCTTTCATGTCTAGAGGTTGGTGATGTAGCCATCACCCGGCGGTTAAGTCTTGCTGAGTATTAGTATACTCAGCCTTGTTTTGAAACTGTTGTTGCAGGTGATTGACCAGATGGGTGACGACAAGTAAGGACATTACGGATGGCCTCCTATGATGTTCACCGTTCTGCTAGTTTAATTTATTTTCGCTGTATTTTCGAACTCTAAACCTTTGCTCCATGTCATGAACAATGGTTTGTAATAAATTATGTTAACTCGTGTTGTACTCTGGACTCGCCTTCGCGTGAGTTTTAATGCATGTGTCGATCCTCTGTTCGATGTCCAAGTGATTTACCGGGCGTTAACCCGGCAACCAACGACAGTATGACACTTTACTATTGCTTAATGACCAAAGTGGATTGGTCTTAGGCGTTAGTACGGTATTTTCCTGGGCGGGTTGTCACAGGGAAGCGTCAACTTCTCGATACCACGGAAAAAAAATCCGGTCGCCTCTTGTCCCTCTTATTTACTACTAGCACTTACTTTCAGCTCTTTATTTCCGCTCTCAAGTTTCTTTGTCTTTGTTCTAGCTTGTTTCGCTTGTGTGCTTCATATCTTGCCTAGGTTGTCATATTGCCTCCTAGTGTGATATTTGCTAAGGAAACTTGTGATAGTGTGCTCTAGTAGTAGGGAAGAACCTTTTTAGTATGGGCAACACTAGTTGATAGGTTAAGGTTTTCGTTTTTCCATTAGAGTTTGAAAAGAAGTCCCATATTCAACCCCCCCCCCTTCTATGTGACTTGATCCTACAGTTTGTTTTACAAATCATTAGATGGGGTGTTGCTGCAATGCCTGGGTCAAGAAGAAGCGAAGAAAATGATGAGTGAAGTGCACGATGGGTTGTGTGGAGCGCATCAGTCGGCTTATCGAATGAAATGGGTTATCAGACACACTAGATGTTATTGGCCGACGATGCTGGAGGATTGCTTTGAATATTACAAAGGTTGTCAAGATTGTCAGAAGTTCGGGAATATCCAAAGAGTTCCAGCATCAGCTTTGAATCCTATTATCAAGCCATGGCCATTCAGAGGATGGGGTAGGCATAAGTTCGTACTTTTGGCAACAGATTATTTCACCAAATGGGTTGAGGCAATTCCATTGAAGAAAGTAACATCAGAAAACATGGTTGAGTTTGTTAAAGAACACATCATCTACAGATTTGGGATTCCTCAAACAATTACAACTGATCAAGGAGCTCAATTTGTATCATCAGAATTCAGAGAATTTGCTGAAAGCATGGGAATCAAATTATTGAATTCTTCTCCTTATTATGCCCAAGCTAATGGTCAAGCAGAGGCTTCTAACAAAATCATGATCAAGATTATACAAAAGAAGATTGATCAGAAGCCAAAGAGGTGGCATTCGGTACTCAATGAGGCTTTGTGGGCTTACCGAATGGCTCCTCATGGAGCTACAAAAACATCTCCTTATGAGTTGGTTTATGGGCATCATACCGTTTTGCCCTGGGAAATACAATCAGATTCAAGGAGAGTGGTTTTGCAAAAGGATTTAGGTTCCAAAGATTACAGTGGCTTAATGATGGACGAGTTAGAGGATTTGCATATGATTCGTCTTAAGGCCTTGGAAAATATTGAAAAGAACAAGATGCGAGTTGCTAGATATTACAACAAGAAAGTAAAGGTCAAGCAATTTGCAGAAGGAGATTTAGTTTGGAAAGCGTTACTGCCGATCGGGACTAAATACAGCGCGTTCGGCAAATGGTCCCCGAATTGGGAGGGGCCTTTTCGGGTAGTCAGATGTACACCTGGAAATGCTTACATCTTGAAAACTCTACTAGGAGAGGAGTTTACTGCTGCTATAAATGGAATATATTTGAAGAAATATTATCCTAGTATTGAAGTTGATCGTTGATTACAAGCACCAGGATTACAAGCATCTGAGACACAGAAATAGCCGGCGTTCGGGAAAGAAGCCGCCTTTAGAACAAAAGAAAATCCTAACAGAGGAAATGGCCAATACTGGAGTGTATTGCCCTTAGCACAAAAATGTTTCTTGCAGGCTTTTATTTGACAACCCAGCTACCTATGATTACAAGAGGGTGGGAAGTAGAAGGCCTGGAGAAAGAAGCGAAAGTATGATTCATTCCTCTGATTCCTTGTTTTTCCTCTTCAGCTCTTCCCTCTTCAACTGTTCCAGGACCACTGTAACAGCAACCTGGAAGCTTCGGGGGTTGCCATGACTTGCAGCTTCCATCAGGCTGTCCTAGTAAGCCTTCAAGTTGTTGTATCTGTCAGAAACATCTGAAGAAAGGAACAGTTGTTGAATGTGGGATCCGGGCTTAAACGTGGGAATCGTATGAAGATGAAGATCTTACCCCCTACCAACGCCTCCAAACTCATGCGGCGTTCACGTTCGGCACTGCAGCGAGCGGTGATGTCTCGCAGGTTGTGTTCTAGATGTTGAATGCGACGGCACTGTTGGTGGTTTGTCCTTTGTTTCGGCATGGCGTCTTCTCCTTCAGTGGAGGAATCGGAGAGGATGTACTCAGGAACTTCTTCAGTTCCAAGGATTTCTTCAGGAAGCAAGTCAAGGCTGAAAAAAGCGAGGGGTAAACCATGAGATTGCAATCGAGAGCACAAGAAAGGGTTGACAAAAAACTTACTCTTGAATAGTACGCTTCTTTGGTGGAGCGCTGCCTTCCTTGATGGGTTGCTTTCCCTTGTCCACCATGGCCTTGGGTTTTTTTCCTCTGGAGCAGGGAGAGAAGATGTGAGGTGATGGAAGTGTATGCGAGTGGATTTGCAGGGCACCAAGGGGGCAATTTTATTAGCTGTGATAGCGCATTGGGAGTGATGGCTGGTTGGCATGCATTATTGGAATACCAAGCGGCAGGGTTTTCTCTCCGAATGCGAAGGGTTTTCATTGAACAGTGCTTATGGTTCCCGAATTGAGGATTTTCTGCGAATTCTGTGCCAAGGGGCAGGAGTTTTTGCGTGTTCGGCTAAGATAAAGTTCCCGAATTCGTTCAAAAATAGCAAGGTTCGTGTCCACAAGCAAAAGGGAATCATCACAATACAAACACAGAAGTTAAAATTTCATTATTTATTGCCGAAATTCCAAACATCTCTAGTACAAACTAATCAAAAAGCCTGTTGAACACAGACTGGGGATGGATGGAGTCGGCAATGGCGTCGCCGTGGCCGTCGAGGCGCTCCAGGATGACCTCGATCTCGTCGACGTCCTCCGGTGCGCCGCCCTGGAAGCCGCACGGCTGCGTGGAGTAGTCGACGCCAGTGTGCGTCGCCATGACAGTCAGGCCTAGGGTGGTGCACAAGCGGACGCCGTGGAGGGCCACCTCATCGACTCGGTCTTCCACCGCGGCAATGCGGGCTGCCGGTGTGTCCCCGGGGGCATTCACCTTGTCCGCCAATTGCTTCACCAGCGTTTTCAGCTAGTTAAGCTCAGCGTCGCGGTCTGCAGCATTGTGGAACAATGGCGGTTAGTTCAAAGATGAGTTAGATTGAAGTCAATCAAGAAATTTACCGTCAATGGTCTCCAGCAGCTGCTTGCACTGATGCTCCCATTCGAACTCAGCGATGCCAGCCTTCTTGGAAGCATTTTCCAGCTCGGGCCGGGTTTCGTCGCGCTCCGCCTTGAACCGGAGGGCGTCGCGCTCGTCGTAGCGCGAGGGAGAGTAGTTGTACGACTCCGAGGAGTCGTCCGGCAGGGCTGGGTTCGCGGCCGGCGCAGGGGCCGGATTCCACTGGATGAGCCTGAAAAGACAAAGGGGATCGTCAGAAATAGAAAGAAATCTAGAGAGAATCGTAAAAGAAGTTGATGATCACCGCCTCCGACGAGCACCAGCACGGCTTCCTTCAGCCTCGTCGCTGGCTCTGCGCCTGCTGCTGCTGCCCGCCATCAAGTTTTTTTGGAGTGCTAGTGCTGAAGAAGGAAAGTTTAGATTGGAAAAGGCTTTAAGGCAAAAGACTTGGTGAAAGGTTGGGGGCACCCACGGTTTTATTTATGGGATGGCAAAGAGATCGTGCCCGCAGATCGTGGTGCATATCACGAGAAATTTGGAAGGTGGAGAGGTTTCCTTAACCAAATTGTCGTCAGGTCGTTTGGAATTCAAGCTGAGTTGTATTCGGTTGACTGGCTCGGTTGAGTTGCGGTCGGGTTGCTGTTCGGGTCTAGTACTGTTTGACCAGAGTTGCCGAATGGATCGTCTGTTGACGGTTAATAGTTGTATCAAAGTTCGTTTAGACTTGCAAGCGGACAAGTCTTCCGTCGTAGTCAAGGGACCCTTCTTCCCTCGAGTGGTGAACCCAAGGTATCGAATCCGTGGAACAAATGTGTGACGCAAAAGATGATCTAGTAAAGCCAAGCAACTTCAATCTTCAATAAAAAGAAACCCTAATGCATCTAGATAAAGAACACAAAACTAATCTAATCTACTAAAGACCGGAGATAACAAAGATAGATAGGGTAGATAAACTGATCTAGAGAGATCGGGTTAAGCCTTTTGTTGAAGTTCCAAGCAAGAGAAGAAATAGCAAATTGAATCTTATTAGAAGCCTCTTTAAATCGTGGTTTCCCGTCCGACTCCGAAAATGCCCACCTTTCGGAACGCCCATTCTATCACAACGTATCCCTACTCATGTGGGTAGTCTAGGGCGAGTCCAAGGACAAGTCGAGTTCTTTCGGAAGATCCGGCGTGTACCTCTAGCCACCGCAGCTACAAGAACACCCTATGTGATCTATCTCGAGAATAGATCTAGAATAAGCAAAGCCAATCGAAAAATGAAATCATCGAAGAAACTCTTGATCACTAGAAATAGATTCAACTTGATAATTCAACTAATACAATGATACATAAACAAGATCACCACCGGGATCCTACCTTGATCTTGCATCTAGCTCTGGGAACTCCGACGTGGTCTTCCGTGCAAGCTTCCCACGTCGGCCAGGGAGACCCTAGTCAACTAGCTCGACCCTCTCTTCTCCGGGATAGTGTCCCTCTCTTCTTTGCTCCTCGGCGGCCGATGACGAATTCGATCCTCCGTGGCTCTCGACCCCGGGGCTATAAATAGCCCGAATGGCGGCTAGGTCAAAGGAGGGGGGATTGGGCCCTGGACTGGGCTGGGCCGGCTGGCCTGGGCCGACCGGCTTGGGCCCATCCAGGCCCAGTTCCCAGCCTCCTTCGCGTGGTGTTGGTTCCCGAGTCTTCTAGATCCTTCTCCCTTCTGCATGTAGGCCCTTGTCGTCAGTTTTTTCTCCGAATTGGATGTAGCTCCTTGTCCCACAAGATTCGGCACTTTTCTGGTTAGGTCCTCGAAATTTGTCATCTTCTCGGGTTGAGTCCCTGGCTTCTTGGAGTCAAGTTTGCTTCATTGCATGACTTGTACGGGGCTTCAAGGTCTTGTCACAAGGTGCTTGACGAACTTATCCCGGAAGCCTTTCTTTCAACGCTAAAACCCTACATAAACACTAAACTCCAAAACCGACATGCACAGGTGAACTTGTTATACCACGGGGGTTAGTACCAATGGATAAGGTATAAAACTTATGCCAACACCGAAGGTAAACTCATGACTAGGTTGACGGATTTTCACCGTCAACATCTCCCCCATGCTTAAACCTTGCTCATCCTCGAGTAAGCCTTCGATGGATATCATCGTTGCCCATCAATGTTTAAACCTTGCACTTGATCATACATGAGAAAACATAATGCTCTCAAAATTTTAATGCGTTAAAGTTCCATAATGTACTAGCCTTCACCTCTACGGAGGGTAGATTCTTTATTAAGCTTACCCCACAAGTATTAACATGCTCCCAAAATTTAAATAGATCTCAGAAATTTTGAAACGAAGAATGAGATGGAAAAGAGCTAAACCAAGTTCACAAATTTAAACCATCTTGCATATTGCTCATGAACTCTCATCTCACTTTGTCTCTCAAGCCTATATATTCTACTCCTTTCCCTCTCTTAACATATATGGAGCTTTTTGGGAAAGTTTAGTCCTACCAAGATTTTATAAATGAGGTTTTGTATAAACAAGACAAGCTTCTCATGGTCTTACCGAGACTCGTCAAAAAGGTCATTGGAAAATAATGTATATCAAGGAGGGGAAAGAGAAAAATACACACACTTGAGATAGGTGGACATGTGCAAATGGCAAAGAGTGATCCCGAGGCACAAAGGATGTCCTTGTTATCGGATTGCACATGGTTGGAAAGTGAGCATGGATCTTTTAATCTTGAAGCCTTGAAATTCCTAATGCACTTTAGAGAACCGGGGAGTTCACTTTATTTTTATTTTTACACATACTCACATTTTTTTTCTTTTTCTCATATTTCTCTTTCTTTCTTTCGTTCTTTCTTTTGAATTTTTTTATTTGCTCCCCTTTGAACTCTAAAATTACATCGTACCTACCTCCTCCCCCATGCTTAGACGTTGCTCGTCCTCGGGCAAAGAGGCGATAAATAAGGTAGGTACCGGAAATATTTTTCCTTTGAGAGATACTTGAATTCTTCAATGTTGGCACTTTCTTGCGATCTTCCTTGAATTGATGATCCATTCTCAACGATAGGTTGTGGTCAAGGAGGTAATCACAAAAGATGATATTTGGTTTTAAGGGTGGATATCCGGCGAGGTTTGTGAGATCTCCGATGCGGGGATACACAATGCACGGATAAAAGGCTAGCAAAAAGATAGATACGCAAAAAACGGAATGACCAGCTTCTTAGTCTCGGGCCAGAGAAATCATGGCCTGCAATAACTCACTCAAAAATAAATCTTGCACACTACGGTTTATGCACTCAAATATATATAAGGCTCTGGATAGGTTGAGCAACACACAAGCGATATTCATGACAAGGTTAGCGATATTTTTGGGCATAAAAACTATCTTTAATCTATCTATAACTTGAGAGCACATAAGACACTATGGGTCTTTATTTTAATCATAACCTCCGCTAAAGATTAAGCTAGCATTTAGATAAATTCAGATTCGTATTTTAAGAGAGCACCAGCTTTAACATGCATAAATCAATTACAAAGATAAACAAAGCGGCAATTATAATCATATATCATAATGGCACAAAATTGTAACTTTCCAATGGTGTAAACAAGGTGGTGTCTTTATTAATGATGAAAACAAGCTGAAATCCATGCTGAAAATAAACTAACACACTTGCTGAAATTTAAATAAAAACTGAAAATATTACGCAAACACAAGCAAACAGAAGCTGAAAATTACAGAGAAAGGGAAAAGAAAAGAAAACTAAAGTTCCTCCTTCTTCCTAATCTCCGCCTGTGGTTGGTGTTGATAATCTTGATAGTTGTACCCTTGCTCGTAGTAGGGTTGGACATCCCCTCCAACGAATTGATCCAGCTGCACTAAGTGAGGGCGCCCAAGCTCATAGGCAATATTTGCATTGCCCTCACCAAGTTGAGCCGCGTTGGTTTGGATGGCTGCGATGTTTTGCATATTTCTCGCAACATACCCTCCAATTATGACCATGCTTTGTTGTGGTTGGGGATATTGTGCGTAGGTCTCCGCGAAGGTTACGTTGGGCACCACATAATTTGGTGGGGTACCGGTGCACCACCCCCCCATGCTTGCACTTGTGGCCCTCCGTAATAACTTGGCGGAGTAGGAATCCCGCCAAACGGTGGTACATACTTGGGTTGTGCACCACCCGCTTGTGCGGAGGGGGATCCCTCCTCTACGATTCTTCCTCTTTTATTTTTCTTTGCCGGGACAAGGAGTCCCTCTTCCAACCAATCTTCCTTCCCTTGAATGAAAAGCCTAAGCCTTGCGTCCGGAAGGGGTAGGTTCACCTTGGCCACATGAAAGCCTCTTCTCTCATCTCCACTAATATATTTACCTTGTTTCAAATACTCAAGGCCGAGACAGGTCCCACGCAAAAGATGTTCAGGGTTTCTTGTAATCCCCGACCTTAGGGAGATGGCCAAATAGAGAGGTAGCACCCCGAACCGATATCTCCCGATCCCGATGTTGCCTCGCAACACCATCGGTTGATCATAAGGTATGAGGGGTCTATTGGTTGTTTGGCAATTAAAGCCCAGTAGAGCCAATTCAACTCCGTGTCGGTCACCTTCATCTCCCTCATCCTCCCCATAATCCTCTTGCACATCCAAGAGTGGAATACTTGGATAATGGGGTTGCGAATGCAATTGCGTTGTTGGTGGGCTTCTCCAGAGATTAAGTTCCAAAATCCATCTAACAAGCTGTCCGGCACATCAACTTTCTCCGGAGCTCCCTTTTGGAACCCAAATAGCTCCCTAACATGCTCGTAGGGAACCACTTGTTGGATTCCCTCCAAACGGAATGATAAACTTTGCACCCCATCATCAAGGATAGGCGCAATAGTCATCAAGATTTCCAAGGCAAACTCCTTGTGGGTGTTTGCCGACACCCTGTTGGAGAATTGCACCCATCCAAGCTGCCCCAACATATAATATATGTCCGTGCCGAAACCCAAGTAGTTGAGTTCTTGATCGTCGAAGTCGACGTTGGCCACAAGCCTCTTCTCAAGACGAGAGAGTTTCTTCTCCTCCTCCTCCGACAATATGATGAAGCCATATGTGGAATACCGCTGAGTGTATGGAGGTGGCGCGGATGAACGGGTCGATCGTTGAGGTGGGACGGGCGGCTCCTCCGTGCGCCCTTGAGGTTCGGTAAACCTCATGGACGTGCTCCTTGTTGCCCTCATGCCACCGAGGAGGAGAGTGTCGTTCCTCCTTGGCGGTGTCGTGTCCTCCTCCATGCTCCGAGGAGACTCGGAAACCGAGTGCCTCCTCGAAGATGTCATTGAAGACGGCTTGTATGACGATGACCCCTTCTTTTTGGTGAAGAGACTTGTGGTTTTCTTCCACATGATTGCAGCACTCTTCTCTCCACTAAAATTTCGGGTTGCAACCGGTAACTAGGCACTTAAAAACTTACTTCGGAATGTGGACTTTGAGTGGATTAAGGGTGTGAATTGTTTGAGCTATCAAGCTTGGGAAGGTTGGCTATGTCTACGGTGGTTCTGGGCACAAGAACTTGAGCACACAAACTGAGGAAGGAGAGGGATGCTTGCCTGCAGAAGACGGGAGCTGGGGGGAAATTAAATGAGGCTTAGAAAAATTCTAATCTTAGAGAAACCAAGGATATAGATTTTTAAACCAACCAAAAGTTTAGTTTCTAGGTTCACGCGAGTCCTACCACGTGCTGAAATTTAATTAACACCTAGGTATAAGCCGTGGCTCTACTCGTGTGTTTTTAGCATGAAAAATAAGTCAACCACAACACCATAATAAGGATGAAGGGTTGAGTTAGGTTATGAATTTATTTGGTTGTGGTTTCTCGAAAAGAAACAAACAAACACATAGGAGGGTTCAAGTAAAGGGTTTATGATCAAGCAAAATATTCAGCCAAGAATTATGTCTCTAATATTGTTTAACCACTTCTAAGTCTAATGTCTTTGCGTCATAAAATTCAAAACTAAATTATAAAAAAGACTCGAAAAACCTGGAATCGGGTTGTCCTCCCGGTAGCTTATTCTTGACTCGACGAAACGGGTTGCCTCCCGCCTAGCGCTTCGTTTATAGTCCATAGCTAGACTTCTTCACTTGATTACTTAGGATCAACGCTCTTTGCGGGCGTTGCAATCTTGGGTACCCACTTCCGCACCATCTTGGGCACAGGCTTAACTTCTAGCTTAGTCATTTTTTTTGGTCTTCACAGGTGGCTTTTCTTCCTTTGTCTTGACGGATGCAACACCTTCCTTGATTTTCTTTACGTCCTTCTTCTTCGGCTCTTTCTTCTTTTTCAGCCCTTCCTTCTTCCTTGGTTCTTTCTTAACAACGCGACAATGAGGTGTAACATCTTTAACTTCAATCATATTGCATGCCTCGAGTCGTGGTCGGAACTTGAAAGAACTCCTTTCTCCGTTAATGTCGAACATGATCTCCCCCTTTCCAACATCAATAGTGGCTCCCACGGTCTTGAGGAAAGGCCTCCCAAGGATGAGCGGCAGCTTCTCCCTCTCTCCCATCTCGAGCACCACGAAGTCGACGGGGATGAAGTGGTGCCCGACCTTCATAGGTACATCTTCGGAAATGCCCAAGGGATAGCGAATGGAGTTATCTCCCAACTCCAAACACATACCCGTAGGCTCCAACGGTAGGCGTAGCTTCTCGAACACATCTCTTGGCATGACGCTCACACTTACTCCAAGGTCGCACAACGCCTTCTTGAAATTGAATGAACCAACGGAACATGGAATTGTAGGGCATCCGGGGTCCTTTTGCTTCTCTAGCCCATTAGCAATAGCGGCACTACACTCCTCGGACATCTTGACATGATCTACCCCGAGTGTTGCTATCTCATATTTATTTGCAAGTATGTCTTTAAAGTAACGAGAATATTTAGGTACTTGTAGGGCATCTAATAATGGCATGTTGATGCTAAGTCTACGCACAACCTCCACAAACTTCTCAAAGTGGTTGTCAAGTTTACCTCGGAAGTAGCATGGCTTGAGTTGTGGTATCCTCGTGTCTTCTTCCGGCATCTCAAATTCGGGCTCTTCAGTGACGATCCCCGTAACCTTGTCCTTAGCAATTCCTTCCGTCTCAGCGGATGGTTTAGGCTTCCTTTCTCTTGCGGAACGTTCCGGATCTTCAGTCTCCTTTCCCGAACGTGTTTGAATGGCCTTCGCCGATTCGGGACCTTTGGGTTATCCCAGAAGCTTCCCTTCATCATTAGTGAGGCGCCCGGCAAGTTGTCCCACTTGCGTCTCGAGCATCTTCATCATGTTGAGCACTTGATGGTTGGAGCTTCTGACCTCCGTCACTTTGCTATCGATGTTCTCCAACACCTTGTCTATGGCTTTGAACTTGGTGACGGTGTCCTTGTTGATCTTAGCTTGCTCATCCATGAATTCCTTCAATTGTATACGAAGCGGAACCGAATTCGGAATGCATGAGCTTGCATTAAATTGAGGTCTACCTTGCCCGTAGCGGAAGTTCGGCAATTCTCCCTTCCTCATGTAGTCGAGCACTTTGGATTCTTCCGGACAATCTTTGTGGACATGACCATACTCTCCGCATTCTTCGCATGTGGATCTTGCTTCGGCGGCCTTCAAGTCTTGAGCCTCTTTCTTTTCTATCTCCATCTTTTCCAATCTCCTCATGAGTGAATCAATCTTGCCTTCAAGTATGTTCTCCTTCTCCACTTGCAAGACTCCCTTGACATTCCCCGTGGGTTGGACCGGATGTAGGCGCCCGGATGATGCCCATGTGTCATTATCTGCGACCTTCTTGAATAGAGTCAAAGCCTCCGTCGGTGTAAGCTTGATGATAGATCCCCCACTGATGCATCGATGATCGTCCTTGACGCCATGGTGAGTCCTTGATAGAAATTTTGCACGAGGTCTTCCTTCGGGAACTTGTGATGTGGAACCGCCCGAGTGTACTCGTTGAAGCGCTCGAATGCCTCCGAGATAGTTTCCGTAGGATATTGAACAAAGGTGGCAATCTTATTACGCAAACTTTGAGTTTTACCTGGCGAGTAGTATTCCTTCATGAAAGCCTTCATCAACATGTTCCAATTTTGCACTGTCTCCGCCGGTTGAGAGTGGAACCATTGCAAAGCCTTCCCGAGTAGTGAGAACGGAAAAAGCCTTGCCCTCATTTGATCTTGAGTCACCCCATCCATGTTGAAAGTCTGACATAGTTGAATGAATGCTTGGAGATGAAGGTTCGGATCCTCTTTATCGGTGAAGGGTGAATGTTGCACCATGCGGATTGTTGAGGTCTTGATCTCGAACGGTCTTCCGATCTCCTCAAGGTTCAAGATTGGTAGGTCGATGATGTCCGGGGTGCATAGATCCCCAATCTTGCGATCTTGCAGTTGGTCACCCATTGGTGGAAGTTGAATCTCCCGAGGGCTTTGAGGTGGTGAATTCTTCGGAGATTCCTTCGATCCTTTGTCTTCCGACTTGGAATCTACAAAATCCAGCTTTTTAGCTTGATGTGCTTCGCGTCTCCTTAGCCTGTAAAGTTTTTCTGGATCATCCACAAAATTATCGGGTTTGTTGGAGAGGTAGCCGTCCATCTCCTGTTAGGGTTAGCAATAAACAAAATATGCAAAAACTAGAAAGTAAAAACAAATCTATGAAAACTAGGGTTAGACAAACTAGATTAGATTTATTTTGAGGATGATCAAAGTTTAGTAGATGCAAAAAAGAAAAACTAAAATAAAACTGAAAATTACAAAAAAGCAATAAAAGATCAAATCTTGATCACTTGTTCCCCGGCAACGGCGCCAGAAAAAGGGGCTTGTTGACGGTTAATAGTTGTATCAAAGTTCGTTTAGACTTGCAAGCGGACAAGTCTCCCGTCGTATTCAAGGGACCCTTCTTCCCTCGAGTGGTGAACCCAAGGTATCGAATCCGTGGAACAAAATGTGTGACGCAAAAGATGATCTAGTAAAGCCAAGCAACTTCAATCTTCGGTAAAGAGAAACCCTAATGCATCTAGATAAAGAACACAAAACTAATCTAATCTACTAAAGACCGGAGATAACAAAGATAGATAGGGTAAATAAACCGATCTAGAGAGATCGGGTTAAGCCTTTTGTTGAAGTTCCAAGCAAGAGAAGAAATAGCAAATCGAATCTTATTAGAAGCCTCTTTAAATCGTGGTTTCTCGTCCGACTCTGAAAACGCCCGCCTTTCGGAACCCCCGTTCTGTCACAACGTATCCCTACTCATGCGGGTAGTCTAGGGCGAGTCCAAGGACAAGTCGAGTTCTTTCGGAAGATCCGGCGTGTACCTCTAGCCACCGCGGCTACAAGAACACCCTATGTGATCTATCTCGAGAATAGATCTAGAATAAGCAAAGTCGATCGAAAAACGAAATCATTGAAGAAACTCTTGATCGCTAGAAATAGATTCAACTTGATAATTCAACTAATACAATGATACATAAATAAGATCACCACAGGGATCCTACCTTGATCTTGCTTCTAGCTCCGGGAACTCCGACGTGGTCTTCCGTGCAAGGTTCCCATGTCGGCTAGGGAGACCCTAGTCAACTAGCTCGACCCTCTCTTCTCCGGGATGGTGTCCCTCTCTTCTCCGCTCCTCGGCGGATGATGACGAATTCGATCCTCCGTGGCTCTCGACCTCGGGGCTATAAATAGCCCGAATGGCGGCTAGGTCAAAGGAGGGGGGATTGGGCCCTGGACTGGGCTGGGCCGGCCGGCCTGGGCCCATCCAGGCCTAGTTCCCGGCCTCGTTCGCGTGGTGTCGGTTCTCGAGTCTTCTAGATCCTTCCCCCTTCTGCATGTAGGCCCTTGTCATCAGTTTCTCTCCGAATTGGACGTAGCTCCTTGTCCCACAAGATTCGGCACTTTTATGGTTAGGTCCTTGGAATTTGTCATCTTCTTGGGTTGAGTCCCTGGCATCTTGGAGTCAAGTTTGCTTCATTGCATGACTTGTACGGGGCTTCAAGGTCTTGTCACAAGGTGCTTGATGAACTTATCCCGGAAGTCTTGCTTTCAACGCTAAAACCCTACATAAACACTAAACTCCAAAACTGACATGCACAAGTGAACTTGTTATACCACGGGGGTTAGTACCAATGGATAAGGTATAAAACTTATGCCAACACCGAAGGTAAACTCATGACTAGGTTGACGGATTTTCACCGACAACATCGTCTAAAATTGCAAACAAGGTGAGATAGAAAATAGAAAATAGAAAGTGAAATTTATGGTAAACAAAATTACAAGGACGATCAATCATTCGGCTAGAAATTGTTTGGCATAGTCAAATGTTCAAATACTTTGAAATTACACTAGAAGCGTCTGATATCATTTTGCTGATATTCTTCAGCAGTTTCTGATCAGCTTCTTGAGTGTTAGACAGGGCAGAAACCTTTGTCTTGAGCTGATTTGATTCAATCAAGGCTGCTGAAGCTTCCTTTTGGATTTTTTCTGTCAATCCAGGGAGTTCGGCTATCTTCTTCTTGTCAACCTCAATTTCAGCTGTCAGATTCTTCAATTCAGCTCCTAATGCAGCTTTCCTGTCAATCTTCAACTCAAGTGCAGGCTGCAGTTCAGCCAGCAACTCCTTGTTGCTTTTGATTTGAGCCTGTGATTCTTTCACGAACTGCTTGGCTTTAGCTCTCTTTTGCTCCAAGGCTGGTCGAGAGGATTGATTCTTCAGAGCTCTCCTCACTGCTGCAAAATGATTATCCAGTTGAGAGATAGGCTCCAAAGAGGCTTTGATATCATTAGGAAGTTCTTGATTGATGGATTCAAGCACTTCTTCTAAGATATCCACATCCCTGACTTGGTCCTGGATGTCTCTTTGCAGCAGAGAGAAGATTTCTCTCAGTTTTGCCTGGTTTTCCTCTGATAAAGCTTGGCTTGAAGGTCCTTCGTCACCTTTTTCGGCAGTTAAATCATCCACAGTGAATGAAAAGCTTGATGGTGATGCAACCTGATCCTGAAAGTTTTGCCGAATTAAGGATGATTTATTTGGAAAGGAATAACAGAGTTGAATGCCCATAGTTACTTCATTCCTGGCTTCCTGAATTGGAGAAGGGATTTGTTCAGGCTCAAGAGGGAGTTCCTGGGTGATTAGCTGAGGAGGAGCTTAAGGAGTTCCTGGTAAAGCTGAAGCTTCTAACTGAGGAGAAGCTGGTGGAGTCCCTGGTGGATTTGAAGCTTCTGGCTGAGGTGAAGATGGATTCATCCCTGGTGAAACTGGAGCTTCTACTTGAGAGGGGGATGATTGAATCCTTGGTGAAGCTGAAGTTTCTGCTTGAGGGGAAGATGTTTGGACCCTTGGTGAATTTGGATTTGAAGCATGTTGAGGAGAAGAACTCCCTACAGGTTGATTCACCAGTGTTTCTTCTGCAAACAACAAGTAGAGAGTAAGTGCCAATGAAAAGAATGGTCTTTGAAAGGAAGTAAAATAGTAAGGACCATACCAGTAGATGGGGCATTGGCAGGTTCTGTAGTGGTTGATGGTTGCTGAACTCTGGTCTGAAATTACACAAGATAAGTTTATCAGAATGAAGAATGGCTTTGTGTTTAAGAAGCAAGAGATGTTACCTCAATAAGAACTCTTTTAGAGGTTCTTTTCTTCTTGGCAGCTGGAGGAGCAACCAGAGATGGAGCTTTTCTCTTATCAGAAGTTGAACTGATAAGATTTGGGTCTGATGTAGCATATCTGGACATCAGCTGAGCCAGAGTTGTGGAATTAAATCCCAAGGCAGAAATTGGGCCTGCAGTACTGTAAGAAATTTTCCTAGCTGGAGAAACAGGCACTGTATTCTGCAAAAGGTGGTAAAAATCATGATCAGTGAGGAAGGACATGCTTTAGAAAAGAAATAAGACAAGTGCATTACCTCTGAAGTTGGCTGGAAGTCAGGCATTAGCTCAAGGCAAAAAGAATGTACTGGCTCACTGAAGATGTGATCATGAAATTCTTGCCACCAAGAAATAAAAGAGGGATGAGCTATTGATGTTGGTACAAAGGGCCAAGTATAAATAGTTGGGCTGCATTGATATTCAAAGACCCTTCTGGCTTGCAGGTTTTCTTTGATTTCCTCTCTGGGCTTGAGGAATTCGTGAAGGAATAGCCTTGGGGGCACTTGGCCACATCCTAGTTGTCGGGCCATTATGTTTGACTGATAATATTCAAAGGTGCTATGATTTAGCCTTTCTCCACAGAATTCTGCTGGCAGTATGCATGGATGGATGAATTTCTATGGATCTTGCATCATTGCATCCATTCTCAAAGGTGAATTCATAAGGAAGGTATCATTGTCCAAATAAGGAAGCCAAAGGGGATTGGTGAAACCTCTGAAGAAAAGCTCAAAGAGTTGACTGATATTCTGATCAATAGATATGGTTGAGGCAGCTTCTCCATAAGTTTGACATTCTTTGGTGATTTGAACTCTCCTTCTTTATAGTTGGATGAAGGAAAACGCCAATTGTTGAGATCAATACCAACAATCTGGTGCATGTATAGCTGCAGCCACATTTGTACAAACCACCAGGGGCCATTGACACAAGAAATCTTTTGGCTGGTGTGCATCAAAAAGGTGGTCTGATGAAGCATATGGTATACACTCCCTAGGAGATATTTTCCAAGGGGAATAAGGTGACCAGCAGCCAAATCTTCAGCCATTGCAATATGGTCCAGGGTTGGCTCATTGGCTTTGCCACAGAAGACAAATCTGCATAGCCACATATTCAAGAAGGCTCTGTACTCAACTTTAGTTAGAGGGACGTCAGACATATGGTTCTGGATATATGATTTATATCCGACTCCTGTTTTTACTCCTCTTTGCCTGGTGGAGCCTTTGTATTTGTAAGGATGCATGGATCCTGTAATATCAAGGCCGGTCATCATACATCGGCCAGAGTAGGAGACATTGGTCCATGACCAAAAAGGAAAGCATTGACACCATTTGACTAGAAGTGACAGGCTACAATCAGGAGGCTTTCATTCTTGGGAGTTTCGGCCAAAGATAACTCCAAACACTAGGCAATGCGAAGGCTGTCCCAATTGCCGGTTTTTGGACTGTCATCGTCAAGAATCCTCTTATACCAGTTTCTTCAACCTACAATTGGGGGCAGAGGACAGGTTTTGAAGGCGTCTTGCCATTCGTGGGGTCTTGACAAAGCCGCTTTAAAGGGGATTCTCTTAGATTCGGCTTCGATGAACTCAAGAGGGTCAGAGGTTCCCACAGGTCCGAGGAAATAGGATGATGATTTGTCCTCAATGGGGATCAGAAGCTCGGTGGATAGGGCCTATCAAGAAAAGACAGAAGAAGAAAATTAAGATGGGAATCGAAAAAGTAATACCGAATGAACTTTAAGGGGATGAGATTTACCTGGATAGCTTGATTTTGGTCCACCATTGAAGATTTGAGCTTGAGGGATTAATGACCTAGGGTTTGGATCTGAGAGGGGACTCCAATAGATTGCAAGAGGAAAGAATGGGTGTTGAATGGATTTAGCTCGGAGATGTTGGGCATTTATGGTCAACTCCGGAATAAAATCACTTTTATCCCGTAATTCAAGGGGCATATGTTAACACCAAAAATTGGTACAGGAAAGGAACTGACTTGTGGGCTGAGTTTGGTAATGAAATACCATTCGGCAGGAAAAATCTCCTCAGAGGATTCGGTAAAGATGCTTGCAGTCGGCAATACACCATCATTCGGCAAAAGGACTGTTTGCGCTTGTAAAAGGAAGTTTTCGGGAATGCGTGATGACGTGGCCTGGATATAAGGAAAGGATGAGTTGATGGCGAGTACAAGATGGACATTGGCACCGGGGCATTAATTTAGGTATTAAATGTTGTGCTCGTAGTCGACCAGGATTCATGTTAGGACAAGGGTATAAATATAAACCCTTGATGTCTGTAATAGGGATCGAACATCTACACAAAAAAACCGGCCCCGTGCCAAACATCGAGTCCTTTAGTCGAGTCGTCGAGTTCTTCGAGAGGAGCAATCGATCCGTCGACCTCCGTAAGTACCGGCAACCTTGTATCATGTCTAGTATCATGCGGTGGATTTAGACCGTGATGCAAGTAGTCTTGTTACCTTGCTTAGTATCATGCGGTGGATTTAAGCTTGGTTCAAGAGGGTTTCCTGTTGGATCATGAGCCATGCGGTAGGCTAAGATCTAGCTCGAAGCTAGTTATCGGCTCTATTAGATTTGGCAAGATCTAATAGATTCATTAAGTTACCATGTGTTGCTTTGAGTTTTTGCTTTATGCTCAAATTCATGTAACACTCTTTTGCCCAATCTAGATCGATTAGTTTCGGCTTTACCTCTTTGAGATCCATGTGATGTACTTTCAAGTCTTTGTTTATTATAAAGGATCAAATGCTCTCAATAGCCGAATTTAGATCAATCTAGATTGTCACGTGTTGCGGGTTCAAGCTTTGACTTTTCAAATGTTTGTTCCTTCTCCACGGAACCCGGATCGGCTGTACAGCTGTATTCGGCAATACTACCATGAGTGAAACGTGTTCATAAGTTTGTTTTAAAAAATGTGTGCTTTTAGCCTTCCATATTTAGATTGTATCATGCGGTGGATTAATTTATTTGTGGTTGGTGGCGTGGTTTCAAACAAGTTGTATCATGCGGTGGATTAACTTGTTTGTTATCACGCTTGACGGGTTTGAAAGTACCTAGACATGCGGCCTATGCATGCTTGTTTACTTCATATTTATAATCATGCTTTTACCTTATTTGTTTTAATTGTTATTTATCCTCAAAAATCGGTCATGTCCATGTGCGAGCAATGTTATCTAAACAAAGACCGATCTTTTGTCATGCTTACGTCATGCATTCGGCTATGTCCTGGTTTCATGTTTTAAAGCTCCCGAACGATAGTTAAACTGTTGACAGATAGCTTGTTGTAGCTATATGTCATTTTATTTGGATTTCTAGCCGTACATACGGAACTGTCTGGTACCACCCGGCAAGTTCCAGGTTTTATCTAACTATTTTTGTCCTTTGTCAGTTTCAGGAAAATTGACTGGCACGCTCTCGGATCCAGCACGTGTGTTAAGCTAGCTTCGTTCGGCTTGCTGTGTGCTTGGCGCGGGATGCTGATTTTGCATCAACAGCCGAAAGAAGGGAGTGGCCGCGGGAGAGAGAGTGGGCCGGAAGGCCTGCTATTGCTGCGGGCTAAAAAAAGAAAGAAAAGAGAGGGAGATTAGATGGGCCGAATTTAAAGCTTGGGCTGCAGTTGAGTTTAAAGAAAGAAGAGAGGAGGAAAAGGTTTTAGATTTAAACTTTTTGCATCTTTCTTGATTTTTTTGAAACCACACAAACTCAAACAAAAACATGCAACCAAAAATGATGCACAAGCACTTGGGTGACTCTAAATTAATTAAATATTATTTCATATATGTCAGGGGGTGAGACCTGGACAGATTCGCAAGGGGGCTACCCAAGCGGTTGTAGGTTGACTAGTGGGGGGATCAGGACCTAAGAGCGTAACCGGTAGTTCTTGGACGAACTCGGAACTCGGCGAGAATGGCAAGGACACTGTGGTTTTTAGACTGGTTCAGGCCTCCGGAAAGTAAAACCCTACGTCCAGTGTGATGGGATTACGTGGAATGATGATCTCTCCTCGAATGGAGCTCTAGGTCGCCTTATATGGCCGGTGGGCTAGGAATTCCATTCGAGGTCGATGGACCCTCATCGTGGTTGGTTACAAATATTTAGGAAGGTCGCCTTCCATAATTATAGAGAGGATCCCGCGATCCCCGGGTCTACTGGCGGCATCGTCGTCGTGATCTAAGGAGAGGCTTGCCCCGCAAGCCTGGCAGGTCATCTGCGATCTGGATAAGGTCGTCGTCGGAGGTCTTCCTGGGTCACCGGGATTATGGATAAGGTCTCCATGCCCACTTGCAGGTTGGCAGGACTTCTGGCAGGTCGGGTCCACTTGACAGGGACCTCTAGGACCCTGGCCGGTGGGGACCCATGGGTACCCATGTCTCACAAGCCCCTGATTGACGTGTAGGCGAAGCGGCAGAGATGAAGTTACGTCGAAGTAGAGCGAAGACGTGGCAGCGATGAAGTCGCGTAGGGTGCACGGGGATCCAAAAAGAAAAAATCCTCCTCAGCATGCACGAAGGCAAACATCAAGTCTCTGGAGAGTAGGTCCAGGGGCTTGGAGTGAAGACAAGATGCCATGACTGCAAGAAGAACCCCCGACCTGACCGGAATCAGGCGAAGACAGTGCACCTTGAAGGAAGGTCAAAGTGCTGACCAACGGGAGGTCGAGCAGAGACATAACGGAAGCGTGCTTCCAGTAGGTCGAAGCGACGTGAAGAAAAGAGGGTGTCGCTCAGATGCACTCGTAGAGTAGCCCCCGAGCAGTAAGGCGACCTAGAAGGTCGGGTTGATGCTCGAAGAAATAATCCGTGACCTACGGCCTTCAATTGTGGAAACAGATGCTCTATCCACTGAGAAACAAACAAAACGACGGGGATCTCCACGCAAGAACACCGGGTAACCAAGGTTGTTGAGGCCTAGCGACCCACGGGCTCATTGTGTTGGCGCAGAGCCTGTCCCCTATATGGAGGTGCTGCCACCACCGCTAACAGACAAGGTCTGAAAAGGTGTCATCAATCCTGCGACAGACATGCCAAAGCTTCCGGTAGAGGACAAGGACCTCGCGGTCCACGTGCCAACAGTATCATGATAAGGCCACCAAGTCATCAGGGAGGTGGATGGCCACCAATGTTGAGATCCTTTGCTATAAATAGGCACCCATGACCCTTCGGCTAGCCAAATCCAGAGAGAACACTATGGCAACTCCAGAAAATAATATAGGCATGCCCTGGCTTTGTGTGCGTCCACCTGAGTATAGAGCTGAAGTATCATCCCTTGAAGCTAGGAGAATGCTTGAGAAGTTAGGAGAACTCCACCAACCTGTGCTCCTGTGCCCAGTGAAGAATTCAAGTGCAGCATGGGGCAGTACATGCCTTGACAGGCCTTGTGAACGGAGGCCTAATATGGTGTTGGAGGTCGTTGTGCTGCACTGGGAGAGGTCGAAGGCGGAGCTGGCTCCATTTGGGATCTTGTGAGAGCACCCTAGCAAAAGATGGGACTCCACATGAAACATTCTGGGGCTAGAGTATAGGTGGCTGTGTGACAGCTACGACCTTGTCGGCGGTGGAGGGCCCCAAAGAGGCCCTGAAGCTAGGAGAAAGCTTGCGACGCGCTTCATCAGTGTAGGTTGCGCCACTTGCACCATGTAAGGTAGACCGGGACCTTTAACATGTTTGTATCTTGTAACTTGGCCTTGGGCCAAGGTCTTTTGTAGCTTTCAAAGCTTTTATGCACAGGAGTCGATCATTGTTGATTACTGTGAGTGGAGCACCCGAGACATCAATGGTGTGGCCAAGGTCTCGGTGCTGCTATGGTGTTGCGCCGACCTTAGGAAAGTCATAACATTTGACGTGGGTGCCCGTGATGACCTGGATCGTCACGGCCGCTTACGCAGTGGCGCAGCGCAGGGGCGTCAACCCTGTGGAGGTTGACATCGATCAGAGAGGCGTCAAGGCCGCAGCGGGGCACTGTAGATAGGACCACAGAGGTCATCAATGGGTAGTGGAGCCATTAAGCACGGGGTCTTTGATATGGGGGTCGCTGTAGGTCGTAGAGACCTAGAAGGCTTGTAGGCAACCGGGCCTAAGGGTACGAAGTAAACCCTTGTGTGAAGAGGTCGAGACGACCTTAAGCCTACTAGAGTCTGAGCGACCTGGAGCAGGTCGTCTGTAGGTCGCTAACGTCCTTGAACGCAAAGTTGAATTTATGATGTTGGAGGGTTTAAAGTAGGGCATAACGAGTCCACGTCGGCTGAAACGCCATGTGAAGGCTGGCAGATGCAGATTCCCGCACGGAACTAGTCGTTACTGCCAAGTAGCCGTTAGGCTGAAGAGAGCCGTTGGCAATAAATCCGTTGAGGGCGCGGAACCGTTGGGTCACCGTAAACTGTGCCGGATAGACCTTGGGGCCTGGCCGCCCATTACAGCGCTGGGTCGCGATTATATAAGGCTGACCCGCGGCCCAGGGGGCCTCCACTTGCTTCCATTTCCACACCGAGGTAGGGTTGCCGCCACCACACCGTGCACAGAAAAGCGAGATCGTCGCCGCCGCGCCTGCGCTTGCGAACAAAGTCGCTGGTGACCGTTAGATCCAAGTGCACCAGGTTCGAGGAGGAAAAGATGGAGAAGTCGGTGATCCCAGATCCAAGCACCGTCTGGGAGACGTCCACGGTGACTGAGGAGCAAATCCAGTCGTTGGTGGACTGCGGGCTGCTGCGGCCCAAGGAGCAGATCGGGTGGAGGCCGGCGGCGGAAGAGGCTTTCCCGACTGTTGACGGATAAAACTCGTATCCACCTACGATCCGCAAGCATACGGACCTGCACCTTTTTCGCCACGGGGATTCCCTAGGTTCTTATCAATCCGCGGAGCAAGGGGATTGCTAGCGCTTAACTAAGTACTAATCTAGTTGATGGGAAACCTTTGAAAGGGGTATTAATCTAAAGGTAAAGACAATCTAACCTAAGTTGATCAAACAAATCTAGGGTTAAACTAGATGGTAAAGGCTGGACACAAGAGAGAGGTTAAGATAGATAAGCGTTCCCTCCCTAGGGTTTAGGATCACATGAACATGCATCTAGTACATGAAAAGGGTGTTGCCTACACTAGCTTCATGGCGATTATGCAGCCGCTAAGCCTTTTCCCTAAATTGTACTATCACTACGCAAGGTAATCAAACACTTTCACGTATAACCACATCTATACCTAAGCATCCATAGGGTTAAGCTAATCACCACTATTACCACAAACCCTACTGAGACCACATGTTGCGGAAACATATGTAAACAAAGCATATGCGAAGACATAGACCATAAAGCATTGATTGGCATAAGGTTCATGTATAGATTACATATCATGCATCCATCTAACCCTAGGGACGAACAGAGACATTACCCCATCATCTTACACAGATTGAAGCACATAGGGTGATGGAGACTCCGGAGAACGTCGTCGATGAAGATGGCGGCGATGAAGCTTGGGAACACCCCTAGGCCAGTGGCTTGGAGTCCTCCTCTTGCTTCCTTCCCTCTGTCGGCGTTGATCCTTGCGACGAGCTCATCCAACTCTCTCCCTCATCTTGCGGCGGTGGTTTTCTGGTGAATGGCGTCAGTAGAATGATTTGTTCGATGTGGCATCCGACGGCGGCGGAAGCAATAAATAGACGAACACCTAGGGAAAAGGGCGTCACGAACCGGGCCAAAAGGCCCCTAGGCCGATCCGAACGGGCCGACCGACCCAGGCCCTTTCTGGGCCGGTTCGGGCCCGTGTTCCTCCCCAGTTGCTTCTTGCACGATTCCTTATTTGTGTGCACTTGCATGTGGTCCTTTGACGTCGTTTCCTTTACGGTTAAGGCTTGAATCCTTTCTATGCAAGCTTCGTTGTTTTCTGGTTGAGTCCCTGAAGACTTGCACGTTGACGCTTCGGTCCTCGAGTCATTTGGAGTCATGTTCATCTCGTGTCTTGACTCTTGTCGGGCTTCATGATCTTCTTCCAAAGTGCTTGGTGAACAAAGTCTCCTCTTTAGCGTAGATTTCCTACGTAAACAATAAACTCCAAAATCGACATGCAAGACTGAACTTGTTATATACAGGGGGTTAGTTCCAGTGGTTAGAATAATAAATCAACACCAACATTAAAGGTAAACTCATAGCTAGGTTGACGGAAATTCACCGTCAACATCTCCCCCATGCTTAAACCTTGCTCGTCCTCGAGTAAGTAATCCTCGCTTAAAAAGGAAAATTAGCGTTGCCTTCCAATGTTGTCCCTGCACTTAGTCATTCATGACGAGGCAAATTGCTCTCTCTTAAGAATTTATTTTTAAGGTTCAAGTTGTGACCAGCTTCTTTTTCATTATGGAAGATAGACTAACAATAAGAACAAGCCACATTTAACAAACATGATGCTCTCAAACTTAAGCAAACTTCAAACCATTACCTTGTCACATGGAAGAATTTTCAACGAGATGCATATCCAACATAAGTGAAAATCTCTTTGCAAAAGCTCATGGAAACACTCATCTCATCAAGTCACTCAAGCCTATACTAGATTATTTTCAACCTAATCTACTCATATATGATAGTGGAAGGCTTATGTGGAGCTTGGAAGGTTAAAAACAATCCTAGCAAAACATACATTCGAAATATTGTCAAATTAAGAGAGAGGTCTATTGGAATTACCGAGACTCGTCAAAAAGGTCATGGAAAATAAATGTTAGAAAGAGAGAGGGATGAAACACACACATTTAGATAGGTGGACATGTGCAAGTGGCAAATGGAAGATCCTGAGGCACGAGTGAAGTCCTCGTTATCGGATTGCACATGGTTGGAAGATTTGAGTATGGATTTGTCATCAAGGCACTTGAGAACTTATGAAGCAAAAAGAACCGAGGAGCATCTTTATTATTTTTCTTACTTTTATTTTATTTCCTTCTAATTCTTTTATTTCTTTTTCTCTTAATTTATTCTTCCTTTTTTTTCCTTACTTTTTTTCTTCTCATCATTTTTTTTTTCATTTTTGATTTTTTTCTTTTGCTCCTTAGAACTTTTGCAACATAATACTTACACAGCATTTGTCAGAGATGTGGTAATGGCTCCTCCCCCATGCTTGAACTATGCTCGTCCTCGAGCATAAAAGAGAGGGGAAATGACTGCTAAAGTAAGTTTAAATTCCATAATCTTGCGGAATATTTGAATCTCCATCGAGAATTTTACTCCATACTCAAATTGGGTTGTGGACAAGGAGGTGATCACAAAAAGATGTTTTTGGGTTAGGGTGGATGCCCAGTGAAGTTTGTGAAATTTTCGATGTGAAGACCCACAATTCATGGACAAAAAGGCTAGCATGAAAAAGTTACACAAAGGAATGATCAGCTTCTTAGTCTCGAACCATAGAAATCAATCCTAATCCAACTCATCAAAACATATGTTTGCAATCTACGGGTTTTGTTATCATAGAACATATATGTATATGGCTTTGGTAGGTAGAACTTTGCAAGAGTATCACAAATATGTAGATAGCATAAAAGTTAAGTTTTCATAAAAACAACAAGTTATCTGTCTATCCATAAACTTAAATCAAAGAGCAAAGATATATATGTGGGTCTAAAGCATTGTCATTTCACCTCCACAAATAAAAGAGCCGGTATTTAAATTAATTTTAGATCATATTATAGAGAGCAATTAGCCAAGACATGTATAACTTAGGTAAAACAAAGCGGCAACTTTCACCATCTTTCCGTAAGCATAGGCAATATAAAACATCAAGATGAACACATGGTCATGCCTATCTATTGAAAGTAAAAGGAAACTAGGTTATCCTCCTAGTAGCCATGTTATTGTTGGAAAAGAAAAACAAAATGTTGCACCTAATAAGGTTGAAGGCATACTTACAAGCATTTATATTCGGAAAAGAGAAGGTCCATGGAGATGTTACCATCCTTTGTAGTTCTTCGTTGCCTTCTTTTGACATCTCCATGTATCGATGTGGCTTTTGCTTTTGTCTTGATTTATCAATGCTCCTAAACTCCTCAATTTGATCTTGTATGCTTAATGGTGTAACAACCCAGGAATTTAGGTGTGTAAATTTTGTGAAAATTTAAAACTTTTTGACTGAAATTGAGTGCTATCAATTTTCGAGCCAAATTGCTAGCCCTTCTCTGAATTCTCCACCAGATTAACCCATGTATAAAAGCATATTTTCAAAATATGGTAAATTAGTGATTTGGTCTTTTCTGGTTTTATTGGATTTTCCCCCTCGAGCTGCCCGCGGCTCCGATTCAAAAGGGCCGGGACGGCGTGGCACGGACGCCAATCCACCCACCCCCCTCTTGGGGTTTCCTCTTCCACCACCGCCCGTGTGCACCGGATTGGGGGAAGAAGCGGGCGCGCCGCCGCCGCGTCGCGCCGGTCGAGGAAGGAGCCGGGGGCGGACCGGAGCAAGGACCACTTCACCGCCGGACGCCGTCGACACGCCGAGGGGCGCCGCGCCGCGCCGCGCCGGAGGGGGAAAGACGTGAACCAGCTGGGGACAAGGAGCAGGAGCCGAGGCGGACGACCACCGGCGTGAACATCTACCCCGCCTTCGTACACCTCTCCACCGAGCCGGCCACGACTCCACCGCTGCCCCGAAGTGAGCAACACCGCAGCCACCTTATGTCTTTCCTCCCTCCTTGCGCTCTACTCTGTTTTGTGCCGACGGCGTTGGGGTGCGCCGTCATGTCGCCTTGCCTGGTTGCCGGCCGTCGAGCCGCAGAACTGCCGCGTCGTGCTCGTGCGGAGCTCTCGGGCCACTCATGCCCCCGGGCCCGCCGACGCCATGCGAGGACCGTGTGTGGGTGCCGGCCTTCGCGCCAAGCATGTTGTGCGGGGCGTGTGCGCGCGCCATGCCGCCGCGCGCGCGGCGAGTTCACGGGGCATTCCCGACCCGTGCTCGCCGCCGACGCGCGTGGAACGTTGGTTTGAGCCGGGCTTCGTCCCGTGTGTGCTTGCGTGGTGTGTGAGGAGGGGCGCCGTGCCGTGACGCGCGCGGCGGTGGTGTCGGGCCGAGCCCGGTTCTCGGGTCGACGCGCGCCGCTCGCCGCGCGCGAGGCCACGGACGCGAGCGTCGCCCGCCGCGTACACCCCGGTGCCGAGCCGCGGCGTGCGCATCAACCTCGGTGGTGGTGGGCGGGCGATTGCCACCCGGACCGGCGCCGGCGACGCGCCGCGCGGCCGCGGTGCCGCCAGGGCTTTTCGTCGAGCACCTGGAGTGCGAGTGTGCCCTGATCGTGCCAACCTAGGAGATGGGCCGCCGGCTGGTCTGGGCTCTTAGCCCAGTTAGCTGCCCTAGCAGGCCGTCGGCCCAGCGCAGGAGTAAGCTGGGGGTGGAAAGTTAGACTTCCGTAGTGGATCGTGGGCTGTTCTGCCTAGTCCTTTTGTTGGGCCAGAACCCAGTTTCAAGCAGGACCAAGTCCGCTGGGCCACCCACGGCCCAGCAACGATTCTGGCCCTTTCCAGCCTGTTAACCACGGGACGCTGACGTCATGCTGACGTCAGCGGCATATTTTCTCAAAATCCCCTTTTCCTTTCTGTTTTAAAATTCCAGAAAATGTTTTTAACCTTTAAAAATTCATAACTAATTCTAGGGAGCTCAGAAAAATATAAAACTAATTTCTAAATAAATCCGTAATTTCGAAACCTTGCTGATTGTAGGTAGTTTGGGTTCTTTTGGATCTTCTAAATTGGTTCTCATTTGGAGTTATTGCTTAGTTGTGCACCGTATTCTTATTTTCGCGTCGAATCTCGTGCCGCAGACCCGAGCTTCGACCAGGAGGACGTGGAGGACCCCGAGTACACTGCTCCGCACAACGATCGCTTCAACGGCAACGAAGGTGTCATGTCACTATCAACCATGTAGATCCCATGTTGTTAAATAGCTGCTAGTGCTTTACTTTAATGCATTGATCTGATGAATTGCATAACCCGTTTATTAGCCATGCCTTGATGCTTTGTTATACCCTGTTTCCTTGTTTTACCTGCGGGACTAGCTACAGACCCCTAGCTAGTCCCTTACCTCAACTATCCATACTTTTGTTGTTTGATTATGGATGGTACTGGGGCTTGACCGAGATGTGGATATCTCGGTGTGTTTCTAGTGTGCGTTCGGGTGCGTATCTCCTTGCTGTGTTTTGGCGGGAGCGAGCCGCTTGGTTACTTGTGAACGGCTGCCGAGGGAAGATGCGATCTGGCCTCTTACCCGAGGGTCGTGTCGTGTGGGGTGGAGTTGGTGAGTGCTCGCTCTCGGCCCCTTAAGGACCGATCGTCAGATGACCTTGCTTCGGATGACTATTTTCGTACAGACCGCCCGCCTTGTATTGGGCGGGGGTGCGGGGTGAGACTTGTAGTGGATAGCACCCCTCCTGTAAGAGGATCGGTGTGATCGTGTCGGGAGTGGTCTTTCCCTCCTTAGTAGACTTTGCCCCGGCGAGGCCGGGGAAGGGTTCCACGGCCTTCGAGGGACCTCTCGCGGTAGTATGAGCTCGCCGCGGAGGCCGGGCCAGGCTCGGAGACGCAGGAGGGTACTATCCACTTACTTGGCCTTCAGCCGTATGGTAGGGTCGGACACCGGTGACGGCCGGTTCCGGTCCTATTCGGGCGGGTACAGTTGTACAACCTCTGCAGAGTGTTTAAACCTATAGCTATAGTCCGTGTCCACTGGTTATGGACAGTCTTTCGATCTCTCACCTGACTAGATATACTTCTCTTGTGCTTCTTCTCTCCCCCGAGTGTTTGAGCCCGGCTTCGGCCGTTGAGATGTGGGGATAGGAGCCGGTGAGCCCCACATCGCAGATGAGAGTTGGGTTCTGGATCGTGGTTAAGATCCGGAGTTTTGGTGTGGAATTCCTTGAGCGGGGTGTGGACCCCTGAGGTGTGGACCTCGGAAGCGGAAGCTTCCCCGAGGTGTGGACCTCTTAGCTGTATTCTGCTTACCTTGTACGTTGCACCGCTGCTTTGCTTAAGCTTTCT
This sequence comes from Cenchrus americanus, assembly GCA_947561735.1. Classification (NCBI taxonomy): domain Eukaryota; kingdom Viridiplantae; phylum Streptophyta; class Magnoliopsida; order Poales; family Poaceae; genus Cenchrus; species Cenchrus americanus. Next base: position 60,086,402 of record OX387245.1, on the reverse strand, counting down.
ACAGCCAGATTAGGGATGTCTCATGCATAGTAGATTATACACCGCTTTTGCTCTTTGTTGGGAAGCTGACATGACCTACCCGCTTATCGGGTAGACCCTGGTGCCTCTGACGCAGAGCCGGACTACGACTTCGACAACGACGGTTGGGTGGACTAGAGCTCTTCCTACACTTGAGCTGCCTGCGGATATGGAGTTTCCCGCGCTTTCATGGAGCCGCTGCTAGACGTTTTATTTATGTTTGATTCAGTCCCGATGGACTTGTACCCGGCATGTGCCGAAGAGATGTACTCTGATTAATGTAATAAAATAAATGTTGTACTCTACTTTACTGTTTTTATCTTTCTGTATGGATTTTGGCATCGCTGAGACAGGGATTGCACGTGGTAGCCCTCCTGGGACTACCACCGAGGTGCTAAGATTCGGGGTTCCGTTCGCGGAAATCCGGGTCGTTTCAAATGGAGTCATTGGTCGCCCTTCTTTTCAATGTTGTCATCACCATCTCCTCTTTCTTGTTCTCATCATCTCCTTGCTGTCTCTTTTTCATGGATTTCCCCTCTGTCCAGAACAGAACATATATCGAAATATAGCTCTACAGAAAAGTTTATGAAATTACCTTTCCAACGTGTGTTCATTCATCGAAAACGGAGTTCAAACAAGGGAGCTATGTCCGTTTTACTTCAGCATTGTGTGCTGTCCAAAACTGATTTCAGGACGTGTTGCACTCGGTGATTCGGGCATAACCTCTTGTAGGAACCTCCGATTGTCTTGGTTCTTGATTTGTTGGAATCATAACTTCATGGGGCTTCTAAATATCCAAAAATATCTAGTGTTTTCCCTTCGAGACCACGCAGAATTTTGATGAGATCGGTGGCTTCTTGCGCATTGATCCGGTGACGTTAATGATCTTGATCATTCTATCTTCTAGAACGCCATGTTGCACTTTTGTGTTGAAGACTCAGGGTCTCCCCCATGCTTAGCATTTTGCTAGGCATAGAAGAAGACAAAGCATTTTTATCTTAGTCATCCTTCAACTTCCTTGTAGTGAGAGTCTTTATCTTGCCTGCAAGACGTTTTAAGCGTACATTCTACCCCCAAGGTGACGGTTGGGAGTAGATAGAATTGCCAACAATCCAACAATACCTCCTAAGATTCTTAACTTGTGGCATAATTAGTCTAATGAGAAATAAAAACCTAATGAGTGTACGTGGTGCAAGGTGTGTATGCACATGATAGGAAAGCATATAAACAAAGGCAATGTTTTCATCTAGTTCTAAACACCATGTTTACAACTAGGTTGCCAAATTTCTCCATAGCCATAAAGGTTGATAAATCTAGGATTAAAACGCCATGTCTATCCCTAACTCAATAATTATTATAGCACAAGAAAAATTAAGCGCATTGCAAAGCTTATAAACTAACCAATGCAACATGAAAACATATGAAAAGCTAGCAAGGTTTATCGAACTTAACGATGATGGTCCGCAATCATGTTTAAACACCACGTTTACACAAGATCACAAAAGGAAAATACTCATAAGGCCTTATGAAGCATTAACATGGAAAATGAAGCATACATCATTAAGTATACAAAACAACAAAGCAAACTATGTACAAAACATGTATACGCAAAGAAACATCACGTTGATAACAAAATGCAATGCATGCAAATAAATAAATATGATCATGAAAATGATGGTGGTTCTAAAAATAAAAGTAAACTTAGATTAATAACCACAAGTTGATCATCATAAGATGGTGCTTTTTTATTTTCTCTAAGAAAGTAGTAAAAACATAAAGAAACGGGTTGCCTCCCGAAAAGCAGTTCATTTAAAGTCATAGAGCTCGACTTTCTCGCATACCTTCGTTTTGTCGCATAGCCATGGCCCTTCATGCAAGAAGAAAAGGTACCAATGCAGCTTTAATTTACTTCCCATGTTGTGCTTGATCACTTATAGAAGACTTGCCCATGGCATCCTTTTGCTTCATCGCTATCTCCTTCATTATCACCCTTCAGTGCTGCCTTCACTCCATGAATTTTTTTTCTTTAATGTCCAGAACAGAAATTATACCCAAGCTCTACTCCATTGCATAATGCACAAAATTTCCTTTCCAACGAGTCTTTATTTGCCCAAATCGGACTTCGGACAAGAGAGTTACGTTCGTTTTACTTCGGCGATGAAATCTGTCCTGAAATTTCAGAACGCGCAACACTCAATGTTTTCTCCATAACTCCTTGCACGGGTCTTCAAACTCATTGGTTCTTGATGCGTTGGAATGGTAACTTGATGGGGCTTCTGGATATCTCATTTTCTCCATTTGTACACCTCTGAACAAGCTCTCAAATCGATGAAGACAGCAGCATCCATTGCGGGATTTGGAGAGGTTGATGATTTATCTTGCAACTCATTTAGTCATGACTTCTTTTTTAATTATTCGAGCCTTGTCTACATGGTTAGTGAAAATCGGGCCTTCTCCTGACATGTGCTTATTTAAGGTCATTTTGACCAAGCGCAAAGCATGATCGAGATTTACAGAACTTATTGTAAACATACGCGTCCATAATTAACACCACATGTGAATTGTAGCAACAAGTCAAGGTTTAGATAATAGAAGCATATGTTTCATGCATAGCACTTAGCTCATCATTAGACAAAGGTTCTTTAGGTGTGAGATTAATTGGATCAAACATAAATGTTTCCACTTTTTCATTCTCAAGAAAGTCTAGCCTATCAACATGATCAGTATTGGAACAAGGCATAGAATTTAAACTATCATTCATACTATTGGTTGAGCATGAGTATTTAAATTTATCAACAATTCAACATTAAGACCAATAATAACCTGAGATTTCAGCGCGTACCTTGGCCTTAGAGCTTTTTCAACAAGAGTGATATTTGGTTCATCTAGCGGTGTTGAAGGCGAATCAATCTCAACGAGTGAAGGTGTCTCTTTGTTACCTTTTTGCATCCCCTCCATCTCATCATGTGGAACATGTAATCCTTCAACTATGTACGCATTAATCTCTTCTTTGAAGTCTTCATTATCAACCAAATCTTCATCTTCAAAGTCTTGTGTGTTAGTTTCTCTATCTATCGTGTACCACATGTCGTCAAGATCGCTCTTCGTTGATTCACTCTTTTCTTCATCCTTGAGTACTTCCATGTCTTGATTTGCTAGTGTGTAGGCTTCAATAGCACACAAGCTATCACCTTGTCAGGAGGGGCCTTCTTGGAGTACTTGCTCTATGTCAACTCCTTCCCATTCATCTTCTAGTTTGAGTCCTATCTCCTCCCATTTATCCTTTGAGTCACTAGCCTCATCACGGTTGTACTCTTCTCTTCCTTCATTGCAAATCTTCAAGTTGTCAAATTGGTCGATCCATCCTTCATCATCTTCTTCTCTTTCTTCTTCAAATATCTTTTGGATCGACTCTCCACTCATCTCTTGATCAAATATATCTTCAACTAGTTTGGCAACGTGTCGGCGTTCCTCCTTCCTTCGGTAGTTGATTAGTGGGGCAAAATCAACTTGAATCCAACCGGATTGATTGGACTCTGTCAATGGTCTAGCATTCCACATACTTCGGCCTACATTCATGTTAGTTTCAACATTTTTAACATCCGAAATGACTTCTCTTACCCTGGGAAGTGGATCTTAAATTTCTTGTATGGTCGGTTCATCTTTCTTGACCTCCGGTTCATCTTTTTCAGAAATTTCAGCAAGCACCTTAGGGTTGCTTTTGTCATTTTGCTCCTCCCGACAACATCCCAATCTCGTTGTGTTCGTTGTCCATTGCTTATCCTTTGTAAGATTTGTGCGGCTTCACTAATTGTTTTATCCATTATATCACCGCTTGCACACATGCTTTCAAAACGAGACGAGGTAGGGGTTAGTGAAAAATAAAAGGTACGCTACACCAAGTCACCGGAAAATCCCAAGTTCGAGCCTCGCTCAAGTAGCTCATTAAAACGGTCCCATGCTTCATCAATTCCTTCATCCTCTCCTTGCTTGAAAGTGAGCACTTGCCTCCTTAAGTCTTGGACCTTGCTTATGGGAAAGAACTTCAAAAGAAACTTCTTCACTAGCTCATCCCAATTTCCTTTTGCTTCAACGGACGCAAGTGTGTACCATCTTCTCGCTTCATCTTCGAGAGAGAACGGAAAAAGATTCCACTTGAACCAAGCGGCCGGAACTCCTTGTTGAACTGGGTTGCATATCATCGTGAATTCCTTAATGTGTCTATATGGGTTGTCATCCTCCACTCCTCTAAAGGGTTTTGTCGCCACTAACTTGATGATTCCAGGATTCACTTCATAGTGGGTTGTAGCAAGCGTCAAATCTGATTTTTGCATCTCAATGTCTTCCATTGACAGCATTGCTATCTCCCTTAACGACATCTCTTCATCTTCCAATGGTGAGGTGAACAAATCCATCTAGGCACAAGAAAATAGAAAGAAAAACAAAAAAAGTTTTTTTTCTAGAAAATAAGGGTTAGATGTTAGTAATCAACAAAATTAATACTAGATTAAACGTAGCAAACTGGCTTGCTCCCCGGCAACGGCGCCAGAAAAAGGGGCTTGTTGACGGATAAAACTCGTATCCACCTACGATCCGCAAGTGTACGGACCTAAACCTTTTTCACCACGGGGATTCCCTAGGTTCTTATCAATCCGCGGAGCAAGGGGATTGCTAGCGCTTAACCAAGTACTAATCTAGTTGATGGGAAACCTTTGAAAGGGGTATTAATCTAAAGGTAAAGACAATCTAACCTAAGTTGATCAAACAAATCTAGGGTTAAACTAGATGGTAAAGGGTGGACACAAGAGAGAGAGGTTAAGATAGATAAGCGTTCCCTCCCTAGGGTTTAGGATCACATGAACATGCATCTAGTACATGAAAAGGGTGTTGCCTACACTAGCTTCATGGCGATTATGCAGCCGCTAAGCCTTTTCCCTAAATCGTACTGTCACTACGCAAGGTAATCAAACACTTTCACGTACAACCACATCTATACCTAAGCATCCATAGGGTTAAGCTAATCACCACGATTACCACAAACCCTACTAAGACCACATGTTGCACAAACATATGTAAACAAAGCATACGCGAAGACATAGACCATAAAGCATTGATTGGCATAAGGTTCATGTATAGATTACATATCATGCATCCATCTAACCCTAGGGACGAACGGAGACATTACCCCATCATCTTACATGGATTGAAGCACATAGGGGTGATGGAGACTCTGGAGAACGTCGTCGATGAAGATGGCGGCGATGAAGCTTGGGAACACACCTAGGCCAGCGGCTTGGAGTCCTCCTCTTGCTTCCTTCCCTCCCGGCGTTGATCCTTGCGACGAACTCATCCAACTCTCTCCCTCATCTTGCGGCGGCGGTTTTCTGGTGAATGGCGTCGGTAGAATGATTTGTTTGATGTGTCGGCCGACGGCGGCGAAAGCAATAAATAGACGAACACCTAGAGCAAAGGGCGTCGCGAACCGGGCCAAAAGGCCCCTGGGCCGATCTGAATGGGCCGACCGGCCCAGGCCCTTTCTGGGCCGCTTCGTGCCCGTGTTCCTCCCCAGTTGCTTCTTACACAATTCCTTATTTGTGTGCACTTGGATGTGGGCCTTTGATGTCGTTTCTTTCACGGTTAAGGCTTGAATCCTTGCTATGCAAGCTTCGCTGTTTTCTGGTTGAGTCCCTGAAGACTTGCACGTTGACGCTTCGGTCCTCGGGTCATTTAGAGTCATGTTCATCGCGTGTCTTGACTCTTGTCGGGCTTCATGATCTTCTTCCAAAGTGCTTGGTGAACTTATCCCGAAAGTCTCCTCTTTAGCGTAGATTTCCTGCGTACACAATAAACTCCAAAATCGACATGCAAGAGTGAACTTGTTATATACGGGGGGTTAGTTCCAGTGGTTAGAATAATAAATCAACACCAACATTAAAGGTAAACTCATAGCTAGGTTGACGGAAATTCACCGTCAACACCGACAGAGAGGACCAACGAGACCGTCGTCTTCCTCGCGCACATTAAGTGCAGATTCTGCGTCCCCGCGGGCGACTTCCTGGGCGGGCTACTGCACTTCTACCGCATCGAGTTGGTGCATCTGGCGCCCAACTCGATCACCATCATCGCCACCTTCATCCACCTCTACGAGGCCTACCTCGGCATCACGCCGCACTTCCACCTCTGGCGCCATTTCTTCGAGATGAAGAAGACGGGCAAGGGCATGGTCGTCGGCAGCATCAGCTTCATGTTACGTCGGAACATGAAGTTGGAGTACATCGACCTGGCGCTCCCCGACAACACCACCGGCTGGAAGCAGGGGTGGTTCTACCTCGACAACCCCGCGTCTGCGCTGAGGGAGAGGACGGGGCGGATCCCTTCACCGGGTCCGGAGTGGACCAACTAGCTAGCAACGCGGGACACCGAAGAGCTCAAGCCCTTGTTGGACAACCTGGAACAACTCAAGGCGGAGGGGCTGACTGGCGCCACAGTGGCCATCAGCTTCTGTCGCGGCCTCGTCCAGCCTCTCCAGGACCGGGCCCATCCGGCCTTCGAGTACTGGGGTCAGACCGACCCAACCCAGGTCGCCCAGCGCAAGGTCTCCAAGGCGGAGATGATGGCTTGCGCGAAGAACATCTTCGGCGGGCGGATCCGCAACAAGGAGTGCCCCAAGGCACTAGGGGTAAACAGCCCCTCCGACCCGGTAAGTTTCGACCTTTGTTGTTCTTCCGATCTGATTTTTTGTGAATGCACGTCTTGGTTCTAATGAAATGTGTACGTCTTGTTTGGCAGCACCGTGAAGGCATCTATTGGTGCCCAGTACCACTGTGCGACGAAGACCAGCGCAGCTACAAGGTCCGCAACGTGGCGAACGTGCAGGCGGCACCACCTCCTCCCGTCGATGGGTACGTCTCAGACTCGACGGTGGGGAGCAACGACGATACTCCCGGCACGTCGTGCAGGGATCCGTCCAAGGTCGCCGCACCGTGGCGCACACAGCAGACGGCAGGCAAGATTCCCGCCTCCCAGGCCGCGACCCAAATCGCGGAGGCCAAGAAGAGGAGGGGGAAGAGGACCAGGTCCGCGGTGTCGGGAGACACCACCACGATGAGTTCCGACATCGAGACCATCGATGTAGAAGACAACGAGGGCGAAATGCAGTCGCCGAAAGCAACGACAGCTCTGTCGCCAACAGGGCAAGCGGTGGAGACACCCCGCCCGGCGCCAGAGGCGCAGAGGCGGTCTACATCAAGCACCGGCCCGACAGACGATGTTGGGTCAAACAAGAGGTTGAGGAAGGCCTTGCCCAAGCCATGTAAGCCCGGCCTTAGGTCGGCAACCAAGTAAGTCCGCTGTCTCATCTACGACTTATCATTGTTTCCCGTTCATTGTTGGGTGTTTACCTAGGTTGCTAGTCCATGAGCAGGGTTCCTCCGACGACGTCGGGGGCGCGAAAAATGCCTCAGGCTAGGAGGCGTTTGGGAGTAAGGCACCAGAGACGTCGGTGGTAGAAACGCCGACGGCTTCACAGCCGACGTGACGAGCACGGCCGCCGGAGTTGGGACGGCGGTGGCGCCCGAGGCGGACAAGGCCAGCACTAGTGCGCCTCCCACTACCAGGGATGGGGACGACGACCATGGCACCTCTGATCCACGACTGGCGCCAGGCCCACGGGGAATCATCGACGAGGGCATGCAGTCGGTGAACGACGACGACCGGTGTCTTTACACCAGCACCCTGTGGGAGGCGGAGCTCATCACAGACCGTCGCGACCTAGATATGTTCAAGGAGGTGGCGCGCACGATCGGGACCATGCTGCTGGTAAGGACCTTTATCATCCCGCTGGGGTCCTTGCTTTGGGTTTTAGAATATCATGGGGTTGAATGATCCGCTTTGCTTGTTGTGCAGTCTCTTGCCGAGCGGGCGCAGGCTCGGACAGGTCTTCTACGAGAGGCGGCGAACGCCCATGCGGAGGCTGCCGCGGCCCACGAGAGGCCGCGCGTGAAATCCAGCGCATCAAAGAGGTCATGACGCACCAGGCGCAGAAAGAGGCGACCGACCTGAAGAATAAGCTGGAGGACACCGAGCAGAAAGCCAAGGACGCAGCTTCTGACCTTTAGGCCATGGTGGAAGGCAAGTCCTTGTCGTTGCCCCGAGTTGACTCCGTTTGCTTTTGTGATGTCTTGGTCCTGACGTTCTGATCTTGAATCGCTACGGCCACTCGAGAGACCGAGGAGGCCCTCAAGAAGGAGCTGGCCGAGGTCAAGAGCCAGGTCACAGCCATCAAGGAGAAGTTCACGGAGACCCATCGAGGTTAGCGTTGTGCTCGTTGCTCAAAGGTCGGCAGACGTGCCGCAGTTGGATGTGCAGCTGATTCTGCTTGTTTGCGATGCAGGTCTTGAGAAAGAGCTGGGTGAGCTCAAAGATGTTGCCAAGTACGTCATAGATCTCTACGTCCCACAAGAGGAGGGGGTCGAGTCAGTGTCGCTGATCGACCGGCTTGATGAGGCAGAAGGTCGAATCAAGGGCCTGCTCCTGGATACCGCCAATCTTGCGGCGGTCGTGGCGCTATCAACCGTCAAGTACCATGACCCGTCATTCGACCTATAGAAGGTCTCGCAATATGTGGACCTGTCAGGCCTCATCAGGCGTGAAGACGTCGCGGCAGCTGCGGAGGAGGTCGTCAACAAGTTTGACTTCGGCACTGACTGAGGTGGTGCTGAAACAAGCTTTTAGACGTTGGTTAGGTCGATTGTGTAAATAAACTTGCAATATAAGAAAGCTTTTGCTTAAGAAAAGATGCATGTACGTTCCAGCAAAATGATCTCATTGTACACGTCGAAAGTAACTAGGTCGCAAGAGGAACCCTCCGCTCACCCAACTCAGTGGAGGAACGGCTTACCGGCCGTGCGAACTAGCGCGGGGACTTAAGCACAACTGGCGCGCGGAGGGGGTCGTGGACCCTAGGTCTTTTGAACCAGAGACTTAGGAACGCTTACAATGGGAGCGGGTGCTAGCTATGACTTGAAAGCGTAGAACATAAAGAAAATCCCTTCAGGTCGCGAGACCCTTAGGTTGGCGAAGCCAAGCCCCCGAGTGTTTCGAGACCTGACCTAAACCAAGCACCCGAGTGCTTCGAGGGGGAAGGGAAAATGACATAAAGTAAAAAAGGGGGACCAAGACACAGGTCGACAGAGGGGTTGCCAAATAGGGGATCTCTTTCTTTATTATATTGAAATTACAAAGGGGGGGAGTACATAGCTTTAGTGTGGTACAAATCTTCTAAGAATAGAAGTGACGTAGTGTTCGACGTTCCAGATGTTAGGAACACCTTGGCCGTCGGCCCACTAGAGGCGGTAGGTCGGTGGGTTGACCACTTCCATTACGATAAAGGGACCTTCCCACGGGGCGGAGGGCTTGTGCATTCCCTTGGTGCTTTGGATATGACGTAGGACCAGGTCTCCCACGTTAAAGGACTGCTCCCGTACGTTGTGGTTGTGATAGTGTCGCAGCTACTGCTCATACCGCGTGTGCCACATCAGTGCGGTGACATGGTGCTCCTCGACGCTGTCAAGGTCGACCTTGCGTGTCTCTTCTGCTGCTCCTTCTTCGTAGTGTTGGATGCGCGGGGCACCGAAGGCTACGTCAGTTGGGAGAACTTCCTCTGACCCGTACACCAGGAAGAAGGGCGAGTATCCTGTGACCGAGCTGACCTGGGTTCAAAGACCCCAGACGACATGAGGTAGCTATGCGTGCCATCTAGTCGTGTATTGTGAGGCGTCGTCGAAGATGCGGTCTTTGACGGCTTGGAGCACCATGCTGTTTGCTCGCTCGACCTGGCCGTTGCAATGTGGGTGGGCCACCGAAGAGTAGTAGACGTCGATGAGGCTGTCCTGGCAGAAATCCCAGAAGTCCGACCCTGGCCTTGTTTAGATGTCAGAAAAATTTGCCTTTTTAACGCACTGTAGCAAAAGGTAAATTTCGGCTTTTTCTGGTAAATATTGTCCTACCATGACCAAACTAGACTCAAAAGATTCGTGTCGCAAAGGCCATCACAATAGTGTAATTAGTTTTTGATTTCAGTCGCATTTAGAATTCGAACATATGTCTTTTGGCGTATTTAATGTGGTGGAGAGAGAGTGGAAAGGAGGATTTCTAGCAAACTAAACAAGGCCCCTGTGAAGGCCTTTCCCAGGTCGGTGACGATCCTACTAGGTACGCCGAACCGGTGGGTGATGTCCTCTATGAACTTCGCGGCCTCTTTCGACGTGACCGTGGCGACAGGACGGACCTCGATCCAATTGGTGAACTTGTCCACCGCCACCAGAATGTGCTTGTAGCCGCCAGGGGCCGTCTTGAATGGTCCCACCGAATCAAGGTCCCATATGGCAAAGGGCAAAGATGGCGGAATTGTCCTCAGGACTTGAGCCGGGACGTGCTGCTGCTTGGCGAAGAATTGGCAACCCTTGCACCGCTGAACCAGGTCTTGAGCATCAGTCAAAGCGGTGGGCCAGTAGAAGCCCGACCTGTAGCTTTTCTCATCAGGTTCGCGGAGGCTGCGTGGTTGCCGCACTCCCCGCCATGGATCTCATGTAGGAGCTCAAGACCTTTAGACAGGAGGATGCACTTCATTAGCACACCGTTGGAGGCGGACATCCGATACAGCTCGGTGCCTGATGATCTTCTAGCACTTGACCTTGTCTTCTGGGACGCGCATCTCCACGATGTAGCTGATGAAGTCAAGGCGCCAGTCATCTTCGGCCTCTGCCATGAGGATGTCACGGCTACCCGGTACATCGCTGGGTGACGTATCCGGATCGCTGAGAAGTCTGATCGATGGCTTGCGCAGGTCTTGGACGAATACGCTGGCCGAGACCAGCGCGCACTTGGACCCCAGCTTGGAGAGGACGTCGGCCGCCATGTTGTTGTTGCGGGAGATGTGGTGGAACTCTAGACCTTCAAAGTGGTCCTCGAGCTTGCACACCTCGGCGTAGTAGGCGTTCATCGTTTCTTTATTAACGTCGCATGCCTTGTTGACTTGGTCGATGACGACCTTGCGGTCACCGTAAGTGATGAGTCACTTGATTCCAAGGGAAATAGCGATGCGCAACCCATGGATCAAAGCCTCGTACTCAGCGCTGTTGTTGGACGCCTTGTAGTGGATCTGCAAGATGTACTTCAAGTGGTCACCCTGGGGCGAGATGAAGAGGACGCATGCGCCTTCGAGGTTTAGGGAACCGTCGAAGTGCATCTTCCAGTGCTCCAGCTTCTCCGCCGGCGAAGGCTGTTGGGTCTCCGTCCATTCGGAAACGAAATCAGTGAGGATCTGGGATTTGATGGCCTGCTGTGGGCAGAACTCCAGGTTGAATTCGCCCAACTCGACCGACCACTTGACGATGTGCCCCACAGTGTCATGGCTGCATAAGATTTCTCCGAGGGGGAAGTTGGAGACGCCCTTGATCTTGTGCGACTGGAAGTAATGGCGCAGCTTGCGCGACGCAAATAGGATAGCATATAGTAACTTCTGGGGTTGCGAGTACCTGACCTTGCTGTTGGATAAGACCTCGCTGACGTAGTAGATAGGTCGCTGGATGGGGTACTAGTGGCCCTCTTCGGTCGCTCGGCCACCAACACCGCGCCGACCACCCCGGGTGGACGCGGAGATGTAGAGAAGCAAGATTTCCTTGGGTGCCGGGGGCACCATGACTGGGGGTGTCGTGAGGAAGGTCTTCAACTCCTCGAGCGCCTAATCCGCCTCATCTGTCCACTTGAATTTGTCAGACTTCTTCAGGAGCTTGAAGAAGGGCAGGCCTTTCTCTCCAAGCTTGCTGATAAAGCGACCTAAAGCCGCCATCACGCTAGTAAGCTTCATGACATCTTTCTTCTCGGTAGGTCGATTCATCCTGCGTATGGCATCGACCTTGGCGGGATTCGCCTTGATGCCACGGTGGCTCACCATGAAGCCTAGAAGCTTGCCAGATGGAACACCGAAGACGCACTTCTCCGGATTGAGCTTCCAGCGGTAGACCCGGAGGTTGGCGAAGGTCTGGGCGAGGTCGGTTATGAGGTTGTCTTCGTTCGTGGTTTTGACGACCACGTCGTCGACGTAGGACTCAACATTCTTGCCGATTTGAGACTCTAGGCACTTCTGGATGGCCTTCTAGTAGGTCGCTCCAGCGTTCTTGAGGCCGAAAGTCATGGCCGTGTAGCAGTAGATGTCATGTGGTGTTATGAACATTGTCTTATCCTGGTTAGAGACCTTCAAGGCTATTTGGTGATAGCCCGAGTAGCAGATGAGGAAGCACAATAGGGTGCTCCCCGCAGTGGAGTCAACGAACTGGTCGATGCTTAAGGGGGAAGGGATCTTTAGGGTAGTGACGGTTGAGGTCGGTGTAGTTGATACGCATTCTCCATTGGCCGGTTTTCTTCGGTACAAGCACCGAGTTGGCGAGCCAAACCGGGTTTTTACATTCGCGGATGAATCCAGCAGCTAAGAGCTTTAGAACCTCTACCCTAATGACCTCCTTGCGATCCTTCGCGAAGCGGCGCAGCTTCTGCTTGACAGGCTTGGCCGTCTTGCTTACATCCAAGGAGTGCTCAGCCAGCTCCCTAGGAACACCTGGCATATCCGATGGAGTCCATGCGACGCATTGTCCCGGAGGAAACTAGTGAGCGCGAGTTCCTATTTTTCCTTGAGGACGTCGCCGATGACCACCGTCTTGGCTGGGTCGGCAAGTCCGAGGCAGACCTTCTTCATCGATGGCGTGGCATCCAGGGTGGTCTCGGTATGCTTCTGCTCCGGGACAGTCAGGTCAGACGGATCGACCTTCTTGGCTTCTGCCACCATGACAGTCGAGGCGCCGAAGCAGGCGTTCGTCGTGGCGATCTCCAGGGCCTCGCTGTCGCACTTGAACGAGATGAGCAGGTCGTCGTAAACCATGAAGACTCCCTTGGGAGCCAGCATCTTCAGCACTCGGTAGGTGTAGTGCGGAACAGCCATGAACCTGGCCAACATGGGGCGACCGAGGATGGTGTGGTAGGACGACTTGAAGTCAGTGACCTCAAAACTGAGGTACTCCATCCGAAAGTTCTCCTCTGTGCCGAACGTTACTGGGAGGGAGACCCGACCCAAGGGGTAGGCCGCCTTGTCGGGCACGATGCCGAAGAAGGGCTCGTCGCACTCTGTAAGCCTCTTGAAGTCGAAGTCCATCTTCCTCAAGGTGTCGACCAAGATGACGTTGAGCCCACTCCCTCCGTCGATGAGAGTTTGGGTGAGCAGGGCGCCCGCGACGATGGGCTCGACGACCAGTGGGTATGAGCTGGGATCTGGGATATGGACCCAGTGATCGGCTCTGGAGAAGGTAATGGGCTGCTCCGACCAACATAGGGGCTGTGATGGCTTAGTATGGATGAGTTTGACCTCGCGGCTGTCCTTGCGGTACCACCTTCTGCTCGTGCTGCTCTTCATGATTGCAATGATCATGTTGATCGATCTCTTGGCGTGCTGGAATGGGCCATTAGGGTTGCCTATCTCCGGTGGGGGAGGCAAGTCGCACTCCTCGCGACGATCCTTCGGCGGGTGGTTGTCACGTCGTCGATCGTCACGGCGGTCGTTGTCCTGGCGGCCACGTTGATCATTGCGGCAGTTGTTGTTGTAGCGACATGAGGATGGCTTATCTCCGTCACTTTTAGATCACTTGGAGTCCTCGGGCGCGCGGAACGACCTCTTGAACTGCTGACACTCGCGGACTGTGTGGGTACCCCCTTCGTGGACGTGCAGGGGTTGTCAAGCACCGCGTTGAACTCCTCGATGTTGAACGTTGAGGGTCGTCGCCCGTCTACCGCGAGGACCTCTGAAGGTCGCTTACGGAACTTCGAGCTGGAATCATCGGCAGCGCCAGAGATACCGGCGTCTTGCTTGCCATCATGGTCAAACTGGTTGACCAGGGCTTCTTCCGTATCAATCAACTTATTGACGACCTCCATGAGCAGTGCGACTGTTGTAGCACTGCACTCATGGATCTTCTCAAAGACCTTGCGGTCCCTGAGACCCTTCTTGTAGCTATCAACGACCTGGTCGTTCTGAGCACCGACGCAGATGTTGTGGTTGAAGGACCGAAATAGCGAACCAGAGAGGGGGCAGTGAATGGGAGCCGATAAAAATTCTATTCAAGAATTCGGCCTATGAACCTGATTTCACTCGTGCACCTCCGCAAGCTTCTCTTGCCAAGTTCACGTAGCCACTGAAGTGCTACTGAACCTAGGAGCAAGACCCAACCAACAGCCACAGTACACACGCAGCGAAAACACACACGACAAGGCTACTGGCAGCCCAAACCGGTCAGGCCGGTTTCTGAAACCGGTCAGACCGCTTCTGTTGGACTTAGCCTCACGCAGGCAGGGGAAACCGGTCAGACCGGTTTGGCAAACCGGTCAGACCGACTTTGTCCAGAACCTCCCCAAAGACCCGAAACACCTCAAGAGCCTTTCCGCATCTGAACAAAAGAAGCCATGGCACAACAGAGACTTCCTTGCTCAAAAACCCTTCTCGACAGCCCACAGGGCGAAACTGGTCAGACCGGTTTGGGAAACCGGTCAGGCCGGTTTTTGCCTGGACAGTCGGGAAGAACACAGCCCGCGGGAAAAACTCAACACTCCCTCCAATCGATCTCCCGATTCGTTCCACAGATCAAAGTGAGACTTTGGGGATAGTTGGGGTACCTTGTCGGCTACCCTTGGCTAGAAGCTCGGTCCCCAAAAACCACTCAATCAAGAGGAATCGAAAGTCAACCCTCAAGAACACCTCTAACCCTAGAACTCCGAAACTACCAAAATCGAGCCCCTAAACTTGCGGATTTGGGAGGGGGGTCAAAGGCAAAAGAACCACGAAGGGCTCACATGAATTTCCCCCATCAAATCCCCAAGAACAAAGTCTCGAAAACACACCGAGAAAACCACCAAGAGAGGGCACCGAAAATCACCACCAAGAACAACCGGGAACAACACATCCAAACCTTGAGGAACCACGTCGAATCATCTATACATGCCACAAAGGTTCATACAAGGTCTAGCTTGCCGCCCGATCATCCAACCCTCTCAACAAGATCTCACCATGAAGCTCTCAAGCTAGTCCTATGGAAATCCTAAGAAAATAGGAAGGGAAAATAGGAAAGCAAATGAACTAGGGTTCCAAGAGATGGCTGCCATCCTCTCACCTCATGGGTTATATGGAGGCACCCAAAAGACTAAACTACCCTTCACTAATAACTAGGGATACATGCCCCTCGAGGACGGATTTGGAAGTCTTCATGTCTTCACCATCGGACGGATGCCCGGCGACCGCAACCTGCTTAGCCTCGACGCAAGCCTTGCGATCCCGACGTGTGTCCTCCACTTCGAAGCTTCTGGCGCCCTGCGACCCCAAACCGGTCAGGCCGGTTTTGTCCAGACAGCCACGCCCAGTCTTCGACCTCGGCTTTGTGGCTCAACCGAGTGACCCGGTGATTTTCTGGTGAACCACCGCAAACCCCGCGAACTTGATGTAGCCTCCGCCAATCACCATTCATGACTTGGCTCCCACGAAGTCCCGGCTCGACCTTGGTTTTGTGGCTCAACCAATAGACCGTCCATCGACTTCATCTCGTTGTTCTTGCCACCATGCGGCCCGCACTTGACCCCACTGGCCACCGGGTCCCTCGAACGAAGCCTACTTGTCTTCTCCACACCTGGAGGCCTCACCGGCAACGACCTTTCGTGCTTGTTCTTCACCTGCACCAACACGAGTCAAGCCGCAACCTGCACCTACAATACTTAGCCCAAGAATCAGTCCACACAACATTGTCAATCACTCATCACACCAGCAAGCGACCATCCACCGATCCTCGAACCACACATGGTCCTCAGCGGTTCTCGAAGAACTTGTTGGTGTAGTCCCGCAACCGCTCACCGGGCTTCACGGTCACCCTTCCAAGGTTGAAGGCTTTGCCCGGGCGATTGTACGTCTCCTGGAAGTTCGATGTGAAGGCCTGAGATAGGTCGGCCCACGATGTGATGCTGCCTACTGGGAGGTTGTTGAGCCAGAGCGACTGTGACGCCCCAGGTTTTTAATTATCGTTATTAACGCTAATGACCGGATCAGCCGAGTCAAGCCAGTCAAACACCGGTCAAACCTAGGTCAACCTGGGTCATCACCCTGAAAACCTCGCCGATGAACCCTAATGAACCCCTTGACCAAGCCTACACACATCCGTAATGGACCCTTGGCCAAAGACACGGTCAAAACCGGCTTAACCGTTGATGTCAGCGAATGTCGTCCGGAACTTTTGCCGCGTTCCCCAAAATTCACCTAAACACTTCACAATTCTACCTTTATGAAAGTTGTCCATCTTGTTGAGGGACACAACTTTCATATAGACTGGCATTTCAAATTTTGGGTGGAAATTGGTGAAAAACTTGATCGACTGACAGTACCTCCTGTTTTCCAGAACAGGCCGGCATTCAATGTTGGCACGACGTTCCTGCGAAATCTGTCGAGAAAAACACTAGACGGCCTTTACGAAAGTTGTAGAGGGTAGTTAGATCTACAACTTTCTTATTCATTGCTTTGTGCACTTTTATTCAATTTTTGGGAGCTACACGTGTTCAAACAGGGACGCAGGAAATTGATTTCAGCCGGTCGACGTCACCCCGCGCTGGCGCGACGTCGCCGCGCCCCCGGCGCGACAAGCCCGCGCGCGCGCGCCCCCGGCCCGCGCCCCCCGGCGCGGCGCACCGCCCAAGGCCGCGCCTTCCCTAGGCCGTGGACCCCAAGGCGGCACGCACGCCGAGGATGCCGCGGAGTCCGCGCCGCCCCGCCCCGCAAGCCCCGGAGCGCACGCCGCCGTACGTCCTTGCGCCCCGCCCGCGCCGCCCGGCCGTCCTTGCGCCCCCGCCCGTGCTGCCTCTTCCCCGGTTCCCTAGTCCGCGTCGAGGCGCACGCCTATAAGGAGTCCCTGCTCCTCCCGCGGTGCGCGGGGCCGTACCCGGGGTCGAGCCCGCCGCCCGCCGACGCCCAGCAGAGCCACCGTGGCGAGCCCCAATTCCGGCCAACCACGAGCCGAAGTAAACCCTTCCTACACCTCTCTAGCTCCCCCAGAAGCTGCCCGAGCCGTCCCTTGCGTACCCAGGCCAGACGCGCGCCGGTGCTGGCAGTCCGGTGGCCGGTGCTGACCGGCGCCGCCAAGGCAGCCCGCCGGAGCCACTCCACCCCCGTCCAACCCATCAAATCGAAGCCTAGGGCACCCCTAGACCCTCCCCCGTCCTCTCCCGGCCAAGAACGCCGGCGAGCCCACCGGAATTTTCCCACCCGCGCTGGCCACCGCCCCTAGGGGCTACATTGCAAACACAAAGATCTTTCCAGGGTCCTCATTGCAAAAGGTGAACTCCAATAGTTAAAGTGATTTCCTGATTCTTGTAAATTGCGTAGAAAATCACAGAAAAATCAGAAAAATTCAAAACCAATTTTGTTGGATTCAAGGTGAAATATCCCACAACTTTTGTTTTTCTTTCCTGAGCTAATTCCTGATAGTTTTTGCATGAAAAATACAAATGTTAAAACCCTTGATCTGCAATATCTCAAAAACCATAAATCTTCTGTATCTAATTTTTGGATATGTTGTGTGCTACGTCATGACTAGCTCCTATGCCAAAAATTGCATAAAGTTATTATGTAAATCTTTTCCTAAAAATGTTTTTCCATTTCTTCCGGATCTGAATAAATGATTTTTCTAGCCAAAAAGTATTTAAGTTTTTGCAACCAACTTTTGCACACTGTCTTTTAATGCCAAAACACACCTCTGGTGAATTATTCACAATTTTATAGATACCAGAAATAATTATTCTTGAATTATGCTTGTTTTTCTTTAAAATTGCACAACTCAAGTTCCACAATAGTTCTAGGTGTATATGCTGCACCACTAGGTTAGTTTTGAGCCATATGACATGTGTGAGAAAGTTAGGATCATTTTGTTGAGTAATTATTTTTGTGTGCATGTACCTTGTTCATCTAGCTAGCTTTTGTCTTTTTCAAAAATAATTAATTTCTAGCTGTCCAAAGCACGCATGTGTGTCCAGTGGCTTGTTATAGGTGTTTAGTGGTTGATACACCCTTCCACTGAATTTTATTGATTAATTCCATGAATAAAAGATATGTAAATCATTAAGGGCTTAATAGTAATTAAATGGGAAAATCACCAAATCATCCTTACCAATCTTGGGTGTGGTTGTAAATCATTTTAAAAGGTTAAATATACCTACCCACTACTATTGGTGAATTTAAATTAAATTATTTACATATATATGTACACAATCACCATCAAAAAGAATATTTAATAAAGAGTTGCAAATTGATTCCTTTTGGAAGAGTATGCTAAATGTATTCTTATCTAGGTGAATGTGTCCAAATAATGCATCCCTTGATTGTCATTTATGATTTGTAGGTGATTAAATTAAAAACCGTCAAATAAATCTTGCATTTGCATCTTCGTGTAGATCTTTCCGCCAGTAGACGTACGCTCGTGCCGGAAGGAGGGAACGAAGGTGCCGATGAAGAGCTGCCGTACGTGAACGTAGCTCAAGACCTGGACCCAAGTCCAGAAGGGCCCAAGGCCAACCTTGCCAGCGAAGGCAAGCCCCGGATCATTAACCCCGTCTTTTAAAATTTTGCAATTATGTTTGCTATGATTGTGCATTTACGTTTCAGGAGTTGATTTGAAACCCTAGATGCATGATCTTTAGGTACATATGCTCTATCACTAGCATGCTAGGTCGATAGCTGCTATGCTATAGGACCCGATAGAAGTCGAGTGATGTTCGTCACTCGCGAGAATAGGTTCCTAGATAGGAATCATAAGATATCCTTAAATGGATTGCCCATGTGGTAAGAGCATGGGATTGGGCTCCGGTCCAGTGGCTTTCATGGGCTAAGCTTTTGAACGTACTAAACATTCACCGGGAATGGGACCGGTAAGCCTAGTACCTTAATGAGGCGGCACGGGATCCTACTGTTACTACTCTTGAGAAATCTCCTAACCGGCTAGCTACCGGGAAGGGTGGTGTATGGTGACTCCGGGTATCTCGCGGGGTATGCCGGATAGCCTGCACCAAGGACTGTAAGATTCGATCCCAACCCGAGGATTTTTGGGGACGGCCTGGGAAAGTTGTCCCTTGTGGGCAGCCTACCATGTGTTTGGGTCTGCCTTGCAAGGTTTAAATCAATCGATTGTCGGCCTCTCACCGTTATCCGAGACTGCTTAATCAACTGGCCATGATATCCCATAATGATGGAACACGAGAAATATTGTTGTATGAATTAATTGCTTGCCCAATTCTTGATTGGATTATATGGCACATTTAGAAATGGTAATCAACTAGAACGTGTGCTAAAATATTGAAAGTAAGGATCTACCCTTAGTGGCTGTTCAGCAAAAGAAACTCCACCGGCCAAAAGCTTTTTCATGTCTAGAGGTTGGTGATGTAGTCATCACCCGACCGTTAAGTCTTGCTGAGTATTAGTATACTCAGCGTTGCTTTAAAACTGTGGTTGCAGGTGTTGTTGACCGGAAGGGTGACGACAAGTGATGACATCACGGATGGCCTCCTGTGATGTCTACCGTTGCGCTAGTTTATTTTATTTCCGTTGTTTTCAAACTCTGAACCTTTACTCCATGTCATGAACAATGGTTTGTAATAAAATGTTTAATTCATGTTGTACTCTGGACTCGCCTTCGTGTGAGTTTTAATGCATGTGTCGATCCTCTGTTCGATGTCCAAGTGATTTACCGGGCTCTAACCCGGCAACCAACGACAGGATGATACTTTACTGTTGCTTAATGACCAAAGTGGATCGGTCTTAGGTGATAGTACGGTATTTTTCTGGGCGGGTTGTCACAGCGACGCCGCATCGCCCATCACCAGCGGGAAGTAGGCTGCCATGTGGTCGAAGTTACCGTCGGCCGCCTTGACGGCGACGTAATAGGTCGACAACCAAATGTTGGGGTCGGAGCGGCCGTCGTACTTCTGGATGTTGGGCTTGAAGTTGTCGGGGTAGGCGATCGACCGGAGACATGGAGCCAACGCAGGGAAGGCGGTGAGTGCCATGTCGTCACCACTGTTGCCGACTTGAGCTGCATCATCGTCCTGCGTTGTGGCCACAACCTCGGATCTAGACTGCCGCACCAGATTATGGGCCGGACCCTCAGGGTGATCGTAGTCTTTCTCGTACTAGGCACGTCGCCGATTCTCGACGTCGTGGCGCTCGCGCTCCTCACGCTCCATGATCTAGTGGACGTCGCTTGGAGGACCGTACTCGCGGTCATAGTCAAGGTGACGTCGCAGCTCCCGCTCCTCACGCTCGCGATGACGTTGGTCGATGTAGCCGCGGGCATCGCGACCACGCCGGTTCCTGTCGAGGTTGACGTGTAGGTCCGCGGCTGGCGCGGCTCTCGCTCCGGGCTGGTTGACCTCCTCCTGGATCGTGGGGAGCTTGCTATGCACTGGCCGATTAGAAAGGCTGTGCAAATGCCAGCTCGACGTAGATGCAGCCGACTTGGACATCGCGCTCTTTTCCTCCACCAGAGCAGTGGCGACCCGGATGTGGGCCATGGCTGCTTCGACCACCGGCGAAGGATTAGCCTACTGAAGACGTGCCAACGCCGCGCCCAGGTTGGCCTGGGGGCTGTTGAACATCGGTAGACCCACCTCTTCGAACTCGAGACGTAGGTCGCGGGTGCATGGGGGTGCTGCCTGGCGCTGCTCCTTCGCCCGTCGCTGTGCGCGGTTTGCGTTGGCTTGGATCCGACGAGCTTTTTTGGAATCCGTCGCGCCGACCCGTGGTGGGTCGTTCGCTGAGATCACCAGGACGCGTCGTCGGGTGGATCTCTAGTTGTTGGGGGAGATGCGGATCCGGAACTACTGAAACTCGCCGTCGTCCGGAGACGTGGGAGCCTGCATGGCGCGCGCAACGTCACGCTCCTCATCGATCTTCCTCCATAACCGGCACACGTGGAGTGTGTGTCGTGCACCCTTATGGTAGATGCATGGTACATCGAGAGGGGCGTGGCGGGCACGAGATTCGACCTTGAGGTCGCTAGTTGGTTGTCGTCGCCCAGATTGTATCTGGATCGACTTTGCCGCCTCGTGCTTGTACACGTTGCTGGGAGGCCGCAGATCGAACGGGAAGGTCTTGCAGTGTGACACGTCCTGCGTTGAGCGCTGAGCTTGTTCGCAGATCTGGAGGGTTTCCTCCATCATGTCGATGACGCGTTCCATCCCCTGGACAAGATCATAGGGTTTGGGCGGGTGGGTCTTCGACTTTTGGCCGGAGCTGGGGGCGACGCCAGACGTCACGGGGACCTTCACGGAGGCCGTTGGCGAGGTCGCCTCCACCAGCACGGTCGAGGTCACCATGAAGGAACCAAAGCAAATCTCCACGGGGTCGGCGAGGATGTCCGCCATGCTCGTCGGGAAAACGACGCCATATCGGGCCGCCATGCTACATAGCGAGTTCCTGATCTCCCCCTACCTGGCGCGCCAACTGTCAGGGGGTGAGACCTGGACAGATCCGCAAGGGGGCTACCCAAGCAATTGTAGGTTGACTAGTGGGGGATCGGGACCTAATAGCGTAACTGGTAGTTCTTGGATGAACTCAGAATTCGGCGAGAATGGCAAGGACACGGTGGTTTTTAGACTGGTTCAGGCCTCTGGAGAGTAAAACCCTACGTCCAATGTGATGGAATTACGTGGAAAGATGATCTCCCCTCGAATGGAGCTCTAGGTCGCCTTATATGGCCGGCGGGCTAGGGTTTCCATTCGAGGTCGGTGGACCCTCATCGGGGTCGGTTACAGATTTTTAGGAAGGTCGCCTTACATAATTCCAGAGAGGATCTCGCGATCCCCGGGTCTACTGGCGGTGCCGCCGCCGTGATCTAAGGAGAGGCATGCCCCTCAAGCCTGGCAGGTCGTCTGCGATCTGGATAAGGTCGTCGGAGGCCTTCCTGGGTCGTCGGGATTATAGATAAGATCTCCGGGCCCACTTGCAGGTCGGCGGGACTTCTGGCAGGTCGGATACACTTGACAGGGACCTCTAGGACCCTGGCGGTGGGGACCCATGGGTACCCATGTTTCACAATATATTTAAAAGGCAATTTAATTAGTCAAATTTAATAAAACCCTTAGAAAATAAATTCTAAATTTGTTGCTAGCATTTTTAGGTGATGGAATTTTGGGTGTTACACCTCCCCACCATGGGTTCTCTGTGGTGTCTCCAAAAGGTAATGACCTCCCTTTATGTGATTCTTTGCGTTACGAGTTTTGTAGTTCGATTCATTTAACTTTTCTCGTTCTTTGCAGCACGTTTGGGCTGGGGAGCAGTCGAAGAAGGCGTACAAGGACTTCGTTGGTCAAATCGATCGGATGGTCGATGCCCAGGTCCGATGGACGTCATACGCTCCTGCCATGGTCGCTGCCCGCGCACCACAGGGGCTCTCGTCCCTGTGCTCCCGAGACCAGGCGTACTGGATGATGCGGCGGCGACTGGTCTTCGACGTCTACGTCGAGGAGTACGCCGTCCACCGGGTGATGAGGCAGTCCGGCCTCTTCCAGGCTACGCCAGTACCCGTTGTGCCACGTCTGCCGCCTACCGCGCACAGGTGAGCTACCATTTGACACTTCTAAGTATTTTCCGTTACGAATATTCAGTTGCCAATAATTTTATGTCTCATGTTCTATGCTAGGTGGACGCATAAGAGCGTGCTCGCGAGGACGCCGTTCATCGACAAAGGCTGCGGTCATATGTGGCGAGTGGGCGTTCACGGCGCACGAGCAGAACATCGTCACTGTTGACGCAAAAAGTGCACCTAGCGCCAAACACACAGCAAGCCGAACAAGCTGGCTTCACACGCGCGAAGAGTAACGATGACGTGCCAGTCAATTTTTCCTGAAAATTAACAAAAGATAAAGCAGTTAGATACCAAGGCTTGGAACTTGCCGGGTGGTACCAGACAGTTCCATATTTACGGCTAAAAGGCCACATGAGATGACACATAGCTATGGAAAAGCTATTTGCCAATGAACTGAAAACCATTCGGGATCTTATAAAAGAAAAAATCAGATTGCCGAATGAATGACGTAAGCATGACAGCAATCGGTCTTTGTTTGGTCAAAGATGCATAAACACGATATTATGACCGATCCCATGATAACCAATATTAAATAAATGAATAAATTAAAGCACGATCATAATCACGTAATGAACAAGCATGCATAGATCCAAAGCACTAGTCCACCGCATGTCTAGGTACTCTAAAACCCGTCGGGTACGATATCAAACAAATCTATCCACCGCATGATACAATTTGCATGAAGACCGTACCACTTTCCACAAATAGATCTATCCACCGCATGATACAATCTAAATATGGAAAGCTAAAAGCACGCATTATTTAAAGCATGAATTACGCACGTGTTCTACTCGTGACGAAACATAACCGAATACGAGAAGACAGTACCGATTCGGGGTCCATGAAGAAGGAGCGAACGTTACCAAGCGAATAAATCTATCAGGTTGATTCGAAATCTAATCCACCGGATGACTAGCTCTAAATCAACCCCAAAACACTCGCATCTACCGCATGATACTCAGTTCTTTCAAGATTTATACCGACATTAGCAAGCTTGAACCCGCAACACGTAACAACCTAGATTGATTCGGTTTCGGCTTTTGAAAACACAAGATCCACGCATCAAAACATGAAATCTACCCGTACAAGGATCACGAAAGAGATGAGCCGATCCAAACCTATCTAGATTGGGCAAAGGTGTTACATGAATCTAAACATAAAGTAAAAACTCGAAGTAACACAGGGTAACTTAATGAATCTATTGGATCTTGCCAAAATCCAATAGAGCCGATAACTAGCTTCAAGCTAGATCTTAGCCTACCGCATGGCTCATGACCTAACAAGAAACCCTCTTGAACCAAGCTTGAATCTACCGCATGACATGAAGCATGGTAACAAGACTACTTGCATCAGATCTAAATCCACCGCATGATACTAGACATGATACAAGGTTGCCGGTACTCACGGAGGTCAACGGATCGATGAACCCTCTCGAAGAACTCGACGACACGACAAAAGGACTCTAGGGTTTGGCGTAAGGCCGGTGTTTTTTGAAGAATGATTGTGTTGCATTACCTACATTCAGGGCTCATATTTATACCCTGCCAAGTACAATCTCGAATGGATTCGTTGCCTAACTTATCTCTAAGCTTGATCGCCCATCCATCCATTCGTCCTTCCTGCTTGAGCCACGTCATTGTTCAAATCCTGCAAAATCAGCTCTACTGTTCCTTTGCCGAACGGGAGCAGATAGCCGACCGCAGACTTCTTTGCCGAATACATCTGAAAAATCCTTCCCCTTCCTCGAGACGGACTCTCGACCGAGCTGGACCCACTAGTCAGACTCCTTACCAAATTTTGGTGTTAACATATGCCCCTTCAATTGCGGGATAAAAGTATTTTTGTTCCGCAATTGACTCCAGCCACGAATAGCTCAACTCAAATCTATCAACACCTGTTCTTCTTCCTTCTCAATCCGTCGGAATCTTCGTCTAGATTCAAACCCTAGATCTCCTTGTCCTGAGCTCAAGTCTTCAATGGCGACTCAAAACCAAGATGCTCAGGTAAATCCTCCTCCCGTAAGCTTCATTCGGTATTTAGGTTTTCAATTTTACCTGAGATTTCGTTTCCGCCTTCCTCAGGAGCCTTCAACTGAGCTTTTGATTCGCACCGGGGCCAATTCAAGATCCTATTATCTTGGTCCTGTGGGGAACTCTGACCCTCAAGATTTCATCGTTGCTGAATCTCAGAGGATCCCTTTCAAAGCGGCTCTGTCCCCACCTCCTCAGTGGCAAGACACTTTCAAGAACTGGCCTTTACCTCCAATCGCAGGCTGGAGAACTTGGTACCGGAGAATCCTCGCAGATAAGAGCGGATTGACCAAAAATTGGGATACCCTCCGCATTGCTCAATGCTTGGAGTTATCTTTGGCCGAGACCCCCAAAAATGAAGACCTTTTAATAGCAGCCTGCCACTTTTGGTCAAACGGTGTCAACGCCTTCCTCTTTGGCCATGGCCCAATGTCTCCAACCCTGGCCGATGTGTATATGGTCACCGGCCTTGACATTACAGGGTCTGTTCAGCCCTGGAACTTCAAAGGTTCTTCATGACAAACAGGGGTGAAACCAGGGAACGGATATAAACAGTATATCTTGAGCCACATGAAAGACAACCCCCTTGGTGATGTCGAATACCGGGCATTCCTGAATATGTGGCTATGCAGATTTGTCTTCTGTGGCAAAGCCAACGAGCTCACCCTGAATCATATCACAATGGCGACTCATTTGGCTAGTGGCAACCGCCTACCCCTTGGGAAATTCTTCCTAGGCGGTGTATACCATATGCTTCACCAAACTTGTTACCCAGATGTACACTAGCCAAAGGATAGCATGTGTCAACGGCCCTTGGTGGTTCGTTCAGATATGGCTGCAGCTCCACCTGCATCAAATTGTTGGTGTTGATTTGAACACCAGGCTCTTCCCTTCATCCAATCACCCTGAAGGAGAAAACAATGCTACCAGGGGATGTCAGAATTATGGAGAAGCGGCTTCAACTGTTCTCATTCAGCAAGACATTAGCCAGCTTTTCGAACTATTCTTCAAAGGTTTCCAGAATCCTCTCTGGCTCCCCTATCTGGATAATGACACATTGACTTTCCCTGTTGAATTCTCCTTTGAGCCTGGTCGTCAAGATGGGAGATTCCTAGAAATTTTCAACATCATAATCCGCCCATGTATGCTGCCGGCTGAATTCAACAAGGGAAGGCTGAATTCTAGCACTTATGAATATTATCAGCCCAATGTAATGGCGAGGCAAATTGGATGTGGTCAGATGCCCCCAAGATTGTTCCTGCATGAATTCCTCAAGCCCAGAGAGGAAATCAAAGAGAGTATGCATAGCAGTAGGGTCTTCCATTATGTGTGTAGCCCCAGTATCTACACCTGTCCTTTCGTGCCCACAACCATAGTTCATCCCACCTTTAACTCCTGGTGGCAAGAATTCCACGACCACATCTTCAGTGAGCCTGTACACGTGTTCTGCGCAGAATTGATCCTGATTTCCTACCAACTTCAGAGGTAATATAATGAACTTTTGGATCAGACATTTTTTCCTTTCAATCAACGATTCTGGCCTCATTTCTTTGACTCCACAGAACACAGTGCCTGCCCCTCGAGCCAGAAATATCAACTATAATGTTGTAGGACCGATTTCAGGATCGGGATTCAAGTCCCCAACTCGGCCCACTAATGGCCGGGTTTGCCACAACCGATCCAAGCCTCTCCGGCCCCTTGCTGCCGACGGAGGCAAGGTTTGTCTCCGGTTGCTCCTCCAAATGCCAAAAGGAGGAGAACCGTCAAGAAAGTTCTTGTTGAGGTAAAACCTTTTGCTTTCTTGATCACAAGGGTACTCTAGTTTCTGACAAATCACCTCTTGCGCATTTTCAGACTAGAGCCCAACAACCTTCGATGCTCGAACACCGCCAATGCCTCATCCTTCGGTATGACCTCTACTGTCTTCTCTTAAGGATGAACACTGGCATTTACCCTTTTACTTTGACACTTGCAGAAGAAACAACGGAAGAACAACTGGTGGATGTCCCCATGGCTCAACAAGCAAGTCCACCCAGGGCTGAATTACCTATCCCGGTGGAGATCTCATCTTCATCACCCTCTGCAGAAGCAATGAATTCTCCAGAGATGAGTCTCCCAATCCAGCCAGAGCCATCAAGTCCTCCACGGGCACAAATACTTGTTGGTCATGCAGAGACACTAATCCCAACAGAGATGGATCCAACTCCCCTTCAGCCAGAAGCCCATGAGTTACCAGCGACTGTATCAACACTTTCTGACTTGGAAGCTTCAGCTTTACCTGGAGCATCTTCCTCACCTGCGATTACCCCTGCTCAAGAAATTAGCCGTGAGGTACTCATTTGTACTTAACTCTGCTACCTTTACGTTTAGCACCCTTAACTCGGCAATATTGCTTCTTAGGATCAGGCTCCATCATCACCAAAACTGTCATCGGAGACCAATCCAGCTGCCGAGGCAATGGAAGGAGTGCACCAGCCTCTGTCAGATGAGGTGTTATCAAAGCTTAGAGAAATTGTTGCCTGGCTAGAAAGGGACGCACGAGATCAGTTCAAGGATCTCGATCACTTCGAAGAGATGCTTGAATCTATCAGCCAAGAACTTCCTGAAGACATCAGAGTTTCTCTAGTATCCATCTGTGGCTTGGACATCCTTTATGCGCCCATAAGGCACGCTTTGAGGAAATTGCGCTCCCGCCCGACTATCGAAAAGAAGAAAGCTGATGCTGAACATGCCATGAACGGGGCACAATCCCAAATAGAGAGCCACAGAGATACATTGGCTAGGCTGCAGGCTTCTTATGATCTGAAAATTGCCAGGAAAGGCGCTCTAGAAGCGAACGAGAAGCTTCGTCGCCCGAGATAGAAGCTGATAAAGAGAAAATAGCCGAGCTCCCTGGATTGATAGAAAAGACCCAAGCGGAAGCAAAATCGGCTATCACCAAGATAGAGCAATGCAATGCAGAACTCACCAACTTGTCTGGTGCTCAAAAAGATTGCCAGGAACTGTTGGACAGCTTCCGCCAAGCAACATCCAATGCTCGTGGTGTGATTGCGAAACATTTAAACATTTGAATACCCACATTGATGTATAACCGAATTGATCGCTCTTGTAATACTTGTTCTTGCATTTAATTTCCTTTTCTTTCGCATACCTCTAAGTGTAAACGCTGAACGATCCATTCGGCAAGGAAATACCAACACCCGAATGGCACTTTGACTCCTTTCAGTCGAGCCAATCAACTGAATGTGACTTAGCCTAGAACTCCAAGCGACCCGCCGGCGGGCTGGCCAAGGAAACTTTTCCACCTTCCGATTTTCTTGGGATATGCGCCACGATCCAGAGCCACGACTCGAAACCACGATTCATCTTGCCAGGCCTATAAATGCAACTGTAGGTGCCCCAAGCTCTCCACCAAGCTTTTTAGCTCTCGAATCTTTGCCAATCTCGGTTCCTTCTCTTTCTGAACAGTGCACATCCCAAACCACCATGGTGCGCCGCCTCAACCGTCGCCGCGCCTCCGACGAGGCAGAGGGGAGCAGCGCCAACGCGCGCCGGAGGCAATGATCGTCGATTCCTCTTCTTTGCTTCAACTTTTGATCTTTTCTCGTTTAGACGATCATCTCCCTTTCAGGTTGATTCAGTGGAACCCGTCTCCCGCGCCGGCCAATCAACCCCTTCCAGACGACTCCTCGGAGTCCGATGGCCACTCCCCCGTGCCGTACGGGGAAGAAGACGCTCTCCGCTTCAAGGAAGAGCTGGAGACGGCCCGACGCGAGCTGGAGGACGTTTCCAAGAAGGCGGGCATAGCCGAGCTAGAATGGGAGGACCAGCGCAGACAGCTGCTGGAAGCCATCGATGGTACGGCTCTGAAATCAATTCTTGATCCCACCCGGCTTTTTTGATGCTAATCTCCTTTCTCCTTGCTTCTTGCAGCCCGCGATGCCGAGCTCAACCAGTTGAAGGCGCTGGTGGAGCAGCTGGCCGATAAGGTGAATGCCCGTGGCGACACGCCGGTGGAGCGCCTTGCCGCGGTGGAGCACCGTGTCGACGAGGTGGCGACCCACGGCATCCGTTTGGGCACCACCTTGGGCCTGGCTGCCATGGCGACGCATACGGACGTCGACTACTCCATCAGGCTGCGCGGCTTCCGGGGAGGCGCGCCGGAGGACATCGACGAGATCGAGCTCATCCTGGAGCGCCTCGATGGTCACGGCGACGCCATTGCCGAAATCACACATCCCCAATCTGTACTGAACAGGCTTTTCGACTAGATTGTATTAGGGATGTTTGATCATCGGCAATAAATAAGAACCTTTGAATTCTGTGTTTGTGCTGTTATGAATTCGCCTCGCACTTGCATCCATGATTCTTATTTTTTCCTTGAATGCATCTGGGAACTATCTTGAGCCGAACGCGCGAGAACAGTTGCCCCTTGGCGCAAAATCCACAGAAGATCCCGATTCGGCAATCCACGAGCACTGTTCAAGCAAAAAACCCTTTGTACTTGGAGAGAAAAACCCTGCCGTTTGGTATTCCAACAGTGTGTACTGGCCGGTCATCACTCCCAATGCACCCCTTCGGTCAATAAAAGAGCCTGCTGAGATGCCCTGCAAATCCACTCGCACACTCATCCATCATTTCTCATTTCTTCCCCTGTCTCTAGAGGAGAAAACCCCAAGGCCATGGACAAGGGCAAGCAACCCCAGGAGAGCAGCTCATCGAAGAAGCGTACGATCCGAAGGTGAGTTTTTTCATGATTTATTCCTCGTTCTCCATATGATCTCGTGCTTCATGTTTTCTTCTTTTCCTCTTTCAGCCTTGATCTGCTCCCTGAAGAAATCATCGGGACTGAAGATGTGCCTGAGTACATCTCCTCCGATTCCTCCCTCGAAGCAGAGGATGCCACGCCTGAGCAGAGGACCAGCCATCAACTGCGCCGCCGCGTTCGGCACCTGGAGCACGGCCTCAGGGACATCACCGCCCGTTGCCAAGCCGAACGCGAGCGTCGCATGGCTCTGGAGGCACTAGTAGGGGGTAAATGCTTCTGATCTGTTCTTGACTTCATGCCTCCATTCGGATTTCTTGCCCCTAACATCGATTCCTCCGCTTTAGATGTCTCAGACAGGTACAACAACCTGAAGATGGCCTGGGACAGCTTGTTGGCGGCCGCGAACCATGGTCGCCCCCATGCGTTCCAAGTTGTCGTCACGGTGGTCCTGGAACAGCTGAAGAGGGAGCAGCAGAAGAAGCAAAGAAAAGATTGAATCATACATTCGCTTCTTTCTCCACGCCTTCTGCTTCCCACCTCTTTGAAGATCTGACCATCAGGGTTGTTAGATGTAAACCTGCAAGAAGCAGTTGTAATATGATTTTTGTGCTAAGGGCAATGCATCTAGGCACTGGCCATATCTTTTGTTTATGGATTTTTTGTTCTGAAGGCGGCCTCGTTCTTGAGCGCCATGCTGCTGGTAAGGACCTTTATCATCCCGCTGGGGTCCTTGCTTTGGGTTTTAGAATATCATGGGGTTGAATGATCCGCTTTGCTTGTTGTGCAGTCTCTTGCCGAGCGGGCGCAGGCTCGGACAGGTCTTCTACGAGAGGCGGCGAACGCCCATGCGGAGGCTGCCGCGGCCCACGAGAGGCCGCGCGTGAAATCCAGCGCATCAAAGAGGTCATGACGCACCGAGCGCGAAAGAGGCGACCGACCTGAAGAATAAGCTGGAGGACACCGAGCAGAAAGCCAAGGACGCAGCTTCTGACCTTTAGGCCGTGGTGGAAGGCAAGTCCTTGTCGTTGCCCCGAGTTGACTCCGTTTGCTTTTGTGATGTCTTGGTCCTGACGTTCTGATCTTGAATCGCTACGGCCACTCGAGAGACCGAGGAGGCCCTCAAGAAGGAGCTGGCCGAGGTCAAGAGCCAGGTCACAGCCATCAAGGAGAAGTTCACGGAGACCCATCGAGGTTAGCGTTGTGCTCGTTGCTCAAAGGTCGGCAGACGTGCCGCAGTTGGATGTGCAGCTGATTCTGCTTGTTTGCGATGCAGGTCTTGAGAAAGAGCTGGATGAGCTCAAAGATGTTGCCCAGTATGTCATAGATCTCTACGTCCCACAAGAGGAGGGGGTCGAGTCAGTGTCGCTGATCGACCGGCTTGATGAGGCAGAAGGTCGAATCAAGGGCCTGCTCCTGGATACCGCCAATCTTGCGGCGGTCGTGGCGCTATCAACCGTCAAGTACCATGACCCGTCATTCGACCTATAGAAGGTCTCGCAATATGTGGACCTGTCAGGCCTCATCAGGCGTGAAGACGTCGCGGCAGCTGCGGAGGAGGTCGTCAACAAGTTTGACTTCGCACGCGACCGAGGTGGTGCTTCGAAACAAGCTTTTAGACGTTGGTTAGGTCGATTGTGTAAATAAACTTGCAATATAAGAAAGCTTTTGCTTAAGAAAAGATGCATGTACGTTCCAGCAAAATGATCTCATTGTACACGTCGAAAGTAACTAGGTCGCAAGAGGAACCCTCCGCTCACCCAACTCAGTGGAGGAACGGCTTACCGGCCGTGCGAACTAGCGCGGGGACTTAAGCACAACTGGCGCGCGGAGGGGGTCGTGGACCCTAGGTCTTTTGAATCAGAGACTTAGGAACGCTTACAATGGGAGCGGGTGCTAGCTATGACTTGAAAGCGTAGAACATAAAGAAAATCCCTTCAGGTCGCGAGACCCTTAGGTTGGCGAAGCCAAGCCCCCGAGTGTTTCGAGACCTGACCTAAACCAAGCACCCGAGTGCTTCGAGGGGGAAGGGAAAATGACATAAAGTAAAAAAGGGGGACCAAGACACAGGTCAACAGAGGGGTTGCCAAATAGGGGATCTCTTTCTTTATTATATTGAAATTACAAAGGGGGAGAGTACATAGCTTTAGTGTGGTACAAATCTTCTAAGAATAGAAGTGACGTAGTGTTCGACGTTCCAGATGTTAGGAACACCTTGGCCGTCGGCCCACTAGAGGCTGTAGGTCGGTGGGTTGACCACTTCCATTACGATAAAGGGACCTTCCCACGGGGCGGAGGGCTTGTGCATTCCCTTGGTGCTTTAGATATGACGTAGGACCAGGTCTCCCACGTTAAAG
Organism: Cenchrus americanus; assembly: GCA_947561735.1. Classification (NCBI taxonomy): domain Eukaryota; kingdom Viridiplantae; phylum Streptophyta; class Magnoliopsida; order Poales; family Poaceae; genus Cenchrus; species Cenchrus americanus. The sequence continues at coordinate 60,054,520 of OX387245.1, read as the reverse complement.
GACTGCTCCCGTACGTTGCGGTTGTGATAGTGTCGCAGCTACTGCTCATACCGTGTGTGCCACATCAGTGCGGTGACATGGTGCTCCTCGACGCTGTCAAGGTCGACCTTGCGTGTCTCTTCTGCTGCTCCTTCTTCGTAGTGTTGGATGCGCGGGGCACCGAAGGCTACGTCAGTTGGGAGAACTTCCTCTGACCCGTACACCAGGAAGAAGGGCGAGTATCCCGTGACTGAGCTGACCTGGGTTCAAAGACCCCAGACGATATGAGGTAGCTATGCATGCCATCTAGTCGTGTATTGTGAGGCGTCGTCGAAGATGCGGTCTTTGACGGCTTGGAGCACCATGCTGTTTGCTCGCTCGACCTGGCCGTTGCAATGTGGGTGGGCCACCGAAGAGTAGTAGACGTCGATGAGGCTGTCCTGGCAGAAATCCCAGAAGTCCGACCCTGGCCTTGTTTAGATGTCAGAAAAATTTGCCTTTTTAACGCACTGTAGCAAAAGGTAAATTTCGGCTTTTTCTGGTAAATATTGTCCTACCATGACCAAACTAGACTCAAAAGATTCGTGTCGCAAAGGCCATCACAATAGTGTAATTAGTTTTTGATTTCAGCTGCATTTAGAATTCCGAACATATGTCTTTTGGCGTATTTAATGTGGTGGAGAGAGAGTGGAAAGGAGGATTTCTAGCAAACTAAACAAGGCCCCTGTGAAGGCCTTTCCCAGGTCGGTGACGATCCTACTAGGTACGCCGAACCGGTGGGTGATTTCCTCTATGAACTTCGCGGCCTCTTTCGACGTGACCGTGGCGACAGGACGGACCTCGATCCAATTGGTGAACTTGTCCACCGCCACCAGAATGTGCTTGTAGCCGCCAGGGGCCGTCTTGAATGGTCCCACCGAATCAAGGTCCCATATGGCAAAGGGCAAAGATGGCGGAATTGTCCTCAGGACTTGAGCCGGGACGTGCTGCTGCTTGGCGAAGAATTGGCAACCCTTGCACCGCTGAACCAGGTCTTGAGCATCAGTCAAAGCGGTGGGCCAGTAGCCCGACCCGTAGCTTTTCTCATCGGGTTCGCGGAGGCTGCGTGGTTGCCGCACTCCCCGCCATGGATCTCATGTAGGAGCTCAAGACCTTTAGACAGGAGGATGCACTTCATTAGCACACCGTTGGAGGCGGACATCCGATACAGCTCGGTGCCTGATGATCTTCTAGCACTTGACCTTGTCTTCTGGGACGCGCATCTCCACGATGTAGGCGATGAAGTCAAGGCGCCAGTCATCTTCGGCCTCTGCCATGAGGATGTCACGGCTACCCGGTACATCGCTGGGTGACGTATCCGGATTGCTGAGAAGTCTGATCGATGGCTTGCGCAGGTCTTGGACGAATACGCTGGCCGAGACCAGCGCGCACTTGGACCCCAGCTTGGAGAGGACGTCGGCCGCCATGTTGTTGTTGCGGGAGATGTGGTGGAACTCTAGACCTTCAAAGTGGTCCTCGAGCTTGCACACCTCGGCGTAGTAGGCGTTCATCGTTTCTTTATTAACGTCGCATGCCTTGTTGACTTGGTCGATGATGACCTTGGGGTCACCGTAAGTGATGAGTCACTTGATTCCAAGGGAAATAGCGATGCGCAACCCATGGATCAAAGCCTCGTACTCAGCGCTGTTGTTGGACGCCTTGTAGTGGATCTGCAAGATGTACTTCAAGTGGTCACCCTGGGGCGAGATGAAGAGGACGCATGCGCCTTCGAGGTTTAGGGAACCGTCGAAGTGCATCTTCCAGTGCTCCAGCTTCTCCGCCGGCGAAGGCTGTTGGGTCTCCGTCCATTCGGAAACGAAATCAGTGAGGATCTGGGATTTGATGGCTCGCCGTGCGGGAACTCCGTGTTGAATTCGCCCAACTCGACCGACCACTTGACGATGTGCCCCACAGTGTCACGGCTGCGTAAGATTTCTCCGAGGGGGAAGTTGGAGACGCCCTTGATCTTGTGCGACTGGAAGTAATGGCGCAGCTTGCGCGACGCAAATAGGATAGCATATAGTAACTTCTGGGGTTGCGAGTACCTGACCTTGCTGTTGGATAAGACCTCGCTGACGTAGTAGATAGGTCGCTGGATGGGGTACTAGTGGCCCTCTTCAGGTCGCTCAGCCACCAACACTGCGCTGACCACCTGGGTGGACGCGGAGATGTAGAGAAGCAAGATTTCCTTGGGTGCCGGGGGCACCATGACTGGGGGTGTCGTGAGGAAGGTCTTCAACTCCTCGAGCGCCTAATCCGCCTCATCTGTCCACTTGAATTTGTCAGACTTCTTCAGGAGCTTGAAGAAGGGCAGGCCTTTCTCTCCAAGCTTGCTGATAAAGCGGCCTAAAGCCGCCATCACGCCAGTAAGCTTCATGACATCTTTCTTCTCGGTAGGTCGATTCATCCTGCGTATGGCATCGACCTTGGCGGGATTCGCCTTGATGCCACGGTGGCTCACCATGAAGCCTAGAAGCTTGCCAGATGGAACACCGAAGACGCACTTCTCCGGATTGAGCTTCCAGCGGTAGACCCGGAGGTTGGCGAAGGTCTGGGCGAGGTCGGTTATGAGGTTGTCTTCGTTCGTGGTTTTGACGACCACGTCGTCGACGTAGGACTCAACATTCTTGCCGATTTGAGACTCTAGGCACTTCTGGATGGCCTTCTAGTAGGTCGCTCCAGCGTTCTTGAGGCCGAAAGTCATGGCCGTGTAGCAGTAGATGTCATGTGGTGTTATGAACATTGTCTTATCCTGGTTAGAGACCTTCAAGGCTATTTGGTGATAGCCCGAGTAGCAGATGAGGAAGCACAATAGGGTGCTCCCCGCAAAGGGAGTCAACGACCTGGTCGATGCTTAAGGGGGAAGGGATCTTTAGGGTAGTGACGGTTGAGGTCGGTGTAGTTGATACGCATTCTCCATTGGCCGGTTTTCTTCGGTACAAGCACCGCGTTGGCGAGCCAAACCGGGTTTTTACATTCGCAGATGAATCCAGCAGCTAAGAGCTTTAGAACCTCTACCCTAATGACCTCCTTGCGATCCTTCGCGAAGCGGCGCAGCTTCTGCTTGACAGGCTTGGCCGTCTTGCTTACATCCAAGGAGTGCTCAGCCAGCTCCCTAGGAACACCTGGCATATCCGATGGAGTCCATGCGACGCATTGTCCCGGAGGAAACTAGTGAGCGCGAGTTCCTATTTTTCCCTGAGGACGTCGCCGATGACCACCGTCTTGGCTGGGTCGGCAAGTCCGAGGCAGACCTTCTTCATCGATGGCGTGGCATCCAGTGCGGTCTCGGTATGCTTCTGCTCCGGGACAGTCAGGTCAGACGGATCGACCTTCTTGGCTTCTGCCACCATGACAGTCGAGGCGCCGAAGCAGGCGTTCGTCGTGGCGATCTCCAGGGCCTCGCTGTCGCACTTGAACGAGATGAGCAGGTCGTCGTAAACCATGAAGACTCCCTTGGGAGCCAGCATCTTCAGCACTAGGTAGGTGTAGTGCGGAACAGCCATGAACCTGGCCAACATGGGGCGACCGAGGATGGTGTGGTAGGACGACTTGAAGTCAGTGACCTCAAAACTGAGGTACTCCATCCGAAAGTTCTCCTCTGTGCCGAACGTTACTGGGAGGGAGACCCGACCCAAGGGGTAGGCCGCCTTGTCGGGCACGATGCCGAAGAAGGGCTCGTCGCACTCTGTAAGCCTCTTGAAGTCGAAGTCCATCTTCCTCAAGGTGTCGACCAAGATGACGTTGAGCCCACTCCCTCCGTCGATGAGAGTTTGGGTGAGCAGGGCGCCCGCGACGATGGGCTCGACGACCAGTGGGTATGAGCTGGGATCTGGGATATGGACCCAGTGATCGGCTCTGGAGAAGGTAATGGGCTGCTCCGACCAACATAGGGGTTGCGATGGCTTAGTATGGATGAGTTTGACCTCGCGGCTGTCCTTGCGGTACCACCTTCTGCCCGTGCTGCTCTTCATGATGCCAATGATCATGTTGATCGATCTCTTGGCGTGCTGGAATGGGCCATTAGGGTTGCCTATCTCCGGTGGGGGAGGCAAGTCGCACTCCTCGTGACGATCCTTCGGCGGGTGGTTGTCACGTCGTCGATCGTCACGGCGGTCGTTGTCCTGGCGGCCACGTTGATCATTGCGGCAGTTGTTGTTGTAGCGACATGAGGATGGCTTATCTCCGTCACTTTTAGATCGCTTGGAGTCCTCGGGCGCGCGGAACGACCTCTTGAACTGCTGACACTCGCGGACTGTGTGGGTACCCCCTTCGTGGACGTGCAGGGGTTGTCAAGCACCGCGTTGAACTCCTCGATGTTGAACGTTGAGGGTCGTCGCCCGTCTACCGCGAGGACCTCTGAAGGTCGCTTACGGAACTTCGAGCTGGAATCATCGGCAGCGCCAGAGATACCGGCGTCTTGCTTGCCATCATGGTCAAACTGGTTGACCAGGGCTTCTTCCGTATCAATCAACTTATTGACGACCTCCATGAGCAGTGCGACTGTTGTAGCACTGCACTCATGGATCTTCTCAAAGACCTTGCGGTCCCTGAGACCCTTCTTGTAGCTATCAACGACCTGGTCGTTCTGAGCACCGACGCAGATGTTGCGGTTGAAGGACCGAAATAGCGAACCAGAGAGGGGGGAGTGAATGGGAGCCGATAAAAATTCTATTCAAGAATTCGGCCTATGAACCTGATTTCACTCGTGCACCTCCGCAAGCTTCTCTTGCCAAGTTCACGTAGCCACTGAAGTGCTACTGAACCTAGGAGCAAGACCCAACCAACAGCCACAGTACACACGCAGCGAAAACACACACGACAAGGCTACTGGCAGCCCAAACCGGTCAGGCCGGTTTCTGAAACCGGTCAGACCGCTTCTGTTGGACTTAGCCTCACGCAGGCAGGGGAAACCGGTCAGACCGGTTTGGTAAACCGGTCAGACCGACTTTGTCCAGAACCTCCCCAAAGACCCGAAACACCTCAAGAACCTTTCCGCATCTGAACAAAAGAAGCCATGGCACAACAGAGACTTCCTTGCTCAAAAACCCTTCTCGACGGCCCACGGGCGGCGAAACCGGTCGACCGGTTTGGGAAACCGGTCGGGCCGGTTTTTGCCTGGACAGTCGGGAAGAACACAGCCCGCGGGAAAAACTCAACACTCCCTCCAATCGATCTCCCGATTCGTTCCACAGATCAAAGTGAGACTTTGGGGATAGTTGGGGTACCTTGTCGGCTACCCTTGGCTAGAAGCTCGGTCCCCAAAAACCACTCAATCAAGAGGAATCGAAATTCAACCCTCAAGAACACCTCTAACCCTAGAACTCCGAAACTACCAAAATCGAGCCCCTAAACTTGCGGATTTGGGAGGGGGGTCAAAGGCAAAAGAACCACGAAGGGCTCACATGAATTTCCCCCATCAAATCCCCAAGAACAAAGTCTCGAAAACACACCGAGAAAACCACCAAGAGAGGGCACCGAAAATCACCACCAAGAACAACCGGAACAACACATCCAAACCTTGAGGAACCACGTCGAATCATCTATACATGCCACAAAGGTTCATACAAGGTCTAGCTTGCCGCCCGATCATCCAACCCTCTCAACAAGATCTCACCATGAAGCTCTCAAGCTAGTCCTATGGAAATCCTAAGAAAATAGGAAGGGAAAATAGGAAAGCAAATGAACTAGGGTTCCAAGAGATGGCTGCCATCCTCTCACCTCATGGGTTATATGGAGGCACCCAAAAGACTAAACTACCCTTCACTAATAACTAGGGATACATGCCCCTCGAGGACGGATTTGGAAGTCTTCATGTCTTCACCATCGGACGGATGCCCGGCGACCGCAACCTGCTTAGCCTCGACGCAAGCCTTGCGATCCCGACGCGTGTCCTCCACTTCGAAGCTTCTGGCGCCCTGCGACCCCAAACCGGTCAGGCCGGTTTTGTCCAGACAGCCACGCCCAGTCTTCGACCTCGGCTTTGTGGCTCAACCGAGTGACCCGTGATTTTCCGGTGAACCACCGCAAACCCCGCGAACTTGATGTAGCCTCCGCCAATAACCATTCATGACTTGGCTCCCACGAAGTCCCGACTCGACCTTGGTTTTGTGGCTCAACCAATAGACCGTCCATCGACTTCATCTCGTTGTTCTTGCCACCATGCGGCCCGCACTTGACCCCACCGGCCACCGGGTCCCTCGAACGAAGCCTACTTGTCTTCTCCACACACCGGAGGCCTCACCGGCAACGACCTTTCGTGCTTGTTCTTCACCTGCACCAACACGAGTCAAGCCGCAACCTGCACCTACAATACTTAGCCCAAGAATCAGTCCACACAACATTGTCAATCACTCATCACACCAGGAAGCGACCTGTTGGTGTAAATTTGGTACCGAAGGGGGGGCACCGACACAACAGTACTCTTCTCCTCCGAAGGGGCAAGAACCAAAGAGCCCCTTTCGGAGGACTACACCTTCTTCCACTACTACTGTTATCTCCGCTTCTAGCTCTACTACTATTGCGGCTAGCTCTACTACTACTACCACTACGAAGCAGAAAGTAATATAGGCAGCAGAAATAGTAAGTCGCTACTTCGGAGCTCTCTACTCATTTATTGCCCTCTCCTTCTCAATTACAATGACCCTCCTATATATATATAAGGGATGGGGGTAGATGGCAATTTTTCCCCCAAGCCCCTAATGGCTATTTTCTTCCGAGCCCCTGGTGGACGCGGTATTTACAAGAAACTCCTCGAGCCCACACAAAGGCCCACTAACCCTTACATGGGCTGGGCCATTCCCCCAACAGTAGCCCCTCAGCTACTTCGGTTTGGCTGGCACAACAAAACGGAGTAGCTGAATACATATGGATTGGCCCAGCCCTTCCTACTCCTTCGGCCATGAGGAACGCCCTCAAGACCCTCCGCCGGTACGCCTCACTAAAAACTCCATTCCGAAAAACCCAGCGGGAAAAACCGGAGTGGAGAAAAGAGCACGTACGCTCAGCGGATTTACACACTCACCGACTTTGCTAATGTTCGTCTTCGGACTCGCTTCGACGGTGAAGGCGCCTTCGGTAATGACGTCAGCTTCGGCATTGTCACTACGACGGCCTTTATGTATTTTCGCTCTTGTTCTTTCAGACGCTGTCGAATGATGATTAGCCGCCTCATCCCCTTCGGTCACGATCACCGGGCAAGACTTCATGCTTCGGGGTGACGCCGCTCATCCCGATGCCACTAGCCCCTCTTGCCCAGTGATTGTGACGAAGGCCCTGGTCCTGTGCGACGCATGCGACGGAGTACGTGCTGATGAGGACGATGCTGAAGTCGACGTCGGTGAGGTAGACGATGAAGCCCCTTGAGCCACAGCCCAGTCGGCGTCGGTGTAGTGGATGCCGAAGACGAAGTCGAAAGCCAATGTCGACAAGGTAGACGACGAAGCCCCACGAGCCGGAGTCCTGTCGACATCGTGCAGTGGACGCTGAAAACGAAGTCGGAAGTCGAAGTCGACCAAGTCGATGTTGATGTTGCCGAGGTAGACGAGGAAGCCCCTCGAGCCGAACATATGTCGACGAAGATGTAGCTGAAGAAGCTCCTCATGCCGAACCATGTCGACGAAGAAAGTGGTGGTGTAGTTGTTGAGGTAGTAGAATAACGTTGATGAAGTACTCGAGGAAGCTCCTCGTGCTAGATATTCCCCGAGTTGAACCTGTCGGTGACGAAGTAGACAATATAGACGAAGTCCACTTTCTGTTCAACACTCCATTCGAGGCGAATTATTTTTATTCAAGAAACTCAAGAACTTGTTAGACAAGAAACAGTCTATCTCAATTTGCATCGCACAAACAAATCCGAAGCCACTCTCGGGCCTTCGGGGTGTCTCAGATCCGAAGCCACTCTCGGGCCTTCGGTGTGTCTCGGCCTCAACTCCGGTCATCACACGACCGGTCGTTTGCTTCCTGCAAACGGAATCCGAAGCCACTCTCGGGCCTTCGGTGTGTCTCAGATCCGAAGCCAGTCACGGGCCTTCGGGGTATCTCAGCTCCGAAGCCACTCACGGGCCTTCGGGGTATCTCAGATCCGAAGCCAGTCAATGGCCTTCGGGGTATCTCAGCTCCGAAGCCAGTCAATGGCCTTCGGGGTATCTCAGCTCCGAAGCCACTCACGGGCCTTCGGGGTATCTCAGATCCGAAGCCAGTCACGGGCCTTCGGGGTATCTCGGCTTCCGAAGCCGCTCCACGGGCCTTCGGGGTATCTCGATCCGAAGCCGCTCAATGGCCTTCGGGGTATCTCGGCCCTCCGAAGCCGGTCCAATGGCCTTCGGGGTATCTCGGCCTCCGAGCCACTCACGGGCCTTCGGGGTATCTCGCATCCGAAGCCGACCAATGGCCTTCGGGGTATCTCAGATCAACTCCGGTCATCACACGACCGGTCGTTTGCTTCCTGCAAACGGAACCTTGGCTGTAACGAGCCGGATACTTGCCCTTGCAAGTTCAACTCCGGTCATCACGGGACCGGTCGTTTGCCTCATGCAAACGGAGCATCTGACCCCACTCGGGCCTTCGTCGTGAGCGCTCTGGGCTTCATGCTTTGGTGTTATGCATGCATATATGTATGAAGGAGTGTATGAAAGTATGCTTTTGCATGAAGGCTAGGACGAAAGTGTTAGCCAAAATGACGCACAATGCGTCTATTGGTCAAATTCTCACCTTTAGTGGTGAAACCATGAGATGACTGAAATCCGATAAAACCGAAGTCCATATGGAAGTTCCAGCAACCCCCTGATGAAGTTAAGTAGACATTGATACCAATTGATATGGCCTAGCCATTCCCAAATCAATGATAAAATCACTATCTTCGGGGTGAAAACCGATGACTCAAAAGCCATAACCTGCAATAGACGTGACGAAGTGGCCACACAAAACATAATAGCTGCATACAACCAATCATTATGAATGGGGTATAAAGCATGACTAAGAACATGCGCTTAGCATATTTGAGATGAAGGTGCGGCAACATGTGATATACGAAGGGTTAGAGTGCCCGTTAAAAATGGATCGTAGGTTATGAGAGAGGAGGGCACGATACTTACATATGGTAGTTACCCCTGCATTCAGGAGATATAAAAATTTCATATGAAGGGTTAGATTAAGAAGGCGAAGAAAACTTCCGTCAATTTGACACAGTTACTTTTGTGAAGCCGAGCTTCGGTCATAACGGGACCGACGCAATTTCGTTATACGATGTAAGTGACGGGCGGCTCTTGGATGCATCCAACGGCCTCCGAGGGGCGCTGTTACTTACCCACAAAATATTAACTCCGAAGACTACACCCCCCGCACCATGGAGGGGGGATGTTGCTTCGGAAACGTGCGAACGGATAAATGCACGAAACTTTCGGGAAAAAACGCCTTGCGAAAAGCCTCAACATGTGACTAACGCTAAGCACTCGCTTAAAACATGAGGATTGGTCTGCTAAAACCAGCCACTTGGTCTGGTCCGGCACGAGCTGGCCGGGGCCGCGGAAAATAAGGACAGAGCAGACGACGGGCGGAACGGCGGATGCGATGCGATGCGAGCGCGGCGGCGAACCAGGGCGGTAGGTTTGCGCGTCGCACCACGCGGGCCCCTGTTCTGAACCCCGGTCCGCTCGTCGGTGAGCGGCGTAGGCCGGGAGTGGCCGCGTGCGTGCGTGTGCGGGCCATCGAGGCTCACTCGAGACCGTACGCGCGCACTCCCGCCCGCCGCCGTAGCCGCGTTCGCGCATGACGTGGCGCCTGGGGCCGTGGCTGGTGCCTGTCACCCACGGCCCGCGCGCTTCGCCCGCTACTGTGCCCGGCGTCATCATTGTACGTGACACGAAAAGGTAGCGGATCGCATCACAAAAGTTGTCCAGTCCACCGCCGGGGGGGGACTCGAGTTGTCTGTCGTGGTTACACGCACACACGGGCGTTCTGCCCAGAGATAATCCAAAATGGGCCTTGAAGGCCGAAGTGGGCTGAAAAGTGGCCTTCGGAGCCGAAGGCCGAAGTGGGCTTCAGAGCCGCTCACACTGCAATAAGGCTATCAAGCTGGTACTTCGTTGGGTCCCTTCGGATCAACTGGGCGACATGAAGCTTAAAAGAGAAAAGTGGCCATCATGCTAGCGAAAACTAATCACTCTGTGCACGCTGACCCTCGTCACTTAAAATAGGAATAGCAAAAAGCTTTTACCGCCTGGCCGCAATATTATTTAAGCATTTGGGCCTCGTATGGTCATACCTGGGCCTTTGTGATCCGAGAGTTTGAGGTTATAACTTACATCGGTTTTCTTCGTTTCCGAAGTCCCAGCTTGATGGGCCTCCGAAAGTCTTTTGCCTTGCCGCCGCGTCAGACGACGAAGGGGCTTTATAGCCTGAGATCCTTCCGAAGCACAGAAAAGTAACCTTGTGAAATCCCGCCGAGAGGATTTCGAAATACCCAAACTTCAGTCGAGATAATTCCGAAGGTAAAAATCAATTCTCGTGAAATCCCACTGAGATAATTCCGAAGGGTAAAAATTTGTCCACAATAATTCCGAAGATGAAAATCAATCTCGAGAAATACTCTGAGATTATTTCGAAGGATAAAAAATTGATATCTAATATAGTGATCATTTGCCCCCTTCGGAGTAAAAAGTGTAACGAAGCTGATATTAGATTGGCAAACAAGCAAACAGAGGGGTGCTAAAAAAGTATCATAATGAGATATTTGAAGGATACTTCCTGCAAAAACAGACGTTAGAGCTCTAACTGAGGCAAACAGTTTGCCAAAGCACTGATATACAGCTGAGACCCTTCGGAGTGACTCAACAGCCCTAACCAGATAACAAAAACAACAACTTGCTTATTACTCTTACAAGTGCGTCGTTGTTGCCTGCTGCTTTTGCTGCCTGCTCGCGCTTCTCACTGCGGGCGGCCGGCAGCGGCCAGCTGAATGACCGCACACTTCGTTCGTTTCCCTTCGGCGCCGAAGTATTGGGACTGACCAACTCAGGTGCGTGGGCCCAACAGCCCATGCCAGCTTCGTTCCAGAGATAGACGAATCCACACGACCCCTCCCTCATAGCCACACGCATGCCCCTGGAAACGAATCTTCTCTCTGCTTTGCTGCCCTTGTTGTTCCTTCACACTTTGCCTACCACGCGGCCCAGTGCGGAGCCCAACCAGCAACCACACCGCAGCTGGTCGCACGCGTATGGCCTCATCCCTTTCTCCCTGTGATTCTGTACAGAAGACCAGAGGTGGAGCCTTCGTTCGTTTCGCTTCCCTTCGGCGCCGAAGTGCACGACCGCGGCCCGCGCCGGCTCTTCTTGGACGCCGCGGCGCCGGAGGAGGCCATCGCGGCGTTGGAGGCGGGCGGCGGCGGGGCCGTGGCGGACGGGCGGAGCCGGGCCAAGCGCCGCGGCCGGGCGGGAAGAACCGTCGCGTGACGACGGCGTCCGCGGCGGCGGCGGCGGCGGGCCGCGAGTCGTCGGCGGCGTCGTCGGGGTATCTCGACGGGCGCGGCGGCGAACGAGGAGGACGCGCGGAGTCGTCGGCGGACGGGGACGGCGGATGGCGCGGCCTCGGCGGCCGGGGAATCATTAAGATCCCACATGGCTAGGCCTAGGCGTGGGGTGGTCGCCGCTTGGACCATTGGCCGCGGTGCGGCCACGGGAACGACCACGGCGGGCTCGGCCGTGCGGACCGTCCGGTCCCGGCGCGGCCGGTGGGCGCCCGTCGTCCGGCGACTCCGCCGGCGGAGGCGCCGGTGGTGGCGAGACGTCCGGTTCGGAGGAGGAGCGTGGTGGCGTTCCGCGGGGCGAGGTGGTCGACGAGGCGAGGGGAGAAGCGGCCGCCGAAGCGGTCGGCGGCGCGGGACGCGAAGGAGATGTTGCTTGTAGCCGAGGGCCGAGCACGCCGTCGGAGGCCGGAGGCGTTGCCGTTGTAGGAGGTGGTGCGGCCCGGCACGACGCCCCGCCACTTGGCCCGCCTCTCGCTTCCCGGTGGCGGAGGCGCCCCGCCGCCGCCGCCGCGCGGGGCCCCGACAGCTCGATGGTCGCCGCGCCGGTGCCCACCGTGCCGCGCGCCACCGAACCGTCCTTGTACCTCGGTGAATCCTCATCTGCTCCTGAAGCACTCTATTTCCTTTTTTTTGTGACAAGTTGTAGTTAAAGAATTACTTGGTTCTAGCTGCTTGTACGCCTACCGAAACATCTCGCGAATGCTACTACTACCACCAAGTTTGACCAAGGACCAAAAATGTACAATTTTGCAGCAACAAGAACCGGCATTATTATAGTACCGTGCGTACGCACGTATCTATGCAGCGTGGAGTACAGTATGTTACTCTCAACTTGCAGGGCACCAGCAACGGCAAGTCATGGCTGCCTTGCAAGCTTCGCATTCGGCAGGTGCAACTGCATGCCTGTTGGTAGGCAGCGGTGGGTGCCCTCCCCGGCGCCGCGCGGTGCGGTGGAGGCCGAGCACGGCGCAAAGATCGGCGGTGGTGTTGACGAGGTTCTTGTGGAGGAGAGGGAGGGGCTTCGTCACCGAAGGTCAAAGGCAGATGTACATTGGGCTATCCTGGGGAGAGAATAGAGATACAAAGCAAAATGGTCCAACATGTCGTGATAGCAAAAAGGTATGTGGTTGTCTTAGTGGACGAAGGGTTCAAAATAAAATTTTCATCTTCCAGCTTGCTTCGGAGCAACATTTTGCAAAATAAATAAGTAAAGTAGGGGCACTTAGCTTCTTTTCCTTGCTCCACTCCGAAGGGTCCTGGAATCCTTTCCCTTGCCAACGCGAGCCACCATTGCTGCATGACTTGACCCCTTCGTGACCGAAGGTACCTTGTAGCTGTGAGTCCTTCCACGAGGTGGGCGCCAAACTGTTGGTGTAAATTTGGTACCGAAGGGGGGGCACCGACACAATAGTACTCTTCTCCTCCGAAGGGGCAAGAACCAAAGAGCCCCTTTCGGAGGACTACACCTTCTTCCACTACTACTGTTATCTCCGCTTCTAGCTCTACTACTATTGCGGCTAGCTCTACTACTACTACCACTACGAAGCAGAAAGTAATATAGGCAGCAGAAATAGTAAGTCGCTACTTCGGAGCTCTCTACTCATTTATTGCCCTCTCCTTCTCAATTACAACGACCCTCCTATATATATAGGGATGGGGGTAGATGGCAATTTTTCCCCCAAGCCCCTAATGGCTATTTTCTTCCGAGCCCCTGGTGGACGCGGTATTTACAAGAAACTCCTCGAGCCCACACAAAGGCCCACTAACCCTTACATGGGCTGGGCCATTCCCCCAACACGACCATCCACCGATCCTCGAACCACACATGGTCCTCAGCGGTTCTCGAAGAACTTGTTGGTGTAGTCCCGCAACCGCTCACCGGGCTTCACGGTCACCCTTCCAAGGTTGAAGGCTTTGCCCGGGCGATTGTACGTCTCCTGGAAGTTCGATGTGAAGGCCTGAGATAGGTCGGCCCACGATGTGATGCTGCCTACTGGGAGGTTGTTGAGCCAGAGCGACTGTGACGCCCCAGGTTTTTAATTATCGTTATTAACGCTAATGACCGGATCAGCCGAGTCAAGCCAGTCAAACACCGGTCAAACCTAGGTCAACCTGGGTCATCACCCTGAAAACCTCGCCGATGAACCCTAATGAACCCCTTGACCAAGCCTACACACATCCGTAATGGACCCTTGGCCAAAGACACGGTCAAAACCGGCTTAACCGTTGATGTCAGCGAATGTCGTCCGGAACTTTTGCCGCGTTCCCCAAAATTCACCTAAACACTTCACAATTCTACCTTTATGAAAGTTGTCCATCTTGTTGAGGGACACAACTTTCATATAGACTGGCATTTCAAATTTTGGGTGGAAATTGGTGAAAAACTTGATCGACTGACAGTACCTCCTGTTTTCCGGAACGGTGCCGCATTCAATGTTGGCACGACGTTCCTGCGAAATCTGTCGAGAAAAACACTAGACGGCCTTTACGAAAGTTGTAGAGGGTAGTTAGATCTACAACTTTCTTATTCATTGCTTTGTGCACTTTTATTCAATTTTTGGGAGCTACACGTGTTCAAACAGGGACGCAGGAAATTGATTTCAGCCGGTCGACGTCACCCCGCGCTGCCGCGCGTCGCCCGCGCCCGGCGCGACAAGCCCGCGCGCGGCGCCCCGGCCCGCGCCCCCGGGCGCGGCGCACCGCCCAAGGCCGCGCCTTCCCTAGGCCGTGGACCCCAAGGCGGCACGCACGCCGAGGATGCCGCGGAGTCCGCGCCGCCCCCGCCCGCAAGCCCCGAGCGCACGCCGCCGTACGTCCTTGCGCCCCCCCGCGCCGCCCGCCGTCCTTGCGCCCCTCGCCCGTGCTGCCTCTTCCCCGGTTCCCTAGTCCGCGTTGAGGCGCACGCCTATAAGGAGTCCCCGCTCCTCCCGCCGGTGCGCGGGGCCGTACCGGGGTCGAGCCCGCCGCCCGCCGACGCCCCGGCGAGCCACCGTGGCGAGCCCCAATTCCGGCCAACCACGAGCCGAAGTAAACCCTTCCTACACCTCTCTAGCTCCCCCGAAGCTGCCCGAGCCGTCCCTTGCGTACCCGAGCCGGACGCGCGCCGGCCCGGCGGCGGTCCGGTGGCCGGTGCGGCCGCGCCGCCAAGGCGCCCGCCGAGCCACTCCACCCCCGTCCAACCCATCAAATCGAAGCCTAGGGCACCCCTAGACCCTCCCCCGTCCTCTCCCGGCCAAGAACGCCGGCGAGCCCACCGGAATTTTCCCACCCGCGCTGGCCACCGCCCCTAGGGGCTACATTGCAAACACAAAGATCTTTCCAGGGTCCTCATTGCAAAAGGTGAACTCCAATAGTTAAAGTGATTTCCTGATTCTTGTAAATTGCATAGAAAATCACAGAAAAATCAGAAAAATTCAAAACCAATTTTGTTGGATTCAGGGTGAAATATCCCACAACTTTTGTTATTCTTTCCTGAGCTAATTCCTGATAGTTTTTGCATGAAAAATACAAATGTGAAAACCCTTGATCTGCAATATCTCAAAAACCATAAATCTTCTGTATCTAATTTTTGGATATGTTGTGTGCTACGTCATGACTAGCTCCTATGCCAAAAATTGCATAAAGTTATTATGTAAATCTTTTCCTAAAAATGTTTTTCCATTTCTTCCGGATCTGAATAAATGATTTTTCTAGCCAAAAAGTATTTAAGTTTTTGCAACCAACTTTTGCACACTGTCTTTTAATGCCAAAACACACCTCTGGTGAATTATTCACAATTTTATAGATAACAGAAATAATTATTCTTGAATTATGCTTGTTTTTCTTTAAAATTGCACAACTCAAGTTCCACAATAGTTCTAGGTGTATATGCTGCACCACTAGGTTAGTTTTGAGCCATATGACATGTGTGAGAAAGTTAGGATCATTTTGTTGAGTAATTATTTTTGTGTGCATGTACCTTGTCCATCTAGCTAGCTTTTGTCTTTTTCAAAAATAATTAATTTCTAGCTGTCCAAAGCACGCATGTGTGTCTAGTGGCTTGTTATAGGTGTTTAGTGGTTGATACACCCTTCCACTGAATTTTATTGATTAATTCCATGAATAAAAGATATGTAAATCATTAAGGGCTTAATAGTAATTAAATGGGAAAATCACCAAATCATCCTTACCAATCTTGGGTGTGGTTGTAAATCATTTTAAAAGGTTAAATATACCTACCCACTACTATTGGTGAATTTAAATTAAATTATTTACATATATATGTACACAATCACCATCAAAAAGAATATTTAATAAAGAGTTGCAAATTGATTCCTTTTGGAAGAGTATGCTAAATGTATTCTTATCTAGGTGAATGTGTCCAAATAATGCATCCCTTGATTGTCATTTATGATTTGTAGGTGATTAAATTAAAAACCGTCAAATAAATCTTGCATTTGCATCTTCGTGTAGATCTTTCCGCCGATAGACGTACGCTCGTGCGGAAGGAGGGAACGAAGGTGCCGATGAAGAGCTGCCGTACGTGAACGTAGCTCAAGACCTGGACCCAAGTCCAGAAGGGCCCAAGGCCAACCTTGCCAGCGAAGGCAAGCCCCGGATCATTAACCCCGTCTTTTAAAATTTTGCAATTATGTTTGCTATGATTGTGCATTTACGTTTCAGGAGTTGATTTGAAACCCTAGATGCATGATCTTTAGGTACATATGCTCTATCACTAGCATGCTAGGTCGATAGCTGCTATGCTATAGGACCCGATAGAAGTCGAGTGATGTTCGTCACTCGTGAGAATAGGTTCCTAGATAGGAATCATAAGATATCCTTAAATGGATTGCCCATGTGGTAAGAGCATGGGATTGGGCTCCGGTCCAGTGGCTTTCATGGGCTAAGCTTTTGAACGTACTAAACATTCGCCGGGAATGGGACCGGTAAGCGTAGTACCTTAATGAGGCGGCACGGGATCCTACCGTTACTACTCTTGAGAAATCTCCTAACCGGCTAGCTACCGGGAAGGGTGGTGTATGGTGACTCCGGGTATCTCGCGGGGTATGCGGATAGCTCGCACCAAGGACTGTAAGATTCGATCCCAACCCGAGGATTTTTGGGGACGACCTGGGAAAGTTGTCCCTTGTGGGCAGCCTACCATGTGTTTGGGTCTGCCTTGCAAGGTTTAAATCAATCGATTGTCGGCCTCTCACCGTTATCCGAGACTGCTTAATCAACTGGCCATGATATCCCATAATGATGGAACACGAGAAATATTGTTGTATGAATTAATTGCTTGCCCCATTCTTGATTGGATTATATGGCACATTTAGAAATGGTAATCAACTAGAACGTGTGCTAAAATATTGAAAGTAAGGATCTACCCTTAGTGGTCATTCGAAAAAAGAAACTCCACCGGCCAAAAGCTTTTTCATGTCTAGAGGTTGGTGATGTAGTCATCACCCGACCGTTAAGTCTTCTTGCCGAGTATTAGTATACTCGGCGTTGCTTTAAAACCGTGGTTGCGGTGTTGTTGACCGGAAGGGTGACGACAAGTGATGACATCACGGATGGCCTCCTGTGATGTCTACCGTTGCGCTAGTTTATTTTATTTCCGTTGTTTTCAAACTCTGAACCTTTACTCCATGTCATGAACAATGGTTTGTAATAACATGTTTAATTCATGTTGTACTCTGGACTCGCCTTCGTGTGAGTTTTAATGCATGTGTCGATCCTCTGTTCGATGTCCAAGTGATTTACCGGCTCTAACCCGGCAACCAACGACGGGATGATACTTTATCGTTGCTTAATGACCAAAGTGGATCGGTCTTAGGTGATAGTACGGTATTTTTACGGGCGGGTTGTCACGAGCGACGCCGCATCGCCCATCACCCGGCGGGAAGTAGGCCGCCATGTGGTCGAAGTTACCGTCGGCCGCCTTGACGGCGACGTAATAGGTCGACAACCAAATGTTGGGGTCGGAGCGGCCGTCGTACTTCTGGATGTTGGGCTTGAAGTTGTCGGGGTAGGCGATCGACCGGAGACATGGAGCCAACGCAGGGAAGGCGGTGAGTGCCATGTCGTCACCACTGTCGCCGACTTGAGCTGCATCATCGTCCTGCGTTGTGGCCACAACCTCGGATCTAGACTGCCGCACCAGATTATGGGCCGGACCCTCAGGGTGATCGTAGTCTTTCTCGTACTAGGCACGTCGCCGATTCTCGACGTCGTGGCGCTCGCGCTCCTCACGCTCCATGATCTAGTGGACGTCGCTTGGAGGACCGTACTCGCGGTCATAGTCAAGGTGACGTCGCAGCTCCCGCTCCTCACGCTCGCGATGACGTTGGTCGATGTAGCCGCGGGCATCGCGACCACGCCGGTTCCTGTCGAGGTTGACGTGTAGGTCCGCGGCTGGCGCGGCTCTCGCTCCGGGCTGGTTGACCTCCTCCTGGATCGTGGGGAGCTTGCTATGCACTGGCCGATTAGAAAGGCTGTGCAAATGCCAGCTCGACGTAGATGCAGCCGACTTGGACATCGCGCTCTTTTCCTCCACCAGAGCAGTGGCGACCCGGATGTGGGCCATGGCTGCTTCGACCACCGGCGAAGGATTAGCCTACTGAAGACGTGCCAACGCCGCGCCCAGGTTGGCCTGGGGGCTGTTGAACATCGGTAGACCCACCTCTTCGAACTCGAGACGTAGGTCGCGGGCGCATGGGGGTGCTGCCTGGCGCTGCTCCTTCGCCCGTCGGCGTGCGCGGTTTGCGTTGGCTTGGATCCGACGAGCTTTTTTTGGAATCCGTCGCGCCGACCCGTGGTGGGTCGTTCGGCGAGATCACCAGGACGCGTCGTCGGGTGGATCTCTAGTTGTTGGGGGAGATGCGGATCCGGAACTACTGAAACTCGCCGTCGTCCGGAGACGTGGGAGCCTGCATGGCGCGCGCAACGTCACGCTCCTCATCGATCTTCCTCCATAACCGGCACACGTGGAGTGTGTGTCGTGCACCCTTATGGTAGATGCATGGTACATCGAGAGGGGCGTGGCGGGCACGAGATTCGACCTTGAGGTCGCTAGTTGGTTGTCGTCGCCCAGATTGTATCTGGATCGACTTTGCCGCCTCGTGCTTGTACACGTTGCTGGGAGGCCGCAGATCGAACGGGAAGGTCTTGCAGTGTGACACGTCCTGCGTTGAGCGCTGAGCTTGTTCGCAGATCTGGAGGGTTTCCTCCATCATGTCGATGACGCGTTCCATCCCCTGGACAAGATCATAGGGTTTGGGCGGGTGGGTCTTCGACTTTTGGCCGGAGGCCGGGGGCGACGCCAGACGTCACGGGGACCTTCACGGAGGCCGTTGGCGAGGTCGCCTCCACCAGCACGGTCGAGGTCACCATGAAGGAACCAAAGCAAATCTCCACGGGGTCGGCGAGGATGTCCGCCATGCTCGTCGGGAAAACGACGCCATATCGGGCCGCCATGCTACATAGCGAGTTCCTGATCTCCCCCTACCTGGCGCGCCAACTGTCAGGGGGTGAGACCTGGACAGATCCGCAAGGGGGCTACCCAAGCGATTGTAGGTTGACTAGTGGGGGATCGGGACCTAATAGCGTAACTGGTAGTTCTTGGATGAACTCAGAATTCGGCGAGAATGGCAAGGACACGGTGGTTTTTAGACTGGTTCAGGCCTCTGGAGAGTAAAACCCTACGTCCAATGTGATGGAATTACGTGGAAAGATGATCTCCCCTCGAATGGAGCTCTAGGTCGCCTTATATGGCCGGCGGGCTAGGGTTTCCATTCGAGGCGGTGGACCCTCATCGGGGGTCGGTTACGCATTTTTAGGAAGGTCGCCTTACATAATTACAGAGAGGATCTCGCGATCCCCGGGTCTACTGGCGGTGCCGCCGCCGTGATCTAAGGAGAGGCATGCCCCTCAAGCCTGGCAGGTCGTCTGCGATCTGGATAAGGTCGTCGGAGGCCTTCCTGGGTCGTCGGGATTATAGATAAGATCTCCGGGCCCACTTGCAGGTCAGCGGGACTTCTGGCAGGTCGGATACACTTGACAGGGACCTCTAGGACCCTGGCGGTGGGGACCCATGGGTACCCATGTTTCACAATATATTTAAAAGGCAATTTAATTAGTCAAATTTAATAAAACCCTTAGAAAATAAATTCTAAATTTGTTGCTAGCATTTTTAGGTGATGGAATTTTGGGTGTTACACCTCCCCACCATGGGTTCTCTCGTGGTGTCTCCAAAAGGTAATGACCTCCCTTTATGTGATTCTTTGCGTTACGAGTTTTGTAGTTCGATTCATTTAACTTTTCTCGTTCTTTGCGGCACGTTTGGGGCGGGGAGCGATCGAAGAAGGCGTACAAGGACTTCGTTGGTCAAATCGATCGGATGGTCGATGCCCAGGTCCGATGGACGTCATACGCTCCTGCCATGGTCGCTGCCCGCGCACCACAGGGGCTCTCGTCCCTGTGCTCCCGAGACCAGGCGTACTGGATGATGCGGCGGCGACTGGTCTTCGACGTCTACGTCGAGGAGTACGCCGTCCACCGGGTGATGAGGCAGTCCGGCCTCTTCCAGGCTACGCCAGTACCCGTTGTGCCACGTCTGCCGCCTACCGCGCACAGGTGAGCTACCATTTGACACTTCTAAGTATTTTCCGTTACGAATATTCAGTTGCCAATAATTTTATGTCTCATGTTCTATGCTAGGTGGACGCATAAGAGCGTGCCTGCGAGGACGCCGTTCATCGACAGGCTGCGGTCGTATGTGGCAGAGTGGGCGTTCACGGCGCACGAGCAGAACATCGTCACTGTTGACGCAAAAAGTGCACCTAGCGCCAAACACACAGCAAGCCGAACAAGCTGGCTTCACACGCGCGAAGAGTAACGATGACGTGCCAGTCAATTTTTCCTGAAAATAGATAAAGCAGTTAGATACCAAGGCTTGGAACTTGCCGGGTGGTACCAGACAGTTCCATATTTACGGCTAAAAGGCCACATGAGATGACACATAGCTATGGAAAAGCTATTTGCCAATGAACTGAAAACCATTCGGGATCTTATAAAAGAAAAAATCAGTACTGCCGAATGAATGACGTAAGCATGACAGCAATCGGTCTTTGTTTGGTCAAAGATGCATAAACACGATATTATGACCGATCCCATGATAACCAATATTAAATAAATGAATAAATTAAAGCACGATCATAATCACGTAATGAACAAGCATGCATAGATCCAAAGCACTAGTCCACCGCATGTCTAGGTACTCTAAAACCCGTCGGGTACGATATCAAACAAATCTATCCACCGCATGATACAATTTGCATGAAGACCGTACCACTTTCCACAAATAGATCTATCCACCGCATGATACAATCTAAATATGGAAAGCTAAAAGCACGCATTATTTAAAGCATGAATTACGCACGTGTTCTACTCGTGACGAAACATAACCGAATACAGCAAGACAGCCGATTCGGGGTCCATGAAGAAGGAGCGAACGTTACCAAGCGAATAAATCTATCAGGTTGATTCGAAATCTAATCCACCGGATGACTAGCTCTAAATCAACCCCAAAACCTGCATCTACCGCATGATACTCAGTTCTTTCAAGATTTATACCGACATTAGCAAGCTTGAACCCGCAACACGTAACAACCTAGATTGATTCGGTTTCAGCTTTTGAAAACACAAGATCCACGCATCAAAACATGAAATCTACCCGTACAAGGATCACGAAAGAGATGAGCCGATCCAAACCTATCTAGATTGGGCAAAGGTGTTACATGAATCTAAACATAAAGTAAAAACTCGAAGTAACACGCAGCGAAGACGTGCCGGCGGATGATCACGACGGTACGAGTGGGGACACCGTCGGTCTATCCGGCCTTTACGGTGAATCAAAGGCAGAGACGCGCCAAGACGAAGCCTTCGGCCGGACGTCAGAGCGCCTTGGTCAAGGGTGGCGTTGGTTTATCAGAGACGGTCGTGTGAAGCTAACGGAGACGACTTGGTTGTGGGGTCTTCGGCCATGGGATGATCCGACGCACCGTCGGTGCAACGCTCAGACGGTTGTGTCGGAGAATCTCAACGGCTAAGTGACGTGGGAGGGCACCGGATGAACGGCGCTCTGGGCGCTGCTTGCATCGGTTCATCCGACGCTACCTTTTGATAGCTTTTAATAACGGCTAGTTTGATGCCTTGGGCTATGTATACCCCTCCTCACCCATTTGAGGTTGTACGGATTGTGTGGAAGTGCGGAAGGAGTTCAAGACACATTGAAGATCATATCAATCCATCCGTGCTTATTTGCTCATCCTTAG